>CM072087.1:39305688-41943188 GCA_036850905.1 Luffa acutangula
CCCGTTATCAAGAGTTTTATTTTTTATTTTTTTATTTTTATCTTTGAAGTTTAATTTCCAAACTTGAAAATATTTATTTTAAATTTTAATTTTGTAATAATTTTACATATACATCATTTAATTGAAAATCTAATATCAAATATTATTTTAGTTATTATCTGATGAGTAGATGTTTTAGGACTCCAACTTCTATGGTTTTGTTAGGAAAGATAAGACCAGGAAGTGCTTATTTTTTTATTTTTTATTATTTTTTTTTGACAATATGTGGAAAGGGGGATTCGAACCATCTTATAGTTAGCAATACAACTCTATGTCAGTTGAGCTAAGCTACAAGGAAATGCTTATTAATTAATTCAAATGACAAAAAATCATTACAGAATCCAACACGTTCAAAAGCATAATCAGAGTATGTATGTAAGAATTAAGAACAATAATATTTATTGCATTAGAAAAATTAAAAAATTGTACTCTTTTATATATAAAAAAAAATAAACCCTATATTGAGAATGAGAATATATATATATATATATATTTAAAAGGTGGAAGTTAATTTTTATAATAATGGTAGAAACATTTGTTAGATTACAAGTTAGTCCACAAATCTCGACTATATTTATTTTATCTTTGATTTTGAAAACGTTATAATTGAACATTACCTCCACTTATTAGCTTCATTATTTTGTTTAGCTATCTATTTTTTACATTTTTTTTTTAAAAATCTACTAGTTTTTTTTTTTTGATAATATGTGGGGACAGGGATTCGAACCACAGATCTCGTGGTTATCAGTACAACTTTATGCCAATTGAGCTAAGCTCTTGTTGGCAAAAAAAATCTACTAGTTTATGATCATTCAAATGCTACAAGATCAATTATATCATTATATTTAACCGAGGTGCATGTAAGTTAATTTCAAAGGAGTGTATATATATATATTTTAATACATTAACATTTGGGGGTGGGGGGATTCGAACCTCTGACCTCTTGATCGAGAGTACAGGCCGATTGCTAATTACCGTTGAGCTATGCTCGCTTTGACAATGAGTGTACACACACATATATATATATATAACACATACATCTAAGTCACACTAATTTACTCATGTTCACAAATACAAAGAAAGTTACGTGATCACATTTTTAGGATTTAATATCCTACGGATTTCTTTGACAATCAAATGTAGACGTAAGTGAGTCGGAACACTCTAGAAGAATAATAATAATTAGATAACAAGTTGCAATAATGTTTGGGTTATTTTAATTAATGGAGATTAGAGAGGTTATTACTTATTAGGATGGAAGTGTGTACGAAAGGAACATAAAAGAGATTTTTGACTCTTTCTCTCTCTCTCACCACTTTCGTTCTAAAAAAACCAAAAGAAAAAACCAATTCCATCCATGGTGGTGGCTTTCTAAATTCCTCTTTCTTTCCTTTCTTCTCTTGATTTCACACCTGCCCTTATAAACTGCCTTCTTTCCCCTTCCTCCATTTTATCCCCTCAATCAATAACAACAAAACACACAAACATCTCCTTCTCCTTCTCCTTCTCCTTCTCTTTCTCCTTCTTCTTCTTCCCATTTCCTCATCCCTTTTTCCTCATACCCATCTCGATTTATGTCCACCCTTTAACAATCTCCCTCAATTTCCGCTTCAATTCGAATCCCGATCTTCAATCCTCCAATACCCATTTCGTCTTTTCCTCCAATTCGCTCTGTAGCTCTTTCCATTTCAAGATCGTGTTGATTCATGGGGAATTGTTGCGTCGCCCCACCTCGGGACCCTGAGGACCACAATAAAGGGAAGAAGAAGAAGAAGCCGAATCCCTTTTCGATCGATTACGGCGTTAACCACTTCACCGCCGGCAACGCCGCCGGCCATAAGCTCACCGTCTTGAGCCATCCGACCGGCCGTGAAATCGGGCTTCAATACGAACTGGGTCGCGAGCTCGGCCGAGGGGAGTTCGGAATTACGCATCTGTGCACCGATAAGGTCACCGGTGAGAAGTTCGCCTGTAAATCGATTTCGAAGAAGAAGCTGAGAACCGCCGTGGATATTGAAGATGTCCGACGGGAGGTTCAGATTATGAGGCATTTGCCCAAGCATCAGAACATTGTCATCTTGAAGGATACGTATGAAGATGATAACGCTGTTCATTTGGTTATGGAGCTTTGTGAGGGCGGTGAGTTGTTTGATCGGATTGTGGCTCGAGGGCACTACACCGAACGTGCTGCTGCTGTCGTTACAAAGACCATTGTTGAAGTTGTTCAGGTAAATGAATCATTAAAAGGTTTGAATCCTTTGGAATTTTGGGTCCTTCTGGTTGAGATTTTCGTTTTGGGATTTTGAGTTGTTGTTTGTATGTTAAGATAGATGAGATTCCACTCTGATTAGGGATTTTGTCTCTTTTGTATGTGATTGGTTTTTGAAGACTGTTTTGATGTGCAAGATATGATTTAGAGATGATAATTGATTGTCATAACTTGGAAACTTGAGGAGGTATAGTTTGACTTTGGTTTTTGTCCTGTTTCATCATTTAGAGAAGGAAAGAACAGAGGTTTGATTATGCATATGGAGTCTTCTCTGATAGAAAACAACTTTGGCTCTTCTAGTTTGACAAATAATTTTCTCCCCAATTCCTTTTTATCCCGATCAAGTATCACTAGTTTTTGATTATTTTGTTTATTAGTTTATATCAAATTGAGCTAGGAGTTGGTAGTTAATTGTTCTGTTTTAGACAGTTATTCTTGTTACTTACTACTTTTCTTGTGGTTCAGATGTGTCACAAGCAGGGTGTTATGCATCGGGACCTGAAACCCGAGAACTTTTTGTTTGGAAACAAGAAGGAAAATGCACCATTGAAGGCAATTGATTTTGGATTGTCAGTGTTCTTCAAACCTGGTATGCTTTCTGATGGTCCCTTTGTTTGTTATGGTGTATTTTGCTTTTCATTTTTAGCATATCCTTTCTCTTGTTCATGACTGACTCCGCTTGCCTGCCCCGGCTTCTTCAGGTGAAAGATTCAATGAGATTGTTGGAAGTCCGTATTACATGGCTCCTGAGGTTCTAAAACGAAACTATGGCCAGGAAGTAGATGTCTGGAGTGCTGGAGTTATACTCTACATTTTACTTTGTGGTGTCCCACCATTTTGGGCTGGTAAGTATTAAGCTACCATCCTGTTAGATCCTCTGTTCAAATACTAAGTAGCTTTTGTGCTTGCTTGTTTGTTGTTCTGCTTAAGCTCATTAAACCTTTTGTCATCCCTATGCAGAAACCGAACAAGGAGTTGCTCAAGCAATTATACGATCAGTTATAGATTTCAAGAGAGACCCTTGGCCTAAAGTTTCTGATAATGCAAAAGACCTCGTGAGAAAGATGCTCAATCCTGATCCGAGGCGGCGACTGACTGCTCAGGAAGTGCTTGGTAATGTCTTGGTCTTAAAAAAAATTCACATTCTCTCGAAATAAAGCTGTTGTGAGATGGTAAAATGTGAAGGCGTTAGCTTGACTTTTTTGTTTGTTGATTGTAAAATGCAGATCATCCATGGTTACAGAATGTGAAGAAAGCTCCTAATGTCTCCTTAGGAGAAACAGTGAGGGCACGACTTAAGCAGTTCTCTGTGATGAACAAACTGAAGAAAAGAGCTCTAAGGGTAATTTGTCTTGTGATTAAAAAATTTACAATGACCAATCAGTTGTATTTGTCGGGTTTTCTGATATCAGCATCATCGTTTTAATCATTCTTTCTGTATTAAAACGTAGTTCTGGGATTCTGTTCAACAGGTAATTGCCGAGCACTTATCAGTTGAGGAAGTTGCCGGTATAAAGGAGGGATTCGATAAGATGGATACTAGCAATAAAGGAAAAATTAACATAGACGAGTTACGAGTAGGTTTGCATAAATTAGGCCATCAGATTGCAGATACAGATCTTCAAATTCTGATGGAAGCGGTAAGTTCTAATATCCATTCAACTTCCATAGAACTCTCATGTTCCTTGAGTTGATGGTTTGATTGCCTCAAAACAAAACTATTATTTTCTATCTCTATCTCAATTCATGGAAGTAATTTGAAGTTACTTCTTCACAGGGTGATGTAGACAAGGACGGATATCTAGATTGTGGAGAATTTGTAGCTATTTCTGTTCACCTAAGGAGAATGGGCGATGACGAAGAGCATCTAAAGCAAGCCTTCAATTTCTTTGATCAAAACCGAAGCGGTTATATAGAAATTGAGGAACTACGAGATACCTTAGCCGAGGAGATCGAAGGAAATAGTGAAGAAGTGATTAATGCCATTATTAACGATGTTGATACGGATAAGGTCAGTTACATCTTCCATTAAATACTTTGCTTACTAGTCAAGAGAAAGATGTGGATATGGATAACGCCCTGGTCCTAATCCCCCTAACTTGTCAAACAAAAAGGAAAATGTTAGGAATTCTTGTTTGATTTATAACTTAAGAGAAATAGGATGACTGAAAAATATGTGATAGGCCTAACTTTTCAGAAACCTTCAACATTTGATCTTTCATATTGTTGATTTTGTTCCTGTACCCTGCAAACCTGGGCTTTTTATTAACATCGAAGCGTGACCGAAACAATCAACAAAAGTGTTGTGTTTTTTACCCCATGGCACATGATTTTGAGAATTGTTTGAAAGTAGCCTGAATTCCGAGTATTCGTGCAGGACGGGCGAATAAGCTACGATGAATTCGCATCGATGATGAAGGCAGGCACAGATTGGAGGAAAGCATCGAGACAGTATTCTCGAGAGCGGTTCAATAGCTTGAGTCTGAACTTGATGAGAGATGGATCATTGCAGATAAAACAATGAGAGGGTATAGATGAATATTCTTCACAAACAGGGCCAAGTTGCTCAGGAATCAGTTATTCATTGAAAGGAGAACTTACAAATCTTAGAGTTACTTCCATAATTCTTTGTTTCTTTCAATTTACTTCTCCCTCTTCTTTCCCCCCATCTTTTTATTCCTTTTCTTATGTTTGGAAACAAGGATAAGGGGATGGGAGTTTTGATGCATTATTTCTGGATTTATTTGTCTTTTGTTTAAGTGAAGGAGGAAGGTGTGGGTCATGGTTTGGATATAGGACTTGCCAATCTCATTGTAAATATGTGAAAGTTGGCATTGCCCACTATTGAAAGGAGAGAAAAAGTTTATAGTTTGGTAAAATATCCAACATTGAGAAATCTTATTTTAGTTTCTTTTTTTTTTTTTTTTTTTTTTTTTTTTTTTTTTTTCACCTTTTAACATTTTTATTTGTTATTATACTTCCAATTGTTTTGTTTTGATTCTTAACCTTGTGTATAAAATGTTTTTTCGTTTGGGTTCGTGCTCATTGAATTTTTGTAGCGTAGTGTGTTTAACATAAAGTTTACAAGGCACCCTATAAATGGCCAAATAGACGGTGTATTTTTTTAAAAAAATGGTCAAATCGATTTTTTCAATGAAAAATGGCTAAGAACATATTAAGAAAATGGTATCTACAAATGTAGACCATCTTATTCAAAAAATTATTACAATGTTTAGAAGGAGGGGACAAGTCAACATACATTCTACATATAGTCCAAATGGACCAACTTTTCAAGTGTTTAGAATATGGGTGTGTTTGGTTTAACTTTTCAAGTGTTTAATTTTGCAAAAATTTATTTTGAAAAAATTTCTAATGTTTGGCAACCACTAAAAATAACCTTTTTGAAAGAAACACTTGAAACCAACTTTTCTAAAACGAGTTTTTAAGTATACAATAACTTGTGTACAAAAACACTTGTGAGGTAATATAACCAAACATATGAGTGTTTAAATTCTAAACAATTTCTATACAAAATGTTTTTTTTTTTAAAAAAAATGCATTCTTGAAAAAAATTTAAATTAAAATGTATTCCAAACGGACCCTAAATTTGATTTTGGAGTTAGAAGATTTTGTTTTTGGTTTTTTATTTTTAAAGAGTTTTTAGTTTATTTATTTATTTGAGTTACTTTCATATAATTTTCTTTTCTTAAATTTAGGTCTAGACGCTAAATTTTCAAGATTATTCTATTTTAGTCCCTAATCTTACAAAATATTCATTTTAGTCCTTGAACTTTTTTTTTTTTTTAAAAATATTTTGGTGTTTACCTTTTTTTTTTTCACTTTTAATAAAGGGATAACACAACTTAAAGTATGTATATTTGCACTAGCATATCTAATTTTGCCCCCAAAACCCAAGCTTCAAGAGTAGTCCCTTGCCTCTACGACAATGTGGGATATAAATGCTATTAAGAGTTTGTTCATCAAAGTGAGCTTTCATTTTGTTAATCGTCAATTTAATGTTTTTGTTCACAAGTTGGTCTGAGAAGGTCTTTCCTCTGTATCACCATTCCTGTGGAACCAAAATTATCCTGAGTGGATGATTAGCTTATCGCTCCAAGAGCGAGAACTGTTTGTACCCCTGCGGGATTCTTTTGTTTCTTAATGAAATCTCTTTGTTATAAAAAAAAAAAAAAAAAAAAAAGAGTAGTCCCTTGCCCAATCTCTCTCTCTCATGTAATTATTTGGGGAATTAGAATAGATGGGCTACATTTATCTCTCATTCTGAAAAAGGAAAAAATAATTCTACTGAAAAAATTTTCTCAAAAAAAAAAAAAAAAATCTACTGAAAAATGGTCACCATGAATCCATGAGGAATCAATTTGTCCCCTTTTCTTTCTTTTTATTAAAGCCTCTTCTTTATGGAAGATTTAAAAAAAAAAACATGTAATGTCCTAAAATCTTGCTGAATATGAATATTAATTTTCAAATCTCAGATTTCTCCACATCTAAATTCATGATTTACAATTTTACATATTTGAATTTCACCTTATCCTTACAAATTTCATATGATATATGTATATATTTTATATCTTTCCGAATTTGAAATGTAAATGTAATAATGTATGGTTCATTGATTGACGAGATTATGGTCCTCCATATTTGGGAAAATCACATCCACCAATTTGTTGAATTATTCAATGGAGCCATTGTTGTTGGAATCCATGTTGGTGAGGAGAAATACCTTTGAATTGGTAAGGCATAACCATTTCAGTTTTTGGTCTTTGGTTTTTTTATCCTATTTGATAATAATTTGGATTTTAGTTTTTTTTCAAAATTTTGCTTGTTTTCTCTCAATTTCTTTACCATGGTTTTCATCTTTGTCAAGGAGACATTAGAGTTACAAATTCCAAAAATAAAAACAAGTTTTTGAAAACTTTTTTTTTTCTTCAAAATTTGACTTGGTTTTTGAAACACATAGAAGGATGTAGGTAACGAACCAAAGAAATGTATAGGTAAAGGAGTGTTTATAAGGTTAATTTTCAAAAAATAAAAACAAAAAACAAAGGCGTCTGTTTGATAACCATTTTGTTTTTTATTTTTGGTTTTTGAAAATTAAGCTTAAAAATACTACTTCCACCCCAAGTTTCTTGTTTTTTTTTTTTTTTTTTTTTTTTTTTTTTTTTTATATATATATACCTTGTTCCCATGTTTTCAAAAACCACGTCAAGTTTTGAAAAATAAAAAAAATAGTTTTCAAAAACTTGTTTTTGTTTTTGAAATTTGACTAGGAATTCGAATGTGCCCTCGACAAAGATGAAAACCATGGTAAAGAAATTGATAGAAAACAAGTTTAATTTTCAAAAACCAAAAACAAAAAATCAAATGGTTATCAAACGGGGTCTTGGTTTTTGGTTTTCTGTTTTTAAAAAACAAAAGTCATACATGTTTAGTAACGGTTTTTAGTTTCTTTGTTTTTTTTAAAAAATAGATAACCAAACATGTTCGATAACTGTTTTTGTTTTTTGTTTTTTAAAAATCAAATCAATATTTGATGACTATCTTTCAATTTTTTTTTTTTAATAAAAAGGGAAATCAAACTACTTTTACAATATTTTCCCATCAAATATACCATAATAATCAAATTATATTTTTATTTTATAATTTTTTTTAAAGTTGCAGGTTGAGTAAACAATACAAATAAATTTGTCTAAAACTTCCAAACTAACAAACACCATGTTAACTATTTATATAAAATAATATAAAAATTTAAAATAATTTTTTTAAACAATAATTCTTGTTAAGAAATTTTTGTCAGTCACAAACCATCACATTATTGTTTTAAATTAATGAAGAAAATATTTATTTAATTTGAGATAAATTAAAAATTAACATGTGTCTCACCAAATTAAATTAAATGACATTAAAAAATGGTTAGTTGAATTTACATGAATTAAAATTATTTTTGAAATCTAGAGTGAATAACAGCATTCAAGTTTAAATATAATTTAAATATTTCTCTTTTTTTCTTTTTTTTTGAAAGATTAAATAGTACTCTTTTCAATATAATAATTAGTTAATAAAATTACCTTAAGTTTAAAAGACTTGCAGTTATTATCAAAGAAGAAGGAAAAAGAACCCTTAGTTTAATTACAACATCAGAAATTGTTAGATTATATATTGGATATTTTCAATTACTTTTTCTATCTATATATGTGTTCTAATCGAAATATAATTAAAACAATATTTAAAAGTTTCTTATTTAATAAAAAAGAAAAGAAAAGAAATAGTAAAAAAGACCACGGAAAGAAAAGAAATAGTAAAAAAGACCACGGAGGCACCTAAACATAGGGGTGAGCAAAAATCGAGCCGAACCGAACCGACTGGTTCGACTCGTTTTTTTTTTAATTGGTTTACTCGGTTCAGACATGCAGAAAACCGAGGTATTCGGTTCGGTTCTCGGTTCACAGACCTAAAAAACCAAAAAAACAGAACTGAACCGAATACCTATTACATATGGGGAATTGTGCTAAATGGCTAAAAAAAAAAGCATTCTTGATTTTTGGCTACGGAAGTTTGGATTTTGCAAGCATGGCTACCGACATTTTAGGGAACTGTTTACTGGATTATTTTGGACGTTTTTACCCTTGTATTTACGGTTATTTACAGACGCCGTTTACGTCATTTTCGAGGACAGAGATGTGTTTTGGATGGTCAACGAATTTCAAAACGGTACATACAGGGGGTGCTGTGTAGTCGTTGACATCCCGAGTGTCAATACCGGTATACACCCCGTGGGGACAGTTTCAAAGGGAGTAAACTAATCCCTAAAATTTCGGGATTTTAGTATCTGTTTGTTGCAAATATAAGGGGAGGGAAACCAAACCGTTACCTATTTCAATTTTTTTGGTACAGTCGTCGCGTAGGGGGAGAAACGACCGAGCATGCAAGAGATGGTTGTCGACGCGGCGGATGAAGGTCGTTGACACGGCGAAGATGGTTCGTCGGCGTGGTATGAGAGGTAGGTAGTGTTATTCACTCTGTTTGGCGGTGGGAAATGGTGTGGAATGGAGGGTTCGGGGGTGTGGAATGCTCTCAAATGGTGTGGAATGCTCTCAAGGGTTTCTACTTTTGGAGGAAGAGGATGGACGGGTGGGCTGCTGCATGAAGGCTTTTCTGGTGGTGACGGTGGGCGGTGACATGACGTTTTTACCCCTTGTATTTACGGTTATTTATAGACTCCGTTTATGTCATTTTCGAGGACAAAGATGTGTTTTGGATGGTGAACAAATTTCAAAACGGTACATACAGGGGGTGCTGTGTAGTCGTTGACATCCCGAGTGTCAATACTGGTATACACCCCGTGGGGACAGTTTCAAAGGGAGTAAACTAAATCCCTAAAATCTAGGGATTTTAGTATCTGTTTGTTGCAAATATAGGGGGGAAAACGAAACCGTTACCTATTTCAATTTTTTTTGGTACAATCGTCGCGTAGGGGGAGAAACGACCGAGCATGCAAGAGATGGTTGTCGACGCGGCGGATGAAGGTCGTTGGCACGGCGGAGATGGTTCGTCGGCGTGGTGTGAGAGGTAGGTAGTGATATTCACTCTGTTTGGCGGTGGGAAATGGTGTGGAATGGAGAGTTCGGGGGTGTGGAATGCTCTCAAGGGTTTCTACTTTTGGAGGAAGAAGATGGACGGGTGGGCTGCTGCATGAAGGCTATTCCGGTGGTGAGGGTGGGCGGTGACATGACGTTTTTACCCCTTGTATTTACGGTTATTTACAGACGTCGTTTATGTCATTTTCGAGGACAGAGATGTGTTTTTCAGTATTTAATTGCAATTATTCATTCTGGTGGTGAGGGTGGGCGGTATCTTCTTTTTAGCTTATTCATTTTTGGGGGAAAATTAGTATGTCTTCCGGGTTGCTGGTGTTCTTATTTTTTTGGGTTTTTAATTGCTAATGTTCTTGGGTGCAGGTAGTATGTCTTCGGATTGAGAGGACATTTTTTCCAATCAATGCATCCTGAAGGTATTTCTCTCTACTGAGGGAGGTTGAACTTTGTTATCCTTCCCTAATAAAGGTATTGACTCCTTTTTTCCGGGTAGCAACCTTTTCTGGGGTGCAAATTTTTTCAGTAGTAACACGTACTACTAGTTTTGTTTTTCAAACTAGTTTTGTTTCTTGGATTTTTTATTTTTCAAACTTCCTAAAATGTCTCCAACTTTTTTTAGGGGTATATTTTATCTCTCCTAAACTCTGGTTTTGATTTTAAACGTTAAGAATACGTTAGATAGTTTGTTGGGGGCATATTTGTCTTTTACAAATATGGATTTATTGATCATTAAATCGTTTAGCCATCTATTTAATTTTTAAATGTTTGTAGCTATATTTCAAGCCACCTATTTATTTTTAGCCATATTTCTTGTTGCCCCATTACATATTCATATAAGTTATAACCCAGCCCACATTTATGTTTTGTTTACATATCCCAACCCAGCCCATTCCCATTGATCATTAAATTTCAGCCCACCCAACCCAGCCCATTCCTATTTATCTATTTTTTTAATTATAAAAAAATAAAAGTAACCTAACTCTAGATTCATCTTCAAGTTCACCCCTCCTCATTCCCCATCCTCTGTCGTTTTTCTTCTTCTTCTCCATCTCTCACGCACTCGCAACATCCTCCATCTCTCAACGTCGTTGCCGCCCGCCGGAGTTTCCTCCTTCTCTAGCTCATCGCCGCGTGACCTGCCGTATTGAAGTTTGCTCCAACACTGTCATTCAGTTTTTCTACCTCTCAGTCTCATTAAAAATTGTAGGTTTTTACTTTATTTTTTGCTCTTAGTCTGATTTTGTTCATTTTTTTTCTCCCTCTTTCTCATTGTAATCAATGCTCTTAGTCTCAAATGGCTGGAAATGAAGGAAAGAAAGAAAGAAAAGAAAAGAAAAATATAAAAGAGGTCGGTTTTAACTGAATCGAATCGAACCGACCTAGTTTGTTTGGTTCGGTTCAAAAACCAAAACCGAGATATTTTCGGTTTTGTCGGTTCAAGATGCTAGAAAACCGACATACTCAGTTCAGTCCATGGTTCGGTCCAAAACCGGACCGAACGAAACCGTGACCACCCTTACCTAAACATGACAAATAGGTGGAAGGATACGTGAGAGAAATAAAAAACGGTAACTGTATTTTGGAAACTTTTTTTTCTTTCGTTTTTTTAATTCCTTCATTTTTCACACGTAACTTCGAAGATGAGACACATGGAATGAACTTTGTATTTGTATTGATGTTGTGGGTGTAGTAGTACAATCTCTAAGATATAATCCCCTGATTCTCTCTTTTGTGTGTGTATTTCACTTGAATGTTGGAATGCTTGTTCTTGAATTTAAAGTCGTCTCAAGGGCTTTGTAACTTGTTCATGAGATTGAAGCTGTTTCGAGGGTTTCGTGAGCTTCAATGAGTCTTTTTGATCTTTTGGAAGTCTTCGAGTGCTCTGAGTTCTGAATTCTAAATTCTCTCTGAGTTCTTCTCTGAAATTTCCAACTTCTAATATCCCAAAATGAAGAAGAGCTCCCTATTTATAGAGTTCTCCATGGACATGAACTTGGACTTAATTGACTTTGGACTCGGTCCATTGGACTCGGGCCTAGCTAGCCCATTGGACTTGGACTCATTGTTGGGCCAAGTCATTTGGACTTGGGCTTTACTGACTTTGGACCTAGTCATTTGGACATAGGTTTGACTTAAACTTGACCCAAATACCGTGGGCTTTACTGACTTTGGACCTAGTCATTTGGACATGGGTTTGACTTAAACTTGACCCAAATACCGTAAAACCCAAACATCGTATGATCCACCTTTGATCAAATTAAAGTTTTATTATTTGATCAAATGGTTGTATTGTTTGATCAAGACAATTAGCATTTCAATTTAAAATTTGATAACTTTGTCTTCCAATTAAATTTGGGACACATGTCAACTTATAATTGGTCCTAAATTTAATTATTTGTAATTTCGTAATTAATTTTGGATAACGACGTGACAACTTTTGACCGACCGAAATTTCTCTTTCAACATTCATGATTTTAAAAACGTTTTTAGAATTTGAAAAACAAGAAAACAAATTATTTACGAAACGAATTTGTTTCTTAAAAACAAGAAACAAAACCAAAAACAAAAAATGAATTGGTTATCAAACGACCCCTAATCGTCAAGATTTAACTCCGAGGTTCTCTTTGCTATCTTGTGTGCAATAGTCTTTAGCTTCTTTGTCTTAGCCATCTCTATGCTAAATTAGGCCTCATGAGATCTGAAATCTTCTCACTGAGGACCTGTTTGTGTAGAGTATATTTTAATCATATATGTGAATTTTTGAGCCTAAAGATGCAAAAGTGTGAAAGTTAAGTGTTAAAAGTCTAAGTATGTAATTTAAGCAAATTTGAGGTCAAAAGAGTCATTTTAGTTGAGAAATAATCAATTTTTGATGTTTTGCAGGAAATCACCTTGGAACCCAGATTGTAGCTGAAATCTTCCAAAGACATAAATTAATTGCAGCCGCAATTCCTTTGAAAACTGCTTTCTCTAGATTTTCGCGAGTCAATAATCGGCAAGCCATTTTTGCACCTAATCGCCTATTTTGACTCCGATTCATCCTAGTTCACTTGGGGGCATGATTTTTGACAACGACCCAACCAATTTCAAGCTATAAAAGGACCTATAAGCATCAATTCAAGCAATCAGATCCAAAAGGAGAAATGGGGTGTGTGACAACCCCTAATTCAATCCTAGAAGCTGTGAATCGGCCTCTCCACTCAAGAACTTGTGTACTTCACAGTGATTAGATCTAAACCCATGAGTTTAGCCTGTACACACTTAATTTCCCTTGAGAAAGGTGAAATTAAGCGTAGAGAGAGCTGCTTTGAGAGAGAAAACCCTAGATTTAGCCTTAAGATTATGCACTTTACTCATTTCCCACATTTGTATTTCTTTCATTCATTTTGTAATTATGAATACATTTTCAATGATGTTTTCATTTGTTATTTCTTTTATTATGACGTGTAGTTAAATTCCTTTGAGAGATTTAATTTGGTGAATGCCCTTAAGGATGAGTTAGCTTTGGCAATTTGTCTCACTTGCGCCCAATTCTCTTTATGTGTTTCATCTTTTACTGAATTTAAAGTTATATTGTTGGTTCAAAATGGTCATTTACATTAGCATGCAATGTGAGTCCAATACTAAAAAGGTTAGACAATATCGATTTTCATAAAGGAGATATAGGATGAAAATGCCTAGACATAAGACTTTGGTATTGCTAAAACAACAACCATAGGATCTAAAAGGGTTGTAGGCTTAATTATCTAAGTCCAAATTAGCCATAGACATATGAGTCTAATTGCTTAGCCTTCTAATGGTTCTTTATACAAGACTTAATAGGAGTGAAACGATTCAACATACAAGATAGAAATGCGGTTGTTATGTAGGTGCAATTTGCCAAGTTGGCTTAACTTAGGGCTAAAACTAAATTGGATCTTGTTTTCATTAGTTATTTGTTAATTTTCTTAAATCTTATCAACCAATCATTCTCAACTTATTTTGTTACCTGCTTTGTCGTACTTGCAAAACAATTTATTCTTAATATTGAATCTTAAAATAATTCCTATGGGACCAATACTTGGAATACTTTCAAGTTTTATTATTTCATGTGTCACTGTACACTTGCACTTGACAAAAATCAATTCTAATATATTCTAGGGAAAAATACACTTTTGGTCCCTGAGTTTTCAAACTCAACAAAAATACCCCTAAGGTTTGAGATAAGGAGTAATTTGGTCCCTGCCGTCCATTTTGTCGTTAAATACTAACGAAATGCTGACGTGACACTATTATTTTAATTAAAAAATTATTTTTAAAATTTTTTAAATAAAAATATATTAAAATAATAAAAAACTATTATTTTATTAATTTTTTTAATTCTTTTCCCCCTCTTTCTTCTCCTTCTTTCTCTTCCCTCCTTTCTTCTCCAACTTCTTCTCACCCTTCTTCTTCTCCAACTCCGGTGGCCGGCGGCCACCGCCGTTCGCCGGTAAGATTTTTTTTTCTTTTTTTCTTCTTTCTCTCTTTTCTTCTCTCTTCTCTTTCATTTCTCCACCTTTTTTTTATAAAGAAGAGGGAAAGGGATGAGGGCTCCCTTTCCGGCGCCGACGACGGAAGGAGGGAGACCCTCCTCCCTTTCCCTCTTCTTTATAAAAAAAAAGAAAAGGTGGAGAAATGGAGGAGAAGAGAGAAGAAAAGAGAGAAATAAGAAAAAAAAGAAAAAAAAAAAATCTTACTGACGGTCGACCAGCGAACGGCGGTGGCCGCCGGCCACCGGAGTTAGAGAAGAAGAAGGGTGAGAAAAGAAGACGTTGGAGAAGAAAGGGGGAAGAGAAAGAAGGAGAAGAAAGAGGGGGAAAAGAATTAAAAAAAATTTAAAAAATAATAATATTTTTATTTAAAAAATTTAAAAATTAATTTTTTAATTAAAATAATAGTGCCACGTTAGCATTATCTAACGGCAAAATGGACAGCAGGGACCAAATTGCTCCTTATCTCAAACCTGGGTATTTTTGTTGAGTTTGAAAACTCAGAAACCAAAGTGTAACTTAACTCAAACCTCAGGGACCAAAAGTGTCCTATATTCTATTAATCTAAGTCTCTACGGCTGGTTGAATTTCAATCACATCAGATACAATCAACTTCTTCAACAATTGGAGGTGGCCTATTGAACTTAGTAAGTAACAAGAAAAATATTACTGGTAAAAAGATTTAAAATCTCAAGATTTTTAAGTTCACTCGTGAGTGAATTTCTTTGTGTTTTTTTAGTACAATGTATTTACATGACCCAATTTGACGAGGATTTTAGTTGTTCAGGTGATGCCCCACGTTTCAGGTTCAATTATTTTCAACTTTTGGTTGGTATTTTTTTTTGGATAAAATTGTTTGGATTCAAAGAAATTTGATTTAATTGGGTTAATTGGGTTTGTTCAGATTTGATGAAAATCTTTGAGGTTTAATTTGGAGCTTTAAAAATTGGGAAAATAACGAAGACACTTCAGAGAAAAATTTCTATTTATGATGTCAATTGAGGATTTTCTTGTAATTGGAGAAAAAAAAAAACCAGGAAACTTGGCAATTTAGTTCCAACACTAAGTTAAGCTAACGTATGTGATAACGCTCATTTATGAGTGTTATTTAACATTTAAAATCTACGTTTATTGTGTGAAATTAGTATTTACCCTTTGTTTGTAAAGAATAATAGAGAGGGATGAGAGAATTTCAGCCGAATGTATTCAGGATTTTCTTGTCTGAAGATACAGTAGCAGGTACTAAAATAAATACCAGAAAAGCAAGCCACCTGGGAGCATAAGAGAGGCTGAAGAAAATAACAAACTTTACACCAGAGAATTGGAAAAATAACATAGAAGAAATAATGATAAAAGACATTTTATCATCCCCCGCAAGCGAAACCGGCCATGGTTGGACTGTGAGCTTGGTACGTAAACTTTGAAACCGAGCAGTAGGTAGAGGTTTAGTCAAAATATCAGCCAGCTGATCCTCCGATGGCACAAAACGAACCACAAGCTGTTTGCACATAACCTTCTCTCTTATGAAATGATGATCAATCTCTATATGCTTTGACCGACTATGAAAAACTGGATTCGCAGCAAGATACGTGGGTGAAATATTATTGCACAACAATAAAGGAGGGGAAGACAGAGAGAAACCAATTTCAGCCAAAAGCGATTGAATCCATACAATTTCAGCAGCTGCATTAGAAAGACCACGATACTCGGACTCGGCACTCGATCTAGAAACTACTTTCTGTTTACCCGAAGACCAAGAAACTAAATTTGAGCCAATAAAAACGCAATACCCACTGGTACTACGGCGGTCATCAGGGCAATTCGCCTAATCGGCATCTGTGTAGCTTGTCAAAGAAAGATTTCCAGATTTTGTGAAAATAAGCCCAAGATGAGAAGAAGATTTCAAATATCTAATAATTCGCTTTACCAAGTTCCAGTGTACAGAGGTAGGAGCATGGAGAAATTGACATGCTTTGTTTACAGCAAAGCTTAGGTCGGGTCTTAAAGTACAATATTGTAGGGTCCCGACAATACTACGATACTGCTTAGGATCAGATAATAAAGCACCATTATGAGCAGAAAAAGATGTACCAGCTGCCATAGGAGTGGACATATCCTTACATGAAGCCATCTCAGCCCGTTGAAGCAAATCAGTAAAATATTTCTTTTGACACAAATGCAAAGAATCAGAATTACGATGCACCTCAATACCGAGAAAGTAAGATAAATTTCCAAGATATTTCAAAGCAAAAAGACCATTCAGCTTGCTAATAAATTTCTGAATAAAAGATGGATTGTTGCCTGTTACAATAATGTCGTCCACATAGATCAAAACAGCCACAAACACAACATGTTGATTATAAAAGAACAGTGATGAATCTGACTTAGAAGCACAAAAATTACAATCTAACAGACAAGAGCTTAGCTTTATAAACCATTCCCTTGGACTTTGTTTCAATCCATATAAGGCTTTTTGCAATTTACAAACATGGTGTGGTTTATCCTTATCAACGAAGCCCGGTGGTTGAACCATATAAACATCTTCGTGAAGATCACCATTAAGGAAGGCGTTATGGACATCCAACTGTTTGATTACCCAATCAAAACGAACAGCAAGACATAATAAAATTCGAATTGTTGCCGGTTTAGCAACGAGACTAAATGTTTCAAAATAATCTAATCCATGTGTTTGATCAAATCCACGAGCAACGAGCCTTGCCTTATATCTCTCAACGGAGCCATCCGGTTTAAGTTTAATAACCCATTTACAACTCACCAGTTTGTAATTAGGCGATGCGGGAACTAAAGTCCAAGTATTATTTTGTACCAAAGCTTGAAACTCTTTGACCATAGCATCTTTCCATTCATCACACTTGATCGCTGTTTTGAAGCTAGTAGGTTCAACTAACAAGGCAGAGGTGGAAGAGGAAGATGCTAACCATCATTTTGGTTTTGAAATGCCAGCCTTGGCTCTTGTTATCATAGGGTGAACGTTGGTTGGAGCTATTGGAGGTAGATGTGAAGGTGAGGCCAAGGATGGACTAAGGGATGAGGCCGAAGAGGACAATGGAGTTGATGAACTTGAAACAGATTTTGTGGCGGACGAAGTGTTTAGAGAAATAGGAAAGGCATGAGAAGGTGAGGTTGCAGCAGATTGAACACCAGTAGCTATAGAAGGTGAATGGTGGTGAGCCAAATCATTATTGAGAATGGGAGCAAAGCCCGGAGGAACAGATGGGGTAATTGAGGAAGCAGAAGCAGGAGAAAAAAATTGTGGATGAGCAACAGGAAGGTAAAAGGGTGCTGGATTAAAGAAACTATGATCAGGGAATGTATTTTTAACAGGGCCAAACGTGAAATTTGCATTTGCACAGGGAAAACTTTTTCATTAAAAACAACATGCCTTGAAACATATAACCGACCAGAGAGAGGATCAAGGCATAAGTACCCCTTGTGATTAGAGCTATACCCCAGAAAAATACATTCGGTAGAACGAAACATTAATTTGTGAGAGTTAAATGGGCGCAAGAGGGGAAAACAAGAGCAGCCAAAGGATCGAAGTATGGAGTAATCTGGTAACTGATTATATAGCATATAGTAAGGAGAATGAGACTTTAAAACAGAAGATGGAAGGTGATTAATGATATAGACTGCTGTTTGAAAAGCAAAACTCCAAAAAAATAATGGAAGATTAGAGTGAGCAAGCAAAGAGAGACCAATCTCAACAACATGACGATTTTTCCTTTCAACACGACCATTTTGTTGGGGAGTATAAGGGCATGAGATACGATGATTTATCCCTTGTTTGGAAAGAAAAGAACTAACAGATCGAAATTCACCACCCCAATCCGTTTGAAGAGATTTAATGTTCTTTCCAAATTGTACCTCAACCATCTTTTTAAATTGAAGGAAACATGAGAGAGTCTCATCTTTTGATTTAAGCAGAAACAACCATGTAAAGCGAGTGTAATCATCAACAAACAATAAAAAGAAACGAGCTCCATTTATAGAAATTTGAGGGGAAGGACCCCATACATCAGAGTGAACCAATTCAAAAGGTACATGAGTTTTTGTTTCAGATAAAGGAAAAGGCAAACGGTGACTCTTTGCTAATTGACAAGAGTTACAAAACTCATTAAAATTGGAAGAAGAAACACCACATAAATTCAAAACTTGCTTCAAAGTAGAAGCTGCAGGATGTCCCAAGCGAGAGTGCCAAGTTGAAGAGGACTGAAGTGAAGAGAAAAAAACAGCAGGTTGACTAGAAGACTTGGAGCTCGGATTTGAGGATAATTTGTACAACCCATCTTCAAGTTTGCCCTAGAGAAGCACACTCTTGGTTTGGAGATCCTTGACAAGGAAAAAAGAAGAATAAAACTCAACGTAAGCCTTATTATCTTTGCACAAACGAGCGACACTAAGAAGCTTTTTAGTGATTAAGGGAGTGTGAAGAACATTTTGAAGTAAAATAGGCTTTGAGCAAGATAAAAGAGAAGAAGAACCAATACTAGAAATGGGAATTTGCTTACCATTACCAATAGTAATTTGGTCACCACCATTGTAGGCCATAGGATTGCAAAGAGAAGAAGCATCTGGCGTCATGTGATGTGTAGCACCGGAATCAAGAAACCACGACTCATCAGGGTGAGTAAATTCAGTAGGGGCAGTAGAGTTTATATCAGACATAGGTGCAGAAACAGGGGATTGAATATTGTGAATCAAGGCTTGTGGAGGAGGAGTTTGATAGGCAAGATTTGTGCGATGATGGCATATTAGGGCTGTGTGGCCAAATTTTCCACATATTTGACATTGTGGTTTACTGTTCGACTGCTTAGAAGGCCATGGAGAGGGAAGTTGAGGCTTACCAAGTATACTCGATTGAAAGGCAGGTTGGGCGGCTTGAGAGGGTGAAGTAAAAGAGAACTTGGAGAAGTGATTGAATTAGGGTCTAGCAACTTGACGACGACTAGTGTGATGAATGTTAAGACTACTAAAGTTTGCTTGAGCGATATTCAGCTGATCTACAGATGTTTGTTTTCTCTAATCTAGCTTCATAGGCCAAAAAAAAGGCTCCTAACATCTTCCAAAGAGGGATTATCAGACCGATTTTGAATCGTTGTGACAAACGCATTGTACTCACTTCCTAAACCATCTAGAATGTGAGCCAAGTGATCTCGATAAGAGATAGGTTCCCCAATGGCAGCAAACTTATCCACTATTTCCTTAACTTTAGATAAATATTGAGTAACAGACAAACCATCTTTTCTTATCTTTTGCAACTGAGTTTTCAAACCCATTATCCTAGCAGTTGTATTAGAATCATAGGCACGAGTGGGAGATTTCCAGATATCAGAGGCAGTTGACAAACTTACTATTTCACCCATTTTTTCTTCAGACAGGGAAGAATAAATCCAACACATGATAAAGCGATTGTACCTTTCCCATCCAAGATATTCAGGATTCGGTTGCGTGTTGTTCTGATCGAGAAACTGAGGAGGAGTAGAAATCGAACCATCCAAGAATCCAGATAATCCGTTGGTAAGAACAGCATTCAGCAGTTGATTTTTCCATAAAAGAAAATTGTTGTCGTTAAGCTTCACAGTGAGGGGTTGCGGGAGAGTAGGGTATGGGTTTGGAGTAAAGAAATTTGGGGTTGGGGGGAAAACATGCGGCTGAGCAGCGAAATTTGGTCTATTCTGAAATGGAGGTTGGGTCTGATTGAAGGGAAACTGTGGTGGCTGAAAATTTTGAGGGGGATATGGGTAAGAGAAATAACTTGGTGGTGGTATGGAGTTTGGATTGAAGGGAGCAAAGGTGGTGGTATTTGGATTTGGAAATTGATTTTTCAGGTTGCGATTTAGGTTTTGAGGGGGGCGAACAGGGGTAATAATCGGAGGATTCTGTAGTTGATTGTGAACAGGGGTGACAATGGGGGTTGGAACTGGAGTACTGGGAGTAATAGCAGGTGTGTCTAGCTGCTCTGAGATATTTTTGGAGGAAGAACCTTCTTCAATAGCCATTGTAGAGAAAGAAAAAGAGCTTATGGCTCTGATACCATAAAGAATAACAGAGAGGGATGAGAGAATTTCAGCCGAATGTATTCAGGATTTTCTTGTCTGAAGATACAGTAGCAGGTACTAAAATAAATACCAGAAAAGCAAGCCACCTGGAAGCATAAGAGAGGCCGAAGAAAATAACAAACTTTACACCAGAGAATTGGAAAAATAACATAGAAGAAATAATGATAAAAGACATTTTATCAGTTTGGAACTCTTGGATTTGGGAGGATTTCAGATTTCAAATCAGTTCATGTGTTTGGTGTTGGGTTTTATGCCCTAAAACTTGTAGATAGTGAATGTAAACAAATTGTATACTTGTTTCAATAAAGTGTTATTGAGTTTCTACAATAAAGTGTTATTGTTAAATATTGCACAATTTGACCCAAATCCAATAAACTAAGATCCAAGGTTGTTTACGTGTGACTTGAACTAGTATGTGGGGACATACGGGGATTGGTGTTCAAGTAACAACCTAAAAGGTCTATAGTACAAGGATAATGTTGGGTACCTTATCCTGATAACACTATGTGATACGACCTGCTTTGTATTCGATACAGATGTATTAATCCAAGGCGTCCATGTAGAAGACATGCAAGCGGGGGTATTGATAGCTCTTAGAAATAAGAGCTATTGGTTCTCTTTTAGGCTTAAAAACTCTACTCTTTGATGTGTTTGAGCTTTGGTTTGTGCTTGAAAATGAGTATTCTTTGATGAAAAATTTTTACATATCAGTAGGCCAAGCTTGAGCTAAATTTGGTGCAGATTTCTTATGTTTAAGCTGATTTTTCTGGTATAGGGGCACTCAGGTTTTGCTGCAGCAACTGATTTCACAAGCAGAAGGCAGAAAGTCTGGGAAGAAAAATTCTGCACGTGCCAAATCCGTGAAAGCCTTCATTAATTGAGCTGGCAGTCATGTGAGCTGAGTTGTCCCATCTCAGCCAATTAGGGAAGGTCCACGTGGAGTTATATGTCTAATCAGCCCTGAATTCAATGAAAAGAGAGGGTATAAATGTTCTTTTGCCCAAAAAGAATGGGAGGAGAGTTGGAGAAGTTGACCTAGGAGTTGCTGCTGTCATTGAAGGGGAAAAAGGACAAGGAGGCTGCTGTTTGGAGGAATTTCCAGCTTGGGAAAGCTGGAATCTACCTTGGAAGCTTCTTTTCTTCATCATTTTTCTCTTATTCTTCCTTCTTCTAGTGTTTAGTTTGTATTTAAGGTTGTAATTATGAATGGTATGGTAGTTCACTGCTGTATTTTGATTATTTTCACCTTGAACATGAGCTAAATCCTCTTAGGTGAGGATTAGGGTGCTTAAGCTTGAACTTGTTGTTTGTTTTTGTGGAACTTTATATATTGCAACTTAAAGCAAAGTGTTCTTCATGCTTAAAGCTGGAATTTCGTTTGGCCAACCATTTTCTAGCATTGTTATTTAGTGCTTGGGAAAACAATAGATAACCGACTACTTTGCTTTATCTTAGTCTTTAATGATCATGAAAATGAGTGGGTATTTAGGGATAAATAACCACCTAAGGCACTAAATCAGTGGAGCTAAAAAGAAGGGGTTAAATGGGAGTTTAATCACCTTACCTATAGGAGAATTGGAAAATTCCCGTAGAAAATACTGGGTGAGTTGTATATATAGAGTTCTGCTACAGCAACACAGCCTGTGAGAGTGGACAGCCCCTAATCTGAACCTTGCTTTCTCTGTGTGATTTTCTGTTTTTTGTTGAATTTCTCTTTAGTCCTTATCATTTTAAGCTTGTTTACCATTTTAATCTCTTGCACTTAGTTAAGGAAAAATATTTGTTCCTCGGTTACTTTGAATTTCATTGGAAATAGGCTTAAGAATAGTGATTTTCGTGCATCAATCCCTGTGGAGAACGATATAAAAATACTTATCACTTGCTGCTGATCGTGTGCACTTGCACGTGTGTTTGTGAGTTTTTCTTGCATATTTAGAATCACTTTGCACAAAGCAACAAGTTTTTGGCGCCGTTGCCGGGGATTGAGTTGATTTTTGCTATTTTTGAGCTGAAATTTGGTGAAATTGGTGCTAAAACAGCTTCTAACTTGGTTGTTTGATTTTGCAGGTGCTGGTAGCTGTGTATGAACGAATTCCCTGACTTAGAATTCGGTTTGGACCCTGAAATTGAAAGGACTTTTCATAGGAGGAGAAGGGAACAAAGGGAGAGAAACAATAGGATGGATCCACCACCTCTTTTACCCCCTGTACCTCCTAGAAATCAAGAAAACCAAAACAACCAGCAGCCTAATCCTGAGGTAAATCAGCAACCTAGGGTAGAAAACCAAGCTGAAAACCCTGTCCTTATAGCCAATGATAGGGGAAGAGCTATTAGAGCCTATGCCGTCCCTACCTTCAATGAGTTGTACCCTGGGATAGCTAGACCCGAGATACAGGCACACAATTTTGAAATGAAGCCTGTTATGTTCCAAATGTTACAAACGGTGGGACAATTTCATGGATTACCTTCTGAGGACCCACACCTACACCTTAAGTCCTTTTTGGGAGTGAGTGACTCATTCAAAATTCAAGGAGTTTCTCAAGATGCTTTGAGGTTAACCTTGTTTCCTTATTCTTTGAGGGATGGGGCTAAAGCTTGGTTGAATAACTTTGCTCCTGGCTCTATCACTACATGGAATGAGTTAGCAGAGAAATTCCTCATTAAGTACTTCCCTCCCACAAGGAATGCCAAGCTTAGATCGGATATAGTGTCTTTTAGACAATTTGATGATGAATCTTTTAGTGAAGCTTGGGAGAGATTTAAGGAATTATTGAGAAAAAGCCCTCACCATGGACTCCCCCATTGCATTCAAATGGAGACTTTTTATAATGGGTTGAATTGGGCTACTCAAAACATGGTAGATGCTTCAGCTAATGGTGCTTTATTATCCAAGACTTATGATGAAGCTTATGCCATTTTGGAGAGAATTTCCACAAATAGTTGCCAATGGTCTGATTCTAGAAGTGTGGCTGGGAAGAAAAATAAGGGTATGCTTGAGGTTGACACTGTTACATCCTTTAATGCGAGGTTTGATTCAATGGAAAGCATGATGAAAAAGTTAAATTCAGGCTTTGAGAATTTGCAGTTGATGAATTCCAGTACAAACCAGTCTGCTGCAGCAGTCAATATAAATCAGAATGCAGCAGATTCTTGCGTTTACTGTGGAGAGGATCACAAGTTTGAATTTTGCCCTGGAAATCCAGCCTCAGTGTGTTATGTAGGAAACCAAAATGCCCCTAGGAATAATCCCTATTCCAATACCTATAATCCGGGTTGGAGAAATCATCCAAATTTTGCTTGGGGAGGTCAAGGAAGTAATTCCAACACCCAACAAGCTCAACAAAAGATGAGTGGACCTTCTGGATTTGGGCAACAAAATCAGCAACCTCAGTTCCAAAATACCATGAAACAACATGCCACTGGAAGTTCTTTAGAGAGCATGTTCAAGGAGTACATGGCTAAAACTGATGCTGCTATTCAAACTCACCAAGCATCATTGAGAAATTTGGAAGTTCAAATGGGCCAAATTGCTAGTGAGTTGAAAGCTAGGCCACAGGGTAAACTCCCCTCTGACACTGAAAATTCAAAGAGGGAAGGAAAGGAACAAGTCCAAGCTGTGGAGCTAAGAAGTGGGAAGTCGTTGGTTGAGAAAAAAGGGCCAACCCAACAAAAACCAGCTGGACAGCAAGTGGAAAAACCAGCTGATATTGATGCTGATATGGAAAAGACAACAGAGAAAAATGTTGAAAAACCTGCTGGAATTCAAGTAGAAAAAAGTCCAGAGAGTGAGGAAATTGAAGAAATTCCTAGAGCAGCCCCTGTAGCTCCTTCTAAGTCAATTCCTACACCTGCCCCTACATTTAAACCACCTCCACCACCCTTTCCCCAAAGGCTAAAGCAGAAAAATCAAGAGGCCAATTTTAAGAAATTTCTTGAGGTCCTAAAACAGCTTCATATAAACATCCCACTAGTTGAGGCTTTGGAACAAATGCCCAACTATGTGAAGTTCCTCAAGGATATTTTGACAAAGAAAAGGAGATTGGGTGAATATGAAACTGTGGCATTGACTGAGGAGTGTAGTGCAATTTTGAAAAATAGGATTCCACCCAAAGTTAAAGACCCTGGAAGTTTTACCCTTCCTGTTTCTATCGGTGGTAAAGAGTTGGGAAGAGCTCTATGCGATCTTGGAGCTAGCATAAACCTCATGCCATTGTCCATTTACAAGAAATTAGGAATAGGAGAGGCTAGACCGACCACTGTGACTTTGCAACTTGCTGATAGATCAATCACCTACCCTGAAGGAAAAATTGAGGACATCTTAGTTCAAGTGGATAAGTTTATCTTTTTAGCTGATTTTATCATTTTGGATTATGAAGCGGATAAGGATGTCCCAATTATCCTAGGGAGACCATTTTTGGCCACAGGGAGAGCTTTAATAGATGTTCAAAATGGTGAATTGACTATGCGAGTGCATGATCAAGAAGTCAAATTCAGTGTGTTTGATGCCATGAAATGCCCAGCTGAGGTGGAGGAGTGTTCTGTGATTAATGTGTTGGATGAGTTGGTAGCTCATAAATGGGAGGAAGAACTATTGCAGCACCACATACAGCAGTTTGGTGAGATAAACGTGGGAGACTTAGAATTTCTGTGTGTGCAGCAGAATCTGGAAGTAGTGACTGAAGCTCCTAGCTTTAAGAGAGCTTTTGAATCATTGGAGTTGACTGATAGGAAAATTAAACCTATGCAGCCCTCCATTGTAGAGCCTCCAAAGTTAGAGCTAAAGCCCTTGCCCAACCACTTGAAATATGCTTACTTGGGAGAACAAGAAACATTGCCTATTATAATTTCAGCAAGTTTGCTCCCTGGGGATGAACAAGCACTGTTGGAATTGTTGAAAAAATTCAAAAAGGCCATTGGTTGGACTCTAGCTGACATTCAAGGTATAAGTCCATCCTTTTGTATGCACAAAATTAATTTGGAGGAAGGAAACTTCAAATCGATTGAGCAACAAAGGAGGCTTAATCCGGCCATGAAAGAAGTAGTGAAAAAGGAGATAATCAAGTGGCTAGATGCTGGAATTATATACCCTATAGCTGATAGTAATTGGGTTAGTCCGGTCCAATGTGTGCCTAAAAAGGGAGGTATGACCGTGGTGATGAATGAGGCAAATGAGCTAGTTCCCACTAGAACAGTGACAGGATGGAGGGTATGTATGGATTATAGGCGTTTGAACAAGGCCACAAGAAAAGACCATTTCCCTTTACCTTTCATTGACCAAATGTTGGACAAGCTAGCTGGGCAAGATTATTATTGCTTTTTGGATGGTTATTCAGGATATAACCAAATCACCATAGCCCCTCAAGATCAAGAGAAAACCACCTTCACTTGTCCCTATGGTACTTTTGCATTTAGGAGAATGCCATTCGGTCTTTGTAATGCCCCTGCCACTTTTCAAAGGTGTATGATGGCCATTTTTTCTGATTTAGTGGAGACAATAATGGAAGTATTCATGGATGACTTTTTGGTTTTTGGGGAGTCATTTCAAGCTTGCCTCACTAATTTGGGAAAAGTATTGCAAAGATGTGTAGAAACCAATTTGGTGCTCAACTGGGAGAAATGCCACTTTATGGTCAAAGAAGGCATAGTTCTTGGGCACAAAATCTCGAGGAAAGGCATTGAAGTGGATAGAGCCAAGGTAGAGATCATTGAAAAGCTAGAGCCTCCAACCACAGTGAAAGGAGTTAGAAGCTTTCTTGGGCATGCTGGATTTTACAGGAGATTTATCAAGGATTTCTCAAAAATTTCCAAGCCCCTTTGCCTATTGTTAGAAGTGAACCGCCCCTTTGAGTTTGATGCTGAGTGTTTGAAGGCTTTCAACACCCTAAAAACAGCATTAGTCACTGCACCTATCATCTCCTCACCCAATTGGCTACTGCCATTTGAGTTGATGTGTGATGCAAGTGATTTCGCTGTTGGGGCTATGTTGGGACAAAGAATAGGGAAGCTGATCCACCCTATCTACTATGCTAGCAAAACTCTAAATGAGGCCCAAAAGAACTACACCACCACTGAAAAAGAGCTTTTAGCCGTAGTGTTTGCCTTTGAAAAATTTAGACCTTATCTAGTGGGAACAAGGGTAACAGTTTTTACTGACCATGCTGCCATTAAATATCTTTTGGCCAAGAAAGATGCTAAACCAAGGCTAATTAGGTGGGTGCTTTTGCTCCAAGAGTTTGACTTGGAGATTAAGGATAAAAAGGGTTCTGAAAATCTTGTTGCTGATCATTTATCAAGGCTGGAAGGCAATGAGAAACTGTTACAGCAGAGTGAAATTAAGGATTCATTTCCTGATGAGCAACTGCTTACAGTAGCTCAAGTGAAGGAAATTGACACTCCTTGGTTTGCAGACCTTGCAAATTACCTAGCCTGTGGAGTTGTGCCCCCTGATATGACCAAGCAACAGCTAAAAAAATTCCACTTTGAGGTGAGATTTTATTTTTGGGATGAACCATTCTTGTATAGGCATTGTGCAGATGGAATTTTTAGAAGATGTGTTGCTGAAAGTGAAGTTCAGTCCATTTTAGCTCACTGTCACTCATCCCCTTATGGTGGACATTTTGGTGGTCAAAGAACAGCTGCAAAAGTGTTTCAGTCAGGTTATTATTGGCCCTCGGTGTTTAAAGATGCTCATTTGTTTAGTAAAGTGTGTGACAAGTGTCAAAGGAAGGGAAATCTGAGCCAAAACGATGAAATGCCTCTCACCTACATTTTAGAGGTAGAACTCTTTGATGTTTGAGGTTTGGATTTTATGGGACCTTTCCCACCTTCCTTTGGGAATTTATACATACTTTTGGCTGTAGATTATGTGTCAAAATGGGTGGAAGCTATTGCTTGTCCCTTAAATGATGCTAAAACAGTGTTAAAATTTCTGCACAAGAACATTTTTACTCGTTTTGGTACTCCTAGAGCTTTAATAAGTGATGAGGGGACTCATTTCGTGAATAGAATGATGAACAACATGTTGGTTAAGTACAATGTTTAGCATAGAGTCTCAACCCCTTACCATCCACAAGCTAACGGGCAAGCCGAGATCTCCAATAGGGAAATTAAAAGCATTTTGGAAAAAATGGTCAGCCCAAATAGAAAGGATTGGTCTATTAGGCTTGATGATGCATTATGGGCCTATAGGACAGCATTTAAAACTCCCTTGGGCATGTCTCCATATAGGTTAGTGTTTGGAAAATCTTGCCATCTGCCTTTGGAGTTAGAACATAAAGCTTTTTGGGCCATTAAAAAGCTCAATTTTGATCATAAAGCAGCGGGTGAATTGAGAAAATTTCAACTTATAGAGATGGAAGAGTTTAGGCAACTATCCTATGAAAATGCAAAGATGTACAAAGAAAAGACAAAGGCTTGACATGATAAGAGGTTGGTGCCTAAACAATTTGAAAGGGGGCAAAAGGTCTTGTTGTTTAACTCTAGGCTAAAGCTTTTTCCTGGCAAGCTCAAATCTAGGTGGTCGGGACCCTTCACTGTGTTAGAAGCCTATAGTCATGGAGTTGTGTTTTTAAGGGATGAAAGTGATGGAAGAGAATTCAAGGTCAATGGTCAGAGATTAAAGCACTACTGGGGTGAAGAATTCCAGAGGTGTTTTGCCTCTTGCAGTTTGTTAGAAATTTGAGAAGTGGAAGGAGAAGTTAGGGACACTGTGTTTTAAGTTCTATTGAATACTTTTTTGGTCCCTAAAGGTGGTAAAGTGCATTCAAATTTACTGTTTTATTTCAATTTGCAGCAGTCTTTAGCTTTAATTTTTCTGTCTTTTGATTTGTCGTTGGTAGTGTTTAGTTGTAGCTAGTTTCTTTCATTTTATTCAATTTGTTTTGCCTTTAATTTCAGTATTTAGTTGCTGACAATATAGTTTCTTTAGTGCAAGCAAGCTTTTATTTGGTAGGAGTCCTCATGCAAAAGGTGAAGTATGAATCTTGGAAAAAGATTTCCTTGGGCAGTGAGCTTGTTAGTCTTGGGAGAAAAAGCCAGCTGATGAGATTGCTATCATTAGATTTGAAAAGGTGGATTTGATGGGAATTTGCATTCAAGATGCTGTTTGTCTAAAAAGGTGAAATCTGGAAGCTGCAGCAGAATCCTTGCAGTCCCATAGCAGTAGATTTGGTGCAGCCATAGCAGCAGACTTAATTTTTTTTTGGGGCAGTGAGCTGATGGCAGCACTTGAAGGCCCGTGATTCCCCTCAACAACCTGAATTTGCTTATTCAATGAGAAGATCTTTTATGGCTTATTTAGACAATGAAGGTAGCCTTTCAACCATCAAGCAAACCGTAGCAATTCTTCTGAAAAGAAAAAAAAAAAAACTGCTTTCTTCCCCTAAACCGAAGCTTGCTTCTCCTTTACCTATGGCTCCCAAAGTTCTAAAAAAGCTATTCAGGCCAAAGGTTGTTGAGTCTTCAGCACCATCAAGCAAATCTCAAGATAAAGAAATAGTTGTTTTAGGTGAAGTTGGGCAATCTAAGGCCATAAGAAGGAGTCCTAGAAACAAAGGAAAGGGAAAGCAAGTGGTGGAGCAAGAAGAACTTCATGAAGAAGTAATTGTGACTCAAGTTCAAGAGCAAGAAGTTGAGGAAGAAATTGCACCTCCCCCAAGAAGTCCTCCAACAAGAAAGAAGAGCCTAAAGAAAAAGGGAAAAGAGCCAATGCTGGAATTTGATGAGAGCCCTATGGAAAAGTTTGTTAATGCTGCCGCTAAGAAAAAATTTGAAGTCATGCTCCAAAGAGATCCTCTTCCTGAGAGAGGATTTGAGGCAGACTTTGAAAAGCTTCCCTCATATGTTTCAGGAGTGATCGTCAAGCTTGGATGGCAATTACTTTGCCAAAAGCCAGAACCACCTGTTATTCCCTTGGTGAGGGAATTCTATGCAAATGTCCAAGACAACGAGCTTTTCAGAACCAAAGTAAGGGGAAAATGGGTGGACTGGTCGCCATTAGCCATCAACGAATTCTACA
This sequence comes from Luffa acutangula, assembly GCA_036850905.1. Taxonomy (NCBI): domain Eukaryota; kingdom Viridiplantae; phylum Streptophyta; class Magnoliopsida; order Cucurbitales; family Cucurbitaceae; genus Luffa; species Luffa acutangula. The sequence goes on from CM072087.1 coordinate 39,335,217, forward strand.
ACCTTCCTAATTTCCCCTATGCTGTTTTCAACTCAATGGAGATTGCTCCATCTGAAGAGCAACTCCATTCAGCTCTTGTCACTTGTGCTGTTGAAGGAGCAAACTGGAAGATGGCAAGAAACTCAGTTCGAACACTATTGGCTGCATACCTTAAGCCCGAAGCAAACGTTTGGCACACCTTTGCAAGGAGTAGGTTGCTCCCCACTACTCATGACACCACGGTGTCTAAAGAAAGAGTTCTCTTAATTTTTTCCATCTTAAAAATCCTGAGCATTGACGTGGGAAAGCTCTTGGCAAAAGAGATTGTGGCATGTTCAAAAAGGAAGGTAGGAAGACTGTTTTTTCCAAATCTGATTACAGCATTATGTTTGAGGGCTCAAGTCGAGGTGGATGAGAATGAAGAAATTCTAATGGACAAAGGAATCATAGATTCAACATCTATAACAAGATTACATGGGGAGAAGAAGGGAAGGTCAAACACAAATATGGTTTGTGGGGTTGAGGAGATTTTAAGGCAGCAGAGAAGGTTGATGAGGCAAATGGAACACAGTGAAAGTCAGCAAAAGACTTATTGGCAATATGCTCATCTTAGGGACTCTGCCATGGAGAAAACATTCGAATTCGGCTTTGAGGAGCTTTCTCAGCCATTTCCTCATTTCCCAACAGGTTTATTTGACCCGTGGTGCCCTTCCCCATCTCCCAGCGGGAATGAAAATGATGCTGATGATGATCAAGAAGATTGATGAAGATTGAAGGGGAGTGGTTGTTGTTGCTTGCTTCATGCTGATATTGTTTGTTTTTCTAAAAAAAAAAAATTATGTTTGTTATGTGGTCTGCTGCTGGTTTATCTTGATGATTTCTTTTTCGCTTTTGTTCAAGTCTGTTTTCTTTATCTTTTATCTTTGAGTAGCTTTGTTAGGCGTTATCTGAAAAAGAATGTGTTGATGCTAAAAGTTAAATCAATGAACAGCATATCTTTTATTTTAGCTTGCCTAGGTGCTGTTTTAGGTGCTGGTGCTGTTTTGGGAAGCTGCTCATTTGTGTACAATGCATCTGTTTTAATGAAATCATGCCCTTTGAGTGTTGGAAAATGCATAAGTACCAAAAATCTGAAATTGAGAAAGCTTAGTAGCGCAAAAATGCACATGTTCTTTTCTGTTTCAAATGTTATGTGATGTACCTCTAAATCTTAGATAGTGCCATTTTTGCTTGAATTGATATTTTAAGTTAGAAAAGTCATTTCATGAAAAATTTTAAGATTGGTGAGCTGCTGAAATTGTTGATGCTTAGCAATACTAAGCTTGTTTGAAATGCTAAGTAAGCTAGAGTAGCCATCTGTTGCATAAATTTTCTGTTAGAGAATTTTGAATTGCTGATTTTTAGCATGTTGCAGCTGGTATATTGTGTTCTGCTTGGAAAGTATGGATTGTCCAGCTTGTTTAGAATTAATTTAGGGCCTAACTATAGCTCTAGGTTGTTCTTTTGGTTAAGCTTAGCCTTGCTGAATGCTGCAGCAGCAGTTGTTCTTGGTAAAAAGCAAAAATTCTGTTTTAATGAAAAGTAGTGTTCTGTATAATGATCCCCAATAGCTTAGCCTATTTGCTTAGTTTGATTATCTTATTGTGCTTTAAGTCCTTAGGTGGATAGGAAGCTTCCTAATTTTCTTCCTTAGCTTAGCTCAAATCTTAGGAAAGCTTGTTCCTAGTCCTTTTGCCCAAACCTTATAATCCTCCTAAGCAATAAGCCTTAGCTTCTCTAAAAAATAAGTTTGGGGGTCGTTTCCTTGCTTTCTCATTCATTGGGGACAATGAATGGATTAAGTTTGGGGGTGAGGCAACCCTTGGGAAAAAAAAAACATGAAAAAGAAATAGAAAAGGCAACTTAGAAAGCATTCCTCTTTGTCTTAGTTTTGCCTAAGATGCACTCCTCTCCCTTTTTGAAGGTTTTCTATTTTCCTTGAGCTTGCCTAGTAACCAGGGGGATTTATGATACCCATAGTTTGCCTCTGCATCAAAAAGTAGCTCAAGGGAAGAGAAAACATATAAAAAAAATGAGCAGAAAAGAAAAGTTCAAATGAGATGAAAAAGGGATGAGTGTTAGCTTGAAGGTTACAATCTTCCCCAGGGCTTAGGTGAGCTTCACCAAAAAGTGTCGCCACTCTGAGAAGCAAGGAAGTGGTTGCTAGAGAGCAAATCTTAGTCAACTCTAAGGGAAATGAGTGTAGTTCTCGTTAGGTGATGAGCTTGGAGGCTAAGGTGAGTTTCACCATAAAGTGTTGCCATTCTTGGACCAAAAAGCTATAACCTATGAGACTTTCTAAGTTGGTAAAAAAAAAAAAAAAAAAAAAGAGGAGAATAAAAAGTTAAGAGAGAAGTTTAGGTTGAGCTTAGAAGCTTTAGAGGTTAGGCAAAGAGACTATAGGATTGCTTTATAAGCTTTAGGATTGAGATTTGTGCTAAGTTGAGGCTTGAAGGTTAGTGGCTTCCTTGATGTCAATAGGCTGGTATAATTTGATATGATGGCTCTTGTAAATAGGTTGAGCTAGAGGATCATTAGAAGAGCGCTAAAAATTTGAGAATGCCGAGTTGAAAGGGTATTTTATAAAAAAAGAAAAAAAAAAGGGAATGTTTTGTTGAGTTGTTGTATGCATTCAGAGAGGTAGGCTTGTCAAGAAGTAGCTAGGTGCTTTAGTAGGCCATTTTGACTGCAAGCTGGATATGGGATGATGAGTTAGAGTTTTTGTAGGCTAGCATTGCTCAGGGACGAGCAATGATTCAAGTTTGGGGGTTTGATAGCTCTTAGAAATAAGAGCTATTGGTTCTCTTTTAGGCTTAAAAACTCTACTCTTTGATGTGTTTGAGCTTTGGTTTGTGCTTGAAAATGAGTATTCTTTGATGAACAATTTTTACATATCAGTAGGCCAAGCTTGAGCTAAATTTGGTGCAGATTTCTTATGTTTAAGCTGATTTTTCTGGTATAGGGGCACTCAGGTTTTGCTGCAGCAACTGATTTCACAAGCAGAAGGCAGAAAGTCTGGGAAGAAAAATTCTGCACGTGCCAAATCCGTGAAAGCCTTCATTAATTGAGCTGGCAGACATGTGAGCTGAGTTTTCCCATCTCAGCCAATTAGGGAAGGTCCACGTGGAGTTATATGTCTAATCAGCCCTGAATTCAATGAAAAGAGAGGGTATAAATGTTCTTTTGCCCAAAAAGAATGGGAGGAGAGTTGGAGAAGTTGACCTAGGAGTTGCTGCTGTCATTGAAGGGGAAAAAGGACAAGGAGGCTGCTGTTTGGAGGAATTTCCAGCTTGGGAAAGCTGGAATCTACCTTGGAAGCTTCTTTTCTTCATCATTTTTCTGTTATTCTTCCTTCTTCTAGTGTTTAGTTTGTATTTAAGGTTGTAATTATGAATGGTATGGTAGTTCACTGCTGTATTTTGATTATTTTCACCTTGAACATGAGCTAAATCCTCTTAGGTGAGGATTAGGGTGCTTAAGCTTGAACTTGTTGTTTGTTTTTGTGGAACTTTATATATTGCAACTTAAAGCAAAGTGTTCTTCATGCTTAAAGCTGGAATTTCGTTTGGCCAACCATTTTCTAGCATTGTTATTTAGTGCTTGGGAAAACAATAGATAACCGACTACTTTGCTTTACCTTAGTCTTTAATGATCATGAAAATGAGTGGGTATTTAGGGATAAATAACCACCTAAGGCACTAAATCAGTGGAGCTAAAAAGAAGGGGTTAAATGGGAGTTTAATCACCTTACCTATAGGAGAATTGGAAAATTCCCGTAGAAAATACTGGGTGAGTTGTATATATAGAGTTCTGCTACAGCAACACAGCCTGTGAGAGTGGACAGCCCCTAATCTGAACCTTGCTTTCTCTGTGTGATTTTCTGTTTTTTGTTGAATTTCTCTTTAGTCCTTATCATTTTAAGCTTGTTTACCATTTTAATCTCTTGCATTTAGTTAAGGAAAAATATTTGTTCCTCGGTTACTTTGAATTTCATTGGAAATAGGCTTAAGAATAGTGATTTTCGTGCATCAATCCCTGTGGAGAACGATATAAAAATACTTATCACTTGCTGCTGATCGTGTGCACTTGCACGTGTGTTTGTGAGTTTTTCTTGCATATTTAGAATCACTTTGCACAAAGCAACAGGTATCCTATGCAATGAGTTTGCATAAGACTGGACCACGAAATAGTAAACCACTAGATGTAACACCGTTAACTAGTTAGTTTACTGTTTCAATACAATGACCTAGGTAACTCAGTCTTAATCCTGAGTGTGTCATGAACTCCTTCTCATGAGGGATTATCCTTTGATTAGCATGGGTGAGAGTGGCCAATACGCCGACTCAATATGCCTTCCTTTTTGGGGACAAGACCGAGTGGGAGGCTGGGGACATGACAACACAAGAAGGAATTCACTCCTTCCCACATCTAGGAAAAGTAGATGAGTGTTCCCTCAAGTGGTGACTTCGGGACTTGAACAAAGGGATCCCGCCCTCTCACTGGCCCAAGAGGGACTTTCTGTTTAATGGTTGGACCATAAACAGGTTGTTCATTAGAGGAGCACTGGTACTTAAGGAGACAGATGTAACACAAGGGTAAAACGATAATTTGACCCAGCCGTGATTACGAACACTCGTGAAGGATTGACTTACCGGCATAGGTCTATATCCATGGACACAGAAAAGTTCTACAGTGAGAAGAGTTCAGCTGTGGGTCTTTAGTGGAATGACCCACAGTTAATGAATATTGGTTAACTTGATTAATGAGTTTAATCGATTAACTTCATATCATTGGAGCTTCTGATCTGTAGGTCCATTAGGTCCCCCTGCTAGCTCGTAAAGAGTAATTAGGAACAAATATATCTTGAGAGAATTTGAATAGTTCAAATTCATATTGGGAATTAAGTTAATTGTATGAGATACAAAATAATATAATGTATAGTGATACATTAAAATATAAAGTCTAATTTGAGATTAAACTTTATTATATTGAGAGATTGATATATTTGAAAGAGTTCAAATATATGTCTAATTAAATCTATGGTATTTAATTAGAAGATGAATTAATTAATTATGAATTAATTAATTATTCAATTTAGTTTAAATTAAATGAGATTAATTAAACTATAGTCTATGAGAGAAATAAATATTTCAAGAAGTTCAAATATTAATATGAATTTGATTCATATTAAATTTATAGGATATAAGAGAATTTGAAGGAGTTCAAATTTTAATATGAATTTGATTCATATTATAGAATTAATTAATTGAAGGCCTGAAATTAAATATATGATATTTAATTGGGTAATTAATTAATTAACTAATAGAAGGTATGAAATTAAATATATGATATTTAATTGGTTAATTAATTAATTAACTAATAGAAGGTCTGAAATTAAATATATGATATTTAATTGGTGATTAATTAATTTAAAGAATTAATTAATTCGAAATTGATCAATTATGGAAATGATTAATCACTTATGGAAGTAATTAATCATTTATGGAAATGATTTAATCACTTATGGAAGTGATCAATCATTTATGGAAAAGATTAATCAATTATGGAAAAGATTAATCAATTATGGAATTGATTGGTCATGGAATTGGTTCGTCATGAAATTGATTAATTATGGAAAAGATTAAATCAGTTATGGAAATAATTGATTTTAAATGAATATTTTATTCATGACCTTTCTCCTATAAATAGAACACTAAACCTACGGTTTAGGTACTACCACATAAGGCCACAAGAATGCACTCTTGCATTCTCTCTAGCCCCCCTCTCATATTCTCTCAACCCAAGAACTCTAGGGAGAATTTTCTCTCTAGAGTTTTTCCCATTCAAGATTAGGTAGTCTCACAACTACGTTCCTAATCTCAGAGTTATAGCGGGGAAGATCAATTGGTGGTGTCCCAATTGTTGATGCTTGGTCCAAAATAAAAAAAAGGCATTCTTGAAGTATTCAGAGTCGTCAACGGAGGTATGTTTCTCACCGCTTAACCTTTTGCCAATGTAGTGGTATTTTAGTAGAAACAAAATTAATTTACGAATGGTCCAATTGCTTCCGCTGTAACGGAATTGAGAATTCCAATCCTTCATTTGGATGAGTAAAAAAGTAAGATTTGGATAAGTTGTGATTTCAAATCGTGTTTTCTTTAAAATAAATTTCCGTTCCAAAATGGTCGGATTTTGCAGGATTTCAAACTTAAAAAGTTATGTTTCCAATAATACCCATAAGGACTTTTTTTTTTTTTTGGAAAAATACACTTTTAGTCCCTGAGGTTTGAGTTAGGTTTCATTTTGGTTCATGAGTTTTCAAATTCAACAATTTAGCTCCTGAGGTTTGGTTTTGTTTCATTTTAGTCACTCCGTCCATTTTTCCATTAATAATTAACGGTTTGCTGACGTGGCACCATTTTTTTTCTTAAAAAAATTATTTTTGAACTTTTTAAAATATAAATATATTAAAAAAATAAAATACTATTATTTTATATATTTTTAATACTTCCTCCCTCTCCCTCTCATTCTTTTTCTTCTTCAAACCGCCACGGCTGGCGACCACCGCTCGCTGGCAGCGACTGTTTTATTTTTATTTTTATTTTTCATTTTTCTCTTCTTTCCGCTTCTCGAATAAGAGAAGCAGAAAGAAGAGAAAAAATGAAAAAAAAAGTCGTCGTGCTCTGCCAGTGATTTGAAGAAGAAGAAGAAGGGAGGGAGAAAGAATTAAAAAAATATAAAATAATAATAATTTATTTTTTTTAATATGTTTATATTTAAAAAAATTCAAATATAATTTTTTTTTTAATAAAAAAATAGTGTCACGTCAACAAACCATTAATTACTAATGGAAAAATGGATGGAAGGACTAAAATGAAACTAAAACCAAACCTTGAGGGCTAAATTGTTGAGTTTGAAAACTCAGGGACCAAAATGAAACCTAACTCAAACCTCAGGGACTAAAAGTGTATTTTTCCCGATTTTTTTTAATATATAACTCCATGATAGTTTACTCAACGCGTAATATGTTTTTTTCCCTTTTTTTTATATTGATTCAATTTTTTTTACCCCATCTATATGTATACATTTTTTTTTCTCATATATGTTTTCATACACGGTTGAAGAATAAACAACCAAAAAAGAGTTTCTTTTGATTTTGTTCTTTGTGGTTAGGAAATATCATCATGAAATAAACGAAACAAGAGAAAACAAAAAAATAAGGCCTCGTTTGATAACCATTTGGTTTTTGGTTTTTGGTTTTTGAAGATTAAGCTTATAAACACTACTTTCACCTACGAGTTTCTTTGTTTTTCTAATACCCTTCTTTCCTTGTTTTTAAAAACCAAGCCAATTTTTGAAAACAAAAAAAAGTAGTTTTCAAAAACTTGTTTTTGTTTTTGGATTTTGGCTAGGAATTCAAATGTATCATTGACAAGGATGAAAACCATGTGTTGAAAATTACCTGAGTTAGTTGCAATCCAACAAGCTCTTCAGCAAACCTGTCATAACAGAATCCTCAAAAGGTTTAAATACTTCAAATGCACACAGTAGAAAAGATGAGTGTGTGTACAAGAGAGTTTTGTGTGAGACTTACTTGTAATTTCCTTTGAGAATCTTCTAAATAAAAATTGCTCTCCTTAGACAGTGGATGTAGGCCCTTGTGCTGAACCACTATAATCCTTGTCTTGTTCTTTTCTTCTTCTTCAACTTCTTGCTCTATCTTCTCTTCGTTTGTGTTCTGCTTTCTGAGAAGATTTGTTCTGAATTTGGTCCTTCAATTTGGGTGTGTGTTTCATCTGGGCTGCATGCTGAATTTTGTGGTGTTCTGTTGTTGAACTCTCGTGGCAAAATCTCTTGGTTCAACGTGTCATACACCAACAGTGGTATCAGAGCCTGAAACTCAAATCAAGAATCAAATTCTTGAAGCCAAGAATGGCTGTTGCAAGATACGACATAGAGAAATTTGATGGAAAAGGTGACTTTGATCTTTGGAAAGCTAAGATCAAAGCAATACTCGGGCAGCAAAAGGCACTGCAAGCACTGTCCGATCCACCAAAGTTTCCATCCTCTATGACTGAAGATGAGAAAGAGATGATAAACATGACTGCATACGGCACTTTGATTCTAAACATAAGTAATAGTGTCCTAAGGCAAGTGATCGATGAAGAAACGCCTCTAAAGATCTGGAAAAAGTTAAATGACCTCTATGAAACTAAAGACGCCCACAATGTGATGTATTTGAGAGAAAGATTTTTCACATTCAAGATGGACTCATCCAAGACACTGTCAGAAAACTTAGATGAGTTCAAGAAAATGACCTCTGAATTCAAGAATCTAGGAGAGAAGATTGGGGATGAAAATGAGGCATTTATTCTACTCAACTCACTCCCAGAAGCATATAAGGAGGTAAAAACGGCTCTGAAATATGGTAGAGATAAGATAACAACAAGTATTATCATGTCAGCCATCAGAATAAAGGAGCTTGAACTATTATCTTCGAAAAAGGAGAGTTCAGAGGGGCTCTTTGTTAAAGGGAAGACAAAAACCAGAGAGAATAAACAGCAGAATGACGAGAAGAATAAAGCAAAGTTCAAATGCAACTATTGCCACAAAGAGGGGCATTTGAAGAGAGACTGTTATTCACTTAAGAGGAAAAACCAATATCAGAAAAACAAGAAGAATAAGCAGCCTGAAGCTGCTGTTGGAGAGAATTCAATATCGTATTCTGATGCATTGGCCACCTCAGATCAGTGCAGTAATGATCTTGAGTCTTTTGAGAAGCACGACTGGATTATAGACTCTGGCTGTTCTTTCCACATGACCCCAGCAAAAGGATGGTTTAGCACATATAAGGAATGGGACGGAGGTATAGTATACATGGGAAACAATAACACATGTCGAGTTATTGGAATTGGCTCTGTCTCATTGAAGCTGAGAGATGGTACGATCAAACTGATTAGGAATGTTAGACATGTTCCTAATCTCAAGAGGAATCTAATATCTCTTGGTATGTTGGACTCCATTGGGTGTTCATATGGTGGAAGTGGAGGCACAATAGAAATTAAAAAGGATCAAAAGACAGTGTTGGTTGGAATAAAAATTAATGGGCTATATGTTGTTAAAGATGTAGAGATGGTTCCCTCGGCATTAACCATCTCAGGAAGTGATCTCACTGAAGGAGATTTGTGGCATAAGAGACTATCTCATATCAGTGCAAGAGGTCTTCAAGCTTTAGCAAAACAGAGCATTATCCCACATGGTGTTGATAATACCATGACATTCTGTGAATTTTGTGTTGTGGGGAAGGCCAGAAGGCAGAGTTTCACTAAGTCACAGCAAACCTCAAAAGGAATTCTAGAATATGTGCATTCAGACCTTTGGGGGCCAGCATCTTCTACCTCATTAAGTGGCTCAAGGTACTTTCTCACTCTAACTGATGATTTCTCAAGGAAGAGTTGGATTTTCTTCCTAAAAACCAAAGATCAAGTATTTGAGAAATTTAAAGAGTGGAAAATTATGATTGAAAAACAAACCTCTAAGGCTTTAAAATGTCTTAGGACAGATAATGGGCTGGAATTTTGCAATGAACTGTTTGACAACTATTGTAAAAACAATGGTATTTTAAGACACAGAACAGTGAGGTACACCCCACAACAGAATGGAGTCGCAGAGAGGTTGAATAGAACAATAATGGAGAGGGTAAGATGTCAGTTAGCAGATGCCATGCTGTCTGAAAGTTTTTGGGCTGAGGCTGCTTCATACACAGTATATACTTTAAATAGATGCCCTCATACCTCTCTTAATCTCCTCACCCCTGAAGAAAAATGGTCTGGGAAACCACCAAAACTCCAACACCTCAAGATCTTTGGTTGTGTAGGTTTTGTACATCAGAACCATGGTAAACTGAAGCCAAGAGCAGTAAAGTGCATGTTTCTTGGGTTTACAGAAGGTGTTAAAGGCTACAGACTTTGGCATCCAATTGAGAAAAGGTGCATCAATAGTAGAGATGTAACCTTCAGAGAGCAAGAGATGTACAAACTACAAGACAAATCAGAAAGTGATGGTCCAATTATCACAGATACAAGAATTGAGGTGGAGCACCAATCACTTCCCTGGAATACAGAAACAGAACATGAAGTCACACCAGAAGAGAGTGAACGGCAAACTGAAGAAGCAGTCATTGAAACAGCCCAAGAACAGACTGATCTAAGAAGTTATTCACTGGCAAGAGACAGACAAAGAAGAAATATAGTTCCACCTCACAGATTCAGTGAAGCAGACTGCATCTCTCTAGCTTTAAACGTGGCTGACTCCTTGAGTATGGATGAACCAAGTTGCTTTGAAGAAGCTGTAAATGGTTCTAATGGCAAAGAATGGATTGAAGCTATGAATGAGGAAATGAGGTCCTTAGAAGATAATAGAACCTGGACTTTAAAGCCTCTTCCAAATGGTTATAAACCAATTGCTTCCAAATGGATTTATAAACTGAAGGAAGGCATATCTGGAGTCCTCAAGCCACGGTTTAAAGCACGTTTAGTAGCTAAGGGATACACACAAAAGGAAGGCATTGACTATAACGAAGTGTTCTCCCCTGTAGTCAAACTTACCTCGATTAGACTGCTATTATCACTGGTTGTACAAGAAAATTTAGAACTGGACCAACTTGATGTTAAGACGGCATTTCTACATGGTTTTCTGTCAGAGACCATATATATGAGGCAACCTACTGGTTATGTGAAAAAGGGAGAAGAGGACTTGTTTTGTTTGTTAAACAAGTCCATATATGGCCTCAAACAATCACCTCGGTGTTGGTACCAGAGGTTTGATGAAGTCATCTCTAAGATTGGTTTTCTAAGAAGCACATTCGATAATTGTGTGTATATTAACTCACAGACCTTTAAGCATAATGTCTTTCTACTGTTATATGTAGATGATATGCTCCTAGCAGGTAAATCCAAAGATGATCTGAATAAGGTGAAAGATCTATTGAAAAATGAATTTGACATGAAGGATCTTGGCGAGTCACAGAGAATACTGGGGATAGAAATCAGCAGAAGCAGATGTGATTCTACACTTCACATTAGTCAAACCTCTTACTGTGATAAGGTTATTAAGAGGTTCAATTTGAATGAAGCTAAAGCTGTCCTAACCCCTTTAGCTCAACATTTCAAATTATCATCAGAAAACTCACCTAAAGAGGATGATACAGAGCACCAATCCTTCATGTCTCAAGTTCCGTATGCCCAAGCTGTGGGTAGTCTGATGTACCTAATGGTATCCACTAGACCCGACTTATCCTATGCCACGAGTATGGTAAGTAGATATATGTCCAACCCTGGTAAAAGACACTGGGAGGCTGTAAAATGGATACTTCGCTACCTAAAAGGAACAAAACAAGCCTCCATAATCTACAGAAAAAACATTCCCACAGAGAATGAAGTCTTTGGTTATGTTGATTCAGACTTCGCTGGGGATCTAGACCGAAGGAGATCATTATCAGGCTACTTCTTTCTACTTGGGCAAAATCTATTAAGCTGGAAAGCTTCTTTACAATCTGTGGTGGCGCTATCAACCACAGAAGCTGAATTCATTGCTCTTTCAGAGGCAATTAAGGAAGGAATTTGGCTTAAAAATCTTCTTGGTGACTTTGGAATTAAGCAGCCTAAGGTTAGAATATTTTGTGACAATCAAAGCACAATATTTCTAACTAAGAATCAACAATTCCATAATAGAACCAAGCACATCGATATCAAATTTCACTTTATCAGAGAAGAAATCGATAAAGGAGAGATAGAGGTGGTGAAGGTACATACCTCAGACAACGCTGCTGATATACTCACAAAGCCCCTGACTCAGTTAAAATTCCAGCGGTGTTTAGACTTGGTAGGGTTCTTCCTACCAGAGAAGGGGTAAATAAGGAATAAAATCAGGAGAGCTACTGAGAACTTGTTCGATTCCAAAGGTGGAGATTGTTGAAAATTACCTGAGTTAGTTGCAATCCAACAAGCTCTTCAGCAAACCTGTCATAACAGAATCCTCAAAAGGTTTAAATACTTCAAATGCACACAGTAGAAAAGATGAGTGTGTGTACAAGAGAGTTTTGTGTGAGACTTACTTGTAATTTCCTTTGAGAATCTTCTAAATAAAAATTGCTCTCCTTAGACAGTGGATGTAGGCCCTTGTGCTGAACCACTATAATCCTTGTCTTGTTCTTTTCTTCTTCTTCAACTTCTTGCTCTATCTTCTCTTCGTTTGTGTTCTGCTTTCTGAGAAGATTTGTTCTGAATTTGGTCCTTCAATTTGGGTGTGTGTTTCATCTGGGCTGCATGCTGAATTTTGTGGTGTTCTGTTGTTGAACTCTCGTGGCAAAATCTCTTGGTTCAACGTGTCATACACCAACACCATGGTAGGAAAATTGTGAGAAAATAAGTCTAATTTTCAAAAACAAAAAACCAAAATCCAAATTGGTTATCAAACGGGGCCTAAAAAACAAAAACTTGGGAGCACAAAAAATTAGTGGTGGCGAGTTTGAGAGGCTAAGATTACAATGTTAGAGACAACATCCTAAGCAGCAAGCAAAAATAGGATAAAGGAGGTGAGAAAAAAAAAAAAAAATCTTGAATTGCGTACAGAATGTATCCAAGCAACCCGCGAAAGCAGCAAATAGGAGGGAGGAGGTGATTGAGAAACAAAAAATTCTTAAATTGTGTATGGAGGAGTGAAATATATAGAGAAAATATTAAATAATCTATTTTTTTTTTTTTAAAAAATCAAAGTAGGCTATTGTAGATTTGTTGATAAAGTGTTAAAGCGAGCATAACTTAGCATACCATCGACCAAGAGGTTAGAGGTTCGAATCCCCTCACCCCCAAATGTTGTTGAACTAAAAAAAAGATTTGTTGATAAAGTTTATTTTTAATTTATAATAAATATATGGAAAAACTATAATAAAGATATGAAAAAATATAAATTAGGCTATTCTTAAATTTTAGGAAAAATACACTTTTGGTCTCTGAGGTTTGGGGTGAGTTTCATTTTGGTCCTTAAGTTTTCAAACTTGACAATTTAGCCCATAAGCTTTGGATTTTATTTCATTTTAGTTTTTCAATCCATTTTTCCGTTAACTTTTAATAGAAAGCTGACATCTATGTAGCACACTTAAAAATAGGGGAAGAATTTGTGTCGGACACGGATATGTCCGAACACGCGCCAGACACACAAATTCGCGTGTCCATTTTTTAAAACATTTTTAGATACGTTGGGACACGCAACAGACACGTTAAAGACACGAATGAACAAAATTTAAATGGAAATGAGTCTAAATGTAAAGCCCAAAGTGGGCTTATGTTTAATTAAAAAAAAAAAAAAGAAAAAGTAAAAGAAAACCCTACGTCAGCCAACACGAAAATGCAACCTTCAACGTTTCTTTCTTCTCAATATTGTTCTTCCATTTTGGCATTTTCGTTTCATCCCCCTCCATCACTGGCCATCGCCGCTAGCTCTGTCGCCGTCACCGACGACGCCAAAAAGTACATTTTTTGTTCCTTATTTTTTTTTTAAACCTCCTTGAGTTAAAAGATTCTAGGGCAAAATGCATCTTTGGTCCCTGAGGTTTGAGATTAGTGTCTATTTAGTCCCTGAGGTTTTAAAATGAACACTTTAGTCCCTGAGGTTTTAAAATGAACACTTTAGTCCCTGAGGTTTGAGAAATAATTCTAAATGGTTCTTGAACCGTTAATTGACTAACGGAAAATGACATGGCAATTAAGTTGGTGATAATATATTTGCTGAGCTGGCCAATTTATTAATTTAATTTCTTTTTGTGTGTGATGTGTCTTCTTTCTTCTTTCCTTTTCCCGTTCCGGTCTTCTTCTTCTTCTCTCGATTGGCCTCTCTTCTTCTTCCTCTCCTCCAGCAAAGCTCTCCACTACTGCACTTCCAAATTATGAATAAATTTACTTTGTAATATACATTAATTTATTTACCACCTTCAAAACTTTTCCAGATAACCAAATATGGGTCGTTGGGAAAGATGATATTTCTGCAACTTTCGGCCTCCAAATTTTGCTGATTAGATTACTCGATCCTTCCAAAATTTCACATCTCGTCTTCCTTTGTTCTTCGTCTTCTTAATTTCTGGAAAATTTTGGTTATTTTCAAATATGGGTGTGTGGGGAGGAAATCTTCATCTAAGAGGATTTTAAGATCTCTTGCCTCTCCACTTTTTCGGAGGTCCATTGTTCGAATAAGTACAAGGATGAGCAATTTTTTTTTTTAATTTTTTTTATTAATTTACAATTATTTCAAGCTTATAAGCATATCTTTTCATTATGTGGCTCTTTTTTTTTCGTTTTTTTCCACTTTTCCTTTCTCTATCTTCTCACCTTCTTCTTTCCCTTCCTCTCGTCTTCTTCTCCGGAAAAAGCTAGCAAACGCTGACACCGACCACCCTTGTTCGCTTCCTAATGCACTGCCCACTTCTCTACTTCAATAAGTTTTCTCCCTCTTTTGTTCTTCTTTTTTCCCTTCTCTCCTTTCTCTATCTATTCTTCTTATTCTCCAGAAAATCTTTCCACTAAAACCATCTTTTAATTTGAGACAGAGGAATTGGACTAAAGATAGTCGCTTGAGAAATTAATCAAATTAGGGTGAAATAATCCACAAAGATTTATGCGATAATCTTATTGAGTAATTATCATAGAGATCTAGGACGAAATATTTTAACTTGAGAAATTGTACTGGGGTATTGATGTCGAGCTTTCGACCGAAAGAAGAAAAGTGAATGAAGGAGAAGACAGAAGAGAGAAAAGAAACAAAGAAGAAAAGAAATGCCACGTAAATTTAAAATAATTTTAAATTGTTAAAAAAATGACACATCATCCAAATATTGACACATCATCAATGCAATGTCATTTTTCCGTTAGTCAACTAACGGTCAACTTAACTGAGGGACCATTTAGAATTGTTTTTAAAACGTGAGGGACTAAAGTGTCTCTTTTAAAACCTTAGGGACCAAATAGACATCAAACTCAAACCTGAGGGACCAAAAGTGCATTTTTCCCAAGATTCTATGATTTTTTGAGGGTTTTTTTTTTTTTTTTTTTTTTTTTTTTTTTTTAAGATTAGATTATCATTTATCATTCAATTAAGTTAAATTTATTTTTTTTATTAGGATGTCATGTTCAACTTCTAGCCATTGTCAATCATCAAATCCTTCCATAAGCTCAACTTCCTCTAATATTAAAGATGAATCAAAACGCTTATGGCAATATGTGACTAAAATTCAAAAATTGAGTGATGAGGGTGGAAATTTTTTATGGCAATGCTATTTTTGTCATGCCAAAAAGAAGAGCTCTTACACGAGAGTTAAGGCTCATTTGTTGAAGATAAGTAGTCACGGAATTGGAATGTGTCTAAAGGTCACTCCTAAAGATATTGCCGAAATGGAAAAATTGGAAGACGAAGCCAAGACTCAAAAATGGAAAGAAAAGCTCCAAAAAATGTTCCTTTACCACCTACGCATTCGATGATAAATATTGGTAGTGTTAATGTTAGTAATTCCCCTATTACAAGCGAGCAAAAGAAAAGAAAGGGCAGTAGTAGTATAAGTGCACTTGAAAAATCATTCAATAAGATATCACGAGACCAATTACATGCACTTATTGCTCCAATGTTTTACTTTGTTGGTTGCCTTTTAATTTTGCAAGGAATCCACATTTTATAGGTACCTTTACCTATGCTACAAACCGTATGTTGAGTGGATATGTGTGACGTTCGGCGCGCCAAAGCACGCCTTGCTCGAGTGCAAGTATACACTATCAAGTAATAAAGTGGAGAGTACTCCAGATATCGTACCCAAGAGAGATAGTGACTAGTTGAAAAACATTCAATTTTGCAAAATAAGAACCTCCTCTAAATTTGCAACCGAAGATGGTAACCAAAGAAATAATTTGATTGAGGTTTTTTTTTTATTCAAGACAAAAAGATAAAATAAAGCAAGTAAATGAAAGCGGTAAAGATATATGAGATAAGCGCGGAATTCAAATAACATCAACCAAAAGCTCTAGATTGCGCCCACCTTTGTGCTAGCAACTCACTTAGGCATTGCACACGGCTGGAGAATATTGTCTATAGTGCCCACTTAGACATGGTGCAGATAGATTCCTCCAATTTGCGCCTGCAAATACCCTGACAACTAGATTGTGAGTTAAGTCCTACTCCTATTCAGCTCTGCTGTAGGTGCCTTTAGAAGACTAAGCCAACTAGACATCTATTTCTAGGGCTAGTTGAAACTTAGATAATCATTCCACACGACTCCCAAAACTCTAGTGGTTCCAGTCCTATTTCTAGGATGTAAGAAATCAAAATCCTATTTCTTGGATTTTTTCCACTATTGTCTTTGCGAACCCGTTCATACAACTCCAACCTTTCGGCCACCAACTGAACACAAACTATGCTAACTTAAGTGATCAGTTTAAGCTAACAATGAAACTTAAACTTTCAGCAAAAAAAAAAAAAAAAAAAAAAAAAAAAAACAATGCTAAGAGGAAACAAGGTTGCCTTTGCATCGATGGAGCTTCTTCTACTCAAGGTATCCACATATTTGAACCCTCAGAAAAAGCTTAGCTCATTGAAAAAACTAAAATGCTAGACATAAAGTAAAAAGTGCATAAAGTAAAGGAATAAACTGAATTCATATTAAATAAATGAAACAAGTACAATGAATAAGAACTTACAGCAGAAAAGTAAATGAAAATAGAAAAATACAACAATCATTAAAATGACTAAATAGAAAGTAAAAGACAAGACTCAACTAAAGGATCGTTCCCTTGTAGCTTGCTCTTAACCTTTCTTCAAGGGGAGACAAGCCTTTCTCTTCTTCTTCTTTCGAATGGAAGAGCCAACAGAGGCTGGAAGATCCAGAACTCGGAGTGGTTACAAGATGAAAAGAAAGAAAAACTGAAAAACTATCTTAAGGACGAAATTTCGACTCCCTTTGCTTCTTACACCTTGGTCACCTTTTATAGACCTTGGAAGGTAGGGCTTGCTGCCGAGATTAGTGTGAGAGGATCCTTGAAGGGAAAAATCCACGATTCTTGGAGATCTTATACGAGATTTGGGATTTTCAGATGATTTTATGAAGATCTCGCGAATCTCAGAATTCTGTCGGAAAGCCCAGTTGCTGCCACAAAGTCATACGCAAAATCTTCTGTGCACTGCCTTGACACTTCTCTCTTTAGTTGGGGCTACTTTCCTTATTAGTTTGCGGTGTGGGCGCAAATCTTCAACTTTGACTTTTTTGCTCTGCTAACTCTTTCTCTCCAATTGCAGACGTATTTCCCTTACAAAGCCCTCTGCATAAAAACATTAACTTTGGATAAATTCTTGTAAAAACTATCTCTTTTTGTACATTTTAAGCATAAATTCTATATTTTTTTAGATTTCCAACATGATTCTAAGACTTTTGCTAACTTGACTAAAAAAGATATGATTTTAAGAATAAAGTCCTTACTTTCCTAACAATAATCTAAGTTTTTAAGGCTAAATAATGCACATAAATGAGCGTTATCAATGTGCCTCCAGGATATAACTACGGGGATAAAAGCCCCACGCAGCGGAAGATTTTTAGAGGACCATGCATTGTATTTTAATTTAGATCGAAAACCCAGTACAAAGGCAATTAATATACAACAATTATACAATTATACCTACTTTAATTCAGGCCATAAGCAAGCTGAAAACAAAATTAAAATCCTATTTTAATCATGCATTCTAAGAGAAAAAGAGTAATCGATAACGAACCTACGTTGACGACTTGACCGTTTCTTCTACTCCTTGATTCTTCTTTATAAAAATACAGCAGCCCCGAACACGATCTTCGGTGGACTTTTTCTCTAGAATTCTCCAAGAACACCACCAATAGCAATCCACCAGTATATCTCCAAGGGAATCGTGAGGAGGGAAGAAGTGAATTCTATTTTGTGTGATTATGTTCCCAACTCCCCACTCGATCTTGTCCCCAAAATGTTAGGCTTATTGAGTCAGCGAACAGACCACTCTCACCCATACGAATTAAAGGACAATCCCTCGTGAACAGGAGTCCATAACCCACTCAAGATTGAGACTAAGTTGCCCAAGTCATTCCAGTGAAATAGAAACGTAACTAGTGAATAGAGTTACATCTAGCGATTAATATTTTGCGGTCTAGTCTTATGCAAACTCTTTACATAGGAAACCCCCATTTGCATGTCCTCTACACGAACGCATTGGTCGTATCCATAGTGTCACTAGGATAAGGTCAAAGCCTTATCCCTATACTATAGACCCTTTAGGTTGTATCTTGAACACTGATCCCCGTATGTCTCCACATACAGTTCAAGACTCATTCAACGGCCTAGGATAATGTTAGTCTATTGGACTATGGTTATTTAGGCAAGACAAACATAATATAAACAATAACACTTTATTGAAAATACATCAATAATATTTTATTAATGTTCGGTCAATTGTTACATTTACTATCTACGAGTTTTAGGGCATAAAACCCAACAAACTCCCACTTGAACTACAACTAGTTAGTTGGATGTAGATACAATAAATAATCCAAAGCTGAAAATGTCAAATGTATACTGTACATTACATAAAAGGTAAATATACAAATACAATAAATTAGGGCATCCTTATACCCATTACACATCTCCCACATGCCCTAGATTATACAATATACATATCTCGCAGACCTAGACTCTCTAGATGACCCTCAAACACTTTAGTCGAGAGAGCCTTCGTAAACAGATTAGCGATGTTGTGCTCCAAAGCGATCTTGGTGACGATCACATCTCCTCGTTGCAAAATCTCTCGTATCAGGTGTGATACTTCTTCTCTGTGTGCTTTCCCCTTTATGGCTACGAGATTCTTTTGAGTTGGCTACAGCTCCACTGTTCTCACAGTATAATGTAGTGGGCAAGTCCATATTTCGAACAACTTCCAAATCTGTCAGGAACTTCCTGAGCCAAACTGCTTCCTTAGCTGCTTCACAAGCAGCTACATACTCAACCTCCATGGTGGAGTCTGCTATTCATCCCTGCTTGATGCTTCTCTAGACTACAGCTCCCTCGTATAGGGTGAACACTGACCCTGACGTGGATTTCCTAGAATCCTTGTCAGTCTGAAAGCCAAAGTCGGTGTATCCTGTAAGGATCAAATCCTTAGCCCCATACACCAGCATGTAGTCTCTCGTTCTCCGAAGATACTTGAAGATGTTCTAAACCGCTGTCCAGTGGTCTAACCCTGGATTGGACTGGTACATACTGACTAACCTACTGCATAACAAATGTTAGGCTGAGTGTAGCGAACACGTCTCATATCCTTAACTTCTTGAGGTGTCTTAGGACACCGTTCCTTAGACAAGTGAACCCCATGCCTGAAAGACAATAAACCCTTCTTGGAGTTCTGCATAACAAATGCTTGAGACAACACTAGTGTTTTGTTCTTACAATCCCTAATGATTTGGATCCTAAGAACACATTGGGCCTCTCCCAAATCCTTCATTTGGAATTGGACCGCTGATAGCATGCAAAAATGCTATCTATTTCCTATTCATTTTAGCTAGTTTTGTGCTTTGAGGTGTTTTTATGTTTAAATTTCAGAAAACTGAGCCAAAAGAGCAAAATCGGAGTTCTTGAGAGATTTTTGGATGAATTTGGAGACTTTTGGAGCATTTTGAGAAGACCAATGAAGATTCAAGCCCAAAAGCCCAAAAACAACAAGTTGGAGGCACAAGAGGAAGATCAAAGGGCCAATTTTTCAAAAAAAGTCTGAGGGCTAGCGTCTTGACTCCAGTTTTGGGCGTCTCGACGCCATCAAGCTGTGAAGAAAAATCTGGAAATGGGACAGCGTCTCGACGCTGAGGCGACTTGGGCACCAAGTTTGTGACGTAACAACGTCGCGACGCTATGACGTTAGCATTGCAACGCTATCGCTGCTGGACATCTATAAATTGAGCATTTTTCAGTCAAATTAAGGGAGCCAATTTGTAGGTTTTCACCCCATTCTAGAGTCCACACTAAAATTGGGGGTTTTGGGAGCCTTGTTGAAGATTTTGGGAGCTCGGGATCGATGGAGGTCGCCATGGGATAAAGGAGATCGACATTATTATGAGCAATTCTCTTCCCTTTTTCCTTTGCTTTAGTTTCTAGAATAGTTGTGATTAGAAATTATTGGATGTTTAGTGATTATGAGTAGTAAATTCCTAAATTCTATAAGTTTGATTTTGTTTGTTGAACCTTTGCTCAATTAATGAATTGATTTGGTTTGATTGTCATTATAGTTCATTTGTGCATTTTGTCATTAATGCTTTTAATCACCTGGTCACTTATTAAATGAATTGTTACTAAGTGGAAACTCGACGGAGAGAAGCTTAGACTAGAACTGAATGCATGACTAATGTTGTTTACCCGAGTGACACAGGATAGACTAAATAACGTTAAAAGTTGTTAGTGAAGGGTCGTAATGCCATGCTTAGTAAATAAAGAGGAAACCAAAAGGAGATTTTTTTTTATTAAAACGCATGTGAATAGGAGGAGACCGATAGGAGAATCCTTGATATTAGGTGATAAGGGTAAAAAATATACCTATTTTACCCTTATATTTAGCTCATTATCTTGTCAAAATTGTATGTTTTAGATCAAATTCACTATTCCCAACCTCAAAAAGTGTTAAAGTTGATCAATTAGGAAGTTGATAGTCATGTACGTCAAATCTTGCTTATTTGTGCTTAAAATGACACATTTTGATAAGAATTTGACTTAGTTTGGTGTATTGCAGAAAAACAGAGGAAATCTGGAAAAACCCAGAAATGTGACCGCATTTCTGGCATGGCAAAAACCAAATGCGACCTCATTTCTGGGCAGATGAAGCTAGTTTCAAGTCCGTCGCGGGTCATTTTGAACGAGTGTTTTGCGCACCTAACCGGCTGTTTTGACTCCAAAACTGACTGGACTACCTACCAACACCATTTTCGTGACTCCTCAACCACTCCCCACACTATTAAAGGCCTTGATTCGAAGGGAAATTCAAGCAGAACTCACTGGGAAGAAGAGGGTGGTGACAAAACCCTAGTAAACGCCCATGAGCAGGGATGCCCGAGGTCCTTCTTAGAAGACTCAATTCTCACCCTATTCCCACTTGCAAAAGGAGAGTAGAGTGTCGAGCGAACTCTGGAAGAATTGGATAAAAGAAAAAACCCTAGGTTTAGCTACTACACTATATTTCTCCAACACTTGTTTCTTTTCATTACTTTGTATTCTTTATTCATTATTTCAATGAAAAGTTGTTCATTTTCATTATATTCTATCATGCACTAAATTCCATTGAGGGGTTCGATATAGTGAATTCCCTTATGGTTTAAATGGCTTGAAAGTGCTTCTTTGCCTGAGTTTTATTCATTGCATGTCACTCTTTATTGATTATCATTCTGAATCTTGCTGAGTTTAACTTGATCACTTAGACTTTGCATGCTATATGAGTTTGATCCTGAAAGTGCTTCTTTGAGCAGTTTCTTCTTCAAATCTGTGTTTCCAATGTAGTCCCTGTGGGATCGATACCTTTGGAATACTTCCAGAAATTTTATTACTACATGCGATAGTGTATACTTGCACTAGGTTGGCTGAATTATTCTTAATCTTTATTTACCATCTCTTCTAACATCCACATTCAGCCCGCACACGCATCATTAGGCTTCTAGACTTATGAATTTAATGATTAATTAATCCTGATTAGTTAATTAATTAAGTAATTAAAGGTCCAATTAATGAAATCAACACCCTAGAATTATCCCTCCAAATTGTGTCTCCATTTATGTTTTGCTTTCTAGATTAGCTTTTTGCTAATGACCTTTGGCTATGAACCCTTCGGGTTGAGATATGAAGATATTCTCTTCGAGATTACCATTTAAAAAGGCAATCTTGACATCCATTTGCCATATTTCATAGTCATAATATGTGGCAATGGACAAGATAATTCTTATAGACTTTAACATAGCAACGGGAGAAAAAGTTTCCTCACAGTCAACCCCTTGTCTCTGGGTATAACCCTTTGCTACGAGTCTAGCTTCGAAGGTCTGTCTTATAGATCCATCTACACCCTATGGGTGTTACCCCTTCAGGTAGATCTACGAGTTCCCATACTAAATTGAAGTACATAGACTCCATTTCAAAATCCATGGCTTTGACCCATTGGTTCTTATCTACGTCATTCATTGCTTGTCGATAAAACAACGGATCCTCAACGCCATCATCAGGTATGAAAACTTGAGTTTCAACTAAACCCTCCCACTGCGTCGAGGCACTCTCAACGATTGAGAAGGACGAGATGGACCTGGAGAACTGGCTCCTACATCAACTCTTGTTGAAAGACCAGCTTCATCAACGACTTGTTGACTCTTCAGTAGCTTCTCCTAATACTAACTTACTACGTGGTTTATGATCCCTCATATGGTTTTCCTCCAAGAAAGTAGCGTTTGTTGACACAAACACCATATTTTCTTATGGATCGCAGAAAAGACCACCTCTCGTTTCTTTTGGGTAACCAACGAATTGGCACAACCTTGGACGAGGTTCCAGTTGAAGAAGTGTCGAACACGCAAGCGAAAGCAATTTGGATTGAAAGCCTCTCGATTTAAATTAATTATAGAAACAAAAACATGTTGAAGACAAAGGAAAAAAACAGAGCACGAAACAACCGACCTCTTTGGATGAAATTTTTGCAACTCCTTGGTGTTATGTGTGTTGGGTTTTATGCTCTAAAACTCGTAGATAGTGAATAGAAACAAATTGTATACTTGTTTCAATAAAGTGTTATTGAGTTTCTACAATAAAGTGTTATTGTTAAATATTGTACAATTTGATCCAAATCCAATAAACTAAGATCCAAGGTTGTTTGTATGTAACTTGAACTAGTATGTGGGGACATACGTGGATCGATGTTCAAGTAACAACCTAAAAGGTCTATAGTACAAGGATAAGATTAAGTACCTTATCCTAGTAACACTATGTGATACGACCCACTTTGTATTTGATACAGACGTATTGATCCAAAGCGTCCATGTAGTAGACATGCAAGCGGGGGCATCCTATGTAATGAGTTTGCATAAGATCAGACCATGAAATAGTAAACCACTAGATATAACACCGTTAACTAGTTAGGTTACTGTTTCAATAGGATGACCTAGGTAACTCAGTTTTAATCCTGAGTGTGTCATGAACTCCTTCTCATGAGGGATTGTCCTTTGATTAGCATGAGTAAGAGTGGCCAATACGCCGAATCAATATGTCTTCCTTTTTGGGGAGAAGACCGAGTGGGAGGCTGGGGACATGACAACACAAGAAGGAGTTCTCTCCTTCCCACTTCTAGAAGAAGTAGATGGGTGTTCCCTTAAGTGGTGACTCCGGGACTTGAACAAAGCGATCCCGCCCTCTCACTGGCCCAAGAGGGACTTTCTGTTTATTGGTTGGACCATAAACATGTGTTGATTAGAGGAGCACTGGTACTTAAGGAGACAGATGTAACACAGGGGTAAAACGATAATTTGACCCAGCTGTGATTACGGACACTCGTGAAGGATTGACTTATCGGTATAGGTCTATATCCATGGACACAAAAATGTTCTACAGTGAGAACAGTTCAGCTATGGGTCTTTATTGGAATGACCCACTGATGTGGAATTTTCCTACCGCAAGCACACAGGTCAAGTAATAATAAAGTGATTTTGCAATCGAGTGTCGTCCTCTGGATTGGATTTTTAAGCTAGATTAACTACCTTGAATATTCTTGTTCAATTTTATTTAGGGACCAAAAAGTAATGAATTTTAGAAACTAAGGTAATGCAAATTAAAGATGTGAAATTCAATTGAGAGAATACTTAGGGAATTGATTTCGTCAATTTAATCTAGGATTGATTTTAGGGAATGAATTATAACGCAAAATGGTTTTATGAGTCTAAGAACCTTTAATAATCACAACTACCTCTCCCTAGTATAATTGATTCTCATGCAAATTAACTAACTTGATATCCCTATCTAAGTTCTTTAATATGCAAGACATTTAGTTCTTTTTGACCAATTCTAAAGTTACTCTAAATTTCATCACGATTTTAGAAATTCTACTTTAGTCATGCAATCTTAATTAATTCTACGCTAAATCCCTTCTCCCGAGCAAGACTCAACACTTAGATCATTCAACTAATGGCCAATTAATTGAAAGCATTAAATTAAGAACACAAACACAAAACAATTAATGTACATATTCAACCCATAAATCAATCCATAAACTAAAAAGACTACATCAACAAACTTAGCTACTCATACATGACGTTACAAGATAAACTAAGCATGAAAGAGCCATTAAAAACTAACTAAAGTAAGAGGGAAAGAAGATTAAACACTAGGTGGCCGAGACCGCACGTCCCCGTCACGATCTCCACGAACAAAGTCTTCAATCTCGCTCTCCACCACTTGCTTCAACTTCCAAAGAGGGGTTTTCTCTCTCTTTTCGACTCAAAATCTCCCCCAAAAGAAGTCCCCCAAAAAGCCCTAATCGCAAAATATAAATAAGGAAAATTTTGGTCGTAGCGTTGCGATGTTGTCGCGATACTGCGGATCTGGAAATTTGCCGAGAGCGTCACGACGCCCAGAGAGCAGCGTCTCGATGCTGGTCTGCGGATGGGCCTATCTTCAATCTTCCAACTTTGATTCTTTTTTTTTTCATTCTTCGGCTTCTTTTCGCATCCCGAACATCCAATTGACTCAAAACTATATTTCCTACAAATACAACACATAAATGCATAATTTTGGCCAATAAATTATAAAAGACTAGCTAAATTAATTAGGGAAAACTAGCTAGCTATGCTTGCTATCAAACACCCCCAAACTTAAGCTTTTGCTAGTCCTCGAGCAAACTAAAAATCAAGCATACAATGGAAGAATGGATGCAACAAACATGACTCAATCCTCAAGGCTCAAAAGTCAATAATCAAGCAATCAAGAGACATGCACATAAGGACCAATGTGGGAGACAAATCAAAAGTTTTCCAAAATTAACTTGCACAAGCGAGATCTAACTTAACGAGACCAGACTCTACTAGCCTGGGATTGGATTACTAAACTCTTAACTCATCTTTCCTCTACACTGGCACTAAGGATTCACTAACGAGTCAATGAAACAAATTAGTTTGTTTTCCTCCATACTTAGGTGCTTATAATTGAAAATTACAACATGCATTTTTATGTGACACTAGCTTTCACACACCTATTGCAGGGACCCTTAACCCGAGTTTTACCCTTTGGTTGGCCTAACTGATCACAACAAGGATAACTCTTTTTGCCAAAACATTATTAAGCATTGCATTGCGCGCATAAGTCATGTCTTTCTCTCTTTTTTTTTTTCTTTCAAATTGTAACAACAAGAATGATTTTTCTTTATAAGCAAGATAAGCAAATATTCTTTTCTTTCCTCCTAAGCAAGATCATGTAGGAATTGTATCCTTTAGTGGAAGCGAATTAAATCGTTGTGAATGTAATTTTGTCAATAGATAACCAATACATCGGGCAAAATTCAGAAACTATTTCTAAACAACAAAAATTAGATTAAGCATGTGTTTATTCATATCTAAAACTATTTTAGATTAGAATAACTTACTTGTTGAAGAACAAATTTCTTCTCTGCACAATGCTCCTCAATGAACACTACCAATCGGTTAAGCATGTGTAATTTTTTTTTTTTAAGATTGAAAACTCCAAATATAGAATGTCAGCGTCGAGACACCCAGAGAGACGCTGGTCTACAGATGGGCCTATCTTCAATCTTCCAACTTTGATTCTTTTTTATCATTCTTTGGCTTCTTTTCGCATCCCGGACATCCAATTGGCTCAAAACTATATTTCCTACAAATACAACAAATAAATGCATAATTTTGGCCAATAAATTATAAAAGACTAGCTAAATTAATTAGGAAAAACTAGCTAGCTATGCTCACTATCACCCACAGTTAATGAATATTGGTGAACCTGATTAATGAGTTTAATTGGTTAACCTCATATCATTGGAGCTTCTGATCTGTAGGTCCATTAGGTCCCCCTGCTAGCTCGTAAAGAGTAATTGGGAACAATTATATCTGGAAAGAATTTGAATAGTTCAAATTCATATTGAAAATTAAGTTAATTGTATGAGATACAAAGTAATATAATGTATAGTGATGCATTAAAATATAAAGTCTAATTTGAGATTAAACTTTATTAAATTGAGAGATTAATATATTTGAAAGAGTTTAAATATATGTCTAATTAAATATATGGTATTTAATTAGAAGATGAATTAATTAATTATTCACTTTAGTTTAAGTAAATGAGATTTAATTAAACTATAGTCTATGAGGGAATTATTAGAATATGATTCTAATTAATTAAATATGGGAGATATTTAATTATGAAATTAATTAATTGATTAGTTTAATTAAATTAATTAAATGCGATTTAATTAAGTTTAATTAAACTATATATTATGTGAGGGAATTACATTTAAATAAGATTTAAATGTGCATGAGATTAATTGATTGATTTAATTAATTAATTTATTGATCTTGATCTAACGGTCAAGATTGTTTCCTAACCTCACATTAGGGTTTCCTCTCTTATAAAAGGAAAGGTTATGAGAACCCTAACCCTATGGTCTCATTCTAGCCTTCTTCTCATTCTCTCAACTCAAGAACTCTAGAGAGATTTTTTTTTCTCTCTAAGAGTTTTTCTCATTCAAGATTAGGTAGTCCCACAACTACATTTCTAATCTCAGAGTTATAGCGGGGAAGATCAAATGGTGGTGTTCTTCGTTGTTGCAGAGCAATCAAGAATCGTTCTTGATTTTCAGAGACCTCAACGAAGGTTTGCTTCTCTTTTCTTTATTATAGATTTAGATCTATATTTTGTATGCTTAGCCTTAAGTTTCTATAGAATTTGTTCTATGATTTTTGCCAATGTAATGGTATTTTTTGGATAAACAAAATTAACTACGAATCAGTCCCAATTACGCTTCCGCTTTATCGAAATTAAGGAATTCCAAATCCTTCAATGTGAACTCAATCGGTTTGTAGACGACCACAAGTGTCTTCCATGCTATCCTTCAGCCTTAGAACGAGTTGTGGGACTCTCTACGGTGATAGATTTGAGGGAGAAGATGAATGAACTCACTGCTCAAGAGAGCTTTGAGTCTATGGTTTTTGTGAATGAGATTCTTCAACAAAAGAACTAATAAATTTCTTCTTCCAACTTCTTCTTCTTCCATAATATCCTCTGTTGGGATTGGTGCCCTAAAACTCTTAGATAGTGAATGTTAAACGGATTATATACTTGACTGATAAAGTCGTTATCAAGATTCATTCAGTAAAGTCGTTACTGAATAAGTAAATTGCACATTAGATAACCCAAATCCAATAAACTAAGATCCCTGACTCTAGGATGAACACTTGAGCTTTATGTAGAGACATAAAAGTGGATCAGGCTCAAGTAATAGCCAAAACAGTCTATAATATAAGGATAGGACTGGGTACCTTATCCTGGGGACACTATGAGACGTGGCCCACTTTGTAAATAGTACAGACGATGTGATCCTGAATCGTCCATGTGGTGACATGCGAGTGAGGGTGTCCTATGCAATGAGTTTGCATAAGACCAGGACCGAGAAATAAGTCACTCTCGCTTTATAACACCGTTTACTGACGAGACTGACTATTTCATGTGATGACTTAGGTAACTCGATCTTAATCTTGAGCTAACTATGAACTCTTGTTTATTCGGGCTTATCCTTACATCTGCATGGGTGAGAGTGGCTCAACATCGCCGACTCAATAAGCCTCCCATTTCAGGGATAGGAACAGGTAAATAGCTGGAGACATAGTCCTGCAAGAAGGAATTCACTCCTACCCGAATTAGGGATAATAGAGAGGTTATTCCCTTAAGTGCTGACTATGGGGCTTGAACAAAGGGATCCTGCCCTCTCATTGGCCCGAGAGGGACTCAATTTATTGGTTGGACCATAAACCAATTGTTCATCAGAGGATCAGTGGAACTTAAGGAACAACAAGTACTATAGGGGTAAAACAGACATTTGACTCAGCTATAGTTACGAATAACCTGTGAAGGATCAACTTACTAATCATGGTTATATAAGGTGGACAGAAATATATCTACAGTGAGGGGAGTGCAACTACAAGGCTATAGTGGAGTGTCCCGGTAGTTAACGAATGTTGGTTAGCTAGGTTAATGAGATTAGTCGGTTAACCTCGGATCGTTGGAGCCCATAATATGTAGGTCCATTAGGTCCCCTTGCTTGCTCATACGAATTATACCTTAGAGCATAGTGATAGAAAATTTTGAATCGTTCAAATTCGGTTTAGGGAATTAGTGTCGATAATATTCGATATTATCAACACAATAGTTTAACTATGGATTAAACTATTAATTGAGAGAGTAAAATATTTAAATATGATTTAAATACAATATATATGTATAGGGATTCATATTAGGTGCATAGTATTAATTTGATATGTGATATTAAATTAATATTACATAATTGATTAAATTGTTTAATTAATTATTGTTTTAATTTAAAAATGATTATGAATTGTTTTTTTAATTAAAATTGAGATAGAGATTTCAATCTTGAATTTATGGAAATTCAAGATTAGTGGATTGAATTAGGTGATATGAATTAATTTGATTAATGTCATATGATTAGTTGAAATAGTTCAATTAATTGATAATTTGAAAGGCAATTGAGAATTGCATTTTAAATTAAATCAAAGAGTAGAAATTAACTCTTGCATGGATAGATATAGTGGAATTACACAACTAAATCCACTCTTGCATGGATGAAGAAAGTGGAATAACACCTCCCACATGCAATCTTGCATGTAATCTCCATAGAACACCTTGAATCCACTAAGGTCATTCTCCTCTCCATGTGTCTTACATTGGTGAATCTAAGATGCATGAAAATCCTCTATAAATAGGGGATTAGAAGATGGACAAGTATGGGTTTTTTGGAGTAATTTTATGCTTTCAAAATTTCCACTCAAACTCACTCTCTCAATACTCTCTAGAACTTGAACCTTCAAGCATATCCCTTCCAATCCCTATCACCATAGATTCCCACAAGTCGTTCTAAGGTCGGAGGATAGCGGGGAAGACACTAGAGGTGGTCCACACACCGTTCATGATCAAAGGAAACAAAAGGAGTAGCTCAATTGGTCTCCAAAAAGTTGGTTACAATTATGCTCTCTACTTTGGTTTTAAAAAACAACATGTTTTCATTTTCTAAAATTGATGTGGTTAAGTGCCTCTGATCCTAAAATTGCTTTCGTTTTTGTTATATGAACACCTTCATCCTCAAGACTTACAATCCACCTCTTGGATTATGGCCAGATCAAAGCAATAGAAGAAGACACCACATTGGAAGAATGGGTTTTGTCATGGTAAATGTGGCAAACTCCCACATTTTACCTCTTGATTTTCATTTAACCAGAATTAATTTCAATTTTATAATTAATCAAATTAATTTAATAATGAAATTAATTTATATATAATTAATTAAATAATATCAATTAATTATACTTATTTTGATTTTAATATCTTATATTAAAACAAAATAAACAATGCTCCAAACCCGATTTTCACAAAATCCGAATCCCATTCACGACTCAAATTGAAATTCATAATGAATACATATTTGAAACTATTAAATCATATTTAAATATTTTTTACTCTCGCTTTGTAGATTAATTCATAATCAAACTATTACGTTAAATATATCGAATATAATTTAACGACATCTCCCTAAATTGAATTTGAACGATTCAAACTTTTTCATCACGCTTGTTCTAAGGTTTATTCCATATGAGCTAGCAGGAAGACCTAATGGACCTACAAATCATGGGCTCCAACGATTCGAGACTAACTGGTTAAACGCTTTTAACTCAGTTAACCAACATTCGTTAACTACCGAAACACTCCACTATAGCCCGATAGTTGAACTCCCCTCACTGTAGATATATTTCTGTCCACTCGATATAACCGTGATTAGTAAGTTGACCCTTCACAGATTGTTCGTAACTAGAGCTGGATCAAATGTCCGTTTTACCCCTGAAGTTACATCTTGTTCCTTAAGTTCCCACTGAGACCCTAATGAACAATTGGTTTGTGGTCCAACCACTAAACCTAAAACCTCTCGGGCCAATGAGAAGGCGGGATCCCTTTGTTCATGTCCCGGAGTCGACACTTAAGGGAACTGAAGGATTGAAATTCCCAATTCTGTTACAGCGGAAGCAATTGGACCGTTTGTAAATTAATTTTGTTCTACAAAATACCAATACATTGGCAAAAAGTTAAGCGATGAGAAACATACCTCCGTCAGACGACTCTGAATTCTTCAACAGACACCACCACAAGGGCTTCCCCATTACAACTATGAGATTAGAACCGTGGTTGTGGGACTACTTAATCTAGAATGAGAAAAACTCTTAGAGAGAAAAATTCTCTCTAGAGTTCTTGGGTTAAGAGAATATGAGAGAGAGGCTAGAATGAGACCTTAGGATGGGTTCTCATAACCTTTTCTTTTATAAGAGAGGAAACCCTAATGTGAGGTTATGAAACAATCTTGACCGTTAGATCAAGATCAATTAATTAATTGATTAAATCAATTAATTAAATGTTAATTAATTAATTAATCTCATGCACATTTAAATCTTATTTAAATGTAATTTCCTCACATAATATATAGTTTAATTAACTTAATTAAATCACATTTAATTAATTCAATTAAACTAATCAATTAATTAATTCCAATAATTAATTAATTTCATAAATAAATATTACCCATATTTAATTAATTACTCATTAGAATCATATTCTAATAATTCTCTCATAGACTATAGTTTAATTAAATCTCATTTAATTTAAACTAAATCGAATAATTAATTAATTCATGATTAATTAATTCATCTTCTAATTAAATACCATATATTTAATTAGACATATATTTGAGCTCTTTCAAGTATATTAGTCTCTCAATTTAATATAGTTTAACTCAAATTAGACTTTATCTTTTAATGCATCACTATACATTGTATTAATTTGTAGCTCATACAATTAACTTAATTCCCAATATGAATTTGAACTATTCAAATTATCTCAAGATATAATTGTTCCTAATTACTCTTTACGAGCTAGTAGGGGGACCAAATAGACCTACAGATCAGAAGCTCCAATGATATGAGGTTAACTGATTAAACTCATTAATTAGGTTAACCAATATTCATTAACTGTGTGTCATTCCACTAAAGACCCACAACTGAACTCTTCTCACTGTAGAAAATTTCTGTGTCCACGGATATAAACCTATATCGGTAAGTCAACCCTTCACGAGTGTTCTCAACTACAGTTGGGTCAAATTACCGTTTTACCCCTATGTTACCTCTGGCTCCTTAAGTACCAGTGCTCCTCTAATGAACTGATAGCGAGCATAGCTGGCTATTTTTCTCTGATTAATTAAGTTAGTCTTTTACAATTATTTGCCCAAATTTATGCATTTTTATGTTTTCTTTGTAGGAAGTATGTGTTTGAAGCTTAATTCAGCAATTGGAGTCAAATGAAGTTTTCAATAAAAAAATAAAAAAAAATCATAGCGTCGCGACACTAGGACCAGCGTCGCGACGCTATCGAAAAATTTTCAAAAGTGCGGTATCGCGACAGCATCGCGACGCTGTCCATAGCGTCTCAACGTTGTCGCCAGATTTTCTATAAATTCATCTTTTCATGCTACGGCCAAGGGGAGTCCAATTGGTGAGATTTTAGCCCTAATTTCGACTACAGACCTTTGGTGGGAGCTAAAGCAAGGCCAATGAGCGGGAATCAAGCGAGAAGACGTGGAGATCGTGACGGGGACGTGCCGGTTTTGATGGATTTGAGTTTTCCTTTCTCTTTCCCTTACCTCTTGTAGTTTTTATGGTTTTTCTTTCAATTAGTGTTTGTAGTTTAAAGACTATGAATTGCTAGTTGTTTGTCTTAGGGTTTGATGTAATTGTTTAAGTTGTTGGATTGATTTTAGGTATGAATGTGCTGTTATTTTATTCATGCAATTTTGTTTAATGCTTTCAATTACTTGATCACTAATTGAATGATTTAAGTGTTGAATCTAACTCAGGAGAGGGGATTTGGCCTATGACTTACCTTGTTTAATTGCATGACTAGAGTAGAAATTCTAAGTTTGTGACGGGATTTGGAATTACTTTAGAAGTATAACAAGGACCAATCGAAATAATGCCTTGCATGTTAATGAACTTAGATAAGGATATCAAGTTAGTTTATATGCATGAGAATCAATTATACTTGGGAGAGGTAATCGTGATAAAAGTTTCCTTGGCTTGTAGAATAATTGCACGACCAATTCATTCCTATTAATCAATCCTCAATCTTAATCAATGAAATCAATTCCTTAAGAGTATTTCCATTTGAGTCTCCACTTTTATTTTTATGCTTTTAGTCTTTATTTTTTTCTTTATCATTGAGTTTTGCTCCCTAAATAAAATTGAACAAAAGTATTCGCGGTACTTAATTTTCTAGAAAACCAATCCAGAGGACGACACTCGTTTAATCACGAAAACACTATATTATTACTTGACCCGTACACTTGCGGTAAGCAAATTGCGCATCATGAACAACATGTTTATTTTCCAACCAGTAAACAGAAAGTCCCTCTCGGGCCAGTGAGTGGCGGGATCCCTTTGTTCAAAATTCAGAGTCACCACTTAAGGGAACACTCATCTACTTCTCCTAGAAGCGAGAAGGAGCGAATTCCATCTTGTATTGTCATGTCCCCAGCCCATACTAATGAAAGGACAATCCCTTGTGAGAACCTAACTAGTTAACGGTGTTACATCTAGTGGTTTACTATTTCGTGGTCCGGTCTTATGCAAGCTCATTGCCTAGGATACCCCCACTCGCATGTCTGCTACATGGACGTTTTGGATCAATAAGTCTATATCAAATATAAAGCGGGTCGTATCTCATGGTGTTACCAGGATAAGGTACCTAGCCTTATCCTTGTACTATAGACCTTTTAGGTTGTTACTTGAACATCGATCCCTGTACGTCCCTACATACTTGTTCAAGTTACATACAAACAAGCTTGGATCTTAGTTTATTGGATTTGGGTCAAATTGTGCAATATTTAACAATAGCACTTTATTGTAGAAACTCAATAACACTTTATTGAAACAAATATACAATTTGTTTACATTCACTATCTACGAGTTTTAGGGCATAAAACCCAACAAGAACAACCTCTCTACTATCTCTAAATTGGGTAGGAGTGAATTCCGTCTTGCAGGGCTATGTCCCCAGCTATCTACCCGTTTCTATCCCTGAAATGGGGGGTTTATTAAGTCGGCGATGATGAGCCACTCTCACCCATGCAGATCTAATGATAAGCTTGAATAAACAGAAGTTCATAGTTAGCTCAGAATTAAGATCGAGTTACCTAGGTCATCGCACTAAAATAAGTCAGTTTCAACAGTAAACGACGTTATAAAGGAAATTGACTTATTTCTTGGTCCTGGTCTTATGTAAACTCATTTGCACAGGACGCCCCCACTCACATGTCTCTACATGAACGATTCAGGATCACATCATTTTCACTACTTACAAAGTGGTTCACATCTCATAGTATTTCTAGGATA
This sequence comes from Luffa acutangula, assembly GCA_036850905.1. NCBI lineage: Eukaryota > Viridiplantae > Streptophyta > Magnoliopsida > Cucurbitales > Cucurbitaceae > Luffa > Luffa acutangula. The sequence continues at coordinate 39,369,016 of CM072087.1, forward strand.
AGGTATCCAGCCTTATCCCTATACTATAGACCGTTTAGGCTATTACTTGAACTTGATCCACTTTTATTTCACTACATATAGTTCAAGTATTCATATCACATAGCCATGGATGTTAGTTTATTGGATTTGGGTTATTTAACGTGCAATTCACTTATTTAATTAATAACTTAAGTGAACAAAAACTCAATAACGACTTTATCGAACAAGTATATAACTATTTGTTTCATTCACTATCTACGAGTTTTAGGGCACCAATCCCAACACCAATTTCTTAGGATTTGTCACAAGCACGTGTGCTGGACAACCTCAGATACGAAAGTAATGCAAACTAGGTTTTCGCCCCCTCCATAACTTGAAAGATGTTTCAGAAACATTCTTTGAGGGAACATTGTTCAGGATGTGTACTGCAATCTTGATGTGGAATTTTCCTTACCGCAAGCGCACGTGTCAAGTAATAATATAGTGTTTTCGCGTAAAATGAGTGTCGTCCTCTGGATTGGTTTTCTAGAAAATTAAGTATCGCGAATACTTTTGTTCAATTTTATTTAGGGAGCAAAACTCAATGATAAAGATAAATCTAAAGACAAAAAGCATAAAATAAAAGTGGAGACTCGAATGGAAAGACTCGTAGGGAATTGATTTCATTGATTAAGATTGAGGATTAATTAATGAGATGAATTTAACATGCAATTATTCTACCAAGTCTAGGAACCTTTTATCACAACTATCTCTCCCGAGCATAATTGATTCTCATGCATGCAACCAACTTGGTATCCCTATCTAAGTTCATTAACATGCAAGGCTTTGAGTTTAGTTCTTCAAGCAACTTCTAAAGTTATTCCAAATCCCGTCACAAACTTAGAATTTCTACTTTAGTCATGCAATTAAATAAAGTTAGTCTTAGGCCAAATCCCCTCTCCCAAGCAAGATTCAACACTCAAATCATTCAACTAGTGATCAAGTAATTGAAAGCATTTAACCATAATTGCATAGGTAAAATAAATGCATATTCATACCACAAATCAATCCAACAAATTAAAACAACTACATCAATCCCTAAGACAAACAACTAGCCACTCATAGTCTTTAAACTACAAACACTAATAGAAAGAAAAGCCATAAAAACTACAAAAGGTAAGGGAAAGAGAAAGAAAAACTCAAATCAGTCGAAACCGGCACGTCCCCGTCACGATCTCCACGTCTTCTCGCTTGATTCCCGCTCCTTGGCCTTGCTTTAGCTCCCACTAAAGGTCTCTAGTCGAAATTATGGATAAAATCTAACCAATTGGACTCCCCTAATTTGTAACTGAAAAGAGGAATTTATAGAAAATCTGTCGACGCTTTTTTTTTTTTTTTTTTTTTTTTTTTTTTTTTAGGATTGAACTCCATTTGACTCCAACTGCTGAATTAAGCTTCAAACACATACTTCCTACAAATAAAATATAAAAATGCATAAATTTGGGCAAATAATTGTAAAAGACTAACTTAATTAATCAGAGAAAATTAGCTAGCTATGCTCGCTATCAAATACCCCCAAACTTAAGCTTTTGCTAGTCCTCGAACAAACTAAAAATCAAGCATACAGTGGAAGAATGGATGCAACAAACATGACTCAATCCTCAAGGCTCAAAAGTCAAGAGTCAAACAATCAAGAGACATGCACATAAGGACCAATGAGGGAGACAAATCAAAAGTTTTCCAAAATTAACTTGCACAAGCGAGATCTAACTCAACGAGATTAGACTCTACTAGCCCGAGATTGGATTATTAAACTCTCAACTCATCTTCCCTCTACACTGGCACTAAGGATTCATTAACGAATCAATGGAACAAATTAGTTTGTTTTCATCCATACTTAGGTGCTTAATATTGAAAATTAAATCAAGCATTTATATGTGGCACTAGCTTTCACACACCTATTGTAGGGACCCTTAACCTGAGTTTTCTCTGGTTGGCCTAACTGATCACAATAGGGGTAGCTCTTTTTGCCTAAATCTTTATTACTCATTGCATTGCGCACATAAGTCATGACTTTTTTTTTTTTTTTTCAAATTGTAACAACAAGAATGATTTTTCTTTATGAGCATGATAAGCATATATTCTTTTTTTTCCTCCTAAGCAAGACCAAAGATGCTAATTTGCAAAAAAAATTAACTCTTTAACTCTTCCCTACACCTATCGAGGTGACAACAAGCATATGAACCTAATAATTCGCTCCTAAGCATTCAAATCCAAATCTAGCCAAGACAAATACTCTACTCATGCAAGACATCTCCTAGAAAAAGTTTAAAAAATCTCCCTTTTTGGGCACTCATGCTTACAACTCATCGAAAGCTTGAAAATTGACAAGAAAGCCTATCCTAGGACATCATAGCCATGCAAAAATAGCATCCAGAAAACAACCATATGCTCAATTCAAAGAAAGCTCAAAACTATAGCCCGAACTCAGATGCTCAAGGACTCCACAAACATGATAATCCACCCCCAAACTTAAAGCATGCATTGTCCTCAATGTATAAAGAAAATAAAGCATAATCAATCATGAGAACAATAAAAGAGTAGGAGGAGTGAACAATACTGCCCTGGAATGATGATGACCTTCTCATCGAGACTTGCAAGTGAAGGAGAAGCTGGAACCAAGACCTACAAAAACAAACAATAAATCAAAAGCAAAAAGAAAAGCACAACTAAACTTACTTGGGTTGCCTGAATAAGCGCTTGTTTAACATCATTAGCTCGACGTGTTTGTCCAGTCTGTCAAGGCACATAAAAATTCTCGTATATCTTTGGGCCCTTCTTCCTTGAATCAATATAACCAACGATCGCTAGTAAACTTACTAGCTTCTCATGGGCCCCTGAAACAGAATTATTTTTGGTATTTTTGAATAAAAGAAGCATAAAAGGAGAAATATCAAAATAAAGAGACTCTGACTCTAAAACTGATTCGTGAGAATAGAAAAAAGAACAATCAAAATCTACAAATGATGGAGAAGATAAAACAGACGAAGGTTTTTCAACCTCAAACTCTACCTCCTGAACTTCCTCTAACACTACAAGCTCATTTTCTTTTTCTTCCTCACAAACATGTTCTTGATAGGTGCTACAACTCTCCAATTCTTCCCCACTATTCATGCAACTCACCCCTAACTGCTCATCCTTAGCAAGATCGAAAGAACTAAGCTCATGAATGGGTGCCAATGAATCATCGACCAGATGACTCACTAGACAACCTATGGAAGTGGATCCCACCTCACTAACTTCCTGTGGAGTTTGAAGTCCTCTTATGATTTCATCAAATTTTAGACTCCTCGCTCTAGACTCCTCAATATAATTTTGAACTATGCTTTCCAAGGAAGAATTTTCTTTTAAAGGGGTATAACTTGGAGATGAAAATTGGAATATGGTGTTGAATAAAAAGTCATTCAAATCAATTAAAGCAACAATGATAATTAGGCTTTCAATCAAATAATAACCCAACAAGAACAAATGACAAAGACTCAAACAAAAAAGGAAAGAAAAAAAACAAAGAAAACTAAATAGAAAAGGAAAACAAAAACAAAAAAGGAAATAAAACAAATAAGGAAAAAAATCAAACAAATAAGGAAAACACTAAAATAGGAATGCAACAAATATGGAAAAAAAATTGCAATCTACCTAAAAAAAATAAATAAAGGAAAAACAAAAACAAAAAAGGAAAGAACTAAAATAGGAAACTAAGAAATATGGAAAGAAAACAAATAAAGAAAAACAAAATGCAAACTATCTACAAAATAAAAATACACCCTAAATTAAGACCGAATAATATTTCCACAATATTAATTTAACTAAATATACCAATCCCCAGCAACGGTGCCAAAAACTTGATGTGGAATTTTCCTTACCGCAAGCGCACGGGTCAAGTAATAATATAGTGTTTTCGTGTAAAATGAGTGTCGTCCTCTGGATTGGTTTTCTAGCAAATTAAGTATCGCGAATACTTTTGTTCAATTTTATTTAGGGAGCAAAACTCAATGATAAAGATAAATCTAAAGACAAAAAGCATAAAATAAAAGTGGAGATTCAAATGGAAAAACTCGTAGGGAATTGATTTCATTGATTAAGATTGAGGATTAATTAATGGGATGAATTTAGCATGCAATTATTCTACCAAGTCTAGGAACCTTTTATCACAACTATCTCTCCCGAGCATAATTGAATCTCATGCATGCAACCAACTTGATATCCCTATCTAAGTTCATTAACATGCAAGGCTTTGAGTTTAGTTCTTCAAGCAACTTCTAAAGTTATACCAAATCCCGTCACAAACTTAGAATTTCTACTTTAGTCATGCAATTAAATAAAGTAAGTCTTAGGCCAAATCCCCTCTCCCAAGCAAGATTCAACACTCAAATCATTCAACTAGTGATCAAGTAATTGAAAACATTTAACCATAATTGCATAGGTAAAATAAATGCATATTCATACCACAAATCAATCCAACAAACTAAAACAACTACATCAATCCCTAAGACAAACAACTAGCCTCTCATAGTCTTTAAACTACAAACACTAATTGAAAGAAAAGCCATAAAAACTACAAAAGGTAAGGGAAAGAGAAAGAAAAACTCAAATCAGTCGAAACCGGCACGTCCCCGTAACGATCTCCACGTCTTCTCACTTGATTCCCGCTCCTTGGCTTTGCTTTAGCTCCCACTAAAGGTCTCTAGTCGAAATTATGGCTAAAATCTAACCAATTGGACTCCCCTAATCCGTAGCTGAAAAGAGGAATTTATAGAAAATCTGTCGATAGCGTCGCGACGCTATTTTTTATTATTTTTTATTATTAATATTATTATTATTTTTTAGGATTGAACTCCATTTGACTCCAATTGCTGAATTAAGCTTCAAACACATACTTCCTACAAATAAAACATAAAAATGCATAAATTTAGGCAAATAATTGTAAAAGACTAACTTAATTAATCAGAGAAAAATAGCTAGCTATGCTCGCTATCAAATTTCTACTGCATACCCCCAAAACGAGCTAGGCAACTGAGCGTAACTTATCATCGAACGAACCATGTCTAACAAGGTTTTATTTCTCCTTTCTGATACACTATTTTGCTGAGGTGTACAAGGGGCTAAGAGTTGGGATTAGATTCCATGTTTTATCATATAGTCTTGGAATCTTTGATCCATGTAATCTTCACCTCGATCATATCGAAGTGTTTTAATAGTTTTACCTAATAGGTTCTCAATCTCAGCCTTGTACTCCTTGAACTTTTCAAGGGCTTTAGACTTATGCCCCATTAGGTATAAGTAACCATACCTCGAATAATCATCTATAAATAAGATGAAGTATTTGTATCCTCATCGAGCTCTTACATTCATTGGACCATAGAGATCTGACTGTATTAACTCTAATGGTTCTTTGGGCCTATAACTTTTTCCACCAAAAGGTCTTTTGGTCATTTTTCCCTCAAGACAAGATTCACAAGGAGGTAGTGAATCATCTTCTAACTCACTTAGAAGTCCATTCTTTACAAAACGACTGATCCTATCGATGTTTATGTGACCAATTCTTAAGTGCCAAAGATAAGTATTGTTACTTTTAGGAGAAATACGTTGCCTCTTATTCTGAGATTCAACAGTTTTAAACATTTTATGATTTAAAATTGCTTTTGTGTCGGTTGGTCTTAATACATACAAGTTATTTTCTAATCTAGTTGAACAGATAAGTAACCATTTTTAAGAATGAATACTTCATTACTCTCAAAATTTACAGTGCAAGACTATTCAAGCAGACAAGAGATAGAAACTAAATTTCTCTTAATTCTCGGTACAATGTACAAATCTTTAAGAGAAACAAATCTACCTCTAAAAAATAACTTCGCACCTCCCACTGCACTGGTTGAAACGATGTCTCTCGTTCCAACCCTGAGCGCCATTTCACCTTCTTCCAAGGGCTGGAAGGAACTATTTCCCTGTACAGAAGAACAAACATGATTAATTGCTCCTGAATCAAGTATCCAGGCAAATTCATCATGTTCTACAAGACATGTTTCTAAAACATGTAAATCGAATTTACCTTCTTTTTCTTTCTTTTTTTTTTCAGCGAGGTACTTAGGGCACAGTTTCTCTTTTAGTGTTTGTCCACGTTACAGTGGAAACACTTGTCCTTGTCAGCCACTTTGGCATTTCCCTGGCCTTTGTCAACAGCGGCGAGAGCCTTCCCTTGTCTCCCTTCTTCTTCTGAATCTTCTTAGAAGCAGAAGATTGAGGTACAATTTCAATTCCAGAGGATGAACCCTTCTGGAACTTTCTTTTTGAATGGGCAATGTTTGCCTCTTCTTCTATTTGTCCCTTATATTACAAAAGAGACTGATAGAGTTGTAGCTCATTTAGGAGACTAGTCAGGTTGTATTGTATTTTGTTCATCATCGCATTACTACGAAATTGTAGGAAACTCTTTGAAAGAGATTCCATGATGAACGCTACCTGACTCCGCTAGTCTATGATCGCCCCATTTGCTTCTACCACGTTAAATTGGATCATCATGTCTAGGACGTGTTCCCGACCAGACGTTACCTCTTTCATGCAGTAGTTGTAAATGTACTTGAGGGCGTCATGGTGGAGTTGATAGAACAGTTATCCAAACATCTCCTGGAGAGAGTTCATAATCTCCCTCGTTGTAACCATGACCACATGCCTCTTAGCCAAAACTTTAGATAAGTTGGCTAAGATATAGACGCGGGCCTTATCATTGGCCTTTGTCCAACAGTCATAAGCATCCTTTGTCGCTTGGGATGCATTACGAGCAGGGACCAGAGGACATTCTTCCATTAAGGAACTGCAGATCGTCGACGACGAGAATCGTATTCAAGCTTGACTTCCAAGTAGCGTAATTTTCATCGGTTAATTTCTCATTTTTAAGAAGAGTGATAATTTAGGTGGACATTGCTGAAATTAAACAAACAATGACCGCATTAGTTATTTTTGCCTTAACCCATCACACAAGCAAACAATTACAAAAAATGCAATCAATTTAGTAAAACAAGTAATCATAGAACCCTAATAAACTATTAATTTAGTTTTGTAACGATACTTCAGAGGTTTAGAGAAACAACCACCGAAGGGTGATCAACTACTCCTCCTCTGAAATGAGACAATTCTCAGCTAGTTCTAATTCTAGAATAACACATATTCCTTTAGACATTAGTCACCCTTGTTCGGTCAAGGATATGTTAACACATTTAACTCATCCCCGTAAGTGTAACCCTTCCACTTTAAGATCCCAGAGGTACGCACCAATAGGCTACAATTATAAAAGACAACTGTTGGTAATTAACTTAAGAGACCCTGTTCTTTTCAAAAGTTCACGGTGCTCCAAATCCTATGATCAGGCCCTTCAAAGAGGTGGTTGCTTCAGGACAACACGCAAATGGATCATAGGACTCTCACGATGTGACATAGTTTTAATTCAATAAATTTAATTAAATCAAATTTAATTAATTAATTCACCAATTGATTAATTACTAAACTAAATATCACATATTTAATTCAATCTATAATTGAATCATATTCAATTATATTTCTCTCATATAAGCTATAGTTTTAATGTGCATACCATGCACATTAATTTTAACCCTATGTTTTAATATGAACTTATTTCATATTATATTTAATATGAACTTATATTATAAAGTTTAATTTCAAATATAAACTTTATAGGAAAAAATAAACTTTTGATCCCTGAGGTTTGGGTTAGGTTTCATTTTGGTCCTTGAGTTTTCAAACTTGACAATTTAGTCACTGAGGTTTGGATTTTGTTTCATTTTGGTCTCTCCATTCACTTTTATGTTCACTTTTAACAGTTTGATGACGTGTCATTTATTTTTTGTCAAAAAATATTTCTTAAATTTTTAAAAATAAAATAATAATAAAATAATTTAAAAATATATATTTTTAACATTTTTATTTCCCTCTCATTTTCCCTCTCTTTTCTTCTTCTTCTTCCTCTCAACCACTATCATCCTCTTTTTCTTCTTCTCAACCACCATCACCACCATCTCCAAGCTCACTATTGTCGGTTGCCAACAACCAACGAAATTTTTTTTTTCTCACTCTCTCTCTTACCTTCTATTTTCTTTTCTCTTTTCTCCTCCACTCCAGCAAACTCCCTGGTTTTCCTCCTTTCCTCTGAATAAGCCGACAACAAAACATCTCTTCTCTCTCTCGATTTCTTCTCGTGCGCAAGACCCATGTCGGCGACAACAAAAAAGTCACGAACAGAGCACGCTCTCTCTCTCGATTTCTTCACACGCTCAAGACCCAAGTTGGCGACACCACGAAGAAAGTCACGAACAGAGCACGAAACCCCTATTTGCGCCAACACCTGCGTATGTGAAGTCTAGATCTATCGCCGCCTCTCCATTCCTCTCAGTTGTGTTCCACCGGCAGTAAGGAAACCCTCTTGTTTCGGTTTGAATCGCGTTCGATCGAGTTCGTGAAGTCCAGATTTGGGTTTGTATCGCGTTCGTGAAATCCAGCGACAAGTGAAGTGCTTCGTTCCGATTCATATCGCGTTCAATTAGAGGCGACGTTCGTTGGTCTGCTTATCTCCATTTAGATCTCATCTTCCACGAACCTTAAATCTCCCTTCTCTCATCTCCGTTCTCAAACCAGCGACAACACATCTTCATGCAAGCAAACGGGAATGGGTTGGCAGTCGGCGAAGAAAAAAAACAAACAGGAATGGGGTTGTTTCATTTCCTCCCTCATTGTTTCATTTTTTAAAAAAAAAAAGAAAAGAAAAATTGGAGAAGAAGGAGAAAGAAGAAAAGAAGAAAAAAAAATTACCGACGGCGTGCAGTTGCCGCCGACGAGCGACGATTGCATTTGAAAACTTGGAGAAGAAGGAGAGGAGAGAGAAGAGAGAAGAAAAAAATTTAAAAATAATAATATTTTTTTATTATTTTTAATATATTTATATTTAAAAAATTCAAAAATAATTTTTTAATTAAAAAAATAGTGCCACGTTAGCAAATCGTTAGTTTTTAACGAAAAAATGGATGGAGGGACTAAAATGAAATTAAAACCAAACTTCATGGGCTAAATTGTTGAGTTTGAAAACTCAATGACCAAAATGAAACCTAACCCAAAGCTTAGGGACCGAAATAATAATATTTTTATTATTTTTAATATATCTCCATACATTATATTATTTCCGTTAATAAGTTAACCTCAATACCCTTTATGAGCTACAAATGGGACTTAATGGACTTAAAGATCAGAAACTCCAACGATATGAGATTAATTGACTAAACTCATTAACCAAGTTAATCAATATTCGTTAATTGTGGGTACACTCCACTATAGACCCACAATTGTACTCTTCTCACTGTAGATATATTTTTATATCCACGGATATCGACCAATGACAACAAGTCAGTCCTTCACGGGTGTTCGTAACACCAGTTGGGTCAAATTACGATTTTACCCTGAGGTTACATCTACATCCTTAAGTATCGGTGCTCCTCTAATGAACAACCTGTCTTAGATCCAACCATCAAATAGAAATCCCTCTCGGGCCAATGAGAGGGTATGACCCTTTGTTCAAGACCCGAAGACACCACTTAAGGTAACACTCATCTACTTCCCTAAAGTAGGGAATAAGTGAATTATTCCATCCTGTGTGATTATGTTCCCACCTCCCCACTTGGTCTTGTCCCCAAAATGGTAGGCTTATTGAGTCGACGAACCGACCACTCTCACCCATACAAATTAAAGAAAAATCCCTCGTGAACAGGAATTCATAACCCACTTAGGATTGAGGCTAAGTTGCCTAGGTCATCCTAGTGAAATAGAAACCTAACTAGTCAACGGAGTTACATCTAGCGGTTATTATTTCGCGGTTCGGTCGTATGCAAACTCTTTACATAGGATACCCCCACTCGCATGACCCCTACATGAACGTGTTGGATCATTATGTTTGTATCAAATACAAAGTGAGTGATATCCATAGTATCACCAAGATAAGGCATTCAATTTGCTTTTAACATAAAACCTTTTTGTAGAGGCTTAGAAATATCTATCTTTTCTCGAACTCTCAATACTATTTTCCCAGCAAAGATCCTCTTTGTCACAATCAACATCAAGAAAGTCACTAAGACTGTTCCTATCTTTTCTGCCTCAGACTTGTTCTTAAAACGCATTGGTAAATTGATTAGCAACTCAGATGTTCTTTGATTAGCAATAAGTTCTTCAACAATTAGCAAATATTTATCAAATAACCATGGCCCATTATTAAAAACCTCGTCTCTATCCATCTGATTTTCATATTTAAACAAAGAACAATTTTCCCGATAATTTCAACATTGAATTATTGTATTGTTCTTCAGGCGCCTGATAATGCATTCTTGATCACCAACGTGGAGATATTTCAACTCGAAAAAAGTTTCCCAACCAAACAGTGGTCTAAATGACCATTGATGTCCTTTACATCCTTAGGATCAAGTGCAATGTGTGTTTCTTTTTCAACTTCTATCAAGTTAAAATTTTTCCACTCATTTATTAACTCCATCTTCATCGCAACAATACGAACCTTCGACAAAAGAGCACAACATCCACCAAGAACACTTCAGCAAATCAGGCTGACAAACCTCCAGATTCTCGAGGGACGACTCCAAGAACCTAAATTACGGTCTTGACTTTAATATGATTATTTTTAGTTTTACAATTGATTGTTTTTTGAATTCCTTATCTATAGATATGTATTTGTGGTCTGATTTTATTTCGACAATCTTTTTATAACTTTTTATTTTATATAAGTTCAGTACAATCTTTTGTCAATTACTATAGATATTCTATATCTCTTTTTTCATCTTTTTTTTTTAATCTCAAGGGTCTTAAAACATTACTCTCTAGAACTTAAAAGCTCATTTCTCCCTTTGGTTTCATAAGGTATGGTTGTGAATTATTCTTAACGTAAAACTCCAAAGTTGTATAACCATATATAAACTTTGACTATACGCTTCTAAAACCCTGATAGACGACTTATCGATGGTCGTATTAAATAAATTTATAATTCCACGACACTACAACTATTTTTGTAGAAATAGTGGTCGGGATCGAACGCAGGGAGCAATCGAATTAATTATCTTGACTTAAGATTTTTCAATTAGTAACCGGAGCGGGAGGGTTGACATGGAAGAATTTGAAGATGAAACAAATAAAAATGCTAAAAATTAAATTACAAAATTTTAAATAACTAGAAAATAGAAGAATGAACTGGCTAATCTTACCTCAGGATCGCGCAGTTGATTGTCCGAATTCAGTTTGACAATTCCAAATCATAGACTCTCTTATTTAACAAATTATTGGTTAATTGTCTAACTACCCACTGGAAAAGCCAGCGGGATTAATGATCCCAATTGTTTCTAACCCGACCAATGCATCGAGGCCAAAACCTAATTAAGAATCTAATTAATGACGTCTCACTAATTAGATTTTAATCACATTAAGGACAATGGATTGTTAGATAGAATGAATAAACTAGAAAAAGCCTAAATTCATTTGATTCTAACCTTAACTCATAAATCTATCATGCAATCTTGACCAATAGGGATAAAACGCCTTTTAATCAAGATTAACAATAGATCTATTTGTTACCAATTCTAGCAAAACAATTGAAAAAAACACAATAGGTTGTCAATCCAAAGATTCAAATCAATTGTAATATAAATTGGAATTAAGAACACAATTAAACAATAATACACTGAAATCTTAGATACAAGGTCTCAAAGGAATGCCAAACTTACATTCAGAGTCCCCAACTACGACGATCTACACTTAGCCAGACATTGCAATGCTCCAACTAAGCGTCGGGGCTCGATTAGTCATATTCCTATATCTAAAAACTAATCTAATCTAATGCTAATAAAATGGAAACTGGAAAAATACAGAGAGAGACGAGGTGCTGCGACAAAAATTGGCTAAAGACGAACATGAATGACCTAAAATGCAAAAAGGTCCCTTTTATAAAAACACGACGGCGTCGAGACACCGTGGCCAACGTCGAGACATTGACGCTAAATTCGTTGCGTCTTGCATTCGTAGCGTCGAGACGCCGTGAGGTGTAGCGTCGAGACTCTACCTCTCGGGAAAATTGGTGAATTCCTCGCTCCGATTGACTTTTTAATTACCAAAATGCCCTTCTAGATCCCGAGAACACCAAATTGACCTATACATCAATATGACTCAAAATTAGTCAATTATCACAAATAATAGCATTAGGATAAGCAAAATTTATGGAAATAATTAGCACCAATTTGGTGCTATCAAACCCTAATCTCTAGAACCTAACATATTAAAACTCGAAAAAGGTTCACTTCAAGAATTGGTTAAACAATCTTAGTTATGATGGAGGTTAGTCAACTCCAAAGTGAGGAATGTGAATGTTTGATAGGATGAATGTGAATCAATTTCTTAATAGAAAATTTTCCAAAACATTTGTGTACTAGGGTATTTAGTTATTTCTAAAAATGGTCATTTCAATCATTTTTCTAAAACCTCATTTCTCCCTTTCATTTCATAATTTATAGTTGGAAATTATTCTTAACGTAAAACTTCAAAGCTGTAAAACCCATAAACCTTAACTATACACCCTTTGTATCAAAAAAAAAAAAAACATCCTTAAAACCTAAAGTTGTAGACCCTAAAATATTAAAACTCGAAACAGGTTCATTTCAAGCTTTAGGTAAAAAAATTGAGTTAGGTTTGAGCTTGATCAACTTCAAAGCGAGGAATGAGAATATTTGATGAACTAGAGCACATTTTTTTAGTAAAAGAAATTTCCAAAAAATTGTGTACCGCAGATATTTAAAGTATTTCTAAAATGACCATTTTGATAATTTTTTTTTAAGAGCTCACTTTTACCTTCCAATTCATAATGTACCGTTGAAAATTATTTTTACCATAAAAATCGAAAGTTGTAAAACTATAAACTTTAGGCTTTAATAACCATTTCGTTTTTTGTTTTTGGTTTTTAAAAATTAAGCCTATAAACACCATTTCCACCTACAAATTTCTTTTTTATTCCCAATACATTCTTTCCATGTTTTCAAAAACCAAGCAAAATTTTGAAAACTAAAAAAAGTAGTTTTCAAAAACTTGTTTTTGTTTTTGGAATTTGGCTAGGAATTTAAATGTGCCCTTGACAAAGATGAAAACCATAGTATGAAAATTGAGGGAAAACAAGCATAATTTTCAAAAACCAAAAACCAAAAACCAAAGAGTTATCAAACGGAGCCTTAACTATATGAATTTAAAACCCTAATGTCTAGACCATAAACTATTAAAACTCAAAATAGGTTCATTTCAAGCCCGGGTTAAACAAACTGAGTTATGATCGAGATTTGCCAACTCCAAAATTTGAGGAATGTGAATGTTTGACCATGAATATGAGCAAAAATTTTGAATAAAAAGATTTAAAAAAAAAATTGTGTACTGAGGTATTTATGTTATTTCTAAATATGGACATTTCGGTAACTTTTTTAAAAAGCTCTTTTTTTTCCTTTCATTTCATAATGTATGGTTGGAAATTATTTTTAACGTAAAACTTTAACTATATGCTCATAAAACTCTAATCTTTAGACCTAGAATATTAAAACTTGCAATAGGTTCATTATTTCAAGCCCTGGTTGCACAAATTGAGTTATGATCGAGATTAATCAACTCCAAAGTGAGGAATGTGAATGTTTGATGTATATGAGCCAATTTAATCAAAAAAAATTTAAAAATGTGTACCGAATATTTCAGTTATTCCGAAAATTGGCCGTTTCATTTTTAAAAAAGATCATTTTTCCCTTTCATTTCCTAATGTATGGTTGGGAATTATTTCTAAACGTAAAAAACTCCAAAATTGTAAACCATAAACCATAACTATACGCCTTGAATACAAATAAATAAAAATAATAATAGAAATCCATAGGACAATGTGGGTTGGTGCAAAAGCATAAGTTGATTGGTTCTAGAGGGTTGAAATGAAAACAATATAGGAAATGTGATGTCAAAATACTTTTCATCCTAAAAAAATGTTAAAAAATAACGCCATAGCTTGAGAATATTAAATATGCAACTAGATGATGCATGAACCCTTTTCTTAGGAAAAGAAAAAAAAAAAAAAAGAGTATGTCTTTTCAATCTTCCTTCAAACACCCTTAAAAAAGAATGGTGAAATGCATGAGTTTTCTATTTTGATAGCATGCATCAATCAAAATATTTCTCACCTATGTTGTCGCTAATATTGAAGGTGTACACATTACACATGCGGAAGCAATTGAAGATCGAAAGCACATAAGACATTCAATTTTGTACCTAAAGCATGCATGTTATAGAAAGGGTAGAAAAGAGAGTAAATGAGTACCAACCTCTTTGATGCTCACTTGTAAGGAACTCCTTGTGATATTATCTTTCTCCAACTTCTCTTGGACAACCTTTAGTGTCTTCCCTACTATTCTTTTGAGCCTAGAAAGACTTGTGGGAGTCTATAGAAGAAAGAAATAGGAAGGGAATGCTTGATGGTACAAGCTTTTGGAAGGAGATGAAATGAGAGAGAATTTGAGGGAGAAAATTTTCAGCATAACACTAAATGAAAGCTTGTTTGTGTTGTTTTCCACTATGTAACATTATGCAAGAGTGGAAAAACCACTAAATCCACTATGAATTGAATCCTAATTGTGAATTTTCAGCTTTCAATTCATTTCAAATTCAATTCAAAATTGAAATTGATTTCTAGGCAATTAATTGGGACATTTCCAAGTAATTTTGATATGATTGATCCAATCAATCTTTATCACCTAATGCCATGAATTATATATGATTCCTAATACATATATATGGTATTTAAAACACTTTTAAATACCTCATCTCTCAATTCCTAATTTAATTCATAATTAAATCATTGTGTCGAACACGTTTTACGATAAAACCCTATTTCCCATTTTTGAACGATTCAAAGTTTCCTATCAAAATATTCTAGGCTTTAATCCGATATGAGCTAGTAGGGGGACCTAATGGACCTATAGATCATGGGCTCCAACGATTCGAAGCTAGCCGACTAATCTCATTATCTAAACTAGCAAACATTCGTTAACTACCGGGACACTCCACTATAGCCCGATAGTTGCACTCCCCTCACTATAGATATATTTCTGTCCACTTGATTTAACCATGTTTAGTAAGTCGTTCCTTCACAGGTTGTTCATAGCTATAGCTAGGTCAAATAACCGTTTCACCCCTATAGTTCTTCTTGTTCCTTAAGTTCCACTAATCCTCTAATGAACAATCGGTTTGTGGTCCAACCATCAAACCTAAGTCCCTCTCGATTCAACGAGAGGGTGGGGCCCCTTGTTCAAGTCCCGGAGTTAGTACTTAAGAGAACAACCTCTCTGCTATCCCTGAAAAGGGTAGGAGTGAATTTCGTCTTGCGAAACTATGTCCCCAGCTATCCATTCGATCTTATCCCCAAAATGGTAGGCTTGTTGAGTCGGCGATGTTGGCCACTCTCACCCATGCAGATCAAAGGATAATCTCGTATAAACAGGAGTTCATAGCTCGCTCAGGATTAAGAACGAGTTACCTAGGTCATCTATGTGAAATAGTCAGTTTCTACGGTAAACGGCGTTATAAAGAGAAAGTGACTTATTTCGTGGTCCTGTCTTATGCAAACTCATTGCATAGGATGCCCCCACTCGCATGTCACCACATGAACGATTTAGGATCTCATCGTTTGTACTTAATACAAAGTGGGTCGCGTCCATAGTGTCTCCAGGATAAGGCACCCAACCGTATCCTTATACTATAGACTATTTTGACTATAAACTTGAACTCGATCCTACGATATGTCCCTACATATAGTTCGAGTATTCATTTTATAGCCAAGGATCTTAGTTTATTGGATTTAGGTTAATCATTCGCAATTTATATATTCAATAACATCTTTTACTGAATAACCTCAATAACGTCTTTATTGGAAATAGAATATGTTTAATGATTTACAAACTACGAGTTTATAGGACATTAAACCCAACAAATATAAGTATCTTTTTTCAAAAATATATATATATATAATCACGTAAATGATAGGGACCATGAGAAAATGTGTAAAATTAAAAAGATAATAATAACAATAAAGATAGGTCTCTCTTCTATGTCGAGAAATTATGCGAGAAAACTACCATAACGTAGTTCATATTTTATATGCCACATGTTACATAGATTTAATTTAATATGATCAAGATTTTAAATTTTAATTACTCTCGTGCCATCCCGTTCTTCGCCATCGCATGGTAGCTGAGGAGGACTAGGGACGTGAACCTTATTTGTATTAGTCATCTTCAAATGCTTCATCTCTGTCAATGATAATCAAGTGTCCAACAACATTAATTAATTATGTACTTACACACACAAAGATAACAAAGTTAAAAGTTTTTCAAAACCAAAAAAGATATCAAATAATAATTTACTATCCTTATTATAGGATATGCTTTTATATGTGTTTGCATATATACACAATCACTAAAGACTAATACCACAAACTTCTCCAATTAAATAAAATCTCAAGCTTACCATGAATTTTGGGTGTGGAATTCAATCTCTTTGCATGAATATTGGAAAGATGAGTGTGACAATCAGCAAGAGTCTCCAAACAATATTTGAAGTGTTATAAAACGTGGAAAGCAATAAAACAACTAAGAGAGAATTTGAGAGAGCAAAGTAGAGAGAAAAGAGAGCTAATGCTTTTCATTCAAGTGTCATTTCCATATCTCATACAACCCATATTTATACTAATGCAATGGGGTAGGTTACAAGCTTCACAATGCTGAAAATAGAAGAGGGTGAGAGTCTCTTGGCTATTCCTAAGGAAGTGGGAGAGTCATGGGGAAGAATGACTACAATCACGGGTTGACTAAGACTAATGGAGCAATATGGATATCTAATATATACCAAGGTATATTTACAACAGATATCTAATATATACCACGATATATTTACAACAGATATCTGATATATACCAAGGTATATTTACAACACTCCCCCTTAGATATCCATTGTATATGAAATATATGCCTCGTTAAAACCTTACTGGGAAAAACCCAATGGGAAAAAACCCTAGTGAAGGAAAAAGAGTACATTATATTTATATACATTAACAACTGCCTCATTAAAAACCTTGCTAGGAAAATCCAGTGGGAAAAAAACCATAGCGAAGGGAAAAAGAGTGCAGTGTATTTACTCCCCCTCATGAAAACATCATTTGAGATCTCTGAGTCGTCGCATTCCAATGTTGTGCACCAACTTCTCAAAGGTCGCAGTAGGTAATGCCTTCGTAAATAGATCTGCCAAATTGTCTTTTGAAGAAATTTGTTGAACAGTGATATCACCATTTTCTTCAAGATCGTGAGTGTAGAAGAGCTTTGGTGAGATGTGCTTCGTTTTATCTCCTTTAATGTATCCTCCTTTGATTTGGGCTATACATGCTGTATTGTCTTCATATAACGTTGTTGGACAACCTTTGTTAGAGGACAATCCACATGTTTCACAAATGTGTTGAGTCATTGATCTTAGCCATACACATTCTCGACTAGCCTCATGAATTGCCAGGATCTCAGCATGGTTTGAGGAAGTAGCTGTTATTGTCTGCTTCATAGATCGCCATGATATAGCAGTTCCTCCCTATGTAAATAAATAACCTGTTTGAGATCTAGCTTTATGTGGGTCAGATAAATAGCCTGCATCTGCATAACCAACTAGATCAAAGTTTGATTTATTAGAATAAAATAAACCCATATCGATTGTCCCTCGAAGATAACGGAGGATGTGTTTAACTCCATTCCAATGTCTTTTTGTTGGAGAAGAACTATATCTAGCTAATAAATTTACTGAAAATGCTATATCAGGTCGTGTATTATTAGCAAGATACATAAGTGCACCTATTGCACTAAGATATGGTACTTCTGGACCAAGAAGCTCTTCATTATCTTCTCGAGGTCGGAAGATGTCTTTCTTTACATCGAGTGAACGAACTACCATTAGAATGTTCAATGGATGTGCTTTGTCCATGTAAAATCTCTTTAATATCTTTTATGTATAAGTTGATTGATGAATAAATATTTCATCTGCTAGATGTTCAATTTGTAAGCCAAGGCAAAACTTTGTTTTCCCGAGATCTTTCATCTCAAATTCTTTCTTAAGATATTCTATTGCCTTTGGAAGCTCTTCAGGAGTTCCAATTATATTTAAATCATCAACATATACAGTAATGATAGCAAATGCTGACTGTGATTTCTTTATAAAAACACATGGACAAATTGGGTTATTTTGATACCCTTCTTTCAATAAATATTCAATCAGGCGATTATACCACATTCGTCCTGATTGTTTTAATCCATATAAAGATCTCTGTAATTTGATCGAATATAATTCTCTAGGATTTGAATTATATGACTCTGGTATTTTTAATCCTTCAGGGATTTTCATATAAATATCATTATCAAGAGATCCATATAAATATGCTGTAACTACATCCATGAGATGCATGTCAAGCTTTTTATACACAGTCAGACCAATTAAATATCTCAATGTTATTGCATCCACCACAGGAGAATATGTCTCCTCATAATCAATACCAGCCCTTTGCGAGAATCCTTGTGCAACAAGTCTCGCTTTATATCTTGTGACCTCATTCTTTTTATTTCTTTTTCTTACAAATACTCATTTGTATCCCACAGGCTTGACATCTTCTGGTGTCTGGACTACTGGTCCGAAAACCTCACGTTTTGAAAGTGAGTTTAATTCTGTCTGGATTGCTTCTTTCCACTTAAGTCAATCCTTTCTATGTCGACATTCTTCGACAGATTTTGGTTCATAATCATCATTTTCAGAAATGATGTCGCAAGCAGCATTATACGCAAAAATGTTATCAACAACTATATTGTTTCGGTTCCATCTTTTTCCATTCATTACATAATTTATCGAAATTTCATTATTATCCTCAGGTATTTCACCTTCTTCGATATTATTATGAGTAGTCACATTCAGGATTTCTTCTGGAATATCCACATTATCAATTACGTCGTTTTGATTATTGACTACTTTTCTTTTTCGAGGATTTTTATCTTTGGAACCCATTGGTCTGCCACGCTTCTGGCGTGTCGCAGACTCATTAGTTATGATAACTTGCTGCACTGGGATATCAATTTTCGATGGTGTATTTGCGGCTGGTATATGTGACTTGGTCACTTTCTTAGCATCTGTAAATGCATCTGGCATTTTATTTGCAATATTTTGCAAATGAATTATCTTTTGAACTTCTAGTTCACATTGATTTGTACGGGGATCTAAATGAGACAATGAGGCTGCATTCCATGTAATTTCATTTTCCAACTTCTTAATCTCTCCCCCTAATGTTGGGAAATTTGTCTCATTAAAATGACAATCAGCAAATCGTGCAGTAAATACATCACCCGTCAGGGGTTCAAGATATCTAATAATTGATGGGGAATCAAATCCAACATATATTCCTAGCCTCCTTTGAGGACCCATCTTAGTACGTTTTGGTGGAGCAATTGGAATATATACTGCACTTCCAAAAGTTCGTAAGTGAGATATATTTGGCTGCTGGCCATAAGCTAATTGTATTGGGGAGTATTTATGATAGGCTGCTGGCCTAATGCGTATAAGCGATGCAGCATGTAAAATTGCATGACCCCATACAGATATTGGAAGTCTTGCTCTCATAAGCATTGGTCTAGCAATTAATTGCAGCCGTTTTATGAATGATTCAGCTAGACCATTTTGTGTATGAACATGAGCTACAGGATGTTCAACACTTATCCCAATTGACATACAATAATCATTAAATGATTGGGATGTAAACTCACCAGCATTATCAAGACGAATTTTCTTAATTACATAATCAGGAAATTGTGCTCTTAGCTTAATTATTTGAGCAAGTAATCTTGCAAATGCAAGGTTTCGACTTGATAATAAACACACATGTGACCATCTACTGGATGCGTCAATTAGAACCATAAAATATCTAAATGATCCACTTGGTGGATTTATAGGTCCGCATATATCACCATGAATTCGTTCTAAGAATGCGGGGGATTCAGTCCCAACTTTAGCTGATGAAGGTCTAATAATTAATTTTCCTTGAGAGCAAGCAACACATGACAATTCATTAGATTGAAGAATCTTCTGGTTCTTCAATGGATGTCCATGTGAGTTTTCAATAATCTTTCTCATCATTATTGACCCAGGATGACCCAATCGATCATGCCAAACAGAAAATATATCTGGATCATTGAACTTCAGGTTCATTATTGCATATGTTTCAATAACACGAATATGCGTGTAATATAATCCAGAGGAAAAGGCAGGCAACATTTCTAATATACGTTTTTCATGTGAGACAGTAGATATAATATAAAGTTGGACTTAATAAATAAACATAAATTAAACATGAAATAAAACGATATTCACATAATCTAATATAATATTTGTTGCTCATTTAATGATGTTCATTTTCTCTTCAGGAGATTTAATGAGATTTGCAACATCTATTTTACATTTCTAAGATTAATTATCTCTTCAGGAGATTTTCAAAGTTTGCTTGCACACATGGTTTCAATTTTCGTACAACAGGTACAAAATTAATGCTATTAAACATTTTCTTTTAATAACCATATATGTGTGATTTTCCAAATGGTTCAAGATGACCACTGGATGAGTAATTGCTTCTTCCTTTATTACTGGTTATTGATCATGATCTCACCATAGACCATAATTATTCGATATTACAATATTCACTTCAGGGAATAATATTGAAACAATTCATTGAGATTCATGATTTTTCATCAAATGCTCATTTGATTGCTTTAATTTCAAGAAGACATGGTGTTTGCTCATCACAATATTAAAAACTTTCTTTCTCAATATTGCTACTACAGGAGCATATTCTATAATTGGAAAGAAAGATTAACAACATTATTCTTACCATATGCTCACTTATTTACAATCACTTATTGATTAAGATTATGCAACTACGAGTGCATTTAATTAAAGTGAGCATTTCTTAATTTAAACTTTTGCAACTACAGGCGCATTTAATCATGAGCAATTCTTGATTTGAAATTATGCAACTACAGGTGCATTTAATCACACAAGTACTTCTTGATTTGAAATGGTGCAACTTCAGGTGCATTAAATCAAAATGGGCATTTTTATGCAACTTCATGTGCATAACATCAAAATTAACTTTAGAACGAGCAATTATTTACTATATAAGTTTGCAAACTTTGTCATAGGAGAATTTAAACTAATGCATGTGTCTACCATGAATTTCAAAAGTTAATCAACATAAACAAAAATATTCAAATGTATATATGACATATACACAAAGAAATATCTCATATATGCGTTCTAAAAAAAACTGTAGGTAAACAACATATTGCAATATTTATATAAGATATATTTCAACATATATAACATGTTCTGTACATCAAGGATTTATGATAATATATCAAATATGTCCACTGTATATATATATTAAATACACATGATATAAAGTATACAGAGGATCATATGGAAATCATGCTGAACAAATAATACATAAACTAACGAGATCAATATACATTAGTTGATTAGCAAAACGAGCAATTTTAGTAGATCTATATGATTCAAAAATAAGATATATACATGGGTATATATGTGCATCATGTTTATCGAATATGTATAAACATTATAGATCATTACAATAATAAGGATGTAACATACTCTCAACATTTCAGTTATTGTAATTAACATACATATCATTGGCAAATATAGAATCACGATGTTAATATCATCATAAACAAACATGATACTTAATAATCTCATATAATATGCACAATAATGAAGAACATGTTAATCTTGCATAGAATATATGTTGTCAACGTTCGATACACAGTGTATATACGGGGTATATATAATACATACACACTGTATATATGAAACGTACCGAAGACAATTGCAACTAATAAAGATGAACCCTACCTTCAACCGAACAAAAATGGCAGAGACTCGTGCTGATAACGTGTTATAAAACGTGGAAAGCAATAAAACAACTAAGAGAGAATTTGAGAGAGCAAAGTAGAGAGAAAAGAGAGCTAATGCTTTTCATTCAAGTGTCATTTCCATATCTCATACAACCCATATTTATACTAATGCAATGGGGTAGGTTACAAGCTTCACAATGCTGAAAATAGAAGAG
This sequence comes from Luffa acutangula, assembly GCA_036850905.1. NCBI lineage: Eukaryota > Viridiplantae > Streptophyta > Magnoliopsida > Cucurbitales > Cucurbitaceae > Luffa > Luffa acutangula. Next base: position 39,391,310 of record CM072087.1, read on the forward strand.
GGTGAGAGTCTCTTGGCTATTCCTAAGGAAGTGGGAGAGTCATGGGGAAGAATGACTACAATCACGGGTTGACTAAGACTAATGGAGCAATATGGATATCTAATATATACCAAGGTATATTTACAACAGATATCTAATATATACCACGATATATTTACAACAGATATCTGATATATACCAAGGTATATTTACAACATGAAGCCATTTTTGTGGTAGATGAAGAGATGAAATATATATTTGTGTAAAGAATTGTTTTTAGAAGTGCATTTGTTTGAGTCCCTCCAAAGCTTTATTTATATGCATGTGAAGCCCTTTTTCTCCATCTTATCTATAGGTTAAGAGTTTCAGATTCTTTCAAGAAATCTTTTTGACCTTATTTCATAAGGTTCAGATGGGATGTTTACTAGCAAGTTCATAAAAGGTTATTTTTGTAGAAAGAAAATTCTATTGTTTTTAAATTTAAAATCAACTATGAGAACAAATCAAAGAAAAATTTGAATGCGACTACCATGTTGTGGTTGTCACCTTTTAAATCTTTGGATGCATAGGGAAACTATAATTTTTAGTTTTGCTCTTATCCAGAACAACTCCTCTTCGTCGAAGTATACCCGTCTGTCCAGGGCCGAGGATTCCACTTGTAAGGGATTAACGGACACGACATAGATCTCCACAACACTATGATATTGTCCACTTTGGACATAAGCCCTCATGACTTTGTTTTTTGTTCCACCACAAAAGACCTCATACCAATTGAGATATTTTTCCTCCCTTATACCCATGATCTTTTCCTTATCTAGTAGTCAAGGTGGAACTTTGGTCGCACCCCAACCATTGTCAATCAAAACAATTTCAATCGCCAAGTTCTTTCAATTTTTTTTTTTTTTTTTAAATTACATTACAAATGAAAATGAAAGATTTGATCCTACCGTACAGAAAAGGCCTTAATGTTTGATCCCTTGAACACTATGGTTGAGTCACACAAACATTTACATTTGATTTGCAAAAATATTTGCTCTAGTTTTTTTTAAACATACTTGCTCTAGTATTGATACCTTATAGCATGTGCTACTTTGAGCCTGTTTGAAATGTCTTTTAGTTTAAGGGTCCGTTTGGAATACATTTTAATTTAAATGTTTTTCGAGAATGCATTTTTTAAAAAACATTTTGTATAAAAATTGTTTATAATTTAAACACTCATATTTTTTGTTGTATTTCCTCACAAATGTTTTTATACACAAGTTATTGTTTACTTAAGAATTCTTTTTTAAAAAGTTGGTTTCAAGTGTTTCTCTCCAAATGGTTTATTTAACAATCTCATTTTCTAATAAGTCATTTTTAGTGGTTGCCAAACACTAGAAATTTTTTCAAAATGATTTATTTTCAAAATTAAACACTTGAAAAGTTAAACCAAACACACCCTAAATGTTTTTCAAGAATGCATTTTATTTTAAACATTTTTTTTAAAAAGATGGTTTAGAATTTAAATATTCATATGTTTGATTATATTTCCTCATAAGTGTTTTTATATCCGAGTTATTATATACTAAGACTCTTTTTAAAAAATTTGCTTTCAAGTGTGTTTGTCTCAAAATAGTTTATTTCTCAATCTCATTTTTTTAGTAAGTTATTTTTAGTGGTTGTCAAACACTATAATTTTTTTTTAAAATGAGTTTTTTATTCAAAATTAAACACTTAAAAAGTTAAACCAAACACATCCTTTGTAAAGTTAATAAATTAGAGAAAGTTGAAGCCTTAGACGTGTGTGTATATATATATAGTTTTTTTTTTTTTTTGGAGGAAAGGAAATTATTTCATCAATCTTTTTCAAAGTAGAAAATTAAATTTGTCATTTTTAAATTGTGGTTCAAAAGTGGCATATAAGAAGCTAGGTTTTTCTTCATTTTTGTTAGTATATTAATCATGTTTATCATTCTGTAATGTCTGTATTATTTCTTCTGTGTATTTCCGTTCAGCCTGTCCTGCTCTCTGCCTATTGCATGGTGACAGGTGTCCTTGTGTTTTGTTATTTATTTAGCACTGCTGCTCAGCCTCGTTTTCAGCTGAGCAAATTTCCTTATGTAATCCTTGCGTGAATTGCATTACATGGTATCAGAGAAAAAGATCCTCTCTTTCTGAAATTTGTTTCCCCTCTCAATCAATCAATCAATGGCTTCTACATCGAGCTCATCATCTCCCAATGTTGACCGTCTATCGACTCTTCCGATTGCCACCTCCACCATGACGACTCCTACAGCTACACCTGGTGCCCCTCACCGCTCTAGTCTGAATACCTCTACTCCTCTTTCGTCAACCCCTACCAGGCCCTTAAACCCTAATCTTCCCCCGTTTCAATCAACTATTCTCCCTCATCCTAACCTCACAAGCAACACAGGCTTCGTCAACAATACCTCTGTCCCAACTGGTTGTCAATACCCGCCGACTCAACCCTCTACACTACCGTTCTTTCCTTCGTATAACCCCGTTACTCCATTTTATCCTAATGCTCAGCCCTCACCATCCCTGTATCCAACCCTAACCCCTCCCTTGACCATAAAGCTATCTTACTCAAATTACCTTCTCTGGAAGAACCAACTTCTTAACCACATTATTGCCTTCGATATGGAGAGTTTCATCAACAACACACCGTATCCACCAAAGTTCTTGGACACGGCTCAGACTTAGGTGAATCCCCAGTTCCTTGTGTGGCAGAAATTCAATAGAACTCTCATGAGTTGGATCTACTCCTCCCTAAATGAGGACAAGCTTGGAGAAATTATTGGTTGTTCCTCAGCAAACGAAATCTGGGAGCATCTTCGAACTGTCTACGAGTCTTCTTCAACAGCCCGGATAATGGGTCTTCGCTCCCAACTTCAGAAAATCAGAAAAGATGGCTTGTCCGTGACTCAGTATTTGGCTCAGATTAAAGACGTTGCAGATAAATTCTCGGCGATCGGCGAACCCCTGTCTTATCGCGATCATCTAGGCTACATACTCGAAGGTCTTGGAACAGAGTATAACCCGTTCGTTACATCTATTCAGAACAGAACTGACAAACCCTCCTTGGCGGACGTTCGTAGTCTCCTTCTAGCATATGAAGCTCGTCTCGAGAAGCAGACATCAGTTGATAGTCTAAATTTGGTTCAAGCCAACATTGTTAATCTTTCCATGAATTCGAAGTCCAAAAGAGTGTTTTGACCTTCCCAAGCTTCCAAATCACCCTCATTCCAGAAGCCTTCTCCTAATTTTTCGTTTCCTCCAAATTTTCCACCGCCTTCCTCTGCTCCAGGTGTTCTCGGCAAACCCCAATCATTCCAACGACCCAAATGGCCTCCTTCTAATACCAATAACCGCCCCTAATGCCAAATTTGTGGCAAACTAGGTCACATCGCTCTAGTTTGTTACAACCGACACAATCCTCTCTACCAAGCTCCATCTTCGGCCCCCTCCCCTCAAGATATGTTCAGTCAGCTATCGCCTCAAACTACCTCTTCAACTGTCTCCCCTGTACAACCTGATCAAAATCAGTCTACCTCTTCCTCCTCTCATCCGGATGAGGCGTGGTTCATGGATTCCGGTGCAACCCATCACATTACACCAGATTTATCAAATCTTCAGCATTCAGCCCCTTATTATGGTGGTGAGCAGATGGTTATTGGCAATGGTAAGTCCTTACCTATCTTAAATGTTGGTTCAGCCTCTATTTCTTCTTTATCTAGCTCTACTCCCATTAGACTATCATTTGTTTTACATACCCCCAATTTGTCTCATAATCTTATAAGCATTGCTAAATTATGTCATTACAATCATGCCTATGTTGAGTTTCATTCCGATTTTTTTGTTGTGAAGGACATACTCTCCAAGACAATATTACTCAAGGGTCATCTTGATGGTGGTCTATACAAGTTGTCTCTTGAATCCTCCCCTCAGAGTCCAGAGTGTGCACCATCTCAGCCTGCCTGTTTTTCTCTCCAAGCTTCAAGATGTTTCTCTTTGGCATCGCCGTCTCGGGCGCCCTTCGTTTCCCATTGTTCGTCGAGTTTTAAATTCCTGTAATCTGTCCTTTAATATGCCAGCAAACCAACTTTGTAACCACTGTCAAATGGCAAAAAGCCATAGACTCCCATTTGCTCTTTCTTCCTCTCGGTCTATTAGGCATTTTGCTTTGGTGTACTTGGATGTTTGGGGTCCTTCCCCTATCCAATAGATCAATGGTGCCCGTTATTTTATATTGTTTATTGATGACTTTACCAAATATACTTGGTTATATCTCTTGCAATCTAAACAAGATGTGTTGTCTGTTTTTATTCTCTTTAAAACAATGGTGCAAACTCAGTTCAATTCAAAAATTCAAGCACTTCAAACTGATGGGGGGACTGAATTTCAGTCTCTATCATCAATTCTTGCATCAAATGGCATTATTCATAGAATTTCTTGCCCTTATACCCCCCAACAAAATGGGAGAGTAGAAAGGAAAAATAGACATGTTGTTGAAGTCGATCTCTCTCTTCTAGCTCATTCCTTTGTTCCCCAAAAATTCTGGTCGTATGCGTTTCAGGCAGCAGTATTTCTTATTAATCGATTGCCTACTCATACATTGGAGTATAAATCCCCGTATGGTGTCTTGTTTAATAATACTCCTAATTATAATTTACTTAAGTCCTTCGGATGCTCTTGTTTTCATTTCTTACGTCCCTACAATGATAATAAGCTTCAGTTTAGATCTCGTGAATGTGTCTTCCTTGGATATAGCAGTTCCCATAAGGGTTATATTTGCCTTGACCACTCCTCAGGTCGTATATATGTTTCTAGACATGTGGTTTTCAATGAATGCTCCTATCCTTTTAACTGTCCTGAGTCTTCTGTTGATCCTAAGGTAAAATAAACTCACACGAATCCTTTCTTTCCCCTTGGTCCCCTCCTTCAGTCTGTATCTTCCACGGTTACTCTTCCATCTCCTTCACCAATTTGTCCTCCATTGCCAATCACCTCTGCTCCGTCACCTCAGTATACTGCAGTTCATACTTCCCCTGCTTTTCCCTCTAATTCCTCTCTTTCATCACCTTTTGCTCTTCCCCACACTACCTCACCATCTCCATCTCCTTTATTGTCCTCACCGTCACCCACCCCCTCTGCTTATGAGTCATCCTCCCATTCTCCCTCCCCCACCTCCTCCCCTGCGGCCCCTCAACCATCCATTAACACTCATCCAATGATCACTAGATCAAAGGATGGAATTTTTAAACCCAAAGTATGGTTGGCTTCGTCCCAAACTTGGTCTTCAGCTTGTGTCACAGAACCCAACAATTATAAGATTGCTTTAAAAGATGAGCATTGGTCTGCAGCCATGAAGTTTGAATATGATGCGTTAATAAGAAATGGAACTTGGTCTTTGGTTTCTCCACCGTCTTATAGGAAAATAATTGGTTGCAAATGGGTATTTTGGTTGAAACTCAAAATTCAAATGCAAGCTTAACTCTTTTGGTGCTTCAATTAAAGGATATAAATCCCTCTTTGGTAACTTTATCTCTTAAATGAATTGTGAGATATAATGTGCTATGATATATTCTTTTAAACTTAAATTTGAATTTGAAATTTTTGGACTGTTTGAATTGATGTTTTTATGAAACATATCTATGATTCTCTTATTAATTCTCTTTTGAGATAATTTGAGATATTTTATGATATTACCTTTGAATTTGAATATTAGATTCTCAAATTATTTGAATGGAAACTTTTATGTCTATATTGGTATTAAAAAAAATTTGTCTTTAGATTGATTGTTGAATTTTGTTGATTATTAGATTAAATGTCTATGAGTTATTTATGAATATTCTTTTTGACATTTACCTTTATTATTGTGCATTTATGGAATACATGGTTATGTGTTATTGAGAAATTAAAATGGATTAATTTCAAATTGCTTCATGGTTATTTTATATTCTTCTTTTTCTTATTTAATTCATTGAATTGATTACTTGTCATAAGAAATTGTTGAAAATCTATTTTGACATATTATTGATTCTTTTGAGTTTTAACCTTGTGAAATATACGGGATTTTTTTTAGAAATAATGTAGTTAAAAAAACAAAAAAAAAATATAGAGGAGTTTTGAAACTAATTCCAAAAGTAGGGTAGCTAAATCGTGTACATGGGTCGCGAGTAAAGTAAATCGCAGCCGTCGTTCGCGATTTCAGAGTAAATCGCATACGTGGGGCACGGTTTTAGAGGTAAATCGCGTACCTGGTACACGATTTCATTGTTGGCACGTTGACAAGACAATGATCGGTCATCTTTGGGATCGTTGGCGTGCTGATGTGGCGCCAGCGTGTGGAACTCGTGTACCGTGTACGCGAGTTCCTTGTGGAACTCGTGTACACAGTACACGATTTGGGACCTTTCTTCATGCACCTCCATTCCTGATTGCTCTTTAACTCTTCAAGCACGTTGAACAATACCCTTTTTCTTAAACCCTCAAATCCCATTTCCAATTTGTGTTTTTACACATTTCGTTGTAATTTTCATTTTGTTCTATTCTGTTTGGTTCCCGAGAAAACGACAGGAAGAGAAGGGAAACAAAAAAATGAAAGAAAAGAATTCTTTTTAGAAACTGGGAAGTGGAGAGATTATCCTATTGAAACCCTGTAACTCAAAATTGTATTAATTTTGGAAGTGGGATTATTTGGTTGTCTGAAACTTTTGTTTGTTGCTGAGGAAACAGAGAAAATGCTGACAAAAGATAATTTCAACTTCTTAATTCTTGAATTTCACCATGGGTTTGATCCATTTTTTTGATTTCAACTTAGTTATGCAATTGGAAATGGTTCTGAGATTAGGAGCGGTGATTTTGACCCAACTGGGGCTGTAGGCATCAAAACAGCTGCAAATCTCCATCGTCTCCAATTTGGCTCCAAGAACATCCAAATCCTGAAGCTGAAAGCATCCCTCGAGGCCAGAATCCTGAAGAACGGGGCACTTAATGCGCAAATGCTTGAGCTCGAAGCAGCTCTCCAAATGGAGTTTCTTGAGAACGGGAAAAAGAGGACTCGGTGAAGAGGTCCAACAGCGAGCGACAGTGGTAGAAGATCATGAGGGCGAGCGAGAGGGAATTGAGGTGTATGCTTTTCAAAAAACAAAAAAAATTGAGGTGTGAATGAGCTTAAAAGAAATGTGAAGAGTTAGAATTGAAGATTCAGATAAAGAAGATTGAGTGTGAATTACTTCAGGGCCAAATGAAGAAATTAGAGTCAGAAAAGTCAGCAATCGAAGAAGAGCTCAAAGTTTGGAGGGAGAAGGGTCATCTGCAAGAATCGTGTACATGGTACACGACTTCACTGACCAAAATCGTGTACCATGTACACGATTTCCGTCCACTCTTCAGCATAACCGCCTACCGTGTACCCGATTTCGCCACGTCAATCACGGTGAACTTTGTAATTTGTTATTTTAAATACATTATTATAATTATTATTTTAAAAACTACCTTAATTTTTGGGGGTGGGGGGATTCGAACCTCTGACCTCATGGTCGAGAGTACATGCCAATTACCGTTGAGCTAAGCTCGCTTTGGCTGAAAATATTTTGAATTGTTTAAATGCTCTATGAGAATGTTTATTCCTTAATTAAAGCATTATGTTTTGATGATCTACTTCTTAAAAGTTATTATATGTGTTATATATGAAAAAAAGTTGTTAAATTCCTTTTTAATAGGGGAGTTCTTTAAACCTTTTTGATCCCTATTGGTTGTGTATTTGAATTGATTTTGCCTCTAAATAAAATTTTGTTTTGCTTTGTAATAATTATTTACATATTTCATTTATTGATAACTATTTCCTTTTATGAACAAAATTGGTTTGAGTATGGTTGTTATTGATGTATCTCATATTAGTATGTAATTTTTGGCATAATGCATATTGCATAAAATTAATATATTTGTTTTAAATAAATTTGATATTATGTCTAAATTATTTTTATGAATTTAATTTTATAAATATTGATTTGATCCTATAATATGAATTAGATTCTATCAATTGGCATATGTTATGAAATTTTTTAGTGCTAAATGTTTAAATATTTTATATATCTTGTTTTTTTAATTGGTTTCTCACATTGGCTAAATGCTTGATTTTTATGAGATGGTGTGAGTAAGTATTTTGAATTGAATTCCATATTTGGTATGACTCTAAAGTGATTTTTTTTTTTTTTTTTTTTGAGAAGAGACTCTAAAGTGATATACTGTATTTGGAATATTTTTATTAATGTCATTTTCATTGTGGTTAATTGAACCATTGAAAAGGTGATTAGAACCTAAATTATTCTTTTATGTTGATTTATGAAACTCCATGAAATCCTCTTAATATCTTTATTGGAGTTTGCTTATTTTTAGGGAGAGCAAGTGCCTTTTAAAAGTGAGATATTTTTTGTGGGCTTAATTGTAGACTAATTATTTGTGATATTTTTGAGTAATTATAAATTATCCTTTTAAAAAAAAAAAATCATTTGGTATAAAAAATTCAAATGGTGATTAAATGGATTAATGTTTGTTTGTCCCTAATTTGCGATATTTACTATGTCTCATATATTTAGGGGGAGTTCTTATTCATTCGTCCATATATTCATATGATTCACTTGTTTAGGGGGAGCTTCATATGTTTTGTGAAAATATTATGATCGTGTATCTTTATTATAGAGATGTTCGTTGATTTATTGAGATAAATTATTTTCTCTGTGAAATTGAGATTGTGTGCTTTGATGTATTGTTGAATATGTAATATTTCATGATTATTTTTTTTCAAATTGATTGACTTCATTTATTAGGGGTGTTTAAATGAACTTATTGTTATTACTTGCTTGATTATTGTTTTGAGGGGGAGCTTTAACATTCAATTATTATTTTGAGAAGAAGTCTTATCTTATTACTCCTATGATTATTCTTTTTAGGGGGAGCTTATACTTTAAATTGTTATCTCTTGATGATAACAAAAGTGGGAGAATTTAGAAAAATATATTTGAATAAATACAATGTTTACTAACTGAATTCTTTTGATATCATTATTCACATTCTACTTTGAGAATATTTTTCTTAAGTAGTTTGTCATCATCAAAAAGGGGGAGATTGTTAGGTTTACAAGCTTCAATCATACTATATGTTTTGATGATAACAAACTTTAACTTACTAATGATTTTAGTGTTTTAAAGTGTTCATAATGTAGAGCTTGGAAAGACGATTCCAAAGCATTTCGAATCGCTGAAATCGAAGTTCAAACGAAAAAGTTACAAGCAAAAGAAGATTGGAAGAAAAAGCCTACATGGCAGTGACGTGGCACTTACGTGGCATCCGATGTGGCAGCTGACGTAGACCTCATTTTGAATGGTTGGCTGAATCAATTCCTACCATTTGACTCCTACTTTTAATCCTCTTTGATTTCCATTATCTCTTAAATTTAATCCTTTTGAAATCTCATATTTTAATCTCATTTTAAATTTTCCAACTACTCCAAATTTTCATTAATTACACCTCATTCAAATTTGAATTCTTTCAAAATCTCATTTCCTTCAAATCCTCATTCTAATTTGAAATTCCCCTGATTTCAATATATTCTCAATCTCATTTTTAAATTTAAATTCTTTCCTAAATTTTCATCATTCAAATCCTTGATTTATTCTCCTATCTCAAAAATTCCAATCCTTAAAAATTCTCTCTTAATTTTGAAATCTCTTCCTTTTCTATTTTAAATTCAATCTCCACCCTCCATCTCTAGTTTGATCTAATAGCCAATATTTATCTTCATCGTCTATAAATTCGACTTGATTTTCACTCTCCAATACACACCAAAAAGCTATCAAAGTCTTATTCTCTCAAGTCTCACTACTCTAAAATTCTTGTCCTTCATTTCTCCTAAATTGGCCTAGTTATTATTTTGTGAGGTTTGTTTTTAAGAGTGCTCAACTTTGTGTATCTTGCCTTCAAGAGGTATTTTATTTTGTGAGCTTATTCTTTTATTCTTTTATTATTGGGAATTGTAATAAGGTGTGGGTGCACCTTGGGAATTGAGTGAGTGGTTTAATCATGAACTCAAAAAAGGATTTGTAGTGGTTTGATCTTAAACCCGGTTAAAAGGATCGCAGTGGTTTGATCTTGAACCCGTTTAAAAAGATCGGTATAGGTTGGATCCTGAACTTGTAAAAGGATCGGTAAAGATTTACTCTTGAACTTGGAAAAATAGTCAGTTTGGTTCTCACCCGTAAGATAGTCGTTGCAGTAAAATACCCAAGAAGGAGTCTTGGAGAGTGGAGTAGGAATTTCCGAACCACTATAAAATTTCCCGGTGTTATCTCTTTCTCTCTACTCTATTAATTTCTGCTATTTCATTTTTACGAGTAGATTGCATGTCTAGGAAAATTGTCAAATATTTCTAGCAGATTTTATGTTTTATAATACTTATTAAATTTACTTAGTTTAAATCAATTCATTTTAATTTAGCAAAAGTTTTAAATTTTATTAAGCAACTCTATTCACCCCCTCTAGTGTTGTCATACGATCCTAAACTATTTTTTCTAGTCATTTACCACAATTTCCCCAATTTAGTCATCATCCCGAGAAATGAATTTGATGAACTAAAATTGAAGGGGGAGAAAATGTTGCAATATTAATGTAGGGCTTGCACAACACGCATGACACAAGCCCAGCCATACAATGTTAACAAAACAATAAGCCCAACCCAACTTTTACATTTAAAAACCTGTGGAATATGACTTGAGTCAAACACTAAGTCAACAACTTTAAAACTTCAAAATATATAGTAACAAAAAAAAAACATACTTATAATTAATATAATCATTTTCAATATAGTGTAAACTAAACAAATTCATTGTTTATATATATATATAAGCTAGGAAAACATTTGTTTTCAAAATGTGCATAAATTTGAAGGTATATGTTGAACATAATATTCATAGGGTATAGTTGTACATGTTTAAATGATATATAGTTTTGTCAAAAAAAAAAAAAAAAAAAGTTCAGCTGACATAAAACGTGTGTTTATGGCCAAGAAGTCATGAGTTCGAATCCTCCTACTTCAAATATTGTTGAACTAAAAAAAATTATATATAGCTTTTATTGCTTATTTTATATTTTCCAGATTCATTGATCCAATTAAATTATTGATTTTTATTATTTGGAGTTTTTTGGCTTTTGAATTCCATGTTTTTACTTTTAAAAAAAATGCTAGAAATTAATGAAAAAATTAGCTATTGAAATTAATCCCTTACTTTAAGTTTAAACATTCTAACTTGGTTATTTTGCATTTTTGAAAAGCTTGAAACAACCCAAGGTATTTGTTTGAGTGCAAAGAGTTTAATTAATTTATTAATTTAAAATTAAATTCTACAAAAAAAAAACTCGAATGAATTTTAACGGGATTCATTCCTCTCTCTGAAGTTTGAAGTTGTCATATCAATAATATAGTTTACTAAGTACCTATAATGTCTCCGACAATATGCACATCTAAACAAGAAATAAGTTGTGCATATGTACCGTTTTGTCTCTTCAACACCAACAAATATACTAGTACGTGTTTGTCAACTTTTGTAGTTTTGTATAGATATAGTCATATCAATAGCGGTTTAATAAATATTATCATTTATAAAGTTCATCAACAAACCAATCTCAATAATCAAGTCAAAACTTAGGTATTAAAGAATAAAATTATGTAGAGAAAGATTTGTGAAAGAACAACCATAGTGGATGTACGTACCACACACTCCAATAATTAATTGTTTGCATAATGTAATTAATGGTACTTGTAGATGATTCTTCATGAGAAAATACCATAAATTTTATTTTAGAATTAACTATAGGTTCTCAATTTGATCCTAATAAACTTGGAAAATCTTTTGGTTGCACTATAATTTCTCAAATGGTTTCAAAATTATAAGTGTTTTTTTTTTTTGGGTTAGGATATTATTTAAATGCTTTAATTTTAATAGCTAGATTGAGAAGCGAATAAAATTCAATGATGAAAACTAAATATTTAAGGCCCCGTTTGATAACCATTTTTTTTTTTTTTTTTGAAAATTAAGCCTATGAACACTACTTCCATTAATAAGTTTCTTTGTTTTCTTCTCTACCCTCTTCCCATGTTTTCAAAAATCAACCCAAGTTTTGAAAACTAAAAAAAGTAGTTTCCAAAAACTTGTTTTTGTTTTTGGAATTTGGCTAGGAATTCATCCATGACATTGACAAGGATGAACCAATGGTAAGAAATTTGGGAGAAAACAAGCTTAATTTTCAAAAACCAAAAACAAAAAACGAAATAGTTATCAAACGGGGCCTAAGTAATTCCTTGATAGTTATTACTAACAAAAGGATTTATCAAAGATAACGACATCGAATTAAAGAAATCTTTCCTTTCAACGATTGTTTAGACTTGACTAAGCTAAAGTTTTCTTGAAATTTACCAATTCAAATAAGAAAGACTTAATCATTGAGAGAATAACATCTTCTAGAGTTTTGAAATATTATCAAAATTCAATCATGTACTTTATGCTTATCCAACGCAAGTAATCACTTTTATCTCATTCATGAAATAATGATGTAATTTGTATATTTTAATTTGTTAGGCTAAATTATATAAAATGTCCCTTATAGGGTCGCTTTCAAATTTTCAGTTATTCATCTATCATCTTTTAAAAGTTTCAATTCAACGTTTATCAAAATTTTATTTCAATCATTTATGAGGTCACCAACACCAACATTCATCCACAATAGCCCATTATCTTCGCCAACAAGAGCTTAGCTCAACTAGCATAACTTCATATTGATAACTACAAGGTCTGTGGTTCGAATCCCTCTTTCCACATATTATCAAAAGAAAAAAAAAATAGCCCATTATCTTCCCCTTGATATAATAAGGAAGGTGAGTACTTCTATTCTTTAATATTTTTCATGATGTGTAGCCCTAATTTTGATCAACAAGGTATGAGAAGGAAACACCAATTTTTGTTTGTTGGTTATGAGAAGCGAGAGTAGACAGCAACAAAATCCTTTCTCATTTCACTCTAAGGACCCATTTGAAATACCTTTCAATTTAAGTGTTTTTCAAGAATGCATTTAATTTTTTTAAACATTTTGTGTAAAAATTGTTTAGAATTTAAACACTCATATATTTGGTTAACATTTCTCTTCATAAGTGTTTTAACACAAGTTATTATATACTTAAAAGAATCTTTTTAAAAAATTTGTTTTCAAATGTTTCTCTCAAAATGGTTTATTTATAAACTCATTTTTTAATAGGTCATTTTTAGTGATTGCTAAACACTATAATTATTTTCAAAATTAAACACTTAAAAAGTTAAACGAAACATACCTAAATTATGTTGTGTTTATACATTTCAAACGCTTCATAGAACCTGCATTTATAGGGTTTACAAAGGGTTTACAAGAATGAGATAAATAGAAAGTTGGAGAGTTGAGAAGGCTAATTAGATGAATCATCCGGATGAATAACTTCTTTTTTTTTTTTGAAAATACAGAATGAATGACCTATAAAAGTTATGTACATCTATTTAAAATATTCATAATACTAAGTATGATATATATGATAAATTAATTTTTTTTATAGGTAAATTAAAATTATTTTGAATTCAATAACCTTTTTTTATGAATTTTGTCCCAGAAAAAATGGGTTTTTTAGAAAAGTGGAAAAAAAAAAGAAAAAAATTAGACAATAAAGGTGGTTTCAAAACTATTTTTAGATTTGAGGTGTCGCGTCTCTACAATATACGCGACACAAAATATCTTTTCTTTTTTCTTTTTTTTTTATTTTAATTTTAATTATTAAATTATTATTATTATTATTATATATTATATTATATATATTCTGTTTAATAATATTTTTATATAAATATTAATTTTCATTTACTTTTCCAAATAATCATATACTTTTCTATGATTTTCTTTTTTAAAAAAAATTAAGTTTTCATTTTTTATATAGGTTTTTAATTTACATGATTTGAAGTTTGATTTTTTTTTTTTTTAAAATACAAAACACTACCTTTTTAAATTCAACTAATATTACAAATAGATTTTTCGAAAACTATTGTACATTAGTTTTAGAAATTTTTTGATAAAACTTTATATAGTTACAACATAATTAAATTTATGTATACATGAAAAACACAATTACATTTTAAAAACTAACCATCCTTAAATATCTTCAATTCATAACGATTCATTTTTTTTCTGTTAAGAAAAACCATTATTGACAAGCAATTTTAGTAAACTATATAATTAATTTAGATTAGCGATTGCATTGTATTATAAATCCATATATATCTATAATCTATAATCTATAATCTATCTATAATATATATAAATGAGTCTACGAGTGGAGAATCTTTGCCTTCCTATTTTGCCCTTGAATTTTTAATAAATTTCTGTTTTGTCCCTCCCTTCGAATAGTTTGCTTTATCTACCCTTTAAAATTATATTAAAATAAAAATAAAAATTATATAATATTTATTTATTACATATTACAAAACTATTATTTTCTCATATTTTAATTTAAAAATATAATATTTCACGTGCAATACACGTGGTACTAAACTAGTTTATTAATGCAAGTAAGAATAAGTATTATTTTAAATGCAATAAAACAAGAAAAATTCATATACATATTTTTAAATTAATTGTATTTGAAATTGAATTGGAGATGTTGAAAAATGGTTAGTTTTTAAAATGTAATTGTGTTATATATGTATACATAAATTTAATTATGTTGTAACTATATAAAGTGTTATCGAAAAATTTCTAAAACTAATGTACAATAGTTTTCGAAAAATCTATTCGTAACATTAGTTGAATTTAAAAGGTAGTATTTTGTATTTAAAAAATGATATAGAAAAAAAAAATCAAACTTCAAGTCATGTAAATTAAAGACCTATATAAAAAAATGAAAACTTATTTTTTTTTAAAAAAAAAAAACAATCATAGAAAAGTATATGATTATTTGGAAAAGTAAATGAAAATTAATATTCATATAAAAATATTATTAAACAGAATATATATAATATAATATATAATAATAATAATAATAATTTAATAATTAAATTAAAATTAAAAAAAGAAAAAAAAAAAAAAGATATTTTGTCGTGTAGCGTGTCGCGTATCTGGTAGAGACGCGACACCTCAAATCTAAAAATAGTTTTGAAACCACCCTTATTGTCTAATTTTTTTCTTTTTTTTTTCCTACTTTTCTAAAAAACCCCAGAAAAAATAAATAATCTAATCATTAATGAATTTGTAGTTTAACATAAACTTGTAGGATTGAAATTGAGAACTCAAACTCATCCACATTTAATACTAAAAACTCAAATAACACTCGATCATGAAATCAAGTAAATTGACATTATAAAAAATTATCAATCATGCAATTATTGAAATAGGTTCGTGATAAACACGGTATATCTCCATCATTCTATTATTTTTTAAAAGAAAAAAAAAAAAAAAAAAAAAAAAAAAAAAAGACCTATCATCAATGCAAATCCAAAAACCAAAACCCCAAGACATTGAAACATATATATATATATATATATATATATATATTTTGTGTTGAATTTTTTGTTATGATAATCTAATAATGTAGAAGATCCCATGAACAGAAAAAAAATATTTTTTTTTGACAATATGGAAGTGAGAGATTCGAACCACAGACCTCGTGATTTTAGTACATCTTTATGTCAGTTGAGCTATGCTCTTGTTGGCGCAACAGAAAAAATATGTTAGGTGTTAGAATTATTGAGATAATATAATAATTGCAGTGAGGTAAGGGATTGGCCATGTGTTAGGTCACGTGATGAAGAGACATGAGTTGTCAGAAGAAAAAGAATAGAACCAATTAATTATTATTATAAAACCAAAAAAAAGACAGTACTATACTCAATCCAAATGAAAGACAAAGAGGGCCGACATTTTAAATATGTCGCGCCACGTGTCTCTCAATTACTGAAAAATTTTATGGAAAAACTTTCTAATTTTTCCATATTTCTACGAACTTGCCTTATCTATCTTCCTCTCTTATAAGTTACACCTTTTTTTTTTTCCTTTCCATTTCGATTATTTACACATACGAAGGAATATTTTTGGAAAAATAAAATAATTTTGTTGTAATTCTACAATAAATAAATAAAATAATGATGATGATGATAAATATATTTCAAATAGTTTTAAGATTAACCTGTCATTTTTAGTCGATGTGATTTAGGTTTAGTTTTGATTCACTTCTAATTCCAATTCTCATTATGCGGTTAAATTTCTCATGATGTCTTTGTTATGTAATAGATGTTTGATTAATAGTTTTCTTATGTGACATATTTTATTTAACCATGGTAGAAAGATGTGACAAATGAGGATTTGAATATAAAGTATGTGTGAAGATTAAGACTTCGTTTGATAATCATTTGGTTTTTTAAAATTAAGCTTAAAACACTATTTCCACATTTAAGTTTATTGGTTTTGTTATCTACTTTCTTTTCATTGTTTTCAAAAACCAAGTCAAGTTTGGAAAACTAAAAAAGTAATTTTAAAAAATTTGCTTTTGATTTTGGAATTTGGTTAGTAACTCAAATGTGTCGTTAACAAAGATGCAAACCATTGTAAGGAAATTGGAATAAAACAGATTTAATTTTCAAAAACCAAAAATCAAGCCTCAGATAACCATTTGGTTTTTAGTTTTTGAAAATTATGTTTGTTTTCTCCTAATTTTCTAACAATGGTTTTCACCTTTATTAAGGGCACACTTGAATTCTTAGCCAAATTCCAAAAACAAAAACAAGTTTTTGAAAATTACTTTTTCTAGTTTTCAAAACTTGACTTTGGTTTTTGAAAACATATAAAGAAGGTAGATAGCAAAACAAAGAAATTTAGTCCCCGTTTGATAACCATTTGGTTTTTTTGTTTTTAGTTTTTGAAAATTAAGTCTTGTTTTCTCCCAATTTCCTTACCATGGTTTGCAACTTTGTTAATGACACATTTGAATTACAAGCCAAATTATAAAAACAAAAACTAGTTTTTGAAAACTAGTTTTTTTAGTTTTCATAATTGGACTTGTTTTTAAAACATGGAGGAAGGTAGATAACAAAAAGGAGGAAGTAGTGTTTTTAGGCTTAGGGTCCGTTTGGAATACATTCTAATTTAAATGTTTTTCAAGAATGCATTTTTTAAAAAACATTTTGTATAAAAAAATTGTTTAGAATTTAAACACTCAAATGTTTGGTTGCATTTTCTCATAGGTGTCTTTATACACAAATTATTGTATGCTTAAAGACTCTTTTTTAAAAAGTTGGTTTCATGTGTTTCTCTCAAAATGGTTTATTTATCAAAATCTCATTTTCTAATAAGTCATTTTTAGTGGATGTCAAACACTAAAAAAAAAATTCAAGATATATATTTTTTTTAAAATTAAACACTTGAAAAGTTAAACCAAACACACCTTTAATTAATCTTCAAAAACCAAAAATCAAAACTCAAATGGTTATCAAACGGGGCCTTAGAAGTGAAGGTAGTGTTTATAACCTTATAATTTTAAAAAATTAAATGATTATCAAACAGAATCCAAAATGGTTATGAAACGAAGTCTAAATTATTTGATTGTATTAGGGTTAGGTTTGGACGCAAAGAAAGCATAAAAATTCATGTGGTTTTTGAGGTGAGGATGAAGATGCAGAAGGGAAAAATGTTAGGTTTTGGTGTGGAAACCAAAATTTGAAGCTCGAGCCAAGAGACAAGCACGCATGGAAATTCTCTTGAAGCTTGGTCCCACTTGTTGGGCTAGGTTTTGCAGCTAATATATATTATTTATAACCTTGGTCCGTTCGGAAGACATTCTAATTTAAATGTTTTTCAATAATGCATTTTTTCAAAAACATTTTGTATAAAAATGTTTAGAATATAAACACTCATATGTTTGGTTGCATTTCCTCGTAGGTGTTTTTATACACAAGTTATTGTATACTAAAGACTCTTTTTTTTAAAAAGTTGGTTTCAAGTGTTTCTCTCAAAATGATTTATTTATCAATCTCATTTTACATCTCTCCAACAGTGTAAGATTTTTAGTATATTGACCGTCTTTCTTTTGTCAAATTTAGGGTTTTATTCGATTTTCTATCCTAAGTTGTCGGGTTGTGGTGCTTGAAAATCAAGTAGTTTTTGTTAGACTATTTGAAGCTTGATTGATTTGTAATTCGAGTGAGGTACCTTTTCAATCTTCATTATAGTAGATAAATTGTTAGTTGTATAAGACTAGATTTAGTCTCGAGTTTAGGACAAACCAATGTATTATCTTTTTTTTTACGTCTTTCTCTTTTTTTCTTTCGCTTTTATTCTCCGTCATTGTACTGTGTGGTTCACTTCTCTCCAAACAAAAAAGTGGGTTTGGCTATACATTTTTAAAAAAATCTCAAACGTTACTGTTAATATTTAATAATAAAAATAACGATATTTTAAGATTGGATCTATTCATATTCAAACTTAAGAAAAAAGACATGGTAACCTAATTAAATATTTATGGTAAATTAAATTGTAAACTAGCTTTCCCATAAATGTGTTACGAGAGACAATTTTGTCCCTCTAAGAAACCGTGTCTTATTTTATCCTTTTTTTTTTTTTTTTTCTTAAGAAACAATCCATCTTTGAATATTAAGTAAAAAGATATTCTATTTTCGTAAATACATTTTTCCCCTTTTTTTTCTGATTTATAAAAAAAATACATTATTACAAATAAAGAGAGCATTAATTTCAATTGTGCTCACATCGTTCTTTCGAAAAAAAAAAAAAAAAAAAAAGTGTTCAGATCGTGTTTTTCTTTTCATTCTTTTTTTCTTTTTGTCTTGTCTTGTCTGTCTTTTTTTTTTTCTTTTTTTTCTTTTTTTTGTCTTCTTTTCCCTAAAAAAACGAAAGAAAAAATATATATAAACTTAGAATTAAGAATTAAAATGTTTTCCATGTTTCTTTGAAACTGCATTGAGAATCTTTGCACCGAATTTGTTTCTCGATCTCCTCTAGGTTATTTTAAATTATCAAGATGAAATTGAATATAAGGAATAGATTTGAAATAAATATATTTTAAAAAAAAAGAAATAAATATCATTTAAAAAAAAGGTTTGAAATAAATAAAACACAAAGAATGAAATAGATTTAAAAACACACACACACACAATTTGGCCTAAATTTTGTTAATGAAAACTACAATTTTAAATATATTCTTTTCAAAATATTTTTTTTTTTTTTGAAACTCTTCAAAATATAATTTTTAAACAAACATAAATCAAACAAGTTATGATAAATCAATAATAGTCTATAGAAATTTGTGTCTCTAGCTATCCAATCCGAATCTATAAAGGAATAAAAATAGTTTTATAATAAATTTAAAATAACATTTTTTATTTAAAAAAAATATGTCTTGTAACTGAAATGGCTATAGTATAAACACTCTTGGAATAGGTTCTTAAAAAAAAAAAAAAAAAAAAAAAAAAAAAAAAAAAAAAAAAACTCTTAGTGATAAGGGAATAAGCAATCAAGAAGCGCAAGAAGAAGAATTGCAAGCTCCATCAACTCAAGAAGAAGAACTTGAAGCTCCACCAGCTCAATTAAGCTTTAATGAAGCTCCATGGGTGTCAACTCCAATTGAATCCAATCATAAGGAGATCATTATGCCACAAGCTCCAATGACAAGATCTAGAGCTAAAAGACTACAAGAGGCATTAAATAGTTACTTCCAAGCTAAAGTGACTATCCATGACCAAGAGTTGCATCCATTCAAGCTTGGAAATGCACCCATTCAACCAAAAGACACAATGAATCTAAAAATCCAGATTCATTCACATATTTAATGCATAACGTATCTATTGAATTCATGAATTTGTATTTATGACGGTTCATGAATGGATTTGAAAGGTTAGGGGCTGAATTTAGACCACATAGATGAAGGGTTGCATCTTTTCATGATGTCTTTTCAATTAGTATAAATATGGATGTAATTTGTCATTTGAAGACAAGTTGAATTTGCATGTTGAATGAAATTTCATATTGAGTTTAGTCTCTCTCAAGCTTTTAACAGAATGCATGCCTAGGACTTTCAATCTAGTTTGATCAATTAGATTGTGAAGAGTTCGAAATCTTGAAGTTAGGAACGAGTTCTCCTTTCTTCTTGATCTTTGATCATCCTTCCAAGCCAAATATGTTTAGCTTTCTTGGGGTTGTCTATCATTTTGTTAAATGGGGTTATTCTTATTATTGTTGTGGGGGTTCACCTAAAATAAGGGGAGTTCTCAAACATAATTGAGGTAGTTCCTTTTATCACTTAGAATAGGGAAGGAAGAAAAATTGTGCATAACTTCATTGTCTAAGGCACATACCCTTGACCACAAGGTCAGAGAATCGAATCCTCCCATCCTATATGAGAAACAATAACAATTTTACTTTTTATCATTAGTTTTTAAGAAAAATAGAATTTATTCACTACCAATTTTCTTTGTTTCACATTCTACTTAAATATAATATTAGAAAAGAAAAACAAAAACAACTCTAGATCGTACCTAAAACATAAACAAACTTGTTGGTGGCAAAATCTGGACAGGAGGAACTCACCTGACCTTCACGTGTCACCAACAGTAAATTTGTTTGTGATGGGAGAAGACGTGGCCTGCAAGACAGTAAAACCTGCACACCGGTGTGGTGCTTGTCACACCGCCTCCGATGCTTAAGTCAGAAAGCTGAAGGAAGAGAGCAAGAGAACGAGTAAGGGTTCAAAGAATGAGTTTCTGGATCCCTTCTTCATTGACGAAGAGGGGTTTAAATACATGTTCCTACTTTAGGGTTTTTAGGCATTCGAAGGTGATTCAGGCTGAATCGAGTGGAACCGAGGCAATCAGGGGCACCAGGGACCGAATGGAGGCGAAAGAGCTCGGCCCGCACAAGCAGGCCGAGGCCAACCATGGGCCTCGGCCTTGGCCCGACCTTTTGACCTGTTTTTCCTCTCGGTTCCGTTTCCTGGCTGTTTCATTGGGCTGGTATCGCGTTGTCCTCTTCAGCTCCTTGCATATCAGAGTGGTCCAAAATTACCTACAACAAAACTGAAGAAAAAAAATGTCGAGAAAAAAAACTTAAACTATTTTATATAACCAAAAAAAAAAAATTGCTTTCGAATAGAACCTTAACAAATAACCATTTAGATGCAAAAGAACAAAGGGAAATAGATTCCTTCCATAAAATAAGACAAGATATAGTTTTCATCGTTGAGGTCATCTCGATGAGATGAATATGATGGAAACTCGTTTATTTCTTATCAAAATTTTCCAATAGGGGATGGGATATCAAGATGTGTGCTCCATTCCAATCCAAGATAGGAATATGCTTTATCAGCAGAACCAAACACAATATGTTAAAGTGTCATTATTTGTGCAAAGGGAAAGGGATATGAGTTTTGTGAATCTTCCTGTTGTTTGGGCATTGCTTTTTAGGATGTGAAAAAGGCCCAATGATATGGAAGATCGTACGGTCACCATCAGATCATCATGTTTCACAAATTTTTTGATCAAGATCATCATCATGGCCCTCATCCAAGTGGGAATTTGGCTTTTTTCAATGATTGTGGTTCTAAATAATGCAAAAGGATACAATTTTTGGGAGTTTGATTCATGAACCCACAATTTTCATGCTACAATTCTATCTTCTTGGTTTGATTTCAATTCTCATACTAGAATTTATTGGTTTAAATTTCATTTTGGTTTGATTCTTTTTTATTTCAATTAAAATTATGATCGTTGTCGTTATTTTGTCTTCAAGTTTTACTCCACTCATTATTCGTGCTCACATAAGTCAATCTTTGTAACCTTAATATGTACTCTAAACAACATGTGGATGTGGAAAGATTCAAATCTCTAACCTCTTGGTCAAAGATATATTTTTACAGTCACATTATTCACTTGTTAAGACATCGTTTGATAACTATTTGGTTTTTGGGTTTTGATTTTTGAAAATTAAGCTCATAAACATTACTTCCACCTATAAAGTTTTTTTGTTCTGTTATCTACTTTCTTTCCAAGTTTTCAAAAATCATGTCAAATTTTGAAAACTAAAAAAAAAAAAAAAAAAAAAAGTAGTTTTCGTCGGCTTGTTTTTTTTTTTTTTTTTTTTTTTGGAATTTGACTAGGAATTCAAACATATCCTTAACCAAGACGAAAATTAGTGTAAATAAATTAGGATAAAACAAGCTTAATTTTCAAAAACCAAAAACCAAAGGGTTGTCAAACGGGACCTTGGTTTTTTAGTTTTTAGTTTTTGGTTTTAAAAAATTAAGCTTAAAGATACTACTTCTACCTAAGTCTCTTTGTTGTCTATCTTTTTCTCATGTCTTCAAAAATCAAATCAAGCTTTGAAAACTAAAAAAGAAGAAGAAGATTTCCAAAAACTTGTTTTTGTTTTTTGAAATTGACTAAGAATTCAAATGTGTCTTTAATAAAAATGAAAGTCATTTTAAAAAAATTAGGATAAAAGAAGTATAATTTTGAAAAACTATAAACCAAAAATCAAATGGTACCAAACAGGATCATAATAACCAATATTATTATTTTTAAAAATTCAAGGATTAAAATGTCTATTTTTATAGTTTCAAGATAAAAAAATAAAATAAAATTGTAATAAATTCGAAAGTTTCGGAGCAAAAATGTGACTTTTTATTTTATTTTATTGAATTACATGCTGTGTGTTCTTTTCAAAAAAAAAAAAAAAAATAAAATAAAATAAAAAATGCTGTGTGTTCTTTTGTAAGCAACCCGAAACTTCAGCTAATTTTGTTTAAATAGCAATTTAGGGTTTGTTTGATAGTTGTTCTAAAAACTATTTTTAAGAACAATTTTTAGTGGGTTGTAAAAATAGAACACTATTTTTTTTTTTCCTTAGAATCAATATTCATAGCCTCACAATTTTGAAAAGGAAAATATTCTTAATCATATTCTAAAAAGTAGATTGTATTATTGTAGGTGACAATAAACAAGAAAAGAATAAGGAAAGACTAATTTTTACAAAAATACTTTTTTAAAATCACAATAACATCTAAACATGTTTGGGTTGTCCATAAACTCTCACGTATATATGTGTCTATTTGATCCATAAACTTTAAAAAAAAATGTCTAACAATCCTTAAAGGTTCAAACTTTCAATTTTGTATCTAATAAGTCTTTAACCTATTCAAAATTCTTTTAAATTCACAAATCTACTTGATACAAAATTGAAACTTTATGGTTCTATTAGACATGAAATTCAATTTTATATTTAGATTAGTTAATTTTTAAAAATTTTGAATATGTGTAAAGAATTTATTAGACACAAAATTGAAAGTCTAGAAACCTATTAGACATTTTTTTTTAAGTTTAGAGATCCATTAGACACAAAATTAAGAGTTTAGAACCTATTAAACATTTTTTGAAGTTTAATGACCTTTTAAACAAAAACTTAAAAGTTTAGAAAATTTATTTTCAAACCAGTACAGAAAAAAAAAAAAAAAAAAAAAAAAAAAAAAAAAAAAACTTTGTTTATCTTATTCTTAAGAAGAAGAAGAACTAGCCACAAAAAACAGACTGAATTAAACCCTAAACTTTGTTTATTTCATGTCATGTATATATTTTCGAAATGTAAGCATATATTTGATAATGTGAAGTATATATCTTGTATGAAATATATTTGAAAATGATATGATGGTGGTTTGAACAAATATACGAGTATAAATTTGCAAATAACAAAATGTACTGAGTATATATATGACAAAATTCATAATATGAGAATTTATATATCAATAAAAAATGAAATAATATAAATAAACGTAGTATATATATGTTAGATTAGTTTAATGTTATCACTATATTGTGGTGTTTGTGCAAATAAAAACATAGCTCAATTGACATAAAACATGTGATCGGATTTGGATCACAGACCTAATTAATGGCCACTAGTTTTTTTTTTTGTTTTTTTTTAGCATATCAACATTTGGGGGTGGGGGGATTCGAATCTCTAACCTCTTGGTCGATGGTACATGTCAATTACCGCTGAACTAAGCTCACTTTGACAGTTACACTCTTGTTGCCGTATATAAGGTCTT
Source organism: Luffa acutangula (assembly GCA_036850905.1). Lineage (NCBI taxonomy): Eukaryota > Viridiplantae > Streptophyta > Magnoliopsida > Cucurbitales > Cucurbitaceae > Luffa > Luffa acutangula. The sequence goes on from CM072087.1 coordinate 39,415,458, forward strand.
ATGTGAATATTAAAATGAAAGTAAATATATGTTAAGATATTGGTTGAAAAATAATATGATCAACGATGAAGGAAATGAGAGAGAAAGAGTGGTTGGCAAAATGAAAGGGTGGAGAATGAAAATTAAAATGGAAAATTGAAACCGTCAATTAAGGGAGAATAAAAGTTGCACATTCAATGAAAGTATAAATCTAGGATATAATTTTAGTAACAAAAAAATCACATTAAATATGCTACCAAATTCCCTTATTTGTATTATAAAAAAAAATGATAAAAAAATTCCCTTATTTGAAAAAAAAAAATGTATGGTATAAAAAAAAAAAAAGTAAAAATCTTAAATACTAAAATATAATATTAAACTTAATTTGCCAATGCGAGCTTAGTTCAGCGATGATTGACATGTAATATTAAACTTAATTTGATTTCATTCTTTTCATGCCAAAGTATTTTGAAATATACTAATTAATGCATAAAAGCCTACCAATGATAATTATATTAATTTGAGACATTTATGAAATTTGACTTCGAAGAACTCATATGCTATAATTTATGTTTGGAAATAGTTAACGAGCTGGGCAAGGCCATTATTTTAAAAATAAATTATATCTTTTAATAAACAAGCATAATTTGAAGAATAGAAAATCATAAATAAAATCTTGGTAAAAGTAAAACGTACTGTTTAACGAACTAAATTATGCTCGAATTGACATTGATATATTGACATTAGTTGACTACATCAGCTACAATGAATTATAATTTTCAAAGGTAACTTTTTATTAAAAAAAAAGTTTAAAAGTGATTAATTAGACCTATATCATTCGAAAGAAAAACGATTGTAAAGATGAAGTTAAAAAAAAATGGGTAAAATAATAATTAACTTAGATATAAATTAGGATATTTGTAATGGATGGCAATATCAAGCTAAATAATGGCAAATATAGCATTTATTAAAAATATTTGCAAATATGGCAAAATTTTTTAATTAGTTTTTTATATTTCCATTTTGCCCCTAATTGCGCGCAGGTTCTCTTTCTTCTTTCTTCTTTCTTCTTTCCGTTTGCTTCTCTGTCGTGATCGAAATTTTATTCCGATTTTATTCTGGTTTTCTTCTTACTTCTTTCAGATCGATCAGTTCGATTGTTTTCGATTTCACGGATTTCACGGATTTTATTTTGATCGATTGTTTTCTGATCGAGTATCGACGCCTCTTCCGGTCGCCGGATTTTAGAGATCTCGCCAGAAAGAAAATTCAAAAGTTACAGTCGGTTTGGATTTTATCGAAAGGATCTTTTGGATCTCAGATTTTAACGAGCAAGTTTGGATTTCATCGGTTTTGCTTACGATCATGTAGAGTCTGTAGATTCTGAATGTGGTGATCTTTTTGTCTTTTGCTTTAACTGTAATGGAAATAAATCCTTTCTTGTTAAGAAATTTCAAAAGAAACAGAGATTGACTTCTCGACATTGATCTCCGAATGACGAATTCGTTCAATCTCTCGATCAATTCGAAACACATGGCTCTGGTTCGCCGTTGATTAGAAAAAAGATAACCAATAGAAAACCCACCGATTTAATTCTATTTCTATCACAGATTGTTGTGTTTGCTACAAAATTCAAAACTTTTTTTTTGCCAAAAGAAAAAAGACGAAAAAAAGCCCATACACCAAAATATAAAGAAAAAAGAAAGATGATTGTTAATTATAATGGAAAGAGGGAAGAGGAGAGATTCTTAATTCTTGGGTCACTACACAGAAAAGGGAAATTATAATGGCAGTAAGTTAAAGATTTGTTGTAAATTATTCTAGGGAAAAATACACTTCTGGTCCCTGAGGTTTGGGTTAAGTGACACTTTGGTCCCTGAGTTTTCAAACTCAACAAAAATACCCCTAAGGTTTGAGATAAGAAGCACTTTGGTCCCTGCCGTCAAATTTTCTGTTAACTTTTAACGGTTGCTGACGTGGCACTATTATTTTAATATAAAAAATTATATATTTTATTTTTTTAAATAAAAAATATTAAAAAAATAAAATATTAATATTTAATTATTTTTTTTTTATTCTTTCTCCCTTTCCTTTCTCTCTCTTCTTCTTCTTCTTCTTTTCCATCTTCTCCATTTTCTCCACCTTCTCCTTCCTCCTTCTTCTTCTTCCTATGTCCGGCGACCGGCGACCGGCGGCCACCGCTCGCCGCCGGCGACCTTTTTTTTTTTCCTTTTCTCTTCTTTCCTCTTTTTCTCTTCTTTCTTTTTCTCTTCTTTCTTCACTAATTTAAAAAAAAAAAAAAAAAAAAAAGAAAGGCCTCCTCCCTCCCCTTTCTTTTTTTTTTATTTATTTTTTAAAAAAATCAGTGAAGAAAGAAGAGAAAAAGAAAGAAGAGAAAAAAAGGAAAGAAGAGAAAAAGAGGAAAGAAGAGAAAAGGAAAAAAAAAAAAAAAAAAAGATCGCCGGCGGCGGCGGCGAGCGGTGGCCGTCGGTCGTCGGTCGCCGGACATAGGAAGAATAAGAAGAGGAAGGAGAAGGTGGAGAAGATGGAGAAGATGGAAAAGAAGAAAAAGAAGAAGAGAGAGAAAGGAAAGGGAGAAAGAATAAGAAAAAAAATAATTAAATATTAATATTTTATTTTTTTAATATTTTTTATTTAAAAAAATAAAATATATAATTTTTTATATTAAAATAATAGTGCCACATCAGCAACCGTTAAAAGTTAACAGAAAATTTGACGGCAAGGACCAAAGTGCTCCTTATCTCAAACCTGAGGGGCATTTTTGTTGAGTTTGAAAACTCAGGGACCAAAGTGTCACTTAACCCAAACCTCAGGGACCAAAAGTGTATTTTTCCCATTATTCTATCAGTGATAGAAAGCCTTCTATCAGGCCTTTCTATCACTGATAGAAAGGCTTTCTATCACTTAGAAATCAGTGATAGAAAGGCTTTTCTATCATTTTCTATCACTGATAGAAGGCTTTCTATTAGTGATGGAAAGGCTTTTCTATCACTCTCTATCACTGATAGAAAAGCCTTTCTATCACTGATAGAAAGCTCATACACCATATCAGATGAAGTTTTCACTCTCTTCTTTTTTGATTTGGTAGGTTTCTATCAGTGATAGAAACTTTCTATTAGTGATAGAATTAACTTTCTATCAGTGATAGAAATCTTCTATCACTGATAGAATTAACTTTCTATCACTGATAGAAACTTTCTATTAGTGATAAAATTAACTTTTTATCTATCACTGATAGAAAACTTTTTATCATGATAGAATTCTGATAAAACGTTCTATCATTTCTATCACTTTCTATCAGTGATAGAAAGTTTTTCTATCACTGATAGAAACACTTTCTATCAATGATAGAAAGCTTATAGTGATAGAAACGTTTCTATCAGTGATAGAAGATTTCTATCACTGATAGAAGCTATCTGTGATAGAACTTTCTATCACAGATAGATTCTATCAGTGATAGAAAGTCTTTCTATCACTGATAGAAAGTGATAGAAAGTTTTTTCTATCACTGATAGAAGCTTTCTATCATAGATAGAAAAACTTTCTATCATAGAAGATTTTTATCAATATATACATATATATAAAAAAAATTGACAAGGAAGAAGAAGATGCGCGTGAATCAGTTTTTCTATCACTGATAGATTCTATCAGTTGTAGAAAGATTTTCTATCAGTGATAGAAACTCTCTATCACTGATAGAAATTTTTTCTACCACTGAGCTATCAGTGATAGAAAAGTGGTAGAAACTTTCTATCACTGATAGAAAATTTTTCTACCACTGATAGAATCTATCGGTGATAGAAATTTTTCTACCACTAATAAAAATTTTCTACCACGGAAACGAGAAATCAATTCAGAATCAAACGAGAGGCGCACGTAAAACGGAAACCAATTCAGTGATAGAAGATTTCTATCACTGATAGAAGCTTTCTATCGGTGATAGAAAGACTTTCTATTTGTGATAGAAAGTTTTTCTATCTGTGATAGAAATAAGATATAACGACCAAACACTGATAGAAATATGATAGAATGATAGAATCTATCTCTATTAGTGATAGATATAAAGAGATTCTATCTGATAGAAAGACTTTATATCACTGATACAAATACTTTCTATCAGATAGAATCTATCTTTATTAGTGATAGAAAGCTTCTATTTCTATCAGATAGAATCTATCTTTATTAGTGATAGAAAGCTTCTATTTCTATCAGATAGAAAGTTTTTCTATCAAATAGAATCTCTTTCTATCACTGATAGATTCTATCAATGATAGAAAATATGAGAAACGAAACAAGACCAACCAAACACCTTATAAAAAAGAACACACTGATAGAAAGTCTTTCTATCTGATAGAATCTATCTCTATTAGTGATAGAAAGCTTCTATCTGATAGAAAGACTTTATATCACTGATAGAAATTTTTTCTATAAATGATAGAAGTTTTCTATCAGTGATAGAAAGACTTTTTATTTGTGATAGAAAGTTTTTTCTATCTGTGATAGAAAGTTTTTCTATCACTGATAGATTCTATCAGTGACAGAAAGTCTTTCTATCATTGATAGATGCTTTCTATCACAAGATAGAAAAACTGATAGAATTCTGTTACTCTAGTGATAGAATCTATCTATTAGTGAAAAGAGTTCTATCAGGGATAGAGTTCTATCAGATAGAATTCTGTCACTCTAGTGATAGAATCTATCTATAGAATTCTATTGTTGATTGATAGAATCTATCAGCTATTTTCTTTTGTTCTAATCATTTATTTTCTTTTGTCTTTTTGTTTTGCAGTAATTCAAAATTATGAGAAAGCTTCCAATAGTTGTTTTCCACAGTGGACAATGGAATGATAAACGTTTTTATGAGAATTATAAGATTACAAGAGTTTTAGTTGATGAAGTAATGATGTTTGAGACTTTTGTGAATTTAATTTTGAAAGAAATCAAATTGGATGCATTTATTTCTTCCGTACAATTTTAAATATTACTGAATTTTGGTATGAATGAGAGTCAAAATGTAATTCAGATTTATAGAAAAACACCAGTAAATTCAAAACAACATTTATAGAAACTTTCTAAAAGTTTTCTATCAGTGATGTGATAGAAAACTTTTCTATCAATGATAAAAACTTTTCTATCAATGATAGAAAGCTTTTCTATCAATGATAGAAAGCTTTTCTATCACTGATATAATCTATTAGTGATAGAAAGAATTTTATCGGTGATAGAAAGTTTTTCTATCACTGATAGATTCTATCACCTATAGAAAGATTTTCTATCACTGATAGAAAATTTTTCTATCGGTGATAGAAAGTTTTTCTATCACTGATAGAATCTATCAGTGATAGAAAGAATTTTATCGGTGATAGAAAGTTTTTCTATCGGTAATAGAAATCGATAGAAACTTTTTCTATCACTAATTGATTCTATCAGTGATAGAAACTTTCTATCATTGATAGAAAATTTTTCTACCATTGATAGAAATTTTCTATCATTGATAGAAAATTTTTCTACCATTGATAGAAATTTTCTATCATTGATAGAAAATTTTTCTACCACTGATAGAAATTTTCTATCATTGATAGAAAATTTTTCTACCACTGATAGAAACTTTATTGGGAAAAATACACTTTTGGTCCCTGAGGTTTGGTTTAGGTTTCGTTTTGGTCCCTGAGGTTTCAAACTCAACATTTTAGTCCCTAAGGTTTGCATTTAGTAGCATTTTGGTCCCTCCATCCAATTTTCCGTTAAAAACTAACGGTGGCAAAAAAATTTTATTAAAAAAATTGTTTTTTAAGTTTTTTAAAATATAAATATAATAAAATAATAAAAATATTATTATTTTTTAATTTTTATTATTTCTTTCTCTTTCCCCTTTTTCATATTCTTCTTCCTTCTTATTCTTCTCAACATCAACAACTCCGGCCACCGACCACCAACGTCGCCGACGACCGCCGGTGAACTAGTTTTTTTTTTTTAATTTCTCTGTAGACCCATGCTCGTCGTCTTCTTCTTCACCCACGACCCACGCTCATCGTCTTCTTCTCCAAGATCTCTACAGTACCGAAACAACAAGACCCCCACCCCATATCTGTTTGCGCAAACCCCCAGATCTATTTGCAAAACGACTCGATCTGAGAAGACGGCTTGAAAACCCTAGATCTAGACTCAACCCTCGCTGACTACTCTCGAACTCGCCGGAGATTTGGGAACCCACTTCGAAAACCCACACGCACTCTTCAACCTCTGCAAAACAAAACCACACGAACAGATCTGGGTTTTCAGGTACGGGTTCAAGGCGCGATTTCAGGCGAGTTTTCAGGTGCGGCCGCGCTGGGGTTTCAAGGTCCAACGGATGGTTTTTTCAGGCATTTCAGTAGTTCCTCCGGCGTGGTTTTCGGTCCTCCGTTTCGTATTTTAAAAGAAAAAAAAGAAAATTCGAGGAAGAAAGAAAGGAAGAGAAGAAGAAGAAGAGAAACTAAATAGGAAAAACAGTAGGAAAAAAAAGTGGTCGCCGGCGGCCGGCGGCCGACGAGCGATGATCGACGATGCCCGACGACCGGCGACCGGCGGCTAGTTTATGGAAGAAGGATGAGTTTCAAGAAGAAGAAGGGAAGGGTTTGAAGAAGTGTTTGGAGAAGATGAAGAAAAAGAAGAAAGAGAAAATGAAAATAATAAAAATAATATTTTAATTAATTTATTATTATTTTTTATTTTTAAAATTTAAAAAATAATTTTTTAATAAAAAAATAGGTGCCACGTCAGCAAACCGTTAGTTTTTAACGAAAAATTGGATGGAGGGACCAAAATCCTACTAAATGCAAACCTCAGGGACTAAAATGTTGAGTTTGAAACCTCAGGGACCAAAACGAAACCTAAACCAAACCTCAGGGACCAAAAGTGTATTTTTCCCAACTTTATTCTATCAATGATAGAAACTTTCTATCACTGATAGAAAATTTTTCTACCACTGATAGAATCTATCAGTGATAGAAAAACTTTATTCTATCAGTGATAGAAATACTTTCTATCAGATAGAATCTATCTTTATTAGTGATAGAAAGCTTCTATTTCTATCAGATAGAATCTCTTTCTATCACTAATAGATTCTATCAATGATAGAAAATATGAGAAACGAAACAACACCAACCAAACACCTACCAAACATCTTATAAAAAAGAACACATTGATAGAAAGACTTTCTATATGATAGAAAGTCTTTCTATCAGTGATAGAAAGCTTCTATCACTAATAGAGATAGATTCTATCAGATAGAAAGACTTGCTATCACTGATAGATTCTATCAGTGATAGAAAAAATTTCTAGCAGATAGAAAGGGCATTTTAGTAAATACACATTCCAGAACTTAAAATTTTTTCATTTTTGCAAATTTTTCTATCGGCTACTAAATCTGTATATATTTTGGGCCGGTTTGCTATATTTGCAACCGGCCCTATAAATTAACTATTATCATAAAAATGATTGACAATAAACTTATGTATATTAATGAAGGGTCTTTCTTCATTTAAGTATATAATGATAAAGATACATTAATGGTTATATATATTAGGGGTGAAAAAACCGACCTAAATCGGTGAACCAAACCGAGCCGAACCGTCAGTTCGATTCGGTCCCTACCTCTTCATTGCTTGAACCGAAACACAATATATATGGGAGTTTTTCTTTTTTTTTTCAACTTAGGGTTTCAAACGTCTCTCGCCTCCTCGTCTCTAGCAATCGCCTCCTCGTTTTCCGTCAGTTCGGTTTGGTCCCTGCCTCCTCGTATTCATCTCTCGCCTCCTCGTTTTTCGTCTTCGAATCTCAGATCTAGGGTTCGTCTTTCGCCTCCTCATCTTCGTCTTCGAATCTCAGATCTAGGGTTTCAATTTCAATCGTCTTCGTCTTCAAGAGCCTCTCCTCGTGTTATGGTTGTCGTCGCCGTCGATGCTGTTTAAGAGCCGTTGAAACTGTGCCGATGGTTTAAGTCGCCGAATTTGCCTCTGTGTCTTGATTTTTTTTTTTTTTGTGTCCCCCCCCCTCTTTTTTTTCCTCAAGAGATGTGTTTTCTAGTTGGGGCTTTTTTATTTTTGGGAAAAATACACTTTTAGTCCCTGAGGTTTGAGTTAGGTTTCATTTTGGTCCCTGAGTTTTCAAACTCAACAATTTAGTCCCAAAGGTTTGAGATAAGGAGCAATTTGGTCCCTGTCATCCATTTTACCGTTAAATCTAATGGATTGCTGACATGACATTATTATTTTAATTAAAAAATTAATTTTTTATTTTTTTAAATAAAAATATATTAAAATAATAAAAATATTTTTTTTAATTCTTTCATTCCCTCTCTCTTCTCCTTCTTCTTTCTCTTCCCCACCCCCTTCTTCTTTCTTCCCCATCTTCTTCTTTCTTCAACTTCGGTGGCCGGCCGCCGTCGGCAGTCGCCGAATTTTTTTTTCCGTCTTTTCTTCTTCTTCTTTCCTCCTTCTCCTTTCTTTTCTTTCTTTTATTTTTTTTCGTTCGTCGGCAGCCAAAAGAAACCTAGATCTAGCCTCTAGGAGTTTCACTCGTTGCCATCGCACGTCGTGGGTTCGCCGAAGAAGCTCAGATCTACTCGCGTGAAGGTCCCGAAACCCAGATCTGGAACGAGCTCGAGCAGCCGTGGTTCGTGGTCGACGTTCGCGGGCGTCTTCTCTGGCGTTCCCAGTCCCTGTGTTGGGATTGGTGTCCTAAAACTGTAGATAGATAATGTTATATTCGATAAAGGCGTTATCGAGATTAATTCAGTGAAATCATTACTGAATTAAGTAAATTGCACTTATAATAACCCAAATCCAATAAACTAAGATCCATGGCTATAGGATGAACACTTGAGCTTTATGTAGAGACATAAAAGGCGTTATCAAGATTAATTCGATAAAGGCGTTACCGAGATTAATTCAGTGAAATCATTACTGAATTAAGTAAATTGCACTTATAATAACCCAAATCCAATAAACTAAGATCCATGGCTATAGGATGAACACTTGAGCTTTATGTAGAGACATAAAAGTGGATCAAGCTTGAGTAATAGCCAAAACGGTCTATAGTATAGGGATAGGGCTGGGTACCTTATTCTGGAGACACTATGTGACGCGACCCACTTTATAGATGGTATAGATGATGTGATCCTAAATCGTCCATGTAGAGACATGCGAGTGGGGGCGTCCTATGCAATGAGTTTGCATAAGACCAGGACCGAGAAATAAGTCACTCTCGCTTTATAACACCGTTTACTGACGAGACTGACTATTTCATGTGATGACCTAGGTAACTCGATCTTAATCTGAGCTAACTATGAACTCCTGTTTATTCGGCCTTATCCTTAGATCTGCATAGGTGAGAGTGGCTCAGTATCGCCGACTCAATAAGTCTCCCATTTCAGGGATATGAACGGGTAGAGAGCTGGGGACATAGTCGTGCAAGAAGGAATTCACTCCTACCCGAATTAGGAATAGTAGAGAGGTTGTTCCCTTAAGTGCTGACTCCGGGGCTTGAACAAAGGGATCCCTCCCTCTCATTGGCCCGAGACGGACTCGGTTTATTGGTTGGACATAAACCAATTGTTCATTAGAGGATCAGTGGGACTTAAGGAACTAGAAGTACTATAGGGGTGAAACGGTTTTTTGACCTAGTTATAGCTACGAACAACCTGTGAAGGATCGACTTACTAATCATGGTTAAATCAAGTGGACGGAAATATATCTATAGTGAGGGGAGTGTAACTATCGGGCTATAGTGGAGTGTCCCGATAGTTAACGAATGTTGGATAGCTTGGATAATGAGATTAGTCGGTTAGCCTCGAATCGTTGGAGCCCATGATCTATAGGTCCATTAGGTCCCCCTACTAGCTCATATCGGAATAAAGCCTAGAACAAAAGATAGGAAGTTTTGAATCGTTCAAAATCGGGAAAAGGGTATTATCGTAAATTGTGTTTGACACAATAATTTAATTATGAATTAAATTAGAAAATGAGAGGTGAAGTATTTAAAAGTGTTTTAAATACCATATATATGTATTAGGAATCATATATAATTCATGGCTCTAGGTGATAAAGATTAATTGGATTAATCATGTAAAAATTACTTGGAAATGTCCCAATTAATTGCCTAGAAATCAATTTCAATTTTGAATTGAAATTGGAATCAATTGCAAGCTGAAAATTCTGAATTAAGATTCAAATCATAGTGGATTTAGTGGCATTCCCACTCTTGCATGATGATGCATAGTGGAAAACAACACAACCATGCACTAGTTGCATGTGTTGTGAATTAAACACCTAGAATCCATTTTGAGTTGCATTTTCACCATGTGTCTAGTGTCATGAAGTTTGTCTTTGCATGGAAGAGGTCTATTTAAGAGCTTGAATCAGTTTCAAAGCTCAAGAGAGCCTTTTTCCTTACTGTTATGCTGCTGGAATTTAGACTCAAGCTCTCTCATCTCTCATACATCTCCATTGCTTGATCCTTCAAGCATTCCCTTCCCATTCCCTATCTTTATAGACTCCAACAAGTCGTTCTTGACCCGGAGGATAGTAGGGAAGACTCTAAGGGTTGTCCTAAGAAGATTGGAGAAGAAAAGAATCCAAGAAGGTCCACCAATTGAGCTACAAAAAGGTTGGTACTTTCACTCTCTTTGTTTCTGGATTCTTAGAACATGCATGCTTTAGGAGTAAAATTGATGTAGTTAGGTGCTTTCGATCTTCAATTGCTTCTGCATGTGTTATATGAACACCTTCACCCTGATGTTCGTGATCGATGTTCAGCAGTGGTTCGTGGTCAGCGTTCGCGGCGGTTCACGGTCGACGTTCGCGACTGTTCGTGGTGGTTCGTTGTTGGCGTTCATGGTCGGCGTTCGTGGTCCGACCCTCCCCATTTTTATGGTGAAAAACCGAGGAGGGAGCTCCCTCCCTCTCTCCTCGGTTTATTTATTTTATTTACAAAAAACTGGAGAAGATGGAAAAAGAGATGGGAGAAGAGAAGAGGAAAAAAAAATTCACCGCCGCCGGCCATGGATGGATTGAAGAAGAAGAAGTTGAAGGAGGAGGATGAGGAAGAAGAAGGTGGAAGGTGGAAGAATAAAAAGAAATAAAATAAATTTAAAATAATAATATTGTTATTATTTTAATATATTTTTATTTTAAAATTTTAAAAATTAATTTTTTTAATTAAAATAATAGTGTCACGTCAGCAACCGGTTAGATTTAACGGTAAAATGGATGGCAGGGACCAAATTGCTCCTTATCTCAAACCTCAAGGACTAAATTGTTGAGTTTGAAAACTCAGGGACCAAAATGAAACCTAACTCAAACCTCATGGACTAAAAATGTATTTTTCCCTTTATTTTTCTATCTTGCTGAGGATGAAATGAAATGAAGGAGAGTTGAAAGCTTCGAAGAGACGAAGAGTGAAAAAAAAAAAAAAAAAAAAAAAAAAAAAAAAAAAAAAAACCCCACTCGACCTGATTCGGGTCGGTGCCGAACCGGGTCGGGTCGGGTCGGTTTTTCCGTACATCTGGGTCGGGTCGGGTTATCCGTACAACTGACCCGACCCGAAAAATTTACACCCCTAATATATATATCACTAATTGATTACCTTATATTAATTAGCCACAATGATTAACTATTATCACTTCTTTATCTATATTTACAATTATGTAGGCCCCGTTTGATAACTATTTAGAGCCCGTTTGATAATCATTTGGTTTTTTATTTTTGGTTTTTGAAAATTATGTTTGTTTTCTCCTAATTTATTTATCATGGTTTTCATCGTTGTTAACGATACATTGGAATTCTTAGCCAAATTTCAAAAAGAAAAACAAGTTTTTGAAAACTTTTTTTTTTTTTTTTTGGTTTTCAAAACTTGAGTTGGGTTTTAAAATATGGAAAGAATGTAAGTACAAAATTACAAAAAAACTTATGGGAAAAAGTAGTGTTTGTAGGCTTAATTTTCAAAAACCAAAAACCAAAAACAAGATGGTTATCAAACGGGACCTTAGTTTTTGGTTTTTGGTTTTTGAAAATTAAGCTTAAAAATACTATTTCAACCATTAAGTTTCTTAGTTTTGTTATATTCCTTCTTCCATGTTTTCAAAAACCAAGCTAAGTTTTGAAAACTAAAAAAGGTAGTTTTCAAAAACTTGTTTTTGTTTTTGGAATTTGGCTAGAAATTCAAATGTGTCCTTAACAAGGATAAAAAGATTATCAAACGGAGTCTTAATTGTTATGTTTATAATATTTTATGTAAACTATCCTAGATTTGTCGACTACCCTAATATTCTAAATTACTTGTAGAAATATTTTTGTATTTAAAATCCAATAAAGAAGGAAAAAGTTTTTTCCTACCTAAAAAAAGCTTATTTTATGCATAAACTTTTTACACAAATAGGGCAGAGCAATTGTTAAAGAATCAATACTAATAGCCTTGTTGTAAATCAAATATATGGCTGATTAAAAATAAAAATCAAACATATGGCTGAGAAAAGGGCATGAGTCCAATCTTGCCAATTGCTCTATTGTTACCACGTTTACTTGAAAATGACAAAGAATTAGAATATTAAATAAAAATCATTATTATTGGAATAATATCAAATGGTATCCCTTTGATACTATTTAATAAATATTAGTTTGAATATTATTTTTAATAAAAAATACACATTTTAGTCCCTGAGGTTTAGGTTAGGTTTCAGTTTAGTATATGAGTTTTCAAACTCAACAATTTAGCCTCTTAAGTTTGGATTTCGTTACACTTTTGGTCCATCCGTCCAATTTTCTGTTAAACTTTAACAGTTTGCTGATGTGACACTATTATTTTTATAAAAAAAAATTATTTTTTAATTTTTTTAAATAAAAATATATTAAAATAATAAAAATATTATTATTATTTTTTAATTCTTTCTCCCTCTCTCTCTTATTCTTCTTCTTCTTCTTGTTTTCTTCAACCTCTTCTTCAACTTCTTCATTCTTGTTCTTTAGCAAATCGTCGGCGGTCATTTTTTTTTCTCTTCTTCTTTCCTACTCTTCTCCTACTTTTCTTCTTTTCTTTAAAAAAAAAAAATAGAGGAGGGACCTCCATCCTCTATTTTTTTAAAAAAAAAAAAAAGTGGGAGAAGAGCGAAAAAGTAGGGAAAGAAGAAGAAGAAGGAAAAAAAAAACAGTCGTCGGTGGCCGGCGATTTGCTGAAGAAGATGAATGAAGAGGTTGACGAAAAGGTTGAAGAAAAGAAGAAGAAGAATAAAAGAGAGATGGAGAAAGAATTAAAATAATAATAATAATTTTATTATTTTAATATATTTTTATTTAGAAAAATTAAAAAATAATTATTTTTTATTAAAATAATAGTGCCACGTCAGCAAACTGTTAGGGTTTAACGGATGAAGAGACCAAAAGTGTAACGAAATCCAAACATTAGAGGCTAAATTGTTGAGTTTATGAAAACTCTGGGACCAAACTGAAACCTAACCCAAATCTCAGGACTAAAATTGTATTTTTCCCTATTTTTATTTCTAAACTTTGAGAATTAATTTTATCTTCTCAATACCTTTTTAAATTCCTATTTTACTTATATAGATCTCACTTGATAATTATTTGACTTTTTATTTTTGAAAATTAATTAAGCTTATAAACACGACTTTCGCTTATGAGTTTCTTTGTTTTTTTACCTACTTTCTAAAAATATTTTCAAAATCTTAACCAAGTTTTGAAAACTAAAAAAAATCATTTTTAATAACTTATTCCAGGATTTGATACCGGGCAACTTCTAAGAGTGAATATTGTCCCACAGACCAACGCGAGTCCTTTTAACCTGTTTTGTCCTTACTCACATATTTCCTAAAAAAATTATTTGTTGGTCACACAACATGATTTCACCTAGTCAAGCATAAAACTTTAGAGTTCAAATGATTTGAACCACCAAAAATGAAAGTGCACCTTATTTGTATAGATAGTAACTATTAATTCTCTTAAGCTTATCTTGACCATAATTTTTTTTTTTTTTTCTGAAAAAAATCTTGACCAATTTTATATCCTCAGGATCTCTCTCATAAAGATGTGATCTCAGTTCATTTATGTACCCCTTCCTCTACTCGGACGTCACACTGACCTAAGCTTTTAAAGTTTATTTTGTTTTAGTTTTTGAACTTCAAGACATGGTTTGTATATCTTTTTCACTCTTGTTTTTGTACATTTTCTTTTAGTACATCTTTTTTAACTAATAAATCCAAATGGATATACATCCTCTAATTTCTCTCTTTTTATACCAAACACTTCGAAATTTATTTGAAGTGATCGTCAAAATAATTTTCTATTTTCTTAAACACAAATTTAACGAAGTCGTATTTGAGTAACAGTTTATTGAAAAAACTGTTATTTTATTCTTTTTAATGTATTATGATTTATAGGAAAATATAGAATTATTGTTGATTCCAAAATCACCCGTGTCTAAAGTAACAATTTCAATATGTAGCCAACAAGAGCATATAGTTGAACTAGCATAAAACTTGTACTATCGACCTAAAGGTCAAAGGTTCAAATGTGCTTCACATGTTGTAAAAAAACCTAAAAAAAAAAATATATATATATATATATCCTTCAATATGTAGAATATAACGCTAAATTTTACAAACCATTCGATGAACTTTAAAAAAAAAACAAAATAAATTAACCAAGCATTCGTCTAAGTTAACTTACATGGCTTTGATACATGTGCTGGTGAAACATATTAATACAAATATTATAAATCATCCACATGCTCGATAATTGATGACATAGTAAATAAGGAATATATTTTTTGCATTTTAAAAGTTCAGAATTCAAAAAAGGTTAGCTTTAAACTAAAAATTTTCTTTATATATATATACATACATATACATACAGTGGCGGATCCACGTAGGAGCCAGAGGGGCATGTGCCCCCTCGATTTTTTATTCTTTGTATTTTTAATTTATTAGATAGATAATATTAAATAATATATAATATATCTTTCAAAAATTGTATTGATTTTATTGTGCAGCTCTTCGGCAGGGGGGCACACTTACACAAGGTTGGTCCAGGGATCGATCCTTACTTATGCTTTTGTTTTTATTAATTTATTTTTGTCAACTTGTAATAAAACGTACCAACCTTAAAATATTAGTTATTTTCTACTGTATATTATTTTACTTTTTAGTGAATTACTTTATAAAAACTAATTGCATAAAAAAAAAATTATTTCATTTTAGAAAACTTTTGATAAATATTTCCTTTTTTTTTTTTTTATAAAAGAATACTTTTGTAAAATGCTACAGGAGCAAGAAAAACATGGTCAAAAGACCAAAGAAAAGAAAAACCACCCCGGAATATTTACCCTCCAATCCTCACAACAACCACTTCTCTTGGCGTATTTGACAATTACGGGTGTGTTTGGTTTAACTTTTCAAGTGTTTAATTTTGAAAATAAATCATTTTGAAAAAAAATTAGTGTTTGGCTATCACTAAAAATGACTAGATTGATAAATAAACCATTTTAAGAGAAACACTTGAAACCAACTTTTTGAATTTAAACAATCATATGTTTGGTTGCATTTCCTTACAAATGTTTTTCTACATAAGTTATTGTTTACTTAGGGTGTGTTTGGTTTAACTTTTCAAGTGTTTAATTTTGAAAAAAAAAGTCATTTTGAAAAAAATTCAAATGTTTGGCAAGCACTAAAAATGACTTATTAGAAAATGAGATTGATAAATAAATCATTTTGAGAGAAACACTTGAAACCAACTTTTTTTAAAAAGACTTTTTAAGTATATGATAACTTGTGTATAAAAACATTTATAGGAAATGCAACCAAACATATGAGTGTTTAAATTCTAAACAATTTCTATATAAAATGTTTTTAAAAAAATGCATTCTTGAAAAACATTTAAATTAAAATGTAATCCAAACGGACCTTTAGTCTTTTTCAAAAAGGTTGGTTTCAAGTGTTTCTCTCAAAATGGTTTATTTATCAATCTCATTTTCTAACAAGTCATTTCTAGTGGTTGCCAAACACTATAATTTTTTTCAAAATGATTTATTTTCAAAATTAAACACTTGAAAAGTTAAACCAAACACACCCCCTAACTTGTGTATAAAAACATTTGTGAGAAAATGCAACCAAACATATGAGTGTTTAAATTCTAAGCAATTTTTATACAAAATGTTTTTTAAAAAATGCATTCTTGAAAAACATTTAAATCAAAATGTATTCCAAACGGACTCTACAATAGCAACCTCATTATAGAATCTTGGAACAAAAACAAAAGAATAAATATTTCAAGTTTAATTTTATTGATGATACATTTATATAAATAATTGAATAATAGTTTCTTATAGTTTTGTAATTAATCTTATGTTAAATTATAACTTTAGTCCTTGAATTTTTAACTTTGTGTCGACTTGGTCCTTTAACTTTAAAAAATGTCTAATAGGTCATTGAATTTTCAATTTTATGTTTCATAGGTTTATGAGATATTCAAAATTTTAAACTATCAATTGACTTAATGGAAATAAAACTTAATTTTATGTTTAATGGGACTTTAACTCTTCAATTTTGTGTTGGAATTTTAGAAAATATTGAATATGTTAGGGATCTTTTAGACATAAAAGATAAATTTCACATATTTATTTTACACAAAACTGAAAGTTTAAAGATCTATTAAACACTGGGCTATGGACTCTGTTGGATATTATTAAAAACAAAATGCGAAAGAAATTGATATTTATATTCAATTCATAAAAAAGTTTCAAAATGGATTGAAACATCAAATTCAATTTGAAGTTTCAATTACAAATTTAACATATGGAAGTTAAATTTGGTGTTATAACTCAATTGAGTTATATTTTTCATATGTTTCAATTTTATTTAATTTTGATCTTTGGAGTTACTAAGTTGCTAGCCAATAAATAGCAACTTGTTTCTTCATTTGAATCATCTCATTCCATTTGGAGCATTCTTCTTTCTTTCTTTGTTTCTTTTGATCTTGAGTTAAGTTGAGAGCAAGTATCCAAGAGTTCTGCCAGATCTGAGTAGTTCGAGGTTGCTGTTCTACTGGAGTTAGTCGTTGTATCCTACTGAGACAATCGTTGTAGTCTGCTAGCAACCCGTGCAAAGCGAATAATTGTCTTCGGGACAGCGCTTTGAAAGCGTGTCTCGACTACCAACTATCACATTCTTCTATTTTACAGGTTCTTTCACTTGATGTGGTTGTTGTTGTCAATCGGATCATCTTCGAACATCGGAGCGCTTTGATCTTCTGATATGGTATAATTATGATTTCTGTAATTTTTATTATGTACAGTGTTTTGTAGATATATTTACTCTGTATTTGTTTGTAGCCAGTTGCATTATAATCTGTTTGCTAGTGTGCAACAGTTTTTTTTTATATATATACAACGTATTTCCAACATGGACATATGTTTGGTGTGAACTCAATTTGGAGCCTTTTGCCCACATTCAGAAGTATTCAATTTGTTCATATCTCTAGGAATTCTAATGCAGTAGCTGACTCCATAGCTAGGAAAGCTAGAGTTTTGAAAATGTGTGAGGCTTGGTATTGTGATTTTCCAAGCTAGATGGTTTCTCTAATCGATAATGACCGCTCTTCGTATGCCCTAGTGACAGTTTAGTTGATTAATGAATTTTCCTTTAAAAAAAATCTATTAAACACTTTTACAAATTAAGAGACCTATTGAACATAAAATTGAAATTTCAAGAATCTAATAAACACTTTTTCAATTTTATTTTTTATTTTTTATTATTTTTTTTTTGAGTACACAATTTTTCAAAATCAGGATCTAATAAACACTTCATAGATTGAACTTTATAATTTAACGTTATTATTACTTAATTTGAATTTTATATATTAATGCATCAAAATTATGGTCATGTATATTTGTGTCCCTCTAACTTGAAATCTTGGATCCGCCACTGCATGCATACACACATCCCTGATAATAATTGGAGAGACAAAAAGTTAAACAAAAGTTTCCTTTGATGTATATATACATAAACCCTAATAACAAGTGGAGACGAAAAGTTAAGAAAAACTTTTCTTTTTGATAAGGATGAGTATATCATTCTTCACCTTATAATCTTATTTACTTTATTATCTCTATGACAAATTTTTATAACCTCTAAAATTTCTCTCTAAAATCTTTCTTTCTCTAAAATGTTTTGTCATACACACATATATATATTTCTCTAAAATTTTAATAGCCCTCAATGACTTTGCTTTTGGTTTATTTCAAAAGGTCTCATACCAATGAAGATATTTATCCTCTATTACCCATAATCTTCCCCATATCTAACTAATGTGAGACTTTGGTCGCATTCCCAACAATATATATTTCTCTTCTAACATATTTCTCATTTTTACTTATCTAAAATTTGATATTTTCTTCCAACTTTTCTCTCTCAAATATTTTTGGATTTTTCTTCCTCCTAAATCACCTTTTAACATTTCTATCAACTTTTCTCTCCCTCTCTCCAATTTATTTTTCTATATGACAAATATATCCTAACTTTTCTCATTCTAAACTTTTTCTCTAAATTTTCTAAATTATAACATTTCTTTTTTCCAGATTTACTTACTTTTTTTTATTTTCCCTTGTAATCTTTTTTTTAAGAAGGAAATCCCTTGTAATCTAATCGGCCTTTTTTCAACCACCATTCTACTACCCAAACACAAAAGAGGTTAGAAGTAAGCCATTTGTTTCCTGTGATCGACCCCGACAACTACTACTACAAGTAGTTTAGTGTTCGTGGACTATAAATTCGTTTTGATTTGGACCTTCGACAAGTCCTGAGTCCCATCACCGAGGTCGACCCTCGGCCCACCTGTTCTCCTTCTACCAGCGCCCCGTGCCTCGATTTGATCCGCTTTCAACCCCAAACGGCTCCGAAAAAGGGAAAAACCCTAACAGGCGACACATGTATAAATTCGGTCCTTTACACCTGGAAAAGGGTTCGAAAAAATTAGAATTACACATACACTTTACTGTGGATCTGACTTAAGCATCAGAGTGAAAGTGGCCTACACCGCACTGGTGTGCAGTGGTTTTTTATTGGTTTTGCAGGTCACGTCTTCCTCGTCTTCAACAAATTCACTGTTGGTATCACGTACGTGAAGGTTAGGTGACTTGCTTGGCCGGATTCTGCCATCAACAATATATATATACATAATTGGAGACGAAAAGGTAACAAAATTTTTCCTTAATGTATATATACATAAACCCTAATAACAATTGGAGATAAAAAAAAGTTCAGAAAAACTTTTCTTTTTGATAAGGATGAGTATATCATTCTTCACCTTATAATCTTATTTACTTTATTATCTCTATGAAAAATTTTAATAATCTCTAAGATTTCTCTCTAAAAAATTTCTCTAACTCTAAAATGTTGTGTCTCAAGATTCATGTATTTCTTTAAAATTTTTAATAACCGTCATGGCTTTGCTTTTGGTTTATTTCAAGGTCTCATACCAATGGAAATATTTGTCCACCCTTATGTACCCATGATCTTTCCCACATCTAGCCAATGTGAGACTTTGGTAAGACTCCAACAATATATATTTCTCTTCTAACATATTTCCCACTTTTACTTATCTAAAATTTTGATATTTTCTCCAAACTTTTCCCTCTCAATTTTTTTTTTGGATCTCTCTTTCTCCTAAATCACCCTTTTAACATTTCTATCAACTTTTCTCTCCCTCTCTCTAATTTATTTTTCTATATGACAAATATATCCTAACTTTTCTCATTCTAAATTTTCTCTCTCTAAATTTTCTAAATTATAACATTTCTTTTTTTCAGCTTTACTTACTTTTTCTAGCTCAACTAATATTCTCTTTGCAATATATCTTTTGCTCTCTAAAATTGTCCTTTTATCTTCCTCTTCATATTTTTTTTCTTTTCTAACCTACTTATCCATCTCTCTAATTTCTAGAAGAAAAAAAAAAAGAAAAATTAAAAGTAGTTGCAAAATATGTTCCCTCTTTTATGTATAGTACTTCTTGTTTTTTAAAAAATGAAAACCAAAAACTAGACTAATAAATAAAAATTTAAAAATTATAATAATAATAATTAAAAAAAAAACAACAACATTATCAAACAAGCTTTTAAATTCAAAGATATTTAAGATTTTATAATTTTCCTCTAATTCGCTTCTGTCCGCTTTAAATCTTTAGAATTGAAAGACTATATAAAAAGTTAACCTATAAAATCTTGTCATCCTTCAAAAAAAATTCTGGCTCCACTCTTATTTACTAGTCAATTCCTTGTCTCAATCTCTCCTCCACCAATCCAAGCCATTTTGGTCCTTTATTTCACCTCCAATATTCTTTGTTTATGCTTTTATTTGATCACATTGTGTTTTGTCTCATTCATCAAAAAAAATATTGTTCAACTTTTTTGTTCTTTGGAGGAATAATTGCTAAATTTTGAGTGGATTTTTGCAATTTTCCCCTAATTTACAAAAGAGTATTGGATATATAAAATAGATAATGAAAAGCAAAACCAAGATGCCTACCATTTATACTAAAGATGCTCTTGTTCGTACCAAGATGAAAGGTAATAACGATCAAATGTCTCTCATTTTGGTTACAAAAGATGCTCATCATTAGTACATTGTGATATACTAAGATAAAAGGGAATCCCAATATGCCCTGTCTATTTTGTTTGGTCATTTCGGTACCAAATTCAATACGTGTTTCTCGTATGTGAATAAATTGAAAAAAATAAAAGTACAAGTTCTGAACGATGCCCTGTTTTAGTCTAGCATGTTCGACTCGATCTCGATTTTGATATACATTTAGAGATAATAAGGTAGTGTCATCTCAATTTTCCAATGGAATATCACTATTTTGGTTATCGATCTTTAATGGAGATCAGTTATCAACTTTCAAGAAATGAGAGCGAATTTAAGAAAGGCGATGCGAGAGGAAATGGTTGTGAGAGACAAAAACTTATGATCTATGCATATATTTATAATTGGAAAGGTGAAATTTGAGACATTTTTTATTAATATTATAATTTTTAAAACTTATTATTAAAATATAATTAGTTTGAAACTTATTATTTAAATATTGTAGTTTTAAATTTCCGGTCAAAGGTCGTCTCTTCAAGAGACGACCTTGAAACACGTGTCACACATCACCTGACGTGATAATAAATTAAAAAAAAAAAACAAAATTTGTGGAGGTCGTCTCTTCAAGAGACGACCTCTGCACATTTAACCAACAAAAGTACTTCTGGCAAGGTGGTGAACTCGGCACCTATCTTTCTCCCCTTCCCTTGTTCGAGTCTCAGCGGCTGCAATTTTACGTTTTCTTTTTTTTTTTCTTTTCGTTTTCTTTCTTAACGTTTTCTTTTTTTTTTTCTTCCGTTTTTTCTTTTCGTTTTCTTTCTTTTTTCGTTTTTCTTTTTTTTTTTTTTTCGTTTTCTTTCTTTTTTCTTTTTTTTTTTCGTTTATAGTTTTTTATTTTTAAAAATATCAGTAGTTTTTTTCTCTTCTTTCACTTTTCTTAGAAATTTGAAGTTTTTTATTTAAAAAAAAATGAAATTTGAAGTATGAAATAAAAATAAAAATTTTTATACCATTTGCTTTATATTTTTATTTTGAATTATAAAATTATTATAACCAGCTTTTAAATTTAGCTAATTGAGATAAAAGAAAAATAAAAAAGAGAAATATGACAAATAATCAAATTGTTGTTATTTTTATACCAATAACAATGGTTTCAATGAATAGTGAAAAAAGAAAATGTTTATTTTATATATTAAATTAATTCAAAATAAAAATATAAAGAAAATTGTATAAAATTTTTTATTTTTATTTCAGACTTCAAATTTCATTTTTTTTCTTAAAATAAAAAACTTCAAATTTCTAAGAAAAGTGAAACAAGAGAAAAAAAACTACTGATATTTTTAAAAATAAAAAACTATAAACGAAAAAAAAAAAAGAAAAAAGAAAGAAAACGAAAAAAAAAAAGAAAAACGAAAAAAGAAAGAAAACGAAAAGAAAACGAAAAGAAAAAACGAAAAAAAAAAAAAAAGAAAACGTTAAGAAAGAAAACGAAAAGAAAAAACGAAAAAAAAGAAAAACGAAAAAAAGAAAGAAAACGAAAAGAAAAAACGGAAAAAAGAAAAGAAAACGAAAAGAAAAAACGAAAAAAAAAAAAAACGTTAAGAAAGAAACGAAAAGAAAAAACGAAAAAAAAAAAAAAAAAAACGTAAAAGTGCAGCCTCTCTGAGACTCAAACAAGGGAAGGGGAGTAAGCTAGGTGCCACGTTCACCACTTTGCCAGAAGTATTTTTGTTGGTTAAATGTGCAGAGGTCGTGTCTTGAAGAGACGACCTCCGCAAATTTTGTTTTTTTTTTTTATAATTTATTATCACGTCAGGTGATGTGTGACACGTGTTTCAAGGTCGTCTCTTGAAGAGACGACCTTTGACCGGAAATTTAAAACTACAATATTTAAATAATAACACTACAACAAATTATAGCTTTAATGTCGGACAAAAAAATGGGCGCGGGGCTTTTAATGTCGGACAAAAAAACACGCGGGCCTTTTAATGTCGGACGCGCGCATTTTGAAATTTTCGGACATTTAATGTCGGGCATTGCCCGACATTAAAAGAGACGTTTAATGTCGGGCAGGTGCCCGACATTAAAGGTGCCCGACATAAAAAGAAAAAGCAGTAAATTAAAAGAGTAAAGTTTTCTCTCTCCCCGACAGAAAGCTCATCTCCCAAACAGTGAAACCCTTTCTTTCTCTTCAACCTTCGGACGATCGACTTCATTTCCCTTCAACCATCGACGGCGTCTGGGCATTTCATCGGCGGCGAGTTTCTTTCTCTCATCGAAGGCAGCTTTCTTTCTCTCATCGGCGTCTGGGCATTTCATCGGCGGCGTCTGGGCATTTCTTTCTCTTCTCACTGACCATCGACGACAACTTCATCGACGGCGACTGGGCATTCCATCGACGGCAGCTTTCTTTCTCTCATCGACGGCGACTGCGACATTTTCTTCTCATCTCCGGCAGGTGGGCTTTCGTGGTGGTCGTGGTTCCAGATCTGACAGCGGCATTTTTCTTCTCGTCTCTGTTCGTTGGTACGAATTAGTGGTGGTCGTGGCCGTTTGTGCGTAAATCTGAGGTCGTGGGTAGCAAATCCGACACGGTTTAGTCCGATCTGTTCGATTTCTAAGATTTGAGTGGTAAATTTTTTTTTTCTTTTTTTTTTTTATTTTATAAAATGTAGAGTTTATTTATTTATTTTTGGTCGTTTGTGCATTGGAGCATGTTTCAAGGAATGGAAATAAATTTTGTTGGTCGTTTGTGCATTGGAAGCATGTACCTAATTCGCATGTACCTAAAGATGGTGTGTGGATGAATATATTTTACACACACAAAAGTGAAAGAGTGTAGTAGTGTATAGTATTGGTTTTGGACAATGATTTCAAAATTGGGTGTTGTGTTGAAAATGATAAAGTTTGATTTTGGTTTTGGCATTGTTATTGTATTGTGTGTGTGTATTACAATTGCTTTGCATGTTCCCCACAAAATTATAGGTGTCGGGTCAAAGAAATGATGGCCTTTCCTTTCTTAGAAACACATTATTTGTTGAATCCCAAACCAAAAAGAGAGGGAAAATGCCCTAAAATGTTGAGTTTTTTTAGCTTTGGAAAATGAAACTCACAACCAAACAAAAACCAACCAAGTCATGTTTTGAAAGTGTTTGTTTGAGTTTATGGTTTTTGTTTAGTTTTTTGGGAAGTTAATTGATACTTAAGACATCTCTTGAAATTGTTTGTTATAATTCGTTATTTTGCTTGAGTTTAGTGGAGAAATGTTTTAATTAGGATTTTAAAGTTGGTTGTTTTAATTTATGTTTTTAGTTGAGTTTAGGTGGAAGTTGATAAATACTTAAATTAAGTTTTGAAATGGTTTGTTTGAGTTTATGGTTTGTTTGAGTTTAGTTTTATAGGAAGTTGATTGATACTTAAGATATCTCTTGAAATTTTTTGTTATAATTCGTTATTTTACTTGAGTTTAGTGGAGGAGAAGTTGAGAAATGCTTTAATTAAGATTTTAAAGTTGGTTGTTTTAGTTTATGGTTTTAGTTGAGTTTAGGTGGAAGTTGATAAATAGAATTAAATTTTGAAATTGTTGGTGTTAGTTTGTAAGTTTAGTTAAGTTGAGGGTTGAGAAATACTTCTTTATGGTTTGAAATTGTTTGTTTGTTGATTTATAAGTTTAGTTTAGTTGGGGGGGGGGGTGAGAAATACTTGTGTTATGGTTTGAAGGTGTTTGTGAGTTTATGTTTTAGTTGGATTTATTGGGAATTTGATGGATACTTAAGTCATGCTCTAAAATGGTTTGTTTGAGTTTATGGTTTTCGTTTAGTTTTATGGGAAGTTGTTTGATACTTAAGATATCTCTTGAAATTGTTTGTTATAATTCGTTATTTTACTTGAGTTTAGTGGAGGAGAAGTTGAGATCAAATGCTTTAATTAGGATTTTAAAGTTGGTTGTTTTAGTTTATGGTTTTAGTTGAGTTTAGGTGGAAGTTGATAAATACTTAAATTAAATTATGAAATTGTTGGTCTTAGTTTGTAAGTTTAGTTAAGTTGAGGGTTGAGAAATACTTATTTATGGTTTCAAATTGTTTGTTTGTGTGTGCTTATTAGTTTAGTTGAGTTGGGTGGTGGGGGGTTGAGAAATACTTGTGTTATGGTTTATGTTCTTAGTTGGATTTATTGGGAATTTGATGGATACTTAAGTCATGTTGTGAAATGTTTTGTTTGAGTTTATGGTTTGTTTGAGTTTAGTTTTATGGGAAGTTGATTGATACTTAAGATATCTCTTGAAATTTTTTGTTATAATTCGTTATTTTACTTGAGTTTAGTGGAGGAGAAGTTGAGAAATGCTTTAATTAAGATTTTAAAGTTGGTCGTTTTAGTTTATGGTTTTAGTTGAGTTTAGGTGGAAGTTGATAAATACTTGAATTAAATTTTGAAATTGTTGGTGTTAGTTTGTAAGTTTAGTTAAGTTGAGGGTTGAGAAATACTTCTTTATGGTTTGAAATTGTTTGTTTGTGTTGATTTATAAGTTTAGTTGGGTGGGGGGGGGGGGGGGGGTTGAGAAATACTTGTGTTATGGTTTGAAGGTGTTTGTGAGTTTATGTTCTTAGTTGGATTTATTGGGAATTTGATGGATTTAAGTCATGTTGTGAAATGGTTTGTTTGAGTTTATGGTTTGTTTGAGTTTAGTTTTATGAGAAGTTGATTGATACTTAAGATATCTCTTGAATTTTTTTGTTATAATTCGTTATTTTACTTGAATTTAGTGGAGGAGAAGTTGAGATCAAATGCTTTAATTAGGATTTTAAAGTTGGTTGTTTTAGGGTATAGTTTTAGTTGAGTTTAGGTGGAAGTTGATAAATACTTAAGTGATGTTTTGAAATGGTTTGTTGAGTTATCTCTTGCAACTGAGATAATATATCATGATCTTGACTTTTATTGTCAAGATCGTGGACTTGAGTGAACAAGGAACTCGTTAGTAGTTCAAATTTCACTCATTTTCTTCTTAATGAACTAAAAAGTACACAAGTTTAAGTAATAATTGTTCTTCTTTGTAGATTAACCTCTCAAGCAACACAATTATAGTAATGGATAAGTCGTGGATGACAAAAAGTCGAATGTCAGAAGAATATTGCTTCGGAGTTGAGATGTTTATTGAAAATGGATTACGACATTCGAATAGACCGAATATCATTCGTTGTCCATGTTTGAAGTGTGTGAATGTAAAGTTTCAAAATGTGAATATAGTAAGACACCACTTGTTTGTTCATGGTATCGATCAAAGCTATAAGACATGGATTTGGCATGGTGAATCACAATCAAATAAGGAAGACAATGGAAATGCGTCTATTAGTGGAAAAGTTGAAGTTGAAAATGACGATGATGTTGAGGACACAATAGGAATGTTTGAGGCTGCACATGATTATTTTAATGACAAATCTAAGGTTTTTGAGGATATATTAGAAGATGTCAAGAAACCATTATATACGGGTTGTAAGAATTTTACCAAGATATCTACTTTGATAAAGTTTTATAATTTGAAGGCAAAATTTGGATGGAGCGATAAAAGTTTCACTGAGTTATTGACAATACTCCGTGTCATCTTACCAAGCCCTAATGAAATTCCAATTTCAACATATCAAGCAAAAAAGACTTTGTGTACTCTTGGAATGAAGTATGAGAAGATACATGCGTGTATTAATGATTGTTGTTTGTTTAGAAAGGAACTATCTGATGCAGAAGTATGCCCTATATGCGGAACATCAAGATGGAAGCTTCGAAAAAATTCGAACCATGTGATGAAAAATGTTCCAGCAAAAGTTATGTGGTATTTCTCACATGTTCCAAGATTTCAACGGATGTTTCGAAGTAAAGAAATATCGAATTTGCTGAAGTGGCATGCTAAAAAACGAGAAAGTGATGGACACTTACGACATCCTGCGGATGCACTATCGTGGAAACAAGTAGACAATATGTGGCCAGAGTTTGGTTTAGAACCTAGAAATCTTCGTCTGGCTCTTTCTACGGATGGTTAGAAATCTTCGTCTGGCTCTTTCTACGGATGGTGTCAATCCACATGGTGATCTTAGTAGTAGATATAGTTGTTGGCCAGTTATGTTGGTGACGTATAATCTACCTCCATGGTTGTGCATGAAACGAAAATTTTTGATGTTAACTGCATTAATATCTGGCCCTAAACAACCAGGAAATGACATTGATGTTTATTTAGCTCCACTAGTTGACGATTTGAAAATGCTTTGGAATGAGGGTGTGGAATGTTATGACATACATGAAGAAAATTTTTTCACTCTCAAAGCTATTTTATTGTGGACTATTAATGATTTTCCTGCGTATGGCAATTTGAGTGGTTGTACAGTAAAAGGATATCATGCATGTCCAATTTGTGGGGAGAAAACTGCATCTACTTATTTGCCTAAAGGAAAAAAGATGGCGTATCTTGGGCATCGAAAGTTTTTACCCCATAACCATCCATTTAGAAAGCAAAAGAAACATTTCAATGGCGAACAAGAATTGAGTTTCGCTCCCGAACCATTAAATGGAGAGGAAATTTTTGCAAAAACAAGCGAATTCAGATATTCATTTGGTAAGAAAGCAGGAAAGGAAAAAAACAATGGAGATCTTGCAAGTAGCTATTGGAAGAAGAAGTCCATTTTCTTTGAGTTAGAATATTGGAAATATTTTCAGGTGCGACATTGTTTAGATGTGATACACATCGAAAAGAATGTTTGTGCAAATATTATTGGTACGCTACTTGATATTCCTGGCAAAACAAAAGATGGATTAAAAACTCGTTTGGATTTGGTTGAATTGAACATTAGATCAGAATTGGCTCCTCAGTTGGGAGAGAAAAAGATCTTCTTACCCCCAGCATGTTATACACTATCACGAATGGAGAAATTGAACTTGTGTAAGACACTATCCGAAATCAAAGTACCTGAGGGCTATTCATCCAACATACAAAATCTAGTGTCGCTCACAGATTTAAAACTTTATGGACTCAAGTCGCACGATCATCACGTTCTTATGCAACAATTATTGCCTGTGGCAATTCGTGGCATTTTACCAAAGCATGTTAGACTCGCAATCATTCGCCTATGTTTCTTCTTCAATGCTATATGTAGTAAGACAATTGATTCATCCAAGTTAAAAGGCTTGCAAGAGGATATAGTGGTCACATTATGCCTGTTAGAGAAATATTTTCCACCGGCATTCTTCACAATAATGATGCACCTTGTGGTGCATCTTGTAAGAGAGGTAGAATTTTGTGGACCAGTGTATTTGAGATGGATGTATCCTTTTGAACGATATATGAAAGTACTGAAAAGTTATGTAAGAAATAAAAATCGTCCTGAAGGATACATTGGAGAAAATTATATCGTAGAAGAGGCCGTAGAATTTTGTTCTGAATTTATCTCTGGAATTGAAAGTATTGGATTGCGCTCATCGACAAGGAAAGAGAATCCAGAAATTGATAGACCATTGTCTGTTGCTTCCTATTTCAGACCGAGTAAGGATCAGTTAAATCAAGCTCATCTTTATGTTCTTCAAAATGTAAACAACGTGCTTCCATATGTAGGGTATGCACACTAATCTAAGTCCTTACACAATTTTCTGATTATGTGATGATGTACTAACTTTGTTATTTAAATGAATCCAATAGGCAACACATGAACACTTTGTCCAGAATCAATCCCAGTAAATCTAAAAACAAAAAATGGCTTCAAGACGAGCATAATCGCACATTTAGTAGTTGGTTGCGCACTCGGGTAATTACTAGAGCCAAACTCTTTTAGTTACAATACAAAGTTAGTAACTAATCATTTAAATATAAAACTCAGGTTGCACTTGCCCTTGAGGTGCCAAGAAACTCCATACCATCATCTTTAAGATGGATAGCTCATGGGCCTCGTCCAGATGTCGCCACATATGCTGGTTACGTGATAAATGGTATTTGCTATCATGCAAAGAAACGTGATGACATTAGGAATGTCCAAAACAGTGGAGTTATGGTAACAGCGAATACAATGCAAGTTTCTAGTGCTAAAGACAAAAATCCTATCATGTCGGACATGACATTTTATGGTGTCATACAAGAAATATGGGAACTTGATTATCACGATTTAACTGTTATTTTATTCAAATGTGACTGGGTTGAGAACAATAACGGACTTAAAATAGACGAGTTTGGGTTCACTACTGTAGATCTTAATCGCATTGGGCATAAATCAGACTCATTTATTTTGGCCTCTCAAGTCAAGCAAGTATTCTACGTAAAAGATCCCCTAAATCCACGTTGGTCAGTGGTTTTAACACCACCTCAAAGAATAGTTGAAGAAGATTTCTATGAAGATGAAGTTGGAGATATTGTCCAAGATTGTGGTTATGGGGTCCTAGAAAGAATGCCTAATCTTGATGTATTTCAGGATGACGATGAAATGTCATCAACATATGCTAGAAATGATTGTGAGGGTATATGGGTTGATAAATAGTGTGTTGAATATGGTATTATCTCAAATTCATTTATTGATTATATTTTCTATAAGTTAATAGATCTTATAAGTTTATATATCTCATTAATGTATGTTTTGTGTCTTTCTTGCAGATTGTTACAATGAGTGAAGAAAGTAGTAGTAGTGGAGATGAAAGAAATGTGTTTATCCAACCACGAGTGCCAGGACGAGGGCCTACTACGATGCATAGATTGGCACGCCTAAGAAATAATGGAGAACGCTTGACGATTGTTTACAACAATCAAGGTCAAGCTGTTGGAGATAATGCTAACCAGATGCAAAGTTACATAGGGGTTTGTGTGAGACAACAAATCCCAATAACATACGAAAACTGGAAGGATGTGCCTAAGGAAATGAAGGATAAAATTTCTGATTGTATAGAGGTAAAAAGTTTATTGATCTATAGGAGTGAATAGCTTATTTAGTTTACTTGTTTTGCTAATTACTTTGGTATTTTTTTTATGCAGATGTTGTTCGTGGTGGACCCTAGGTCCAAGAGTAGTATACTTCAATCTGCGTCTAGAAAATTTCGAACATTCAAGACATACCTAACGCAGAAGTATGTCAATCCATTAAAAGATGAACCAGAGCGTTTGGCAACTCCTCCTTCTAAATACTCACATATTGAACAAAAGGATTGGGAGACATTTGTGAGTAGTAGACTAACATCAAAGTGGGAGGTAAATAAACTTTAGATTAGTGAAATTATTTTGTAAATTAAATATTCATGCATTCAATTTGTTGTTTTTTGTCATTCAAATTAAATATACAGGCGTTAAGTAAGGCTCAGAAAGAAAGACGAGAGAGATGCTTGTATAATCATCACATCTCTCGTAAGGGATATGCAAATCTTGCCAAAGACTTAGTAAGTACGACTATTTGAAGTAAATGACATGAAAATTTGTGTATACCTTCAATAATATGTATATTTGTACAGGAATTGACCGAGGATCCTTCCAATCGTGCAATTCTATGGAAGGAAGCACGCAAAGGAAAAAATAAAGAATATTGCGATGAGGTCACTGTGGCACGTGTCAATCGAATTGTAAGTTTTTATATATATATTTGAAAGAAGTTTTGGATTATGTGATACTTTAGTAATTGAAAAAATCTTATTGAAATGTTTATGATAGGACGAATTAGCTGCACTAAATGAAGGTAGGGACATCTTAACTGAAGCGTTGGGCACGCCAGAACATAGAGGGCGTGTAAGGGGAGTGGGCGAGTTCGTAACGCCCTCTGTGTACTACAACGTTGCAAGAGAGAAGTCAAACTTGAGTCAGCAACCGCAAAGCGAAGCTTCGAGTGTGAAGACCGAAGCCCCTCGCCGAAAGACACCACAAAGCGACGCTTCGAGTGCCACGCATAAGAAGTCAAAAGGAAAAGATGTTGTTCGTGAGATATCTGAGAATAAAGAGGTAAATTATTATTATCCTTGTTGGAATTTTATATATATGTATATACTTAGCTTCGACGTTTTAAACTTTTGTAGGCTGGAACACCTTGTCACCTAGCGATGGTCTCTATGGATAATATTGTTGCCGTAGGCACAATGTATGAGTCGCATTCACAAAATGCAACCATCCATGGAGTTCCATTAGGAGTAGAAAATGTCCGCGTTGTGGTGGACATGGTGATAGGTGCTGATTGTGAATTACCGATTCCTGTGAACGATGAACTACAAACGTTGTATCAAGCCGTCGGTAATTTTGTGGGATGGCCTCGCAGATTTGTTATTACTGTAGATGACAAAGAGGTATGTTTATTTTTTATTGAAATAATTTTTTTAAAAGAAAGATAGTGACTTCATATCTTTTATAGGAGCCTCCTGCCAAAGCTAAGCCCGTAGTACAATCGAGCAAACACACAGAGGCCCATGTTACTATTAAGCTCCTAAATAGATACGCAGTGTTTTCGATGAGACAAGAAGATACACTAATGATCACAATGCCCGAGCGTATCTTGGGAAAGGAAGCATCGGTATTTTTACATCGCGAAGACATCCAACAATATTGTGGGAATGTGGAGATAGGTTACTCGTGCATACTCACGTACATTACGTAAGTAAACAAAGTTATTACACAATTTGACTTATGTTGTTTTATACTTGTGTTGCTTTAAAAATTTAGTTGAGTTTGGTAGGGAGGGGGGGTGATGTATTATGTTTTATGGAAGTGTTTGAGTTGATGAATACTTATGTATTATGCTCTTGAAAAATGCTTGACTTAAGTTGTATTATTGGAGGTGTTGCTTTAGAAGTTTAGTTGAGTTTGGTAAGGAGGGGGGGGGGGGGGAATGTATTATGCTTTATGGAAGTGGTTGAGTTGATGAATACTTATGTATTATGCTCTTGAAAAATGCTTGACTTAAGTTGTATTATTGGAGGTGTTGCTTTAGAAGTTTAGTTGAGTTTGGTAGGGAGGGGGGGGAATGTATTATGCTTTATGGAAGTGTTTGAGTTGATGAATACTTATGTATTATGCTCTTGAAAAATGCTTGACTTAAGTTGTATTATTGGAGGTGTTGCTTTAAAAGTTTAGTTGAGTTTGGTAGGGAGGGGGGGGAATGTATTATGCTTTATGGAAGTGTTGAGTTGATGAATACTTGTATTATTTTCTTTAGGTACCTTTGGACTGTACTTGATCCCGAGATAACAAATAAGTTTTTTCTGGTTGATCAAACAACAATCTCATCGTACGTGAAGTCTCAAGAACTTCGTTCTAGAAATCTA
Source organism: Luffa acutangula (assembly GCA_036850905.1). Classification (NCBI taxonomy): domain Eukaryota; kingdom Viridiplantae; phylum Streptophyta; class Magnoliopsida; order Cucurbitales; family Cucurbitaceae; genus Luffa; species Luffa acutangula. The sequence continues at coordinate 39,447,340 of CM072087.1, forward strand.
TCTAACAGACTAGATATGGTTGATTTGGATCAACTAGTTCTCATTCCTTTTAACACTGGGTAAGTAATTCTTACTAGCGACATTTACTCCATTGTAACTTTTCTTATTCATAAATAATAATCTGATCAAAATTGTGATTCTACGTAGTCGTCATTGGATGTTGATCGCGATCCAGCCTCGAGAAAACACTGTGTATATATTGAATTCTCTGCGTAGTAAAGTTGAAGAAGAGTTTAGTGGAACTATAAATACGTAAGTGTGTCTCAAGTATTTGTAGTGTTTAAAAGGAAAAATATAACTTGAATTGTTCTAATGTTTTAAATTATTTAGGGGGTTGAGAATGTGGCAAGCTAAGCACTCGCTTCCTCAATATCGATCTGCTATTAGTTGGAAACTAGTGAAGGTAAATTCACATTCATGATATTATAGACAGTGAAATATTGTATGCATACTCAAGTATGTTCTTTTTCATTGTAGTGTCCTCGTCAAACAGGTTCGACAGAGTGTGGGTATTTTGTGCAAAAATATATAAGAGAAATAATGCACAACTCTACTACCCCTATAACTAAACTTGTAAGTAGTATCACTATCCTTACATATTATAATTTATGTTTCGTTTCATTCTTTTATCATGTAATTGTTTTTGTTTTGTTGTAGTTTAACACAAAGAATGCATTTACACAAGACGAGATTGACGAGGTTCGTATAGAATGGGCAAATTTTGTTGGAGGATTTGTGTAATCTAGATGTACTTGAATATACATTAATTAGCTTGAAATGTGTTTATATATAGTGGATGATTTGTTTAGATGTACATACTTTTCAATAGTGAATGTTCATATGTGTTCTCTCTTGATCTGAAAATGCTTCATTCTGGAATATTTGGTTGGATCTAATTTGTGGAGGGACGGGTGGTCCAAGTATTATATTGTAAATGATATATGAAAGTGTTTGTATTTCAAATTGGTTGTGACATGAAAAAATTGTGTTTGGATTGACCTATTTGTATTGGAAATTATAAATTGCAGATTCTATTTTTGTTTACAGGAAGGAAGAAATAGTATTGTTGGTTAGCTACGTTTGCAACCAACAATTTTTTTTATTTAATATTGAATGAAAATGATGACGGGCATTGCCTGTCATTGAAACATACAAAAACGGATTTTTAATGTCGGACATATTATATAGGAAAATTAAAATCTGCAAACTTTTAATGTCACACATTTAATGTCGCACGCTTCTGATGTCGCCACTTTTAATGTCGGGCAGGACCGACCTTTTAATGTCGGACAACGCTTTTAATGTCGGGCAATGACCGACATTAAATGCGACCGACATTAAAACCATGCTATCTATGTCGGTCAACCAAAAAACAAAACAGTCTTTTAATGTCAGGCAAGACCGACATTATAAGTACACTTTTAATGTCGGACAAAGCTTTTAATGTCGGGCAATGACCGACATTACAAGCGACCGACATTAAAACCGTGCTATTTATGTCGGTCAACCAGACAACAAAACATTCTTTTAATGTCGGGCAAGACCGACATTATAAGTGTACTTTTAATGTCGGACAGGGTCTTTAATGTCGGGCATTGACCGACATTAAAAGTGACCGACATTAAAAGTGGCTTTTAATGTCGGTCATTGACCGACATTAAAAGTGACCGACATTAAAACTTTTAATGTCGGTGTTTTTAATGTCGGTCGTTGACCGACATTAAAGGCCTTTAATGTCGGGCATTGCCCGACATTAAAAGCCAAAATTGTTCCAGTGTAAGTTTCAAACTAATTATATTTTAATAATAAGTTTTAAAAATTGTAATATTAATAAAAAAATGTCCTGAAATTTGTACCTTCATGTTGGAAAAGCTTGATATTCTTTCTTTTATTCACATGGTGGATTAAAAGTTTTAATAGCCCCTTTTTATCAATCACCACTTAATTAATTGTTAAGATCATTCTGAAAATAGGGTTATTAAAGGTCATTAAAGGTCTCTTTTGATTGGTTCTTTTTTTTTCATTTTAAAAAATAATGTTTACATATATATTTATATTTTTAGCTAAGAAAATGCGAACAAATTCAAGACCTAATTCTTTAAATAATAATAATAATTTAAATGTAGTTTTTAAAAAGTAAAAGATGTCAATAATGAACAAGGTTTTTATAGAAAGTAAAAAGCTAAAAATAAACTTATTATCATCAACTTATCAAATGGTTCCAACTACTGGTTTAACTTTTCAAGTGTTTAATTTTAAAAATAAATCATTTTGAAAAAATTTCTAGGGTTTGACAACTACTAAAAATGACTTGTTAGAAAATGGGATTGATAAATAAACTATTTTGAGAAGAACATTTGAAACCAACTTTTTTAAAAAGACTTTTTAAGTACACAATAACTTGTGTATAAAAAACACCTGAGGAAATGTAACCAAACATATGAGTGTTTAAATTCTAAACAAATTTTATACAAAATGTTTTTTAAAAATTGCATTCTTAAAAAATATTTAAATTAAAATGTATTCCAAACGGACCCGTAATCGTCAATCAATTCATCTTTTTTAAATGTATCATATTGAATTATTGAGCCACATACTGATAAGCACACATATTTTGTAAGGGACTACCGGACATCCACATATCTCCACAATGGTATGATATTGTCCACTTTGGGCATAAGCCCTCATGGCTTTGCTTTTGGATCACCCAAAAGGCCTCATACCAATGGAGATACTTGTCCTCCCTTATATACCCATGATCATCCCCTTATCTAGCAGATGTGGGACTTTGGACGCACTCCCAACAATCCTCCCCTCAAACAAAGTACCACCGAGCCTCCCCTCAAATAGTCATCTATTCGTCCAACTCTCTAGGCTTCACCGCTTTAGCGAGAGTTCTTGCTCTTATCTAGGACGAATCCTCTTCTCCGGAGTATACCCGCCCACCCAGAGCTCAACCACGGACCTCCACCATGACTATTAAGGCTCACAACTTCTTTGTTCGGAACCCGAGGATTCCACCCAACACGGCTACTCCCGGGGCATGGCTCTGATACCACTTGTAAGGGACTACCAGACAACCACATATCTCCACAATGGTATGATATTGTCCACTTTGGGCATACACCCTCATGGCTTTGCTTTTGGATCACCCCAAAAGGCCTCATACCAACGGAGATACTTGTCCTCCCTTATATACCCATGATCATTCCCTTATCTAGCCGATGTGGGACTTTGGACGCACTCCCAACAATCCTCCCCTCGAACAAAGTACCACCGAGCCTCCCCTCAAATAGTCATCTATCCGTCCAACTCTCTAGGCTTCACCGCTTTAGCGAGAGTTCTTGCTCTTATCTAGGACGACTCCTCTTCTCCGGAGTATACCCGCCCACCCAGAGCTCAACCACGGACCTCCACCATGACTATTAAGGCTCACAACTTCTTTGTTCGGAACCCGAGGATTCCACCCAACACGGCTACTCCCGGGGCATGGCTCTGATACCACTTGATAGGGAATTACGGGACACTACACATATCTCCACAATCGTATGATATTGTCCACTTTGGGCATAACCCTCATGGCTTTGCTTTTGGATCACCCAAAAGGCCTCATACCAATGGAGATACTTGTCCTCCCTTATATACCCATGATCATCCCCTTGTCTAGCCGATGTGGGACTTTGGACGCACTCCCAACAATCCTCCCCTCGAACAAAGTACCACCGAGCCTCCCCTCAAATAGTCATCTATCCGTCCAACTCTCTAGGCTTCACCGCTTTAGCGAGAGTTCTTGCTCTTATCTAGGACGACTCCTCTTCTCCACCCGCCCACCCAGAGCTCAACCATGGACCTCCACCATGACTATTAAGGCTCACAACTTCTTTGTTCGGAACCCGAGGATTCCACCCAACACGGCTACTCCCGGGGCATGGCTCTGATACCACTTGATAGGGAATTACCGGACATCCACATATCTCCACAATGGTATGATATTGTCCACTTTGGGCATAAGCCCTCATGGCTTTGCTTTTGGATCACCCAAAAGGCCTCATACCAATGGAGATACTTGTCCTCCCTTATATACCCATGATCATCCCCTTATCTAGCAGATGTGGGACTTTGGACGCACTCCCAACATATTTAAATGGGTAGAGAATAAACTTCTTTTTTTATTTTTTTAGCCACGTAAAGGAATCAACTTTTTATACCATATAAACTTGTTTGGTTATTATTATCCTAATACCTTTGACAAAGAAAATTGAAACCGATTTTTTTTAGTACCTAGTTGAGATATTAGAATCTAATAAATTGTTTAGCTCCCGATTGATAACCATTTCATTTTTGGTTTTTGGTTTTTGAAAATTAAGCTTATAAACACTCCTCCCACTTATCTATTTCTTTGGTTTGAACCTGCATCATTCTCATGTTTTCAAAAAACCAAGTCAAATTTTGAAAAAAAAAAAAAGTTTTCAAAACCTTGTTTTTGTTTTAAGAATTTGACTAAGAACTCTAATGTCTCCGTGACCAAAATGAAAACTAAGGTAAGGAAATTGAGAGAAAACAAGCATAATTTTGAAAAATCAAATGGTTATTAAACGGGGTCCTAAACTATTACATGTGTTGTAGTTCAATCATAATCAACTTTAGCACTCAATTAGTTACAACATAAACATTCTACCTAAGGTTAAAAATTGGAATCCTAAATTTCTCACACACACAACATTTTTAATATCATATTCTAAAAATGAAGATTGATTGGTCAAAGATTATCCTATGAACTTGGCTATGTTGAGGATCCCACATCGAAAAGATTGGTGGAGACCTCACAATATATAAGCTTCAAGGGTCACTCCACTCATTGCCAATTGGTTTTGAGATGGAAGCCCATATAATATAATATGGTATCAGAGCCCATTAAACCCAAGCGGGTATTCGGTCCAATAAAAAGAAATTGTGATCCAATCCAAGATTGGTGAACCCAAAGAGGCACCATGTTGAGGATCCCACATCGAAAAGATTGGTGGAGACCTCACAATATATAAGCTTCAAGGGTCACTCCACTCATTGCCAATTGGTTTTGAGATGGAAGCCCATATAATATAATAGGCTAAAGTATGAATAGATTAATACCTTATCGATAGTGTTAAAAAAATAGATGTAATTGATTCGATTGAATTCATACGTTATTTAATTGATTTTCAATAAACTCGAACGACAATTTCAAACTAAATGATCTGCATCTAGAAAGCAAAAAGTTGATCTCGACCTCAATTTTCATAACACATTAATTTTTCGAGTCGAAAAATGAATAAGAGATAGGCTAAAAAACCCTAAGGGGCAGTTTGTTTCGCGGTAATCCAAGATTCCCATGGAATGGGCATCTGGATTACCCCGTTTGTTTTGTGATGATGTAAGATGCCTAGGCATCTCGGGATGCCCAGACATCCTAGGATGCCCACACGAGAGGCATCTAAGAAGATTTTGATGCCCTCCTGATAATTATTCCTTCAAAACAAACACGGTTATCTAAAATGTCGGACATCTATATTTCCGGACATATATAATTTCAGGCATCTGAAAATTCCGATTATCTTGATTACCAAAAAACAAATGGCCCCTAAAAGATTGTGCAGACGTGGAAGATTCCACGTGGCAGAAGCAAGAAGGTGCCACGTGGAATAACTTTATTAGAGGGAACAAACAAATTATACCTAGATTCTCAAAACCGCCAACCGGCAAATGATATAAACACATTGGCCACTTGAGTAATTGAAACACAATGATTTATTGTGTTGTCAGATCTGACAAGGAAAGTGCTGAGCTGGCATATATTTTCTTCCTCTCTCTGCCACGTGGCTTCAACTTGACGGCAATAAATAAATAAATAATTGATTTTTTTTTTTTTTTTTTATTGGAAATGTAGGGCAGGTTCAAAACCTAACCACGGAAAGTGGGGTTTTTCAAACATGGCATGAAAACCTCTTGTCTTTCCTTTTTGCCTTTAGCTTTTATGGGAAGGGATTCTCTGTGGCCCTACCTACACTAAACCCTCAATTAATTACTCCTTTTTGTAAAGTTAATTCCAAAATTAGGTTATATTTGTTAGTGTGTGAATTGGGAAATAGAAACTTTATATATATGTTTGGTTGGATTGTTTTTGTCTTCTTTTGTTCACATGTCATATCATTGAGTGACACTTCATCTTCTTCTTTTCAAGTTTAGTTGCCAAAAAAACAAAAAACAAAAAACAAAATTAAAAGTTAACACTCGTTTGATAACTATTTGGTTTTTTAAAATCAAGTTTTTTTTTTCTTCCAATTTCCTTACATTGGTTTGCATCTTTGTTAATGTTGAGGATCTCATATTGAAAAGATTGGTGGAAACCTCACAATATATAAGCAACAAGGGTTACTCCACTCATTGTCAATTGGTTTTGAGATGGAAGCTCATATAATATAATATGGTATCATAGTCCATTAAACCCAAACGGGTATTCGGTCCAATAAAAAGAAATTGGGATCCGACATGTTGAGGATCCCACATTGAAAAGATTGGTGCCCTCTTCCACAATTTTTATATTTAAAAAAAAAAACATAAAAGGAAGTTTTTTATTCCTTCCCATTCAAAATTCCTAAACTCATTTAATTCATTTTTCATAATTTTGCATTTGCCATCATTTTCACTATCACCCTAGAAATTCATCTTTCTACCACATCATAGCCTTACATTTGCGACAAAAACAGTAAGTTGTTTGTTTATTATTATTAATTTTAATTTTCTTGTCACCAACAATGAAGTTTTTGATTTGTTTCTAAATTTTTTTCATTTGTTGTTTTGTTTTTTTTTCCACCATCCATGTTCATTGAATTTCTTTTCTTCTGTTTGTTATATTTTTCATTGTTAAAAAGTTTTTTAAAAATTAATTTTTTTCTAGACTTTCTAAGAAGAGCCTATAATCAAGGTACTTTTTTTGAAACAATAATCAAGGTAATAAACAATTGTATAGTTTGATTTTTGTCTATTTTTTATATGTAATGGTTTATTTTTTTCATACTATATTGTCATAATTTTATGGGGTATGTTTTACCATACATAATGGTAAATATATACTATGAACATTTTTTTGCCGTACAAAATGCAACAAAATATCAATTTAATTTCATTTTCTCTCTATTGTATATATATAATTATAAATAATTGTTTTTTTTTCATATTTATCATCATGTTATAATGGTGATAAATATATACTTGTTAATTTTTCATACAAAATGGTTAGTAGCATATATGCTAAATTTATGCTTTATAGTACATAAAACCCTAGCTTAATATTCATCAGATAGAGAAGTTCTTTCCTTTTGGAGGCTGGAGCAGAAGTGAAATCTCGTAGAATCTTTGGAGAAAGGAACGATGTTTGTGGGGGAGTTTTTTTTCGAAATCATGAGACCCGAATAGTTATCATTTATATGGTTGTGTTTGCGACTATATATGACAAAAAAAAAGTATCTGGTATATGTGACTACAATGAGTAAAACGAAAAACATATCTGTATGATCTTGTATATTTGCAAATAACTAAATATACCGAGTGTATTTGATAAAATCCATAGTAGGAGAACAATCGTTGGAGAAGAGATGCTTTTATTATTATATTATTTAATGTCGAAGAGTTTTTATGGTTGTATAGTGGTTTTTTTAATAGCTATATTTCTCTTAAATGTAGGGGTATATATATATATATATATTATCAAACAATTAAATATACCAAGTGTATATTTAATATTATAGTTATGACAAAAAAAATCGATATATGTGGCTACAATAATGAGTAAAAAAAAGTAAAAACTTATGTACATAGTATATATAAGCTGGTATATATGAATATAAACGTTTTTCCACAAAATGCAAAAATCTGGAAAAAAAAATATATGATACAAATCAATGCTAAGATTGTCAGACATTTAAAAAAAAATTAGTGTGTGTATATATATCAAAGGTATATTTTTTTTGACACAAGAATAGGCAAACGTCAACCAGCAGAGAAGATCAAAACTAAGCAAACAGCCCCTTGGACTCCCCTATCACAGCTCGTTGTCAACCCACGATCAAACACCCAGTCCAACCACTAGCTCCGCTACAAACTGGCTCATATTCACCATCAAGATCGACGTTGCTTTAGGCCCACTCAACATCAACATGAAGGAGGTTGCAAGCCCACAAATAGCAGCCTGCAAAATTGCCATAAAATAAGGTATCTTGCATATATAACGCATCAAAGCAACCCAGAAAGGTATGGACGGATACAATCTAGAACTATCTTTCCCATCCCATCCCAAGATTGCAAGCCCCGAAACAACACAAGCAGTATAATGAGCCCTGAAAGCAGGTCCAGAAAATGGAAATTCATCATGACAAAACTTTGTATACCAAATGCTACGCTTTTGCCTAGGAGAAGCATACTGCATGATAACAGAAATGAAGCAAGTCAAGGTTAACCAGAAAATTCTCGCGTGAATGTGTGGAAAAGCCTTCCCTAGAACCGCCCTACTTACCCTGGCAAGGTTTATAAGCCCCCTCCACCCATCTTCCCCCTACACTGGAACAAAGAATTCACTCAAAAGACTACAGGAATCAAATCGGTTGTTAACACACACCTCATGCCTCTGGCCAAGGAAATCATTCTCTTTCCTTTCCTTCTGCTTTCATATTCAAACTCACCCTCTCTTTCATACTTTCTTTTTCCTCAAGAATTTCTTTTCTTTCTCAATCTTTCTTTTCTTTTCTCAACTTTCTTTTCCTTTTTCACAATTTTCTTTCTCACTCTTACCTCAATCTTTCCACCTCAAACTCTCATTTTAAAAACACTCCCCAGGCAGGGAGCTAGCTTTCGCATTGCAGAGTAGGGACCCCTAACCCGAGTTTAACTCTTGGCTGGCCTAACTAAACACACTACAGGCAGCTCTTTTCACCCCTTATTTTGCGTCTCGTGCAAATAACTCTAATATGTATCCCAAATAGACTCTCTAGCTCCACCCTATATCCTATCGAGGTGACAATAGACTTAAGGAACTCATAAAGCAAGCCTAAGCTTTCGAGACTAGCTAAAAGAAAGGCCAAGTGCAAAAGGGTCCAATAATAAACCAGAAACACTTAAGACCAGGCTCAGATTATGCCACCAGCTAACACCTCAATCCCAGGCAAAGGAACAACACAACTACACATACAGAGAAAATCACCAACAAATCCCACAACCAATCCCACCACCAGGAATCAAACCACTGCACAGCTGTTTGGCCACACACCCGGTTTAACAAAGATAAACCAAAAGGAAAAATACATTTTTAGTCCTTGAGGTTTGGGTTAAGTTACACTTTGGTCCCTAAGTTTTCAAACTCGACATTTTAGTCCCTGGGGTTTGGATTTCATTACACTATGAGTCCCTTGGTCAAATTTTCCGTTAAATGTTAACAGAACGCTGACGTGACAATAGTCTTTTTAATTTAAAAATCTATTTTTAAAATTTTTTAAATAAAATAATATATTAAATCATTTTTTATTATTTTCATTTTCTTTTTTCATTGTCTTTTTTCTTTTTCCATCTTCTTCTTCTCCCCCTTCAAACCCTAATCACAATTCAGTAGCCACCGCCGCCGCCATCAGACCATCGCCGGTATCGGCACCGTCGCCGACAAAAACTACCGTTTTCCATTTTTTTCTCCCATTTTCTTCTTCTTCCTTCTCCTCCCCCTTTTCTTCTTCTTCTTCCCTCTTCCTCTCTCCCCTTTTTTCTTCTTCTTTTCTTCTTCAACCGTCGTTTGCTCTGTTTCTTGCCGCCGTCGATCTCTACCCAGATCTCCATCTGTATCCCATCTCTGTTTGGATAGATCTCCATCGCTCATCTTCGTTTCTCCGCCCAAATCTCCGTTTCTCACTGGGTTTTTTTTAAAAAAAAAAAAAAAAAACAACTGGAACAAGCCCATTTTTGATCTAAACGAAGGGAAATCGCACGTCGTGCTCGCCGCCATCGATCTCTACCCAGATCTTCATTTCTCATAGTTTTTTTTTAAATAAAGAAAACGACTCCAGATCTGTAACACGAGGTAGCTGAAAAGAAGGGAGAGAGATCTGAACAGCAGCGGTCGGTGGGTTCACTCAATCTGCAGTTCGTTCGCCGCTCGTTTGTAGCCCGCAATCGTTGTTCGTTCGCCGATCTGGACCAGCTTCCTTTTTTTTTTTAAGACATTGGAAGAAAAAGGGGAGAGAGGAAGAGGGAAGAAGAAGAAGAAGAGAGGGAGGAGAAGGAAGAAGAAGAAAATAGGAGAAAAAATGGAAAACTGTGGTTTTTGCCGGCGGCGATGCAGGTACTAGCGATGGTCCGACGGCGACAGCGGCGGTGGCTACTGAATTGTGATTAGGGTTTGAAGGGGAAGAAGAAGAAGATGGAAAAAGAAAAAAGAAATGAAAAAAGAAAATAAAAATAAAAAAATGATTTAATATATTATTTTATTTTAAAAATTTTAAAAATAGATTTTTAAATTAAAAAGACTATTGCCACGTCAGCGTTCTGTTAACATTTAACGGAAAATTTGACTGAGGGACTCATAGTGTAACGAAATCCAAACCCCAGGGACTAAAATGTCGAGTTTGAAAACTTAGGGACCAAAGTGTAACTTAACCCAAACCTCAAGGACCAAAAGTGTATTTTTTCCTAAACCAAACCAGAACCACTCAAAATAAAATACACCGATGCATAGAAACATCAATACTCAGATTTAGCTCCACACACATGCATATGGGATTACACCAGTTCTAACGAAGATAACACCAAGCCAGAACCATGAAAAAGATAAAATAAATTGACTCACAGAAGCATCAATACTCAGATTTAGCTTCACACACATGCATGAGCTACCAACCCCAACCAGTACCAAACAAAGCCCCTATCACATAGACTAACATGCTACCATAAGAGCAAAAACAAAGACAACGAGTAAAAGGGAAACATAGGCCTTCCCTGTTTAGGCACAGCGGGGGGAGGGACTGCAACTGCTTAGATCGGACACCTTTATCGCATAGTAGGCTTCCTCACAAAGATGAAACAACATCACCCCTTAGGGCATCAGAAATCTCGCTAGGCCCTTCTTCAAGCCAAACACGGTCAGCATAAGAAAAGGCCAAGCTAGCCAAAGCATGTGCCACCATGTTCCCCTGGCGTGGCGAAAACAAAATCTTACTATTGTCCCAAGGATGGAGGGCCCTTCGGACGTCATCCATCAACCGTCCTACTTCCGACACATCCTCCATACCACAATGAAGGATTTTGACCAATCTCAAAGAGTCAGTCTCCACCACAAAATCAACAAACCCCAGCTGGCGAGCAAGCCGAACCCCTTTATACACAGCCCAACCCTCTGCCAAATCCACGCTCCAACACCTCTGTAAGCTGAAACAGGCCACCATAAAAATCTCACCATTAGCCCCACGCAGTACACAGCCACCCCTAGCTTCCCCTGTATCAGGCTTGACAGAGGCATCGACATTAAGCTTCAGCTCTCCAGTAGCTGGCGGCCTCCACCCACCGCATTCTCCGTTATCCCTTTGTTGAGCCTGCAAGCAGTCCCCCGTTAGGCAACACCTCCCACCAGCATGGAAGGAAGCGAGGTAGTCATTTGAAAAGGCCCATAAATCCCGACCGTCTGATTGACCACCCCAACTCAGATTGTTTCAGAGGTTCCATACAGACCACCAGAAAATGACCACAAGCTCAAAATCCGGCCCTGGAAGACTATCCTTCATCGCCCAAATGACTTCCTCGAACCGAAATTGGGAAAAGGACCGGTGGTAAGGGGCAAACTTGGAGCACAACCACATACTCTCAATCACAAGGCAACTCCAGAACAGATGTCGGCGGTCCTCCACACACTCACTACACAAAACACACAGGCTAGAAACATTAAGGTCACGTTTGAGAAGGTTTACCTTAGTAGGCAAGCGGTTATGGAACAATCGCCATAAGAAAAACTTGTGCTTGCTAGGCACATTTAGCCTCCAGAGGCCAGACCACCACGCATGCATCCTATCAGGATTCGACGGTGAAGGTCGGTCCTACACAACCAACATATGAGCAAGTCGATACCCACTCTTCACAGAAAAGGCCCCATGCTTCTCAAAGTGCCAAATTAAACGATCATCCCCCAGGCCATGTCGTAATGGGATTCTCAAGATGGCCTCACAATCCGACTCATTAAAATGGGCTCTGAGCACAGCCTCATTCCATCCACCCGATGTGGCAAATAAATCGCTAACTGTACTAGTATCAGGGAGCGACTGTGAAAATTTATAACATGGTTTTTTTATGGTAAAATGCAAAAAATTTGAAAAAAAAGTTATATTATACAAAATCAATGTGAAAATCATGAGATTAAAAAACGACTTAAAAATTTAAAATCAAATTTAAAACATTTAATTATTAGGTATAATATAGGAAAATGAATAAACAAAATCAAAGAATTTAGTATGGGAAGAGATGAAGATGAAATAAAGAAATTAAGAAATAAAATTAAATTCCTAAAATTGTGGAATTTGGAGAAAATTAAGAAGATGGATTTATTATTGATTTAATTTTAATTAAGAAGGATAATTGATAAAATATTTGTAGGCTTGAAATTAATTGTGGGGAGAGAATCAAGGGTATAATGCTAAGGAAATTAAAACCTAATCCCATAAATTTTCAAATCTTTTAACAATTTTGAAAATATGATTCTAAATCAGGTCATCCACCAAATTTGAAAAAAAAAATACTAGCAATTGTGCTTTTAGAAAAAATCAACCGTAGTTTGTGAGTATATTAATATTTAGTCAATTTCAGCTTTTAAACTTGAAAAATTAGGTTATAATGTTTGGTAAATAAATATTAAATGATTGTGATTTAGTTATAAAGACTAAAATAGATATACCATCAAAATTTATAATTTTTTTGTAATATATAATTTTTAAATAATTGTTTAAAATGTTATATGCTTTCCATTTAAATTAATTTTTGTTTGTTCTAAATTATTTCTTAAGTATTGAGAGAAATAGGTGTGTAATTTATTTTAACAACATCCTGTTACTAATTATTTTTAAAAAAAGAAATTGTTGTTGTTGATGGTTAATTTTGGTCAGAGGAACTCACCTAACCTGCCACCAACGATAAATTTGTAGATGAAGGGGGAAGACGTGGCCTGCAAAAGAGTATTGGTGTGGTGCTAGTCACACCGCCTCCGATGCTTAAGTCGGAAAACGGAAGGGAGAGCTAGAGAGTAAGAGAGAGAATCGAGAATAGCGTTCGGGTCCCCTCTTTAGTGGCGAAGAAAGGTATAAATAGATGTTCATCCACCTAGGGTTTTTAGGTATTCGGAGGCGTTTCGGGACAAACCAGGCGAAACTGGGGCAGCCAGAGGCGGTGAGGACCAAACGGAGCCAGACGAGCTCGGCCTTCAGTCTTGGCCCGTCCCACTTGCCGGTTTCGCCTCTTGGGTCTATCTCCCAGTCCGATTTCTGTCTGATTGTCCTCACTAGTTCCTTGTGCATCGGGGTGATCCAAAATCACCTATAACAGTTGCATTCATCTAATCAATTTGAAAATTTGAGAGACAAATTTGGTTGTGGGAAAAGAATATGAGATATAGGGTATCCATATTAATTTCTTAAAGGATAAAATTGAAATTTGTCCATGATAATCTATTTTTAAAAGTTAGTAGGAACTAATTTTGTTAATGATCGTATTTTATAAGGATAATTGTAATCGATTAATTCATAATCAATTTTATCAAACATGAAAGGCGTTAAATATTTTTCAACCATCATTCCTAACGCTCTCAAAATCATTAAATGGATATTTCAACTCAAAATCGCAGTAGGAAAATTCCTTTTTAATAACGTGAAGATTCTTTCTCTTTGTTATTTCCAAAACTTGAAGATTCTTTTTTACTTTATGTATCTATCGACTATTCAATTACTACGTTTTCAAGGGTTTTTTTTTTTTTCTTAAGCTTATTTATTAATAATGAGTTTTTACTTTTTTTAAAATACTATTTAAATCCTAGCCATTTTTTTTTTAATTTGTGAAAATAACTTTGAAAGTATCTTGAAAAAAATAGGTTGTAAAAGAAGAAAAAAGGGAAAAAAAAAAAACATTCACAAACCATCTATCTTATCGTTTAAAAGAGAAAAAGAATTTTTTTCCAAATTTCAAATTCAAACTAAACCTAAAGAATTTAGGTATTGTTATGGGTAATTTTGGACCACACTGACGAACAAGGAGCTGACAAGGATAATCGGACAAAGGTAGGACCAGAAATCCGACCCATAGGAAGACCGGACCAAAGGGTCGGGCCAACATGGCCCTACCCATATGGTCGGCCTCGGCAAAAGGTCGAGGCCGACCATTCGACCCGTTTGTGCGGGCCGAGCTCGGTCAGTCTCGACCCATTGCCGAGGCCCGGAGATCATGTGAAGTCTGGCGCCAACGAAAACCCTAAGGGAAAGTCTATAAAAAGGGAGACCGCACACGCATTCAGGTACGCAAAACATCAATCTCTAAATACATTTTACGTGCTTTTCGGCCAAGGTTAACTTAAGCATCGGAGTGTGTGTGGTCTACACCACACCGGTGTGCAGCGTTTGCTCGTTTTGCAAGTCACGTTTTTCCCGCCACCTTACAAATTCACTGTTGATCGTCACGTGGAGCGAGGGGCAAATTCCTAAGTGAAATTTGACCATCAACAGGTATTATATATATCATTAACAAAATCATAGCTAAATTAAACAATTAACACAAGTGTTTAATTTTGAAAAAAGTTATAGTGTTTGGCACCACTAAAATGGTTTATTAAAAAATTAGATTGAGAAATAAATCATTTTGAGAGAAACAATTGAAAGCAAATCTTTTAATATATAATAACTTGGGTATAAAAATACTTACGAGAAAAGGTAACCAAACTATAAGTTTTCAATTTTAAACAACTTTTAAAATAAAATATATTCTTGAAAAACATTTAAACTAAAAGGTATTTTAAACCGATCCTTGTGATCAGACTTTGAAATCAAAGCCAAATTTCTAAAAAATAAATATTTTTTATGTTTCATAAATGACATAAATATTCTTATACCTCAACTGGCATAAAGATGTACTGATAACACCAAGTCTGTGGTTTTAATCCCCTACATCCATATCGTCAAAAATAAATAAATAAATAAATGACTAGTGAAAGAAAAAAAAAAAAGAAAAAAAGAAAACGGCGTTGGAGTTTGTAGACGTAGTCGGCGTAGAGGATCTAAACCCCTGATTTAGTGAGTAATGATGATTAAACGACAAAGATTCTTAGTTTAGTTTAATAAATAACATAGTACACATCAGCGACAGGATATTAATTAAATATCATGTTATATGATAAAATATTATTAAATAATGAAATCATTGATTGAATTGAATAATAGTTCTAAATTTGTTGTTGCCACCGCCTAAAAAATATCTTTCCGCCTCTTCGAGTTTTGTGCCACGTTTGTTTTCTTTCCACGCCTTTTCAAAATTATTATTATTTTTTTTTTAATTTTTTGGAAGACGAGTTTAATTTTAATTTATGAACTTCAAACACCTCCTTGGAATTTGTTGCGTAGAGAAAAGTTTTAGAATTATTTTATAAAATATGATTGATAAAATAAGAAACGGGGATAAATTATAAACTTAGTTATTGGAATTTTCTATTTGGTAGATATGCTTCCTTTTCAAATTCATAAGAATATATGATTTTTTTTTTAAAAAAAATGTCTAATAAGTCAACTGAAAATTAAGAAAGTTATGATATATAAAGTTAATAAGTTAGGAATATTTTTAAAATTTATGGCCTAATAGACATAAAATTGAAGAAATTGAAGGGTTAATGATCAATTAGACATTGTTTTTAAATTTAGAGACCTTTTAAATAGAACTTTTGAAATTACTTTAATTTAGCATTTAACCTAGAGACTACAATGTTGAAAAAAAAAATGTAAGCAGCAATTGATATGTATCTTTGACCGAGAGGTCAAAGGTTTGAATCTTTCTACCACAAATGTTTTATGATGGAATGTTTTCAGATTTATTTTTGGTTGAATCAGTGCAATGTAAGGATACATGACTAAATTTAGTAGACTTTTCATTTTAATTTTCAAGTTAATATGACTAAATTTAGTAGACTTTTCATTTTAATTTTCAAGTTAATATGGTTAATAATAATTATTAAATAGAAGTCTAATATAAAGTTTAGAGCATAATTATTTTTTAAGTTTAAGAATGAAATATATGTAATGTTAAAACTAATTTAGTTCATAGATTTTAGTTCTACATTTTGTACTTGAATTTTTTTAAAAAAAAAATTAATTATATTCTTAAACTATCATTTTTTAATCAACTAAATTTAAGTCATTAACATCATTAACTAAATATTAAAATAACATGGTAATCGAATTTACAAGCTACGGGATAGTGTGATATAATGTGAAACAAAGGAGTAAGCAGGAAGATGTTATAAGAGTAGGCAAAATAAATAAAATATTTAAAATTTTAAATTTTAATTTGCTTGTTGGCCCTATTATTTATATTTTGTTGGCTTAATTGCATTTATTTTATCTTTAGTGGCATATTCTCATTCATTAATATTGTGTTAAGTCATCATTAACATTAACATGTCAACATGAGCATGGTTCAATTGACATAAAATTTGTACTAATGACCAAGAATAAGTCTATGGTTTGAGTCCCCTACCCCCACATGTTGTCAAAAAAAAAAAAAAATCATCATTAACATGTCACAATAATATTTGAAAAATAGCACTCACAACAAAAATTTGTCTAAGTTCAGAGATTAAATTTAAATTATACGAATAGTTCCTCCATATTTAAGGCTAACAACTTATAGGTAAATATTTAAACAAAGAAAAAAAAAGAAACTTATATGAATAAGTAATGTTTTTAAGCTTAATTTTTAAAAATAAAAAACTAAAAATCAAATGATTATCAAATAAGATATTAATTTTATGGCCTCGTGTTAATTGTTCTAGTATGGCAAACTTAGGCTAGGGACCTAAAGCTTAACTTTAATTTAATTATTGAAAAAAAAAAGTCAAACGAAAAAAGCAATTGAAAAAAAGAAAAGGCATGAGAGTGGATGTATGACGTGTCATGAGTGTTAATGACGATTGTGGTCACGCCAGGCGGCCCAAGCGAAGCCGTAAACGAAATTGAAGTAAATATCTGACGTGTAAATAACACGTGTCCGATTTACTGTGGGTCGACAGAGAAATATTTTCTCGTGTACTTGTGGGCCCCACTTCAATAAATTCAAGACAAATTTCGTTTTGGTAAATGTGCTGAAGTGGCAGAGGACTAGTGACCAGTCCGTGTGCGTATTCTAATAATTATTCCACGTCAACGTGAATAGATTTCCTCTTCTTTATTTGGATAAAAGATTTTTTTTTTCACCCTTATAAAATAATAATATATTTTGTTTCGCATCTTTATGTTTGCATGATGCAATGAATTTTGTTTTAAAAAGTTGATTTTGTTTGTCACTATTTGTTTCCATTTATTGATTTTAATACTCCTTGTTAATGATAAAGTTAACGAAAAATTGATATTGCATTAATTAAAACGTTGAAATTTTGTTAGACTGAGTATAGTTCAATTAACATAAAATATATATCATCGATCAAAAAGTTGAAGATTCAAATCCTCTATCATACTATTGTTAATGGGAAATTGATGTTGCACTAATATATGGTTGATATTTTGTTAAATTAAACATAACTCAATTGAGTAAATGTGTTTGACCAGAACGTCAGAGGTTCAATTGGAACAAAAATGATGTTGTAAAATGTCATTTCAAAACTAATATAATTGGCAATGAAGGAATAATTCATGTATTTTATAAAGACTGTGAGGTCTTCTCATCTTTTTAATGTGAGATTCTCGACATGTCTCTCAAAGTTGGTAAAAATGTAAAAGTACACTTTTTTAATTGAGTTAAGTATGTTCTATTTTATATTTTAATTAATTTAATAATATGATGTTTTGTCAATCCGAGTATAACACCCCAAACCCAATATTCGGACCAGGCACTGCCTGCATCCCCTACGACTTGGTCGTCACCATACTACCATACTTTTCTTAGATGACATCTAAGTTTGAAGACTATCTCCACATACCAACATGAGTCCTTTTAATGTGCTTTGTCCTTATTCATATGCTTCCTAGGAAAATTTCTAGGAGGTCACCCAACATAGGGCTTAACCAAGCCAAACACACTTAACTTTGGAGTTTCTATGATTGAGCGATCGAAAAAGAAGGTGCATCGGTACCTTGTTGGTATTAACAGTTACTATTAAATTTTGTAAGTTTATCTTGATCATACTTTCATATCCTCAGGACCCATCTCATTTGAATGTGGCCTCGGTTCATTCATTTACTCCTCCTATACTCAAGCGTCACAATAATTAATTTAAAATTTTGACAATTAATTCAATCGCTACTACCAAAAATCGATCCATTAAAATGTTGAAAATAAATTTAGGGAATAGAAATTTTTGAAATAATCAGTATAAATATATTAGTAAATAAAATGGGAACAGAATAAGAGATTAGAAAAACTATAATTTGAACACATAAAAAAACTATAATTTCTGGATTGAGACGCATTATTAAATGTTGTTCATATAGAAATGAATGTGTCCCACCTGCACTAAGTTATTTGGTACTTGACTTCGTAGATGCAACAATCCTTCAAGAAACTTTGTGTGCAACTAAATTCTATTACAAATCCTATCTATAGGAGTGAACAAAAGCCCGACCCCTTCTTTGCCGGTTTCGCCTCTTGGGTCCATCTTCCGGTCTGATTTCTGCCCGGTTGTCCTCGTCAACTCCACCAATATTTTGGATGTGGGATTTTTTATTGGACCGAATACTCGTTTGGGTTTAATGGGCTCTGATACCATATTATATTATATGGGCTTCCATCTCAAAACCAATTGGCAATGAGTGGAGTGACCCTTGAAGCTTATATATTGTGAGGTCTCCACCAATCTTTTCGATGTGGGATCCTCAACAGATTTCAAATATTTAAGTAATTGATACACAATAAATAACATTTATCCCAAGAGTTTTTTTTTTTTTAATCTGTAATAAAAAAAAATCTTTTGAATGGTGGGATGGGAATCATATAGCATATGTTGCTAAGGATAATGATAAAATTACAAAATCTTATGACCAAAACTAAATAAAATAGGATCTTTAATAGTCAAATTATATATACTCCATCCACATTGAATGGAAATGCATGACACAAGTGGATGGTTGATCCATTCATCTTACATTAATTCGGGAAATGGAAGAATATCAATAAATTCTCTTTTATTCTATTTTATTTTTAATAATATGGTTTTTATTTTCTTGCTATGTTTATCAAGCATGTGAGTTGGAATCCAATCAAGTATTTGTATTCTATACTAAAGTTATATAAACTAACAATAAAGAATATGAAAGTTTCTTTTCAAAAAAAAAAAAAAAAATATGAAAGTTTTATAATGAGGTTATTAAAGCAAATCTAACATATTTTAAACTATTATAAAAATAGCATAAAAAAGTACTACAAAATATAATAGAATGAGAATATATTGTAAGTTAATAATTTATATATATATGGATATCACAACAGGTGGGGGAAGGATTCAAACTTCTAACCTTTTTCATCGAGGGTATAATGTCTCAACCAATTAAATTATGTTTAAGTTGACTAATCAATTAAATAGTTAATCAATGGAGATTGATTAGTATCGACAATAAATAAAAAAAAATATAGGTTAATAATGATATGAATAATATAAACTCTCTTTCTTTTTAAATCATATATTTTTTCTAGTATGTTTATCAACAAGTGACATGGATTCCAACCAAACATTTGTTTTCTATACTAGAGGGAAATAACTATATATTCTTTTTTTTTTTTAAAGAAAACTATATATTAATAGTTGTAAAAAAACAATAAATTAATAATATATATATATATATATATATATATATATATATATATATATATATATATATATATATATATATATCAAAATAAAATAAATATATAAAAATTTTATAATGTAAAAGAAAAATTGTGTGGTATGGAAGCCTTCTTACATTTTTAGTTAGGGCCTCAAAATTATTTAGTGATTTTACATAAATAATTATTTTCAGGATTTAAGGTTTTTTTTTTTATGAAAAAAAAAAATAATGGAGATAGGAGATGTATTATAACTACTTTATTTTATTCTCTTACAATTATATTGACTAAAAGTGATTTTTTATGTTATTGGTATCTATTAAACTATACTAAGAAGTTGATGTTTATTAACAACCCTGTTTGGTACAAAATGTGTCAAGAAAATAACAAAAAGAAAAAAAAAAAAAAAAAGTAAGGGGTTGATAAGAATTATAATCCCTAATTTGTAAATATTAGGATGAGCGTGTCTTTTTATCATCAATCTCGAGATTCGCTATCATGTCTAATTTGTTAGTCACAATAAAGACATAATAATGAGAGATGCCTCTTATCTATTTAATGGCTAAAAATGAATAATCTTTAGAAGTAGGTCTTTCACATCAATCTTAAGACGATCTAATCAAACATATAGTCAAGCCACAATTCTTAAAAAGGTCTTCTGATATTATTCCTATTTGAGATTAATTCTCTCTTTCATTTATTTTGTTAGTATGATGTGTTTTTCCTATCTTAATTTTATGAAGAAGAATATCTACCTTATCGAGTTAAACGTACCTGTTTTACTTTGTTATGTATCGCAAGTCTTGAGAAACACTAATCCATTTGCTTTATATAAATTTTATTATTATTATTATTTTACATAAATAATAGTTTTGGGGATTTTTAAAAACTATAGTTATAAAAATATGAATTTTGGTTGCTTGGATAGTGAAAATTCTTTAGGGAGAAATATGATGAATGGAGACTTTAATTTATTCCTTCAAAATATTCTTATAAAAAGTGATTTAAGATGTTTTTACTATACTTATAAATTTACTTTTATTTTTTGAAAAAAACGTGTTTTATACGAGTAAAAAATAGAAATAAAGGGTTGTTAAGAATTATAATCATATAAATTTGTAAATTTTAAGGATGTAAAGAAAAATAAATTTACTTGTATTCAAAATTTGATTATGGTGGGCAACAAACTCATGGTGTATTTGAAATGTCTTTTAAAATATTTATGAGTGACTAAAAAGTATTCTCACAAAAATTGGTATTGTTTTGTTAGAATTTTAAATAAGGGTAAAAAGTGGTTTTAGCTAGTCAATTAAAAAAAAATCTTTTAAATCTTTTTAATAATTGAAATTAGTTTGGAAAATTCCAAAAACACCTCCTCTACGGCCTGATGACGTTACCATACTTGTCTGAAACTGCTTCTAAGTGTGAAGACTATCCCCACAAACCAACACGGGGTCATTTTAGCATGCTTTGTCCTCACTCACATGCTTCCTTGATTGAACCACCGAAAAGGAAGGTGCACCTTGTTAGTATAGATAGTATCTGTCAATTCTCTTAAGCTTATCTTAACCATACTTTCATGTACTCAGGATCTCTCTCATTCGGATATGGTCTCGGTTCATTCATGTACCCTCCTAATCTCGGGTGTCGTAACGCCCCGACTTTTTAAAACCTAAAGATTGACTAGGGACATTACTACATGCATGAATGATTCAAAGAACTATAAAGTTTAAAAAAAAAAATTCTAGAAGTCTAGAATGCATAAAATAGGTAAATAATTTTAATAAAACATTTATTTGGGATCCCAAGAAAACTTGTAAAACATAAAAATATATGAACGCCTCAACATGCCTCAAGCAAATAAGTCTTCGAATATTTACATGGAAAATTCAAATAATGGAAACTAATATGCATAAGCAAAATATGCTGACACTGTCCACCATGGCACCACCAACAACTGTTGTTGATCAGTCGCCTGACACGTTCTCGCCCTTGCCTAAAAAAATTTAAAATAAACAAAGAGTGAGCATTAAAAATACTCAGTAAGTAACCCCTTTACCAGGGTTGGTTATGCAAGCACAAACATTTATGAGTGGGCCTAAACTTTGCTTAAAAAAACTTTATTTCTTGACTATAACGCCAAATGTGATCCTATCGCCACAAAAATTTTATTGTGACCATATCACCACCTGTCATCATGACCATACCACCAAGTTTTAAGAAAATAAGTACTAAAACCAATCCTTGACCATATCGCCAAGTTTTAAGAAAAATTATTAAAAACCATTCCTTGATCATATCGCCAAGTCTTAATAACACTCTTGGCCATATCGCCAAGCTTTCCAACGACGAAATTTTAAGCACGTACGACACCGTGGGTCATGTATATGCACATAAGATCCCCTAACTAACTTTAAGATAATGCCACGTAACATACTTTCATTCCATTTCAATAATAACAAAATGTCAATTCCTAATTTACATATTCATCACTCAACAAGAATATAACATAGTAAATTTCACATGATAACATCCCAATACATGCTCCACCATCAAAACATATTAGTACCCAATATAATGATTTTGTAAATATCCAGACAAACAACAATCACATTAAAATAGTAAATTTTCCAACATGTTGATAGGGGAGTCACTTACATTTGGAAGTTTTATCCAAGTGATTCTTACTCTAAAATTCTCTTAAATTCCAACCACCTTGACTACAACTACACATAGAAATTTTTAAAAAAATTAGAACTTCCCATCCAAGAATTAATTTAAACTCAAACTAGCTTCAGGGAGGTTTCTTTACTCTTGGAACTCACCCAATAACACCAAAACAGTGGCTGGACATCGTCATAAATTGGCGAAATTCTACATATAGGGTGCCGAAATTCAGTGGGTATCCTACAGTTGAAGGGTTAAAATCCCTTTGGCAGCAGAAACAATCAAAACCTTTCTCGAATTAAATTTCAATTATAGAAAAACCGGTACGTTGGCAAATCAATTCAGAAACAAATTTCTAAATTACTAAGATTAAGCATGCTGGAAATTTATTCAAGATCAAGAACACTTACCGGATTTCGAAGAACACAGCACAATGCTCCTAGATTCTCAATCTTGATCTTCCAATCGACACCACCAATAGTGAACACCCGCTATATCTCTTGGATCATTGAGATAGGGATGGTGGGATCCAAAAATCGTCTTGGAAGGGAAAATTCAGCAATATTCTTGCTGTGTTTTTTAGAGAAAAAACTAGAGAGAAAATTCTCTCTGTTTTCTTACGTAAATGAGAGAATGGGAGGTTCGTTAGGGAACTCCCTCTCCCCGGATAAGTGGGGAGGGAGTTATGCCCTACTAGATCTAGACCGTTAGATCTTAATCAAAACGATCTTGGCCATTAACTAATTAAATAATAAATATTTATTTAATTAATTAATTATAATTAATTTAATTTAATCAATATTAATTAAATTAATTATAATATAAAGTTTTTAATTCAATTTGAATCATATTCAATTGAATTAAATTGGCCATTCAATTAATTCCATTAATTGAATCCACATTAATTAAATATCAAATATTTAATTGATTTTATAATTGAATCACATTCAATTTTATCTCTCTCATTTAACCTATAGTGTTAATGTGCATCAAAATGTACATCAATATAAACTATAGTTTTAATTTGATTAAATCACATTTAACCAAATTAAAATTAAATTAATTAATTCCCCAATTAATTAATTCATGAATTAATTAAATATCACATATTTAATTAAATTCATAATTCTCTCATTAATTAATTTTGAATCATATCCAAAAATTAATTTTATTATAAAATTTAATTTATTAATTAAACTTATACTATAATGTATCTCCATACATTATATTAATTGTATCAAAATAAAATTAACTTATATTCCCTTTAAAAATCAAGACTATATTATTTCAGAACCCGTTATGAGCTAGCACATGGACATAATGGACCTACAGATCCGAAGCTCCAACGATACAAGATTGATCAACTAAACTCATTAACCGAGTCAATCAACATTCGTTAACTGTGGGTCACTCCACTAAAGACCCACAGCTGCACTCTTCTCATTGTAGAATATTTCTGTGTCCACGGATATCGACCAATGCAGTAAGTCAATCCTTCACGTGTGTTCGTAACACCAGCTGGGTCAAATTACCGTTTTACCCCTGGGTTACCTCTGGATTCTTAAGTACCACTGATCCCTCTAATGAACAAGTTGTTTAGGGTCCAAACTCTAAACAAGAGTTCCTCTCAGGCCAAGAGAAGACGGCGCGCCTTTGTTCAAGACCCGGAATCAGCCCTTAAGGGAACACACATCTACTTGCTCCAATAGGGGAAGGAGTGAATTCCATCTTGTATTGTCATGTCCCCAGTGTTGGGTTTTCTGCCCTAAAACCCGTAGATAGTAAATGTACATTGGACCGAACATTAATAAAACTGATGTGTTATTCAATGTTTGTATTATATCTTGTCTTATTAACCCTAATCCAATAAACTAAACATCCAAGGCTAATAGAATGAGGCTTGAACTAGTATGTAGGGACATACGGGGATCAATGTTCAAGTTTTAGCCTAAATGGTCTGTAGTATAGGGATAAGGCTGGGTACCTTATCCTGGTGACACTATGGATACGGCCCGTTTTGTATATTGATACAAACGTAGTGATCCAACGCGTTCATGTGGTTGACATGCGAGTGGGGGTATCCTGTGCAATGAGTTTGCACAAAGACCGAACCGCGAAATAGTTAACCACTAACTGTAACACCGTTAGTTAGCTCGGTTTCTATTTCACTAGGATGACCTAGGCAACTTGGCCTTAATCCTGAGTGGATCATGGACTCCTGTCCATAAGGGATTGTCCTTTGATTTGTACGGGTGAGAGTGGCCTGTTCGCCGACTCAATAAGCCTACCATTTTGGGGACAAGACCGAGTGGGGAGCTGGGAACATAGTCTTACAAGATGGAATTCACTCCTTCCCGATATTAGGGTAAGTAGAGGTGTGTTCCCTTAAGTGGTGTCTCCGGGTCTTGAACAATGAGCCCTACCCTCTTTATGGCACGAGAGGGATTTCTGTTTGCTGGTTGGACCACAAACGGGTTGTTCATTAGAGGAGCACTGGTACTTAAGGACCAAGAGGTAGCCCAGGGGTAAAACGGTAATTTGACCTAGCTGGGGTGCGAACACACGTGAAGGGCTAACTTGCTGTTGACGGTCAATATCCATGGACACAGAAATATATCTGCAGTGAGAAGAGTGCAGCTGTGGTTCTTTAGTGGAGTGAACCACAGTTAACGAATATTGATTAACTTGGTTAATGAGTTTAGCCAACTAATCTCATATCGTTGGAGCTTCTGATCTGTAGGTCCATTAGGTCCCACCGATGACTCAATTAAGGTGTTGAGGTTAATTTCTAGGGAAAGTTGAGTATTCAAAAGTGTTCGAATAAAAAGGTAAAATATGAATATGATTCATGATGAAACTATAGGTTATAATTAATGTGCATTAGATGTGCATTAATACTATAGTTATTATGAGAGAATTATGATTAAATATGTGATATTTAATTATGATATTAATTAATTATAGAATTAATTAATTACTATTTTAATTTAATTAAATTTAGATTTAATTAGATTAAAACTATAGGTTATGTGAGGGATAATCATTTAAATATAGTTTAAATGAATTTGTTATTTAATTATGAATTGAATAACTTAATTTTAATTTAATTTAATTAATTGTTAATTAATTAAATTAATTTTAAAATAGATATATCTGATCAATTACTAGGTTGTGGTTTTTTGACCTAAATTATCTCCCTCACACGCCTAAAAAGGGGTTGGTTACGCATTTTTGGAGAGCAGATCATTTTTGGTTATCGTGGCCTCTTGGTATTACAGAAAACTCTCTCCAGAAAAATCCCTACTGCTCTCTCAGACTCTCTCTGCAAAATTTCCCTAAGAAACTAGATCCCACCATCTCCCTCAAAGTTACCTTTCAGAGACCATTGGTGTATCCTTGTGGTGGTGTTCGTGTGGGATTTGTAGCGAAGAACAAGATCTGTTTGATGCTGTTTTTTTTTTTTTTTTGCAAACATCAAGGGAAAAATGCGTTTTTCTTGTCAAGAGCTCTTCAAGGGTAAGAATTCTTGAACCCAAGGATCAATAGGATCCTTTTCTAGATTAGATCTAGTGTTTTAGTTTATGTTTTGAGCAGGTTTTATGGTTTTACAGCATGTTTATTTTCTTAATCTTGCTGTAAATTTATTGTTTTGCCATCGTATTGGTTTCCCAATCGATATTTAAACTGATAAGGTCTCTGATCATTTCCGCTGCGCTAGGGCTTTATCCCTACACCCAGCCCCCCACTCAGTCTTGTCCCCAAGAAGGTAGGCTTATTGAGTCGGCGTTCAGGCCACTCTCACCCGTACTAATCAAAGGACAATCCCTCATGAGAAGGAGTTCATGACATACTCAAGATTAAGATTGAGTTACCTAGGTCATCCTATTGAAACAGTAACCTAACTAGTTAACGGTGTTACATCTAGTGGTTTACTATTTCGTGGTCCGGTCTTATGCAAACGCATTGCATAGGATACCCCCACTCGCATGTCTCCTACATGGACGCCTTGGATCATTACGTCTGTATCGAATACAAAGTGGGTCGTATCACATAGTGTTACCAGGATAAGGTACCCAACCTTATCCCTGTACTATAGACCTTTTAGGTTGTTACTTGAACACTGATCCCCGTATGTCCCGACATACTAGTCCAAGTCTCATGTAAACAACTTTGGATCTTAGTTTATTGGATTTGGGTCATATTGTGCAATTCTAGACTTAATATGACAATAACACTTTATTGCATAAACCTCAATAACACTTTATTGTTACAAGTGTATAATTCGTTAATCATTCACTATCTACAAGTTTTAGGACATAAAACCCAACAAAATGGCCTGAAATTCAGTGGGTATCCTACAGTAAGTTAGGGGCAACGTGAGTCAATCCCGAACACTAACATAATTGATGATTTAGACTCAATTGTAGAAGAAAAACTCACCCAATTTACTAATCCTTTTATGGACAGCAACTTAAATGGCCCGAAGGCTCAAACCTAAACACTAGGGTCGTGGTCAAAGAAACTGAAATTTATTTGAATGATATGAGTCAAATTCTTAATTACTAGGAAAACTAGCCAGAAACTCAATCGAATCAAAGCTCATCGAAATTGACCTTACTCGACCCAAACCGCGAAGAGAAAGCTGCTAGATGACGACGCGACACCGGCGAGGCTGATGACGACAGAGGGAAGGCTGACTGGCGGCTCGAGTAGAGACTGTGCGCGTCATGGCTAGGCGGATTCGCGGCGGTACGATCAGTGACATCGGCGCGCGTGGGTCAGAACAACGGCGATGAATCGCAGCAGCAGTGGCGGCGCGACAGGGCAACGACTCGAGATGTTGCAGTGGTGTAGCTTGCGACGTAGACAGACGGAAGAGAGAGAGAGAGTAGTCGAGAGAGGGAGAGAGAAATCGAGGATCTTAGTTTTTTTTAAGGCTGTTACATCATACTTACCTTAGAAGAACTTTCGTCCTCGAAAGTTGTCTCTTAATACAAATGCTAAAGCTCTCTTGAAGTGAAACCTTTGGTTAGAGCTCTGCTCATAGATATTTATACCTTACCCCTGTTATTGCCAATTCGACTGATGATCCGATCTTAACATTAGATAAGTTTCCATTACTTTCTTATTCAATAAATTCAATCTAACATGCATACATAGCGACAACAATCAAAACTAGTTTTGCTAGAATAAGAGACCGATACAAGTGCAGGAGTAGGGAAATGTTCCATCAACATTAACATGACTGAAAACAAAAAACGAACTAGCCTACTTTCCTAAGTGGTAGAGTTTCTTCCTCCAGTGTTCTTCTGGGGGCGGTTTGATGCCATATGACCCTCCTGGCCACATCGAAAACACACACGAGCTCCCAACAAGCAACGCCCCTAATGACGTTTTCCACAATTATTACACACCGGCTTCTCGCGGACAATATTCTGTTGGTTAACTTGTTGTCCCTGTGCTTGGGCTTGAGGTGGATTCGCGACTATGTCCTGCGATTGTTGTACGATATCCGATGTTTGGTCGAACCTCTTCTTCTGACCTGAAGAGGGTCTTTGTTCCGAGGTCGCTCGAGGCATAGTTGCTGGACGACGATCTATTAACTCAGCCACTCTGACTGCTGTGGTGTAGTCCGTGTTGGGTTTTATGCCCTAAAACTCGTGGATAGTAAATGTAAACATTTGGTCGAACATTAATAAAATAATATTTCATGTATTATTCATTATTGTTTGTATTGTATCTTGCCTAAATAACCCTAATCCAATAAACTGAACATCCTAGGCCATTAGTATGAGACTTGAACTAGTATGTGGGGACATACGGGGATCGCTGTTCAAGTTACAACCTAAAGGGTCTATAGTATAGGGATAAGGCTGGGTATCTTACCTTATTGACACTATGGATACGACCCGCTTTGTATTATGATACAAACGCAATGATCTAACGCGTTCGTGTAGAGAACATGCGAGTTGGGGCATCTTGTGCAATGAGTTTGCATAAGACTGGACCGCGAAATAGTTAACCACTAGTTGTAACACCGTTGACTAGATAGGTTTCTATTTCACTAGGATGACCTAGGCAACTTAGTCTCAATCCTGAGTGGATTATGGACTCATGTTCACGAGGGATTGTCCTTTGATTTGTATGGGTGAGAGTGGCCTACACACCGACTCAATAAGCCAATCATTTTGGGGACAAGACCAAGTGAGGAGCTAGGAACATAATCACACAAAATGGAATTCACTCCTTCCCGATATTAGGGTAAGTAGAGGTGTGTTCTCTTAAGTGGTGTCTCCAGGACTTGAACAAAGGGCTCTGCCCTCTCTATGGCACGAGAGGGACTTCTGTTTGTTGGTTGGACCTCAAACAGGTTGTTCATTAGAGGAGCACTGGGACTTAAGGATGTAGAGATAACCTAGGGGTAAAACGGTAATTTGACCTAGCTGGGGTACGAACACATGTGAAGGACTGACTTGCTATTATTGGTCGATATCCGTGGACACAGAAATATATCTACAGTGAGAAGAGTACAGTTGTGGTTCTATAGTGGAGTGAACCGCAGTTAACGAATATTGATTAACTTGGTTAATGAGTTTAGCCAATTAATCTCATATCGTTGGAGCTTCTGATATGTAAGTCCATTAGGTCCCATCGGTAGCTCGTGTAAGGCATTAAGGTAAATTTACTAGGGGATATTTAAATATGAATTGGATTGCACATTAAAACTATAGTTTATATATGAGAGAAAATTGAATATGAGATGTTCAATTTAATAATTAATTAATCAGTTAATTAATTAATTATTAATTTAAATTTAAATAATTTTTTTTATTTAATTAAATTATATTGGTTATGTAGGAAAAATAAATTTATATTTGATATGAATGACATAATCAATTAAACTTTGTTTTAATTGATTTTTAATTTAATTAATTATATAATTGTTATTATATTAATTAAATTAAATAAATATCTTTTAATTTAATTATTAATTAAATTATAAGATATTTTTAACTGACTTGGTTAGTTATACAGAAACGTGGAGGAGTCCACGTTCACGTATTTTTCTACGCTAACCAATCCCACCTTATCGATAGGAAGTAGTTCCTGGGAAGAGGTGCGCTGTCATTCTGTGTGTTGCGAAAGAAAAAAAAATTCCAGAGAGTTTTTTTTTTTTGGATATCTTTAGTAGATTAACTCTCCCACCAGAAACCTTAAGAAAAAGCCTCAGTAGATTACTGGTGTTTCCAACCGGGAGGTGTTCGTGGAGAATTGCAAATCAAAGATCAAGGGATTGTTGCAAATCTGAGAAGAAAACTCAGAGATTTGGTGAATTCAGTCGAGTCTTCAAGCGGTAGTAAGTACCTAACATCTCTTGATCATTATGATCAATTCTTTAGATTAGATCTAAGTTTTTTTTTATTAAAAATCAACATGCTAATAACCTATTTACAGTAGTTTTGTATGTTTTAAATTGATGTAATTTGCCGCTGTATTGGTATTTAAAACGTTTTTAAAAACAGAGTTTGGTTCTGTAAATTCTTCCGTTGCGAAAGGGCTTTTATCCCTTCAGTCCGGTGGTTGATGGGCAGCCACGCCCCCTTGTATGCCATCCCTTAAACCCGTGATAAACCGTCATACTTTGTCGGCCTCTATAGCAACCATGGTAGGGGAAAACCGAGACAGTCTGGCAAACTCTGTCTCATATTCTTCCATAGTTCAACTCCCCTAATTGAGGGCTATGAACTCCGCTTGCTTCTTGAAACGTGCATTTGCAGGGTAATATTTCCTGAAGAACATTTCCCTGAACTGGAGCAATGTCACAGGTCCATTACTGACGTCTATGGTCCTTTCGGCCGACTGCCACCAAATCAAAGCATTGTCTTGCAACAGAAAAGCGGCACGATAAAACTTCTGGTCTTCCAGACAATTCATGTGATGAAAACGTTTTCAATGGAAGACATCCACAACTCCGCCACTGTGGGGTCCTTTGATGCTCCATCGAATGGACGGGGGTCCCACTTCCTAAAGTCCCTTAAACACCTTGCCTCTCGCGACAGTGCTTCATTATTTTGAGGTGTTTGGGCTTGTTGCCCAGCAATCACACCTGCAACTACCGCTTGCACCGCAGACTATACTGCCCCGACCTCAGCTGACTGCACTATTGCCTGAATAGCATCCACCGTGACAGGTTCCGCTGCTGGTACCGACTGCTCTACTTGTGGGTCCTCTGTCGGATTGTTTTCTTGTCCCACTAGCGGTATAACTGCCTCAGGGGTCGTGCGACCTCTTCCACGACCCCTTCCACGAGCTCTTCCACGAGGAGGCATGATTCTGATATTCGACCAAAACTCGACAAAGTCTAATTTGCTGCTAACCTTTACTTCAACTTTATCTACTACTATTATTATTATTTAATAGAGAATAGCAAGAATAATAATAGTAGTAGTAAATAACATTAGCAATAATCATTATACTAACTTTCACACCAACCATGTGATCATGTTTCACCAAAATCAAATATACACATTTAAAATAGGCAAATAAATAAACAAATAGCATTTTGATTAAGGCAATTGTGTACCTGGCAATGACAATGTGCTTGCTGGTAGGCCATGGGAACACCTAAGGTTTAGGATGTAAACCAGTCTACAAAATCCTTAACCTAGAGCTCTGATACCAACTGTAATGCTCCAGGCCCAGGATTCGGAATCCGGATTCAGCACCTCACGACCCCGACATTCCCTTACATCCCCTACGGCCTGGCGACGTTACCATACTTGTCTGAAACTGCTTCTAAGTATGAATATTATCCCCACAAACCAGCACGGGGTTCTTTTAGCATGCTTTGTCCTCACTCACATGCTTCCTAGAAAAATTCTCAGGAGGTCACCCAACATAGAACTTCTCCAAACCAAACACGTTTAACTTCAAAGTTCCTATGATTGAGCCACAGAAAAGGAAGGTGCATCTTGTTGGTATAGGTAGCATCTTGTTGGTATAGCTTATCTTGACCATGTTTTGATGTACCCCTCCTAACCTCGGATGTCACATGCTCACCCAAAAAAGTGTTGGGCAAAACAAATTTAAAACACACAATCAAATCAAACATATTATTACTCCATTTTTATTTTAAACACAAATTAAACCCACTCCATTTATAGAAATAGGTAACCATTATTATATTTTTACCATCATATCTTTACTAGAAATGATAGCCTAACATTTAGGATGATGTATCATCCATGTATTAGTTAAAAAGGTAAATTTTCAGATAGAGGTCTTTCACCTCCTATCTCTTTTCTTTAATAGAATCTTTCTCTTCATATCTAAAGATGACCGATCTAATCACTTAATCGTGTCACTCTTCTTAGAATATTTTTGCTAATTTTCCTACCTAGTTATGTGGTTGGTAGCAATCCATAAGTAAGAAGAGCTTTCTCATCTACTTATTAGGTTGGGTATGTTTGTCACGCTTAAAAGGATACGCATCTTATCAAGATTGTATTTAACTATTGTAATGGACTAATATTACCTAAGTGGTGTATTTCTAAAATTTATAGAAGGAAGACTAAAAAATTATTTTTTTTATAAAAAAATAACAATAAGTCTATTATATGGACCATTTTTTTTTTTTTTGAGAAGTTATATGAACCAATTTTAAGTTTTATTGAACGTATAAAAGTAAAATAAAACAAAACTTAAATACATGAACCATATTTTAACCTAAGCTAAAATATCAAGCTAAAGTGTCCGCCATTAGGTGCAATGTTCTGATTGTTGACTGAATCGTCTGTTCTAACCAAATTTGGATAATTTGTTTTCTTTTTGGGTTCGGATAATGATATATATAGGCAGTAAATAGTAATTATGAAGGCTCGTTTGGTTTTTAAAAATTAAGCTTATACACACATACTTCCACCTATAAGTTTCTTGGTTTTAGTATCATTATTTTATCTTGTTTTCAAAAACCAAGTCCAATTTTGGAAAAAAAAAAGTTTTCAAAAACTCAT
Organism: Luffa acutangula; assembly: GCA_036850905.1. Taxonomy (NCBI): domain Eukaryota; kingdom Viridiplantae; phylum Streptophyta; class Magnoliopsida; order Cucurbitales; family Cucurbitaceae; genus Luffa; species Luffa acutangula. Next base: position 39,480,081 of record CM072087.1, read on the forward strand.
TTTTGTTTTTAAAAATTGGCTAGGAATTCAAATGCAACTTTAACTAGGATGAATGTCATGATAAGAAATCTAGGAGAAAAGAAGCATAATTTTCAAAAACCAAAAACTAAAAACTGGATGGTTATCAAACGGGACCGAAATAATTCAAAAATAAGTTTACCTCATATTTTACTCCTTTTTTTTTAGACAACTACTCCACTTCTCTCTAGGTCTTTGTACTGTAAATAATTTGTGTTGCTAAATGCAATCATTTCCATTTAGAGGAGAATATGATAGTTGATAGGTGTTTGAAGTTAGTTTCAATTTAGTTGTTATGGTTTTAAAAAGTTATAATTTAATCCTTTAATAGTAATTAGTTTTTTTTTTCACTCAATCTTTAAATTCTAATACAATAACTAAATAAAAAACATTAGTTCTTTGCAACATTAAGAGATGTATCTAATATAGTAATAACAGGTACGATTTATGGAAGTTTATCGATTAAACGATATGAACCAAATTCAAACTAAGCCAATAAACTATAGTGACTAAAATAAGATCAAGCCTATAAGATAAACTTATATTATATTATTAAATTTTATTGTTATGAAATTTAATAGTAATGGTCAACAAGAACATAGTTCAACTGGCATAAAGTATGTGTTATGATCAAGAGGACATGAGTTCGAATCCTCCACCCCAAATGTTGTTGGACGCGGAAAAAAAAAAAAGAGTAATAAATTCTATTTGAATATTTTATTTAATGGAATAATTATTGACTAAAGTAAAATTACATCAATTAAAAAAAATGAAATATTTTTTTAGAAGAATATAGGCTAACTTTATCTGGGTTGAAATATCATTTTGGCCCTTGTAATTTAGATTTTGTTCCATTTTGGTCAATGTATTTTCAAATGTTCAAATTTAGTTCTTGTACTTTCTATAAAGCTTACAATTGGTCCCTATTGTTAGTTTTAAGTTTTTTTTAATCAAATTAATTAAATAATAATAATAATTTTCACACAAGAATTGAAAAATTGAAATATTTTATTTGGGTAGAAATATCATTTTGGTCCTTGTAATTTAGATTTTGTTTCATTTTGGTCCATATATTTTCAAATGTTCAAATTTAGTCCTTATACTTTCTATAAAGCTTACAATTTTGGTTCCTATTGTTAGTTTGAAGTTATTTATTTTAATCAAATTAATTAAAAAATAATAATAATTTTCATACAAGAAAAGACACAATGTGAATATCATAACAATAAAATTTATTTGGTTCTTAATAATAAAATTTTATATTATTAGTCAAAATAACTAATCCCATATTAAATAAATTATTCTAATTAATAGAATTCGTTATTATTAAATATCATAGCTATAAAATTTAATAATATAATATTGTTTTAATAATATAATATAGTAAAAACAGAGTCAAAAGAAATAATCCCATTCATCTTCAAAACTATATAAAGAGAACTTCTTTTAACTTCGTCGTTTTTACTTATTAGAAATCAAAATGAGTTAGAATAGAAATAAAAATCAATCAAAATGAAATTAATTGGAATTGAAATATTATTATATTGTTGGCTTGAAATTGTCTAGAATTCGACCCATTGATGTTGTCTACTCAAAAATATTGAAAATAGAAATAGAAAATAAGTTTAATACAATTACTAAAATACTCATATTATATTTTTTAACTAATTAAAATGCACTACAAAATAATCTGCTAATATAATTTTTAATTAACACAATAATACTCAATAAGAAATTTTAATTTATTATATTACTATTTTATTTTATTCTAATACTTTTTGTTATTCTAACAATGTATTTTGTATTAACAAATAATAACTGATTAAAGATTACATCAAGTATTAATATACCTTTTATAAGAACAATCATCATTAATGTAAAATTTTATTATTATGATATTCAATAATAATGAATTTCTTTTTTCTCAAAAATAATAATAATAATAATAATAATAATGAATTTCGTTTGATTTTTCAAAAAAAAAAAAAAAAGTGTACCGGAAGAATATAGTTTTGTACTAAAAAAAAAAAAGGAATATAGATCAATTCTATTTATATACATTTTCCAATAAAAAATAGTTTATTTTAACAGATAAAATGGTTAAAAAAAGGATAATTGTAATTGGTGGCAACATGAAAGTAAATAATTACAAATATAGCAATTTTTAAAAATATTTGCAAATATGGCAAAATTTTTGAATTAATTTTTTATATTCCTAAATTGCCCCTGTGTGCCCATCAGCCTCGTCAGTTTTTTTTTTTTTTTTTTTTTTTTTTTTACTGATAGAAAGTCTTTTTATTACTGATAGATTCTATCAGTGGTAGAAAAATTTTCTATCAGTGATAGAAAGTTTCTATCACTGATAGAATAAAGTTTCTATCACTGATATTTCTATCACTGATAGATTCTATCAGTGGTAGAAAAATTTTCTATCGGCGATAGAAAGTTTCTATCACTAATATTTCTATGACTGATAGATTCTATCAGTGGTAGAAAAATTTTCTATCAGTGATAGAAAATTTCTATCACTGATAGAATAGAAGATTTCTATCACTAATAGAAACTTTTTCTATCAGTGATAAAAGATTTCTATCACTGAGATAGGTTCTATCAGTGATAAAAAACTTTTTATAGAAAATCATAGAAAAACTTTTGATAAAAAATCTTTCAATCTCTGATCACCCATAAAAATCTTTCTATCTCCGATAGAAATCTTTCTATCACCGATATAATCTATAAGTGATAGAAAAACTTTCTATCACCGATAGAAAAGCTTTCTATCAGTGATAGAAAGATATTCTATCAATGATAGAAAACTCTTGATAGAAAATCTTTCAATCCCTGATAGAACCTATAGTGATAGAAATCTTCTATCACTTATAGAAATTTTTTCTACGAGTGATAGAAAAAATTTCTATCATTCATAGAAAATCTTTCTATGAGTGATAGAAAAATTTTCTATCTCTATCAATGAGACTGATAGAAAAAATTTTCGTGAGTTATAGAAAATCTTTCTATCACTGATACTTTTCTATCAGTGATAGAAGATCTTTTGTTTCTATCAGCGATGGTGATACATGGTGAAATCGAGCATTGAAAAATAAAGCAAAAACGAACGATTATAGAAATCAAACACTGAAAAGCAAAAACCAAACACTGATAGAAAACCAAATAACAACAACCAAACACTGATAGAACACCGAACAAGTGATAGAAAAATATCTATCGCCGATAGAATCTATCAATGAAAGAAAATTTCTATCACTGATAGAATCTATCAGTGATAGAAAATCTTTCTATCAGTGATAGAAAATTTCTATCACTGATAGAAAATCTTTCTATCACTGATAGAATCTATCAGTATAAAAAAACTTTCTATCAGTGAAAGAAAATCTTGAGGGGTATTTTAGTAAATGCAACACACAAACTATTAGATTTTGTCATTTTTGCAATTTTTTTTTTGTGAGTTGCTAGATTTGCAATTATTTTGGCCCATATTGCTATCCTTGCAACCGGCCCTTAAAAAAAACTAATTAAAATATACAGAAAATAAAAATAAATTAATATTTTTTTATTTGGGAAAATTATAAGCAATGTAAATAAGAGGTAGTAAAAACGGTAAAATAAATAAAAAAATGTTGCAGGACATAATTTCAAAAAAAAAGTTGCAGGACATTTAATATAATTAATAAAAAGTTAGTGAGACCCATAGAATGAGAAATGAGAGAATGTAATTGGCAAGAGTTTTCTTCTCCTTCACATTCTATTAGAGCAAAAATGTGACCTTTATGAATAGGGACTCTCAAATTAGTTGTGGAATCATTTGGTTTTTTGTTTTTGGTTTTTGAAAATTAGGCTTGTTTTCTTCTAAATTTCCTACCATGACTTTCATCCTAAATAAGGTTGTATTTGAATTCCTAGCCAAATTTTAAAAACAAGAACAAGTTTTTGAAAACTATTTTTTTTTTCCAAAATTGGATTTGGTTTTTTAAAACAAGGTAGAATATCGATACTAAAACCAAGAAATTTATAGGTGGAAGCATGTGTGTATAAACTTAATCTTCAAAAACCAAAAACCAAAAACCAAATGGTTATCAAATGGGATTCAATCTCATTTCTTCATTACCATCCCCTTGTATAGATGGAAACTTTTAAAGTTATAAGAATCATTTTTTACAAAAAAAAAAAAATATATATAATAAAAAAAATTATAAGAATCAAATTGAAACTATATTCAAATAGATATCCAATTTATCAAACTGTTCAACTGATATAAAGTTATCATTGACCAAGAAATTTTTTCTTTATTTTTTTTTTTTTGAATTCAACAACGTTTGAGGTGGAGAGATTCAAACCTCTAACCTTTCGATCGAATATACATGTTAATTACGTCACTGTTAGCCCATTTTGATGAATGGATTTTCGTACGTATGACCTTTTAAAATAGACGGAAATGAAAAATGTCATACCTTTACAATTCAAGAATATATATGTCACTTTGCTTACATCATTATCCTAGCAAAATTATTATTTTACTTTCTACTCTACCCTCGCTCTTTCTTACTATTCTCACTTTCTCTCGCTACTCTCGCTCTAGCTTATTCTCTCCAATCTTTCACTTTCTCTACAATCTCTTGCATGCTCTCTCTTCAATCTGCTCTCGCTCTAGCTTCTTGCTTCTCGCTCTTTCTCTAATTTCTCCCTCCCATCTATTATTTTATCTCTAATTTCTCTCTTCAATCTCGCTCTCGATCTAACTCTTAAATGTCTTAAATGTATGTTTTCATATATAGAGTAAAAAGATAATTTTGCTAAGATGATGATGTAAGCAAATATAAATATATCCTTGAGTTGAAGAGGTAGGCCATTTTTTTTTATTTTTTTTTTTCATTTTTTCCTCTCCAAATGAGTTATCGACACATTTGTTTGTTTGATGAACCCAAAAATGATATGAAATTTTTAATTGTAGCACAAGTTGGGATCTTTATTTTACCCAAATAAATACATGACGTCAATCCTAGTCTTGAACCGCCATATTTGATCATACTTTGGAAACCGAAAAAGAAACAATAGGGTGGGTAGTTCGAGGTTTCAAAAATCCACTACCTAACTTTCCCACAAACTTTGGATTTTTTTTTTAATAATTAATTATTATTTTAATGCAATATCCCTTATTTATTTATTTTAAAACTATACAATTCATAAAGTTATTTAGTTTTTAAATATTAAAATTGACGGTAAATAACCATAATTTTAAATTTGGCAAAATACTAATATTAAAATTAGCAATCGTTGGTGAACAAAATTTAATATTTAGTTTAATAACGAATATTAAAAAATTACTTAAACTTTAATTGATTGATTGATTTGAAATTCAATTCATTCGCTTGTTGATTCAAAGAAGTCATGATTCATCTTAGTCAAGTAATGAAAAATATTCTTTTAATACAAATAATAAAAAAGTTATTGACAATTGATTTAATACTAATTAATTGTTTAATATTTAAACTAATTGGGTTAGATCATTATTTTTAAAAAAGTTAAAGTAGCAAAACACATCAATGTGTGAGTTGTAAAACAAAAGCAAATATTAACTTTCTAGATTTTGGGTTTTGAATATTATATAAATATTGAAGTGGAGATTTGAATAATCGACCTATGTTTAAATTGGTGATTTTTTTGATATCTAACTTCTACATGTTATGAAATTAAAATGTTATTGTACTTGCTAGAATTGTTAATGCTAAAGTTTGTTATCAACCGAAACATCAAAGGAAGTGGAAAGAAACATTAAAAAAAAAAAAAGAAAAAAAAAAGTTTGTTATTTTTTTTTTTTTGACACAAAGAAAAGGCATAAACCACCCAAAGGAAAGAACCAAAACTAAGCAAACACACCAATGACTTCTCCTAATGAAGCTACCTATCGCCACGATCAAGCATCTTCCACACACTAGCCACTAGATTCGTCACGGAACTGGCTTATGTACAATATCAAGACGGCCACACGCTCATAAGCACAGACTCCTCATCTACTTTGGCAAGATATGGCACAAACATTGCCATGCTGCATTCAGCTCTGGAGCACAAACATTGAATCTACAATAACCAGCAACTCGTATGATCTCCTGTACATCTAATCCAATTATAAAGTAGGAAGCAATTTGTAATCTCCAAGGTCGCTTTAGAATGGCTACTACCACCCATGGACCAACCCCGAACTCATAGCTGCAAGCCTACAAAAACATTACCCCCAACATGAAGCAATTCGCACATAAAAATCATAGCTCGAATCCAATAGACATTTCAGGAAAAGATATACAGAGACAACTAAAGCCCATCTTTCCACACCCCACCTAAGACATGCAAGCCCCCGAGCAAGCCTAAGCAATAAAAATCCATGAGAAAAGATCAGATGTTGGAAACTTACCATGAATAAGCCCTGAACAACAAAAGCTAACCATCCGCCCAGGAGAAGCAAACATGCAAGATAACATAAGCGAAACAAGTCAAGGATATCCCGAAAGATTCTCGCGCGTGTGTGTGGTAAAGCCCTCCCTAGAGCCACCCTACTTGCCCTGGCAAGATTTATAGACCCCCTCCACCCATCTTCCCCCTACACTGGAACAAAGGCCTCGCTAAGAGCTAAAAGGAAAACAAACTAGGCTGCTAACACACTACCTACAACTTGAACAAACAATTTTCTTTTCTACTCAGCCTCTCTTTTCTTATCCTTTTCCTTTTCCTTTTCCTTTTTTTTTTTTTTTGGGACCATTTTGGCCCAACTCACTCATTCTTCTCCAAACTTTCTTTTCCAGCAAACCAACTCAACCTCACTTTTATTCACACTCATGAGGCGGGGAACTAGCTTTCGCACTGCAGAGTAGGGACCCCTAACCCGAGTTTAACTCTTTGGCTGGCCTGACTGAACACACTACAGGCAGTTCTTTGGACCCCTTTCTTGTGCCTCGTGAAAACAACTCTAATCTGCAACACGATTAGGCTCCCAACTCAACCCTATATCCTATCGAGGTGACAACAGGCTTAAGGAGTTCATAAAGCAAACCTAGGTTTTCGAAGCTAGCTAGAAGAAAGGCCAAAGTGCACAAGTATGCAAGAACAAACAAGACAACGCTTAAGACCATACTCAGCTCATGTTACCAGCCATCACCTCAATCCCACACAAAGAGCATAACAGAACGTTCAGAGATTATCACAGAGTTCCAACCTCCAGCCTCAACATCAAGGAGTCAAAAAAACCAAGGCAAGCTCAAAGGACAAAACCAGTGTACTGACACATGACCTCAACAAACCAGAATCAACAAAGAGAAACCACTGAAACGTAACATGCGAGAAGAAATAATCTGACGCTCAGACACAACAAAACTTGAGACCTAACCTCTACTAACATGCACATGTTACCACCCCCCGCCCACTCCATACAATGGCCCTAGCATCATCTAACATACATCCACAGGACAAAGTACAGAGACAACAAAATAAAAGAGAAACAAAAAACCTTCCCTGATTAGGCACAATGGCTGGGAGAACCTGAAAAAGCTTAGATGGTACACCTTCATCGCACAGGGGAAATGTCTCACAGAGGTGAAACAACATCACTCCTCAGGACATCAGAGATTTCACTCGGCCACTCTTCCAGCCAAACACGATCGACATATGAAAAGGCCAAGCTAGCCAAGACATGCGCCGCCTTGTTTCCCTGTCGTGGTGTAAACAAAACCTTATCGTTGTCCCAAGGACGGAGGATTCCTCGGATGTCATCCATCAGCAGCCCCACTTCCAACACATCCTGCAACTCACCATGCAGGATTTTGATCAACCTATGTCTCCATACCAATCTGTACAAGAGAGAGAATTTTATTTTATTTTCTAACATGCAATAGGAATTATATAGTTTTAAAATCTGATCTTAGTTTGTAATATTAACGTTGTTGACGTGGACATGTATTAGAATCACATTAGTTTAGTTAGGATAGATATTAAGAGATAAAATAATAGTAAGGACATAAATCGTAATTTTTTTTAAACGTTATATGAATTAAAATAGATATTTTAAAAGTTCAGTAAAAATAAAATAAATTCGAGTTTTTAAATTCAACTGAATGAATATAATATAATATATACATTAAAAAACCATAGTTCATAAATAAATATGAAGGATTATCCTATAAAATCGATTTCTAAATTCCTGAACAATAAAATAAATAAATAAAAGGTTCATGAACAATTATAAAAGATCCAAACTTGACACTACAAACTTCAAAGTGACTCTTGACTCTTCGACTTCCCATGTGCCGCATCTCATATTATCCTTTTTAATTTAAAAACCATTTCCAATTATTTTAGTACTATTATTGTTGTTGTTATTATTATTATTTTATCTATTTCTATGAGATTAAATCTCACCCATTAAATCATTTGTTTTTTTCTGAAAAAAAAAACCCACGCCCATTTAAATTTACCCACTTTTTTTTATTAAGAGATATTTTTAGTTCCAATCCAACTATTATGGGATTAAATTTTATAAAAAAAATAATAAATAAAAGACACCTAGTTATTATGGTCTTATGGGATTAATTAAGCTAGGTTAGGGTATGTGTTTAACTTTTTGAGTGGTTTAATTTTGAAAAAAAATTCTAATTTTGGCAACCACTAAAAATGACGTATTAAAAAATGAGATTGAGAAATAAACTATTTCGAGAGAAACACTTGAAAGCAAATTTTTTAAAAATATTTTTTAAGTATATATAATAACTTAGGTATAAAAACACCTATGATGAAATGTAATCGAATATATGAGTGTTTAAATTATAAACATTTTTTATACAAAATGTTTTTGGAAAAGTGCATTCTTGAAAAACGTTTAAACTAAAAGGTAGTGATGTCCATTTGTCCCGAGAGAATGAGAAATCTCTGTTTAAGCGGGAAATGGAGGAGGGAGTGGGAGAAAACAAATTCCCCACGAGCTACACGAGGATGGGGATGAGAATGTATTCTCCATCCCCGTTACCCACTCCCCGCCCTATTTACTTATTATTATTATTATTTCTCTCTCTATATAAATTTAAAGTTTTATTGGTAATGATTTAGACAATTGGATATGTTTGAATTATGTGGTTTAAACATTTGAATTATGTGTATAGATGATTAGATAGTTTGATATGAAATATTATTTTGTTTCTAATAGGAAATTTAAGATTTTTTTTCTTTAAAAAGAGATTTTTGTTTTAAAGAGAATTAACTATTTAAATGAACAATTTATGTGAATAATTAACTATCTAATTGAAAATTAATGAATATTTTCTATGCAAAGTTAAAATTTATCAAGAATAATTATTTGATTCAATGGAGACAAAAAAAAAAAAAAAACACAAATTAAATGGGGATAATTTTACATGAGAAACTCGATCCCCAAAAATTTTCCGTGGGGAATCTCCGTCGAAATTTAATGGGGAATTTCATGAGAATGGAAATTGAAATAGGAGGCAGGCCCCACACTGTGGACATCCATACTAAAAGGTATTCTAAATGGGGCCTTAATTGTTCAAATCATTTAATCATATTATTTTAACACCATGAGTCTATATAACTCGTTCAATACATAGTTTATTTTATGGTAATTATCTAAACCCTAACTTTTATTTGAGGGTAAAATTAATACCAAGAAAAAAAAAAGTTCAATCTACAAAATCCTGAAAATGAAGTTTTATAAATGCTGAAACCCAACCATAAAAAAAAAAAAAAAAAAAAAAAATAGTGCCAAAAATGAAACAAATATAAAACGTGTCTAAATTTAAGAACATAATATTCAAACTCATCTAAAAATAAAGCAATACAACTAAAGGAAACCCATACACGCAAACATAGCCTCATTAAATAACAAAATCTGCCACTAAACTAAAGAAGAAAAATGATAGAAATCTAACCAATAAAAAAAGAATATATTGTTTTGACCATTTATTTATATATATTTTAGATTTTGATAAAAAAAAAAAAAAAAAAAATTAAACCCATTGTTTTTTTGCCCTTTTTTGTATCTGTTTATTGAGATGAATTAAAGCCTTGTTTCTGTGATCCTTCCCTTTTGTCCATCGCAGCCTCTTGGACAAACAGAGTAAGCAACTAAAAGATATTCTTTTTTTAAAGAAAATCTCAAGACAGAGAAAAAGAAGCCAACCAGCAAAGATAATTTAGCTCGACGGTAATTAATATGTATCATCGACCATGAGGTTAGAGGTTCGAATCTCTCCATCCTCAATGTACTAAAAAAAAGTTTGTTTCATTTTAGTTTATGTACTTTTGAATAATGTCGAAATTTAGTTGACGAATTTTCAATAAAGCTTAAAATTAATCCTCATAGTTGGTATGGAGTTATAATTTTTTATCAAAATTTGGTTAAATAAAATAACAATTTTCATGTAAGAAGAGATAATGTAAATATGTTTTTAAATTATTTTAACAATAAACTAATAGTAGGAACTAGGAACTAATTTTAAGATTTATTGAAAATACATGTACTATATTACCATGGATAACTTAATTTAATGTCAAAGTGAGCTTAGCACAGCGGTAATTGGCATGTACTCACGACTATGAGGTTAGAGGTTTGAATTTCCCCCACTCTAAAAGTTGATGTACTAAAAAAAAATGGATAACTTAATTTAATTTTAATTATGGATTATAATTACTATTTTTTAATAAAAAATAGAGAATAGAATTTAGAACCGTGAGTCGGTATGTGATTATACAAAATTTAAATAAATTTTTATGTACTTAATTTAATAAATATTTTTAATGGATAAAGAAAAAAAGAGTAAATTTGTAAACATTTTGGAAATTCAAAAGCTGAAAATTTTTTAAATAAAGTATACAGTAATTTTTTTTAAAGGACGTTTAAAAATTTCATTAGCAAAAATAACAGAAAGAAAAAGAAAGGGAAAATTTATTTTTTTTTTTAAAAAAAGAAAAATTTCTAAAAAAATGTCAAAATTTACGGACTGCTCACTTTTTTTTTTTTTTTTTTTTTTTTTTTTTTTTTTTTTTTTTTTTTTTACGAAGACATTTCCAACAGAGTTATTAAAATAGATTCTCAGTCCGTAATAATTAGTAAGTAATAATATTTTAAAAAAAGAACAAAATTAGTAAGTAATAAACTGTTTCAAGAAAAAAAAAGGCTAAATTATAAAAAATACCCCTAAACTATAGAGTTTGTTTAAAAAATGTCCATGAACTTTGAAAAGTTTAAAAAATACCCTTGAACTTTGAAAAATGTTTCAAAAATACCTTTGTCTTTAATTTTTGGATGAAAGCCATTAAAGTTTCAATTTTTCCAAAATACCCTTGAACTTTCAATTTTTTTTTTAAAAATACCCTTATTGAAAAACGCTCTCCTTTTTTCCTCCTTCCACGGTAAATTCTAACGGTTTTTATTAAAAAATTAACGACAAGGGTATTTTTGAAATATTTTTTCAAAGTTAAAGGTATTTTTGAAAATTTTAAAAATTCAGAAACATTTTTTAAACAAACCTCATAGTTCAGGGATATTTTTTATAATTTAACCAAAAAAAATTTAGTAAGTAACAAGAGACACGGAATTACAAAAACTATATATACATATAAAAAGGATAAAACAAATTATTTCCACGTGTCGTGATCTGGTGCGATCTCGCAGTGGAACTTGCTCGAACTTTAACGCCCCCACTGGTATAAATAGCGCCATCTTCTTCTTCCCCAACTCACTCGATCGTGTTTTCTGTGTGAGAACAAGTTCATTTACAAGAGGCCGGTCTGTGCTTCTTGTTCGTTCATTTTTGTTTCTTTTTCCCATTGTTTATCTTCTCTTTTAGGAGCATTCCTTTCGGAGGAACGCTCTTTCTTCTTCTTGTTGTTCTTCTTCTTTTCTTCTTCAGCTTCCGGCGAGGACACCGGACGCTTCTGCAAGCTCTCTCGCTCTCGCTAAGAGCTAATCGGTGAGTTCTTCTCGTGGAGGTTTTGGTTGTTGTTTTACTTTTTCTTTCTGTTTCCAATTTCTGCTCCCTGTGGTGTTGATTGGGATCATACTCGGACCTTCAGTGGCGGTTTTTCCAAGAATTTCGTAGTTTACACTTTGTTGAGGTTTTGAGTGATTTGAAAATTTCTGGACGGAATTCTCTTGGTGTTGAGTTCGTTATTAGGCTTTTGTTTCTTGGATGAACTGGAGAGTTTGTTTCTATTTGAAGTACGGTGGTTCTGCCTTTGATTCTGAGTTGTGTGTTCGAATCGAGGTTCAGGCGGACGAGAGTTTCTATTGGTGGATCTACCTTTCTCTGTGATTCTTTAGCGTTTTCCCCTAATTCCTTGCAGATCACGGTGTATTTTTGGATTTTAATTTGATTATTTTCATGGACTCAACTGGAACCTCTCCCCACACAAAGTTATAATAGAACAGGAACGAATTTCAAGTTCTAATGGCGGTGGAATTAATTTAAAATCTAGCTTAAAACTAATAATTCGAAAGAACAATGAAGTTATAATTAGGTGTGAAATCGAAATCGATGAGTTGGAGAGATTCAATCTGCTATGAAGTTGCCAAACTTGACGGCTTCTTGATTCGCTTTTGCGTATCTATATAGTTCTCTGTGTCTGCACTTTTCCTTTTCGCATTTTACCGTCACTTTCTTTCAAAGGTGAATTTTATTGTTTTTCACTCTGATCAATTTGCTTGTTTGAATGAATATGCAGAGTTTTCTTAACATTCTTGTTTTTTGAGTTTTTTTTTTCTTCCCGCCCGGGGAACTGGAGAAAGCAAGCTTTAGGCGGTGAAGAAAAAATGATAACCGTGTCTTCTTTTACTTTCTTTTTTTTCCTTCTTCTTTGTTGACCTTTTTTCTCTCATATATTCCTTTCATTTTGTATTCTTTCTTTCTGCCTCCTTAGACTATGTTATTTCAAATATAATATTTGCTTATATTTCTAAAGTTTAATTTATGGTTAACTTTTTAAATATAAGTTCAAATAAAACAAGTTTTTGCTTTTATTAAAGAAAATTGCTTATAGATCTAAATATAATACTTCCAGTAGAAAATTACATGCTAATATAAGAAATCACATAAACCTAGAAAAAAACGCACAGATTATTTATGTTTTTTAGTTTTAGTTTTAGTTTTTTTTTTTAATATTTTTTTAGATTCTTTTATGCTAAGAAACTCCCAAATAGAGCTTAAATTGGTGAAATCTTTCTATTATTTAAGAATTATTTGTTCTCTACCGTTGACTGGTATGATTGTCCGGAACCAGCTTGGTTCTTCTCTTCAACTTGAAGATATAAGTCGAAGACTGAAGAGAGAACTCAGAGAAGATGCTAAACTGAACCCAAAACTCCCAAAAGGGAAACCATTAGTCTTAATTTCAGCTTATTTTTATCTTAAACTGAATCTGATGTCTTTCTTTCCTTTCCCCAACATTGGTTCGCTAGTATTTATTCGTGCTCTCTGTAGTCTTCTTGATTTCCCCCGCATTCGGCTAGGTCGTGGTTTGGGAGATGCTAAGGACAGCTTCGTTACAGCAATTGAGGTGGATTTCTTCTCCCCCATGGAAGTCATATGACTCTCTTCGTCCGGCAAGCATAGGATTTCGCCATAATTGTAGAAACTTAGGCTTTCTTCTAAAGTTCAAACCCTTAGGTTGGTGTTAGTGAAGTCCAATGAAGAGGCAATCTTGATTTTCTCTTCCGATTTTGTTTCTCATAGTTGAATATTTTTCTTTTTGGGTATTTTTTGTGTTTCCTAGGTATGCCGAATTGCAACTTGGTTCTATTTTATTTTTATGCTTTCTGATTGGCTGATGATGGTTTTTCTATTCTAATCTTGTGCAGCTACTGTTTGGTGCTCAACTATGACGGTCACACCAAAGATTTCAGTCAACGATGGCAACTTGGTGGTTCACGGGAAGACCATACTGACTGGAGTGCCTGACAACATTGTCCTGACCCCAGGATCAGGCCTTGGACTCGTCGCTGGCGCATTCCTTGGTGCCACTGCTTCGCACAGTAAAAGTCTGCATGTTTTCCCCGTGGGTGTCTTAGAGTAAGTAAAAACCCCCTTTAATGGGACTTCAAAATTTTACAGTATTAACAGAAATAAAACGATAAATGGCCAATAGATGCAATTTATTGTACTATATAGAAGCTGGTGAATATTTACTTTTCAATTACTCTAGGGGTTTGAATTCTCTTTGATCCTTGAGCTGGGTAGATTTTAGCTCATACGATTTGAAGTAGTATGTCTAGTTGAATTTGTTAAATTATTTTGGAGGAATGAAAAATAATGAGTAGCTCTTGTAGATGATTGATATGAAATATTCTAATTTCTTTCAAACTCATAACAGGGGTCACCGTTTCCTATGTTGTTTCCGTTTCAAGTTATGGTGGATGACTCAGAGAATGGGAACATGTGGGAAAGACATCCCTTTTGAGACACAGTTCCTGCTCATGGAGAGCAAGGGTGCCGATGGTGAGGATCCCGATAATTCTTCGACCATCTACACTGTGTTCCTTCCTCTCCTTGAAGGCCAGTTCCGTGCTGCACTGCAAGGCAATGACAAGAATGAGATGGAGATTTGCCTCGAGAGTGGTGAGTAGATCATGATCAGCAGACAATTATCATCTGCTGTAGGATGCACACACACCTTGCTATCCTATTTATTTGGTCCATCAATTCATACAATAGTTCCTTCCTGGTGGTCGGTAATGAAGAAGATTTATAACAATTTGTCGGGGTGGAGCTGTCATTAATGAGAACCAACCTTGCTGGAGAAATCTTTTAATTACCATCACTGGAATGAATCAAATTAATGGAGTTTTATAGCACTTGGAGGAGAATATAGGAAGGGTCAAGTTCCAAAGAAACGAAACGACTTGTTTTTGTTGGTGTTTGAATTGGTTTTGCAGGAGATAATACTGTTGAGACCGACCAAGGACTTTCCCTTGTCTATATGCATGCTGGGACAAATCCCTTTGAAGTTATCAATCAAGCAGTGAAGTAAGTTTCCAAATTAAGTTTCACGTTTTTGCTTCTTATTTCTTCAAGTGTGCACATGGCTTTTTTCCTTTTTTTTAGACACGTGTAATGTTAACTTCACAAGGATGGGTGTGTGCTAATTGATTTAAATTATGATGACAGGGCTGTTGAAAAGCATACACAAACTTTTCTACACAGAGAGAAGAAAAAGGTATGAGAAAATTCCGTTCTGACAAATATAATTTTAACTAAGCTATTCTGTTTTAAGAGTTTCCTTTCAATTGTGTTGTATTGTCTTTTTGCAGTTACCTTCCTTCCTTGACTGGTTTGGTTGGTGTACATGGGATGCTTTTTACACCGATGTCACTGCTGAGGGTGTTGTGGAAGGTCTCGAAAGGTAATAGAAATTGTTGTTGAGAAATAGCAGTTTCCTTGTTGCATCTTCGTAATATTTCATAAAATCAAATCATTAACACTGTGGTGTATTGCAGCCTATCAGGCGGAGGGGCACCTCCAAAATTCTTAATCATAGATGATGGTTGGCAACAGATTGAGAGCAAACCAAAGGATGTTGATTGTGTTGTACAAGAAGGAGCACAGTAAGACATTTTCCTCTTATTAAACTCTCTCATTATTTCATTCTGTATTAATAAACTTATGTGCAAATCTCAGTGAATCTAAGTTGAGCTTTTTGCAAAAAATCGGTTGATGATATGAATTGTTCTTATCTTAGTTTAGTTATGGACCTTTTTATGGTGAGGAACAAATAAAAGATAAGCCACGTGATCCTTTTAATACCTTTATGCTGCCTTGTGTACGTCTCCCACAGTAATCTAAAATTTCCCCATAGTAATAATTTCCTCTGCTATCCCAATGGTAGTTGTTATTCTCTGAGCCTGTTATGAATATAATCTGACTACATATTAGATTAGGCCCATTATACATAGACATATTGCCAATTTTTATGCCTGCATAAGGTGAAATTCGTTTAATGATAGACACCATCCATATCTTGTTACAACATCTGGCATATGATCATCTGCTGTCAGATGAGTTGAGAGGGGTCATAGTTGTTTTTCTTTATATCATGTATTCTGTAAGTTAAGGGTTGAATATGATGAAGCAATTGGTTTCTTAACCACTTGGTGACACTCTCTTGTAGGTTTGCTAGTAGGCTCTCTGGAATAAAAGAGAACCACAAGTTTCAGAAAAATGGGAAAAGCAATGAACAGGTCCCAGGCCTGAAGGTGGTTGTTGATGATGCCAAGCAACAGCACAATGTGAAGTAAGTGTTCAGTTGCTAAAGTAAACAGATTGAACTTTCCGTTGCACCAAAAATTTGAATTGAGGATATCGAATTGCATCTTTCAAGGCAAAATCTCTAATCCATATCATCTTTAATGCAGATTTGTGTATGCGTGGCATGCTATGGCTGGCTATTGGGGTGGAGTGAAACCAGCAAGTCCGGGCATGGAGCACTATGAGTCTGCTATGGCATACCCGGTCCAGTCACCGGGCATGATGGGCAACCAACCGGACATAGTTGTAGACAGTCTGGCTGTTCACGGCATTGGCCTTGTGAATCCAAAGAAAGTTTTTAACTTCTATAATGAGCTTCATTCCTACTTGGCTTCATGTGGAGTGGATGGTGTGAAGGTTGATGTGCAAAACATTATCGAGACCCTTGGTGCTGGTTATGGCGGCAGGGTTGCACTAACTCGTAGCTACCTTCAGGCCCTCGAAGCTTCGGTTGCTCGAAACTTTCCCGACAATGGATGCATTTCCTGCATGTGCCACAACACTGATGGTCTCTACAGTGCCAAACAGACTGCGGTTATGAGAGCTTCTGATGACTATTACCCTCGCAATCCTGCCTCCCATACTATTCATATTTCTTCCGTTGCTTACAATTCTCTTTTCCTTGGAGAATTCATGCAGCCTGACTGGGATATGTTCCATGTAAGAAACTTTTTGCACCTTTATCCGTTCTATCTTGTGCTGATTTCATCAACTAGAACCACATTATTAGTTCTTCAGTTAATCGACACAAACTTTTTGATGCCTTTAACCATCCCATGGGTCATTACATTCTCAAATTGGCATAACTAAACATGAGTATAGATTACACGTACATGGCCAGTAAACTGATGTATACAATCTTTGCTTTGCTTTTCAGAGTTTACACCCTACAGCCGAGTATCACGGAGCTGCTCGTGCGATCAGTGGATGTGCAATCTATGTCAGGTAGTTTATGTCCATGGCGTGGTTGTCTGCTTTCAGTCCCAAGTATAATAATAAGAATGACTTAAACTTGTGCAATTTATCGCAGTGACAAACCAGGTAACCACAACTTTGAGCTGTTGAAGAAGCTAGTCCTTCCCGATGGATCAGTTCTTCGTGCCCAGTTGCCTGGACGACCGACACGTGACTCTCTGTTTAATGATCCAGCTAGAGATGGAACCAGGTTTGCTGCATATTCACTTTCTTCCTACTGTCTACTCACCGCTCATTATAGGGAATTGGTTTTTACCTGTTGTCTTTCTCTCCCCCCTTTGCAGTCTGCTCAAAGTTTGGAATATGAACAAGTGCTCTGGTGTTGTTGGTGTGTTCAACTGTCAAGGTGCTGGCTGGTGCAGGATCGCAAAGAAGATTCGCATTCACGACGAGTCACCTGGTACCCTCACCGCCTCTGTGCGTGCTGCCGATGTTGATGCTATTTCGCAAGTTGCTGGTGCCGATTGGAAGGGTGATGCGATTGTATACGTCTATCGATCAGGTACTCGGATGACTACTTGTAATCAAGATTCTTGATGGCTTCTCTTTAGTAGACTTGTGTGTTAGAATAGGAAAATAATTCTTACAGAGGGAATTGGGTTTTTGTTTTTCAGGGGATGTGATTCGATTGCCGAAAGGTGCCTCGTTTCCGGTTACCCTCAAAGTTTTGGAATATGATCTTTTCCATATTTCTCCTCTAAAGGTTTGCAATTCATTCATCCAATTCTACTTTGTTTTTTTTTTTCTTCTGTTTATCAATTCATGTTTTGATTGACCCAAATGATCTTTAATTTATAGGACATCACCTCAAACATCTCATTCGCGCCAATTGGCCTGCTTGACATGTTCAACACTGGTGGCGCGCTCGAGCAAGTCGATGTCCAATTGGTCGAACCAAAGCCAGAGTTTGACGGTGAAGTTGCCTCAGAGTTAACAGGTTCTCTCCCTAATGACCGACCTCCATCGGCTACAATCACCCTAAAAGCTCGAGGATGTGGAAGGTTCGGCGTCTACTCATCTCAGCGACCATTGAAATGTAGCGTGGACAAGGCTGATACCAACTTCGACTACGATGAGGCAACAGGCTTAGTCACCTTGACCATCCCTGTCCCGGCGGAGGAAATGTACAAATGGAGCATTGAGATTCAAGTTTAAGTGAGTGTGATTATGTTAAATTTCATATATTGCCAATGGTACCATATCATTTAATGGCTTAGAGAGAGAGAGAGAGAGAGGAAATTAGGATGGACGAGTATATGTCCAATGTAATATGATAATATGATGGGATGAATGTATGGTGGGGCAATAAATCCAAGGGTGTAATATTAACCAATGTATGTCATTGTTGTAAGCTAATTCTCTATGTAATAATAAATATGCTTTCTTATGTTATACTTCTACCACTTATTTGCTTTGTCTTTTTTCTTGATGTTGTGTCATATCTTGTAAGGCCCTTCTGTTTCTATATTTTTGCATCAGTTTAATGTTTCATTTATGATTCATTATTAATGTAAAAAAAATTCTATTGTTTAAAATGACTCGTTAAAAAATGAGATCGAGAAATAAACTAAGATTGAGAAATAAACTAAACTTGAAAGCAAAATTTTTAAAAAGAGTTTTTAAGTATATAATAGCTTCGGTATAAAAATAGAGAAAATGTTAGTAAAATGTTTTTTTTTTAATGCATTCTTAAGAAACATTTGAACTAAAAGGTATTTTAAACAGGTCCTTAATTTTCGAAAAGTTTCACTATTCAAAGGTTCGTGTCTTACTATTCGAAGTGATTTTTACATTCAAAAGTTCATTACTCCCTATATGTTTTAAGTTACACATTCGAAGTGATTTTGACATTCAAAAGTTCATTACTCCCTATATGTTTTAAGTTTTGAAAAGGTTTATTTATTCCTTTGGAGAGACTTTAACATTCAAAGATTCATTACTTCTAGAGTGTTTTAGGGCCGGTTTGGAATACCTTCTAGTTTAAGTGATTTTCAAGAATACATTTTTCTAAAAAAATTTTGTATAGTTTTTGTTTAGAATTTAAACACTTATTTGTTTGGTTACATTTCCTACTAAGTATTTTTAAGTTATTATATACTAAAAACTCTTTTTAAAAAAGTTACTATCAAGTGTTTCTCTCAAAATAGTTTATTTCTCAATCACATTTTTTAATAAGTCATTTTTAGAGGTTGCCAAGTGTCACAATCGCAAACTTTCAAACTCGGGACGGGCGATTGTGCGGCACTTGTCCTAACTCGGCGGGCAAGTCAGCCGTACAAAAATCGCAAATCGCGGACAACTTCGGCGTAGGGTCTAGCCTCCACTCACGTTTTAGGAGAAAATTGGTTTTATAAAACGTGAGAGAGAAAAAGCATTGAAAACATCTTTAAAAGAGAGCATTGAATACAAGGGTGCAAGAAAACTTGATTGCAAGAAAGTATACAATGCTTGGTAGGGGGTGGTTTGATGACTACTTGGTCCCCCCTATAGTACATTATGAGGCATTTTTAGTCTGGCAGGCGTGAACATGCTACATCGCGAGGAGTCATACGCCCACAAAACTCATTACAACAGAAAGTAAATAACAAAACTAATTACATGGCACTAAAGCATGATGGGTGAGGATGGTTTGGACATGCGGCCATAGGCACAACTCGCCCTGGACAAGCATGCTCAAGACATTCTCCCCCACTTAAACTGTTGACGTCCCTGTCAACTGGCGCAGCTTGAAGTCTTCGATCTTCTGTATCCAGGCTTCAAGGTCTTCAACTCGTTCCCAGCTTGTTTCTTCCGTAGGGAGGTCCTTCCATTTGACAAGGAATTCTTGGACCCTCCGTACGGGTCTTCCAGTCTTCCTGACGCGCTCACCAAGGATCTCTTCAACTTCTTTGGCTTCTTTCTGTTTCAGATCAATACCAGGTCGAACAACGGCATTACGACGATCATCATCTGGATCGGGATAATAGGGTTTTAAGTTGCTCACATGAATTACTGGATGAATTTTCATCCATGCAGGCAACGCCACCCTATAAGACGTGGTCCCAATTTTCTTGAGGACTTCCACAGGTCCTTCATACTTTCGCACAAGTCGCTGGTCTTTTCGGCTTCGGAATCGAATCTGTTCAGGTCTCAGCTTGATAAGGACTTGGTCTCCAATTCGAAATTCAAGGGGGCGACGCTTCCTGTCCGCCCATTTCTTCATGCGCTTAGAGGCTTTCTCCAGGTAGGCTCGAGCAATGTCAGTGGTCTGTTTCCACTCCTTTGTAAAATTCTGGGCCTGAGGATTCTTCCCTGCATAAGGATGATCAATGATATGAGGTAGGGAAGGTTGTCTGCCGCTAACAATCTCAAAAGGACTCTTTCCTGTGGACGAACTTGTTTGACAATTGAAACAAAACTGAGCCACGTCTAACAACTGGACCCAGTTCTTTTGTCGGGCATTAACAAAGTGGCGTAGATACTCTTCGAGCATGCAGTTGAATCTCTCGGTTTGACCATCGGTCTGTGGGTGATAGCTGGAGGATATGTTCAAACTCGTCCCCAAGAAGGAGAATAATTCTGTCCAGAAGGTGCCGATAAAACGACCATCCCTGTCACTCACAATACTCGATGGAATGCCCCATAACTTGACAACGTGCTTGAAGAATAGTTGGGCCGTCAACTCAGCTGAACATTGCTTAGGGGTTGCCACGAAGGTTGCATACTTCGAAAACCGATCAATGATAACCAAGATTGCTTCGTGGTCTCCTACCTTCGGGAGATGAGTGATGAAGTCCATGGAGACGCTCTCCCAAGGTCTGGATGGGACTGGCAGAGGTTCGAGAAGTCCCGACACCTTTTCTTTCTCAACTTTATCTTGCTGGCATATCAGACAAGTCTTCGTGTACTGCATAATATCGTCTCGCATGTTTGGCCAGAAGTACCCTTTCTTCAGAAGGGCGTACGTACGTTGCCATCCGGGATGACCTGCCCATAGAGTGTCGTGACACTCGTACATCAGTTTCTTTCTCAGGTCTCCTGCTCGAGGAACATATAATCGATTCCCTTTTGTCATCAGCAATTCGTCCTCGACCCAAAACTGCCTGGTCTTTCCGGCTTTGGCTAAGGACACGACAGTTTGGGCTGAGGGGTCTCTCAGTAACTGCTCTTTGATGATGTCGCGCATGGATCCGTCAACCTTGCTGGTATGAATATGAGCGAGCATGCACAGGGCCGCATGCTCACCTTTTCGACTCAGGGCGTCTGCTGCTTGATTGCTCTTTCCTTTCTTGTGTTCAAACTTAAAATCAAACTCAGCCAAGAATTCTTGCTCCACCGCGCTTGCTTTGCGGTCAACTTTGGCTGATCGAAGAAGTGACAGATAGCAATATTGTCGGTTCTAACCACGAAGC
Organism: Luffa acutangula; assembly: GCA_036850905.1. Classification (NCBI taxonomy): domain Eukaryota; kingdom Viridiplantae; phylum Streptophyta; class Magnoliopsida; order Cucurbitales; family Cucurbitaceae; genus Luffa; species Luffa acutangula. Next base: position 39,501,778 of record CM072087.1, read on the forward strand.
GTGATCCCAACAAATATTGCCTCCAGGCTCTCAGGCAATGTATCACTGCTAACATCTCTTTCTCGGAGACAGTGTATCTCCTTTCAGCGCTATTCAACTTGCGGCTCTCGTAGGCGATAGGGTGACCTTCTTGAAGAAGTACGCCTCCGAGAGCAAAGTCGGACGCGTCGGTCTCGACTTCAAATGGCTTCGACACATCCACCAATCCGAGGACAGGGCCCCTCGTCATGGTGGTCTTCAACTCTTCAAAAGCCTTCTGACATTCGTCTGACCAATGCCAGGTTACATCTTTCTTCAACAATTCGGTTAATGGGGCAGCTCGTCGGGAAAATCCTTCGATGAACCGACGATAATAATTTGCCAAGCCCAAGAATGAACGAAGCTCAGTCACAGAAGCAGGAACTCTCCATTCTTGGATGGCTTTTACTTTGTCACTGTCCATACTGATTCGGCCATATTCAATCACATGGCCTAGGAAGTTTATGCGTTGCTGCGCAAAAGCACATTTTTCTCTCTTTACATACAGTTGATTCTGCCTCAGCTTGTCGAAGACGAGGCGCAAATGCACTCGGTGCTCTTCCAGCGTGGGGCTGTATATGACTATGTCGTCCAGATAAACCACTACAAACTGATCAAGGTATTCGTGGAAAACCTGGTTCATCAACGTACAAAAAGTGGCTGGTGCGTTCGTCAAGCCAAAGGGCATCACCAGGAATTCGAAAGCTCCATATCTCGTCACACATGTGGTTTTAGGCTCGTCGCCTTCAGCGATGCGGACTTGATAGTATCCTGACCGGAGGTCTAACTTGGTGAAGTATCTAGCTCCGTGTAACTGGTCGAATAAATCAGATATCAACGGCACTGGATACTTGTTTCTCACCGTGACTTTGTTCAAGGCTCGGTAGTCAATACATAGTCGCAGGGTCCCATCCTTCTTTTTCTGAAACAACACAGGGGCCCCATAGGGCGCTTTTGCGGGACGAATAAACCCTGCAGTCAGGAGTTCGTCTAATTGTTTCCTCAACTCTGCCAATTCCGGTGGTGCCATTCGGTATGCATTTTTCGCTGGAGGTTTAGTCCCTGGAAGGAGCGTAATCTCGTGATCAATTCCCCGTCGAGGTGGTAAGGCTTTCGGTAAGTTATCTGGCATGATGTCAACATATTCTTGTAAGACATCGCAAACTTCTGGCGGGATTTCTTCCACCATAGAGGGTTCTTCGACCATTGGGATGGCCATGAACGTGGGTTCATCTCGACGAAGGCCTTTCTTTAACTGTAAGGCCGAAATCATTCTCATGCCACTTGGTTGCTTGATGTTCGCTGGGACTATGGTGGGATTACTGTCGGTGACGATCATACATTTGGCGAGTGGTAAAGGGATCACCTTATGCTCCAAAAGAAATTCCATTCCCAATACCACATCGAAGTCGTCCATGCGAACCACTACAAGGTCCACATTACCTGTCCACTCGCCCAATTTCAATGGAACTTTTCTGGAAGTGCCCACAATAGGTAAAGCTTCTGAGTTAACCGCTTTCATTTTGCCTGCATCTTTTTCAACTTTTAATTCCAGCCTACGGGCTTCTTGTTCGGAGATGAAATTGTGGGTGGCGCCCGAATCAATCATGGTACCCTTAGCAAGCCCACCATTAATGATGGCGTCCACAAACATCAGTCCCCTCTCGAGTGTGTCTTTCGACCCGGAGGCCTTCTTCTGTATGGCAGACAAGAATTTTAGGGCTCCCATCCTGGGTGTGTTCTCCTCCTCCTCTGGTTTGTTGCCCTCAACTTCGGGTTCAGGCAAGTTGCCGGATTGTACTGCGGCTTGAAGTGCAGTGAGAGCAGCTCGGTTGGGGCAGTCGTATAGTCTATGGGGACCCTTACATAGGAGGCAAGAAAGGGGCCATTGCTGGTTCTGCCTCGGTGGGTAAGGCCCTCGAGGAGGCCCCGAGGACGAGGTCTGAGGCTTCTTATCAGTCTCTCCAGGTCTCTGGTTTGTGGGCCTGAAAGGCCGATTCCCATTGTGTGGCGGTGGTACGTACTTCTTTTGAGGAACTGGATCACCCCCTAAGTCAAAGAGTCTTTCAGCGGCGGCCAGGGCAGAGGCAAGATCTTGGACTCTCTGTTCGTATAGCTTCGTCTTTGCCCATGGCTTTAATCCTTCAACAAAACAGAACACTTTGTCCTTCTCGGACATGTCGCGGATATCAAGCATTACTGCAGAAAATTGCTTGACATATTCTCTTATGCCTCCCGTGTGCTTCAGCTCTCGAAGCTTGCGTCTCGCTATGAATTCAACATTCTCGGGGAAGAACTGAGCCCTCAACTCTTTCTTGAGGTCTTCCCAAGAGTCAACTATGGCCAGGCCACTCTGAATGTCGTTCACCTTAGTGCGCCACCATAGCTTTGCATCATTAGAGAGATGCATCGTGGCCAACGTGATTTTCATCTCTTCCGAAGTAGTTCCAGTGGCTTTGAAATACTGTTCCACGTCGAAGATGAAATTTTCAAGTTCTTTTGCGTCACGGTTCCCACTGAAGGCTTTGGGTTCCGGGACCTTAATCTTGTTGTGCACCCCGTGCCCTTGGTTCGGGGTCTGGTTCTCCACTGCTCGCATGGTTAGATTCAGGCGAGTATTCATTTCGGCCATCTCACCTCTCAAGGTTTCGATGGTTGCTCTAAAGTCTTCTGTCATTTCATTGAACAACCGCAGCATGGTTGTTTGGGATGTATTCAGCTCGTCGACCCGCTCGTTCATCTTGTCGACGGAACTCGTGGAACTTTCTCCACGTTCAGTGCTACATGGGTTCGTAGCTTTGCTTTCCAGGGTCTCTACCCTTATTGCCAACTCTTGTACAGGTAGCCCATCGATCCGGGCATTCACTGCATCAATCTCACCCAACCTTTCGGAGATCTCATCAAGTCGACTTTCGACGTATCGTACCGAGTCAGGTACTTCTCTCAGGTATAGCAACTGTTCTTCTATCTCAACGAGTCGCTCAACGTGGGTCTTGCCCATTTGTTTGGTCGCCGACATGCTTACAACTTCTTGAAAGCCAAGGAGCCAACTAGGCTCTGATACCACTTGTCACAATCGCAAACTTTCAAACTCGGGACGGGCGATTGTGCGGCACTTGTCCTAACCCGGCGGGCAAGTCAGCCGTACAAAAATCGCAAATCGCGGACAACTTCGGCGTAGGGTCTAGCCTCCACTCACGTTTTAGGAGAAAATTGGTTTTATAAAACGTGAGAGAGAAAAAGCATTGAAAACATCTTTAAAAGAGAGCATTGAATACAAGGGTGCAAGAAAACTTGATTGCAAGAAAGTATACAATGCTTGGTAGGGGGTGGTTTGATGACTACTTGGTCCCCCCTATAGTACATTATGAGGCATTTTTAGTCTGGCAGGCGTGAACATGCTACATCGCGAGGAGTCATACGCCCACAAAACTCATTACAACAGAAAGTAAATAACAAAACTAATTACATGGCACTAAAGCATGATGGGTGAGGATGGTTTGGACATGCGGCCATAGGCACAACTCGCCCTGGACAAGCATGCTCAAGACACCAAGCACTCAATTTTTTTTTTAAAATTAAACACTTGAAAAATTAAATCGAACATCGAACATACCCTTAATTTCCAAAGATGTTTTGGCATTCAAAGGTTCACTACTCCCTCAATGTTTTAATTTTCTATAGACGTTTTTTTTTAGTTCAACAACAATTGGAGGTGAGGGATTTGAACCTTTGATCTCTTGGTCAAAGGTACATGCTAATTACCGTTGAGCTACGCTCACTTTGGTTCCTATACATGGCTGTTTGGTGTAGGGTTTTGGAGATGAGAATGGACAAGAGTTTCTGAATCAAGGTTTCTGTGGTGGGCCCCTAGGAATAAAGCATTCTCAGACATCATTTATGTCCATAGGCAAGGGCTTTCTATGCCCTTGCAAATGCATGAGTTTTTTCTTTGCCCATTTTTATTTTTATATGCAATTCTATTTTGAATATAGTTAATTAATTAACTAATTGATACTAAATTTAAAAAATAATATAATAAATTATTTAATTAGATTAAATAAATAATAATTTGTCAAGAATTTCAAGTTTTTTTTTTAAACATAAATACTTAGTTCAAGTTTATTACATGGATGCAATTACATATTTACTAAAATTATAGTTAATTAGTTAACATTATCGAAAATATATTTAGGAAAAATACACTTTTAGTTCCTGAGGTTTGAGTTAGGTTTCAATTTGGTCCCTGACTTTTCAAACTCAACAATTTAGCCCCTGAGGTTTGGTTTTAGTTTCAATTTGGTCCCTCCATCTAATTTTTCATTAATAGTTAACGGATTGTTGACGTGGTAAAAAATTTTTATTAAAAAAAGGGAAAAATACACTTTTAGTCCCTGAGGTTTAGGTTAGGTTTCATTTTGGTCCCTGAGTTTTCAAACTCAACAATTTAGTCCATGAGGTTTGGTTTTAGTTTCATTTTAGTCCTTCCATCCATTTTTCCATTTAAAACTAACGGTTTGCTGACGTGACACTATTTTTTTTATTTAAATAATTTTTTTTAATTTTTTAAATAAAAATAATAAAAATATTATTATTTTTAATAAATTTATTTCTTTTCTCTCTCCCCATCATCATCTTCTTCTTCCTCACTTCACCAAAACCCACAACCGACGGCTGACCGCCGCCGACAACCTTTTTTTGTTTTCCTTTTATTTCTCTTATCTTCTATTCTTCTTCCTCAATTCTTCATCTGTTTTTTTTAAAATGAAACGGCCCCCTCCTCGTATCCGGCTGTTTTCGGCGCCGGCGAACAAACAAAACCCACATTGGCGAACGAACGAAAGAATGAACGAACCTCCACCCACTCACGCCCGTTGAGTTTAGATTTCGTGGGTTAGATTGAACTGAACTCTCCCATTCGATTTCATACCCACGCTCCCGTTCAAACTCATCCATTTTTTGTTTTGAACCCACGCTGCCGTTCGATTTTTTTCAAGATCTGGCTTCGGTTCGGTATAAAAACGCTGCTGCTCGTGGTTTTTAGCCTGTCGACGACACTGTTTTCTGAGTTCGTGGGTGGAGACGCGCCGTCAAAGGAAACGAAGCCCATTCGAGGACCGCCATGGATTGAACCTTGTGCTTGTGCTTGCCGGAAAACCCATATCTGATAGAGGGAGAGAGAAAGAAAGGGAGGGAGAGATAAGATGAAGCTCGTGTTCATGCTCGTCGGAAAACCTAGATCTGAGAGAGGGAGAGAGAAAAAAAGGGAGGGATAGATGAGATCTAGACCCAAATGCTCGCTGGAAAACTCAGAGGGAGGCGACAACGGCGAGTTCGAAGGTGCGGCGACGACAGTGGGTTTGAAGGGGGAAGGAAGGGAGATTTGAGGAGAAGCTACAAGAGAAAAAAAAAAAATAGAAAGGAATGTGAGGGAGAGGAAGAGAGGGATGTAAAATGAGAGGAAAAAAAAAGATTTGAAGAAGAAGAGTGGCCTGCGGGAAGCATAGGCTGGTGGGGTGGCTTCTGGAAAGATTTGAAGAAGAAGAGTCTTGAGGAAGAAGAGGAAGAGTCTTGAGGATGAAGAAGAAGAAAAGAATTTTTAATAAAAAATAGGTGCCACATCAACGATCTGTTAAAATCTAACGAAAAAATGGATGGAGGGACTAAAATGAAACGAAATCCAAACCTCAGAGACTAAATTGTCGAGTTTGAAAACTCAGGGACCAAAATGAAACCTAACCCAAACCTCAGGGACTAAAAGTTTATTTTTTCCTTAAAAAAATTATTTTTAAGTATTGTAAAATATAAATATAATAAAATAATAATGATATTATTATTTTATAATTTTTTAAATTTATTTCCTCCCCCCCTCTCCCCTTCTTCTTCTTCTTTCCACCCAACCTCTTCTTTTTCTTTCTCCCACCAATTCTTTCTTCTTCAACCTTTCTCCAGCGGTTGTCAACACTAACCGACAAATTTTTTTTTCCTGTTTTTTTTTCTTCTCTTCTCTTCTCAACTCTATTTTCTTTTTTTTTTTTTAAAAAAAACACAGAGAAGAGGAGGAGCGTTCCAGCGTCGAAACGGGGAGAAGGGAGTTCTGAAACAAGGGAGGGAGGAGGAACTCCCTCCTCCCCGTTTCAATGTCGGAACGAGGAGGAGGGATCTCCTCTTCACTGTTATAAAAAAGAAAGAAAGAAAAGAAGAAGAAGATGAGAAGAGATGAGAAGAAAGAAAGAAAAGAAAGAAAAAACAGAAAAAAATCGCCACTGCTGGCCGATGTTGACAGCCGCCGGAGAAAGGTTGAAGAAGAAAGAGGTTGGTGGGAGAAAGAAGAAGAAGGGGTTGGGTGGAAGGAAGAAGAAGAAGAAGGAGAGAGAGGGAGGAAATAAATAAAAAAATATATAAAATAATAATATAATAATATTTTTTTATATTTATATTTTTAAAAACTTCAAAAAATAATTTTTTTAATAAATTTTTTTTGCCACGTCAGCAATCCGTTAACTATTAAAGTAAAATTGGATGGAGGGACCAAATTGAAACTAAAACCAAACCTGAGGGGCTCAATTGTTGAGTTTGAAAACCCAGGGACCAAAATGAAACCTAACCCAAACCTCATGAACTAAAAATGTATTTTTCCCATATATTTAATTATTGAATTAAAACTATTTAAATGAATTTAGTATAAAAATTCATTTTTCAATATTATAATTAATTACTTATTGATTCTTTATAATCAATTAATTATTTTTTTATTTCTTTATAATAAATAAATAATCATATTATTATTAAAATATTTATCTCATTAAAATTTATGGATACAAATATATTAAATTATCGTAGTTAAGGATATTCATTAAAAAAATTAATTAAATAATTTTAACTAGTTAAATTAACATAGTTTATCCAATTAAAATTATTTCATAATTATTAATTCATTAATGTTTATTAATACCAATGTATCAAATTTCCGTCGACATTTTCAAGGGGGGAAGTTTCGATCTTCCCCCATGTCGACATTTCCGCCCAGTTTTTGTTTTTTTTTTTGTTTTTTGTTTTTTGTTTTGTTTTGTTTTTTTTTTTTTTTTTTTTTTTTTTTAAGCCCAACCCGTGATTCTGATTCTTTTCAGGCTTGTTCTGAAAAGCTGAAAAGGCCTTCTTTTATTATTATTATTATTATTTTTATGTATTTTAGCTTTTTATAGTCTATATTTCTTTCTTTTATTATTGTTTTATTTGAACTCATGTTTTTTTACCTTGTTTTATCATTTTTCTTTTATATTTTCATTTATCAATTCTCAAATCAATCCCATCAGAATATTACAAATTCCAAAATTCTTTTTTTACCACAAAAATTATTTTTAATTAATTATTTTAATTTTACATTTTTATTATTTTATTATTTTTACCACCTATAAATACTCCCACTTCATCTCAATTTCTTCACACCTCAATTTTTCAAACTCTCTCAATTCTCTCCAATTCTCTCAATTTTTCCAAATTCTCTCAATTTTTCCAAATTCTCTTAAATCTCCTAATTCTCCCAAGTTATCTCACTTGTCTCAATTACTAATTTCTTTCTTAAGTTAAGAAGTTTAATTTTAAAAGGTTACATCTTTCTTTACATATTAGTTTATTAGTGTTATTTTTTTACTTTATTAGCATTATTTTCTTTACATATTACTTTATCAATTATTTAATGTCGATTATTATTTATTGTTTCATTAAGTTTTATTTCTTCAATGTCAAGTGATTACTTTTTTAATTATAATTGTTTTATAGTTTTTTTAGAATAATAATTGTTAATATATTGTATTTATTGTATTGATATTGTTTTACACATCTTTTTAGAATTTGATTGTTAATTTATGTCACCATATTAGATCACGTTACTAATAAGATTAGAATTATTGTTACTTATAAATAAAAATAGTTTTAATTGACTAAGTAAGAAAAACATTACTATGATTATAAGAGAACTCTACCGGTTAAGTTCTGTCTAAGGCGGGGGGTACTTAAGATGACGGTTTACGGAACACCTCCTACCTGGGAACTGACCCGGAATATCGGAGTTGAATTAATCATGGTTAAATGTTAGCATGCAATGTCACTAGGTTTATTAAAAGAGTTTAATACACCTAGATCTTTAGAGTAAAGACTTTACATTACTATGGTTATAAGGGAACTCTCCCGGTGAAGTTCTGTCTAAGGCTGGAGGTATTTAAGATGACGGTTTACGGAACACCTCCTACCTGGGAACTAATCCAGAACTTGAGTTGAATTAACCATAGTCATGTTATCCTGCAATATTGCTAGGTTTATTAAAAGAGTTAAATTCACTGGAACGTTGAAATTAAATCCCCACCATAAATGTTATAATAGGATTAGACTTAAATAGATTGACTTAGCTTAATTTATCTACGTTAAATAACCCTAAAATATGGTAGCATTTTTTTATTGTTATACTTATTATTGTTCTTTTTTCGTAGATGGAAGGAGGACGCTTAGATCCTGCTTGGGCTTACTGTAGCCCAATTGACGGAAATAAATCTGGCACTGTATGCAATTTTTGTCAGTTAGCAATTAAAAGTGGTGGCATCATGAGGTTCAAATACCATATTGCTGGAAATGATCCAAAAAAAAAACACCAGACCATGCCTCAACGTGCCTCCAGAAGTAAAGCAAGAGATTGCAAATGCACAAAAAAGTAAGGAGACGAAGAAGATGAAAAATGCAAAAAAAATGAAAGAGATAGAAGAAGATTTGCGGTCAAATTTGAAGGGCTACGAAGTTCTGGACAGTAGCGATGGCGAAGACGACATGTTCCCACCAGATACGACCTACACTGAGCGTAGACAGTACAAAGAAGTTTTGCGTAACTCGAAACAAACTGCGCATGAGGAGGAAGAAGTTCGAAGGAGTGGACTTCATCAAGGTCAGGGCTCAAGTAACTTTCAACGATCTAGTAGTATGAAGGAACCTGCATATTACAAGTCAGAAGGGGCTCGACAAAAAAGTATAAAAGACTTGTTCAAGAAGAAGAATTTTGAAGGAGTTGGACGTTTAATCTCTCAATTTTTTATATATGATAATATCCCTCCAAATAAACTAAAATCCCACCATTTTAAAAATATGGTGGTGGGAATACAACAAGCGGGTAAGCGTGCTTACGTACATTATATTTTCACATTCTTAATATTATTATAGACGTACTTAAATTTAAATTCACTTGGTTGGTCATATTGTTTGTAGGTTCAGATATTAAGCCACCGACGCAGTATGAAACCCGTACCAAATATTTGGACATGGAGTACAAGGAAATGGAAGAATATGTCCGTGCACAGCAAAAAGGATGGGATGATCACGGATGCACGATCATGTGTGATGGATGGACCGGACCAACAAAACTATCTATCATCAACTTCATGGCGTACTCTGATGGTACAACCGTTTTCTTAAGGTCAGTTGACTCTTCCAAACAAGTGAAAGACCATAAATATATATACAATTTGTTGAAAAGCGTCATACGTGAAGTAGGGTCCGAGAAAGTGGTCCAAATTGTCACAGACAATGGGTCTGCTTTCAAAAAGGCGGGTGAGTTAATAATGAAAAAGTTTAATATTTATTGGACCCCTTGTGCAGCGCATTGCATAGATTTAATGTTTGAAGATATAGGAAAACGAGAATCAATAGGATCAGTTATTAGAGCTGCACGAGGGGTGACAAATTACATTTATAATCATGGATGGTTACTTAGTAAGATGCGCGAGATTTGTGAAGGGGATATAATCCGACCTGGGAGCACTAGGTTTGCAACAAATTATCTTGCATTAAATAGCATGTTGAAAAAGAAGGCTGGATTAAAACGGTTATTCACTGATGATTCATGGAATAATGACAAGTTAAGTCGGACGGTTATAGGAAAAGATATCGAGTCTCGTGTACTAAGTACCACGTTTTGGGACAATGTAGAGGGCATAGTCCAAATTTTTCAGCTCAATGTACACAGCTCTTCGAATTGTGGACTCCGAGGTTGTTCGAACCCTGCCTGTTGTGTATAGTTTGATTGAGAATTTGAAATATAGAATCAGTCAAATCAGAGGCAGAGCTTGGGTCAACCAAATAATTCAAGCCCGATGGGATAATACGCTTTCTCATCCTCTCCATGATGCAGGTAAAATTATTGTTCAATATATTATTATTTTATTCATCACATCCAATATGATTTTTTTTAATATTACTATACTAACCACTTTGTCATATCATTTGTAGCTCATTTTTTAAATCCAAAATATCAGTACACCAATGACCTTGGACGAAATTCTGATTTAATTGATGCTGTTCATAGCATCTATATGAAATTATTTCCCGATTGTCCAAATGCTGTAGATTTTGGAACTGAGGTAACTATATACATATTTTCAGTAGACTAACATCACCATTTTAATTGATATGAATTCACTGAATCAATACTATTTTATTGTAGCTTGTGAATTGTATACAAGCTAAAGGTAAGTTCGGTGAGTGCCCTGCTATTTTGGCAAGAAACAAAATGGATGTAGGTCAGTAGTTTGAGTAAACTAAACAGTAGACTATGATCACTATCTACACTATAAAGTGAACATAATGTACTAATTTTTTTCTATACTTTTGTGTTCGTAGGCCATTGGCGGAACATGTATGGCTCCTGTGCTCCTACAGTACGTAAGCTGGCGGTGAAGGTTTTGGCTCAAACAGCTTCATCATCTGCATGTGAGCGGAATTGGAGTACGTTTGCTTTAGTACACACAAAGCAACGTAATCGGTTGGCTTACGAAAAGCTCCACAAGCTTGTCTATTGCTACTACAATATGAAGTTGAAGATCAGAGACATGGAGGCTAGAGATGAAAAAGTAGCAGATAAGGACTACATTGATCTGGTCGATGTTGTAGCGGATCCAAATGATGACGGTGATGACCCACTTTTTCAATGGGTTCGACCAGCACATCTGGATGATGAATCTGGCAATCCAGAGCCTGAGATTGCCAACATGGCTACAAATATTGGCATCAACGTGGAGAGAGTAATTGCTGAGGAGGTTGGCACATGTGACTCACCATTCAGTAACCCTGAATATGAAACGTGTTTACAAGCTGGCTATACCTTATCGGAGATTCAAAACATGAGGATGAGGAAAAGACGTCTAACAGGTAAGTCGAGAAATAGTAATGATGATGATGATGATAGTACAAACGATGGAAACACATCTGGTGGAGGAGGGACAAATGTGGGGACTTCGAGCGGTTACCACACAGGAGAAGGACAGTCTAGTCAACCTGGAGTAAGTCCCTTTTCATGTGAGGTTGATTTGATCATGTCACTCAAGACGAAGACCATGGATCTAGAGAGGGTGGCGAGGGGATTGCTGCTATTGGCAAACCATTCTATAGACAACGAGATGCAAATTATTTTTATTCGATGCAGTCAGATGAAAATTCTTTGATTTCAAGTATGGAAACAGTGAGCATAAGCAGCAACAACACACAACAAGGATATGGTCAAGGAATGTATTCTTACTCCAATTACGAAGACTCTTCAAGCCTTGGCTATAGCAACATCGAGCCTAGATTCTCACAACCCACTCATGAAATGTATCCACTAATAGGATCTATATGTTGGCCATACGAGTCATATCGCTATCATTTAGACATTTTTCTTCAAAATTATCAGTATAGGATGACTTGGGAGCAATATTGTAACTTCTACCAGAATTACCAAAATTCTGGATTAGATGCTCCACAATCATCTTTTTGGTATTAGTCATTGTAAAATTTTATATTCATAAATCCAAAGTTATTTTTCATCTATCAACATTTCATATCTATTTTAATTTTCAAATTAAAGTCTCATTTAATAATTTACAAATCTTTCTGCACGTATCGACATTTTAATCAACATTTTCATCCAAATATTTTTCTACTTTTTAGATATGATGATAAAAAATTGTCAATTATATCCTAATTAAGCCGCAAACAAAGTTTCATGGACTAATTCAAACAATTTCCATCAATTTCCATGATTTCCGTAAATCTTCCCGGAATTTTCATCGACATTTCCATCGACATCGATATTTCCATAAAATCAGGACCTCGACATTTCCATCGACATCGACATTTTAAACCTTGATTAATACTTTGAATTAATTTTGATTATTTTATTGATTAATTTATTATAATTACATAAAGTTTACATGATTAATTCTAAAAAATAAATACAAACATAATTCCTTCTCATAAAATCTTGATGACATTCTCATGCACAACTAAACACAATTATCTCTAATTCCTAGCAATCTTATTTCCAGACATAGTATTCCTAAGCATCCTTTATTCCCAGACATCTATAAAACCTCAAACCAAATGACCCCTTAACGTTTCAACATTCATAGGTTCATAACTCCTCCTATATTTCTTGTAACAACCATTCTTATGCTCCAACGATTGGCCCAAATGCAAACTTTGAGTCCTCGTTTGCCTCGTTAATTAGCTGGAAGATGCCTATAGTGAACTTCAGATAAGTGAAATGTTTAAGAATGATTGATATTCTTCAAGCAAGATGCATAATACTATTGGGACCAACCAAAGAAGAAAGAGATATTCACTTTAACATTTGGAGTATTGAACTTCATCGGAAATGATACCAAGTGGAGAAAGAAGCTTCAAGGCAACATTAAATGTACCAAATTTTAAAAGCTTTGATTCCTGGGCTATATAAAACTTAAGGGTTGTTTGGGTGTTTATCTTGTAAATATCCCTTCGACCTTACTTGTACTTTATTTGTAGAGAAATTTTGGTAGATAGACTATTTTATATACATATTTTCATAAATGTCCATAGTTTTGTAGATTTCCAAGATTAGATTTTTAGCATTTTTTCCTTACCATTTGACCCTTCTTGTCATATTTTATAAGATTTTATAAGATATTATCTTAACTAAATCCTTAATATTTTGAAAATATGATTCTTGAGATTTGATTTCTTGTCATAATGATTCCAACGTATTTTCCTTTTATTTCATTTGACAATTTTCATCCATTTTCGTTCTCATGTTTGGTAATTTTCGGTTGATCCATTTTTTTCTTTAATTTTCGGTTGATCCATTTTTTTTCTCTCTTCTTTTTTTTTTTCCTTCTTTATCGATTTATTCCTTCACGTTTTTTTCTTCATAGCAACAGTTTTCTATTTTCTTCATTAATCGAACAAAAGCTAATCGATTTTTTTCTTCCCGACAGTAGTATAGATAATATATTCTCTGGAATATCTAAAAAATGTGTATATATTTTGATTAATATTCATTTTACTGACATAATTTTTTCGGTTATTATATATATATATATATATATATATATATATATATATATATATATATATATATATATATTCCCAGTATATACCGTTTATAATCTATGCATATATTGCATAGATTATTATATATTCTGGTTAATATTCAATATATAATAGTTTAGTATATATGTCTCATAGTTTACGTACTTTTTTTTAGATTTTTGCATTTTACAAAAAAACATTTATATTCATATATAACTTCATATATAACAACTTATATATACTATGTACATAAGTTTTTTTTTTTTACTCATTATTGTAGCCACGTATACCGAGTTTTTTTCTTGTCTCATTACTATAGTATTAAATATACACTTGTATATTTAGTTATTTGCCAATATATATTATATATATACATGTATGTATGTATATTAAATATACCCATGCATTTAGGAGAAATATAGATATTGGGAAAAAAACCTTATTTTTTAAAATAATATATACATATGTATATATTAAATATACCACGACGGTGATGAAATTCAACGATACCCACGATAAAACAGCGACAATTTGAGGGCAATAACTGGGCTGGTGGTATCCATTGATGCATGGGTGCTGCTTATTCGAGTTTGCAACGGCGATGGTTGGACGGCGACGACACTTCCAGTGGTGGTTGGTCGTCGGCGGCAAGAAAAGGATCGGAGATGAAGAGGGAAAGAGAGGTCGAGAGACCATGAGGGAGAAAGATCATGAGGGAGGAATGAAGAGAGGAAGAAACCGTGTGTGAATTGGGAAAAATAGTGAGTGGGTTTAGAGATTTTTTTTTTTTGAAAAATTGGGAGTGATTTTAGGGATCTTTCAAAATTGGAAAGTAATTAAAAAATCTGTTTCCTTTTATGTTCTCTATCTCTCACCCACAGTTTGTGGGGCAATAGGGATTTTTGGGCCCTTTTAAATGTTGGTTTGTATAAATGGGCCCAAGGTTGAGATTCACTTATTTGGGGACCCTTGATTAATGGAAAAGACTTAAATGTCCTTCTCTTAAAAAATTTTCTCCCTCTATCGACCGTTGGCTTTCTTCCTTACTCTCACCCTTCTCCTCACGACGACTGCTCCATTCCTCACGATCGTTTACATTTTTCCTTGCAAATCTTCAGCGAAATCAAGCTTAGAGCAACACGAGGTAAGTAACTACTATCATTTTCCATTTTATTAGGGTTTTAATCGCGCGATTTCGACCTTCGGTAGTTGTATTTTTTGGGTTTTATTAAAAATCTAGGGTTTTTCGATATTCGTTGGTTTCTGATTAAGTTTAAGGGTTTATTTAAGTGTGTCGGCGGTTTCTGAGGAGGGTAGAGGGAAGAAGAAGACGATTTTGTGGTGTTTATGACTGAGTTTTCTGGAAAAACGATGAATCCCGGCCGGGATTCATCCTCTGTAATTTCTCGGTCAACCGAGAAATATGGCAGACCTCGAAGCCTTTCACGATTGCCCGAGAAATTACAGAGGATGAATCCCGGGCCTCGATTTCGACCGGGACTTTCTCGGTCACCCGGAAAATATGGCAGACATCGAAGCCTTTCTCGGTTGGCCGAGAAAGTACACGTACCAATCCCCAACCCTCGATTTAAACCGGGAATTTCTCGGTCGACCGGGAAATATGGCAGAATTCGAAGCATTTCTCGGTTGACCGAGAAACTACACATACCAACCCAACCCTCGATTTCGACCGGGAATTCCTGCAGAGTGATTGTTTTTAGTTTTTTTTTTTAGTTTTCTTACTTTGTATATATTTTAAATGTTGAATATGTATTGTTGTAATTTAATAGGTCTAGTATGGAAATCACCGAGAAAATCCCCATCACTGACCATTTTCCTGCTGCGTTGACATGTTGCTCACACCTAAACAAAACCATTAGCAATATTAAGTCAACCCTAAGTCCTACCCAATTAAACCTCTTTAGGCAAACATGTTTCGGGCCTTTAATAGATGTGAATGTTATTTTTAATGGCCAATTAGTACACTACATCCTCCTTAGGGAAGTAGAGGAGAATAGAGCAAATGTGATGAGTTTTAAATTGTTAGGTCAGAAGGTCTCATTTGGTAAGAGAGAGTTTGACCTCATAACCGGCCTTCGTCATTCATTTAGACCAATGAGGAGAGATATATAGGGCCCTCCCAATAGACTCCTAAGATTATATTTTAGGGAGAATGTAGGTATGAAGGTGGAGGAGTTAGATAAGTCGTTTCCGACCCTTCAGTTTGAGAACGACGAAGATGCAGTTAAGATCGCATCATTTTATTTTTTTGAGTTGGCTTTGATGGGGAGGGAACGCAAACAACAAGTAGATGCCAGCACTCTAAACTTGATGGATAACTGGGTTGCATTCTGCAATGAGGACTGGAGTACCATCGTGTTTGACAAGACAATAAAAAGTCTAAAAAAGGCATTGAAGGGGAAGACTGAGTCGTACAAGCGCAAGGGCGGTGGTCCAAAGAAACAGGAGACATACAGTCTGTACGGTTTCCCGTTTGCTTTTCAGGTTAGTAGATAATTAAACTTTTGAAATGTAATCTTCATATAGTTTGGTACGGTTTCCCATTTTTTTCTTTTATTGTTTATTTACACAGATATGGGCTTACGAGACCGTTTCATCTCTCACTGGACGTGTTGCCAATCGTATAAGTGAGACGGCCATCCCACGCATTCGTCGATGGTCTTGCTCCCACTCCCCATCATACACAATCATTGTTGATGAGGTTTTTGGATCCCGAGCGGTTAGTTATTTTATTTTTTTAAATGTTTTGTCTTCATTATTATTTGTAAACTTTTGATGGTAACTAAGTCATTTTTTTCAGGCAAGAGTTACGTTGAGTCTTGTTTCTTCTGCAGAGGAGAGTCAATTCATGAATCGAGTGATGGAGCCTCCACGTGCACCGGAGCCGGTGCCTGAGCCAATATTAGAGCCGGAGCAAGAACCAGATCAAGAAACAGAGAGACAACCTACTGTATCTGAGGCTATACTCCTTGTTGTAGAGGAGGCTACTGTAGCAGATACTGAGATGTTGGATGTCACTGAAGCTTCTCCAGAAGTTTCAAATAAAAGAGGAAGGGAACAAGATGACAAAAACAAAGGAAAAAAGAAAGAGAATGAAGTAGAAAAAGAGGATGAGAGCACGAAGGAGAAGAAAAAGAAAAAGAAGAAAAAAACAAAGCTGACTTGTGAATGTAGCCAGTGGCTACATCTTATGGATAGCCGGATGGAGAGAATGGATGCTCGCATGTCTGATATGGAGACATCCCTCAAGTCTATTACCAAGTTCTTGCGTCATCTATCTAAGGTATTCTGGTAGTTGATCATTGTTATTGTATTGGTTGGTTTTATTTCTTATAACATTTGTAAACTTTCAGGGTAAATTCGTGGACCCTGAGAAGTATTTTGGACCCAAAGATGGTCCGGATGACGAGGGTGGTCCATCAAAAAGACCAGATGACGTCGGTGGTCCATCGAAAGGACTCGATGACAAGGGTTGTCCATCGAAAAGACCGGATGACGATGGTAGACCAGATGACAATAAGGAAGGACATGAAGGAGGAAGAAGCGACAGAGGAGAGGACGTGAATGAGAAGGACGTTGATGAAGCGCACGACATAGAACATATTACGGTAATAATATTTCTTACCCTATCATATTTTAAATTTAACATTTCCATAAATAAATGTGTCGGGATTTACAGGAGTTGGAGTCTCAACTAACCACTGACGTATCGTCTCACTCCATTACTGACATGGAGTATCAACCAAGTACAGACCCAGTCGAGTTCATTGTACCTAAGGCTGAGGTAATCATTTGTCTTAATATAAACAATATTATATAAATTTGACTAATGTATTAAATGTATGTTTGTAGCCTGTTGAGTTAAGTGATGAGGATGTTGAGGAGGTTGATGAGGTTAAAGTTATTGGGCCGCATGAATTGGTAAAAAGACGGGGAAAGCGGACCCGACAAATTTCTTGGAAGCTTCGGTCTCCATGGGCTGACACCAGATCGGACGGCAAAAGGAGGAAAGTTAAGCGATACGATCCCATGCGTTCCATTCCTGAGGAGTACGAGACCAAGTTCCAGAAATGGTTGGATGACCCATTGTCTGATGGATCGGAGCGCAAGACAGTCTATGCATACAGAAGTAAACAATGGTTCAAGACGTTACTCACATCGTCTCATTGGATGAGTGATGAGGTACAACTCATTTTATCATTGATGTTGATTTGTAAATGTTATGGTTTATGATTCTACAATTCACTATTCTTCTAATTCTATAGGTGATTGACTCTCTCTTCCTCTTTGTTCGAAAGAAGATGGATACTCGTCCTGACTTATGCCATCGAAAGTTCGTCACGGCTGATGTATTTGTAACAGTACGTATTTTCATCTTTATAGAATGACAATTAATCTGAATTGTACTAATATTGGATGTTGTGCAGGAATTTTTGAGGCGCGAGGATGTGTACGAAAAACTCCTTCATAGTGACCATTGGAACGACACGTTCGATTGGAGTAGATTCAAGACAGTCACTAAATACGTAAAGGGAGAACACACAGACTATAATGTCCATTGGAGTTCGGTTGATGCTGTCTATATGCCCTTCAACTTAGGTAGAAACCATTGGATTCTACTGTGCGCTGACTTGGAAATGGGTGAATTTGTGTTGACAGACTCCCTAACGGCACTGAATTCAGATGCAGACATAGCGAAGCAGATGAATACAGTATGCACCATTTTCCCTAGGCTGCTACTGAGGTGCGACGTTATGAAGGATAAGCCGTCTCTTCCAAGACATCCATGGCGATTCAGAAGGAAGACCCAAGTGCCACAACAACAAGATAGTGGAGATTGTGGGGTTTTCACTGTAAAGTTTTTAGAATATGATGTAACTAAATCAGATTTAGGTAGTCTTAGTCAAGAGAAAATGGAGTTTTGTAGGCGTCAATTTGCTGTACAACTTTGGGCCAATAGGCCGTTCTTTTAGTAAAACATGATTTAGTTTACATTTCAATACCATTGTAGTTAAAATGTCACTTATATACTTATCGTATACGTTAATAAACAGACTATGCAACGTAATTTTTTTCCAGTATTTTTTTTTTAATTTGATGTACGCTATATAAAGTAAATGATGAACGGGGAAAATAAATACTTCAAAATATATAAATGTAATAAAATTCATGTCTAAAACATCTCCATGATACAAATATTCATGTCAAAATAGAGAAATGTACTAAAATTGTCTAAAACATCCAGAATTGTTCAATGGTTGTCTGCATGTTTTTCTGTTATGACCCCTATTCCCGCACCGGCTGCATTTACGGACATGCCGCACTTCTCCCGTAGACGGTATTCTCAACGTCTGACGACGACCAACTCTAGGCACTCTTCGAGGAGGCAAGACTTCCACATCGACAAATTGAGGTGACCTCTTCCACTCCGACTCATGCCCAAGAGGTTGTATGAGTTGTGCATATGCATCTATCAAAGAGTCCACATGGTAGACTCTGGTACAAAGTGTATGATATTCAATATGTCGATAAGTGCATGCAGCGATCGCATGGGAGCATGGAAGTTCGTAATACTCAAATTCACGACATGTGCATGTTCTAGCGTGAAGGTTGACACGTCCACCCAAATGTCCGTCCTCGACATTAAACTCATATCGAGCAATAGGTTTGACAATGTGCCTCCGTGACTTCTCCTCTGCTTTTTCCAAAACTTCCATTGCAAACTTCGACCACTGACCTGGGTTACTGGAGTGCTTATTCCTGCGTTTGTAGTATTTTGCTTGGAGCCACCCTCTGATATGATCCATGAATGCGGTGATTGGGAGCTCTCGTGCTTCTTTCAACACTGAGTTAGTGCACTCCGCAAGATTGGTGGTCATTTGGTTATACCGACGACCACATTGGTATGCTCGAGCCCACCTCTCAATTCCGACCCATTGTAGGTATGTCCTGACATTTTCTGGGAGTTGCTGACAATACTCATTGAATTCAACCACACGAAATGCCCTTGCAGCTCCGTCAAATAGTTTCATAAAGTTCCCGGTCTTGAAATGCGTCTTCAGGTTCTCCCCTAAGTGCCGGATACACACGCAGTGAAATGCATTAGGAAATACAGTTTTGACTGCCTTACCAATGCTGGCATGTCTGTCAGACACGATGACCAGACCAGGAACTTGTCCAACTGCACGTTCCATCTGTCGAAAAAAGTACGTCCATGACTGATCAGTTTCTCCCTCAGCCAAGGCCCACCCTACAGGATATAACGGGTTGTTACCATCTACACCGGTCGCAATAAGGAGCTTCCCACAGAATTTTCCTCGTAAGTGTGTTTCATCAACCACTAAAACTGGACGAATAGAGCTTTTGAACCCTCCAATAGAAGCACCTAGTGCCATAAACACATGCTTAAAGTGTCCATTGTCTTCAAGTTCTAAGTCGAACACTGTACCGGGGTTTTCAATTTTCAATGCTTCACCAAATTTTGGTAACAGTCTGTAAGATTCTTCTGGAGATCCTCTAGCAAGAATAAAAGCTTATTCTCTAGCCCGCCAAGCCTTGTCGTAGCTTAAATTCACACCAAAATCTTGTCTAATATCGTTCACAATATCCTTTGGCCTATAAGTACGACCGACGTCTTGGAACCTCGACTTGATCAAATTTCTAATAACCCAACTCTTCGCTTGTCTATGATCATGGGTTAACATTTCACGTACACAGGTGTGGATATTACAATACTTCGTGATCTTAAATATTTCACACCCCTTAGTAACAGTCATAGCTCGAACCCTCCATTTGCATTCTTCAATTACACACTCAGCTACCCATATGTTCTTCTTTGACTTATTAATCCTAAACTGGAAGTTCCTTCTCATTGCAATCACATACATCCTCATGTACAAGTCTCTCTTACACATGAATACTTCTCCAACTTCTACATCTTCAGAAGAGGAAGACTGAGTTGTCATGATGATTGCCTTGGATGAAGTACTCGGAACGGAAGAGCATGTCGCCACTTGTTCAGACGCAGAAGGATCCTCATTGTACTGTACGTGAATCTCTTCCTCATCATCACCCACAACTACATCAACCTCTGTGTTCATGTCCTCATCTTCGTAGTCCCCCCAATCTTGGCCACCATAAAGTTCACTACCATAGTCTTCATCATCCCCCAAGTTATACGAAGGAATATTTTTGGATTCATCGCATGGGAAGGATGTAGAAGCCGATGGTATATTGTTTGGGACTGATGTTGATGATACATTCAGCTCCACCTTATTTGGCATGACGCATGGGATGGGAAATGGTCGTGAGGCTTGGTTACTAGGACACTTTGGGATTGTGGATATGTATATGGGTACATCAGAGACCTTATTCCAGGTCAAAAAGGTGTTAAGGCCTTCATCGTTCCTAATAACAAACGCAGGGGCCTTAGACATCAATTGGACTACACATCTTATTCTAAGGTCAAATTCCTCTGAACTTATACAGGTTAATCTATATAATCGACTTAAGAAGTCACTGTATGCAGTACCAATGTCTATGTCGAAACCCGTCAACTCTCCACCCTCATATTCATTTTTCCTCTCCTTCCACAAGCCACCATAACAAACCCACACACGAGGCATTATCTGCACGAACAGGGAAAAAAATGAAAAAAAATAAAATAAAATAATGAAACAGGCAAAATTCTCGGTCGAAATCGATTTCCCGGTCTCGGTCGATTTTCCCGGTCTCGGTAACGTTTCCCGGTCTCGGTGGCATATGATTCCCGGCCGGGAACAACAAAAATCGACCGAGAATTCGAGCAGCACGACGCAAAAATAAATCCCAACCCCACGAACGTACTCTTAAACGTAAAAAATTGAACGATCAAAACTTGAAAGTGTAGTAATCACGTACCTCCTTCAGAAACTCGAATGTCGGAAGTGTTTTGAGTGTGATTGGCCAATCCTAAACATGATGATGTGGTGAAATCGTGTTGGAACGTGATGATGTGGTGAAATCGTGTTGGAACGTGATGATGGGGTGAAATCGTGTTGGGACCAAAGAATATTGTATGGGGACAAAAAGACTAGAAGAATTAAGAATGAAAATGCGAATAGGAATGAGAATGAGAATAGGAAATTTTTTCTCATTCCAAATTCCTTATTCATTGAGGAAAATAATGGAAAATTGGTGGGAAATCTATTTTGGTGGTGTAGAAAATTAATTTCTTTTTTTTGAAAATTGAACAAAGGCTATAATGGTCATTTAACCTCATTAAAATCAACAAAGGGTCCCCAAATAATAGATTTAAAAAAAGGGGCCCATTTATACAAACCAACATTTAAAAGGGCCCAAAAATCCCTATTACCACAGTTTGTGTTTCCTTTTTTGATTTGATTTGATTTATTTTATTTTTTAAAAATAGGCAGTAGTGGATATGAGGGTTGAATCGTAAAAGGACTATGATTTTTATGAAAAAAAGTTGGGCCATTAGGCCTTTTCCGTAAAAAATTGGAAACTTGGACATTTATGAAATATAGGGTCCAAATTTAGGCTATCTATGTACTTTTCCCTATTCTTTTTTGTCCTTTGGTATCCCACACAACATTTTTTGGTCCTCACACGATTTTTCCACGTTCATCATGCTTTGGATTGCTCAATCACATTCAAAACACTTTCAAGACCGAAAGATTCTACTCCGGTTTCGCGTCTTCAAGATGCGGAAACCAATAAGACAAAAAAATTGCACGGTTTTGCCAATTTTTTCCAAAAGACCTTGTTTTCTCCAATTTTTTTAAATGTATTTTTTTTTTCTAATTAACCCCAAAATTTACTAAGAGCATAATTAGTTCAATACATAATCTAAAGAAATTTCCGTACAAAAAAACTGCGAAAGAAACGTAGTTATCTAAGAATTTTAAAACATACTTATAAATTATTCCTTCAAAACAAACATTGTTATCTAAAATGTTAGATATCCATATTTTTGTATATCTATAATTTCAGGCATTTGAATATTCCAACTATCTAGATTCTCAAAAAACAAATAATCCCTAATAGATTCCCTAATATTTACTTTAAAAAATTCATTGTACTTGTCTAAATTCAGATTATATTTATGTGTAATCAATTAATGAATATAATATATAACTAAAACTCAATTAGTATATAGGATTGTATTATATAATAATAGATTTATATCTTTTTTTTTTTTTAGCAAAAAGGTATTCCTTCATTATAAACTGCATGAGCAAGCCATGATACATTTACAATGGGCCATTTGTCCCATTGATTGAAGCCAGAAAGGAAAATCAGAAAGCCATAACATAGATTGTGTATTCTGAAGCGCTTTTTTGGCCAAAGCATCCGCCCTAATGTTTCGAAGTCTTCCAATGTGATTGAAAAACACCGAAAGAAAATCTGGGCGCATTTCAAGTATTTGTTGAATCCAATGGTGAACTTCCACTTCAGTCTCCTTCTCGTTATTAAGCATCATAATAGCATTTAAAGAATCTGAATAGATATTAGCAGCCTTAATATTCATACGAACTAGAAGCCTCATAGCTTGAAGAACCGCATAAACTTCCATGCCAAAGGAGAAAGAATACAATATTCAAATTTATTCATAGCACAAGTGATTACTCCATCCTCGCCGGTGAAAGGACGCCAACACCAAACCCCACACTCTGCGGCTTAACTGCGGCATCTGTGAAGACAGACGTGGTTGCGTGTTGCCCACTGTTGTGCACCACCATTGGTAATGGTGAAGAATAAAAAGAAACAGCTTTAGAAGAATTCACACAATAGTCCTCCCAATACCATTGCACCCATCCACAGCGAGAAGGGCAATCCATAATTTGTTGCCCCAAAAGCAAAGCGTTCCTATCATTCCAAATTTCCCAAAAGGTAATACAAGCCATTGAAAATCATCATCATGTAATTTACTTGCCAAACACATAAGCCGCCCGACAAAATTATTTGCAACCGTAATGATCCACACGCGGGAAAAGGAAATCACATATGTTCATTGATCTATTGCATCCGCAGAGTGCATGATCCACACTTTATATCTCACTAATTTTAATGATATCTATTTTTGGTATATTTTTTAACTCTTTAATTTGATTTGAATGAATTATAATAAATTGGTACTTAATGATAAGAATAGCACTTTAGGATTTAAATTAAATATATAATTAACTATTGATAATTAAATGTAAGTGGGAAAAATAAAATAAATAGCTATTTAGGACTCTAAAATTTTTTAAATTCTATTGTAAAATCATACATTTTAGAATTAATTTATAGAAATAAATACACAAAAGTTTTGATATCCCAACTCTTCATTTTTCGAGTTTCTTACATTATTATTAATTTAAGTTATTAAAAATTAGAAATGCCATACTTAGCAATTTAAAAATAAATAAAGAGCATAATGGTCTAAAAATATTTTTCTCAAGATTGTAACTTTTTTATATATATTATAGATATAGATGATGGATAATTTTTGTACTCAATTTATTCATTGTGTTTTGTAATCACTTAAGGTAATTTGGCATTAATTAAAACATTCTTGGAGTAGAGCAACAACAAAGCAAACAAACTTTTGTATAGAAACAACTTTTAGAAAATATAACCAAATTACATAAGTGTTTTAATTCAAACACACATTTACTAAGAATTAGGGGTGAGCATCACAAATCGAAAAACCAAGCCGAACGAACGAAACCGACCGAACCGACGTCGGTCGGTCGGTTTTCGAGCTGCGTCAGTCGGAATAGGTTTTTTCATAGAGAAAACCGACCATTCGGTCGGTCGGTGAGCCGTAAAAAGCTCAAACCGATTGAACCAACCAATTTCGTATTTAAATAAAAATAAATAAATAAAAAGAAACTTGCAGACGTGACATACTTCATGGGAAAAGAGGAAAAGCTAGCATCTTGTCACATTTTATATAGGAGATTACCTATTTTTTAGGTAATCATTACCTATTTTTTAGGTAATCATTACTTATTTTTTTAAAAAAAATATTTTTTTATTTTCTCTTTCTTCATTAACCATCTCACGTTTTCTTCCTTCCCTTTGTCAGACTTTCCTTTTTCTTTCTGTTTTTCTCACTCTCTCATTTACCCTTTCTTTTTCTTTTCCTCTTTCTTTCTCTTCTTCCCATTCTCATCTTTTTTTTTTCTTTTTCTCTTTGATTTCTTCGCTGGAACCACCGTTTTGCCGGAGTTTATCGCCGCCACGAAGGTTGTTTATTTCTCTTCACTGAAACCTTACGTCTCTCTTCACTTTATTTTCATCTCTTTGTTGGTTCTTAACACACTTTTTTTTTTTTTTTTTTTTTTTTTTTATCTTTTTCTCTCAACGCCTTCTCTCATTCTCTTTTCTTCTCATAAGCTCCGGCCAACCTCCAAAACCGAACGAAATCGACCGATGTTTATGTATGATCGGTCGATCAGTTTTATGGACATCTCCGAGACCGACTACCACTGACTAAACAAAACCGACTTATCGACATCGGTTTGAGCCCAAAACCGATGCCGACCGACCGATGATCACCCCTACTAAGAATGTATAAATTAAATAGCATGCCAAACACACTCTTAGGGGAAGTCTTGGGTGCGGGTTCGACATTACAAGTTTGGGCTTATATAGTTTAAGTTTTAATTGTAGGGTTTATGTAGTCTGGGTTAAGGGAAAACTATGTTTTTGTCCAGGTTTAGGAAATCTAAGTTTACAAAAACTTTCATTCGGATAAATGTCTAGCAAGCTTCAATTTGGGTGTTTAGTTTGGCAATCCTAAGGGTGAAATATAACCCTCTGGCGACAGCGGGGAGGAGTTTCGGCGCATGAAGAAGGAGAAGAGAGAGAAGGTGGTGGGGAAAGAGGAGAGAAAGGAAGATGGATTTAATAATAATAATAAGTATTTTTTTTTAAATACTTTTATATTTTATTATTATTATTATATTATTTTAATTAAAAAATTAATATTTTATTATTTTAAATTGCCACGTCAGCACTAGAGGGACTCAATAGAAACATTTTCGAAACAGTAAGGACTTGATTGTCCGATTTTGAAACGTATGGACCTATTAGAAACTATTCTGAAACATGAGGGGCCAAAACGGTATTTTACCGTAGGTTATATTATATTAGCTACAATTTCAGTAAACTATATGAACAAAGGACAGTATAAGGAATAGTAATTTGAATAAAGCAGTGTCATTTGAGAAATTTCAACAGATAGAAATGAAATACTTGACTCTTACCTATGAAATCAAGGTTCGTGTGTTAAGACGACTTCAAGTTTGCCAGACACAACCTAGGTAATGAATGGTTGATAGTCGTTAACCAATGCTATATCTGTTGGATCGGTATGACAACCCTAGAGGGGGGTGAATAGGGTTTAATTAATTTTTTTTTCCTAAATTAACCCAATTAAACTAATTAATACACTTTTTATAAACAATAAGAAAAATTAAATTTATGCAACAAATAAGATGACAAAAAGTGTGATAATTTAATTCTATCAAATTTTGGCGAACAAATAAGAACAAACTAAAGCATGCAATAAATTGCTTAAATTAATTGCAAAAATAAAAAGGAAAGAATTAGAGAAGAAGACACCGTAATTTTTATAGTGGTTCGGTCAAACTCGACCTACTCCACTCCCCAAGCGCCTCTTGGAAATTTGAATAAAAACTTTTCGACTCTTTCCAAGGATTAGAGCCCAACCGTTACACCACCGCTCCTTTTACGGGTTCAAGAGCAAATCCGATCCTTTCCACGGGTTAGAATCAAACCATTACAAATGTTTGAATTTTTGAAGAACACAAGACAACTCTCACTAGAATAGATTTACTAATTTAAGCACTCGACAAATTTATCCTCACAATACAATAACACTATCTCAAGAATAAAACGAAAAAAAAATTGGGAGTTTGGAGAGAGCAACAATGGAAACTTTTTTATTTGGGAGGATTTTAAAAATGTAAAGTTGTTGGTTAAAATTTGGGGAGGAAGATGGTTTATAAAGAGAGGGAAAAATGGTAAAAAATTAAAGGGAAAAATACACTTTTAGTCCCTGAGGTTTGGGTTTAGTGACAGTTTGGTCCCTGAGTTTTCAAACTCAACAAAAATACCCCTTAGTTTTGAAATAAGGAGCACTTTGGTCCCTGCCGTTTATTTTTCTGTTAAATACTAACGGTTGCTGACGTGGCACTATTATTTTAATAAAAAAATTATTATTTTTTTATTTTAAAATAAAAACAAATAAAAACAAATAAAAATAAATAAAAATATTATTATTTTAATTATTCTTAAAACTAACCCTCAATCTCATCTTCTTCATCCTCTTCCCTCATCCCCTCCATCTTCTTCTTCAAACCTCCGATGGTCGCGCCGCCACATGCCGTCGCCGGCAGCCGCCGGCCGCCGCTCGCCGGCGGCGAAAGTTTTTTTTTCTTTCTTTCTTCCTTCTTCTTCTCTTCTTCCTCTCCTTCCTCAAAGTTTCAACAACTTTTTTTTTAAATGAAAGAGAAAGGAGGAGGGAGCTCCCTCCTCCGTTTTCCGGCGTCGGAACGGAGGGAGGAGGTCCCTCCCTCCCTCCCCGTTACAGATCTGTAACGGAGAGGGAGGGAGGGGCCTCTTCCCTCTGTTTTCCGGCGCCGGAACGGAGGGAGGAGGTCCCTCCCTCCCTCCCCGTTACAGATCTGTAATGGGGAGGGAGGGAGGGACCTCCTCCGTCCGTTCCGACGCCGGA
This sequence comes from Luffa acutangula, assembly GCA_036850905.1. Taxonomy (NCBI): domain Eukaryota; kingdom Viridiplantae; phylum Streptophyta; class Magnoliopsida; order Cucurbitales; family Cucurbitaceae; genus Luffa; species Luffa acutangula. The sequence continues at coordinate 39,528,932 of CM072087.1, forward strand.
AAACGGAGGAGGGAGCTCCCTCCTCCTTTCTCTTTCATTTAAAAAAAAAAGTTGTTGAAACTTTGAGGAAGGGGAGGAAGAAGAGAAGAAGAAGGAAGAAAGAAAGAAAGAAAGAAAGAAAAAAAAAAAAACTTTCGTCGCCGACGAGCGGCGGCCGGCGGCTGCCGGCAACGGCATGTGGCGGCGCGACCATCGGAGGTTTGAAGAAGAAGATGGAGGGGATGAGGGAAGAGGATGAAGAAGATGAGATTGAGGGTTGAGTTTTAAGAATAATTAAAATAATAATATTTTTATTTATTTTTATTTGTTTTTATTTGTTTTTATTTTAAAATAAAAAAATAATTTTTTTATTAAAATAATAGTGCCACGTCAGCAACCGTTAGTATTTAACAGAAAAATAAACGGCAGAGACCAAAGTGCTCCTTATTTCAAAACTCAGGGGTATTTTTGTTGAGTTTGAAAACTCAGGGACCAAACTGTCACTAAACCCAAACCTCAGGGACTAAAAGTGTATTTTTCCCAAAATTAAATTTAATTTGGACAATTGGATTTGTGTTAAAGAAAAAATGGAGGGTGGAGATTAAATGAAATACAAGTAAAAAGAAATATAAAATATTAAAATAATAAAATAATATAATAATAATAAGGGAAAAATACACTTTTGGTCCCTGAGGTTTGGGTTAAGTTACACTTTGGTCCCTGAGTTTTCAAACTCAACAAAAATACCCCTGAGGTTTGAGATAAGGAGCAATTTGGTCCCTGCCGACTATTTTTCTGTTACATACTAACGGTTGCTGACGTGGCACTATTATTTTAATAAAAAAATTATTATTTTAATAAAAAAATTATTTTTTTAATAAAAATAAACAAAAACAATAAATTATTATTATTATTATTTATTATTTTAATTATTATTCAAAATCTCTTTCTTCTCCACCTCTTCTTCCCCTCTTCTTCATCTCTTCCCACCTTTTCCTTCTTCTTCTTCAAGTCTCCGGCGACCGGCCGCAGGCCACCGCTCGCCGCCGCCGGCCGGCCGTCGGCGACTTTTTTTTTTCTTTCCTTTCTTCTTCTCTTCCCCATTTTTCTTCCTTTTTTCTTAAAAAAAAAAAAATTAGAAGGAGGGACTCCTCGTTTCCGGCCGGAAATGAAGGAGGAGGGCTCCTCCTTCGTTTACCCACTTCTCCGCCGTCGGAAACTCCCGACTGGGACGATTTATTCGCGTGAGCACGGATTTATCGGCCTGTGAGCACAGATCTGGACGCCTGCGTGGATGAGAAGAACACGGCGTGAGTCTCAATCCACCAGGTGCAGAAACAAATGTGGGTCTCAATCCACGCCGGTAAAGTCCACGGGCAAGCGTATCCATTCCACTAATGTGAGCTATAAACAAATCTTCAACATCTGTGCTCTCTCTCCGCCTGTTAATATGCAGCAAAGCAACAATGAATTAAAAAAAATGTCATAAATAGAGAGAGTAATCAAAAACAGAAAAGACAGAAAGAAACTTACAGTTTTGCATCAAAGTTGAATCCACCAGGTGCCAAACCTCCTTGTCCATAGGTGGAACAAATATAAAAAAGTTCAATTTTCAAATATTTTTCATGCTATGAAGCTTAGAGCGGTTTATGGTTTGCAAACAGAACCAAGATATATTACATACATTTCTCACAACACTGAGCATAACCAAGATATATTAATACCAATTTGAGGATCGCCAATGTTAGCATCGATGTTCCCAAGAAGCCCATTGAGCCTTGCGGTTTCAAGTTCATGGTGGCAACTGAAATGCACATACATGAGGATTGCCATTATCCGTCCGTGAAGGCGATTGACGGCGGCGGAAGAGCTGAAAAACACTGGCGTGGGTCTCAATCTCAGTTGTGGCCAGCGAGTGTGGGTTTCGAGCTGTGTGGTCGGCGGTGTGGGTTTCGATTTGTGTTTTTCGATGGGTTTCGAGCTATGTGGGTTTCCAGTAGAAATCATCGAAATCTTCCCTTCGATTTCGTTGTTGCTCCTTCCAAAGGCATCGATCCGTCTGTAACGCCGGCGATTCGACTTGTGTGGGTTTCGAGTTGTGTTCTGATTTAAGCTACGGGGCCGGTGACGGGAGGAAAAGAAAAGAAGGAAAGGAGAAGAAAATTTTTTTGTCGCCGGCGAGTGGCGGTTGCCGGCGGTCGGTCGCCGACGGTAGGTTGGTGGTGGGAGTATTGAAGAAGAAGAAGGATGATGGTAGTGAGGGGTTGAAGAAGAAGAAGAAAGAAGAAGGATGATGGTAGTGAGGGGTTGAAGAAGAAGAAGAAAGAAGAAGGATGATGGTAGTGAGGGGTTGAAGAAGAAGAAGAAGAAATAAAAAAGAAATAAAAAAGGAATAAAAAAGGAATAAAAAAATATTAAAAAGTAATATTTTTAATATTTTTATTTTAAAAAATGAAAAAATAATTTTTTAAATAAAAAAATAGGTGCCACGTCAGCGGTCTGTTAAAATCTAACGGAAAAAATGGATGGAAGGACTAAAATGAAACTAAAATCAAACCTCAGGGGCTAAACTGTTGAGTTTGAAAACTCAGGGACCAAACTGTAACCTAACCCAAACCTCAGGGACTAAAAGTGTATTTTTCCCTAATAATAATAATAAAGAAATTCTTTTTAATTTTGAATCAATCCAACGGTAAGAATTTTAAAAACAATAATAATAATAATACTAATAATAATATATATGTTTAATGGTAAACCATACTCATGCAACATTGATCGAGCAAATTCTTGCAAAGTACGATTTTTCCTTTCAACTACACCATTTTGTTGAGGAGTTCTTGGAGCGGAGAAATTATGAGAAAAACCATTTTCTTCACAAAAAGTTTCAAAAGCATTGCTATCAAATTCTTCTCCATGATCACTCCTAATTTTAGAAATCAAAATACCCTTTTCATTTTGAACTCTTTTTGCAAAACTAGAAAAACTTTTCAAAGCATCATCCTTATGTTGCAGCATCAAAACCCAACTAAATCTTGAAAAATCATCAACTTTCACAAAGGCATAATAGTCCCTCCAAAAAACTAGCAATTCTAGAAGGGCCAAATAAGTCCATGTGTAATAGTTGTAGAGGCCTAGTTGTAGAGATCACATTTTTAGATTTGAGAGAGGACTTAGTTTGCTTACTCATTTGACAAGCATCACAAACTTTGCCTTTTGGCAAATTTAAATTTGGGAAGACCTCTAACCAAAGAATTCTAGGAAATATTTGAAATTAAGTGCATGCTAGCATGTCCTAGTCTTCTATGTCATAACCAACAATCATCAGGCAAAGCCGATAAACATTTATCATTAATAGGACACAATCATTCAAATCAATAGTATAAACATTTTCATCTCTATTTCCAACAAATATAACTTTTCTATCACTAGCATTTTCAATGATACAATTCTTTTTTATCAAACACAACTCTAAAGCCGTTATCACACAATTGACTAATACTAAGTAAAACATGTTTCAAACCGTCAACCAAAAGTACATTTTCAATTAAAATAGAGGATTCATTACCTATACTACCCTTGCAAATTATTTTACCTTTCTTGTTGTCACCAAAAGTTACAAGACCTCCATCCTTTTTGGAGAGAGTGACAAACTTGGATGGGTCTCCCGTCATGTGCCTCGAGCAACCACTATCCAAGTACCACTTGCTATTCTTGGAGACTTTTAAACAAACCTACAAACATAAATGTTCAAGTTTGATTCTTTGGTACCCATACTTGTTTGGGTCCTAGATGGTTAGCATTGACAAACTGAGGAATCCATTTCATTTTTTCATAGACATTCAAGGCATTGGATTTAGACAAGTAACAAGAATAAGTTGTATGTCCAAACTTGCCACATGAGAAACAAATAACATTATGCAAAGATTTATCTCTTACAGCAAATTGTTGCACTCTACCTTTCTTGGAGAAATTATTCCTTGGAGCATTGTGAAACTTTGCCCTTTGAGAAAAAATTCTTCTTGGAGAAGTAGTATGAGCATATTTCAATTTAACAACACCACAATAATGACATATAGGCACAAAGTTAGATTTAACATGCTTAGACACAACCTTAGGCATATTATGAGATGCTTTAACAAAGATAGTTTTAGAACTTGAAGGAGTAGAACATTCATCAATATAGCCTAAACCTCTTTTATCATCAAAAGACTTGCCTACTTCAATTATCTTGTCTAATCTTTGAGCACATATTGTCAACTTTTTAATAGATTCTTTAGCCTTATCAAGTTCTTGCACAACACTAAATTCCTTTTCTTTGAGTAATTTAATCAAATTATCTTTTTCACAACTATCATGCTCAAGAAATTTAACTTTGTCAAGCAAAGCATTTTTCTCATCACAATCAAAAGCAATGTGTAACGACCCGACTAAAAGGAAGTTAAAACGTATTAAAAACGTACTAAGGGTCGCTACTACATGCATGAAAACACATAAAACTTTTGAATTTTTAAAGTGGAAGAGACTATAAATAAAAAGTCTTTTATTTAATAAATTGGGCCCAAAAGCATAAGTCATTTTACAGTATCATAATAGTCAAAACATGATAGACAACCTTCATAAAGTTGAACATTAAAACATTTGGAAACGTGAGACTAGGAACTCGATCCTAGACTTCTAAGGACATGATTTGCAGCTGCATCCCATAGCCTAGCCAAACCACTGCTCTCGCCACTCGCCTGATGTCGTCAAGTACCACCTGAAAAGGAAAGTCATGTAGCATGGGTGAGTATATAAGAATACACTCAGTAAGTAGCCCACTTAAGGGCTGAAACTGAAAGCATGAGATCTGATAACATGAATTCTATTAGCATGAAACCTGATTCTGGGTCTTATCATCATAGGGACTAACTGAACTCACCCATTCAGGTTTCTAACCCTGGGGCCATAACTGAGTACATGAGACGTTCTGCCTAGGGTGTTTACCTATCCCCAACCTGTGCCAACTAGAGCGTTGTGTGGGTCGGTCGGTTAAGGCAAGTAAACTAGAGGCTATTTGGCAACCCCTAGCAGAACTACACCTATCCCAACACAACACCCCTGATATATGAATATAAAATACGGTGGAGCAACTGACGCATGAAAACATGCCTGTGCCATCTGGCGCACGAATAACGTGCCTGATCATAAGCTCAACACCGTCCTGAACTGAGAGAGCGCACGATAATGTGCCTGAAGCTGGGCTCTAACAGTCAACTGATAGAACGCACAATAACGTGCCTGCCAAACTGAGTTCTACCAGCCCTGAGATGGGGAAGGAAAGACACTCTAGCTAACGTAGGACTTAAGGATCTTTTAAGTCCATATGAGGCCCTAATCGAGTCTAGGGTCCCTACACTAGGATCAGTCCTGATCAGTCACGTGATACTCTAGTACACTAATACCCAAAGGTATTTAAACTTAGCTTTAGGACCATCACGATTCTACCAATAATTCGGCAGCAAAACAATACATATATAAGGAACCCAAAATTTTTCTACTAACCAAATGTTCAGAGAAACAAAGCCATAAAATCAAATATGCTTTCAAGAAAAATGAATCAAAAGGTAATAACCCAACTAGAGGTAGTCTCAGACATGCTAAATTTAATAAACCACACTTCATGCTCGCATCATGCTTCGCAATGCAATCTCTTAAACTAACTCCTTCAAACCCATAAGCAAACATAAGGCTTAGACTTACTCTCACAAGCATGCTAAATTCACAAAGAACAATTCGTTAGAACCTGGAACTTGACTTAACGAATCCAACAATCATGTAATGGGTCTAAAGTTCGAGAATTGAGTCCATTAGCCACTCACACCAAGGACACAACTTAAGCTTAAACCCAAACCATGCTAGTCTTGCCACTTATCAATCACATGGTACAATGCCAGAGTTAAATCCAACGACTACTTACTTAAAGGCTAACTCAATATGCTACAACCAACCGTAACATTCTCATACTATTTTCATACTTCAAGATGAATCAATCATGCTTATTGGAATCCAAGGGAAAAACTTAGAATTTAAATCCAACTCATGCTTGCCCATCTAAATACACAATTAAATGAGTCCAAGCAAAGAACTTAATCCAATGGCTACTTACAATATCCAACTACCATCCAATGAATCCAAATACCTACTTACATTAGTAATGAAGATACTTGATTTAATCATAAACCAACCAATTCAATATGACGCCGCTCATGCCACAAGCATTTCAATCAAAACCAAGACGAAGCTCATTGTCTAGGGCCCAAGTTCGCTCCAATTTGACGACTCAACCTCCAAATATTATGGGCACCTTGAAATTGAGAGCTAACATAAGTGGGTGTTTCAAATTAAACATTAATCGGCCACAAATATCACAGAAACCACTTACCCATGCTTGAAATCGTTGAAAAATTGAAAAAACCACTGCACGAATGCCTGGACAATCGAAGAAACATTTGTTGCTTGACTAACCCACACTGATTCAAGTTGACTCAACACATTCTACACACAACCTTGAGTCGAGATCGCCGGAAAATGGACCCCAACACGCTGCAACACCACCGCCTGCTACTCACGCAACCAAAACTCACTGATTTCGCCGGAAAAGAGAGGGAAACGTTGCTGGACTGTCGATCTTCTTGCACTGGCATCAGAGAACTTATTGTCGCGCGATAGAGGTGCTGAAAATCGCTGAAAGACGTCGTTGATTCACCCACAAACGTCCAGGTCGCCGAAGAAGAAGCCTGATACTGTAGCACACTGCCTTGCCGTCGAGAAACTGCTCGTGAAATCCGAAGATGGTGGTGGGTGCTAGCCGATGACGAGGAGCTCGAGGGAAGGAAGAAAAATCATTGGAGTTGTCTTGTTGGCTGCCCAAAATCGTGGAGAAGAGAGAAAGAGAGATTAGGTATTTGGCTATCTTTCACTCAAATTACAATAATGCCCTTCAGCTTAGTATAATTTGGAACCCAAAGAAAATTCAATAATACAACTAAACCCCTCTTTCAAGCCAAATATATGGACAAAGCTCAACAAACTTAGAATTCAAAACTTCTTGGCGTTACAATCTTTCAGCGATTTTCAGCACCTCTATCGCGCGACAACAAGTTCTCTGATGCCAGTTCAAGAAGATCGACAGTCCAGCAACGTTTCCCTCTCTTTCAAGCCAAATATATGGACAAAGCTCAACAAACTTAGAATTCAAAACTTCTTGGCGTTACACAATGCTTGTCACAAGAGATATTCATTTCATCAATATGCATAACATCATGCTCATTCTCTTTCAAGCAAGCAATTTCTTCAAGTAGAGACTTGTTTTTACTAGATAAAGCATTGAATTTCTTTTTAAGCACAACATACTTAGAACTAAGTTTTTCTAAATCATTTTGCATATTTTCAAAAACTTCAAACAATTCATTATAAGAAAGAGGTTCTAGAGTAACCTCATCATTTTGTTCATCCTCTATGTCACTATGAGCCATGAAGCAAAAGTTGGCCACTTCTTCATTATCACTCCCACTTTCACTTTCATCGCTATCATCCCAAGTAGCCTTCATTGCTTTCTTCTTGGATTTCTTGGATGATTTGAGAAGAGGACAATCGGTTCTAATATGACCCTGCTTCTTGCATCCATAGCATATTACCTCATCCTTTTTGCTCTTTTCACCATTTAACTCTTTTTGGTTGGAGAGATGCTTCTTGAATTGCTTCTTTCTCTTGATGAAGTTCTTATACTTACGTGAAAGATTTGCAACATCATCTTCATCAAGGTCATCTTCATCTTGGGAGTCAACTTCTAAGGAGGTGGCCTTTAAGCTATACTCTTCTCTTTCTTTTTCTTCTTATCCTCCATGTTTTATTTGATCTTTATCTCATGCGTCAACAACGAACCCATGAGTTCATCAATGGAGAGAGATTTGAGATTCCTTGCCTCTTGAATGGCGGTGACTTTAGGCTCCCACTGTTTAGACAAAGATCATAATGGCTTCTTTACCTTCTCAAGATTTGAGTACTTTTTCCCAAGTCCTTCTAAAGCATTGACAATGTTAGTAAATCTAATAAATGTATCGGAAATAGCTTCATTTTCATCAATTTTAAACATTTCATATTGATGAACTAACATGTCAATTTTTGTTTCTTTTACTTGACTAGTTCCTTCATGAGTAATTTCTAATTTATCCCATATCTCTTTAGCGGTTTTGCAAGTAGACACTCTATTATACTCAACTTCATTCAAAGCACATAATAAGCAATTATTAGCTTTGGAATTTAAAGAGCATGCTTTCTTTTCATTTGTTTACCATTCTTCCTAAGGTTTTATAGTGCTAACACCATCAACATCTTTTGTTGGAATTTTAAAACCTTCTTCAACAATATCCCATTCATAATCAATAGAAAGCAAGAAAAATCTCATTCTATTTTTCCAATAACTATAATTAGTACCATTAAAGAAATGAGACTTTGTAATAGATTGACTATCGGTAAAAGAGAGGAAACCTAAAGTTGCCATAGCTTAAAAACAATTAAGTTTATCAAGAAAAAATATTTCAAGATAAGCAACCCGTTCTGATACCAATTGTTGGATCGGTATGACAACCCTAGAGGGGGGGTGAATAGGGTTTAATTAAATTTTTTCCTAAATTAACCCAATTAAACTAATTAATACATTTTTTATAAACAATAAGAAAAATTAAATTTATGCAACAAATAAGATGACAAAAAGTGTGATAATTTAATTATATCAAATTTTAACAAACAAATAAGAACAAACTAAAACATGCAATAAATTGCTTAAATTAATTGCAAAAATAAAAAGGAAAGAGTTAGAGAAGAAGACACCGTAATTTTTATAGTGGTTCGGTCAAACTCGACCTACTCCACTCCCCAAGCGCTTATTGGGAATTTGAATAAAAACTTTTCGACTCTTTCCACGTACTATAGTCCAACCGTTATACCACCGCACCTTTTACGGGTTAAAGAGCAAACCCGATCCTTTCCACGAGTTAGGATCAAACCATTACAAATGTTGGAATTTTTTAAGAACACAAGAAAACTCTCACTAGAGTAGATTTACAAATTTAAGCACTCAACAAATTTATCCTCACAATACAATAACACTCTCTCAAGAATAAGATGAAAAAAAATTGGGAGCTTGGAGAGAGCAACAATGGAAACTTTTTTATTTGCGAGGATTTTAAAAATGTAAAGTTGTTGGTTAAAATTTGGGGAGGAAGATGAAAACTTTTTCTTTTCTACTAAAATCGTTCACTTAAATTAATTTTTTTTTTCTTTGTTGCATTTTGAAAACTCTTACAAATGTTGAAAAAATAATGTAAAAATGCAAAAAAAAAGTTCAATTTCTACATTAAATTTAATTTCAAAAATAAAAATATACAAAAAAAAGTGCAATTTCTACATTAAATTAAATTTAAAAAATAAGAATATACAAAAAAAGTGTGCCATTTCTACATTAAATTAAATTTCAAAATAAAAATATACAAAAAAAAGTACAATTTCTACATTAAATTAAATTTCAAAAATAAAAATATAGACAAAAAAAAGTGCAATTTGTACATTAAATTAAATTTCAAAATAAAAATATACAAAAAAAAAATTGTGCAATTTCTACATTAAATTAAATTTCTGGTATATAAATTTCGATTTTAGTAAAAAAAAAAATGCTAGTAGTTTTCAAAATGCAAAAAAGAAAAATAAAATTATCAAAGTGCATAACCCGGTAAGAATTTTAAAAACAACAACAATAATAATACTAATAATAAAATATATGTTTAACGGTAAAAAAAATTCAAAAAAATTATTATTATATGTGGTGTCTAAACAACATTCAATACACTTTGATTTTTTTTTTTTTGGGAAAAATACCTTTTTAGTCCCTAAGTTTTTAGGTCTAGGTGTGTTTGGTCCCTGAGTTTTCAAAACATACCCTTTTAGTCCCAACATTTTTAAGAATAGGTTTAAAAGGTCCTATCACTAACAGAACTGTTAGAAATTAACGGAGTGCTGACTGGACTATTTAATTGTCCACAAGGCTTGCTGATTAGGCATAAATGATTTGCTGATTGGGCTTTTGTTAAAACTAATTACAAAATTGAAAAAAAAAAAACCCTAAAATAGATTTAACCAACCCTTAAGATAATAGAAGCTTGTGTCTGAAGGGCAGCCAATCGACAAAAACCCACGTAGAAGAAAACCAATCGACAAAAAGTTTGCGTCTGAAGGGGAGACTTGCGAGGTTTTGATTCCATTGCATTGCGATTTCAACGGGGCAAAGAAGAAACGTTAGAGAATTTTTTTCCTTGAAATCTATTTCGCCGACGACATTCATACATTTTTGTGAGAAGGACAACTTTCATGCGATTCTGACCGGCGAGGCAAGTACATAATATTTTCTCCCATTTATTTATTTATTTATTTTGCTCATTTTAAACCCTCACTTGAGGATGTTGTGCAACATTGAGAGTTGAGAATTTCAACTTTTATGTGTTTTTGGAGCTTTGTACAATATTGACTTGAGAAGTGTCTGTCCAATTATTTTACTGTAAAAAAGGGTGAAACATGGCATTCCGTGTTCTTGTATAACACGATTTAGGTGATTTTTCAATTTTTAATTATGTGTTTTTCTTCATCTACTTCTTTCTGTATATATTCATTTTTATGAGAGTGACCATTATTTCCTAGTTTCTTTATGGTGGGCTCTTGTTGAAGAATTTTTTAAAGAACTTTTTTATTCTAGTAAAGTGAAGAACTCATTTTGTCCCTCCCTCATGAGATGTTTCCTAACCAAATATGTATATGATATACTTTCCAAGAATTCTGGAATAGTTTGGTTTTCTTTTTACATTTACGTTGAGTTTGTAAAAGTTATATTCGCAAGATTCAATTATATAGAAATTGGTTTCCTTTGTGTTTTCGACATTTAATTCGTGTAGCGCACTAGACCTAATATCAATCTTTATTTTGTGTAGATATGGTTTCCTTAATTCCGAACGAACACAATCCAAACCAAGTAGTCTGCAACATTGATCAACTTAATGGTGAAGCGAGAATGTACTTAATTGATTGGTATCATACCTCTAGTGATGATTCTGAAGGTGTGGAAAGAGGTGAAGAGTCAAACGACAGTGATGAGAGACCAACTTCACCCAATTTAGAATTAGATATGCAGGTTGAGATTGAAGGGGAGGTTGAGTCGGTTTATGGGTCAGAGAATATCCTAAATAATCCACATAATTCTGATGGGGAGGAAGTGGATGGAGCACCAGAGTTTAGGGTTGAGACTGATCTAGATCATATTCGATTTTGTGTTGGTATGAAATTTAGTAGTTCTAAAATCTTAAAAGATGCTATAAAGGACTATGCACTTAAGGAGTCTTACAATGTGAAGCTAAAAAAGAATGATGCTATAAAATCCTAAAAGAATGATGCTATAAAATCTTAGGGTTGAGACTGATCTAGATCATATTCGATTTTGTGTTGGTATGAAATTTAGTAGTTCTAAAATCTTAAAAGATGCTATAAAGGACTATGCACTTAAGGAGTCTTACAATGTGAAGCTAAAAAAGAATGACAAGAAAAGAGTCACTGCAGTTTGTTTTGATGGGTGTAAATGGAGGTTGCATGGAAGCGTTGTGGATGCAAATAATACATTTCAAATTAAGTCGATGATTAGTGAACATACATGTCCTAGAATGTTTCATAATAGAAATATGAACTCATCTTGGTTGGCCAAAAAATACATTGACCGTATTAGAAACCAACCCGATTGGAGTCTCACCCAATTCATTGAAACGGTAAAAAATGATTATCAAGTTCAAATTTCTAGGACCCAAGCTTATAAGGCTAGAAGGAAGGCCTTGATACCAATTAATGGAAATCTCTTGAAACAATTGTTGCCTTGTAAGGTGGGGTTAAAATATTCAATGAAATTCCACACAATGCACGTGCAAGTATACACGGCCAGCAGCAAGTGATAAGTATATTAATATCGTCTCCACAGGGATTAGAACACGAAAATTCCTATGTTCAAACTTAATTTCTAGCAAATTCAAGATGGTAACCGATAAAATTTTAGTAATGCCTAAACTAAGGTGCTTTGATAAAATAAATTGCAGAAACAAACATAAACACATAAATGCAGAATGCTCAATGAAACGAAACTTGCAACAAGGTTAAGAAAGTAGGCTCGGATTAGGAACTATTTGTATCTCTCTAAACATCAAATGCTGGAGCAAGAACTTTGCTCTTTCAATCCACACAGCAAGTTCTCACAGAATCTTCCCAGATCTCCTAAAATAGCAGATTAACTCCCATTAACCCACTTCATTATAAACATGCTGTATTATGTGCATTAGGTGAAGTGTTATCCCTAACTCCTTCACTTAGCTAGCTACTAACCCTAACAAGGAGCTAATGTGATTTTGAGTATTCAACCACCCTTGTTTTTCCCAAAACTAAAGATGACAGAGCAAAGAAATGGTTGGCCGGACGAAATCTTTGCTTAAGCAATAAACACCCTCAAAACCAGATTAAGGAAGCCAAGGAGCTTAGCTCCAATGTTTAGATTAATACAAAAGTATCCTAATCCTCACCTTAAGGTGATTAGTTCATGTTACAAGCTGAAAACAAAATAAAACAACCAGAAAAAGCCATGAAGAAAACTAAACACAGCTACACAAAGTTCAAGAGAAGAAGAAAGAAAAATAAAGGAAGAAGTAACCGGAAATGGAAAGGTTGCTGAAGATGCTCCTTCCAAATGTCAGCTTCTCCTTCTTCTATGGAATCTCCTTCTCTTCCCTTCTCGATTTCTCCACTGCTGTCTTAAAGTATGTGTTGTCCTCTCCCTTTTGGTTTCTTCTCCTTTTTATACCTACTCACAAAATGTGGTTGCCCTAAAAAATATATTCCTTTCTTCATTGAATTCAGGGCTACATCAGCTTCTTTTCAGCAAGATGGTAGACTCCCATTGGATGAAAGAACTGATTGTAATAAAAAGTACCAGCTCATTTAATGAATTGATTTTTCCCTCGAGTGAATCACGTGCGAACTTTGCTCCAGAATTGATCCAGCAATTCCATCTCCAGCTCCTCAATCACTTCAACTCTACACATGCTGCCTTTAGTCTGCTACCAAAATGGCTTTATGGATCTGCATTATAAGTACACAAAATTTTAATGCATTTCACCTTCAAAACAATAGCAAAATATTAACTATTTCCTCAAAGATGATTCAGACCAAAGCATGAGATTTATAGAAGAAAAACACCAAAATATGCTAGCCAATTACCCCCATATTAAAGAATCCAAGCTAAAAGATAAGGTAAATAACTCTTATACTAAGAGTTATCAACAATACAAGCGATTTATGGGACTATGCTGCCGAGTTGAGATTTTCGAATGAAGGTTCTATAATAAAAATAACTTGTGATAGGGTGGTTGAGGATTCTCACCCCATATTTAGACGAATGTATATGCTTTAGAGCTTGTAAAGAGGGGTTTCTAGTTGGATGTCGCCCGTTCATAGGACTAGATGCATGCCACCTCAAGGGGTCATGCCAAGTGCATATAATGGCTGCAGTTGGAATAGATGGTAATGATGGCATATACCCTATTGCATGGGCTGTGGTGGAGGCGGAGACCAAAGATAGTTGGACATGGTTTCTTTCACTCCTTCAAGATGATCTAGGCAACTTTCACTCTAAGGGATTTACTTTCATATCAGACCAGTAAAAGGTAACTCGACTTCTTTTTTTCTTATTTACTCTATGCATCTAAATTGTTTATTTGTACTGATTATAGTTCCTAGGGACTAAAAATGAATTGTCTATTTTTATTCCGGGTCTTGATCCGACTTTTGATGATGTGTTCTCAAATGTCAACCATAGGTTTTGTGCGCGACATTTGTACAATAATTTTCAAAAGCATTTCAAAGGTTTGGCTTTGAAAAACATGTTTTGGAATGCTGCGAGAGCCACTACAAAGCCTGAGTTTGACAATATTATGGCAGAAATTGGTAAGTTGGATGTGTGTGCTTACTAGTATTTGAATGGTATACCAACAAGGTATTGGGCTAAACACTCTTTTTCAACACAAGTTAAATGTGTTCTTCTATTGAACAATATGTCTGAATGTTTTAATGCCTATATTTTGCAAGCAAGGGATAAACCAATAATCCAAATGCTTGAGACTATTCGAAAACTTGTTATGTCTAGATTGTCAAAGAAATATGAGCTTTATAGTGGGTTGAAAGGAGAACTAGGGCCTAGAGTGCAAAAAAAAATTGGATAAATGTAAGATTCAGTCTAGAAACTGCACACCAACATGGGCTGGAGACATGATGTTTGAGGTAGAGAGGGGTATTTCTCAAAATAAAGTGGACTTAGATGGAAAAATTTGTAGTTGTCGATCATGGGATTTAACGGGCATACCTTGTATTCATGTTGTACAAAGTATCTATTACATTAAAAAAAAACCTGAGGAGTTTGTACATGAATCTTACCGTAAGCAGACATTGATGAAGATTTTCTCTTCCTTCATCAAACCGGTCAATGATCACTCTTTATGGCCAAAAACCACATTTGAACCTTTGCTACCACGCAAGATCCGAATGTCTCCTGATAGACCAAAAAGGCAGAGAAGAAGAGATCTTGACGAAGCCACATTGTCTCATGGGAAGCGACGCATTCAGGTTATTACCAAGTGTAGCCGATGTAAAGGTACAAGACATAATGTTAGATCTTGTAAGGGGTCAATAGCACAAAGTTCAACAAGAATTAAGAGAGATAGAACCTTCATGGGATTGAGAATTCCTATTACTGTAAGTGTTACTTCACCTTGTGTTCATTTACCTTGTTTTCATTCATCTTGTGTTAGACTAAATCATTTGTGTTTGTAGGAGGTTGAAATTGGAGCTACTATTGAGGGAACGATGCCTGAAAGTGGGAGACAAAACAATGAAGGTGAAAGACAGAGTGAAGAAGGAAATATTGGAACCCAGCAATCTACAAATCAACCATAGTCATCTGAAAAACTTTGTTTTTGTTTAGATTTAGATCTAGGGCAAATATGCAGATTTTTTTTGTGCATATGACAACTTTTTGGAAACTCTGTTTTTGTATAGCAGTTTGATAGTGCCCAATCTTTATGGCCATAAATTTAGTTGTAACGGAGTCACTTTATTGGTACAATTGTGATATTTTGTTGGAAATGATGAACATCTCATTATTTTATTTAGAAATGCCAAACATTTTTTTTTTTGGAAATGATGAACATAGCTCACTTTGTCTTATTCAAATATTCTTTGTCTATGTTTAGAATATTGAAATGGCAGGTTGTGGAATCCATGTTTTATATTTATATATGCTCCTGCAAAAGACACGGTCCTAAGTATTGAAATGGTAGGTTGTGTTTGCGTTAATTCCTTCATTTTTTGTTGTTTTTAATTCGCTATCAAATTAATGCTAAAAGATATGTTTCTGCAAATGGCTAAAAAATGACTAAAATATCTCAACTTCCATTTTAAATTTTATAATTCAATACATCACAAAATAACCAACTTTACAATAATCATTATTATCTCTTGTCACACAAGCTTTACAACTACTGCTAAAAGGAACACAAAAAATCAACTTGGAATCTTGTAGCTTATATGGTATGCTCCCTTGAATGCTCCATTTTAACAAGATGGTTTTAAAACTTGGAATCTACATTTTAACAAGATGGTTTTAAAATTTGGAATCTTTAAGCCTCATGGGTCATCCCCTCGTTTGATGGTCCATTTTGATATCTTACTTGTTGGAACCCAGATGAAAACACCCCATCATATTACCTATAAGATAATAACTTGTTCCACCAAGTTAGAGCCACAGATGAAAAAATTTGAGAAATTGGGCGATATATCGGATTTTTGAAGATATTGAAACATATATGAGTGGGTAAAGTCTTTTTTACCCTCTTATCGTCGATATTCTGGCGATATATGAAATTATTTGACTTCATATTTTATTAAATAAATATTATACATTGATGTTTAAATTAAAATTTTGTGCTTGGTGCAGTTGCTAGTTCGCAACAGCTAGTTTGTTTGGGTGTGTGGGTTCAACTATCTGCCAACATCAATATTTTACTTTTTTTTTTCTTTTTCATTTTCTCTCTCAATCATCTACAACTTTACCCTTCACGTTTTTTAATTTTAATTCTCCCACTATTATTTTTTTTTTCTGTTTTTTTCCAACTTGTTTATTGTATAATTTTTGTCTCTTTTGAATCTACAAATTCACTTCACCCTATTTGTTTCTTTTTTCTTTATTCTCTACTATTATTCTTCTTTTTAATTTTCAAACTTTTTATTATATAATTTATATTTTTTTCTTATTTCATTTTTCATTGCTTTTAATACAATATTTTATGTTGCAATATTGTTAAACGTATTTGTTTGTATTGACATTGCTATTAATTAGTAAATTAATTAAATTTATGTCCATTCTTGACATGTAAATTATTCTAATTTGTGTTGCATGTTTAACTTATAAAATGCATAGTTTTTTTAGAAAATAGAATGCATACTTTATGAATATTATAATCTATTTCTTTAGTTATTAAATATTGTATCAAAATGATTTTCATCCTATCAAAAATTAGAACATAACTTTAATAATTTTAACTTTTATGTCTTGATAAATTTTTAATTCTCTCTCTCTTTTTAGTTTGATTTTATATTTTATATTATAATTACAATGCACACTTTTTTTTTTTAATATTATGACTTTTAATTTATCTTTGGAGATAGAATGAATCGAGAGCATACTATCATTCTCAGATTAACTATTATAATGTTAGTCTAATATCCCAATAACATTATCTTATTATTATTGAGTTATGAATCATGTACTTGTTGTAACGACCCATCTCATGACTAATTCCTAGGGTCGTTACCACATACATGCCTAATTACTTAGGAGAAAGCTTATTTAGAAATAAACTTTAATACAAAACACTTGAGATTTTAGAGAAAGAAAACCTTTCGGCTTGGGATCCCAAATATAACAAGAAACTTGCAAAAACTTCATTAAACCAGAGACTTTCTAAAAATAATATACAGACATATTTAAACGCTTAAAAACCACCATTTACAAATCTGACTAAAAGAAAAATGAGGAACTAAACTATGCGGAAGTCACGTTCACATATTTTCCATGGCTCGTCAGCAGCAATCCGTCACACGCTTTGTATGTTCTTGCTCATACCTGAAAGGAAACATTTTGGAAAGAATGAGTACTAAAAATACTCAGTAAGTAACACTACTATTGGGAGGATATTTACAAGCATTACATGGATATCTTGAGGTTAGTTGTTGTTAAGGGCCTTCATTTCATTTCATTTCGTTTCATCTATCATGACGTACGAGTCATGTGGACAATTAACCAGTCTGTCCCATGCTTACCAACTCACTAGAGGTACACAAGTGGGAATCGCGAGAGATCTCTACTCCTACTGATGGTAGGAGGCACCTATGTGCACATAACACTATCACTACCAACTCACTGGTGGGGCGTCCATGGGTTTTTAGTCAGAACTTTACTCCCACAGATAGTAGATGACACCTAGTCTGCGAAGCCGAGTCCCGCCCATTTAGCTCCTCATCTCAGTCTATACACATCTCAGTCCTAGGTGTTTAATTGCCACGGTCCCCACTGGGATAAGTAATCTATCATCATTTCGTATTAGGGTCCCTGTTAACAGAGTCTGATTTAACTTGCAACCTAACCATCAAGTTTCTTTCCCATAAAGGTTCTGAAGGGCTAATTTCACATGTTTTAACTACCTCGCCTTTCATCTCACTCAAGCATAGATATCATAACCAACATCCAAAACACGAAACAGAAAAGGCATATGCATATTTTAAACAGCCAACAGTCAATATTAGCACTCCGTAATCCAAATGATATCACTAAACTTAGCCTCGTTATTCCCTGTAATGCTACCGAAAATTCGGCAGCATAACGACATACGTATAGCTGTCCCCAAATTTCTTATCACCTGTAAACAAGAGAATACGCTTCTATATTCAAAATTGCCCAACTACAAACTTCCACAACACTTCCAATCAATAGAATAGACTCCAAACTTCCACAAAACAAAGCGAGTCAGGTCTCGCATCCACAACCCAACCATATAGAACATCCTATTTTACCCAACATAGAGCATTCAGAGCATTCAAGGTTTACCCAAGCAGAATATTCTATACTTACCAACACAGAACATTCAGAGCATTCAATATAGACAGACACATGCATAACTAGAAGATTTAGTATTGCCAGAACACACAATATCCACATTCCATATACCAACCGTACATAGTCGATGTCTCTTGTTTTATAATATTCAAAGCATGTAACATTTCATAATAAGTAGCCTAGCCTAACCAAGGCTTTCCAAGTAGTAAGGTTACTTACATAGTGAAGAATATACTTGATTTAAGCACCAACCAACTAATTCAATGCGACACCGCTCACGCCACAAGCAACTCAAATCTAAACAATCACAAGAGAGGTCTAAAAATTAGGGGCAACAAATTCTCATAATTTTCTTTAGATCCAACCCAAAATAAGGAGGTTGAAACTCACCAAAAAGAGATCGATGCTTGCTGTCCGGGCTTCCAATTTAACCTTAATTTGAAAATTCAGCCTCCTATCACTATGGGTACCTCGAAGTCATTAACCAAACTCAATGGGTATCTCTCTAAATTACTTTAAACAACCAAAACTAGGCTTAATTCACTTACCCACTGCTGAAGATCACCAAAAAATGCCAAAAACAGCCCAAAAACGTTGCTAGATCGCTGGAATTCGAGGAAGAAAGTTGTTGTATGTCGTGCCAATCACCGAAAATTCAAAGTTGAAGAACCCATGCTGCCAAAACCCGAAGAACCTACTGGGCGAAGATCGAAGAGAGTTAAGTCGCTCGATTACGTCCAAAAAGAAGCCCTTACCACATTGGTTCACAAAAAAACGTGTAAAGGAAGAAGGAGACATGAGAGACAGAAAAAGAGAGGGAAAAACTCACCGGCCGCGAAGCAGACGGCGGCAACGTGCGACGAGCGTGAACGAAAGAGGGCGGCGTGACTGTTGACGACAAAAAAGTGACCTTGCAGCGACAGCTCGTCATGCTGTAGTCGAGAGATAGATGAGAGTGGGAGCGTGGGAGGGAGATGAGATCGGGGAGAGAGTGATTTGCCTTTTTTTTTGTTTTAGCCTTTACCGAAAATTTGGGGGGAAAAAGTCCCCCCCCCCCCTTCCCCTTTTGACCATGTAAAATAAACATACAGCCCATCTTTCCCCCTTTCTCTTTTTTTTTTTTTTTTTTTTTTAAATTTGGGTTGTTACACTTGTTGACCAAATTTGTTTCATATATAAATTATTCAAGTTTATATTTATTTTACAGCTTTCAATACTATCTATTATTGTATTAATGCATATATTTGACTTTTAAATTCTTGATATATTTGCTTAAAGTAGTGCAAGTAGTTCCTTTGGTGAGAAGTTGGTAGTGCAATTAGTGTTTTTTTTTTTTTTGTTGAGTTAGTGAAATTAATGTTTGAGGCCTCTACATGGCTTCTAGCCTTTGGTTCCAGCTTGTAAAAATTTATTGGAGTTGCACACCTTCTACTTGATTACCAACCATATTGACACTAGCTTTTCCCTTTTTATCCAAGCTTCCATTTGTGGATGGTGACATAGCTACAAGAAAAGGTTAAATGAAAAAAATGGACCTTAAAAATATGCTCTTCCTCACTTGTTCACTCATCCAATCTTGGGAAGTCAATCTCACAATGACAAAATAAGTAGGTATAAAACCGAGAGTGCGCAGACTAACTTAGCCGCAGTGATTCTTTAAGATGCACCAAGCGTGCTTGCTTTGGTGAATCAACAATTGAACTAAGCATAAACTAGGGCACAAAGAAGTCAAGAACAACAAGAAAACAACACAATAATTAAGCAACAAGTTTGATGACCAATCAAACTTGAACGCTTCTAAGGAACATGCAAACGTAGACTAGGATGCAACATGCTTTCAGTTCGGAGCAAAGAGAGGAATTCTCTCCATTTTCATTTCACCAAAATGTCTAACCCCTCCACATTTATATATTATAATAGCTTTAAATAACCTCATATGGTTGGAAAACTAAAGGAATTAAAAGTAAATAAACTAAACCCTAAACTTTCCTAACATGAATAATATTGTTTGATTACAAGTTATTTGAGAGTCTCTAAAATGGGCCAATTAAAGACATTTAGCTCTATTTTTGGCCAAAGAGTTTAACAACATATTACAAATAAGGGAAAAGTACATAGATAGCCTAAATTTGGACCCTATATTTCATAAATGTCCAAGTTTCCAATTTTTTACGGAAAAGGCCTAATGACCCAACTTTTTTTTTCATAAAAATCATGGTCCTTTTACGATTCAACCCTCATATCCACTACTACCTATTTTAAAAAAATAAAATAAATAAAATAAAACCAAAAAAGGAAACACAAACCGTGGGTGAGAGATAGAGAACATAAAAGGAAACAAATTTTTTAATGTAACGCCCCCAAATTTTTAAAAGACCATCTAAGGTTACCATTAAACTTAGTCACGTTACTCATTAAGGTACTACGAAAAATTCGGCAACATAACGCCATAATTTTGATTAACCCAAAATTTTTCAACTTGATAGGAACATCACGCAACAATAAATAAGATTCCAACACGATTACAAGTCAGATCTCATAATCATTCCCATTCAGTCAACACGATTCAAATTAGGCCTAGTTCGAAATAATAAACGAAGTAGGTCGACAACCAAAATGCTAACCAGTACCTCCTGAATTTTAACTCTCCTGACATTGTTTAAAACCACTAAACACAATAATAAGGAAATAGATTCTCAAACTATGCTTTCTCAAGCCTGCTCCTCAGCATCACCACGCTTGTAGTATTCCTCATCACCTGCAAAATCTGGAGGTGGGTCAGTACATAACCACGGTACTGAGTAAGTGGCCCACACCTAAAGAGCCCTCAAACATCATGCATCATACATAGCAAAATCATGCGTTACAAACACACTATCATGCCTCATGCACGAGATAAACATCATACATATCTCAACATGCTCAATTATATAAACGTGCAACTAACCATGCACCCAACACATGAATCCCACACCATGCCATGCTCGCTCATCGCTCGTAGCCCTCACGAGCTCTCTGAGACTGCTTCCTTCGAGTCACGCCGACCCCTGACCATATTACCCAGGGCCTCGACATTTCTCTACGACGCTCAACGTTCGACCCTTGACCATATTACCCAAGGCCTCGAACTATGCATCGCCCCTTGGCCATATTACCCAAGGCACCCGATGCTCCTCTTAATCCATTGGTGACATACCACCCCTCGACCATTTTTACCCGAGGCACCTGGTATTCACCTAACTTTCCTTTTTAATCACACAAGGCCCTCCGACCTCACAATCTCACTAGAATGCATGAATCCTGCACATCATGCTCCTAGACCATGTATTATGTCAATGACCTAATGACATGCTCATGAATCCAACATGCACATTCCAAACATGCTTTATGTCATAAAATCACATAAAACGAACAACACGCTCTCAACATTATATTCATTCATGTGTTTCGATCAACCACAACAAAACTACATACTTAACACAACAATTTTAACATAATAGATCAACTAAGCAGTTCATCATGCTCATAACTCATCATGAACATATACCACATATGCGAAAACCAAGCGAGTAAAGCACACGACATACTAGCACACAAGCAAGCAAACTCAATAGGTAGAATTCCACTTACCTAAGGTCCTAATGCGCATCTAACAACTCAAGGGACGATCCTACGAACAATTAGTCAAATATTAGAGGTCGGAACTCAATCTAAGGACTAACCAAGACATGAGTATTATTTGAAAGAGTTGTTCTTACCCACAAGTTGGTCGCGATCTTAATGGGGCACCTAGGAATTGGATGGAGCCAAAAACCACCCTTAAACCTTATTCGGACTCTCTGATATCGCCTTGAACCTAAAACGAATGATACCCAAAGGTTAAGAACTATTCTACGACATAAGATCGAGCACAAAAGTACTTATGGCTCTCTGTTACTTACTGGATGCTCGTCGAACAACTTCAAATCTTTGTTGTTTCGTGGTCGTAAGGGCCTAAAATTGCACAAACAAGGCCGTTACCGATTGGGTAACTCTGAAACTAAGCTGACTATGAGTGGGTGGGTAACTAACTTACCAAAAAGGGGAAGAGCCAGTGCTGCAGTTGGCTGGGAACTCAAGCCGCGTGCAAGAAGGATCGATGAACCACGAAATTGGTGAGGATCCTTATCAAAATCGCGTGGGTAAAGTTGTGGACTAAGTAATGGAACGGGTTAATAGTTAAATCAAGGAGAAACGTTTCGAAGGGATCAAGACTCACCAGAAAAACGCACAGGAAACAGGTTTGCTCGCGGTTGGCCGTCCTCGCGCAGAGTACTTGTGTTGTAGGGTCTTCGCACGGCAGTTGCTGACGTCGAGGTGGTTAGGAGTTGTTGAACGGTGGTAGCAGCACGTCGAGGAGCTCCTGTGGCGCGCGAACACGAGGGAAAAGGGAGTGGGCGGCGGCGTGAAGGTGAAGAACGAAAGGTAGGGGGGCTGACGGCTGATATAACGCAAAAGGGGAAGAAAATCCTAGGGTTTCTTTTTCCTTACTATTATTTAGGACATTACTCTAATTTTTTACCCTTAAGGAATTCAATCAAGCCCTAATTTCTTTCTCCACCTAGGGACTCTTGGGCCATAAATAATTTTCATGACTATGATTTGAAATTCAACATTAAACCCTTAATCACGATCATAAAAATCAAACCAATATAAATCAAGCGACGAAATCTAACGTACCTGATAATGCGGGGCGTCACATTTAATTACTTTCCAATTTTGAAAGATTCCTAAAATCACTCCAATTTTTCAAAAAAAAAAAAAATCCCTAAACCCACTCACTATTTTTTCCCAATTCACACACGGTTTCTTCCTCTCTTCATTCCTCCCTCATGATCTTTCTCCCCCATGGTCTCTTGACCTCTCTTTCCCTCTTCATCTCCAATCCTTTTCTTGCCGCCGACGACCAACCACCACCGGAAGCGTCGCCGTCGTCCAACCATCGCCATTGCAAACTCGAATAAGCAGCACCCATGCATCAATGGATACCACCAACCCAGTTATTGCCCTCAAATTGTCGCTGTTTTATCGTGGGTATCGTTGAATTTCATCACCGCCGTGGTATATTTAATATATACATACGTATATATTATTTAAAAAATAAAGTTTTTTTTTCCAATATCTATATTTCTCCTAAATGCATGGGTATATTTAATATACATACATACATGTATATATATAATATATATTGACAAATAACTAAATATACAAGTGTATATTTAATACTATAGTAATGAGACAAGCAAAAAAAACTCGGTATACGTGGCTACAATAATGAGTAAAAAAAAAGAAAACTTATGTACATAGTATATATAAGCTGGTATATATGAAGTTATATATGAATATAAATGTTTTTTTGTAAAATGAAAAAATCTAAAAAAAGTACGTAAACTATGAGACATATATACTAAACTATTATATATTGAATATTAACCAAAATATATAATAATCAATGCAATATATGCATAAATTATAAATGGTATATTACTGGGAATATATATATATATATATATATATATATATATAATAACCAAAAAAATTATGTCAGTAAAATGAATATTAATCAAAATATATACACATTTTTTAAATATTCCAGAGAATATATTATCTATACTGCTGTCGGGAAGAAAAAAATCGATTAGCTTTTGTTCGGTTAATGAAGAAAATAAAAAACTGCTGCTATGAAGAAAAAAACGTGAAGGAATAAATCGATAAAGAAGGAAAAAAAAAGAGAGAAAAAAATGGATCAATCGAAAATTAAAGAAAAAAAAGAGAAAAAAATGGATCAACCGAAAATTACCAAACAAGAGAACGAAAATGGATGAAAATTGTCAAATGAAATAAAAGGAAAATACGTTGGAATCATTATGACAAGAAATCAAATCTCAAGAATCATATTTTCAAAATATTAAGGATTTTGTTAAGATAATATCTTATAAAATCTTATAAAATATGACAAGAAGGGTAAAATGGTAAGGAAAAAATGCTGGAAATCTACAAAACTATGGACATTTATGAAAATATGTATATAAAATAGTCTATCTACCAAAATTTCTCAAAAGAAGGGAATAAGAATGAGAATGTTTTTGTGGGATTCCTTTCCAAATTCTTTATTCTAACTGATAATTGAGGAGAATTCATGTTGGTTGGTGAGAAATTTAATGTGGTTGGTCAGGTAATTAAGTTTCCTATTTTGAAAACAGAAATTATGACAGATGGCCATCTTCCAACCCTATTTATCAAAAATGTCGAAACTATGAATATTTTACTATTTTAGAAATTACAAGATTTTTGTGACAATTTTACCTATGTTTGCTTCATCTCTCCTCAATAATTTCTGAACATATTCTCTCTCTTCCATCAATAATAATTATTGTGTTTAATTTTCGAATATTTCTACGTTTTTTTTTTTCAAATCTGTAATGCGAATTTCTTCCAACATTTTTTTTCGTTTCACTAAAACTTATTATTCCGTAACAAAATCCAATGGCTGAATATTTTCTCTCTCTCCCATCAATAATATCTCCCCGTTTAGTGCTGATTTGTAGGAAATTAGTCAAACATTAATGAATATCTTTTATTTTTTCCTTTTTGTGAAATTGTGTAATCCCATATTTTCCATTTTGCATTCCATCCTATTATCTTTTTTTTTTTCCGGCGGCAAGCATCTTCGACAATTTTTCTCTTATTCGTTACCACCCGAAACTGGTTCAGTTGCTTTTGTGTGTTTACGTCATCTCCATTTTTTTCAGTATATTACAGATGTAGTCGATGTTATCTTGATGCTATTATTTATATTATTTTTGTCTGCTCTATAAGTTTATCATTACTGTGTCATATATATCGAATGTTATAACTGCATGTTCTTCTAAATATGTCATACATCACGTAGTATATATATATATGTTGATCTGATTATAGTTGTATCACCCAATATGTGCATATATATGAGATGTTATACTTGCATATTCTTAAAATATGTCATACATCATGTAGTATATATATGTTGATTTGATTAAAGTTGTATCACCAGTATGTTCATATATATGAGATGTTATACTTGCATGTTCTTCAAAAATGTTGTACATCACGTAGTATATATATGTTGAATTGATTAAATTTGTATCACCAGTATGTTCATATATATCTGATGTTATACTTGCATTTTCGCAAAATATGTCTTACATACCATAGTATGTATATATTGTTTTGATTAATGTTTATCACCAATATGTTCATATATATGAGATGTTATACTTGCATGTTCTTAATAAATGTTATGCATCACATAGTATATATATGTCGATTTGATTAAAGTTGTATCACCAGTATGTTCATATATATGAATTATTAGTGTGTACGTTCGCTATATATTCCATAGTATATGAATATTAATTTGTTTCATATTATTCATTTCATTGGTATTAATTAAAATAATTCATCAATGAATTGTATTTTAAAAATAATCCCCATCAACAACCCAATATTCTTTTACTTCTCCGTCTATTATCATTGTTTGCAAATTTTTTTACTCTAGCCATAACCTAGTATATATAATTCATATACACCAAGATCTAATATGCATACAAAACACTAAGGCATATATTCATGGAAACAATCTCAGCAATCATATATATATATCAACATACAATATATATATAATCAAAATAATAAAACTATATATCCGTATTTATCAGATATCAAATGTTTGCAATTTTTTTTTTACTTTAGCAATAACCTAATATATATATAATTCATATACATCAAGATATAATATGCATACAGAACACTAAGACATATATTCATGGAAACAATCTCAGCAATCATATATATATATATATATATATATAAACATACAATATATAATCAGTATAATAAAAATATACATCCGTATTTATCAGATATCAAATCATCTAGTATTGTTCATATATTAAAGTTTTAATATATATGTCATTTATTCCGTCGTATGTAAGTTAAATAGTTCTTCGTCTTTCAAACCTATGGCATTTCACATTTTTTTTCCTAAAACAACTACATGCACATCACTATACACCTAAAATACCTACAAGGATTTTTTATTTTACTATCCATTTCCTAAAAAAAAAAGTGTATTGTGAAAAAAAAAAAGAAATTCAGATTACAGATTTGAAAAACAAAAAAAATAAAATAAAATAATGGATGAACATTCATTAGTTATTAGAGAAATTTTGGTAGATAGACTGTTTTGAAGACATATTTTCATATATGTCTAAAATTTTCGATATTTACAAGATTAGATTTCCATATATATTTTCTTACCTTTATACCCTTGTTTTTATCATCTATTTTCAAATAATAATATTAAAAATGATAATAATATATTTCATATTAGCCAACCTAATATGCTACATTTTAGAAAAATTATATTTCACCAAAGCCCCTAAATTTAGGAATGTTCCCATAATCGTGGTTTACTATCCTTCATTCTCTGTTTGTCCTTCGTTTTGGTTTAATTTTCGGTCTCTTCCCATTTATTTTCTTCTATTTTTTCAGCAGCATTTTCACTCACTTTCTGTTTCCCATTGTCGGCGGTTTTCAAATTTTTTTTCCCTACTCTGTTTCTGTGGTTTCGGACTGCAGACAACAGTTAAAATTTGTTTGTTCGTAGTATTTTTTCCAGTGGTTTCTCTGCTTTATTTAGGTTTTTTCTGTAGGTTTCTGGCAATCTGTGTTCAGTCTTTACGTTCCGTTTTCCAGTCGTTTGAACATGGGTACGTTTTCAGTTTTTATATTTTATATATTCCAAGAGACATATCGTTTTAGTCAATGTAAGCTTCGTATACAGTACACATTATAAACACGTTTTTATATGGCTACGTTTTAAGTTTTTATATTTTATATATTAAGAGGGATATATCGTTTTAGTCAATGTAAGTTTCATATATATTTTGTACACATTATAAACATGTTTTTTTATGGCTACGTTTTCAATTTTAATATTTAATATATTCCAAGGGATATCTCATTTCAGTCAATATAATAATAATAAAAAAAAAAGTAAATAAGGAAACATTTATTAATATGATTTTCAAGGATGGATTTTTTTTAAAAAAATTCTCTCTCCTCATAATCGCACCTCAAAAAAAGGAAACTCTCTAACTTTTACCCAAAAAGAAATAGTGCGTGATGATTTTTTTTTTTTTTGAAAATACTTCCTCACTTCTCATAATCGCACCTCAAAAAAAGGAAACATACATACTTTAGATGATCCGACAAGGGCTTCAAATCCAAAGTGGGTGCCTCAATCAGGGATGGCTTAATAGGAGGAGCTTTCCTTTGATCTAAATCTAAAGACTCAAAAACATCCTCACACCTAAACAACTCTTTTTCATTTTTTCTTTCTAACAAACAAACTTGTAAATCCTCTACACTAACCTCTCCATGCTCTTCCGAATGCTTACTAGTCGAATCCTGTATTGTTGTCTCAATAATTGTGCTCTCCAAAATCCTAATGAAGGAGCAATCCTCCATTTTGTTTGGATATTTCATGGCTTTAAACACATTAAATTTCACTTCCTCATTACAGACTCTCATTGTTAATTCCCCTTTTTGACATATATTAATGCCCTACCAGTAGCCAAAAATGGACGACCTAGAATAATTGGGACATCTTTATCAGCCACATAGTCTAAAATAATAAAATCAACTGGAAATATGAATTTATCTACCTTTACTAAGACCTCCTCAATTTTACCTTCTGGATATGTGATAGACCTATCAGCTAGTTGGAGTGTGACTGTGGTAGGTCTAGCTTCACCAATACCTAGCTTTTAATAGACCGAAAGAGGCATAAGGTTAATGCTTGCACCTAAATCACAGAGTGCTCTACCTAACTCTTTTCCACCTATAGACACAGGTATGATAAATGATCCTGGATCCTTAGCCGTGGGTGGTAGCCCATTCTTAAGAATAGCACTACATTCCTCAGTAAGAGATACAGTTTCAAACTCACCTAACCTCTTCTTTTTAGTTAAAATATCCTTAAGAAATTTAGCATAATTAGGCATTTGCTCAATAGCTTCTACTAAAGGGATATTTATATGCAATTGCTTAAGAATCTCTAAAAACTTTTTAAATTAACCATCCTGATTCTTAGGCTTTTGCCTTTGTGGAAAAGGTAGAGGTGGTACATAAGGTGGGGACGACACATAAGGTGGTTCCACATCTGGAATAGAACCAGATGCTCCAGCATCTTTATTGCTGCCTATAGCACCTTGACCAATCTCTGACTCTTTCTCAACAACAACATTTTTATCACCATTTTTATCTATATCATGGGTCTTACTAGGCTCCTTTCTTTCCTCTAATGGCTTACCACTCCTAAGAGTCATTGCCTTTACCTGCTCCTTACCTTCCCTTCGAGGGTGTTCAGTATCTGAGGGAAGTTTTCCCTGAGGCCTTGCCTTCAGCTCATTAGCTAGCTGACCCACTTGTAATTCAATGGCTCTCATCGAAGCTTGATTACTTTGAATTGTGGCATCTGTACGAACCATAAATTCTTTCATCATTGCCTCAAGAGAATTCCCCGAATTTTGCTGAGGCAAAGCCTGCTTATTTTGCTGAGGCAATACCTGCGCTTTAGAAAATCCCGACTGGTTCACTTTTTGTTGCGCTTGCATACTGCTTCCTTGTCCTCCCCATGAGAAGTTGGGGTGGTTGCGCCAACCTGGATTATAAAAGTTAGAATAAGGGTTGTTCCTCTGATTACCTACAAAAAACACAGAAGCTGGATTGCTGGGGCAAAACTCGTAGTTGTGATCTTCACCACAATAGACACATGCTTCTTCTGCGACTTGGTTCACCACTGCAGCAGACTCCATAGCTGGTGGCTGCTGATGACTAATCACTGTCACATTCTTAAGAGCGTTAGCAATCATTGCAAGATCAGCCCTAATGGTGGACACCACATCAACCTCTAACACACTCTTAACCTTTTTATTTGTGCCTCTAACATCCGACCACTGACAACTATTAGTAGATATTCTTTCTAAAATTTCATAGGCTTCATTAAAAGTTTTTGCCAAAAGGGCCCCTCCAGCCGAAGCATCAACCATACCCTGGGTTACTCCATTTAACCCATTGTAAAATGTTTCCATTTGAACACAATGTGGTAGACCATGGTGGGGACACTTTCGCAAAAGCTCCTTAAACCTCTCCCAAGCCTCACTAAAAGTCTCATCTTCAAGTTGCCTAAACCCTACTATTTCACTTCTTAGTTTAGCATTTCTATTTGGTGGGAAATATTTACTCAAAAAATTTTCAGCTAACTCATTCCATGTCCTAATTGATCCTGGAGCAAAAGAATTTAACCATGCCTTTGCTCCATCTCTAAGAGAATACGGGAAGAAAGTTAATCTAAGAGCATCTCTAGGCACTCATTGAATTACGAAAGAATTACTAACTCCTAGAAAAGACTTAAGATGTAAATGAGGATCTTCAGATGACAAACCATGGAATTGCCCCACGGTTTGCAACATCTGAAACATTACCGGTTTCATTTCAAAATTTGCTGCTTGGATTTGAGGACGTGCAATCCCTGGATTCAACTCATCAAGCATTGGGACAGCATATGCTCGGATGGCTCTGGTCCTATCGTTCGCTACCAAGATAGGATTCTCAGCCTGATTATTTTGGGGCTCATTTTTCTTCAGTGGCGGATTTTGCTGCAGCAAGCGATTCTGGGGGTCTGTTGGATCTTCAGACCCCTAGAATGTCCTCTCGATTTCTGGATCAAGCTCAAACTTTACCCTAGGCGGATCGCTCATGCACCAAACTCACACCTGCAAAAAAAACAAAAGAAACATATGTAAAAAATGGATTTCACACTTCCAAAATGGGATTTATTTCAAATCCATAAGTAGGCGCAATGGAAAAAAAAATTCCATATATGGTAGCTGGTTGGAATCTAAAAAAAAAATAATATTTATTATAATTATATAATTAAATAAGGGCAATTAGGGAAGAAAAAAATTGAAATAAATGCATGAAATCCTACAAATAAGAAAAACAAAAGAGATCATGACAAAGATGTAATTAATAGATTAATTGAACCCATCCGCTATAATTTCTATTAAACTTTCAACCAAACGTGGGCTTTAAAAGCCTAAGCCCATTCCCCCCTTACAAACCTTCAACCAAACGGGCCATAAGGGCTTTTAAAGTAGGGAAAAGTACATAGATAGCCCAAATATGGACCCTATATTTCATAAATGTCCAAGTTTTCCCTTTGTTACATAAAAGACCCAATGGCTCAAATTTCTTTGACACTGTCTTGTATTGTGGATGGTTGCTTGTAGAAAAATTCCAGCAAAATATCCAAGGAATTTGAAAATATAAATAGAATCTCATTGAAAAATTATTCAACAGTGAAAAAAGAATTACTTGCAATTGTCCTTTGTGTTCAAAAGTTCCAAGGAGAACTAATTAATAAAAAATTTACAATTAAACACAGAGGTGATCAAACGAAGAGAAGAATCAATAATTTAGCCGACAAGATATCAAATCAGATCAAAAGAAGAGATAAGCTGTATCTTCTGAAGATATTGACCGACATTCTTATCTCATCCATTCCATGTCTATCTTATTTTTCATTCTCCATGTTTATCTAGTTTTTACTATTTTTGTCTTCCAAATAAACAAGATTTGCTCAAAAGAATTTCCAATGCAAAAATATTTTCAAAATTTGATATGAAATCCGGATTTTGGCAAATTCAAATTTCCGAAGAAGACAAATATAAAACTGCTTTCAATGTGCCATTCAGACAATACGAATGGAATGTAATGCATTTTGGGCTTAAAAATGCCCCTAACAACAAAACAATTTATATCCATAATACATTCAATTTTAGAGAACAACAATGTATAAAAATTGTTGAAAGAAAAATTCATGTATATGGAAACGTTGATTCTATTCAATTATTTCCATAAGATGATATCCTAAAACATAGGAAAGATTTTCAATTTTTACATATAGGAGCAGTTCAAGTTGCTCTTAGACCAATGTTTAGAACAAGATTAGATACTCCTGTCCTAGCTATCCTTAGAGATAAACACCATAATTGAGACCTTGAAATTCTGGTTCAATGATGGGTTCAGTGATAACCAGAGATTTTTGAAAATAGGATTTGATCTCGGGGCGAGGTACAAACCTCTTTTCTGGTGTAACAACCTGAGAATAAGAAGAAGGTGACGAGGTTGATGACCCTATCCTTGAATATGGTGAGACTGGAGGTCTCAATTGAACAACTCCGCCAGAAGGACGGACTAGGTTGGCCGAAGGCCTTGGTGGAGTGAATCCTAACAATTGAGATAAAGACAAAAGGTAAAAACATATTACAAAAACATTTAACTAAGGTGAAAAGTAAAAAGTACAAGTAAAAGTACTATAATAAATACAAGAGACAAAAATAGTATAAACTAGATAAACGTGGAGAATGAAAAATAAGATAGACATGGAATGGATGAGATAAGAATGTCGGACAATATCTTCAGAAGATACAACTTGTGGTAAATGGGCTACAATTAATTAAAACGGGTTGGACTGAAATGATATTTTCACGATTTTTGGACAAAAGTGAAATATATGGGCTAATTTCAGCCTATTCTTGTAGATACCCCAAGGTTTAAATTTAGAAAAAGTACATAGATAGCCCAAATATGGACCCTATATTTCATAAATGTCCAAGTTTTCCCTTTTTTACATAAAAAGCCCAATGGCTCAAATTTTTTTCATAAAAATCATGGCCCTTTTACGATTCAGCCCTCATATACACTACTGACTATTTAAAAAAAATAAATAAAATAAAACCAAAAAAGGAAACAAACTGTTTCCTTTCAAATTGCATTTTTCAGACCGTGGGTGAGAGAGAGTGAACGGAAAAGGAAAGGGCGTGCAATCAGGGGAAAAAACACATGACTTTTGGCGTGAGCGAGAGTGAACGAAAAAAAAAACCCATGATTTATTACCTATAAAAAAAATAGTAAGGTTTATATAATAT
Organism: Luffa acutangula; assembly: GCA_036850905.1. Classification (NCBI taxonomy): domain Eukaryota; kingdom Viridiplantae; phylum Streptophyta; class Magnoliopsida; order Cucurbitales; family Cucurbitaceae; genus Luffa; species Luffa acutangula. The sequence continues at coordinate 39,561,269 of CM072087.1, forward strand.
AATTATAAGTATATATTTATGATACAATATACAGTCTGGTATATATTTATCATTTTGGCGTTTTACTTATGAATTGAATACACAATGATGAATATATAATATATAATAGATTATGTATATTGATTATATATTATAATGCATGATATATATTTATTATTTGGAGAATTATTACATTCTACAATCAATTGAGTGATAGTTCTACTGTATATTTATATCATTTCTAAATATATTATATATATATATTTAGGGATAGTTAATAATGAATAGAAATATACTGTATAACGGCCGGTACATATATATACCAGTTCATATATATATATATATATATATATATATATATATATATATATATATATATATATATATATATATATAAACCCTGTACTATATAATTATTCTATATTTTATATAGAAAATAATCTCGTTCATGTATGCGTTGTGATTTGCACAATTATAAGAAGACATGTTTTCCTTTTTTTGAGGTGCGATTATGAGAAGTGAGGAAGTATTTTTTTAAAAAAAAAAATATCATCACGCACGATTTCTTTTTGGGTAAAAGTTAGAGAGTTTTCTTTTTTTGAGGTGTGGTTATGAGGAGAGAGAATTTTTTTTTTTTTAAAAAAATCCATCCTTGAAAATCATATTTGGAAGGAAACGTTTCCTTATTTACTTTTTTTTTTTAAATTATTATATTGACTGAAATGAGATATCCCTTGGAATATATTAAATATTAAAATTGAAAATGTAGCCATAAAAAAATGTTTATAATGTGTACCAAATATATACGAAACTTATATTGACTAAAACGATATATCCCTCTTAATATATAAAATATAAAAATTTAAAACGTAGCCATATAAAAATATGTTTATAATGTGTACTGTATATGAAACTTACATTGACTAAAACGATATGTCTCTTGGAATATATAAAATATAAAAACTGAAAACGTACCCATGTTCAAACGACTGGAAAACGGAACGTAAAAACTAAACACAGATTGTCGGAAACCTACAGAAAAACCTAAATACATCAGGGAAACCACTGGAAAAAAATACCACAAACAAGCAAAGTTCCTATGGATTGTTGTATGCAGTCCGAAACCACAGAAACAGAGGAGGAAAAAAAATATCAAAACCGCCGACAATGGGCAACAGAAAGTAAGAGAAAATGCTGCCGAAAAAAAAAAGAAAATAAATGGGAAGGGGCCGAAAATAAAACCAAAACGAAAGCCACACGGAGAATGAAGGAGAGTAAGCCACAATTATGGGAACATTCCTTAATTTAGGGGATTTGGTGAAAACTAACCTTCCTAAAATGAGTTGGCTATCTATGGAATATATTATTATCATTTTTAATATTATTTGAGAATAAATGATAAGAACAAGGGTATAAAGGTAAGAAAACATATCCGAAAATCTAATCTTGTAAATATCGAAAATTTTGGACATATGTGAAAATATGTCTCCAAAACGTTCTATCTACCAAAATTCCTCTTTAAATTTACAGAAATTATGTCAGATGGCCATCTTCCAACCCCATTTATCAAAAATGTCCAAGATAGGAAAATTTTACTGATTTAGAATTTCCATTTTTTTTGTGACAATTTTACCATTCTTGGCTTCATCTCTCCTCAATAATTTTGCACCATATTATCTTTCTTCATTCAATAATATCTCATCGAAAATTTCCTAATTTTAAGGTATTTAGGAAATTTATAATAAATATGTTTTAGTTTTTCCTTTTTTCGTTGTTCTGAAAAATTGTGTAATACATTATTTGCCTTTTTGCCTTCCACTTTTCAAACTTTTGGGATTCCGGCGGCAAACATCTTCCATATTTGTCCAAATTGTTATCGCCCGAAAAAGAAAAAAAAAAACCTTCTTTAGTTGCATTTCGGTGGTAAGTTCTTTATCTTCCTTTTCTCGTTCGACGACAATTTAATTAGTGTTGTTAGTCTTCCAGTCTGGTTATCGTCATCCCTATCTCCGTCTACCACTACCACACCCCTATCTGCAAGTTCATAATTTATGTTCCGGTTATCGTCATCCCTATCTTCATCCCGCATTCAAGATGCAGGCGACTAATGGGTAATGTCATCACCATTTTTTCCCGTTTTATATGTTTACGAACCTAATCCATAATTCTTATTTGTTCCTTATGATATATATATATATATATATATAAGTTTATGATTCTTGTGTTCTTCAATATCCGATGTTATATCAGCATGTTCTCCAAAAAATGTCATACATGTCGTTGGTTTACACTTGCATATTCTTATATATACATATATATATCATAATTATGTAGTATATATATGCCATAATTACGTTGTATTTGCTAAATTGATGACGTTCTTTTATCGACAACATTCTCACCAAGCATCTCATATATATGAAACTGAAAAATATTAAAACATGTATTATATAATAAACATGAGTATATTTTATATTTACTGTAAGTTTTCTATATAATATAACTTACACTTTTGTGTTCAAAGACCTTCATGGCCAAGTCTTTCCATTCTGGATGTACGTCCGCCACCCAGTTGATCATCTTCGACATCCCATTTGAAATTTTTTGTGCACAAACTATTGTTGGTCCAGAAAGCATAGGTATGGATTCATACGCTCACATAAGTAATGCATGTGGGAATCCAGCAATCCCAACCACCAATGCATCAAGATTCTTTATAGCATTTTTTATTGAGTTGATGGTGGTGGTACATGCTATCCTACCCCATGGGTACTTTTCAAATTGTTCATCATCATCAATTAGTGTGATATGATCTAGTTCTACCCCGTGCTTACTTGTTTTTCCAACAAGAGATTTGATAGGAAATATAACTTGGCCAACCTCAACTTGTCCTTCTTTTTCACTCCATCCATTTTCATGAAAAGATCAGAAACAATTGATCTCTTTATCGGTTTTTCATCATCGAAATACTTCTTAAGAAATCTACCTTTATTCATATCCATTGTCGGGAAATCACCACAGTTCAATCCTGTTATTTTTTCAAAATCCTTCATATAGAACTTTACTACTTTTCCCTCAAAGTTAAACTACAGTTCATCCCCCTTTGTTAGGCTACACTACCTCCTGATCATATGGTATAGAAGTTGGCTGGGAAACTTTTTAATTTGGAGGTCAAGAAATGTTCTAAAACAACTGTTCCTGAATTTGTCCAGGTGTTTTTTACTTAACTTATCCTTAATGTTTGTTATAACTTCGTATCTTGAATAAATGTTAACACTAGACCACTTTTCCCGTGGTAGCAACAAAGGTGCAACCTGTTTTAATATAACAGTTTCAACAGGCAAGGATTAAAAAAATATATATCCATATAATATATTCTATAAAACACATAACATATACACACTACACCGATTCATATACAATATATGTTCAGAACATACATCAGTTTATTATATGTTCATTGATAGAAACATAATTCAATTATATTGAAAATATACCTTGACAACTTCTAACGTCCTTTTTTCTTTTCCCCCTCCCAACTACTTCTCTAGTTGTCGTATCGTCCAAGGCAATAACATCCTCCTACAATCATCAAATGTTAATATCCATATATGAAATATATTCTTTTAATATATCATACATGTTAGCATATATATTCACCTCTGATTCTTTTTCTTTAACATCCACATTCCCCGCATCACGAGTTTCATTTTGTTCCTCAAAATGAGTCCCCTGGTTCGATTTTATCATTTAGTGTAATAACTCTCTCACACAAACACACAACTACACACACACACACACACACACATATATAAATTAAATGTATTATACCTCTTGAATTTCACCAATCTCGTATTCGTCAAGGTCATTTCTGTCTTCGTCATACTTATCATCCAGATTTCCCTGCATATTTGTCGTTGTTTATTATGGAGATAATATACATTCCCATATTATTTTGAGTTCTATATCGAATATACCTCTTGATTTTTCTCCGTTGCATCTTTTCCCTCGTTTTTACCAGCTAAATCCTATTGCTCGAAATGAGTCCCTGTTCGTAGGCGATTACCGCAAGCGCACGGGTCATAACAAGTAATATAAAATGGTAGTAATACCGAGTATCGAATCCACAGGGAGGCGAAGCGAAAATTAAGCAAAATTAAAGTCTCTTGAGCACTAAAAGTACTTGGGCGAAATAATATTTAGGGAACAACTCATGAAATAAAGAGGAATTTAAAATTCAAGCAATTGAAGAAAATAAGCTTATAAAAAAAAATAAAATATGGAGAAAGAGTTTTCTTTTAATGGGAAGAGGGGTCTTGAAAATCAATTATCAGCTAAACAATTGTTATAATTATCTTATCTCATTGCCCAACTAATTATAATCCTAGAATCTTCATTAATCACATAGGTTCTCCTGTCTGTCTCCCCTAATTGTAATTAATTCATTAATTATTACGCTCTGATTCATTTTAGGAATCTAAGTTTAATCAACTAATCCCGGTGTCACAACGGGCAATTAAACTAGTTGCATGGATTATGATCTATCCTAATTTCTCTCCGTCGAGTTTTCATTAAGAATCAGATCATTACACAATTGGCCAGATTGAATAAAGCATTAAGCGCATCCATACAAATAATTAGGACAAGGGCAAGAGACAAGAAATTATAACAATATTTGAACTATAATTTCATTTCAAGACCCCAAATTGGGGTTTAGCTACCCATGGCTAAAATATCCACACTAATTACAATAGAAAGCATAATTAAGAGCATAAAAGGAAAGGAATTGACCGTCGAAAAACCCCTTCGCTGACGCTCAGAGCCCCGCCGACTACTCCTTGAGCTTCCTAAGATGCTCCCCAAACTCCCAAAATATTTCCCACTAAATAATTTTCTCAAAAGGCTAAAAAGCCTTGAGAGGGGCTCCAAAGGAGCCAAAGGAAAGAAGGAAAGGAAAGGATTCCTTGAGGAATTGTTTGATATCAAATGAGGCACCAAGAGGTGCCTTTTATAGGCCTGGAATGAGGGCAGCGTCGCGACGCTACATTGCACAGCGTCGCGATGCTGCGATGCACGCGTCTTGTTGCCCAAGAAATGGGCAGCGTCGCGACGCTATCTACACAGCGTCTCGACGCTGACCCAATTTCCAGAATTTCTAGCTTCGGTTTTGGGTTGATTTTTGGGCCTTCTCTTCATTTCTTTTGGGCATTTTCATCATGATTGACCTTTTTGGATCCCTTTTTGATTCAAACTTGGATTTGGGCTTCATTTGCTTCATTTTTGGCACTTTTTCTCCCAAAATCACCAACTTTTCTCCTAAGGACCAAATAACGGAATTCATTAAATATTTTCATTAAAAACACGATTAAAGCACAGAAAAGCTTAATAAATTGGGACTAAAATAACGACATTTTTGCTCGCTATCAGTCCCCTGCAACAATTTTCCAATCAGATATCCGCATAATATATATATATATATGTATATATATATATGTATATATATATATGTATATATATATATGTATATATATATATGTATATATATATATATGTATATATATATATATGTATATATATATATGTATATATACATATATATATAATATATATATATGTATATATATATATATATGTATATATATATATATGTATATATTGAAATCTTTCACATACAAATAAAATGTGAAAGTGTTATTTCTCATTCATATTCAAACAGAGTACATGAGTGGGTATTTATAGTAACCCATTTGAAGAGAGAATACATGAGAAAACACTTTTAAGAATAAATAATACAAATGCAAATAATAGAAAACACTATATGGTATTATCCTCCTGCAAACGAAACGATTTCTATGACATGAGTTTGGATCTTAAGAAGCAAAACCGAGTAGTCGTGAAAGGCTTGGTAAGTATATCTGCAAGCTGAAACTCTGTGGAGATATGCTGCAACAACAGATCACGCCGCACAACCTTTTCACGTATGAAATGAAAATCGACTTCAACATGCTTAGTACGGCCGTGAAAAACAGGATTCCGAGCAAGCTGAATGGCTGATTTATTATCACACCAAATTAAAGGAGCCGAAGGACCATAGATATGAAGATCCTTTAATAACTGCCGAAGCCAAAAAATATCAGCTGCTGTCATTGCCAAGGCACGATATTCAGCCTCAGTGGAGCTTCGAGAAACAGTAGTTTGCTTCTTCGAAACCTAAGAAATAGGATTATCACCCAAGAAAACAACAAATCCAGTTGTAGAGCGCCTGTCTAAGGAGTTTCCAGCCCAATCGGAATCAGAAAAGGCAGTCAAACAAAGAGGAGAAATGGAACGTTTAAATAGTACACCACGAGTTAAAGAACCACTGATGTAGCGTAATACCCGTTTTGCAGCAGACAAATGACATAAAGAAGGAGACTGCATATGTTGTGAAAGTTTACTCACACTATAAGCAATATCAGGTCTTGTAAAAGTGAGATATTGAAGAGCCCCAACAATGGCTCGATAAGCAGTACTATCCTCAGAAGAACAAGCAGAATTACCCACATCTTGAAAAGAATTTAGAGAAATGGGGGTATTGCATGACTTGCAACCAACCATACCAAACCGTTGTAGCACATCTCTTGCATACTTGGACTGAGTTACATATATACCAGCAGTAGTTTGAGCAACCTCAAGGCCCAAAAAATACTTAAGAGAACCCAAGTCAGTCATATCAAATTGCAATTGTAATTGAGAAACCATAGTGGTTATATGAGAAGGACTGTTTCCAGTAATAATAATATCGTCAACATATAATAAGAGATATGTAAGAGATGCACCATCCTTATGGATGAACAAAGAAGAATCAGCAGTAGAAGCTTGAAATCCCAGGGTAAGCAAATAAGACGTAAAACACTCAAACCAAGCACGTGGAGCTTGTTTTAACCCATAGAGTGATTTCAAAAGCTTACATACCAATGGAGGAGAAGAGTGTTGAACAAAACCTTGGGGTTGTTGCATATACACCTCCTCACAAAGCTCTCCATGTAAGAAAGCATTTTTAACGTCAAGTTGTCTCAAACTTCATCCATAATGTGCAGCAGGAGAAAGAATGATACGAACGGTTGGCTTCTTAACAACGGGGCTAAAAGTCTCATCATAATCTATACCCTCTTCTTGGTGATAGCCCTTAGCAACCAACCGAGCTTTGTAACGGGCAACACTACCATCGGGATGTCGTTTAATACGATAAACCCATTTACAACCAATTGCACTTTTGCCTTTAGGTAAAGGGACAAGAGACCAAGTACCCTGTTTTAACAATGCATTATACTCCTCTGCCATAGCATTTTTCCAAACTAAATGTTTGGATGCTTGTGTAAAAGAAGTTGGCTCACTATCTAAATGATTTTCAGGCAGTGGCTGCAATAAAGACCTTGCGTTTGGATATCCCTGATTTACTCCTAGTTTGCATAGGATGAGTGTTCACAGGCACCTCAATAGCAGTAGTAGAGTCAAGAGGAGTATGCATAGGCACATCAATAGTAGAAGCTGGTGGTACTATAACAGATGAAGAAGCAGCTGTTTGTGAAGCAACAGATGATGAGGATTCAGCTTCCAAATTCTCATGACTAGGTTGAGGCACATCAGAAAGTAATAAAAGTGACAATGGCAAGGTATAGGAAGACGATGAAGGGATAGACAAAGAAGGAGAATGTGAAGAAACAGAGAAGGTAGAGAAAGGAAATGAAGTCTCATCAAAAACTACATGTCGGGATATAAAAAGCTTACCACTGCTCAAATTGTAATACAAGTAACCTTTGTACTCAAGGGGATAACCGAGAAAAACACATCTAGAGGTTTTAGGTTGAAGTTTATTTGTATTGTAAGGCTTAAGCAATGGATAGCAAGCACAACCGAATGTTTTAAGGTGTTTATAGTCAGGAGGGCGATGAAAGAGAAGTTCAAAAGGAGATTTGTGATTAAGATTAGAGGTAGGGAGGCGATTAATGAGAAAGACAGCTGCTGCAAAAGCATAGGACCAAAAGGTAATAGGCAAGGATGCACGAGTCATAAGACAAATGGCAATTTCAACCAAATGAAGATGTTTTCGTTCAGCAGTACCGTTTTGTTCAGGGGTATAAGCACAAAATTTTTGGTGCAATATTCCATGAGTTTGTAAGAAATTAGTGAGTTCATGATTGACAAACTCACCACCACCATCAGTTCTAAGAGTTTGAATGCGAGTGGACAATTGATTTTCAACAAATAGTTTGAACCGTTGAAAAACAGCAAAGACATCAGATTTTCGAGATATAGGGAAGAACCAAGTATACTTAGAATAGTCATCAATAAAGGAAACGTAATACTTGTAACCATTTATTGAAACTTTAGGGGCTACCCCATACATCACTGTGTATTAGTTGCAAAGGAGATACAGAAACAGATTGTGAGGGAGAAAAGGAAAGCTTATGCATTTTGCCATACAAGCAGAATTCACAAACACAAGGTAGTTTACTACAAGTAGGTATATGTAGGGAAGAAAGAACTGAATTAAGAACTTGTAAATGGGGATGACCTAACCGGTTATGCCAAAGAATACTCGATGACTTGATTCCAACATGAGCAACAGTAGACCTTTCGGATGAAGAAGAAAAGGATACTTTTGATGTCCAAGGTGTAATTGGATAAAGTCCATTTACACTAGGGCCTTGGAACAAAATGTTGCCCGTAGGTTTGTCCTGAATGATAAAATTTTTAGAATAAAAAAGAATAGTGCAGTTATTATCGAAACACAGTTGGTGAACAGATAACAAGTTGGTAGAGATATGAGGAACATATAATAGATTGGAAAGATTAAAGGAAGATTGAGGAGAGTAAGGGAGAGTGCCACAACCTGTATGAGAAATTGAAAGAGAATGCCCATTTCCAACAGCAATATTTTCTTCACCGTTATATTCACTTGAAACAGAGAGATTGGCCAAATCAGATGTAACATGTGCATTACAGCCCGAGTCAGTGAGCCAAGGAGAAGAAGATGATGATCCGTAGGCACTGATATACTGATTATTTTGCAAGGCAACCATGGCTGCTAATTGAAGAGGAGGATGTCAACCTTGGAAGTTATAATTCATGCGATTATAACAATCGAGTGCCATATGTCCTGGACGATTACAAATCTGACAATTAGTACGAATATCAGAAGTAGAAGATGAAGATTGTGTACCAGGAAAGCGACTGCCGCGTCCTTGATTTGAGGACGGAGATGAAAAATTGTTAGATCGACCGCGACCAGAGTTTCTTCCTCTTCCTCTTCCTCTAAAAGGAGTATGATTTTGTTGAGTCGGGCGAAATTGTTGATTAGACTGAGAAGCATATAAGGCAGTCGGTTGAACTACAAGATCATCACGCTTGGATTGCTTCTCAATAGCTGACTCCTCAGACTTCAATAACATGAAGTTCATCAAATGTTACCGACTGTGAGCGAGTTCGCATAGAGGTGCGGAACGTATTATATTCAACAGACAATCCATTCAAGGCATAAATCAGAAGATCTTCATCATGAACAATGGAGGAAACATTTGCAAGTTTGTCTTTGATTTCTTTAATTCGCTTAACATAGGAATCAATAGATTCATCACCTTTCTTTGTAATAGATTGTAGATCTGACTTGAGATTGACGATGTTCGTGCGGGAGCAGGATGAATAGTGCTTCTCTAGGGCTTCCCATTCTTGTTGAGACGAAGTACAACCAACGATATACGCAAGAGCTTCAGCCGACAGAGTTGCGTTAATTAAGGTCATTAACGCTTGATCTTTTGCAAAACAATCATCATACAAAGGATTGATGTAAGTGAGATCAGAGGATGAAGCCGCAACAGGAAGGATCTTTGGAGGAGCAGGATTTGATCCATCGACAAATCCAAAGAGTTTGTGAGCACGCAACATTGAAGTAAACTGAAATTTCCACAAAACGTAGTTCGAAGAATCAAGGCGAATAGAAATTAAATTGCAGATATTCGCAAAAAGAAACATCGTAGTTTGAAGATCATTGAGCGATGAAGAAGACATGATTGACGAAATCAAAGAAATCAAAGATTACAGATGAGAAATTGGCACGCAAGAAGCAAAAAGAGGCGTCGATCAAAGAAGGATGTGGGTCCAAGAAAGCTATGATACCATGAAATCTTTCACATACAAATAAAATGTGAAAGTGTTATTTCTCATTCATATTCAAACAGAGTACATGAGTGGGTATTTATAGTAACCCACTTAAAGAGAGAATACATGAGAAAACACTTTTAAGAATAAATAATACAAATGCAAATAATAGAAAACACTATATGGTATTATATATATATATATATATATATATATATATATATATTATTTTTATGTGTCAATAATGTATATTTATAATATACCCCTTGATTTTCTTTCTCCTGCTCATTTGCAACCTCATGATCCAAAACCTCTTCCTCCTGTTGTATCGATTCCTCCTCATGTTCTCCCTGCAATAATTTTTATATTAGTGCTGCAATAATTTTTATACAACAATGTCGCATAAAATTGTTATACCTCTTCAGCAGTATTCATTGTCTTTTCCCCAAAGCAATATCCATATGGAACTAACTAACTGTTTGCTAAATGAGCAAATGGGTCTATAATCTTGATTGGTATAGGTTCTGCTTGTTTATTATCCTGGTCATCCCTTCTACGTGTTGGAGGGCGAATCTCAGAAGCCATATCGCCAAACAACCGATCGAAGAACGATGAGTTTGTTGGTACACCGAGGTTGGTTGATCTATCAACTTCGTCCTAATAATATATTAATATGTAATTTTATTTCACATAGACTTAATATCCCATTTCAACATGTTTATTACATACCTTGGAATCTATATCGATAACGTCATTTTCATTCCGTTTCCTTGTACGCAATCCGCTACCACTACCCAATATTCTTTGACTTCTCCGTCTATTATCATTGTTTGTTGTTTTTTTTAACTCTAGCCATAACCTAATATCATTTATATACACCAGGAACAAACTCATAAATAATATAATTTTTTCAACAGGGAGTGTAGACACCGTATTTGGTCCGACTTGATTTTCAGTAATAGTGTTTGAAGTTTTCCAATATTTGGTGGTCAATTTGTTTTTTTTTTTTTTTTTTTTTGTAGCTAACAAGAGCATAGCTCAACTGGCATAAAGTCGTATTGATAACTACTAGGTCTGTGGTTCAAACCCCCCTCCTCACGTATTATCAAAAAATTTGTTTTTTTTTGTTTTTTTATTTTTTATTTTGGTCTTCCTCATTCCTATTCAAGGGGAAGCTTTCATGAAAAAAAAAATGCTTAGAAAGCTCCCCCATTACCACCATTTCCCTATTCTAAAGCCTTTTCCATGGCTATTATTTTTTATTATTTTTATTTTTTTCTTTTTCCCACCATTTTCTCATCCATCTTCCCACCAAATTAGTAACCCTACAAGTATAAAAAGGGGGGAGATGGAGGATGAAGGACAACAAGAAAAAAGAGAAGAAGTTTAGAGTAAAAGTGAGCTTGAGAGAGTGAAGACATTTGAGCAAGAGATTAGTTTAGAGAGTTTTTAGAAGAATTTCTTTTGAGGGAGAAAGGAGAAGAAGAAGATTTGAGCATAAGCCTAGTTGAGAGAGTTTTTTAGGAAGTGAGCTTAGCTTAGAGAGTGATAGAAAAAGAGAGAAAAGAAAGTGGAAGAGGAAAAGGGGGAGGAAAAGAGAGGGGGAGTTAGGAGTATACGAGGAGAGAGAAAAACATTGGGTAAGAAAGAAAGAAGAAAGAGAAAAGTAAAAAAGGTGGGATTTTGTTTTTGATTTCTTTTGTTCTTTTTTTTTTTTTTTGTTATTATTATTATTATTATTATTATTATTATTATTATTATCAGTATCATTATTAATTTCTCTCTCATTTTAGTTCACTTTTGCACTTTGCCAACTTCATTTTTTTTAACTTTCTAATTTATTTGTTTTTTTTTTCTTCTTTCATTCTCCAATTTGTTTTAATCTAATCTTTAATTCTGCTTAGTCAATTTCAACTATTGTTATTGTTTTGATATTAATTTTCTTTTGAAAGGGATTATGGAAACTGAGTAATGTGCCTTCATGGAGTTGAACTCCCATGTAGGCGTATGAAAATTCTCATTTTCCCTTTTAAAAGAATTTACTCTTTGAATAATTTTCTTCTTTTACATCTATTTTTTTTCATAAACATAATCATGTACACCCATGTTTCCTTTAATTAAAAGGGAAATTAGGCATGATTTATATTAAATTTGATATCCAACTCATAATGTTTAATCCTTACTTTATTTCTAAAGTTAAAGTAAAAACGAATGAGACATCTTGTGTTCATTATTGCATTTCGGGTTCTTATTTTCATATTTATCATTTTTTTAAGAAAAATAAAAATGAAGGACTGTTTTTATTCACTTAATTGGACAATTTAAGATACTGTGGTAATCGTTTTTTTAAAAACGGGTGTTGTAGGGTGCTAATACCTTCCCTACACTCAAACGACTCCCAAACCTAATTTCTGGTTTTCTAAGACTGGTTTTTTTTATTTTTTTTTATTTTAAAGGTGACCAATCACACCCTTGATGATTGGTGACAACTCCAATTTTCTTCTTAAAAACCCAAGAAAGGATGTCGCCCGCTCCGCGTCGCGATGACGTTGCGACGGGGAGTATATAATAATATATACATTTATATCTAACCCATTTGTTCATATGAGTTTCTTAATTCATACAGACGCATTCGAGAGTTTCTAAACATTGCCACTCATACCGTAGTATTAATCTCAACAAACGTTTGACATAAGGTCCTAAAACAGAGACATGCAAAGCATGTAAAATCTCAAATTACCTTTACGCACTGTCAATTTAACTGAAACTTAAACATGGAAAAAAACTTGAAAATATGTAAAAAATCTTAAACAGTGAAAAAATCAAAGTATTTTTCGTTTTGTTGATCGTTTTAAATCTTTCTAGGGTTCTTCGTTTCATATTTTTATTTTTTTCAAGAAAAAACCGCACTGAAACCCATATAAACCAGTGGTTAAATGGAAGAAACTACATGATATTCAACTTACTATACTTCTCTGTTGTCGATCACGCTTTTTTTCGCCGCAGTCGATGTCTGAAACGGTCGAGAAAACCCAAAAAATCCTCTGCAGTTTTTTTCCACCGGTGAGAGAGAGGTTAGTGCGAATCGAAGCTCCATTTTTTTTCCTCTTTTGTCGAGCGTGAAATTATGGTATATTTTCTAATTTGAAATTAATGCAATCGTTCGGTTTCCATGTAAGGATATTTTCCCTCTGTTGCACGATTTTTAATCCGCAAGCGAACGGGTCGTCACAAGTAATATAGTGATTTTGAGTATAGAGTATCGTCTCCACAGGGATTGGATTTATTCAATTAATTACCGCGAATAATCTTGCTTAACTTTATTTAGAGAACAAAATCTAATGCCGAAAAGAATAACAAAAAGCTAATCTAGAAAGCACAAGATAAATGGAGACACAATTTGGAGGGATAATTCTAGAGTGGTTGATTTCATCAATTGGACCTTTAATGCTTAATCAATTAACTAATATGGATTAACTAATCATTTGATTCATAAGTCTAGAAGCCTAATGACAAGGACTCTCTTGTCGGTCTCCTCCTATCTCATACCTTTCAATAAAGAATCTCCTTTCAGTCTCATCTTTATTTACTTAGCATGACATTACGACCCTTCAGTACAACCTCTAAAGTTATTTAGTCAATCTCGTGTCACCCGGGTAAATAACCGTTAGTCATGCATTTAGTTCTAGTCTAAGCTTCTCTCCGTCAAGTTTCCACTTAGTAACGATTCATTTAATCAGTGATCAGCTGATTAAAAGCATTACGGACAAAATGCACAAATGAACAATAATGACAATTAAACCACATCAATTCATTAATTCAGCAGAGGTTCAACATCTAAATCAATCTCATAGAATTTAGGAATTTACTACTCATAATCACTAAAATTCAATAATTCCTAATCACAACAATTCTAGAAACTAAAACATAAAGGAAAAGGGAAGAGAAATGCTCATAAAAATGTCGATCTCCTCGATCCCGCGCCGACCTCCATCGATCCCGAGCTCCAAAGATCTTCAACAAAGCTCCAAAACTCTCCCAAAAATCCCCAACTTTAGTGTAGACTCTAGAATGGGGTGAAAACCCACAAATTGACACACAAACTATGGATGCAAAAGGCTCCTTTTATAGGCTCCCAGCAGGCGTAGCGTCGCGACGCTCTGACGTCATCTTTTTTTGGGCTCGAAGACGTCGCAGCGTCGAGACGCTATTTGGACAGCATCACGACGCTGTCGCAATTCTAGAACTCTCCACGCGGCTGCCTAGCGTCGGGACACTCCAGGCTTAGCGTCTCGACGCTAGGCCCTGAATTTTCAATAATGGCCCGATTTTGACTCAATTTTTGGGCCTCCAACTTTCTTTTGGCCCAAATACTTCTTGTAATGGATTTTGGGCACTTTTCTTGACCCAACTTGATACTTTAAGACTTGAAATTCATGAATTTGGGCTTCTAATTCATTCTTCTTGGCTTTTTGGACTCGGATCTTCAATGTAATTCTCCAAATTGCTCAAAAAGTCTCCAAAATCATCCAAGTTCTCTCAAAAATCCGATTTTTCTTTTTTTGACTCGGTTTTCTGAAATTTCAACAAAAAAGCATTAAAGTACACAATTCAAGCATAAAACTAGCTAAAATTAATAGGAAAATGATGACATTTTTGCATGTCATCACCCTCTCATTTTTCGTGCGTAAAACGGGAGAATGATTTTGAGGGCAATAACGTAAAAGGTCCGTTATTGGTAACTCTCTCGCATCTTTCAAGAGGGGGTTAAAAATTTTCGCAATGTCCGTGGTCATTTGATTGTATCTCATCCCACACTGATAAACATGTGACCAATGTTCAAGTCCGACTTCTTCCAAGTATTTTTGGACACATATTGGAATTTGGCTCCAAAATTCTTGAAACTCCGTATCACGAAATGCCTTCGCTGCTTTAAGGTAGAGTAGAATAAAGTCGTGATCCTTGAACTTTGTTTTCAAGTTCTCTTTTAGATGGTGGATACAGTAAACGTGGGCTGCATCAGGAAACACAGTCTGTACTGCCTTCAATATGCTTTTGTGTCTGTCAGATACAATCACTAGGGGATTAAGTTAACCAATAGCACGCTCGATTTGCCAGAAAAAGTAGGTCCACGATTCATCGGTTTCCCCACTCCCAATGCCAAACCTTACGGGGTATATTTGGTTGTTTCCATCGATGCCTACTGCAGTTAGGAGCTTTCCACTGAACTTTCCCCTCATGTGGGTCCCATATACAATAAAAACTAGATGAATAGAGTTCAAGAACCCTCTAATCATGGACCCAATTGCCATGAACACGTGCTTGAAGTAACCACCCTCGTCCACTTCCAAGTCGAAAAATGAACCAGGATTTTCAATTTTCAACGCTTCTCCAAACCGTGGTAACTGTTTGTAGGACTCTTCAGCGAGCCTCTGGTAAGAACCAAGGCATGTTCTCTAGCCCTTCATGCCTTGTCATAACTCAGATTCACACCTAACTTTTACCGCATATCACTTATGATGTCCTTCGGTCTGTAGGAATGACCAACCTCCAAAAATTGTGTCTTCACAATATTGCCAACAACCCAACTTTTGGTCTGCCTATGGTCATGGGTTAGCATCAAGTGTTTGCATGTGTGAATGTTAGAATACTTGGTAACTGTAAGAACATCGCAGTCTTTCAGGATCGTAGCTCGGACCCTCCACTTACATTCCTCAACAACACATCGAACCTTGAATATTTTCTTGTTAGACTTCTTAACCCTAAATTCAAAGTTCTCTCTCATCCCTAAAACACATAGTCTCATCTGCAAGTCTTTCTTAGACAAGAATATATCTCCCACTTCTATATCCTTGTAATTAGAGTACTAACCTGGTATGACTGTTGAATTAGATGCACGAGTTGTCGTAGAAGGGTCGAGTGCCATATTAACTGGCATAACAGGAGGATCGACGTTTTGTGCAGTTCCAAGTACCTCTTGATGAACCCTGATGTTCTCCTCCATCACCTGGGGAGTTATATCAACTTCGTACAAATCTTCCTCGCCACTCTCATGTGCTCCATCTATATATGTTCTCGACTCCTCTTCTCTGTAATCTCCCCAATCCTGAAAAATCATTGTTCGGGTTAACATCGTCTCCATACTCTCCCAAGTCATGGAAATCATTCTGCGGGGTAACGTAGTCAACATCATCCCCAAGGTTATATGCCCCCTCGTTGTCACGTATTGGACTCAGTGACATTGACTCATTATAAATGGGTGTAAATGGCATGTGAGTGGAAACAGAGGGGATGTGTTGCTTTTGCTCTATGTATGGGAAGGATGTGGAGATCGAGGGATTGTGATGATCTTTATTGTGTGGAAAAGGTGTGGCTCGGGATGGTATTTCTTGACTCGTGTAATGTGGAATATATGGTGGGACAGACGTGTAATGGTATAGTTGATGATGTGGATCCATATATGAAAAGTATTGCACTCCCATATATGGGGTATTTGGTACAGTATATGAAATGGGATATGGACGAAACCCTTGGTTACTGGACATGGATGGTTTTGGCACAATGGATACATAAAGGGGACTTGCAGACACTTCCCCCCAAGTCAAAAAACTATGTAGGTCTACATCGTTCCTAATCACAAAAGCGGGAGATTTAGACCTCAGTTGAAGCAGACACCTCAATACAATGTCGTTATCATTCGGACTTATACTACTTATTTCATACACCTGACCTAAGAACTCGTTATAAGAAATTCCAACATCCACGTCTAAGGCCCTCATCTCTCCACCATTGTACTCCTTTTCACTCTCCTTCCACACACCACCAAAACATACCCAAACACGAGGCATCTGCACAAATACAAAAGAATATATAAACACATGTATGCAACCACGGGAAATTCATACACATTTAAAAAAAAAAACCCTCAACTCGGTCCAATCTCGGTGACGGCTCGATCGAGAAAAACTTGGTTCGATCGGGAAAATATCGGTTCGGCCGGTCTTCAATACGTATGAATCCCGACCGGAAAAATTGATGGTTCAGCCGGGATTTTCAAGATGTCTAGTTGAGATTGGACTGGGTTGGACATAGTTTTGACGAAAAAAAACCATTTTAACCACATTCTATTGGATTTTTTAAAACAAAAACGATAGAATAATGACAGGCAACGTACCTTGTTAAAAAATGAACACTGGTTGTGGATCAAATGCACTTTAGGTGAAAATTGTAACGCCCCAAGATTTTTAAACTAATCCTAGCGACATTACTAACTCTCAACCCAAACTAACCGATTGCACCGAAAATTTCGGCAGCACAACGACATATGTAGGACTAAACCAAATTTTTTATAGCACCTGCTAAACATAAAAACACACTTCTATATAACAATCAGCCACAACTACACTTCTCAGCACCACAGATTCAAACCAGAACTTCTTCCACAAACTAGCGAGTCAGATCTCGCATTCACAACCAACGATAAAAGATTCATGCTAGGTAACGACGTTCAACTCAATTTACTTGAAACGGCTAAACTTTAAAAATAAAAAGGGTTTCGAGTGACAAATGAAACTAAACATGACCATCTAACTTCTCGAAATAGAACAACTAAAGCCCCTGAATCAAATAAACATAACCTCTATCCTTTACAACCAGAAGAATAAAATAACTTAAATAACCAACTATAGAATCTAGATAGCAAAAACGCCTAGGCCAGTGGAGTCACGCCTCGTGTGCCTCCTCGTCCGCACCACCAGGCTCATAATATTCGCCAACACCTGCATCATCTAAAAATGTTGGGGGAAGAAAGGGGAGGGGGTCAGTACAACCACGGTACTGGTAAGCAGCTCACACCCGATGAGCCATCAAACAACAAACAACACATCAATCATACTAGGCACACGCATCCAACATACTTTAAAACACCATAAACATCCAATCATGCTTCTCTAAAGTGATAAACCGACTACAATACTCATGCTAACTCAATATGACAACTTCATGCATACACACAACATGCAAAGCACCCCACATGGTTTCCGCGCCATGCTCGCTTTCTTAGCACATGATTTACGCGTCATGCCACGCACCAATACACATGAATTCCGCGCCATGCAACGCACTCTTAACACGTGATTTGCGAGTCACGCTCTGCACCAAAACATGATTTTCGCGTCATGTAACGCACTCACACCCCGCACATGAATTACGCGCCATGCGCAGCGTACACTCGCACGTGATTTACGCGTCACGCTCCGCACTCACAACCCACACGTGATTTATGCGTCACACTCCGCACCAATAACATGATTTTCGCGTCATGTAGCGCAATCTTAACACGTGATTTCTGCGTCACGTAACGCACACACAACCCAACTCATCTCTCTATGAGCACACAGGACCATGCAACTCTGACTCTCATGCAACATAGCCCAAAAGCAGTAAACAATATGCTTAAAACACCAACAGATCATCATGCTTAAGTCAAACAGAATAACATGCTTAACACATATCACAAGTCATATATCGATTAATAAGCACCCTATAAAGCGATAAACAACCAACATGCTCATGCAGTCAAACAGACTCAACGAGTAGAAACTACTTACCTCGAATGCTCCTAAAGCACTTCAACAACTCAAGGTAGACCAAGAGAGCTCCTAATAACCAAGACAACCTCTACTAAATTAGAACCAACCTACAAATACTATAAACATGCTTGAAAGGTCAAGTTCAGTCAAGAAATGCTATTTCCTTGCTGGATAGCAACTAAAAATTCCCCAAATTGAAAACCCAAAGCCTTTAGACTATGGGCAACCACGTCCAAGGCACAACGAGTAAGGGTACTTGCTGAATGGCTATAATCAAGGCTTTTCAGCTGCTGGACAGCAAGTAAATGACGTGATTTCGCATTCTAAGGACTTCTAGAGGTTGGACAACGTTACTAGAGCCTAGACAATTACTAGATGATAATTTAGCATGCATTTTAAACCACGAACAGCAAGCATAAACCTCCTAAATCATGATTTAAGAACCCACAAGGGTTGGGGCAACACTTCAAGGGCCTAAACAACTAATGGGCATCGGTTAAGCATGCTTTTAAACCAAAAACAGCAATGAATACTACCCAAACGAACTCGATACCACGCTAGACGGGTTATACTAACCTCGAACAACGTGTTAGAATTCTCCTTGGACAATGGGTATTCAAGTTTTAAGTGATTCGAACTCAATCGAACACTTTTACGGCGCTGCAGATCAGAATTTTCAACATTAAACTAAATTCCAGCACTTAAACAACTTGGATGTTCTAATATTGAAGTCGAATAAGCATGGGTAATGATTTTAACATGCTTTTAAAGCTTAACACATAACGGCAACTCAACTTAAAGCTAACGAGTCTTAGGGAAAGGGGTGAAACTTACTCAAACGAACCCGCTTTCACACTAGACGGGTTGTAATAACCTCGAACAACGCACTAGAACGATCCTTGGGTAGTGGGTATTCGAGCTTATAGTGATTCGAACCCAATCGATCACTTAGACAGCGCTGCAGAATGAAAATTTAAATATTAACTTAAATTTCCAGCACCTAATGAAATGAGTATTCTAATTCTAACACTAACCAAGAATGGGTAAGCGCTTAAACTCACCGAAATCGCTAAGCGACGCCATAACGATCCAAAACGGAGTCTAAACCCCACTGGACAGAGGCGAAATCACGCGGAAGAAGGGATCCAAGCTGCTGTCACGCAAGATCTAACAAACCGAACAAAGAGACACTTAGATCGGGCCTTAGATCACAAGGAATGAGAAGGAAAAAGGCTTACCACGAGTATTTTTCCACTTCTCGACGAAAAAACCCACGAAGACGGCGTGGGGAAGGGAGATCGCGCACGAGGGGGAGGGCGGCGCTCGAGCAGGGACGGCGGCAGCGCGTTTCGGGGTGCTGGCTGGCGAAGCAAAACGCAGAAGGGGGGGGGGCTGGCTTTCACGACAAGAGGGAAAGAGATGGAGAGAAGAAAGAGATCTAGGGTTTCTTTTTGTCTTTGAATCCCTTTTCTTTTCTTTTCTTTTTCTTTTTTTTTTAACAAAAGAACACTCTTTTCTTAGATTTAAATAAAACCCAAGAGAAAGAATCCCAATTAAAAAAATAAGATCTTATCTAGGATTTCAATTTAAACTCCCAAACTTTAGGAAATTAAAGATTTAATTAAAAATCTCTTTTCCTTAAATTATAAAAATTTAAGTTAACGACCCAAGGCTAAACTTAAATTCTAATTTTCCAAATTAGAATAAGAACGCTCAACAGATCCCAAAAGGGTCCGATTTCAAAACGCGGGGCGTTACAAAAATATTGTTGTGGATTCAAGAGAGAAGATGAGGGGTTAGGTGATTGTAGGATGTTTTTTTTTTCAAAATGAGTTTAATGGATGGTTAAGAGTAATTGATGGTAATTATGATATGGGAAGTTGGAGAAAGTGGGTGAAAAATTGGTGAAATAATTAATTTTAGTGGTTTTTAATGAATTGAGGGTATAAAAGTAATCTACCATGCATGCTTACATCATCTTCATCATCAAGGGGGTCAAAAAAACTTTTTTCTTAGAAGGGGGTCAAAATTTCAAACCATAAACTTCAAGGGGTCATTTTTGTCATTAGCCCCCAAAAATGGGTTGTTGAATTGTGAAAGTGGAGAAAAAGAGTTGAGGAAGATGAAAAACCTAGGAAGGCGTGCGGGCTAAAAAAATAGAGAGGCATATGGTAGGCTTGGCTCCAACTTCACTTTATCTACAAGTTTGCCACCCCAGAATTTTAAATAAAATAACATCACTTTCCATTCTTTTAAACTCCTCTCTCTCACATAAATTATATGAAACTAAATCCAATTAACTCAAAATTTTTGAAAATTGAATTTTACCTTAAAATGCAGACGTTACAAATATAATTTTTAATTTATTTTATATAGTATACTAATTCTTTTTTTTTAATTAATAACATATTCTAATAATTTTGTATATCTTTGATGATTTGAGTTTGTGTCTAGATTAATTTTTAATTCTCATTTTCTTGTAAAGTTTGATTTAATTCCTCCTCAATTTCTTTTTGTTACATGTGACCTTCTATAATTTCCTATATATTTTTCTTCTATTTTTCACAATTCATTTCCACATTTTCATTATTTTTTCACTTCAAACATGACATTTGAAGTGAATTTTACTTGTTTGATTTATTTTCACTTCATTCCTTTTCATTTCCGAGGATTTTATTTAAAAAAAATACATTTGATTTATTTTGTATGGCATTTGTAATTTAACAAATAAAAGGTATACTTTTTAATATTATATAAGATGTTGTGAAATTGAGTAGCACAACGGGAACATAAATGGATAAAATATAATAATATAATAATAATATATAAATAAAACAAATAAAACAAATGAACTAAAACATAAAAGAAATAAAAGTAAATGAAATAACAAAATAACAAAAAAACAAGATTATGGAATTATGGAAAATGGAAGAAAGTGGAGAATTTCACCCATGAGCTTCTTGTATTTTTAACTTCACATAATGCCACTATTTATAGGCATTTGAAGGAAGGATGTGGCTTGGTCACCAAGTATTTACAAGTCATAAGGTCCACTTGTTGGTTGACACATGGGCATCTATTTTTCTAATATTCATAATATAATAGTGTTGGCATAGAAATTTTCCAACCAATTAGAAATTGCCACGTTAGTATTTAATTTTGGGGTGTCACAAATTAATACATATTTCAAAATTAATTATGGCAAAATAAGAAAGGTCACGTGTCCTTTTTATGGTCGTCTAATTGCGTTAACGGTCTTGATCAAAGCCAACGATGATTAAACTTAAGATCGAATGATCATTTAGCCTAGAAATTCAATATAGCCTAAAGTTCATGAAATTAAATTAAAGTATGATTAAGTTTAGGTTAAATTGGGTTCAATTTAAACCCAAGGTTATTAAGATAATTGGGCCTGAAGCCCAAAATTCATTCAGGCCCATGGATGGGCCCAAGCCCAATTTAAGCCCAAGCCCATGAAAGCCTTTGGGAAACTCTATAAATAAAAGGTATTGGCTCATTTGAAAGGGGGCAGCAGAAAGAAAGGAAGAAGAGAAAGATTGAAGCTCTCAGAAGACTCTAAAGACTGAAGTTTTGATTCTCCTACAAGACTTGACGATTGAAGCTTTATTCCTTCTACAAGACTTGAATATTGAAGCTTCATTTCTCCTGCAAAAATCTTGAAGATTGAAGTCCAGATCCTGCTGCAAGACTCCGAAGATCGAAGCTCCTGCAAAATTCAAAAGCTTGAAGCTTCCTCCAAGACTCTAAAGACTGAAGCCCTTGCAAGATTCAAAAGATCAAAGTTCTCTGCAAGACTCTGAAGATTGAGAAGATTGAAGCTCTCTGCAAGATCCAAAGATTGAAGCTCCAATCCTCCTACAAGACTTTGATGATCGAAATCTAGATTTTCTTACAAACTTGAAGATTGAAGTGAAATCATCTAAAAGACTGAAGACCTGAAGCCTGAAGTCTACTTCAATCACCTAGGAGAATCCTTCAAAGGCGAACAAACCTTCAAGACTCCAAAAATTAAAGCTTCTTGAAGACTTTGTAGATCAAAACTACTTTCAGAGAAAGCATCAAAGGATTGTAACTAGAGATTGTATTTCACAATTACTTACATAGAAATCAATACATACAAGAAGTCGTTTTCACCAATTAAATTTTCTCTTCGAAAATCTTGTGTGAACAAATAGAATTTTTAATTTATTTTATATAGTACAATACTGATCTTTCTTTCTTAAAAAATTAATAGCATATTTATGTTAATTTTATATATCTATGATAATTTTAATTCTCGTGTCTATATAAAATGTTTTTTTTGTTTGAAATAATGTCTATATAGAATTTTAATTCTCCTTTTCTTTTTAAATTTGATTTAATTCCTTTTCAATTTCTTTTTGTTCTACGATTTTTTATCAATGAAATATTGTTCATTTTTTCGTCTTTCATTTTTTTTAAATCATTCAATTTCATGTAAAAAAAAAATGGTCTTCAATGTTATCTACAGGGGCAGATCTATGAAGGGGTCAAGGTGGGCACGTGCCACCCTCAAATTATCTCGTCTTTATATGTTTAATATAATATAAAGCAACTTTAATAATATAAATTTATAAAAATCATCATTTATAACAAAACAAAGGCTTGGATCATTGGTTGGGGGGTTCCATTTAAGCGTGAAGTTGAGATATCAAAACATGTTGAGTACAATATTAATGGGCTTAGTTATAGGCTCAGAACCAAACTAATAGCCAAAATGGAATGGTTTGTTTTTTTATTTGTTTGTAATTATCATTTACTATTTACATAATTTGATATTGTGTTTTTTTTATTCGAAATTATTAATACAATTATGAGAGATATAGGTGATAATTTATTTTCCATCTTGATTAAAAATAACTTATCACCTATATCTCTCATAATTGTATAGAGATATTAAATGGGGTTCATTATGAAACCTATTTATGTAGTTATCCATAAATTTAACCCTGTTCACCCCTAGGGTTGCCAAACTAAACACCCAAATCAAAGCTTCCTAGACCTTCATCCGAATGGAAGTTTTTGTAAATCTAGATTCCTAAACCTAGACAAAAACATAGTTTCTCCACTACGTTAACCCTTAAATTTAAACTTTGTTTTTTTTTAAAAAAAAAAAAAAAAACCCTTCAACTTATACTTAAACTATCTAAACCCAAACTTGTAATGTTGAACCCGCACCCAAAACTTTCCATGAGAGTGTGTTTGGCACATTATTTAATTTAAACATTTCTAATAAAAGTGTTTTGAATTAAAACACTTGTGTATTTTGGTTTATTTATTTTTTTAAAATTCTCTATACAAAAGTTTGTTTACTTTGTTAGTCCACCCTTGTCACCTTCTCTTTTTATGATAAAATTGAGAGAAAAAGAATCCAAATTAGTCATACAAAGATTTAAAACCCACCAATACTATCATACCTTAGAGATCAACACTTAAGAGATAAAGAAAATGAAAATATCTCTAGTTTGACAGGTTCTATCCAGCAGCGATTACGAACAAACCAGAGCTCCAAACGACGATCCAACCATTCAAAACAAGGCCCTATGTGTCCCTAGCAGGCTGACCAAACGTCGACAAATTTAACAGTTGAAACTCTGACAAACAACAACTTTGTGAACGTTGTCGCTGAAAATCCGAACTACCCAACTCTCCCTCCTTTCCGTGTTTATGTGTGTTTTTCTGTATTTTCAACTGCTGTCTCTTTCTTTAAGTCATCTCACATCAAAGGGAAAACCCTAGACTTTCAAGA
The DNA here is from genome assembly GCA_036850905.1 of Luffa acutangula. Lineage (NCBI taxonomy): Eukaryota > Viridiplantae > Streptophyta > Magnoliopsida > Cucurbitales > Cucurbitaceae > Luffa > Luffa acutangula. The sequence continues at coordinate 39,585,767 of CM072087.1, forward strand.
CAGGCCAACCCATTTAACCCCAATTGGGATAAACACATAACCCTACATATTGGGCTCATAAACACAAGTTAACAAATAAACCCTTGCTTGTGCAACAAGTGGGCTGGACACCCACAACAATCTCCCCCTCTAGCCCATCACGGGGAAGACACAATCACATCTATAATCACTTGAATGTCATCTCGACAAGCTTACTACAAGGCTCAATCTTGCTTCTAAGAACTACTTTAGTCAACACATCTGCACTATTCTTGTCAATGTGAACTTTCTTCAGTTTCATTCTCTTCTCTTCAATCTCATATCGCAACCAATGATATCTAATGTCAATGTATTTGGTGCGAGCATGATACATTGAATTCTTGCTCAAATCCATAGCACTCTGACTATCACAACATACTACATACTCATGTTGCTTCAAACCCAACTCTTGAAGGAACCTTTTAAGCCATAACATCTATTTGCTTGCTTCCACTGCTGCAATATACTCTGCCTCATTTGTGGACAATGCTACACATTTTTGTAGCTTGGATTACTATGAGATGGCTCCCCCTAAGAATGTAAACACATAACCTGAGGTAGATTTTCTGTTACCAAAATCACCTGTCATGTCTGCATCAGTCTAGCCTTCAAGTATAGGTTTACCACCGCCATAACACAAACTCAATTTGGAGGTACCTGGCAAGTATCTGAAGATCCACTTCACTGCTTCCTGATTAGTCTTACTTGTATTGGATAAGAAAAGACTCACTAAACCAACTACATGTGTAATATCAGGTCTAGTACACACAATAGCATACATCAAAGAACCAAGAACAGAAGAGTAAGGAAGAGATGACATAACTTCTTTCTCAAATACAAGTAAAAGGCTTAGCATGTGTACTAAAAGGCTTAGCATATCTGCATTTAGAAAATATCTCTGTTATAGGACAAGCTCTCTTACTTAGCTTGTGTACTAAAAGGCTTAGCATGCTTCATATTGAACCTTTCAAGCACCCGTTCAATATACTTCTTCTGGGATAACCACAATTTCCTAGCTTTCTTGTCACGAGCAATCTTCATGCCAAAAAATTTCTTTGGAAGACCCAAATCTATCATGGCAAATGACTTGGACAAGTATTTCTTCAAACTTTGAATCATATCTGCATTTAGTCTAATTAAACATGATTTAATTAAACTATAGTATATGAGAGAAATATTAGAATGTGATTTTAATGGGAAAAAACTGAACCAGTTTGTATGACTCTTCAGGCGACCCTTTAGCAAGAACCACGACATGTTCTCTAGCCCTCCAGGCCTTATCATAACTCAGATTCACACCGAACTCTCGCCAAATATCACTTATAATGTCCTTCGGTCTATAGGAACGACCAACCTCCAAATATATTGTCTTCACAATCTCGCCAACAACCCAACTTTTGGTCTGTCTATGGGTTAGCATCAAGTGTTTGCACGTGTCAATGTTAGAATACTTGGTAACTGTAAGGACATCGCAACCTTTCTGCTTCGTAGCTCGAACCCTCCACTTACATCCCTCAACAACACACCGAACTTTGAATATTTTCTTATTAGACTTCTTAACCCTATATTCAAAGTTCTGTCTCATCCCTAAAACAGACAGTTTCATCTGCAAGTCCTTCTTAGACAAGAATAGATCTCTCACTTCTATATCCCTGTAATTAGAGTACTGACTTGGCATGACTGTTGAATTAGATGCACGAGTCGTCGTAGAAGGGCCCTGTGCCATATTAACCGGCATAGCAGGAGGATCCACATTCTGTGCAGTTTCAGGTACCACCTGCTGAACCTCGATGTTTTCCTCCATCTTCTGGGAAATTACATCAACTTCATACAAATCTTCCTCCCCACTTTCATGTGCTCCATCTGTATATGTGTCCGACTCCTCTTCTTCGCATTTTCCCCAATCATGAAAATCACTGTCCGGGTTAACATCATCTACATACTCTCCCCAGTCCTGGAAATCATTCTGCCGAGTAACGTAGTCAACATCATCCCCAAGGTTATATGCCCCCTCGTTGTCACGTAATGGACTCAGTGATGTTGGCTCATTATAAATGGGTGTAAATGGCATGTGTGTGGATACAGATGGGATGTGTTGCTCTTCTTTGTACGAGAAGGATCTGGAGGTCGAAGGATTGTGATGATCTTCATTGTGTGGAAAGGGTGTGGCTCTGGATGGTATTTCTTGACTCGTGTTATATGGAATATATGGTGGGACAAATGTGTAATGGTAATGGTTGATGATGTGGATCCATATATGAAAAGTACTACACTCCCATATATGGGGTATTTGGTACAGTATATGGAATGGGATATGGACGAAACCCTTGGTTACTAGACTGGGACAGTTTCGACGCAGTGGATACATAAAGGGATATTACAGACACTAGGGGTGATCATCGGTCGGTCGGCGTCGGTTTTAGGCTCAAACCGACGCCGACCACCGACATGTCAGTTTTCGACGGTCGGTTCTTGTCGATTTGAGAGTGGATGGCTACGCCGACTGACCGATCACATCCACGGTCGGTCGGTTATGGTCGGTTGCAAGATTCCGGCGAAGTGAATGAGAAGATTAAAAAAAAGAATGAAGGAAAAAAATGGAGAAGAACGTTTGATTTCAAGAAGCCAGAAAAGTAAAAAAAGAAAAAAATAGAAGAAGAAGAAGGAATAATAAAGAAGAAACACAGAAAATAAATAAAGAAGATGAAAGAAAAAGCAAAAGAAGAAGAAAATATGAGGAAGAGAAGAGAAGAACGAAAAGAGAAAACAGAGAACAAACGAAGAAAAAAAAAATGTGGAAGAGAAGAAATGAAAAGAGGGAGGGAAAAAGAAAAAGATGAAGAGACTAGAGAGAGAAGAGAAAAATCGTTGAATTGAAAAAGAAGGGAGGGAAGAAAGATGAAGTGACTTTACTTGACTCTTCAAAAATAAAAAATAAAAATAAAAAAATTAATAATTTTTTTTTAATGATACCTTGGTCTTCCCAAGACTAATAATGAAGGTTGCTGTAATGCAGCCAACGTACACGCAACACAGATTTTTTTATTTTTTTAAATTCAGTCGGTTCAGTCGGTTCTCGCTGTTTTTGGCGAACTGACCGACCGACAAGTCGGTTTTACTTTACGTAAAACCGACTCCGACCGAAATTATAAGAAAATCGACCGACCGACGTCGGTTCGGTTTTTCGGCTTTTCTTGCTCACCCCTAACAGACACTTCTCCCACATCAAAAAACTATGTAGGTATACATCGTTTCTAATCTCAAAAGCGGGAGCTTTAGACCTCAGTTGAAGTAGACACCTCAATACAATGTCATTATCATTTGGATTTATATTACTTAATTCATACACCCGACCTAGGAACTCATTATATGAAATTTCAACATCCACGTCTAAGCCCCTCACCTCTCCACCATCGTACTCCTTTTCACTCTCCTTCCACACCACCAAAACATACCCAAACACGAGGCATCTGCACAAATATAAAAGATTATATAAACAAATGTATGCAACCACGGGAAATTAATACACATTTTAAAAATAATAATAAAAAAACTAATCTCGGTCCAATCCCGGTTCGGGTTCGGACGGGAAAATTTTGGTTCGTTCGGGAAAAAACCAGTTCGGTCGGCCTTCAATAAGGATGGATCCCGGTCAGGAAAATCGATTGTTTGGCCGAGATTTTCAAGCAATCTGGTCGAGATTGGACCGAGATCAATGTAGATTTGACGAAAAAAAACCATTTATCCACATTCTATTGGATGTTTTGAAACAAAAACGATAGAATAATGACAGAAAAACGTACCTTGTTAAAAAATGTAGACTTGTTGTAGATCAAATGCACTTTTGGTGAGAACCTTGTTGTGGATTCAATAGAGAAGATGAGGGGTTTGGTGATTGTAGGATGTTTTTTTATTTGAAATTGTGTGTAGTGGATGGTTAGAAGTAATAGGGTAATTATGATATGGGAGGTTGGTGAAAAGTGGGTGAAAAGAGGTGAAAGAATTAATTTTATTGGTTTTTAATGAATTGAGGGTATAAAAGTAAATTCAAGTGCATGCTTACATCATCTTCATCATCACGGGGTCCAAAAAAAATTCTTAGGGAATGGTCCTTTTTTACAAAACATAAACTTGAGGGGGTTAATTTTGTCAATTTCCCGATTTTAATATGTAATTAATTAAATATGATTGATATTAAATTAATTATTCAATTTAATTTAGTAAAATATGATTTAATTAAATTAATGTATATAGATTAATTTTAATGTTAATTGGATTCATATTAAAACCATAGGTTATGAGAGGGATGTACATTTGAATATAGTTGGTCAATTAAATAAGTGATATTTAGTTGATTAATAAATAAATTAATTAAGCATTAATTAATTGGTTGGTTTAATTAACTTAATTAAATGTGATTTAATTAACTTTAATTAAAATTATATATTATGTGAGGGCATTGCATTTAAATATGATTTAAATGTGCATGATTTAATTCATTAATATATATTAATTAGCATTTAATTAATTAATTAAATCAATTTTATATTATTTGATTAATTGATTTTTTTATCCAACGGTCTAGATCTTTTCCTAACCTCACATTAGAGTTTCCTCACTTATAAAAGAAAAGGTTATGAGAACTAGCCCTAAGGCCACAAGAAGGCATTCTTGTATTCCCTCTAGCCTTCCTCTCACATTCTCTCAACTCAAGAACACGAAGGGAGAATTTTCTCTCTAGAGTTTTTTCCATTCAAAATTAGGTAGTCCCACAACTACGTTCCTGATAACTTGCAAAAAGCAAGTTATTTAGCCTTTAAACTTAAGCTAAAAATAGGCTAAAAGAAGCATTGATGCGTTACTTCAGCACAAAAAGAAAGGAAAATGTGATGATTCTATGTGATAGGCTATATTTATGTATGCAACGAGAAATTATAAAAATATAGGATGCTAACGCAGCTAATTCAATTGTTTGTTGTCCAAGTTTCTCTCAACGCATGCACACATCCCAAGACGATCAAGAGACAAACAAGATGGATGAAAGGACAATGTTGACACAACTGATGCAAGTGGGTTGAATATGACTCAAGCAAGTTACTTGGAGAAGTTAGTTTCCTTCACCTATAAATAGAAGCCACCTAATCAAAGAGAAAAACAACTCATAATATACAAGAATTGAGGGACGAGAGGAAGAAACGAAGATCAAGGAGAAAGAGAAATCACAGAAAGTTGTGATTAAGAGTAGACTTGCATTTGCAATATATTATTGGATGATGTATTGTTTTGCTCGCATGAGCTAATTTTCTTCTTCAAGGCTTAGTGCAAGCACCCATGCAGTGATAAGTCTATTTTGTAAGCGTATACTTTGATTTAATGAATCATTATTGCTTTCTATGTAGTTGCGACAATATTTTCATTACTAACTCCTGCTTGGCCAGCCAGATGCGGTAGCAATATGCTAAATCCCTGACAGGTAATGCATGCAGACATCTCTAAGTAGAACAAGTTAGAGCATGACATGTAGTCTTGGTAGCATTAAAATACTATCACTAAAAGATAGTGCATGCATGAGCTTTGATTGCGTTAAGACTAACGCAATCCCTTGTAAGTTTTTCAGAGAACTAAACCTCACACGTGAACTAGCCAAGTAACAAATTGATAGTTTTATGCCAAATGCAGAAGGAGTACCGGGAGGGAAACTTATGATTTCTTCTCACTTAGGCATTAATGGATCAATTAGTCATGGAATGCACTACAAGGTTCTTATAAACGCATGAGGTTGCGACCGCGACAGCCTTGATAACATTCTCCTTATTACTTCTATTTTTACTCTCATTGCATATTTTACTTTCTGCGAAAGTTATTTTTCAAACTCACCATCTCTTGTATTTAGTCTTTTACATAGTATCATACGTTTTCGAGTTTAGATCAGCAAAAATTATTAAAGCTTTAAAAATAATCTTTCCCTGTGGATTCGACCCTAGACTCACTAGGTATTACTTGATTTTGTCAATTTATACTTGGATTGATATATATCTATGACAATTTTGCATTAATTTATTGAACACATTGACAACTGATCAGTTCCTAATCTTAGAGTCATAGTTGGGAAGATCAATTGGTGGTGTCCCAATTGTTGATGTTTGGTCCCTATGAAATCAAGAAAGGCATTGTTGATATTTCAGAGACAACAACGACGGTATGTATGTTTCTCCTCTTTAGATTATTTCTAATGTTATATGTTTAGCCTAGTTGTTAAATCATAGAATAGTTCTAGGATTTTGCCAATGTATTGGTATTTTAAATTAACATAATTAAGATACAAATCGGTCCCAATTCACTTTCGCTAACGAAATTAGGAAATTCCAATCCAACATGGAGACTATTTCACTGACGAAGAAACTCTAACCGAACATCTACAAAGATTTTGGGTATGAAAGAGAGGATAAATGTTTTGGGCAGGGCATAAAAAGGTGAAAGGTTGGGGGGGGGGGGGAGGGGGTGAAGTTAATGCATGATTTTTTCTTTTCTTTTATTTTTTTAGGCGTGTTTACTAGGAGAGAATGACTAGTTTTGAAAAGAATCTAACATTAAAGACCCTCATCAATCCAATAAGTAATCTCACGATTTTTGCCTTAATTGAAAATTTATTTTTCTTTTTCTACTTCTTCTTCTTTTTCTTCTTTTTTTTTTTTTTTGAATAAATATGTTAGATTAGATATGAGAGTTTAAATGTAATTAAGTTTTGACCTTTATGATGAAAAGTAGGACCGATAAACATTTGTGTAAACTTTGAAAATTTTGGATAGAGATATTAAAATGGGTCCATTATGAAGCCTATCTATGTAGTTATCCATCGATTTAACTCTATTCACCCCTAGGGTTGCCAAACTGAACATCTAAATCCAAGCTTCCTAGACCTTCATCCTAATGAAAGTTTTTGTAAATCTAGGTTTCCTAAACCTAGACAAAAACATTGTTTTTCCACTACATTAACCCTTCAATTTATACTTTGTTTTTTTGAAAATCCTTCAATTTACACTTAAGCTATCTAAACCCAAAATTGTAATGTTGAACCCGCACCCAAAACTTCCCATGAGAGTGTGTTTGGCACGCTATTTCATTTAAACATTTCTAATAAAAGTGTTTTGAATTAAAACACTTGTGTATTTTGGTTTATATATATATTTTTAAATTGTCTCTATACAAAAGTTTGTTTACTTTACTAGTCCACCCTTGCATCTTCTCTTTTTATTATAAATTTGAGGGAAAAATAACACAAATTAGTCATACAAAGATTCACAACCCACCAATACTTTCATACTTAAGGGGCCGTTTGGTGCGTTGGAATTGAATAGGTTTGGAATGGAATGGAATGTGATTCCCATGGAAATATTTTGCTGGCATCTGGATTCCTGGGAATCATGATGCATGTGTTTGGTGTGCTGAATTTGGGTTGGAATTAATGGAGAGAGAAATAGTGGGACCCACCAAAATTATAAGGAAAATAGAAAAAGAAATGGTGGGTCCCATCAAAATTATGAAGGAAAATGGAGAGAGAAATAGCAGGACCCACCGAAATGTGAGAAAATAGGAAAAGAAATGGTGGGTCTCATTAAAATTATGAAGAAAATGGAGAGAGAAATAGTGGGACCCACCAAAATGTGGGAAATGGGTTGGAATCCACATGCCCACAATTCCATTCCAACCCCACCCATATCGGGCCCACCAAACATAGGTATCACATTCCATTCCATTCAAACCCAATCCATTCCCACACCCCAAACGACCCCTAAGAGATTAACACTTAACAGATAAAAAAGATGAAAATATCTTCATTTTTATAGGTTCTGTCCAGCAGAGATTACGAACAAACCAGAGCTCAAAGGACGATCCAACTGTTCACAACGAGGCCCTATGTGTCCCCAACAGGCTGACCAAACGTCAGGAAACTTCGACGGTTGAAACTCTGGCAATCGATAACTTTGTGAACGATGTTACTGAAAATTCGAACTGCACAGCTCTCCCTGCTTCTCTCTGTTTTCTGTGTTTTTTCTATTTTTTCAACTATTGTCTCTTTCTTTAGGTCATCGCATATCAAAGGGAAAACCCCAGACTTTCAAGACAAGCCAACCCATTTAACTCCAATTGGGATAAACACATAACCCGACATATTGGGCTCATAAACACAAGTTAGAAAATAAACCCTTGCTTGTGCAACAAGTGGGTTGGACACCCACAACAATCTCCCCGTCTAGCCCATCACATGTTGGGATTGGTGTCCTAAAACTCGTAAATAGTGAATGTTAAACAAAATTATATACTTGTTCGATAAAGTCATTATCGAGATTAATTCAGTAAAGTCATTACTGAATAAGTAGATTGCACATTAGATAACCCAAATCCAATAAACTAAGATCCATGGCTATAGGATGAACACTTGAGCTTTATGTAGAGACATAAAAGTGGATCAAGCTCGAGTAATAGCCAAAACGGTCTATAGTATAGGGATAGGGCTGGGTAACTTATTCTTGGGATACTATGAGACGCGACCCACTTTATAGATAGTATAGACGATGTGATCCTAAATCGTCCATGTAGAGACATGTGAGTGGGGGCGTCCTATTCAACGAGTTTGCATAAGACCAGGACCGAGAAATAAGTCGCTCTCGCTTTATAACACCGTTTACTGACGAGACTGACTATTTCATGTGATGACCTAGGTAACTCGATCTTAATCCTAAGCTAACTATGAACTCCTGTTTATTCGGGCTTATCCTTAGATCTGCATAGGTGAGAGTGGCTTAGTATCGCCGACTCAATAAGCCTCCCATTTCAGGGATATGAATGGGTAGATTTGGGGACATAGTCGTGCGAGAAGGAATTCACTCCTACCCAAATTAGGAATAGTAGAGAGGTTGTTCCCTTAAGTGCTGACTCCGGGGCTTGAACAAAAGGATCCCGCCTTCTCATTAGCCCGAGAGGGACTCAGTTTATTGGTTGAACCATAAACCAATTGTTCATTAGAGGATCAGTGGGACTTAAGGAACTAAAAGTACTATAGGGGTAAAACGTTCATTTAACCTAGCTATAGCTACGAACAACCTGTGAAGGATCGAATTACTGAACATGGTTAAATCAAGTGGACGGAAATATATCTATAGTGAGGGGAGTGCAACTACCGGGCTATAGTGGAGTGTCCCGGTAGTTAACGAATGTTGGTTAAGCTTGGTTAATGAGATTAAGTCGGTTAGTCTCGAATCGTTGGAGCCCATGATCTATAGGTCCATTAGGTCCCCCTACTAGCTCATATCGGAATAAAGCCTAGAACAATAAGATAGGATTCTTTGAATTGTTCAAAATCGGGAAAAAGGGCATTTTCGTAAATTGTGTTTGACACAATATTTAATTATGAATTAAATTGAAAAATGATAGATTATATATTTAAAAGTGTTTTAAATACTATATATGAATTAGGAATCATATATAATTAGATTGCACAAGGTGTCAATGATTCATTGGATTAATCATAACAAATTAATTGAAAATGTTTCTAGTTAATTGCCATGAAATCAATTTCAATTTGGAATTAGAATGCAAGCAAAATCGGATTGAGGATCAAACTTAGTGGATTTAGATGGATTTCCACTCTTGCATGTTGATACAAAGTGGAAGACAACACATATCCATGCACTTGTTGCATGTGTTGTGACTTCAACACCTAGAATCCACTTTGGGTTGCATTACCACCATGTGTCTTGCATCCTGAGGCCTTTCCTTGCATGGAATATCTCTATAAGTATATGCAAAATCATATTAAGAGTTAAGAGAGTCATTTCCATATTGTTATGCTGCTGGATTTTGGTCTCAAACTCACTCATCTCCATATATCTCTCTAGTGCTTGAACCTTAAAGCATTCCCTTCCCATTCCCTATCTCTATAGACTCCCACAAGCCGTTCTTGTCCCTGAGAATAATAGGGAAGACACTAGAGGTGGTCCACACACCGTTCGTGATCAAAGAAATCAAAGGGAGTTATTGAATCGGTCTCCAAAAAGGTTGGTACAAGTTCTGCTCTCTGTTTACGGTATTTGGACAGCATGTTTTCATTTTCTAAATTGATGTAGTTAAGTGCCGCCTCCGATCCTAAAATTGCTTCCGCAAGTATTATATGAACACCTTCATCACGGGGAAGACACAATCACATACATGATCACTTGAATGTCATCTTGACAAGCTTACTACAAAGCTCAATCTTGCTTCTAGGAACTACTTTAGTCAACATATCTGCACTATTCTTGTCATTGTGGACTTTCTTCAGTTTCATTCTCTTCTCTTCAATCTCATATCGCAACTAATGATATCTAATGTCAATGTGTTTGGTGCGAGCATGATACATTGAATTCTTACTCAAATCCATAGCACTCTGACTATCACAGAATACTACATACTCATGTTGCTTCAAACCCAACTCTTGAAGGAACCTTTTAAGCCATAACATCTCCTTGCTTGCTTCCACTGCTGCAAATACTCTGCCTCAGTTGTGGACAATGCTACACATTTTTGTAGCTTGGATTACCATGAGATGGCTCCCCCTAAGAAAGTAAAAACATAACCTGAGGTAGACTTTCTGTTATCAAAATCACCTGCCATGTCTGCATCAGTATAGCCTTCAAGTATAGGTTTGCCACCTCCATAACACAAACTCAATTTGGAGGTGACTCGCAAGTATCTGAAGATCCACTTCACTTCTTCCTGATTAGTCTTACTTGGATTGGATAAGAAACGACCCATTAAACCAACTGCATGTGTAATATCAGGTCTAGTACACACCATAACATACATCAAAGAACCAACAATAGAAAAGTAAGGAAGGGATGACATAACTTCTTTCTCATTCTCTGTTGTAGGAGAAGCTCTCTTACTTAGCTTGAAATGGGTTGCTAGTGGTGTACTAATAGGCTTAGCATGCTCCATATTGAACCTTTCAAGCACTCGTTCAATATACTTCTCTTGGGATAACCACAATTTCCCAGCTTTCCTGTCACGAGCAATCTCCATGCCTAAAATTTGCTTTGTAGGACCCAAATCTTTCATGTCAAATAACTTGGACAAGTCTTTCTTCAAACTTTGAATCATATATGCATTTAGTCTAATTAAATTTGATTTGATTAAACTATAGTATATGAGAGATATATTAGAATGAGATTCTAATATGTAATTAATTAAATATGATTGATATTAAATTAATTATAAAATTAATTAATTATTCAATTTAACTTACTTAAATATGATTTAATTAAATTAATGTCTATAGATTAATTTTAATGTTAATTGGATTCATATTAAAACTATAGGTTATGAGAGGGATGTACATTTGAATATGACTGGTCAATTAAATAAGTGATATTTAATTAATTAATTATGAATTAATTAATTGGTTGGTTTAATTAATTTAATTAAATGTGATTTAATTAACTTTAATTAAAACTATATGTTTTGTGAGGGTATTGCATTTAAATATGATTTAAATTCATTAATATATATTAATTAACATTTAATTAAATAATTAAATCAATTTTCTTTTCCTAACCTCACATTAGGGTTTGCTCACTTATAAAAGAAAATGTTATGGAACTCTAACCCTAAGGCCACAAGAAGGCATTCTTGTATTCCCTCTAGCCTCCCTCTCACATTCTCTCAACTCAAGAATACAAAGGGAGAATTTTCTCTTTAGAGCTTTTTCCATTCAAGATTAGGTAGTCCCACAACTACATTCCTAATCTCAGAGTCATAGCAGTGAAGATCAATTGGTGGTATCCCAATTGTTGACGTTTGGTCCCTATGAAATCAAGAAAGACATTGTTGATATTTCAGAGATGACAACGACGGTATATATGCTTCACCCCTTTAGATTATATCTAATGTTATATGCTTAGCCTAGTTGTTAAATCATAGAATAGTCCTAGGATTTTGCCAATGTATTGGTATTTTAGATTAACATAATTAAGATACGAATCGGTCTCAATTCACTTCTGCTAACGGAATTAAGGAATTCCAATTCAACATGGAGACTATTTCATTGACAAAGAAACTCTAATCGGACCTCTACAAAAATTTTGGGTATGAAAGAAGGGATAAATGTTTTGGACATAAAAAGGGGAAAGAAGGGGCGGGGTGAAGTAAATGCATGGTTTTTTTTTTTTTTTTTTTAGGCATGGTTACTAGGAGAGAAGGGCTGGTTTTGAAAAGAATCTAACATTAAAGACCCTCATCAATCCAATAAGTAATCGCACGATTTTTGCCTTAATTGAAAATTTCTTTTTCTTTTTCTCCTTCTTCTTCTTCTTCTTTTTTTTTTTTTTTTTTGTATAAATATGTTAGATTAGATATGAGAGATTAAATGTAATTAGGTTGTGACCTTTATGATGGAAAGTAGGATCGATAAACATTTGTGTAAAATTTGAAAATTTTGGATAGAGATATTAAAATCGGTCCATTATGAAGTTTATCTATGTAGTTATCCATCAATTTAACCCTATTCACCCCTAGGGTTGCCAAATTGAACACCTAAATCCAAGCTTCCTAGACCTTCATCCGAATGGAAGTTTTTGTAAATCTAGATTTCTTAAACCTGGACAAAAACATTGTTTTTCCAGTACATTAACCCTTCAATTTATACTTTGTTTTTTTTTTTTTAAATCCTTCAATTTATACTCAAGCTATGTATACCCAAACTTGTAATGTTGAACCCGCACCCAAAACTTCCCATGAGAGTATGTTTGGCATGCTATTTAATTTAAACATCTTAATCTTACTATATATAAAAGGGGCTTAAGGAGGAGAATCTTTGCTTTCCTCTTTTGCCCTTATAATTTTAATAAATGTCCATTTTGCCCTTATAATTTTAATAAATGTCCATTTTGCCCTTCAATATTTGTTAGAGAGACACAACCCTTCGAGTTAAAGTGTCCTTCAATTTTTGCTAATGGGACGCGACTGTTCAAGCAGATGAAGTTACACATCAGATGCATCCATTTGAGGATTAAAATTGAAAATACTAGGGTAATTGGCATGGTTTTGATGGTAAAAATTTTGAGAAGTCGTATTCATTTTTTTTTTGAAAATTAAATGCTTCATTAAAATTAAAGGATAGAAAGTATTGGTTGTGGGACAGGACCCCCACCACTGGTAATAAAACCCCTAGTATCTGCTACATTAAGATCAAGTAACCAATTTGGAAGATAGTGGGCCCAACTATCTGAACAGCCACTAAAAAACGCCTTTCTGGCTAGATGGTCAGCCAATTGGTTAAAATTCCTTTTTACGTGATACACTCCTTCAATCTGCCTTTCCGAAATCAGGGCTTTGGCTTCGTCAATGAATATTTTCACTTCCGTCTCATCTTCATCGCGATCAGTTAATAGATTGACCACTTGCAGAGCATCTATTTCAATCTGTACAGGCGGCGAGTCTCTTGGCAAATTCTTGAGGCCCTCGCAAAACGCCATCGTTTCCAGCCACAAAATCTTCCATGGCTTTGAAATCGACCGACAACCCGCGAACAGAGGAATCCCATTCGATTCACGGAGAACCCAACCAATCCCGCCGCGATTGAGCTCATCAGACCAAGCAGCATCACAGTTGAGCTTCCACATTCCACTCGGAGGTCTAACCCATGCGGACATTTGTGAGAAGGTCGACGCTGGCTGTACATTGCACTGGTTCGTATCTTCCCCCCTAAAAGCTCTTCCATGTATTTGTCTATTTGAATCTGAAGAAATATTGGATCTGGGTGTTGCTTGCTATGATGTATGTGATTCCTGAAACTCCAGATCCTCCAGCATAGGATTAGGCTTTTGCGCATCTTGTCCCTCTCCCTAGCTCCCGAATCTGAGTTGCTCCAAATGCCATCTAGATAATCCATAGGTGCCCAATCTTCCCTGCCATTCAAACACAATAAGTCAGAAGGATGGAAATATTTCAACCATAACCCCTTTGTGACATTGCAACCCCAGAACAGGTGCGAGGTCGTCTCCCTTTTGTCCCTACACAGAAGACAAATGGTATTCAAATCAATTCCACGATTATACAAGTTAGATAAAGTAGGTAAAATGTTCTTGTAAATTCGCCATCCACAAATCTTGATCTTTGAAGGAAGAGGAATTTTCCAAAACTTTTTCCAGAATGAGACTTGATGAAACTGATTTGAAGCCGAAGCCGTTAGTTGGCACTGAATTTGCATCCCCAGCTGATAAGCGCTCTTGACGGAGAAGAACCCTTTAGGATCATAGTGCCAGATTGCCACATCCTCATTTTGTCGAGGGTTGAGGGGAATATTCATAATCAGATCTGCATCATGCCTAATGAAAAGCTCTCTAACCGTTCGCTCATTCCAAGTACCATTCCCATTTATAAGATTTGCCACCGTAAGATTTCGTGTATCCTGATGTGGAGCGATCGGAATACAAGACCCTTCCCTTGGAATCCACGGGTCTGACGAGGCTTCAATATTAACACCACTACCAACTCACCATCGAAATCCCTTCGTAAATAGCTCACGACCCCAAATTAAGCTCCTCCATGCATAAGATGGATTGTTGCCTATCCCTGCTTTTAAATAGTTCCCTGTTTTAAAATAGCGGCCTCTAAGCACCCTAGCCAATAAGCTGTTCGGAAATTTAAGGAGCCTCCAGCTTTGTTTAGCTAGCATAGCTTGGTTAAAGATGGTGAGATCCTTAAATCCCATGCCCCCAAGAGCCTTATTAGTGCAAAGCTTCCTCCAGCTCTGCCAATGGATTTTATTCCCTTCCTCCGAGCCTCCCCTCCAAAACCTGGCACAAAAAGAGTTAAGATCATTACAAAGGCTTAACAGAAACTTAAAACAACTCATAGCGTAATTAGGGATGGCTTGAGCCACTGCTTTGATTAGCACTTCCCTTCCAGCCACGGAGAAGAATTTTCCTTTCCAGCCTTGAAGCGTCTTCCACACCCGATCTTTGATATGATTGAAGATCTCCCGTTTGTTCCGAGCATTTTGACTAGGGAGGCCTAGATATTGTCCCAGCATGTCCGTATGGTTCACTCCGAGATTGGCCTTAGTGCATTGAATCATCTCCAAACTTGTGTTTGGGCTCACCATAAACATTGATCTACCGTCTGTCCTAACGCCTTTTCATAAATGTCAAGGATCCTCTTAACTGCCCTGCAATCCTTATTAGAAGCTTTAAAGAACAAGAGACTGTCATCAGCATAAAATAAATGTGAAATAGAAGGACAATGTTTGGTGATACTCAAACCTGTAATATCCTTTTTCCTCTCTGCACAATTTAAAAGACTCGAAAGCCCTTCTGCACAAATGAGGAAAAGGTATGGAGATAACGGGTCCCCTTGACGGAGGCCCCTAGTTGGCTTGAAGACAGGGCCTGGAGATCCATTAAATAAGACTTGAAAGTTAACTGTTTCTACACATCCCATGATAAGGTTGATCCACAAGTTATTGAACCCCATTTTCTCCATAATCTTTCGGATGTAAATCCATTCTACCCTGTCATAAGCTTTACACATGTCTAATTTGAGGCCCACATAACCAACCTTCCCCTGTCTCCTATTCCTCAAAGCATGGATACATTCAAACCCCACTATGGCGTTATCTGTAATCAATCTTCCAGGAACAAAAGTAGATTGATTAAGAACCTTTTTCAGTCTATTAGTCAATGTCTTAGCAATGATTTTATACAATACTGAGCATAGACTAATGGGTCTGAAATCCTTCATAGTTTTAGGATCTTTAACTTTGGGTATTAACACAATGTAGGTACTATTGACCTGACTCAATCCAATCCCTCCATTAAGAACCCTTAAACAAAATTTGCATGTTTCTTCCCCTACTATATCCCAATACTTTTGGTAGAAAACTGCCTAAATACCATCTGGACCCGGAGCTTTTGTCGGAGCCATACTCTTCACTACTGTCGTAATCTCCTCTCTAGTAAATTCTTTTAATAGTTCAACATTCTGTTCGTCAGTAATCCTTGTTGGAATATCACCCACCACTTGATCTATTGCATTTATGTCAGGGGTAGATGTCTTGAATAAATCTTGGAAGTAGTGGGTGGCAATGGCCTCCAGCTCAGCTTCCTCTTCAATCCACACATTCCTTTCGTCGAATAGACCCCAAATATTGTTTACTTTCCTACTATGGTTTGCCCTCATATGGAACCATTTCGTATTCTTGTCACCCCATTGCAACCACTCCTCTCGAGCTCTCTGTCTCCAGTAGATTTCATCATCTTCTAATAACGCCTCCAATTCTTTTTCCTTTTCCCGAGTCAGGCTCATACTCTCCACATCTCTCTTATTGGCTAACTGTTGAATCTCCATTTCCTTCTTAGATATTGCCCCCCTAATAGACCCTCCATACCTGTACCGACTCCAGTTCCCTAATCGCTCAAGGCATATCCTAGTTCTATCCATGATAGTAATTAGAGCCCTGTTGCTACATTCCTGCCAAACATTACGAACAATATCCTTGCACTCCTCGTATCTAACCCACATCTCCTCAAACCGTCTGGGCCGGGTGGCCCCATTTCTCCTGTGAGTATGCTTGTCCTCACTCCATTCTGCCATGATTGGCCTGCGATCCGAAGCAATAAAAGGTAAGTGAAAAACTTTAAAAAAATAACACTTATCTTGCATTGCGGAGTTCAACAAGAAACGATCCAATCTCTCCCAAACCGGCTCCTTATTTGCATGGTTGTTACACCAAGTGAATTCAGCTCCAATGTACCCGAGATCATGAACTTCACAGTTATCAATAATATCACGAAATTCTTGCATCTCTGATTCCGCTCTCAGTCGACCTCCCTTTTTTTCAAATTGGCTAGTAATTTCATTAAAGTCCCCCCCTAAAATCCAAGGGAGAGAGCAATTATTCTTCAATCGATCCATCAACGCCCATGTGGTATGATGCAGGTCTCTATTGGGATTACCATATATAGTAAACCTCCAAAGCCAATCCTTTTCTTTAACTACCGCATCAATATGCCCTCGCGAGTAAGATCGAATGGTAACATCAATTTCATTTTTCCAAAGCAAAATCAAACCACCACTCAGCCCCTCGCAGGGGACCGTTAACCCAGATTCGAACTCTAGGTCTCGTCTCAATTTTTCTCCTCGATGTCCTGTTAACCTTGTCTCCATCAGGAAGACCATTTGGGGATGATGACTACGGATAAGGAACCGTAGTGCTCTCAATGTCCTGGGATTCCCCAACCCTTGGACATTCCAACTTAGTATTTTCATTGTGCTCGGCGGGGCTGCTTAGCAGCCTCCACCAATCGTGCATTGTTTTGTTCACTAATAACCACCACCTTCTTCTTACTTGACCCCTCTTCCTCAAACTCAATAATATGTTTTTTACCTACCGCTACCTTGTTATTATTATCATACTCCTCCCGGCTATGTTCAATATCTTTCATTCTTTGTAGTCTCTTCCAAGTTTTGGTCTTGTTGCCTTCTTCCTTTTGGTCCTTTACTATTTGTTGTTGGGGTTTGTCCATATGTGGCCCATTCGGCTCCTCCTGATTCAAGCTTATGACTTTCAAATTTTGGCCTCTGACCCTACTTCCTTCTTTTTGGGCTTCTAAGATATTTTTCCTATTTTGCGCCATATCATCTAATGAGTTATTACCGAAATTTTGTTCTAAATTCGAATCCTTAATTACCTCTCCTCTAGGACAGTCAACATCCATAAAAGGAAAAGTAACCCCCCTTTGATTTTGACCTGATTTTGTACCGTTACCATTACCAAGTAGATCTACATTGACCACCTCCACTGTTACCTCACCCACCTGATTAGGAATATCCTGATTTTCCGCTGTTGCCATTTCCATCAAACTATCCGTTGCCAACTTCACCGTTACTGGTTTCTGATCAGAGCTCCGGCCAAATTCCGGCGTGGATTCAACATTTTCCGACTGACCTCCGCTTGGTTCCTCCTGCAGTCCTGAGTTTTCTTCCTCTGGTACTCTCTCTCCTTCAGCCTCAAATTTTCGCCAACTTCCCCTTTCACCTTCTCTTCCTCTTCCTCTTCCCCTACCGTGGAAATCAGCACGCTACCATGGGGGGTTATAGTTATAACTCACCAGCTTCGTTGGCTCCCGTAACCATGGCCCATATGGTAGGTCATCTTCTTTGGCACCACATTCATCGACACATTCTTTAATAGTATGACCCAGGAACCCACACCTGTAGCAATAATCCGGCAATTTTTCATAAGTAATTTTAATCCACTTATCAGTCCCCCCCTTATCGGATTTTAAAAATATTCCACGCTTTAACGGAGATTGGACCTCAACTTTGATCTTTATTCGTAATGATTTACTCCAATATTGCTCTTTCTCCTCATCCAGATCAATTTGTTCTACCTTGCCCAACAAGCTTCCTATTTCCTTTGCCGCTTCCCTGGAAAAACAAGCAAATGGGAGTTTATGGAAATGAATCCAGAAAGAGACGTACCTGAACTCTGTCTCCTCACCACAATCGTCACCTTTTGGTTCCTCCATTAGAATCATGGCTTTGTCAAAAAACCACGGTCCTGTCTCGATAATTTTTCCTTTAATTCTGGCGTTCCTGAATTTGCAGAGGAACACATTGAATCCCACACAAGCAATCATCGTCTGTTCTTGTCCCCAGATCTTTGGCATTTTCGAGCAAAACATGTCTGGATTGATCTTCTTGCTGGTAAATACTTTGCATAAAATAGCATTCTCCAATTTTCGTTTGGATTCATCTATAATGCCTTCCCGCAGGTGATACACACAAGCTTTCTCCGCATCCGTAACACTCAAGGCACCAAGTTGTTTGGCTATAGCATCCGTTTCTTCCTTGTTTGCCATGGGACCCAAAATGACGTGAAAATCAGATGAGAAAACTTCCAACAAAGCAGATAAACTGCCCCTATTCAGCACAAAGCTGCCGTCGGCACTATTCATCACAAGGCTGCCGTCGTCTACCGTTTCCCAGAGAGAAAACGAAGACCCTAAATCGTCCCTTCTAAACCCTATTCTTCAGCACCTCAGTTGAGAATTTGTATTCATGACTTAAGGAAAAAACTTTATTGTATAATATTCATATAACTTTTGAGTTTTCGACTCTAATTTCATCACTATTTTGATCTGTATGGATTTTTTGTATCAAAATCTATATAAAACAAAAATTAAAAAAAAATGCATAAAGCACCAATAACATATAGGCGATTGTTACCATTGCTATCCTAAATTTTTAGTTTTAAAAATTAAGTAATAAACTTATATAATTGTAGAAATTACTCTCTTAAAGGTACATAGTTGTAAGAATGTGGAAGTAAAAAAAAAAAAAATTGTAAGAATGTGGTTTTTTACCAAAATTTTTAATTCATTCTCTATTAGTATAGTCCACACGTAACTTAATTTCTCCTTCAACAGTTATAAAGTGAGATTCTCTATTTCTTTTTAAGTGAGCATTTTATTTTTTTTCAAAAATTTGTTGAATGTCTCGCTTCATTTTACTTAAAATATATAAATGAAACATGTTTTAAAATTTTAAAGAATAACAAAAAAAATCTTTTTATTAAAATAAGTACCATATTCATTAAAATTAAAACTCATTTGGATTGAAATATAAGATTTGAATAACATTAAAATATTCTTCTATTTAATAATTATTGCACAAATGTCCTCACAAGTTTCACTTAGTATATTGTTATAAATAAAAAAAAAAAATCCACGTAGTATATTAAATTTGAGTTGTCACATTCATTAACATGCATTTAACTTTTTCTTTTTTCTTTTTACTACAAAAATTATTCTTTTTAAAAAAAAAAAAAATCACTAATAAACAGTTTTTGGTATCAATACATTAATAGTCTAATTATTATACAATTATTTTTTTTTATCTTTTTCTTAAATTTATAACTTTTTCTTGCAAACTTTTGTATCATTCTTTTAAAGTCCTATGTAATTTATATTTACCTATTTGGGGAAAGTTCTTAAAGAAAATGTATAAGAACTATATTTAAATTGTCGAAGTAGTAATGGGAGAACATGCCGGAAAACACGTTTTGATATCATGATTTCCATTAATTAAGTCCACCTAATGGCACAAAATAATATCTGTAAAACCCGAGTTAGGAGGAGTACATGAATGAACCGATGCCACATCCGAATGAGAGGGATCCTGAGGACATGAAAGTATGGTCTAGATAAGCTTAAAAGAATTGATAGATACTACCTATACCAACAAAGTGCACCTTCCTTTTCGGTGGCTCAATCATAGGAATTTTTTCCTAAAAGGACCCTGTGTTGGTTTGGATGTTAAACAAAACACAAGGACAAATTGTTTCGAATATTAGAAAATATATTTCTAAATATGTAATTTCACATTAACAACTTTTTTCAATGTCAATACAAAAATTCTTATCAAATCACTTGAAGATCAAAATTTGTCATCCAAACATACAAAAAAAATGTTATTTTTAAAGAGCTTATACTTTATTAAATACTTTAGTTTTTTTTTTTAAAAAAAAAAAATCAACTTATATAATTCTCATGAAATATATTTCTTTCTTTCTTTTTCTCCAAAATACAATCTCGAAGCATACCGATGAATTACCTATGAGATAATAAAATATCTTTATGATGCCACTTTTTATGTTTTATCAAATTTAGTTTACAACTATTATATGTATTTTAATTTTAATTATATATCTTTTATTATTATTTTTTTATCTCTTACATTATAGTTTAATGTCAAATATTTACTATCTGAACTTGATGAAAAATATATTTATTCAAAAGTTAACTTTCACCATAAAAAATATATTCAAAAGATTTCAAACCACGTGCAAAGTATTTCATATTTATTATAAATGAACATAGAACAATTAATATATAGTTTTAGACTTCTAGGCACAATTTTTTTATTATTATTATTTTCAATTAAAACAGTAAAATTTAACGTGCATCGCACGTGTTTCTAAACTAGTATATATAAATGGGGCTTAGAGGGGAGAATATTTGCATTCCTCTATTACCCTTACATTTTTATTAAATTCCTACTTTGCCTTTTGTTGACGGGACACGACTCTTCAAGTGTATCACTTTGTATGGGTGTAACTGATGCCGACGAGGTGCGACTCTTAGATGGTTACATATGAATTGATGCATCCTATGGGTATGATCCATGTATAAAAAGAAAGAAACATGATTGTCAATACATATATTTTTTTATTTCTTTCTATCAAAATATCATGTCATTATAGCAAAAATTTTCCTTTTATCAAAGAATTCAAAGTTTTCCAAAATGAATTGAAATTAAAAGTTTATGTTCTTCATAAGGAAATATTGAATTGTGTTAAAATGAAGTTTGAGAATTCAAAAACTCACATTTTTCGACGAAGAGGTTTTATTGTATAGCATTTTTTATTTTTCTTATGTCAATAAATGTTATATATATATCCATCAAATGTTATTTACATTTTACATTAATTGCTTGGAGTAAGTATATTTTTTTATGCCAAAGCGAGCTTAGCTTAGCGGTAATTGGCATGTACTCTCGACCATGAGGTCAGAGGTTCGAATCCCCCCACCCCCAAATGTTGATGTATTAAAAAAAAAAATAAAAAAGTATATTTTTTGATAAATTGTAAATTTCTTCTGGAAAATATAATTTTAGAAGGGTTAGTTTGTGTTTCCAAATCTCAAACATTTTACATTTTGTATCCATTTAGATTCAGTTATATTTTCAACAAAATTAATTATTTAAAATTACACTAAAGAATTTCAATAAATTATAAGTTTTCTTTACCCATATTATAAATTATATATTTTTTTAACTGTTTTTAATATTAAAAAAAAAAAACCTTAGAATTGAAATAAAAATGTATTTTTTTTTTCTTTCATCTGATGTAAAGAAAACGTAAAAATCATGTGGTCCAACAAAAAAGTTAAGAAATTGTTCAAAGTCATCAAAATTTTATTTAAAATATCATATCTTAAAATGGATGTAAAATATCATTTTTTTTTTCTTCCACTCTTTTGTTGGTAGAATTCTAATAAATTTTTATTTTGTCCTCCAATCTTTACTGACAGGATGCAACTTTTTGAGTTGAGGTATCTATTGAGAAAATAGTTGAATAGTTGTGATTTATGCTTGAGGGACATGACTATTTGGGTGGGGGTCAGTGGCGGATCCAGAAATTTATGTGAGGGGGGCTTGAATTCGTATAAAGATTATTTAATATAGTGATATCAGTGGCGGATCCAAAACTTTATGTGAGTGGGGCTATATAGAAATAATTTTAGTCTGTATTTGAAATTGGTCCCTACCGTAAGTTAAAGTTAATTTTGGTCAAAAATTTTTAAGTAATATTTGTTTACACGTAACTTCGGGGATGGAGACACGTGGAATAAACAATATGCTTGTATTAATATTTGTATGCGTGTGGATGTACAATCTCTAATGTTTGTCCTCTGATTCTCTCTCTTGTGTGTGGAAGTGTCTCACTCGAGGGCTAGAACGCTTGATCTCGAGTCTGAAGCTTTAATGGATTCTTGGATCTTGAAGTCTTCCGATTTTGAAGGAGTCTTCACTCTTCAAGAAGTGTTCAGCACTTTGAAACTTGTGGATTTCAAGGAGTCTTCAGTCTTCAGTCTTCAATCTTGATGAAGTTTTCTCTGAATTCTCTGACTCTGGCTTGGAGCTTCCAAAATCCTCCCCCCAAATGGAGGAGAACCCCTCTATTTATAGAGTTCTCGTTGGATGGGCCCTGGTGACTTTTGGGCCTAACAACTTAGACTTGGGCTTTATTGGTCTTGGGCTCGACTATTTAGTCTTGGGTTTTGTTTATTTGACCCAAAACCATATGACCAAAATATTTAAAAGACCCAAATTTGATCCAATTAATTATTATTATTATTTTTAATTAATTGGTCAAATTAATCAATTTGATCAAAACAATTTAATTTTAATTAATTGATCAAATAGAAATTTGGCTAATTGGCCAACTTTGTTTTCAAATTAAATTTGGGACACATGTCAATTTATAATTGGTCCCGAATTTAATTATTTGTAATTTCGTCATTAATTTTAGATAATGACATGGCAATTTGTGATTGGTCAAATTTTCTCCTTCAACAAATGCCCCTTTTTCGAGATTGAGGCACAAATTATGTGTGGATGAATCTCGAAAAGAAATTATTTGGAATCAATATTTTTTTTTACCCCACTTGCTTGGCGACAAATTGCAATTTGAATCTCAATTGGATTTTAATTCCCTATTGCATTTCAGTCGTGTCCAATTTCTATGTAACTTTGAATTTGGAGTATTTTCTCTTTATTTTGAATTTGACTCGAGCTTAATTTGGAGTTGAATTATGATTAGACTTAAATTATCTCAAGATAAACTCAACCTTAAATACCTTGAATTTCAAACGAGGCTTGAAAAAATTTAGTTGGAGTAATGTTAAATTCTATCCAAAATTTGGTTTGAGGAATAGAATTCTAGAATATGCCCCTTTGATTTAGATTTAGCGAAGAGTTTAGCTAAACCGATGTTAATTTAATTTAAATCAAATCAAACTCGAAATTTATCCAATTTATCTTACTTTAAAATTGGACCCATTCAAATTTTATTCAAAATTGATTCAAATCAAATTTTCCACTTGTATTACGATTTGAATTGACACTCCTAATTTGATAAGACTTAAAAGATATGATTTGGCTAAGATCCAAATCAAATTAGGATTTGGGAATTCATCTCTATAAATTAAAGCCTTCCACGAAAGAAACGTCTCACACTCATCAATTTGATTCACGTGAATTCAGTTTTTTTTTAACGCGGGCTTCAAGTTCTCAATTCGTGATTTCACTCCAGGTTTTTTCTCCTCTTTTTTTTTTTTATTTCAATCCCAACCGCCTGCTATATGCACACTTTTTTTTAATTATTTTTTTATTTCTTTATGCTCTAGCCGCAAGTCCCTTTTTTTTTAAAAAAAAAAAAACCTCAATTTCAATGTCAATATAAAACTTCACTCTTGATATTTGAACCTCAGCTCCATAATGTGATTTCAATATGCCTGCTGTATACAAATTAACCACAAACTCACTTTTTTTTTAAAAAAAAAATTTCGTTTGCATCCGGTATGTACATTGTACATATAAATCTTCTTAGGCTTAGGTTTACTTCATAGGCCAGCCACAAAATTTAAGACTTTTTTTTAGTACACATGCTGGCACATATGCATGCACTACAGACCTGAGAGAACCTTTATATATATCCCTCCTTATTTCACTTTTAGAATGCAGTAGATCGGAGAGAACTTTGCTTTTTTTTTTTTCTTCTTTCACTTCTAGGATGCTGCAGACCTCAACTTTTTTAGTTGTCTCTTTTTTTTTCTTCTTTCTATTCTTCATGGCTCGTTTTTGACTCTTACCTTCTTTTTTTTTTTTTTTACGCTTCCTTGTCACCGTTGACTGTATCTTTTTTTTTTTTTTTTTTTTTAAGGCACAAAAACTTGCTTTACCATTATTATATTTTTTTTGGTGTCTTTTTGGGTTTACTAATAACTATCTTTCCTTTGTAGGATTTGGAATTAACAAAGTTGTTTGACAATCTCTTGGGACACAACATCAATCTTTGTCCACTACTTCAAAGGTATATTCAATTTTATATTCCATCGGTGTCCTTATTGGATGTGTAATTATGAACTGCTTTGATTGTGCCATATATTTTGTTGTCTCCTACTTTTTTTTTTTTTGCACATATATTATTGCAATTTGTTTCTTGCTTGAATGTGTAAGTCTCGTGCAGCAGTCGTCATCAATGCACTCCTGCTAGACCAGTCCCCATTTTATTGGGTGATCTGAGTAACCTGCAGGGGTAGTCACCAGATTCGCCTACAGTGATGCACTCCTGCTAGACCAGTCCCCATTTTATTGGGTGATCTGAGTAACCTGCAGGGGTAGTCACCAGATTCGCCTTCAGTGATGCACTCCTGCTAGACCAGTCCCCATTTTATTGGGTGATCTGAGTAACCTGCAGGGGTAGTCACCAGATTCGCCTTCAGTGATGCACTCCTGCTAGACCAGTCCCCATTTTATTAGGTGATCTGAGTAACCTGCAGGGGTAGTCACCAGATTCGCCTTCAGTGATGCACTCCTGCTAGACCAGTCCCCATTTTATTGGGTGATCTGAGTAACCTGCAGGGGTAGTCACCAGATTCGCCTTCAGTGATGCACTCCTGCTAGACCAGTCCCCATTTTATTGGGTGATCTGAGTAACCTGCAGGGGTAGTCACCAGATTCGCCTACAGTGATGCACTCCTGCTAGACCAGTCCCCATTTTATTGGGTGATCTGAGTAACCTGCATGGGTAGTCACCAGATTCGCCTTCAGTGATTTCACCACCTGTCTAGACCAGTCACTTTGATGACTGTAGTTTCCTGCAGGGGTGGTCACCACGGTCGTCATCAGCTTCACTTGCAGTGATTTCACCACCTGTCTAGACCAGTCACTTTGATGACTGTAGTTTCCTGCAGGGGTGGTCACCACGGTCGTCATCAGCTTCACTTGCAGTGATTTCACCACCTGTCTAGACCAGTCACTTTGATGACTGTAGTTTCCTGCAGGGGTGGTCACCACAATCGTCATCAGCTTCACTTGCAGTGATTTCACCACATGTCTAGACTAGTCACTTTGATGACTGTAATTTCCTGCAGGGGTGGTCACCACAGTCGTCATCAGCTTCACTTGCCCTTTTTTTTTATGATTGATTATTTTTGCATCACTTTCTTGCTTTCATAGCTTACTGGAAAAGATTGACATAAATTTTGTTTTCCTTGTGTAGAAAAACTTATCTCCATCATGGTGTATTTTACTGAGCACCATGATCCTGAGAAAAACTGCTTAGTCATCTTGAAGGACAAAGATCAGCCTGTTGAAAATGGTGTTATACTTCCTGTAGGAGAGACAATATGCGGTAATTTTAGGGGATCACAACATTGCCTGAATAATTCAACCTCTTTGTCTAGATGGTCAGAAGAAAGACTTTTGAGTCACGACTCTTCATTGAAGGCGTGGTTTTTAGAGTCTCCAATTCATAGCAAGGTGCCGAGCAAAAATCCAGAATCAACTTTAGGTCGTCGAATTATTGGAGACGAACAAGTTCGTTGGGGTAATTCAATAAGAATTCATGGAGAATTCTTTTATATACCTGATTATTGGGAATGGTTAGAGGTCGTAATTTCTTTAAATACGCTGATACTGAAGAAGGCTTGTTTGCTTGATGTTGTAATGGCTTCCCTATACACTTATGACCGCAATAATGATATAGTTCGAGCTTTTTGTGAAGCATGGTGTCCATCTACAAATACACTTCATACATTATCAGGAGAGTTGTCCATCTCTCTATGGGACATGTGGAGATTAGGAGGTCTTTCCATCAAGGGTAGGTTTTATGATGAAGTTGTTCCTTGTTGTAAGGAATTATTAGGTTCGCCTGATCGAAAGGATGAAGATTGCCCAAAAGTTTGTGAGTACCTTTTTGCTGTGTACTATCACATTGCATCTCAACAACGCGATTGCCTTCAAATTCCTATCAAATCGTGGATTTCTTTTTGGTTTAAAGGAGATTCGAAATATGAAAAACCTCCTTCCTGAAAGCCGAAGAAGACTTCTCATCCACGTCAAACCCATAATCCGAATGGGGCTCCTACCAAGCGTCACAGCTGGTCCGAAAAAGAAATGGACTTATTTTGCATGTTGGGCGTAGAAGATGAACTGAAAGATAAGGCATACTTGGCTGCCTTTCTTTCTTGTTGGTTGTGCGCATTTGTATTTCCCGACCAACGTGCTTCTCTTCGTCCAGAAGTTTTTAAAGTCGCCAGTCTTATGGCTGAAGGTTACGTTTTCAGTCTTGCTGTTCCTGTTTTGGCCAATATTTATCACGGACTCGGCCAGATTCACAGTGCATCTCCTTCTGCTGGATTTTCAAATGCTTGTTTTCCTTTGCACTATGTCCATGCTTGGCTGGCTTATTATTTTAACACGCATTACAAAGTCCCAGCACCTGTCATTGGCCCAATGATGGTTGAGTTTTCTGGCGAGGGTGGGGCTAAGTACTTTAACGATTTTGAAGCCCGTGTACATATTCACAAAGGTAAATATGTGTCATGGTATGCGAGTCTTCAAGCCAGAAATACAGGCGAGCTTTTGAAAGATGACGGGAAATTATCGTTTTGGCTTTCTTCATTCTTCATAAGCATTCGGTCGTGTTTCTTGTCTTCACGATGTGGATCGTTGATGGTTATTGAAGCTTATAGTCCTTGTCGATTTAGTCGACAATTTGGATTCTATCAAGACATACCGAATGACTTGAGTAAAGAAATTCCTGAGGCAAATTTAGCGAATGTGTTTCGTCTTTGGAGGATATGCACTCAAAGAGGAACATTATCCCAAGTATACCTTCCTGCTCGTGCAACGAAACCACACACTCAGGTTACTCAACGCTACAGAAGTTGGTGGTTAGCCAAGCATGGGAATTATCTTGAAGAAGGCATACAAAAGTTGGCGGACAACGCTTCTCCTCTTCCCTCTAAGCCAAAATTTCCTAAAAAGGTTGGTAATGACAACGGAGGCAAAAGGATTCGCATGTTTGAACCTGGTGAATTTTACTCCAAGGATAATGATGGTAGTCAGAGCAGTAGCGACGATCATCATTGGAAAATGTCTAAAAAGTCCAAACAACCATCAGTATGTGAAGATGAATATTTTGATGGAGTCCCTAGCTCATCACAATTTCCTGAACTCCCTACACCACTGATAAGTGTTTTTTTTTTCTTCATTATAATATTTTACTATTATTATTATCATCATTGCTTCCCCCTTTTCTTTGCAGTCACCCTTAAATGATCCCCTTATAGAAGTCGAAGGGCATCATAGTCCTCCTTCTTTTGTGAGTCCAGACGTCTTTGACTCTGTAGCTGCGCGTGTGGACAATTCCAAAGCGCCAACGGATAGAGTCGCGATTCAATCTTGTCATCCTGCAATTGATGAAGTTCCTGAACAAAAGAAGACAGCGACCCATGCAGCTGCGTCTGAGATTTCTGATTACTTTGCTGACGATGTTATTTCCAACTATAGGAAACAATCTTCCCTTGCCTTGTGGGAGAGCATACACCAGAAGATCATACGCACTCTGTTCAACAAAATACCTTGCCTTAAACAAGAGGCAGTCAAAATACTTCATACAATTTCTGAGATTCGTGTACCCGGCTTGGATTCTCTTAAAGAAATTGTAAGTGCGTATTTCAAGAAGGTAGAGAAGTATAACCAGCTGCAGTCGTCATTTTCTTCTCAATTAACTTTGGAGAGTAAGAATCGCCAACTGGAAGAGACTAGGTTTAGCTTGGAGAGATACTATATAGTGAAAGTGAACTACTCACAGCGAAAGGTTCACTTCAGCAACAACATCTGCAAGCATTGCGAGAAGAAGAAGAATTGGAAGCTAGCCTTGAAACTGTGAAAGCTAAGCGAGTTGATATTTCTAAATTGATTATCGAGAAGGAGGATCTTCTAAAACAAAATCAACTTGAGGCTTCCAAACTGCGAGGAACTATAAGTAGCATTGAAGATGCCCCTGTTCTTACTGATGCTGATGCTAAAACTCTGACGATACTTCGTGAAATGTTGGAAGATGCACAAGAAGAGCTGAAGAATTATAAGTGGATACCATAATCAGACTTCATTTTTTTTTTATCATTATATTTTTTATCGAAGATATCTCCATTTTTTTTGTAATAGGCAAGATTTTTTATTCATTATCATACTTGTTTCGCATAATGGAATAATGATTTTTTTTTATTTAATGGATTGAGCTTAAAGTTTCCTTTAAGTTGCCTACGTACCCATTAATAAACGGGATCAAGTCATAACGTAGTTCATAATACAAATTTGATTTTTTTTTATGTTTTGGTCGTTCACCTTTTTAATTCATGCGGGCTAGGAGTATCATGCAGTTTAGGCTCTTGCGATATGGAGCATTACATTTCACGCATAAAACTTTTTAAGAAATTTGCCATTTATCGGGCCTATTCTTAATCCGTCTTTATCCACGATCTTGTACGCTCCATTTGTGTAGACTTCTTTGACGACGTAGGGTCCATCCCATTTAGGTGTGAACTTGTTCCCTGTGTGTCGTGTCGTGATGATGGGTCTTCAAACAGCTAGCACAAGATCACCAACTTGAAAAGATCGAAGCTTCACATTCTTGTCAAAGGCTTTAGACATCCGTTCTTGGTAGCATTCCAATGCTTGTTGAGCCTCTAACCTTCTTTCATCAAGTGCTTCTAACTCCTGAAGGCGCAACCTAGCATTATCTTCTGTTGTCAACCCTTCTTGGACAGCCATCCTTAATGAAGGAATCTCTCTTTCTAACGGGAGCACAACTTCTACCCCATAGACGAGTGAATAAGGTGTGACTCCTGTAGGAGTGCGATGAGTAGTTCGGTAGGCCCACAACACTTCACCGATCTTTTCTTGCCAATCTCTCTTTGTCTTGGAGACTACTTTCTTCAATAGGTTACACAACGTCTTATTGAATGCTTCTGCCAACCCATTTGCCGCAGCATTGTACATAGAGGACTTGTATTGTTTGAAGTTAAACTTCTCACACAACTTGTCCATTAGGCCGTTGGAGAATTGTCTTCCATTATCTGTCACAATACAATGAGGGATACCGTACCGATAGATTATATGAGTTCGAATGAAATCCACAACATTTTCTTTCTTGGCTTCTTTCAATGCGACAGCTTCAGCCCATCTTGAGAAGTAATCTGTCCCTGCAAGAATGTAAGAATGTCCTGCTGAAGACTTAGGTGTTATAGGGCCAACAAGGTCAAGTCCCCAAACTTCAAAAGGCCATGAAGCTACAGTCGGATGAAGAGGCTCCGGTGGCTGATGTATGAAGTTTGCATGGAATTGACAGGCTTCACACTTCTTTGCATATTCCATTGAGTCTTGAATCATTGTAGGCCAATAATAACCCATCCTTTTTAATTGAAACTGGAGCTTTGGACCCGACTGATGGGCACCACAAACACCTGAATGTGCCTCATTTAATGCCTTTGCTGCTTCTTCCTTTCCAAGGCATCGAAGGAAGAGCCCCTCATAAGAACGACGATAAAGGATCTCCTTGTAGTAGATAAATCGGGCACCTCTTCTTCGTATATCGGCCCTACGCCTGGGATCTGTGGGCAGTCTTCCATGTTGAAGATAATCTATAATGGGCTGTCGCCAGTCCTCTTCTTCAATTGCAAAGACAGAAATCATATTTACTTCTTGACATTGGTCTTCTATTGGCGGCACGATCCACCTCTGACAAAGTGAGATGTTCATCGACATATCTTCTGGAATTGTTAGGGCAGTGGCTAAATTTGCTAGAGCATCTGCCTTTTTATTTTCTGATCTTGGAACATGCTCCAGTACTATACTGTCAAACCTTTCTAGCAGTTGTCTTGCATAGATGAAATAAGGCTTCAAGTCTTTATGCTTCACTTCATACTGGAGTAAAAGTTGGCTAACGACCAATTTTGAATCACCATAGGCCTCCATATATCTTATGCCAATCTCCAAGGCCATTTGGAGGCCAATTATTAGCGCTTGATATTCAACAACATTGTTTGAGCACAATTCACCAAGCACAAAACTATAGGGGAGCATGTGTTTCTCAGGCGAAACAAAGACGATTCCTGCCCCTGCTCCACTTCTTCGTGCTGCACCATCAAAGTACATAATCCAGGGCTCCGTAATTTCAACATAGAAGACTTCTTCATCAGGAAGATCTTCACATAACTTCCAATCTGAAGGAATTGGATGATTCACCAGGAAGTCGGCTAATGCCTGCCCCTTGACTGCCTTTTGAGGTACATACACGATATCATATTGTTGAAGTATGATGGCCCACTTAGCTAAGCGTCCAGAAATAACTGGCCTTGATAGAACATACTTGATAGGATCAGCTTTCGCGACCAGGTGCACTGTGAAAGCTTGCATGTAATGCCTTAACTTGTCAATAACGAAGAAAAGAGCAAGGCACATTTTCTCAATAGGTGAGTGTTGCCTTGTGCAAAGTGATTCTAGATAAGCAAGAAATCTTCACAAATAACTCAGAAACGTGCAAGTATACACATCATGGCAGCAAGTGATAAGTAAATTAAGATCGTTCTCCACAGGGATTGGTTTAGGGAATTTTACTACTTCTAAGCTTGATTTTTAATGAAATTCAATGTAACCGAGGAACAATATTTTTCCTTAACTAAATGCAAGAGATTGAAATGGCAAACAAGCTTAAAATGACAAGAACTAAAGTAGAATTCAATAAAAACAGCAGATTAGCACAGAGAAGGTAAGGTTCAGATTAGGGGCTGTCTACTCTCACAAGCTGCTTGCTGTAGCAGAACTCTAAATTTGCAACTCACACAGAATTTTCTACGGGAATCTTCCAATTCTCCTCTAACTTAGGCGATTAAACTCCCATTTAACCCCTTCTTTTTAGCTCAACTGATTTAGTGCCTTAGGTGGTGATTTATCCCTAAATACCCACTCATTTTCATGATCATTAAAGACTAAGGTAAAGCAAAGTAGTCGGTTATCTATTGTTTTCCCAAACACTAAACAACAATGCTAGAAAATGGTTGGCCAAACGAAATTCCAGCTTTAAGCATGAAGAACACTTTGCTTTAAGTTGCAATAAATCAAGTTCCACTAAAACAAACAACAAGTTCAAGCTTAAGCACCCTAATCCTCACCTAAGAGGATTTAGCTCATGTTCAAGGTGAAAATAATGAAAATACAGCAGCCAACAACCATATCAGTCATGAATAACACCTTAAATACCAACTAATCACTAGGAGAAAGAAGAATAAAAGAAGAGGAGTGAAGAAAAGAAGCTTCCAAGGGAGATTCCAGCTTTCCCAAGCTGGAAATTCCTCCAAACAGCAGCCTCCTTGTCCTTTTTCCCCTTCAATGACAGCAGCAACTCCTAGGTCAACTTCTCCAACTTGTCTTTTCATTCTTTGGGCAAAAGAAGCATTTATACCCTCTCTTTTCATTGATTTCAGGGCTGATTAGACATGTAACTCCACATGGACCTTCCCTAATTGGTTGAGATGGGACAACTCAGCTCACATGGCTGCCAGCTCAATTAATGAAGGCTTACACGGATTTGGCACGTGCAGAATTTTATTACCCAGACTTTCTGCCTTCTGCTTGTGAAATCAGTTGCTGCAGCAAAACCTGAGTGGCCCTATACCAGAAAAATCAGCTTAAACATAAGAAATCTGCACCAAATTTAGTTCAAGCCTTGCCTATTGATATGTAAAAATTGTTCATCAAAGAATACTCATTTTCAAGCACAAACCAAAGCTCAAACACATCAAATAATGGAGTTTTTAAGCCTAAAAGAGAACCAATAGCTCTTATTTCTAAGAGCTATCAGTGAGTAATTTATCTCAGCTCCATTTAAGGTCCTGCTTAAGTAATAAAGGGCTCGTTCCTTTCCCTTTTCACTTTCTTGTGCCAATAACGCTCCCAGTTATCTTTCTTGAGCAGCGATGTACAGAATCAATGACTTTCCAGCTATGGGGGCTCCTAAGACAGGAGGGTTAAGCAAATATTTCTTAATGCTTTCAAAGGCGTTTTGACATGCTTCATCCCACTCGAATTTTTCTCCTTTCCTCATTAGCCTTTGAAAAGGTTGGCATCGACCGGCTAAGTTGGAGATGAATCTTCGAATGTAGGCCAGACGACCTTGCAGACTTCTCAACTCATGTAAGTTTTTAGGTCTTGGCATCTTTTGAATGGCGTCAATTTTTGATTGATCTATTTCGATTCCTCGATGTCTAACGACGAACCCAAGGAACTTCCCAGAAGTAACACCGAATGAACATTTGAGAGGGTTCATCCTCAATTGATACTTTCTCAAACGATCAAAGACCACTTTTAGATCTTTCAAGTGATCTTGTCGTCTCTTCGACTTAACAACAAGATCATCGACATAGCACTCGACATGTTTATGTAGCATATCATCGAAAACCTTTTGCATAGCACGTTGATAAGTA
Source organism: Luffa acutangula (assembly GCA_036850905.1). Classification (NCBI taxonomy): domain Eukaryota; kingdom Viridiplantae; phylum Streptophyta; class Magnoliopsida; order Cucurbitales; family Cucurbitaceae; genus Luffa; species Luffa acutangula. Next base: position 39,618,940 of record CM072087.1, read on the forward strand.
GCTCCAACGTTCTTTAATCCAAAGGGCATCACTTTGTAACAGTATATCCCTTTTGGAGTTCGAAAGGCTGTCATTTCTTCATCTGCAAGAGCCATTCGAATCTGGTTATAGCCTGATGACCCATCCATAAAAGACAAAGCTTCATGCACTGTGGTGGCATCCACCATGATTTCTGTGATTGGCAGTGGAAAATCGTCTTTGGGACATGCATTATTTAAATCACGAAAGTCAACGCAAACGCGAAGCTGTCCATTCTTTTTTCTAACAAGAACGATGTTGGCTATCCACGTAGGGTATTTTACCTCACGGATGAATCCTGCTTCTATCAAATTATTGACCTCTATTTCGATTTGAGGGATAAGTTCTGGACGAAAGCGTCGTTGAGCTTGTTTGACCGGTCGATACCCCTCTTTAATTGCGAGATGATGGACAGCTACTTTTGGGTCAAGTCCAGACATCTCTTTATATGACCAGGCGAAGATATCTCTATAAGAAGCGAGTAAACTCATATATTCACCTTCTTCTTCGGGAGTCAGTGACGTGCTTATAAAAGTTGGGCGTGGCTCTTCTGGTGTACCCAGGTTTACTTCTTTAAGCTCATCAACTGTAGACTCGTTACCGTCTTCAAGTGATAAAGGTGCTTCGTCCTCATCTACTTCAGACATTTCGACCTCTGTTTCTTCTTCAACCGTGATGTGAAGGCAAGAGGCTTGTTCTTCTTCCTGGTCACTATCTTCTTCTGAAGGATTGGTGATGACAACATCACGTCTCTTTACCTTTAAAGAACCATCCGTATCGACAGTAACAAAGGTTTTTCTTTTCATTCGTGAAGGAACTGCACTTCGAATTTCTCCATTAGCCTTCGCAATCTTTTCAATTTTCATCACATCTTCATGTTGAAGTCGGTGAGAAGTTGACGAAGCAGGCTGCTCTTTTTGGTTTTTTCTCGTGGTAACACTTAACCTCTGAAAAACTGATTATCGAGTCACCTCCGGACTTGAAAATGTGCCATCTTCTTCCGCAACAGACATATTTAATCTTCTAAAAGCTGAAGGTCGCGTGATATCCAGAATTGAAAGTGTACTCTCTTCTTCCCCAACGGACATATTTAATCTTCTAAAAGCTGAAGGTCGCGTGGAGTTATTGGTAGGTTGTATGCTTTCTTCTTCTGTTTCATTCACAATTAATCTTTGAAATACTGAAGCACGAGCAACTGGTGGCATGATGCGCCTAAAAACAGAAGCTCGTTGGTTGACGTTCTCTTCTTCTTTTGAGTCATCGACCTCCTCTGCTGTTATATGATTTATGTCTGCCACTTTCGCCTTCCCTTTTCTTGTTATGCGAACTGGTTCAGGCGACTTATATCCAAGTCCTTTTCTCGTCGTAGGCAGACTATAGCCTTCCTTTAGAAGCTTCTTCTGTGTTGTAGAGAGCTCAGATCTTCCATCAAAAACCCTTAGACTTTTAAATTCAGTGTGAGCTGTGAAGTCATAACCTGCTTTCGCTAGAAGTTTGTATGCCTTTGGGTCGAACCCGTCTTTAGTTCGTTTTTCATGCAAAATCGCTTTTATTTGGTCATCCTCAGGTTTCCTAATCTCTTGTTCTGTGATTTTTGTAAGAGGCATAGTGAAACCTTCCTTCAGAATTTCAACGTCACCGACCTTTATGCTTTTCGAACATTCAGTGAAAGGTGATTCACCCTTTTTACGCCGGGATAAAGAGATGTATCGTAGGACAGGGGAACACTTCTCATCCTCTACAACTTTAGATTTCTCAAGGCTTGTAGATGCCTCACCATTCTTTGGGTTAGATGCCTTCACATTCTCAACAACTTCCTTCCCTACATCTGCTTGTGGCTCTAAATCGAGTTTATCATTTTTTTTATCAAGGGGATTTCTGTAGGTATAGTTTCCCCTGTGTTGTCGCTCTTCATATAAAATTTTGCATCAGCGAAATGGGATTCAGCTTCTGAAAATGGGTTAGTGTCAGCTTCAACTTTCTTAATGCCATCTTGATAGAATTTGAAGCACTGGTGCAATGTAGAAGTTATCACTCCATTGCCGTGGATCCAAGGACGACCTAATAGCAACTTATAAGTGGTCTTGGAGTCTATCACATGAAACAAAGTATCGGCCTTCAAATCTCCAATGATGAGCTCGAGACGTATCATGCCAATCGCTCGTTGTCCGCCTTGATTGAAACATTGAATCACCAATTTACTGTTTGATAATTCTTCCATCGAGATGCCTAATTGCTTCATGGTTGACTTAGGCATTATATTGACAGCTGATCCATCGTCGATGAGGATCTGACTTACCCTCTGTTCTCGGATGTATCCCGAGACGAATAAAGGTCTATTGTGAGGCTTTGACCCTAGCAACAAATCTTCATCGGAAAATCCTATAGTCACGCAACACGAAGCACATGTGCATGCCTCGGGGGTTGGAATCTTTGTACCATCGGACTCTATCAATGCGTTAATAAGAACGTTTTTAGCTTCCTGAGGAAGTGACAGTAAGTCCTTTATGCTGAAAGAGGATAAGTCTCCTGAACCTGCCGCCACTCCCGAGGAGCTAGCGAGGACGTCATCATCTTCCACCACGTCCACAACGTGACACGTGACAGTTTCAAGTGCCTCCTCTTTACTATCATCGAGAAAGCTCCTTGGGAAGTATTCTGCCAAAGTTATGGGTTGTGGAGGGCAAAAGAAATCTTCACCTTCCTCCACGACAGTCTTTGACCTCCTTGACTTCTTTTTTCCTTTCTTCCTTTGAGACTTAACTTTTCTTTTACTATCTCGATATAGGCGGGACTCTTTCCGTGCGTAACTTTGCTTTTGCTTTTTGCGACGAACGACAAAGGTCCAGCCTTCGTTCTCATTTTCAACAGAATTATATTTTCCTTGGGGTCCCCTCATTGTGGCTTCTTTTTGAAATCGAACCACTACAGGATCAAGGGTCCCAAACTGAATTAATCTTTCTTCATAATCACATGAGGAGATTAGGGGATTTTCATTCCCTACATTTGCCATTATGGTTGCATGATTTGTTTGAGCCACCTCATCAAGGTCCAACTCAATTTTCCTTTCACGAGCAAACTTAAGGATTAGCTCTTTCAATACAAAACATTTTTCCACTGGATGACTAACAACTCGGTGATACTTGCAGTAGTTAGGATCATTGACTTTTCCTAACTCTTCTTGTCGTTTGCATTCAGGTAGTTCAATCAGCTGCTTCTCCAACAGCTGTTCCAACATATCTGGAACGTCGGAGTCTGGAAATGGATATACCTTTTCTTGTCTTTCTTTTAAAGTTAGGCGACGTCTCTCGCCTGTCTCTATTTGCTTATTGGATTTACTTTCTTTTCCTTTGGAGGAAAATTTCAACGGGGTCGTGTTGACGACCATGGATTCTTTCGTGGCACTCTTTGCAACTTTCTCAGTGCCCTTGACTTCCTTTTTTTCTTTCCTCATGTCTGGGACTACGGGATCTTTGCCCCCTCTACTAGTGATGCTCAACTCCATATCATGAGCGAGAGTCGCCAATTCTTCAAAGGTCCGGGGTTTTATCCCCTGCAAGATGTAAAGAAGTCCCCAGTGCATACCTTGGGTGCACATTTCAACAGAGGACACCTCGGAGAGTCTATCTTTACAGTCAAGACTCAAGGCTCTCCAACGATTGATGTAATCAATGACTGGCTCACCCTTTCGCTGCTTTGTGCTCGCGAGTTCTGTCATACTAACTGTTCACCTCGTACTGTAGAAGCGATTCATAAACTCTCTCTCCATCTGTTCCCAGTTGTCAATTGTATCAGGCTCCAAGTCAGTGTACCAATCGAACGCGTTTCCCTTCAGTGTTCGGACAAATTGCTTAACAAGCAAATCTCCCCGAGTACCGGCGTTCTCACAGGTTTCAACAAAGTGGGCGATGTGTTGCTTTGGGTTGCCCTTTCCGTCAAACTGCTGGAATTTGGGAGGCTGAAACCCAGTGGGTAGTCTGAGATTATCAATCCTCTTTATATAAGGTTTAGAATACAAGAGGGAACTTTGAGTGGGTCCACCATACTGAGCCCTGATGGAATTCATGATCATGTCCTGTAGTTGTTGGACAGACAAAGAAGCAACTGACGCGGAGTGTTGCGGTTGATCCTCATGCACGACAGCCTTCCCTTTATCATTCTTTCCTGCAGCAGGGGTCTGGCTAGACTCAGCCACTTCTCGGCTCTGCAGCTGGTTCTTCAAATAGGCAATCTCAAGATCTCTCTCATCAACTGCCTTCATTAAGAGATTGAGTTTCCTTTCCATCTCTACCATTCTTTCATCTTGGTCTACATCAGCCATCATGACGGACATCACATCAGGATTTAGTGTATCCTTTGGCTGCTTAGATGTTGGAACAACAGATTCGAACAGTGGGTTGTCTTTGACTGCAACCTTATCCTTAGAGAATTCTTCAATCAACTTTGAGATCTTGCTTGCAACAGCCAGAGGAGTATGATCCTCCTTGATCTCAATTCCTTGGGAGCGACTACGAGTGACAGGACCAGTGTAAGAGTCGCTTGATGTGGTAACCTTCGCGGGAGCTTTCTTTGGTGCCATCACGTTGGTTGGATCTTTAAACAAGAGAAAGAGATGAGAGGTAGAGATGGTCCCACTGGGCGTGTCAATTTGTTTACACGTAACTTCGGGGATGGAGACACGTGGAATAAACAATATGCTTGTATTAATATTTGTATGCGTGTGGATGTACAATCTCTAATGTTTGTCCTCTGATTCTCTCTCTTGTGTGTGGAAGTGTCTCACTCGAGGGCTGGAACGCTTGATCTCGAGTCTGAAGCTTTAATGGATTCTTGGATCTTGAAGTCTTCCGATTTTGAAGGAGTCTTCAATCTTCAAGAAGTGTTCAGCACTTTGAAACTTGTGGATTTCAAGGAGTCTTCAGTCTTCAGTCTTCAATCTTGATGAAGTTTTCTCTGAATTCTCTGACTCTGGCTTGGAGCTTCCAAAATCCTCCCCCAAATGGAGGAGAACCTCTCTATTTATAGAGTTCTCGTTGGATGGGCCCTGGTGACTTTTGGGCCTAACAACTTAGACTTGGGCTTTATTGGTCTTGGGCTCGACTATTTAGTCTTGGATTTTGTTTATTTGACCCAAAACCATATGACCCAAATATTTAAAAGACTCAAATTTTCTCCTTCAACAATATTTTTCATATAATGAGAGACACGATGTGAACATATTTCTAAAAAAAATAATTGGTCTCTATTATTATTATTTCTATAATTTTTTTTTTTTAGAAAACTAACAATAAACTCACTATAAGACCAATTTTAAACTTTATTGAAATTACTTGGACTAAAATTGAACATTTTAAAGTACAATGACTAAAATGAAACAAAACTCATTGTCAAAAAAAAAAAAAAGTATGAGGAGTGGGAGAAGAAAAAATTTATATATAACTTTTTTCAATTTATAATAAACAATGTAATTATTTTTTTCCTTTTTTGTTTTAAAACAATTCTTGATTGCTGGAATTGAAGCACGCGGGCCAATGGGGAGTGAAACACGGAAGTATGAGGAGTGAATTGGGAAAACACAGAATACAAGGCTCGAACGTGGGCACTGAGGGGGGGCAAAGGCACATTAACCACTCTGGCAAGCTTACTGAATGATATTTAAAGCGTTTATTATAGGACTTTTTTTATTAATATTATAATTTTTTAAACTTATTAGGATAATAAGATTATATAGAAACTTATTATTTCAATATTGTTGTTTTTTTTCCAGCTGGATAGGTCGTCTCTCCAAGAGACGACCTATCCACGTGTCAACTTTCGGTTCATTTGTTTAAAAAAATATATTTTTTTGGTAGGTCGTCTCTTGAAGAGACGACCTACAAACGGAATTTAAAAGAAAAAAAAACGGCAAAGCAGGTCGTCTCTTGAAGAGACAACCTGCACACATAAATGTTGTATTGTTGGGTTTAGCACAATGGCAAGGGGGTGTAGCTGGCATTCAAGAGTGTGTTGATTCAAATCCTGCTGAGCGTTTAAGTTTTTTTTATCTCTTTTTTTTTTCCTTTGCCTCTCTCTTTTTTATCTTCATTTAATTTTTTTTTCTTTTCAATTGAAATTTAATTCTTCTCTCTTTTTTCCTAATTTTCTTAATTTTTCCGATTAATTTTTTCCTAATTTCTTTATTTGAAGTCATGTGAAAAAGTAAAATAAAATCAAGAAATAAATGTATGAGTAATGGTAATGAAATTAAAATGCTTAAAAAAGAAAATGAAAAAAAATAATCAAATCAAATCAATAACAACAAGTAACATTAAATTGTGAAAAATTATAATAATCAGCACTTAATTAAAATTTAATTTCTTAAAAATAATAATAAATTGCAATATAATATTTAACGTGTTTAAAACATTAAAAAAATGTAACTAATTTATTTAAAAAAACAAATAAAAGAAGAAAAAGGCTAGAATTAATCTATTTGATTTTTTAAAAAAAAAAAAAACAAAAGAGGAAAAAAAAATAGGTTATTTCATTTTTTGAAAAGAAAATGAAAGGAAAAGAAAAAAAAATAAATGAAGATAAAAAAGAGAGAGGCTAAGGGAAAAAAGGAGAAAAAACAACTTACACGTTGGGTAGAACTTAAACCCACGTCTTCTTTGTTGCTAGCTGAACTCCCTTGCCACTGTGCTAAATCCAATAATACTTTAATTTTGTGTGCAGGTCGTCTCTTGAAGAGACGACCTGCTTTGTCGTTTTTTTTTTTTAATTCCGTTTTTTTTTTCAAGAGACGACCTACCAAAAAAAATATTTTTTTTTAAACAAATGAATCAAAAGTTGACACGTGGATAGGTCGTCTCTTCAGCTGGAAAAAAAACAACAATATTGAAATAATAAGTTTCTATATAATCTTATTATCCTAATAAGTTTAAAAAATTATAATATTAATAAAAAAAGTCCTTTATTATATTATTTATATATAAATAAAAAAAAAATTTGAGGGGGGGCTCGAGCCCCCCCTGGGCCTTAATTAAATCCGCCGCTGGTGGGGGTGGTTACACATTGAATCAACATGTCCATTCACCTACAGGTATGATTCAAACCATAGAGTTGTGCATGAAATGTTGTTTATAAAGAGATTCTTCTATATAATCAAAGTTTGGTTTGTTAAATATTTTTTCTTTCTTTCTTTTTTTCTAGAAATCAATTTATTCAAAGAACACCAAAGACTTACATGTGAAGTAAATAAACTATCTTATTATGTCATTTCTTTTTATAGATTTCAATTTACAATTTTTACTCCACTTATGTTATCTATTTTAATTTTAATCATCCATGTGTTCTTTATCATTTTTATATATTTAAATTCTTTTTAATTTCATGAGACTAGAGGAAAAAGTTTACTTCCCTCTTTTACCTTCACAATTTTAACAAGTTCCTATTTTGTCCTTCAATCTTTGCTGACTGTTCACACGTAACTTCGGGGATGGAGACACGTGGAATAAATAATATATTGTATTAATGTTGTATGCGTGTGGGTGTACAATCTCTAACTTTAATCCTCTGATTCTCTCTCTTATGTGTATAAACTTTGGTCTCTAGCTTGTTGATCTTCTTGGATGATCGGCCTGTTGGCTTGATGATCTCTTGGATCGACTTGTTGACTTGTCAATCTTCTTGGTTGATCGGCCTATTGGCTTGATGATCTTTCGGTTCGGCTTGTTGGTTTGTTGATCTTCTTGGATGACCAGCCTGTTGGCTTGATGATCTTTTGGATCGGCCTGTTGGCTTGATGATCTCTTGGATCGGCTTGTTGGCTTGTTGATTTGTTGGATCGGCTTGTTAGCTTGTTGATCCTCTTGGATGATCAGCCTGTTGGCTTGATGATCTTTTGGATCGGCCTGTTGGCTTGATGATCTCTTGGATCGACTTGCTGGCTTGTTGATCTCTTGGATCGGCTTGCTGGCTTGTTGATTTGTTGGATTGGCTTGTTAGCTTGTTGATTTGTTGGATCGGCTTGTTAGCTTGTTGATCCTCTTGGATGATCGGCCTGTTGGCTTGATGATCTTTTGGATCGGCCTGTTGGCTTGATGATCTCTTGGATCGACTTGTTGGCTTGTTGATTTGTTGGATCGGCTTGTTGGCTTGTTGATTTGTTGGATCGGCTTGTTAGCTTGTTGATCCTCTTGGATGATCGGCCTGTTGACTTGTTGATCTTCTTGATCGGTCGATTGGCTTATTGATCTCTTCTTAGAGTCTTCTAATCTTCAAATCTTATGAGTCTTGAACCCTTTGAATTCTGAATCTCGGATCTCTGAATTCTCTGGACTCTTTGGCTTCTGACGATTCTGGATTTTGGGAGTGCTCTGGACTCTGCCCTCTCTGCCTCTGCCTGAATCCCCCCTCCAAAATGAATGGTGGCCTCCTCTATTTATAGAGTTTGATGGACCTCATATGGACTTGGGCTTAGGTCCAATTGCCACGTGGCATAATTTGATTGAACTTGGCTGATGTTATCTGATGGATCACTAATAGACAAGTGACATTCTTTGATTTGCCGAATTTTAATGTCTATTAATTTAATTTAGGCACACGTGTAAATGTGTAATTGGTCCCAAATTTATTTTATCATTAATTTATATTAATGACGTGACAATTTGTGATTGGCCAAATTTCTCCTTCAACACTGACAATACGCTACTCTTCGAGTTGAGCCGTCCATTGAGAGAATAATATAATAGTTGCAATTTATGCTAGATGGACACAGTTGTTCAAGTGGAGGTTGGTAAACACCGAATTGACACATTCATTCACATAGGTGCGAACCAAATTGTAGATGTAAAACATCATGATCAAATGGGGAGATGTGTCTAAGATGTTGTTTATCAAAGCGATTCTTCTATGATCAAGGTATATTTATTAAGTAGTTATTTTTTTTTCTTTTTGGTTTGTGGAATTATCCATGAGGTAATAAAATATCTTATTATGCCACTTCTTTTACCAATATCAATTTCAATTACATTATATATTTTTTTAATTTTAATCATTTTTTTCTTTATCATTTTTATCTTTTTCATTACTTTTTGATTGCATGTCAAATATTTACTATTTAAATTCAACAAAAGATATTTTTCATTCAAAATTTAAATTTCACCACATGTAATGTATTTCATATTCATTCTAAGTCAACCTCAACAAGATATATATAGTTTTTTTTTCACTTTCTTTTTTAACTTTCAATTAAGACAATAAACCTTGATGCACGTATCGTTTAACTAGTTTCTAATAAAAGTGTTTTGAATTAAATCACTTGTGTATTTTGGTTTATATTTTTTTGGGAAAAATACACTTGTGGTCCCTGAGGTTTGGCTTAGGTTTCATTTTGGTCCCTGAGTTTTCAAACTCGAAAATTTAGTCCCTAAGGTTTGGATTTCGTTTCATTTTAGTCCCTCCATCCATTTTTCCGTTAGATTTTAACGGACCGCTGACATGGCACCAATTTTTTTTATTTAAAAATTATTTTTTCATTTTTAATATACTTTTATTTCTTTTATATTTCTTTATTTCTTTCTTCTTATTCTTCAACACCCTCACCATCAACCACCTTCTTCTTCAGTACTCCCACCACCAACCTACCACCGCCGACCGACCGTCGGAGACCGCAAACCGGCCGCCGCCGCCAACAATTTGTGTTTCTTATTTTCTTTTCTTTTTTCCTTTCTTTTCTTTCTTTCTTCTCCTCCCTCCCTGTTTCCCTCCATTTCCCTCCTCCCCGTTTCTTTATCTCCATCTCCATCTCTCTCCCTCTTAAACAGGAAGCTATCATTGCTGAATTATAGAATTTTGAATCGGATTCATGAGAATAAACCTCAACGATGAAGAAATTGTGGATCAGGCCTCACTCTCCTCTCACATTCTATTCTTTACTACATCAGATTTGGAAGACAAATGATGATGGAATTTGGAGACAGTGGTTTCTCATCCAAGTCTTTGGCCAAGAATCTCATCACTTTGGGTACTTGTGCTAACAAAAACTTTCAGCAACAAGCTCTCGAAGAACCACAAAACCCATGACCTAGCGCAGGCCCTTGAAGTTTTCTTCTTGTCGCAGACCCTTTTTGTTTTCTTCACCGTTGCACCATCGCACCACGAAACCCACGAAACCGTTTTCAGATCTGGGTTTTTCTCTTCGTCGCGCACTACAAGAAAATACATTTTCAGATCTGGGTTCTCTTCGTCGCGCACAAAACCCACCCGATGCTGTTTCACGCCGCGCACAAAACCCACTCGAAACCGTTTTCCGATCTGGGTTCTCTCTATTAAAGGATTAGTTAAGTTGTAGTTTTGATTCTGTTTCTTAGTATAACAAATTCTATTTATGTATCTTTGTTATTTTTGTTGCTTATATATCTGTTATTATAACAGATTCTGATGTATATATATACCTGAGTTTTTTGAATAAAGTAAACACAATCATTCTCCTCATTTACTTTATTATGGTATCAGAGTAGTAAGTGAGGGTCTTTCTTTTCGCTTCGTTTTTTTTCTCTTGATTCACAATCATGAGTACATGGAAGCGTGTGGTTGATTCATCCTTCGAGGATCAATCTTCAGATAATCAATATTTTTTGCATCATAGCGATACTTCAAATCTTGTTCTCGTTACAGAGCTACTGACAGATGATAATTACGTCAAATGGACCCGTTCAATGTTGTTGGCGCTTTCGATCAAGAACAAACTTGGTTTCATCGATGGATCGATACCGAAACCTGCTTCTGGTGAGCTTCTCAAACTTTGGACTCGAAATAATAATATCGTGATTGCCTGGATCCTTAATTCTATTTCAAAGGCAATCTCGTCCAGTGTTTTTTTCTCTGATTCTGCACAAGCTATTTGGTTAGATTTAAAAGGATCGATTTCAGAAACGAAATGGCCCTATAATTTTTCATTTGAAAAAAGAGTTGGCAACGATTAAGCAAGATCAAGAAAATGTAACCATGTACTTTGCAAAAATAAAGAGTGTTTGGGATTAATACATCACATATAAGCCTGGTTGTTCATGTGGATCTTGCACTTGAGGTGGAGTCCAGAAACTTGAAAAAAAAAATTCAGGTAGAATATCTTATGAGTTTTCTCATGGGACTTAGTGATGATTATGGTCATTCTCGCTCACAAATTCTTCTTATGGATCCTCCAACACCCATCAATAAGGCTTTCTCTTTGATTGTACAAGAGGAAGAACAGAGATCTAACCAAAAGCCTCCTTCTACTACTGTTACTCTAGCAATAGGAAATTCTAATAATGCAAATCGAGCGCAGACGAATAATCAAAATCAAAGTCAGAATTACAAATAGCGAGGCCGTCCGATCTGCACACACTGTGGAATTCAGGGGCACACAGTTGACAAGTGTTATAAACTACACGGTTATCCACCTGGATATCGTCAAAAGGGGATACAACGTAACTCCAATGGAGGACAGCCAAATAATAAGAATTATTTGCAAAACAATTCAAATGGGGCACATCCTAATAATCAGAATGCAAAAGGAGTTTTGAATGCAAATGCTACTATGGCTCAAGCTGAATGTACTTCTCCTGATCCATTCAAACAATGCCATGATATTCTGAATTTGCTTCAATCAAAGCTTGCGGCTGTCAAGAATGAATCAGACAATACCAACACTTATATGGCAGGTACATGCTTTAACATTCATCAATATTCATCCATGCTCTTTGATTGGATAATAGACTTTGGTGCGTCCACACACATTTGCTTTATGAAAGATGCTTTTGATTACTTGGAACCAATTGACACTGCTGTGGTTTTGCCCGACAACACAAGAATTCATGTTCAGTATGCTAGTTCTGTGACATTATCTAGTTCGTTAGTTCTTAAGAGAGTCTTGTTTGTGCCCAAATTCCAATATAATTTGCTGTCAATCAGTGCTTCAACCACCGAAGGTGATATTTTTGTTGAATTTTCGGTTCATTCTTGTATTATTCAAGAAAAGTGCACTTTGAAGACGATTGGCAGGGGTAAACTACACGATAAGTTGTATATTCTGGAAAAACCACTTGATGTTGCTGCGATAACACCAAGTACAGTTTATGCTCATGTTGTCCCTATCCAAAGTGATTTGTTTTCTCTCTGGCATTCAAGTTTGGGTCATCCTTCTGTTTCTAGATTACATGCTTTGAAGAACAGTTTATCTCTTGATTATTCTTATTTACACTCTCAGTTGCCTTATACTGTTTGCCCTCTAGCAAAGTAGAAACGTTTGTCTTTCGATTCTAATAATCATCGTGTTGACTGTGTTTTTGATCTTATTCATGCTGATGTTTGGGGACCTTTTAGTACTGCTTCACATGCTGGTCATAAGTATTTTCTTACGTTAGTAGATGACTACAGTAGATACACTTGGGTTTTTCTGTTAAAGAAGTCTGATGTTTTGTCCATCATACCTGAGTTTTTCAAATTGGTGGAAACACAGTATAACAAAACCATAAAGGCATTTCGATCTGATAATGCTCCAGAGTTGTGTTTTGAGGATTTCTTTAGATCAAAAGGTGTTTTACATCAATTTTCCTGTGTTGGGAGGCCTGAACAAAATTCAGTGGTGGAAAGAAAACACCAACATATCCTGAATGTGGAAAGAGCTCTATATTTTCAGTCTCGGGTACCGCTTCATTTTTGGAATGAATGTGTCTTAACTTCTGTATACCTTATTAATAGGACACCTTCTCCCAATTTACAGTGGTCCACCCCTTTTAAATTACTTAATGGTTTTTCTGCTGAATATTCATTGTTGAAAGTGTTCGGTTGCCTATGTTACGTTTCTACATTGCCATCACAGCGGAATAAGTTTTCTCCTCAAGCTTCAGCAGCTGTCTTCCTTGGATATCCTCCTGGAATGAAGGCTTACAGGCTTCTTGATATAGAAACCAGACGTATTATAATTTCAAGGGATGTTATATTTCATGAATCCATCTTCCTTTTTCATACAGTGACTGATTCAATTGGGCAACCTGATTTTCCCTCTAACCTTGTTTTACCTAAACCTTTCAATATTGACCTCCCTACTCCTTCAGAATCCATATCAACACCATCAGAGTCTTCACCTTTGCCATATGGTCCAACACAACCAGAACCTCATTCACCAACCTCTTCATCAGTACCTACTTCTACTACTAATCCTTTACCGAATAGCCAACCACAAACTTTGTCACCACAAATTTTTGCACCTTCACAACAACCTTTGCCTAACCAACTACGAAAATCATCTCGATCTAGTAAACCACCAACTTACCTACAAGACTATCATTGCAGTCTTATAAACCAGTTAGATCCACCTACATTTTCCACCCGATATCCTTTACATAACCATTTATCTTACGGCCTTTCTCCAGCCTTTAAAACCTTTTCTCTACAAATTTCCTCCAAATATATAAAAATAATAATATTTTCATTATTTTAATATATTTTTATTTAAAAAATAAAAAATATTTTTTTAATAAAAAAAAATCAGCGCCACGTTAGCATTCCGTTAGTTATTAACAGAAAATTTGATGGAGGGACCAAAATGAAACAAAATTCAAACCTCAGGGACTAAATTGTCGAGTTTGAAAACTCATGGACCAAAATGAAACCTAACCCAAACCTCAGGGTCTAAAAGTGTATTTTTCCCTATTTTTTTTAAATTGTCTCTATACAAAAGTTTGTTTACTTTGTTAGTCCATCCTTGCACCTTCTCTTTTTATGATAAAATTGAGGGAAAAAGAATACAAATCAGTCATACAAAGATTCACAACCCACCAATACTTTCATACCTAAGATATCAACATTGAAGAGATAAAGAAGATGAAAATATCTCCATTTTTAAAGGTTCTATCTAGCAGCGATTACGAACAAACCAGAGCTCAAAACGACCATCCAACCGTACAAAACTAGGCCCTATGTGTTCCCAACAGGCTAACCAAACGTTGGAAAACTTCGACGGTTGAAACTCTGGCAATCGACAACTTTGTGAACGATGTCGCTGAAAGTTTGAACTGCACAACTCTCCCTGCTTCTCTCTATTTTTCTGTGTGCTTTTTCTGTATTTTCAACTGTCGTCTCTTTCTTTAGGTCATGTCATATCAAAGGGAAAATCCTAGACTTTCAAGACAAGTCAAGCCATTTAACCCCAATTGGGATAAACACATAACTCGACATATTGGGCTCACAAACACAAGTTAAAAAATAAACCCTTGCTTGTGCAACAAGTGGGCTTGACATCCACAACAATCTCCCCCTCTAGCCCATTACGGGGAAGACACAATCACATACATGATCACTTGAACGCCATCCCAACAAGCTTACTACAAAGCTCAATCTTGTTTCTGGGAACTAATTTAGTCAACATATCTGCAGTATTCTTGTCATTGTGGGCTTTCTTCAGTTTCATTCTCTTCTCTTCAATCTCATATCGCAACCAATGATATCTAATGTCAATGTGTTTGGTGCGAGCATGATACATTGAATTCTTGCTCAAATCCATAGCACTCTGACTATCACAGAATACTACATACTCATGTTGCTTCAAACCCAACTCTTGAAGGAACCTTTTAAGTCATAACATCTCCTTGCCTGCTTCCACTACTGCAATATATTCTCTGCCTCACTTGTGGACAATGCTACACATTTTTGTAGCTTGGATTACCATGAGATGACTCCCCTTAAGAATGTAAACACATATAACCTGAGGTAGACTTTATGTTATCAAAATCACATGCCATGTCTGCATCAGTATAACCTTCAAGTATAGGGTTGTCACCTCCATAACACAAACTCGATTTGCAGGTGCCTCGCAAGTATCTGAAGATCCACTTCATTGCTTCCTGATTAGTCTTACTTGGATTGGATAAGAAATGACTCACTAAACCAACTGCATGTGTAATATCAAGTCTAGTACACACCATAGCGTACATCAAAGAACCAACAACAAAAGAGTAAGGAAGGGATGACATAACTTCTTTATCATTCTCTGTTGTAGGACAAGCTCTCTTACTTAGCTTGAAGTGAGTTCCTAGAGGTGTACTAACAGGCTTAGCATGCTTCATACTGAACCTTTTAAGCACCCGTTCAATATACTTCTCTTAGGATAACCACAATTTCCCAACTTTCCTGTCACGGGCAATATTCATGCCTAAAATTTAATTAAATTAATGTCTATAGATTAATTTTAATGTTAATTGGATTCATATTAAAACTATAGGTTATGAGAGGGATGTACATTTGAATATGATTCAAATGGTTGGTCAATTAAATAAGTGATATTTAATTGATTAATAAATTAATTAATTATGAATTAATTAATTGGTTGGTTTAATTAATTTAATTAAATGTGATTTAATTAACTTTAATTAAAACTATATATTATGTGAAGGTATTGCATTTAAATATGATTTAAATGTTCATGATGTTTTTTTTTTTTTAGAAGATTAAATGTTCATGATGTTAATTAAGTAACATTTAATAGATTAATAGAAATTATAGGGGATGAGTCAAATTGATCGTCAAATTTCACAAATGTCTTTAATGATCAAAATAATTATTTGTAGGTTTTTATACATTAATTGAGTTAATTTTGTTACCAAAATGCCCTTTCATTTAATGAATGAAATAATTTTAATTTAATAATATATCAAATCATTTAATTTATTGTATATAATAAATTTATTGCGTATTTCCTAGAATCAGGCAAATAGTTCCCTAAAAATTAGGGAAAATCTTATGCTCAATCGTAGCCACTCCTATGCATTCTCAAAAATCAAATTTCTAATTTATTATTATAGTTTTTTTATTGATAGATTTCCTTGTCCAATTTTCATGCACAATAGGTTTTTTGTTTCAAAATTACATTATCTTTTCATTTTGTTAGTGTTAGTTTTGCTTTTTTCGTCCCTCACCCTCAAGTTGTCGTGGTCAATTTGCATCTCCTTCATTTTCGTTTCATTTTGTCGTGGTCAATTTCATAGATCTTAACAATTTGTTTTTCCGATTGTGTAGATGGGTATGTTTTTATTTATCTTTATATTGCAATATTTTTCAGTTTTAACACGACATTTTCGATTAAATTCGTTTTATATTATAATGTATTCCATTTTATTTTCAATCTAAACAATGGTATATTAGATATATCTTTGCATAGGTCATTAATTATATAGTTATACATATCATATCTTTCATTTTTTGTTTTTTTTTATGTTGTTAACATATGTATTTCAAATATAGTATTACGCACTGTTTAAAGAGTATTTTTTAAATACAAGATATTTACCAGTCTGGTATTTATTTAATATACCTTATATTTTCACTTTTTAGGTTCCAACTTTATTCCTTTACGCATGCTATTTGGTGGCAATTGGAATGAGAGGAACAATTATGTTGACTAAAGCATTTCTGATATTATGATGCAACCGAGTGAAGGAGTGTATCACTCTAGCGAAAGCAATTGACGATCTTGAACGTTTAATTTGATTAATTTCCCAATAGAAAAACATGTTGAAAGTTGAGCGAAACACAGAGGCAGCGAACTTACCTCTTTGAACTCAAAATCCAAGCGTTTCGTGTTGGGTTTTACGCTCTAAAACTCGTAGATAGTAAATGAAACAAATTATTCGATCTCAATAAAGCGTTATTTGAGTGATTCAGTAATTTGGTTATTTAATAATCGAGTTTGCATTAATAAACCCTAAATCCAATAAACTAAGATCCAAGGTTGTTTAAATGAAACTTGGACTAGTATGTGGGGACATACGGGGATCGGTGTTCAAGTAACAACCTAAATGGTCTATACTATAGGGATAAGGTTGGGTACCTTATCCTAGTGACACTATGAGATACGAACCACTTTGTATTCAATACAGATGCAATGATCCAAAACATCCATGTAGGAGACATGCGAGTGGGGGTATCTTGTGCAATGAGTTTGCATAAGACCGAACCGCGAAATAGTAACCACTAGATGTAACACCGTTAACTAGTTTAGGTTTCTATTTCAATAAGATGACCTAGGTAACTCAATCTCAATCCTGAGTTTGTTATAAACTCCTTTTTAGGAGGGATTGTCCTTAGATTTGTATGGGTGAGAGTGGCTTGTTCGCTGACTCAATAATCCTACCATTTCAGGGGCAAGACCGAATGGGGGTTGGGAACATAACAGTACAAAATGGAATTCACTCCTTGCCCTATTGGGGTAAGTAGATGTGTATTCCCTTAAGGGTTGATTTTGGGGCTTAAACAAAAGCGCGTTGTCCTCTCCTGGCTCGAGAGGAATTTCTGTTTAGTGGTTGGACCCTAAACAATTTGTTCATTAGAGAGATCAGTGGTAATTAAGGAACCAGAGGTAACCCAGGGGTAAAACGATAATTTGACCCTGCTAGTGTTACGAACACTCCTGAAGGATTGACTTACTGTATTGGTCGATATCCGTGGACATAGAAATATTCTACAGTGAGAAGAGTGCAGTTGTGGGTCTTCAGTGGAGTGAACCACAGTTAACGAATGTTGATTAACTTGGTTAATGAGTTTAGCCTGTTAATCTCATTGAAGGAATAAAAATCCTACGCAGCGAAAGCGTATATCATAACGATTCGTCGGTAATTGGGTTTCATGGAAAACACCAATACATTGGCCAATAATAAAATTTCAGAACGATTCTAAAAACATAAACTGATTAAGCATGCTTTTTCTAAACTATTTAGGGGTTGTTTGGGCCACCAACATCAGAAGCCCAGTTTTTAAAAAACCCTCCAATTCCGCGTTTGGGCCCACGTTTTTTGAAAAATGCGGTTAGGGTTTTGGAAACCCCCACTTCCCATTTTGTGAGCCGCCGTTTTCGTTGCCCATTTCCTCCCACTTCGCAGATCACTCTCTTGTTTTTCCTTCCTCCGTCTAGCGTTCGTTCTCTCTCTCGAATAAGGTTATCTTTCTTCTTCCTTTTCCTTACGTCTCTCCTTCCTTTGTACTTTCTGTTGTCGGACGGCGTTTTGAGGTCGTTTGAGTTTTTTATGATTTTTACATCGTTCTCTCGATTGGATCTGGTTTTCCTAACCTCGCCTCTTCGATTGCATGTCTGGTCTTCGGATTCGGAGGGAAAAACAAGTTCAGATCTGTGATCCCCCTCTCAGATCTGTCTTCTCCTTGCTCCCTCTTCACGAATATGAGGTACCCTTCTTTTTTTTTTTTGGTTCCTTGTTTCGTATCTTCATGGATCTGACCCTAACATATGGTTTCTTCCTTCGTTTTTCTTCAGATCCCACCCCATGTCGCTTCTCCTTGTCGCGGTTGTCGACGTCGGGATCCGCCTGGTAGGTGTTTAGAGCCAGGTGAGGGGTGGGAAGACGGGTAAGTCTTCTTCTGCTTCGGTGATCGGTCGATGATGTCCCTCTCATGCATGCAAGTGTTTTCCTTTTTTTTTTGGTAAATAATTCGTGCCTATTTATCATGATCTTTCATCTTGCTGCTGATTTTTGTGTTCTAACACTTATCTCGTTGGATAATTTTTTTGGTTTTGCCTATGCATGCTTCGGTTCTTTTTGTACTACCCCCCCTCCCCATTTTTTTTGTTCAAATTGTGTTCTAACATTTATTCAGTTTTTTTCTGTGTTATAACATTTATTCGTTGGATAATTTTTTTTCTTATTCAATTTGTTCTTCCGTCCATTATTTGTTACTTAATTTGTTGTTCTGTCCATTATTTTTTATGTTGTTCTGTCTATTATTTGTTATAATTTCCTTCATCTTTTCTGTTTTTCATCCTGATGGGTCGTTGATCAATGCTTAACTCTCATTTGTGTTGATGATGATGATGCTACTATTCATAAATTTTAATCCACCACCTTCATGCTATTGATTTCTGTCCAAATTGTTAACTGCTAATCTGTGTTGCTCATGCTCATGGTGATGTCAATGTTTTTTTACTTTTCATGTATCTCATGCTGATGATGTGCTTACTGTCTTCATTTTCATGCTGACCATATTTTTCATTCTAACTACCATTGTGAATACATTTGTTATGCTTGGTTCTATTTCTTTTGAATTCATTTTTCCATTGCAATTCCCTTCTGCCCATAAGGTTGCTTCTCTTTCTTTAATTCCTAATATTGGTTGTACAGTCCATATGTGACTTATTATGCATCTGATTTCCTTTGCTGGATTGTATTCTCTTTTTGACACACATGATTTGTTATCTTTTTAAATTGAGGTCTTCAATTTAATTATCTTCACCATTTTTTTAAACTTCTTTTCTTCCTATTATTGGGTTTTCTGTTTTTATGGGAAAACAAAATGCTTGACACTATTGCTTCTAAGGTCGGTCACTTTTTTTTTCTTTTTTTTCTTTTTTTTTTTTTTGTGCTTTTTAAGTAACTTAGTTAATTTTGGGTTGCTTTCTGACTAATTGATGCGCAATTTGCTTACCGCAAGTGTACGGGTCAAGTTATAATATAGTGAATGTAAATTCGAATGTCGTCCTCTGGATTGGTGTCTAGCCAATTTTAATGACCGAAAATACTCTTGGCCGATTTTATTTAGGGAATCAAATTGGATGAGAATATAATTAAATCAAACACAAAACTCAAGCAAAAAGTGACAATCTAATGGGAAGAATTGGTCTTAGGGATTTGATTTCACCAATTGGAGATATGGATTAATAAACGAATTAACAAATACTATGATTCATAAATCTTGGCAACTAAAATCACACATATCTCTCCCGAGCATACATGATTCTCCCATATGCAATTGAACCCGATATCCCTATCTAAATCCAATAAACATACAAGGCAATAAGGCTAACCTTTATAACAATTTCTAGAATTAACCTTAATCTCCCGATTTTTAGCTAAATTCTAGTTATGCATACTGATTACTAATTTAAATCCTCTCTCCCGAGTTAGATTCAAATATAAACATCAATCAATTTATGGACGGTAAATCAAAAGCATTAAGGATACAACATATGCATAAATGAAATCAATAGCATAAAAACAGTAAATCAATCAATAACGTGCCCAACGGCTACATCAATCCCTAAGAATTAAAGCCTAGCTACTCATACACAACGTTACAATATAGCGAGAGTCTAAAACAACCATCAAACTATCTAAAGTAAGGGAAAAGAGAATTAAACTCGTTGTAGGCCGAGACCGAACGTCCCCGTCATGATCCCCACGAACAATGGGTTGATTTCCAACTGCCCCCCTTTGCTTCAGCTCAAGAATGCCCAATTTATGCTCTATTTTCGGCTCCAAAAAGTCCCAAATCGAAGTCCCCTCAAACCTAGCCGAAAAGAAGCTTATATAGCAGATTTTTCGTCGTAGCGTCTCGACGCTGCCTTCAAAACGCGCGTTTCTGGAAAGGAAAACTCGCAGCGTCGAGACGCTAAGGTCGCAGCGTCGAGACGCTGTGACCTTTTAGCGCCTATTCAGATATGGAATGCCAGCTCGAGACTCTCACGAGCTAGCGTCTCGACACTGGCCTGTAGTTGACCCTACTTTGACTTTTCCTTCTTTGACTTTTCCTTCTTTGATTCTTTTTCATTCCTTTGCATCTTTTCGCGTCCCGAGCACCCAATTAACTCCAATATTGCGCTATAGCTCCAATCAACCATTTCCTACAAAATAAACAATTAAGTGAAATAAAATGGCCAATAAATCAACAAAGACTAGCTAAATTAATTAGGGAAAACTAGCTAGCTATGCTCGCTATCAAACACCCCCAAACTTAAGCTTTTGCTAGTCCTCGAGCAAACTAAGAATCAAACATACAGTGGAAGAATGGATGCAACAAACATAACTTAATCCTTAAGGCTCAAAAGTCAATAACCAAGCAAGCAAGAGACATGCACATAAGGACCAATGAGGGAGACAAATAAAAATTTTTCCAAAATTAACTTGCACATGCGAGATCTAACTCAACAAGATCAGACTCTACTAGCCCAGGATTTGATTATTAAACTCTCAGCTCATCTTCCCTCTACTCTGGCACTAAGGTTTCACTAACGAGTTAATGGAACAAATTAGTTTGTTTTCCTCCATACTTAGGTGCTTATAATTAATAATTAAATTAAGCATGTAAATGTGGCAATAGCTTTCACACACCCATTGCAGGGATCCTTAACCTGAGTTTTCTCTGGTTGGCCTAACTGATCACAACAGGGGTAGCTCTTTTTGCCTAAATCTTTATTAACCATTGCATATTGTGCACAAGCCATGGCATTATTTTTTTTTTTTTTAACAATAACAGCAAGAATGATTTTTCTTTATGAGCATGGTAAGCAGGTATTCTTTTATTTTCTCCTAAGCAAGATCAAACATGTTAATTTGCAAAAAATTAACTCTTTAGCTCTACCCTACACCTATTGAGGTGACAACAAGCATATGAACCCAATAATTCGCTCCTAAGCATTCAAATCCAAATCTAGCCAAGACAAATACTCTACTCATGCAAGCCATCTCCTAGAAAAATTTTAAAAAAAATCTCCCTTTTTTGGGCACTCATGCTTACAACTCATCACAAGCTTGAAAATTGACAAGAAAGCCTATCCTAGGACATCATAGTCATGCAAAAATACATCCAGAAAACAACCATATGCATAATTCAAAGAAAGCTCAAAACTATAGCCCGAACTCAGATGCTCAAGGGCTCCACAAACATGCTAATCCACCCCCAAATTTAAAACATGCATTGTCCTCAATGTATAAAGAAAATAAGGCATAAACAAGCATGAGAACAATAAAAGAATAAAAAGGAGTGAACAATACTGGCCTGGAATAATGATGACTTCTTGACTGAAAGCTTGGAAGCTTGAAAGCAAAGGAGAGACTGAAAACAAGACCTACAAAACAGACACAAACAATAAATAAATACTCAAAAGAAAGACATAACTAACTTACTTGGGTTACCTCCTATGAGCGCTTGTTTAACGTCATTAGCTCGACGTGTTGACCAAGTAGGCATCAAGGTGGTCTCCTGTCAGATGTTCCATCACTGGTGCTCTTCCTAGCACCTCTCCTATAGCCCACCAACATGGCATCTGATGTGTTCTTAGGGTCCTCAAAAGCTTTTAAAACCTCCCTCTCCTGTTGAACTCTGATGATCAGCTCCCTGCGTTCTATATCAATTATAACCCTCCCTGTAGCAAGGAATGGTCTCCCTAATATAATAGGCATGGCAGGATTTTCTTTAATATCCAAAACGAAGAAATCAACAGGGAGGAGAAATCTACCTACTTTAATCAGAATATTCTCAACAATCCCATATGGATTAACCACAGACTGGTCAGCCAACTGAAGTCTAACAGAAGTAGATTTTATTTCTCCTATATTAAGCTTTTTGCATAGGGATAGAGGAATTATGTTTATGCTAGCCCCTAGATCACATAGTGCTCTACATGAAAAAGTACCAAAATTACAAGAAATAGTGAAACTCCCTGGATCAGTCAATTTCTCTGGCATTGTCTGTTGGACACAAGCACTGCATGTTGTTGCTAAATATACAGTCTCCATCTGATTCTCCTTTTTCTTCTTGTTGAGCCATTCTTTCATGAATTTTCTGTAGTGAGGCATCTGCTCCAAAGCATCTGAAAAAGGAATATTAACATGCAAACCCATAAAAGCCTCTAAAAACTTGTCAAACTTAACCTTAGAATTTTTCTTTTTCTTTGATTTATGGACTAAAACAGTAAGAGAAGGGATAGAAGGCTCAGGATTAAGCTTTTCAGCTTCGTTTGAGGTGGTGCCTTCTTCAGCTTCTCCAGTGAGTTCCTCTGGTCTAGTAGTCTCCTCTTCCACAGCTAATGTAGTCTCCTCCTCATAATGCACAGATACGGCCTTGCAGTACTCCAAAGAGGATTTCTCCTGTTCAGCTGAGGCTTTACCTTTATTCATGGTGTTGACAACACTTACCAGTTGTCCCAGCTGAGTCTCTATGTTTTTTATGGCTGCAGAATGGTCATTGAAAGTGTTGTTTATGGCAATCACGGCTTCCTCAAGCTTGTTTGACCTCTTACTTGATTCTGCAATAAAAGCTCCAACAATATCTTCTAGAGATTGTTTACTTTCTTGTTTAGGAGTGAAGCCCGGAGGATTCAAAACATTCTTATTATTAGCATATGAAAAATTCTCATGATTTCTATTGCTAGGGTGATAATGTGTAGGTGTGGAATTATTATTATACCCCCTAGAATTAAAACTAGAGACATACTGAACCTGCTCGAGATTTTCCTCCTGAGTCTGGGATGCAAGGGCAGCTGCAGACTCAATTGATTGAGCATTCCCTGAACTTGAGAATTTCAAAAATGCATTAGCCAAAGAAGACATCTGGGCCTGAAGTGCACTTACGTTGTCAACTTCAAACACTCCAGCAGCAATCTTTTTGGGTCCCGACCGCTCAGATGGCCACTGATAGCAATTGGTGGCCATATCCTCTAACAAAGTCCTAGCACTCTCAACAGTCTTGGACAACAGAGTCCCACTTGCAGTTGCATCAACGATAGTTTTTGTGCTAGGAGTTAAACCATTATAAAATAACTGAACCTGGAGCCAGTCGGGGTAGCCATGCTGAGGGCACTTCCTTAGCAGCTCTTTAAATCTCTCCCAAGCCTCGAACAGCTGCTCATCGAATTGTTGCTGGAGTGTCCCAATCTCGGTCCTCAACTTGACCTTCTTGGCAGGAGGAAAGAACTTCTTTAAGAATACCTGGACCAAAGCATCCCAAGTGGTAATGCTCCCAGGTGGAATAGATTGTAACCAGTCCCTCGCTTTGTCCTGCAACGAAAAAGGAAATAAACGTAAGCGAATGGCATCTTCAGAAACACCATTGAACTTTATCGTCCCACAAATGTCTAGGAAGGATTTCAGATGAGAATTTGGATCCTCCATGGGCGATCCCCTGTAGGCACAGTCTCGAGCCATCTGAATGAGACTTGTTTTCAGCTCAAAATTATTAGCATTAATTGGGGCATAGACAATCCCCGACTGTTGCTCTTGAAAGATCGGCTGAAAATAGTCCCTGATGGGCTTAGGTTCCTCAAGATTAGGATTGGCCATTTGGATGTTTTCTTGATTTTCCCTTCGAAGTCTATTGAAAGTTCTTTCGATCTCTGGATCTAAGGGAACTAAGGCCAATTCCCTAACCTTTCGCATACACCGTCTAACCTAACCTATAAAGGAGAAAATAAAAGAAAAAGCAATAAAACAAATTAGGAAAGAAACTAGATAAGGAAATAACGAAAACTAAATAAGGAAATATAATCTACAAAAAGAAAAGAAAAATAACAAATATGGATAAAATCAAATAAGAACACTAACAATTAAGGAAAAACTACTCTAAAAAGGAAAAAACAAAAAATCTAACAATGGAAACATCAAAGAAATATGGAAAAGAAAATCTAAATATGGAAATCAATCAACAAAGGAAAAAAATAAAATGCAAACTACCTAAAAAACAAAAATAACAAAAATAACAAAAAATAAAATACACCCTAAACTAAGACCGGACAATTTTTCTACGATATTAAAATTAGCTAAATATGTCAATCCTCGAAAACGGCGCCAAAAACTTGATGCGCAATTTGCTTACCGCAAGTGTACGGGTCAAGTTATAATATAGTGAATGTAAATTCGAATGTCATCCTCTGGATTGGTGTCTAGCCAATTTTAATTACCGAAAATACTCTTGGCCGATTTTATTTAGGGAATCAAATTGGATGAGAATATAATTAAATCAAACACAAAACTCAAGCAAAAAGTGACAATCTAATGGGAAGAATTGGTCTTAGGGATTTGATTTCACCAATTGGAGATATGGATTAATAAACGAATTAACAAATACTATGATTCATAAATCTTGGCAACTAAAATCACACATATCTCTCCCGAGCATACATGATTCTCCCATATGCAATTGAACCCGATATCCCTATCTAAATCCAATAAACATACAAGGCAATAAGGCTAACCTTTATAACAATTTCTAGAATTAACCTTAATCTCCCGATTTTTAGCTAAATTCTAGTTATGCATACTGATTACTAATTTAAATCCTCTCTCCCGAGTTAGATTCAAATATAAACATCAATCAATTTATGGACGGTAAATCAAAAGCATTAAGGATACAACATATGCATAAATGAAATCAATAGCATAAACACAGTAAATCAATCCATAACGTGCCCAACGGTACATCAATCCCTAAGAATTAAAGCCTAGCTACTCATACACAATGTTACAATATAGCGAGAGTCTAAAACAGCCATCAAACTATCTAAAGTAAGGGAAAAGAGAATTAAACTCGTTGTAGGCCGAGACCGAACGTCCCCGTCACGATCCCCACGAACAATGGGTTGATTTCCAACTGCCCCCCTTTGCTTCAGCTCAAGAATGCCCAATTTCTGCTCTATTGTCGGCTCCGAAAAGTCCCAAATCGAAGTCCCCTCAAACCTAGCCGAAAAGAAGCTTATATAGCAGATTTTTCGTCGTAGCGTCTCGACACTGCCTTCAAAACGCGCGTTTCTGGAAAGGAAAACTCGCAGCGTCGAGACGCTAAGGTCGCAGCGTCGAGACGCTGTGACCTTTTAGCGCCTATTAAGATATGGAATGTCAGCTTCGAGACTCTCACGAGCTAGCGTCTCGACGCTGGCTTGTAGTTGACCCTACTTTGACTTTTCCTTCTTTGATTCTTTTTCATTCCTTTGCATCTTTTCGCGTCCCGAGCACCCAATTAACTCCAATATTGCGCTATAGCTCCAATCAACCATTTCCTACAAAATAAACAATTAAATGAAATAAAATGGCCAATAAATCATCAAAGACTAGCTAAATTAATTAGAGAAAACTAGCTAGCTATGCTCGCTATCACTAATCCCCCTTTAATTAGCAACCAACATTTCCATTGTCTAGTTATATTTCAACTTGACCATTTACACTTTGGTAGTTAGCATTTAATCCATCTATGTAATTTTAAATTTTTAAAAAGTAGTTGGTGTGCATTTATTTAGATGATATAAATGATATCTACTTTCATCTTTCTTCAAGATGGAAATACTATTCATTTATTTTCCTATCCAATCATGTTTGTATTGCTCTCAACTACCTTCTCCCCATTCATCATTTAAACAACATTACCCTACTATTCTTTCTTGAGGAAAGTCTCCAATGCTCTTGCATCCACCAACCTATGGTGAATTCACTTCCATGTTTTCTTTCCTTCTATTTTTTTTTTTCATTTCTATTTTCCTTTGTTTATTTAATCCTCAGTATGTCCTCTCTCTCACTCACTTCTTTCTTTTCGTATGGTTGCTTACCATGAAGAGTAAGTACAACTTCACCAATCTCCATCCTTGACTGCATTGCTTCCGGTCAGTTTTCAATATCTTCTTTCCTTGTTTCGAAGTTAATTAGATGATGTTCACTATGTACTTACGCAATTACATTGTCTATTTTCGTTGTCCCGTTACAGGTTCAAACAAAAAACGACCGTTGTATTCGAGGTTTGTTTTTGGTTTACATTGTTTTAAATAGTTCTATAATTTTTGTATATTTTTTTTCGGACACTTGGGACTTTATTATTTCTGGTTTTAAGTTTTGACATTTTTTCCATTCATATTGTTGTCTTTATGTTTGAAGAACTTTATGAGATGTTGTGTTTTGGCATTTTTTTCATTCATATGGTTGGGTTATGGTTTTGAGTTTTGTTAGAACATTTCTGTAATAAATTGTATGTAAAATGTAAATTTTGTTCAAAAGGTTGGTTAATAAAATGGTCGTGTTTTTTTTTCTTTAATTTTAAATGTTCTGTTAGCTTACAAAAATAAAACAGTTTTTAAAACTGCATTAATATGAAATTTATGAAAATTTAACTTACTAATTCACATTTCAAACTTTCGTTAAGTGAAAAGTAGGTTAATGGGTCGAATATGAGGAAGAAGTTCGTGTAAATAATGTTTTCATGACCTATTTGTTAATTTTAAAAATTTTGTTGGTTAAAGAAAATTGCATTTGAGTTTTAACCAAAGCATAGTACCTAATCATAACTTCAAAAAAAAAATAGTAATGAACCCACGTAAGCATAAACAAGTCTAATTTATGATAATTTAATTGTAAATTGTAGCTATGAACATTTGGTTAATTAAAAAGTAGGTTAGGTTTGAATAATACATGGAAAAACTGCATTTAACCACTGTTTTCTTATACAAATGCAGCTCGAACAATTTCTGATTTTTAAAATAGATAATGTATTAAATACTGTTACTAAAGAATGTGTTATAACCAACTTGGAACTTGGAAAAAAATTTGTTTGTAAGTCAACTGTTTTGTTAAGGAAATTTAGTTTTGAAAATTTTGCTTCATACGAAAAAAATAATGTAACAAAAAAATGTAGCTCGTAATGTGAAATTCAAATTTAAAAAATGTAGATCTAAAAGTTCTGCTTTATAACCAGTGTATTAAATTTCGGTCGACATACCGAAATTTCGGTATGTCGACCGTATCGACATTTCGAGGGGGGAAATTTTCGTTTTTCCCCCCTTTTTTACGAGATTTCCACGAATTTTTGGGTTTTTTTTTTGTTTTTTTTTTAATATTAAAGGTGATTTTATGTCAGTAGGCGCCGCCTGGCAATTGTCAGGCAGTCCTTTCACTCAGTCATATATTTTTTTTTTTTTTGCATTTTCAATTTTAACATCGTTACTTAACTTATGATAAGTTTTTTTAAGTTTGTTTTTTTTATACTTTTTCTGTTTTGTTTTGTTTTTTTTTTTCTTTTTATTTTTATTTACTTTTTTATATATAAATTGTTTACAATTCACCTACTTTAATTATTTTAACGTTTTAATACATAAAATGATATATATTAGTAATATAATATTTTACATTTTTATTTTATTGATGTGTTTATTGTTTATAACATTTGTTTAAAATTATCTGATTGATCTGAATAATGTTTAGTCGTTGATTCAAATATAGTTATGGATGATAAATATCAATTAATTATAGTTTAATTAAGTCATTATAATTAAAATTTCATTCATTTAATAATTCAACACAATTTCTATCGATAGTCATAATTTTTTCAAAATCTTTGTTGGTATCAACATTTCTATCGAAATTTCAATATACCTATTATATGTAACTTGAATACATGATTAAAAATGATTAATTGTAATATAATTAAACTCTAATTAAATTTGCATTTAATAATTCAAACAATTTTCATCAATTTTCTTTTTTTTTTCAAAATTCCTGCACATATTGACATTTGAATCGACAATTTCATCTAAATATTATCTTACTATTTAGATATGATTATAAAAGAGGGTCCATTATAGTCTAATTAAGCCACAATTAAAGTTTCATTGACTAATTCAAACAATTTCCATCAATTTCCACGATTTCCATAAATTTTCCCAGAATGTCTCTCGATATTTCCATCAACATCGATATTTCCATAAAATCTGGATCTCGACATTTCCATCGACATCGACATTTTAAACCTTGTTTATAACAAATATAGGAAATGTAACAAGTGTGGAAAAAAATTCAAGAATGGAAAATGATTTTTTTTTTCTTTTTTAAATTTTGGATTAATGATCAAAATTGTGACTTAAAATCCCAAATTTACAATTAATGGAAAGAACATTTTCACTTATTAATTTTAGAAGAATTGTATAACATTATAAAAAAAGGAAAAAAAAAATCAGAAACTCAAACTTCAGAACTCAGCACCCCAAACACAGACTTCAAAACTTAACACTTCAAACACAGACTTCCTAACCCAGATTTCAGAATTCAGCACTCCAAACACAAACTTCACAACTCCACAGATTTCACAACTCCCTACTTCCAAAAGCCACAACCCTTGCCCCAAACACTCCCTTAGAGTTTTGGAAACCTATTTGTTGAAGAACAACTTTCTTCACAGTACTCCAAAACCACGAACGATTCGTCAACGGTCTCTCCAACGAACACCACCATTCGCGATCACCCACTATACTCTGAATTCATGAGGTTTGAGTTTGTGGGAACTCAACCTTGAATTGAGAATATTTTTCAGCAAGAGAGTTGCTGCCTTTTTCTTGAGAGAGAATCTTGAGAGAGATTTTCCAAGAGAGACTAAAAAACTTTAGATTGCATAACTTCTCCGTTGGTTGAAGGAGGGTGGGGAGTTACAATCGTGTAGCTCCCCAATGAGGTGTCAAAACCTCATTCCTCAATACATATTAATTTAACCATTAAATTTATATATATTAAAACTATATATATTATGCACATTAAATTAATTTTAACCAAATCAACATCTGATTAAATTAAATTTAACATATAGTTTTTAAATTCAATTAAATCATATTTAAACTAAATTAATTCAACCAACTAATTAAATATCATATATTTAATTAATACTATATTTGAATTAAACTCAAATATGTCTCTCTCATTTAACCTATAGTTTTAATGTGCATCTAATGTACATTAAATGTGAACTATAGAATTAATTTAATTAAATCACATTAAATTATATTAAATTAAATTAATTATCCAATTAATTAATTCATTAAATTAAATATCATATATTTAATTAATTTACTATTTGAATCATAATTCAAATAATTCTCTCATATACTATTGTTTTAATATGAATCTCATTCACATTAAATTTAACATATAGTTTCAATATGAATCTAATTCATATTTAATATTTGAACTCTTTCAAATATTTAATTCCCTCATTAATTAATTTTGAATCACATCCAAAATTAATTTTATACTATAAAGTTTAATTCATCAATTAAACTTATATTATAATGTATCTTTATGCATTATCTTAATTGTATCAAATACAATTTAATTCCCTTAACGAATTTGAACATACTTCAAATTCTATTCAAGACTATTTAACCTCAGAATCCTTTTCGAGCTAGCAGGTGGACCTAATGGACCTACAGATCATAAGCTAGAATGATACAAACTAATTGGCTAAACTCATTAACCAAGTTAGTCAACATTCGTTAACTGTGGGTCACTCTTTGTTAACTGTGGGTCACTCTTCGTTAACTGTGGGTCACTCCACTAAAGACCCATAGCTGCACTCTTCTCACTGTAGAATATTTTTGTGTCCACGAATATCGACCAATAACGGTAAGTCAATCCTTCAAGAGTGTTTGTAATGCCAACTGGGTCAAATTACTGTTTTACCCCTGGATTACCTTTGGATCCTTAAGTACCATTGATTCCTCTAATGAACAATCTGTTTATGATCCAATCAATAAACAGCAGTTCCTCTCGGGACAGGAGAGGATGGGCGCCCTTGTTCAAGACCCGGATTCAGCCTTTAAGGGAACACACATCTGCTTACCCCAATAGAGGAAGGAGTGAATTCCATCTTGTAATGTTATATTCCCAACCCCCACTCGATCTTGCCCCTGAAAGGTAGGCTTATTGAGTTGGCGAACTAGCCACTCTCACCAATACAAATCTAAGGAAAATCCCTCCTGAAAGGGGTTCATAACATACTCAGGATTGAGATTGAGTTACCTAGGTCATCTTATTGAAATAGAAACCTAAACTAGTTAACGGTGTTACATCTAGTGGTTACTATTTCGCGGTCCAGTCTTATGCAAACTCATTGCACAGGATACCCCCACTCGCATGTCTCCTACATGGATGCTTTGGATCATTGCATCTGTATCGAATACAAAGTGGGTCGTATGTCATAGTGTCACCAGGATAAGGTATCCAGCCTTATCCCTATACTATAGACCATTTAGGTTGTTACTTGAACATTGATCCCCATATGTCCCCACATACTAGTCCAAGTTTCATCTAAACAACTTAGGATCTTAGTTTATTGGATTTGGGTCAAATTGTGCAATTACAGTAACAATAACTCTTTATTGTATAAATCTCAATAATAACGAATTGAAAGAATTGAACAATTTGTCACCATTCACTATCTACGAGTTTTAGAGCATAAAACCCAACACTCGTATCGTTGAAGCTTCTGATCTGTAGGTCCATTAGGTCCACCTGCTAGCTCATAAAGGGTACTGAGATTAATTAGTCTTGAATATAAAGGGAATTAATATAATGTATGGAGATACATTATTGTGTAAAGTTTAATTAGAGAATTAAACTTTATAATTAATTTTGGATATGATTCAAAATTAATATATGAGAGAATTATGAATTTAATTAAATATGTGATATTTAATTAATTCATGAATTAATTAATTTTAGAATTAATTAATTTAATTTAATTTGGTTAAATGTGATTTAATCAAATTAATTCTACAGTTATTGATTAATGTACATTTGATGCACATTAAAACTATAGGTTAAATGAGAGAGTTACATTATTTCAAAAAAAAAAAAAAAAAAAAAAAAAAGAGAGTTGCATTTGAATATGATTCAATTGTAAAAATTAATTAAATATTTGATGTTTAATTAATGTGGGAAACAATTAATTAAGAATTAATTGATTGGCTTATTTAATTCAATTGAATATGATTTAATTGAATTAAAAACTTTATATTATAATTAATTTGATTAAAATTTGTTTAATTAAATTATTTTATAATTTAATTGGATTATTAATTATTATTTGATAATAATTAACGATCCAGATCTTGATTGATTAAGATCAACGACCAAGAAGCTTTAGGGAAGTTATTGGTAACTTCCATCCCAGTTTTACGTATGAAGAGGTGGGGTTCCAGCAGTTAGTGGCACTCTCTTCTTCATTCTCACACTCACGTTAGTCACAGTAGAGAGAACTCTCTCAAAATCTCTCTCAAAATCAGCAACATTGTTGCTGGAAAAATCCCCTTCTAATACATTTTTGGGTTCCCACAAGCCGGTAATCTCAGTAATCCAAGAGGATAGCAGGTGCTCGCTATTGGTAGTGTCTAGGACCTTGTCGGGATCGATAATTGGAGCATTGTGCAGATTTGTGCTTCAATCCATGTAGGTTTTCTTGATCCTAAAATCATTTTAGATCTCGATCCTCAGCATGCTTAATATGTATTTATTTAGAAATTAGATTCTGAATTTGTGCCCAGCGTATTGGTATTCGACTTAATCAAAATTAAATCATGTCCGATTAATTTCTCTTCCACTAAAGGATTCAATTCCTTCATTTCGTTGGTTGATTCTTCACACAAACACTTCATGGACGACCATTGTGATCTTCTCCGCTATTTTTTGGCCTTAGAATAAATAATGAGTTTTAATGAGTTTTGGGCTATGGCTTTTATGAGAGAGAAATACAGCAACCTCAACCCCTTCTTCACCATTTCTATCTTCTTTTATAGAAAGAAATCATGCAATGACAAGCATGGAGATGTGGACAACAAATTGGGGTTGTGAATATGTGTAATTAGGTGGCATTTGGTGAGAATTAGCATGGGAGGAGTCATAAGAGCACCACCTCCTAAATTCATTTTAATTTTTTTTTGGGAAAAATACAATTTTAGTCCTTGAGGTTTGGGTTAGGTTTCATTTTGGTCCATGAGTTTTCAAACTCAACAATTTAGCCCCTGAGGTTTGGTTTTAGTTTCATTTTGGTCCCTCCATCTATTTTTCCGTTAAAAACTAACGAAATGCTGATGTGGCACCATTTTTTATTAAAAATTTTATTTTTTAAATTTATTAAAAGAAAATAATATATTAAATATATAATTTTTTATTATTTTTCTTTTCTCTTTCTTTTTTTTCCCATCCTTTTCCTTTCATCTTCTTCTTCAACCTTAGTTCTAGCTCCACCGCTGCCTCCGTCTCCGTCGCCGACCCCCTCCACCTCTGTTGGCTTTCATCTCGTGAAGCCCAGATCTCCGTCATTCGTGAACTGTTCGTGGGCGTTCGTCTTGTGAAGCCCATATCTCCGCCGTCAGCCGCCGAACTCCCATAGTTGAAGCCCAGATCTATTTGTGACGGAGGGAGAGAACCAGCACGAAGACCAGATCTATTCGTGATGGCGGCCAGAAAACCAGATCTGTTTGTGACGAAGGGAGAGAACCAGCACGAAGACCAGATCTATTCATGACGGCGGTTGGAAAACCAGATCTACTTGTGACGGAGGGAAAGAACCGCAGTTGAACCAGCTTGAAGCCCAGATGTGCGCGACGAAGGAGCTCAAACGTTCATGGCGTTCTGGCGAGGCGGGTGATGCTGAAGGAGATGCTAAAACC
Organism: Luffa acutangula; assembly: GCA_036850905.1. Taxonomy (NCBI): domain Eukaryota; kingdom Viridiplantae; phylum Streptophyta; class Magnoliopsida; order Cucurbitales; family Cucurbitaceae; genus Luffa; species Luffa acutangula. The sequence continues at coordinate 39,652,175 of CM072087.1, forward strand.
GCGAACGTCGCTGCTAAAATCGCGAACGCAAACGGAGACGGAGAGATCTACGTAAACGTTGAATGGAGGAAGAAGAATGAAACCCACCGGAGAGCAATGGCGTTCTGGCGAGGCAGGGGTGACTCCGACAAGGTGTGGTCTGGAGAAGAAGACCCTAGAGAGGAAGAAGATTGAAGAAGATGGAAGAAAAATAAAAAAGATAAAATAAAGATAAAATAAAAAAAAAAGAAAAAAGTATTTAATAATACCTTATTTTATTCTAAGAAATTAATAAAAATATATTTTTTTATTAAAAACTAATGTCACATCAACATTCTGTTAGTATTTAACAGAAAAGTTAACATAGGGACTGAATGTGTAACGAAATCCAAACCTCAAGGGTAAAAATGTTGAGTTTGAAAACTCAAGGACCAAAATGAAACCTAATCCAAACCTCAGAGACCAAAAGTGTATTTTTCCCTTTTTTTAATTTCTCAAATCCAAACTAAAATGAATTTTGTTAATTTTAATTTTAAAATAAATTAAATAATTAATTAAACATTTTAATCAACTATATTAATTTAATATCAAGTATTAAATTAATTATTTTTCACCAAATTCAATCTCTCTCATAACTGATTTATATGAATCCCTATTCACATATGAAGCAAGCCGAAATATGTATCCAATACATATTTCAATATTTAGATTGTTATTTAAATATTTCCAAATCATTTTATAATTTAATTCATAATTAAATTATAATACGTTAAATATATCATATATAATTAACGTAAATTACCTAAATTGAATTTGAACAATTCAAATTCTTTCATCACTTTTGTTTTAAGGTTGAGTTCGTATGAGCTAGCAAGGGGGACCTAATGGACCTACGGATCATGGGCTCCAACGATCTGAGATGAACCGGTTAAACTCATTTAACCTAGTTAACCAACATTCGTTTAACTAACGGGACACTCCACTATAGCTCGTAGCTGCACTTCCCTCATTGTAGATATATTTCTGTCCACCCGATATAACCATGATTAGTGGGTCGACCATTCACAGGTTGTTCGTAACTACAGCTGGATCAAATGTCCATTTCACCCCTGAAGTTACTTTTTGTTCCTTAAGTCCACTAGTCCTCTAATGAACAATTTGTTTATGGTCCAACCATTAACAGAAGTTTCTCTCGGGCCAAGAGAGGTCGGCGCGCCTTTGTTCAAGACTCAGAGTTAGCACTTAAGGGAACAACCTTTCTACTATCCCTATAGGCGAGTAGGAGTGAATTCCATCTTGCAGGACTATGTCCCCAGCTATCTACTCGATCTTATCTCCAAAATGGTAGGCTTATTGAGTCGACGATTGACGAGTGTGTGTCGTTGCTAATGCACAACACCTGCTTGAGTGGAAGTATACACTATCAAGTAATAAAGTGGAAAGTATTCGGGATATCGAACCCAAGGGAGATAGTTAATAGTGGGGGCTATTATAACCAACCCAATGTTTGGGGCATCAACAAAAATAAAGGGTGGAGTTGGTTATTTTCCCCTTTGTGTTGTTACAGTAATCATTATTCAACCCACCCCAATTATTCTATCCATTCTCTACAGTAACTCTTTTCTCTCTTCTTCCATGTGACTAATTGACTTTCTTACCGACAACCGACCGACGACTTTTCCGGCGACCACCGACAACTTTTCCGGCGACCGACTCGACTTTCCGGTCACTTTTCAGGCGATCACCGACGAATTTTTTTTTATTTATCTTTCTTCTCGTTTTCATTTCGAAAAATATAAAAAACGAAAACAAAGAAAATAAAAAAAAAAATTAAAAAAGGTAGAATAAATGAAAGGAAAAAAAAGGGAAAAAATTTTCAGTCGTCGAAAAAATTTGTTGGTGGTCGTTGTAAAAATCGAAAAAATTATAGGGAGTTAGATACTATGTCGTCTTTGTATAAATATGGATTTTTATTACATAATTACTTTTGATAATGAAGTATATGAATGTTTACCTTCATCGTACCATATTTTTCATTCCAAATTATACTTATCGTATTTAAGTTTACCGTGATAATAATAATTTTTTTAAAAAAATACTACTCAAGTTTTTATTTTATGTGATTTCTATTTTATTTGATTCTTTTGATAATGAAGGTAAAATGAGTTTTAAATAAGCATTTACCATTTTTATGTTGGAAATACAGAAATGAAACAAATATGGTTTTTCTATATGAAATCATAAAATTACTTATTTTGTGAAAAAACCATGACCCTGAAACAAATAAAATCAACCTTTATCTTAAGTTATTCTTGTTTCCTTTTAAGTTAAGCACATAATTTAACCCTATACCTATGATGTGGACTTTTCCTAACCGCAAGCGCACGGGTCAAGTAATAATATAGTGAATAGTAAATTCGAATGTCGTCCTCTGGATTGGATTTTTAAGCAAATCAAGTATTGTGAATTATCTTGCCCAATTTTATTTAGGGATCAAAAAGTGATGAATAGGTGATATGAAAACCAAATCAAAGCAAGTAAAAAGTATGGAAATTCAATTGGGAAAACTACTTAGGGAATTGATTTCGCCGATTTCGTTTAGGATTGATTTTAAAGAATAAGTTATTATGCACAATGAAATTATGAGCCAAAGACCCTTTAATCACAACTACCTCTCCCGAGTATAATTGATTCTCATGCAAATTAACCAACTTGATATCCCTATCTAAGTTTATTAATAAGCAAGGCAATGAGATCTTTTAACTAATTCTAAAGATAATCTAAAACCGTCAAGAATTAGAAATTAAACTTTATTCATGCAATCTTGAGCAAGTCTAGATCAAATCCCCTCTCCCGAGCTAGATTCGAAACTTAAATCATCCAACTAATGGCCAATTAATTGAAAGCATTAAATCAAGATTACAAACACAATAACATTGCACAACTTAAACCATAAATCAATCCATAAACTTAATCAACTACATCAATCCCTAAGCTACAAGTTTAGCTACTCATGAATGTAAATACAAGCTCAACTAAACATGGGAAAGCCATAAATCTAACTAAAGAAAGAAAAGGGAAAAGAAAACTCAATGTAGGCCGAGTCCCGACGTCCCCATCACGATCCCCACGAACAATGGGTTGATTTCCAAGTTCCTCCTTTGTTTGCAGCTCCAAAAGTCCTCTATTCTGTCCTCTTTTCGGCTCCAAAAAGGTCCCAAATTGATCTCCCTTAAAACCTAGCCGAAGTGAAGCTTATATTCTGATTTTTCGTCGAAGCGTCGAGACGCTGTCTAGACAGCATCGCGACGCTGCCTCTTAAACGCGCGTTCTGAATAAGGAAAAACGGTAGCGTCGGGACGCTTCCTATCGTAGCGTCTCGACGCTGTAAGCTGTACGCGCCTAATCTGATATGGAATGTGAGCGTCGAGACGCTCAAGAGCTAGCGTCTCGACGCTAGCCTGCTGCTGACCGAGATTTGACTTTTCTCCTCTTTTACTCTTTTCATTCCTTTGCATCTTTTCACGCCCCGAGCACCTGAATAACTCTGATATTGCATTATAGCTCCAATCAACCATTTCCTACAAAATAACCAATAAAGCACAATAAAATGGCCCAAAAATCATAAAAGACTAACTAAATTAAATGAGTAAAGATAGCTAGTTATGCTTGCTATCAAATACCCCCAAACTTAAGCTTTTGCTAGTCCTCGAGCAAACTTTAAATCAGACATACAATGGAAGAATGGATGCAACAATCATAACTCAATCCTCAAGGCTCAAAAGTCAATAACCAAGCAAGCAAGAGATATGCACACAAGGACCAATGAGGGAGACAAATTAAAATTTTTCCAAAATTAACTTGCACAAGCGAGATCTAACTCAGCAAGATCAGACTTTACTAGCCCGGGGTTGGATTATTAAACTCTCAGCTCATGTTCCCTCTACACTGGCACTAAGGCTTCACTAATGAGTTAATGCAACAAATTAGTTTGTTTATCTCCATACTTAGGTGCTTTTAATTAACAAATGAATTAAGCATGTAAATGTGGCACTAGCTTTCACACACCCATTGCAGGGACCCTTAACCTGAGTTTTCTCTGGTTGGCCTAACTGATCACAACAGGGGTAGCTCTTTTTGCCTTAATCTTTATTAAACATTGCAAACTGTGCACAGGCCATGGCATAATAATTTTCTTTTCAACAGTAACAACAAGAATGATTTTTCGTTATGAACATAATAGCAGATATTCTTTTATTTTCTCCTAAGCAAGATCAAACATGCTAATTTGCAAAAAATTAACTCTTTAGCTCTGCCCTACACCTATCGAGGTGACAACAAGCATATGAACCCAATAATTCGCTCCTAAGCATTCAAATCCAAATCTAGCCAAGACAGATACTCTACTCATGCAAGCCATCTCCTAGAAAAATTTTAAAAAGTCTCCCTTTTTGGGCACTTATGCTTACATCTCATCACAAGCTTGAAAATTGACAAGAAAGCCTATCCTAGGACATCATAATCATGCAAAAGCAGCATCCAGAAAACAACCATATGCATAATTCAAAGAAAGCTCAAAACTATAGCCCGAACTCAGATGCTCAAGGGCTCCACAAACATGCTAATCCACCCCCAAACTTAAAATATGCATTGTCCTCAATGTATAAAGAAAATAAAACATAAACAAGCATGAGAACAATAAAAGAATGACAGGAGTGAACAATACTGGCCTGGAATGATGATGACTTCTTGCTTGAAAGCTTGGAATCTTGAGAGCTTGAAAGCAAAGGAGAGGAAGAAAACAAGACCTACAAAACAAAAACAAACGATAAATCAAAAACAAAAAGAAAATACACTAACTTACTTGGGTTGCCTCCCATAAGCGCTTGTTTAACGTCATTAGCTCGACGTGTTGCACGTGCTTCAAGGAGGCTTTTGTTCTGTGAATCCAACAGAGGTGCTCTTTCTTGCACCTTTCCTGTAGCCCATGTAAAGCACTTCATCTTTAGAGTCTTCAACTGCTTTAAAGATTTCTTTTTCGTTCTTGACTCTAATAGTGAGCTCCCTGTGCTCAATATCTATGATCGCTCGCCCAGTAGCGAGGAATGGTCGTCCTAATATGACAGGCATTGAAGGATTTTCTATCATGTCCATAACATACAAGTCAATAGGGAGGAAAAATCTACCTACTCTGATTAACACATTCTCTACAATACCAACTGGTCTCACCACAGATTGATCAGCCAATTGGAGCTTTACAGGAGTAGATTTAATCTCGCCTATGTCTAGCTTCTTACACAAGGACAATGGGATAATATTAATGCTAGCACCTAAATCACATAATGCTCTGAAAGAATAAGTACCAAAACTACAAGGAACAGAAAAACTCCCTGGATCTGCTACTTTTTCAGGTACTTTCTGTTGTACTCTGGTGCTGCATGTGGAAGCAAGATATACAGTGTCAACCTTCTTTTCTTTTCGCTTCTTTGCTAACCACTCCTTCATAAACCTGTTGTATTGGGGCATCTCTAATGCCTCTGCAAAAGGAATATTAATATTCAGATTCATAAAAGCATTCATAAATTTATCAAACTGAACCTGATTATTCTTTTTCTTCTTTTTCTTTTTCTTTTCCTTGGGAACCAACAGAGTGGGAGAAGGAATAGGAGGTTCAAGGTTAGGCTTTTCAGCCTCATCAGATGATGTGTCCTCCTCAGCTTCCCCTGTAGGCGTTTCATAGTCTTCAGATTCAGGTTCCTCTTCAGATTCCTCCTGGTGGACAGTGATTGCCTTGCAATATTCCATCTGGGGTTTCTCTTGTTCAGCTGGGGCCTTACCTTTGTTCATTGTACTTACAACATTCACCAACTGTCCTAGCTGAGTCTCAATGTTCTTTATAGCTGCACTGTGGCCATTCACTGTTGAGTTGATGGCAATGATTGCTTCCTCTAATTTGGTTGTCCTGTTACTAGATTCTGCAATGAAAGCTCCAACAAGATCTTCTAACTTTTTATTATCTTGAGTTTGAGGGGCAAAACCAGGAGGGTTAAGAACATTCTTTGTGTTTGCATAAGAGAAATTTTCATGGTTCCTATTGTTAGGGTGATAATGTGTAGGTGTAGAACTATTATTATATCCCCTATAATTAAAATTTGATACATACTGAACCTGCTCGATGGTCTCCTCCTGAGGTCTAGATGCTAAAGCAGCAGCTGATTCAATTGACTGTGCACTCCCTGTACCTGAAAATTTCATAAAAGCATTGGCCAGGGAAGTCATCTGGGCCTGGAGTGCACTTACTTTATCAACCTCAAACACTCCAGCAGCAATCTTTTTAGGTGTAGACCGCTTAGATGGCCACTGATAGCTGTTGGTGGCCATATCCTCTAAAAGTGTATAAGCATTTTCCACGGTCTTGGATAACAGAGCCCCCCCTGTAGCTGCATCAACAATAGTTTTTGTACTAGGAGTTAAACCATTATAAAACAATTGAACCTGAAGCCAGTCGGGGTAACCATGCTGAGGACACTTCCTCAGTAGCTCTTTGAATCGCTCCCAAGCTTCGAACAGCTGCTCATCGTATTGTTGTTGGAATGTCCCAATCTCGGTCCTCAGCTTGACCGTCTTTGCAGGAGGAAAGAATTTCTTTAAAAAGGCCTGGACCAAAGCATCCCAGGTGGTGATGCTCCCAGGGGTAATTGACTGCAACCAATCACGTGCTTTATCCTGCAAAGAAAAGGGAAATAAACGTAAGCGAATAGCATCCTCAGAGACACCATTAATCTTTACCGTCCCACAAATATCCAAAAATGATTTAAGATGAGAATTTGGATCCTCAGTGGGCGATCCTCTATATGCACAGTCTCGAGCCATCTGAATGAGGCCGGTCTTCAGCTCAAAGTTGTTGGCATTAATCGGAGCATAGACAATCCCCGACTGTTGCCCCTGAAACACAGGCTGAAAATAATCTCTAATAGGCCTAGGCTCCTCAGGTGGATTTTGATCTGCCATTTGAACAATTTCTCTATTTTCCCTTCGAAGCCTAAGAATTGTTCTTTCTATCTCGGGATCAAATGGTAACACTTCTCTACTACTACGCATGCAAAATTAAAACTACCTTAAAAAGAAAAGAAAAACAAATATGGAATTAAATAAAGAAAAGGAGACAACTAATCTAAATATGGAAAATATATTCTAGAAAAGGAAACAAAGTAACCTAATATGGAATGCAAAAATAAATATGGAAAATTGCAAATAAGGAAACTAATCTAAAAAGGAAAAACAAGAACAAATAAAGAAAAAGATTACTCAACTAAAAGAAAACTAACCTAGAAAATCAAATATGGAAAGAAAGACAAATAAGGAAAAAAATGCAACAAACCTAAAAAAGTAACAATACACCCTAAATTAAGATCAAGCAATTTTTTCACAATATCGATCTAACTAAATGTGCCAATCCCCGGCAACGGCGCCAAAAACTTGATGTGGACTTTTCCTAACCGCAAGCGCACGGGTCAAGTAATAATATAGTGAATAGTAAATTTGAATGTCGTCCTCTGGATTGGATTTTTAAGCAAATCAAGTATTGTGAATTATCTTGCCCAATTTTATTTAGGGATCAAAAAGTGATGAATAGGTGATATGAAAACCAAATCAAAGCAAGTAAAAAGTATGGAAATTCAATTGGGAAAACTACTTAGGGAATTGATTTCGTCGATTTCGTTTAGGATTGATTTTAAAGAATAAGTTATTATGCACAATGAAATTATGAGCCAAAGACCCTTTAATCACAACTACCTCTCCCGAGTATAATTGATTCTCATGCAAATTAACCAACTTGATATCCCTATCTAAGTTTATTAATAAGCAAGGCAATGAGATCTTTTAACTAATTGTAAAGATAATCTAAAACCGTCAAGAATTAGAAATTAAACTTTATTCATGCAATCTTGAGCAAGTCTAGATCAAATCCCCTCTCCCGAGCTAGATTCGAAACTTAAATCATCCAACTAATGGCCAATTAATTGAAAGCATTAAATCAAGATTACAAACACAATAACATTGCACAACTTAAACCATAAATCAATCCATAAACTTAATCAACTACATCAATCCCTAAGCTACAAGTTTAGCTACTCATGAATGTAAATACAAGCTCAACTAAACATGGGAAAACCATAAATCTAACTAAAGAAAGAAAAGGGAAAAGAAAACTCAATGTAGGCCGAGTCCCGACGTCCCCGTCACGATCCCCACGAACAATGGGTTGATTTCCAAGTTCCTCCTTTGTTTGCAGCTCCAAAAGTCCTCTATTTTGTCCTCTTTTCGGCTCCAAAAAGGTCCCAAATTGATCTCCCTTAAAACCTAGCCGAAGTGAAGCTTATATTCTGATTTTTCGTCGAAGCGTCGAGACGCTGTCAAGACAGCGTCGCGACGCTGCCTCTTAAACGCGCGTTCTGAATAAGGAAAAACGGTAGCGTCGGGACGCTTCCTATCGTAGCGTCTCGACGCTGTAAGCTGTACGCGCCTAATCTGATATGGAATGTGAGCGTCGAGACGCTCAAGAGCTAGTGTCTCGACGCTAGCCTGCTGCTGACCGAGATTTGACTTTTCTCCTCTTTTACTCTTTTCATTCCTTTGCATCTTTTCACGCCCCGAGCACCTGAATAACTCTGATATTGCATTATAGCTCCAATCAACCATTTCCTACAAAATAACCAATAAAGCACAATAAAATGGCCCAAAAATCATAAAAGACTAACTAAATTAAATGAGTAAAGATAGCTAGCTATGCTCGCTATCAACCTATAACTTTTTTTTTTTTTTTTTTACAGCTAAACTCAAACATTTTTCTTATTAATATTTGACAAATATGGTATTTGACGTACAAAGTTGCATGAGAAAAATAAACAAAAAATTCAGAAAAATAAATAATTAGCTTGAACCTTTGATTCATAACCTAATGTTAAACATATAAACATTGCAAACACAGACTATTTTAACCCATACTAAAATAATCTGCATCCCAAACACAAACTATTTTATCCCATACTATAATAATCTGCACCCCAAACACAAACTATTTTATCCCAGACTATAATAATCTGCACTCCAAACACAGACTATTTTATCACAGATTATAATAATCTGCACCCGAAACACAAACTATTATAACCCCCAGACTATTATAACCCCCAGCTATTATAACCAACCCAGCGCCCCAAACAGCCCCTATATGTGTGTGTGTTTGTGTGTGTGTATATATATATATATATCCAAATAGGGGTATTTATTATATGTCTCAAATAGGGGTGCAAGGGAAAACCGAAAAACCGCAAAAATCGACCGAAAAACCGATAATTCGGGTTCAGAACCGTTCGACTTGGCAGTTTCAACTTGAATATAATGAAAACCAATTGAATTTGGTCGGTTTCGGGTTTTGAAGGGTTAAACCGGCTAACAACCGAGCCGATCGTTTAATATATATAATATCTACCAACTTTACAATCAAACGTCTTAAATGGCTCGGCGGTTAAAATACATTCCAAGTGCAAGTGAGGGTGTGGGTTCAAGTTGTGGCGGAAGTGGATTAATTTTTTATATACATATAACATGCCTGCGACCCGAATACATGTAGACCCACGACCCAGCCCCAGACCCACGCTTCAACTAAGCGGTTTGTCGATTATGAAACCGAACCAAACGATCGGTTCGACGCGGTTTTAATGTGAATCTGGTTTGATGCCAGTTTTCAAGGTTACTTTCACCGAATGGTCGATTCAGCTTCAGTTTGCACAGTAACCGAGCCAAACCGATCCGTTGTACCCCTAGTCTAAAAAATAATATATATTCAAACAGAGGTATCTAATCTGTCATCCCAAACATGATGTATATTTCCAATTGTTGTCCATGCAAGGGTATTCAAGTAAATGGGCCTTCTATGTTCAAAAATCGGTGGACAAGATTGTAAAAAAATGGTTCTTTAGGAATTTTCTCAACCTTATTTAAGAATTTTTTGCACACAATCTCGTTATCTGGATGAATCATTTGCATTTTCTATATTGTTATAACAACGAACTAACATATACCTAGTATGTAACATATATACATATGTTTTGGCAATTCATTCTGGTGTGATTTCACTTTAAATAAAATGTAATAACATGGTTGGTAGATAATATATGAAACATAATACCTAGTACGTAATATATACCACTAATTATATGAAACATATATAACTGGTATGTAACATATACCACTGAGCCTATGATAAGTACTTCAGCTTCCTTTTGTTCATTAGATATATTCTTGCTTGAACTTCCCAACAATATCTCAGAGTGTTTGGTTCCTATTTGCAATATATTTTAGAAAACTTATAACAAATTTTGTGAAGATACACCCTAAAAGATTTTGAAGATATAATCAACAAAACAGTAACAAATTTCAGTTAAATTATCAAACTAACAAAACCAATAGGTATCAAAATAGCAATTCCACCCAACTTAATTTAAATCTCATTAAACCAAAAAAGAAAAAGAAAAAGAAAAAGAACACAATTCTAACCAACCTAATTCAAATCTCAGTTAAATCCAAACAACACATTGTTTCGTCAACCACTGTGACGCGCCGCATTCCAGGTAACCCAAATTTGATAATTAATTGATATTTTTAGCCAATTGGGATATTTTTCTTCCCATGTGTTAATGGTTGAATGGTTTAAGTCGATTAAATTTCTGCAAGTTAGTGGGAAAGAAAGTTGGCATCTTTTTCTCTGCTTGGTGGGTGGTTAATTAGAAGATGTACCTACCGTTTCTTTTCTAGGGTCAATATCAGCAATGCAGTTCATCCAATGATAAACCTAATCCGAATTATAGAGCTATGACACAATCAAATCCGAACGAACAAAATGTTGAATTGAATCGTACTAGTCTTTACTGGGGGTTATTACTCATTTTTGTACTTGCTGTTTTATTTTCCAATTATTTCTTCAATTAAATAAAAGAAAATACTAAATAATAGTACGAATTATCTTATCCCATTCGGAAGGATATCATCTCAGTGCATGCAATTTGGTGAGCTTCTGTGGTTGAATCCACGAAGCTGTTTATTGGCCTTGACAAGTGGATAGCACTAACAAGTGGTATCAGAGCCTGAAAGAAAGATCAAGAAAGGAATTCTTGGAGCTATGGATGACATTAGCAAGATTTGATATTGATAAGTTTGATGGGAAGAATGATTTCGATTTATGGAAAGCGAAAATTAAAGTCATTCTTGGACAGCAAAAGGCACTCCTAGCATTAACTGACCCATCTCTAACTTCCAAAAACACTATCAGAAGAAGATAAAGAGACAATGAACACTGCAGCCTATGGAACACTCATCCTGAACATGAGCAATAATGTGCTAAGGCAAGTAATTGATCAAGAAATACCATTGAAGATTTGGAATAAACTAAATGACTTGTATGAAACTAAAAATGCTCATAATATGATGTACATGAGGGAGAGATTTTTTATGTTTAGGATGGATGCTAGAAAGACAATGTTAGAGAATCTTGATGAATTCAAGAAGATGACATCAGAATTCAAAAATCCTTGGAGAGAAGCTAAGGGACGAGAATGAGGCCTGTGTTCTTTTGAATTCTCTTCCTGAGGCATATCGAGAAGTCAAAACGGCCTTGAAATATGGCAGAGAGTCAATCACCACTAATGGCATCATATCAGTGATTAAAACAAAAGAATTGGAGTTGTTGTCTCTAAAAAGGGAACCATCAGAAAGTCTCTTTATAAAAGGCAAGACGAAGAACAAAGAGAATAAACATCAAATGGAAGACAAAGAAAAGGCAAAGGTTAAGTGCAACTATTGTCACAATGAAGGGCACATAAAAAGGGTTTGTTATTCCTTGAAGAGGAAGAATCAGTATCATAAGTTCAAGAAAAATAAACAATCTGAGGCTGCTGTGGGAGAGAATTCCATTACCTACTCTGATGCTTTGGCCACATCAGACAAGAGTTGTAATCAAGAAGAAGTCTCTGATAAGCATGATTGGGTGATCGACTCTGGCTACTCTTTCCATATGACTCCAACCAAAGGATGGTTCAGCTCATACCGAGAATGGGATGGTGGCATAGTATATATGGGAAATAATCATACATGTAAGGTGATAGGCATTGGTTCTATCTCCTTGAAGCTCAAAGATGGCTCGATAAAGCTCCTAAGAAATGTAAGGCACGTACCAAATCTAAAGAGGAACCTCATCTCCCTAGGTATGCTAGATTCTATTGGGTGTACCTATGGAGGAAGAGGTGGAACGATTGAGATCAAAAAGGACACTCCAAGACAATGCTGATTGGAGAGAAAGTAAATGGCCTTTATGTGGTCAAGGATGTGCAGATGGTTCAAGCAGCACTTACAGTCACAGAAGATGCTCTAACCGAGAGTGACTTATGGCACAAAAGACTTTCCCACCTTAGTTCCAAAGGCCTTCAAGCTTTGGCCAAACAAGGAGTTCTACCTTAGGGCACTGGAGATAACTTGAATTTTTGTGAACAATGTGTGCTTGGAAAGTCAACAAGACAGAACTTCCCGTGAGCACATCAAACCACAAAAGGAATATTGGAATATGTTCACTCATACTTGTGGGGACCGACATCTACAAATTCTTTGAGCAATTCAAGGTACTTCCTAACCTTTACTGATAATTATTCTAGAAAGAGTTGGATCTTTTTCTTGAAAACAAAAGATCATGTGTTTGACAAATTTAAGGAATGGAAAACCACGGTTGAGAAGCAAACTGACAGAACCTTGAAGTGCCTCAGAACAGACAATGGTCTTGAGTTTTGCAGCGAAGTATTTGATGATTTCTGTAAAACACATGAAATTCTAAGGCATAGAACAGTTAGATATATGCCCCAAGAAAATGAAGTCGTTGAACGGTTAGACAGAACCATAATGGAAAGAGTTAGATGCCAACTGACGAATGCCATGCTACCTGAGAATTTTTGGACAGAAGTTGCATCCTATACGGTTCACACCCTTAATAGATGCCCACATACTTCTCTAAATTTCCTGACACCCGAAGAAAATGGACAGGTGATAACTGCCCAAAAGGTAGTTATTTAGGCCTCATTTATATAGGGATTTGTGTGTCTTTTATGTTTAATAGGGTTGGTTTTAGATAGACATTATATGTTTTAACCCATTTGGAAGAATGGAAGCCTTGGAAATTATTTTGTGCAGATTATGATGTTGGGCGACTAGGGGGAGCAAAGTTTGTGCTGCAGCAAAACTAGGAGCAAAACTGCCACGTCACAGTTCGTTAGCCAACTTCATGAACCGACTTCTATTGAGTTATTTTCGTGATAAAGGAGCAATGAGAGCCTTACACGTGTCTAGGTTGACCTAATTCAAGCTTGCTTCAACTCTATAAAAGGGAGTAGTCGCCCAAGTCAAAAGCATTCCACTTTTGGGAGAAAACATTCCATTCTCGGAAAGTTCCTTCCATCTCTGGGAGCAGAATAGTGAAGAGAGATTGGAGACCACCTAGAAGACCATCATTGCAAGCTGACCGAGGAGATTAGCATTTCCTTTTATTATCTTGTAATTATGGACATGCCTACTCAGGTTGTAGCGTGTGTTTCCATGCACATTATGAACTAAGTAGCTTAGGCATTGGTTAGGAACTATGTGATTGTCATGCGTAACTTTAGTAATATATTGATTATTGCATCTTGGTTAATTGTTGTGCTTGTTTCTATTTTATGCCCGTCTGGCCAACCGGTATGAATACCTCTCTCTAGTTTCAGGGATGATTTAGAGAGTGTGGCGATTAATCACACTACGATTATTGTGTATTGGTGAACGCTAGTGACTGAGCTAGGGATAGCCAGTTGCCTAGTGCTTGATCGGTCGTACTTCATTGGGGTTGAAACACATTCCAAAAAATCTGGAGTTCCGGGAGGAATCCGCTAATAATACTGCGAGAGTTTGCATGATCAATAATATTGCTAGAGCATCTTTTAAAACAATTACTGAATCCTAACCAGTGCCTATTTCTAATCTGTCTGCCTATTTGTTTATTCTTTGTTCTGTCATTTATTTTGCTTCAACATTATTCTCATAAAAACCAATCATTTTTACCATCTTTGAAACCATTAAAGAATCATACAAAATAGATAAAGTGGAAGCTAATTCCGGCCTTGGATTGATAATACTTATTACTTACTGCGGACTGTGTATACTTGCACAGAGTTCTAGAGTCTTTTAGATCATAATTTTACTCACTCTAGGAACCCAACAAGTTTTTTTGTGCCGTTGCCGGAGACTTGAATAAGTTTTTATCTGATTTGTTTTGTGTGTTTTAGTGGTTTGGTGCTAGAACTTTTTGATTGTTTCTTTTGTTTTTTGCAGGTGTGAGTTTGGTGCATGAGCGATCCGTCTGGGATAAGGTTTGAGCTTGATCCAGAAATCGAGAGGACATTCAGGAGAAGAAGGAGAGAGCTGCGCAGAAACCAGATGGAGAACGTGTCGCGTCTTCCGCAGGTTCCTGAAGAGCTAGCAGACCCCCAGAATCGTTGTTGCAGCAAACTCCGCCGCTGGAGCAAAATGAGCAGCAAAATAATCAGGCTGAGAATCCTATCTTGGTAGCGAACGATAGGACCAGAGCCATCCGAGTGTATGTTGTCCCAATGTTTGATGAGTTGAATCTAGGGATTGCACGTCCTCAAATCCAAGCGGCAAATTTTGAAATGAAACCGGTAATGTTTCAGATGTTGCAAACCGTGGGGCAATTCCATGGTTTGTCATCGAAGATCCTCATTTACATCTTAAGTCTTTTCTAGGAGTTAGTGATTCTTTTGTAATTCAAGAAGTGCCTAGAGATGCTCTTAGATTAACTTTATTCTCGTATTCTCTTAGAGATGGAACAAAGGCATGGTTAAATTCTTTTGCTCTATGATCAATTAGGACATGGAATAAGTTAGTTGAAAAAATTTTGAGCAAATATTTCCCACCAAATAGAAATGCTAAACTAAGAAGTGAAATAGTAGGGTTTAGGCAACTTGAAGAATAGACTTTTAGTGAGGCTTGGGAGAGGTTTAAGGAGCTTTTGCGAAAGTGTCCCCACCATGGTCTACCACATTGTGTTCAAATGGAAACATTTTACAATGGGTTAAAAGGAGTAACCCAGGGTATGGTTGATGCTTCGGCTGGAGGGGCCCTTTTGACAAAAACTTTTAATGAAGCCTATGAAATTTTAGAAGGAATATCTACTAATAGTTGTCAGTGGTCGGATGTTAAAGGCACAATTAAAAAGGTTAAGAGTGTGTTAGAGGTTGATGGAGTGGGCTGATCTTGCAATGATTGCTAACGCTCTTAAGAATGTGACAGTGATTATTCATCAGTAGCCACCAGCTATGGAGCCTGCTGCAGTGGTGAACCAAGTCACAGAAGAAGCATGTGTCTATTGTGGTGAAGATCACAACTACGAGTTTTGCCCCAGTAATCCAGCTTCTATGTTTTTTGTAGGTAATCAGAGGAACAACCCTTATTCTAACTTTTATAATCCAGGTTGGCGCAACCACCCCAACTTCTCATGGGGAGGACAAGGAAGCAGTATGCAAGCGCAACAAAAGGTGAACCAGTCGGGATTTGCTAAAGCGCAGGTATTACCTCAGCAAAATAAGCAGGCTTTGCCTCAGCAAAATTTGGGGAATTCTCTTAAGGCAATGATGAAAGAATTTATGGCTCGTACAGATGCCGCAATTCAAAGTAATCAAGCTTCGATGAGAGCCATTGAATTACAAGTGGGTCAGCTAGCTAATGAGCTGAAGGCAAGGCCTCAGGGAAAACTTCCCTCAGATACTGAACACCCTCGAAGGGACGGTAAGGAGCAGGTAAAGGCAGTGACTCTTAGGAGTGGTAAGCCATTAGAGGAAAGAAAGGAGCCTAGTAAGACCCAGGATATAGATAAAAATGGTGATAAAAATGTTGTTGTTGAGAAAGAGTCGGAGATTGGTCAGGGTGCTGGAGGCAGCAATAAAGATGCTGGAGCATCTGGTTCTGTTCCAGATGTGTTACCTTATGTGCCGCCCCCACCTTATGTACCACCTCTACCTTTTCCACAAAGGCAAAAGCCTAAGAATCAGGATGGTCAATTTAAAAAGTTTTTAGAGATTCTTAAGCAATTGCATATAAATATCCCTTTAGTAGAAGCTATTGAGCAAATGCCTAATTATGCTAAATTTCTTAAGGATATTTTAACTAAAAAGAAGAGGTTAGGTGAGTTTGAAACTGTATCTCTTACTGAGTAATGTAGTGCTATTCTTAAGAATGGGCTACCACCCAAGGCTAAGGATCTAGGATCATTTACCATACCTGTGTCTATAGGTGGAAAAGAGTTAGGTAGAGCACTCTGTGATTTAAGTGCAAACATTAATCTTATGCCCCTTTCGGTCTATCGAAAGCTAGGTATCGGTGAAGCTAGACCTATCACAGTCACACTCCAACTAGCTGATAGGTCTATCACATATCCAGAAGGTAAAATTGAGGATGTCTTAGTAAAGGTAGATAAATTCATATTTCCAGTTGATTTTATTATTTTAGACTATGAGGCTGATAAAGATGTCCCAATTATTCTAGGTCGTCCATTTTTGGCTACTGGTAGTGCATTAATAGATGTTCAAAAAGGGGAATCCACAATGAGAGTCTGTAATGAGGAAGTGAAATTTAATGTGTTTAAAGCCATGAAATATCCAGACGAAATGGAGGATTGCTCCTTCATTAGGATTCTGGAGAGCACAGTTATTGAGACAGCAATATAGGATTCAGCTAGTAAGCATTTGGAAGAGCATGGAGAGGTTAGTGTAGAGGATTTACAAGTTTGTTTGTTAGAAAGAAAAAATGAAAAAGAGTTGTTTAGGTGTGAGGATGTTTTTTAGTCTTTAGATTTAGATCAAAGGAAAGCTCCTCCTATTAAGCCATCCCTGATTGAGGCACCCACTTTAGATTTGAAGCCCTTGCCGGATCATCTAAAGTATGTGTATCTTGGGGAAGGTGAGATGTTGCACATTATTGTTCCATCCGATTTAATGCCAGAGCATGAAGAGGCCTTAATAAAGTTGTTGCAGCAATACCGCAAGGCTATAGGTTGGACATTGGCTGACATTCAGGGAATTAGCCCATCTTTTTGTATGCACAAAATCACTCTAGAGGAGGGATCCTTTAGGAGTGTTGAGCAACAAAGAAGGCTTAACCTTACAATGAAAGAGGTTGTTAAAAAAGAGGTGATTAAATGGTTGGATGCCGGGATCATTTATCCAATTGCCGATAGCAATTGGGTAAGCCCTGTCCAATGTGTTCCTAAGAAAGGAGGTGTCACTGTGGTGAGCAATAAAGACAATGAGTTGATCCCAACCAGGACAGTAACTGGCTGGAGGGTTTGCATGGACTACAGGAGGCTTAATAAAGCCACCCGTAAAGACCATTTCCCTCTATTATTTATTGACCAAATGTTGGATAAATTGGCTGGTCAGGCCTACTACTGTTTCTTAGATGGTTATTCTGGGTATAACTAGATTACTATTGCTCGTGAGGATCAGGAAAAAACCACTTTCACCTGCCCTTATGGGACGTTTACTTTTAGGCGAATGCCTTTTGGCCTTTACAATGCTCCAGCAACATTTCAGCGGTGTATGCTAGCAATTTTTTCTGATATGATTGAGTCCATTGTTGAGGTATTCATGGACGATTTTTCAGAGTTTGGAGGGTCTTTTCAGAATTGTTTAGATAATTTAGGTAAGGTATTAAAAGGATGTGAGGATACCAATCTAGTCCTTAATTGGAAAAAATGTCACTTCATGGTGAAAGAGGGCATAGTATTAGGTCATAGGATTTCTAAGAATGGTCTAGAAGTTGACAGAGCAAAAATAGAGGTGATTGAGAGATTAGAACCACCGAATTCAGTGAAGGGAATTCGGAGTTTTTTAGGACATGCTGGATTCTATAGGAGGTTCATAAAAGATTTTTCCAGAATCAGTAAACCTCTTTGTAACTTATTGTGTATTGATCATGTTTCTTACTTTAATGCAGATTGTAGGAAGGCTTTTGAAACTTTAAAGGTTGCTTTAATCTCAGCACCCATTCTTTGTGCGCCTAATTGGAATTTACCATTTGAGGTAATGTGTGATGCGAGTGATGCTGCTGTAGGTGCTATGCTGGGGCAAAAGCAGGGCAAATTTATCCATCCTATATATTATGCAAGCAGGGTTTTAAATGAGGCCCAAGTCAACTACACAACTACTGAAAAGGAGTTGTTAGCTGTTGTGTTCGTTTTTGAGAAATTCCGGCCATATTTGGTTGGATCCAAAGTCACAGTGTTCACGGATCATGCAGCAATAAGGTATTTAATGACTAAGAAAGATGCAAAGCCTAGACTAATTCGTTGGATTTTATTATTGCAGGAGTTCGACTTGGAGATAAAGGATAAGAAAGGATCAGAGAATGTCGATGCAGATCACTTGTCTCGTCTTGATCCATCATCATCTTTGCTGAAGGAAACTGCCATTTTAGATGCTTTTCCAGATGAGTAGCTTTTTTTTGTTGAGGTAAAGGTAGTCAGGGATGTCCCTTGGTATGCTGATATTGCCAACTTTTTGGTCAAGGGAGTCACTCCTATTGACATGGACTGGAGGCAGAAGAAAAAGTTTAAGCATGATGCAAAATTTTTCTATTGGGATGAGCCATTTATGTATAAGCAATGCTCTGACGGTATTATTCGCAGGTTTGTTTCAGGTGATGAAGCAAAGGAAATCCTGAAGCAATGTCACTCTTCGCTGTATGGAGGTCATTTCAGCGGTCAGAGGACAGCGATGAGGATTCTGCACTGTGGATTCTTCTGGCCTACCTTATTTAAGGATGCCCATTAGTTTTACAAGCAGTGTGATGCTTGCCAAAGGAGAGAAAACTTAGGGCCTAGAGATGAAATGCCTCTTACTTACATTTTAGAAGTTGAATTATTCGATGTATGGGGTATTGATTTTATGGGGTCATTCCCCCCTTCTAATGGCAATGTTTTTATCTTATTGGTAGTTGATTATGTGTCCAAGTGGGTGGAGGTCATCACATGCCATCAGAGTGATGCCAAGACAGTAACACGGTTCCTTCAATCGCACATCTTTACGCGGTTTGGGACACCTAGAGCTGTAGTGAGTGATGAGGGTACACATTTGTTTAATAATATCTTAACTAAGCTTTTAGCTAAGTATGGGATTAAGCATAGGATAGCTACTCCTTATCACCCACAAGCAAATGGTCAAGCTGAAATTAGCAATTGGGAAATTAAAGCTATTCTAGAGAAAGTAGTCCGTCCATCTCGAAAGGATTGGTCTTTTAGGTTGGATGAGGCTCTTTGGGCCTACAGGACAGCCTATAAGACTCCTCGAGGTATGTCTCCCTATAGGTTAGTATATGGGAAAGCTTGTCATTTACCATTAGAGTTAGAGCATAAAACGTTTTGCGCTTTGAAAAAATTGAATTTTGATCTGAGTCGTGCAGGAGCAATAAGAATGCTGCAGCTTAATGAATTGGAGGAATTTCGCCAGTTTTCTTATGAAAATGCGAAAATGTATAAAGAAAAGACTAAGTTGTGGCATGACAAGAAAATAAAATCTAAAGAGTTTGCCAAGGGTCAAAAAGTCTTGCTTTATAATTCTAGATTAAAATAATTTTCTGGGAAGTTAAAATCTAAATGGTCAGGACCATTTCTTGTGATTGAGGTTTTCCCCCATGGAGCAATTACTTTGCAGGATGAAAAAGATGAGAGAGTGTTCAAGGTTAATGGACAGCGCGTGAAACATTATTGGGGAGAGGAGTTTCAGACAAAATATCCTTTCCTAAGGTTGATTGATGATTGAGAGAGCAAGATGTTTGCGGGAACATTGTACAGAGCAAAATTTTGAGCTCCCAGTGTGTGTGTTTTGATTTTTTTCGCTGATTATTTTTTTTATTTCGTTAGATTTGGTTTATTTAAATTTTGCATGATTTATTTTCAGTTCGTTGGTATTTTTAATTTCGTAGAGTTTATTTTAGATTTTTCGATTTGAATTTTTTTGATTTTATTTGATTTCATTTTCGGTTTATTTATTTAAATTATCTTTGAATTATCTTTTAATTAGTTAGATTTTAGATTTAGATTTTATTTTCGATTGTTTTTAAAATTCTGTTAATAAAGATTTTCTCTAATTTATTTGGCTTCAATTGAAAATAGAAGATAAGATTTGATTTGATCGGTTAAATTAATTTGAATTTAAAGGAGTTGATTTGCTTATTTTAAATTTGAATTTGGTATCCAAGGTTCTTCAGGTGATCTTTGCAGAAAGGTGTTGCGGCAAAGTTAAAGCTGAAGCAAATTTTCCGTCCGAATAGGAAGGAT
The DNA here is from genome assembly GCA_036850905.1 of Luffa acutangula. Classification (NCBI taxonomy): domain Eukaryota; kingdom Viridiplantae; phylum Streptophyta; class Magnoliopsida; order Cucurbitales; family Cucurbitaceae; genus Luffa; species Luffa acutangula. The sequence continues at coordinate 39,672,582 of CM072087.1, forward strand.
TTTATTGTGAGTTAATTATTTTTACTGTTGGGATTTTTGAATTTCTATGGGCAGGTAAATTGCAGGGATGCTGCCACATGTCGCGCAGGGATAATCCAATGGTTTAGCCGTTGACAGCACGCAGTTATTTACCATGGATGATTGAAATTCAAAGATTTTACCATTGGGGATTTGATTTACAAATTAAATGTGAACGGTAAACCCATTTAATACGGAGAAAAATCTTTCGGTTACGAGTTGATTTGCTGCAGCTATTTATTCACAAACCTTCGGTAAGTTCTTCTCACTTCATCTTCTGGATTCATCCATTGCCATTTGCATTTTTCTTTCATTCTCTGTGTGCGATATAGAATTCCTTTTGAAACTCTTCGATGGCTAAAACAAGAGCGAGAAAAGAGAGAGATAACGAGGAAGAGGAGGTACCAGTTACCCCCGAAGTTCAGAAGGTAAAAACGAAGAAAAAAAGAACGCCAGAGGAGAAAGAAGCCAAGAAAAGGAGAAGGCAACAAAGGGCTGCGGAACAAGAAGAAGTTCAAGAGGCAACAGAGGTTGTTGTTGCCACAGTAGCAAAAGGAGGCCCGCAAGAACCTGATGTACAGAACCCAAAGGAGGTTGAGCCGAGAATGAGGGATACAGAGGAAGTTCAAGAAGAGGGGCATACCAAGGAAATTCAAGAGAAACAAAATGAGGATGTGCAGGCAGAGGCTGCGACTGAAGGTGAGCCAGTTCAGGAGGCTCGTGTTGAGAGCATCATGCCCGAACCTCCGAGACGTCGCCACATTAAGCAGAAGGCTGGGCGCGTTTAGGTGATTCGGACTGATACCCCATCACCACCATCGTCGGATTCTGAGAAAGAGAAGGCAGAGCGAGAGGAACGAGAGAAAAAAGAAGCTAAAGAAATGGCAAGAGAAGAAGTAGAGAAACAGGCTGAGGAGGAGCGGTTGCTCAAGCGAAGGGCAAAAAAGGGCAAAAATGTTGCTGAAGCATCGGAGGAACACAATGAAATAAAAGAACAACAGTTCCCATTTGATCGCTTCATCAACAATTTTGCCAGAGCAAAATACGCTGAGCTTCTGAAAAGAGATTTTTTATTTGAGAGAGGATTCAGTGGTAATCTTCCACAGTTTCTGAGGACTGGAATTGTAGACCACGGCTGGGAGTTGCTTTGTGTGAAGCCTGAGTCTATAAACGCGCAAGTGGTGCGCTAATTTTATGCTTACATTGACAAAGAAGATGGTTTCCAGGTGATTGTCCGAAGAGTCGAGGTAGATTGGAGTCCTAGTGCTATCAACGCACTGTATAATCTTCAGAACTTCCCCCATGCGGCATATAATAAGATGGTTGTAGCGCCATCTAATGAGCAGTTAAGTGATGATGTGCGGGAGGTAGGTATTGATGGGGCACAGTGGCAGCTATCCAAGACTCAGAAGAGGACATTCCAGTCGGCTTATTTGAAAAGGGAAGCGAACACGTGGATGAGATTTATCAGACAGAGGATGCTTCCAACGACACACGACTCGACAATCTCCAGGGAACGAGTTCTTCTAGCTTTTGCAATTTTGGGGTCGCTTAGCATTGACGTAGGGAGGATCATTGCTAGTGAAATTTCTGGATGTTGGAAAAAGAAAGTGGGGAAACTGTTCTTTTCGAACACAATCACGATGCTTTGCAGAAGAGCAGGGGTTCTAGTGGATGAGGGAGATGTGATTCTGTTTGACAAGGGAATCATCGACATGTCCAATTTGGCACGGCTCCAACATATGCAGGAGGTGTAGGCTTGAAATCCCTTTGGCAGCGGAAGCAAACAAGAACAATCTCGAATTAAAATTTCAATTATAGAAAAACCAATACGTTGGGAACAAAATTCAGAAACAATTTCTAAATTACTAAGATTAAGCATGCTAAATTGATTCAAAATCAAGAATACTTACCAGATTCCGAAGAACACATCACAATGCTCCAATTTCGTTCTTGGGACTTCCAAAGGACACCACCACTCGAATCACCCGCTATATCTCTTGGGATATATTGAGATTGGTTTGTGGGAACCAAAATCCGTCTTGGAAGGGAATTTTCAGCAAGGTTATTGCTGTATTTTTAGAGAAAAAATAGAGAGAAAAGTTCTCTCTGTTTTCTTGCGTGAATGAGAGAATGGGAGATTCGTTTGGGAACTCCCTCTCCCCTGTACGATAAGTGGGGAGGGAGTTATTGCCCTATTAGATCTCAACCATTGGATCAAATCCAAATGATCTGGACCGTTTAATTATTATCAAATAATAATTAAATAATTAAATAATTAATAATTATTTAAATAATAATTAATTTAATTAAACCAATTTTAATTAAATCAATTATAACATATAGTTTTAATTCAATTAAATCATATTCAATTGAATTAAAAGGTCATTCAATTAATTTAAATTAATTGATCCCACATCAATTAAATATCAAATATCTAATTTATAATTGAATTTATATTCAATTTTATCTCTCTCATATAACCTATAGTTTTAATGTGCATCAAAATGTACATTAATATAAACTATAGTATTAATTTGATTAAATCACATTTAACCAAATTAAAATTAAATTAATTAATTCTCAAATTAATTAATTCATGAATTAATCAAATATCACATATTTAATTAAATTCATAATTCTCTCATTAATTAATTTTGAATCATATCCAAAATTAATTTTATTATAAAGTTTAATTCATTAATTAAACTTATACCATAATGTATCTCCATACATTATATTAATTGCATCAAAATACAATTAACTTATATTCCCTTTAATAATCAAGACTATATTATCTCAGAACCCGTTATGAGCTAGCAGGTGGACCTAATGGACCTACAGATCAGAAGCTCCAACGATACGAGATTCATCAGCTAAACTCATTAACCGAGTCAATCAACATTCGTTAACTGTGGGTCACTCCACTAAAGATCCACAGCTGCACTCTTCTCACTGTAGAATATTTCTGTGTCCACGGATATCGACCAATGCAGTAAGCCAATCCTTCACGTGTGTTCGTAACACCAGCTGGGTCAAATAACCGTTTTACCCCTGGGTTACCTCTGGATCCTTAAGTACCACTGATCCCTCTAATGAACAATTTGTTTAGGGTCCAACCTCTAAACAAGAGTTCCTCTCGGGCCAGGAGAGGACAGCGCGCCTTTGTTCAAGCCCCGGAATCAGCCCTTAAGGGAACACACATCTACTTGCCCCAATAGGGGAAGGAGTGAATTCCATCTCGTATTGTCATGTCCCCAGCCCCCCACTCGGTCTTGTCCCCAAGAAGGTAGGCTTATTGAGTCGGCGTACTGGCCACTCTCACCCGTACTAATCAAAGGACAATCCCTCGTGAGAAGGAGTTCATGACACACTCAGGATTAAGATCGAGTTACCTAGGTCATCCTATTGAAACAGTAACCTAACTAGTTAACGGTGTTACATCTAGTGGTTTATTATTTCGTGGTCCGGTCTTATGCAAACTCATTGCATAGGATACCTCCACTCGCATGTCTCCTACATGGACGCCTTGGATCAATACGTCTGTATCGAATACAAAGCGGGTCGTATCACATAGTGTTACCAGGATAAGGTACCCAGCCTTATCCCTGTACTATAGACCTTTTAGGTTGTTACTTGAACACTGATCCCCGTATGTCCCCACTGCAGGGATAAAAGCCCTTGCGCAGCGAAAACTTACAGAACCTTTACTCAGTTTTTAATTTGGAATAAAATACCAATACGTTTGGCAAAAAGATAAAAATTACAGCAGTAAAATCAAAATAAAACTACTGAATTTTTAATAATAAAACATGCTTGACCTTATTTAGATCTAATCTAAATTGGATCCTAATGATCCTAGAATTCAAGAATAACTTACCCTTGAAGATTTCTTGAATTGCTTCACCAAAATTCCTTGGTTCTCCGCTGGAAAAAATTGTCACGAACACCACCACGAGGTTTCACCAGTATACTCAAAGGGATACCCGTCAAGAGCTTGTGGGAACTTGAAAATTCTAAGGATTTTCTTCTTCTCTGGAGACACACACTGATTTCCCAGAAAAACCAAAAAAAACACTGAGAGAGCGAGAGAGAGGGAGAGAGGCGTGAGATTGGGAGAGATATCTGCAACCACCCACTGACCACGTCTCTTTATTTAAAAAAAGAAAAAATAAATAATTTCAGATAACTGAAATATCAGTTATCTGATAACTTAATTAATTATAATTTTTAAAATCATAATTTTAAATTATAATTAATTATATTTTAATTAATCTAAATTAATTAAAATAACATTAATTTAAATCCAATTTAAATTAATATCCCTCTTATCTTATAGTTTAATTAAATCAAATTTAATTAAACTAAATCAATTAATTAATTCGAAATTAATTAATAAAAATAAAATTGAACATCACATATTCAATTACTATTTTCTCTCTCAAAACTATAGTATTAATATACATCCAATGCATATTAATTATAACCTATAGTTTTAATATAAATCAAATTCATATTTTAGTATAATATTCGAACACCTTCGAATATTCAATCCATCCTTAGAATTTTACCTCAACGCCCTAAATGAGCTACCGGTGGGACCTAATGGACCTACAGATCAGAAGCTCCAACGATATGAGATTAGTTGGTTAAACTCATTATCCAAGTTAATCAATGTTCGTTAACTGTGGTTCACTCCACTAAAGAACCACAGCTGCACTCTTCTCACTGCAGACATATTTCTGTGTCCACGGATATTGACCGTCAACAGCAAGTTAGCCCTTCACGTGTGTTCGTACCCCAGCTAGGTCAAATTACCGTTTTACCCCTGGGCTACCTCTTGGTCCTTAAGTACCAGTGCTCCTCTAATGAACAACCTGTTTGTGGTCCAACCAACAAACAGAAATCCCTCTCGTGCCATGAAGAGGGTAGGGCCCATTGTTCAAGACCCGGAGACACCACTTAAGGGAACACACCTCTACTTACCCTAGTATCGGGAAGGAGTGAATTCCATCTTGTAAGACTACGTTCCCAGCTCCCCACTCGGTCTTGTCCCCAAAATGGTAGGCTTATTGAGTCGGCGAACAGGCCACTCTCACCCGTACAAATCAAAGGACAATCCCTCATGGACAGGAGTCCATAATCCACTCAGGATTAAGGCCAAGTTGCCTAGGTCATCCTAGTGAAATAGAAACCAAACTAACTAACGGTGTTACAGTTAGTGGTTAACTATTTCGCGGTCCGGTCTTTGTGCAAACTCATTACACAGGATACCCCCACTCACATGTCAACCACATGAACGCGTTGGATCATTACGTTTGTATCAGTATACAAAGCGGGCCGTATCCATAGTGTCACCAGGATAAGGTACCCAGCCTTATCCCTATACTACAGACCCTTTAGGCTAAAACTTGAACATTGATCCCCGTATGTCCCTACATACTAGTTCAAGCCTCATTCTATTAGCCATGGATGTTTAGTTTATTGGATTAGGGTTAACAAGACAAGATATAATACAAACATTGAATAATACATCACTTTATTAATGTTCGGTCAAAAGTACATTTACTATCTACGAGTTTTAGGGCATAAAACCCAACACCCACATACTAGTCCAAGTCTCATGTAAACAACCTTGGATCTTAGTTTATTGGATTTGGGTCATATTGTGCAATTCTAGACTTAATATGACAATAACACTTTATTGCATAAACCTCAACAACACTTTATTGTTACAAGTGTATAATTCGTTAATCATTCACTATCTACGAGTTTTAGGACATAAAACCCAACAGGAGGTATGTCAAGGTGGGCTTATCTACGGCATCAACTTGATTCTAGAACAACTGGCACTTTTGGCCAGTAGGCAAGAGTTTGCCGAGAGGCAAACTTTAACCTTCTGGAACTATGTTAAGAATCGTGATGCCAGCTTAAAGAAGGCACTGCGAGAGTTTGCATGATCAATAATATTGCTAGAGCATCTTTTAAAACAATTACTAAATCCTAACCAACGTCTGTTTCTAATCTGTCTGCCTATTTGTTTATTATTTGTTCTGTCATTTATTTTTCTTCAGCATTATTCTCATAAAAACCAATCATTTTTACCATCTTTGAAACCATTAAAGAATCATACAAAATAGATAAAGTGGAAGCTAATTCAAGCCTTGGATTGATAATACTTATTACTTGTTGCGGACTATGTATACTTGCACAGAGTTCTAGAGTCTTTTAGATCATAATTTTACTCACTCTAGGAACCCAACAACAGGCAAGCCTCCTAAGTTGCAGCATTTGAAGATATTTGGTTGTGTTGGGTTTGTTCATCAGAGTCAGGGAAAGTTGAAGCCTAGGGCTGTCAAATGTATGTTTTGGGGCTTTACAGAAGGTGTGAAATGTTTCAGAATGTGGCAACCAATTGAGAGAAAATGCATCAACAGTAGAGATGTGGTCTTTAGGGAACAAGAAATGTATATGCTCCAAAGTAAACCTCAAGAAGAAAAACAATCCAATAGTGATACACAAATTGAGGTGGAGCATAGTATGCTTCCCTCTACCTCAAGGGATGAACAAGGAGAAGAAATCCAAGAGGGAGAGGAAATATTTGAGGAATAAGAAGAATCTACCAGAAACTCCTCAAGAAACTCATGACTTGCAGAATTACTCTTTGGCTAGGGATCGACAGAGAAGAAGCATAATTCCACCAGCCAGATTTTCAAAAGTAGACTGTATATCTCTAGCTTTAAATGTTGCCAATACCTTGAACTATGAAGAACCTAACAGCTTTGAAGAGGTTGTGAATGGTGCAAATGCAAAAAGCTAGATTGAGACAATGAATGAAGAAATGAAGTCCTTGGAAGAGAATGAAACTTGGACTTTGAGACCACTGCCACAGGGGTATAAACCTATTTCTTCTAAGTGGATATACAAGATAAAAGAAGGAATTTCTAGGGTAATGAAGCCTAGATTTAAGGCTCGATGGGTGGCAAAAGAATAAACACAAAAGGAAGGCATTGACTATACAGAGGTCTTCTCTCCAATAGTCAAGATGACATCTATCAGGATGCTCCTATCTCTAGTGGTTCAGAATGATCTAGAGCTGGATCAACTAGATGTCAAAACAACTTTTTTACATGGCGTCGTATCCGAAACAATCTATATGAGACAATAAAACTTGTTTTGTTTATTAAATAGGTCTCTCTATGGACTCAAACAGTCCCCTAGATGCTGGTATCAAAGGTTTGATGAGACTATTTCAAAGATAGGCTTCCAAAGAAGCTCATTTGATAACTGCGTGTATGTGAATAAAAATTCCTTTAAGAATCATGTCTTCCTATTACTATGCGTTGATGATATGCTGCTGGCAGAGAAGACAAAAGAAGATTTGAGTAGAGTTAAAACTCTCCTAAAGAAAGAATTTGACATGAAGGACTTAGGGGAATCAAAGAAGATACTTGGAGTTGAAATAAACAGACAAAGGAAAGAGTCCTTACTTCAAATAAATTAGTCGAACTACTGTGAAAAAAGTGCTGGAAAGGTTCAAACTGAATGAAGCTAAGGTTGTGGCAACTCCCTTAGCACACCACTTTAAGCTGTCTACATAGAATTCCCCTAAGGAAAATGAAGCAGAGCACCAAGCCTTCATGTCTAAGATACCCTATTCTCAGGCCGTGAGTAGTCTTATGTACCTCATGGTCTCCACAAGACCTGATTTGTCATATTCTACAAGCCTAGTAAGTAGCTATATGGCTAATCAAGGGAAGAGACATTGGGAGGCAGTCAAATAGATACTTAGGTATCTTAAAGGTGAAGGAATTGAATCATCTAGCGGAAACGGTTTTCACCGATCGTGATTTAATTTCAATTAAAGAAAACCGGTACGTTGGGCAAAAATTAGAAACTTATTTTCTAAACTAGATTAAGCATGCATTTACAAATCTAAAACAATTTTAGATTCATGAAAACTTACTAGAACAATGCTGAAAATTTCTGCACAATGCTCCCAAATGACACCACCACGCAAGAACACCCGCTATTCTCTCAGGCTATCTTGAGATCTCGATTGTGGGATTGATCTTGCCTTGGGAAGGGAATTTTTAAGCAAGCAGAATGCTGTTTTTTTAGAGAAAAACTGAGAGAACTTCCTCTGTGTTTTTCCATGAGTGAGAGAAATCATCGATAGTTTGGTAACCCCCTCTACACTTAACGATAAGTGTGGAGGGAGTTAAAACCCTACTTAATCTTGATTGTTGGATCTAATCCAAACGATCTTGGTCGTCTATTATAATTAATTTAATTAAATCAATTATAACATAAGGTTTTTAATTCAATTAAAATCATATTTAATTGAATTAAATTGGTCATTCAATTAATTCTTGATTAATTAAATCCACATTAATTAAATATCCAATATTTAATTAATATTACAATTGAATCATATTCAATTTTAATTTCTCTCATTTAACATATAGTTTTAATGTGCATCATAATGTACATTAATATTAACTATATGATTAATTTAATTAAATCACATTTAATTAAACTAAATTAATTAATTTTCCAATTAATTAATTCATTAATTGAATATCATATATTTAATTAATTTACTATTTGAATCATTATTCAAATAATTCTCTCATATACTATAGTTTTAATATGAATCTCATTCACATTAAATTTAACCTATAGTTTCAATATGAATCTAATTCATATTTAATATTTGAACTCATTCAAATATTTAATTCTCTCATTAATTAATTTTGAATCATATCCAAAATTAATTTATAGTATAAAGTTTAATTCATTAATTAAACTTATATTATAATGTATCTTTATACATTATTTTAGTTGTATCAAATACAATAAAATTCTCATAACGAATTTGAACACACTTCAAATTCTATTCAAGACTATTTAACCTCAGAACCCTTTACGAGCTAGCAGGTGGACCTAATGGACCTACAGATCAGAAGCTCCAACGATACAAGACTAATTGGCTAAATTCATTAACCAAATTAGTCAACATTCGTTAATTGTAGGTCACTCCACTAAAGACCCAATGCTGCACTCTTCTCACTGTAGAATATTTCTGTGTCCACGGATATCGACCAATAACAGTAAGTCAATCCTTCACGAGTGTTCGTAACGCCAGCTGGGTCAAATTACCGTTTTACCCCTGGGTTACCTCTAGATCCTTAAGTACCATTAATTCCTCTAATGAACAAACTGTTTATGATACAATCAATAAACAACAGTTCCTCTTGGGCCAGGAAAGGATGGGCGCCCTTGTTCAAGACCCGGAATCAGCCCTTAAGGGAACACGCATCTACTTACCCCAATAGGGGAAGGAGTGAATTCCATCTTGTACTGTTATGTTCCCAGCCTCCATTTGGTCTTGCCCCTGAAATGGTAGGATTATTGAGTCGGCGAACTGGCCACTCTCACTACACAGACTCAGGATTGACATTGAGTTACCTAGGTCATCCTATTGAAATAGAAACCTAAACTAGTTACTGGTGTTACATCTAGTGGTTACTATTTCGCGGTCTGGTCTTATGCAAACTCATTGCACAGGATACCCCTCACTCGCATGTCTCCTACATGGATGCTTTGGATCATTACATCTGTATCGAATACAAAGTGGGTCGTATCACATAGTGTTACTAGGATAAGGTACCCAGCCTTATCCCTATACTATAGACTATTTAGGTTGTTACTTGAACACTGATCCCCGTATGTCCCCACATACTAGTTCAAGTTTCATCGAAACAACCTAGGATCTTAGTTTATTGGATTTGGGTCAAATTGTACAATTTTAGTAACAATAACTCTTTATTGTACAAACCTCAACAACAATGTATTGAGACAAGTGAACAATTTGTCATCATTCACTATCTACAAGTTTTAGGGCATTAAACCCAACAACTCCCACTTGAACTAAAACTCTAGCTTAGTGGGATGTACAATAATCTATCATGGCAATGGGTGTATAGATACATGTATAATACATAAAACGTATATATACTATGTACAAATACAATAAACTAGGGCATCCACTATACCCATTACATTTCTCCCACTTGCCCTAGATTACATCTCTGTACTTATCTCGTAGATATAGACCATCTAGATGACCCTCATACACTTTAGCCGAGAGAGCCTTCGTGAATGAATCAGCAATTCTTCCATTCAATTCAATGTGCATGCTTGTCTTGCATTAGGAAAGGTCATATTTGGAACACTTTCCAAATCAACCTCGAACTTTCCAAGTCTTACAGCCTCGATTCCTGCTTCACAAACAACATAGTTTTCGGCCTATAGGTCGAGGTTGCATTGCATCCTAACTTGATGCGATGCCATACTATATCTCCTCTATTTAAGAGTGAAGACAGACACTGATGTAGATTTCATCAAACCTTACCAGTTAAAACATATGTGTCAGTGTATCCTGTAAGGATCAAATCCTTAGCGCCATACACGAGCATATAGTTCCTCATTCTCCAAAGATACTTGAGAATATAATTAACGGTTCTCCAGTGATCATATCCTGGATTAGATTGATACTCACCGACATTGCCTATTGCATAGGGCATTCCTCAACTCCTTGAGGTGTCTAAGAACACAGTTCCTTAGACAAAAGAATTCTACCCTGAAAGGTCGTGAACCCTTCTTAGAATTCTGCATCTCATATCTAATCAACATTTATAGATATAAAACGTTTGAACCATGGCTAGCATTTTGTTCTTACTGTTTTAAACAATTTAGAACATAAGAACAAACTAAGCTTCTCCCAACTTTTATTTGGAAATGAGCTGCTAGTCACATTTAATGTCAATAAGTTAACCTACTTATTCCAAATGAGTAGGATATCAATCACATACAACATGAAGAAAGCTACTGTACTACTGATGATCTTCTTGTAGATATAAGACTCATCAATGTCCTGATTAAAGCCAAAAGATCTGATCACCATATCAAACCTTATATTCCAAGATCGAAATTCTTAGGTCAATCCATGAATGGATCACTTAAACTTGCAAACCCTTTTGCTTTTGATCTTGCTCAATGGACCCTTCTGGTTGAGACCTTAAATGTCTCATTTCCTGTTGTAAATCCACTTGTAACCTATAGGTTTTACCCTATCAAGCAAATTTACAAGATCCCAGATGGAATAGAAATGCAAAGACTTCATTTTCAGGTCCATGGCTTTAACTCATTGGTCCTTGTCAACATCATTCATTGTCTTTCTAAAAGATAATGAATCCTCTATGTCATCATCAAGAATGACGACTTGAGCTTCAAATAAGCTCATGTAACGGTCAGGTTATAAAACAACCCTTCCACTACATCAAGGCATTCTCAACTCTTGAGATGGATGTGACTTGACAAAAAACACTGGTCTTATCAACAACTCTTATTGAATAACCAGTCTTATCAACAACTCTTGTTTATTTTTCTGTAGTTTCATTGGTTAATACACTCAAACTGACTTTACTTTGTGGCTTATGATTGCTCATATGTTCTTCTTCCAAGAATGTAGCATTTGTCAAATACAAATTCGTAATTCTCTTGTGGATTGAAGAAATATCCACTCCTCGTTTCCATTGGGGTAACCTACAAAGTATGTAATGAAGTCAACACTTCATGACCCCAAAACGAGCCAGGCAATTGATCATAGCTCAATATGGATTGAACCATATCCAATAGGGTTCTAATACTCCTAACTGAGATTTAGGATGTGATTTCATGAACTATCAAATAGCCCTAGAATCTCAAGTCCCTATACTCAACACATTGATCAGATCAAAGTGTTTTTATTATCTCACCTAACAAGTTTCCAACTTCAGTCTTAAACCCCTTCGAATATCTCAAGAGCTTTAGACTTAAATTGCATTAGGTAGAGATACTCATACCTTTGAATAATTATCTATAAACGAGATTAATTATTCATACTCTCCCACTGCTTTAACATACTAGACCACAAGGATCCAAATGTACAAGCTTCAAGGGCTCTTTGGTCTTTTTAGCTCTTTTCCAGTAAAAGATCTATCAGTCATATTGCCCATAAGGCATGACTTAATTGGTATTAGAGAGTCTTCTTCTAACTAACTTAGAAGTATACTCTAGACAAAGCTCTCAATCATATTGAGATCAAAATAGCCTAACCTTAAGAACCAAAGAAAGGTATTTCCTTTAGGAGATATCCTTTGCCTTTATTTCTTTGAGTATAAGCAATCTTAAGCAACTCAATGCTCATGACTTGCTTTACTCTTGATTAGTCTTAAAACACATAAGTTATTTTCCAGTAAAGCTGAACAAATGTCAACTCCCTTTCTTAAAATAAATCTGCGTTAGCAGAGAAAGGTATAGAGTAACATTGTTCCAGCATGTAAGATACAGAAATCAAATTTATGTTAATCTTTAGGAAATTCATATACATTATCTAATAATGTGTATTTTCTCCCACTAGATAAAATAACTTAATGTGCCCTTCTGCCATAGCCGAGACATACTCTCCAGATCAAAATATGAGAGTCATCTCACCTACTTGCAACAGTTGTCATGAGCTTATTCCTTGAAAGGAAAAGCAAACGTGATAAGTGGCTCTTGAATTAAAAATTCAGGCTGTATCCTCATTTTTCACTATACACGTTTCAATGACCAATAAATCACATTCATTGTCATCGATATTGGCTAGGCAGTTGATGTCATAATCATTATAAACGATTCAAGATGAACTAGACATTTGGGCCTGAGGACATTCTTCACTCAAGACTAATCTAAAATCATTTACCACAAGTTTGTCGTTTAAGTTAGTTGTATCTAAAAACCGTTATCAATAAATTGGCGTAAGACAATGCACATATAAATTATCACTGAATCAACAAATTACTTGTTTTGCACTAAACCCATTACACAAAATAATATTGTTTTAATCCAATCAATTTAGCAAAAGTAATCATCGACCCAAATATATGATACATATTTGCAACGATACTTCAGAGGTTTAGAGCAACAACTACCGTAGGGCAGTCAGCCACTCCTCCTCTGAATTGAGACAATCTCAGCCAATCCCTATTACCAGAATAACTCATATTCCAATAGTTTTTAGCTATCGTTTTTTCGGTCAGGAAACCATTAACACCTTAACGATTTCCCGTAAGTGTGACCCTCCATTTTCAGATTCCAGAGGTCGGCCCCAACAATGCTACCGTAGGGAAAGTCAAAGTTGGGAATTGACCTAAGAAACCCTATCCATTTCTGGAGTTTGCGTTGTTCCGAATCCCATGATCAAGCCCTCCGTAGGGTGATCGCTCCCAGGGCGACTCGCAGGCAGATCATAGGAATCTCACGGTGCAACCTAATGGAGGAGACCGTAGGATACGTTGACACGTGTCCTTCTCCCACTTACTATAAAATACTCCCTCATTCACCTTGATATTGATCCATGCAAACACCACTCGTAGGGGGTCACTCCCAGGGTGACTCGAGGCCAAGCATGGACCTCACGTTGTGAACTCTTGAGGACGTGAGAGCAAAACTTGATTTATGAAAATCTTGTTTTGATATATTTCCTCCCACTAAGTATTTTTATAATTTAAGGGTCTATTACTTAGGTAAATTCTAGCTAAATGAATCTATCTAAGTCTATGCCTGTATATAACTCTTATATAGAGGTCTTTACTCTAATGTCTAGGTGAATTAAACTCTTTTAATTACCTAGTGACATTGCATGCTAACATTAAACTATGATTAATTCAACTCAGGTTCCAGGTCAGTTCCCAGGTAGGAGGTGTTCCGTAACCGTCAACTTAAGTACCCCAGCCTAGACAGAACTTCACCGGGAGAGTTCCCTTATAACCATAGTAATGTTTTTCCTACTTAGTGCATTAAAACTATTTTAATCCTAAGTAAGGAAAAGTAATTCTAATCCTATTAGAATTATAATGAGCTTAGGTCTAATTAATTTTAAACATTTTAAAATTAATTCAATTAAACCTAAGATCCTATGTTTGCATGCAACTCTTTGTTATAGGTTGACGGTTTCTAATCAATTTTATAACTATTATAAAATTTTAATAAATTGCCCTATAACATGCTTCTATGGTGTTTCAAAATAACAATCTAATTCAAATTATTAAACACCATAACGCTCATGACGCCCGATAATATAACGATTATATTAATCTAAAGTGGTGTCATGCTTCTTGCAATTTCAATTTCATTTAATTAATATCGATTATATTAATTAATCATCCACGAAATTAAAATTACATGATTATTGACATTAATATAATATAAAATTTATATTAATCTAATTAATGTCATGCTCAATGTTATTCCATTTTCATTAATTAATATAACAATTTATATTAAAATTATACATGAAAATCAAGCATTGAAATTTATTTCCATTCATAATATAACTATTATATTAATACTCATGAAAATAAATCTAAACATGCATGCTACATTAATATAAATATAACATTTTATATTTATCTAATTAATGTCATGCATCATGCTTTACCAATTTCATATATTTAATATAACAATTATACTAAATAACTCATGAAATTTAAATTCATGCATAATTACCATATATTATAACATTTATAACATAAATATGCATGAAACATGCTTAACCTAAGGTGGGATCTAGCTAAATGACATTCATAAAGCATTAAATAGCTATAAAGATCGATATTTTGGCATCCTAGGGCGAAAATAATGAAAAATTACATTAATAATTCAAAATCTAGCCCTAAACCGCCTTGTAATTGGTCTGAACTGCCTCGAACCGCTCAGAACAAGCCCGAACCGTGTCAGAATTGCCCAAACCGGACCCAAATTTCTCAAACCGACCCAATATAACCTTGAATCGGACCAGACTGGATCGAACCAGACCAAACCAGCTCAAACCGGACCGCCCACGAAGAATTCCACACGAAAAATAAATTATTAACCAAGTTCTGGCTCGGACCCACGATCTCACACGTGAAAGATGTAAACACGTGCCAACTCATCCAACGACACATGTTTGAATCATAATGAGCGCAAAAAATTGTTATTTCGTAACTGCTCAAATAACTGCCCCACGCCGCACGATGCGTTCAACGTCCCGCGAATTCGGAAATTCCCGTCAGCATCGAGACGCTGTAGGCAAAGCGTCCCGACGTTGGCCCGATTTTTTCCAGCCATTGTTCTTCAGCGTCGCGACGCCGTTGAGTAGGGTCGCGACGTTACGCCTCTTGACAGCCTCTGTTCTTCGTTTCCAGCATCAGTTTTTCACCGATTTCAACTCTGATTCGAGCACCGATCAACAAATTGATCCTAAAACTCTAGACACAGACTTACAAGACTCGATTTACATTGATTTTGCCCCAAAAACATGGGCCCTTACATGATCAAATCATAAAAAAAAAATGTAAATCTAATGCCAAAAAATACCAAAAAGGTCTTTAAAGCAAACCACATTCATAATGCAAATCGATCCCACCAAAAACCAGAACGCAAATTCTAAAATCGAAATTAAAATCACGAAATGGCTTTGATACCATTTGTAGGAATTGAATCCTCTAGCGGAAGCGGTTTTCACCCATCGTGATTTAATTTCAATTAAAGAAAACTGGTACGTTGGGCAAAAATTAGAAACTTATTTTCTAAACTAGATTAAGCATGCATTTACAAATCTAAAAAAAATTTAGATTCATGAAAACTTACTAGAACAAGACTGAAAATTTCTGCACAATGCTCCCAAATGACACCACCATGCAAGAACACCCGCTATTCTCTCAGGCTATCTTGAGATCTCGATTGTGGGATCGATCTCGCCTTGGGAAGGGAATTTTTCAACAAGTAGAATGTTGTTTTTTTAGAGGAAAACTGAGAGAACTTAAGGAGAGAACTTCCTCTGTGTTTTTCCGTGAGTGAGAGAAATCATCGATAGTTTGGTAACCCCCTCTACACTTAACGATAAGTGTGGAGGGAGTTAAAACCCTACTTAATCTTGACCGTTGGATCTAATCCAAACGATCTTGGCCGTCTATTATAATTAATTTAATTAAATCAAAATTAATTAAATCAATTATAACATAAGTTTTTTAATTCAATTTAAATCATATTTAATTGAATTAAATTAGTCATTCAATTAATTCTTAATTAATTAAATCCACGTTAATTAAATATCCAATATTTAATTAATATTACAATTGAATCATATTCAATTTTAATCTCTCTCATTTAACCTATAGTTTTAATGTGCATCATAATGTACATTAATATTAACTATAGGATTAATTTAATTAAATCACATTTAATTAAACTAAATTAATTAATTTTCCAATTAATTAATTCATTAATTAAATATTATATATTTAATTAATTTACTATTTGAATCATTATTCAAATAATTCTCTCATATGCTATAGTTTTAATATGAATCTCATTCACATTAAATTTAACCTATAGTTTCAATATGAATCTAATTCATATTTAATATTTGAACTCTTTCAAATATTTAATTCTCTCATTAATTAATTTTGAATCATATCCAAAATTAATTTATAATATAAAGTTTAATTCATTAATTAAACTTATATTATAATGTATCTTTATACATTATTTTAATTGTATCAAATACAATAAAATTCCCTTAAAGAATTTGAACACACTTCAAATTCTATTCAAGACTATTTAACCTCAGAACCCTTTACGAGCTAGCAGGTGGACCTAATGGACCTACAGATCAGAAGCTCCAACGATACAAGACTAATTGGCTAAACTCATTAACATAATTAGTCAACATTCGTTAACTGTGGGTCACTCCACTAAAGACCCACAGTTGCACTCTTCTCACTGTAGAATATTTCTGTGTCCACGGATATCGACCAACAACAGTAAGTCAATCCTTCACGAGTGTTCGTAACGCCAGCTGGGTCAAATTACCGTTTTACCCCTGGGTTACCTCTAGATCCTTAAGTACCACTGATTCCTCTAATGAACAAACTGTTTATGATCCAATCAATAAACAGAAGTTTCTCTCGGGCCAGGAGAAGATGGGCACCCTTGTTCAAGACTCGGAATCAGCCCTTAAGGGAACACACATCTAATTACCCCAATAGGGGAAGAAGTGAATTCCATCTTGTACTGTTATGTTCCCAGCCCCCTTTCGGTCTTGCCCCTGGAATTGTAGGATTATTGAGTCGGCGAACTGGCAACTCTCCTCCATACAGATCTAAGGACAATCCCTCCTAAAAAGGAGTTCATAACAGACTCAGGATTGAGATTGAGTTACCTAGGTCATCCTATTGAAATAGAAACCTAAACTAGTTAACGGTGTTACATCTAGTGGTTACTATTTCGCGGTCCGGTCTTATGCAAACTCATTGCACAGGATACCCCCACTCGCATGTCTTCTACATGGATGATTTGGATCATTGCATCTGTATCGAATACAAAATGGGTCGTATCACATAGTGTTACCAGGATAAGGTACCCAGCCTTATCCCTATACTATAGACCATTTAGGTTGTTACTTGAACACTGATCCCCGTATGTCCCCACATACTAGTTCAAGTTTCATCTAAACAATCTAGGATCTTAGTTTATTGGATTTGGGTCAAATTGTGCAATTTTAGTAACAATAACTCTTTATTGTACAAACCTCAACAACAACGTATTGAGACAAGTGAACAATTTGTCATCATTCACTATCTACGAGTTTTAGGGCATAAAACCCAACAAAAGGCACATCTAAAGCTACCCTAATCTACAGAAAGAATGATCAAACAGAGAATGAGATCTATGGCTATGTTGACTCAGATTTCGCAGGTGACTTAGACCGAAGAAGATCTCTATCAGGGTATTTTTTCCTGATAGCGAGCATAGCTAGCTATCTTTACTTATTTAATTTAGCTAGTCTTTTATGATTTTTGGGCCATTTTATTGTGCTTTAATGTTTATGTTGTAGGAAATGGTTGAATAGAGCTAAAACGCAATAGTGGAGTCAATCGGGTGCTCGGGACGCGAAAAGATGCAAATGAATGAAAAAGAGTCAAAGAGAAAAAAAAGTCAAAATTCGGTCAAATGCAGACTAGCGTCTCGACGCTAGCCCTTGAGCGTCTCGACGCTAGCATTCCTTATCTGAATAGGCGCGAAACGGTCACAGCGTCTCAACGCTGCGACCTTAGCGTCTCGACGCTGTGTAATTTCCTTTCCAGAACACGCGTGTTTAGAGGCAGCGTCTCGACGCTATGACGAAAAAATAGAATATAAGCTTCTTTTCGGTTAGGTTTTTGGGGGATTCGATTTGGGGACTTTTGGAGCCGTAAACAGAGGAAAAACAGAGCATATTGGAGCTGAAGCAAAGGGAGCAAGTTGGAAATCAACCCATTGTTCGTGGGGATCGTGACGGGGACGTTCGGTCTCGGCCTACAACGAGTTTAATTCTTCTTTCCCTCACTTTAGTTAGATTTTATGGCTTTTTCATGTTTAGTTGAGCTTGTAATACCAATCATGAGTAGCTAAACTTGTAGCTTAGGGATTAATGTAGTCAATTGAATTTATGGATTGATTTATGGTTTAAGTTGTGCAATGGTTATTATGTTTGTAATCTTGATTTAATGCTTTCAATTAATTGGCCATTAGTTGAATGATTTAAGTTTTGAATCTAGCTCGGGAGAGGGGATTTGATTTAGACTTACTCAAGGTTGCATGACTAAAGTTTACTTTCTAATTTCGTGACGGTTTTTAGATTAACTTTGGAATTGGTCAAAAGATCTCATTGTCTTGCTTGTTAATAAACTTAGATAGGGATATCAAGTTGGTTAATTTGCATGAGAATCAATTATACTCGGGAGAGGTAGTTGTGATTAAAGGGTCTTAGGCTCATAATTCCATTGTGCATAATAACTTATTCCTTAAAATCAATCCTAGACTAAATTGGTGAAATCAATTCCCTAAGGGCGTGTTTGGGGCAAGGGTTTGGGTTTTGGAAGTGGGGGTTTAGGAAATAGGGTGGTTTTGGAAATCTGTGGGTTTTGGAAGTCTGTGTTTGGGGTGCTGATTTCAGAAGTCTGAGTTGGGAAGTCTGTGTTTGGGGTGCTGGTTTCTGAAGTATGAGTTTGGGAAATTTCAGAAGTCTGAGTTTAGGAAGTCTGTGTTTGGGGTGCTGATTTCTTAAGTTTGAGTTTTTGTTTTTTTTTTTTTTTTTTCATTTTTTAAACAAGAATAATTTTTTTATGGTTTCTTATTCTTGTTTAATATTAAACAATTGTTCTAAAATCAACAATTTAGAATTTTTTTTTCCATTAATTGTGAATATGGGAATTTAATACACAATCCTGATCAAACATTTAAAATTGGGAAAAAAATATCATTTATCAAATTTCTTTGCACACATGTTGCATTTCCTACATTTCTTTTGAACTTAGTTTCAAACTCCGTTTTTATGATTTTGATTGGTTTTTTCTTCTTCTTTTTTTCTTTGTTCTGTTTGTACTTTTCAATGCTACACAATTGTTCTAAGATTGGGTAATGAACATGACCACTCTATGACTTTAATCATTTGAAATTAACTAGGATGGTTGGAAAATATTTTTAAACAACAAAACTTTATTATTCAACTAAGGAAGTAATAACAAATAAAGCAAGCAAATATTAAATCATGGAAATAATATCATATTAAAGAATAATCAGTGTGCCAAATGTGAGAAGAATGGTGTTGACGTGGCGGTTAAAAATAATAAAATAATATTTTTAAATTAAAATAATAATAAACTTAATAATTAAATAAAATAATAAAAATAATAAGGGTTAGTGGGGGTTTGGGAAATAGGGTTTTTCAAAAAAAAAAAAAAAGAAAGAAAAGAAAAGAAAAGAAAAAATAAAAAAGAAAAAATGAGTGATTTTGGAAAATGGAGAGAGGAATGGGGAGTGATCTTGGAAAATGGGGAGAGAAAAGTGGAGTGATTTGTGAAGTGGGGGTTTGGGAAATAGGGGTTTTGGAAAATGGGAGCCCAAACACCAACTTGGAAAAATGGGGTGTTTTCCAAAACCCCCACTTCCAAGATTGGCACCCCAAACACCCCCTAAGTGTTCTTCCAATTGAATTTCCACTCTTTATTTGTTTTGATTTAGTTTTCATATCATTCACTCACTACATTGTGTTCCCTAAATAAAATTGAGCAAGATAATTCATAGTACTTGATTTAGCTTAAACATCCAATCCAGAGGACGACACTCGTTTATACGAACACTTTATTATTACTTGACCCGTGCGCTTGCGGTAAGGAAAATTCCACATCATTTCCTACTCGGACAAAATATCTTAAGTTGGAAAGCCATTTTACAATCAATTGTGGCTCTCTCAACAACAGAAGTCGAGTTCATAGCTCAATCAGAAGCTATCAAGGAGGGTATATGGCTAAAAGGACTTCTACAAGACTATGGAATTAAGCAACCTACAATAAGGATTTAATGTGATAACCAGAGCATCATTTTCCTTACTAAAAATCCACAATTTCATAAAAGAACCAAACATATTGACATTAAATATCACTTCGTAAGAGAGGAGATTGATAAAGGAGAAATAGAAGTCCTTAAAGTACATACCGCAGATAACGCAACTGACATTTTGACGAAACCCTTATCGCAATTAAAATTCCATCATTGTCTGGAATTGGTAGGTTTTCACCTACCAAAGAAAGGGTAATTGGAAAATGATAAATTAGAAGAGAGGAGGCTATTCAGAACCTGTTGATTCCAAAGGTGGAGATTGTAAGAAAGTACCTGATATAGCCGTTGTAACCAACATGTTCCTCATTAAACTCTTTTCCGCTGGAGCTACCTCAGTATAAATAAGGGGGAACTCAATTACTAAAGGATATGAAATCAGTGTGAGAAAAGTGAGAGTGAGTACAATTGTAAATTCTCTATAATTCTGATTTTATTGCTTAACTTTCAATTGTTTTTTTAATTCTAAATAAATAAAAGTCGATCATAAAATTGTTTAGAAATCATAGTCTTTCGTTGCAGAATGAAACATTCTCCAATACAAAGTTGTAGGAGCATATTGGAAATGCCCATCTCTATAAAAAGTTGTTAGATGAATATATTTGAAGTTAAGAATTTATAAGATTTAGCTACAAAAAATTCATTTTTATATTTTTGAGGAAAAAAATCAATTTTTACCATTGAATTTAACAAGGTTAAACAATTTTTATTTTAAACTTAATTTCATCCAATTTAACTTTAAACTCGGATTAACTATAATTTTTACCTTAAGTTCAACTTCCACTGCATTCATTCACTAATTTGAATTAATATTACTAAAATATAAAATTCTTTCCAAAACTTACCAACTCCAACAAAAATCATGTAACTGGAAAATTGAAACACAATTGTTGTGTCGTGGAGATAACCACTGCCCTTGAAAGCAATTTCGGCACGACCACGGTGCTAAATCGTTTTCGCCGGTTGCTCCCCAAGGTTAACACAACACCCTCCTCGTTCGTGCACTCGAGAGAGAAGGATTGGAATGAAGGAATTAATTTGCTCAGAGAAGAAGGAAGCAGAGATCAAGAAAAGTGAATGAATGAAATGAAACTTGGTTTGCTGCCTTTTATAGGGAGGAGTCACCAACGGTCAAGGTCCCACAGCTCGCCACGTGTCACATCGTCCAACCATGAGAGGCTGTTGCAATTCTGGAGTGGTTAAAAATATGAGATAAATTGACTCCAAAATACTGTGCAAGTATACACAATCTAGCAGCAAGTGATAAGTATTTATCGTATCCACAGGGTCTTGAAATGCCTACCTCTATTGATTTAATTTGCCTTTTTAGTGATTTCAAATGGTTGGTTAAATTGATTGGGTTTTTAAATTGTTGAAGCAAAAGAAATACGAAAGCAGTAAATGATTACGACTAGAGAAAACAGAATGGAAACAGACACAGGTTAAGACTTCTGTAATTGTTATAAAAATGCTCCAGCAATTCTTTTGATCCGTCAATCTCATGCAGTATTATCAGCGGGATCCTCCCGGAACTCCGAATCTTTTGGAATATGTTTCAAAACCAACGAAGCTCTACCGATCAGGCACTAGGCAACTGGCTATCCCTAACTCAGTCACTGGCGTTCACCAATACACAATGATCTAGCGTGAATTATCGCCACACAACTCCTAAATCATCCCTGAAACTAGGAGAAGCTATACATACCGACTAGCTAGGCGGACACATAATGAAATTAAAGATCAACAATAATTCAAGATGATCATGATCAAATAGAATTTCCAGATTTATAAATATAACAATCACACAATTCTTAACCTATGCCTTCAAAACAATTAGTTCATGATTGAAAACATAAAATACGTTACAATCTCGATAAGCACATCCATAATGCAAAATACAAAAGAAATACTAATCCTTTTAGCAATTGGGGAGATGAAACGGCTGCTCAAACCACCAAGAACATAGAAGGACTTCGTCTCCTTGAGTGGAATCGCAAATGGTCTTCTTAGATCTCCATTCCGCCGTCAATTCGGCCTCCGGCCGATTGATTCGGTCTCCAAATCGTGAATGAATTTATCTTTGGCGGCTCCTCCTTTTATAAGATGAGAATTAGGTTAAATTGGACACATGACAGGCTCTCCTCTCTCCTTTATCCCGAAAATAACTCAACATAAGTCGGTTTGTCAACTTGGCTAACGAGCTGTGACGTGGCAGTTTTGCTCCCAGTTTTGTTGCAACACAGAATTTGCTCCCTCACGTCGCTCAGCAGTATTTTCTGCACAAAATAACTTTCAAAGCCTCCATTCTTCCAAATGGGTTAAAACATATAATATATATCTAAAACCAACCCTATTAAGCACAAAAGACACACAAATCCCTATAGAATTAAGGCCTAAATAACTACCTTTCGGACAGTTATCAGAGGCCACGAGAAACGGTCATGAAAAGCCCACGAGAAACGGTCAGCCTCCAGCACGTTCTGCACGAGCTTGGTCAGTGAGAGATGCACGGTCAAACGCGGACGGTCAGCGAGTGAGCATGTGGCAACATGTGGCGGCGGACTGGGATGACGCGTGGCGTGTGGGTAGGATTTTAATAAAAGAAAATGAAATTATCTTGGCCAAAACAAAAAATAAAACTCGTTGTCTTTATTACGCGCGAGCGCGGTTACCCGAACCCGCCCGTTTGACCGACAACGACAGTGGCGGCGCGCGCGTGTGGGGTGAAGACTTGTTTCCACTCTTAACCACTTTTACTAGAGAGAGGGAGAGTGTTTGTATAAAAACACTCTTCCCAATTCTAAACTTATCCATGTGGGACAAAAATCTTCAAGCAACACTACACTAGGCCAAGATTAAGTCATTCCCAACAATCCCCCACGAATGACTGTAAATAACAATTTCTGAGCAAATGAGGAATTTAAACTTAAGCATTAATATCTTTTGATTTGAATTAACGCATAGTGAAGTAAGGCAATAACCAGCCTAGTGAAAGTAAGTTACCTTTTGAACTTTCAACAGTCATGGTTTAGACCCCCACAACACGTTTGTATCCTCAGGTTTTCCTTGATTCCGCGATACAATAGTAGAACCAGTGCTATTTAAGGCCATGCACAAACACCTTGGGTCATCGTGAAAGCTCTAGAAAGATATCCATTACACTCTTTCATAGAAGGCGACCACACCTTCACAATCACGTCATGCTTCATCAAGTCTACCGCAGTAAACCACTCAAAACTTGAGCTATGAAGACTTTCAAAATGTGTCCATCAAGTCCGTATTTGGACCACCCAAATAAAGGGCTATGGACTCATTCCAACAGTTTGAGTCCCATACATGCTGAAGACTCTAGAATTACTCTCCTTGTTAGGCCTTTGGTGAGAGGATCTGTCCAATTCCTCTTAGACCTCACATACTCCAAGGAGATAAATCCATTTTTCAACAACTGCTTCACAACTCCATGTCTCAGGCGTATATGCCTTCTCTTGCCATTATATACACTGCTCTTGGCAATTCCTAGGGCAGCTTGTGAATCACAGTGCAGAGAGACTGGCGTTGACGCCCCCCACAGTGGTACGTCTTGAAGTAAACTTCTTAACCATTCCGCCTCTTGCCCTGCAAGCTCGAGAGCTATAAACTCAGACTCCATGGTGGATCGCGCAATGCACGTCTGCTTTGCAGATTTCCATGATATAGCCCCTCCACCAAAAACGAACACATATCCGCTAGTTGCACTTACTTCGACGTTATCAGTTACCCAGTTTGCATCACAATAACCTTCTAATACTGCAGGAAAATTATTAAATTGCAAACAGTAATCTATTGTACCTTTAAGGTACCTCAACAAACGACGAAGTGTCACCCAATGATCTTTATTAGGATTATGTGTATACCTACTCAATCTACTCACAGCATATGCAATATCAGGTCTAGTATAATTCATCAAATACATCACACTACCTATAATTTTTGCATATTCAGATTGAGAGACACTATCCCCTTTATTTTTCTTAAGTTTCATACTAGCATCATAAGGTGTTCTTACAGGCATATCATCAAAACAATCAAATCTCTTTAGCATCTTTTCAACATAGTGTGATTGATTCAAAGAATACCCATTTTCGGTTTTCCTCAATTTAACACCAAGTATCACATCAGCCTCATCTAAATCTTTCATCTCAAAGTGTGAGGATAAAAACAACTTGGTATTATTTATTACTTCTAAATTCGTACCGCAAATAAGCATATCATCAACATACAAGCAGATAATCACATAATCAGCACCAAACAATTTCGAGTAAACACGTGCGTCAGAAGAATTTACCCTAAACTCATTGTTTACTAAGGTATTATTAAATTTCTCATACCATTGTTTGGGAGCTTGTTTAAGACCATAAAGAGATTTTTTAAGCTGACATACCTTGTCTTCTTGACCAGAAACTACAAAGCCCTTAGGTTGTGCCATATATATCTCCTCTTCTAAATCTCCATTGAGAAAAGCTGTTTTCACATCCATCTGATGTATTAACAGCCCACGAATAGCTAAAAGAGCGACTAGACATCTAATAGTAGCTATTTTAGTTACAGGAGAATAAGTGTCAAAGTAATCAATACCTTGTTTTTGTGAATAGCCCACAACCACTAATCTAGCCTTGAATTTTTCAATTGAGCCATTTGGTCTAATTTTCCTTTTAAAGATCCACTTACACCTAATATGTTTATTCCCCTTGGGTAAATCTACCAAGTTCCACATTTGATTCATAATTAAATAATCCAGTTCACTTTTAATGGCCTCTTTCCAGAAACTAGAATCTACAGATTTTAAGGCCTCTTGGTAGGTTTTAGGATCCTCATCTATTAGATACATGCATGCAAATTGATCGTCAATTTTATCTGAGTTTTCAACAAGAAAAACAGTTAAAAAATCCGATCCAAAATCTTTCTCAGTTCTCTTTCTTTTACTCCTCCTAGGTTCAGATTCATGCATAATATCAGCAGTAGATGAAGGACAAGCAGACACCTGACTAGATTGTGAGATATTAACTGGCTCATTTTTAATCATAGGAAAAATGTGTTCGAAAAATTCAGCAACTCTATATTCACAGATCGAATTATCATCTAAACACATGAACCTATATGCAACACTATTATGAGCATACCCAATAAACACACAATCAAAGGTTTTAGATCCTACCGTAGGTTTCTTAAATACCGGATATGCCACTTTAGCTAAGCACCCTCATACCTTCAGATAGCTCAGGTTTGTTGGGTTTTATGCCCTTAAACTCGTAGATAGTGAATGTAACCGTTGACCGGATATTAATGAAATAATATTGATATATTTTTCCATTAATTGTTATTAGTTATTCTATATTTGTCTTTGCCTAATAATAACTCTAATCCAATAAACTAGACATCCAAGGTTGTAATATGAGTCTTGAACAATATGTAGCGACATATGGGATCATTGTTCAAGAAACAGCCTAAAGGGTCTATAATATAGGGATAAGACTGGGTGCCTTATCCTGGTGACACTATGGATACGGCCCACTTTGTATTTGATACAAACGCTGCGATCCAACGCGTTCGTGTAGGAGACATGCGAGTGGGGGTATCCTATGCAATGAGTTTGCATAAGACCGGTCCGCGAAATAGTAACCACTGGTTATAACACCGTTAACTAGTTGGTTTTCTATTTCACTAGGACGACCTAGACAACTTAGTCTTAATCCTGAGTTGATTATGGACTCCTGCTCATGAGAGATTGTCCTTTGATTTGTATGGGTGAGAGTGGCCAATACGCTGACTCAATAAGCCTACCACTTTGGGGACAAAGGGCCCTACCCTATCAATGGCACGAGAGGGTTTTCTGTTTGATGGTTGGACCACAAACAAGTTGTTCATTAGAGGAGAATTGGTACTTAAGGAAATAGAGGTAACCCAGGGGTAAAACGGTAATTTGACCCAGCTGGTGTTACGGACACTCGTGAAGGACTAACTAGTCGATATTGGTCTAGATCCGTGGACACAGAAAATATGTCTGCAGTGAGAAGAGTGCAACTGTGAGTCTATAGTGGAATGTACACACAGTTAACGAATATTGATTAATGTGGTTAATGAGTTTGACCAATTAATCTCACATCGTTGGAGCTTCTGATCTGCAGGTCCATTAGATCCCACTGGTAGCTCGTAAAGTAATATGAGGCAACTAAGTAATAAAAGTAAATTTAAAATGTTCAATTTATTAAAGGAAACAAATATAATATATATTGATATATTATTATGAGAGAAATTAATATTTGAAAAGTTCAAATATAAATTTATGGAAGTTTGAAAGAGTTCAAAATAAATGAATTAATTAATTTAAGGCCTAAAATGTGTTTGGGCAAATTAATTAATTCTAGGCCGGGAATTAAATATGTGATATTTAATTAGTGGTTAATTAATTAAAGAATTCATTAACCGGGAATTAATCAATTATGAAAATAATTAATCACTTAAGGAAGTGATTAATCATTTATGGAAATGATCTAATCACTTATGGAAGCAATTAGTCATTTGTGGAAAAGATTAATCAATTATGGAATTGATTGATCATGATTGATTAATTAAGGAATAAGATTGAATCAATTTTGGAAAAGATTGATTTAATTGAATATTTTATTCATGGCCTCTCTTCTATAAATAGAACACTAGACCTAATTGGTCATAATACTTGACACTCTTGAAAGACAAGACCTAGAATTCTCTCTAGCCTCCCTCTTAGAGAAAGACTCCCACAAGTCTTTTGCTTCCTAGACTTAGAGACATACCGGTGTAACCTCTGTGGTTATTGTGTCGATCAAGAAGAAAATTCCAGCGATCAAGAGGCGAGGAGGCTGTTGCGTTTTCGTTCGTTGGAGCGTCGTTGGCGAAGAACGGTCAAGTCTACAACGAAGGTATGTGACGGTTCTTCCCCTTTTCTTTAGAAAAGCATGAAAATAAATTTAGATTTATTTTTCAGCATGTTTAAACCAATTTTACAGCAGCTTTAAAGTTTGTTTAAAGTTTGTTTGAGTTTTCGTAACGGTATTTTAATGTTAATTAATATACGGCGTAAGGTCCAATCGATGCGCTTCCGCTGCGTGGAGACTTTTATTCCCTTCACGGCGAATATCCTTTCCAAAGCTCATATGGTGTCTTATCCAATCTTTTGTGAGGAACTCTGTTAAGAACAAAACAGGCAAAAAGCACAGCTTCCCCCCACATACTGTTAGGCAATCCAGAACTTAGTAACATAGCATTCATCATTTCTTTTAATGATCTATTTTTACGCTTAGCTATGCTATTTTGTTGAGGAGAATAAGGTGTAGTACTCTCATGGATAATACCATTTAGTTCACAAAATTCCTTGAGAGACTTGTCACTGTATTCACCTCCCCTATCGGATCTTAACCTTTTAATCCTTTTATCTAGTTGGTTTTCTACTTCTGCTTTGTATTTCCTAAACATGCTACTAGCTTCATCTTTTGATTTCAGAAGATATATTTTTGTGTATCTAGAGAAATCATCGACAAAAGATATATAATAATTTTTGTCACCTTTACTAGTAGTATTTTTTAAATCAGCTAAATCAGAGTGAATTAACTCAAGCAGCTCAGTACATCTCGTTGTAATGGGCTTAAAAGGTTTTTTCGCGAATTTTGCCTCTACACATACAAAGCATCTCTTGTTTTCAGGTGTCTCAGATACATTAAGAAGATGTAATTGTTTAAGCCTTTTAATAGATGCGAAATTCACATGACCTAATCTACCATGCCACACATCAACAGATTCAACAATGTAAGCAGAACGAGATGTACTTTCATTCATTTCAGCAGGAATAGAAACAGTGTTTAACACAAAGAGACCATCAGCTAGATACCCCTTACCAACAAAGTCACCATTTTTAGTCACGACAACCTTGTCAGCTTCAAACACAATTCTAAGCCCTGCCCTGTTCAACAGACTTCCAAACACCAGATTCCTACGCAATGAAGGAACATACAATACATTATTCAGAGATAAAGTCTTTCCAAAAGTAAGTTTTAAGAGAACTTTCCCTTTCCCAAGTACTCCAGCAGTGGTCGAGTTCCCCATGTATATGCATTCACCGTCAACAGTGTCATGGAACTCGTGGAACAAGCTTCGATTTGAGCAGAAGTGTCTTGAGGCACCAGTGTCAAGAATCCAGTCTGATTTATTCTCCAACAAGTTAGCCTCCACCACCACTGCAACAATGATGTCGTCTGCTTCAACAACGTTGGCTTTTGCACCATCAGGCTTCCGATCTGACTTTCCTTTCCTCTGGTTGCACTGATAGGATTTGTGCCCTGGTTTCCCGCAGACATAACATATCAACTTGGATTTCTCCTTCTCTATTTTCCCGCTAGGAGACTTGAATGGATGGTTCTTCTTCTGCGAGGATTTGTCTTTATTTTTATTTTTGAACCTATCTTTTGATGCAGCAGAAGATTCAACTAGGTTAGCATTAACTGAATTTAAGGATTTAGATTCCAACTTATCCTTTTGCCTGTTGGCTTCTTCAGTTCTCATGTGGCTGATCAACTCTTGCTTCTTGTGCTTTAAATGATTGCGGTAGTCGCTCCATGAAGAAGGAAATTTTTCGAGCAAGACATTCGCCTGGATAATCTCACACATCTTCATGCCTTCTGACAAAATGTTTGCCACTAGATTCTCGTACTCATGAACCTGGTCCATCACTGGTTTGTCATCCGTTATTTGGAACTGCATCCACATACCGACCACATACTTCTTTCTCCCTACATCATCGCCGCCATATCTGGACTCTAGAGTGTCCCAGATAACTTTAGCTGACTTTTGAACAACGAACAAGTCAAATAGTGAGTCGTTCATGTGGTTCAGAAGGTAACCCCGAACCGCCTTGTTGTCTTTCTCAAATTTTTCTGGATCAACGTCATGACTACCCTTTGATTTTTGAGGGACAGTCTGAACTTCCTTAGAACTGTGTGGATCAGGCTGGACCTCTTTAGATTTTTCCAGATCAGCGACGGGTGCTGCTGATTTTTCCACATAATCGGTGGTTATAATATAATCGACCTCTAATTGTTCGAAGAAGATGAGCAGCTTCTGGGACCAGCGGCGGTAGTTAGAACCATCTAGAGGTTCTAGTTTGGATAGATCTAAAACATGCTTCTTGGTTTTGATGGAAATTTTCAAATTGCTTTCAACTTGTAACTGGAAAATTGAAACACAATTGTTGTGTCGTGGAGATAACCACTGCCTTGAAAGCAATTTCGGCACGACCACGATGCTAAATCGTTTTCGTCGGTTGCTCCCCAAGGTTAACACAACACCCTCCTCGTTCGTGCACTCGAGAGAGAAGGATTGGAATGAAGGAATTACTTTGCTCAGAGAAGAAGGAAGCAGAGATCAAGAAAAGTGAATGAATTATCCATGTGGGACAAAAATCTTCAAGCAACACTACACTAGGCCAAGATTAAGTCATTCCCAACAAATCAAACATCGAAAAAACAAAAAATCAATGCACATAATGAAGCACAAAACTAAAAGAATTAAAAAAATAATTAAGCTCTAGTGTGTCATCTTTATCTAATCCTATCAATTTTGCGTTAGACCTATTTTTTGTTATTTATTAAATGCATGTAGGAATATATTATTTTTACAACTCTTCAAAAGAACCTTAATAGAAAGTAGAAATTGTAACACATACTTATTCATAGGGGTGAAATGAACCGAATCGAACCGGTTCAGGTCAGGTCAGGTCAGGTCGGTTCGGTTGTAACCTATAATTCTGACCAAACCGATAGGGTTCGGTTCGGTCCTCACCTAGTCGCCTCTTCTTTGTCTGAAGCCGAACCCATATTAAAAAAAAAATTGTTTTGTTCGCTATTCGATTTAGGGTTTCAGCGCCTCTTCGTTTTTACTTTTTGGTCGCCTCTTCGTCTTCCTCCCCTTGCCTTGCCTCGCCTCATCTCTCGTAGGCGCCTCTTCGTCTTCTTCTTCCTCGTCTTGCCTCACCTCATCTGTCGCCGGCTGTTTGCATCATTATTGATAGGATTCGTAAAGGTTGTGTTGGTGATGAGTCTGTGAATCTTAACTCGTTGTTTGTATCATTCTCAAACAACATAATCTCGGGATGCGTTTTGGGAAAGAAATTTGAGGATGAAAATGGGAAGACCATATTTGGAGAGGTGTCGAGAAGGATTTTGGTGTTGTTCTTGGAGTTTTGTGTTGCAGATTTCTTCCATGCTTTTAGATGGATTGATGTCCTTAGAAGGTTCATTGGGGAGCTGAAAAGTATTTCTAAAACAATGGATGGCTTCTTTGAAAATATAATTGAAGAACACATTTGTCGTCGGCACCTCTTCGTCTTCATCTTCCTCGCCTCGCCTGTCGCCAACGCCTCTTCATCTTCCTCTCCGGTGCCTCAACTGTTCAATCTGGCGCTGTTCGTCTTCGTGATCATGTTTCCCAGCTGAACCATTGTTTCTTGCCTAGATTGCTAAAAGAAAAAATAAATAAAAACCGACCCGACCCGATTCGATTCAACAATGAATCGGGTCGGTCGGTTTGTCTGTACAACCGACTCGACCCAAAAAATTTACACCCCTACTTATTCAAGTACGAGGTTTAATGGAATGAAATTGAAAAATTAATAGAGAGTAGAATTTGATAATTTATTATCAATATTTCTTATATTTCAAAATAGTAAGGAAAATGAATCTCATAAATATCTAAAATTTAAGATTCTAAAATTGAAATCTTTTAAAAGAAAATATCTAAATCCATTTATCACATTATATTTACACATAAAAAAATTGAAAGCTGGGGACGACTACTAAGTACTAACAACAAGTAACAACCAAATTAATTTTCAATTAGAAAATTTTTTAAAAAAAAAAGCTATTTCCAACTCATCACCGACACTAACTGACAAATATCAAATTATGCACATGCTATTTTGTCTTTTTATTTTTATATTTCTAAAACATTTCCAATCTTTTTTCTAATTTCTCTCTCCGGTTGGTGACCAATGCCACCAATTACTCCTCACGCGCGAACTCACAAACTCAATTTACACGCGCGCCGCCTCTCCACTGCAAGCCAGTGGCATTCTCGTAATTTCGCCACTATGGAATAATCGAACGTTTGTTAACGCGAGTATTCAAATATCTGTACTCGCATGCGTGCAGTTGAATTGGTTGTTGGTGTCGTGTCGGTCACAGCTCCAAGAGGTTCCTGTCCAAATCTGTGAACTATTGCAAAAAGTAACCATTCATGTTCTGCCACGTCATCCTACGGATTGCAATTCACTCCACGTGGCAGCTTGAGCTTTCTTCACTGCAAGTTTCACTTTCACCAGCTCACTGTCACTCTTTCACTTTCTCTAACATCCATGATTTTATTATTATTATTATTATTATATATATAAACTTACCATTTTTGTCGAGGGTTACTAATGTCCTAAACCCCTAACCTAATTAATTGAATCTACTCAAGTTGATTATAATTTTTAATTTTATATAAAAAAAAAATCAAATAATTTTAATTTTTTTTATTACTAGTTGGAAATTCAAACGTTAACTTTCAAATAAATAAACAATGTTTTAAATTTAATTAATTGAACTTTATTCGAAAATTATTTATTTTTAGTTGTGTTTATATGTTTTAGCTTTTTAAGCTTATTTAAAAAATTGATATGTACATTTAATATGAAAGTTTATAAAATTGAATTGGTTTTATGAGGGATGCTTTCCTAGGACAATTTTTATTAATATTATAATTTTTAAAAATTATTATTAAAATATAGTAGTTTTGAAACTTATTATTTAAATATTGCTCTTTTAAATTTGCAGGTGTAGGTCGTCTCTTGAAGAGACGACCATAATCCACGTGTCTGCATGTCGTCTTTTCAAAATACGACATGCAGATGTGGCAAAAATTAAAAAAAAAAAAAAACGTGGAGGTCGTCTCTTCAAGAGACGACCTCCAGGAGTATATAATGCAAGTCGGACACTTGGTAGGTTGGTGAGGGAGTTAAATTTCATCCTTGCCGTCCAGAGTTCGAACTCTAGTGTCTCCATCTTTGTTATTATTATTATTTTTTTTATCTTTTTTGCATTTTGAAAAATGCTAGTATATATATTTTTTTTTCCTTTTTTCACTTTTCTTTTAAAATCGAAATTTATATACCATAAATTTAATTAAATGTAGAAATTGCATTTTTTTATGTTTTTTTTTATTTTGAATTATAAAATTTTATAATTAAAACCTTTTAATTAAGTCAACATTTTTCTTGAAAAAATATATATATTTTTTGTTTTTCCTTTTTCTTTTATTTTTTTAAAATAAAGATATTGATGATTTGATTAAAATTTAGATGAGTAACATCAACAATTTTTTTTCTCTAACTGGTCAATGTAGTCGAATAGTCGATCTTCACTTGGAAATTTAAAACTACAATATTTATACAATAAATTTCAAAAGTGATATATTTTATTAAAAAGTTTTAAAGACTACCATATAAAAGGAAAATATTTAGTTAATTGAGAGAAAAAATAAATAAAAACAAGAAAATAATTTCTACATTAAATTAAATTTCTGGTATATAAATTTCAATTTTAAAAGAAAAGTGAAAAAAGAAAAGAAAAAAAAAATGCTAGCATTTTTCAAAATGCAAAAAAAGATAAAACCAAAAAAAATAATAATAATAATAACAAAGATGGGCATGCTGGAGGTCGAACCCTGGACCACAAGGACAAAAATTAATTCCCTCACCACCCTACCAAGGGTGCAACTTACGTTATAAACACCTGGAGGTCGTTTGTTGAAGAGACGACCTCCACGTTTTTTTTTTTTTTTTTTTTAATTTTTGCCACATCTGCATGTCGTATTTTGAAAAGACGACATGCAGACACGCGGATTATGGTCGTCTCACCCTTTTAATCCAGTCCATATAATGTCTTTTTCGGGAGCTCGAGGAAATGCATCTCAAGTACACCAATTAGTAGGTATGAGAGGATTAATGTCAGATCCACAAGGACAAATGATTGATTTACCCATTCAAAGCAATTTACGTGAGGGGCTGTCCTTAACGGAATATATCATTTCTTGCTACGGAGCTCGTAAAGGAGTTGTGGATACTGCTGTACGAACATCGGATGCTGGATATCTTACACGCAGACTTGTTGAAGTAGTTCAACACATTGTTGTACGTAGAACCGATTGTGGAACCATCCGAGGGATTTCAGTGAGTCCTGGAAATAGGATGATTCCGGAAAGAATTTTTATCCAAACATTGACGACCTACCCCTGCAAATTTAAAAGAACAATATTTAAATAATAAGTTTCAAAACTATTATATTTTAATAATAAGTTTTAAAAATTATAATATTAATAAAAATTGTCCTGCTTTCCTATTTAAAAAATTATTGGTATGTATATTTAATACGAAAGCGTACTTATGTCAACTTAAGTCTAGTTCAACTAGTTAAAACATATGTTATCGACTAACTTCAAAGGTTCAAATTCCTTAATCCTAGATGTTGTGTTGAACTCAAAATTGAGCTTTCATCCATCTTTACTTTTTCACTTCATATATGCAACATCATTTATTCACATTTATTAGGATGAAGACAATAAAAGTCAATAAATCAAATTACAAAAATCAAGTTCTCTTATTTATTATATTTCTAATTTGGTCCTCTAAATTTGAAATGTTTATATTAGTTTCTCTAATCTTATAATTAAAATTTGAGTAGATGATCGTGTTCTATTTTATTGTCCATTAACATCTACTTATAAATAATATCACATTGGCATGAAAAAGATAATATAGGTATACATTATACTTCACTTACTTAAAAAAATGGAGAAAGTATAATGTTAAGGCAAGTTTAGTGATGTAATTGTGTGGAAAAAAACGGGAAGTTGAAAGTTTAAATGAGATCTTATAATAGAATTTTAAGTATTCAAGATTGTAGACGTTACACAATAATACAACTTTGCTAAAAGTTTGACTTATAAGGACATAACTCGAAACATATTAAAATTTAATGTACTAAAACAAAATTTGTTAAAAGAAAAAACTTTGTTGGCATAATAAAGAATGAGAATAACTTTTAGGAACAAAATTGTAATAAACAAATATTTTAGAAAAAATATTTTAGATTAGTTTATGTTACATCAGAATTTGTAATTTGTGAACATGAGTATAGCCGAACAGTTAAGAATATACTTAAAAACGTGTTCAAGTTTTAACAAAAGTCGTCTTCTAAACTCATATCGATTGATTGAAAGGTTTGTATGAGAATGTTGTTCTAAGAGAAATAATACCTGCTAGTACAAAGATTAAGAAAATTAACACATAGTTCCTAGCAACATAACAATATTACTTTAGAAACAAAAAAATAAAAAAGATGAGAAATGAGAGATATTTTGTTCCACCACAAAGAATTATTTGATTTTCCCATTTCAACAAATTTACACGACACATCATAACAAGCACTTCTAGGATTTAATGATTCATAAAAGTGGAGTCATCTTGTTAACTATCTATGTTGATATGACAATAATAAAAACAATAACGAATAGAAAAAAAAAACACACACAATGACTTGGATCGTGTAACAAAGTAAATTCTCGATGAGGTAGAAGATAAGGTTCCATCCGAACAATTATTTATTTCTATTTGAGCTGGTCTCTTTTTTTTTTTTCCTTAAAAAAGGTAAGTTGAATTCTCAAATATCCCCTTACATTTGTGGTAAAAAAGAACTAGTAATTTAATTCTAACATAAGAATTATGCATATATTTGAACAAAAAATGAAAAAAAAAATATAATATTAGTCAATTCCCAAAAGTTATTTCTACTTTTTAATCTGTCCAAAAAATATTTATCTTCTTACAAAATGACATTAAAAAATATCTTAAAAAAAAAAAATCCAATTAACTCCAACAAAAACATTTAAATTCAGTAAGCCTTATCCAAAAAAAAAAAAACTAATTTTGAAGTTCATTGGAGAGTTGTACAGTTGCACTGAGCAAAGATTGGCAAAACCCAATCAAAATCAGAACAGAATCGAAAAATGAGAGAAAATTTCACAGAGAAAAAGTAAAAGAAAGAGAGAAAATTTTCACCAAGAAGACTGAGGCTGGATTGGATCTGTGTTGTCTCAGCGTCGGTGGCTTTTCTGAAAGCTCTGACCCTTAAATTCCTTCCATCTTCTTCTTCCATCGCTTTCTTCTTCTCACATCACTCCATTTTTAACGAATCCCCATTTCATTTTGGCCCTCTCACATCTCCGGATCTCTACTTCTTCCATGTGGAAGATTGAGTTTCCATGAAGTAAACTAGAGTCGTTCCTTTCACTGCTGCTTGTTTTGCTAAGGGTCGAGCAGGATCTTCGAGTCGACCACCAGCCATGGAGGTCGATGCTAATTCAGGGGTAATTCAACTGTTTTCCCATCTCGTAGATTTGTAATCGATTTTGTTTCGAACTGTATTTCTGATTCGGTTTTTGTTTGAATCTGCAGAAACCGTCGAAACAGATTGGGGGAGGTCAGGTTTGTCAGATCTGCAGCGATTCCGTTGGCACGACGGCCGACGGCGAGCCGTTTGTTGCGTGTGATGTTTGTGCATTTCCGGTTTGCCGTCCTTGTTATGAGTACGAGAGGAAAGATGGGAATCAGTCTTGCCCTCAATGCAAGACCAAATACAAGTGGCATAAAGGTTTTGATTCGATCCCATTAACTCTTTTAGTTAGATTTGTGTAGTTCTTGAACTGTAGAAAATATGAGAAATTGCATCGACGGTAATGGGATCGGTTTGTTCTTTGCGTTTAGGAAGTCCTCCGGTTAATGGAGAAGCAGTGGAAGATGGTGATGGTAATGGAGTAGCAGGGGCACAAGAAAGACACCATAAGTTACCTGAGCGCACTCTTAGCTGGGATACCAATTATGATAAGGAGGGATCTTTTAATCATATTCCTTTGCTCACCACTGGACGATCTGTTAGTTGATCTAGAAGCTTACTTTGTTTGATTCAATTTTTTTCATATTTGTTGGACTTGAAATTGAATTGACTGGTTTTTGGGTATTTTCTATGTTAAGGTTTCTGGAGAATTGTCGGCTGCATCTCCCGAGCGGCTCTCCATGGCGTCTCCTGAAAGTGGGAGCAGGGGTAAGCTCATATATTTGATGTTTCGCGTGATAGAATTATAGGTGTTTGGTGATTCCATGTCTGAGAGATGTTTCTGGAAAGAAATATATCTTTTGTCATGACAGTTCTTTTAAGATATTTGTTTGATGATTGGCAGCTAACTATAGAATCATGGATCAATCAAGAGATTCGGGATCGGCTAGGTTTGGCAATGTGGCCTGGAAAGAGAGAATCGATAGTTGGAAGGTGAAGCAGGACAAGAGTGTGCCACCGATGAGTGTCAGTCATGCACCTTCTGAAGGTAGAGGTGGTGCAGATTTTGATGCCAGCACTGATGTCGTGATCGACGATTCTTTGCTGTAAGTGTTTCAATTGGCCTCTTGGCCTTTATATATATTGACGTTTTCTTACATATCTACTGTGAATGAACTTTGTAAGAATAAAATGCTTTCGTGAACTAACAAGAAGATTTTAATTTCAGCCATGTTTTAAACTGTCATAATGCTTTCATGAGTATTCTTGTTTTCTATTTTGCCTTTTTCTGAAGAAGAATACGTTCTATATATCTCTAAATTATCAAAATATCGAAGGGACGTTCTGTTTTCAACTCAGGTAGCATTAATCTCTATTAACTATAGTACTTTTCTAAATGAACAGCAGAATTAACTTTTGATACTTGTCAAAATTTCATACTACTCCACAAAGTGAAAAATTCTTGATCAGTAGCCAGTTAATTTTTTTTACTGACATTTATGCTTTGTATGAATAATCTGCTAGATGTTTTCTTTTACTTTCTTTCTAACTGTTATTCTCATTTGTTGGCATTGCAGAAATGATGAAGCCCGCCAGCCTCTTTCGAGGAAGGTTTCTATTCCATCCTCTAGGATTAACCCTTATAGGATGGTCATAGTTCTGCGACTTGTTATTCTTTCCATCTTCTTGCACTACCGAATTACAAATCCAGTTCCCAATGCCTTTGCTCTGTGGTTAATATCAGTGATTTGTGAGATTTGGTTTGCTATATCTTGGATTTTGGATCAGTTCCCCAAATGGCTTCCGGTTAATCGCGAAACATATCTTGATAGGCTTGCTCTACGGTAGGGCTTTAGCTTTCATTATCACCGATTTTCATCTCAAAAGTTTGTCTTACCATAAAATTTTTTAATTTCAAATATTTATGCTTTGCAGATATGATCGCGAAGGAGAGCCATCTCAGTTGGCTGCTGTTGACATATTCGTCAGTACTGTCGATCCTCTGAAAGAACCTCCCCTTGTTACAGCCAATACAGTCCTATCAATTCTCTCTGTGGACTATCCAGTCGATAAAGTTTCTTGCTATGTATCAGATGATGGTGCAGCTATGTTAACATTTGAAGCGTTGTCTGAAACATCAGAATTTGCAAGAAAATGGGTTCCTTTCTGCAAGAAGTACAGCATTGAGCCACGAGCACCAGAGTGGTATTTTGCTCAGAAGATTGATTACTTAAAGGACAAGGTTCATCCATCATTTGTGAAGGAGCGGCGAGCAATGAAGGTGATAGCTCCACATTGTTACTTATCATTTTCTCTTCAATGGGTTCATAACTTTATAATAAGTCCTTAATCATCTCCATATTTGACTGCTCTTGTATTGCAGAGAGAATACGAGGAATTTAAAATTCGTATCAATGGACTTGTTGCTAAGGCACAGAAAGTTCCTGATGAAGGATGGGTCATGCAAGATGGTACACCATGGCCTGGAAACAACACTAGAGATCATCCAGGAATGATTCAGGTCTGTACATTAGGATTTTGAAATAAAACTGCTGTCTCAGTGCTCATTGTTCTTCATTGTCACGTTCAATTTTGTTGTAAAAACTTTAATATGGCCTCATTTTGACTCCTTTATAAATTTTCAGGTTTTCTTAGGGCACAGTGGAGGACTTGATACTGAGGGTAACGAGCTCCCACGTTTAGTTTATGTTTCTCGTGAGAAGCGTCCTGGTTTCCAGCATCACAAAAAGGCCGGTGCTATGAATGCACTTGTGAGTAGATTGGCTTTAAAAATTCTCAACTTCTCTAAACTTTTATATCTTTCTTTGAATGATCGAGTACCTCTGTGCAGGTTCGAGTTTCTGCTGTTCTTACCAATGGACCCTTCTTGTTAAATCTTGATTGTGATCACTACATAAACAACAGTAAAGCATTGCGGGAAGCTATGTGTTTTATGATGGATCCTAATCTTGGAAAATCAGTGTGCTACGTTCAGTTTCCTCAGAGGTTTGATGGAATTGATAGAAATGATCGATACGCCAATCGTAACACTGTTTTCTTTGATGTAAGTTCTGTTTGGTCATTTTTGTCTAAATTATCTTCAGTGACATTGTAAAATTTGTCTATTTTATTGAATAGCTTTCCCTTCCTTGTGTTTTTTATGGCTCCTCTATTTAATTTATCAAAATTTTATATGGATTATAGATCAATCTTCGAGGCTTGGATGGCATCCAAGGTCCAGTCTATGTGGGAACGGGATGTGTTTTCAATCGAACTGCGTTGTATGGCTATGAACCCCCTCTCAAGCCCAAGCATAAAAAACCAGGGCTCTTTTCCAGTTGCTTTGGGAAATCAAAAAAGAAAAGCTCTAAATCGAAAAGGAAGGACTCTGATAAGAAGCAAACAAATAAAAATGTCGATCCCACTGTGCCAATATTCAACCTTGAGGATATTGAGGAAGGAGTTGAAGGTAAAGTTTTCATTATTATGCTTTAGCAGTATTTGAGGCTTACTTTGTCCACATATGTAGTTGTTAGCATCCGTATTCTTTTCTATGAGATTATTAACTCAATCTGCTATTGTAAAAGAATATTGCTCCTTTCTCCAGCTAACTCCAGCTTCGAAATATATTTTTAGTGAGGATTATTTATCTTTGTCCAATTCTCATGTTTGGTATTCTTGTAATTCTTCTAGATATGTACACAGGCTTAACATTTTGGAAGCCTTGTTTTTTAGTTTGGCTCCCTTTGGTGGGCTTTCATTTTGTATGTCATTGTGTTTTTGCATTTTTTTTTTTTCTAAATGAAAGCTCAGTTTACCATTAAGAAAAATATAGGAGGCCACAGTTTTTACTGCATTTAAGATCTTTTAGGCCATATCAAGAATTCAAAATCACTTCAAATATCACTTTTAGGGGATTAGGGGAAGCATTATCTTCAAGAAATTATTGGTATTCAATTGCTACCTTGCAGATAGTATAACCTAACTTTCTGGTTTGTATCTCATAATGGGGTGTTAATTTCCATACATCATTCAAAATGCAGGTGCCGGTTTTGATGACGAGAAATCACTACTGATGTCACAAATGAGCCTGGAGAAGAGGTTTGGTCAATCAGCCGTATTTGTTGCTTCCACACTAATGGAGAATGGTGGTGTCCCGCAGTCTGCCACTCCAGAATCTCTCCTTAAAGAAGCCATTCATGTCATCAGTTGCGGATACGAGGACAAAACAGACTGGGGAAGTGAAGTATGAATCTGTTTCCCTCTAAGGCCATTACTTTATGTTACATTTTCTATTTGCTATGAAACGATAAAGTATTTGCACCTTAAACCTAAGGAATGTATCCATAGTGTTTGGCACTGTAATTGGAAATGGATTCTTTGATGGAAATTATTGGAGCACATAAATGCTTTTATGAAATTTTGAGTTACTAAGTGATGTTGAACATTTCGTGGCGCAGATTGGATGGATTTATGGCTCAGTCACAGAAGATATTTTGACAGGATTCAAGATGCACGCCCGTGGTTGGAGATCAATCTATTGCATACCAGAGCGTCCTGCATTCAAAGGATCTGCTCCTATTAATCTTTCTGATCGTCTAAACCAAGTGCTTCGGTGGGCGTTAGGTTCAGTTGAAATTCTTTTCAGTCGGCATTGTCCTATGTGGTACGGTTATGGTGGACGATTGAAATGGCTTGAGAGATTTGCTTATGTTAACACCACCATTTACCCAATAACATCCATTCCTCTTCTTGCCTATTGTACCTTACCTGCAATATGTCTGCTCACTGGAAAGTTCATTATTCCTCAGGTAAAAATGATTACTTTTTTTCTGGAAGCCATCAGTTAGTCATTGGTTTCTATGTTAAAAAGATGCATTTAATTTATAGAGTGCTACAAACATATTGTCCTCTCGCTTTGGAATCACTGAATCATATATTTATTTGTTCTTCTTCTTTCATTACAGATTAGTAATCTTGCCAGTATCTGGTTCATTTCTCTCTTTCTGTCCATCTTTGCCACTGGTATTCTGGAAATGAGATGGAGTGGTGTCGGAATCGATGAATGGTGGAGAAATGAGCAGTTCTGGGTTATTGGAGGTGTGTCGGCCCATCTGTTTGCTGTTTTCCAAGGTCTGCTTAAAGTTCTTGCTGGAATCGATACCAACTTCACGGTTACTTCAAAAGCATCCGATGAAGACGGAGATTTTGCTGAGCTCTACATGTTCAAGTGGACCACTCTCCTCATTCCCCCAACTACTCTCCTGATTATCAACATAGTTGGAGTTGTTGCTGGAATTTCTTATGCCATTAACAGTGGCTATCAATCTTGGGGTCCCCTTTTCGGCAAACTGTTCTTTGCTTTCTGGGTGATTATTCATTTATACCCCTTCCTTAAGGGTCTGATGGGTCGCCAGAACCGAACTCCCACGATTGTGGTTGTATGGTCCATCCTCCTTGCCTCAATTTTCTCCCTTTTATGGGTTCGAATTGATCCCTTCACAACCCGAGTAACTGGTCCCGACGTCGAACAGTGTGGAATCAACTGCTAAAAGGAGTTTATTTATACAGATGAGATGAAGTAAGAAAACAATACTCTCAAATGAACACTTAATCCAGATCATGCGACTTCTCTTCTGTTTTCGTCCCTGAACCGGAATCTCGAAGCTAATGCAGGTACAAACCTAGCTTTATCTATCGACAAAGTTATTTAATTTAATTTATTTGGTGCTGTGTATCAGAGTTTGAATTTATGAAAGAAATTGATTGCAGAAGTTGATGATCTCTTCAAATTTTTTCCCCTCTCCCCTTCAGTGTTCTTGTATGTACAAATAAAACTGATGACACATGATACTTGTTATTCTTCCTTCTCATGTATTGAGTATAAACTATGATGCTGGTTCATTATTTAAAGGGCTTCTTGTCTTTTTTTGCAATCTTGATCTTGAAAGAAATGGTACTGGGGGAGAGTTTTGAAGCAAGAGAAAGTGAAAGAAAAAGCTCATAAGTTTCTTAGAAAGTGAGGAGAGTTTGAATTTGGTTGCTCAATCACTTTACAACTGCCAATGTTGTTGGATACTTGAATTACAGGAGTTGCTTTTTTGTGGGGTTTCTCATATTCAAAATTCAAAAGAGGGATTCTTTGGTGCAAGAATATTTTATGCTAAAGATTGAAGGATCATACGAGAAAATTGTTCTTAGAACCTTAGAAAGTTTCGATAATTGATTAGAATAGTTTGTTACAATCAATTTAGTAGGAATATCTTAATTTTATAATATTTATTTTTCATATAAATGTTTTAAATAAGTTTTTGTTTACACTGTTGTAGTTGATAAAATTGCAAAAAACAAGTCATTGATTAAATTGAAGGTTCAAATCTTTATTTATTTACTTATTTTAGTCTTCAACTTGCAAATACTCTTAATTTAGCCATTGAACTTAAAACTGTCATAAATTTTCATTATTGCAAAATAGGAAATTTGGGGCTATAAAAACCAAAACAAACAAATATAAAAATTATAAATTCCAAAATAAGATTTCAACTTAAAATAATCATATCCATCGAACCAATCTATGGAATTAGAAAAAGAAACCGATTGAAAAGAAGAAAAAAAAAAATCAAGATTACCAAAAAATGAAATAGCAAACCAAACTGGCTACATCAAAAGGTTGTCACCAATGAACCAACCTAATCGACTTGATTCAACGGTCATCGATTCTTTCGGTCGAGTTTGATGTTACCCTAAGGTCTCTACACCTTTGATTGCACATGAATGATGATGAATCAGTGCATCATCAGTTGTACCTTGAAGCATAAACCAACAAGACTTTGAAATAGTGATATCTTGTCAAAAGGAATAAATGAAGATATCAAAGCTTGTGAAGAAGACAGCTTTTGCAAAAGCATCACAAATGCATTTAACAAAATTTAAGAGATTGGGACCCTTCACTGCCAAAGCTTTTCCCTTTTCTCTCTCTCGTGTTGGCTTTGAATTTGGATGAGTGATATTATGTATAAATGGTATATTCTATTCGCCAAATTTATGCTTCTCGAAAGTCACACTGTTTTGTTTTAAATTCTAAACAATTTTTATATAAAGTGATACATTCTTGAAAGACTTTAAAATTGAAAGGTATTTTAAACCAGTCTTAAATTTTATATCAAAATTTTTAAAATTAATAAATCAAAAGTTCTAAATCCTCCTCAAGCAGCTTATTTATTTTATCATCAATGATTTCAATAGTGTTGTCAATGTCATTGGTATTTCCATAATATTTTTAAAAAATATAGAT
The DNA here is from genome assembly GCA_036850905.1 of Luffa acutangula. Classification (NCBI taxonomy): domain Eukaryota; kingdom Viridiplantae; phylum Streptophyta; class Magnoliopsida; order Cucurbitales; family Cucurbitaceae; genus Luffa; species Luffa acutangula. Next base: position 39,715,839 of record CM072087.1, read on the forward strand.
TACCTCATTATCTAAACATCAAAATTTTAATTTATGAAAATAGCAAGAAATTTCAACCTGTCAAATTTTGTGAATACACATGATAGAGAAAAAAATGCCCCCCGCCCCCCAAAAAAAAAAAAAAAAACCCCTACTTAATCCCTAAAATGTTCAAACATTTTATTAAAAAAAAAAAAGCATTTTAACTCTAGTCGATAATATTTTAATTCCTAAATTTTCGATCATTTTATTAAAAAAATTATATATATATATATATGTAATTTTTTTTTTTGACAATTTTATTTATGTCACGTTTGATAACCATTTGATTTTTGAAAAGCATGCTTGTTTTCTCCTAAATTTCCTACCACAACTTTCATCTTTGTTAAGTATCCATTTGAATTTCTAGCCAAATTCTAAAAACAAAAGTTTTTTAAAACTATTTTTTTTTTTCAAAATTGGACTTGATTTTTGAAAACAAGGAAGAAGATTATACTAAAACAAAGAATCTTATAGGTGGAAATAGGTGTGTATAAGCTTGATTTTCAAAAACCAAAAACTAAAAATCAAATGGTTACCAAATACGACCTTAATTACTCAAGTAATTATTAGATTTTTCTTTTTTCTTTCTTTTAAATTCAACCAATAGATAGTGAAAGATCCCATCATCGATCTTAAAAGAGGTCTAAGTGTTTTTATCCATTAACACTATGGTGAACATTGACACCATCAAAATCAAAATAAATATAAATTTATCATTAAAGAAAAATAGAAAATAAAAATAAAGCTAAAGTAAATTTTAGAGGCAATAAAGATATGAATGATGATCATCAAAACACTTCAGATTCTTCAGCTACAAATACAATACAAACACATTTTTTAATTTCTTAAAAAAAAAAAATCATTTTCTTTCGAATCAAATCTAAGTTTCCTTTTCTACCTGGAATTGTCTCGTCACTTCTTCTCCTCCGCCGCTTCCGCGGGCGGGAGCGGCAGAGGAGCAGGGAGGCCGCCGTCAATGCAGCTCTTGCAGCTTCTTTCAACCCACCCTTCAATGTCACTTTCTCCGTCGCCGCCGCCAGAATGCCTCCCGCCGCAGACGCGGGCGAAGATTCCGGCAATGACGCCTAGAATGGTGATTGCCGCCAGCACCACCACCAGCGTCTCGATCGACTGACGAGTACAGTGGCTCGGCTCCACCGCCATCGCCGGTGGTGGCTCCGGCAGCGCCGACATTTGACCATCGAGCTTTATTTGATGTGCTGCTGTTGGCCACATTTAGAAATCTCTGTTTTTTGAAAATTTGTCACAGAGAGAGTGAGAATTGAGAGAGAGAAAGAGGGCAGAGGTTGCAGTTACGTTGCAGAATCTTCTCGTTTATGCTTGAGAATGTGATGTTAAAAACAGCCTTAAATATTATATTATTTTGGAAAGAAAAAAACTTGCCTGCATACGACGGGTATATAGGGATCTCTCCATACCACCATTACAACGTTGACAACTAAGAGAGATAACAAAAAATTTTCATTTTCTCCCTTCCTCTTTCTTACTTGTCAAGATTTTAATGGGGTCTCTACATACCGGTATGCAGACAAGTTTTGTCTACATATCTCATGAAAATTTTGACAATTGAGAAAGAGAAATGTAGAAAATGATAAAAAAAAAAAGATTCTCTCCTAGTTGTCAACATTTTAATGTGGTATATAGGGAGATTTCTACATACGAGTGTGCAGTCTTATTTTGATCATTGTACTTCCAATTTTGGTTCATTTTAGTTCTAATCAAAGTGCCCACCTTGATTTAGTACTTTTTTAGTTGACATTTTGATTCCCATAAACTAGTATTAAAAAGTGTCCATGTGTATAAACTTTAGGTTTTAAATTTTGTAAATAAGGATCAAATTGACCACTTTTTAAGAGTATAGAGAGGTTCAAAATAGACGTTTTGAAAGTACAAAGACTAGAGTGAATAAAAATTAAAAATGAAGAGATTAAAGTGAATAAAAGTTAAAAGAGTATAGACTGGAATGAATGTTTTGAAAGTGTAAGGACCAAAACATATATTATGAAAGTAAGATGACTAAAATGAATAAAAGTTAAAAGTGTAAGGATTGAAATGAATGTTTTGAAAGTACATAAGATCCAAAATGAACCAAAATCAAAATCGAAAGTACAGTAAATCTTTTGATCTAGAGTACAAGCTTTAAGTCAGTTGAGCTAGAGTTTTGTTGGCTTTTTTTTGACAAAATAGGGCCTGTATTAAGAAATAGCTAATATAATCCCCTGTGGGGTACAAAGAGTTGAAGCTTGCTAAGAGCCAACTTGGATATCCAATCAGGATACCTTGTAGTCCATACTTTTGGGTTAGTAGATAAACCCAATCGAGCCAAATCATGTGTCATCCTATTAAAATGACGATTCACATGACAGAATGTTGTCCATTAAAACATATTACTTAATCTGAATGTTATATACCAATGTATCTAAAATTATTATTTATATATATTTATACCTCTGAGGCTCTGACATATAATCCTGGATCCGTCATTGCCTCCATCCCCTATGTTGTAATAAAAAAATTAAAAAAAAACTCGAAAATACATTTATATGAGTCAATCCTCAAAATTATTATGCTTAACAACCCTGAAGCTAAAAAAAAAGTTGGAATTATTGGTTAAAAGTTTTTAGAACAAGGTAAAAGTCTCTATTATGATAAATAAAATTGTACATTTGCTTTATTCTATTTTTCTAAACTTCAATATCAATTTGACTTTATTGTCCAATCTGTGTTAATTACTTAATATAAACAATCATTTGATAATGTTCATTTATGGAGTCTTCCTTCCCAAATAATCATCTGAAAATGTTAATTTATGGAGACTATGAGTTTAACTATATGCACTAAATCTAGTTCAAAGTGGGATATCACCTTAATCCATCTATACTATATATAAAATAGGTTAAGAGGGGAGAATCTTTGTCTTCCTTTTATGCCCTTCCATTTTTATTAAATTTCCATTTTTCCCTTCAATGATGGGACATGACTCTTCGAATTGAGGTTCCGTTGAGAGAAAGGTTGAATAATTGCAATGAATACTGGTAGGACATGACTGTTCAAATGAAGATGTGACTCTTCGAGTGCATGTGTTTGTTCTTTCAAATGTGTGCAATTAATATCGACAAGACATGACTATTTGGTGGAGATAAATACATCAATAGATGCATCAATTCGTGTATGAATGCAATCCATGTATAAAAGCATTAAACTATGTTATACACTTATTTTTTTCGAGTTAGTTCTTCATTTATTATTGGCTTCCATGTGTTCTTCATAGATAAGTGATTTTTTGCAAAACATGTTGTTGTTGATGAGATTCATGAATTTTGTAGCTATATTATTTGCATCTTTAGATTCAAGAGAGTTGTTATTTCATGAAATTTCCCTTATTTCATAAGCATATTATCCATTTCTTTTGTTTTTTTTTTCCACTCAGACAATCAGTTCCACCATTTGAACTTCAATCACTTGTTTCGAAATAGATGAGAAAGGTTAGTCAATTATTATATTCTTTCTCCCTTTTATTTTCATGTGATTGGTTATTTGATTTTACTTAAAGATTGTGTATGAAAGCGCAATAAATTTCTCTCTAAAAAAATTGTGGTTTAAAACTAAAAGTTAAAATTTCACTACATTTTTTAATTCTTCATTCATAATGGAATTACGTTTCTTTCAACGTGTAAAAATTGTAAATACTATAGTATAAAATTGTAGATTGCAATTAATTTTTTTTCTTTTACTATTGTGTATGTTACCCAAAACACACTGCACTTCTTTATCTTTGTGTAAAATTCACTTCATCATAGAATTTCATTAATAGAAATTATAGCGGATGAGTTCATTTAACCTATTAATTACAAAATTGTCATAATCTTTTGATTTTCTCATTCGTAGGATTTCATGCATTTATTTCAATTTCTTTCTTCCTTAATTGACCTTATTTCATTATCTAATTATAATAATATTAATTTTTTTTTCATATGACAGACGACTACCCAAGATGGTAACTTTTTTTAAAAAAAATTTAATTATAGATATTTTTATAAATATCAATCTCAATTTGTTCCTTTTATTATGTAGCAAATCATGATGATTTCTTTTCAATTTTAGTCCCACGTTTGCTTTGGTATTCTTAAATTTTTTTTTTTTGCCGTCTGCTTTAGATTCTTAAAAATTTGATTTTCATCATTTTCCTTCTAAATAATGTTTCTTATTTTGTCGTCTGCTACCATTTTCGACCATTTTGGTTTTTTTTTTTTTTGCCGTCTACTACCATTTTTTGTTTTTTTTGTTTGTTTTTCCAGATATATGAAATCGGCTTCCATTTTTCATTAATTCCATTAACCTATTATTCTTAGCAATATTATATTTTTCATTCGATAATATATAAGTTGTTCCAACCAATATTTGTATCTTTTTTTTTTTCTTTTGGATATAAACGAATTTCATATACCTGTTTGTAAGTGGTATATATAAACGACTTATGAAAAAACAAATTTCATACCTGTTTGTAAGTGGTATATATTGGTACAAAATTATCCTGTATGTATTAGAATTATGAATAAATGAATTTCATACGTGCTTGTAAGTGGTATATATCGGTACATAATTATCATGTTTGTGTTAGAATTATGAATAAACGAATTTCATACCTCATATGAAATAACTATGTTAGTTAGCTAAATAAAAATACCCAATATGGAATAACTATGCCAGTTAGAATTTATTTAAAAAACTAAAATTTGAGACAGACAAAACTAATTATGGAGAAGTTTCAAAATTCATATCGGGTATTTAAAATTCCATACCCGGTATTTAGAAATCCATACTGGGTATTTAACAGGGAATCGCAGAAGATGTAGAAGCAAAGATTTCAAAAAGAAAATCAGTTGCAACAAATAAAAAAAAAAACAAAAACAAAAACAAAAACAAAAGATGAACGAAAAAACAGAGGGTATTTTTCTAGAAACCAAACGCCTTCCGACGTAGTAAACCAAAAGCATAAACAAAAAAAAATGGGGGGGGGGTATTTTTTCAGTAAACCAGATGAAAAAAAAAAAAAAAAACCAGACCTATACACAAAAAAAAAAAAAAAAAAAAAAAAAAAAAAGACAAAACCAAAAACCCAAATACAAATTAATTATGTGTATGAATGTCATTTAATATAACCCAGTGACCTCAATGGAATTAATATATACAAGTTTTTTCATTTGGAGAATGTATAATATAAACTAAAAGAACCTTCAATGTGCTTATTTTCAGCATTAAGAGATGTTCTGTAATGAACATGCAAAATCAGAAAGAAACCCAAAAAACATACTTTATTTTGCTTATAAATTCGGGGTATTTTTCTCTTTTTGTTGCTCTCGACGCTGAAGAACTCATGGCGCTAAAGAACTCGAAACCCTAACTCCCTGCGATGGATAAGAACGCCGGCAACAAAGATGGAAAAAAATCGCCTTGAAGAAGAAGAAAGAAATTCACGATTTTGTAGAAGGAAAATACGTGATTTGAGGAAATTTGTTTTAAATACCAAACGATTTCTCCCATTTTTTGTTCTTTTTTTCTTTTTTTTTTAACACAGGTAAATGGTTTTTTTCCTTTTCTGTCTTTTCTTTTTTTTTTTTAATTTTTTTTTATTTTGAATATCAGAGGGTCAAAACGGTAAATGGGCTACATTTAATTAAAACGGGTTGGACTGGAATGAAATTTTCAAGGATTATCGACAAAAGTGAAATATATAGACTGCTTTTAGCCCATTCTTGTAGATACCCCTTTTATTAAATATTCTTTTTTCAGTTGCATGAAATTTTATATTGAGATTTTCTTTTTTATCGTTTATTTTACTGGTTGTGTTTGTCATTTGATGGATTTTATACTATTTGTAAGTGATTTTTATATGATTAACTTTTTCTTTGACATACATGTTCAACCGTGTGCGTGGATTTTTATGCATATAATATGACTTTTCTTATAAATAATTACTTTATCTAACAATTAGCAATCATCATTAGTGTAATTTTTTTTTTATTTCTTTTTCACTTATTTGATGAAAGTTTCTTTTTCATCAGTGTATATTTTTTAGGATTTTTTTAATTAATATTATTTATTTAAATACTTATTCTCAATATATTATTGTTTTGAAACTTATTAGCAAAATATTGTGGTTTTAATTTAGCGCTTGTAGGTCGTCTCTTACGTGGTTGCATCAAGAGACGATATGCAATCGTGGCCATTATTTTAAAAAAATAAATACGCGTGTAGGTCGTCTCTACCCAAATGCGTAAGTTAAAAAAAATCCCGCTCTTAGGTTGTCTCTACCCAAACGCACGCTTGTGGGTCGTCTCTTGACCCACACTGAAATTTGAAAATAACTACCGTAACGATCCGTCTGCTGTAATAAAGGTATCAGTAGGTCGTCTCTTCAAGAGATGATCCATTGAAATTTTTTTAAAAACATTTTCATCTTTCCTTCTCACCGCGGAACCGAGCCCCACATCGATTTTTCTCTCCGTTTCCGGCATCTTTATGTGTTTTCAGCCCCAGATCTTCCTTACATCTACCGTGCATTCGATTTCTTTATCATAATAGAAGCCAAAACGTGAGTCTTTGTCCCGTTTTGATAGGAAAACGCCAAAAATCCGAGGACCCACTATGTAAGTAAAATTTCTTCATTTTTTTAATTGTGATTTTTTTTTGTTCTTTTGTTGTGTTTTACTTAAATCTAGTGATTGAATGTGTTTTATTTGTATTGTTATGGGTGAATTTGGACCTAGTCCTAAGAAAGTCAGAATGATAGAAGCCTAATGAAGAAACAAGCCCACGGAGGCCCAATGAGCCTGAATCAATCTCTAGGGCTACTCACCCCCTAAAAGGAAGGGAAAAACCCTAATTTCAGCTATAAATAGAAGAGGTTCACCCCAAGTCAAGGGGACTAAACTTGGTACCTATTTTCTTCCTCTATATTATTACTTTCTTGCTTCACTTTTATGATCTCCCAACTGACTTAAGCATCGGAGTCGGTGTGGCAAGCACCACGCCGGTGCTTAGTTTTCTCTTGTTTTGCAGGCCACGTCTTTCCCATTCAAATAAATTTACCGTTGATGTCATGTGAAGGTCAGGTGAGTCCCTTAGCCAAATTTTGGCATCAACAGTTGGCGCCGTCTGTGGGGGATAGACTACAAATTCATTAAAATTGGCCGACCCAAACTCCGACGTGTTCCACCTCGCCTCCACTGACCATCACATACAAACGAGAGGCAACTCGTTACTCTAGTAATCCAAAGTCGAAATGTACTGCGTCATTGTACCAGTAACGATCACATCCACATACTTGGTGTTGGGGTCAGGTCCTTGTGATGATTCCACACTAGTAGTTTTTACCGCGTTCGCACTCGACGAAATCGGTCAATTTGGAGTCGGGTTTGAGCAATTTCTTGAGCGATTCGAAAATGGGTTGGTCGTTGATTTTGGGACTCAAGGTCCCAGTTCGAATAGCTTCGTTGGCACGGTGGAGGAGGCCGCAGAGGAGCTGCACGTACATGCTCTTGAAGGTGTCGGGGCAGAGGATGGCTTTGTTGGGTTTTGATTATGGAGGGAGGTTCTTTTTTTTTTCCCGCCGTGCGCAGATCCCCAGATGAAAAGGAAAGTGGTTGCGGCAACTGTTGGGATTTATGCCCTAAAACTCGTAGATAGTGAATGTAACCGTTGACCGGATATTAATGAAATAATATTGATATATTTTTCCATTAATTGTTATTAGTTATTTTATATGTCTTTGCCTAATAATAACCCTAATCCAATAAACTAGACATCCAAGGTTGTAATATGAGTCTTGAACTATATGTAGTGACATATGGGATCATTGTTCAAGAAACAGCCTAAAGGGTCTATAGTATAGGGATAAGACTGGGTGCCTTATCCTGGTAACACTATGGATACGACCCACTTTGTATTTGATACAAACGCTGCGACCCAACGCGTTCGTGTAGGAGACATGCGAGTGGGGGTATCCTATGCAATGAGTTTGCATAAGACTGGACCGCGAAATAGTAACCACTGGTTATAACACCGTTAACTAGTTGGTTTTCTATTTCACTAGGACGACCTAGACAACTTAGTCTTAATCCTGAGTTGATTATGGACTCCTGCTCATGAGAGATTGTCTTTTGATTTGTATGGGTGAGAGTGGCCAATACGCCGACTCAATAAGCCTACCACTTTGGGGACAAGACCGAATGGGGAGCTGGGAACATAATCGTACAAGATGGAATTCACTCCTTCCCGACTTTAGGGAAGCAAATGAGTGTTCCCTTAAGTGGTTACTCCGAGTCTTGAACAAAGGGCCCTACCCTCTCAATGGCACGAGAGGGTTTTCTGTTTGATGGTTGGACCACAAAGATGTTGTTCATTAGAGGAGAATTGGTACTTAAGGAAATAGAGGTAACCCAGGGGTAAAACGGTAATTTGACCCAGCTGGTGTTACGGACACTCGTGAAGGACTAACTAGTCGATATTGGTCTAGATCCGTGGACACAGAAAATATGTCTGCAGTGAGAAGAGTGCAACTGTGAGTCTATAGTGGAATGTACACACAGTTAACGAATATTGATTAATGTGGTTAATGAGTTTGACCAATTAATCTCACATCGTTGGAGCTTCTGATCTGCAGGTCCATTAGGTCCCACTGGTAGCTCGTAAAGTAATTTGAGGCAACTAAGTAATAAAAGTAAATTGAAAATGTTCAATTTATTAAGAGAAATAAATATAATATATATTGATATATTATTATGAGAGAAATTAATATTTGAAAAGTTCAAATATAAATTTATGGAAGTTTGAAAGAGTTCAAAATAATGAATTAATTAATTTAAGGCCTAAAATGCGTTTGGGCAAATTAATTAATTCTAGGCCGGGAATTAAATATGTGATATTTAATTGGTGGTTAATTAATTAAAGAATTCATTAACCGGGAATTAATCAATTATGGAAATAATTAATCACTTAAGGAAGTGATTAATCATTTATGGAAATGATCTAATCACTTATGGAAGTAATTAGTCATTTGTGGAAAAGATTAATCAATTATGGAATTGATTGATCATGATTGATTAATTAAGGAATAAGATTGAATCAATTATGGAAAAGATTGATTTAATTGAATATTTTATTCATGGCCTCTCTTCTATAAATAGAACACTAGACCTAATTGGTCATGACATTTGACACTCTTGAAAGACAAGACCTAGAATTCTCTCTAGCCTCCCTCTTAGAGAAAGACTCCCACAAGTCTTTTGCCTCCTAGACTTAGAGACATACCGGTGTAACCTCTGTGGTGATTGTGTCAATCAAAGAAGAATTTCCAGCGAAGAAAACCTTAAAGCGGCTGCTGCGTTTTCGTTCGTGGAGCGTCGTTGGCGAAGAACGGTCAAGTCTACAACGGAGGTTTGTAACGGTTCTTCCTCTTTTCTTTAGAAAAGTTTTAAAAATAAATTTAGATTTATTTTAGCATGTTTAAACCGATTTTATAGCGGCTTTAAAAGTTGTTTAAAGTTTTATTTGAGTTATCGTAACGGTATTTTAATGTTAATTAATATACGGCGTAAGGTCCAATCGATGCGCTTCCGCTGCGTGGGGACTTTTATTCCCTTCAGCAACAATATGTGAGCTAAAAAAAGGGGTAAGTAAAAGTTTACAAGCCTGGGGCTTATTTTTTATTTGATAAAAATATGAATATACAATAAGGAGTCAGTGAGTTCTAATGATTTCAATTCCATGCTATATTATATTCTGTTGATTCGTGTTAAATTTTAGTATATTTTTATTTATATGCCATTAAAACTCAAATTGAATTGAGTTGAAAAATGGTTAGAATTGATTATACGGTTGCTTCAACGACATTAAGATTGATTTGAAAAATGAATTGAGATAAATCCATGTAGTTTTAAATGCATGATATTAGAAGTAATTCAAATTAAGTTTAGATTTGTGTTTAGATAAATTATCTATATCCAAAAGTTGTAGATTTAAACTTGTATATATATATATGATTTGATTTGGTCGCATGAGATTTGATTCTAATTTAATTAAAACTAATTAACTATTTGCCCAAATCATAATTGTTAGTTTATGTGTGGGAGTATATTTGAAAAGATTGAGTATTATATATTTGGTTTGACTTGGATAAAGATTTGATTTTCTCTCTAATTTATAATTATAGTTAGATATTTCGTTGAAGATATTTTGTTGATAATTCATATTTTAGATTAGAATTATCTAATTTAAAAATTGTAGATTTGATGTATCTATCATTCAATGAATAAATAGATTGACTGGTCATATTTCAAACTTCCCATTTAAGTTTGTTTAGTCTAGTTTTTTTTTTTTTTAAATAATATTACCTGGGCTAAATAAAGAGTCAAAATTAAAGTAGACTATATAAATAAATTATTTATTTACTTCATAAAAACTCTTCTATGCCATCTTTATATTACAAAGATTTTTATTTCTAATTCTGAGTTCAACAATATGAGGTGAGAAATTCAAGTGGTTTGAAGATATAGCTCATATTAGCCCAACAAAGGGTTTTTACTATTTCATGGGCGGTTTGAAGATATAGCTCATTTAATGCAAACTATTCATAATTTGCAAGTTAGTTATGTTTCAATCAATGACTAGTCTTTTTCCCCATATCAACATAATGTTGTCTACTAACGATGTTTTACGAGGGAACATGACATGCAGAAATCCCGAGCAGCTGGGCCAAAAGTCCTTGTAGGAGTGGCAATGCCTATGCTCCTAGGGCAACGACATGACGAAAAGTCCTTGTAGGAGTGGCAATGCCTATGCTCCTAGGGCAACGACATGACGAAAAGTCCTTGTAGGAGTGGCAATGTCTATGCTCCTAGGACAACGACATGACGAAAAGTCCTTGTAGGATACTCCTAGGGCAACGACATGATGAAAAGTCCTTGTAGGAGTGGCAATGCCTATACTCCTAGGGCAACGACATATGAAAAGTCCTTGTAGGAGTGACAATGCTTATACTCCTAGGGCAACGACATGATGAAAAGTCCTTGTAGGAGTGACACTGCCTATACTCCTAGGGCAACGACATGATCAAAAGTCCTCGTAGGAGTGACACTGCCTATACTCCTAGGGCGCTTGGTGGAATGACAGCATCTATACTCCCCGTTGCAAACAGTGGCTAGCAGGCCCTTGTGAACGGAGCCGTATCAATAGGAAAAGGTGTAGGGGGCTTCAAAGCAGTAACCACACTTGTAGTTGAGACCAAAACCTAAGATACTTCGCCAGAAGAGTCTTTTTGCAAGATAACAAATTGACACATGAGAGAATTATACTCTTAAATTGAGCTTAAGGTGTTTTGACTTATATCAAAGTGGTCACCCCTGAATCCCAATTCAAGAGTGGGGGCTTAATGTTATGAGTGAATTTGGACCTAGCCCTAAGAAAGTTAGAATGATAGAAGCCTAGTGAAGAAACAAGCCAACGGAGGCCCAATGGGTCTGAATCAATCTCTAGGACTACTCACTCTCCTAAAAGGAAGGGGAAAACACTAATTTCAGCTATAAATAGAAGAGGTTCACCCCAAGTCAAGGGGACTAAACTTGGTATCTATTTTCTTCCTCTATATTATTACTTTCTTGCTTCACTTTTATGATCTCCCAACTGACTTAAGCATCGGAGTCGGTGTGGCAAACACCACGCCGGTGCTTAGTTTTCTTTTGTTTTGCAGGCCATGTCTTTCCCATTCAAATAAATTTACCGTTGATGTCATGTGAAGGTCAGGTGAGTCCCTTGGCCAAATTTTGGCATCAACATGTATTATTAGATTAATCCCGAACGATCGAAAACTTTCGAAATCCATCAAATATGTAAGTATTTTATTAGTAAATTATTTGTTTATTGTGATATTTTTTGTTGGTTGGATTTGTTTATTGTGATAATTTTTGTTTGTTGAATCATTGAAATATCTCAATTAGTTAGTTTAATTTTTGGAATTATTAAATTAGAATTTAAAATTTAGTTGGTTAGTTTCTCAATTAGGTTATTTGTAAATAAATTATGAAAAAAATTAATGTTTGAAAATTTAATTGTAGGGTAATTATACTTAATTTAATTAAATAGATTACTGTTTGAGTTTAATTACTGTAGATAATTAATAGCTTATTGTTTGAAGTTAATTAGATAACTAAAGTATGTTTCTATCTAATTGATTTATTTTTTATTCGGAAAAATACACTTTTGGTCCCTGAGGTTTGGGTTAAGTGACACTTTAGTCCCTGAGTTTTCAAACTCAACAAAAATACCCCTGAGGTTTGAGATAAGGAGCACTTTGGTACCTTCCATCAAATTTTCTGTTAACTTTTAACGGTTGCTGACGTGGCACTATTATTTTAATATAAAAAATTATTTATTTTATTTTCTTAAATAAAAATATTAAAAAAATAAAATATTAATATTTAATTATTTTTTTATTCTTTCTCCCTTTCTCTCTCTTCTTCTTCTTTTCCATCTTCTCCATCTTCTCCTTCCTCCTCCTTCTTCTTCCTATGTCCAGCGACCGGCGGCAACCGCTCGCCGCCGCCGGTGACCTTTTTTTTTTTTTTCCTTTTCTCTTCTTTCCTCTTTTTCTCTTCTTTCTTCACTGATTTTTAAAAAAATAAAATAAAAAAAAAGAAAGGGGAGGGAGGTCCCTCCTCCCTCCTCCGTGTCCGACACCAGAGACGAAGGAGGGAGGTCCCTCCTCCCTCCCCCGTCCCATGGAGGGAGGAGCGACCACCCTCCCTTTTTTTTTTTTTTTTAAATCAGTGAAGAAAGAAGAGAAAAAGAGGAAAGAAGAGAAAAGGAAAAAAAAAAAGGTCGCCGGCGGCGGCGGCGAGCGGTGGCCACCGGTCGCCGGACATAGGAAGAAGAAGAAAGAGGAAGGAGAAGGTGGAGAAGATGGAGAAGATGGAAAAGAAGAAGAAGAAGAAGAGAGAGAAAGGGAGAAAGAATAAAAAAATAATTAAATATTAATATTTTATTTTTTTAATATTTTTTATTTCAAAAATTAAAATAAATAATTTTTTATATTAAAATAATAGTGCCACGTCAGCAACCGTTAAAAGTTAACAGAAAATTTGACGGCAGGGACCAAAGTGCTCCTTATCTCAAACCTCAGGGGTATTTTTGTTGAGTTTGAAAACTCAGGGACCAAAGTGTCACTTAACCCAAACCTCAGGGACCAAAGTGTCACTTAACCCAAAAGTGTATTTTTCCCTTTTTTATTTCATCATAGAAAATGGAAGATAAGTGTCTGGCATTTGTTTTGCATACAAATGGTATCATGATTGATGGTGTTAATAGGATTGAATATGACCAACCAGCCTGTGGAGTTTTTATTGTGAATCCCTTGGTATAGATGTGAGAGTCAATCAGTTAGAGATAGTGTATAGACACCCTAAGGTAACAATATAAGGTTCTGTAAGGTATATGCCAATATCAATTCCTAACGACTAGACAATGAAGTTAATGTTCTCAATTGCGTTTCCTACCCAAAATTTAGTGCATTTATATGTTACTATAAGGAGGGTGGACATGGATGCACAAAATTTAGGAGAAGACCCTAGCCAATGTGTTGACTTGAGTCAATGTCTTGATCCTGAGCCCGAATTAGTGGTGCCTCCACATGATGGTGAAGATGTAGTGGTAGATAATACTTTTAAAGAGATGAGAACAGAGACAGACGATGAACTTGAAAAATTTGACTTCGATGGTTGTGAACATATTATCCCATCAGAAACATTCAATCAATTGGATATGAATGTCATAGATAGTATTGCAGAACATGATCCCATTGTTGCTCCTATGGTTGTTCAAAATAATTTATCATATAAGGGGTTGATATGCCAAGACAAAGAAATTCTTCAGCATTTGACAAAGTGTTTTGCTGTTAAGTGTCATGCACCGTACGAAGTAGTTGAGTCAACCCCATCCATATGGACAGTACGATGTAAAAAGTGGGAACTGTTGGATTGGTATGGCAACCCTAGAGGGGTGAATAGGGTTTAATTAATTTTTTTTTTCTAAATTGACCCAATTAAACTAATTAATACACTTTTTATAAACAATAAGAAATATTCAATTTATGCAACAAATAAGATGACAAAAAATGTGATAATTTAATTTTATCAAATTTCACAAATAAATATAAAAAAACAAGCTAAAACATGCAATAAATTACTTAAATTAATTGCAAAAATAAAAAGGAAAGAGTTAGAGAAGAAGACACCGTAATTTTTATAGTGGTTCGGTCAAACTCGACCTACTCCACTCTCCAAGCGCCTCTTGAGAATTTGAATGAAAACATTTTGACTCTTTCCACGGATTAGAGCCCAACCGTTACACCACCGCTCCTATTACGAGTTCAAGAGCAAACCCGATCCTTTCCACAGGTTAGGATCAAACCGTTACAAATGTTGGAATCTTGAGGAACACAATGCAACTCTCAATAGAGTGGATTTACAATTATAAGCACTCAACAAATTGATCCTCACAATACAATAAAACTTTCTCAATAATAAGATGAAAAGAAAAAAATTGAGAGCTTGGAGAGAGCAATAATGGAAGCTTTGATTTTTGGAGGATTGTAAAATGTAAAATTATGTTGGTTAAAATTTGGAGAGGAAGAAGGTTTATAAAGAGAGGGAAATGAGGTAAAAAATTGAATTTAAATTTGGACCATTGGATTTGTGTAAAAGAAAAATGAAGGGTGGAGATTAAAAGAAATTCAAAATAATAAAGTAAAGGGAAAAATACACTTTTGGTCCCTGAGGTTTGGGTTAAGTTACACTTTGGTCCCTGAGGTTTCAAACTCAACAAAAATACCCCTAAAGGTTTGAGATAAGGAGCAATTTGGTCATTGCCGTCTAGTTTTCTGTTAAACCCTAACAGTTGGCTGACGTGGCACCATTATTTTAATAAAAAAA
The DNA here is from genome assembly GCA_036850905.1 of Luffa acutangula. NCBI lineage: Eukaryota > Viridiplantae > Streptophyta > Magnoliopsida > Cucurbitales > Cucurbitaceae > Luffa > Luffa acutangula. The sequence continues at coordinate 39,730,865 of CM072087.1, forward strand.
TTATTATTTTTTCATTTTTTTAATAAAAATAATAATAATATTAATTTTAAAATATATTTTTATTTCTTTTTTATTTCATTTCTTCTTCAACACTCCCATCATCACCAACCTCCCCTTCTCCTTCAAACCAAAGCTCCCGTCGTCGTCGCCGTCCGCCGGTCAACGCCGTCGTCGGCGGCCGCCCACCGCCGCCGGCATTGTTTTTCTTTGTTTTTCTTCTTTCTTTCCTCTCACTCACCGTCTCCCTCATCGTTGCCAGAAATTACTGGAAAATCGCCCCATTCACCTTCGATCACTCATCTGTTAGAACGCCGACCACGACCCCTGTTGCACAACCGTGGATATTGCCGGAGAAGACGCCTGCGAACGCCATTGAACCCTAACCACGAATGCCCGCGAACGCGACCACGAACGCCGCGAACGTCCAGATCTGGGTTTTGGGTCACGTACGCCGCGAACGTACGACTGCAAATGGGAACGCCGAGAACACCGAACGTAAACGCCGCGAACGCCGACTGCAAAAGCGAACGCCGAGAACACCGACTGCAAATGGCGCGAACGTGTCCAGATCTGGGTTTTGGGTCACGAACGCCGCAAACGCCGACCACAAACGCTAACACTGAGCACTGGTTTTAGATCTGGGTTTTGGGTCACGTTTCGCGCCGACGATGTCCCTCTCCCTCTTCTTTATTTAAAAAAAAAGAAAAGGTGAAGAAATGGAAGAGAAGAGAAGAGAGAAGAAAAGAGAGAGAAAGAAAGAAAAAAAAAATCACCGGCAGTCGGCGGCTGCCTATCGGCGAACGGCGGCGGCCGGCCACCGGAGTTGGAGAAGAAGAAGTTGGGGAAGAGGAAGAAAGAGAGTGAGGGATAAATAATTAAAATAAAATAAAATAATAATATTTTTATTATTTTAATATTTTTCATTTAAAAAATTTTAAAAATATTTTTTTTATTAAAATAATAGTGCCACGTCAGCAGCCGTTAGAATTTAACAGAAAAATGGACGGCAGGGACCAAAGTGCTCCTTATCTCAAACCTCAGGGGTATTTTTGTTGAGTTTGAAACCTCAGAGACCAAAGTGTAACTTAACCCAAACCTCAGGGACCAAAAGTGTATTTTTCCCTAAAGTAAATATAAACTATATAATAAAAATAAAAAATATATTTTTTTAATTAAACCTTTCAATGGTAAATAATAATAATAATAATAATAATAATAATAATAATAATAATGAATGAATGAATGAGAGTTAACGGTAAAAGAGATTTTTAAAAAAATTATTATATATATATATATATACTGCAATTAATGCATTTGATTGATTTTGATTTTTTTTTTTTTTTTTTTTTTTTTTTTTACGTTTGACACATTATATTTTTAAATAAAATAATATAATTATATAATAAACATATGTTTAAATAATCAAAAGGCCATGTGTCACTCTTTCATTGCTCCACGTGTCACCGTCGGATTGGTCCATTGACGCTGACTCAGTCGCCACGTCATCTGCACTGGTATTTAAGCTTGTTTCGACTATAATTTCTTCATTTTAACTTCGATTTGAGTGATTCAAGAGGCGTTGGAATTGTTGTTCCGAGCTCTACAATATGGGCACATTAAAACACTAATTTTTTTTTAGTAATTAAAAATTGGGTTTGTTATTGTCGCTACGAGTATGTGACGAGGAGCGACCGACTTTGTTCCCAAGAGGAGGAAAATGGAGTCGCCACCAGTCCTAATTTAGAGGGTGTGACTGGGCACCAAAAATGGTCTGCAAATAAAAGATTTAAGGTTCGGGGGTCTTTTGTGTATGGGGAAGGTATTAGCACCCCACAACACTCGTTCAAAGAACGAAATTTTATTTTTCTTGTGTTATTTAAAGAAATTGACAATTGTAAATACTAAAGAAGAATTTTTTTATTGCTTTTTTAAACGTCCGATATTTTACTTCTCATTATTCCTTAAATAAATAATGAGCAATAATTATGGGTGGCATAAAGCCATTAAAAATTTGTATGAATTTAATTTGGCATCCCAAATTTCAATTCATTATGTCTTAAGAATATTAGGAAAGTCAATATCTTGATTTCCTAATTTCCGTCATAGGAAAGTTTTTTTTTTCTTTTTTTAAAAAAATGTTTGGTTTATTAATTTTAAAATTTGTGTGAGTAAAGAATATTTTTTTTTAAGAAAAACTCTTAATTAATTTTATTTTTTTAAAGAAGTGACCTTTTATGGAAAACAATTTTAAAATTGATTTATTATTTTGAAAATAAGGTTTATGGAACAATTTTAGCAAAAACTTTTAGTACATTCATTTTAAAAGAAAATGTCTTTTATAAAATATGTTCAGACATTTTTTTTATTAATATTGTAATTATTAAAACTTATTATTGAAATATAGTTAGTTTGAAACTTATTATTATAATATTATAGTTTTAAATTTTCGATCAAAGGTCGTCTCTTGAAGAGACAACCTTGAAACATGTGTCGCACGCCATCTGACGTGACAATAATTTTTTTTAAAAAAAAGTTCGCAGAGGTCGTCTCTTTAAGACACGACCTCCTATCAAATGTAGTATTGTTGTTGTGGTGAAGGCGTGACCTTTCTTTCTCCCCTTTCCATGTTCATTTCCCAGCAGTTGTAATCTTTTATTTTTCTTTTTCGTTTCTAGTTTTTTATTTTAAAAAATATAAGCAGTTTTTTATTTTCTTTTTACTTGTTTCACTTTTATTTGAAACTAGATTTTCCATACGTGCGTTGCACGTGGTTTTTCATGTTTTTCACATTGATTTAAATATTTAATTTGAATACATAATGATGAAAGAATGATGAATGTTATTTGGTACCAACCTAGCTATAACTATTCATATATCTATATGAATAGTTAATGAAGTAAGCAAATAAAAAAGGTTAACACGTGGTATTTTCATTCACCTAGTTTTTTAACACGTGCCTTGCACGTGGTATTTCTAATTATTTTATAATATTGAAAGTATTTTCTTTTCATTTAATCATATGTATAAGAATAATTTTATAAAAAAGGTTGCATATATATCTGACACTCTCACTTATACTTACAATAGAATAAAAAAATTATAAAGTAGTGTATAATTTTTCAAACAACAATTTTTTATAACATAGAAGAGACAACAAAAAAAAAAAAAAAATAATGTGTGTGAAAAAAAAGATTTCTTTATATGGTTGGAGAAGTTCAAAATTATTTAAATTTGCAAACTTTTAAAAGTCTATTATATGATTACAGATATATTCATAAATTTTGTTATTCATTTTTAAGAATAAATTGAAAAAACTTGTAAAAACCTAAATTAAATATTATGTATTTAATGAAATGTAATATATATTAAAAATTTTGTAATAATGGTTAATTTGACTGATTATACCTAAATAGAAATCTTATTTATTTTAAGAAAAAAAAATCTTTTTAGTAATTTTTTTTTATTTAATACTTAAAAAATGCTATTTGAAATCTTATTTATTTTAAGAAAATATTTGTAATTTTTTTATTTTTAGTTATCTTTTATTTAATACTTAAAGAACACTATTAAAAAAATAAAAGATAATATAAGCATTTTTTTATTATTGTGATTTTATAGAGAAAATCAATGAATATATTCATGTACTATAAATTAAACTTTAAAAAACATAGAATATAAACAAAAAATCACAACAATTATCATTATTATTTAAAAGAAGCTAAATACATTTATAAAAGAGAGAATAATTGTGCACTTAACTTAAAAACACCATTATTTTTTTTAAAAAAAAAAAAACTTAAAAACATCATTAGGTTTGACTTCAATTGACATTATATCATTTTTAAGCTTTGCATATCAAATCTTCTTTTAAATTACAAAAATATTAGCATTGCAACACAAAAGTAAAGTCAAAGAAAAATGTTAAATTAAGCAATCTAATAAAAGTTATAAGGCAAAGCAAGACAATAAATAAAATAAGAAAAAAAAAAACTAAGTAGAAGAGAATGCTCAAGTGTTTGTTAAAAAAAAAAAAAAGTTGGAGAGGGTTCTTCATATAGTTTTTTTTTTAATTTATTTATTTTTTATTTTTTTTATGCCCGAGGATAGGAGGGGTACATGAATGAATGGAGAGACCACATTCGAATAAGAAGAATCCTGAGGACATGAAAGTATGGTCAAGATAAACATAAAATAATTTATAGTGACTACCTATATATATATATCAACACCTTCCTTTTTGGTAGTTCAAGAACTGCAAAGTTTAAGCGTGCTTGACTTGGAGACGTTCTATGTTGGGTGACTTCTGGGAAATTTTACTAGCAAGCATGTGAGTTAGGACAAAACATCCTAATTAAGGATAAAAGGGTCCAAATATGGTCATCCTCCTTAGTCACTTTTTAAAATAGTAAGATAAGATACATAGTCTAAAATTTATTTTTCTTACTTCTTGAGATCCAAATTTATGTATTAATTTTGAACAATATAATTATCTACTATTTTTGTTTCATCTTTTGATTTGTCTATACCTATCTTTAGCCACAAAACCTTAAGAAAAAGTCATAAATGTTTTAAATAGATTAACAATTTTATAATTAAATTTTGAATTTATTATTTTTGGAAATATTCTTTTAGAGAGGGATAATTTGTTTGAGGAGAAAAAAAAATCAAACATTAATGTAGGGAGAGATTTTTATTTACAACGTACCAAGAGAAATTTGAATGGGTTAAAGATGGTGGAAGAGAGAGAAATGTATTAAAGAGAGAGGACGTATTGTTGAGAGAGAGAAACTAATAAATTGGGTAGAAGAGAAGGGCATGTAGAGTTAAATTGGTGGGAGAGAGAAATGTAGAATTAAGATAGATATAAATACTTAAATGAAACACTTCAAGGACAACTAAGTCATTTTTAAAAAAACCAAGGTTAATATTGTCCAAAATAAGTTTCTTCCTCATTTTTACTTTTATATATACTAGTTGAAAACACGTGCGATGCACGTGATATTTTACCGTTTTATTTTTAAAGTATAAAAGATATAAAAATAAACTCAAATTTTCTAATCACTAACTTATACCATGCAATACATTTTATTATTGTTAAAATTAAAAAATAAAATTACAAGTTGGGGCAGGTTACTTAGATTAGTTAAGTTACTACAATTTATGTTTATTTCACCTTGTAGCAGTCAAATCTCATGGCACCTTACTCCACTATCTCCAACTCCAAGTTGTAGTTCAATCGAAATGTAATTTTTTTTTTTAAATCATCGAAATGTGAACTTATTTTCTTAATAATATAACTAATAAATATTGACCCACAAAAGCACAAGTATCTCCTCCTTGTCACTCATTTTGTTGCACCTTGACATTGAAGTCAAAGCAAAAGGAGAGAATTACAAAGCTAGATTTGTTTCCAACCGGATTCAAAATCGATATGTTATAGATACAGAAAATCATGAAGATATGAAATTGTTTTTTGAACTTAAATGTAGTTTAGTAATGTTCTTAGACAATAGTGTCGATTATTGCTTAATTGTTGGACTATATTTGTATTTATGAACGTATTGCAAAAAAGATGAAAGATTAAGGAGCACAGTTGGTATATATTTTAAAGAACAAAATTTAAAATCAAATGGATGAAAAACTAAAATGAGAATATATATATATATATATATATAACGAATGTGGAAGAAACGTTTTTTTAGACACTTTTTATCCTTAGTTATTTACTAAATATCTAAATTGGCCTTTTTAAAATCCTATTAACATTTTAAAAAGAAAAAAAAAATTAACCCACTATTGTAAATTGTGGTTAAATATTGGCACCCCACCTTCCTAATTTGTTGTTAAAGATCAGAAAATTAACCGTAAAACTAAAAAATAATAAATGTAAGCAAATGAAAGGGTTTGAGATATCAAACAAATTTATTGCCACATAGATTAAATTTAAAACTAAAAATTGTGTTAAATATGTAAAAAAAAAAAAAAAAAAAAATTGAAACATAAAGATAAAATATTTTTGCACAAAAATTGAATCTATAATTAAATTAATAAATTGTATCATTAATGAGATATATTTATTCACGGGAAGAGATTATGTGGAAATGTAAAAGTGCAATGGTAAATTTGGTATGTATAATTTTAAATGAGGGGGCAAAAGTGGAATGTTGAATTTTTAATTTGAAGTTTTTAAATAATATACAATTGTTTGTAAAATTTTATTTATGTAATAAAACTTTGTTTTTATGACAGTAAAGTTTTAAACATTGTTAAAAAAATAAAAATAAAAAAAATCTAAATATACATTATGAATTTAGGCACTACATATATGTCAAACCAACTCACGTATTTTGTTGTAGCCATACAAATTGTCCAACTTCTTCATGATTCTGTTCTTCATTTTTCTTTATCGTTGTCATCCTCAATGAGTGAGGCTCCGATCTAGAGAAGGCGATCTTCATTCATTTGAAGGTGGAATCAATTTTATCAATAGATCTAAAGAAGGCGAGAACTGTGAAAGGCGTCTTTGGCACTGTGAGGCTCTAATCTTCCATTGTAGTTGTTGACAACGATTCTTTGACAAATCAAGTGCTTGTTTGTCAGATTCATCACCTTGGACCTTTTATGGTGTCTTTCTTTGATATTGACCAAATAAATAGACTTTTCTACTCTGGTTTTTTGGTGTGGGCAAGAAAAAAAGAGATACTTATATATAGAAAAAGGAAGGAAGTTGAACCATTAATGAGAAGAGGAGAGTGGGTACGTTGAGAAACCCAATAGTCCAAGAAGCTTAATGGGTTTTTATGATTTCATGATTTAATTCATTTTCATCATTTATTTTCAAGAACATCAATGAAAATGTAACAGCTAAAACATATAACTCTCCATAATTAGTTTTAATCATGAAATGATATTCGTTTATCACTCAATTAAATTATAAACGACATTTGAAGGAAGGAAAAATTGTATTTGAATGACAAAATTGTCACCAAAGTAATAGTGACAATGAATAAAATGAAAGGACAAATTGGTCACAAAAAGTTTCTCCTCATTGTGGCTTTTATATATACTATAGATTATATATTTGAAGTTTGAAATATACTTAATGTTGATGGTCAAATTTCGCTCCGAGAATTTCCTTCTCTCCACGTGACAACCAACGGTGAATTTGTAGGAGAACGGGAAAGACGTGACTTGCAAGACAAACAAACGTTGCACACCGGTGTGGTGTAGACCACACACACTCCGATGCTTAAGTTAGCCTTGAACGGAGAAATCGCATAATGTTTTTAGGGAAATTGTATGATACTTGTGTGTGTTGTGGTTCCGGTCCCTTTATAGATTTTCCCGTAGGGTTTCCATCGCCGCCAATCTTCCTACTGGCTTTGGGCCTTTGGCCCTGGTCAGCCTCGACATTGGATCGAGGCCGACCTCCTTCCTTGGCCTCTCCCTTGGCCGAGGCCGAGGAAAGAGTTCTTGGGCCGGAATGAGTTCCAGCCCTTTTTTTCGTTGACTTTGTATTGCTTCTTCTGTCTCCGAGCCCGATGAGCTTACGCCTCTCTGAATAAAATATTATTGGCTAATTTTGCCCATAACATTAAGCCCCCACTCTTTATTGGAGTTCATGGGCTTTCCTTGGTTTTCAAAAGAGAGTAATAACTAATTAAAAAAATCGCCAACAACAAAAGATCCATAAGAAAACAAAAAAAATCTTTGCCACATTCTTCCATCAAACAATTATTTAGTTGGTCTGGAATCAATGATACAACCAAGTGGTTGGGATTTTATGGGCCACAAAAGGTAAAGTTCTGGTTACAAGTTTCATGAAAGAAACTTCCTAGTTAATTGGGAACTAGCCTTGAAACAGAAAGGGGGGAATTTAGTTGGCATAAAAGACAAACGGGGAAAGGGACAAAAAAGGGAAGGGGCCGAGGCGCTCAACCTCGGCCTGCCATGCCAGGCGCGTGCTTGGCATGGCAGCGTACCTGCTGTCGTAGCAGCAGGTACGCTCGGCCTGCCGAAGGAGGCCTAGCTTGACCCGTCCCTTCATTTTTTTTTCTGAATCCAAAAATCGGAATTTCCCCCCGCCCCCAATTTTTCTCTATAAATAACCTCATTCCCCACATTTTCACTCACCACCTTTCTCTCTTTTTCTCTAAATCCTCCCTAAGGTAGTCTTTATTTTGTGCGAATTTCTTCTCTTTTTTTGTCTATTTTCAATTGTTTCTTATGTGTCATGGCTAGTGAAGAGTCTGTGCATTATGAGTTTTAATCGGGGAGTGGTTCAAGTTTTTATGATGAATCTTCCTTCTCGAAGGAGTGTGATGCTGAAGAAGCTGAGGACGCTAAGCCTTCAGCATATCCCACGGTTATGTCATCCTCGATGACCGAGGCTCAACTTCAACGCCTTCGATACAAGTATGGCATTCCCAAGGACGTGGAGATGAGGGTTCCAGGTCCAAATGAAAGCTTCTCCCATCCTCCTGAGGGTGAGGTCGCTTTTTATAGGGTTATGTTTAAATTTGGTGTTCGTCTCCCTCTTCCCTTGCTCCTTCAACATTTCCTTGTGCTCATTGGTTTAGCCCCTACCCAGATTTAAATTTGGACCTTCCTCGGCCCCTTCCCTTTTTTGTCCCTTTCCCCGTTTGTCTTTTATGCCAACTAGATTCCCCCCTTTCTAGTTTCAAGGCTAGTTCCCAATCAACTATGAAGTTTCTTTCATGAAACTTGTAACCAGAACTTTACCTTTTGTGGCCCACAAAATCCCAACTACTTGGTTGTATCATTGATTCCAGACCAACTAAATAATTGTTTAATGGAAGAACGTGGCAAAGATTTTTTTTTTGTTTTCTTATGGATCTTTTGTTGTTGGCGAATTTTTTAATTAGTTATTACTCTCTATTGAAAACCAAGGAAAACCCATGAACTCCAATAAAGAGTGGGGGCTAAATGTTATGGGAAAAATTAGCCTTTAATATTTTATTCAGAGAGGCCCAAGCTCATTGGGCCCGGAGACAGAAGAAGCAGTACAGAGTCAACGAAAAAAAGGGCCGGAACTCATTTCGACCCAAGAACTCTTTCCTCGGCCTCGACCCCAGGGAGAGGCCGAGGAAGGAGGTCGGCCTCGACCCAATGCCGAGGTCGACCAGGGGCAAAGGCCCGAAGCCAGTAGGCAGATTGGCGACGGTGGAAACCCTACGGGAAAAATCTATAAAGGGACCGGAACCACAACACACACAGGTATCATACAATTTCCCTAAAAACATTATGCGATTTCTCCGTTCAAGGCTAACTTAAGCATCGGAGTGTGTGTGGTCTACACCACACCGGTGTACAGCGTTTGCTCGTCTTGCAGGTCACGTCTTTCCCGCTCTCCTTCAAATTCACTGTTGGTTGTCACGTGGAGCGAAAGAAACTCTCAGAGCGAAATTTGACTATCAACACTTAAAAATCAACAATTTTATATTATTTTCTTCATATTTTTATTTTGAATTATAAAACTATTATAACCAACTTTTTAATTTAGCTAATTGAGATAAAAGAAAAATAAAAATAAGAAATATGACAAATAAATCAAAACTGTTGTTATCTTTATACCAATAAATTAATTTAATATATAAAATACACATTTTCTTTTTTCACTCTTCATTGAAACCAATGTTATTGGTAGAAAAAAACAACAGTTTGATTTATTTGTCATTTTTATTTTTCTTTTATCTCAATTAGCTAAATTAAAAAGTTGGTTATAATAATTTTATAATTAAAAATAAAAATATAAAGAAAATGTGCACTTTATACCCTACCAGTGGTTGAGGAAGTGTCGGGTAGGGATTTGGTGTGAAGAAATTTGGTTGAGGAAAAGCCTGAGGTTGGGAAGGTTGAAATAGGAGTCTCGGGTAGAATTGTTGAGGGTAAGTTCCAGATGGAGGATAATAGGGTTGTTGTTGAGTGTAAAAAGGCTGAGATATATATGGGAGATTGGTATTTGGATTGAAGGGAGGGAACAGAGGAGTAGAGATTGGATTTTTGTTTCGATTTTGAGGTGGAGGCCGAACATGATTGGAATTCGGAGAAAGATTTGGCTTGGGAACTTGAAGAGGGGTATGAATTGGAGTAATCACTGGTGTTGGAAGTTTGGGAAATAGGGTTGGGATTAGGGTTTTGCTGATCAGATGAGGTGGAGGAAGATCCTTCTTCAATGGCCATTAGGAGAAAGAAGAGTAGGTGGCTGATAACTGCCCAAAAGTTAGTAAGATGATGATGGATCAAGACGAGACAAATGATCTGCAATGAAATTTTCTGATCCCTTCTTGTCCTTTATTTCCAAGTCAAATTCCTACAATAACAAAACCCAACAAATTAATCTAGGCTTTGCATCTTTCTTAAACATTAAGTACTTTATTGCTGCATGATCTGTGAACACTCTGACTTTGGATAAAAAAAATATGGTCGGAATTTCTCAAAAGCAAACACAACAGCTAACAACTCATTTTCAGTAGTTGTATAGTTGACTTGTGCCTCATTTAAAACCCTGCGTGCATAATATTTAGGATGGATAAATTTGCCCTGCTTTTGCCCCAGCATAGCACCTACCGCAACATCACTCGCATCACACATTACCTCAAATGGTAAATTCCAATTAGGTGCACAAAGAATGGGTGCTGAGATTAAAGCAGCTTTTAAATTTCAAAAGCCTTCCTACAATCTGCATTAAAGTCAAAAACATGATCAGTACACAATAAGTTACAAAGAGGTTTACTAATTTTTGAAAAATCCTTTATGAACCTCCTATAAAATCTAACATGACCTAAAAAACTCCGAATCCCTTTTACTGAACTCGGTGGTTCTAGTCTCTCAATAACCTCAATTTTTGCTCGATCAACTTCTAGACCATTCTTAGAGATCCTATGACCTAACACAATGGCCACCTTCACCATGAAGTGACATTTTTCCCAATTAAGAACTAGATGGGTGTCCTCACATCTTTTTAACACCTTACCTAAATTATCCAAACAACTCTGAAAAAACCCTCCAAACACTGCAAAATCGTCCATAAATACCTCAACAGTGGACTCAATCATATAAAAAAAATTGCTAACATACACTGCTGAAATGTTGCTGGAGCATTGCAGAGGCCAAAAGGCATTCGCCTAAAAGCAAACGTCCCATAAGGGCAGGTGAAAGTGGTTTTTTCCTGATCCTCAGGAGCAATGGTGATCTGGTTATACCCAGAATAACCATCTAAGAAACAATAGTAGGCCGACCAACCAATCTGTCCAACATCTGGTCAATAAATGGTAGAGGGAAATGGTCCTTATGGGTAGCTTTATTAAGCTTCCTGTAAACCATGCAGACCCTCCAACCAGTTACTGTCCTGGTTGGGGTCAACTCATTATTGTCTTTATTGCTCACCACAGTGACACCTCCTTTCTTAGGAACACATTGGACAAGGCTTACCCAATTGCTGTCTGCAATTGGATAAATAATGCCAGCATCCAACCATTTTATCACTTCCTTTTTAATAACATCTTTCATTGCAGGGTTAAGCCTTCTTTGTTACTCAATACTCCTAAAGGATCCCTCCTCCATAGTGATTTTTTGCATACAGAAAGATGGGCTAATTCCCTGAATGTCAGCCAATGTCCAACCGATAGCTTTGCGATATTGCTGCAGCAATTTTTTTAAGGCCTCTTCATGCTCCGACATTAAATTTGATGCAACAATAATGGGCAACGTCTCACCTTCCCCAAGATACACATACTTTAGATGATCCGACAAGGGCTTCAAATCTAAAGTGGGTGCCTCGATTAAGGATGGCTTAATAGGAGAAGCCTTCCTTTGATCTAAATCTAAATACTCAGAAACATCCTCACACCTAGACACTTCTTTTTCATTTTTTCTTTCTAAAGAACAAACTTCTAAATCCTCTACACTAACCTCTCCATGATCTTCCGAATGTTTGTTTGCCGAATCCTGCATTGCTGTCTCAACAATTGTGTTCTCCAGAATCCTAATGAAAGAGCAATCTTCCATTTCGTCTAGATACTTCATGGCCTTAAACACATTAAATTTCACTTCCTCATTATAAACTCTCATTGTTAACTCCCCTTTTTGAACATCTATCAATGCCTTACCAGTGGCTAAAAATGGACGACCTAGAATAATTGGGACATCTTTATCAGCCTCATAGTCTAAAATAATGAAATCAACAGGAAATATGAATTTATCTAATTTCACTAAGACATCCTCATTTTTACCCTCTGGATATGTGATAGACCTATCAGCTAGTTGGAGTGTGACTGTGGTAGGCCTAGCTTCACCAATACCTAGCTTTTGATAGACCGAAAGAGGCATAAGGTTAATGCTTTCACCTAAATCACAAAGTGCTCTACCTAACTCTTTTCCACCTATTGACACAGGTATAGTAAATGATCCTGGATCCTCAGCCTTGGTTGGTAGCCCATTCTTAAGAATAGCACTACATTCCACAGTAAGAGATACAGTTTCGAACTTACCTAACCTCTTCTTTTTAGTTAAAATATCCTTTAAGAAATTTAGCATAATTAGGCATTTGCTCAATAGCTTCTACTAAAGGGATATTTATATGCAACTGCTTAAGAATCTCTAAAAACTTCTTAAATTGACCATCCTGATTCTTAGGCCTTTGCCTTTGTGGAAAAGGTAGAGGTGGTACATAAGGTGGGGTGGCACATAAGGTGGTTCCACATCTGGAACAGAACCAGATGCTCCAACATCATTATTGCTGCCTCCAACACCCTGACCAGACTCCAACTCTTTTTCAACAACAACATTTTTATCACAATTTTTTTCTACATCTTGGGTTTTACTATGCTCCTTTCTTTCCTCTAGTGGCTTACCACTCCTAAGAGTGCCTTTACTTGCTCCTTACCTTCCCTTCTAGGGTGTTCAATATCTGAAGGAAGTTTCCCTTGAGGCCCCGCCTTCAGCTCATTAGCTAGCTGACCCACTTGCAATTCCAGGGCTCTCATTGAAGCTTGATTACTTTGAATTCCGGCATATGTACGAGCCATATATTCTTTCATCATTGCCTCAAGAGAACTCTCCGAATTTTGCTGGGGCAATACCTGCGCTTTAGCAAATCCCGACTGGTTCACCTTTTGCTATGCTTGCACATTACTTCCTTGTCCTCTGTTGCAATTCTGAAGTGGTTAAAAATATGAGATAAATTAACTCCAGATTACTGTGCAAGTATACACAATCTAGCAGCAAGTGATAAGTATTTATCGTATCCACAGGGTCTTGAAATGCCTACCTCTATTGATTTAATTTGTCTTTTTAGTGATTTCAAACGGTTGGTTAAATTGATTGGGTTTTTAAAATGCTGAAACAAAAGAAATACGAAAGTAGTAAGTGATTACGATTAGAGAAAACAGAATGGAAACAAACACAAGTTAAGACTTCTGTAATTGTTATAAAGATGCTCCAGCAATTATTTTGATCCGTCAATCTCCTGCAGTATTATCAGCGGGATCCTCCCGGAACTCCGGATTTTTTGGAATATGTTTCAAAACCAATGAAGCTCTACCGATCAAGCACTAGGCAACTGGCTATCCCTAACTCAGTCACTGGCGTTCACCAATACATAATGATCTAGCGTGAATTATCGCCACACAACTCCTAAATCATCCCTGAAACTAGGAGAAGCTATACATACCGGCTAGCTAGGCGGGCACATAATGAGATTAAAGATCAACAATAATTCAAGATGATCATGATCAAAATAGAATTTCCAGATTTATAAATATAACAATCACATAATTCTTAACCTATGCCTACATAGCAATTAGTTCGTGATTGAAAAGATAAAATACGTTACAATCTCGATAAGCACATCCATAATATGAAATACACAAGAAATACTAATTCTTTTCAGCAAATGGGGATGAAACGACTGCTCCAAACCACCAAGAACATGGAAGAACTTCGTCTCCTTGAGTGGTATCGCAAATGATCTTCTTAGATCTCCATTCCGCCGTCAATTCGGCCTCAGGCCGATTGATTCGGTCACCAAATCATGAATGAATTTATCTTTGACGGCTCCTCCTTTTATAAGATGAGAATTAGGTTAAATTGGACACATGGCAGGCTCTCCTCGCTCCTTTATCCCGAAAATAACTCAATAGAAGTCGGTTTGTCAACTTGGCTAACGAGCTGTGACGTGGCAGTTTTGCTCCCAGTTTTGCTGCAGCACAGAATTTGCTCCCTCACGTCGCTCAGCAGTATTTTTTGCACAAAATAACTTCCAAAGCCTCCATTCTTCCAAATGGGTCAAAACATATAATATCTATCTAAAAGCAACCCTATTAAGCACGAAAGACACACAAATCCCTATAGAAATGAGGCCTAAATAACTACCTTTTGGACAATTATCACACCCCCAAACTTGAACTATTGCGCGTCCCGAGCAATACTAACTCACCTTCCCTTGAAAATTCAAAATATTAGTCATAGCACAACTCAATCAAAACAAATATTCCAGCACTACCTTCAACCTTTACCTGAGCATCCTGCAAAACCAAGCATTGCTGTAGCAAAATAATTCTTTCAGCATTGAACAAATAATCACCACCTTTAACTCAATCCTAAGAACTTGGCACAACCTAGCTCTATTATCAGACATATCTGAACACATATTTTAGGGGATTTATTCTTTTGTTCTTCAGACTTAAAGAAGCCTTACGGTCATAAGCTCTTAAGAATGGGATGACCCACTTTATGGTGCAGTATACCCTTGCCTCAAACTTATCACCAATTAGGCTAAATACTCATTGTTAAGCTAAAAAATCCTTAGTTATTCTATCCCTTGCTTCTCAGAATGGCGACATTTTATTTTGAAGCTCACCTAAGCCCTGGGAGACAGAAAACTGATAGATTATCATTCATCCTTCAAAACTTTTGCTCTATGAATTTTCTCAGCAAAATTTTCCAAAATTTTTCTTTTCAGCAATTATTTTGATCATTTTTTTTATATATTCTACTAGGTCATCTTTTGACGCAAAGACAAACTGTGGGTGTCACAAATGTCCCTGGTTAATCAACAACCTAGAAAAATTATTATGAAGGAGAGGAATGCTCGAGCAAAACAAGCGGAGTAGCTAAAAGTCCCCCAAACTTAAATTTTTCATTGTCCTCAATGAATTAACAACATGATAAGTATACCCCCAAACTTAACTTTTTCTATATGAATTTTAAACTTGAAGGTGTACATATTACACATGCGGAAGCAATTGAAGATCGAAAGCACTTAAGACATTCAATTTTACTCCTAAAGCATGCATGTTCTAGAAAAGACAGAATAGAGAGTTTAGAAAACACCAACCTTTGTAGCTCACTTATGTTGAACTCCTTGTGGTGTTTGCCTCTCCTATGCTCCTTGGACAACCTCTAGAGTCTTCCCTACTATACTCCGGGCCAAGAACGACTTGTGGGAGTCTATATAAGATAGGGAATAGAAGGGAATGCTTGAAGCATCAAGCAATGGAGAAGAATGAGAGATGAGAGAACTTTGATTCCAAATTCCAGCAGCATAACCTTAAGGAAAATGGCTCTCTTATGTTTGAATATGATTCAAACTCCTTTTAAAGACATTCTCCATGCAAAGCCAAGCCTCAAGACACAAGACACATGGTGTATTTGCAAGCTCAAGTGGATTCTAGGTGTCCATTACACAAGACATGCAACAATGCATGAGTGAGTTGTCTTTCCACTTTGAATGATCATGCATTAAGTGGATTTCCAACTAAATCCACTACATTCAAATTGAAATCAAATTTCAAGCTTGCAAATTACCCCCAATTTCAATTCTAAATTGAAATTGATTGCTTGGTAATTAATTTGAAAATTTTCAAATTAATTTTGATATGATTAATCTAATTAATCTTTGTTATCTTGTGCAATTCCATATATATGATTCCTAATACATATATAGTATTCAAAACACTTTTAAATACTTCATCTCTCATTTTCTAATTTAATTCATAATTAAATTATTGTGTCAAACACAATTTACGACAATACCCTTTTTTCCCGATTTTGAACGATTCAAAGCTTCCTATCTTTTGTTCTAGGCTTAATTCCGATATGAGCAAGTAGGGGGACCTAATGGACCTATAGATCATGGGCTCCAACGATTCGAGGCTAACCGACTAATCTCATTGTTCAAGCTAGCCAACATTCGTTAACTATCGGGACACTCCACTATAGCCCGATAGTTGCACTCCCCTCACTATAGATATATTTCCGTCCACTTGATTTAACCATGATTAATAAGTCAATCCTTCACAGGTTGTTCGTAGCTATAGCTAGGTCAATAAGCCGTTTTACCCCTATAGTACTTCTAGTTCCTTAAGTCCCACTGACCCTCTAATGAACAATTGGTTTATGGTCCAACCAGTAAACCGAGTCCCTCTCGGGCCAATGAGAGGGCGGGATCCCTTTGTTCAAGCCCCGGAGTCAGCACTTAAGGGAACAACCTCTCTACTATCCCTTATTCGGGTAGGAGTGAATTCCTTCTTGCACGACTATGTCCCCAGCTATCTACCCGTTCCTATCCCTGAAATGGGAGGCTTATTGAGTCGGCGATACTGAGCCACTCTCACCTATGCAGATCTAAGGATAAGCGTGAATAAACAGGAGTTCATAGTTAGCTCAGGATTAAGATTGAGTTACCTAGGTCATCACATGAAATAGTCAGTCTCGTCAGTAAACGGTGTTATAAAGCGAGAGCGACTTATTTCTCGGTCCTGGTCTTATGCAAACTCATTGCATAGGACATCCCCACTCGCATGTCTCTACATGGACGATTTAGGATCACATCGTCTATACCATCTATAAAGTGGGCCGCGTCTCATAGTGTCTCCAGAATAAGGTACCCAACCCTATTCCTATACTATAGACCGTTTTGGCTATTACTCAAGCTTGATCCACTTTTATGTCTCTACATAAAGCTCAAGTGTTCATCCTATAGCCATGGATCTTAGTTTATTGGATTTGGGTTATTATATGTGCAATTTAATTTATTCAGTAATGACTTTTACTGAATCAATCTCGATAACACCTTTATCGAATAAGTATATAATTTGTTTAACATTCATTATCTACGAGTTTTAGGGCACCAATCCCAACAATCTCCCACTTGAACTAAAACTCTAGTTTAGTGGGATGTACTATAATCTATAACAGCAGTGGATGAATAAATAATTGTATTAATAACGGTGTAAAAATACAATAAACTAGGGCATCTAAATACCCAGTATACTAAGGTATCGATATACCGGTTACAATTCTCCCACTTGACCTAGATTATTTCTCGTACATATCTCGCAGACCTAGACCTTCTAGATGACTCTCGAACACTTTAGCCGTGAGAGTCTTCGTGAATGGATCAGCAATGTTGTGCTCCGACGCTATCTTCGTGACGATCACGTTTCCTCGGTGCACAATCTCCCTAATGAGATGGTATTTCCTTTCGATGTGCTTGCCTCTCTTATGGCTGCGAGGTTCCTTTGAGTTTGCAACTGCGCCGCTATTATCACAATACAAGGTGATAGGCAGATGTATATTTGGAACGACTTCCAAGTCAGTTAGGAACTTCCTGAGCCATACTGCCTCTTTTGCTGCTTCGCAAGCGACTACATATTCGGCCTCCATGGTCGAGTCTGCAATGCATCCTTGCTTGATGCTGCGCCATACTATTGCTCCTCCATTTAGAGTGAATACTGACCCCGATGTAGATTTCCTCGAATCTTTATCAGTTTGAAAGTCAGAATCAGTGTATCCTGTAAGGATCAAATCCTTCGAACCATACACGAGCATATAGTCCCTCGTTCTCCTTAGATATTTGAGGATACTTTTAACGGCTGTCCAATGATCAAATCCTGGATTGGATTGATATCTACTGACAATCCCTACTGCATAACAAATGTCAGGCCTTGTACACAACATGGCATACATTAGGCTACCTACTGCATAGGCATAGGGAAAACGTCTCATGTCCTCAACTTCTTGAGGTGTCTGAGGACACTGTTCCTTAGACAAGTTAATTCCGTGCCTGAAAGGTAATAGTCCTTTCTTGGAATTTTGCATTTTATATCTAACCAACAATTTGTCGATATAAGACGCTTGAGACAGGGCTAGCGTTTTGTTCTTTCGGTTTCGAACAATTTGGATTCCTAGAACAAATTGTGCCTCACCCAAATCTTTCATTTGGAATTGAGTTGCTAGCCATAATTTAATGTCAGTTAGATAACCTACATCATTCCCGATGAGTAGGATATCATCCACATACAGTACTAAGAAAGCTATAGAGCTGTTGATGATCCTTTTGTAAACACAAGGCTCATCAACGTTTTGTTCAAAGCCATAAGATTTGATCGCAGTATCAAATCTTATATTCCAGGATCTAGACGCTTGTTTTAATCCATAAATGGATCGTTTAAGCTTGCAAACTTTTTGCTCTTGATCCTGAGCTATGAACCCCTCTGGCTGAGACATGTAGATACTTTCTTCAAGATTACCGTTCAGAAAGGCAGTCTTGACATCCATTTGCCATATTTCATAATCGTAAAACGTGGCAATGGATAAAAGTATCCGGATCGACTTTAACATGGCAACAGGGGAGAAGGTTTCTTCATAGTCAATCCCCTCCCGCTGGGTAAAACCCTTTGCCACAAGTCGTGCCTTAAAGGTCTGTACCTTTCCAGCAGCGTCTCGTTTTCTCTTGTAGATCCATTTGCACCCTATGGGTCTAACCCCTTCAGGTTGATCTACAAGATCCCATACTGAATTAAAATGCATGGACTCGATCTCTAAGTCCATGGCTTTAATCCACTCGTTCTTGTCAACGTCATCCATTGCCTGTTTAAAGGTTAATGGATCCTCGATCCCGTCATCAGGTATGACGACTGGAGTTTAAGTTAAACCCAAATAGCGATCAGGCTGTCTAACAACCCTCCAACTACGTCGAGGTCCTCTTATTTCTTGAGAAGGACGTGGTTGACTCGAGGTGCCAGTATCATCAACAACTCTTGTTGATGTTTCTGTAGCTTCGTTAGATAGTTCACTTAAAATGACTTTACTACGTGGCTTGTGATCTCTGAGGTGGTCTTCTTCTAGGAATGTAGCATTTGTCGATACAAGTACTTTATTTTCCTCTGGATCGAAGAAGTATCCACCTCTCGTTTCTTTGGGATAGCCTATAAATAGGCAAAATCTAGAACGAGGCTCCAATTTCTTTGGGTTTGCTTCTAGCACGTATGCAGGACATCCCCAAATTCTGAAATGTCGTAAACTAGCTTTACGACCTTTCCAGAGCTCAAATGGTGTTTCAGAAACACTCTTTGAGGGAACTACGTTCAAGATATAAACTGCAGTCTCTACTGCATAACCCCAAAACGAGTTAGGCAACTGAGCATAACTCATCATCGAACGAACCATGTCCAACAAGGTTTTGTTTCTCCTTTCTGATACACCGTTTTGCTGAGGTGTACCAGGGGCTGAGAGTTGGGACGTAATTCCATGCTCTATCAAATAGTCTTGGAAACTTAAGTCCATATACTCTCCACCTCGATCGGATCGAAGTGTTTTTATCGTCTTACCTAATAGGTTCTCAACCTCGGCCTTATACTCCTTGAACTTTTCAAAAGCTTCGGACTTATGATGCATCAGGTAGAGATAGCCATACCTCGAATAATCATCAATGAAACTGATGAAATATTCGTACCCTCCTCGAGCTCTAATGTTCATTGGTCCACAGAGGTCCGAATGAATGAGCTCTAAGGGCTCTTTGGCACGAAAACCTTTTCCGGTAAAAGGTCGTTTTGTCATCTTGCCCTCAAGGCATGATTCACAAGGAGGCAACGAGTCGTCTTCTAACTTGTTTAGAAGTCCACTCTTGACCAATCTCCCAATCCTATTGAGGTTGATATGGCCTAACCTCAAGTGCCAGAGATAGGTATCTTGAGAAACTCTTCGCTTTTTAGGTTGAGTCTCAGCGGTTTTAAACATCTCGTGATTTAAAATAGCTTTAGACTCAATTGGTCTCAAAACATATAATTTATTCTTCAAGTTTGTAGAGCAAACATCAATACCTCTTTTAGTTATGAACGCTTCATTAACAGAAAAAGAAATTGAGTAACCTTGTTCTAATAAACAAGATAAAGAAATCAAATTTCTTTTAATCTTCAGAACTATGTACACATTATCTAATATCATGTAGCGTTCCTTGGTGAAGAATAATTTTATGTCTCCCACTACAATAGCCGAGATGACTTCTCCTGTTCCAACTTTAAGAGTCATCTCTCCAGCTATTAGTTGTTGCCAGGAACTCATTCCTTGAAATGAAGAACATACGTGATTAGTGGCACCTGAATCGAGTATCCAGGCAGAATCGTCGTTTTCCACTAAACACGTTTCCAAGACTAATAAATCACATTTAGAGTCGTGGATCATGTTTTTCTTGGCTACGTAGTTAGTTTGAGGACATTCCTCAGTTGAGACCAAACCTAAATTCTTTGCCACGTGTTTAGCGTTTAAGCAAGTATTCTTAGTCGAATGTACTAAACCGTTTAATTTGGCATTTGACAAAGCACATACGTTTTTCGACATATTGCTGAAACAAACAAATTAATCTCTATTAGAAACATGCACTAAACCCATTAATCACATTTATCCAATCAGATTTAGCAAAAGCAATCATCGACCCATATATACAATTGATTTATTTTGCAACGATACTTCAGGGGTTTAGAATAACCGCTACCGTAGGGCAGTCAGCTACTCCTCCTCTGAATCGAGACAATCTTGGCCAAATACTATTCCCAGAATAACTCTTACTCCAATAGTTATTAGCTAACGTTAATTTGGTCAAGACCATCTTGTAAGTGTTACCCATCATTTTCAGATTGCAGAGGGCGACCCCAACAATGCCACCGTAGGGAAGAGCTAATGTTGGGAATGGCCCTAGGAAACCCTATCCATTTCTGGAGTTTGCGTTGTTCCGAATCCCATGCGCAAGCCCTCCGTAGGGTGATCGCTCCCAGGGCGACTCGCAGGCAGCGCATAGGAATCTCACGGTGCAACCTAATGATGGAGACCGCAGGATACGTTTGACACGTTTCCTTCTCCCACTTACTATGAACACTTTCCCCATTCACCTTGATATTAACCCATGCAAACACCATCCGTAGGGGGACGCTCCCAGGGCGCCTCGAGGCCAAGCATGGATCTCACGGTGTGAACTCAGGGGGACGTGAGAGTAGAAACTTAATATGAATATTTCGTTTCTATACTTTTCCTCCCACTAAAGTGTCGTAAAGTTTTAGGGTCTATTACTTAGGTAAATTCCGGCTAAATGAATCTATCTAAGTCTATGCCTTATTAAACAAGGTCTTTACACTAAATGTCTAGGTGAATTAAACTCTTTTAATAACCTAGTGACCTTGCATGCTAGTAAGACTTTGGTTAATTCAACTCAGGTTCCGAACCATTTGCCGGGAGAGTTCCCTTATAACCAAGGTCTTATGTCCTACTTACTCAAATTTTAAAACTATTAAAAAAAAAACTAAGTAAGACATATTTCTAATCCTATTAGAAAAGGCGATCTTAGATCTATTTCATTTTAAACCATTTAAAGAATGATAAGATCCTAAGATCCTATGTTAGCATGCAACTCTTTGTTATAGGTTTTATGGATTCTATTCATTAACTATTATAACTCTTATAACTTTTAATGAATTAACCCTATAACATGCTTTCTAATGGTGTTTAAAAGTATATAACAATCAATCATTCAAGTTATAAGAAAAGCACCATTTAGAAACAACCTATGTCTAGGTTTGTATAACGCTTTATACTACGATGTCTAGGTGATAACACTTTAAAACCTCACACCGCTCACGCATGCTCATAAAACTCGAGTTAACTTAACTCAAGAACCGACTCGATGCCCAGGTAGGAGGTGTTCCGTAAACCGTCAACTTAAATACCTCCAGCCTTAGACAGCATCTTGTCGGGTGAGTTCTCTCGTAACCATTGTTTTACAAGATATCGACCTAAACTATGCAAGTTGATCGAATCGATGAAGGTTCATTAACCTAAGTGAGCATGCACTTAATCTTGTTATAGATTTTAGATTTCTATCTCTTTTTATAACAATTATAAAAACAATCCATAACAAGCCTAATTTGAGAATAACACTTATAATCAAACTAATGAAATTTCATGCTTCATGCTTGGTTAATTTTATCAATTAATAATTATAACTATTATAAGAATAATAAATTTTAATTAACCATTCAAGCATGAATCTCCCTAAATTAATACAACACTTATATTAATTAAACATGAAATTTCCCTCATGCATTTGAATTAATCAATAACACTTATTCAAATTAAACAAATGCATGAACATGCTTTCCTATGGTGGGATTTTAATCTATATGGCATGCTCATAATGCACATACATCCATTTAATTAAATCATACATTCACAATGCATAAAGTAATTAAATCAAGCTAAAATGGAATGGTTTGGCAATTTAAAAAAAAAAACACAAGCAATTTCACTAATTATTACAATAATAATTAATAAATAAACTTGCAACACGCCCGAGCTTCACGAACCATCCCGAACCGCTCATCCAAGCAATGAACCGGCCATGCAATGAGTGAAATGAGGCTGCGACAGACCGAACCGGACCAAAAGGCAGCAGCTGAACCGGACCAAAAATCTGGAATAGAAGAAGAAAAAAAAAACTGCTTGCTGGAATTTTCATTTTCTGCTGCGTCTTCTCCGGTTTTTCTTCGATTTTACAGCCTATATGGACTCTAATGACTCTATAAAAATTACAGACTATAGTACACACATTAACGCTCTTACATATCCGAGCAATTACAATTTCATGAAGGTTTGAATGCTCAAAAAATTGCCAAACCAGAACACTTCCATTTTAGCACACAGAAAATTCAATTTCAAAATGGTACCCACCAAAGCAAAATTAAAACGAATTAAGTGCTCTAATCATGCTCTGATACCAATTGAAGGTGTACATATTACACATGCGGAAGCAATTGAAGATCGAAAGCACTTAAGACATTCAATTTTACTCCTAAAGCATGCATGTTCTAGAAAAGACAGAATAGAGAGTTTAGAAAACACCAACCTTTGTAGCTCACTTATGTTGAACTCCTTGTGGTGTTTGCCTCTCCTATGCTCCTTGGACAACCTCTAGAGTCTTCCCTACTATACTCCGGGCCAAGAACGACTTGTGGGAGTCTATATAAGATAGGGAATAGAAGGGAATGCTTGAAGCATCAAGCAATGGAGAAGAATGAGAGATGAGAGAACTTTGATTCCAAATTCCAGCAGCATAACCTTAAGGAAAATGGCTCTCTTATGTTTGAATATGATTCAAACTCCTTTTAAAGACATTCTCCATGCAAAGCCAAGCCTCAAGACACAAGACACATGGTGTATTTGCAAGCTCAAGTGGATTCTAGGTGTCCATTACACAAGACATGCAACAATGCATGAGTGAGTTGTCTTTCCACTTTGAATGATCATGCATTAAGTGGATTTCCAACTAAATCCACTAAATTCAAATTGAAATCAAATTTCAAGCTTGCAAATTACCCCCAATTTCAATTCTAAATTGAAATTGATTGCTTGGTAATTAATTTGAAAATTTTCAAATTAATTTTGATATGATTAATCTAATTAATCTTTGTTATCTTGTACAATTCCATATATATGATTCCTAATACATATATAGTATTCAAAACACTTTTAAATACTTCATCTCTCATTTTCTAATTTAATTCATAATTAAATTATTGTGTCAAACACAATTTACGACAATACCCTTTTTTCCCGATTTTGAACGATTCAAAGCTTCCTATCTTTTGTTCTAGGCTTAATTCCGATATGAGCAAGTAGGGGGACCTAATGGACCTATAGATCATGGGCTCCAACGATTCGAGGCTAACCGACTAATCTCATTGTTCAAGCTAGCCAACATTCGTTAACTATCGGGACACTCCACTATAGCCCGATAGTTGCACTCCCCTCACTATAGATATATTTCCGTCCACTTGATTTAACCATGATTAACAAGTCAATCCTTCACAGGTTGTTCGTAGCTATAGCTAGGTCAATAAGCCGTTTTACCCCTATAGTACTTCTAGTTCCTTAAGTCCCACTGATCCTCTAATGAACAATTGGTTTATGGTCCAACCAGTAAACCGAGTCCCTCTCGGGCCAATGAGAGGGCGGGATCCCTTTGTTCAAGCCCCGGAGTCAGCACTTAAGGGAACAACCTCTCTACTATCCCTTATTCGGGTAGGAGTGAATTCCTTCTTGCACGACTATGTCCCCAGCTATCTACCCGTTCCTATCCCTGAAATGGGAGGCTTATTGAGTCGGCGATACTGAGCCACTCTCACCTATGCAGATCTAAGGATAAGCGCGAATAAACAGGAGTTCATAGTTAGCTCAGGATTAAGATTGAGTTACCTAGGTCATCACATGAAATAGTCAGTCTCGTCAGTAAACGGTGTTATAAAGCGAGAGCGACTTATTTCTCGGTCCTGGTCTTATGCAAACTCATTGCATAGGACATCCCCACTCGCATGTCTCTACATGGACGATTTAGGATCACATCGTCTATACCATCTATAAAGTGGGCCGCGTCTCATAGTGTCTCCAGAATAAGGTACCCAACCCTATTCCTATACTATAGACCGTTTTGGCTATTACTCAAGCTTGATCCACTTTTATGTCTCTACATAAAGCTCAAGTGTTCATCCTATAGCCATGGATCTTAGTTTATTGGATTTGGGTTATTATATGTGCAATTTAATTTATTCAGTAATGACTTTTACTGAATCAATCTCGATAACACCTTTATCGAATAAGTATATAATTTGTTTAACATTCATTATCTACGAGTTTTAGGGCACCAATCCCAACAAAACTAAGTGTGGGACTACGATTAAGCTTAAGGTGGATCAAATAAGACAATGCTACTTCAGAACTTTTGATACAGTCATGACCAGGCTAGAAGGAATGCTCAAGCAAAAGGTTTCTGTTGATCAGAACATCTTGGTCTAATTAAGCTAACTAGTCCAAGCTTAAAAAATTCAGAAGAAAAATAAGTTAGATACTCAGATGTGCCGAACAAGACAGTATTTGATTTCATTAAAGATCAAGATCATAGATTTACGTAATCATGTCAGAGATAGATTTTAAAGCATTAGGTAAAAACAAAGAAACATAACATAACATAAGCAGAAAGAACACAACACCTGCAAGGCGAGCACAAAAAATCATTCATCAAAATATTTGCTTGAAGAAACTGAAACTTCCCTTTAATTCTTCTTTATGTTCAGGCTCTGGGTTTTCTTCTTTCTCTCAAATGATGGGTGGGGGTGAAATGCATGGGTTCATAAGATCATCAGGAAAAATTGGAAAGGCTTGATATGACTTAGAAAAATTCACTTGCATAGCCCTTCTTAGTTTGGTGTCTCTTTTATCAGCATAGCTCTAGTAGGTTTTAAGTTGTCTCTTAGTGAATTCTAGCCTACTGAGAACCATCTCAAGGTGCTCCAACACTATGGACACCTCACAGCAAACCACCCTGGCGCACCTCACCTCTCTGAAGTCTAGCAGTGTAAATAATCCCCTTGTCAAACAACTTAATATCACTGGAACTCTCTGGGATTCTAAACCTTCAAGTGCACTCGATCACAGGAGATAATGGAGGCATATGTTGTAGGCAATAATCTCTTCTTGACAAAGCTAAGGCAAGTGTTAGCCTCACACTTCAAGTATGCTGACTGGAATGTTCTTGCCTTCGTCCTAGACAACCTCCACTGGACATTTAGTTGCTCATTTGAGAAAGCAACTAATATTTCATTGAAAACAGCGTGTGGGAAGTCTTTCAAATTAAACAGAGAATTAATCACTACATGGCTCCAGTCGACAACAACTCTATGAACAATAATAAAAAATCCTTCATTTTCATCGATGTTGGCATAGAACTCCCATTCTAGTTGATCAAAAGTGGGCTCCGGCTTTGCGCACAACCGTTTCCAACCGTGATTAGTAATGTTCGCTCAAGGAAAATGTGTGAGCTCTTTGCCACCATCGAAGCCGCGCTCCATTAGAACATCTCGCTTCAGGACTTCTTGATATTTTTTGTCTTGCCTCTTCATGGATAAATCTCCCGTACTAAAATCTTTCATCAAGCTCAACTTCTTTACTCAGTTCCCTTTCAATCTCAACAGCCTCAACATTTTTTCCTTGCTCGTGTTTTTTTTCCTCACAATAATAATACACACAGAGAAAAAATCACATTAGTAGTAATAAAAGATAAGAGTGAAAAACGTACCTGTGATGGGAGATCATATAAATAGGGCATTAACTCAAAGATCTTCAACAAATAATTAGCCCCTAATTATCACTTAATTAATTTAAGTTACCGTTTTAACTTCATGGTTTCATGAAAAAATTTTTATTATCTGTCAAACGGTAAGATTTTTCATTTACTGTGCTCCCTCTGTGTGTAACAACCATAACGCCAGCTGCCCTCTGCTCAACACATGATATCTTTAGTAATTAACTACATGCCCACTTAATTATCCTGCTAACAACAATAAAATCTCAACGGTAAAATTATTACTCTTATCTAAAAAAAAATTCTTTATCAAATAAAATCTCTGATCTTCTAAAAAAAATTATGAAATAAAATCTTTCTTTTTTGTTTAAATAACATCCACAAGATATATTATTTTAAATCTGGAAAAATCTTTCGAAAATAAAATTCTTCAAAATCAAATCTAAAATAACCAACAAAATAAAATAAATAAAAATCTAATCGAATAAAAATCAAATCAAATCAAAATAATATCAAAACAGAAAAGAAATAAAAAATAACATATAAAAAACGTAATCAAATAATGGGAGCTTCTGATTAGAATGTTGAAATTTTGCTCCCTCAAAATCTGTGCTCCCTAAATCTGCCAGCAACTTCAAAGAAGAATATGTCAGAATTAAATCAGGAAGATATATTATTAAAAATCTAATTGAAACAGAAAGTAAAAATTCAAACTGAAATTAAATCTAAACAGAAATCAAATTTACTTTAGACTCACAGCCATCATCAACACATTTTCTAACCATAGATGCATCATTTGATAAATAAAACTTTACCTCATGGAAAAATTCTTTCATTTGTTCTTTTGATAAACCAGGAGACAAATTTCCACAATCAAGGTAATTGGAAAAGTCATCATACCAAGGTGTTTTCACTGCCTTAAAATGAGCTACAGTAAATAACCTCTCATCAATGAAGGATTTCCTAATCTCAGGTTGTTGGAGCAATGTCAATGAATTACAAGGTTCAATAGGCTTGGATTTCTCAACTATTGGCTCTAAGGATTCAAAATTCCTCTCAAAACTAGAAATATCACCTACAAATTTATGCTCATGCTCCAATCCACCTATTTCCAAATCCTCAATTTGGATTTCTCCAAATTTTTGGGTATGGTACTCCATCAATTCCTTCTCAAAGTGGTCCTCAGCAATCTCATCCAACACCTGAAGGAACGAGCAATCCTCAAGATCATTAGGATATTTCATTGCATCAAACATATGAAACTTTACCTTTTGGTCATGCACCCTCGTTGTAAACTCCTCTTGTTGGACATCCATCAATGATCTACCAGTTGCCAAAAATGGACTACCATCTTGGTTCTTAGACTTCTGCCTTTGTGGAAAAGGGAAGGGTGGGTCATAGGGTGGGGGCGGTACATAAGGTGGGGGTTCTACATCTGGAATAGAACTAATTGCTCTAGCATTTTTGCTGCTGCCTCCATCATATTGACCAGACCCCAGTTCTTTTTCGACAACATTACTATCACTACTCTTTTCTACTTCCTGGGGTTTACTAGGCTCTTTTCTATCTTCTAGTGGCTTACCACTCCTTAAAGTCACTGCCTGCACCTTGTTCTTACCTTCCCTTATAGGGTGTTCAATATCTGAAGGAATGTTCCCTTGAGGTCGTGCCTTCAGCTCATTAGCTAGCTGACCCACTTGCAACTCTATGACTCTCAATGAAACCTGCTGACTTAGGATTATGACATCATTACGAGCCATATAATCCTTCATCATTGACTCCAGAGAATTACCCGAATTTTGCTGGGGCAAAGCCTGCTTATTTTGCTGGGGCAATGCCTGTGATTTAGCAAATCCGAACTGGTTCACCACCTTTTGCTGTGCTTGGGGGATTTGCGAATTGCTCCCTTGCCCTCCCCACACAAAGTTTGGGTGGTTGCGCCAACCTGGATTATAAAAATTAGAATATGGGTTATTCCTCTGATTACCTACAAAAAACACAAAAGCTGGATTGTTAGGACAAAACTCATAATTATGCTCTTCACCACAATAGACACATAATTTGGTTGCCACTTGGTTTACAACTGCAGCAGGCTCCACCACTGGTGGCTGCTGAACATTGCTTACCACAGTTATGTTTCTAAGAGTGTTAGCTAATTCTACAATATCGGCCCTAATGGTAGACACACCATCAACTTCTATCACACTCTTAACTTTCTTATTAGAGCCTCTAACATTTGACCATTGACAACTGTAGGTTGATATTCTCTCTAAAATCTCATAAGCCTCATTAAAGGTTT
This sequence comes from Luffa acutangula, assembly GCA_036850905.1. Classification (NCBI taxonomy): domain Eukaryota; kingdom Viridiplantae; phylum Streptophyta; class Magnoliopsida; order Cucurbitales; family Cucurbitaceae; genus Luffa; species Luffa acutangula. Next base: position 39,759,592 of record CM072087.1, read on the forward strand.
TTGCCAAAAGAGCCCCTCCCGCAGAAGCATCCACCATATACTGGGTTGCTATGTTTAACCCATTGTAAAATATTTCCATTTGAATACAATATGGCAAACAGTGGTGGGGACATTTTCGCAAAAGCTCCTTAAACCTTTCCCAAGCCTCACTAAAAGTTTCTTCCTCATTTTGCCTAAATCCCACTATCTCACTCCTTAACTTGGTACTCCTAGTTGGTGGAAAATACTTACTAAGAAATTTCTCTACTAGCTCATTCCACGTACTTATCAATGACGAAGCAAAAGAGTTCAACCAAGCCTTCGCTCCATCTCTAAGGGAATAAGGAAATAGGATTAATCTAAGGGCATCTCTCGACACTCCCTCGATAACAAATGAATCACTAACTCCTAGAAAAGACTTAAGATGTAAATGAGGGTCCTCATATGATAAACCATGGAATTGGCCAACCATCTCTAACATGTGAAACATGACCAGTTTCATTTCAAAGTTTGTTGCCTCAATTATTGGACGCATTATCACTGGATTTATCTCGTCAATTATTGGGAAAACATACGATCTAATGACTCTGTCCCTATCATTTGCTAAAAGGATAGGATACTTAGCCTGATTATTTTGCTATCCATTTTGCTCCAGCGGCGGATTTTGCTGCATCGCACAGTTCCTCTTCGAGATTCACTTGATTTTTTTTAAATCTAATCCGAAGGGGATTGCTCAAACACCAAAGTCACACCTGCAAAACAAAAAGAAACAATTAAAAAGTTCACGCACCAAATCACTACAAATACACAAAAAACAAATCAATCAAATAAAACAATTTCAAGTCCCCGACAACGGCGCCAAAAACTTGTTGCAATTCTGAAGTGGTTAAAAATATGAGATAAATTAACTCCAAATTACTGTGCAAGTATACACAATCTTGCAACAAGTGATAAGTATTTATCGTATCCACAGGGTCTTGAAATGCCTACCTCTATTGATTTAATTTGTCTTTTTAGTGATTTCAAAAGGTTGGTTAAATTGATTGGGTTTTTAAAATGCTGAAACAAAAGAAATACGAAAGCAGTAAGTGATTACGACTAGAGAAAACAGAATGGAAACAGACACAAGTTAAGACTTCTGTAATTGTTATAAAGATGCTCCAGCAATTATTTTGATCCGTCAATCTCCTGGCAGTATTATCAGCGGGATCCTCTCGGAACTCCGAATTTTTTGGAATATGTTTCAAAACCAATGAAGCTCTACCGATCAAGCACTAGGTAACTGGCTATCCCTAACTCAGTCACTGGCGTTCACAAATACATAATGATCTAGCGTGAATTATCGCCACACAACTCCTAAATCATCCCTGAAACTAGGAGAAGCTATACATACCGGCTAGCTAGGCGGGCACATAATGAGATTAATGAAGGTGTACATATTACAGATGCGGAAGCAATTGAAGATCGAAAGCACTTAAGACATTCAATTTTACTCCTAAAGCATGCATGTTCTAGAAAAGACAGAATAGAGAGTTTAGAAAACACCAACCTTTGTAGCTCACTTATGTTGAACTCCTTGTGGTGTTTGCCTCTCCTATGCTCCTTGGACACCTCTAGAGTCTTCCCTACTATACTCCGGGCCAAGAACGACTTGTGGAAGTCTATATAAGATAGGGAATGGGAAGGGAATGCTTGAAGCATCAAGCAATGGAGAAGAATGAGAGATGAGAGAACTTTGAGTCCAAATTCCAGCAGCATAACATTAAGGAAATGACTCTCTCATGTTTGAATCTTATTCAAACTTCTTTTAAAGACATTCTCCATGCAAAGCCAAGCCTCAAGACACAAGACACATGGTGTATTTGCAAGCTCAAGTGGATTCTAGGTGTACATTACACAAGACATGCAACAATGCATGAATGAGTTGTCTTTCCACTTTGAATGATCATGCATTAAATGGATTTCCAACTAAATCCACTAAATTCAAATTGAAATCAAATTTCAAGCTTGCAAATTATCCCCAATTTCAATTCTAAATTGAAATTTATTGCTTGGTAATTAATTTGAAAATTTTCAAATTAATTTTGATATGATTAATCTAATTAATCTTTGTTATCTTGTGCAATTCCATATATATGATTCCTAATACATATATATAGTATTCAAAACACTTTTAAATACTTCATCTCTCATTTTCTAATTTAATTCATAATTAAATTATTGTGTCAAACACAATTTATGATAGTACCCTTTTTCCCGATTTTGAACGATTCAAACCTTCCTATCTTTTGTTCTAGGCTTAATTCCAATATGAGCTAGTAGGGGGACCTAATGGACCTATAGATCATGGGCTCCAATGATTCGAGGCTAACCGACTAATCTCATTGTCCAAGCTAGCCAACAATCATTAACTATCGGGACACTCCACTATAGCCCGATAGTTGCACTCCCCTCACTATAGATATATTTCCGTCCACTTGATTTAACCATGATTAGTAAGTCGATCCTTCACAGGTTGGTCGTAGCTATAGCTAGGTCAATAAGCCGTTTTACCCCTATAGTACTTCTAGTTCCTTAAGTCCCACTGATCCTCTAATGAACAATTGGTTTATGGTCCAACCAATAAACCGAGTCCCTCTCAGGCCAATGAGAGGGCGGGATCCCTTTGTTCAAGCCCCGGAGTCAACACTTAAGGGAACAACCTTTCTACTATCCCTAATTCGGGTAGGAGTGAATTCCTTCTTGCACGACTATGTCCCCAGCTATCTACCCGTTCCTATCCCTGAAATGGGAGGCTTATTGAGTCGGCGATACTGAGCCACTCTCACCTATGCAGATCTAAGGATAAGCCCGAATAAATAGGAGTTCATAGTTAGCTCAGGATTAAGATCGAGTTACCTAGGTCATCACATGAAATAGTCAGTCCGTCAGTAAACGGTGTTATAAAGCAAGAGCGACTTATTTCTCGGTCCTGATCTTATGCAAACTCATTGCATAGGATGCCCCCACTCGCATGTCTCTACATGGACGATTTAGGATCACATCGTCTATACCATCTATAAAGTGGGCTGCGTCTCATAGTGTCTCCAGAATAAGGTACCCAACCCTATTCCTATACTATAGATCGTTTTGGCTATTACTCAAGCTTGATCCACTTTTATGTCTCTACATAAAGCTCAAGTGTTCATCCTATAGCCATGGATCTTAGTTTATTGGATTTAGGTTATTATAAGTGCAATTACTTTATTCAGTAATGACTTTTACTGAATCAATCTCGATAACACCTTTATCGAATAAGTATATAATTCGTTTAACATTCACTATCTACGAGTTTTAGGACACCAATCCCAACAATCTCCCACTTGAACTAAAACTCTAGTTTAGTGGGATGTACTATAATCTATAACAGCAGTGGATGAATAAATACCTGTATTAATAACAGAGTAAAAATACAATAAACTAGGGCATCTAAATACCCAGTATACTGAGGTATCGATATACCAGTTACACTTCTCCCACTTGACCTAGATTATTTCTCGTACATATCTCGTAGACCTAGACCTTCTAGATGACTCTCGAACACTTTAGCCGTGAGAGACTTCGTGAATGGATCAGCAATGTTGTGCTCCGATGCTATCTTCGTGACGATCACGTCTCCTCGGTGCACAATCTCCCTAATGAGATGGTATTTCCTTTCGATGTGCTTGCCTCTCTTATGGCTGCGAGGTTCCTTTGAGTTTGCAACTGCGCCGCTATTATCACAATACAAGGTGATAGGCAGATGCATATTTGGAACGACTTCCAAGTCAGTTAGGAACTTCCTGAGCCATATTGCCTCTTTTGCTGCTTCACAAGCGGCTACATATTCGGCCTCCATGGTCGAGTCTGCAATGCATCATTGCTTGATGCTGCGCCATACTATTGCTCCTCCATTTAGAGTGAATACTAACCCCGATGTAGATTTCCTCGAATCTTTATCTGTTTGAAAGTCAGAATCAGTGTATCCTGTAAGGATCAAATTCTTCGAACCATACACGAGCATATAGTCCCTCGTTCTCCTTAGATATTTGAGGATACTTTTAACGCCTGTTCAGTGATCAAATCCTGGATTGGATTGATATCTACTGACAATCGCTACTGCATAACAAATGTCAGGCCTTGTACACAACATGGCATACATTAGGCTACCTACTGCAGAGGCATAGGGAAAACGTCTCATGTCCTCAACTTCTTGAGGTGTCTGAGGACACTGTTCCTTAGACAAGTTAATTTCGTGCCTGAAAGGTAATAGTCCTTTCTTGGAATTTTGCATTTTATATCTAACCAACAATTTGTCGATATAAGACGCTTGAGACAGGGCTAGCTCAGGATTAAGATCGAGTTACTTAGGTCATCACATGAAATAGTCAGTCCGTCAGTAAACGGTGTTATAAAGCAAGAGCGACTTATTTCTCGGTCCTGATCTTATGCAAACTCATTGCATGGGATGCCCCCACTCGCATGTCTCTACATGGACGATTTAGGATCACATCGTCTATACCATCTATAAAGTGAGCCGCGTCTCATAGTGTCTCCAGAATAAGGTACCCAACCCTATTCCTATACTATAGATCGTATTGGCTATTACTCAAGCTTGATCCACTTTTATGTCTCTACATAAAGCTCAAGTGTTCATCCTATAGCCATGGATCTTAGTTTATTGGATTTGGGTTATTATAAGTGCAATTACTTTATTCAGTAATGACTTTTACTGAATCAATCTCGATAACACCTTTATCGAATAAGTATATAATTCGTTTAACATTCACTATCTACGAGTTTTAGGACACCAATCCCAACAATTAAAGATCAACAATAATTCAAGATGATCATGATCAAAATAGAATTTCCAAATTTATAAATATAACAATCACATAATTCTTAACCTATGCCTACAAAGCAATTAGTTCATGATTGGAAACATAAAATACGTTACAATCTCGATAAGCACATCCATAATACGAAATACACAAGAAATACTAATTCTTTTCAGCAAATGGAGATGAAACGGCTGCTCCAAACCACCAAGAACATGGAAGAACTTCGTCTCCTTGAGTGGTATCATAAATGGTCTTCTTAGATCTCCATTCCACCGTCAATTCGGCCTCAGGCCGATTGATTCGGTCTCCAAATCGTGAATGAATTTATCTTTGACGGCTCCTCCTTTTATAAGATGAGAATTAGGTTAAATTGGACACATGGCAGGCTCTCCTCGCTCCTTTATCCCGAAAATAACTCAATAGAAGTCGGTTTGTCAACTTGGCTAACAAGCTGTGACGTGGCAGTTTTGCTCATAGTTTTACTGTAGCACAGAATTTGCTCCCTCACGTCGCTCAGCAGTATTTTCTGCACAAAATAACTTGCAAAGCCTCCATTCTTCCAAATGGGTTAAAACATATAATATCTATCTAAAAGAAACCCTATTAAACACGAAAGACACACAAATCCCTATAGAAATGAGGCCTAAATAACTACCTTTTGGACAGTTATCATCCTCCCCATGCGAAGTTGGGGTGTTTGCGCCAACCTGGATTATAAAAGTTAGAATAAAGGTTATTCCTCTAATTACCTACAAAAAACACAGAAGCTGGATTGCTGGGGCAAAACTCGTAGTTGTGATCTTCACCACAATAGACACATGCTTCCTCTGCAACTTGGTTCACCACTACAGTAGGCTCCACAGCGGGCGGCTGCTGATGACTAAACACTGTCATATTTTTAAGAGTGTTAGCTAACATTGCAATATCAACCCTAATGGTGGACACACCATCAACCTCTAACACACTCTTAACCTTTTTATTTGTGCCTCTAACATCTGACCACTGATAACTATTAGTTGATATTCTTTCCAAAATTTCATGGGCTTCATTAAAAGTTTTTGCCAAAAGGGCCCCTCTAGCCGAAGCATCAACCATACCTTGGATTGCTCCATTTGACCCATTGTAAAATGTTTCCATTTGGATACAATGAGGTAAACCATGGTGGGGACATTTTCGAAAAAGCTCCTTAAACCTCTCCCAAGCCTCACTAAAAGTTTCATCTTCAAGTTTCCTAAACCCTACTATTTCACTCCTCAATTTAGCATTTCTATTTGGTGGGAAATATTTACTAAGAAAATTTTCTGTTAATTCATTCCATGTCCTAATTGATCATGGAGCAAAAGAATTCAACCATGCCTTTGCTCCATCTCTAAGAGAATACGGGAACAAAGTTAATCTCAGGGCATCTTTAGGCACCCCTTGAATTACAAAAGAATCACTAACTCCTAGAAAAGACTTAAGATGCAAATGAGGGTCTTCAAATGACAAACCATGGAATTGACCCACAGTTTGCAACATCTGAAACATTACCGGTTTCATTTCAAAATTTGTTGCCTCAATTTGAGGACGTGCAGTCCCTGGATTTAACTCATTAAACATTGGAAAAGCATACGCTCGAATGGCTCTGGCACTATCATTTGCTACCAAGATAGGATTCTTAGCCTGACTATTTTGCTGCTCATTTTGCTCCAGTGACGGATTTTGCTGCAACAAACGATTCTGCTGGGGGTTCGCTGGATCTTCTGGACCCTGCGGGAGACGCGACACGTTATCCATTTGATTTTGTTGTCTACGCTGCTCTCTCCTTCTTCTCCTGAATGTCCTCTCGGTTTCTGGATCAAGCTCGAACCTTACCCCAGGCAGATCGCTCATGCACCAAACTTACGCCTGCAAAAACAAAAGAAACAATAAAAAAGTTTAACACCAAACCACTAAAACACATACACAAAACAGATCAGATAAAAACTTATTCAAGTCCCCGGCAACGGCGCCAAAAACTTGTTGGGCTTCTAGAGTGAGTAAAATGAGATACCAAAAAACTCTAGAACTCTGTGCAAGTATACACAGTCCGCAACAAGTAATAAGTATTTATCGAATCCAAGGTCTGAATTAGCTTTCACTTTATCTATTTTGTTTAGTTTTTCAATTGTTTCAAAAGTGGTTAAAATGATTGATTTTTATAGAATGCTGAAGCAAGAGAAATGAAAGAACAGAAAGTAAACAAATAGGCAGACATATTAGAAACAGGCGCTGGTTGGGATTTAGTAATTGTTTTAAAAGATGCTCTAGCAATATTATTGATCAGGCAACCTCTCGCAGTCTTATTAGCAGATTCCTCCCGGAACTCTGGATTTTTTAGAATATGTTTCAACTCCAATGAAGCACTACCGATCAAGCACTAGGCAGCTGGCTATCCCTAGCTCAGTCACTGGCGTTCACCAATACACAATGATCTAGTGTGATTAAATGCCACACACTCCCTAAATCATCCCTGAAACTAGAGAGTGGTATTCATACCGGATGCCCAAGTGGACATAAAATAGAAATTAGCACAACAATTAATCAAGATGCATCAAAACAATATTTATTGCATAGAAATTTAGCACGACAAACACATGTTCCCTAACCAACACCTAAAGTTACTTAGTTCATAAAGTGCATAGAGACACACGTTACAATATAAGTAAATGCATCCATAACTACAAAGTAATACAAGAAAATATTAATTCCCTTGATCAGCTTGCAATTGATGGTCTTCTTGTAGGTCTCCAATCTCTCTCCTCTATTCGGCTCCCAAAGGTGGAAGTAAACTTTCCAAGAGTGGAATGTTCCACCCAAGGATGGAATGAATTTGACTTGGGCGACTATCTCCTTTTATAGAGTGATAGGAGGCTTGAAGTAGGTTGACCTAGACACGTGGATGGCTCTTCTTGCTCCTTTATCCCGAGAATAGCTTAACAGAATTCAGTTCATCAAATTGGCTAACGAGCTGTGACGTGGCAATTCTGCTCCTCGTTTTGCTCCAGCACAGATTTTGTTCCCTCAAGTCGCTTGGCAATACATTCTGCACAAAATAACTTCCAAAGCATCCATTCTACCAAATGGGTTAAAACATATAATATCTATCTAAAAGCAACCCTATTTAGCACAAAAGACACATAAATCCCTATAGAAATAAGGCCTAAATAACTCCCTTTTGGAGAGTTATTAGCAGCTGTTGGGTTCCTAGAGTGAGTAAAAATATAGTATAAAATACTCTAGAATTCCTGTGCAAGTATACACAGTCTGCAGCAAGTAATATTATCAATCCAAGGTCTGAATGAGCTTCAACTTTATCTATTTTGCGTAACTTCCTAATGGTTTCGAAGATAATAAAGATGTTGGGTTTTATAAGAATTATGCTGAAGCAAAATAAATGACAGAACAACGAGTAAACAAATAGATAGATAGATTAAAGACAGGCGCTGGTTAGGTTTTAGTGATTGTTCTAAGATATGCTCTAGCAATATTATTGATCATGCATTTCTCGCAGTATTATTAGTGGATTCCTCCCGGAACTTCGGATCTTTTGGGATATGTTTCAAACCCAATGAAGAGCGACCGATCAAGCACTAGGCGACTGGCTATCCCTAGCTCAGTCACTGGCGTTCACCAATACACAATGATCGTAGTGTGGATAATTGCCACACACTCTCTAAATCATCCCTAAAACTAGAGAGAGTTATTCACACCGGCTGGCCAGGCGGGCATAAAATAAGAATAAGCACAACAATTAACCAAAATGTGATAGTCAATTTATTACTAGAGATGAAGCACAATAATCACATTATTCCTAACCAACACCTTAAGCTACTTAGTTCATAATAGGCATAGGAATACGAATTACAATCTGAGTATGCATGTCCATAACCACAAGTTAATAACGAAAATAAACTCCCTAATCAGCTTGCGGAAGATGGTGTTCTTGATGATCTTCAATCTCTTTATACTATTCGGCTTCCAAGGGAAAACATGGAATGACTTTGACTTTGACGGTTACTTCCTTTTATAGAAGGATGGGAGGCTTGAATTAGGTCAACTAGGACACGTGTAAGGCTCTCCTTGATCCTTTATCACGAAAATAACTCAACAGAAGTCGGTTCATGAAGTTGGCTAACGAGCTATGATGTGGCAGTTTCTGTTCCCAGTTTTGCTTCAGCATAGAATTTGTTCCCTCCAGTTGCTCAGCAGCATAATCTGCACAAAGTGATCTCCAAAGCTTCCATTCTTCCAAATGGGTTAAATCATGTAATATCTCTCTAAAACCAACCCTATTAAGCATTAAAGACACACAAATCCTTATATAAATGAGGCCTAAATAACTACCTTTTGGGCAGTTATCATACCCCCAAACTTGAACTATTGCGCGTCCCGAGCAATACTAACTAACATTCCTTCAAGAATTTAAAAACATTAGACAAAGAATTAGCTTAATCAAACCAGACAGTCCAACACTACCTTTAACCTTTACCTGAGCACTCTGCAAAACCAAGCTCTGCTGCAACAAAATGATTCCTTCAGCAGGGACAAATAATCACCACTTTTCAACTTAATTCTAAGAACTCACCACAGCCTAGCTCTATTATCAGACATTTCAAAACATATTTTTAAAGGGGTTTATTTCATTATTTATCAAACTTAAAGCAGCCTTACAGTCATAAACTCTTAAGCACGGGATGACCCACTTTATGGTGCAGTATACCCTTGCCTCAAGCTCATCACCAACTAGACTCAATACTCATTATAAAGCTAAAAAATCCTTAGTTATTCCATCTCTTGCCCCTCAGAATGGCGACATTTTGTGATGAAGCTCACCTAAGTTCTGGGAGACAGAAAAACTACTGGATCATCATTCATCCTTCAAAACTTTTACTCTGTCAATTTTTTTCAGCAAAATCTTCAACAAATAATTTTTCAGCAAATAATTTTTCTCATCATTTTTTCACATTTCCTAGGTCATCTTTTGACGCGAAGACAAACTGTGGGTATCACAAATGTCCCCGGTTACTCAAAAACCTAGCAAATTTTAATTTTGAAGGAGAGGAATGCTCGAGCAAAATAATTGGAGTAGCAAAAAGTCCCCCAAACTTGAATTATTCATTGTCCCCAATGAATCATTAATTAAACAATTATACCCCCAAACTTAAATTTTTCTATCTGAATTTTCAAACTAAACATGAGACTAGGATTAAGCTTAAAGTGGATCATATAAGTCAATACTACCTTCAAAATCTTCTTTGCCGCAGCAACAGTCCAGGCTAGAAGAAATGCTCAAGCAAAAAGGTTTCTGGAGATCAGAATACCTTGATCTAATTAAGCGTAATCAGTCCAATCTTCAAAAATTCAGAAGAAAATAGTTAAGTTAGAGTTACTCAGTGCTCATGGAATGGAACATCAAGAAATTTCATTAAAAAACATAAGAACAGAAATTACATAGCAGAGATATATTTTTAAAGCAGAAAAATTAAAAAGAGAAACAAGCAAACATATTTATCAAATGGGGTCAGATATGCGCGAGCAAACAAAATGATAAGAACAAAAATAAAGCTCGCTGAAGATCATTTCATCCATCAATCTTCCTGACCCTGCTCTTCATCATCATTCTCTTCTTCTCTTTCAACCGGTGGGGGCGGAATCCAGGGGTTCAACAGATCCTCAGGGAATGCAGGAAGGGCTGGATACGGTTTGGAAAAATTCTCTTGTAGTGCCCTTCTTAAGCTGGCATCCCGATTCTTAACATAGTTCCAGAAGGTTAAAGTTTACCTTTCAGCAAACTCCTGCCTACTGGCCGAAAGTGCCAGTTGTTCTAGAATCGAGTTGATGCCATGGATAAGCCCACCTTGACGTACCTCCTGCACACGCTGGAGCCGTGCCAAATTGGGCGTGTCTATGATCCCCTTATCAAACAGGATCACATCTCCCTCATCTACCGGAACCCCTGCTCTCTTGCACAGCATCGTGATTGTGTTCGGAAAGAATAGTTTCCCCACCTTCTTTTTCCAACATCCAGAAATCTCATTCGCAATGATCCTCCCTACATTAATACTGAGAGACCGTAAGATGGAAAAAGCTAGGAGAACCCGTTCCCTGGAGATTTTCGAGTCATGTGTTGTTGGAAGCATCTTCTGTCTAATAAATCCCATCCATGTGTTCGCTTCCCTTTTCAAATAAGCCGACTGGAATGTCCTCTTCTGAGTCTTGGATAACTGCCACTGTGCCCCTTCAATTCCTACCTCCCTTACAGCCTCACTTAGTTGCTCATCAGATGGCGCCACAGCCATCTCATTATATGCCGCATGGGGGAAATTCTGAAGGTTGTACAGTGCATTGATAGCACTTGGACTCCAATCCACCTCGACTCCTTGGACAATTACCTGGAAACCATCCTCCTTAACAATGTTAGCATAAAATTCACGCACCACCTGTGCATTTACAGATTCCGGCTTCACACAAAACAACTCCCAGCCGTGGTCTGCAATACCGGTCCTCAGAAACTGTGGAAGATCACCACTGAAACCGCGCTCGAACAAGAAATCTCTTTTCAGAAGCTCAGCGTATTTTGCTCTGGCAAAATTGTTGACGAAGCGATCAAATGGAACCTGCTGTTCTTCTATCGCCTCGTGTTCTTCTGATGCTTCAGCAATATTTTTGGCCTTCTCTGCCCTACGCTTGAGCAACTGCTCTTCCTCAGTCTTCTTCTCTGTTTCTTCTCTTTCTTTGTCCTCAACTTCTTTCTTCTCTCTTTCCTCTCGCTCTTCCTTTTCTCTCTCAGAATCTGATGATGGTGGTGATGGGGTATCAGTCCGAATCACCTGAATACGACCAACCTTTCTTTTTATGCGGCGGCGTTTCGGCGGTTCGGGCATGATTACCTCAAGACGAGCTTCTTGGTCCTGCTCGTTTCCTCTTTCAGACACCGTGTTTACCTACTCGTCTCTCATCATCTCAGCATGCTGTTCTCGATTTTCCTCAACATTTTCCTCTCGAGCCGTATCTGTATCCGCAAGTCTCTGATCAGCCTCTCCTGGGGTATGTTCTTGCGGTTCTTCCAGGTTTTCTTCAACCACTGCAGCAGCCTCATCCTCTGTCACTTTTTCCTGTTCTTCCGCCCTTTGTTGTCGCCTTCTTCTTTTAGCTTCTTTCTCCTCTGGTGTTCTTTTCTTCTTAGTTTTCACCTTCGGAACTTCGGGGGTAATGGGTATTTCCTCTTCACTCTCTCTCTCTCTTTCTTTCCTCGCTCTTGTTTTGGCCATGGATAACTCAAAGGGTTTTGCAAAGAATGAAAAGGAGAAAGAAAGAATGTAGATGGCAAGATAGAATCAAGAAGACGAAGTAGAACGAAGACTTACCAATGTCTCCAAATAAATAAGGCTCCAACAATTTGAAATCCTAACCGAAAGGATTTGCTCCGTAATAAATGGTTTTACCGTTCACAATTAAGTTGAAATTCAAATCCCTAACGGTAAAATTGTGGAACTCCAATCATCTATGGGAAATGCTGTCAACGGCTAAACCGTTGGATTGTCCCTTCACGACATGTGGCAACATCCCTGCAATTCACCTGCCCATAGAAATTCAAAAATCCCAACGGTAAAAATAATTACTCACACTAAAATCCTTCCTATGCATACGAGAAATTTGCTCCAGCATTATCTTCGCTGCAACAATCTTCTGAACCTGCCGAATCTTAGATACGGAATTTAAATTTCAAAATAGGAAAATCAAATTAAACTTTAACCGATCAAATCAAACTTAATCTGTTATTCAAAAGAAGCCGAATAAATTAGAGAAAATCTCTATTAACTAACAGAATTCAAATAACTGAAAATAAAATCTAATAAAATCAAACCAATAAAAAGATAAGTCAAAGATAATCTAAATAAATAACCCGAAAATAAAATAAAATCAAAACAAAATAGATAAGATTTAATCAAATATTTAAAGACAAAATCTAATAAATCTCGCAAAATTAAATCTAACCTAACCGAAATAAAAAAACAAATCAGCGAAACATAAAATCAATACAAATCCTGGGAGCTCAAAATTTTGCTCTGTGAAATGCTCCCGCAAAAGTCCTGCTCTCTCAATCATCAACCAACCTTAGGGAAGGATATTTCGCCTGAAACTCCTCACCCCAATAATGCTTCACACGCTGCCCATTCACTTTGAACAATCTCCCATCTTTTTCATCCTGCAAAGTAATTGCTCCATTGGGGAAAACCTCAATCACAATAAACGGTCCTGACCATTTAGATTTTAATTTTCCAGGAAATAATTTTAATCTAGAATTATAAAGCAAAACTTTTTGACCCTTGACAAACTCCTTAGATTTTATTTTCTTGTCATGCCACAGCTTAGTCTTTTCTTTATATATCTTCGCATTTTCATAAGAAAATTGATGAAATTCTTCTAACTCATTAAGCTGCAGCATTCTTATTGCTCCTGCGCCACTCAGATCAAAATTTAACTTTTTCAAAGCCCAAAATGTTTTATGCTCAAGCTCTAATGGTAAATGGCAAGCTTTCCCATATACTAACCTATAGGGAGACATACCTAGAGGAGTCTTATAAGCTGTCCTATAAGCCCAAAGAGCCTCATCCAACCTAAAGGACCAATCCTTTCTAGATGGATGGACTACTTTCTCTAAAATAGCTTTAATTTCCCTATTACTAATTTCAGCTTGACCATTCGCTTGTGGGTGATAAGGGGTAGCTATCCTATGCTTAATCCCATACTTAGCTAAAAGCTTAGTTAAGATATTATTAACAAAATGTGTACCCTCATCACTCACTAGAGCCCTAGGTGTCCCGAACCGCGCAAAGATGTGCGATTGAAGAAACCTTGCAACTGTCTTGGCATCACTTTGATGGCATGCAATGGCCTCCACCCACTTGGACACGTAATCCACTACCAATAAGATAAAGACATTGCCATTAGAAAGGGGAAATGGCCCCATAAAATCAATACCCCATACATCAAATAATTCAACTTCTAAAATGTAAGTAAGAGGCATTTCATCTCTAGGCCCCAAATTTCCTCTCCTTTGACAAGCATCACATTGCTTGTAGAACCAGTGGGCATCCTTGAATAACGTAGGCCAGAAGAATCCGCAATGCAAAATCCTCATAGCCGTCCTCTGACCGCTGAAATGACCTCCATACAGCGAAGAGTGACATTGCTCCAGGATTTCCTTTGCTTCAGCTCCTGAAACACACCTACGAATAATACCATCAGAGCATTGCTTATACATAAACGGCTCATCCCAATAGAAAAATTTTGCATCATGCTTAAACTTTTTCTTCTGCCTCCAATCCATATCAATAGGGGTGACTCCCTTTACTAAAAAGTTGGCAATATCAGCATACCAAGGGACATCCCTGACTACCTTTACCTGAACAGCAAAAAGCTGTTCATCTGGAAAAGAATCGGAAATGGCAGATTGCTCCAGCAAAGATGATGACGGATCAAGACGAGACAAGTGATCTGCAATGACATTCTCTGATCCCTTCTTGTCCTTTATCTCCAAGTCGAATTCCTGCAGTAATAAAACCCAACGAATTAATCTAGGCTTTGAATCTTTCTTAGTCATTAAATACCTTATTGCTGCATGATCCGTGAAAACCGTGACTTTGGATCCAACCAAATATGGCCGTAATTTCTCAAAAGCAAACACAACAGCTAACAACTCCTTTTCGGTAGTTGTATAGTTGACTTGTGCCTCATTTAAAACCTTGCTTGCATAATATATAGGATGAATAAATTTGCCTTTCTTTTTCCCCAGCATCGCACCTACCGCAGCATCACTCACATCACACATTACCTCGAATGGTAAATTCCAATTAGGTGCGCAGAGAATGGGTGCTGAGATTAAAGCAGCCTTCAATGTTTCAAAAGCCTTCCTACAATCTGCATTAAAGTCAAAAACATGATCAGTGCATAATAAGTTACAAAGAGGTTTACTGATTTTGGAAAAATCCTTTATGAACCTCCTGTAAAATCCAGCATGCCCTAAGAAGCTCCGAATTCCCTTCACTGAATTCGGTGGCTCTAATCTTTCAATAACCTCAACTTTTGCTCTATGAACTTCTAGACCATTCTTAGAAATCCTATGACCTAACACTATGCCCTCCTTCACCATGAAGTGGCACTTCTCCCAATTAAGAACTAGATGGGTATCCTCACATCTTTTTAATACCTTACTTAAATTATCTAAACAACTTTGAAAAGACCCTCCAAAAACTGAAAAATCGTCCATAAAGACCTCAACAGTGGACTCAATCATATCAGAAAAAATTGCTAACATACACCGCTGAAATGTTGCTGGAGCATTGCAAAGGCCAAAAGGCATTCTCCTAAAAGCGAATGTCCCATAAGGGCAGGTGAAAGTGGTTTTTTCCTGATCTTCAGGAGCAATAGTAATCTGGTTATACCCAGAATAACCATCCAAGAAACAGTAATAGGCCTGACCAGCCAATCGATCCAACATCTGGTCGATAAATGGTAGAGGGAAATGATCCTTTCGGGTGGCTTTATTAAGCCTTCTGTAATCCATACAAACCCTCCAGCCAGTTACTGTCCTTGTGGGGATCAACTCATTATCTTTATTGCTCACCACAGTGACACCTCCTTTCTTAGGAACACATTGGACAGGGCTTACCCAATTGCTATCGGCAATTGGATAAATGATCCCAGCATCCAACCATTTAATTACCTCCTTTTTAACAACCTCTTTCATTGCAGGGTTAAGTCTTCTTTGTTGCTCAATACTTCTAAAGGATCCCTCCTCTAGAGTGATTTTGTGCATACAAAAAGATGGGATAATCCCCTGAATATCAGCCAATGTCCAACCTATACCTTTGCGGTATTGCTGCAGCAATTTTATTAAGGCCTCCTCATGCTCCGACATTAAATCTGATGCAACAATAATGGGCAACGTCTCACTTTCCCCAAGATACACATACTTTAGATGATCCGGTAAAGGTTTCAAATCTAAAGTGGGTGCCTCAATTAGGGATAAATGGCTTAATTGGGGGAGCCTTTCTTTGATCTAAATCTAAAGACTCAAAAACATCCTCACACCTAAACAATTCTTTTTCATTTTTTCTATCTAAAGAACAAAATTCAAAATCTTCTACACTAACCTCTCCATGCTTTTCCGAATGCTTATCAACCGAATCCTGTATTGCTGTCTCAATAACTGTGCTCTCCAGAATCCTGTATTGTTGTCTCAATAACTGTGCTCTCCAGAATCCCGATGAAGGAGCAATCCTCCATCTCGTCTGGATATTTCATGGCTTTAAAGACATTAAATTTTACTTCCTCATTACAGACTCTCATTGTTAATTCTCCTTTTTGAACATCTATTAATGCCCTACCAGTAGCCAAAAATGGACGACCTAAAATAATTGGGACATCTTTATCAGCCTCATAGTCTAAAATAATAAAATCAACAGGAAATATGAATTTATCAACTTTTACTAAGACGTTCTCAATTTTACCCTCTGGATATGTGATAGACCTATCAGCTAGTTGGAGTGTAACTGTGGTAGGTCTAGCTTCACCAATACCTAACTTCCGATAGACCGAAAGAGGCATAAGGTTAATGCTTGCGCCTAAATCATAGAGTGCTCTACCTAATTCCTTTCCACCTATAGACACAGGTATGGTAAATGACCCTGGATCCTTAGCCTTGGGGGGTAGCCCATTCTTAAGAATAACACTACACTCCTCAGTAAGAGATACAGTTTCAAACTCACCTAACATTTTCTTTTTAGTCAAAATATCCTTAAGAAATTTAGCATAATTAGGCATTTGCTCAATAGCTTTTACTAAAGGAATATTTATATGCAACTGCTTAAGAATCTCTAAAAACTATTTAAATTGACCATCCTGATTCTTAGGCTTTTGCCTTTGTGGAAAAGGTAGAGGTGGTACATAAGGTGGGGGCGGCACATATGGTGGTTCTACATCTGGCACAGAACCAGATGCTCCAGCATTTTTATTGCTGCCTCCAGCACCTTGACCAGACTCCAACTCTTTCTCAACAACAACATTATTATCACTATTACTATCCTGGGTCTTTCTAGATTCTTCTAGTGGCTTACCACTCCTAAGGGTTACTGCCTTTACCTGCTTCTTACCTTCCCTTCGAGGGTGTTCAGTATTCGAGGGAAGTTTCCCTTGAGGCCTCGCCTTTAGCTCATTAGCTAGCTGACCCACTTGCAATTCCAGGGCTCTCATCGAAGCTTGATTACTTTGAATTGCAGCATCTGTGCGAGCCATAAATTCTTTCATCATTGCCTCAAGAGAATTCCCCGAATTTTGCTGGGGCAAAGCCTGCTTATTTTGCTGGGGCATTACCTGCGCTTTAGCAAATCCCGGCTGGTTCATCTTCTGTTGCGCTTGTACGTTATTCCCTTGACCTCCCCATGAGAAGTTGGGGTGGTTGCACCAACATGGATTATAGAAGTTAGAATAAGGGTTGTTCCTCTGATTACCTACAAAAAACACAGAAGCTGGATTGCTGGGGCAAAACTCGTAGTTGTGGTCTTCACCGCAATAAACACATGCTTCGTCCGTGACTTGGTTCACCACCGTTGCAGGCTCCATAGCTGGTGGCTGCTGATGACTAATCACTGTCACATTCTTAAGAGCGTTAGTAATCATAGCAAGATCAGCCCTAATGGTGGACACACCATCAACCTCTAATACACTCTTAACCTTTTTATTTGTGCCTCTAACATCCGACCACTGACAACTATTAATAGATATTCTTTCTAAAATTTCATAGGCTTCATCAAAAGTTTTTGCCAAAAGGGCCCCTCCAGCCGAAGCATCGACCATACCTTGGGTTACTCCATTTAAACCATTGTAAAATGTTTCCATTTGAATACAATGAGGTAACCCATGGTGGGGACACTTTCGTAAAAGCTCCTTAAACCTCTCCCAAGCCTCACTAAAAGTCTCATCTTCAAGTTGCCTGAACCCTACGATTTCACTCCTTAATTTAGCATTTCTATTAGGTGGGAAATATTTACTCAAAAATTTTTCAGCTAACTCATCCCACGTCCTAATTGATCCTGGAGCAAAAGAGTTTAACCATGACTTTGCTCCATCTCTAAGAGAATACGGGAACAAAGTTAATCTAAGAGCATCTCTAGGCACTCCTTGAATTACAAAAGAATCACTAACTCCTAGAAAAGACTTGAGATGTAAATGAGGGTCTTCAAATGACAAACCATGGAATTACCCCACGGTTTGCAACATCTGAAACATTACCGGTTTCATTTCAAAATTCGCCGCTTGGATTTGGGGGCGTGCAATCCCTGGATTCAACTCATTAAACATCGGGACAACATACGCTCGAATGGCTCTGGTCCTATCGTTCGCTATCAAGATAGGATTCTCAGCCTGATTATTTCGCTGCTCATTTTGCTCAAACAGTGGGTTTTGCTGCAGCAACGGATTCTGCTGGGGGTTTGCTGCTGCTGGACCTTCAGGAACCTGTGGAAGTTGCGGCACGTTCTCCATCTGGTTTCTGCGCTGCTCCCTCCTTCTGTTCCTAAATGTCCTTTCAATTTCTGGATCAAGCTCAAACCGTACCCCAGACGGATCGCTCATGCACCAAAATCACACCTGCAAAAACAAAAGAAACAATCAAAAAGTTCTAGCACCAAACCACTAAAACACATACACAAAACAGATCAGATAAAAACTTATTCAAGTCCCCGGCAACGGCGCCAAAAACTTGTTGGGTTCCTAGAGTGAGTAAAAATATAGTATAAAATACTCTAGAATTCCTGTGCAAGTATACAGATGTTGGGTTTTATAAGAATTATGCTGAAGCAAAATAAATGACAGAACAACGAGTAAAAAAATAGATAGATAGATTAAAGACAGGCGCTGGTTAAGTTTTAGTGATTGTTCTAAGATATGCTCTAGCAATATTATTGGTCATGCATTTCTCGCAGTATTATTAGCGGATTCCTCCCGGAACTCCGGATCTTTTGGGATATGTTTCAAACCCAATGAAGAGCGACCGATCAAGCACTAGGCGACTGGCTATCCCTAGCTCAGTCACTGGCGTTCACCAATACACAATGATCGTAGTGTGGATAATTGCCACACTCTCTAAATCATCCCTGAAACTAGAGAGAGCTATTCACACCGGCTGGCCAGGCGGGCATAAAATAAGAATAAGCACAACAATTAACCAAAATGCGATAGTCAATTTATTACTAGAGATGAAGCACAGTAATCACATTATTCCTAACCAACACCTTAAGCTACTTAGTTCATAATAGGCATAGGAATACGAATTACAATCTGAGTATGCATGTCCATAACCACAAGTTAATAAAGAAAATAAACTCCCTAATCAGCTTGCGGAAGATGGTGTTCTTGATGATCTTCAATCTCTTTATACTATTCGGCTTCCAAGGGAAAACATGGAATGACTTTGACTTTGACGGTTACTTCCTTTTATAGAAGGATGGGAGGCTTGAATTAGGTCAACTAGGACACGTGTAAGGCTCTCCTTGATCCTTTATCACGAAAATAACTCAACAGAAGTCAGTTCATGAAGTTGGCTAACGAGCTGTGATGTGGCAGTTTCTTTTCCCAGTTTTGCTGCAGCATAGAGTTTGCTCCCTCCAGTCGCTCAGCAGCATAATCTGCACAAAGTGATCTCCAAAGCTTCCATTCTTCCAAATGGGTTAAATCATGTAATATCTCTCTAAAACCAACCCTATTAAGCATTAAAGACACACAAATCCTTATATAAATGAGGCCTAAATAACTACCTTTTGGGCAGTTATCAGCAACCTATAACCTTACAGTCGATATAGGGTGACTTAGGCAGCTTGCCCTATATCGTCGAACAATCTCTTTCGAGCTTTTTCTCCTATATCAACTTTCTGAGAACTGATATCGTTTGTCCCTTTCAAGATCAAACTCACATAGCATGCAAAGTCTAAGTGATCAAGTTAAACTTAGCAAGATTATAGTGATAATCAATAAAGAATGACATGCATTGAACAGAAACTTAAACAAATAAAACACTTTCAAGCTATTGAACCATAAAGGGAATTCACGACATTGAACCCCTCAACGGAATTTAGCTACTCATGGTGAGATAAAGTGCAAATGAATACATTTTCATTGAAATAAGAATGTAAAGAATACAAAATAATTATAAGTATCAAAAGCTGGAAATAAAGGAGATAGCTAAATATTATGGGTTTTTTCTATTTACTCAATCCTTCTAGAGTTCACTAAGACACTCCACTCTCTCGTTTTTACAAGTGGAAATGGGTGAAAATCCCTACAAACCCTAAGGTTTGATGTCTAACTCAGGTTAGAATTCAGTCATCTAAGAAGGACTTCGGGCATCCCTACTCATAGGTGTCAACTAGGGTTTTGTCACCATCCTCTTCTTCCAAATGAGTTATGCTTGAATTTGACTTTGAATCCCGAGCTTATATAGTGTAGAAAATGGTTGAGGAGCTGCAAAATAGGTACTAGAAGGTTGCCCAGTCAGTTTTGGGGTCAAAACAACCAGTTAGGTGCGAAGAAGACTCGTCAACAACGACCCGCGGATGACTCGGAACGGCCTCAGTTTTTCCAGAAATGTGGTCGCATTTTATTTTTGCCTTCCCAGAAATGCAGTCGAATTTATGGGAAATTCCAGTTTTTCCTCTGTTTTTCTGCACAACAACAAACTAAGTCAAATTCTCTTAAAATCAAGTCCTTTTAAGCACAAATGAGTACAATTTGACAAAAGTGAATCTCGACACCCTAACTTATCAACTTTAACACATTTTGAGCCCGGGAATAGTAAAATTGACCTAAACATGCAATATTTGACCAAGAAATGAGCTAAATATAAGGGCAAAATAGGTATATTTTTTACCCTTATCACTATCCCAAGTGCATAACAAATATCAGGCCTAGTACACAACATGACATACATAAGATTGCCCACAGTTGAAGCATAAGGGATCCGGCTCATATCCTCAATTTCTTGAGGTGTCTTAGGACACTATTCCTTAGACAAATGAACTCCATGCCTGAAGGGTAGTAAACCCCTCTTGGAATTCTGCATCTTATATCTAGACAACATCTTGTCTATATATGATTCTTGAGACAGGGCTAACATTCTGTTCTTACGATTCCTGATAATTTGAATCCCTAGAACATACTGAGCTTCACCCAAATCTTTAATTTGGAACTTAGTCGATAGCCATTTTTTAATGTCAGTTAGATATTCTACATCATTCCCAATGAGAAGAATATCATCTACATACAACACCAGAAAAGCTACTGAACTGTTTATAATCCTTTTGTAAACACAAGGCTCGTCAACTTTCTTGTCAAAGCCATAAGATTTGACAGCAGTGTCAAACCTTGTATTCCAAGATCTAGAAGCTTGATTCAACCCATAAATGGATCGTCTAAACTTGCAAACCTTTTGCTCTTGACCTTGAGCAATGAACCCCTCTAGTTGAGACATAAAGATGTTCTCATCAAGATTGCCATTCAGAAAGGCAGTCTTGACGTCCATTTGCCAAATCTCATAATCATAAAATGTGGCAATGGACAAGAGAATCCTGATCAACTTTAACATGGCAACTGGGGAGAAGGTTTCCTCATAGTCCACCCCCTCATTTTGGGTAAAACCCTTTGCCACAAGTCGAGCTTTGAAAGTCTGTACTTTCCCAGTTGCGTCTCGTTTTCTCTTGTAGATCCATTTGCACTCTATGGGTTTAACCCCTTCAAGTAGGTCTACAAGATCCTAGACTTGACTGAAGTACATAGACTCCATTCTAGATCCATAGCTTTGACCCACTGGTCATGGTCCACATCATTCATTGCATGTCTAAAGGTCAATGGATCCTCAACTCAATCATCAAGTATGACAACTGGATTTTCTGCTAAACCAAGATAGTGTTTAGGTTTAGTAACAACCCTCCCACTACGTCGAGGCATTCTCAACTGTTGAGAAGGATGGGCTTGACTAGATGTACTGGGCTCATCTGCAACTCTTGTTGAAAGCCCAGTCTGTGTATTGGGCTCATAAACAACCCTTGTTGAAGGTCCAGCCTCATCAACAACTCTTGTTGATTCATTTGTAACTTCACCAGAAAGTTCACTTAACACCACTTTACTGTGTGGTTTGTGTTCTCGAATGTGGTCTTCTTCTAAGAAAGTAGCATTTGTCGAAACAAACACTTTATTTTCTTGTGGATCGAAGAAGTATCCACCTTTTGTTTCTTTTTGGTAGCCTACGAATAGCAATAACTTTGAACGTGAATCCAATTTCTTTGGGTTTGCTACTAGCACATGTGCAGGGCAGCCCAAATTCTGAAATGACGTAAACTAGCTTTACACCATCTCCAGAGCTCAAATGGTTTTCAGAAATACTCTTTGAGGGAACTAAATTCAAAATATAAATTGCAGTCTCTACTACATAACCCCAAAAAGAACTAGGCAGTTGAGCATAGCTCATCATAGATCAAACCATGTCCAACAAAGTTCTGTTTCTCATTTCAGATACACCATTCTGTTGAGGTGTATCTGGTGCTGAGAGCTGAGATGAGATTTCATGTTCTATCAAATAGTTTTGGAATTTTAAGTCCAAATACTCTCCACCGTTATCAGATCGAAGTGTTTTAATGGCCTTACCTAACAAGTTCTCAACTTCAATCCTGTACTCCTTTAAATTTTCAAGGGCTTTAGACTTATGACTCATTAGGTATAAATAACCATACCTTGAATAATCATCTATGAAAGAGATGAAATATTCATACCCTCCTCGAGCTTTTACATTCATTGGACCATAGAGATCCGTATGTACGAGTTCTAAGGGCTCCTTGGCACGATAACCTTTTCCAGTAAAAGGTCGTTTGGTCATTTTACGTTCGAGACATGACTCACACAGAGGTAAAGTACCATCTTCGAACTGGCTTAGAAGTCTGTTCTTAACCAATATCCCAATCCTATTGAGATTTATGTGGCCAAGTCTCAAGTGCCAAAGATAGGTACTTTGAGAAACTTTCTGCCTTTTTGGTTGAGTCTCAGTTGTTTTAAACATTTAATTGTTCAAAATAGCCCTAGACTCTATTGGTCTTAAAACATACAAATTGTTTTTCATTTTCGCAGAACAAATATCAGTACCCCTTTTAGTAATGAAAGCTTCATTCATAGAAAAAGACATTGAATATCCTTGTTCTAGCAAACAAGAAATAGAAATCAAATTTCTTTTTATTTTGGGAACTATATATACATTATCTAATAACATATAGCGTTCCCTAGAGAAAAACATTTTAATATCTCCCACTGCTTTAGCTGAAATGAGTTCCCCAGTCCCAACTCTGAAAGTAATTTTCCCCAGCATCCAACTGTTGCCAGAAGCGCATTCCCTCAAAGGAAGAGCATACGTGATGAGTGGCACCAGAATCAAGGATCCAGGCTGTATAATCCCTTTTCACTATACACGTTTCAATGACCAATAAATCAAATTTATTTTCATTCAGATGTGCTAAGCAGTCTGTAAACCCGAGACTTTCCTTGGATCATTTACTCTTGTCATCTATTGTGGTTTCATGGTTGTTATTCATTGTTGAAGGAAAATGGCAAGCTTTTAGTTCAAGTTGTTTTTTTTATAACTTTGGAGTTTATTTAAAGAAAAGGAAAATGAAAGGAAAAGGAAGAAAAAAAAAAGAAAAAGATAAAGAAAAGGAAAGGAAATGGGAAATGACAGCACAAACCCACCACCGCCTAAGCCAACTCCTACCCATTTTCAGCCCACTTTCAGCCACATTCCTCATCATTTTCCATCCAAAATTTTAGAGCACTTGAGGGAGAGAGTGAAGGAAGAAGAAGAAGAAGAATTTCGTGGTTTTGAGGTTGAAGAAGATAGGAAAAGCTCATGCAAAGCCAACCAAAGCAGAATCTGAGTTCAACCTATCAACCTCTGGATTTTTATTCGGTTTGAGCTACATAGAAGGAACTAGGAGGTTGATAGCGAGCAGAAATGTCGCTATTTTAGTCTCAATTTATTAAGCTTTTTGGTGCTTTAATCGTGTTTTTAATGAATATATTTAATGAATTTTGTTATTTGGTCCTTAGGAGCTAAGATGATGATTTTGGGAGAAAAAGAGCCATAATTGAAGTAATTATAGCCCAAATCAAAGTATGAAGCATTTGGAAGCCCAAAGAAGACATCCATGAAGAAAAGACCAAGAGAAATGAAGAAGAAGGCCCAAAAATCAGCCCAAAAGGAAGCTGATTTTTCTGGAAAATCTGGACAGCGTCGAGACGCTTAGCAAGGCAGCGTCGCGACGCTGCCCTTTCTTGTTGCCCAAGCCGCGTGCGCAGCAGCGTCGCGACGCTTGGCAAGGCAGCGTCGCGACGCTACCCCTATTCCAGGCCTATAAATAGGCGCCCTTGGTGCCTCATTTTGGATCATCAATCATCAATCAATCATCCTTCCAATTCCTTTCTTTCCTTTCTTAAGACTCCTTTTTTGGAGCCCCTCTCAAGGCTTTTGAGCCTTTTTGAGAGGGTTCTTCTAGTGGGGAAATTTTGGGGAATTTTGGGAAGCAACCATAGAGGCTCGAGGAGTAGTCAGCGGGAGCTCCAAGCGACAGCAAGGGGTTTTTCGACGGTCAATTCCTTTTCCTTTATGCTTTTTAATATGCTTTCCCTTGTAATTATTGTGGATATTATGTGTAGCTAAACCCCAATTTGGGGTCTTGAAATGAAATGGTAGTGGAAATATTGTTATAATTTCTTGTCTCTTGCCCATGTCCTAATTATTTGTATGGATGTGCTTAATGCTTTACTCAATCTGGCCAATTGTGTAATGATTCGATTCTTAATGGAAACTCGACGGAGAGAAATTAGGATAGATCATAATCCATGCAACTAGTTTAATTGCCCGTTGTGACACCGGGATTAGTTGATTAAACTTAGATTCCTAAAATGAATCAGAGCGTAATAATTAATGATTTTTAATAGCGCTAAGGACACTTAGGTTGTTAAAATGAATTAATTACAATTAGGGGAAACCGACAGGAGAACCTATGTGATTAACGGAGATTCTAGGTTTATAATTAGTTGGGCAATGAGATAGGATAATTATAGCAATTATTTAGCTAATCATTGATTTTCAAGACCCCTCTTCCCCGCTTAAAGAAAACTCTTTCTCCACATTTTATTTTTGATTGATCAAATTGTTTTTGTTAATTGTCTTAAATTTAAATTCTTTTTATTTCATGAGCGTAGTCCCTAAATATTATTTCGCCTAAGTATTTTCAGTGCTCAAGAAAATTTTAATTACTTGCTTAAGTTTCGCTTCGCCTCCCTGAGGATTCGATACTCGGAATACTTTCCGTTTTATATTACTTGCGGCCCGTGCGCTTTGCGGTCCATCAAGTTTTTGGCGCCGTTGCCGGGGAGGCTTGATTTTTAAGCAAAAATTAATTTTTCTTGACATCAAAAAGAAAAGGGTAAATGGTAATTTAGGTGTAAATATTTTTTTTTTCTTTCTTTTATCATTTTGTGAATACTATTTTTATTTTCATTTTTGTTTGGTTCTTTTTGTTATCTGGGAGCATTGTATGCGAAGAAACAAGGTGGTTGATTTGTTTCCGTTAGATCTTGAGATTAACAGGACTCTTAAATTCATTAGAAAAGAAAAAAGATTAGCAGAAACGATGGCCCACCAAGAAGAAGCTCCCAAGGCAATTAGAGATTTTCTGCAGCCAGTTCTTCCTACCGAGAATTCTGGAATTGTTTACGCCCCTATCCAAGCTACAAATTTTGAGCTAAAAACAGGGTTGATTCAGATGGCGCGCGATAACTCGTTCAAGGGACATCCTTCCGAGGACCCTCACTCTCATCTGCGATCATTCCTAGAAATATGCGGGACAGTAAAGATGAACGGAGTTCCGGCCGACGCAATCAGATTGAGGCTGTTTCCATTTTCTCTACAGGATAAAGCAAAAGATTGGCTCGAATCAGTCGAGACAGGCAGCATCAGTACTTGGGACGAGCTTGCCCAGGCTTTTCTGACAAAATTTTTTCCACCAGCTAAGACTACCAAGCTGCGGACTGAAATTGGAACATTCAGACAGCTTGACGAGGAGCAGTTATACGAAGCGTGGGAAAGATATAAGGAAATGCTTAGGCGATGCCCCCAACACGGATATCCTGATTGGCTTCAGGTACAGTTATTCTATAATGGATTAAACCCCTCCACGAAGACAGTCCTTGACACATCAGCAGGAGGGAGTTTTCTTTCAAAAACAGTGACAGAAGCCAAAGACCTGCTTGAGGAAATGGCAGCAACGAGCTATCAATGGCCGACGGAGAGAGGAACATTTACAAAGAAGGCTGGATTATATGAACTGGATGAGTCAAGTTCACTGAAAGCGCAACTGGCATCTCTGACCAATGCTCTAAACAAATTGACGTCATCTGAGGTGGTTAAGTCCATTTCCACCTTAGCTGAAGGACATTCGAAGAAAGAAGGTCACGATGTGGAAGAAGTTCAATACATAGGAAATAGATCATATACTCAAGGAGTACCGAACTTCTACCACCCCAGTCTGCGCAATCACGAGAACTTCTCATATGCGAATACGAAGAATGTTTTGCAGCCACCCCCAGGTTTTGCATCAACGAGTACTCCTGAGAAGAAAAATAATCTGGAGGAGATGGTGGCTTTATTCATCAAGGAACAAAGAATATTGAATGTGAGTCTCCAGACATCAGTAAACAACCACGACGCAGCTCTAAAGAATATGGAAGTGCAGATAGGTCAGATTGCTTCAGCAGTAAATGCCCTTCAAAAGGGAAAATTTCCAAGTGATACTGAGCCTAACCCGAAAGAGCAGTGTAAGATGGTGGTTTTGAGAAGTGGCAGAAGACTGGAGGACAGTTCAGAGAAGAAAAAGGAAGAAGAAAAGAGAAGGGATGAAGATAAAGGGACTGAGGCACAAAAAGCCTCCTCTGAAAGGTTCCAACATCCTCCCAACTCTATTGAATTAAAATGTGATTTTTCTAATAGTTGTGCAGGTAAAAAAGAAGAAGAGAAGCAAAATGACAAAGAAAAGATGACTGAGGAAGAAGTGGTTCCATGCAACCACCATGACAGAGGTTCGCATATTAGCCCGCCTAAGCGGAGGGGCGAATGTCCAACCTTTGATTACAGGGAGTTACCTTTTCCTCAAAGATTTAAAAATGTCAAATTAGATGAACAATTTCAAAAATTTTTAGAAATGTTAAAAAAGTTGTCTGTGAATATTCCATTGGTAGAAGCTTTGTATAATATGCCAAATTATGGAAAATTCATGAAGGAAATGCTTTCTAAGAAGAAAAGTCTGAAAAAAGAAGTTTTTAATTTATCTGAGAGTAGCAGTACCATCATTTCTGGTAGGAAACCCTCTAAGCAGAAAGACCCAGGGAGTTTTACTGTTCCCTGTACCATAGGAGAAGTATCCTTCGATAGGGCCTTGTGTGATTTAGGAGCAAGTATAAATTTGATGCCCTACTCTGTATACAGGAAGATTGGTTTATCAGGTATGACAGACACCGACGTCACTCTCCAGCTTGCCGACAGATCGATTACCTACCCGATGGGTGTTGTGGAGGACGTGTTGGTGAAAGTCAACAAATTCATCTTCCCTGTAGATTTCGTGGTACTGGACATGAAGGAGGACAAAGAGGTGCCAATTATCTTAGGCAGACCTTTCCTAGCCACTGGTAAGGCCGAGATTAGCGTGCATACAGGTAAGCTTACCTTAAACATTGATGATGAAAAAGTCGTGTTTAGTATTTTTGGCCAAGATGAATCTGTTTGTAGCTTGCATACATGTTTTTCTGTTGGGCCTGAATACTTGACTGATGACGATGAAGAGGTAGACTATAATCTTGGCCTAGGCTTAGGAGAAATGCTTATTGATAATGTGGATTTTGATCATAATGCATATATGGATAATCCTCTGTTTGAAAATGATTTGGATCTGTCTGACTTTGAAAATGAATTAGACTTGCCTGCTTGTGATAATGAAAGATCTGCAGTTGATGATTTACCTTCCTTTGAAAATGAATTGGAATTGCCTGAACTGAATGATTTTGATGATGATATTGAATTGCCTGACTTTGAGCATGAACATAAAAGACATAAAAAAGATTGCTCGATAGATAATTTTGAGTCTGACCATGATTACAGTGAATCTATTGAGTCTGATCTTGACATTCCTGAATGCATGAATCCTAACAATGTGAATACTTTCTTTTCATGTCCTGATGATGTGTATAGCATAGAATCTGACCCAGAAGAACTTGAATCTGTGCATAGTATAGAATCTGATCCTGAAATTCTTGAATTCTTTAATTCTTCTAATGATGAGTCATGTGATAGCTTAGTTGAATCATTTTTTAATTCTGAGTCTGAAGGATCTGCTGAGCATGTAGATATTTTTTCTGATGAATGGACTGGCATGACTGATAGGCCATCTCTAGATCCTAGACCAGTAGATATTATAACGCTTGATGACTCTGTTAACAACTGTTTTGAAAATAGAGATTTAGAAAAGAGATTTGATGCGGCTGATTATTTTCTAAAATGTTATTATGAGAATCTCTTTAGTGAAGATGGGCCAGGGGAAAGTTTTTTTTCTCCCCTGTTTGTAGTTTGCAATTCGGTGCGTGATTTCTTGCAGGGCCCGGAGGATGATGAAAATTTTTATTTTGAGCCTCCGTAAGCGTGCCGAGCCTAGTCTAGCTAAAGACGTTAAAGAAAGCGCTGCTTGGGAGGCAACCCAAGGATTAAAGTAGTTAGTTGTTTTTGCGGTAAATAATTTTCTTTGCTCCGTGATCCAATTTTGTTTTGCAGGATCACCTTAGCAAATCCCAAAATTCCACATTTCCCATTTTTCATGGATCCAAAGGAAGAGGATGAAGCGCTCCTAGCTTAGGGAAGTCTCAGTATCTCTCTTTATGCTTTTCTGTTTTAAAACATTGGGGACAATGTTTAGTTTAAGTTTGGGGGGGAGGCTTCCGCTGTGTTGAGCATATTTAAATTCTGTTGGATGCATGAATAGATAGCCATGATAGCCAAGGATGTGATTTTTGAAATTTTGGGAGAAAATGGTTTATATGTTGTGGAATCTGGGAGCACGGCAGAAATCTTGAAATTTTAAAATTTTTTGATACTTAGTTTTGATGTCTAAAGCATGCAATAGTCTTATCTAATGACGTCTTTGAAAATCTAGATTCTTATTATGGTTTTCAAAGTTGTTGTCACCCCGATAGGCTTAGTTTCTAATATCAGGAAGTTCATGCTTGATTGCTCTAAAGAACTAGGTAGAAAAAAATGCTATGCCTGCTGAGAGAAAAGCAAAAGCAACAAAAGAAAATGTGAGATAAAGAAAATCTGTTGAAAAAGAATTTTTGCTTGCTCAAAAGAAAAAAGCCTAGGGGTAAAAAGAGCTACCTGCGGTGTGATCAGTTAGGCCAACCAGAGAATAAAATTCGGGTTAAGGGTCCCTGCACCGTAGTGTGAAAGCTAGTACCATTAGATATCAAAATGCAAGTTTGGGGGAGGAGCAAAAGAAAAAGAAAGAAAAATCATGTGAGAATTCTGCTCCCCCATGAAAAAAAGAAAAAGATGACAGGCACCCTAGTTACTTTTTTTTGCATGATAGAAGGACTCCGAAGTATTAGGGGCTCTTAGCCAGTGTAGGGGGAAAACAAATGGAGAAAGCCATAAGACTAATCTAGGTTAGTAAAAGAATCAATAGATAAGTCTTGAGCATGCTATTCATTAATCTTAAGTTCAAACTAGTTTAAGATTTCTTCAAGAGTATGCGGTGCTTGCTTATTCCACTTGCATGTTTTCCATTCGATCCTAAGAATTCAAAAATCATTGAGGGTTGAGCGATTCTATTTCATGCATCTTTAGAATTTATTTTGCTCGGGACTAGCAAAAGCTTAAGTTTGGGGGTGTGATAGCGAGCAGAAATGTCGCTATTTTAGTCTCAATTTATTAAGCTTTTTGGTGCTTTAATCGTGTTTTTAATGAATATATTTAATGAATTTTGTTATTTGGTCCTTAGGAGCTAAAATGATGATTTTGGGAGAAAAAGAGCCATAATTGAAGTAATTATAGCCCAAATCAAAGTATGAAGCATTTGGAAGCCCAAAGAAGACATCAATGAAGAAAAGACCAAGAGAAATGAAGAAGAAGGCCCAAAAATCAGCCCAAAAGGAAGCTGATTTTTCTGGAAAATCTGGACAGCGTCGAGACGCTTAGCAAGGCAGCGTCGCGACGCTGCCCTTTCTTGTTGCCCAAGCCGCGTGCGCAGCAGCGTCGCGACGCTTGGCAAGGCAGCGTCGCGACGCTACCCCTATTCCAGGCCTATAAATAGGCGCCCTTGGTGCCTCATTTTGGATCATCAATCATCAATCAATCATCCTTCCAATTCCTTTCTTTCCTTTCTTAAGACTCCTTTTTTGGAGCCCCTCTCAAGGCTTTTGAGCCTTTTTGAGAGGGTTCTTCTAGTGGGGAATTCATCCAAATTGAGGAAGTTAAATGCACAGGGTATAGAATCTGGAAAATCTGGAAAGTAGAATGTGAATGTGATTCTTAATTCAATTGTTTAGAAATTCATGAGCATGGAAAGACAAAACTAATTATGGTTCTAATGCTCAGTTTTGGTTGTTTGAAAGGCCAAGAGGAAATAGGTCAGGTCTACAAACCAGGGAACTATCTAAGACTGTGAGTGACAAAATGAATTTCGAAAATTGTTTCCAACGGTTGTTCATGTTTAGATGTTTTACATGCTTTTCTATGATACATGGTTTTTATGAATGGTTTCAAACTTAAGTTATGAGCTTATATTTTCTAATGAGGTTTATAAATGAGCACGTGATTATTGAGTTTTTGAAAATAGTTGAAACGACATCCTTTTAAGCTAAGCATGTATTAGCAAGAATTATTTAAAGATTTTCGGTCTTTCCACTAGCAAGCTGAGTAAGCTTAAGTTTTACGAAAGATAACGATAAGCAGGCATGTTCTAATGTTTTCATGTGATTTTCTGAGATTTCTATTGACTACATGACTGAGATATTAAGTCTGATGCTATATGGTACCGTGTGCACACATGTTATATTTCGTTGTTGACGTTGAGTGTACTCCGTGACAACGATGCTGTCGTGAGTGCTAGGCGGGCCCCACTACGACAAAGACGATGGGAGTGCTGGGCGGGCCCCACTACATCGTAGGACTAGTAAATGTTGGTTGTACTGGGCGTGCCCTATACAACATAGATCGGTCATGTTAGTTAAAACGTTTGATGTACTTGATATGCCTTGCTAGATATTTAATAACGTACTTGCGAGTTATTTGAGAAAGCTTTTATCGTTACATGTTTATGTTAAACGCTTGATTGAACAGATTTATATGCTTAAAGTTTTATCACGTGTTCTTATTTCCGAATGTGCAGTTTTAAATTCAGTCACTCACTGGGCTTCGTAGCTCATTCTTTCAAAATGTTTTCCCACTTTTCAGGTAGAGATCGAGCTCCCGGTGCCTGATACACTGCCAACGTCTGCTGAAAGTTCTAGATCAAGCTCCAGTACGTGGGTGGAGTTGTATATTGAGTCTGTCTATATTGTAAATGTTTCGTAAGGATTGGATAATTTAGTCCTAGAGGTCGTGGTTGTATAAACCCCAGTTATATATGTTTTTTGTTGTGAAATCTATATCAGGTTATTTTCCAATTCGAGTTATGTCAGGGCTGCACCTCGTGTATGCTAAAAGTGTTTTCAGTGATTCCGCTGTATTGTGTTTCATGTAGAATATTTTATATCTATGCTTAGTATGTTTATCCGGTTCAACGTTTAAGGGGGGTCAACGGGTATCGTTAGAGGAGGACGATGTCCGTTGGCTTCACGCCATCTTTTGGGCTAAGCTAGCAGGTGGTCCGGGAGGGGGTGTGACATAGTCTATGTCATATTCATCATGAAAAATTTTAGATGAATTAGACATGTGGGCTTGAGGACTGTCCTTAGTTAAGACCAATTCCACGCAAATAATGTTTAAGTTCATTTTCTTAGTTGTTTTAGAAATATCAGTTTTGTAATTGGCATTATTCGAGGCATACAAAGAACGTTTCATGCTGATAACAAACAAATTAACTTAATAAGTGATGTTGCATTATGATGTGCAAATTGCGTACCACAAGTGTACGGGTCAAGTTATAATATAGTGAATGTGAAATTCGAATGTCGTCCTTTGGATTGGTTTCTAATCAATTTTAATTACCGGAAATACTCTTGACCAATTTTATTTAGGGAACCGAATTGAGTGAGAATGAAATTAAATCAAACACAAAACAATGCAAAAATATGACAATCCAATGGAAACAATGGTCTTAGGGATGTGATTTCACCAATTGGGATTATGGATTAATTAACGGATTAACACATGCTATGATTCATAAATCTTGGTAAACTAAGATCACACATACCTCTCCTGAGCATACATGATTCTCCCACATGCAATTGAATCTGATATCCCTATCTAAATTCAATAAACATACAAGGCAATAAGGATAACCTTTCTAACGATTCCTAGAATTAACTATGACCTCCCGATTTCTAGCTAAATCATAGTTATGCAATATGATTTCTAAGCTAAATCCTCTCTCCCAAGTTAGAATCAAGCACAAACATCGATCAATTCATGGCCGGTAAATTGAAAGCATTAAGGAAACAACTATGCATAAATGAAACTCAATAGCATAAAACCATAAAATCAATCCATAACGTGCCCAACGGCTACATCAATCCCTAAGAGTAAAAACCTTGCTAATCATACAACGCGTTACAATATAGTTATGATCTAAAACAACCATAAACACTAACTAAAGTGAGGGAAAGAAGAAGTAAACTCTATGTAGGCCGAGACCGAACGTCCCCGTCACGATCCCCACGAACAATGGGTTGATTTCCACTTTGCTCCACTTGCTTCAGCTTCGAAGTCTCTATTTCTCCTTTGTTTTACGGCTCCAAAGTGTCCAAAAGAAGTCCCCCATTCAGCCCTAATCGCAAATTACTTATAGGCTGATTTTTCGTCGTAGCGTCTCGACGCTGAGAAGACAGCGTCTCGACGCTGTCGCCTTATCGTGGGCGTCTGGAATGGAAAACACGCAGCGTCTCGACGCTAAGGTTGCAGCGTCTCGACGCTGTGACCTGCTCACGCCTATTCAGATATGGAATGGTAGCGTCGAGACGCTCAAGGAGTAGCGTCGAGACGCTAGTCTGCGGATGACCATAGGTTGACTTTTTCTTCTTTGATTCTTTTTTCATTCCTTGACCTCTTTTCGCCCCCGAACATCCAATTGGCTCCATTATTAATTTCCTACAAATACAACATGAAAATGCATAAAATTTGGCCAATAAATCATGCAAGACTAGCTAAATTAAATAAGGAAAAATAGCTAGCTATGCTCACTATCACATTAACCCATTACACAAAATAATAGTATTATTTTAGTCCAATCAATTTAGTAAAAGTAATGATCGACCCATTGAGTAAACATTCATTTTTCAACGATACTTCAGAGGTTTAGAACAACATCTATCCTAGGGCAGTCAACTACTCCTCTGAATTGAGACAATCTCAGAATAACTCTTATTCCAATAGTTCTTAGCTACCGTTTTTTTCGGTCAGGAAATTATTAACACATTAACAATGATCAAACCCTCCATTTTTTATGATCTCAGAGGTCGGCCCCAAAAATGCTATTGTCGGGAAAGTAAAAGTTGGAAATGGACCTAAGAAACCTAATCCATTTATGGAGTTTGCGTTGTTCCGACTCCCATGATCAAGCCCTCCGTAGGGTGATCGCTCCCAGGGCGACTCGCAGGCAGATCATGGGGATCTCACGGTGCAACCTAATGGAGGAGACCGTAGGATACCTTGACACGTGTCCTACCCCTACTTACTATAAAATACTCCCTCATTCACCTTGATATTGATCCATGTAAACACCATCCATAGGGGGTCACTCCCAGGGTGACTCGAGGCCAAGCATGCAAACACCTCTTGTTTTGATATATTTCCTCCCACTAAGTATTTTTATAATTATAGGGTCTATTACTTAGTTAAATTCTGGCTAAATGAATCTATCTAAGTCCTTGTCATTAGGCTTCTAGACTTATGAATCAAATGATTAGTTAATCTATATTAGTTAATTGATTAAGTGATTAAAGGTCCAATTGTCGAAATCAACAACTCTAGAATTATCCCTCAAAATTGTGTCACCATTTATCTTTTGCTTTCTAGATTAGTTTTTTTTACTATTCTTTTCGGCATTAGATTTTGTTCTCTAAATAAAGCGAAGCAAGATTATTCATGGTAATTAATTGAATAAATCCAATCCCTGAGGATTCGATACTCGGAATACTTTCCGTTTTATATTACTTGTGACGACCCGTGCGCTTGCGGAAAATCGCCCATCAAGTTTTTGGCGCCGTTGCCGGGGATTGGCCAATTTCATTCAATTAATATTGTGAAGAAATTGATTGCTTTAGATTAGAGGTTTTATTTTGCTTTCTTTGTTTTATTTTTATCCTGGTCCATTGTTCTTGTTGTGCATTTAATTGGTGTTTGCATCTGCTTGAAAGCCTGATTGTTGTTGATTTATTGTTTTAAATGGCTTTTTATAATTTTGGGTGGCCCTTTAGGGAATCTGAGCCCGAAGAACCAACACCATCATCCAATTTTTTCTATTCAAATTATTCTCCGTTAGAAGAAAAATCTCCCCTAGAATGTTTGCTTCAAGATTTTATTGAGGATACTAGAGCCACTCAATTAGCTCTAGAAAAATCCCTAGGGAGATTCCATCCCCAAGAGGATGAGAGTGAAGTGCAATCCGCTTCCATAGAAGAAAAATCTTCTTTACAGAGCTTGCTTAAAAATTTTATCCAAGAGTCGAGAGCCATGAATTTAGAATTAGAAAAATCTATGGAGAGACTCCAAACCCAAAGGGAGGATAGGGAAGTAGGATCCACTTCCATAGAGTGTCTAGTGAGTCATGTGGCCACTGATTCATTAGCGCCAATTCAGGAGCGTGATTTTTTCGATTTTGCTAAGCTTGAGCATATAGGGGTGAGATGTGTAGATTGTGAGGAAGAATTGGATAGTTCCAGCACCGATCAAGAACAAGTTTGTGAGGAAGAAAAAGAAAATGAGCATGTAGTGTTTGAGGAGTTTCTAGAGATAGAGTTTAAGGTTGAAAGGTCTTTGTCTGTTCTATCCCCTTCATCCTCTCTTGATAATGAGTGTTCTTTTTCTTGTTCTCACATGTCAGAGTCAGAGTCTTTTTATTTTGATCTTTCTCCTTTTATGCTTTTATTAAAAGAAAATCCCAAAAATATTTCTACTTCAGGGGCCCATGAAAAGCTAGTAAGCTTGCTAGCAATAGTCTGCTTCATTGATTCAAGGAAGAAGGGCCCGAAGAAATACGAGAATTTTTATGTGCCTTGAAAGTCTGCACAAACTCGTCTAGCTAAGAGACGTTAAACAAGCGCTTCTTGGGAGGCAACCCAAGTTTATTTTTCCATTAATTTTCTTTTCTTTGTTTTTCAGTTTTTTGTAGTTAGAGCATGTTGATCTTTCGTTCCCGTTGATCAATTTTTGAAGGAGCTCGAGACCACATTTTCTTCCAAATCACCCAATGAATGTTGAAGGCTAACGTCCATGGTTTCTCTCGCACTTCAGGGCATTATTGTTTTCCCTTTATTTTTTTTATTGTCCTTATGCATGCTTAATTTGTTTAGAAAAAATTAATACATTGAGGACAATGTATGATTTAAGTTTGGGGGGGAGGCTTTGCTGTTCTGATCTGAGCTGATTGAAATTTTTTTTCATGATGATTCTATTGCATCTGTTTTGATGAGGACGGTCTATGATATGATCTAGATAATGAATTTTGTTCAATTTTTGTGAAATATCAAAACATGTTCAAGATTCATGTAAATTTAAATTTTTGCTTTGATTTCCTTGCACATATTGAGCACTTAGCCTACTTATATGGTTTTGAATGCTTAGAACTGGATTATATTATCTAGATGTTTGTTGTCACTCCGATAGGCTTAAGATCTGATTTGAAAGATGAACGACATGAGAGTCTGTAATGTTTTACTTGGGAGAAAAATCATGTTTATTAGCCTGCAAAGAAAAGAAAAGTGTGAAAAAAAAATATATATGAAAAAAAAAAAGAAAAAAAGAAAAAAAAGAATGCTCCACTTTCTTGAAAGCGTTAGTAACCAGGGGCATTCATGACACCCATCGTTTGCCTTTGCATGAAAGCGTTTGAAAGAAATGAGCATGCTTCGGCAACCTGAAAGATGAGGCGCTCGTAGTTGGATGCTTTCATCACCAATGTTGGCAAGCCAGAACGAAGGCGCTACATCTAAATGGATTCTCAAAAAAAAAAATGAGAGTTTCGGGGAGGCATACCTCGTTGTTTCAGGCACCTTAGTGGGATATTGCTTTCTTGATTGATGGCAAGCTGGATAATTAGAGCTTAGGGCCAGTGTAGGGGGAAGATGAACTGAGGATTTTATAAACCTTTTCTAGGCTAGTAAAGACCTAATAAGGGAGGCTCGCACACACACACGCAAGGGATGAAAAGTTTAAATTTAAATTTCATGATGAATGAATATGTTTTAATATTTTCTTTAATTGTTAGAGTTCATTATTTTGATCATTGAGCTTAGAGTCATGCATTTGCAATAGTTGATTCATATAAATGGTTTTAGCTTTGCTCGGGACTAGCAAAGATTTAAGTTTGGGGGTGTGATGACATGCAAAAATGTCATCATTTTCCTATTAATTTAAGCTAGTTTTGTGCTTGAATTGTGTGCTTTAATGCTATTTTCTGTTTAAATTTCAGAAAACCGAGCCAAAGAAGTAAAATCAGAATTTTGAGAGATTTTAGATGATTTTGGAGGCTTTTGGAGCAATTTGGAGAATTACATTGAAGATCCGAGTCCAAAAAGCCAAGAAGAATGAATTAGAAGCCCAAATTCATGAATTTCAAGTCTTAAAGTATCAATTTGGGTCAAGAAAACTGCCCAAAATCCATTACAAGAAGCATTTGGGCCAAAAGAAAGTTGGAGGGCCAAAAATGGAGTCAAAATAGGGCCATTATTGAAGATTCAGGGCCTAGCGTCTCGACGCTAAGCCTGGAGCGTCTCGACGCTAGGCAGCCGCGTGGAAAGATCCAGAATCGCGACAGCGTCGCGACGCTGTCCAGATAGCGTCTCGACGCTGCGACGTCTTGGAGCCCAAGAAAAGATGACGTTAGAGCGTCTCGACGCTGTCCTTGTAGCGTCTTGACGCTATGCCTGCTGGGAGCCTATAAAAGGAGCCTTTTGCAATGATGATTGTGTGCCAATTTGTGGGTTTTCACCCCATTCTAGAGTCTACACTAAAATTTGGGATTTTTGGGAGAGTTTTGGAGCTTTGTTGAAGATCTTTGGAGCTCGGGATCGAAGGAGGTCGGCGCGGGATCAAGGAGATCGACACTTTTATGAGCATTTCTCTTCCCTTTTCCTTTATGTTTTAGTTTCTAGAATTGTTGGGATTAGGAATTATTGAATTTTAGTGATTATGAGTAGTTAATTCCTAAATTCTATGAGTTTGATTTAAAATGTTGAACCTCTGCTGAATTAATGAATTGATGTGGTTTAATTGTCATTATTGTTCATTTGTGCATTTTGTCCGTAATGCTTTTAA
Source organism: Luffa acutangula (assembly GCA_036850905.1). NCBI lineage: Eukaryota > Viridiplantae > Streptophyta > Magnoliopsida > Cucurbitales > Cucurbitaceae > Luffa > Luffa acutangula. The sequence continues at coordinate 39,797,287 of CM072087.1, forward strand.
TCAACTGATCACTGATTAAATGAATCGTTACTAAGCGGAGACTCGACGGAGAGAAGCTTAGACTAGAACTGAATGCATGACTAACGGTTATTTACCCGGGTGACACGGGATAAAATAAATAACGTTAGAGGTTGTACTGAAAGGAGATTCTTTATTGAAAGGTATGAGATAGGAGGAGACCGACTGGAGAGTCCTTGTCATTAGGCTTCTAGACTTATGAATCAAATGATTAGTTAATCTATATTAGTTAATTGATTAAGCGATTAAAGGTCCAATTGTCGAAATCAACAACTCTAGAATTATCCCTCAAAATTGTGTCACCATTTATCTTTTGCTTTCTAGATTAGTTTTTTTTACTATTCTTTTCGGCATTAGATTTTGTTCTCTAAATAAAGCGAAGCAAGATTATTCATGGTAATTAATTGAATAAATCCAATCCCTGAGGATTCGATACTCGGAATACTTTCCGTTTTATATTACTTGTGACGACCCGTGCGCTTGCGGAAAATCGCCCATCACTCAATAAGCCTACCATTTTGGGGACAATACCGAGTGGGGAGCTGGAAACATAATCACACAAGATGGAATTCACTCCTTCCCGACTTTAGGGTAAGTAGAGGTGTGTTCCCTTAAGTGGTGTCTCCGGGACCTGAACAATGGGCCCAACCCACTCTACGACACGAGAGGGACTTCTGTTTGGTGGTTGGACCTCAAACAGGTTGTTCATTAGAGGAGTACTGGGAACTTAAGGACAAAGATGTAAACCATGGGTAAAACGGTAATTTGACCCAACTGGGATTCGAACACACGTGAAGGATTGACTTGTAGTATTGGTCGATATCCGTGGACACAAAAATATTCTACAGTGAGAAGAGTACAGATGAGGGTCTTTAGTGGAATGACCCACAATTAACGAATGGAGACTAACTTGGTTAATGAGTTTAAGCCGATTAGTCTCGTATCGTTGGAGCTTCTGATCTGTAGGTCCATTAGGTCCCACCGGTAGCTCGTAAAAAGACTTGAAGCAAACAAATATAAATTGTAAATTGAAAGTGTTCAATTTATTTGGGGAATCATATAATGTATATTGATGCATTATAATATAAAGTTTATGAAACTTTATAATATAATTTTTGAATTAATTTCAAAAATTAATTCTTGAGAGAAAATGTTTGAAAGAGTTCAAATAAATTTAATATGAATTGGATTCATATTAATTTTGATTTTAATAAAATCCCTAAGATTAAATATGTGATATTTAATTGGGTAATTAATTAATTATGGAATTAATTAATTATTAAAATTAGATATTGTTCAGATAATAGATTTGAACTTATTCCTAGACCTTTTCCTATTAGGAAAAGGTCTTGGCCTTTACCTATATATAGGACCCCTGGGGTGGGGTGAAAGGCATCCCATTGTCTCTCATTCTCTTAGAGATCTCTCCCAAAAGACTCCCACAAGTCTTCTGCTTCAAGAAGTCTTAGAGATATACTGGTGTAGCCGATTGGTGGTGTTCGCACAAGAGGGTTGCTGCGTTTTCAATCTTATTGGCAAGAAAAGGCAAATTGATCAAGGCTTTCTACAAAAGTAAGTTTTCTATGAAATCCTTGATCACTAGGATCAATCTAGTTGATCTTTTATCATGTTTATAGTCTATGTACAACCCATTAAATATAGATTTATTGCTGTAATTTTTTGCAAATTGTATTGGTATTTCAATTAGAATCTAAGACTCTGAGTAGGTTCGGTAATACTTTCCGCTGCGTGGGGCTTTTATCCCTTCATGGAACACTACCACAGGATTAAGATTGAGTTACCTAGGTCAACCTATTCAAATGAAAACCTAACTAGCAACGGTGTTAAATCTAGTGGTTACTATTTCGCGGTCTGGTCTTATGCAAACTCATTGCATAGGATACCCCCACTCGCATGTCCACTACATGAGCGCGTTGGATCAATGCGTTTGAATCGAATACAAAGTGGATCGTATCACATAGTGTCACCAGGATAAGGTTCCTTAACTAACTTTATGATAATGTCACATAGCAAATTTTCATTTCAATCTAATAACTTTTTCATAACAATTATCAAATTCCTAATTTACATACTCAACACTCAACATACAAAACATATAGAATTTTCAATACATGCATCATAATCAACACAAATTAGCACCAAACATTTTTATAATTATGATGATAACCAACAATTTTACATTCCAACAGTAAATTTCCAACATTTTGATAGGGGAGCCACTTACACAGTACTAATTGAAAATTTTTACTCAAAATTCTTACTCCAATGATTCTTTAACTCCTTAGCCAAATATGCCCACAACTACACATAAGAGGGTTTCTAAAATTAGGGAATTTAATCCAATAATTTAATTTAAACCTAATTTAGTTTAAGGAGGATCTTACCTTTGGAAACTCAATAACAAAGACCGAGATAGTCGTTGGACAGTGCTTTAATTTTGTGAAATTTCACAAATATGGTGTTGGAATATAATGGATAAGGCTGAAAAGAATCAAAACAAACAAAGGATCATTATCTATTACTAAAATAAACACTAACGGGACTCAATTGGAGAAAGAGAACTCACCTAAATTAATATCTCTTTATTGGATAGCATCTTAAACAATGTCGGTTCACGAATTTAAACACCAAAGAAAAGCTACAGATTTGAAATTGGTTTGGAAACGAAATGGTTAAATTTCTATTCCTAAGAAATATGCTAAAAAACTTGAACCGAGCAATGAAAATCACTGAAACTTACCCCAAACAACACCCAACACATGACTACGACTGCTGCAATCAACACTTGACGACGGCAGCGACGAAACACAACAACAACGAAAGTACAAGTGCTGGAAATGAGATGAATGTGTCGGTTTTGGGGTTCTCGGAGCAAGCTTGATTGTGTGTGGCAATGTAAGTAGCGACCTGACGATGGATCTACAAAGGAGAGAGGGATTCAGGGAATTATTAAAGAAGGAGCGAAAAAGAGAAAATCCAATTGAGAGACAGGGGGAGAAGAATTGACAGGAGGTGGCAGCTCACGGCAACGATGGATCGAGCTTGGCGGCGTCGAAAATCTCTGATAGATGGCAATAGCTTTTCGACAACACAGACGAGAGAGAGCGTAGGGAGAGAGAGATATCGGGGGGGAGAGATGGGTTGTTAATTTTAATTTTTTTAAAAACAACCACTAACCAATTCAGGGAGGCCTCCCACATTCTAGTTTTTTTTCTTTATATATATATATATATATATATATATATATATTCATCAATGGGTTGTTACAAGAACAAATTGAAACCTTCGTTTGAGAGCATCTTGTTGATGCATTAAGGCTGTTTGTTTTTGGGAATCTAGATAACCAGAATATTCAGATGCCTGGAATCATAGATACTCGGAAATATAGATGCCCGACATTTTAGATAACCGTGTTTGTTTTGAAGGAATAATTTATAAGAATATATAGAAATATTTAGATAACTATGTTTGTTTTGCGGGATTTTTGTACGGGAAAGTTCATAGATTATGTATAATACCAATAATGCCCTTACTGATTTTTAGCTAATTTACCCATTAGTTTAATATAATCTAAATTTATATAACGTTTTGGTCTTTGCTAATCTAATTTTTTATTTTTATATCAATTTAATTTATACTAATTTAATTGGTTATTTTTTAGAACAAATTCATTTATATTAGTTTAATTTTAAAAATTAATTTCAACTTTAACTTTTTTTAAAAACATGACAATTAATATAATTCACGGTGTATTTTAGTGGACTAAATTGATCACATTACCAAATTAGGTTCTTTTTTAGAGAACTATATGTTTTCTTGTAATGGATTTTAAGTGTGTTTTTTTGAAATGTACAATTAGTATTATTATTAAGAGAATAAATAAAAAATAAATCAAAATATTATTCAGTATAACTATCATTTATTTTACATCTAAATGTAAATTTTAAAAACCAAATGGTTATTTCTTAGTGTATGAATAAATTAATTTATTTTTAAATAAAAATACAAATTGTAAAATGGAGGGGTAAAAGTGTCATCCGAAGATGCCCTCAACATGGGAATCTTTGAAACCCATCTCTCATGATGGCATCAAAAGCTCCTTGGATGCCTCCCGTATGGGCATCCTAGGATACCCGTGAAGGATTGGAATTCCCAATTCCGTTACAGCGGTAGCAGTTGGACCGTTCGTAAATTAATTTTGTTCTACAAAATACCAATACATTGGCAAAAAGTTAAGCGATGAGAAACGTACCTCCGTCTGACGACTCTGAATTCTTCAACGAACACCACCATTTGATCTTCCCCGCTATAACTCTGAGATTAGGAACGTAGTTGTGGGACTACCTAATCTTGAATGGGAAAAAACTCTGGAGAGAAAATTCTCCCTAGAGTTCTTGAGTTGAGAGAATATGAGAGGGCCTTATGGTGGCCATATATTGTATCACCTAAACCCTAGGTTTAGTGTTCTATTTATAGAAGAAATGTCATGAATAAAATATTAATTTAAAATCAATTATTTCCATAATTGATTTAATCTTTTCCATAACTAATCAATTCCATAACCAATCAATTCCATAATTGATTAATCTTTTCCATAAATGATTGATCACTTCCATAAGTGATTAAATCATTTCAAAAAATGATTAATTACTTCCATAAGTGATTAATCATTTTCATAATTGATTAATTTCCATTTAATTAATTATTTAATTAATTAATCACCAATTAAATACCATATATTTAATTTCAGACCTTCTATTAGTTAATTAATTAATTACCTAATTAAATATCATATATTTAATTCCAGGCCTTCAATTAATTAATTCTATAATACAAATCAAATTCATATTAAAATTTGAACTCCTTCAAATTCTCTTATATTCTATAAATTTAATATGAATCAAATTCATATTAATATTTGAACTTCTTCAAATATTTCTCTCTCTCATAATAATAAAGTTTAATTTCAAATTAGACTTTACATTTTAATGTATCACTATACATTATATTAATTTGTATCTCATACAATTAACTTAATTCCCAATATGAATTTGAACTATTCAAATTATGTCAAGATATAATTGTTCCTAATTACTCTTTACGAGCTAGTAGGGGACCTAATGGACCTACAGATCAAAAGCTCCAATGATAATGAGGTTAACCGATTAAACTCATTAATCAGGTTAACCAATATTCATTAATTGTGGGTCATTCCACTAAAGACCCACAACTGAACTCTTCTCACTGTAGAACATTTCTGTGTCCACGAATATAGACCTATATCTGTAAGTCAATCCTTCACGAGTGTCCGTAAACACAGTAGGGTCAAATTACCGTTTTACCCCTGTGTTACATCTATCTCCTTAAGTACCAGTGCTCCTCTAATGAACAACCTGTTTATGGTCCAGCCAATAAACAGAAAGTCCCTCTCAGGCCAGTGAGAGGGCGGGATCCCTTTGTTCACGTCCCGGAGTCACAACTTAAGGGAACACTCATCTACTTCTCCTAGAAGTGGGAAGGAGTGAATTCCTTCTTGTGTTGTCATGTCCCCAGCCTCTCACTTGGTCTTGTCCCAAAAAAGGAAGGCATATTGAGTCGGCGTATTGGCTACTCTCACCTATGCTAATCAAAGGACAATCCCTCATGAGAAGGAGTTCATGATACACTCAGGATTAAGATTGAGTTACCTAGGTCATCCTATTGGAAACAGTAACCTAACTAGTTAACGGTGTTACATCTAGTGGTTTACTATTTTGTGGTCCGGTCTTATCCAAACTCATTGCATAGGATACCCCCGCTCGCATGTCTCCTACATGGACGCCTTGGATCAATACGTCTGTATCGAATACAAAGCGGGTCGTATTACATAGTGTTACCAGGATAAGGTACCCAGCCTTATCCCTGTACTATAGACCTTTTAGGTTGTTACTTGAACACCGATCCCTTTATGTCCCCACATACTAGTTCAAGTCACATGTAAACAACCTTGGATCTTAGTTTATTGAATTTAGCATTTTTCAATACAAATTCTTTATTCTCTTGTGAATTGAAGAAGTATCCACTTCTCGTTTCCTTTGGGGTTGCCTACTGCAGTATGCAATGCAGTCAACACTGCATGACCCCAAAACGAGCCAGACAATTGAGCATAGCTCAACATGAAATGAACCATATCCAATAGGGTTCTATTTCTCCTAAATGAGATTTAGGGTGTGATCCCATGTACTATCAAATAGTCCTGGAATCTCAAATCCCTATACTCAACACTTTGATAAAATCAAAGTGTTTTTATCATCTCACCTAACAAGTTTTCAACTTCAGTCCTAAGCCCCTTCGAATATCTCAAGAGCTTCAGACTTAAGTTGCATTTGGTAAAGATACTCATACCTTTGAATAATCATCCAAAAGAGATGAATTATTCATGCCCTCCCATTACTTTAACATATTGAACCACAAGGATCTAAATGTACAAGCTCCAAAGGCTATTTGCCTTTTAGATCTTTTACAGTAAAAGACCTATCAGTCATATTGCCCATGAGGCATGACTTACAAGGTAGTAGAGAGTCATCTTCTAACTCGCTTAGAAGTTCACTCTTGACCAATCTCCCAATCAAATTGAGATTAATATGGTCTACCTTAAAACCAAAGAAAGGTATTTTCCTTTAGGAGAAATCCTTTGCCTCTTTTCACATTGAGTAGTAGCAGTCTTAAACAACCGAGTGTTCATGGCTGCTTTACTCTTGATTAGTCTTAAAACATTTTCGTTACTTCCAGTAAAGCTAAACAAATGTCAACTCCCTTTCTTGAAGTAAAACTGCATTAGCAGTGAAAGGTAAAGAGTAACATTGTTCCAGCAAATAAGACATAGAAATCAAATTTCTTTTGATCTTAAGAATTATATACACATTATCTAATAATATGTATTTTCTCCCACTGAGAAAAATAACTTAATGTTCCCCACTGCTAAAGCCAAAATAACCTCTCTAATTCTAACTTTGAGAGTTATTACACAAACAACAAGCTGTTGCCAGGCATTTATTCCTTTAAAAGAAGAACACACGTGATTTATGGCCCTTGAATCAAGTATTCAGGGAGAATCAATATTCTTCACTAATCACGTTTTCAAGACAAGTAAATGAAAATTATGGTCTTGAACAAGTTCTCGTTTTGCTAAGCAGGGTTCTATGTCATATTCACCAAGAACAATTCTTAATGAATTAAACATATGGGGCGTGAGGACATTCCTCAGTTAAGAATAATCCTAGACTTATTTACCACAATTTGTCGTTTAAGCTTGTTGTATTACATTTATAAAATGACGTAAGACAATACACATAAAATTATTATATCATTGCTGAAGTAACAAATTACTTGTATTATTACTTGCACTAACCCATTACAAATAATCCAATCAAATTCTGCAAAAACAAATAAGCAATCAAAGAAACCCTATAAAACTATTGATTTAGTTTTTGCAACGATACTTCAAAGGTTTAGAACAATAGCCACCGAAGGGTGGTCAGCTACTCCTCCTCTGAATTGAGACAATCTCAATCAAACTCTAACACCAGAATAACTCATACTCTGTTAGCCTTTAGTTATCATTGTTGAGTCAAGGGTTAGTTAACACATTTAACTCATCTCGGTAAGTGTAACCCTCCCACTTTCAGATCTCAGAGGCACGCACCAACAGGCTATCGAAGGAAAAGACAACTGTTGGTGATTAGCCTAAGTGACCCTATCCTATTCAGGAGTTCACGGTATTCCGAATCCTATGATCAGGCCCTCCGAAGGGATGGTTGTGCCAGGACAACCTGTAGACGGATCATAGGACTCTCACGGTGCGAACTAGGGGCGGAGACCGAGGGATACGTTGACACGTGCCCCGCTCCCACTTACTCTAGACATTTTCCCCATTCACCTTGTTATTGATTCATGCAAACACTTTCCGAAGGGAGGCCGCTCCTAAAGCGACTCGAAGCCGAGCATGAACCTCACGTTGTGAATATAGGGATGTAGGAGCAAAACTTGATTTAAATCTCGTTTTGTAATTTTCCTACCACTGAAAATGTCTTAAGGTTAATTTAGGGTTGTTTAACTTAGATAAAACTCGGCTAAGTCAATCTATCTAAGTCTGATCCTATTATAACAATTATGGAAAGGATTCACCCGCAATGTTTTAGGTGAATTAAACTTCTTTTAATAAACCCAACATTTGCAACTCAACATTACTATGGTTAATTCAACTCAAGGTTCTGGTCAGTTCCCAGGTAGGAGGTGTTCCGTAAACCGTCATCTTAAGTACCTCCAACCTTAGACAAAACTTTACCGAGAGAGTTCCTTTATAACCACAGTAATGTAAGGTCTTTACTCTAAAGATCTAGGTGTATTAAATACTTTTAACAAACCTAGTGACATTGCATGCTAACATTTAACTATGATTAATTCAACTCCGGTATTCCAGGTCAGTTCCCAGGTAGGAGGTGTTCCGTAAACCGTCAACTTAAATACCCCCAGCCTTAGACAGAACTTTACCGGTGGAGTTCCCTTATAATCATAGCAATGTTTTTCCTACTTAGTGAATTAAAACTAATTTTAATTCTAAGTAAGAATAATTCTAATTCTATTAGAAATGTGACCTTAGGTCTAATTAATTTTAAACATTTTTAAAATTAATTCATTTATCCTAAGATCCTATGTTTGCATGCAATTCTTTGTTATAGGTTAACGGTTTCTATTCATTAATTTTATAACTATTATAAATTTTAATGAATTAACCCTATAACTTGCTACTATGGTGAATAAATTAACAATCAAATTCTAATTAATTTATAAAACCATACATTAGCATACATGACATACCAAAAATATAACAATTATATTACTCTAAGGTAATGTCATGCTCCTAATTTCCTTTTAATCCACCTAACTCTTAAATTAATTATACAAGAAAATTAAAATTAAGCATTATCATTTTCATAGATGAACATATCATTTATATTAATATATTATGAAAATTAATTAAGCATGTTAATTACTTATATAAATATAACTCTTATATATATATTTTTAAACTAAAGTAATTTCATGCTCAATTCAAATTAATTTTCTTCAATTAATCTAACTCTTAAATTAATTACCCAAGAAAACTAAAATAATCATTCACATTTTCGTACATTAACATAACACTTTATATTAATTGCTCATAAAATAAATAAGCATATAAATTACTTTCATAAATACAACTCTTTATATATTTACTAAAATAATTTCATGCTCAATGCTTGTCAATTTTCATCCATTTAATCATAACAATTAATATTAAATACTCATAAAAATTAAATACATGCATATTTCATACATTATGACCTTTATAATAATAAATATGCATGAATATGCTTAACCTATGGTGAGATTTTAAGCTATATGACATCCATAAAGCAAAATAAATAGCTAAGCAGACAGGTTTTGGCATCCTAGGACAAAATAAATTAGACAAATTTCAATAATTAATCTAATTAAGCCCTATCTAGTCGTGAGCCAGCCCGAACCAGCTTCGAACCAGGCTGAAACTGCTCAAAAAGCACAAAACCGGGTAAAAAACCACTCAGACTGGTCAAAATAAGTCAAACTCACACGAACTAGCTCTGAACCAGTCAAAGAATCTGAGAACCGGTAAAAAACCGGATGAACCACACTGAACCCAGTCAACAAACGCGCGAACCGGTCAAAGAATCACGAACCGGACCGCACAGTAATTTAAATCAATAAAAAAACCACTGATTAAAGTTACAGATCTGGTGATGGTTTAGCTGGTTTACATCATCATGCTGTGCACGCCTGAGTTCAAACCCCAACAGACACGAAATCACTTTTTTTTTCCAATAATAGCTGTTGTTTTTCAAGTTTTCTTCTTCTTCCAGCTTCTGTTTTCTTTGTTTTTAGCTCCAAATTCTTCAGTTCTTCATGAAATTTCACCAAAAATGATTGACACGGACTTACAGACTCGATATTGCAATTAAAATAGCTAAAACAAACGGTCCTTACATTGATCAAATCAACTTAAAATTTCAAATCTATATGCCAAAACCTTAAACATCTACTAGCAAAATCTCATACATCAAATGCATAATTAAATCTCACCAATAGACTCGATATTGCAATTAAAATAGCTAAAACAAAGGGTCCTTACATTGATCAAATCAACTTAAAATTGCAAATCTATATGCCAAAACCTTAAACATCTACTAGCAAAATCTCATACATCAAATGCATAATTAAATCTCACCAATAGCCAATGCAAATTTTAGAGAAACAAAATCAGATCTACGATCGACTCTGATACCAATTGAAGGATTTGGAATTCTCAATTCCGTTACAGTGGAAGCAATTGGACCCGGACACGACACAGATCTCCACAATGGTATGATATTGTCCACTTTAGGCATGAGCCCTCATGGCTTTGCTTTTGGTTCACTCCAAAAGGCCTCATACCAATGGAGATACTAGTCCTCCCTTATATACACATGATCATCCCCTTATCTAGCCAATGTGGGACTTTAGTGGCACTCCCAACAATCCTCCCCTCGAACAAAGTACCACCGAGCCTCCCCTCAAATAGTCATCTATCCGTCCAACTCTCTAGGCTTCACCGCTTTACCGAGAGTTCTTGCTCTTATCTAGGACGTGACTCCTCTTCTCCAGAGTATATCCGCCTACCCAGAGCTCAACCACGGATCTCCCCATGACTATTAAGGCTCACAACTTCTTTGTTCATCACCCGAGGATTCCACCCGACATGGCTACACTCGAGGCATGACTCTGATACCACTTGTAAGGGACAACAGACACGACACGGATCTCCACAATAGTATAATATTGTCCACTTTAGGCATAAGCCCTCATGACTTTGCTTTTGGTTCACCCCGAAAGGTCTCATACCAATGGAGATACTAGTCTTCCCTTATATACCCATGATCATCCCCTTATCTAGCCAATGTGGGACTTTAGTCGCACTCCCAACAACCCGGGCATCCCGAATTTCCTAGGTATCCAACATTACCACAAAACAAACGAGGTAATCCAGATGCCCATTCCATGTGAATCTTGGATTACCATCAAACAAACGACCCCTTAAGTGTCTCATTGGTGTTTAACATTACTTTGAACTCATATAGAAGTTAAACTTAAAAAATTAAAGAATTGATTAAAGAGGAAATGAAACAAACTAGGAATAAGAGGCTCAAGTTTTTGTAGAAAAAGGAAAGAAAATAGCTCTTTATATAGTTGTAGCTAGAAATTGTAAAAGATTGGGAAACTCTTGGAATTATATGTGAAAAACCATTAATTTTATAATCAATTTAAATAAATTAAATCAACAAAAAAATTTTATATTCTAGCTTTAAATATATATATATATTTTGAGTGCAACAACATTTAGGGCTCGTTTGGTTTAAGGTTTTATAGATGCCTGGGAATACTTTGTCTGGGAATAAGATTGCTGGGAATCAAAGATAACTGTGTTTGGTTGTGCATGGGAATGTCATCAGGATTTTATGAGAACAAATTATGTCTGTATTTATTTTTTAGAATTAATCTGGTAAACTTTATGTAATTTTAATAAATTAATCATTAAAATAATCAAAATTAGTTCAAACTATTAATAAAAATTAATGAAATAATAATCATGAAATAATTTTAATGGGATAAACTATGTTAATTTAACAACTTAAAATTATTTAATTAATTTTTTAATAAATATTTTTAACTACAATAATTTAATATATTGTATCCATAAAAATTAATTAGATAACTTTTCAAAAAAAAAAAAATTAATTAGATAAATATTTAATAATAATATAATTATATATTTATGATAAGGAAATCCAAAAAAAAGTAATTAATGGATTATAAATAATCGATAAGTAATTAATTATAATTATTGAAAAATTAATTTTTATATTAATTAATTTAAATGATTTTAATTCAATAATTAAATATATTTTCGATAATATTAACTAATTAATTATAATTTTAGTAATATGTAATTACCATCCCTACAATAAAATTGGACTAAGTATTTGTTTAAAAGTCCTAAAAAAAGTATTTACTTAAAAAAATTGAAATTATTGACAAACTATTATTTAATCTAATTAAATAATATATTATATTATTTTTAATTTAGTATCCATTAGTTAATTAATTAACTATATTCAAAATAAAATTGCATATATAAATAACAAAGAAGAGATGGGAAAAGAGAAAACTCATGCTTTTGCAAGGGCATAGAAAACCCTTTTATTTGTATGTGAATGAGGAGGTTTTTCTTTAGAAATTAATGTTAGTGCGAATAAATTTAGAAATTAATTGTAAAAAAAAAAAGAATAAATTTAGAAATTAGAGTAGGTAAGGGTGAAATAGTTTAATCATATGTGAAATTTTTTTCCCTTTTATTTGTATGTGAATGAGGAGGTTTTTCTTTTTTAAAAACAATAAAAAAACCTATTCATGATATTTGTATGTCATTCATACTTGGGAGAGTGAGTCTTTGATACTTGGGAGAGTGAGTATTTGGATGGATGGAAGATAGAAGAGAGAAAAGTTAAATTGAAAGAGAGACGTGGAGAAAAGTGGGAGGGAGATAGAGAAAACAAAATATAATGAAGGTTAGTAGTTATTTATTTATTTATTTATTTATTTTGAGAAGATGAAGGTTAGTAATTAAGTAAATAAAAAGAGATCTTTTCATATTCCAACCATTTAAATGTCATCATGTGAATTAAACTAAATACATTATTCAATGACTATAGTAATTAATTGTGAGGGGCACGGTTTGTAATTATAAAATTTGTTAAGAGTAATATGATAAAATAAAACAAGATGGTGACTTTTAATATATTATAGATTATAGATATAGATTATACATGAAAAATATGTTATTTTTGAACTTCTAATTTTATATTTTTTTAGTCCCTAATCCATTCATACTCTTTTAAGACTTCACAAATTTAGTAAACATTTTATCTAACAGAACACTAACCTCTCAAATTTGTGCCTAAAGATTGATTGGACAACTTTTTAAAAATTAAGAGATTTATTGAATGAGACTTTGAAAATTCAATATCACAATTGTAACAATCTAACCAACTGAGTAGTAATAGTAAATTAAAAATAAATCAGACTCTATTCTTAACAGAAAGAAAATAAAATAGTAAATATATCTTAATTAAAGAATTTTTTTGTTAAAATAAAAATAAAAATCCAAAAAAAGGGAAATGGTGGAGCTGGCTGAGCCCAAGAGACTAATAATAAGAAACAACCAAAAAAAAGAAAGAGAAGAATTGAAACCTTAAACTAAGATCCCAAAAGGGAAGAAAATTAACAAACAAATCTTGAATCCACTGAATGACCGGTAAAAGCCCTATTATGACGCACCATCAACAACCCCATCTCGCATATAAAAACTCTAGGAGAGGGAAAGTGAAAAAGTGGGAAGGAGGATCAGCACAAAGATCAACAAACTAGGGAAAAAAAGCCATCAACAACATAAAATTCAAAAGACTAAAAAATATATGGAGTGTTGTGGGCGAATTCCTAGTGCGTTGGTTGGCCTAGTAGCCATCTCCCTTCTCCTCATGGTGGGTGTGATCCCTCAGGTTGAGGCTAACGCTGCCTCTGTGACTGCATTGGTGAATCACGGAGGGAAAATGCTCCAAGGCAACGTGCAATTGTCGGTGGTGTTCTACGGGCGCCTCGGTCGTGTCCAGAAGAGCACTTTGAGGTCATTTTTGAAGTCGTTGAACTACCATGGGCCAGCTGGGACCTCCCCACAGGTGTCAGCTTGGTGGCGCATGGTCAGCTCCTACCTACCCACCGGTGGGAATGTTATCGTCAACGTCGTGAAGCAGACGGTGGATCCTAACTACTCTTTGGGAAAAATTATGACTCGGGACTTCATTAAGATTTTGGTAAAGAACGCAGTGGTTGGGTTTCCACGTGCGGTGCCTGTGATCGTGGCTGCAAGAGACGTGACAGTGGACGGGCTTTGCATGGGGAAGTGTGCTTCGCATGATGTGATTGACAACACACCGTACGTGATCATTGGGAACCCAGAGACTGAGTGCCCAGGAGCATGTGCATGGCCATTCCACAGAGCTGACTACGGTCCAGTAGGCGCCATTCTTAAGCCACCAAGCGGCGATGTCGGCGCTGATGCTATGGTCATCTCATTGGCCTCCGGCCTCGCCTCCGTCGTCACCAACCCATTCAACAACGGCTTCTATGAGCTCGGCCAAAAGGCCAACATGATTGAGGCCACCACCGCTTGCCTTGGCAAGTTTGGTATCGGAGCCACCCCTGGCAACGCTGGCAAGGTCACCGTTGACCCCCGCACTGGTGGCGCTTACAATGCTGTTGGCTTTAAGGGCAAGAAGTTCCTTCTTCCTGCTCTTTGGAACCCGAAGACTAAGTCTTGTTGGACTATCATGTAAACCAAGAACCCCCCACCCACATTATTCCAACTTTCTTTTTTGTTTCTCATTTGTTCTCATTCATATTAAACTAAGACTAAGCCTAAACTAACTAAAACAATAAAATAAATATGGAAAAGGAAAAGACATAAAAGGTAAAGCGCCAGAAAAATAAATTCTAACCTAATTCAGTTAAGAGAAAATGATCTATTTATTAGCAAAGAAGGGGCACATGTGCATATGGAGACACAAGCGCTTGCGAACCGCTGCCCAACATCTCGATGCTTAGTCTCGAGTTTGAAGGCAGAATTGAGAGAGCGTTGAGACGCCATCTCCTCAGGTATGTGACCTTCCCCTCCTCTTGAACTCCATTATTTGGCTAAGCGTTGATCAAATAAGTTCATTTTAAGACATTTTTAAATCCAATCTCTTCCAAAGACTCTATAAGCTCCATTACCTACAAAACATAGGATTAGGCATTAAATTCAATTGAACTAGCTCTAGAGTAATAATTAGCACTCTCCCTAGAAATTGATTTTCATCTTTCTAGAGGAGATTTTCAAAACAAAAAATCCAAGGCCAATTTTAGAGTATTCAAATTTAAAAAATAAAACAATATAATTGCCCCAACAAGAGGCATTGGGTGGGAAATTCATAACATCGAACAAAACAATAAAAAATGAGGCAAATAAGCTAAATACGGTCAAGAAAAAATTAGCACACAAATCAACATAACAAGAAGACTATACTCCTAAATCGGGCTTAATGTGCTTAACTTATAACAATAAGTCATACCATGAATCCAAATTAGAGAGTGGGGGCTTAATGTTATAGGTATTTATGCACTGTCCCAATTATTGAGGAATAGATTGAAGCTTTATGCATCTAGTACAGGAAAGACAATAAGAGATCGGGCCCAGTAGGAATAAAGACCGAGGGAATTGTGTTTCGGCCTAATTCCTGACCTTGGCCTAATGCTGAGGCTGACACTGGGCCTCCCTTGCCCTACCACGCTCGGCTCCTCGAGTCCCCTACCGACCCAGTTCGATCTACTTCAACCCTAAATTGTCCTCAAATAGGTAAAATCCCAAAAAACAGACCAACGTATAAATATTCTTATTCAACCTTGGTGAAAGAGAATCTAAACCACAAGTTTGAATTTTGATATTTTTTCTCTTGTTCTCTACTTGCCATACTTCATAATCTCCAAGCTAACTTAAGCATTAGAATTGGTGTGGCAAGCACCGCACTGGTGTGCAGTCTTCTCTTGTTTTGAAAACCAGGTCTTCTCCGTTCAAATAAATTTATCGTTGTTGTCACGTAGAGGCCAGATGCATTTTTTCTTGTTTGTAATTTGGCAACACTTAGAAATATTTTATAGGATCTCTACTTTTCAATTAATTATGTAAACTCTTGTGTTATATTTCAAAAACGTGTTTTATTCTTAATTTATCTTATTTACATTTCCATCTATTTTACAATTTCTTATTATTCTCTACTAATTCACAATTGTAAAAAACATTGTGTTCATGACGCACCTCCATTAATACTCACAAAGGTTTTAAAGATACCGTGTCTTAAATTGTTAAATTTTCATTTTGTTTCCAAGACTATATATATTTATCTTTATTAATTGTGGCAGCCAATCACTCATATTATAATATTAACCACGTTTAACTAAGGGCTATTAACTAAGTCCTAGATTGGTGGGTGGTAAAAAAACATATGAGAGATAATCAAGCAATTAATATATAAAAAATGTGGAATTAATAAAATCTAAGAAAATTGTTCAATATTTCTCGATTGTGAACACATCAACTAGATTTTTGTTAAAAGATCACAATTCAAATATGCATCATTGTTTTCATTTTAAAAATTGATTTAAAAAGTCAAGAAATAATTATTCAATATCAGTCCTAAATCCCAATTAACAGAACATCAAAACGTGAATAAATTTATTAAGGTTATTCTACTCCTTAGTATATAATTATTTAGGTTTAATAATAATTTCTTAGTTGATTATGTTTCCAGACATATATTTAGTCCTCTTAAAAATGAGAAACAACCACACCTAAATGGAATCCTGATGGCATGTATTTTAAGAGTTAACTTACTTAAAAAAAAAAAGTTAAGAAAGAGTTCATTAACGTAACTGTTATTATGCCCAAGACTTATCCCAAGTTTATTTACAATTTATTAGCAAGAACTATCCAAGTTTTAGAGCATTTTGTCACCAAAAAAAGTGCTGGACAATTTATTAAAATAAGCAGAAAAAGCATTTAGAGAGATCAAACACAAGAATTTATAGTGGTTCGGTCAATAGACCTACTCCACATGCAAAGGGCTTATAGGTCTTTGCTAGAAAATATTATTAGAGATCGAAATGATACATAAATCAGTACAATGAAGAAGAAAAACTAGAGCAAAAAAAGAGATTAAACAAGAAAGCAACAGAAAGACTAAAGAAGAATAATACAACCTTGAGGATTTGGATCTTTGAAGAAAGAATACCCAAAACGACTCTTTCGTTCTCCTCTCAACCACGACGCCGACGACGACAACACCTCACGCAGCGGCGCACGGACTGCAACGGCGTCGATCTTCTCCTCCCTCTCCGGACGACGCTAATGGAAAGGTCCTTCTCCCTCTTTCTCTCCCTTTCTCACGATTTGGAGTAACAAAAAAGAGGGAATGAGAGAAGCAAGAATGGGGAAATATCTTCACTTACTTTTGCTTTCTTAAAACCCTAATCTCTCTTCTTTGAAATAAATGAATGGTTATAGTACATCACTCATCACACCCATCTATCACACATCATACATCACCCATCCATCATAAGTATATATATGCTTATGGGTAATGGTAATTGAATGGGTAAAAGAGTTTTAACTAAGAGATAAAACCAATTGGGTTTTCTTTTATCTTTGGACCCAATTAAAAAATATCATTAAAGCTTAAAAAAAAATATGGAAGCAAGTTAAATAAAATACCTAAATCATCAATATTCTAAATTTAATTTAATTAAGCAAATAGTAAAAATTGATAAATTGAAAACAATTCTAACAATCTCCACCTTGATTTCTATTTATCAAGAAACCAAAAACTTTGGAGCTTGCTTCCAATTATTTTGCCATAGTTGTCACCCATTTTCAAGCTGCAACATTCTCACACAAAGGTTAAACTTTTCACTTGAAAGTGCTTTCGTAAACATATCAGCAGCATTTAATTCAGTAGCAACCTTTTTAACATCAACTAAACTATTATTGATGACATCCCTAACAAAATGATAACGCACATCAATATGTTTAGTTCTTTCGTGGTGAGAATGATTTTTCGATAAGTGTAATGCACTTTGACTATCAAAAAATACAGTTACAGAAACATTATCACTACAACATAATTCAGATACAATTCCCTTAAGCCATAAAGATTCCTTAATAGCTTCAGTCAATGCAATGTACTCAGATTCAGTTGTAGATAATGCAACTATAGATTGTAAACTAGATTTCCAGCTTATTGTACAACCAAAAAGCTTGAACACAAAACCAGTCAAAGATCTACGCTTATCAATATCAGCAGCATAATCAACATTAACATACCCAACTATTTCTATCTCATTGATTTTACAACCAACTGTATTTGCTCCACCATAAACAAGACATAAATCGATGTGACATGCAAGATATCTAAGGATCCACTTTGCAACATTCCAGTGTTGTTTACCAAGATTAGCAAGAAATCTACTAACAACACTTAGTGGATGTGCAAGGTCAGGTCTAGTACATACCATTGCATACATAAAACTCCCAACAGTACTAGCATATGGAATATCATGCATCTCATTAATCTCATTTTGGGTCTTAGGGGAATCATCAATAGACAACTTTAAATGCTTTCCAAATGGTATACTAACCTTCTTACTATCATGCATATTTAATTTTTTAACTAGTCTTGTTACATACTCAGATTGAGACAAATACAATTTCTTTTCTTTTCGATCTCTAACAATGTCCATTCCTAATATCCTTTTTGCTTTTCCTAAGTCTTTCATTTCAAATTCCTTCTTTAAAAGATCTTTTAACTTGTTTATCTCATGAATCGATTTACTAGCAATCAACATGTCGTCAACATAAAGTAGTAAGTAAATGATTTGAGCATTAGATATTTGTTTAAAGTAAACACAACTATCATACTTACTTCTACAAAAGTTAATGGATAACATATAGGAGTCAAACCTTTTATACCATTGGCGTGGAGATTGCTTTAAACCATACAAAGATCTTTTAAGAAGACAAACCTTCTTTTCTTGTTTGGAAGCTACGAAACCAGGAGGTTGATCCATGTATATGGTCTCCTCAAGCTCACCATGCAAGAAAGCTGTTTTTACATCCATCTGCTCTAACTCAAGATCAAAGTGAGCAACAAAGGCAAGCAATATTCTTATAGAGGTGTGTCTAACAACGGGGGAAAAAACTTCATCATAGTCTATACCCTCCCTTTGGGTAAACCCTTTTGCTACCAACCTAGCCTTAAACCTAGGCTTGTTGTTCTCTAAAGGATTCTCCTTAAATTTATAGATCCACTTGCAACCTACTGTTTTAGCATCTAATGGTTTGTTAACAAGTACCCAAGTTTGATTCTTTATTAAGGAATCATACTCTTCTTTCATTGCGACCCACCACATATCTTTGTATTTATCATTTATGGCCTCATTGAAAGTTTGTGGTTCTTGGTTAACAAACTCATTAGCTATCACTAGGGCATAGGATATAAGGTCAGCATACCCATATCTAGTGGGAGCTACAATGGTCCTTCTTTCCCTATCCCTAGTCAATTGGTAATTAGCCAAATTTTGGTCATCCTCTACCTCCTCCTCACTAGTTACTTCCTGTGTGGTTATCTGTTCTAAAGTAGATGGTGTAGTATCATGATCTATAATTGGTTCATCTACTTGATTAGTTTGGCAAGTAGCTAAGGGAGGTTCTAAAACAGTTTCAGTGTTGCTAGTTGGATCTATAGGATTAGACTCAGTTTTCTCTTCTATATACCCCATTTTATTTTCATCAAAGACAACATCTCTACTTATTAGGATTTTAGCATTATTGGGTTCTAGACACCATAACTTGTATCCTTTAATACCCTCAGGATACCCTAAAAAGACACATTTCTTAGCTCTTGGATCTAGCTTTCCCTCTTTCGAATAAGCATAAGCTAAGCATCCAAAAACTTTCATGTGTGGTAGATCGGGGGGACTACCTTGCCAAAGTTCTTGTGGTGATTTTAGACCTATGGTAGCGGATGGGCTCCTATTGATAATGTAACATGTTGTTGCAACAGCTTCACCCCAAAAACTTTGAGGAAGTTGTGAATTAGACAACATGCACCTAACTCTCTCCATTAAAGTTTGGTTCATTCTCTCAGCGGCCCCATTTTGTTGAGGTGTACCTACAATAGTCAAGTGTCTAGCTATGCCTTTAGACTTACAGTAGTTTTTAAACTCATGGTTACAAAACTCAAGTCCATTATCGGTTCTAAGTTTCTTAACTCTAAGGCTAGTTTGATTTTCTACAAGTGTTACCCATTCAACAAACTTGTTAAAGGTGTCAGATTTATTTTTAAGAAGATATACCCACACCTTTCTAGTGCAATCATCTATAATGGATAAGAAATATCTAGCCCCCCCATTAGTAACTGTTGGGTTTTATGCCCTAAAACTCGTAGATAGTGAATGTAAAAAAATTGTATGCTTGTTTCAATAAAGTGTAATTGAGTTTCTACAATAAAGTGTTATTGTTAAATATTGCACAATTTGACCCAAATCCAATAAACTAAGATCCAAGGTTGTTTACATGTGACTTGAACTAGTATGTGGGGACATACGGGGATTGGTGTTCAAGTAACAACCTAAAACGTCTATAGTACAAGGATAAGGCTGGGTACCTTATCCTGGTAACACTATGTGATACGACCCGCTTTGTATTCGATACAGACGTATTAATCCAAGGCGTCCATGTAAGAGACATGCGACCGGACCACGAAATAGTAAACCACTAGATGTAACACCGTTAACTAGTTAGTTTACTGTTTCAATACGATGACCTAGGTAACTCAGTCTTAATCCTGAGTGTGTCATGAACTCCTTCTCATGAGGGATTGTCCTTTGATTCTCATGGGTGAGAGCGGCCAATACGCCGACTTAATATGCCTTCCTTTTTGGGGACAAGACCGAGTGAGAGGTTGGAGACATGACAACACAAGAAAGAATTCACTCCTTCCCACTTCTAGGAGAAGTAGATGAGTGTTCCCTTAAGAGGTGACTCCGGGACTTGAACAAAGGGATCCCGTCCTCTCACTGGCCCGAGAGGAACTTTTTATTTAATGGTTGGACCATAAACAGGTTGTTCATTAGAGGAGCGCTGGTACTTAAGGAGACAGATGTAACACAGGGGTAAAACGGTAATTTGACCCAGCCGTGATTACGAACACTCGTGAAGGATTGACTTACCGGTATAGGTCTACATCCATGGACACAGAAATGTTCTACAGTGAGAAGAGTTCAGCTGTGGGTCTTTAGTGGAATGATCCACAGTTAATGAGTTGTGGGTCTTTAGTGGAATGACCCACAGTTAATGAATATTGGTTAACCTGATTAATGAGTTTAACCGGTTAACCTCATATCATTGGAGCTTCTGATCTGTAGGTCCATTAGGTCCCCCTGCTAGCTCGTAAAGAGTAATTAGGAACAAATATATCTTGAGAGAATTTGAATAGTTCAAATTCATATTGGGAATTAAGTTAATTGTATGAGATACAAATTAATATAATGTATAGTGATGCATTAAAATATAAAGTCTAATTTGAGATTAAACTTTATTATGTTGAGAGATTGATATATTTGAAAGAGTTCAAATATATGTCTAATTAAATATATGGTATTTAATTAGAAGATGAATTAATTAATTATGAATTAATTAATTATTCAATTTAGTTTAAATTAAATGAGATTTAATTAAACTATAGTCTATGAGAGAAATAAATATTTGAAGGAGTTCAAATATTTATATGAGTTTGATTCATATTAAATTTATAGGATATAAGAGAACTTGAAGGAGTTCAAATTTTAATATGAATTTGATTCATATTATAGAATTAATTAATTGAAGGCCTGAAATTAAATATATGATATTTAATTGGGTAATTAATTAATTAACTAATAGAAGGTCTGAAATTAAATATATGATATTTAATTGGTGATTAATTCATTAAAGAATTAATTGATTGGAAATTAATCAAATGAAAATGATTAATCACTTATGGAAGTAATTAATCATTTATGGAAATGATTTAATCACTTATGGAAGTGATCAATCAATTATGGAAAAGATTAATCAATTGTGGAATTGATTGGTCATGGAATTGATTAATTATGGAAAAGATTAATCAATTATGGAATTGATTGGTTATGGAATTGATTTTAAATGAATATTTTATTCATGACATTTCTCCTATAAATAGAACACTAACCCTCTCGTATTCTCTCAACTCAAGAACTCAGAGTTTTTCCCATTCAAGATTAGGTAGTCCCACAACTACGTTCCTAATCTCAGAGTTATAGCAGGGAAGATCAAATGGTGGTGTTCTTCGTTGTTGCAGAGCAATCAAGAATCATCTGTTGAAGTATTCAGAGTCGTCAACGGAGGTATGTTTCTCATCACTTAACCTTTTGCCAATGTATGGGTATTTTAGTAGAAACAAAATTAACTACGAACGGTCCAATTGCTTCCGCTGTAACGGAATTGAGAATTCCAAATCCTTCAGTAACCACATTCGAAGGGCCCCATAAGTCGGCATGCACATATTCTAATTTTCTTTTAGCAGAGTGACCACCCTTCCCAAATTTAACTCTCTTATTTTTGCCATATACACAAATGTTCACACATATCTAGGTCTACATTTTTAATACTAGGAATTATTTTTTGTTTAACCAACTCCCTAATTCCTTGCTAACTCATGTGACCTAAGCGTTTATACCAAAGAGAAGTTTTGGAATTTTCACTCTCCTTAACTAAATCACTTGACCCTACAACTGTTGAACCTTCTAAGGAGTATAAGGTTTCTTTAAGGTACCCTTTCATTGCTACCAAGATGCCCTTCATGACTTTAAGCACACCACCCTCTAACTTAATGGTGTAACATAACTTATCTAGCATGCTAAGGGATATTAGGTTTCACTTAACTTCAGGTACGTACCTAACTCCGGTAAGAAGCCTAATATTCCCATCATGAAGTCTAAGCCTAATTGTCCCTTGACCTTCTACATTACAAAAGTGTCGGTTCCCTAACATGACTTTACCTCCTACACCGATTCGGAAGTCTTCTAGCCATTCTTTATTAAGGGTCATATGGAAAGAACAACCTAAATCTAATATCCAAGTATCATCCTCACTAGTGGTACTAACCATAAGGGCCTCATTGTACTCCTCACTTATGTTGGCTCCACTAGACTCTTTTTTCCCTTTTCCCGTCGACTTTTTATTCCTAAGGTCTGGACAAAATCTCCTGATATGGCCTTCTTTTTTACAATAGTAGCATTTTTTATTACTAGCCCCCCTAGACTTTGATCTACCTCTACTTTTTCCCCTATTTTTAGAATTTTGACTCTCAGATCTCCCTCTAGCAAACAATGACTCACTAGGTCTTTTAGTTTCTTTTAATTCTTGTTCTTTAACTCTAATAACAACAATCATAATCTCAGTAGTCAAACTATCTCTACCAAACTTCATAGCAGATTTCACATCATTATATGCATTAGGCAAGGAATTTACAAGAACAATAGCATGATTTTCATTAGAAAAAGTTTCACCAATATTTTCCAGTTCAGATATTACTCTATGAAACTCATCAAGATTTTCTTTCATGCTTTTGTTTGATTCCATCTTAAAACTAAAGAATCTAGATTTAAGATATATTTTACTTGACACTGTTGCAGTTTGATAAGTAGTTTGTAATTTACTCCATAGCTTACCTGTTGTATCCTCGCCCCTCATTTGTCTAAGAATCGTGTCAGACAAATGCAAAATGATAAGGCTATGTGCTACCTTATTCATTTCTTTAAGTTGATCTTCCTTTATGCTTTTCGGAATGTCCTTGGCTTCCATGAGAGCATAATCAACTTTTTGTTGTCGGAGGATAGCCAACATCTTTATTTTCCAATGACCGAAGTCTCCTTTCCCATCAAAACGCTCCACCTCGAACTTGGTACTCATCTTGCAAAAATAAAGAGTAAATGGACAACAAACTATTTCCAAGAATATGTTTCAAGAATTAAAAAAAACTTCAAGAAACTAATTCAAGATACTTTTATTCCATAAAAGTTTGTAAAACAGCAGATTACAAAGGGATTAGGCTCTGATACCAATTGTTATTATACCCAAGACTTATCCCGAGTTTATTTAAAATTTATTAGCAAGAACTATCCAAGTTTTAGAGCATTTTGTCACCAAAAAAAGTGTTGGAAAATTTATTAAAATAAGCAGAAAAAACATTTAGAGAGATCAAACACAAGAATTTATAGTGGTTCGGTCAATAGACCTACTCCACTTGCAAAGGGCTTATAGGCCTTTGCTAGACAATATTATTAGAGATCAAAATGATGCAAAAATCAGTACAATGAAGAAGAAAAAATAGAGCCAAAAACGAGATTAAACAAGAAAGCAACACAAAGACTAAAGAAGAACAATACAACCACTACAAGAAAATTTGTTTCTCCTGACGCACTTTCTCCCGACGCTGTTAAACACGTCGGGAGAAGGACCCTTTGCCGACGCACAAAGTCGGCGTCGGCATCTTTGCCGACGCCGTTAAGATGGCGTCGGTAGAGGTCTCCTCTCTTGACGCCATTTCTAGAGGCGTCGAGAGAAGTAACACTTCTGCCGACGCATGTTAGACAACGTCGACAGAGGTGACTTCTCCCGACGCGCTTCGAAAGGCGTCGGCAAAAGTTAATTTAAAAATTCACTAGTGAAAATTTTGAGGCTTATGTTTGTTTGAATTTAATTGTTAAAGTATTGTAAAGTTTGTTGTTGTGAGAAAATTAAAAAAAATGAACTTACTTGATGTTTGCAAATTTCCTTCTTTTGTAGGTTATGTTCCATCTAATAAAAGGTCATATCAATGCACTTTATCTCTAAAGAACAATTGTAAGTTGTTTCTTCTCTTTACTTTTGTGTTCACTTGTAAACTTAACTTATCTCTCTTAAGAAAAAATTAGCATTATGTTTATAAATGTTGCTATCTTGCAGTTATGGTAGCAAATAAAATTGTTAGTTGTTTTTTAAATTTGAGATTGTTTGTTGGGAGTTTGGAGTTTGAAGGTTTGACATTGAGTTTGTGCTTGTATAATATTGAGATTGTTTTCTTAGAGGGTGAGGTTGTTTGATATTTTTGTTCTTAGGGTATTGTGTAGTTTGTTATTGTGAGAAAGTTGAGAAAAATTAACTTACTTGATGTTTGAAAAATTCTCTCTTGGTATAGGTTTTCTTCCATACAATAAAAGGTCACACATCAACAACAAATGCCCTTGTAAGTTGTTTCTTCTCTTTATTGTAGTGTTCACTTATAAATTTAGTTTATAAAGGTTGAGATTATAGTTTGAAGTTTAAGATTGAGTTTGTGTTCATATGATATTGAGATTCTTTGTTGGAGTTGGAGTTGGAGTTTTATTTCTATGATTCAAGTTAGTTTAGGCATTTTAATCATTCTAGTTTTGATTATTTTGAGTGTAAGGTAGGTGATAGATTGTTTGAGTACATGGGTGCATAAGGAATTTTTGTTATGTTCTTAAGTCTTGAAAAGTTAGTTAATCTTGTTATGTTCATTAGTTTTGAAAACTTAGTTAAATTTAGAAGTGTAGGTGTATATACGAGAAGTGTCGGTGTTAAGTTTTAAGTTTAGGTGTTTTGTAGTTTAGAACTTTTAAATGTAACACAACCTATGGACACTCCAAACTTAGGTACGAAGAAGTTCAAATTTGCTTGTAGTGCCAATTTACTTATTCGTATACTAATTTATCATATCTTCATGGTTTAAGTTTTAGATGCTATATATGTCCATTTAGAAGTTCAAAGTTTAATATTTGTTTACTTAGTAAATCAAACTAATTTTTGTTGCTTTGATCGTTTTAGTTCATTATGTTCATATGGATTGTGTACCTTTGGAAGTTACTTTAAAATTTTGGTTGTTTTTCTTAAATTTGGTGTTTTGCTTCTATAGTTTTGTAATTTCATTAGTTAAATCTTAACTTCATTAGTTATGATTTGGATTACTGTGTTATGCGAAATCTAAATCGATTGTATTTGGAGATTGAGGTGTTGCCCAGGTGTTATGAGGGCTGTAGTTGGATGTTTCTAGCTATATTGAAGTGCATTTCTCTTATTTAACAGGTCTAAAAAAATATGGGTTACTCTTATCTATGTCGTTATGCTGCCGATTTTTTCGGGGCATCTAATTAATACTTTAGATGGTTTAAATTAGTTTAAAAGTTAGTGTAAAACTTAGTTTCAAGTTTAAGACTTTCGCTTCTAGAATCTAATTGGTTTTCTTCCTTTGATTTTTTTTGTAGATGATTCGACTCAATCTTGATATGGAATGACACATTTGCATTTGAAGGCCGTCACGAGCTTGTTATTAGAATTATGTGTACCTAAAGGCTTTCGCTTCGAACTTTTTATTAGAATTATGTGTACCGAACAATATTTTAAATTTCGTATACTTTTTTATACTTTCAGTTTTCTGTACTTCAATTTATAATACATGTTTTTATATCTCTAGACTTTCATGTATATGTTTGAATTTAATTGAATGCATTTTGATTTTATGTATTTGTGTAATATCTTGAATGTATTTCTTTTAGAATTTTAAAACAGAAAAAATAACAAAACGAAAAAAAAGAGATAAATAAAGGCTCTGCCGACGCGTAAGTCAACGTGTCGGCAGAGGGCATTTTTGCCGACGCGCAAGTTAACGCGTCGGCAGAAAGCGATGGACTCGATTTTCTGCCGACGCGTTGACTTTAGCGTCGGAAGAGGCCATTTCTCCCGACGCATGGTCAACGCGTAGGCAGAAAATCGAGTCCATCGCTTTCTGCCGACGCGTTGACTTGCGCGTCGGTAGAAATTCCCTCTGCCGACGCGATAGTCAACGCGTCGGCAAAAAACGCCCATAATTGCTCCCCATATTATGCGTCGGCAGAGAGTCGTCTCTACCGACGCATGACAAGTACGCGTCGGCAGAGCCTCTGCCGACATGTTTTTTCCGACAATTATCCCGACGTCTGAATATGTAAGAGATAATATATAAATATATATATATATATATATATATATATGCGTATATGTGTGAATTGAAAATAAATCGATAAAGCTGTGACGTGGAAAACCACTGCCCTGAAAGCGAAATTCCGGCTCGACCGTGGTGCAACCGAGATTCAACCGTTCGCTCCCGAAGGTTAACACAGCGACTCCAAAAACACACGTGCACTCGTGGTCAGGAGCTGGAACAAACACTACAATTACCCAGAAAGATGGAGAGGAAGGATCTACACAAACAGAACCAAAAGTCTCCCTATTTATATAGAAGCAAGACTTTATTTTTGGTGGTTCTATAATTAGCAAAGCCAAATTTAGTGCCGTCTAAATATAAGAAGCACTAAATTTAGCAAGTAGTTTTTTTCCCTTCTTTGACTTGAATTAGTCATTCCCAACAATCCCCCACGAATGACTAATACATTTTTTGGGTAAAGGAAGGAATTTTGGTACTTAAGCATTAATATCTTTCGATTTGAATTAATGCGTAGTGAAATGAGGCAACAACTTAGCTAGTGAAAGTGAAATAATTCTTGAACTTCCAAAAGCTTAGGTTGAGACCCCCATGACACGTACTAATTCCTTAATGTATGCTATTCCGCGATAAAATTTCGTCAAAGCACTATTATAGACCATTATACTCACAAACCTTGAGTTCTTATGAGTGCTCTAGAAAGAAAAATCTCTTATTCTTTCATGAAACGTCGTCCACCTTCACACTCATTTAGTGCTCCATCAAGTCTATCATAGATAAATCACTCAAAACTGAGCTATGAAGACTTTACACAATATCCATCAAGTCCACACAGACCACCCAAATAAAGGGCTATGGATTCACAAAATACATCACACCATCCATCAAGTCCATAAATGGACCACCCAAAATGAGGGCTATGGATTCACAAAATACATCACACTATCCATCAAGTCCATAAATGGACCACCCAAAATGAGGGCTATGGAGTACTGAGACATATTAGACTCAGATTTCATCAAAATCATCCATCAAGTCCTTTTTAGGACCACCCAAATACAAGGCTATGGATTTAATGTTTCAACATGTAGCTTCGTTTGACCACTTAATAATGGTTTCTACCATAGTTCTCAATCCAAGGGTTTAATTTCACATCCCCTTATATATTTCTCTTGCCATTATACACATAATTTTTGGCAACTCTAATAACAGCACAATGACCCCCACAATGGAATGTCACCTAATAGGTTTTTCAACCATTTTGCTTTTTGACATGCTAGTTCAAAGCTATGAATGGTAGAGCAAGCAATACACATCTCTTTAAAAGATTTCAACAATCCATCTCTCATAAGATTTCTATAGTTTCCACTAATTTAATTCGTCTAATCAGTCAATCAAATTGTTCTTGCATATACATGACATGCAAAAACTCAATCAACGTCCATCAATAGAAACATATGTTTCTTTACGTTGCAATATTGACTTTTAAAAATATTCCCCCCACATTTTGAGATATTTCGTATAACATATATACTTTAATCTCTTAAAACATTATCACATGTATAAATCAAGAAAAAATGTTGCAACAATTTTATACAATGTGATAATCAAAATTGTTAGACATGTGGGAAGTTTATTTTCCTTTCAAGATTACAGACATGCTCAATAAAATATTCAAAAGGAATAATTTTATATATTTTTTCAATATATACAAATACAACCAATAAAACCTTAAGCCACCATTGGGTTTCAACAACGCATTTCATACAGGCAGCTATGAAGATCTTAAACCATCCAAAACCATTTTTAATGTGCAGCATATATAATTGAGAAATTACAGGCCAAGCTAAATTAATAACTACGACAATATTTAGCTTAATAAAAAAAAATTCATGGCCAAATAAAATACTCAATAAACATTGGAATATAATGCTTGCACTTAAATTGCTAATATGAGATACCACAATACCTCATTTTCTTCTAATCAAGTTATCCTTGTCATGTGCCTTTGTCCCTCTCTCGAATTATTGCAGGGAGAAGCCTTTCTTCATCTCTCGACTTTTTGGACCTTTTGCAGTCGCTAATTTCAAGAGCTCCAAGAGCTCTCTCCAGAGAACTTAGCAATTATAAAATAGAGAAAATAGAGAGATTAGAAAAGCAAAGAAAAATCTCAACCACAATGGAATGATTCCATCCATGCTAACAAAGACACATTGAGCAGCAGTGATACATCAATTAAGGTATAATCTTCTTCCCTTCAACTGAATTTCTATAATTCACACAAAAACTTGCACAACCGTTAATGGGTGAATAAATTAAAACACTACATAAATCAAAAAAGGAATATGTACAGCTTGCCCATTTAAAAAAAAATCAATTCACACTAATTTCGCTTTCAGATTGTAAGAGATAATATATAAATATATATATATATATATATATATATATATATATATATATATATATATATATATGCGTATATGTGTGAATTGAAAATAAACCGATAAAGCTGTGACGTGGAAAACCACTGCCCTGAAAGCGAAATTCCGGCTCGATCGTGGTGCAACCGAGATTCAACCGTTCGCTCCCGAAGGTTAACACAGCGACTCCAAAAACACACGTGCACTCGTGGTCAGGAGCTGGAACAAACACTACAATTACCCAGAAAGATGGAGAGGAAGGATCTACACAAACAGAACCAAAAGTCTCCCTATTTATATAGAAGCAAGACTTTATTTTTGGTGGTTCTATAATTAGCAAAGCCAAATTTAGTGTCGTCTAAATATAAGAAGCACTAAATTTAGCAAGTAGTTTTTTTCCCTTCTTTGACTTGAATTAGTCATTCCCAACAATGAATACGTGTCGGCAGAACCTTTGCCGACGCGTATTCCGATCTTTCCCGACGCATATGCGTGTCGGGAAAGACCTTTTTTCTTGTAGTGAACCTTGAGGATTTGGATCTTTGAAGAAAGAATACCCAAAACGACTCTTTTGTTCTCCTCTCAACCACGACACCGACGACGACAACACCTCACGCAGCGGCGCACGGACTGCAGCGGCGTCATCTTCTCCTCCCTCTCCGGACGACGCCAATGGAAAGGTCCTTCTCCCTCTTTCTCTCCCTTTCTCACGATTTGGAGTAACAAAAAAGAGGGAATGGGAGAAGCAAGAATGGGGAAATATCTTCACTTACTTTTGCTTTCTTAAAACCCTAATCTCTCTTCTTTGAAATAAATGAATGGTTATAGTACATCACTCATCACACCCATCTATCACACATCATACATCGCCCATCCATCATAAGTATATATAGGCTTATGGGTAATGGTAAATGAATGGGTAAAAGAGTTTTAACTAAGAGATAAAACCAATTGGGTTTTCTTTTATCTTTGGACCCAATTTAAAAATATCATTAAAGCATAAAAAAAATATGGAAGCAAGTTAAATAAAATACCTAAATCATCAATATTCTAAATTGAATTTAATTAAGCAAATAGTAGAAATTGATAAATTGAAAACAATTCTAACAATAACTGAAACTAGTTATGGCCATAAACTGTTATAGTTTATCTAGGTGACCTCTATTTAATTTATGTGGTCAGGAACAAATATAAGAAAAGTCATATTATAGAATAACGTTAACATTATGTTGAATCTATTGATGTATGCATAAAAGGTCCATGCAGATGGAGGAACATGTCAACGAGAAAATTAATCATATACATAGTAATCACTTAGAAATAGTATAAGATTCATCAAACCACAATCACAACCTGTAAAATCAATAATAAAAAATAAAATCTCTATGAATTTTCATGTAACTGCATAAAAAATTTTTGTTTTATTTGACAGCATAAATAGAGAATATCTTATCAAAATTCCATGATAAAGTGAATTTTATACAAAGATAAAGTATAGTGTGTTTTGGATAACAAATGAAATAATAAAAGACAAAAATTAATTACAATCTAGGTATCCAACATTACCACAAAACAAACGAGGTAATCCAGATGCCCATTCCATGTGAATCTTGGATTACCATCAAACAAACGACCCCTTAAGTGTCTCATTGGTGTTTAACATTACTTTGAATTCATATAGAAGTTAAACGTAAAAAATTAAAGAATTGATTAAAGAGGAAATGAAACAAACTAGGAATAAGAGGCTCAAGTTTTTGTAGAAAAAGGAAAGAAAATAGCTCTTTATATAGTTGTAGCTAGAAATTGTAAAAGATTGGGAAACTCTTGGAATTATATGTGAAAAACCATTAATTTTATAATCAATTTACATAAATTAAATCAACAAAACTTTTTTATATTCTAGCTTTAAATATATATATATTTTGAGTGCAACAACATTTAGGGCCCGTTTGGTTTAAGGTTTTATAGATGCCTGGGAATACTATGCCTGTGAATAAGATTGCTGGGAATCAAAGATAACTGTGTTTGGTTGTGCATGGGAATGTCATCAGGATTTTATGAGAACAAATTATGTCTGTATTTATTTTTTAGAATTAATCTGGTAAACTTTATGTAATTTTAATAAATTAATCAATAAAATAATCAAAATTAGTTCAAACTATTAATAAAAATTAATGAAATAATAATCATGAAATAATTTTAATGTGATAAACTATGTTAATTTAACAACTTAAAATTATTTAATTAATTTTTTAATAAATATTTTTAACTACAATAATTTAATATATTGTATCCATAAAAATTAATTAGATAACTTTTCAAAAAAAAAATTAATTAGATAAATATTTAATAATAATATAATTATATATTTATGATAAGGAAATCCAAAAAAAGTAATTAATGGATTATAAATAATCGATAAGTAATTAATTATAATTATTGAAAAATTAATTTTTATACTAAATTAATTTAAATGATTTTAATTCAATAATTAAATATATTTTCGATAATATTAACTAATTAATTATAATTTTAGTAATATGTAATTACCATCCCTACAATAAAATTGGACTAAGTATTTGTTTAAAAGTCCTAAAAAAAGTATTTACTTACAAAATTGAAATTATTGACAAACTATTATTTAATCTAATTAAATAATATATTATATTATTTTTAATTTAGTATCCATTAGTTAATTAATTAACTATATTCAAAATAAAATTGCATATAAAAATAACAAAGAAGAGATGGGAAAAGAGAAAACTCTTGCTTTTGCAAGGGCATAGAAAACCCTTGCTTATGGGCATAAATGATGCCTGGGAATGAGTTATTTCTTGGGCCCACCATAGAAATCTTCAAACAAACAAGGGTATGATAAACCCTTGCCCATTCCCATCTCCAGAAACCTTGTACCAAACGGGCCCTAAGTGTCTCATTGGTGTTTAACATTACTTTGAACAGAAATTATGACAATTAGACCATTTCAGAACCAATATTTCACAAATGTCCAATTATGAAAAAAATTCCAGCTTTGTCTTGGCTTAGGATTACCTTGCTAAATCTTCCCAATTTTTCCCTTCAAAATTCTGCACATTTAAAATTTGGTTTGTATTGATTCTTTCCATAATTTAAACTAACTTTAAGGTAAATTATTAAATAATTAATTCAACAATATTCAACTCTAACCCTAAATACCTTTCATACAAAAATTCAACCAATTTCCATCAAACTGAAGAACCTCATAACTCCCATTTTCATTGTCGACCAAAAAAAAAATTCAACAAAAATTTGATTTAAGTTGTTTCTGTGAAGCAATATGAGTATGGTTCCATTTGTCTATTTTTTTTTTAATTCAATTGTTAAGTAGCTTTTATATGAATAGTAATCTTTTATATAATTTTGGGAAAAATACACTTTTGGTCCCTGAGGTTTGGGTTAAGTGACACTTAGGTCCCTGAGTTTTCAAACTCAACAAAAATACCCCTGAGGTTTGAGATAAGGAGCATTTTAGTCCCTGCCGTTAATTTTTCTGTTAAATCTTAACAGTTGCTGACGTGGCACTATTATTTTAATAAAAAAAAATTATTTTTTTTTATTTTTTAAAATAAAAATAATAAAATAATAAAATATTAATATTTTTTATATTTTTTTATTCTTTTTTCTCCCTTTCTCTTTCTTCTTCTTCTCTTTCTTCTTCTTCTCTTTCTCCATATCCTTCATCTTCCTTCTTCTTCTTCCTAACTCCGACGACCGCCCGCCGCTGCCTGCCGCCGCCGGCAACTGTTTTTTTTTTTCTTCTCTTCTTCTCTTTTCTTCCTCTCTTTTACCCTATTTTTCTTCTTTTCTTTAAAAAAAAAAAAAAAAAGAGGGAGGATCCCTCCTCCTCCATTTCCGGCCGGAAACGGAGGAGGAGGGAGGCCCCTCCTCCCTCCCCGTCCAAGAAAAATAGGGTAAAAGAGAGGAAGAAAAGAGAAGAAGAGAAGAAAAAAAAAAAACAGTTGCCGGCGGCGGCGGCCGGCGGCAGGCGGCAGCGGGCGGCGGCAGGCGGCAGCGGGCGGCGGCGGCCGGTCGTCGGAGTTAGGAAGAAAAAGAAGGAAGATGAAGGATATGGAGAAAGAGAAGAAGAAGAAAGAGAAAGGGAGAAAAAAGAATAAAAAAATATAAAAAATATTAATATTTTATTATTTTATTATTTTTATTTTAAAAAATAAAAAAAAAATAATTTTTTTATTAAAATAATAGTGCCACGTCAGCAACTGTTAAGATTTAACAGAAAAATTAACGGCAGGGACTAAAATGCTCCTTATCTCAAACCTCAGGGGTATTTTTGTTGAGTTTGAAAACTCAGGGACCTAAGTGTCACTTAACCCAAACCTCAGGGACCAAAAGTGTATTTTTCCCTATAATTTTTCTTTCCTCTTTTGTTTTATTTTGTCAAACAATACAATAGCAATCCAAGTATATAGTTTGCATTCTTTTTTCAATTTTATTATTAATATCTAATGACATAAGATGTTTTTAATCTTATCTATTTGTTCACATTTAACCCTTATATATTTACATATAATCACTCCATTGATCATGGAATGTAATATTTCTTCAATATACTGAATCCATTATATAATATACATTTAGAATTATATTATATAAACCTACATTTAGAATTATATTATATAAACCCCTTTATATAGTATATACACGACATGGTTTATAAAGTTCATAAATGAATTTTCAGAATTATAGATATAGGTCATGTAGTATATTTTATCTATAAATATATACTTAGATGTATAATATATAAACCTTATTAAATATTCGTCATAGGTAATAATCTCATTCACATACGGATGGTGTATGACGGTCATTGAGATGAGATTAAATAACTATATTACTATTGACCATGAATATATTGACCATGAATATATTTTTCAGTATGAGATTAATAAGACATGAAAGTTATTCATTCGAATATAACATTAATATAAATATAATTTCGCTATAATTTGTGTAATTAAAATCTTGAATTCAACCATCAATTGAATATAAACCATATGACATATTATATAAAACTTCAACCAAGAGAGCAATAAGCCAATAACATAACTAAATTAACAATATCACAATAACACAAATATATACAAATATATATATATAAACACCAATGATTATATATAAACTAGATTATATATTATATAAACCCAATGACACAACTAACAAAACAATAACATACATAAGTAAACAATAAGCCTCGTCATTATTTATTGGAGTACAATCGTTGAATGATTTTTATAAATCCAAATGAATGATTTTTATAAACTCAACTAAGTAAACAATGACCCCAATAACCATGAGGAAAACAAAAACTGTATATTGTTTATAATCCACATAGCAAACCCAAATTTATTTCTATGAATGAACTCTAACCGGTAGCAACCAAGATAATGTGGCCGACGAATTGGGATGGACTGTCTAAACAAGAATGACAAAAGAAATACAAAAAAAAAAAACGACAGAAGCATCGACGACCAATGCTGCTTGGGAGGTTGAGACAGCGGGATCACATGGAGCTTGAAACAATGCTCAGACGGCTAGAATACAGTCGGAGCTTCACCAGCGAGAGCGTTAGTGGCAGAAGAATAGGAGCGTGAAAATTTGTGCAAGCGGGGCTTCACTAGCGAGAGCGTTAGCGGCAGAAGGATATGAGCGTGAAAATTTCTGCAAGCACCGTGAGAGTGAGGATACTGGAATATTGGGAGATTGATTTTGATGGGTTTGAAAGGAAAATCTTGAGAGATTCAAGGAGTTGTTTGGGAGAAAGAAGGTAAAGAGATTTTTTACCGTAATTAATTATTATGGAGAGATATTTTAGGAAAATATATGAATTATTTTAAATAACCATATTTATTTTCTGTATTTAAATATAATATAATGGGCATTGATGTAAATTAACCTCTATTTTAGCTTGGCTTAGGACAAAGCCGAAATATTTTTCAAAATTAGACATTTATGAAATTTCGGTTCCAATTTGGTCTATCTATGTAGTTAACCCTACTTTGAATTCATATAGAAATTAAACTTAAAAAATTAGAGAATTGATTAAAGAGGAAATGAAACAAACTAGGAATAAGAGGCTCAAGTTTTTGTAGAAAAAGGAAAGAAAATATCTCTTTATATAGTTGTAGCTAGAAATTGTAAAAGATTGGGAAACTCTTGGAATTATATGTGAAAAACCATTAATTTTATAATCAATTTACATAAATTAAATCAACAAAACTTTTTTATATTCTAGCTTTAAATATATATATATTTTTTGAGTGCAACAACATTTGGGGGTGGGGGGATTCAAACTCATGACTTGTTGAGCTATGCTCTTGTTGGCATTCTAGCTTTACATATTCTAATACTATCATTTTGAAATAAAATTTATTAACTCTACATCAAGAAATTACAATTTTTTTTGTTAAAGTGAGCATAACTCAACAGTAATTAGTATGTACACTCAACCAAGAGGTTAGAGGTTTGAACTCCTACACTGCCAAATGTTGTTGAACTAAAAAAAAAAGATTATATATAATTTACGTTTTTTAAAAAAATATTATTTTTATTTATTTTAGTTTTTTTTCAATATCACATTTATATAAAATTTCATTAAATAATTGATATTAAATTGTTATATGTTATTAAAATTTCAAACGTTTTCCACTTGCTTGACATTTTATTTTTGATAAAGTTTCAGTACAATTTTTTTTCCTTAAAGCTCCACTACATTTAAGCTATTAGTTGTTTTAAAAAGTATTGAAATACTTAGAGAAATTGCACTTGTTATCATTTATTTATTACTAATAATTAAATTAATTAATAATTAATGTTAGTGCGAATAAATTTAGAAATTAATTGTAAAAAAAAAAAAAAGAATAAATTTAGAAATTAGAGTAGGTAAGGGTGAAATAGTTTAATCATATGTGAAATTTTTTTCCCTTTTATTTGTATGTGAATGAGGAGGTTTTTCTTTTTTAAAAACAATAAAAAAACCTATTCATGATATTTGTATGTCATTCATACTTGGGAGAGTGAGTCTTTGATACTTGGGAGAGTGAGTATTTGGATGGATGGAAGATAGAAGAGAGAAAAGTTAAATTGAAAGAGAGACGTGGAGAAAAGTGGGAGGGAGATAGAGAAAACAAAATATAATGAAGGTTAGTAGTTATTTATTTATTTATTTATTTATTTTGAGAAGATGAAGGTTAGTAATTAAGTAAATAAAAAGAGATCTTTTCATATTCCAACCATTTAAATGTCATCATGTGAATTAAACTAAATACATTATTCAATGACTATAGTAATTAATTGTGAGGGGCACGGTTTGTAATTATAAAATTTGTTAAGAGTAATATGATAAAATAAAACAAGATGGTGACTTTTAATATATTATAGATTATAGATATAGATTATACATGAAAAATATGTTATTTTTGAACTTCTAATTTAATATTTTTTTAGTCCCTAATCCATTCATACTCTTTTAAGACTTCACAAATTTAGTAAACATTTTATCTAACAGAACACTAACCTCTCAAATTTGTGCCTAAAGATTGATTGGACAACTTTTTAAAAATTAAGAGATTTATTGAATGAGACTTTGAAAATTCAATATCACAATTGTAACAATCTAACCAACTGAGTAGTAATAGTAAATTAAAAATAAATCAGACTCTATTCTTAACAGAAAGAAAATAAAATAGTAAATATATCTTAATTAAAGAATTTTTTTGTTAAAATAAAAATAAAAATCCAAAAAAAGGGAAATGGTGGAGCTGGCTGAGCCCAAGAGACTAATAATAAGAAACAACCAAAAAAAGAAAGAGAAGAATTGAAACCTTAAACTAAGATCCCAAAAGGGAAGAAAATTAACAAACAAATCTTGAATCCACTGAATGACCGGTAAAAGCCCTATTATGACGCACCATCAACAACCCCATCTCGCATATAAAAACTCTAGGAGAGGGAAAGTGAAAAAGTGGGAAGGAGGATCAGCACAAAGATCAACAAACTAGGGAAAAAAAGCCATCAACAACATAAAATTCAAAAGACTAAAAAATATATGGAGTGTTGTGGGCGAATTCCTAGTGCGTTGGTTGGCCTAGTAGCCATCTCCCTTCTCCTCATGGTGGGTGTGATCCCTCAGGTTGAGGCTAACGCTGCCTCTGTGACTGCATTGGTGAATCACGGAGGGAAAATGCTCCAAGGCAACGTGCAATTGTCGGTGGTGTTCTACGGGCGCCTCGGTCGTGTCCAGAAGAGCACTTTGAGGTCATTTTTGAAGTCGTTGAACTACCATGGGCCAGCTGGGACCTCCCCACAGGTGTCAGCTTGGTGGCGCATGGTCAGCTCCTACCTACCCACCGGTGGGAATGTTATCGTCAACGTCGTGAAGCAGACGGTGGATCCTAACTACTCTTTGGGAAAAATTATGACTCGGGACTTCATTAAGATTTTGGTAAAAAACGCAGTGGTTGGGTTTCCACGTGCGGTGCCTGTGATCGTGGCTGCAAGAGACGTGACAGTGGACGGGCTTTGCATGGGGAAGTGTGCTTCGCATGATGTGATTGACAACACACCGTACGTGATCATTGGGAACCCAGAGACTGAGTGCCCAGGAGCATGTGCATGGCCATTCCACAGAGCTGACTACGGTCCAGTAGGCGCCATTCTTAAGCCACCAAGCGGCGATGTCGGCGCTGATGCTATGGTCATCTCATTGGCCTCCGGCCTCGCCTCCGTCGTCACCAACCCATTCAACAACGGCTTCTATGAGCTCGGCCAAAAGGCCAACATGATTGAGGCCACCACCGCTTGCCTTGGCAAGTTTGGTATCGGAGCCACCCCTGGCAACGCTGGCAAGGTCACCGTTGACCCCCGCACTGGTGGCGCTTACAATGCTGTTGGCTTTAAGGGCAAGAAGTTCCTTCTTCCTGCTCTTTGGAACCCGAAGACTAAGTCTTGTTGGACTATCATGTAAACCAAGAACCCCCCACCCACATTATTCCAACTTTCTTTTTTGTTTCTCATTTGTTCTCATTCATATTAAACTAAGACTAAGCCTAAACTAACTAAAACAATAAAATAAATATGGAAAAGGAAAAGACATAAAAGGTAAAGCGCCAGAAAAATAAATTCTAACCTAATTCAGTTAAGAGAAAATGATCTATTTATTAGCGAAGAAGGGGCACATGTGCATATGGAGACACAAGCGCTTGCGAACCGCTGCCCAACATCTCGATGCTTAGTCTCGAGTTTGAAGGCAGAATTGAGAGAGCGTTGAGACGCCATCTCCTCAGGTATGTGACCTTCCCCTCCTCTTGAACTCCATTATTTGGCTAAACTTTGATCAAATAAGCTCATTTTAAGACATTTTTAAATCCAATCTCTTCCAAAGACTCTATAAGCTCCATTACCTACAAAACATAGGATTAGGCATTAAATTCAATTGAACTAGCTCTAGAGTAATAATTAGCACTCTCCCTGGAAATTGATTTTCATCTTTCTAGAGGAGATTTTCAAAACAAAAAATCCAAGGCCGATTTTAGAGCATTCAAATTTTAAAAATAAAACAATATAATTGCCCCAACAAGAGGCATTGGGTGGGAAATTCATAACATCGAACAAAACAATAAAAAATGAGGCAAATAAGCTAAATACGGTCAAGAAAAAATTAGCACACAAATCAACATAACAAGAAGACTATACTCCTAAATCGGGCTTAATGTGCTTAACTTATAACAATAAGTCATACCATGAATCCAAATTAGAGAGTGGAGGCTTAATGTTATAGGTATTTATGCACTGTCCCAATTATTGAGGAATAGATTGAACCTTAACGCATCTAGTACAGGAAAGACAACAAGAGATCGGGCCCAGTAGGAATAAAGACCGAGGGAATTGTGTTTCGGCCTAATTCCTGACCTTGGCCTAATGCTAAGGCTGACACTGGGCCTCCCTTGCCCTACCACGCTCGGCTCCTCGAGTCCCCTACCGACCCAGTTCGATCTACTTCAACCCTAAATTGTCCTCAAACAGGTAAAATCCCAAAAAACAGACCAACGTATAAATATTCTTATTCAACCTTGGAGAAAGAGATTCTAAACCACAAGTTTGAATTTTGATATTTTTTCTCTTGTTCTCTACTTGCCATACTTCATAATCTCCAAGCTAACTTAAGCATTAGAATTGGTGTGGCAAGCACCGCACTGGTGTGCAGTCTTCTCTTGTTTTGAAAACCAGGTCTTCTCCGTTCAAATAAATTTATCGTTGTTGTCACGTAGAGGCCAGATGCATTTTTTCTTGTTTGTAATTTGGCAACACTTAGAAATATTTTATAGGATCTCTACTTTTCAATTAATTATGTAAACTCTTGTGTTATATTTCAAAAACGTGTTTTATTCTTAATTTATCTTATTTACATTTCCATCTATTTTACAATTTCTTATTATTCTCTACTAATTCACAATTGTAAAAAACATTGTGTTCATGACGCACCTCCATTAATACTCACAAAGGTTTTAAAGATACCGTGTCTTAAATTGTTAAATTTTCATTTTGTTTCCAAGACTATATATATTTATCTTTATTAATTGTGGCAGCCAATCACTCATATTATAATATTAACCACGTTTAACTAAGGGCTATTAACTAAGTCCTAGATTGGTGGGTGGCAAAAAAACATATGAGAGATAATCAAGCAATTAATATATAAAAAATGTGGAATTAATAAAATCTAAGAAAATTGTTCAATATTTCTCGATTGTGAACACATCAACTAGATTTTTGTTAAAAGATCACAATTCAAATATGCATCATTGTTTTCATTTTAAAAATTTATTTAAAAAGTCAAGAAATAATTATTCAATATCAGTCTTAAATCCCAATTAACAGAACATCAAAACGTGAATAAATTTATTAAGGTTATTCTACTCCTTAGTATATAATTATTTACGTTAATAATAATTTCTTAGTTGATTATGTTTCCAGACATATATTTAGTCCTCTTAAAAATGAGAAACAACCGCACCTAAATGGAATCCTGATGGCATGTATTTTAAGAGTTAACTTAAAAAAAAAAAAGTTAAGAAAGAGTTCATTAACGTAACTGTTATTATGCCCAAGACTTATCCCAAGTTTATTTACAATTTATTAGCAAGAACTATTCAAGTTTTAGAGCATTTTGTCACCAAAAAAAGTGCTGGACAGTTTATTACAATAAGCAGAAAAAGCATTTAGAGCCAAAAAAGAGATTAAACAAGAAAGCAACACAAAGACTAAAGAAGAACAATACAACCTTGAGGATTTGGATCTTTGAAGAAAGAATACCCAAAACGACTCTTTCGTTCTCCTCTCAACCACGACGCCGACGACGACAACACCTCACGTAGCGACGCACGGACTGCAGCGGCGCCGATCTTCTCCTCCCTCTCCAAACGATGCCAATGGAAAGGTCCTTCTCCCTCTTTCTCTCCCTTTATCACGATTTGGAGTAACAAAAAAGAGGGAATGGGAGAAGCAAGAATGGGGAAATATCTTCACTTACTTTTGCTTTCTTAAAACCCTAATCTCTCTTCTTTGAAATAAATGAATGGTTATAGTACATCATTCATCACACCCATCTATCACACATCATACATCACCCATCCATCATAAGTATATATAGGCTTATGGGTAATGGTAAATGAATGGGTAAAAGAGTTTTAACTAAGAGATAAAACCAATTGGGTTTTCTTTTATCTTTGGACCCAATTTAAAAATATCATTAAAGCATAAAAAAAAATATGGAAGCAAGTTAAATAAAATACCTAAATCATCAATATTCTAAATTGAATTTAATTAAGCAAATAGTAGAAATTGATAAATTGAAAACAATTCTAACAATAATTGAAACTAGTTATGGCCATAAACTGTTATAGTTTATCTAGGTGACCTCTATTTAATTTATGTGGTCAGGAACAAATATAAGAAAAGTCATATTATAGAATAACGTTAACATATGTTGAATCTATTGATGTATGCATAAAAGGTCCATGCAGACGGAGGAACATGTCAACGAGAAAATTAATCATATATATAGCAATCACTTAGAAATAGTATAAGATTCATCAAACCACAATCACAACCTGTAAAATCAATAATAAAAAATAAAATCTCTATGAATTTTCATGTAACTGCATAATTATTTTTTTTGTTTTATTTGACAACATAAATAGAGAATATTTTATCAAAATTCCATGATGAAGTGAGTTTTATACAAAGATAAAGTATAGTGTGTTTTGGATAACAAATGAAATAATAAAAGACAAAAATTAATTACAATCTACAATTTTATAGTAATTTATTTACAATTTTTACCCATTGAAAGAAGTGTAATTCCATTATGGATGAAGATGAAAAATGTAGTGCAATTTCTAAACATTTGAACTTTCATTTTCAAAACACCTTTTTTTTTAGAGAGAATTGAAATTTACTGCGATTTCATACCCAATGTTGAGGCTGACCCTAGGCCTTGCCACTAGGCCTCCCTTGCCCTACCACGTTCAGCTCCTCGAGTCCCCTACCGACTTTGTAACGCCCCAAGTTCTCTAACCTCTAGCCTAGCGACGTTACTACTTACTCTAGACTTTTAAGCAACTAGGACAACTCACTTTAGACCGAATGTACTGAAAATTTCGGCAGCATAACGACGTAAAACTGGTTATCCCAAAATTTTACAACACCTGATATAAATATAAACACTCCTAAACAAGCAACAAGCCAAACTCCACCAAACTATAACCAGATTTCACAACCTATCTCCTCTAGACAAAACATACCTTATCAATACATGCAATAAACTGAAACCACGCAGCGGAACTTAAAGACATTTTATTAACAGAAAGAGCTAGACCACTAGCTAACACATTTATTAAACTTAATCAAAATAAACAAGTCTAGATACATAATCTTAGCCTTTCTCAGGCGAATCTCTCACCATCACAGAACCACTAAATGAAACAACTCAAGCTACCCTACTAAAGTCATTAATAAACATAAAAACTACAAAACCAACACTCTAGGAACTTTCCTCACAGTTCTCCTCCTTGCCACCAAGGTCTGGATCATCCTCGATACCTGCAACATCTAAAATGTTGGGGGGAAGGTGGGGAAGGGGGTATCAGTACAACCGCGGTACTGGTAAGTAGCTCACACGAGCCAGATC
Organism: Luffa acutangula; assembly: GCA_036850905.1. Classification (NCBI taxonomy): domain Eukaryota; kingdom Viridiplantae; phylum Streptophyta; class Magnoliopsida; order Cucurbitales; family Cucurbitaceae; genus Luffa; species Luffa acutangula. The sequence continues at coordinate 39,839,790 of CM072087.1, forward strand.
ACAAACATCATACAATGACAAACAACATGCTTCTCACACGCATACATCATGCTTCCAAAAGCAGTAAAACCAACATGCTCACAAAGCACTAAAATCACATCATGCTCACAAAGCACTAAAACCACATCACGCATATGCTTCCCACACTATGCACCCACACACTACTAGACCACACATGATTTACGCGTCATGCTCCGCACCTAACGCATGAATTACGCGCCATGCTATGCAAACCAATCACATGCATTACGCGCCATGCTACGCAAAACCATACACATGCATTACGCTCCACGCTACGCAAAATCATTCGCATGCATTACGCACGATGCTGCGCAAAACCACTTGCATGCATTACGCGCCATGCTACACAAAACCAAACACGTGAATTACGCGTAACGCTGCACAACTACACATGAATTATGCATCATGCAATGCTACCGCTAGACTCATGCTACACTTCCTGTGACACATGCTTGCCTAACAAATCATGTTTGACCCAAACACAACATGCTTAATCAACATTCACAACTGCAGCCACATATTTCATGATTTAACAATAACACATGCTTATCCCAAGCACTGAACAGAATAAGCTCATCTCAAGCATTTCAACACAATTATAAACAATAGAACATGCTTTACACAAATACAGAAATAAAACATAGAAACAACCATCATGCTTCACACAGTCAACCAAAATCTAGCAAGTAGAAACTACTTAAAAATCGCTTTTAACTACCAACGAGGCGACACTTGCACCAAGCTCCACAAACACCTCGAACTACAACAAAAAATGCTACCATCAAAGACTAAACCAAGAGAGAACGACCTAACATGCTACTAGGGCCAAAACCCTTTACCCATCTCATTTCTTTGCTGGACAACCTTTAAACGTACTCCAAAATGAAAACCCAAAACGTTTAGACCATGGGCAACCATGTCGGCAACCATGTCTAAGGCACAACGGGCAATGGGTGTTCACCAAATAGCTCCAGATTAGGCTTTTCAGCCGCTAGACAACAAGTAAACGACCCACATAAAGTGTACTAGGAACTCCTAAGTATCAGGCATGCTACCAAACCTAAGACAATTAATGGAGACCTAATCTAGCATGCTTTTTAAGCCAGAAACAGCAAGAAAAAAATCATTTAAACCATGATTTAAGAACCAACAAAGGATCAGAAACATTCCAAGGCAACGAGGCTTAATGGGCATTGAAGAACTACTTAATTTTAACCCGAAAAGCCATGATAACCCACTTTAAAACATGCTCTATGACCTTCAAGGGTTGGGACAACACCTAAGAGCCTAGCTATACAATGGGTAATGATAAGATCATGATTCTAAGGCTAAAATAACTAATGGACAGCAACCTTTAACGCTAAAAGCGAAGGGACAACAAGGAAACTTACCCAAACAGACCCGCTTCCACGCTAGACGGGTTATTCTAACCTCTCACGCTGCGCTAGAATAATCCTTGGGCAGTGGGTATTCGAATTAAAGTGTTTCGAACTTTATCGAACACTTAGACGTCGCTGCAGATCAGAAAATCAAACACAACTCAATTTTCCAGCACCTAGTACTAATGGGCGTTCTACCAAAAGCTCCAAACAAGAATGGGTAAGGGCCAAAACTTACCGGAAATGCTAATTGACGCCGAACCACTCACGAACTGAGCAAAGACGGCGCTGCAGATAAGAAATTCAACATCAAGGCATAAATTCCAGCACTCAAATGAATGAGTATTTAATCCTAAGCACCAACTGAACATGGGTAAGCATTTAAACTTACCGGGATAGTCAAGCGGTGTCGAAAACACCCGAAAACGTTGCTGGACAGAGGCGGAACTAACTGAAACGAGGTCGACGGGGCTCCAAATTGCTAGGCACGCGAGATCTAACCAAACTGAACCAAGAGAAACTTAGATTCGGCCTTAAACCACATGGAAAGGAAAGGGAAAAGGCTTACCCACGGTTGTTAACGCTGAAACGCGGAGGAGACTGTGCTTTGAGCTGCTGTCTGCGCAAGAACTAACCAATACAGACGCGAGAGAGAGAGCCCGTGGAGAGAAACGACACGGAGAGAGAGAGACGACGTGGAGGGAGAGCTCACGGAAGGAGAATCGCGCGGACTGGGTTGCACAACTTCAAACGGCGGCGACGCTGAACAGCTGGGCTGCGTGACACCAGCCGACGGCGGCGCGACGACAGCGACGAGGGAAGGCGGCGACGGCTGCAAATTTCGGCTAGAGGGGGGCCTCACACGAGAAGAGAAAGAAAGAGATGAGAAAGGGAGCTTTAGGGCTTTTCTTTCTTTTTCTTTTTTCCTTAGGGCCCGTTTGGTTTAAGGTTTTATAGATGCCTGGGAATACATGATGCCTGGGAATACTATGCCTGGGAATAAGATTGCTGGGAATCAAAGATAACTGTGTTTGGTTGTGCATGGAAATGTCATCAGGATTTTATGAGAACAAATTATGTCTGTATTTATTTTTTAGAATTAATCTGGTAAACTTTATGTAATTTTAATAAATTAATCAATAAAATAATCAAAATTAGTTCAAACTATTAATAAAAATTAATGAAATAATAATCATGAAATAATTTTAATGGGATAAACTATGTTAATTTAACAACTTAAAATTATTTAATTAATTTTTTAATAAATATTTTTAACTACAATAATTTAATATATTGTATCCATAAAAATTAATTAGATAACTTTTTTTTAAAAAAAATTAATTAGATAAATATTTAATAATAATATAATTATATATTTATTATAAGGAAATCCAAAAAAAGTAATTAATGAATTATAAATAATCGATAAGTAATTAATTATAATTATTGAAAAATTAATTTTTATACTAAATTAATTTAAATGATTTTAATTCAATAATTAAATATATTTTCGATAATATTAACTAATTAATTATAATTTTAGTAATATGTAATTACCATCCCTACAATAAAATTGGACTAAGTATTTGTTTAAAAGTCCTAAAAAAAGTATTTACTTAAAAAAATTGAAATTATTGACAAACTATTATTTAATCTAATTAAATAATATATTATATTATTTTTAATTTAGTATCCATTAGTTAATTAATTAATTATATTCAAAATAAAATTGCATATAAAAATAACACAAAAGAGATGGGAAAAGAGAAAACCCATGCTTTTGCAAGGGCATAGAAAACCCTTGCTTATGGGCATAAATGATGCCTGGGAATGAGTTATTTCCTGGGCCCACCACAGAAATCTTGAAACAAACAAGGGTATTATAAACCCTTGCCCATTCCCATCTCCATAAACCTTGTACCAAACGGGCCCTTAATCCTTTCTTTTTCCTTTGAATTTCTTTCTTTTTTCCACAAAACCTCCAAGACCCAAAAATAGCCAATCTAAGATTACTTTTCAACTAACCTTCAATTAGCGTGAATATTTCAAAGCTTTAACCTCTCAGGTAACCAACACTGGCTAACTTTTAATCGAGCTTTTAAGGAGAGAAACTAATTAATATAACAGATCAATTTCCCTACACCTTAGTATGAAATTAAATCCCTAAATTCAAGCCAAAAATAGAATTTATATTTCTTTAACTCTAAACTCGGGATTTAAATACACCCAAGGTGCACGGGGTGTTACAGACCCAGTTCGATCTACTTCAACCCTAAATTGTCCTCAAACAGGTAAAATCCCAAAAAACGGACCAACGTATAAATACTCTTATTCAACCTGGGAGAAAGAGAATCCAAACCCAAAGTTTGAATTTTGATCTTTTTCCTCTTGCTCTCTACTTGTCATACTTCATAACCTCCAAGCAAACTTAAGCATTAGAATTGGTGTGGCAAGCACCACACCAGTGTGCAGTCTTCTCTTGTTTTTCAAGCCATGTCTTCTCCATTCAAATAAATTTATGGTTGCTGTCAGGCAGAGGCCAGGTGCATTTTTTTCTTGCCCGTAATTTGGCAACACTTAGAAATTTGAAGAAGCTAATTTTTTTTCCAAATATTTTATAGGATCTCTATTTTTAAATTAATTATGTAAAATCTTTTGTTATATTTTAAAAACGTGTTTTATCATTGATCTATCTTATTTACATTTTCATTTATTTTACAATTTCTTATTATTCTCTACTAATTCACAATTGTAAAAGACATTGTGTTCATGACCCACCTCGATTAATACTCGCAAAGGTTTTAAAGATAGTGTGTCTTAAATTGTTAAATTTTCATTTTGTTTCCAAGACTATACATATTTATCTTTATTAACTGTGGCAGCGAATCACTCATATTATAATATTAACCACGTTTAACTAAGGGCTATTAACTAAGTCCTAGATTGGTGGGTGGCAAAAAAACATATGAGAGATAATCAAGCAATTAATATATAAACAATGTGGAATTAATGAAATCTAAAAAAAAATTGTTCAATAAGCTAATTTCAATATTTCTCGATTGTGAACACATCAACTAGATTTTCGTTACAAGATAACAATTCAAATATGCATAATTTTTTCATTTTAAAAATTGATTTAAAAAGTCAAGAAATAATTATTCAATATCAATTCTAAATCCCAACTAACATAACCCCAAAGAGTGAATAAATTTATTAAGGTTATTCTACTCCTTAGTATATAACTATTTATGTTAATAATAATTTCTTAGTTGATTCTTTTTCCACACATAAATTTAGTCTTCTCTTAAAAATGAGAAACAACCACACCTAAACGGAATCTTGATGACATGTATTTTAGGATTTAACTTAAAAAAAAGTTAAGAAAGAGTTCATTAACGTAACTGAAACTAGTTATGGCCATAAACTGCTATAGTTTATCTAGGTGACCTCTATTTAATTTATGTTGTCGGAAACAAATATAAGAAAAGTTATATTATAGTATAATGTTAACATGTGTTGAGTCTATTGATGTATGCATAAAAAGTCCATGTAGACGGCTTAACATGTCAAAGAAAAAATTAATCATATTGCAATAACTTAGAAATAGTATAAAATCCATCAAAACCACAATCATAACCCGTAAAATCAACAATAAAAAAATAAAATCTCTCTATGAAACTTCAAGCAACTCCAATTTCTTTGACAACATAAATAGAGAATATTTTTATCCAAATTCCATGATGAAGTGAATTTTATACAAAGATAAAGTATAGTGTGTTTTGGGTAACAAATGCAATAGTAAAAGACAAAAATTAATTACAATCTACAATTTTATAGTAAAGTATTTACAATTGTTCCGATCGAAAGAAGCGTAATTCCATTATGGATGAAGGATGAAAAATGTAGTGCAATTTCTAAACATTTTAACTTTTATTTTCAAAACACAATATTTTTTTAGAGAGAATTGAAATTTTCTGCGATTTCATACCCAATCTTTAAGTAAAATCAAATAACCAACCACATAAAAATAAAGAGGGAAGCAATATAATAATTGACCGACCTTTCTAATCTATTTTGAAACAGGTGATTAAAGCCCAGATAGTGAAACTAATTGTCTGTGTGAAAAAAAAACAGAAGTAAGAGATAATATAACTACTAAATAAAGAAAATTCATTAAATAACGAACAACTCCGGCATCTAAGGATAAAAATAATATAACTATGAAATTCATGTCTCAACAACATGCTTTGTACAAAATCAATTATCTATTAACAACACATGGAAGGCAATAAAGGAAGAACTAATGGTAAAAGAATTATATGACATAGTTCAATGATTTTTATACATGGGTTACACCCATACACAAATGGATGCATCTACTTGATGTATAACTACCTCCACCAATAGTCATGTCTTGTCAATATTAATTGCATCAATTGGAATGAACCGACAAAAACACTTAAGAGTCACATTGCATAAAGAAAGGTCAAAATAGGAATTTACTAAAAAAGTTTGGGCAAAAGAGGAAACAAAAGATTCTCCTCCCTAGCCACATTTATATATACTGGTTTTAAATCACATGTCATGTGGTTTGTAATGTTTAAAATATAATTTAGTATATTTTATTTGAATGTTAGACTTATAAATAAACTTTCTAATGTTTTCGTCAATTGAACCACGTAGAATTAATTGGACTTTTTTCATATTTTAAGATAATTTTTAAAAACATATTCATTAGATATAATCAATATAAAATATATTGCATAAAAGGAAATGAAAAATTAAGGCTCTGTTTGATAACCATTTTGTTTTTTGTTTTTGGTTTTTAAAAATTAAGCCTATAAACACTAATTTTACCCACAATCTTCTTTTTTTTTTATCTACATCCTTTCGCATGTTTTCAAAAACCAAGCCAAAATTTGAAAAAAAAAAAAGTGGCTTTCAAAAACTTGTTTTTGTTTTTGGAATTTGGCTAGGAACTCAAATGTCTCCTTAACAAAAATGAAAACCATTGGAAGAAGATTGAGAGAAAACAAACACAATTTTCAAAAACAAAAAAACCAAAAACGAAATGGTTATCAAACGGGACCTAAATTAAAAAAAAAAACAGAGTTCTTTCGAATATATTTTGAAATGTTTGCATAGTTATTGTAACGTTGCTAATTTTCAGTAGGCATTAATTTTCCTTAATTTTAAGTTTAATTTAATTACTTGATTACTTATCGCACTAACCCATTATATCTAATCCAATCAAATTCAACAAAAAAACACACAAGAAATCAAAGAAACCCTAGAAAACTATTGATTCAGTTTTTGCAACGATACTTCAGAGGTTTAGAGCAACGACAACTGTCGTAGGGCAGTTAGCTACTCCTCCCCTAAATGGAGACAGTGTCAACCAATCACTATTACCAGAATAACTCATATTCCAATAGTTTTTAGCTACCATTTTTTGGTCAATAAATCATTAACAACTTAATAATTTTTCGTAAGTGTGAGCCGCCATTTTCAGATCCCAGAGGTACGCCCCAACAAACTTCTGTAGGGTAAGACAATGTTGGTGCAAAACCTAAGAAACCCTATCCATTTATGGAGTTTGTGTTGTTCCGACTCCCATGCTCAGGTCCTTCGTAGGGTGATCGCTCCCAGGGCGACTCGCAGGCGAAGCATGAGAATCTCATGGTGCAATCCAATGGAAGAGACTACAGGATACGTTGACACGTGTCATTCTCCCACTTACTATAAATACTTTCTCCATTCATCTTGTTATTGACTCATGCAAACACCATCCGTAGGGGGACGCTCCCAGGGCGCCTCCAGGCCAAGCATGGATCTCACAGTGTGAACTCTTGGAGACGTGAGAGCTAAAAATTTGATATATCATATATATCACTATTCTCCCACTAAATGAATCTATCTAAGTCTATGTTTTATATAACTCTTATATGGAGGTCTTTAATCTAATGTCTTATGTGAATTAAACTATTTTAATTAACCTGGCAACATTGCATGCTAACAGAACTATGGTTAATTCACCTCATGTTCCAGGTCAGTTCCCAGGTAGCAGGTGTTCCGAAAACCGTCATCTTATGTACCTCCAACCTTAGACAGAACTTCACTGGAAGAGTTCCCTTATAACCTTAGTAAAGTAAAGTCTTAACTCTAAAGATCTAGATGAATCAAACTCTTTTAATTAACCTAGCAACATTGCATGCTGACATAACTATGGTTAATTCAACTCATTTTCTTGGTTAGTTCCCAACTAGGAGGTGCTCCATAAACCGTCAGCTTAAATACCTCCAGCCTTAAACAGAACCTTGCCAGTAGAGTTCCTTATAACCAATAGTTATGTTTGTCCTACTTAGTGATATTAATACTATTTTAAAAACTAAGCAAAACTTAATTCTAATCCTATTAAAATTAACGTGATCTTAGATCTAATTAATTTTAAACATTTTAAAATTAATTTATTTACCTATGATCCTATGTTTTCATTCCATCTTTATTATAGGTTGATGGTTTCTAATCATTAATTTTATAACTCTTATAAATTTTAATGATTATCCCTATAATAAACTTTCTATAGTTTAATTAATTAACAATCAAATTCAAATTAATCAATAAACCATAACATTTGCATTTCACGACTTAATATAACAATTATATTAAACTATGGATGTATCATGCTTAATACAAATTGATTTTCATATTTTATTAATATAACTCCTTATACCATACAAATCATGAAAATCACCCAAGCATCCACAAGAAATTAAATTAAATATAATTCTTTATATTTAAGCTATGTAATGTCATGCTACATGCTTATTGTATTTCATATATTTAACATAACCATTATATTAAATTACACATGAAATTCATCCATCATGCATTAATACCATACATCATAACATTTATAATATATTAAAATGTATGGTCATGCTTAACCTAAGGTGGGATTTAATCTAAATGACATCCATAAAGCATTTAAGTGGCAAATGAACCGATAATTTGGTCCCTAGGTTAAAATAAAGCAATAAATTACAATAATTTATCAAAATTTCATACTAATAAGTCTCTGCCACTCCAAAACTGGATCAAAACAACCCGAATCAACTCGAACCGGGTGCCAAAACCCTGAACCAAGCCAACCCATCACGAATCAGAGTTGAACCATTCAAAACCAGTCAAACTGAACCGCTTGCACAACTTAAAAACGCTAACCGCCATCGCTGGACTCACATAGCGTCGAGACGCTATCGTGTTTTCGCGTGTGACTAGGATTTAACATAGCATCGAGATGCTGATGAACTAGTGTCGACGCTATTGCGTTTGCTAGTAAATCTGGGCAATTTCCACGACTATTTCTTCCAATTTTGGAAACATTGATCTCCATCTCCATTGATTTTTTAGCCTAATCTAGACCCAAACTTAAATAAGACTCGAATTTATAATTAGTTGCCCAAAACACAAGGGGCCTTACAATTTTGATCATATAAAAGCAGTAAATTCTGAGGCCAAATTTTTCGAAAACATTCATTCGCAAAATTACATCCACCATGCAATTAATCCCACCAAACCAATGCAAATTTTAGAAAACTAAAATTAAACAAACGAAAACGCTGTGATACCAATTGAAGGATTGGAATTCCTAAATTTCCAGTGGAAACGTATAGGGCCAATTCGTATTTTAATTAAGATTTCTAAAATACCAATACATTGAGAAATCATACAGAACGATTCTATATATAAATTAGGCTAAGCATGCATTAGATCTAAATCTAATAATTAAAAGAATGAAATACTTACTTGTTGAAGACTTTCTTCCATGAACTCCCACCAAGAACAATATGATCACTGTAACGGCGCTAAATTCAAGTAATTGTTAATTTCTCCAATTGAAAGTTTAATTGATAAAGTTTTGGTTAATTAAATTGAATTAGGAGGGTAATTGGAGTTTAATGTGGCTCAGGTATGGAATTAATTTAGACGAGGGCAAGGTCGTAAATAGTGGGACATTTAGCCAAACCCTAATTCCCCACTCTTATCTTTAGTCGCACAAAGCCCAAGGAGGAGCCAAGCCAAGCCACCTTCATCTTCTTCCATCCTTTCCCTTTCACGTTTGAGCCTCTCCCCCTCCATTATCAACTTCAAGCCTTTTCTTTTCCTCTTCTTGCAAGTGCATTAACAAATCTCTTCCCCTCTCATCTTCGTTTGGTCTTCACCGAGCAACTCCGACATCACAATGCAGTGGCGCTCGTGTTTTCGATAGCGAGAGGACGTGGGTTTCGATCGGTCGTTGGTTACCTCGTGGGTAAGTCGTTTTGGCCGGTTTCTTTTTGAGTTCTCAAGCCAATCTCACTCCCTTTTCGTTTTCTCTCACTTTCGACCTCTCTCTCTTTTTTTTCCAGCAAGTTTTAGGTGCAATGATAGCGAGCATAGCTAGCTAGTTTTCCCTAATTAATTTAGCTAGTCTTTGATGATTATTGGCCATTTTATTGCACTTAATGTTTATTTTGTAGGAAATTGTGGATGGGAGCTAAAACGTAAATTTGGAGTCAATCGGGTGTTCGGGACGTGAAAAGACACAAAAGAATCGAAGAGAATCAACAAGGAAAAAAGTCAATATAGGGTCAAAGGCTGACCAGCGTTGAGACGCTGTTCATTTAGCGTCTCGACGCTGGCATTCCATATCGAATTAGGCGCAATAAGGTCACAGCGTCGAGACGCTGTGACAATAGCGTCGAGACGCTACGACGAAAATCTGCTATATAAGTTTATTTTCGGCTAGGTTTTTGGGGACTTCGATTTGGGACTTCTTGGAGCCGAAAAACAGGACAGAACAGAGGCTATTGAGGCTGAAACAAAGGGAGCGAGGTGGAAATCAACCCATTGTTCGTGGGGATCGTGACAGGGACGTTCGGTCTCGGCCTACAACGAGTTTATTTCTCTTTTCCCTTTCTTTAGTTAGTTTTTATGGCGGTTTTAGATCATAGTCATATTGTAACGCAGTGTATGATTGGCTAGATTTTGACTCTTAGGGATTGATGTAACCGTTGGCCAAGTTATGGATTAATTTGATGATTTATTGTTAATGATTCTTTTATGCATAATAGTATCCTTAGTGCTTTCAATTACCGGCTATGAATTGAATGTTGTGTTTGCTTAAATCTAACTCGGGAGAGAGGATTTAGCTTAGAAATCGTTGTGCATAACTAGGATTTAGCTAGAAATCGAGAGATAATAGTTAATTCTAGAAATCGTTAAAAAGGGTATCCTTAATGCCTTGCATGTTTATTGAATTTAGATAGGGATATCGGGTTCAATTGCATGTGGGAGAATCATGTATGCTCGGGAGAGGTATGTGTGATATTAGGTTTCCAAGATTTATGAATCATTGCATGTTAATAATCCATTAATTATTCCATAATCCCAATTGGTGAAGTCAATTCCCTAAGACCACTTTTCCCATTAGATTGTCACTTTTTTCTTGAGTTTTGTGTTTGATTTAATCATATTCTCATCCAATTTGATTCCCTAAATAAAATTGGCCAAAAGTATTTTCGGTAATTAAAATTGGCTAGACACCAATCCAGAGAACGACATTCGAATTTACATTCACTATATTATAACTTGACCCGTACACTTGCGGTAAGCAAATTGCACATCAAGTTTTTGGCGTCGTTGCCGGGGATTGGTATATTTAGTCAATTTTAATATCGTAGAAAAAATTGTCCAGTCTTAGTTTAGGGTGTATTTTATTTTTTGTTATTTTTTTGTTGTTTTTGTTTTTAGGTAGTTTGCTTTTTTTTCTTTTGTTGATTGACTTCCATATTTAGATTTTCTTTCCCATATTTGTTTGTTTGTTCCATTGTTAGATTTTTTTAGTTTTTCCCTTTTTAGAGTGGTCTTTCCTTAATTGTTAGTGTCCTTATTTGATTTTTGCCATATTTGTTTTTGCATTCCTTATTTGTTATTTTTCTTCCTTTTGTAGATTATATTTTCCTTATTTAGATTCATCACTTTCTTGTTCTTGTTTCTTTCCTAATTTATTTTCGTTCCGTTTTCTTTTATTTTTCTTTTTAGGTTAGGTTAGATTGTGCATGCGAAAGATTAGGGAATTGGCCTTAGTTCCCTTAGATCCAGAGATCGAAAGAACTTTCAATAGACTTCGAAGGGAAAATCAAGAAAACATCCAAATGGCCAATCTTAATCCTGAAGAACCTAAGCCCATCAGGGACTATTTTCAGTTGATCTTTCAAGAGCAACAGTCGGGGATTGTCTATGCCCCAATTAATGCTAATAATTTTGAGTTGAAAACAGGTCTCATTCAGATGGCTCGAGACTGTGCCTACAGGGGATCGCCCATGGAGGATCCAAATTCTCATCTGAAATCCTTCCTAGACATTTGTGGGACGGTAAAGTTAAATGGTGTCTCTGAAGATGCCATTCGCTTACGTTTATTTCTTTTTTCGTTGCAGGACAAAGCGAGGGACTGGTTACAATCTATTCCACCTGGGAGCATTACCACTTGGGATGCTTTGGTCCAGGCATTCTTAAAGAAGTTCTTTCCTCCTGCCAAGACGGTCAAGATGAGGACCGAAATTGAGACATTCCAGCAACAATTCGATGAGCAGTTATTTGAGGCTTGGGAGAGATTTAAAGAGCTGCTAAGGAAGTGCCCTCAGCACGGATACCCTGACTGTTTACAGGTTCAATTTTTTTACAATGGATTAACTCCTAGCACGAAAACTATTGTTGATGCAGCTGCAGGTGGGACTCTGTTGTCCAAGACTGTTGAGAGTGCTAGGACTTTGTTAGAGGATATGGCCACCAACAGCTATCAGTGGCCATCTGAGCGGTCGGGACCCAAAAAGATTACTGCTGGAGTATTCGAGGTTGACAACGTAAGTGCACTTCAGGCTCAGATGTCTTCCTTGGCTAATGCATTTTTAAAGTTTTCAGGTTCAGGGAATGCTCAATCAATTGAGTCTGCAGCTGCCCTTGCATCCCAGACTCAGGGGGAAAATCTCGAGCAGGTTCAGTATGTTTCGAATTTTAATTCTAGGGGGCATAATAATAATTCCACACCTACACGTTATCACCTTAGCAATAGAAATCATGAGAATTTTTCCTATGCTAATAATAAGAATGTTTTGAATCCTCCTGGCTTCACTCCTCAAAGTGAAGAAAATAAGAAATCTTTAGAAGACCTTGTTGGAGCTTTTATTGCAGAATCAAGTAACAGGTCAAATAAGCTTGAGGAGGCCGTGATTTCAATAAACACTACTGTCAATGGTCATTCTGCAGCAATCAAGAATATAGAGACTCAGCTGGGACAACTGGTAAGTGTTGTCAACTCTATGAATAAAGGTAAAGCCCCAGTTGAATAGGAGAAATCTTCTTTGGAGTACTGCAAGGCCGTATCTGTGCATTATGAGGACGAGACTAAATTAGCTGAAGAGGAGAAAACTACTGAACTAGAGGAACTCATAGGAGGAGTTGAAGAAGGCACCACCTCAAACAAAGCTGAAAAGCTTAATCCTGAGCCTTATATCCGTTCTCCTACTGTTTTAGTCCATAAATCAAAGAAAAAGAAAATTCTAAGGTTAAGTTTGACAAATTTTTAGATGCTTTTATGGGTTTGCATGTTAATATTCCTTTTTCAGATGCTCTGGAGCAGATGCCTCATTACAGAAAATTCATGAAGGAATGGCTTAACAAGAAGAAAAAGGAAAAGCAGTTGGAGACTGTATACTTAGCATCAACATGCAGTGCTCATGTTCAGTAGACAGTACCAGAGAATTGACTGATCCAGGGAGTTTTACTATTCCTTGTAATTTTGGGACTTATTCTTGTAGAGCACTATGTGATCTAGGGGCTAGCATAAACATTATTCCATTATCTTTGTGCAAAAAGCTTAATATAGGAGAAATAAAATCTACCTCTGTTAGACTTCAGTTGGTTGAGCAGTCTGTGGTTAGTCCATATGGGATTGTTGAGAATATTCTGATTAAAGTAGGTAGATTTTTCCTTCCTGTTGATTTCTTTGTGCTAGATATTAAAGAGAATCCTGCTATGCCTATCATATTAGGGAGACCATTCCTTGCTACAGGGAGGGTTATAATTGATATTGAAAGCAGGGAGCTAATCATAAGAGTCCAACAGGAGAAGGAAGTTTTGAAAGCTTTTGAGGACCCCAAGAACACATCAGATACAATGATGGTGGGCTACAGGAGAGGTGCTAGGAAGAGCACCAGTGATGGAAAATCTGACAGGAGACCACCCTGATGCATATTTGGTCAACACGTCGAGCTAATGACGTTAAACAAGCGCATATGGGAGGCAACCCAAGTGAGTTAATCATTTCTTTCTTTTGAGTTTTATTTATTGTTTGTGTCTGTTTTGTAGGTCTTGTTTTCTTTCTCTCCTTTGCTTTCAAGCTTTCAAGATTCCAAGCTTTCAGTCAAGAAGTCATCATTATTCCAAGCCAGTATTGTTCACTCTTTTCATTCGTTTATTGTTCTCATGCTTGTTTATGCTTTATTTTCGTTATACATTGAGGACAATGCATATTTTAAGTTTGAGGGTGGATTAGCATGTTTGTGGAGCCCTTGAGCATCTGAGTTCGGGCTATAGTTTTGAGCTTTCTTTGAATTAAGCATATGGTTGTTTTCTGGATGCTATTTTTGCATGATTATGATGTCCTAGGATAGGCTTTCTTGTCAATTTTCAAGCTTGCGATGAGTTATAAGCATGAGTGCCCAAAAAGGGAGACTTTTTAAACTTTTTCTAGGAGATGGCTTGCATGAGTAGAGTATTTATCTTGGCTAGATTTGGATTTGAATGCTTAGGAGCGAATTATTGGGTTCATATGCTTGTTGTCACCTCGATAGGTGTAGGGTAGAGCTAAGGAGTTAATTTTTTGCAAACTAGCATGTTTGATCTTGCTTAGGAGAAAAGAAAAGAATATCTGCTTATCATGTTCATAACGAAAAATCATTCTTGTCATTATTGTTGAAAAAAAATATATATATATATTAATGCCATGGCTTGTGCACAATATGCAATGGTTAATAAAGACTAAGGCAAAAAGAGCTACCCCTGTTGTGATCAGTTAGGCCAACCAGAGAAAACTCAGGTTAAGGGTCCCTGCAATAGGTGTGTGAAAGCTAGTGCCACATATAAATGCTAAAGTTAATTGTATTTTTATAAGCACCTAAGTATGGAGGAAAACAAACTAATTTGTTCCATTAACTCATTAGTGAAACCTTAGTGCAAGTGTAGAGGGAAGATGAGCTGAGAGTTTAATAAATAAATCCTGGGCTAGTAGAGTCTGATCTTGTTGAGTTAGATCTCGCTTGTGCAAGTTAATTTTGGAAAAATTTTAATTTGTCTCCCTCATTGGTCCTTATGTGCATGTCTCTTGCTTGGTTGGTTATTGATTTTTGAGACTTGAGGATTAAGTCATGTTTGTTGCATCCATTCTTCCACTGTATGTTTGATTCTTAGTTTGCTCGAGGACTAGCAAAAGCTTAAGTTTGGGGGTGTTTGATAGCGAGCATAGCTAGCTAGTTTTCCCTAATTAATTTAGCCAGTCTTTGATGATTATTGGCCATTTTATTGCACTTAATGTTTATTTTGTAGGAAATTGTGGATGGGAGCTAAAACGTAAATTTGGAGTCAATCGGGTGTTCAGGACGTGAAAAGACACAAAAGAATCGAAGAGAATCAACAAGGAAAAAAGTCAATTTAGGGTCAAAGGCTGACCAGCGTCGAGACGCTGGCATTCCATATCGAATCAGGCGCAAAAAGGTCACAGCGTCGAGACGCTGTGACAATAGCGTCTCGACGCTACGACGAAAATCTGCTATATAAGTTTATTTTCGGCTAGGTTTTTGGGGACTTCGATTTGGGACTTCTTGGAGCCGAAAAACAGGACAGAACAGAGGCTATTGAGGCTGAAACAAAGGGAGCGAGGTGGAAATCAACCCATTGTTCGTGGGGATCGTGACGGGGACGTTCAGTCTCGGCCTACAACGAGTTTATTTCTCTTTTCCCTTTCTTTAGTTAGTTTTTATGGCGGTTTTAGATCATAGTCATATTGTAACGCAGTGTATGATTGGCTAGATTTTGACTCTTAGGGATTGATGTAACCGTTGGGCAAGTTATGGATTAATTTGATGATTTATTGTTAATGATTCTTTTATGCATAATTGTATCCTTAGTGCTTTCAATTTACCGACCATGAATTGAATGTTGTGTTTGCTTAAATCTAACTCGGGAGAGAGGATTTAGCTTAGAAATCGCTGTGCATAACTAGGATTTAGCTAGAAATCGGGAGATAATAGTTAATTCTAGAAATCGTTAAAAAGGGTATCCTTAATGCCTTGCATGTTTATTGAATTTAGATAGGGATATCGGGTTCAATTGCATGTGGGAGAATCATGTATGCTCGGGAGAGGTATGTGTGATATTAGGTTTCCAAGATTTATGAATCATTGCATGTTAATCCATTAATTATTCTGTAATCCCAATTGGTGAAGTCAATTCCCTAAGACCACTTTTCCCATTAGATTGTCACTTTTTGCTTGAGTTTTGTGTTTGATTTAATCATATTCTCATCCAATTTGATTCCCTAAATAAAATTGGCCAAGAGTATTTTCGGTAATTAAAATTGGCTAGACACCAATCCAGAGGATGACATTCGAATTTTCATTCACTATATTATAACTTGACCCGTACACTTGCGGTAAGCAAATTGCACATCATTCAACAATGGCTGGTTTCCCGTTTTTTCCGGTGGGTTCAATGTAGGCGCATGAACAGCAGCTGTTGGGGGCGTTTTTTGGCGTTTTAGGCGAGTTTTGGGCATGGGTACGTGAGATTTAAGGTGTTATGGTCAATTTAATGTTTAATCAAGGTTATCCATTGATTTTAGCTTACAATTTCAAGGTGTCTATAGCGTTTTGAGGTCGAATTGTTTAATTTGAGCGATTTTGGATTGCCGGACAACAAGTTGTGTCTCTGTTTTGGGTGTTAAATCACCTCCAAATTTAATGGGTTCCTAGTTGAATGCTTGGATTAAAGTCCCTAATTATTTGAGAGTTTCATTCCTAGTTGTAGCTTGCTTAAGAACCTTGGAGTTAGGGAATTTCTTGAAGGTTAGTCAAGTGTTTATTTGGCTAAGGTAAGTAGCTATTTGGATTCAATTTCTATGCCTTAGACTCATTGCATGATACTTGCCCATTGTTTGTTAATTGGGAATTTAAAGTGGCTAGTTGGATTAAGGTTCCATTCTTTAGACCCATTCTATTTGTGAATAATATATGCTAGCATGAATTTAAATCCTTAAGTTGGTCTTTACGTCTAAATAAGTGTGTTGGGTTATCTTTTAAAGCCTGATGAGATTGTGAAATTCAATGGTTAAATGATGAGCATTTTGAGATTCCCTTTAGTTGGGCAATAAATGAGTAGTGTGGATTAGGAAATAATTGGAGTTTAGGCTAAGTGTTGTTTGATTGTGTCGAGACCATGAATTTCATGTTTTATTTGGTTAGTCATGAACTGAAATGCTTTGAATGATTTTATGGTGGTTTGACTGTTGTGTATTGTGATGGGGAAGTTGTGTTCTAGTTTAGAAGTTTGAATTTTTCTGCGTTTCAGGTGTCTACAATTTTTGGGATAGTTGTGGTTATGTCGTTGATAGCGAGCATAGCTAGCTATGTTTACTTATTTAATTAAGCTAGTTTGTCATGATATATGGGCCATTTTATTGCACTTTATTGTTTATTTTGTAGTAAATGGTTTATTGGAGCTATAGTGCAATATTAGAGTTAAACGGGTGCTCGGGACGCGAAAAGATGCAAAGGAATGAAGAAGAGTCAAAGAGAAAAAAAGTCAAAATTCGATCAAATGCAGACTAACGTCGAGACGCTAGCCCTTAAGCGTTTCGACGCTAACATTCCTTATCTGAATAGGCACGAAACGGTCACAGCGTCTCGACGTTGCGACCTTAGCGTCTCGACGCTATGTAATTTCCTTTCCAGAACACGCGTGTTTAGAGGCAGCGTCGAGACGCTGCCTTGATAGCTTCTCGACGCTATGACGAAAAAAACAAAATATAAGCTTCTTTTTGGCTAGGTTTTTGGGGGATTCAATTTGGGACTTTTTGGAGCCATAAAACAGAGGAGAAAACAGAGGATTGAGGCTGAACAAGAGAGATAAAAGAGGAAATCAACCCATTGTTCGTGGGGATCGTGTCGGGGACGTTCGGTCTTGGCATACATTGAGTTTTCTTTTCCCTTTCCTTTTCTCTAGCTAGATTTATGGCTTTGTTATGTTTAGTTGAGCTTGTAACGTCATTCATGAGTAGCTAAACTTGTAGCTTAGGGATTGATGTAGTTGATTTTGTTTATGGATTGATTTATGGTTTAAGTTGTGCAATGGTTATTATGTTTGCAATCTTGATTTAATGCTTTCAATTAATTGGCCATTAGTTGAATGAATTGAGTTTTTATTCTTGCTCAGGAGAGGGGATTAAATGTAGACTTACTCAAGATTGCATGACTAAGGTTTATTTTCTAATTCGTGACGTGATAGCAAGCATAGCTAGCTATCTTTACTTATCTAATTTAGCTAGTCTTTGATGATTATTAACTATTTTATTGCACTTAATTGTTTATTTTGTAGGAAATTGTTGATTGGAGCTAAAATGTAATATTGGAGTCAATCGGGTGTTCGGAACGCGAAAAGATGCAAAGGAATGAAAAAACTTCAAAGAGAAAAAAGTCAATTTCGGGTCAAATATAGACCAGCGTCTCGACGCTGCTTCTTTAGCGTCTCGACGATGGCATTCCATATCAGAATAGGTGTGGAATCGTCGCAGCGTCTCGACGCTGCGACCTTAGCGTCTCGACGCTGTGTAATTCCCTTTTCAGAATACGCATATTTTGAGGCAGTGTCTCGACGCTACGACGAAATTTTGCTATATAAGCATCCTTTCGGCTAGGTTTTTGTGGAATGAAATTTGGGACTTCTTGGAGCCGTAAAAGAGGACAGAATTAAGACTTTGGAGGCTGAAACAAAGGGAGAAAAGTGGAAATCAACCCATTGTTCGTGGGGATCGTGACGGGGACGTTCGGTCTCGGCCTACATTGAGTTTTCTTTTCCCTTTCCTTTTCTTTAGTTAGATTTTATGGCTTTTCTTTTCCCTTTCCTTTTCTTTAGTTAGATTGAGTTTTCTTTTCCCTTTCCTTTTCTTTAGTTCGTGGGGATAGTTAGATGTTATGTTTAGTTGAGCTTGTAATTCCATTCATGAGTAGCTAAACTCATAGCTTAGGGATTGATGTAGTTGATTTTATGTATGGATTGATTTATGGTTTAAGTTGTGCAATGTTTATTATGTTTGTAATCTTGATGTAATGCTTTCAATTAATTGGCCATTAGTTGAATGATTTAAGTTTTGAATCTAGCTCGGGAGAGGGGATTTAATATAGACTTACTCAAGATTGCCTGACTAAAGTTTATTTTATAATTCATGACGGTTTTAGATTAATTTTAGAATTAGTCAAAAGATCTCATTGCCTTGCATATTAATAAACTTAGATAGGGATATCAAGTTGGTTAATTTGCATGAGAATCAATTATACTCGGGAGAGGTAGTTGTGATTAAAGGGTCTTTGGCTCATAATTCCATTGTGCATAATAACTTACTCCTTAAAATCAATCCTAGACTAAATTGGCGAAATCAATTCCCTAAGTATTTCTCCCAATTGAATTTCCATTCTTTTTACTTGCTTTGATTTAGTTTTCATACCATTCAATCATCACGTTGTGTTCCCTAAATAAAATTGAGCAAGATAATTCACAATACTTGATTTGCTTAAAAATCCAATCCAAAGGACGACATTCGAATTACATTAACTATATTATTACTTGACCCGTGCACTTGCGGTAGGAAAAGTCCACATCAAGTTTTTGGCGCCGTTGCCGGGGATTGGCACATTTAGCTAGATTGATATTGTGAAAAAATTGTTTGATCTTAATTTAGGGTGTATTTTTATTTTTGGGAAAAATACACTTTTGGTCCCTGAGGTTTGGGTTAAGTGACACTTTGGTCCCTGAGTTTTCAAACTCAACAAAAATACCCCTGAGGTTTGAGATAAGGAGCACTTTGGTCCCTGCCGTCAACTTTTCTGTTAAATTTTAACGGTTGCTGACGTGGCACTATTATTTTAATAAAAAAAATTATTTTTTAAATAAAAAAATATTAAAATAATAATATTTGTTATTTTATTATTTTTTTTTCTATTTTTCTCTCTTATTCATCTTCTTCTTCAACCTTCTTTCTCTCATCTCAACCTTTTCTTCTTCCCTTCTTCTTCAGCAGGTCGCCGGCGATCGGCGACCGGCGGCCGGAGACCACAGCTCGCCGACGGCGACTTTTTTTTTTTTTTTTTTTCCTTCTTCCCTCACATTTTCTTCTTCTTCTTCTCATGTTCACACCAAACCATTCTTTTTTTTTTTTTTAAATCTCGCCAGAAATCGAAAGAGGGAGGGAGGGACCTCCCCCTCGATTTCTCGCTGGAAAATCGAGGGAGAGGTCTCTCCCTCCCTCCCCGTTTCGGATCTGAAACGGGGAGGGAATTTTTCACTACTGGGTTTGTCGGATACTGATATATCTTCAAAAAAAGTGGAAGACCTTAATCATCTCTCTCCAATTTCTTCCCCAAAATCATCTAGATTCAATGTCTCTCTCTTCCGATTGGCTCCGATAGCTTTATCACTCAATTGCAATTTCATCACAGATTCCAAAGTTACTCCACAATTTTTGCTGATTAAGTACAAATTTTAAGTACAAATTTCACGCCACTTCATTTCTTAAACCCCCAAATCAAACCCCGTCGGAGTTCGTCAATCGCCGTCGTTTAAACCCAACCTTCAAACTCACTCCCACTGTTTCAAGCTTCTTCCTCACCGGCGAAAATGACGACCTCAAGGCTGGAGAAATCAAAATCCACCCAATCTGTCGTCGTCTGGGACTGCGGAAGCTCTCTCTACGACTCCTTCGAACTCAACTCCCTCAAACACCAGCTCGATTCCGCAATCACTTCAAGAACTCTGTCCATGCCCCACCTCCTTGACGCCCGCCGCTGCCTTCTTCCTCCGCCGCCCTCCAAACGCCCCTCCAAGATTTCCGCCTCTTTCAACAAACTTCTCCACTCGCTCTTCAGGCACAAGCCCAATTCCAGCCCCACCTTTCAAAATCCAGAGGTTCGATTCCAAGGATTCTCGCCGGAGATTGGCTCTCTAGTCCGTCGGACTGCGTCCGAGAGGTTCACGTCGGCCACTTCCATGGGTATTTTTTGTGCTTGAAGGACCATTTCTCTTCAATTTGTAAATTAGTTTCGATTTTAAGGAATAATTTTAACGATTGAACTCTTTTTTTTCTACAAAGGTTTGTTTGAGGGTTTTGTGGATTGATAAAGATAATCTGTTGATTAGTTCTTGTCTTCAATAGCTTAATTGAGCTCGCTGAAGCGGGACTCTTTGGACCTCCCTCCCTCTTTCGATTCTCGGCGAGATTTAAAAAAAAAAAGAATGGATTGGTGTGAACATGAGCAGAAGAAGAAGAAAAGGTGAGGGAAGAAGAAAGAAAAAAAAAAAAAAGTTGCCGGCGGCGGCTGGCCGCCGGCGAGCTATGGTCGCCGGCCGTCAGCGACCTGCTGAAGAAGAAGGGAAGAAGAAAAGGTTGAGATGAGAGAAAGAAGGTTGAAGAAGAAGATGAAGAAGAGAGAGAAATAGAAAAAAATAAAAAATAAATAAAATAATAAATATTATTATTTTAATATTTTTTTATTTAAAAAATTTTAAAAATAAATTTTTTTATTAAAATAATAGTGCCACGTCAGCAACCGTTAAAATTTAACAGAAAAGTTGACGGTAGGGACCAAAGTGCTCCTTATCTCAAACCTCAGGGGTATTTTTGTTGAGTTTGAAAACTCAGGGACCAAAGTGTCACTTAACCCAAACCTCAGGGACCAAAAGTGTATTTTTCCCTTATTTTTTTTAGGTTGATTGCATTTTTTTTCCTTATTTGTTTTTCTTTCCATATTTTTTTTTACCTCAGTTTTCCTTTTAGTTGTGTAATCTTTTCCTTATTTGTTTCTTGTTATTTCTTTTTAGATTAGTTTTTCCTTATTTGTTTCTTTCCTTATTTGTGTTTTGCCTTATTTATTTTTGCATTCCATATTAGGTTATTTTGTTTCCTTTTCTAGATTATATTTTCCATATTTAGATTAGTTGTTTTCTTTTCTTTATTTCTTTCCATAATTGTGTTCTTTCCTTTTTAGGGCAGTTTTGTTTTTATATGCGTAGTAGTAGAGAACTGATACCGTTGGATCCCGAGATCGAAAGAACAATTCATAGGATTCGGAGAGAAAATAGAGAAATTATTCACATGGCTAACCAAAATTCACCTGAGGAGCCTAGGACTATTAGAGACTACTTTCAGCTCGTGTTTCAGGCGCAATAGTCGGGGATTGTCTATGCCCCGATCAATGCCAACAACTTTGAGATGAAGACCGGTCTCATTCAGATGGCCAAAGACTGTGCACATAGAGGATCGCCCACCGAGGATCCAAATTCCCATCTTAAATCATTTTTGGATATTTGTGGGACGGTAAAGATTAATGGTGTTTCTGAGGATGCTATTCGCTTACGTTTATTTCCCTTTTCTTTGCAGGATAAAGCACGAGATTGGTTGCAGTCTATTACCCCTGGAAGCATCACCACTTGGGATGCTTTTGTCCAGGTCTTTTTGAAGAAATTTTTCCCTCCTGCAAAGACGGTCAAGCTGAGGACCGAGATTGGGACATTCCAACAACAATTTGATGAGCAGCTGTTCGAAGCTTGGGAGCGATTTAAAGAGTTACTGAGGAAGTGCCCTCAGCATGGGTATCTCGACTGGCTTCAGGTTCAATTGTTTTATAATGGTTTAACTCCTAGTACAAAGACGATTGTTGATGCAGCTGCAGGTGGGACTCTGTTGTCCAAGACCGTGGAAAATGCTCGCATACTTCTAGAGGATATGGCCACCAACAGCTATCAGTGGCCATTGATGTGGACTTTTCCTAACCGCAAGCGCACGGGTCAAGTAATAATATAGTGAATAGTAAATTCGAATGTCGTCCTCTGGATTGGATTTTTAAGCAAATCAAGTATTGTGAATAATCGTGCTCAATTTTATTTAGGAATTAAAAAGTGATGAATGAATGATAATAAAACCGAATCAAAGCAAGTAAAAAGAATGGAAATTCAATTGGGAAAACTACTTAGGGAATTGATTTCGCCGATTTCGTTTAGGATTGATTTTAAAGAATAAGTTATTATGCACAATGAAATTATGAGCCAAAGACCCTTTAATCACAACTACCTCTCCCGAGTATAATTGATTCTCATGCAAATTAACCAACTTGATATCCCTATCTAAGTTTATTAATATGCAAGGCAATGAGATCTTTTAACCAATTCTAAAGTTAATCTAAAACCATCAAGAATTAGAAAGTAAACTTTATTCATGCAATCTTGAGTAAGTCTAGATCAAATCCCCTCTCCCGAGCTAGATTCGAAACTTAAATCATCCAACTAATGGCCAATTAATTGAAAGCATTAAATCAAGATTACAAACACAATAACATTGCACAACTTAAACCATAAATCAATCCATAAACTTAATCAACTACATCAATCCCTAAGCTACAAGTTTAGCTACTCATGAATGTAAATACAAGCTCAACTAAATATGTGAAAGCCATAAATCTAACTAGAGAAAGAGAAGGGAAAAGAAAACTCAATGTAGGCCGAGTCCCGACGTCCCCGTCACGATCCCCACGAACAATGGGTTGATTTCCAAGTCTCTCCCTTTGTTTTCAGCCTCCAAGTGCTCTATTCTGTCCTCTTTACGGCTATCCAAGGTCCCAAATCGAACTCCCCAAAAAACCTAGCCGAAAATAAGCTTTTATTCTGATTTTTCGTCTTAGCGTCGAGACGCTGTCAAGACAGCGTCGCGACGCTGCCTCATAAACGCGCGTTCTGATTAAGGAAAAACGGTAGCGTCGGGACGCTTCCTATCATAGCGTCTCGACGCTGTGAACTTTACGCGCCTAATCTGATATGGAATGTGAGCGTCGAGACGCTCGCTAGCCTGCTGTTGACCGAGATTTGAATTTTTTCCACTGTTACTCTTTTCATTCCTTTGCATCTTTTCACGCCCCGAGTACCCGATTAACTCTAATATGGCATTATAGCTCCAATCAACCATTTCCTACAAAATAAACAATAAAGCACATAAAATGGCCCAAACATCATAAAAGACTAGCTAAATTAAATAAGTAAAAGTAGCTAGCTATGCTCGCTATCAAATACCCCCAAACTTAAGCTTTTGCTAGTCCTCGAGCAAACTCTAAATCAGACATACAATGGAAGAATGGATGCAACAATCATAACTCAATCCTCAAGGCTCAAAAGTCAATAACCAAGCAAGCAAGAGATATGCACACAAGGACCAATGAGGGGGACAAATTAAAATTTTTCCAAAATTAACTTGCACAAGCGAGATCTAACTCAACAAGATCAGACTCTACTAGCTCGGGATTGGATTATTAAACTTTCAGCTCATCTTCCCTCTACACTGGCACTAAGGCTTCACTAATGAGTTAATGCAACAAATTAGTTTGTTTATCTCCATACTTAGGTGCTTTTAATTAACAAATGAATTAAGCATGTAAATGTGGCACTAGCTTTCACACACCCATTGCAGGGACCCTTAACCTGAGTTTTCTCTGGTTGGCCTAACTGATCACAACAGGGGTAGCTCTTTTTGCCTTAACTTTATTAAACAATGCAAACTGTGCACAGGCCATGGCATAATAATTTTTCTCTTCAACAGTAACAACAAGAATGATTTTTCTTTATGAGCATAAATAGCAAATATTCTTTTCTTTCCTCCTAAGCAAGATCAAACATGCTAATTTGCAAAACATTAACTTTTTAGCTCATCCCTACACCTATCGAGGTGACAACAAGCATATGAACCCAATAATTCGCTCCTAAGCATTCAAATCCAAATCTAGCCAAGACAAATACTCTACTCATGCAAGCCATCTCCTAGAAAAATTTTAAAAAGTCTCCCTTTTTGGGCACTTATGCTTACATCTCATCACAAGCTTGAAAATTGACAAGAAAGCCTATCCTAGGACATCATAATCATGCAAAAGTAGCATCCAGAAAACAACCATATGCATAATTCAAAGAAAGCTCAAAACTATAGCCCGAACTCAGATGCTCAAGGGCTCCACAAACATGCTAATCCACCCCCAAACTTAAAGTATGCATTGTCCTCAATGTATAAAGAAAATAAAGCATAAACAAGCATGAGAACAATAAAAGAATGACAGGAGTGAATAATACTGGCCTGGAATGATGATGACTTCTTGCTTGAGAGCTTTGAATCTTGAAAGCTTGAAAGCAAAGGAAAGAAAGAAAACAAGACCTACAAAACAAAAACAAACAATAAATCAAAAACAAAAAAAAAAAACACACTAAACTTACTTGGGTTGCCTCCCATAAGCGCTTGTTTAACGTCATTAGCTCGACGTGTTTGACCAGTCTGTCAAGGCACATAAAAATTCTCGTATTTCTTTGGGCCCTTCTTCCTTGAATCAATATAACCAACGATCGCTAGTAAACTTACTAGCTTCTCATGGGCCCCTGAAACAGAATTATTTTTGGTATTTTTGAATAAAAGTAGCATAAAAGGAGAAATATCAAAATAAAGAGACTCCGACTCTAAAACTGACTCGTGAGAATAGAAAAAAGAACAATCAAAATCTACAAAGGATGGAGAAGATAAAACAGACGAAGGTTTTTCAACCTCAAACTCTACCTCCTGAACTTCCTCTAACACTACAAGCTCATTTTCTTTTTTTTCCTCACAACCATGTTCTTGAAAGGTGCTCCAACTCTCCAATTCGTCCCCATTATTCATGCAACTCACCCCCAACTGCTCATCCTCATCAAGATCGAAAGAACTACGCTCATGAATGAGTGCCAATGAGTCATCGACTATTTGACTCACTAGACAACTTATGGAAGTGGATCCCACCTCACTAACTTCCTGTGGAGCTTGAAGTCCTCTTATGATTTCATCAATTTTTAGACTCCTCGCTCTAGATTCCTCAATATAATTTTGAACTATGCTTTCCAAGGAAGAATTTTCATTTAAAGGGGTATAACTTGAAGATGAAAAATTGGAATATGGTGTTGAATAAAAAGCCATTCAAATCAATTAAAGCAACAATGATAATTAGGCTTTCAATCAAACAATAACCTAACAAGAACACATGACAAAGACTCAATTTAAATATGGAAAATATAATCTAGAAAAGGAAACAAAATAGCCTAACATGGAATGTAAAAAATAAATATGGCAAAACACAAATAAGAAAACTAATCAAACAAGGAAAACTAAACTAAAAGAAAAATAACAAGACACAAATATGGAAAAGATTACTCAACTAGAAGAAAACTAACCTAGAAAATCAAATATGGAAAGAAAAACAAATAAGGAAAGAATGCAACAAACCTAAAAAAGTAACAATACACCCTAAATTAAGATCAAGCAATTTTTTCACAATATCAATCTAGCTAAATGTGCCAATCCCCGGCAACGGCGCCAAAAACTTGATGTGGACTTTTCCTAACCGCAAGCGCACGGGTCAAGTAATAATATAGTGAATAGTAAATTCGAATGTCGTCCTCTGGATTGGATTTTTAAGCAAATCAAGTATTGTGAATAATCTTGCTCAATTTTATTTACGAATTAAAAAGTGATGAATGAATGATAATAAAACCGAATCAAAGCAAGTAAAAAGAATGGAAATTCAATTGGG
The DNA here is from genome assembly GCA_036850905.1 of Luffa acutangula. Classification (NCBI taxonomy): domain Eukaryota; kingdom Viridiplantae; phylum Streptophyta; class Magnoliopsida; order Cucurbitales; family Cucurbitaceae; genus Luffa; species Luffa acutangula. The sequence continues at coordinate 39,866,143 of CM072087.1, forward strand.
AAAACTACTTAGGGAATTGATTTTGCCGATTTCATTTAGGATTGATTTTAAAGAATAAGTTATTATGCACAATGAAATTATGAGCCAAAGACCCTTTAATCACAACTACCTCTCCCGAGTATAATTGATTCTCATGCAAATTAACCAACTTGATATCCCTATCTAAGTTTATTAATATGCAAGGCAATGAGATCTTTTAACCAATTCTAAAGTTAATCTAAAACCGTCAAGAATTAGAAAGTAAACTTTATTCATGCAATCTTGAGTAAGTCTAGATCAAATCCCCTCTCCCGAGCTAGATTCGAAACTTAAATCATCCAACTAATGGCCAATTAATTGAAAGCATTAAATCAAGATTACAAACACAATAACATTGCACAACTTAAACCATAAATCAATCCATAAACTTAATCAACTACATCAATCCCTAAGCTACAAGTTTAGCTACTCATGAATGTAATTACAAGCTCAACTAAACATGTGAAAGCCATAAATCTAACTAGAGAAAGAGAAGGGAAAAGAAAACTCAATGTAGGCCGAGTCCCGACGTCCCCGTCACGATCCCCACGAACAATGGGTTGATTTCCAAGTCTCTCCCTTTGTTTTCAGCCTCCAAGTGCTCTATTATGTCCTCTTTACGGCTATCCAAGGTCCCAAATCGAACTCCCCAAAAAAACCTAGCCGAAAATAAGCTTTTATTCTGATTTTTCGTCTTAGCGTCGAGACGCTGTCAAGACAGCGTCGCGACGCTGCCTCATAAACGCGCGTTCTGATTAAGGAAAAACGGTAGCGTCGGGACGCTTCCTATCATAGCGTCTCGACGCTGTGAACTTTACGCGCCTAATCTGATATGGAATGTGAGCGTCGAGACGCTCAAGAGCTAGCGTCTCGACGCTAGCCTGCTGTTGACCGAGATTTGACTTTTTTCCACTTTTACTCTTTTCATTCCTTTGCATCTTTTCACGCCCCGAGTACCCGATTAACTCTAATATGGCATTATAGCTCCAATCAACCATTTCCTACAAAATAAACAATAAAGCACAATAAAATGGCCCAAACATCATAAATGACTAGCTAAATTAAATAAGTAAAAGTAGCTAGCTATGCTCGTTATCAGCCATCTGAGCGGTCTACACCCAAAAAGATTGTTGCTGGAGTGTTTGAGGTTGATAAAGTAAGTGCACTCCAGACCCAGATGACCTCCCTTGCTTATGCTTTTATGAAATTTTCAGGTATAGGGAGTGCTCAATCAATTGAATCAGCTGCTGCTCTACCATCTAGACCTCAGGAGGAGACCATCAAACAAGTTCAGTATGTATCAAATTCTAATTTTAGGGGATATAATAATAATGTTACACCTTCACATTATCACCCTAACAATAGGAACCATGAAAATTTCTCTTATGCTAATACTAAGAATGTTCTTAATCCCCCTGGTTTTGCCCCTCAAACTCAAGAAAATAAAAAGTTAGAAGATCTTGTTGGAGCTTTCATTGCAGAGTCTAGCAACAGGACAACCAAATTAGAGGAGGTAGTCATTGCCATCAACTCAACAGTGAATGGCCACAGTGCAGCTATAAAGAACATTGAGACTCAGCTGGGACAGTTGGTAAGTGTTGTGAGCACTATGAATAAAGGTAAGGCCCCAGCTGAGCAACAGACAGACCTTGTCATGGACCCTTTGGTGAGCAACCAACCAATGGGTTAAGTGCCCACTCAACCAACGCCCCTAGCACGAATAGCTTGACCTTGGAGGTTTCTCAGATTCTCATGTAAAATGTCTCTGAGTCAGGGATTGCAGGCAAACTAGAGAATCAACTAGGCTTGACTAAGGAAGTAAGATACCTCTAGAACTTTCAGAATTATGATCCCCAGTCATTTAATGGACAGACAATAGACCCTTCTGCATCAGAAGCGTGGTTGTCTTCGATGTAGGCAATCTTTCGCTGCATGAAATGTCTCGAGGCATTGCAAGTTCAGTGTGCATACTTCGTGTTGAAGAATAACACCTTCCCCTGCTGGAAGTCCATTGAAAGGTTCATAATGCGCCTAGAAGAGGTTCCCTAGATCGTGGCGATCTTTTTCCTGGCAGATTATGTGGTAGCCCTCCAAGTAGTTATACCTTTGCGTGTAGACCCCAAAAGCAGCTCTAGTAGCTACTAAGCAAGGATCTAGCTCAAATTAGAAGATGAAATTTAATTGAGACCCTGATAGGTCGCATCAAAATTTATGAAAACTGTCCGTTGACCCGACAGAGAAATTCCAATTATGATAAACCCCTATGCCTAAAGTGTGAGAAACACTATGATAGAAGATGTCTAACAGGCACGAGAGTGTGCCTCAGATGTGGTAATTATGGGTAAAAGGCGGCAGAGTGCTCTAAGTTCATAAACTCAGACTCTAGGCAGTCTTCTGATGCAAATCATGCTAGCACTAGCCACTAGAAGGAGCGAGCTGCAAGTTTAAGGGAACCAGATTAGGAGTTGTTTCTAAGATGGTGTTAGCAATAAAAGCGAGAAGACCTGTTAGCCAAGGAGTATGGAGTTGCTAGCCAGTGGTTAATTGGTTTGTTGGTTGGTTTTCCTAAAGATCTCCCATGGTTGCCTCCAATTCGAGAATGATTTCAGTATGAAGCTCGAGCGAGAAACAATCCCTATTTTTTAAGGCATTCTACGGAATGGCTCTAGCAAAGTTAAAAGAGCTCAAGATATAGATATAGGAACTCCTGGACAAGAGTTTCATACGCCCCAAGGTTTCACCTTGGTGAGCACTAGTTCTCTTTCTGTCGAAGAGTGATGGGGCAATGCGCTTGTGCAAAAACTGCCAGGAGTTTAACAAAGAAGTGATCAAGATCAAGTATCCACTCCCTCGAATAGATGATCTATTCGACCAAAGGCAAGGAGCATCAATATGTTTATAGTTTGATCTACAGTCAGGCTATCATCAGTGGAGAGTAAGAGGTGGGGATATTCCTGAGACAGTATTTAGAACCAAGTAAGAGTTTTTTGAAATCGAGCATAGCTAGCTATTTTTCCCTAATTAATTCAGCTAGTCTTTTATGATTTATTGGCCATTTTATTGCACTTAATTTTTTATTTTGTAGGAAAGCATGGATTAGAGCTAAAACGTGGAATTGGAGTTAATCGGGTGGTCGGGACGCAAAAATATGCCAAAGAACCAGAAAGTTCAAGCAGCAAGGAGTCGAGAGAGGGCATTCTGCCCATCAGCGTCGAGACGACACTCTTGGAGGGTCTCGACACTGGTTTTCCTTAATTACAAGAGGCGGCAGCGTCACAGCGTCTCGACGCTGTGACAATAGCGTCTCGATGCTACCGTTTTTCCCTTATTCAGAACGCACGTTTTAGAGGCAGCGTCGCGACGCTGTCGCAGATTTTCCTATTTAACATTCTTTTCTTGCTACGGATTGGGGGAGGCCAAATTGAGAGAATTAAACCTTAATTTCGACTAGAGACCTACTGGGGGAGCTGAAGCAAGGACGAGGACCGGGAATCTCACTTGGTGGCGTGGATATCGAGACGGGGACATGCCGGGATCGACGACATTAAGTGTTTCCTTTCCTTTTACTTCTCTCTAGCTAGATTTTATGGCTTTTTCATGTTTAGTTGAGCTTGTAACGCCATGTTTGAGTAGCTTAACTTGTAGCTTAGGGATTGATGTAGTTGATTTAGTTTATGTTGATTTATGGTTTAAGTTGTGCAATGGTTATTATGCTTGTAATCTTGATTTAATGCTTTCAATTAATTGGCCATTAATTGGATGATCTAAGTGTTAATTCTTGCTCGGGAGATGGGATTTAAAGTAGACTTAATCAAGATTGCATGACTAAAGTTTATTTTCTGATTTCGTGACAGTTTTTAGATTAACTTTAGAATTGGTCAAAAGATCTCATTGCCTTGTTTGTTAATAAACTTAGATAGGGATATCAAGTTGATTAATTTGCATGAGAATCAATTATACTCGGGAGAGGTAGTTGTGATTAAAGGGTCTTAGGCTCATAATTCCATTGTGCATGATAACTTATTCCTAAAATCAATCCTAGACTAAAATTGTCGAAATCAATTCCCTAAGTGTTCTTTCAATTGCATCTCCACTGTTTGTTATTTGCTTGTTTTGATTTAGTTTTCATATCATTCACTCACTACATTGTGTTCCCTAAATAAAATTGAGCAAGATAATTCATAATACTTGATTTAGCTTAAAAATCCAATCCAGAGGACGACACTCGTTTATACGAACACTTTATTATTACTTGACCCGTGCGCTTGCGGTAGGAAAATTCTACATCAAGTTTTTGGAGCCGTTGCCGGGGATTGGCACATTTAGTTACATTGATATTGTGAAAAAATTGTTTGATCTTAATTTAGGGTGTATTTTTACTTTTCTAGGTTGCTTGCTTTTTTTTTTTTCCTTATTTGTTTTTCTTTCCATATTTGTTTTTCTAGTTTAGTTTTTCTTTTAGTTGTGTAATCTTTTTCCTTATTTGTTTCTTGTTTTCCTTTTTAGATTAGTTTTTCGTTATCTGTTAGTTTCCTTATTTGTGTTTTCCATATTTATTTTTGCATCCCATATTAGATTGTACTTTCCTTTTTGTAGATTATATTTTCCATATTTAGATTAATTGTTTTCTTTTCTTTGTTTCTTTCCATAATTGTTTTCTTTCCTTTTTAGGGTAGTTTTGTTTTTGTATGCGTAGTAGTAGAGAATTGATACCGTTGGACCCCGAGATCGAAAGAACAATTCATAGGATTCGAAGAGAAAATAGAGAAATTATTCAAATGGCTGACCAAAATCCACCTGAGGAGCCTAGACCTATTCGAGACTACTTTCAGCTCGTGTTTCAGGGGCAACAATCGGGGATTGTCTATGCTCCGATCAATGCCAACAACTTTGAGCTTAAGACCGGTCTCATTCAGATGGCCCGAGACTGTGCATACAGAGGATCACCCACCGAGGATCCAAATTCTCATTTAAAATCATTTTTGGACATTTGTGGGACGGTAAAAATTAATGGAGTTTCTGAGGATGCTATTCACTTACGCCTATTTCCTTTTTCTTTGCAGGATAAAGCATGAGATTGGTTGCAGTTTATTCATCCTGGGAGCATCACCACCTGGGATGCTTTAGTCCAGGCTTTTCTAAAGAAATTCTTCCCTCCTGCAAAGACGGTCAAGCTGAGGACCGAGATTGGGACGTTCCAACAACAATATGATGAGCAGCTGTTCGAGGCCTGGGAGCGATTTAAAGAGTTGCTGAGGAAGTGACCTCAGCATGGATACCCCGACTGGCTTCAGGTACAATTGTTTTATAATGGTTTAACTTCTAGTACAAAAACGATTATTGATGCATGTTGGGTTCCTAGAGTGAGTAAAAATATGATATAAAATACTCTAGAATTCCTGTGCAAGTATACACAGTCTGCAGCAAGTAATATTATCAATCCGCGCCCTGAATTAGTTTCCACTCTACCTATTTTTGTGTAACTTTCCAATGGTTTCAAGAATAGTAAAATGATTTGGTTTTATCGGAATTATGCTGAAGCAAAATAAATGACAGAACAATGAGTAAACAAATAGATAGACAGATTAAAGACAGGCGCTGGTTAGGATTTAGTGATTGTTCTAAGATATGCTCTAGCAATATTATTGATCATGCATTTCTCGCAGTATTATTAGCGGATTCCTCCCGGAACTCCGGATCTTTTGGGATATGTTTCAAACCCAATGAAGAACGACCGATCAAGCACTAGGCAACTAGCTATCCCTAGCTCAGTCACTGGTGTTCACCAATACACAATGATCGTAGTGTGGATAATTGCCACACACTCCTTAAATCATCCCTGAAACTAGAGAGAGCTATTCACACCGGCTGGCCAGGCGGGCATAAAATGGAAATAAGCACAACAATTAACCAAAATGCGATAGTCAATTTATTACTACAGATGAAGCACAGTAATCACATTATTCCTAACCAACACCTAAGCTACTTAGTTCATAATATGCATAGGAATACGAATTACAATCTGAGTATGCATGTCCATAACCACAAGTTAATAAAGAAAATAAACTCCCTAATCAGCTTGCGGAAGATTGTGTTCTTGGTGATCTTCAATCTCTATACTATTCGGCTTCCAAGAGAAAACATGGAATGCTTTTGGCTTGGACGGCTACTTCCTTTTATAGAAGGAGAGGAGACTTGGATTAGGTCAACTTGGACACGTGTAGGGCTCTCCTTGCTCCTTTATCACGAAAATTATTCAACAGAAGTCGGTTCATGAAGTTGGCTAACGAGCTGTGATGTGGCAGTTTCTGCTCCCAGTTTTGCTGCAGCACAGAATTTGCTCCCTCCAGTCGCTCAACAGCATAATCTGCACAAAATAATTTCCAATGCTACCATTCTTCCAAATAGGTTAAAATATATAATATCTATCCAAAACCAACCCTAATAAGCATAGAGGACACACAAATCTCTATATAATTGAGGCCTAAATAACTACCTTTTGGGCAGTTATCATACCCCCAAACTTGAACTATTGCGCGTCCCGAGCAATACTAACTCACCTTCCTTCAAGAATTCAGAACATTAGACAAAGAATAGCTTAATCAAACCAGACAGTCCAACACTACCTTTAACCTTTACCTGAGCACTCTGCAAAACCAAGCTCTGCTGCAGCAAAATGATTCCTCCGGCATGGATAAATAATCACCACTTTTCAACTTAATTCTAAGAACTCACCACAAGCTAGCTCTATTATCAGACATTTCAAAACATATTTTTAAAGGGGTTCATATCATTGTTTATCAGACTTAAAGCAGCCTTACAGTCATAAACTCTTAAGCATGGGATGATCCACTTTATGGTGCAGTATACCCTTGCCTCAAGCTTATCACCAACTAGGCTCAATACGCATTATAAAGCTAAAAAATCCTTAGTTATTCTATCTCTTGCTCCTCAGAATGGCGACATTTTGTGATGAAGCTCACCTAAGTTCTGGGAGACAGAAAAACTGTTGGATCATCATTCATCCCTCAAAACTTTTGCTCCATCAATTTTTTCAGCAAAATCCTCAACAAATAATTTTTTTCAGCAAAATCCTCAACAAATAATTTTTTTCAGCAAATAGTTTTTCTCATTTTTTCACATTTCCTAGGTCATCTTTTGACGCGAAGACAAACTGTGGGTATCACAAATGTCCCCGGTTACTCAAGAACGTAACAAATTTTAATTTTGAAGGAGAGGAATGCTCGAGCAAAACAATTGGAGTAGCAAAAAGTCCCCCAAACTTGAATTATTCATTGTCCCCAATGAATCATTAATAAAGCAATTATACCCCCAAACTTAAATTTTTCTATCTGAATTTTAAACTAAGCGTGGGACTAGAACTAAGCTTAAAGTGGATCATATAAGTCAATACTCCCTCAAAAATCTTCTTTGTCGCAGCAACAGTCCAGGCTAGAAGAAATGCTCAAGCAAACGGTTTTTGGAGATCAGAATACCTTGATCTAATTAAGCGTAACCAGTCCAAGCTTCAAAAATTCAGAGGAAAATTAGTTAAGTTAGAGTTGCTTAGTGCTCATGGAATGGAACATCAAGAAATTTCATTAAAAATAAAAAAAGAAATTACACATCAGATATATTTTTTTCAAGCAGCAGAAAAGTAAAAAGAAAAGCAAACATAACAGTAATAGAAAAGGAGGTTAGAAAATGCACGAGCAATAAAAAATTTAAGAACAAAAATTATGCTCGCCCAGGGCCACTTCATCATTCAGTCCTCTTGGCCCGGTTCATTTCCATCATCGTCTTCTCCTCTTTCAACAGGTGGGGGCAGAATCCAGGGATTCAACAGATCGTCAGGGAATGCTGGAAGGGCTGGATAAGGTTTTGAAAAATTCTCTTGCAGCGCCTTCTTCAAACTGGCATCACGATTCTTAACATAGTTCTAGAAGGTTAAAGTTTTCCTCTTAGCAAACTCTTGCCGACTGGCCGAAAGTGCCAGTTGTTCTCGAATCGAGTTGATGCCATGGATAAGCCCACCTTGACGTACCTCCTGCACACGCTGGAGCCGTGCCAAATTGGGCGTGTCTATGATCCCCTTATCAAACAGGATCACATCTCCCTCATCCACCGGAACCTCTGCTCTTCTGCACAGCATCGTGATTGTGTTCGGAAAGAATAGTTTCCCCACCTTCTTTTTCCAACATCCAGAAATCTCATTCGCAATGATCCTCCCTACGTTAATACTGAGAGACTGTAAGATGGCAAAAGCTAGGAGAACCCGTTCCCTGGAGATTGTCGAGTCATGTGTTGTTGGAAGCATCTTCTGTCTAATAAATCCCATCCATGTGTTCGCTTCCCTTTTCAAATAAGTCGACTGTGCCCCTTCAATTCCTACCTCCCTTACAGCCTCACTTAGTTGCTCATCAGATGGCGCCACAACCATCTCATTATACACTGCATGGGGGAAGTTTTGAACGTTGTACAGTGCATTGATAGCACTTAGACTCCAATCCACCTCGATTCCTCGGACAATTACCTGGAAACCATCCTCCTTGACAATGTTAGCATAAAATTCACGCACCACCTGTGCGTTTATAGATTCAGGCTTCGCACAAAACAGCTCCCAGTCGTGGTCTGCAATACCGGTCCTCAGAAACTGTGGAAGATCACCACTGAAACCGTGCTCGAATAAGAAATCCCTTTTCAGAAGCTCAGCGTATTTTGCTCTGGCAAAATTGTTGACGAAGCGATCAAATGGAACCTGTTGTTCTTCTATCGCCTCGTGTTCTTCCGATGCTTCAGCAATATTTTTGCCGTTCTCTGCCCTGCGCTTGAGCAACTGCTCTTCCTTAGTCTTCTTCTCTATTTCTTCTCTGTCTTTGTCCTCAGCTTCTTTCTTCTCTCTTCCTCTCGCTCTGCCTTTTCTCTCTCAGAATCTGATGATGGTGGTGATGGGGTATCAGTCCGAATCACCTGAATACGGCCGACCTTTCTTTTTATGCGGTGGCGTTTCGGCAGTTCGGGCATTATTACCTCAACACGAGCTTCTTGGTCCTGCTCGTTTCCTTTTTCAGACACTACGTCTGTCTGCTCTTCTCTCACCATCTCAGCCTGATGTTCTTGATTCTCCTCAACATTTTCCTCTCGAGCCGTATTTGTATCCGTAAGTCTCTAATCAGCCTCTCCTGGGGTCTGTTCTTGCGGTTCTTCCAGGTTTTCTTCAACCACTGCAGCAGCCTCATCCTCTGTCACTTTTTCCTGTTCTTCCGTCCTCTGTTGTCGCCTTCTTCTTTTAGCTTCTTTCTCCTCCGGTGTTCTTTTCTTCTTAGTTCTTACTTTTGGAACTTCGGGGGTAATGGGTATTTCCTCTTCACTCTCTCTCTCTCTTTCTTTCCTCGCTCTTGTTTTGGCCATGGATAACTCAAAGGGTTTTGCAGAGAATGAAAAGGAGAAAGAAAGAATGTAGATGGCAAGATAGAATCAAGAAGACGAAGTGAGGAGAAACGTACCAATGTCTGCAAATAAATAAGGCTCCAGCAATTTGAAATCCTAACCGAAAGGATTTGCTCCGTAATAAATGGTTTTACCGTTCATATTTACTTTGCAATTCAAATCCCTAACGGTAAAATCGTGGAATTTCAATCATCTATGAGAAATAACGGCATGTTGTCAATGCACGACATGTGGCAACATCCTTGCAATTCACCTGCCCATAGAAATTCAAAAATCCCAACGGTAAAAATAATTACTCACACTGAAATCCTTCCTATTCGTACAAGAAATTTGCTCCAGCATTATCTTTGCTGCAACAATCTTCTGAACCTGCCGAATCTTAGATACGGAATTTAAATTTCAAAATAGGAAAATCAAATCTTGTAAATTCAAATTGAACTTTAACCGATCAAATCAAACTTAATCTTTTATTCTCAAAAGAAGCCGAATAAACTATGGAAAATCTTTATTAATTCAAATTAAACTGAATTCAAATAACTGAAAATAAGATCTCGATACAATATAATAAAAATCAAACAAATTAAAAGATAATTCAAATATAATTTAAATAAATAACCCAAAAATAAAATAAAATCAAATTCAAAAATAAAATAAAATCTAAACTACCAATAATAAAATACTGAAGGATAAAATCTACTAAACCATGCAAAATCAAATCTAACCTAACCGAAATTAAAATCAAATCAGCGAAAAATAAAATCAATACAAAGTCTGGGAGCTCAAAATTTTGCTCTGTGAAATGCTCCCGCAAAAGTCCTGCTCTCTCAATCATCAACCAACCTTAGGGAAGGATATTTCGACTGAAACTCCTCACCCCAATAATGCTTCACACGTGGTCCATTCACCTTGAACAACCTCCCATCTTTTTCATCCTGCAACGTAATTGCTCAATTGGAGAAAACCTCAACCACAATAAATGGTCCTGACCATTTAGATTTTAATTTTCCAGGAAATAATTTTAATCTCGAATTATAAAGCAAAACTTTTTTACCCTTGACAAACTCTTTAGATTTAATTTTCTTGTCATGCCACAGCTTAGTCTTTTCTTTATACATTTTCGCATTTTCGTAAGAAAACTGACGAGATTCTTCTAACTCATTAAGCTGCAGCATTCTTATTGCTCATGCACGACTCAAATCAAAATTTAACTTTTTCAAAGCCCAAAATGTTTTATGATCAAGCTCTAATGGTAAATGGCAAGCTTTCCCATATACTAACCTATAGGGAGACATACCTAGAGGAGTCTTATAAGTTGTCCTATAAGCCCAAAGAGCCTCATCCAACCTAAAGGACCAATCCTTTCGAGATGGATGGACTACTTTCTCTAAAATAGCTTTAATTTCCCTATTACTAATTTCAGCTTGACCATTTGCTTGTGGGTGATAAGGGGTAGCTATCCTATGCTTAATCCCATACTTAGCTAAAAGCTTAGTTAAGATATTATTAACAAAATGTGTACCCTCATCACTCACTAGAGCCCTAGGTGTCTCAAACCGCGCAAAAATGTGCGATTGAGGAAACCTTGCTACTGTCTTGGCATCACTTTGATGGCATGCAATGGCCTCCACCCATTTGGACACGTAATCAACTGCCAATAAGATAAAAACATTGCCATTAGAAGGGGGAAATGGCCCCATAAAGTCAATACCCCATACGTCAAATAATTAAACTTCTAAAATATAAGTAAGAGGCATTTCATCTCTAGGCCCCAAATTTCCTCTCCTTTGGCAAGCATCACATTGCTTGTAGAACCAATGGGCATCCTTGAATAACGTAGGCCAGAAAAATCCGCAATGCAAAATCCTCATAGCTGTCCTCTGACCGCTGAAATGACCTCCATACGACGAAGAGTGACATTGCTCCAGGATTTCCTTTGCTTCAGCACCTGAAACACACCTATGAATAATACCATCAGAGCATTGCTTATACATAAACGGCTCATCCCAATAAGTGCATCGTGCTTAAACTTTTTCTTCTGCCTCCAATCCATATCAATAGGGGTGACTCCCTTTACCAAAAAGTTTGCAATATCAGCATACCAAGGGACATCCCTAACTACCTTTACCTCAACAGCAAAAAGCTGTTCATCTGGAAAAGAATCGGAAATGACAGATTGCTCCAGCAAAGATGATGACGGATCAAGACGAGATAAATGATCTGCAATGACATTTTCTGATCCCTTCTTATCCTTTATCTCCAAGTCAAACTCCTGCAATAATAAAACCCAACGAATTAATCTAGGCTTTGCATCCTTCTTAGTCATTAAATACCTTATTGTTGCATGATCCGTGAAAACCGTGACTTTGGATCCAACCAAACATGGTCGGAATTTCTCAAAAGCAAACACCACAGCTAACAACTCCTTTTCAGTAGTTGTATAGTTGACTTGTGCCTCATTTAAAACCTTGCTTGCATAATATATAGGATGGATAAATTTGCCCTGCTTTTGCCCCAGCATCGCACCTACCGCAGCATCACTCGTATCACACATTACCTCGAATGGCAAATTCCAATTAGGTGCACAAAGAATGGGTGCTGAGATTAAAGCAGCCTTTAAAGTCTCAAAAGCCTTCCTACAATCTGCATTTAAGTCAAAAACATGATCAGTACACAATAAGTTACAAAGAGGTTTACTGATTTTGGAGAAATCCTTTATGAACCTCCTATAAAAACAAACATGTCCTAAAAAACTCCGAATTCCCTTCACTGAATTCGGTGGCTCTAGTCTTTCAATAACCTCAACTTTTGCTCTATCAACTTGTAGACCATTTTTAGAAATTTTATGTCCTAACACTATGCCCTCCTTTACCATGAAGTGGCATTTCTCCCAATTAAGAACTAGATGGGTATCCTCACATCGTTTTTAATACCTTTCCTAAATTTTCTAAACAATTCTGAAAAGACCCTCCAAACACTGAAAAATCGTCCATAAACACCTCAACAGTGGACTCAATCATATTAGAAAAATTGCCAACATACACCGCTGAAATGTTGTTGGAGCATTGCAGAGGTCGAAAGGCATTCTCCTAAAAGCGAATGTCGCATAAGGACAGGTGAAAGTGGTTTTCTCCTGATCCTCAGGAGCAATAGTAATCTGGTTATACCCAGAATAACCATCCAAGAAACAGTAGTAGGCCTGACCAGCCAATCGATCCAACATCTGGTCGATAAATGGTAGAGGGAAATGATCCTTTCGGGTAGCTTTATTAAGCCTTCTGTAATTCATGCAAACCCTCTAGCCAGTTACTGTCCTTGTGGGGATCAACTCATTATCTTTATTGCTCACCACAGTAACACCTCCTTTCTTAGGAACACATTGGACAGGGCTTACCCAATTGCTATCGGCAATTGGATAGATGATCCCAGCATCCAACCATTTAATTACCTCCTTTTTAACAACCTCTTTCATTGCAGGGTTAAGCCTTCTTTGCTGCTCAATACTCCTAAAGGAGCCCTCCTCTAGAGTGATTTTGTGCATACAAAAAGATGGGCTAATTCCCTGAATATCAGCCAATGTCCAACCTATAACCTTGCGGTATTGCTGCAACAATTTTATGAAGGCCTCCTCATGCTCTAGCATTAAATATGATGCAACAATAATGGGCAACGTCTCACTTTCCCCAAGATACACATACTTTAGATGCTCCGGCAAGGGCTTCAAATCTAAAGTAGGTGCCTCAATTAGGGATGGCTTAATTGGGGGAGCCTTTCTTTGATCTAAATCTAAAACTCAAAAACATCCTCACATCTAAACAATTCTTTTTCTTTTTTTCTATCTAAAGAACAAAATTCAAAATCTTCTACACTAACCTCTCCATGCTTTTCCGAATGCTTATCAACCGAATCCTGTATTGCTGTCTCAATAACTGTGCTCTCCAGAATCCTGATGAAGGAGAAATCCTCCATTTCGTCTGGATACTTCATGGTTTTAAACACGTTAAATTTCACTTCCTCATTACAGACTCTCATTGTTAATTCCCCTTTTTGAACATCTATTAACGCCCTACCAGTAGCCAAAAATGGACGACCTAGAATAATTGGGACATCTTTATCAGCCTCATAGTCTAAAATAATAAAATCAACAGGAAATATGAATTTATCCACTTTTACTAAAACATCCTCAATTTTACCCTCTGGATATGTGATAGACCTATCAGCTAGTTGGAGCGTAACTGTGGTCGGCCTAGCTTCACCAATACCCAACTTCCGATAGACCGAAAGAGGCATAAGGTTAATGCTTGCACCTAAATCACAGAGTGCTCTACCTAATTCTTTTCCACCTATAGACACGGGTGTGGTAAATGACCCTGGATCCTTAGCCTTGGGGGGTAGCCCATTCTTAAGAATAGCACTACACTCCTCAGTAAGAGATACAGTTTCAAATTCACCTAACCTCTTCTTTTTAGTCAAAATTGAAGGATTTGAATTCCATAATTCCGTAAAGCGGAAGCGTGATTGGGACCGATTCGTAATTAATTTTGTTTAATCTAAAATACCAATACATTGGCAATAATATTAGAACTATTCTAAATATATATTAAGGCTAAGCATACAAAAATATTAGATCCAAATCTAATTTATAAAGTAACAAATTACTTACTCTCGTTGACGACTCAGATTAAATTCACCAACTGCATGTGAATTAATCACGAACTAGTGTGAACACCACCACTATGGCTACACCGGTATGACTCTGAGACTTCTAGAGGCAGGAGACTGGTGGGAGTCTAGAGGAAGCCTTGAGGGGAATTCTCTGAGAGAAGGAGAATGAATGGGATGCCTTTCACCCCACCTCAGGGGTCCTATTTATAGGTAAAGGCCAAGACCTTTTTCCTAATAGGAAAAGGAAGACATTTTCCTAATAGGAAAATGTCTCTAATTTTAATAAATAATTAATTAATTCCATAATTAATTAATTTCCCTAATTAAATATCATATATTTAATATTAGGGATTTTATTAAAATTAAAATTAATATGAATCCAATTCATATTAAATTTATTTGAACTCTTTCAAATATTTTCTTTCCTAATAGGAAAAGGTCTCTAATTTTAATAAATAATTAATTAATTTTCCTAATTAAATATTATATATTTAATATTAGGGATTTTATTAAAATTAAAATTAATATGAATCCAATTCATATTAAATTTATTTGAACTTTTTCAAATATTTTCTTTCCTAATAGGAAAAGGTCTCTAATTTTAATAAATAATTAATTAATTCCATAATTAATTAATTTACCCAATTAACTATCATATATTTAATCTTAGGGATTTTATTAAAATTAAAATTAATATGAATCCAATTCATATTAAATTTATTTGAACTCTTTCAAATATTTTCTCCCAATAATTAATTTTTTAAATTAATTCAAAAATTATATTATAAAGTTTCATAAACTTTATATTATAATGCATCAATATACATTATACGATTCCTCAAATAAATTGAACACTTTCAATTTACAATTTATACTTCATTGCCTCAAGTCTCTTTACGAGCTACCAGTGGGACCTAATGGACCTACAGATCAGAAGCTCCAACGATACGAGACTAATTGGCCAAACTCATTGATCAAGTTTAGTCAACATTCGTTAACTGTGGGTCACTCCACTAAAGACCCACAGCTGCACTCTTCTCACTGTAGAATATTTCTGTGTCCATGGATATCGACCAAGCAGTAAGTCAATCCTTCACGTGTGTTCGTAACACCAGCTGGGTCAAATTACTGTTTTACCCCTAGGTTACCTCTGGTTCCTTAAGTACTACTGATTCCTCTAATGAACAAGTTGTTTAGGGTCCAACCACTAAACAAGAGTTCCTCTCGGACTAGGAGAGGACGGCGCGCCTTTGTTCAAGCCCTGAAATCAGCCCTTAAGGGAACACACATCTACTTACCCCAATAGGGGAAGGAGTGAATTCCATCTTGTACTGTTATGTTCCCAACCCCCATTCGGTCTTGTCCCTGAAATGGTAGGATTGTTGAGTCGACGAACTGGCCACTCTCACCCATACAAATCTAAGGACAATCCCTCCTGAAAGGGGTCATAACAGACTCAGGATTGAGATTGAGTTACCTAGGTCATCCTATTGAAATAGAAACCTAAACTAGTTAACGCCGTTACATCTAGTGGTTACTATTTCGTGGTCCGGTCTTATGCAAACTCATTGCATAGAATACCCCCACCCGCATGTCTACTACATGGATGCTTTGGATCATTGCATCTGTATCGAATACAAGGTGGGCCATATCACATAGTGTCACCAGGATAAGGTACCCAGCCTTATCCTTATACTATAGACCTTTTAGGTTGTTACTTGGACACTGATCCCCGTATGTCCCCACATACTAGTCCAAGTTTCATTTAAACAACCTTGGATCTTAGTTTATTGGATTTAGGGTTTATTAATGCAAACTCGATTATTCAATAACCAAATTACTGAATTACTCAAATAACACTTTATTGAGATCGATTAATTTGTTTCATTTACTATCTACGAGTTTTAGGGAATAAAACCCAACAACTCCCACTTGAACTAAAACTCTAGTGGGCAATGTACATCAACAATCAAAATTGAATGAATAATCATTGAAGTAGGAATAGTAGTTTGTATTAATACTGTATAATACATGAAAAGTACAAATACAAATAAATACAATAAACTAGGGCATTCACAATACCCATTACACTTCTCCCACTTGCCCTAGATTATTCTATGTACATATCTCGCAGACCTATACCCTCTAGATGACCCTCGAACACTTTAGCCGTGAGAGCCTTCGTAAATGGATCATCAATATTGTGCTCAGAGGCTACCTTCGTGATGATCACGTCTCCTCGTTGCACGATCTCTTTGATGAGATGATATTTGCGCTCTATGTGCTTGCCTCTTTTATGACTGCGAGGTTCTTTAGAATTTGCCACTGCACCACTATTATCACAGTAAAAGGTGATTGGCAAGTTCATATTTGGAACAACTTCCAAATCCATCAAGAACTTCCGTAGCCATACAACCTCCTTAGCTGCTTCACAAGCAGCGACATATTCGGCCTCCATGGTGGAGTCTGCAATGCATCCTTGCTTGATGCTACGCCAGACTACAGCTCTCCCGTTGAGGGTAAATACTGACCCTGATGTGGATTTCCTAGAATCCTTATCAGTCTGAAAGTCATAGTCTGTGTATCCTGTAAGGATCAAATCCTTAGAGCCATACACAAGCTGATAGTCCCTCGTTCTCCGAAGATACTTGAGGATGTTTTTAACAGCAGTCCAGTGGTCTAACCCTAGATTGGACTGGTACCTGCTGACTATCCCAACTGTATAGCAACTGTCAGGCTTAGTACACAACATGGCGTACATAAGACTGCCCACAGCTGAAGCATAAGAGATGCGTCTCATATCCTCAATTTCTTGAGGTGTCTTAGGACACTGTTCCTTAGACAAATGAACTCCATGCCTGAAGGGTAGTAAACCCCTCTTGGAATTCTGCAACTTATATCTAGACAACATCTTGTCTATATATGATGCTTGAGACAGGGCTAACGTTCTGTTCTTACGATTCCTAATAATTTGAATCCCTATAACATACTGAGCTTCACCCAAATCTTTCATTTGGAACTCAGTTGATAGCCATTTTTTAATGTCAGCTAGATATTCTACATCATTCCCAATTAGAAGAATATCATCTACATACAACACCAGAAAAGCTACTGAACTGTTGATAATCCTTTTGAAAACACAAGGCTCATCAACGTTCTGGTCAAAGCCATAAGATTTGACATCAGTGTCAAACTTTATATTCCAAGATCTGGAAGCTTGCTTCAACCCATAAATGGATCGTCTAAGCTTGCAAACCTTTTGCTCCTTACCTTGAGCAACGAACCCCTCTGGTTGAGACATAAAGATGCTCTCATCAAGATTGCCATTCAGAAAGACAGTCTTGACGTCCATTTGCCAAATCTCATAATCATAAAAGGTGGCAATGGACAAGAGAATTCTTATTGACTTTAACATGGCAACTGGGGAGAAGGTTTCCTCATAGTCCACCCCCCCCCCTTTTGGGTATAACCCTTTGCCACAAGTCGAGCTTTGAAAGTCTGTACTTTCCCAACTACGTCTCATTTTCTCTTGTAGATCCATTTGCACCCTATGGGTTTAACCCCTCCAGGTAGGTCTACAAGATCCCAGACTTGATTGAAGTACATAGACTCCATCTCTAGGTCCATAGCTTTGACCCACTAGTCATGGTCCACATCATTCATTGCCTGTCTAAAGGTCAATGGATCCTCAACCCATCATCAGGTATGACAGTTGGAGTTTCTGCTAAACCCAAATAGCGTTCAGGTTGAATAACAATCCTCCCACTACGTTGAGGCATTCTCAACTCTTGAGAAAGATGGGTTTGACCAGATGTACTGGGCTCATCAATAACTCTTGTTGAAGGTCCAACCTCTGAACTGGACTCATCAACAACTCTTGTTGATTCATTTGTAGCTTCACTAGAAAGTTCACTTAACACAATTTTACTGCGTGGTATGTGTTCTTTAACGTGGTCTTCTTCCAAGAAAGTAGCATTTGTCGATCCTTAAGAAATTTAGCATAATTAGGCATTTGCTCAATAGCTTCTACTAAAGGGATATTTATGTGCAACTGCTTAAGAATCTCTAAAAACTTCTTAAATTGACCATCCTAATTCTTAGGCTTTTGCCTTTGTGGAAAAGGTAGAGGTGGTACATAAGGTGGGGGCGGCACATATGGTGGTTCTACATCTGGCACAGAACCAGATGCTCCAGCATTTTCTTTGCTGCCTTCAGCACCCTGACCAAACTCCAACTCTTTTTCAGCAACAATATTTTTATCACTATTAATATTTAAATCCTGGGTCTTACTAGGCTCTTCTAGTGGCTTACCACTCCTAAGAGTTACTGCTTTTACCTGCTCCTTACCTTCCCTTCTAGGGTGTTCAGTATCTGATGGAAGTTTCCCTTGAGGCCTTGCCTTCAACTCATTAGCTAGCTGACCCACTTGCAATTCCAGGGCCCTCATCGAAGCTTGATTACTTTGAATTGCGACATCTGTGCGAGCCATGAATTCTTTCATCATCGCTTCGAGAGAATTTCCCGAATTTTGCTGGGGCAAAGCCTGCTTATTTTGTTGCGGCATTACCTGCGCTTTAGCAAATCCCGGCTGGTTTATCTTCTGTTGCGCTTGTACGTTATTCCCTTGACCTCCCCATGAGAAGTTGGGGTGGTTGTGCCAAACTGGATTATAGAAGTTAGAATAAGGGTTGTTCCTCTGATTACCTACAAAAAACACAGAAGCTGGATTGCTGGGGCAAAACTCGTAGTTGTGGTCTTCACCACAATAGACACATGCTTCGTCCGTGACTTGGTTCACCACTGCTGTAGGCTCCATAGCTGGTGGCTGCTGATGACTAATCACTGTCACATTCTTAAGAGCGTTAGCAATCATAGCAAGATCAACCCTAATGGTGGACACACCATCAACCTCTAACACACTCTTAACCTTTTTATTAGTGCCTCTAACATCCGACCACTGACAACTATTAATAGATATTCTTTCTAAAATCTCATAAGCCTCATCAAAAGTTTTTGCCAAAAGGGCCCCTCCAGCCGATGCATCGACCATACCTTGGGTTACTCCATTTAAACCATTGTAGAATGTTTCCATTTGAATACAATGAGGTAAACCATGGTGGGGACACTTTTGCAAAAGCTCCTTAAACCTCTCCCAAGCCTCACTAAAAGTCTCATCCTCAAGTTGCCTAAACCCTACTATTTCACTCCTTAATTTAGCATTTCTATTAGGTGGGAAATATTTACTCAAAAAATTTTCAGCTAACTCATCCCACGTCCTAATTGATCCTAGAGCAAAGGAGTTTAACCATGACTTTGCTCCATCTCTAAGAGAATACGGGAACAAAGTTAATCTAAGAGCATCTCTAGGCACTCCTTGAATTACAAAAGAATCACTAACTCCTAGAAAAAACTTAAGATGTAAATGAGGGTCTTAAGATGACAAACCATGGAATTGGCTCACGGTTTGCAACATCTGAAACATTACCGGTTTCATTTAAAAATTTGCCGCTTGGATTTGGGGACGTGCAATCCATGGATTCAACTCATTAAACATCGGGACAACATACGCTCGAATGGCTCTGGTCCTATCGTTCGCTATCAAGATAGGATTCTTAGCCTGATTATTTTGCTACTCATTTTGCTCAAACAGCGGATTTTGCTGCAGCAACAGATTCTGCTGGGGGTTCGCTACTGCTGGACCTTCAGGATCCACCGGAATACGCAGCACGTTTTCCATCTGGTTTCTGCGCTGCTCTCTCCTTCTTAACCTGAATGTCCTTTCGATTTCTGGATCAAGCTCAAACCGTACCCTAGGCGGATCGCTCATGCACCAAAATCACACCTGCAATAACAAAAGAAACAATCAAAAAGTTCTAGCACCAAACCACTAAAACACATACACAAAAATAAATCAGATAAAAAATTATTCAAGTCCCCAGCAACGGCGCCAAAAACTTGTTGGGTTCCTAGAGTGAGTAAAAATATGATATAAAATACTCTAGAATTCCTGTGCAAGTATACACAGTCTGCAGCAAGTAATATTATCAATCCGAGCCCTGAATTAGTTTGCACTCTACCTATTTTTGTGTAACTTTCCAATGGTTTCAAGAATAGTAAAATGATTTGGTTTTATCGGAATTATGTTGAAGCAAAATAAATGACAGAACAATGAGTAAACAAATAGATAGACAGATTAAAGACAGGCGCTGGTTAGGATTTAGTGATTGTTCTAAGATATGCTCTAGCAATATTATTGATCATGCATTTCTCGCAGTATTATTAGCGGATTCCTCCTGGAACTCTAGATCTTTTGGGATATGTTTCAAACCCAATGAAGAACGACCGATCAAGCACTAGGCAACTAGCTATCCCTAGCTCAGTCACTGGTGTTCACCAATACACAATGATCGTAGTGTGGATAATTGCCACACACTCTCTAAATCATCCCTGAAACTAGAGAGAGCTATTCACACCGGCTGGCCAGGCGGGCATAAAATGGAAATAAGTACAACAATTAACTAAAATGCGATAGTCAATTTATTACTAGAGATGAAGCACAGTAATCACATTATTCCTAACCAACACCCTAAGCTACTTAGTTCATAATAGGCATAGGAATACGAATTACAATATGAGTATGCATGTCCATAACCACAAGTTAATAAAGAAAATAAACTCCCTAATCAGCTTGCGGAAGATGGTGTTCTTGGTGATCTTCAATCTCTATACTATTCGGCTTCCAAGGGAAAACATGGAATGTTTTTGGCTTGGACGGCTACTTCCTTTTATAGAAGGAGAGGAGACTTGGATTAGGTCAACTTGGACACGTGTAGGGCTCTCCTTGCTCCTTTATCACGAAAATTATTCAACAGAAGTCGGTTCATGAAGTTGGCTAACGAGCTGTGATGTGGCAGTTTCTGCTCCCAGTTTTGCTGCAGCACAGAATTTGCTCCCTCCAGTCGCTCAACAGCATAATCTGCACAAAATAATTTCCCATGCTTCCATTTTTCCAAATGGGTTAAAACATATAATATCTATCCAAAACCAACCCTAATAAGCATAGAGGACACACAAATCTCTATATAATTGAGGCCTAAATAACTACCTTTTGGGCAATTATCAATGCAGCTGCAGGTGGGACTCTGTTGTCCAAGACCGTGGAAAATGCTCGCATACTTCTAGAGGATATGGCCACCAACAGCTATCAGTGGCCATCTGAGCGGTCTGCACCTAAAAAGATTGTTGCTGGAGTGTTTGAGGTTGACAAGGTAAGTGCACTCCAGGCCCAGATGACCTCCCTTGCTAATGCTTTTATGAAATTTTTAGGTATAGGGAGTGCACAGTCAATTGAATCAGCTGTTGCTTTGGCATCTAAACCTCAGGAAGAGACCATTGAACAGGTTCAGTATGTATCAAATTCTAATTTTAGGGGATATAATAATAATTCTACACCTACACATTATCACCCTAACAATAGGAACCATAAAAAGTTCTCTTATGTCAATACTAAGAATGTTCTTAACCCCCCTGGTTTTGTCCCTCAAACTCAAGAAAATAAAAAGTTAGAGAATCTTGTTGGAGCTTTCATTGTAGAGTCAAGTAACAGGACAACCAAGTTAGAGGAGGCAGTCATTGCCATCAACTCAATAGTGAATGGCCACAGTGCTGCCATCAAGAACATTGAGACTCAGCTGGGACAGTTGGTAAGTGTTGTAAGCACCATGAATAAAGGTAAGGCCCCAGCTGAGTAGGATAAAACCTAGATGGAGTACTGTAAAGCAATCACTGTGCACCAGGAGAAAGCTGAAGAGGAGCCTGAGTCTGAGGATTATGACACTCCTACTGGAGAAGTTGAGGAGGACACATCATCTGATGAAGCTGAAAAGCCTGAACCTGAGCCCCCTATTCCTTCTCCTCCCTTGATGGTCCTCAAAGACAAGAAAAAGAAAAAGAAGAAAAAGAACAATCAGGTTCAGTTTGATAAATTTATGAATGCTTTTATGAGTCTGAACATTAACATTCCTTTTGCAGAAGCATTAGAGATGCCCCAGTACGACAGGTTCATGAAGGAATGGTTAGCAAAGAAGCGAAAGGAAAAGAAGGTTGACACCGTATAACTTGCTTCCACATGCAGCACCAGAGTACAACAGAAGGTACCTGAAAAAGTAGCAGATCCAGGGAGTTTTTCTGTTCCTTGCAGTTTTGGTACCTATTCATTTAGAGCATTATGTGATTTAGGTGCTAGCATTAATATTATTCCTCTATCTCTGTGCAAAAAGTTAGATATAGGTGAGATTAAATCTACTCCTGTTAGGCTCCAATTGGCTGATCAGTTTGTGGTTAGACCAGTTGGCATTATAGAAAATGTTTTAATCAAAGTAGGTAGATTTTTTCTCCCTATTGATTTATAATTTATGGATATGGTGGAAAATCCTACAATGCCTGTTATACTAGGAAGACCATTCCTCGCTACTGGGCGAGTGATTATTGATATTGAGCGCAGGGAGCTCACTGTTAGAGTCTGGAATGAAAAAGAAATATTTAAAGCAGTTGAAGACTCTAAGGGACACTCTGAAGTGCTTATCATGGGCTACAAGAAAGGTGCCAGAAAGAGCACCGCTGTTAGATTCACAGAAAAGAAGCCTCCTTGATGCACGATCAACACGTCGAGCTAATGACGTTAAACAAGTGCTTATTGGAGGCAACCCAAGTAAGTTTAGTTGTGCTTTTCTGTTTGCTTTTGATTTATTGTGTGTTTTTGTGTTGTAGGTCTTGGTTCCAGTTTCTTCTTTGCTTTCAAGCTTCCATGAGAAAGGTCGTCATCTGATAGCGAGCATAGCTAGCTACTTTTACTTATTTAATTTAGCTAGTCTTTTATGATGTTTGGGCCATTTTATTGTGCTTTATTGTTTATTTTGTAGGGAATGGTTAATTGGAGCTATAATGCAATATCAGAGTTAATCGGGTGCTCGGGGCGTAAAAAGATGCAAAGGAATGAAAAGAGTAAAAGTGGAGAAAAGTCAAATCTCGGTCAACAGCAGGCTAGCGTCGAGACGCTAGCTCTTGAGCGTCTCGACGCTCACATTCCATATCAGAATAGGCGCGTAAAGCTTACAGCGTCGAGACGCTATGATAGGAAGCGTCCCGACGCTACCGTTTTTCCTTATTCAGAACGCGCGTTTAAGAGGCAGCGTCGCGACGCTATCTTGACAGCGTCTCGACGCTAAGACGAAAAATCAGAATAAAAGCTTCACTTCGGCTAGGTTTTTAGGGAGTTCAATTTGGGACCTTTTGGAGCCGTAAAGAGGGCAGAACAGAGGGCTTTTGGAGCTGCAAACAAAGGAGGAACTTGGAAATCAACCCATTGTTCGTGGGGATCGTGACGGGGACGTCGGGACTCGGCCTACATTGAGTTTTCTTTTCCCTTTTCTTTCTTTAGTTAGATTTATGGCTTTGACATGTTTAGTTGAGCTTGTATTTCCAATCATGAGTAGCTAAACTTGTAGCTTAGGGATTGATGTAGTTGATTAAGTTTATGGATTGATTTATGGTTTAAGTTGTGCAATGTTATTGTGTTTGTAATCTTGATTTAATGCTTTCAATTAATTGGCCATTAGTTGGATGATTTAAGTTTCGAATCTAGCTCGGGAGAGGGGATTTGATTTAGACTTGCTCAAGATTGCATGAATAAAGTTTACCTTCTAATTCTTGACGGTTTTAGATTAACTTTAGAATTGGTTAAAAGATCTCATTGCCTTGCTTATTAATAAACTTAGATAGGGATATCAAGTTGGTTAATTTGCATGAGAATCAATTATACTCGGGAGAGGTAGTTGTGATTAAAGGGTCTTTGGCTCATAATTTCATTGTGCATAATAACTTATTCCTTAAAATCAATCCTAAACGAAATCGGCGAAATCAATTCCCTAAGTAGTTTTCCCAATTGAATTTCCATTCTTTTTACTTGCTTTGTTTTTGTTTTTATTATCATCTATTCATCACTTTTTTATCCCTAAATAAAATTGAGCGAGATTATTCACAATACTCGATTTGCTTAAAAATCCAATCCAGAGGACGACATTCGAATTTACTATTCACTATATTATTACTTGACCCGTACACTTGCGGTTAGCAATTTGCACATCAAGTTTTTGGCGCCGTTGCCGGGGATTGGCACATTTAGTTAAATTGATATTGTGAAAAAATTGCTTGATCTTAATTTAGGGTGTATTTTTACCTTTTTAGTTTATTGCATTTTTTTCCTTATTTGTTTTTCTTTCCATATTTGATTTTCTAGGTTAGTTTTCTTTTAGTTGAGTAATCTTTTCGTTATTTGTTCTTGTTTTTCCTCTCTAGATTAGTTTCCTTATTTGCATTTTGCCATATTTATTTTTGCATTCCATATTAGGTTACTTTGTTTCCTTTTCTAGATTAAATTTTCCATATTTAGATTGGTTGTTTCTTTTTCTTTATTTCATTCCATATTTGTTTTTCTTTTCTTTTAAGGTAATTTTGATTGTGCATGCGTAGGGATAAAGATTTAATTTTAGCACCATTTGATCCCGAGATAGAAAGAACAATTCTTAGGCTTCGAAGGGAAAATAGAGAAATTATTCAAATGGCAGACCAAAATCCACATGAGGAGCCTAGGCCGATTAGAGATTATTTTCAGCCTGTGTTTCAGGGACAGCAATCGGGAATTGTCTATGCCCCGATTAATGCCAACAACTTTGAGCTGAAGACCGGTCTCATTCAGATGGCTCGAGACTGTGCATACAGAGGATCGCCCACTGAGGATCCAAATTCTCATCTTAAATCATTTTTGGATATTTGTGGGACGGTAAAGATTAATGGTGTCTCTGAGGATGCTATTCGCTTACGTTTATTTCCCTTTTCTTTGCAGGATAAAGCACGAGATTGGTTGCAGTCTATTACTCCTGGGAGCATCACCACTTGGGATGCTTTGGTCCAGGCCTTTTTAAAGAAATTTTTCCCTCCTGCAAAGACGGTCAAGCTGAGGACCGAGATTGGGACATTCCAACAACAGTATGATGAGCAGTTGTTCGAAGCTTGGGAGCGATTCAAAGAGCTACTGAGGAAGTGCCCTCAGCATGGTTACCCCGATTGGCTTCAGGTACAGTTGTTTTACAATGGTTTAACTCCTAGTACAAAAACTATTGTTGATGCAGCTGCAGGTGGGACTCTGTTATCCAAGACCGTGGAAAATGCTCGTACACTTTTAGAGGATATGGCCACCAACAGCTATCAGTGGCCATCTGAGCGGTCTACACCTAAAAAGATTGCTGCTGGAGTGTTTGAGGTTGATAAAGTAAGTGCACTCCAGGCCCAGATGACTTCCCTTGCCAATGCTTTTATGAAATTTTCAGGTACAGGGAGTGCACAGTCAATTGAATCAGCTGCTGCTTTAGCATCTAGACCTCAGGAGGAGACCATCGAGCAGGTTCAGTATATATCAAATTTTAATTCTAGGGGATATAATAATAGTTCTACACCTACACATTATCACCCTAACAATAGAAACCATGAAAATTTCTCTTATGCTAATACTAAGAATGTTCTTAATCCTCCTGGTTTTGCCCCTCAAACTCAAGATAATAAAAAGTTAGAAGATCTTGTTGGAGCTTTCATTGCAGAGTCTAGTAACAGGACAACCAAATTAGAGGAGGCAGTCATTGCTATCAACACAACAGTAAATGGCCATAGTGCTGCCATCAAGAACATTGAGACTCAGCTGGGACAGTTGGTGAATGTTGTAAGCACCATGAACAAAGGTAAGGCCCCAGCTGAACAAGAGAAATCCCAGATGGAGTATTGTAAGGCAATCACTGTGCACCAGGAGGAATCTGAAGAGGAACCTGAATCAGAGGACTATGAAACGCCTACAGGAGAAGCTGAGGAGGACACATCAGCAGATGAGGCTGAAAAGCCTAACCTTGAGCCTCCTATTCCTTCTCCCACACTGTTGGTTCCCAAGGAAAGGAAAAAGAAAAAGAAGAAAAAGAACAATCAGGTTCAGTTTGATAAATTTATGAATGCTTTTATGAATCTGAATATTAATATTCCTTTTGCAGAGGCATTAGAGATGCCCCAGTACAACAGGTTCATGAAGGAGTGGTTAGCAAAGAAACGAAAGGAAAA
The DNA here is from genome assembly GCA_036850905.1 of Luffa acutangula. Taxonomy (NCBI): domain Eukaryota; kingdom Viridiplantae; phylum Streptophyta; class Magnoliopsida; order Cucurbitales; family Cucurbitaceae; genus Luffa; species Luffa acutangula. The sequence goes on from CM072087.1 coordinate 39,892,432, forward strand.
GAAAGTTGACACTGTTTATCTTGCTTCCACATGCAGCACCAGAGTACAACAAAAAGTACCTGAAAAAGTAGCAGATCCAGGGAGTTTTTCTGTTCCTTGTAGTTTTGGTACTTATTCTTTTAGAGCATTATGTGATTTAGGTGCTAGCATTAATATCATTCCTCTATCTTTGTGTAAAAAGTTAGATATAGGTGAGATTAAGTCTACTCCTGTAAAGCTCCAATTGGCTGATCAATCTGTGGTGAGACCGGTTGGTATTGTAGAAAATGTACTAATCAGAGTAGGTAGATTTTTCCTCCCTATTGACTTGTATGTTATGGACATGATAGAAAATCCTTCAATGCCTGTCATATTAGGACGACCATTCCTCGCTACTGGGCGAGCGATCATAGATATTGAGCGCAGGGAGCTCACTATTAGAGTAAAGAACGAAAAAGAAATTTTTAAAGCAGTTGAAGACTCTAAAGATGAAGTGCTTCACATGGGTTACAGGAAAGGTGCAAGAAAGAGCACCTCTGTTGGATTCACAGAACAAAAGCCTCCTTGAAGCACGTGCAACACGTCGAGCTAATGACGTTAAACAAGCGCTTATGGGAGGCAACCCAAGTAAGTTAGTGTATTTTCTTTTTGTTTTTTTGATTTATCGTTTGTTTTTGTTTTGTAGGTCTTGTTTTCTTCCTCTCCTTTGCTTTCAAGCTCTCAAGATTCCAAGCTTTCAAACAAGAAGTCGTCATCATTCCAGGCCAGTATTGTTCACTCCTGTCATTCTTTTATTGTCCTCATGCTTGTTTATGTTTTATTTTCTTTATACATTGAGGACAATGCATATTTTAAGTTTGGGGGTGGATTAGCATGTTTGTGGAGCCCTTGAGCATCTGAGTTCGGGCTATAGTTTTGAGCTTTCTTTGAATTATGCATATGGTTGTTTTCTGGATGCTACTTTTGCATGATTATGATGTCTTAGGATAGGCTTTCTTGTCAATCTTCAAGCTTGTGATGAGATGTAAGCATAAGTACCCAAAAAGGGAGACTTTTTAAAATTTTTCTAGGAGATGGCTTGCATGAGTAGAGTATCTGTCTTGGCTAGATTTGGATTTGAATGCTTAAGAGCGAATTATTGGGTTCATATGCTTGTTGTCACCTCGATAGGTGTAGGGCAGAGCTAAAGAGTTAATTTTTTTGCAAATTAGCATGTTTGATCTTGCTTAGGAGAAAAGAAAAGAATATCTGCTATTATGTTCATAACGAAAAATCATTCTTGTTGTTACTGTTGAAAAGAAAATTATTATGCCATGGCCTGTGCACAGTTTGCAATGTTTAATAAAGATTAAGGCAAAAAGAGCTACCCCTGTTGTGATCAGTTAGGCCAACCAGAGAAAACTCAGGTTAAGGGTCCCTGCAATGGGTGTGTGAAAGCTAGTGCCACATTTACATGCTTAATTCATTTGTTAATTAAAAGCACCTAAGTATGGAAATAAACAAACTAATTTGTTGCATTAGCTCATTAGTGAAGCCTTAGTGCCAGTGTAGAGGGAAGATGAGCTGAGAGTTTAATAATCCAATCCCGGGCTAGTAGAGTCTAATCTTGTTGAGATAGATCTAGCTTATGCAAGTTAATTTTGGAAAACTTTTAATTTGTCTCCCTCATTGGTCCTTGTGTGCATATCTCTTGCTTGCTTGGTTATTGACTTTTGAGCCTTGAGGATTGAGTTATGATTGTTGCATCTATTCTTCCATTATATGTCTGATTTAGAGTTTGCTCGAGGACTAGCAAAAGCTTAAGTTTGGGGGTATTTGATAGCGAGCATAGCTAGCTACTTTTACTTATTTAACTTAGCTAGTCTTTTATGATGTTTGGGCCATTTTATTGTGCTTTATTGTTTATTTTGTAGGGAATGGTTAATTGGAGCTATAATGCAATATCAGAGTTAATCGGGTGCTCGGGGCGTAAAAAGATGCAAAGGAATGAAAAGAGTAAAAGTGGAGAAAAGTCAAATCTCGGTCAACAGCAGGCTAGCGTCGAGACGCTAGCTCTTGAGCGTCTCGACGCTCACATTCCATATCAGAATAGGCGCGTAAAGCTTACAGCGTCGAGACGCTATGATAGGAAGCGTCCCGACGCTACCGTTTTTCCTTATTCAGAACGCGCGTTTAAGAGGCAGCGTCGCGACGCTATCTTGACAGCGTCTCGACGCTAAGACGAAAAATCAGAATAAAAGCTTCACTTCGGCTAGGTTTTTAGGGAGTTCAATTTGGGACCTTTTGGAGCCGTAAAGAGGGCAGCACAGAGGGCTTTTTGGGGATCGTGACGAGGACGTCGGGACTCGGCCTACATTGAGTTTTCTTTTCCCTTTTCTTTCTTTAGTTAGATTTATGGCTTTGACATGTTTAGTTGAGCTTGTATTTCCAATCATGAGTAGCTAAACTTGTAGCTTAGGGATTGATGTAGTTGATTAAGTTTATGGATTGATTTATGGTTTAAGTTGTGCAATGTTATTGTGTTTGTAATCTTGATTTAATGCTTTCAATTAATTGGCCATTAGTTGGATGATTTAAGTTTCGAATCTAGCTCGGGAGAGGGGATTTGATTTAGACTTGCTCAAGATTGCATGAATAAAGTTTACCTTCTAATTCTTGACGGTTTTAGATTAACTTTAGAATTGGTTAAAAGATCTCATTGCCTTGCTTATTAATAAACTTAGATAGGGATATCAAGTTGGTTAATTTGCATGAGAATCAATTATACTCGGGAGAGGTAGTTGTGATTAAAGGGTCTTTGGCTCATAATTTCATTGTGCATAATAACTTATTCCTTAAAATCAATCCTAAACGAAATCGGCGAAATCAATTCCCTAAGTAGTTTTCCCAATTGAATTTCCATTCTTTTTACTTGCTTTGTTTTTGTTTTTATTATCATCTATTCATCACTTTTTTATCCCTAAATAAAATTGAGCGAGATTATTCACAATACTCGATTTGCTTAAAAATCCAATCCAGAGGACGACATTCGAATTTACTATTCACTATATTATTACTTGACCCGTACACTTGCGGTTAGCAATTTGCACATCATCATCATTTCAGGGCAGTATTGTTCACTCCTTCTATTCTTACTTTGTTCTCATGCTTGATTATGCCTGATTTTCTTTATACATTGAGGACAATGCATGTTTTAAGTTTGGGGGTGGAATAGCATGTTTGTGGAGCCCTTGAGCATCTGAGTTCGGGCTATAGTTTTGAGCTTTCTTTGAATTGAGCATATGGTTGTTTTCTGGATGCTATTTATGCATGACTATGATGTCCTAGGATAGGCTTTCTTGTCAATTTTCAAGCTTGCGATGAGCTGTAAGCATGAGTGCCCAAAAAGGGAGACTTTTTAAACTTTTTCTAGGAGAAGGCTTGCATGAGTAGAGTATTTGTCTTGGCTAGATTTGGATTTAAATGCTTAGGAGCGAATTATTGAGTTCATATGCTTGTTGTCACCTCGATAGGTGTAGGGAAGAGCTAAAGAGTTAATTTTTTGCAAATTAGCATGTTTGATCTTGCTTAGGAGGAAAGAAAAGAATATATGCTTATCTTGATCATGAAAGAAAAATCATTCTTGTTGTTACTGTTGAGAAAAAAAAAATTATGCCATGGCCTGTGCACAGTTTGCAATGTTTAATAAAGTTTAGGCAAAAAGAGCTACCCCTGTTGTGATCAGTTAGGCCAACCAGAGAAATCTTAGGTTAAGGGTCCCTGCAATAGGTGTGTGAAAGCTAGTGCCACATATAAATGCTAAATTTAATTGTAATTTATAAGCATCTAAGTATGGAGAAAAACAAACTAATTTTTTCCATTAACTCATTAGTGAAACCTTAGTGCCAGTGTAGAGGGAAGATGAGCTGAGAGTTTAATAATCCAATCCCGGGCTAGTAGAGTCTGGTCTCGTTGAGTTAGATATCGCTTGAGCAAGTTAATTTTGGAAAAATTTTAATTTGTCTCCCTCATTAGTCCTTATGTGCATGTATCTTGCTTGCTTGACTATTGACTTTTGAGCCTTGAGGATTGAGTCATGATTGTTGCATCCATTCTTCTACTGTATGTTTGATTTGTAGTTTGCTCGAGGACTAGCAAAAGCTTAAGTTTGGGGATATTCCTGAAACAGTATTTAGAACCAAGTAAGAGTTTTTCAAGTTCAAAGTAATGTCTTTCGAGTTGATGATTGTACTTGTAGTGTTCATGGATTTGATGAACAAGGCGTTTAAGGAATTTCCCGACACCTTTGTGATCATGTTCATCGATGATACCTTGGTTTATCCCAAGTAAGATGCAGAACACAAGGCACACCTCAGGAGAGTTCTGAAAACTCTAAGAAAAAGTTATATGCCAAGTTCTCTATGTTTGAGTTTTGGCCTCAACAGGTAGCCTTTCTAGGGCACGTGGTGTCGAGGGATGGAGTTTCAATGGACCCAACGATAGTTGAAGCAGTAGCTACGTGGCCTCGTCCGACCTTTGTCGCAGAAGTTTGAAGTTTCTTGGGGTTAGCAGGCTTCTATTGTCGTTCGTGCAAGATTTCTCCAAGATAGCCACACCACTGACTCAGTTGACCCAGAAGGGTAGCCTATAGGTGCAGAGTAATGCTTGTGAAGCAAGTTTTCAGAAGCTAAAGTAGAGGTCGGTTTCAGCACCAATGTTCAGTGTCCCAGATGGATCAGGTTCTTTCATTGTTTACAGTGACGCTTCAAAGAAAGATTTTGGTTGTATCCTTATATAGCTCGAGAGGGTTATTGCCTATGCTTTCCGCCAGTTGAAGAGCTACGAACGCAACTACCTAACTCATGATTTGGAGCTAGCAGGGGTAGTTTTTACTTTAAAGATTTGGAGACGTTACTTGTATGGTGGGAAGATAGTCCACACTTTAGTCTTAGTCATAGACCCAAGCTCGTATAAGGATTGACTTGGGATTTGCAGTCGGTGAATTTGTGTTTTTTAAAGTTGCTTCGATGAAGGGATTTTTGAGGTCTGGAAAGAAAGGGAAGTTAAGTCCTAGGATTATAGGGCCATGTGAGATTTTTGAAAGAATTGGCCATATGGCTTATCATTTGGCTTTGTCACCATCTCTCTCTATAGTTCTTGATGTGTTCCATGTGTCTATGTTGTGAAGATACGTGGCAAACCCATCTCATGTGATTAACTGTGAACCTTTGAGATTCAATGAGAACTTAAGTTATGAAGAGAAGTTAGTTCGAAACATTGCCAGAGATCAGAAGACTCTTTGTGTCAGGGTGATAGCACTTGTAAAAGTGCTTTGACAGAATCATCAGATAGCACTTGTAAAAGTGCTACATGGGAAAAAGTGATGCGCAATTTGCTTACCACAAGTGTACGGGACAAGTAATAATATAGTGTTTTCGTGATTAAACGAATGTCGTCCTCTCGATTGGGTTTTTAATCAATTTAATTACCGTAAATACTGTAATCCAATTTTATCTAGGGAATTAAACTTAGTGAGAATGAATATAAAATTAACACAAAGCTAAAAATATGGAAATCAAATGATTGCAATTTCTTAGGGAGTTGATTTCACCAATTGGGATTATGAATAAATCTATGGATGATTAACATACTATGATTCATAAATCTTTGAATACTTAACTCATACATATCTCTCTCGAGCGTACATAATTCTCTCACATGCAATGAATCCAATGAATCCAATATCCCTATCTAAATTCATTAATATGCAAGGCATTAAGGCTATCCTTTTTAACGATTTCTAGGATTATCTTTTATCTCCTGATTTCAAGACTATCCTAGTTATGCATAATGAGACCTAAGCTAAACCTCCTCTCCCGAGTAAGATTTAATCACAATCATCAATCAATTCATGGCCGGTAAATTGAAAGCATTAGCGAAACATCATGCATAAATGAAATCATAGCAAGAATCCACAAATCAATTCATAATTGCCCAAAGGGCTACATCAATCCCTAAGATAAAGAACCTAGCTACTCATACAACGTGTTACAATATAAGATAAGTCTAAAACAACCATTAAAACCAACTAAAATCAAGAGGGAAAAGAGATTAAATGCTAAGTCGACAAAACCGCACGTCCTTGTCACATTCTCCAAGACCCGAGCCTTCGAATCCTGCTCCTTTAACTTGCTTCAGCTCCCACCGAAGGTATTTAGTCGAGTTTATGCGAAAATTGCATCCCAAGAAATCCCCTTGGCCAGCCCTAATCACATTCTATTTATAGAAAAATAGTCGACAACGTTGAGACGCTAAAGGAATCAAATAAGGAAAGTCTAGTGTCAAGATGCCCAGAAACTAGGGTCTCGACGCTGGCCCTCGGCTTGCACACTTCAATAGGCTTCCAACTTCGATTCACTTTGTTTCTTTGGCATCTTTTTGTGTCCCGAACACTCGATCAATCCCATTTTCTCTATTTAGCTCAAATAATAATTCCTACAAATAGAACATAAAATTGCATGAGTTTGGTCAATTTAATATCAAAGACTAACTAAATTAATTAGGGGAAAATAGCTTGCTACACTCGCTATCAAACACCCCCAAATTTAGCTTTTTCTAGTCCCCGAGCAAACTAAAAATCAAGCAATGGTTGAAGAATAGAAGCAACAAACATGACTCACTCCTCAAGGCTCACAAGTCAATAAACAAGCAATCAAGAGACATGCACATAAGGCCCAGTGAAGGAGACAAATCAAAATTTTTCCAAAATTAACTTGCACAAGTGAGATATAACTTAGCTAGATTACACTTTAATAGCTCGGGATTTGATTATTAAACTCTCAACTCATCTTCCCCTACACTGGTACTAAGGATTTACTAATGAGCCAATGGAACAAATTAGTTTGTTTTCATCCATACATAAAGGCTTTAAATTTAAAATTTAATCAAGCATTTATAAGTGGCACTAGCTTTCACACACCTATTGTAGGGACCCATAACCCGAGTTTAACTTTTGGTTGGCCTAACTGTTCACAACAGGGGCAACTCTTTTTGTCTAATACATTATTAAACATTGCATATTGAACTCATATAAAGTCATTATTTTTCTTTTAAAAGTAAAGACAAGAATGATTTTTTTCTTTCATGATCATGATAAGCATCTGTTCTTTTCTTTCCTCCTAGGCAAGATTAAACATGCTAATTTGTAAAAAAAATTAACTCTTTAGCTCTTCCCTACACCTATCGAGGTGACGACAAGCATATGAACCTAATAATTCGCTCTTAAACATTCAAGTCCAATTCTAACCAAGGAAAATACTTTACTAATGCAAGACATCTCCTAGAAAAAGTTTAAAAAGTCTCTCTTTTTGGGCACTCATGCTTACAACTCATGAAAAAGCTTGAAAATTGACAAGAAAGCCTATCCTAGGAAATCATAGTCATGCAAAAATAGCATCCACAGAACAACCATACGCTAGATTCAAAGAAAGCTAAAAAAAAAAGTTTAGCATGAACTCAGATGCTCAAGGGCTCAACAAGCAAAGCATTCCACCCCCAAACTTAAAGCATGCATTGTCTTCAATGTATAAAAAAATAAAGAATGATCAAGCAAGAGAACAATAAGAGAATGGAAGGAGTGAATAATACTGCCCTGGAATGATGATGACCTTCTCATGGTTGTTTGGAAGCTAAGAGCTACGAGATCACAAGACCTACAAAACAAAAACGAAAAGCAAATAAAAAGCAAAAAGAAAAACACAACTGAACTTACTTGGGTTGCCTCCCATAAGCGCTTGTTTAACGTCATTAGCTTGACGTGTTGACCGAATATGCATCATGGTGGTCTAATGTCAGGTGTTTGTTGATGGACGATTTTAATCCGCAAGCGAACGGGTTGTCACAAGTAATATAGTGATTTTGATTATAGAGTATCGTCTCCACAAGGAATGGATTTATTCAATTAAGTACCGCGAATAATCTTGCTTAACTTTATTTAGAGAACGAAATCTAATGCCGAAAAGAATAATAAAAAGCTAATCTAAAAAGCACAAGATAAATGGAGGCACAATTTGGAGGGATAATTCTAGAGTGGTTGATTTCATCAATTGGACCTTTAATGCTTAATCAATTAACTAATATGGATTAACTAATCATTTGATTCATAAGTCTAGAAGCCTAATGACAAGGACTCTCTTGTCGGTCTCCTCCTATCTCATACCTTTCAATAAAGAATCTCCTTTCAGTCTCATCTTTATTTACTTAGCATGGCATTACGACCCTTCAGTACAACCTCTAACGTTATTTATTTTATCCCGTGTCACCCGGGTAAATAACCGTTAGTCATGATTCAGTTCTAGTCTAAGCTTCTCTCCATCGAGTTTCCACTTAGTAACGATTCATTTAATCAGTGATCAGTTGATCGAAAGCATTACGGACAGAATGCACAAATGAACAATAATGACAATTAAACCACATCAATTCATTAATTCAGCAGAGGTTCAACATCTAAATCAATCTCATAGAATTTAGGAATTTACTACTCATAATCACTAAAATTCAATAATTCCTAATCACAACAATTCTAGAAACTAAAACATAAAGGAAAAGGGAAGAGAAATGCTCAAAAAAGTGTTGATCTCCTCGATCCCGCGCCAACCTCCATCGATCCCGAGCTCAAAAGATCTTCAACAAAGCTCCAAAACTCTCCCAAAAATCCCCAATTTTAGTGTGGATTCTAGAATGGGGTGAAAACCCACAAATTGGCACCCCAAATATGGATGCAAAAGGCTCCTTTTATAGGCTCCCAGCAGTAGCGTCAAGACGCTACATGGACAGCGTCGCGACGCTCTGACATCATCTTTTCTTGGACTCCAAGACGTCGCAGCGTCGTGACGCTACCTAGACAGCGTCGCGACGCTACCACAATTTCTAGATTTTTCCGCATAGTTGCCTAGCGTCTGGACGCTCCAAGCTTAGCGTCTCGACGCTAGGCCCTGAATCTTCAATAATGGCCCGATTTTGACTCCAGTTTTGGGCCTCCAACTTTCTTTTGGCCCAAATACTTCATGCAATTGATTTTGGGCACTTTTCTTGACCCAACTTGATACTTTAAGACTTGAAATTCATGAATATGGGCTTCTAATTCATTCTTCTTGACTCTTGGACTCGGATCTTCAATGAACTTCTTCAAATTGCTCCAAAATCATCCAAAATCTCTCAAAATTCCGATTTTGCTTCCTTGGCTCGGTTTTCTGCAAAATCATCATAAAAATACATTAAAGGTCACAATTCATGCACGAAATTAGCTAAAATTAATAGGAAAATGATGACATTTTTGCATGTCATCACACCCCCAAACTTAAAACCTTGCTAGTCCCGAGCAAAGCTAAAACCATATATATGAATCAACTATTGCAAATTCATGACTCTAAGCTTAATGATCCAAATAATGAACTCTAAAAATTAAAGGAAATATTAGAACATATTCATTCATCACGAAATTTAAATCTAAACTCTTTATCCCTTGCGTGTGTGTGTGCGAGCTTCCTTATTAGGTCTTTACTAGCCTAGAAAAGGTTTATACAATCCTCAGTTCATCTTCCCCCTACACTGGCCCTAAGCTCTAATTATCCAGCTTTCTAACAATCAAGAAAGCAATATCCCACTAAGGAGCCTGAAACAACGGGGTATGCCTTCCCGAAACTTGCATTTTTTTTATTGAGAATCCTTTTTAGATGTAGCGCCTTCGTTCTGGCTTGCCAACATTGGTGATGAAAGCATCCAACTACGAGCGCCTCATCTTTCAGGATGCCGAGGCATGCTCATTTCTTTAATTCTAAGTAAGAAAGATTCTAATCCTATTAGAAATCGATCTAGGTCTAATTAATTTTAAACAATTTAAAATTAATCCAATTCATCCTATGATCTTATGTTTGCATGCAAATCTTGATTATAGATTGACGGTTTCTAATCATTAAAGAACTATTTCAAATTTTAATGATTAATCCTATAATCAAGAATCTAGGGTTTAATTCATTCAACAATCTCATTCAAATTAAAAAATTAAACCACACTAATTGCATGAATAATATAACAATTATATTATTAACTATGGATGTTTCATGCTTCGTGCAATATTGATTTTCTTTTAATATAACAATTATAAGCCAATCAAGAAAATCAATCAAGCATGTTTCATTCATCACATTAAACATAACTATTTATATTTAATTTAAGTAATGACATGCTTCATGCTTTCCAATTTTTCATATAATTAATATACACTTATATTAAAAAATATGAAAACAATTCCATGCATTTAAACATACATTATAACAATTTATAATATATAAAAAATGCATGAGCATGTTTAGAACCTAAGGTGGGATTAAATATTCTATATGACATCCATAAAGCATATAAATAGCAATTGAACCGGTTAATTTTTTTTTGGCCCCTAGGATAAAATAAAGCATTAAATTACATTAATTTAGCTAAATTCTATCCTAAAAATCCTTGTACAGCTCCGGAATTTTGTCTAGACATCACGAACCGCCCCGAACCACCTCGAACCGACCTCCAAAATCACGAACCATGCCAAAAATTGGCTGAATCGAGCCAATAACACAGAAAATCAGGCTGACAGCAAAATAAACCGAACCAGACCGATTTCCCGGTCAGGATCTCGGCTGGGAATTTCCCGGTCTCTAGCAAACCCTAAATCGTCGATTCCTCTGTTCTGCACTCTGTTTTTCCGATTTCCAGCGTCGTTCTTCATGATTTTCGCCCAAAATCATCTCGATCTCCATCGATAACAGCCCTAAATCTAGACACGGACTTACAAGGACTCGATTTACTTAAAATACCCGAAACACCAGGCCTTACATGATCAAAATCACATAAAAATAAAATCTATGGCCATAAAATTAACCCAAACAGTTCAACCCAAACCGAACATACATTATGCATAAATCCCACCTATTAGAGCCTAACGCAACTTTTAATATTAATTAATAGGGACAACGATGGCTCTGATGCCGATTGAAGGGAATAAAAGTCCCCACGCAACGGAAGCGCATCGATTGGACCTTACGCCGTATATTAATTAACATTAAAATACCGTTACGAAAACTCAATCAAACTTTAAACATACTTTAAAGTCGCTGAAAAATCAGTTTAAACATGCTGAAAAATAAATCCAAATTTATTTTCATGCTTTTCTAAAGAAAAGGGGAAGAACCGTTACAAACCTCTGTTGTAGACTTGACCGTTCTTCGCCAACGATGCTCCAACGAACAAAACGCAGCAGCCTCCTTTGTCTTGTGATCGGTGGAAAATTCTTCTTGAATGACACAATAACCACAGAGGTTACACCGGTATGACTCTAGGTCTAGGAGGCAAATGACTTGTGGGAGTCTTTCTCTAAGAGGGAGGCTAGAGAGAATTCTAGGTCTTGTCTTTAGAGTCTAAGAGCAAGAGCAAAAAGTGTCAAGTGTCTTGGACCAATTAGGTCTAGTGTTCTATTTATAGAAGAGAGACCATGAATAAAATATTCAATTAAATCAATCTTTTCCAAAATTGATTCAATCTTATTCCTTATTTAATCAATCATGATCAATCAATTCCACAATTGATTAATCTTTTCCACAAATTACTAATTACTTCCATAAGTGATTAGATCATTTCCATAAATGATTAATCACTTCCTTAAGTGATTAATTATTTCAATAATTGATTTATTCCCGGTCAATGAATTCTTTAATTAATTAACCACCAATTAAATATCATATATTTAATTCTCGGCCTATAATTAATTAATTTGCCCAAATAGATTTTAGGCCTTAAATTAATTAATTAGTTATTTGAACTCTTTCAATCTTCCATAAATTTATATTTGAATTTCTTCAAATATTAATTTCTCTCACATTAATATATCAATATATATTATGTTTGTTTCCCTTAGTAAATTGAACATTTTCAATTTACATTTATTACTTAGTTGCCTCAAATTACTTTATGAGCTACCAGTGGGACCTAATGGACCTGCAGATCAGAAGCTCCAACGATGTGAGATTAATTGGTCAAACTCATTAACCGCATTAATCAATATTCGTTAACTGTGTGTTCATTCCACTATAGACTCACAGTTGCACTCTTCTCACTCCAGATATATTTTCTGTGTCACCAGGATAAGGCACCCAGTCTTATCCCTATACTATAGACCCTTTAGGCTGTTTCTTGAACAATGATCCCATATGTCGGTACATTTAGTTCAAGACACATATTACAACCTTGGATGTCTAGTTTATTGGACTAGGGTTATTTTTAGGCAAAGACAAATATAAAATAACTAATAACAATTAATGGAAAAATATATCAATATTATTTCATTAATATCCGGTCAACAGTTACATTCACTATCTACGAGTTTTAGGTCATAAAACCCAACAAATTCTAGAGTGGTTGGTTTCATCAATTGGACCTTTAATGCTTAATCAATTAACTAATATGGATTAACTAATCATTTGATTCATAAGTCTAGAAGCCTAATGACAAGGACTCTCCTGTCGGTCTCCTCCTATCTCATACCTTTCAATAAAGAATCTCCTTTCAGTCTCATCTTTATTTACTTAGCATGGCATTACGACCCTTCAGTCCAACCTCTAACGTTATTTATTTTATCCCGTGTCACCCGGGTAAATAACCGTTAGTCATGATTCAGTTCTAGTCTAAGCTTCTCTCCGTCGAGTTTCCACTTAGTAACGATTCATTTAATCAGTGATCAGTTGATCGAAAGCATTACGAACAAAATTCACAAATGAACAATAATGACAATTAAACCACATCAATTCATTAATTCAGCAGAGGTTCAACATCTAAATCAATCTCATAGAATTTAGGAATTTACTACTCATAATCACTAAAATTCAATAATTCCTAATCACAACAATTCTAGAAACTAAAACATAAAGGAAAAGGGAAGAGAAATGCTCAAAAAAGTGTTGATCTCCTCGATCCCGCGCCAACCTCCATCGATCCCGAGCTCCAAAGATCTTCAACAAAGCTCCAAAACTCTCCCAAAAATCCCCAATTTTAGTGTGGATTCTAGAATGGGGTGAAAACCCACAAATTGGCACCCCAAATATGGATGCAAAAGGATCCTTTTATAGGCTCCCAGCAGGCGTAGCGTCGAGACGCTACATGGACAGCGTTGCGACACTCTGACGTCATCTTTTCTTGGGCTCTAAGACGTCGCAGCGTCGCGACACTACCTAGACAGCGTCGCAACGCTATCGCAATTTCTGGATTTTTCCGCATAGCTGCCTAGCGTCGGGATGCTCCAGGCTTAGCGTCTCGACGCAAGGCCCTGAATCTTCAATAATGGCCCGATTTTGACTCCATTTTTGGGCCTCCAACTTTCTTTTGGGCCAAATACTTCATGCAATGGATTTTGGGCACTTTTCTTGACCCAACTTGATACTTTAAGACTTGAAATTCATGAATATGGGCTTCTAATTCATTCTTCTTGACTTTTGGACTCGGATCTTCAATGAACTTCTTCAAATTGCTCCTAAAGCCTCCAAAATCATCCAAAATCTCTCAAAATTCCGATTTTGCTTCCTTGGCTCGGTTTTCTACAAAATCATCGTAAAAGTACATTAAAGCTCACAATTCATGCACAAAACTAGCTAAAATTAATAGGAAAATGATGACATTTTTGCATGTCATTAGTGTTCCATCAATGGTGCTCTTCCTAGCATCTTTCCTATAGCCTACAGCTATTGTCTCTGATGTTATCTGAGGGTTCTCAAACTCTTTCAGAATGTCTTTCTCATGTTGGACCCTAATAATTACCTCCCTGCGCTCAATATCAATTATAGCTAGCCCTGTAGCAAGGAATGGTCTTTCTAAAATAGTAGGTATAGCAGGATTCTCCTTGATGTCGATCACAAAGAAATCAACAGGAAGGAAAAATTTACCTACTTTAATTAACACATTCTCAAAAATTCCATATGGACTAACCACAGACTGGTTACCCAACTAGAGCCTAACAGAAGTAGATTTTAGTTCTCCTATGTTCAGTTTCTTGCATAATGACAGAGGAATAATATTTATGCTAGCACCTATATCACATAGTGCTCTACAGGAGTAAGTACCAAAATTACAAGGGATAGAAAAACTCCCTGGATCAGCCCGTTTCTCGGGTACTTTCTGCTGAAGGCAAGCACTGCAAGTTGATGCAAGGTACACGGTCTCCATCTGCTTTTCCTTTTTTTTCTTGTTTAACCATTCCTTCATGAGCTTCTTGTAGCTAGGCATCTGCTCTAGTGCATCTGCAAAAGGAATATTAACATTCAAACCCATAAAAGCATCTAAAAAAAATTCAAATTGAGCTTTTGAATTCTTCTTTTTCTTTTTCCTCAGTTTAGGGACTGGAATAGTAGAAGGGATGAAGGGCTCAGGATTAAGCTTTTCAACTTTGTTTGTGGCTCTGTCCTCCTCAGCTTCATCAACGAGATCCTCTGGCTTAATAGTCTCTTGCTCCTCAGCTACTTGAGTTTCCGCCTCTTGATGCACAACGACGACTTTGCAGAACTCCAGATGAGATTTCTCCTATTCAGCTGGGGCGTTACCCTTGTTCATAGTGTTGACAACACTTACCAGTTGTCCCAGCTGAGTTTCGATGTTCTTTATTGCAGCACTATGGCCATTAACTGTGGTGTTTATGGTAATCACGACCTCCTCCAACTTGTTCGTCTTGTTATTAGATTCTGCAATGAAAGCTCCAATAAGATCCTTTAACGATTGTTTATTTTCTTGCTTAGGTGGGGTAAAGCTAGGAGGATTTAACACATTTTTAGTATTAGCATAAGAGAAGTTCTCATGATTTCTATTGTAAGGGTGATAATGTGTAGGTGTAGAATTATTATTATATCCCCTAGAATTAAAATTTGAAACATACTGAACCTACTCTAAATTCTCCTTCTAAGATTGAGATGTAGGGGCAGCTAGAGACTGGATTGATTGAGCACTCCCTGTACTTGAAAATTTCAGAAAAGCATTAGCAAGGGAAGACATCTGGGCTTGAAGTGTACTTACGTTATCGATTTCAAACACTCCAACAACAATCTTTTTCGGTGCAGACCGCTCAGATGGCCACTGATAGCATGTAGAAATGCTGCTATTTTATCTCTAAATTTATGGGTTTTTGTTTGCTTTTATGGTATTTTTCTATTGAATATCTATTTAATTTCATTATTTTGTCCCTAGGAGAAATTTGTGAAGAAATGAAGAAAAAGAGACCAAATATGTGAATTTCAAGCCTCAATTAACAAGATGGGTCAAGAAGGAAGCCCAAAGATTTATCATGCAAAGTGTTGGGCCAAAAAGAATTGGAGGAAGCCCAAAAATCTGCTCAATTCACGCTCAAGATGGTTCTGGAATCATCACAGGGTCGCGACGTTGTCCTATTCTTGCTGCACAAGCCATCAGTGACGTCACAGCGTCCCGAAGCTACCCCATTTCTAGGCCTATAAAAGGCACGTTTTGGCGTCGAGTGTGAGAATTTGTGGGAAATCATTGTAACAAGCATTTTTTGGAGGCTCGGGAGCTTTTTTTTAAGGGGCTCCATAGCGCAAGCAAGGGGTTCTCGACGATCATTCTCCTAACTCTTATCTTGCTCATTTTTATGCTATTTAGTATGTACATTTGGGAAATTTTGACCATGTATAGCTAATCCCATTTGTGGGTCTTGGAATGAAAGTTTGTAGTTAATTATTATATTCTTAATTGCCTATCTCTTGTCCAAATACTGATTATTTATGTGGATGGTCTTAATGCTTTATATGATCTGGCTAATTTTATAATGATTAGATCCCTAATGGAAACTCGACGGAGAGAATTTAGGATAGATCATAATCCACTCAACTAAGTTTAACTGCTCGTACTGACAGCGAGAGTAGTTGGTTAGACTTACAGACCGAAAATGAATCAGAGCTTATTAATTAATGAATTTAATAGCGCTAAGGACACTTAGGTTATTAATATGAGTCAATTACAATTAGGGGAAATCAAAAGGAGAACCTATGTGCGAAACGAAGATTCTAGGTTTATAATTAGTCGGGTATGAGATAGGACAATTAGAATAATTGATTAGATATAGTCTAATTTTCAAGACCCCGTCTCACATTCGATTCTTTCTCCCCAATTTTAATTTGATTGATCGCTTGAAATATTTAATTGCTTTAATCTTTGATTGCTTTATTTCATTATGTTTCGGTTCCTAAATAATATTTTGTCTTAGTACTTTTAGTGCTCGTTTTATTATCTTGCTTAGTCACCGTCTTCCTCCTTGTGGATTCGATACTCGGTATACTTTACCGTTTTATTATTACTTGCCACCAGTGCACTTTGCGGTCATCAGCCACTGATAGCTGTTGGTGGCCATATCCTCTAGTTGTGTGTGCGCGTTATCCATGGTCTTGGACAACAGAGTCCCACCTGCAGCTACATCAATGATGGTTTTAGTACTAGGATTCAGACCGTTATAAAAGAGTTGGATTTGTAACCAGTCAGGGTAACCATGCTGAGGGCACTTCCTCAGCAACTCTTTGTAACGCTCCCAAGCCTTGAACAACTACTCATCAAACTGCTACTAGAACGTCCCAATCTCGGTCCTCAGCTTGATTGTCTTAGTAGGGGGAAAGAATTTCTTCAAGAATGCTTGAACCAAAGCATCCCAAGTGGTGATGCTTCCTGGTGGAATCGATTGCAACCAGTCACAAGCTTTATCCTGCAGAGAGAAAGGGAAAAGACGTAAGCGTATAGCATCTTCAGACAATTCATTTAACTTTACCGTCCCACAGATGTTTAGGAAGGATTTCAGGTGAGAGTTTGGATCCTCCGTGGGTGATCCTCTATAAGCGCAGTCTCGAGCCATCTGAACTAGACTAGTTTTCAGCTCAAAATTGTTAGCATTCATCGGGACATAGATAATCCCCGATTGTTGCTCCTGAAAGACCGGCTGAAAATAGTCCCTAATTGGCTTAGGCTCATCAAGGTTAGGATTGGCCATTTGGATGAGATTTGCTTGGTTCTCCCTTTGAAGTCTATTATAAGACCTCTCTATCTCCAGGTCAAAGGGAACTAAGGCCAACTCCCTAACCTTTCGCATGCACAATCTTATCTAACCTAAAAAAAGGAAAAGAAAAGAAAAGAAAAAAAAAAGGAAATAAATAAGGAAAGAAACTAGAAAAGGAAAGAATTAAATCTAAATAAGGAAAATATAATCTATAGAAGGAAAAGATAAAAAAAAGTAATGCAAAAAACAAATATGGCAAAAACAATTTAGGAAACTAACAAATAAGAAAAAAATAATCTAATAAGGATAAAACTAAAAAAGAAAATTCTATCTATAGAAAATTTAAACAAATAAGAAAAAAAACTAAGTCTGGAAAGAAAGCAAATAAGGAAAAAAAATGTGATCTACCTAAAAATAAAAATAAAAATACAAAAAAATAAAATACACCCTAAATTAAGACCGGACAATTTTTCTACGATATTAAATATGACTAAATATGCCAATCCCCGACAACGACGCCAAAAGCTTGATGCGCAATTTGCTTACCGCAAGTGTACGGGTCAAGTTATAATATATTGTTTTCGTGATTAAACGAGTGTCGTCCTCTGGATTGGGATTCTATTCAATGTTATTACCGTAAATACTCTAATACAATTTTATCTAGGGAATTAAACTTAGTGAGAACGAATATAAAATTAACACAAAGCTAAAAATATGGAAATCAAACGATGGCAATTTCTCAGGGAGTTGATTTCACCAATTGGGATTATGAATTAATCTATGGATGATTAACATGCTACGATTCATAAATCTTTGAATATTTAAGTCATACATATCTCTCCCTAGCGTACATAATTCTCTCACATGCAATGAATCCAATATCCCTATCTAAATTCACTAACATGCAAGACATTAAGGCTATCCTTTTTAACGATTTTTAAGATTATCTTTTATCTCCCAATCTCAAGACTATCCTAGTTATGCATAATGAGATCTAAGATAAACCCCTTCTCCCAAGTCAAATTTAATCACAATCATCAATCAATTCATGGCCGGTAAATTGAAAGCGTTAAGGAAACATCATGCATAAATGAAATTATAGCAAGAATCCACAAATCAATTCATAATTGCCCAAATCGCTACATCAATCCCTAAGATAAGGAACCTAAATACTCATACAACGCGTTAAGATATAAGCTAAGTCTAAAACAACAATTAAAACCAACTAAAATCAAGAGGGAAAAGAGATTAAACGCTAAGTCGCTAAAACCACACGTCCCCGTCACGATCTCCATGACCCGAGCCTTCAAATCCCGTTCCTCCAACTTGCTTCAGCTCCACCATAAGGTATTTAGTCGAGTTTGGGCGGGAATTGCATCCCAAGCAGTTCCCTTGGCCAACCCTAATCGCATTCTATTTATAGGAAAATAGTCGACAGCGTCGAGACGCTATGGGAACAGCGTCGCGACGTTGTCACTAGCCGCACATTCTGTTTAGGAAAATTTTGAGAGCGACGAGACGCTATGGTCATAGCGATGCGACGCTGTGACCTTTTACCACCTGAATCAAATAAGGAAAGTTCAGTGTCGAGACGCCCAGAAACTAGGGTCTCGATGCTGGCCCTCGGCTTGCACACTTCAATAGGCTTCAAACTTCGATTCACTTCGTTTCTTTGGCATCTTTTTGTGTCCCGAACACCCGATTAATCTCATTTTCTCTATTTAGCTCCAATAAATAATTCCTTTAAATAAAACATAAAATTGCATGAATTTGGCCAATTTAATATCAAAGACTAACTAAATTAATTAGGAAAAATAGCTTGCTACGTTCGCTGTCAAAAAGAAGATGAGATTAAAATGAAGTACCTAGATCTCTTCCAAGACTAGCAACTTTCGAGGACAAAAGTTTTTTTTTTTTAGGGAAGATTTTAACGGTGCTAAATTCAAATAATTGTTAATTTCTCCAATTGTAAGTTTAATTGATCAAGTTTTGGTTAATTAAATTGAATGAGGGGGGTAATTGGAGTTTAATGTGGCTTAGGTATGAAATTAATTGAAATGAGGGCAAAGTTGTAAATAGTGGGACATTTAGCTAAACCTTAATTCCCCACTCTTATCTTTAGTCACACAAAGCCCAAGGAGGAGCCAAGCAAAGCCACCTTCATCTTCTTCCATCCTTTCCCTTTCACGTTTGAGCCTCTCCCCCTCCATTATCATCTTCAAGCTTTTTATTTTCATCTTCTTGTAAGTGCATTGACAAATCTCTTCCCCTCTCATCTTCGTTTGGTCTTCACCGAGCAGCTCCAACATCACAGTGCAGCGACGCTCACGTTTTTGACGGCGGGAGGACGTGGATTTCGATCGGTCGTTGGTTAGTTCGTGGGTAAGTCGCTTTGGCCGGTTTCTTTTTGAGTTCTCAAGCCAATCTCACTCCCTTTTTGTTTTCTCTCACTTTCGACCTCTCTCTCTTTGTTTTCTAGCGAGTTTTAGGTGCAGCAATGGCTGGTTTCCCATTTTTTCTGTGGGTACAATGTAGGCGCATAAACAGCAGCAGTTGGGGGCGTTTTTTTGGCGTTTTTGGCGAGTTTTGGGCATGGGTAAGTGAGATTTAAGGTGTTTTAGTCAATTTAATGTTTAATCAAGGATACCCATTGATTTTAGCTTCCAATTTAAAGGTGCTCATAGCGTTTTGAGGTCGAATTTGAGCGATTTTGGATTGTCGGACAACAAGCTTTGTTTCGGTTTTGGGTGTTAAATCACCCCCAAATTTAATAGGTTCCTAGTTGAATGCTTAGATTAAAGTCCACATTTATTTGAGAGTTTCTTTCCTTGTTGTAGCTTGCTTAAGAACCTTGGAGTTAAGAAATTTCTTGAAGGTTAGTCAAGTGTTTATTTGGCTAAGGTAAGTAGCTATTTGGATTCAAATTCTATGCCTTAGACCCATTGCATGATAATTGCCTATTGTTTGTTAATTGGGAATTTAAAGTGGCTAGTTGGATTAAGGTTCCATTCTTTAGACCTATTCTATTTGTGAATAATATATGCAAGCATGAATTGAAATCCTTAAGTTGGTCTTTAAGTCTAAATAAGTGTGTTGGGTTAACTTTTGAAGCATGATGATATTGTGAAATTCAATGGTTAAATGATAAGCATGTTGAGATTGCCTTTAGTTGGGCATTAAATGAGTAGCGTGGATTAGGGAATAATTGGAGTTTGGGCTAAGTGTTGTTTGATTGTGTTGAGACCATGAATTTCATGTTTTATTTGGTTAGTCATGAACTGAAATGATTGGAATGATTTTATGGTGGTCTGACTGTTGTGTATTCTGATGGTGAAGTTGTGTTCTAGTTTAGAAGTGTGAATTTTTCTGAGTTTTAGGTGTCTACAATTTTTTGGATAGTTGTAGTTATATTGTTATGCTGTCGAATTTTCGGTAGCTTTATAATAGTTAACGGGGCTAAGCTTAACATGTCCTTTGGATTAAGATGTGATGATATTAACTGACCGATTAGTATAGACCAGGTTCTCCAAACATGTTTTACTATGACTTATTGAGAACCATACGAATGAATGAGAATATACTCAGAATAGGGACCATATCACGTCTTAGAGCCTCAGGTAGACTTAAAGGATCATTAAGTCTTATGTTTGCTAGGGTTATTTCTTACCCCATCTCAGGAGTGATGGAACTCAGTTTTCAAGCACGGGATCCTGCATTTTATCATTGACTTGTAGATTCCAGTTTCCTGGCATGGGATCGTGCATTCCATCAATCGACTTTAGAGCTTAGGCACGGGATCATGTGCTCTATCAATCTCAGGACGATATTGAGTTCAGGCACAACATCATGCGCCAGATGGCACTCAGGCATGTTTACATGCACCAGATTGCTCCATTGTATTTCATGTTTATGATAAAGGGGTGTTGTGTTGAGATAGGTGTAGTTCTGCTAGAGGTTGCCAGCTAGTCTCTAGTTTACTTGCCTTACCCGATTGACCCACATAACACTCTTGTTGGCACAGGTTGGGGATAAGTAATCACCCTAAACGAAACATTTCATGTACCTTATTTTGGCCTTAGGGTTAGAAACCCGAATGAATGTTTTCAGTTGAGTCCCTATGATGTTAAGACCCAGTAGCAAGTTTCGTGCTATTATATTTCATGTTATCAGTTTCAACCCTTAAATGGGTTACTTACTGAGTATATTCTTACATACTCACCCATGATACATGCCTTTCCTTTTCAGATGGTACTTGATGACATCAGGCGAGTGGCAAGGGCAGTGACTTGGCTAGGCTATGGGATGCAGCTACAAATCATGTTCTCTAGAAGTCTAGGATCGAGTTTCCTAGTTTCATGTTTTCATATGCTTTTATGTTCAATTTTATGAAAATTGTCTATCATCGTTTTTTACTGTTCATTTAATGTAAAATGACTTATGCTTTTGGGCCCAGTTTATTAAATACAAGTTATTTTTTACCTATAGTCTCTTCGGCTTTAAAGTCTCAAAAGTTTTACATGTTCATGTATGTAGTAACAACCCTTAGTACGTTCTCAAAAGTTTTACATGTTCATGTATGTAGTAACTTCCTTTTAGTCGGGTCGTTACAATCACAGTAGGGACACTACCATCGAGATCTTCCACTACTATATCTCAAGGACTAGAAACCAAGTTGTGGCACTTGGTGTTTTTGAATTTCGGGAAAAGGAATTTCACTAGAATGTTGTGAAATTCCTAGAGAGAAATTTTTCTTGAGAGCAGAGTCTTGTGTTATGAGTTGTGTTAATTGGGAAGACATTATGTCATTTATATAGAGTGTGATATCCCTTTCCTATTCATAATAGGTTAGGGATATATTTAATTAATTAATAATTAATTACTCTTCCCAATTCTAATAGGATGGCGATTCATTTAATTAATTAATATTAATTATTTAATTAAATTAATAATAAAATAAAATTTCATTAATTTCATTAAATCATATTTAAATGAATATCTCTCACATAACCTATAGTTTTTAATTAAATAATGTTTAATTCAATTAAATAATTAATTAATTCTCCAATTAATTAATTACTAAATTAAATATCTTATATTTAATTTAAGCCTACAATTTGTATTTCTCTCAATTAATAAAGTTTAATCTTAAATTAAGCTTTATATTATAATGTATCACATACATATATTAATTGTATCTCATACAATTAACTTGATTTCCCATAGTGGATTTTGAACTATTCAAATTAATTTCAAGACTAATTGTTCCTAGTTACCCTTTATGAGCTAGCAGGGGGACATAATGGACCTATAGATCAGAAGCTCCAATGATATGAGGTTAACTGACTAAACTCATTAATCGAGTTAACCAATATACATTAACTATGGGTCATTCCACTAAAGACCCACGGTTGAACTCTTCTCACTGTAGAACATTTCTGTGTCCATTTATATAGACCTATATTGGTAAGTCAATCCTTCATGAGTGTTCGTAACCATAGCTGGGTCAAATTACCGTTTTATCCTTGTGTTACATATGTTTCCTTAAGTACCAGCTCTCCTCTAATGAACAACCTGTTTATGGTCCAACCATTAAACAGAAAGTCCCTCTCGGGCCAGTGAGAGGGTGGGATCCCTTTGTTTAAGTCTTGGAGTCACCACTTAAGGGAACACTCATCTACTTCTCCTAGAAGTGGGAAGGAGTGATTTCCTTCTTGTGATGTCATGTCCCCAGCCTCCCACTCGATCTTGTCTCCAAAAAGGAAGGTATATTGATAGGACCAATTTGACTCTATTTATTTAGTCTTAATCTTGCTAGTTTTAAGCTTAACTATTTGCTTAACCTCAATATTTTGTAGGTGTTTGGTGTTAGAGCTTCCTTGGAGCACTTTGCAGCAAAAAGGATGTAAAAGGAGCAAATTAACTAGGCCAAATCTTGAGCTAGCATCTAGACTCTGTAGCTAGCGTCTAGACCCTGTAATAGTAGTGTCTAGACGTTACGAACTTCAAAACGCGGCCCAAATTGTCGTCAGCGTCTCGACGCTATTGTGATTCTTTAAATATTGCTTTTTTGCGATTTAGGTCCAAAGGGAGACACATTCCAGCGACCGTTTCCCTTTTCTCTCTCAGTTTTCTCTCCGATTTCTCCATTCTCCCTTTGTATTTCTTTGTTTTAGGTTAGTTCAGGTTGGTTTCTCAAGCCTTGGGTTTAGATTAGTCTTGTCTATGGTTTTCTAAGCATCATTCGCTCTAATACCAATTCAAGGGATAAAAGCCCTTTCGCAGCGGAAGAATTTACATAACCAAACACTATTTTAAAATTTGTTTTAAATACCAATACAGAGGCAAAATTACAATAATATTATCTCATAATAAACAATAAGAATTAGGCTAAAAGCATGCTGAAAAACATATTAAATCCTAGATCCTATTAATTTTTTTTCCTATAGAATTAATAGGAGACAAGAAACGCTTACCCTCGCTGACGTTCTTGACCGTAATCGCCGTAATCGCCTTTTTCTTGGGACTTTGCACAGAATTTGCATCAAGCTTCTTGCTGGAAAATACCTTGATTATCACCACGAACACCACCAATAAAATTCAGCCAGTATTCTCACAAGGTCTTTTGAGAAGAGATTGTGGGATTCTAGATTTTTCTCTGAAAGATGGAGAGAATATTGAGAGAGATCTATTTGGGAACTGTATGTGTTAATATCACACGTGCAGAAGCAATTTTGGATCTTAGGCACACAATTTGATCAATTTAATCCTAGAAGACATGCTTTCCATAAGAACAAAAATAGAGTAATAAGGTGCCTACCTCTTGTAACTCCCAATTCGTATAATCCGATGCTTTATAATTCACACGAACAACTTTTGGACCGGAATGTGGGATCCTCAATTGATAGAAATATGAAAGGAAAGCTTATGGGTATAAGCAAGCTTGAAAGTATGAATATGGAAGTTCTTGGGAGAATTTTTGTAGCATTTTAGGTTGAAGAATTACCACTAATTTTCATCAGCTCATCCTCTATATATAGAGGAAAATCATGCACAAGAATTGCACAAAAAATTGACAACTATTTGGGAGTGATTTGAGTCATGGATTAGGTGGTGAAAAAAGGCTAATCTAAGGTGATTAGTCATTAAGCACCACCTCCAAAAATTACCAACTTTTTGAATTTCTTTTAAATTCAAAATTTTTAATTTTAAATATAAAATATGAATAATCCCACTCAATTATAATTTTATTTAAATTTAAATAAAACTTATTTAATTTAAAATAAAATCATTTAATTTAATATCTTATATTAAATTAATACCACTTGTGCAATCTTGGTTTTTCTCCAACGAAATTTCTCGAACATGAATCTTTATTCACGTGTTTAATATTTAAATCATATTTAAATATATCCAACTCTCATTTTTAATTCATAATTAAACTAATAAGTCGTTAAATATCATATATAACTGACTTTTGTATCCTTATCCAATTTTGAACGTTTCAAATATTAACCTATCATATTGTTCCAAGTTTTATTCCTATTGAGCTAGTAGAGGGACCTAATAGACCTACAGATCATGGGCTCCAACGAAATGATGATAACTGGTTGATCTCATTAACTTAGTCATTCATTGTTCGTTAGCTTCCGGGACACTCCACTATAGCCCGTAGTTGCAGTCCCCTTACTGTAGATATATTTCTTGTCCACTTTAGATAACCATGATTAGTAAGACGACCCTTCACCGGCTGTTCGTAACTAGAGCTAGGTCAAATGTCCGTTTTACCCCTATAGTTACATCTTGTTCCTTAAGTTCCACTGATCCTCTAATGAACAACTAGTTCGCGATACAATCACTGAACCAAGTCCCTCTCAAAGTTATGAGAGGGCGGGGACCCTTTGTTAAAGACTCGGAGTCAGCACTTAAGAGAACAACCTTTACTAACCCTAAAGCAGTTAGCAATGAATTTCATCTTGCAAAGTTATGTCCCCAGCTATCCATTTAGTCTTATCCCAAAAATGGTAGGCATATTGAGTTGGCGATGTTTGGCCACTCTCACCCATGCAAGTCAAAGGATAATCCTAAATAAACAGGAGTTCATAGTTAGCTCAGGATTAAGATCTAGTTACCTAGGTTATATGTATGAGATGTTCAGTTTCAACAGTAAACGGTGTTGTAAAGGGAAAGTGACTTATCTCCTGGTTCGATCTCTATGCAAACTTTTTACATAGGACGCCCTCACTCACATGTCCTATACATGAAAACGATCAGGATCACATCGTCTATCTTTAAAGAAACAAAGCGAGCCACCCCAATAGTGTCCCCAGGATTAAGGTACCCAACCTTATCCATATATTATAGATCGTTTTGACTATTTACTTGAACTTTGATCCATACTTATGTCACACATAAACTTCAAGTATACATAATATAGTCATGGGTTCTTAGTTTATTGGATTTGTGGTTATATTTAGGCAAAACAAATATATAGAAATAATACTTCATTGAAGGAAGTCAAATGATACATTTACTATCTACAAGTTTTAGGGCATAAAACCCAACAGGAACTACACTGTACGATGGGAAAAGTTCTGAGAGCGTTAACCAAAAAACTTCCCTTCACACGCATATACAGGAGAAGGGGCACACTTCCAGTAACTTCCCACGTTGCACGTAGTAGTTGATTAGGAATGTGAAGACCAGATCTTGGCCTTCCAAGTGTGATTTATTAGTTCAAATAACTGATCAACACATTTAATTTAATTATAAATTCGTATAATCAAAGAATAATAATTAAATTAAGCTAATTATTATTAAATCAATATTTAATAATAATAATTTCCATATAACCTATAGTTTAATTTCAACTCATTTAATTGAATAAAATTCAATTAAATTAGATTAAACTAAACATTTAATTTGAAGGAGTGTACGAGAAAATAGCGGAAGTGATTACGAATATTAAGCACTTAATTTCATTAAGTAAAAACATGCTCAAAAAACACGAAAAACAGAGGCTCAGTTATACTAACCTTTTAGAGCTCGATTCAAGTGATTTGTTGGGTGATTCTCAGCACGATCGAGTCTTGGACAACCACCAAGATCTTCCCCGCTATTCTCCAGCATTAGAACGGGTTGTGGGACCCGAATCGTGATGAATTTAGAAGGAAAGAATTTGAGTTTTGGAGTTTCAAGCATAAAACTTTTGAGAGAGAGAGCTTTCTGTACAAGATGAATTCTTCATCTAATTTTGCATGTAAAATTCAGCCATTACCACTACTCTTCAGCTCTTTGGTAAGTGTATATATATACATGAAGGAAATGTGAGAATTGGGAAGGATTTGTCACCAACCTAGGTGTCAAACCCATGAAATATGCATGAACTTTTTATGTCTTTAAATTCAAAATTTTAATTTCAATTTTGTAATTCAAATTAATTCCAAAAATTAACTTATAATTAATTTAAAACACCTTTAATCTAATTATAATTTAGTATATAATTTAATATCAAATTATCAAATTAAATAATTACACTAATCCCAATTTCTCTTAAGACCCGATAAATTTGAATCACTATTCAAATTTAAACTGAATATCTCGAACATGAATCCTTATTCACGTGCCTTATATTTAAATCATATTTAAATGGCAATAACTCTCTCAATAACCTGGTTTAACCAAATATGAATCCATAATTCATTATTCAAATCCAACATGTATCAAATACATTTTCCAATATTTAAATCATATTTAAATAGTTAAACTCTCTCTTAATTATGGTTTAATATATAATTAAACCGATATGTTAATGTATATCGAATATAATTAACAATGTCTTCTTAAGTTGAATTTGAACGTTTACAAATTCGTTCATCACTATTATTCTAAGGTTTAGTCCTTTTGAGCTAGCATGGGGCCTAATGGACGTACAGATCATGGGCTCCAACGATTCGAGATTAATCGGTTGAACTCTTTCAATCCTAGTTAACCAACATTCGTTAACTAATAGGACACTCCATTATAGCCCGTAGCTGAACTCCCCTCACTATAGATATATTTTGGTTCACCCGATATAACCATGATTAGTAAGTCGATCCTTCACAGATTGTTCGTGATTATAGCTAGGTCTAAAGTCCGCTTTACCCCATATAGCACTTCTTGTTCCTTAAGCCTCCACTGAGTCCCTAATAAACAATTGGTTTGTGGTCCAACCACTAAACCTAAAACCTCTCGGGCAAATGAGAAGGCGGTGCACGATTGTTCACATCCCGGAGTCAGCACTTAAGGGAACAACCTCTCTATTATCCCTAAAGTCGGGTATGAGTGAATTCCATCTTGCAAGACTATGTCCCCAGCTATCTACCCGGTCTTATCCCTAAAATCGTAGGAACTTATTGAATCGGCGATGTTGAGCCACTCTCACCCATGCAAATCAAAGGATAATCCCGAATAAACAGGAGTTCATAGTTCAAGTTACCTAGGTCAAGACTTTGAAAAAGTCAGTTTCACAATAAACGGTGTAATAAAGTGAAAGTGACTTAAGTCGCAGTCCAGTCTTATACAAACTCTTTTGCATAGGATGCCCCCACTCGCATGTCTCTACACGAACGATTTAGGATCACATCATGATAGGACCTAAATAGTCCTATTTTATCAATCATGCTAAATTGGTGTTAATTCGGGCCAATTACCAATCATGCTAAATTGGTCTTATTTGCAGGATCTTTGAGCCTAGGCAATGTCGAGAGTCAATCATGCTAAATTGGTGTTAATTCGGGCCAATTATTGAGTTTTGGATCCATCTCGATGTCTTAGACGACGAGGAGGTGAAGGGACCCAAGTATATTGAAGCGGGCCTGAAGAACGACACTAAGAGCCAAGGATTGAAGCCCCGTACCGAGATGTGACGAGACAAGACTGAGAAATAAAATGTTCTTGTCGAAACGCCGAGCCTGGCGTCTCGACGCTATGACGCTTTCTATAAATATTAGGTCTTGGTTTAGTCCGTCGTTATGTCAAATTTTTGGTCTCTTTTCGATTGTTTTTCGCTTCTTTACCTTTCCAGCTACTATGTAGACCTCTTTAGGTCATATTCCATGTATTCTTTCATGCTTATTCATGGTTTTACCTTGTTTATGAGTAGCTAAACATCTTTGTATCGTTGGATTGGGATTATGACTTGATTGTTGTTTAACTTGGCTGAGTTTTCTGGTATTTCAATTTTGTTCTTGTTGCATTTTTATTGAGCTTCGAATGTTATCCCGTTTAAACCAATACATGAGGCTAGTATCTTAGGCTTGACGACCGTAGGAGATTACCGCTTGTGTATTCTATCAGTTATTTTTAGATAGCCACTAGGCTGAGGCAAGACAATCTCTACGAAGTGACGACCCTTAATAGGCCTATGAATCATGTTAAAGGTTGTATGAATTAGATTTAAATTTAGTTAATACAATTCTGGACCCACGATCCTAAAGCGGCTAGTTTAAGTAGGTAATTGCAAGATTGCTTATTCGAGATTAGTTAGATATAATTTAGTGGCCATTGAGAGGTCTCAGATGGTTGCTACTTTATGTATGAGGGGTGGCGATCAATGATGATAAAATTTATTAATATTATTAATTGCAGAGTTCATGGTTAATGGGTTAATTAAACACAGGTTAGTGTAGGGGGTCCTCCGAGTAATCAAGAAGCCAACTGTTACTGCTCATCGCAAGCGCACGGGTCGTCACAAGTAATATAAAACGGTAAGTAATACCGAGTATCGAATCCACAGGGAGGCGAAGCGAAAATTAAGCACAAATAAAATCTCTTGAGCACTAAAAATAATTGGGCGAAATAATATTTAGGGAACAACTCATACAATAAAGAGGAATTTAAAATTCAAAGCAAGAAAATAAGTTGATCGACCGAAAAATAAAATATGGAGAAAGAGTTTTCTTTTAATGGGAAGAGGGGTCTTGACAATCAATTATTGGCTAAACAATTGTTATAATTATCCTATCTCATTGCCCAACTAATTATAATCCTAGAATCTCCGTTAATCACATAGGCTCTCCTGTCGGTTTCCCCTAATTGTAATTAATTCATTTTAACAACCTAAGTGTCCTTCGCGCCATTAAAAATCATTAATTATTACGCTCTGATTCATTTAAGGAATCTAAGTTTAATCAACTAATCCCGGTGTCACGACGGGCAATTAAACTAGTTGCATGGATTACGATCTATCCTAATTTCTCTCCGTCGAGTTTCCATTAAGAATCAGATCATTACACAATTGGCCAGATTGAATAAAGCATTAAGCGCATCCATACAAATAATTAGGACAAGGGCAAGAGACAAGAAATTCTAACAATATTTGAACTATAATTTCATTTCAAGACCCCAAATTGGGGTTTAGCTACACATGGGTAAAATATCCACAATAATTACAATAAAAAGCATAATTAAGAGCATAAAATGAAAGGAATTGACCATCAAAAAACCCCTTCGCTGACGCTTGGAGCCCCGCCGACTACTCCTTGAGCCTCCTAAGATGCTCCCCAAAAACTCCCCAAAATATTTCCCACTAAAGAATTCTCTCAAAAAGGCTAGAAAGCCTTGAGAGGGGCTCCAAAGGAGCCTAAGGAAGAAAGGAAAGGAATTGATTCCTTGATGGATTGTTGGATGATAAAATGAGGCACCTTGGGGCGCCGTTTATAGGCCTGAAATGGGGTCAGCGTCACGACTGTTGGGTTTTATGCCCTAAAACTCGTAGATAGTGAATGTAACTGTTGACCGGATATTAATGAAATAATATTGATATATTTTTCCATTAATTGTTATTAGTTATTTTATATTTGTCTTTGCCTAAAAATAACCCTAATCCAATAAACTAGACATCTAAGGTTGTAATATGAGTCTTGAACTATATGTAGCGACATATGGGTCATTGTTCAAGAAACAGCCTAAAGGGTCTATAGTATAGGGATAAGACTGGGTGCCTTATCCTAGTGACACTATGGATACGACCCACTTTGTATTTGATACAAACGCTGCGATCCAACGCGTTCGTGTAGGAGACATGCGAGTGGGGGTATCCTATGCAATGAGTTTGCATAAGACTGGACCGCGAAATAGTAACCACTGGTTATAACACCGTTAACTAGTTGGTTTTCAATTTCACTAGGACGACCTAGACAACTTAGTCTTAATCCTGAGTTGATTATGGACTCCTGCTCATGAGAGATTGTCCTTTGATTTGCATGGGTGAGAGTGGCCAATACGCCGACTCAATAAGCCTACCATTTTGGGGACAAGACCGAATGGGGAGCTAGGAACATAATCGTACAAGATGGAATTCACTCCTTCCCGACTTTAGGGAAGCAAATGAGTGTTCCCTTAAGTTGTTACTCTGAGTCTTGAACAAAGGGCCCTACCCTCTCAAAGGCACGAGAGGGTTTTCTGTTTGATGGTTGGACCACAAACAGGTTGTTCATTAGAGGAGAACTGGTACTTAAGGAAATAGAAGTAACCCAGGGGTAAAACGGTAATTTGACCCAGCTGGTGTTGCGGACGCTCGTGAAGGACTAACTAGTCGATATTGGTCTATATCCGTGGACACAGAAAATCTGACTGCAGTGAGAAGAGTGCAACTGTGAGTCTATAGTGGAATGAACACACAGTTAACGAATATTGATTAATGTGGTTAATGAGTTTGACCAATTAATCTCACATCGTTGGAGCTTCTGATCTGCAAGTCCATTAGGTCCCACTGGTAGCTCATAAAGTAATTTGAGGCAACTAAGTAATAAATGTAAATTGAAAATGTTCAATTTACTAAGGGAAACAAACATAATATATATTGATATATTATTGTGAGATAAATTAATATTTGAAGAAATTCAAATATAAATTTATGGAAGTTTGAAAGAGTTCAAATAATGAATTAATTAATTTAAGGCCTAAAATCAATTTGGGCGAATTAATTAATTCAAGGCTGAAAATTAAATATGTGATATTTAATTGGTGGTTAATTAATTTAAGAATTCATTAACCGGGAATTAATCAATTATGGAAATAATTAATCACTTAAGGAAGTGATTAATCATTTATGGAAATGATCTAATCACTTATGGAAGTAATTAGTCATTTGTGAAAAAGATTAATCAATTATGGAATTGATTGATCATGATTGATTAAATAAGGAATAAGATTGAATCAATTTTGGAAAAGATTGATTTAATTGAATATTTTATTCATGGCCTCTCATATATAAATAGAACACTAGACCTAATTGGTCCATGACACTCTGCTCTTGCGCTTAGACTCTCAAGACAAGACCTAGAATTCTCTCTAGTCTCCCTCTTAGAGAAAGACTCCCACAAGTCTTTTGCCTCCCAGACTTAGAGACATACCGGTGTAACCTCTGTGGTTATTGTTTCATTCAAGAAGGATTTTCCAGCAAAGAAACTTAAAAGGGGCTGTTGCGTTTTGATCGTTGGAGCATCTTTAGAAAAGCATGAAAATAAATTTAGATTTATTTTTCCAGCATGTTTAAACTGATTTTCCAGCAACTTTAAAGTATGTTTAAAGTTTGTTTGAGTTTTCGTAACGGTATTTTAATGTTAATTAATATACGGCGTAAGGTCCAATCGATGCACTTCCGCTGCGTGGGGACTTTTATTCCCTTCAGCGACGCTACATTGCACAGCGTCGTGACGCTGCTATGCACGCGTCTTGTTGCCCAAGAAATGGGTAGCGTCGCGATGCTATCTACACAGCGTCGCGACGCTGACCCAATTTCCAGATTTTTCCAACTTTGATGTGGGCTGATTTTTGGGCATTTTCTTCATTTCTTTAGGGCATTTTCATCATGATTGACCTCTTTAGATCCCCTTTTGATCCAAGCTTGGATTTGGGCTTCATTTGCTTCATTTTTGGCACTTTTTCTCCCAAAATCACCAACTTTGCTCCTAAGGACCAAATAACGGAATTCATTAAATATTTTCATTAAAAACAAGATTAAAGCACAGAAAAGCTTAATAAATTGGGACTAAAATAGCGACATTTCTACTCGCTATCACACCCCCAAACTTAAGCTTTTGCTAGTCCCGAGCAAAATAAATTCTAAAGATGCATGAAATAGAATCGCTCAAGCCTCAATGATTTTGGAATTCTTACGATATAATGGAAAAGAGCAAGTGGAATAAGCAAGCACCGCATACTCTTGAAGAAATCTTAAACTAGATTGAACTTAAGATTAATGAATAGCATGCTCAAAACTTATCTATTGATTCTTTTACTAACCTAGATTAGTCTTATGGCTTTCTCCATTTATTTTCCCCCTACACTGGCTAAGAGCCCCTAATAGGTCGGAGTCCTTCTATCATGCAAAAAAATGAAACTAGGGTGCCTGCCATTTTTTTTTTCTTTTTCATGGGGGAGCAAAACTCACAAATGATTTTTCTTTTTTTTCTTTTTCTTTTGCTACTCCCCCAAACTTGTATTTTGATATCTAATGGTACTAGCTTTCACACTACGGTGCAGGGATCCTTAACCCGAATTTTATTCTTTGGTTGGCCTAACTGATCACACCGCAGTTAGCTCTTTCTACCTCTAGGCTTTTTCTTTTGTGCAAGCAAATATTTTCTTTTTCAACAGATTTTTCTTTTCTCTCATTTTCTTTTTGTTGCTTTTGTTTTTCTCTCAGCAAACATAGCATTTTTTTTCTACCTAGCTCTTTAGAACAATCAAGCATGAACTTCCTAATATTAGAAACTAAGCCTATCGGGGTGACAACAAACTTTAAAACCCATAATAAGAATCTAGATTTTCAAAGACGTCATTAGATAAGACTATTGCATGCTTTAGACATCAAAACTAAGTATCAAAAAATTTTAAAATTTCACAATTTCTGCCGTGCTCCTAGATTCCACAACATATAAACCATTTTCTCCAAAAATTTCTAAAATCACATCCTTGGCTATCATAGCTATCTATTCATGCATCCAACAGAATTTAAATATGCTCGACACAGCGAAAGTCTCCCCCCAAACTTAAACTAAACATTGTCCCCAACGTTTTAAAAACAGTAAAGCGTAAAGAGGGATATTGAGACTTCCCTGAGCTAGGAGTGAATCATCTTCTTCCTTTGGATCCAGAAAAATGGGATATTTGGAATTTTGGGGTTTGCTAAGGTGATCCTACAAAAAAAAAATTGGATCACGGAGCAAAGAAAATTATTTACCGCAAAAACAACTACTTAAACTTTAATCTTTGGGTTGCCTCCCGAGTAGCGCTTTCTTTAACGTCTTTAGCTAGACGAGGCTCGACACGCTTACGGAGGCTCGAAATAAAAATTTTCATCATCCTCCGGGCCCTGCAAAAACTCACGCACCGAATTGCATACTACAAACAGGGGAGAAAAAAAACTTTCCCCTGGCCCATCTTCACTAAAGATATTATCATAATAACATTTCAGAAAATAATCAGCTGCATCAAATCTCTTTTCCAAATCTCTATTCACAAAGCAATTGTTAACAGAGTCATCAAGCGTTATGATATCTACCGGTCTAGGATCTAAAGATGGCCTATCAATCATGCCAGTCCATTCATCAGAAAAAATATATACATGCTCAGAAGATTCCTCAGACTCAGTGTTAAAAAATGATTCAACTAAGCTATCATATGACTCATTATTAGAAGAATTAAAGAATTCAAGAATTTCAGGATCAGACTCTATACTATGCACAGATTCGAGTTCCTCTGGGTTAGATTCTATGCTATATACATCATCAGGACACGAATCAAAGGTATTAACATTATTAGGGTTCATGCATTCAGGAATGTCAAGATCAGACTCAATAGATTCAGTGTAATCATGATTAGACTCAAAATCATCTATCAAGTAATCTTTTTTATGCGTTTCATGCTCATCCTCAATGTCAGGCAAATCAATATCATCATCAAAATGATCCATTTCAGGCAAATCCAATTCATTTTCAAAGGAAGGTAAATCATCAACTGCAGATCTTTCATTTCCAGGCAATTCTAAATCATTCTCAAAGTCAGGCAGTTCTAAATCATTCTCAAACAGAAGATCATCTAAATATGCATTATGATCAAAATCCCCATCATCCATAAGCATTTCCCCTAAGCCTAGGCCAAGATTATACTCTACCTCTTCATCATCGTCCGCCAAGTATTCAGGACCAACAAAAAAACATGTATGCAAACTACAAACAGATTCATCCTGGCCAAAAATACTAAACACGACTTTTTCATCATCAATGTTCAAGGTAAGCTTACCTGTATGCACACTAATCTCAGCCTTACCAGTTGCTAAGAAAGGTCTGCCTAGAATAATGGGCACCTCTTTGTCCTCTTTCATGTCCAGTACCACAAAGTCTACAGGGAAGATAAATTTGTTGACTTTCACCAGCACGTCCTCCACAACACCCATCGGATGGGTAATTGATCTGTCAGCAAGCTGGAGAGTGACGTTGGTGTCCTTCATACCTGTTAAACCAATCTTCCTGTAAACAGAATAGGGCATTAAATTTATACTTGCTCCTAAATCACATAAGGCCCTATCGAAAGATACTTCTCCTATGGTTCAGGGAATAGTAAAACTCCCTGGATCTTTCTGCTTAGAAGGTATCCTTCCAGAAACAATGGTACTGCTACTCTCAGATAATTTAAAATTTTCTTTTTTCAGACTTTTCTTTCTAGAAACCATTTCCTTCATGAATTTCCCATAATTAGGCATGTTATACAAGGCTTCTACTAAGGGAATATTCATAGACAATTCTTAAACATTTCTAGAAACTTTTGAAACTGCTCATCTAATTTGACATTTTTAAAGTGTTGAGAAAAAGGTAACTCCCTGTAATCAAAGGTTGGACATTCGCCTCTCTGCTTGGGCGAGCTAATGTGCGAGCCTCTGTTATGGTGGTTGCATGGAACCACTTCTTCCTCATTTAGTTTCTTTCTATGCCTGCCATCCTGCTTTTCATCTTCTTTTCTACCAGCAAAATTGTTAGAAAAATCACAATTTAAATCAAAAGAGTTTGGAGGATGTTGGGACCTTTCAGAGAAGGTTTTTTGTGCCTCAGCCCTTTCATCTTCATCCTTTATCTTTTCTTCTTCCTTCTTCTTCTCTGAATTGTTCTCCAGTTGTCTACCACTTCTCAGTGTCACCATCTTGCACTGCTCTCTCGGGTTAGGCTTAGTATCACTTGGAAATTTTCCCTTCTGAAGGGCATTCACTGCTGAAGCGATCTGTCCTATTTGCACTTCCATGTTTTTTAGAGCTGTGTCGTGGTTATTTACTGTCGTCTGGAGACTCACGTTCAACACTCTTTGTTATTTAATGAACAGAGCCACCATCTCCTCCAGGTTATTCTTCTTTTCAGGCGCACTGGATGATGCAAAACCTGGGGGCGGCTGCAAAACATTCTTCGTATTTGAATATGAGAAGTTCTCGTGATTGCGCAGACTGGGGTGGTAGAAGTTCGGTACTCCTTGGACAAATGGTCTATTTCCTACGTACTGGACTTCCTCCACATCTTGACCTTCCTTCTTTGAATGACCTTCAGCTAAGGTGGAAATGGACTTGACCACCTCAGATGAAGTCAGCTTGTTCAGCGCATTGGTCAGAGATGCCATCTGTGCCTTCAATAAACTTGACTCATCCAATTCATATAATCCAGCCTTTTTTGAAATTGCTCCCCTCTCGGTCGGCCACTAATAACTGGTTGTCGCCATTTCCTCAAGCAGATCTTTGGCTTCTGTCACTGTTTTGGAAAGAAAACTTCCTCCTACTGATGTGTCTAGGACTGTCTTTGTGGAGGGATTCAATCCATTGTAAAATAACTGCACTTGAAGCCAATCAGGATATCCATGTTGGGGACACCGCCTAAGCATTTCCTTGTATCTCTCCCATGCCTCGAACAATTGCTCCTTGTCAAGCTGCCTAAACGTTCCAATTTCAGTCTGGAGCTTGGTAGTCTTGGCAGGCAGGAAAAATTTCGTCAGAAAAGCCTAGCCAAGCTCGTCCCAAGTACTAATGCTTCCCGTCTCGACTGATTCGAGCCAATCCTTCGCTTTATCTTGTAGAGAAAATGGAAACATCCTTAATCTTATCGCGTCTGCCGGAACTCTGTTCATCTTCACCGTCCCAAAAATTTCTAGGAATGATCGTAGATGTGAGTGTGGGTCCTCAGAAGGATGTCCCTTAAACGAGTTATCGCGCGCCATCTTAATCAATCCTGTCTTTAACTCAAAATTTGTAGCTTGGATTGGGGCGTAGAAGATTCCAGAATTCTCGGTGGGAAGAACTGGCTGTAAGAAATCTCTAATTGCCTTGGGAGCTTCCTCTTGATGGGCCATTGCTTCTGCTAATCTTTTCTCTCTTCGAATGGTTCTAAGAGTCCTGTCAATTTAAAGATCTAGCGGAAACAAATTAACCACCTTGTTCCTTCGCATACAATGCTCCCAGTCAATTAGAAGAACCAAACAAAAAAATAATAATAATAATATTCACAAACGAAAGGAAAATATTTACACCTAAATTACTATTTATCTCTTTCTTTTCGATGTCAAGAAAAAATAATTTCCTTAAAAATCAAGCCTCCCCGGCAACGACGCCAAAAACTTGTTACTGCTCACCGCAAGAGCACGGGTCGTCACAAGTAATATAAAACGGTAAGT
The DNA here is from genome assembly GCA_036850905.1 of Luffa acutangula. Classification (NCBI taxonomy): domain Eukaryota; kingdom Viridiplantae; phylum Streptophyta; class Magnoliopsida; order Cucurbitales; family Cucurbitaceae; genus Luffa; species Luffa acutangula. The sequence continues at coordinate 39,929,162 of CM072087.1, forward strand.
AATACCGAGTATCGAATCCACAGGGAGGCGAAGCGAAAATTAATCAAAAATAAAATCTCTTGAGCACTAAAAATAATTGGGCGAAATAATATTTAGGGAACAACTCATGCAATAAAGAGGAATTTAAAATTCAAAGCAAGAAAATAAGTTGATCGACCGAAAAACAAAATATGGAGAAAGAGTTTTCTTTTAATGGGAAGAGGGGTCTTGACAATCAATTATTAGCTAAACAATTGTTATAATTATCCTATCTCATTGCCCAACTAATTATAATCCTAGAATCTCTGTTAATCACATAGGCTCTCCTGTTGGATTCCCCTAATTGTAATTAATTCATTTTAACAACCTAAGTGTCTTTAGCGCCATTAAAAATCATTAATTATTACGCTCTGATTCATTTTAGGAATCTAAGTTTAATCAACTAATCCCGGTGTCACGACGGGCAATTAAACTAGTTGCATGGATTACGATCTATCCTAATTTCTCTCCGTCGAGTTTCCATTAAGAATCAGATCATTACACAATTGGCCAGATTGAATAAAGCATTAAGCGCAACCATACAAATAATTAGGACATGGGCAAGAGACAAGAAATTCTAACAATATTTGAACTATAATTTCATTTCAAGACCCCAAATTCGGGTTTAGCTACACATGGGTAAAATATCCACAATAATTACAATAGAAAGAATAATTAAGAGCATAAAAGGAAAGGAATTGACCGTCGAAAAACCCCTTCACTGACGCTTGGAGCCCCGCTGACTACTCCTTGAGCCTCCTAAGATGCTCCCCAAAAACTCCCCAAAATATTTCCCACTAAAGAATTCTCTCAAAAAGGCTAGAAAGCCTTGAGAGGGGCTCCAAAGGAGCCTAAGGAAGAAAGGAAAGGAATTGATTCCTTGATGGATTGTTGGATGATAAAATGAGGCACCTTGGGGTGCCTTTTATAGGCCTGGAATGGGGTCAGCGTCGCGACTGCTGGATTTTATGCCCTAAAACTCGTAGATAGTGAATGTAACTGTTGACCGGATATTAATGAAATAATATTGATATATTTTTTGATTAATTGTTATTAGTTATTTTATATTTGTCTTTGCCTAAAAATAACCCTAATCCAATAAACTAGACATCCAAGGCTGTAATATGAGTCTTGAACTATGCACGCGTCTTGTTGCCCAAGAAATGGGTAGCGTCGCGACGCTATCTACACAGCGTCTCGACGCTGACCCAATTTCCAGATTTTTCCAGCTTTGATTTGGGCTGATTTTTGGGCCTTTTCTTCATTTCTTTTGGGCATTTTCATCATGATTAACCTCTTTGGATCCCCTTTTGATCCAAGCTTGGATTTGGGCTTCATTTGCTTCATTTTTGGCACTTTTTCTCCCAAAATCACCAACTTTGCTCCTAAGGACCAAATAACCATTAAATATTTTCATTAAAAACACGATTAAAGAACAAAAAAGGTTAATAAATTTGGACTAAAATAGCGACATTTCTGCTCGCTATCACCAACTAGACTAATAAAAATCGGCATAGAATAATTCTTAGAAGAAACTAGGAAGCCAAGTAAAATAGCATTAAGACATAAGAAATCCCAATCCAGGGATCCCTCTTTATGATATTGATTTTTGCTTTATTTTTCCATTGTATGCTTTATTCGATTTCTTTTACATTCAACAATTTATTTTACTGCATCACCCTTTTAAAACCCTCTGCTACATGAACACACAATTCTGCATTCACTAGATCCCCTTCCTTGTGTTCGATCCCAGTTACTATTTCTACAAAATAGTTATAGTGCCGTGGATTATAAATTTATTTGGCTCGAGTCCCATGACAGGCTTCTGTCCAATTGGCGTCGTTGCCGGTGAAGGGCGTTCTCTAGTATTTATAGGATTTTGCATTTTTAATTCTTGTTTGCATGGTTTATGATCACACGTGCTTTGCAGGGCAACGATCTTAGGATTGAACTAGAGATCTCAAGAGCGGAGACGAGATTAAGAAGGCGAGCAAGAGGAAGAAGAGTGAATAATCTCGGTGAGGTTCCATGGCTGAGAGAACGTTGAGGCAGCTGGCAGCACCAGATCTAAACCAGTAGCCACTTTGTATTACTGAAAACTGCCCAAAAGGTAGTTATTTAGGCCTCATTTATATAGGGATTTGTGTGTCATTTATGCTTAATAGGGTTGGTTTTAGATAGATATTACATGTTTTAACCCATTTGGTAGAATGAAAGCTTTGGAAATCATTTTGTGCAGATTAATGCTGCTGGGCGACTGGAGGGAGCAAATTCTGTGCTGCAACAAAACTGGGAACAAAACTGCCACATCACAGCTCGTTAGCCAAGTTCATGAATCGACTTCAGTTGAGTTATTTTCGAGATAAAGGAGAAAGGAGAGCCCTACACGTGTCCAAGTTGACCTAATTCAAGCCTCCTATCCTTCTATAAAAGGAAGTAGCCGTCCAAGTCAAAAGGATTCCATGTTTTCCTTGGAAGCCGAGTAGTATAGAGAGATTGAAGATTACCAAGAACACCATCATCTGCAAGTTGATTAAGGAGATTTTTATTTTCTTTATTATCTTGTGATTATGGACGTGCCTACTCAGATTGTAATTCATGTTTCCATGCTTATTATGAACTAAGTAGCTTTAGGCGTTGGTTAAGTAATATGTAGTTGTCGTGCTTCATCTCTAATAATATATTGATTATTGCAACTTGCTTAATTGTTGTGCGTATTCTTATTTTATGCCCGCCTGGCCAGCCGGTGTGAATACCTCTCTCTAGTTTCAGGGATGATTTAGAGAGTGTGTGGCAATTAATCACACTACGATCATTGTGTATTGGTGAACGCCAGTGACTGAGCTAGGGATAGTCAGTTGCCTAGTGCTTGATCGGTCGTTCTTCATTGGGTTTGAAACACATTCCAAAAGATCCGAAGTTCTGGGATGAATCCACTAATAATACTGCGAGAGTTTGCATGATCAATAATATTGCTAGAGCATCTTTCAAAACAATTACTAAACTTGACCAGCGTCTGTCTTTAATCTGTCTGCCTATTCGTTTATTTGTTGTTCTACCATTTATTTTGCTTCAGCATAATTCTATAAAACCAAATCAATTTTTACCATCTTTGAAACCATTAGAAAGTTGCACAAAATAGGTAAAGTGGAAGCTAATTCAGGACTCGAACTGATAATATTACTTGCTGCAGACTGTGTATACTTGCACAGGAATTCTAGAGTCTTTTTAGATCATATTTTTACTCACTCTAAGAACCCAACAATTACCTACCCCGAGACGACAGGTAACTTTGAGTTAAAGTCAGGTTTAACTCACTTACTCCCTATTTTTAGTGGTAGTGCAAGAGAGGACCCGCACAAGCATTTGCAGGAATTCCACATTGTATGTTCTGGTATGAGACCACATGGAGTGACAGAGGAAGGGCTGGACCTGAGGGCTATCCCCTTTCCGCTAAAGGATTCAGCAAAAGATTGACTTTATTACCTTCCCTCCGGTTCTATCGGTACATGGAACGAGATGAAGAAACAATTCTTGGAGAAGTTCTTCCCAACCAGTAGACTTGCCAACATCAGGAAGGAGATTTATGGGATTTCGCAGATCACTGGGGAGACAGTCCATGAATACTGGGAGAGATTCAAGTGTTTGTGTGCCAATTTCCCACATCATCAGATCTCGGATCAACTATTGATCCAATATTTTTACCACAAAACAAACGTGGTAATCCAGATACCCATTTCATGGGAATCTTGGATTACCGTCAAACAAACGGCCCCTTAAGGAAGTCATTAATCATTTATGGAAATGATCTAATCACTTATGGAAGTAATTAGTCATTTATGGAAATAATTAATCACTTAAGGAAGTGATTAATCATTTATGGAAATGATCTAATCACTTATGGAAGTAATTAGTCATTTATGGAAATAATTAATCACTTATGGAAGTAATTAGTCATTTGTGGAAAAGATTAATCAATTATGGAATTGATTGATCATGATTGATTAAATAAGGAATGAGATTGAATCAATTTTGGAAAAGATTGATTTAATTGAATATTTTATTCATGGCCTCTCTTCTATAAATAGAACACTAGACCTAATTGGTCCATGATACTCTGCTCTTGCTCTTAGACACTCAAAGACAAGACCTAGAATTCTCTCTAGTCTCCCTCTTAGAGAAAGACTCCCACAAGTCTTTTGCCTCCTAGACTTAGAGACATACCGGTGTAACCTCTGTGGTTATTGTGTCATTCAAGAAGGATTTTCCAGCGAAGAAACTCAAAGGAGGCTGCTGCGTTATGTTCGTTGGAGCGTCGTTGGTGAAGAACGGTCAAGTCTACAACGAAGGTTTGTAATGGTTCTTCCCCTTTTCTTTAGAAAAACATGAAAATAAATTTAGATTTATTTTTCAGCATGTTTAAACTGATTTTCCAGCAACTTTAAAGTGTGTTTAAAGTTTGTTTGAGTTTTCGTAACGGTATTTTAATGTTAATTAATATACGGCGTAAGGTCCAATCGATGCGCTTCCGCTGCGTGGGGACTTTTATTCCCTTCACTTCTCCATCTCCTTCATCTTCCTTCTTCTTCTTCCTAACTCCGGCGACTGTTTTTTTTTTCTTTTCTTTTCTTCTTCTCTTTTCTTTTTCTCTCTTACCCCATCTTTCTTCTCTAATGTTTTTTTTAAATAAAAAAGAGGTCCCCGTCGATCTGGACGGGGACGGAGGAGGGAGGTGGACCTCCCTCCTCCTCTTGTTTATTTAAAAAAAATAGAAAAGAAAGATGGTGTAAGAGAGAAGAAGAAAAGAGAAGAAGAGAGAAGAAGAAAAGAGAAGAAGAGAGAAGAAGAAGAAGAAAAAATCAGTCGCCAGCGACCAGCGGCGGCGGCGGGCGGTGGCCGTCGGTCGCCGGAGTTAGGAAGAAGAAGAAGGAAGATGAAGGAGATGGAGAAGATAGAGAAAAAGAAGAAGAAGAAGAAGAAGAAAGAGAAAGGGAGGAAAAGGAATAAAAAAAATAAAAAAAAATTATTAATATTTTATTATTTTACTATTTTTATTCAAAAAAAATTAAAAAATATTTTTTTTATTAAAATAATAGTGTCACGTCAGCAACTGTTAAGATTTAACAGAAAAATTGACGGTAGGGACTAAAATGCTCCTTATCTCAAACCTCAGAGGTATTTTTGTTGAGTTTGAAAACTCAGGGACCAAACTGTCACTTAACCCAAACCTCAGGGACCAAAAGTGTATTTTTCCCTTTATTTTATAAACTGGATTTTAATTTTTAATTTTTTATAAACTGAATTTTAATTTTTAATTTCTATGTGTCATTAATTTTTTGCAAAATTTTGAAAGAAATTACTTATTCTCTAAAGAATTTTTTTAAAATATTGTTAGAAAAAACTTACTAACATTCAAACTTAAAATTGAATAAAGTGGAACTTAAAAAAAAAATAAAAAAAAATAAAAAAAAAAAAAAAAAAAAAAACTTAATAAATGTTTATAAAAAAAATACAAGATGGTTAATCTCTACATTTTTTCAAAATAAAATATAAAATAAAATAAATGTTTATGAAATAAGATTTGAAAAAAAAAAAATCTAGCCTAGATCGTCTCTTGAAGACATGACCTACAAGCGGGCAAAAATTTATTACGTGTAGGTTGTCTCAGACGACCTACACGCGGAATTTATTTTTTTTAAAATCGATGGCCATGGTAGAGACGATATGCAACATTGTCAAAAAAAAAAAAAAAAAGAGACGATATGCAACCACATGGGTGAGACAACCTACATGCACTGAATTAAAACTGCAATATTTTGCTAATAAGTTTCAAAATAATAATATATACGTAATAAGTTTAAAAATCGCTATTTTAATAAAAAAAAAATAGTCCAATTTTTTTAACTTTCACCATAAAAAAATATATTTCAAAGATTTCAAACCACATGCAAAGTATTTCATATTCATTCTAAATGAACCTAGAACAAACTAATATATAGTTTTAGACTTCTAGGCACCGTCTTTCTTTTTTTTTTTTTTTCAATTAAAATAGTGAAATTTAATGTGCAACGCACGTGTATTTAAACTAGTTTCACATAAAACTTCTATAATTTTTCCACCATATTTTTTTAGCCTTTGTCCCAATTATTTTTTGTGTCATTATCAACCTTGGCATATTTTCCGTAACGAATACATATATTATAATCAACAAATGATTATGATACATAGAAAAAAAAAATGAAGGCGCCAACACGAGTATAGCTCAACTGACATAACTCTTGTACTAACGACCAAGAGGTCTGTGGTTCGAGTCCCCCACCCTCATATATTGTCAAAAAAAAAAAAAAGAAATGAAGCTAAATTTGACAAAGAAATAAAAATACAAAAAATGATTAGCCTTAAAAGAAAGAGTAAATGATATAAATAATAACAATAATAATAATAAAAAGTTTTGGATCCGTTGCAAAAGAGCATTTATAAGAATACATGGGTTTAGGCCTTAAAGAGAGTAAAAGATGTTATCTTTTTTTATTTATTTATTTATTTATTTATTTATTTATTTTTTGAATTAACAACATTGGGAATGAGGAGATTTAAACCTCTGACTTCTTAATTGAGATACTTGTCAATTATCGTTGAACTATATATGCTCACTTTGGCTATTGTCTTTTATTTTGAGGAACCAAAACTTTAGGGGTGTAGAGGTAACCCGATGACCTAAACAACCCGGACAACTCAACCCAAACCGTAAGGGTTGGGCTGGGTTAGAAGTTTTTTTTATTTAGGTTGGGTCGTTTTTCTTTTTTCAAAACCAAAAATTCGGTTTGGGTTTTCTTGGGTTGGGTTCAACCCAAACCGAACCGAATTCCTTATTTCTTAAAAAAAAAAATTATATATATGTGTGTGTGTGTAAATTGAAAATTGGGATTTGAGATTAATTTAATTTTTCGTGATAACTACATGGATAGCCCAAAATGAGGTCATTGTTCTCAAATTTGTCGAACTACACTATTTTTTTCAAGAATAGACATTGGGCCTCCATTTTTTACATGAAAGTCGTGGTCATTTTACTAAAGAGTCCTTTGCTTCATCTCTCCTCAGTGATGGCTAAATATTTTCTCTTTCTCCCATCAATAATGGTTGAATGTTTTCTCTCTCTCCCATCAATATTTTCCTTTTTTTCATTTTTGTGAAATTGGGTAATATTTCTTTTTTTCTAATTTTTTGTCGTTTTGCATCCATTATTTTTGTTTTTTTTTTTTTTTTGTTTTTAGGCTTTAGGGAAATTGTGTAATCTTTTTTTTCTTCTTTTTTTGTCATTTTGCATTCCATCCTATTATCTTTTTTTTTCCTGATATGATTGCTGAGATTGTTTCCATGAATATATATGTCTTAGTGTTCTGTATGCATATTATATCCCGGTGTATATGAATTATATATATTAGGTTATGGCTAGAGTAAAAAAAATTGCAAACATTTAATAACTGATAAATACGGATGTATTGTTTTATTATATTGATTATATATTGTATATTGATATATATATATATATGATTGCTGAGATTGTTTCCATGAATATATGCCTTAGTGTTATGTATGCATATTTTTTTTGTCTGATAAATACAGATGTATAGTTTTATTATACTGATAAGTTTAGGGCTTCCACAGGTTAGATGATAAAGAAGATAGACGAGAGGGTGAAGAGAGGAGGACGATGGGATGGGAAATGAGGGTTGTGCAAAATATTTGACGCTAAGACAAAAAAATAGGGAAGATGATTACCGCCGGATTATTTTTAAAATACAATTCATTGATAAATTATTTTAATAAATACCATGGAATGAATAATATGAAACGAATTATCAAGAAAAACATGTATTTACAGGAGAATTAAACATAGCTACAGAAACTCGGATACTACCAAAATATATCATAATTAAATAAAAACATAAACTCTCTATCAGTCGGCGAGAAGACAATACAGTTGCATCGGAGCGGTTGTCGACGGCGGGTTCTACGTGATCGGTAGACTGAAGATCGGAGGAGGAGTTTCAGGTAACTAGCATCATACACCACCGGTGGTTCAGAGGCTCACATCTACGCGAGCTCCATGGATATGTACGATGTGGAGGCGCGTACGTGGCTGAAAAGTCACGTCGTACCGGGAGGAGGCTGCATAGTGGCGGCGTGTGTGGCGACAGGACACATCTACGTCTTCTCTTAGCCACGCCGTCGAGCTCTGGTTCTGGAAATTCGACGCTAGAAGGAAATGCCCTAACAGCAAAAGGGAATGCAAAACAAACTAAAAATCCCTAAATGCCTCAAAATCAGTATGAAAAAAGGAATGCAAAACGACAAATATTGAATTACACACTTTTTAGAACAATGAAAAAAGGAAAAAATAAAACATATTAATTAAAATTCCCTAAATGCCTCAAAGTCAGGAAAATCTAGGTGAGATAATATTGAATGAAGAGAGATAATATGATGGGAAATTATTGTGGAGAGATGAAGCCAAAAAGGGTAAAATTGTCACAAAAAGTCTGGAAATTCTAAATCATTAAAATTTTACTATCTTGGACATTTTTTATAAATGGGGCTGCAAGATGGTCATTTGACATAAATCCTGTAATTTTTTAAAAAAAACAAACAACCTGGTGACCCAACTCAACCCAATCCGATTGAGTTGGGTTGGGTTGCCAACTTTATTCGGTTCTTTCGGGTCGTCAACCCGACCAACCCGAATTTTTTTTCGGGTTGGTCCAAAAAATCCTCTCAACCCAACCCAACCCAACCCATGTACACTACAATTCATAATAGCATCACAATTTTTTTCAAGAATTTCAGATGGTCTTCTTCAATACCAAACCAAATTAAGCATATAATATATTGTTGGAAAGTTTTTCAAACGTACTTGACATTATATAAAGTTTATATGCAAAAGGAAAGTGAATAAAGAGTAATTTCAAGTCGAAAATAAACTATAGCACCCTACTTAAAAAAGAAAAATAAGCTATAGATATACTTCAAACTTGGCTCTTGATAGGACCTAAATAGTCATATTTTATCACCTCTAATCTAAGCTTGTTAGAATTATTTTATGCTTTACTTGTCTTATTTGCAAGATCTTTGAGCTTAGGCAATGTCGGGAGCCAATCACACTAAATTGGTGTTAATTTCGGGCTAATTACGGAGTTTTGGAGTCATCTCAGTGTCTTGGACGGCGAGGAGGTGAAAGGACCCAATTGTATTGAAGCAGGCCTGAAGAACGACACCAAAAGTCGAAGATTAAATCCACGTACCGAGAAGAAATGAGACAAGATCGAGAAATAAAACAGCAAGACACGGATCAGGGATGGCATCGAGACGCTGCCCCTGGTGTCTCGACGCCGACGCAAAAATGAAGCGGTGTATAAAGTTCGTAGCGTCTCAACGCGACCCTTGGCATCTCGACGTTGCGATGTTTTTCTATAAATACTAGGTCTCGGTTTAGTCTGTCGTTAGGTTAGAAATTTGGTCCTTTTACGATTTCTTTCGCCTCTTTTGCTTTCCAGTACTTTTGTAAACCTTTTTAGGTTATATTTCATGTATTCTTTCATGTTTATTTGCGTTTTTACTTTGCTTATGAGTAGCTAAATGCATCTATATCGTTGGATGGGGATTATGCATTGATTTTTATTTAGTTTGGGTGAGTTTTCTGGCGTTTTATGCATTGTTCTTGTTGTGTTTTCATTAAGTTTTGCATGTTATCCCATTTAAACCAATACATGAGGCTAGTCTATTAGGATTGACAGCCCTATGTGATTACTGCTTGTGTATTCTATCAGTTATTTTTAGATAGCCACTAGGTTGAGGCAAGCCACTCTCTACGCGGGACGACCCTTGATAGGCCTAAGATGCATGTTAAAGGTTGTATGAATTAGATTTAAATTGAATTTAAATTTAGTTAATACAATTCTGGACCCATGATCTCAAAACGGCTAGTTTAAGTAGGTGATTGTGAAATTGCTTATTCTAAATTAGCTAGATATAATTTAGTGACTGTTGCGAGGTCTCGAATGTTTGCTACTTTATGTATGAGGGGTGGCGAACAATAAAGAATAAATTAATTAATCTTGTTAATTGCAATTCACGGTTAACAAGTTAATTAGCACAGGTTAGTGTTGGGGGATCCTCTGAGTAACCAAGAAGCCAATCGGACTAATGAAATCAGCATAGAATAATTATTAGAAAAAAACTAGAAAGCCAAACGAAATAGAGTCAGGCATAAGAAATCTCAATCCAACGATACCTTTTATGATATTAATTTTTGTCTTATTTCTCATTTGAATGCTTTATTTTGTCTCCTTTAAATTCAACATTTATTTTTTGCGTTGTCCTGCTTTCCAAATTCAGCATTTAGTTTCATTTCGGTCCTACCACGATTCTTCGTTCGCTCAAGACTCGTGATTCTTCGTTCGTTTCTTCGTGAGATCTGGCACTTAAGATCTGGAACGAAGGGGCTTCGTTCTAGTTGGATTCGAAGGGGGAAACCCTCCTTCGCTTTTAAAAAAAAAAAACAGATCTGGCACTGTCGGGTATTGATAGAAACTACCAATACCCACAAGGTGCACCTTCCTTTTCGTTGGCTCAGTCATAGGAACTTTGAAATTAAGCATGCTTGGCTTGGAGAAGTTCTATGTTGGGTGACCTCCTGAGAATTTTCCAAAGAAGCATGTGAGTGAGGACAAAGCATGCTAAAAGGACTCCGTGTTGGTTTGTGGGGACAATCTTCATTCTTATAACCGGTTTAAGACGAGTATGGTAACGTGGTCAGGTCGTAGGGGAATGTTGGGGCCGTCAGGTGCCGAATCCGGATTCCGAATCCTGGGCCTAAGACATTACAAAAAGTGATTTTTAACCAAAATTTTTAAAGTTCATGGATCAAATAGACACAAACTTGAAAGTTTAAGAGCAAAACTCATAATTTAACCATAAATTAATTAAACTTTGTTTTCTAAGAATATTAATTAAGATGGATGAGTAGATATATTTAATTAAGTAAATTTTTATTTAAAAAATAATTAATTAAGTAAATTTGATTATATCATATTATTATGATTAATTTACTAATACAATTTAGATTAATTAATTAAGTAATACATACAGGATTATAAATAATCAACATTGTTTATTCTCATAAAAATAATTAACACTCAAAGACTTAACCAAATACAGTCATCTTTAATTTCCTAATATCCTATCTGATACCTATGAACATTCATCTACACTTCAAACCAAACTCCTTAGATCACATGCATGAAGTCGAATCTCTGGCTGTTTCCGCGTGAGTTGTCTCTTTCGCTAAGTGCCCTAGAAGTGGGAACAAATTCGTCACTGTTGATGGAGAAATTTTGACCAATCACGAATTGCCACGTCGTTACATAAAATTAATGACGAAATTAAAATTAATTAAATTTGGGACCAATTATAAATTGACATGTGTCCCAAATTTAATTTGAAAACAAAGTTGGTCAATTATAAATTTATAGAGCCAAATTTTTATTTGATCAATTAATTAAAATTAAATTATTTTGATCAAATTAATTAATTTGACCAATTAATTAAAAAATAATTATTTGGATCAAATTTGGGTTTTTTAAGTATTTGGGTCGTATGGTTTTGGGTCAAATATAAACCAAACCCAAGACTAAATGGTTGAATCCAAGACCAATAAAGCCCAAGCCCAAGTTGCTAGGCCCAAAAGTCCCCAGGACCCATCCAGCGTGAACTCTATAAATAGAGGAGTTCTCCACCATTTCAAGGGTTCAAAATTTTGGGAGCTCTCAACCAGACTCAGAGAATTCAGAGAAATTCCCCCAAGGCACTTCTTGAAGACTGAAGACTCCTTCAAGACTGGAAAACTTCAAGCTCCAAGAATCCATTAAAGCTTCAAACTCGAGATCAAGTGTTCCATCCCTCGAGTGAAACACATTCACACACAAGAGGGAGAATCAGAGGATTAACATTAGAGATTGTACACCCACACACATACAAACATAAATACAATTACATATTTGTTCCACGTGTCTCCATCTTCAAAGTTACATGTGAACAAATTGGCACGCCCAATGGGACAATCTCTACCTCTCATCTCTTTCTCTTGCTTAAAGATCCAACCAACGTGATGGCACCAAAGAGAGCTCCCACGAAGGTTACCACATCAAGCAATTCTTGCACTGTCCTGTCACTCGTAGTCGTTCCCAAGGAATTGAGATCAAGGAGGATCATACTCCTCTTGCTGTTGCAAGCAAGATTTCAAAGTTGATTGAAGAATCCTCTAAGGATAAGGTTGCAGTCAAAGACAACTCGTTGTTCGAATCTGTCATTCCAACATCTAAGCAGCCAAAGGATACACTAAATCCTGATGTGATGTCCATCATGATGGCTGATGTAGACCAGGATGAAAGAATGGCAGAGATGGAAAGAAAACTCAATCTCTTAATGAAGGCAGTTGATGAAAGAGATCTTGAGATTGCCTATTTGAAGAACCAGCTGCAAAATTGAGAAACGGTTGAGTCTAGTCAGACCCCTGCTGCAGGAAAGAATGATAAGGGGAAGGCTATCATGCATGAGGACCAACCACAACATTCCGCAACAGTTGCCTCTTTGTCCGTCCAACAACTGCAAGACATGATCATGAATTCCATTAGGGCTCAATATGGTGGACCCACTCAAAGTTCCCTCTAGTATTCCAAACCTTATACAAAGAGGATTGACAATCTTAGGCTGCCCATTGGGTATTAGCCTCCCAATTAGTTCCAACAGTTTGACGGAAAGGGCAACCCAAAGCAGCACATCACCCACTTTGTTGAAACATGTGAGAACGTTGGTACTCGAGGATATTTTCTTGTTAAGCAATTTATTAGAACACTGAAAGGAAACGCGTTTAATTGGAACACTAACCTGGAGCCTGAGACAATTGACAGCTGGGAACAGATTGAGAAAGAATTTCTGAATCGCTTCTACAGTACTAGGCGAACAGTTAGTATGACAAAACTCACGAACACAAAGCAGCGAAAGGGTGAGTCAATCATTGACTACATCAACCGTTGGAGAGCCTTCAGTCTCGACTGTAAAGATAGACTCTCCGAGGTGTCCTCTGTTGAGATGTGCACCCAAGGCATGCACTGGGGACTTCTTTATATCTTGCAGGGGATAAAACCTCGAACCTTTGAAGAATTAGCGACCCGCGCTCATGATATGGAGTTGAGCATCGCTAGTAGAGGGAACAAAGATCCCGTAGTCCCAGACATGAGGAAAGAAAAAAAGGAAGTCAAAGGCACTGAGAAAGTTACGAAGAGTGCCACGAAAGAATCCATGGTCGTCAACACGACCTCTGTGAAACTTTCTGCCAAAGGAAGGGAAAACAAAACAAATAAGAGAGTGGAAATAGGCGAGAGACGTCGCCTAACTTTAAAAGAAATACAGGAAAATGTCTGTCCATTTCCAGATTCTGATGTCCCAGATATGTTGAAACAACTGCTAGAAAAGCAATTAATTGAACTCCCTGAATGCAAACGACCAGAAGAGTTAGGGAAAGTCGATGATCCTAACTATTGCAAGTATCACAGAGTCGTTAGTCACCCGGTGGAGAAATGTTTTGTATTGAAGGAGCTAATTCTTAAGTTAGCTCGTGAAAAGAAAATTGAGTTGGACCTTGATGAGGTGGCTCAAGAGAATCATGCAACGATAATGACAAATGTAAGGAATCAACTTCCTCTAATCTCCTTAGGTGATCATGAAGAAAGGATGATTCAATTTGGGACCCTTGAGCCCATAGTCGTGCGTTTTCAAAAAGACGTCACAATGAAGGGATTCCAAAAAAAGTATAATTCCATTGAGGATGAGAACGAAGGTTGGACCGTTGTCGTTCGTCGCAAAAGGGGCAAACAAAGTTACGCACAAAAGGAGTCCCGCCTATTTCGAGACAGTAAAAGAAAGGTTAAATCTCAAAGGAAGAAGGGAAAAAAGAAGTCAATGAGGTCAAAGTCTGTCGTGGAGGAAAGTGAAGATTTCTTTTGCCCTCCACAACCCATAACTTTGGCATAATACTTCCCAAGGCGCTTTCTCGATGATAGTCAAGGAGAGACACTTGAAATTGTCCCGTGTCACATTGTTGACGTGGTGGAAGATGATGATATCCCTGCTAGCTCCTCGGGAACGATGGCAAGTCCAGGAGACTTATCCTCCTTCAGCATAAAGGACTTATTATTGTTAGGATTGATGCCTTAAAACTCGTAGATAGTGAATGTTAAACAAAGTTATTCGATAAAGGCATTATCAAGATTAATTCAGTAAAGTCATTACTGAATAAAGTAAATTGCACATTTAATAAACCCAAATCTAATAAACTAAGATCCATGGCTATAGGATGAACACTTGAGCTTTATGTAGAGACATAAAAGTGGATCAAGCTCGAGTAATAGCCAAAACGGTCTATAGTATAGGGATAGGGTTGGGGTACCTTATTTTGGGGACACTATGAGACGTGACCCACTTCATAGATGGTATAAACGATGTGATCCTAAATCGTTCATGTAGAGACATGCGAGTGGGGGCGTCCTATGCAATGAGTTTGCATAAGACCAGGACCGAGAAATAAGTCACTCTCGCTTTATAACACCGTTTACTAACGAGAATGACTATTTCATGCGATGACCTAAGTAACTCGATCTTAATCCGGATCTAACTATGAACTCCTGTTTATTCGGGCTTATCCTTAGATCTGCATAGGTGAGAGTGGCTTAGTATCACCGACTCAATAAGCCTCCCATTTCAGGGATAGGAACGGGTAGATTGCTGGGGACATAGTCGTGCGAGAAGGAATTCACTCCTACCCAAATTAGGGATAGTAGAGAGGTTGTTCCCTTAAGTGCTGACTCCTGGGCTTGAACAAAGGGATCCTACCCTCTCATTGGCTCGAGAGGGACTCGGTTTATTGGTTGGACCATAAACCAATTGTTCATTAGAGGATCGGTGGGACTTAAGGAACTAGAAGTACTATAGGGGTGAAACGGACTTTTGACCTAGCTATAGCTACGAACAACCTGTGAAGGATTGACTTACTGAACATGGTTAAATCAAGTGGACGGAAATATATCTATAGTGAGGGGAGTGCAACTATCGGGCTATAGTGGAGTGTCCCGGTAGTTAACGAATGTTGGCTAGCTTAGATAATGAGATTAGTCGGTTAGCCTCGAATCGTTGGAGCCCATGATCTATAGGTCCATTAGGTCCCCCTACTAGCTCATATCGGATTAAAGCCTAGAACATATTGATAGGATTCTTTGAATCGTTCAAAATCGGGAAAAAGGGTATTATCGTAAAATTGTGTTTGACACAATAATTTAATTATGAATTAAATTAGAAAATGAGAGATAAAGAATTTAAAATTGTTTTAAATACAATATATATGGATTAAGAATCATATATAATGAATGGCACAAGGTAACAATGATTAATTGGATTAATCATATCAAACTACTTGGAAATATTCCAAATTAATTGCCTAGAAATCAATTTCAATTTAGAATTGAAATAAGAGTGAATTGCAAGCTGAAAATTCATAATATAGATTCAATTTAGTGGGTTTAGTGGGATTCCCACTCTTGCATGTTGATGCATAGTGGAAAACAACACAACCATGCACTAGTTGCATGTGTTGTGAATTAAACACCTAGAATCCACTTTGAGTTGCAATTTCACCATGTGTCTAGTGTCATGAGGCTTCTCATTGCATGGAAGATTTCTATAAGGAGTTTGAATCAGATTGAAAGCTAAGAGAGCCATTTCCATATTGTTATGCTGCTGGATTTTGGTCTCAAACTCACTCATCTCCATATATCTCTCTAGTGCTTGAACCTTCAAGCATTCCCTTCCCGTTCCCTATCCCTATAGACTCCCACAAGTCGTTCTTCGCCTAGAGAATAGTAGGGAAGACACTAGAGGTGGTCCACACACCGTTTATGATCAAAGGAATCAAAGGGAGTTGTTGAATCGGTCTCCAAAAAGGTTGGTACAAATTCTGCTCTCTGTTTACGGTATTTGGACAGCATGTTTTCATTTTCTAAAATTGATGTAGTTAAGTGCTTCCGATCCTAAAATTGCTTCCGCATGTGTTATATGAACACCTTCAATTGTCACTTCCTCAGGAAGCTAAAAGTGTCCTTATTAATGCATTGATAGAGTCTGATGGTACAAACATCCCAACCTTCGAGGCACGCACATGTGCTTCGTGTTGCATGTCTATCGGATTTTCTGATGAAGATTTGTTTCTAAGGTCAAAGCCTCACAATAGGCCTTTATTTGTCTCAGGATATATTCGAGAATAGAGGGTTAGTCGGATCCTCATCGATGATGGATCAGCTGTCAACATAATGCCTAAGTCAACCATGAAGCAATTAGGCATCTTGATGGAGGAACTATCAAACAGTAAATTGGTGATCCAAGGTTTCAATCAAGGTGGACAACGTGCGATTGGCATGATACGCCTTGAACTCATCATTGGAGACTTAAAAGCTGATACTTTGTTCCATGTAATAGATTCTAAGACCACCTATAAGTTGTTGTTCCTGAAGTGCATCTTTCTCCTCAACAACACGACTTTCGGTAGACAAAGCCTTCTCTAAGTGGAGTTTCTTTGCCTCCAACTGACTATCCCTACTCGATTTGGTCAGGTGAGTAGAGAGCGAAGATTGTAATCCATTGTATTCTCGCACTTTCTTGAAGTAGCTGCCTACAAATTCTTGCAGAGGTTTCAAGTTGTTCGTAGTGGCCTCTACCATTGCATCGAAGATCTTGTGAGATTCTTGCTCAAGGTGCTCAAGGCTAGCAACATCTTCAAAAGGAGTGCGTACAATCTTCTGTTGTATGCTTGTCCATATGGATAAAGTAGCTTGTCGTCGGAAGTTGGAAATTACATCATCAGCATAGAACTGAGAAACCTCAAAGACTGGGGCAACCACTTTCTCATGAGTATGTTGAGGGACTTTCTCAATAGAACGAGAAGACGAATTCACGACTTGTTTGCTCGAATATGCATGAAAGCTTTCGAAGTTCTTCACGGAAGAAGCAAAAGCATCAGGACTTGTCAAAGATTGCTCGCTCGAACATTCTTCCTCTTCTTGAACACGGTCATTTAAAGGAAGCAACAAAAGAAAAATGAAAGAGTGTTTAAGTAAAAAAACAAAAAAAAACAAAAAAAAGGAAAAAAAAAAAAAGGTTGTTCAACCAAAGTTTCAGTGTCGTCAGGAGTCTGTGAAGCATTAGAAGCACTCTTGATGGACTTGTCATCGAGATCAGAAGCTTTCCAGGGTCTTTTGGCTCTTTTCTAGTGTCGATCTCCAGTGTTGTTTTGACTCTCTTCTTCAGTTGAATCGTCTAGAGATTTGGTAACCTTGAGCAGACGAAGTTCTTTTCCCCCAAATTTAGAGTCGCCTTTTTTAGGTAGCTGAGGCTGGGTTCGAGAGGGAGTGGTACTGTCAACCAACTTACTTATGTCGTCCCCTAGGTAATTATCATACTTTTCAGACCACCAACTTCGATAACGTGAGGTGACATGGTCTTGAGGATTCAATGTACGAACTGGAAGAAATACTTGAAACTCCGCATTAGTTCGCAGGCAAACCCGCCAATAGTGTAAAATGTTTTTCAAGGTGACTAGGGGCAAAACTTCTCCTAAGTCATTAGGTATGTCTTGATAAAAGCCAAACTGGCGGCCGAATCGGTATGGGTTGTAGGGTTCGATAACTAATGAATCTTTACATCGCGCTGACAATTAGCATGAGCAAAGGCTCGAGAAATAGGAAGAATGTATGAATTTCGTAATCTTTTCATGCTTTATGATCTCGTTTTTTGTTTCTACTAAAGTTCGTGTGTCATGATATGGATGCACCCCCATGGATTAATTTGCGAGCCTCGAACTCGTCAAAATATATAGCCCCACCTTCATCGGAAAAGTCAACCATGCTAGGACCTCAAACTTTCACAAGAGCTTTATAATTGGTACCAAAATAATGGGCGAGCCAACAAAAAATGTAATGCACGGGGAGAGAAGCATCTATATGTCCAACTGAAACAAAAGCATTGGAAACTTTGCTTAACTCGTGGTAGATGTTGGCAAGGATGGGGATTGCAAGACTGAAAATTTTCCCCTCGGCCAGTAAGCTGGCAACCTTAAAAACACTAAGACGAATGTGGTTAGCATTCCCTTGGGGAAACACAAAGGCTCAGAGCCAACAAGATATATAAAAAGGCCGCCAAATATGTATGGTCCTTGTGTTTCATATCAATCTTTAACTTGTGAAACAAATTGTTCTCCTCATCTGACCGCTCGTGACGTTTAATATTTGTGTCATCTGGGTTATGAGTCGTGCTAGGGCGAGAGGTCTTCTTGGGTATCCGTTGAGGAGGCTTTGCGTACCTCTATTCACCTTTGAACCAAAAGGAAGTCCAAGAGCTGATTGGAACATGGGAATGGTCGGTTCTTTAAGCGCTAAGCAAGTAGAATGCGTGGAAAAGGTGTTTGCAACTTTTTTGGAAGATGCTTCGCCTGGTTGTTTGATCCAGTTAACTCTTTAAAACTAGGGATAACTTCCTCATAAAATCTACCTCTGATGGGCAGACCACCAAATGTCCAAAGATCCCATAAGGAAATTGAAAGTTCTCCCGCACGAGTGTGAAGTGTATTGGTTGCAGGACACCAAGCTTCACAAGAAACTCGAACTATATCGTTGTTTCAATCGTAAGTGTCAAGGGAAGCCACCACTACATCCAATAAATGAGCAGTCTGAAGCACCTCTTCATTCCGACCAACGACAAATTCCAACCACTCCTAATAGCGAGGAATAAAAAGAAATTCGCTTGAAATTTTCAATACAAATTTCCAACGAACTGATCCATCAATTATTCGGCGCCTTAACATCACCTCTGGATGTTGACTAGGATTTTGTGTATGGATTGAAGATTCTAGAAACCAAGCCTTAGAATCTTGGTCCAAAGGCCTCTATACGGACCCATTAGAAATAGTATGCAGATTTAGTGGTGGGGGCCATTGGGCTGCAAGACGACCGGTCTTAGGCTCTTCTACTAAGAAGCTGAGCCCACTTCTTATGGGTTGATTGTTGTCTTTCAGGAGAACGAGGTACGTCTTATCAGAGACAATGTGTTCTACAAAGCACACCATGACTCTACAAAATTTAAGGAGATGAAAGTTAACACAAGTCAAAAGAATAAGATTTTTACGAAAATAAGTTAATGTTGCATCAAAGAAAATTTCCTAGGACTATTGTTGTGAAACGTCATGACAACAAAAGTCCAAAGACGTCATATGTCCTTGTACTTATGCTGAAACACGTTGCAGCAAGAAAGGAGCCCAAGTGGAAATGACATTATATGTCCTTGGGCCGGGGAACGTCGT
The DNA here is from genome assembly GCA_036850905.1 of Luffa acutangula. NCBI lineage: Eukaryota > Viridiplantae > Streptophyta > Magnoliopsida > Cucurbitales > Cucurbitaceae > Luffa > Luffa acutangula. The sequence goes on from CM072087.1 coordinate 39,948,639, forward strand.
AGCAACAAAAGTCCAAAGACGTCATATGTTCTTGTACTAATGTTGAAAGACGTGGCAGTAGTAAAGGAGCCAAAGTCGGAATGACATCATGTGTCCTTGGACCGGGGAACGTCATAGCAACAAAAGTCCAAAGACGTCATATGTCCTTGTACTAATGTTGAAAGACGTGGCAACAGTAAAGAAGCCCAAGTGGGAATGACATCATGTGTCCTTGGACCGGGGAACGTCGTAGCAACAAAAGTCCAAAGACGTCATATGTCCTTGTACTAATGTTGAAAGACGTGGCAACAGTAAAGGAGCCCAAGTGGGAATGACATCATGTGTCCTTGGGTTGGGGAACGTCGTAGCAACAAAATTCTAAAGACGTCATGTGTTCTTGTACTAATGCTGTAAGACGTTGTACCTACAAATAAAAAAAACAACACTACAAAAAAAAAGGTGTTTGCCTAACTTACCTTTTTGGTGAGTAGATGGATGTATTGTTCCTGCAATGAGAATATCGGCAATGCGGTGTTAGTTCAGAAAGGTGAATGTTAAAAAAAATGAAAAAAAAAAAAGAAGAATTACTTAGAAATTTGTCTCTAAAATTGAGGGGGCAAAAGATGTTCAAAGTATATATATATTCTTCAAGTCTCCAAGTCAAGCTTCTTTCCTTAAAAAAAAAAAGGCAAAGAAAAATAAAACATCAAATTATATTAAATAAAAAGTGTTTGAATTTATGGAAAATTGAAATTAGTCCATATTAATTTATTTTGAAAATTTACCTTTATGGACTATAAGCAAGGATTATGAAAATTGTTCCTACAAAAAAAAAAAGGAAAAAAATATTGAGATTATATGCATATGTACAAAGCATAAATTAAGTTTGCATGTGTATATATATAAAACAACCCATTAAAAAAAAGTAAAAAAAAAAAAGAGAGAGAAAAAGGACATGAAGAAAAGTGAAAACAATTTAAGTTAAAATATATATTAAAAGAAAGAAGTCAGAAAGTTAAAAGAAAAAGAAAAGTTTAAAAAAAAAAACAATAACTAAAAAAAAGATTCTAAAAAAATATAGGGAAAAATACACTTTTAGTCCCTGAGGTTTGGGTTAGGTTTCATTTTGGTCCCTGAGTTTTCAAATTCAACAATTTAGTCCCTGAGGTTTGGTTTTAGTTTCATTTTAGTCCCTCCATCTATTTTTCTGTTAAATGTTAACGGAATGCTGACGTGGCGATGTGTTTTTTAGTAAAAAAATTATTTTTTCATTTTTTAAAATAAAAATAAATGAAAATATTAATTTTTAATATATTTTATTTCTTTTTTCTTTATTCATCTTCAACATCCTCATCATCACCAACCACCTCCTTCTTCAACTCTCCCACCAAAACTCCAGTCCCCGTCGCCGGCCGCCATTGCCCGCCGGTCACCGCCGTCGCCGGCGGCCGTCCACCGTCGACATTTTTTTTCTCTTGTTTTCTTCTTCCTTTCTCTCTCCCTCACCATCTTCTTCTCTCTTCGGCCGGTCGTTCCATTGGTTTTAAAAAAAAGGCACTGTGTGCAGATGAATGACGAGCAAATCCGCGTGAGTAGCAGTGTGAATTGATGAGTGTCTCCGTCGCGGTTCAGATCTAAAACTTACCTCCCGTCGCCGGCACTGGAAAACCCTCACAAACACAGATCTGAAACTCGCAGATCTGAAACCCACATCTCTCTCTCGACTCTTTCGAACACTGGAAAACCCTTGCGAACCCACATCTCTCTCTCTCGAACCCGCAAATCTGGAAAACTCTCACAAACACACAGATCTGAAACTCGCAGATTTGGAAAACGCAGATTTGAAACCCACATCTCTCTCTCAAACCCGTAGATCTAGAAAACCCTTGCGAACCCATATCTCCCTCTCGAACTCACAAATCTGGAAAACGCTCGCGAACCCGCAACTTCGACCAACAGCAGCTCCATGGGCAACGGACGACAAGTAGCACGATCCACGCGATTTCACGAACAGACCTGTAACTTCGACACTCACAAACCAGATTCAGATTTTTTTTTTTTTAAGAAAAGAGAAGTTGGAGAGAAGAAAATAAGAAGGCGAGAAGAGAAGAAGAAAAGAAAGAGGAAAAAAAAGGTTGGCGACGGTGGGGGTCGGTCGCCGGTCGCCACCGGTAGGCCGCCGGCCGGTGTGAAGGAGGAGGAGGAAGTGGGCTAGTTTTGTGTTAAAGAAGAAGGAGGTTTTGTGTTGAAGGAGAGAGAAGAAGAGAGAGAGGGAGAAATAAATAAAAATATAATAAAATAATGATATTTTATTATTTTAATATATTTATATTTTAAAAAAGTTAAAAATATTTTTTTAAAAAAAAAATAGATGACACGTCAGCAAACCGTTAGTTTTTAACGGAAAAATGGATGGAGGGACTAAAATGAAACTAAAACCAAACCTCAGGGACTAAATTGTTGAGTTTGAAAACTCAGGGACCAAAATGAAACCTAATCCAAACCTCAGGGACTAAAAGTGTATTTTTCCCAAAAATATACAAATAAAAAAAAATCGAAAAAAAAGAAGTTAAAAAAAAAAGACAAAGACAAAAAAAACAAAAAAAAAAGGTAAAAGTCAAAAGGTTGAAAGGTAAAGAAAATTTAAAAAAAAAATTAAAGAAAGTTTAAAAAAAAAATTACACGTTTTTTTTCTTTTTGAAAGTAAAAAGAAAAATGAAGAAGCCACGGGTTTGTTCCCCCCCCCCCCCCCCCCCCCCCTCTCTCTCTCTCACCACATTCTCTCTCTCACATCTCTTTCTGTCTTCCCCACTCTTTCTTTTTCTCTCTTTTCTCATTTTTTTTCACCGTACCTTCCTCGCCAGATAACACCACACACAAAACTAACAAAAAAAACCACAAAAAAATTGCAATGGAGATGAAGAAGATCGCTTGCGCCATCCTCTTCGCTACTGCAATCGTCAGCGCCGTCATGGCTGGGGATGAGGTGGCGGCTCCGGCAGTTAGACCAAGCAGCGACATGCCACTGCCAGCCTTCCGACAGTCGACTCTCTCATCAACGCTTCGTTGCTCTCCGTCGCGGCCTACTACTTGCAATGATGAAATCATTTGCATTGAAGCGGAGGAAGGGAATAAGAGTGAGGAAGGGAAAGAGCGAAGGAGAGGGAGACAAGAGATTTCAATGAATAAGATATTTTGAAAACATTCTTTCAGAAAAAAAAAAAAATACTTTGAAAACATATCCAGCAGTCTAAAGGGTCGAAAATTTTGAAATAGTTGGTGTAAATCACAATGTCAGCTAGGCGCCTCAATTCTTGTTTTCCCCTATGTGAAGCTTGTAAATTCAAATTATGGGCTTAAATAAAATTTCGAGGGTGAAAGACACAGTAACCCAAACAAAAAGAAGAAAATATTAGATGGTGCAACTCTCAAAAAAAAAAAAAAAAAGCGTACGTATCAGGCGTGATTGAAGAAAAAAGAATAGTTTGTTAGGGTTATTTATAGGAATAAGATTTTGGATTCAAATAAGGAAAAGATATTATGGGATTTGGGTTCAAATTGAACTTTATCTCTAACTAGATCCTTATCAAAAATTAGGAGTGTCAATTCAAATCATAATCCAAGTGAGAAATTTAATTCAAATCAATTTTGAATAAAAATTCAAATTGGTCCAATTTTAAAGTAAAGATAAATTGGATAAATTTCGAATTTGATTCGATTTGAATTAAATTAAATTCCGTATAGCAAAACTCTTACCTAAATCAAATTCAAAGGGGGTATATTTGTATTCTATTCCTCAAATCAAATTTTGGATAGAATTCAACATTACTTCAACTAAAATTTTTCAAGCCTTATTTCAAATTCAAGGTATTTGAGGTTGAGTTTATCTTGAGATAATTTGGGCCTAATCATAATTCGGCCCCAAATTAAACTTGAGTCAAAGCCAAAATGGAGAGAAATTACTCCAAATTCAAAGTTACAAAGAATTTGGACACGACTGAAATTCAATATGGAATTAAAATCCAATTGGGGTTCAAATTGCAATTTGTCGCCAAGCGAGTGGATCAAAATTTCAGAAAAAAAAAAAAAGGAAGAAAATTTTGAATTTTGATTAAATTAGCACAGCAGATGTGTAAACAAAAAAAAAATCAATCAAAATTTTGATTGACACATCAAGTGGGGTCAAAAATTTTTTTTTTTTAAATTCTAAATAATTTCTTTTCGAGATTCATCCACACATAATTTGTGCCTAAATCTCGAAAATGGGCATTTGTTGATGGAGAAATTTTGACCAATCACGAATTGTCATGTCGTTACATAAAATTAATGACGAAATTAAAATTAATTAAATTTGTGACCAATTATAAATTGACATGTGTCCCAAATTTAATTTGAAAACAAAGTTGACCAAATATAAATTTATAGAGTCAAATTTCTATTTGATCAATTAATTAAAATTAAATTATTTTGATCAAATTAATTAATTTGACCAATTAATTAAAAAATAATAATTATTTGGATCAAATTTGGGTTTTTTTAAGTATTTGGGTTGTATAGTTTTGGGTCAAATATGAATCAAACTCAAGACTAAATGGTTGAGCCAAAGACCAATAAAGCTCAAGTCTAAGTTGCTAGGCCCAAAAGTCATCAGGGTCCATCCAGCGTGAACTCTATAAATAGATGAGTTCTCCACATTTAAATGGTTCAGAATTTTGGGAGCTCTCAACCAAATTCAGAGAATTCAGAGAAAATCCCCCCAAGACGGAAGACTGAAGACTCTGAAATCCATAAGTTTCCAAGCGCTGAACACTTCTTGAAGACTGAAGACTCCTTCAAAACTCGAAAACTTTAAGCTCCAAGAATCCATTAAAGCTTCGACCTCGAGATCAAGCGTACCATCCCTCGAGTGAAACACATTCACACACAAGAGAGAGAATCAGAGGATTAACATTAGAGATTGTACACCTACACATACAAACATAAATACAATTACATATTTATTCCTTCAAAGTTACGTATGAACAATCACATACTTTTTTTGTGTGTATATATATATATTTATTTATTTATATTTATTGTAAATTTAATTTTGTTAATAAGAATTACAAAACATCACATGTAATTTTAATTTTATATTAAAAGGAGAAACTACGGTGGGTAGAACTTGAAAAAAGCCAAGTGTGTATACAATTGAAAAAAAAAATATATGTATTTTTACCCCCAAAATTTGGTAAGTCATATCAATTTTTATCCTAAATTTTTAATTTCAATTTTTATCCTAAATTTTTAATTTCATCAATTCAGATGCTAACTTGTCGACTTATTATTATTTTTTTATAGAAAAATACGAAAATTATAAAAAACCACTAATGTAATGAAAAAAATAGCTCTAATGTCATATTTATCTACATCCAATCAATTGTATATCAAATATATATTTTATAATTCAATGGACACATCTTAGATCAATGATTTTTTTAACAACAACCTACCAGATAAGGTATAAATTGCAACATTTTTAAAGTTTAAGTTAAAAATTGTAATCCTTATCCAAATTTAAGATACAATTTAATGAAATTGAAAAGTTTACGTGATCCATCTGAATTTTATTTTTTTTTTTGAAACTGTCCAATCGAGAGTTAAAAGGGGATTGACACATATAGCAAAATAGATCAAAATAATTACAAATATAGCAAAATCTAAAACTATTTGCAAATATAGCAAAACTTAGTAAATAGTCCATGCAAATGACTAAAAAGCTCATAAAACATGCTATCACTGATAGAAATCTATAAGTGGCTATCGGTGATAGTCATTGATAGAAGTATATCAGCGACTATCAGTGATATCGACAATTATCACTAATAGAATTCTATCTGTATTGAAGTTTATCAATGACTATCACATAAAATTTAGTTCAATTTGAGTATCTAATTACATATTAACGTTTTCATTTTATAACTTGACCTTTTCCTATAATTTGCACGAGATCTCTTCTCAAAACCAACATTGCTAAGATATTCTCATATAGTAGCATGTATCAACTTTATCTATCTCATATTTTATTCAAATGCATCCATTATTATACAAGTTTTTATGCAATTAATATAAATATTTAGGTTGCTTATACAAATAGTAAAATTGACTCCTTCCATCACCGATAGTCACTTATAAATCAGTGATATCAATAAATATCACAAATAAAATTCTATTTGTATTCAAGTCTATAATCATTGATAGACTCCTATTATTTGATAGAATTCTATATACATTGAGGTATTGAAATCTATTAGTGACTATCATCAATGAAATTATTTGATATATTAAATAATAGAAGTTGACTCGTCATGATAGACTTCTATTATTGGTAGAATTTCATATGTATTGAAATCTATCGATGAAAATCATATAATTACATTTGTCTTAAAGTCTTTTTTAGTGACTATCAACGATAAACTCAAATATACAACTAGAATTTTATCTGAGACAGTCATTGGATAGACTTCAATAAATAAAATTTAGTCTCGTTTAAGCATTACTAATGTTTAGTTGATAGACTATCATTGTGAGTGAAATCTATTATTGATAGAAACCTATCTCTGATAGACTTTAATCACAATTGTAATTATCAGTGATTAAAGTTTATCACTGATAAGTGCTAACTCAACTGATAGACTTTTAATTCTATCAAGGATAGTCATCAATAGACTTCAATACAAGAAGAATTCTATATGTGATAATCATTGATAAATTTTAATACAGAAAATTAGTTCAGTTTGAGCATTTCAATTTTTTTCATATGGATTCCTTTGTTTGTGTTTTTCACCGATGGTCATGACAAAAATAGATAAAATTATAATAAATGATATTAGTCTATCAATGATTATCACATATAAAATTCTATCACTGACAGTCACAGATAGACTTCTATCATTGACTATCACTGATAGAATAAAGGAAAAAATGGGAATAATAAAAATGCATTTAACAAATTTGTCATATTTGTATTTTTTTTTTTTTCGATTTTGCTATATTTGCAAATAGGAAAACATAGGGTATGTTTGGTTGGTGATCTTAAAACAAAATTTTGAAAACAAGAGATTCTTTGCAAACAAAGTTGTATTTCATGTTTTTAGATATGTGTTTGGTAGCAGATTCAGAAATTGAATCCTAATTTAAAAAATTGTTCCAAATGTGTTTGATAATATAGGGGATTTTTATACGGATAACCCTTTAAAATAGACGGAAATGATAAATGCCCCATGATGGAACCAAATTGCCCATGATTATTTGTCCCTAATCTTGCTAGTTTTATGATAATTGTTTTGTCTAAAGATGAGTTTTGTAGGAGTTTGGTATCGAATGCTTCAACAGGTCTCGACGCCTCGGATTCGAAGGGACGAAGATTTTACAGTCGACGTCTTGACGCCGACCACAACGTCTTGACGCCGACCACAACGTCTCGACTCGGTTTTGCTTATTTAAATGGTAGCAGCAGCAGATTTTATGGCAAGTGGGGAGTTTTGGAGGGGCCTAGCAGCTGTTTTCCTCTTTTCCTCTCGGTTTAGCTCCGGTTTCTTCACTTTTCTTCTATATTTTATAGTTTTCCTTTAGATTAGGTTGGTTTCTCGATCCTTGGGCTTAGATAAGACTTGTCTATGGTCGTCTAAGCATCGTTCGTTGTAGTTGGGACCTCAGGATTGTAAGTACATTTGTATTTTTATGAGATTTATGAGCAGAGCTGATTCATTGTTTATCTTGTGATTGTTGAACTTTATGCATGATTTTATTGGTTGATTGTGGCTTTAGATTCCCGCTTTTATAATTAGCATGCACAATAGGTTAGATTGACGCCTTAACTCGCAGCTCGTATGTTAATAACTTGCTAAAGAATTAATCGCCAAGTAGCTAATGGAGGGTTAGTTCAATAGTTAGCATTAGATTGATTCGTGAGCACGAGTCCCAAGAGCAGACTCTGACTTTGTTGCTGACACGATAGATCTAGGAGTCTAAATCGATACTTGTGATTAATTAGACGTATCTCTAGTTGATTATGAATGTTCTAATCTAGAGCAACAATTGATTGATTTATTGACTGTGGCCAGGTTAGTTTATTGATTAATTGCATGTTAGCTCAGCGGGTTCGTTGGGTTAACGCTCTAGGGGTATCTAGTTTTTAATGCAGTTGTTTGATTGATTGGCTTCGATGGGTTTGTGGGGTTAATTAATTAGTAACTAGTAATTGAATCGATGGACATTGGGATCGAGTCAATTGATTTAGAGTACCTATAGACAACATGCATATAAATCATTATCTGCTAATCAATGAGTAAAAAGTAAATGTACTGATCCCAAGTGTCTTCAGCTACTACGAGCTGCAAGGTGAGATTGACCAGCCTCCCCATTTATTTTTCTGTCATTTAATTTTCTGTCAGTTTACTTTCTTATGAACTGACTTTCTGTTAGTTTACTTTCTTACGTTTGTCCTTCGCCCATAATTTTCTCCATCTGTCTCAAACCCACTTTTCTCTGCCACCCCAAAATACAAAAGAGATTAGAAGTAAACCAGTTGTTCCCTGTGATCGACTCCGACCACTACTGCTGCAAAGGTAGCTTGGTGTCCGTGAACTATAAATTCGTTTTGACACAAGCCCCGCGACACCGACGCACCCACACTGGTGAATGTAAATTTGTCTGGACACGTGGAGCCTCGACAACTCCCGCCCCGTCACCCCACCTTTTCAAAATAAGGATATATACGGGAAAATTTCTAGTCCTACCGTAATAGGGAGATTTTCCCTACCTCTTCCATTGAATGGATGCCACATGGCATCTTTTCTTTTTATTTAAATCCAACCTATAAATTGGAGTCCACCATTTGAAAATAGCAACCAAACTCACGTAAATATGGAACATTTAGTATCTTCTCTCTCCAGATTTTTAATGTTGGTTTTTATTTATTTTTTATTTATTTATTTTTTTTTTTGTTTTCACTATTTTTTTTTTCATCTCTTCTATTTTTTTTTCTTTTCATTTTATCCCTTTTTAAGATGCACAAAAAAAAAAAATCATCTCTCCTATTTATTATTAATACTTTTCTTCAATATTGACTCTTTAACTTCTACCATCATTTTTTTCCATTACTATTTTAAATCTATTCAAAAAATCTTCTTCTTCTTTTCATTCTCTATTTTTTTTCCTTCACTATTACTTTAAATTATTTTACACATCTCAAAAATAAAATAAGCAAGAATATTAATTTATTTTAGTTTAATCATTACATTTTTTTTCAATTTGTACAAATAATTAAGGGTCTATTTGGGATAACTTTCTAAGTATTTAAAAAAGTGTTTTAAGTGTAAAAAAATATTTTTTTTTTGAAAAATAAGTGTAAAAAAATATTTTTAAACACTTAGAAAGTCATTCTAAACATACACTAAATAATGGTGGATTGTCTCACATTTCTTTAAATTATTATTACATTTTATTTGTTATCCATTACGATATTTTTTTTATTTGAAACCTTATTTTCAAATAGTGAAATAATTCTTTGGTTACCTTTATCATATTAAAATAAAAGTTGATGCATAATAAAATATAAATAAAATCCATGATTCATTTAAAAGAAAAAAAAATTAATGTTCAAATGAAAAAACCATATCAAGAGAAGACAAAATAAACAATGTTGATATCATATTGCAAATTTACTCCTACAACAATGTTGATATCTCTGCATCAAAATCATTTGATTTTCAGTCATCTTTCTTCCCATCTAGAATTGAATTTGTATTTGATTGAGTGGATTGGATGCCCTTATAATTTGGAGGGTGTTGGTTGGGAATCCAATTCGGATAAAATACCTATAGATATCCAATAATCATAAACATCAATAACAAATTTCCATTAATTCAAAATATGACAACTTTATTATAAAATAAATTAATATTGAATTATATAACAAGTACCTGGGTAAATGGAACCATTAGAAAACCAGTATTATAAAATGAAATATTTGAAGAGTGATTTGCTGGATAAGTCGAACATCCAAATGCAGAAGAATTAGAATTTGCTGAGACTTTTGTCATCTTAGAATTTTCATCTAAAGAGATAAACATCAAATAAATCAATATAAATTAACTTGGTAACATATCATTTAGAACATGAAACAATCGATAAAGTTGCAAGAATAAAAGAAATATATAAAACTAACCATAATGAATTCCTTTTTTTGTAGGTTGATCTTCGATGACTACCGTCTTTTTCTTACGCTTCTTCTCAAGTTGACTTTTTATTCTAACATTTCTTACTTGTTTCATTCTTCGACGTGGAAGATCCAAAATATGATGTAACTTGAACTTATGAGTACCACCTTCCGTGTCTTTTTCTTCATCGACAATATTATCGGTTTCAACCTCTTTAACTACATGACAATCATCCATTTTCATTGCCCTCAACATACTTTCAATACTTTTCAGACCTTTATCCAAAATATCTTCAGCCATTTTAGTCATTTCTTTCGTCAATACACCTTTATGAGCAAAACAAATGGCTTTCTGCATAACTTGGCTCGTCTTAAAATTTCCTTTGGTTGTTCTGTTAACTAATTCTCCATCACCACTATTTCTCTCCAATCTATCTTTTGCATATTTTGTCCATCTCCTTAAGATATACCGAGTAGGAATGGAAAAAATATTGTGAAAATTTAGAACTCTTAATGCGTGCAAACATAAGATGCCCATAGATTCAAATTTCTTACACGTGCAATCGACAATTTGATCAGAAAGTGTGAAATTCACCAAGTATTCTTTTTCATCACCATTTTTCACTAACTTATAGGTGAAATGATTCCCATCATTACTTATGCTCTCAATACCTACTGACAATGATTCAAATAACTCATCTTGAAATTCTTGAAAATTAGCATGAGTGTACTCTATGGATGCTTGTTGGATCATGCCTCCAAATTTACTTGTCCAACAAGGTGTAGTTTGACTACATTTGAAATCTTTAATCAATTCAGATCGACGAATCCTTTCTAAACACCTTTTCATAACGAATGATAAATTGAGTAAGAGATGTAGACTTACTTGTCATATTTTTTAATACACTATTCATGTTTTCACTTCTTTGTGTTGACAATATGCCGGCAGAGAAATATTGTTTGCTGAATGCTAGACACCATTTTCTTCGCAACTCAAAAAAAGTTCTAAGCCATGAACTTTGAGACAAATCAATAATCATTAGCAGTTGATTTCATACGTTCTCAAACTCTTTCTCAGTCTCACAATTGTAAAGACATCTATTGAATAGTATTTTGAAATCACGCATTCTCAAATAATGATAAAGATGTTTAGGAGCATTTTGACCAATATGCCATAAACAAAGTCGATGTTGAGTCTCGGGAAATACCTTTTCAATTGCATTGGCCATTGCTTGACATTGATCAGTAAATATCGTTCTGGGTTGATGACATTCCATTGCTTGTAAAAAAGCTTCAAATAACCAAATAAAAGACTCTCTTGTCTCATCAAATAAAAAAGCACAACCGAATAAAATATTTTGCCTATGATGGTTCACTCCAGTAAAAGGCGCACATATCATGTTGTACTTATTTGTTCGATATGTGGTATCAAAAATAACAACATCTCCAAAATAACTATAATCAATCCTTGACCTACCATCTGCCCCAAAAAAAATTGTTAGATGGTTTTCAGAATCAACTTGAATTGTATAAAAGAAAGATGGGTCCTCTGCTTGCATTCTCTTAAAGTGATTTATTACACTTTGTGCATCTCCAGCCTGAAGTGTAGTTTTTCTTTTATCTCGTAAAAAGTTGTCATAATCAGACTTCAAAAATCCTACATTATGAGCACCACCTGCTTGCTCAACTATATAAGAGAATATATTTCTAGGTCGAATGCCAGCATTTTCCATTGTTTCAATTACAGCTGCTTGGGTCTCATCCATGTGTCTATGGGATCTAAGCATATATTGGTGGTTTTTTTTTTTTGCAAGTTCATGGTTATGATCATGAGAAAATTGAGAAATAATCCATTCTCCATTTTCAATTGTAAATTCTATTTTTGCCAAACATCCAGTTCTTGTCTCTAATCGATTGACTTTTTTTACTTTGGAGGGATCATTCAACTTTCTATGACCTTCTTTTGAACAAACAAATGATCTCTTCCTCAATGTTCCATTGGCCAATCGCCGATACTGATCTTTTCGAACACTAAAGCCAGTTCTTTTTGCATACTCATTATAAAATTTGAATGCCTCATCTTCGCTCGCAAAAACCATTCCAATCTTTGGTATATTTTCCTCATTTGGCTTAGAAGTTACAAGTATTGTTTCCTCTATCCCTACTTCATTTTCTACTTCAACCGTGTTGTCTACTTCGGTAGAATTCAAGTCAATATCACCTACATGAATTATAATAGTCGACTTTATAATAAACATATAAAGCAAAAACTAGTAATTTATATGTTCAATTAGGGGGATAAAACTCACTCATATGTAGTTGTTTCGGGCTATCCATTGATTCCGCTACAAAATTATCAACTACCCCTAAAATTTAACAACAATACTTCTCAAAATGAAAAAAAAAAAAAAAGAAAAAAGGAAAGCATATACATAATCAAAGTTCACAAAACAATGGATTAAAAAGATTTAAAAAAAAAAAAAAAAAAAAAAAAAAAAAAAAAACTTACACATAACATACCTAAAGATTTTCTTTTTAGGTAAGGATGAATAGATCCAAATATTTATACATTAAAAAGATAGAAAATTGTTAGAAATGAAGAAAGACAAAAAAAAAAAAAAAAGTTTGGAATGCAAACCTTTTCAAGAATGAAGAAAGTTGTAATGAAGATTGACGTGGAGAAGAGAGCTTAACATAGTAGAGAAGATGAAAAGAAGAAGAATTTTTTAATAGATTTAAAATAGTAATGGAAAAAATGATGGTAGAAGTTAAAGAGTCAATATTGAAGAAAAGCATTAATAATAAATAGGAGAGATGATTTTTTTTTTTTTTTGTACATCTTAAAAAGGGATAAAATGAAAAGAAAAAAAATAGTGAAAACAAAAAAAAAATAAAAAAAAAAATAAAAACCAACATTAAAAATCTGGAGAGAGAAGATACTAAATCTTCCATATTTACGTGAGTTTGGTTGCTATTTTCAAATGGTGGGCCCCAATTTATAGGTTGGATTTAAATAAAAAGAAAAGATGTCATGTGGCATCCATTCAATGGAAGATGTAGGGAAAATCTCCCTACTACGGTAGGACTAGAAATTTTCCCGGATATATACTCTTTTGCTTGCGTTAGCATCCTAATAAGATTACCATTTTACTCTCTACTCTAACCTCGTTCTCTCTCGCTACTCTCACTCTAGCTTCTCGCTCGCTCTCCAATCTTTCACTCTCTCCCCCATTTCGCTTTCGCTTCTCGCTCTCTTTCTAATTTCTCTCTCCAATCTCTTACTCTGTCTCTAATTTTTCTCTCCAATCTCTTTCTCCATTTCCAATCTCGCTCTGGCTTCAACCTCTCGCTCTCTCTCCAATTTCTCCCTTCAATCTCTTACTCTCTCTCTCATTTCTCTCTCCAATCTCTTGCTCCATCTCCAATATCACTCTTAAATCTCGCTCTCGCTCCAACCCCTCGCTCTTAAATGCCTTAAATACGCGTTTTCATATAGAAAGTAAAATGATAATTTTGCTAGGATGATGATGTAAGCAAAATGACATATATCCTTATTTTGAAAAGGTAGGGCATTTTTCATTTTGGCCTCTCAAAATTGGTCATCCATGCAATTATCTCTATAAACTACTATTAATTAATTTATAAACATATATTATATGCTATAAATTATGTATAATTATTATTTTACAATATCAAATCATTTATAATACATTATATTATACAAAAATTAGTTTCATTTGAATTTATATCATGAAATACTATATTTGTTAAATTTTTTTTATCTTTTTTTTTTTAAATTTAATTGTGCATTTAAAAATTTCAAATTCATAATTTGGATATATTGAAAACATAAAAAAGTTGTTTTCAGAATTTTCAATATTTAGGGTGTGTTTGGTTTAACTTTTCAAATGTTTAATTTTGTAAAAAAAAATCATTTTGAAAAAATAGTGTTTAGCAACCACTAAACTGGCTTATTAGAAAATGAGATTGATAAATCAACTATTTTAAGGAAACACTTGAAACCAACTTTTTTAAAAAGACTTTTTTTAAATATACAAAGGGTGTGTTTGTTTAACTTTTCGAGTGTTTAATTTTGAAAATAAATCATTTTGAAAAATTTTCTAGTGTTTGCCAACCACTAAAAATGACTTATTAGAAAATGAGATTGATAAATCAACTATTTTAAGGGAAACACTTGAAACCAACTTTTAACTTGTGTATAAAAACACTATTGAGGAAATGCAACCAAACATATGAGTGTTTAAATTCTAAACATTTTTATACAAAATGTTTTTTAAAAAATGCATTCTTGAAAAACATTTAAATTAAAATGTATTACAAACGGACCCTTAGATTACAGAATCTGAAAACAATTTTCAAAAACACATCTGTCAAACGCATATTTACTGAATTCAATAAATCCGAAACACATAAAACAAAATCCGGATTGTCTACCAAACAAGCCCTAAATTTCTACCTATTACATTGATCAAGTTAAAATGGATCTTTTCCCTATAAAATTCCATTGGATTTCGAATTAAATTATGGGCCAGACTTTTTGGGCTTAGCTCCAATTGGGCTTACCCAACTGTTCTTTCATGGGCTGTACGAATCGGAATCTTAGCCTGGGCCTGAAACAGATTTGGGTCGAAAGCGGTTAATTCTAAACCAGCATCCAAACACCCCAAAAGCGAACCCTTCAAACCCTAGCTTCCGATAACCCCATATATAAATTCCTTCTTTAGGGTTTCCTCTTCCTCATACTCTCTTCAAGCTCCAATCTCTCTCCCATTTTCTCGTGCCGCTTCGCTAACCCTAATCATGGCTGAAAGAGGAGGAGGAGACCGCGGTGGCTTCGGCAGAGGATTCGGTGGCAGAGGCCGTGGTGGTGACCGTGGCCGTGGCCGCCGTCGTGCAGGCCGACGTGACGAAGAGGAGAAGTGGGTTCCAGTCACCAAGCTGGGCCGCCTCGTCAAGGAAGGTAAGATTCAGTCACTGGAGCAGATTTACCTCCATTCTCTCCCAATCAAGGAGCACCAGATCGTCGATACTCTCATCGGCCCCAGCCTCAAGGATGAGGTTATGAAGATCATGCCGGTTCAGAAACAGACCCGGGCCGGGCAGAGGACTCGTTTCAAGGCCTTCGTTGTCGTCGGCGACGGTAATGGCCATGTCGGATTGGGAGTTAAGTGCAGCAAGGAGGTGGCGACTGCTATTCGTGGTTCGATTATATTGGCTAAGTTGTCGGTAATCCCTGTTAGGAGGGGTTACTGGGGTAACAAGATCGGTAAGCCCCACACTGTGCCTTGCAAGGTCACTGGCAAGTGTGGTTCTGTTACCGTGCGTATGGTCCCTGCCCCTCGTGGTGCTGGGATTGTGGCTGCTAGGGTTCCCAAGAAGGTGCTTCAATTCGCTGGTATTGAGGATGTTTTCACTTCATCCAGGGGTTCGACTAAGACACTCGGAAACTTTGTGAAGGTATATTATAATACGACGCAATATCTATATCATCTGTTCTGTTATATATATGGTTGAAATTTATGGTGTCCATTATTAGAATATCTTGTTTGCTTCCACTGCTTTGTGATTCAGATTAGTATTAAGTAGTCTATTGGTGGTTCTTTTGTGATTCTTATCATTGTTTGCATAACTTTATGATTATAAAGTGGAATTGATTGTGTTTTTTTATTAAGCGTGCCACTTCTATGATTGTCGAATGTAAGATGGTTTAGCCTGGAATGATGATGTTTATAACAGAGTACTAGATTGGCTTTTGTGAGATTGTAGTGTGGGTGACGATTTGTTTATGCCTAATCGTTATCAAGTAATTGGATTGGATTCATGTGTGGGGGTTATTTGAGGTTTTTTCAATGTTTTCATTAGTGCTTATATTAGAGAACACATATTTCTTATGATTAGACGACATGGAATGAATTTCTTGTGAAATTCTGTGCACTTATATGGTGCGTGAAGATGTGCATTTAACTGATTTATTTATGTGCATTGCTATTTTATAATGTTGAACTAGTGTTTCAATCTGTTTGTTTGAAGTTGAAGATTGGACTTTTCTGTCGTTACAAGTTTTCCCATTTTGGCAGGCTACCTTTGATTGTCTATTGAAAACCTATGGTTTCCTCACTCCTGAGTTCTGGAGGGAGACCCGCTTCACAAAATCTCCATTCCAAGAGCACACCGATCTGTTGGCTAAACCGACTGTGAAGGCATTGTTGTTGGATGATGCTGAGAGGGTCAATGCTTAAGCTTCATAGATTTGGTATGGTTTCAGAAAGAGAAGAATGTTTTTGTTAGGAACTCCATAGTATATGCTTTTAAGTTGAGTTCATTACTTTGAAGGATTAGTTGTGTTATTTATTTCCAATTGGTATTTGACTTCGTTTTTGTTTCTGAATCCAATGGCATAAAGCTTGATTTTGAATGCACTAGTTTTGCCTAGAAGAAAGATGCAGCCCTAATTTAGATGTTACATTTAAAGAAATGAATGAAAAAGTAAATCTAACATGAATTTTACTAAGGGGACATAAATGGAAATCTGGATAAACATGTGTATCATCAATGGGAATGGTGAAGGTTTTGTTACATGTGATTTTATGTTTACAACTTATCTAAACAGTGGTCTAGACTGAAATTTGCAAGGAAATAAGAAGCCTGAATGGTTCTAAATTCTAAATGGTAATCTAAGTTTTCTAACTTTGAATTATATTGGATGTGTGATCGAATACTGCAGTAGAATTATGTTAAATTTGTTATTTTTAATTTAAAGGTTATAAATTATTGAACGTGTCTATATGCTGCTGCTTGAGTTAAAGGTTATAATATGAAAATTTTCATCAAGGTGTGTTCGAAAAGCTTAGTATTATAAACCCTTTATCCCCAGTTCACATAATTTGAGTTGATTATTTTTATTTTTGACCTCGACATGTCATTTATTTTTCTAATAAATATCTTTATCCGTTTATGAGATATTTTTCTAAGATTTTGTAATCTAACTCTGGGGGGATTCGAAAATGTTTCGTTCTCGTATCTAAAAATAGTTTTTAAAAACATTTTTTGTTTATGGATTTTTATGGAAGGAATAATATATGTTTAAATGATTTAGTACCAGGATGTTAATATTCGCATTTTAAATTTTGTAAACAATTTAGTTTCTCTTGTGCAAAATATTATAAAGGTTTAATGAAATTATTAATTGATCAGTGACCAAATGTAAAAATGGTTGATATTCAGTTTTGATGGAATCTGGAAGTATAGGGAATAAAGTTCATAGTCTAAATGCAAAGATAAAAGTTCATAGTCCAAATGCTTAGATAAAAGTTCATAGTCTAAATTGTTAAAAACTCAAAGTACTAAAATTAAATTGTTGTAAACTTCTTTCAAAAAAACAAAATTGTTTTAAACTTACTCTAAAAAATATTTTTTTTTTTTGTTAGTATGATGCAAGTATTTCGTCATTTAGTAATGTGATTCAATTTTAATTAAAAAAATTCCCTTTTTATGTATAAACTTTATGAGTGTATTGACCTCAACTCAAAATTCAGCCAAGTATCTTCGATTAGGAGGTCAGAGGTTCGAATCCCTCTCATTGTTGTTTAACTTAAAAAATCAAAATTTATACTCAATACATCCTTCAAAATCAAACGGTAGTGGTTCAATTTTTTTTTACAATTTGAATTTAGGCCCCGTTTGGCGTTGAAACAGATTAAAAAGCTCTTAGATACCAGTTTTTATATTTAGCTTTTCTAAAAATCTATCATATTTTCTAATTGTTTTTAAATTTCAAATTTATCCTCTTGTATATATGTAAAACCGTGCAAAAGCTCTTAGATATCAGTTTTTAAATTTAGCTTTTCTAAAAATCTATCATATTTTCTAACTGTTTTTAAATTTCAAATTTATCCTTCTGTATATATTTTTACATATACTCTCAATAAAAATTTGATTAATTCAATTTTTATAATATTTATTGTTCTTACATTTTTATCAAATATTTCAGATTAATAAAACTTAGATGCAATTTAAATTATATCAACTTTTAAATAATTATCTTATAATAAATTATAAATTAAGTATTAATAAAAAAAATATATTTGAAATAATAAGTCCTTATAATTAAATTCCAACAATTTAGTATTAATTTACCAAACACTGGAACTAGTTTTTTCTAATTTAAAATTGAAATTTACCAAACACTTTACTTAATTTTAAAGCTGGTTTTTCTAAAAGCAAAGTTACGAACAATTATTTTGAAAGCTATTGCAATCCCATACTAAGCCTTAGTTTCTAATTGGTCCTTTTTTTTAAAGTTCTCTAAAGTAACATTTTTGGTGATTTGAATTTAGTTTCTGATTGGTACTTATATTTTCAAAAGTGACATATGTTAGGTTCTTGATATTTTTATTTGATTTCTGATTGGTCCTTGAAGTTTGAAGTTGCCTTTCCAATTGGTCCTTGAGTATATAAATAAATAAGTAAATAAATTTCAATTTTATTTTAAAAAATAGATGTAATTAAATTTTAGTTATTATATGTTAACTGTCACGTCGTTATTCCATTAGGTCAACTCTACTCAGAAAACCAATTAGAGCTGATTTTAAACTTCAAACTTGGGACCAAGCATGTCATTTTTTGAAACTTGAAGGGCTCGATAGAAGTCAAGTTCAAATATAAATGACCAAAAAAGTAAGTTAAAAACTAAGGACCAAATAGAAGCTAAGTTTAAATTTTAGTGACCAAAAGCCTTAATCCAATGAGTAAGCTATTTAAGCTATTTTTGAACATAGTATAAACCTTAAAATAAATCACTTAAACTATACCCAAGTAATGAGGTGAAGAATCTATATAACTCATGATATATTGAGTTGTGATCCCCCTATCTAAGATAGGATTGGACAAATTTATAGCTTAAATTCTCAAAATGAGTAAAATTATCTTTGGACTGAATTCGATTCTATTAGGATATGAGTTCTTGATGGTTCAAATATCACTAACTAGGTCAAGTGATTATGCATCTATACTTTTCAAGAATCTCAACCTTTTCATTTCTAATGTAATATTAGATTTTTTTAAAATGTAAAAAATAAAAATAAAATCAAAGGAGGTGAAAGAAGTGTACTGATGATAATTTAAGTTTATAAACACTATTTCTATTTATGAGTTTCTTTCTTTCATTATCTACTTTTTACAAATATTTTCAAAATCCAAATCAAGCTTTAAAACCTAAAAAAGTAGTTTTTATTTTTTTTTTATAAAAAAATATGACTAAGAATCCAAATGTTTTCTTAATAAAGAATAAAGACAAAAAAATCATGGGTGAAATACATTTTTGGTCACTCATGTATCGAGTCCGTTTCTAATAGGTCCCAACGTTTCAAAGTCGGACAATCAAGTCCCTATTGTTCCGGAAATGTTTCTATTGAGACTGACGTGGCAGTTTAAAATAATAAAGTATTGATTTTTAATTAAAATAATAATATTATTATTAAAAAAAAAAAAAAAACTTCTCCCCCCTCTTTCCCCACCTTTCCTCTATTCTTCTCCCACTGCCCCCATCTTCTCTCTCTTCTTCTCCATGCCGCCGGAGATCCTCCCCGTCGCTGTCGGAGATCCTCCCACCGTCGCTGGAGCTCCTCCGCACTATCGCCAGAGCTCCTTCTTCTTCAAAATCCGAACCCCTCTTCTTCTCACCCCCTCTTCCTCATGCGTGTGCCTGAATCTGCTCCCATCTTCAGATTTGAGAAAAAAAGAAACCAAAACCCACACGAGCAACAACGACTCACAGTAACTTCAAAGTGGCGATGTTCGGGTAGGTTGATTTAATCTATGAAGAAGAAGAAGGGTTGCGGCGACGGGGTTTGAAGAAGACGATGGGGGGGATTTGTTTGAAAAAAGGGTGCGGTTGTCGAGAAGATGAAGGAGAGGGAGAGAATAGGACTTCCGTTTCGTTTTCCTGTGACTCTCTCCATCTCCCTCTCATTTTCTTGTTCGTGACTCTCGTTTTCTTGTTTCCATTTTGTTTCTTGTTCTCCGACGGACATGGTTTCTTCCCATTCGTTTTCTTGTTTCCATTTTGTTTCGTTATTGGTTTTTTGTTCGTGACAGCCATGGTTTTGTTTTCGTTCTCTCGTTTCGTTTTGTTTTTCGTTTCGTTTGCATGAGGATCTCCGGCGACGGGGAGGAGCTCCGACGGCGGAGAGAAAAAGAGAAAGAAGGTGGGGGGCGGCGGGGAGAAGAAGATAGGGAAGGTAGGGAAAGATGAGAGAGATTTTTTTAAAATAATAACAATAATAATAATTTATTATTATTATTATTATATTTTAATAATAATAATAATAATATTATTATTTTTTAATTAAAAATCATTATTTTATTATTTTAAATTACCACGTCAGTCCTGGAGGGACTCAATAGAAACATTTTCGGAACAGTAAGGATATGATTGTCCGATTTTGAAATGTAGAGACCTATTAGAAACTGACCCGAAACATGAGAGACCAAAAAAGTATTTTACCCAAAAATCATTGTAAAGAAAATGTGAGAGAATAAATATTATTTTACAAAACCAACCCAAATTTTGTGAAAAAAAAATCCATGTCAGGCATTACTATTAAATACCCATTAATTATAATACATTTTAAATTGAGTTTTATGGTTTGTCTACCCTTATTTTATCTAGCTACTCTACTAACATATGTGTCCTATAAAAATAAACTAGTGTTAAATTAAGAAAATGTCTTAAATTATTATTCTAAAAAAAAAAAAAAGTCTTAAATTATTATTGAAACAAATGCAAATAAGAATAAATACATTAATATATAAATATTAAATAAATGAAATCAAATAATAGAGATTTTCATTGGAAATGCTCAAATCCCCTATGTTTTTTTTACCTTTAATTAAATTTAATAAATTTAAAGATAAAGAGTTTTTTATCCCTTATAAATATTTAAACTATTTTTTCGATCTCGACGATTGAATAATAATAGGTTATTATGATTTTGAGAAATGATTGTCATAGGAAAATCATCTCTTATTAGCTTTTTTTTTTTTTTTTTTTGTTTGTAACAATTTAGTCATTGTACTTTCAATTTTGTAACAATTTAGTCCCTAAACTTTAATAAGTAACAATTTAGACTCTATACTTTCAAGTTTGTAACAATTTAATCCATGTTGATTTTTTTTTATTTAATGATTAAACTTTGTAGCTTATTAACATATTGGGTCCCAAATTAGTTTATTAATCTAGGTAAGAAATTTCATTAAATATTTACATTAATTTTTCACAATAGGGACTAAATCGTTTCAAATTTGAAAGTATGACTAAATTGTTACTTATTAAAGTTCAAGAACTGAATCGTTACAAAATTGAAAGTATGAGGACTAAATCGTTACAAAATTGAAAGTACATGGACTAAATCGTTACAAATCAAAGTTCATGGACTAAATTGTTACTTTCATGAAAGTTCAAAGACCAAAATTGATTTTTAACCTTTATTTTTTTTAAAAAAAAAAAATCATAACTTCAAAAAAGAAAAAATTGTATAAAAATAGTTTAGAATTTAATCCTTCATATGTTTGGTTATATTTCCTTATAAGTATTTTTATATCCAAATTGTCATATATTTAAACACTCTTTTTAAAGAAGTTTTTCAAATGTTTCTCTCAAAATGATTTATTTCTTAATCTCATTTTTTAATATGTCATTTTTAGTGGTGACAAAACATTATAATTTTTCAATTTTTTTTTAAAGTAAACATTTGAAAAATTAAACCAAACACAGGGTAAGTTGACATAACAAATAGAAACCATCCCAATTTTAAAATCACATGTTTAAAATATTTAATTATTATATTATTAAAAGAAGGAAAAAATCTTGACAAATTCACGAGTAAATTTTATTTTTAATAATTTTAACCGAATTAAAAATTTCACAACCCTAGACTTAGACAATTATTGCTATTTTTAGTTTCTGTTCAACTTTTGTAACAATTATCCATTAATATCAACCAAAAGAAAGTAAAAAAAAAAAAAAAAAAAAAACATCATATCGAATAAATCTCTCCAAACGAATATATATATTTTGATCGAGATAATAATGTCTAAATTAATCAAGTTAATTCCTAGAGAAAATGAGTTCCATTAATACTAGCCACCTAATCATAATTTAATATTGTATAAATTAAAAGACAACCAACTCTAATAGGTTGAAGTGGTTGTTTCGTGAGATTAATTGATAAAAAAAAAAATTAATTGAATTACATCTAAGTTCGTTCCTTGGATCAAAGCTTTTTCGAGTGGTTGGATAAACTCTGCAGGATTGAAAATCCAACTATTATCTTTTGAAATGATAATCGGTTTCTTTTTTTTTTTTTTTTTTTTGAAAGAAATTATAATCCGTTTCTTATCCACTAAATCCGAACCTTTGAAAAAAAAAAAAAAAAAAAAAAACCGAATTAGACGGAAAGTTGAGGATAAAAATTGAATTTTTTGACCATAAACAAAAAAACTACGGCAGATTCCCGGTTGGCTAAATTTCTGTAATCGGAATCAGAAATTGGGGGAAAATGGTCAAAAACATTCACGAGTAGACTTTTCGAAGACTCTTCCTCTGAAGCTTTTCGTTTTCGCCTTCCTACGCGGAAACTTAAAGCTTCAGACCCATTTCAATTTCAATTTCGATTCCCAGTTTCAGGCAATAAATCTCGGAATCTATAATCTTCTTCTTCTCTTTATAATCTTTTTTTTTCAGCCCAGAATTTCACAATCTTCAACCCCCTTTTGTTCATATCGAGAATCTGCTTTTGTTTTCATTTGGGTATGGGAACTCCGGAATTCCCTAATCTCGGAAAGCATTGCAACGTTGAAGATTGTAAGCAGATCGATTTCTTGCCCTTTACTTGCGATTGTTGTCACCAGGTTCGCGATCTCTCTGTTTTGTTTCGAATATTTCGTATGAATCTATGTGCAACCTATATGCAATTTTGTTTCTGTTTTAGTGATTTGTTTGAGTTGGATATTGTCTTATGATGATTTCTTGTTGTCATTGGGAAATTTATGTTTGCTTTGACTTGGTTGATGAGCAAATGGTTGGCTCTATTTTGGTTACTCTGATATAGATAATTTTAGCTGTGAAGATTTCTGTTTATCTAATGCGTGTTAGAGTTAATCGTTCTAAGTGTTGGAGGATTGTTTAAGTTGGATGATGGTTTTACTTGAAGAATAAAGGATTTAGTATCTCTCTGGCTCTACCATGAGCACACAAACGAATCTGTAATTGAAATGAATGGAGAAATAGAAAGGAGAATTGACAACTATTGCAAGTTGAGGTTCTAATTGGATCCAAGGAATTTCTTCAATGTGTTACACTTCAAATATCAGAATTAGGTTTCGGGTTTTGGTGTCTTGTGAAGCATCAGGATGTAAAGAGGGTAGGAGAGAGGTTTTCCGAGTGCCCTTGATTGATAGATTTTCTTTTTTTCTTTTTTGGATCATCATGAAGATATCTCTGTTTATTATTTGACAATAACTTGTTATTGTTTGATCACATCTTAGTGATCAGCATTTTGTTGACTGTGTCACAATGGAAACATATTTCGGCATTGTTTTATCCCTTTTTACTGTAGATATTAATCTCTGAACCATTTAAGCACACCAGTAAATACACATAACTTAGTTCAATGCTAATTGTAAGAATCCTTTTTTCCAAGGGTTTCATTTTGAGGCTTAAATTTAGTTTCTATAAGTTCTGTTTGACTGTTTAAACCTTCAATGATGTGGTTTGACTGTTGCAAATGAACCCTGAAAACCATGTGTGCCTAAATAGTTCACAATAGAAGGGATCCTTTTGGGGATTAAACTGATTTGATGAAATAACCAAGGTTTGCTTGTTAACATTCAAGTAATATCTGGTTTGTTTTAGTTATTGATCATAAAATTTTTACAGGTCTTCTGTTTGGAGCATCGTAGTTACAATAGGCATAGTTGTCCAAAAGCTGATAGACGGGATGTCACCGTTGTCATTTGTCCGCTGTGTGCCAAAGGAGTTCGTCTCATTCCTGATCAAGACCCAAATATTACTTGGGAGGTACATGTAAACACTGAATGTGACCCATCGAATTATGATAAAGTCACAAAGAAGAAAAAGTGCCCCGTACCCAGCTGCAGGGAGTTGTTAACGTTTTCAAATACGATCAAGTGTCGGGACTGCTTGGTGGACCATTGTTTAAAGCACCGTTTCGGACCCGATCATAAGTGTTCTGGACCCAAAAAACCAGAACCAGCAGGTTTTCCATTTGTTGGTCTTCTAAGTAGAAGTAGAAAAGAAGAGAAAGGGCCTAAGAAACCATTGCCCACCACATCTTCCTCCAAGTGGACTACCCTCCTTAATGCAGCCTCGTCTGTTAAAGCCTCTGCCGAAGCAAGCATGACGAAGCTGTCAAATGAAATCAGTCATGCTTGGAAAACCTCAGGCAGCAGCAGTGGCGGAAGTGGAAGTGGACAAGTTGAGCAATGTCCACAATGTGTTGCTAAGTTTTCGTCGGTTTCATCGTTAATAGACCATGTTGAAAAAGTCCATGAAAAGGGTGGTAATCGACCTGGGGCGAAGAAGGTAGTAATCGATGCTTGTCCGAAGTGTAGTAGAGGATTTGTCGATCCCGTTGCCCTCGTGGAGCATATTGAGAGGGATCATGGTGGTACTTCAAGAGCTTGAGCATACATATCAGGAAATCTTGCCGGTTGAGACAGTTTATACGTCACGAGGTATGATTGCCAACTCGAGCACAAGTTTAATTGTTTTCATCACCATGATAGAATAGATCATTGTGACTGCCCTTGTAAACTTTTAATCTTGATTAATTTTGGGATGAAGAAATGTGAAAAGTTCCCATTTGTAGAATATTTGAAGAATTGAATTGATTGCCTGTTTCCTGCTGGAAGACTAACCATTTCCTTTCTTTAGTCATTAGCTAGCTTCGTTCAGACATTAGTTTTGCAGGTGTTTTGGAAAGAGTCCTCTGTGTAATCGTTGGATAATTTGTATAAATCACATTTCATTTTTCTGCTGTGTCAGTTGAGTATTGGCTGAATTTCATACCGAGATTTGTATCGACGAATACTCGTCATTTATCGCTGTTTGTTTTTAAGCAGTTAATGAAGAGCAAAGTTAACAGAAGTATGTAAAATTTAGCCAATAATAGAACAGAATGCTATAATGAATGTTTAACTTGTGCCCAAGGGATGGTAAAATCAAGCCTATTATTGTCCGATTATGTTGGTATCAGTTTAATGAAGTTCTAACTGAGATCTGAAGGAATTTTAAGTATTATATATTTTATACTGTTCTAAGAAGTATGATTGGATAACTTGTAAATTCAATGCGTTTAAATTTGATCAATAAACTTTCAATATGGTTATTGAACTTTGTATAAAAAAACTATTTTAATTCTTGTGGTTAATTTTTTTTCTAATGAATTATTTGACAAAAACTTAATATAGGCACATTTTTGTGTCACTTATTTGATTAGTAAAAATCGATGCAGCAATTGAGTTTGAAATAGACTTAGGACTTGTTTGTAATATCTTTTAGTTTAAGTGATTTTCAAGAATGCATTTTTTAAAACATTTTGTATAAAAAATTGTTTAGAATTTAAACATTCATATATTTAGTTACATTTCCTCAATTTATTTTAAGTATTTCTATGTCTCAATTTCATTTTTAAATAACTCATTTGTAGTGGTTATCAAACATTAATTTTTTTTAATTATTTTTTTTTTCAAAGTTAAACACTTAAACCATTAAACCAAATATATCATTAGTTTTTTTTAATTATTATTTATTTAACAAGGACTAAAATAAGTTTTTCTGCAAAATTCAGAATCTTTAAAAAAGTTAAAGGAGTACGGAACATTTTAAAATTTTGGCGGTAAACTTTTTATTTTTATAAATTTATTTATTTTTTACATGTTTCATGCCATCTCATACTAAAAAATTCCTCTCTATAAAGGACATGTTTATATTTACTATTTTTTTTACCAATGTTATTATTATTATTAGGAAAAAAAAAAATCATTTTTAACCCTAAACTTTGCAGGTTGTATCAATTTTAATCATGAACTTTCAATTTCATCAAATTGGACTCTAAACATAGCAAGTTATATTAATTTTAACCATAAACTTTCAATTTCATCAAATTCAATCCCAAACTTATCATATCATATCGGTTTTAACCTCAAACTAGCATAAGTGTTACAATGTTTACGTGTGGTTAACTTTCCGTTTGAACCATCGTACGTAATTGCCTATTTCTTATTTTTTCTTAATTCACATTGCACCTGAATTGGTTTCTTATAAATAAAATGTGACATGTTGAGGTGACATTTTATTTCTCATATTTGCTGGATTTTTCAATAAGAATGTACAATTGTAGGAAATGAAAACAAATAAATTTTGAGTTTTTTATTTCTCATATTTGCTGGATTTTTTTTTTATTGACAATAACTGTGTGATTTTTTTTGGATAACAATGAGAATAATAGTTTGGGATGTTTGATTTCTTCGGATAAAAAGTTTCTCCAACAAATTTCTTACAAAACACAACTTAGGTGCAATGTGAATTAAAAAAAAAAAAGGAAAATTTCAATTACATGCTTTAATGGGAATTCAAATGAAAAGTTGACCAAATGTCTACGTTGCAACATTTATGCAAATTTGAGGTTCTAATTGATACAATTTGTTAAGTTTGAGGTTCAATTTGATGAAATTGAAAGTTTAGGATTAAAATTGATACAACTTGCTAAGTTGAGATGTCAAAATTGATTTTTTCCCTTTAGAAGAGGTAAGTAATAACTTGATCCATTGGGATATCTTTATACCAAATTCAAGTGAAATCTTCAACAGAAATCCTTCCAAATGGCAAAAAAACAAAAAAAAAAAAAAAAAAAAAACAAAAAAAAAAAACAAAAAAAAAACAAAAAAAGGTAAAAAAAAGAAAAAAGAAAAAAAGTTTGAAAAATAGACTTAAAAAAATCGTAAGAAATATAGTCAATCGTGCTCCTCACTGCCAAACTTTTCTCCTCAAATTGCCAAATTTACCCCACAACACAATAAGATGCATCTTCTGGTTTTTCACAATGAAATTGTATCTAAAAAAAACATCTCTCCAAATTTTATCTTCATTTGTTCAAATTCGAATTCAATGTCTATTATCAATTTGAAATCTGAAATTTACTACATTGAAACAACCTGGATTATCAACTAATTAAGAATATAAGATTTTCTTTATATTTTCAAATAATTCCAACCATTTTTCCAAAATTTTAATCAGATGGATCAATTTTAACAATTTTGTTACTGTCATTCTAGTCACAAGAATTCTTCCGATTGAATTATGTTCAATTATCAACATCCTTTCCTCAATGCTAAACTCCAATCACATATTCCAAGTCTTAAACTATTGAATTCTCTTCAATTATCAGCAAGAGGAATTTATACCCTAATTTAGTTTTTTTTTTTTTTTTTTTTTTTGTTACTGCTACTATTTTGCCAAATCTGATTAGAATTCTCTTTATTTTTATTTTTAGTTAAATGGTTCTTCAATCAATCAATATATTCTATGATGATATATGGGACGAATGTAATCGTTACCAAAATTTCAAGGAGGCGAACATAGTTGTTGCGACCGGTTGCATGTTTCAACATCTCACTGAGTGCATTCATAATAAACTTCTCTTTATTAATCAAATTATCACCCAGTTTACCATGTATAGAAATGTTTCTACTAAATCTAACACAGTTCGAATTAGCGAAGATATGAATGTTTTGTGATGTTTATCTACTATTGCCAATGATATGTCCAATGATATATGCGTTTTTGTGGACTACTATGACATTGGTTTCCTTGATTCCTCAAATACAGTGTCCATACATAATAATATATATAAAAAAAAGCCCCCAACATCCAACAAGTAACAAGGATTTTAAAATTATTGACCTTGTTGAATTTGATCCTTTGTCATCTGATTTTCCTCTCAAAGAGGGACCCTTTTTTCAGAGAAGGATGAGTTGAAGAAACCTATTTACTTAGGCCCCGTTTGATAACGTTCTCGTTTCCTGTTTCTCGTTTCTCGTTTCTTGTTTCCTGTTTCTTGTTTCTTGTTTTTTAAGAAGTAGAAACAGAAACATGTTTGATAACTATTTCTGTTCCTCGTTTCTCTGAAAAAAGAAACAGAAACACAAAATGTGTTTGATAACCGATTCTTGTTTCTTGTTTTTTTTAGTTAAAATAAAATTTAGTACATATAATATAAAAATATTTTAATTTTCAACGATTATTTTTTTATTTCTCATTCTTCTTCCTCATCACTACAACCATTGTTACCGATCACCCGCCATCGTTGATCATCGGCCATCGCTACCGACCTTTGACCACTGAGCGAATGCAGACAGTCAACGGCGAAAGCTGGAAAAGTCGTCGGCGCGTGGTGGCGGTTGTCGAAAATAAGAAAAAAAGGAACAAGTTTCGGTCGACGACGATAGTGGCAGCCGATAGTCGGAGGTCGACGGTGGCATCTGGTAGTCAGAGGTCGACTATAGCAACTGGTCGACGGAGGTCGGTGGGGGTCAGTCGGAGAAGGCCGATCAGCGGAGGTCGACCACGACTGGTAGTCGGAGGTCGACGGAGATCGACGGTGCCTAGTAGTCAGAGGTCGACGATAGTTGTCGTTCAGCAGAGGTCGGCGGCGCCCGATAGTTAGAGGTTGACGGTAGCGACTGCTCGACGGCGCCCGGTAGTCAGAGGTTGACAGTAGTCCGAGAACGACGGTGGCAGTCGGTCGACGAAGGTCGGTAGTCAGAGGTCGACGGTGGCGGTTGGTCGGTGGTGGTCGGTGGTGGTCGGTAGTCGAAGGTCGACGATGGCGATCGATCGACATATGTCGGTCAGTAGAGGTCGGCAATGCCCGATAGTCAGTGGTCGACGGTGGCAGTAGTTCGATGGAGGTCGGCGACTGTCGGTAGTTAGAGGCGACGGTAGTGGCTGGTCGGCGGCGCCCAATAGTCTAAGGTCGACAGTAGCGGTCAGTCGGCGGAGGTTGGACAACAGGGGTCAACGACGCTCGGTAGACGGAGATCGACGATGGTGGTTGGTCGACGACGCCATGTAGTCGGAGGTTGACTGTAACGGTTTGTCGGAGGAAGCTGGTTAACAGAGCGGGGGTCGGCGGAATCGTCGATCAATGGTGGCTGATAGTCGGAGGTCGACGACTGCGGCCAGTCGGCGGTGGTTGGTCGACGGTAATTAGAGGTTGGCGGCGCCTGGTAGTCAAAGGTCGATGGTGGCAGTCGTTCGACGGAGGTTGGCAGTTGCCGGTAGTCAGAGGTCGACGGTAGTGGCAGGTAGGCGGCGCCCGATAGTCTGAGGTTGACGGTAGCTGTCAGTCGGAGGAGGCTGGTCAGCGGGGTCGACGGCGGCCGGTAGTTGGTGGTCGACGGTGGCGGTCGTTCGATGGAGGTTGGCGGCTGCCGGTAGTCAGAAGTCGACAGTAGTGGTAGGTCGGCTGCGTCTGGTAGTCTGAGGTCGACGGTAGCGGTCAGTCGGCGGAGGCCGATCAGTGGAGGTTGATAGCGGCTGGTTGTCGGAGGTCAACAGTAGCGGTCGACCGCAACTGGTAGTTGGAGGTCGGCGACAATCGGTAGTCGGAGGTGCACGGTGGCAGTCGGTCGGCAGAAGTCGGAGGTGCACGGTTGGGTCGGTTGTGGCCGGTAGTGGGAGGTTGACGACGGCGGTCGGCGATGATCGTCAGTTGGAGGTGGACGGTGGAGGTCGATAACAGCCAGTAGTCGAAGGTCGACAGTGGTGGTCGGTCAGCGAAGGTCGACAGCGGCCGGTAGTCGGAGGTCGACAATGGTGGCCAGTCGACGGAGGTCGACGACGACCAGTAGTCGAAGGTGGATGGTGGCGCTCAGTTAGCGGAAGTCGATGGCGGCCGGTCGTCGGAGGTTGACGGTTGCGGTTGGTCACGACAGGTAGTCGGAGGTGGACAGTGGCGGTTGGTCGGTAGAGGTCAACGACGGTCGGTTGTTGGAGGTCGACGGTAGCGATCGGTCGCGGGCGGTATTTGGAGGTCGACGATGACGGTCTGCCGGCGAAGGCCGATAGTCGAAGGTTGATATTAGCGGACGACCGCAACCGGTAGTCGGAGGTCGACAATAGTGGTCGGTCGACGGAGGTCGACGACGACCGGTAGTAGAAGGTGGTTTGTGGCGGTCGGTCGGTGGAGGTCGGCGGCAGCCGATAGTCGAAGTTCGACGGAGGCGGTCTGTCGGCGACAGCTGATAGTCGGAGGTTGACAGTGACGGCTGGTCGGCGACGATCCATAGTCAGATGTCAACGATGGTGGGCGGTAGTCTGAGATCGTGGAGGTGATAATAAAAGGAAAAAAGGAAAGAAATAACACAAATAATAAAAAAAATGAAAGAGAAAGAAATAACGAAAAAATAAAAAAATAAAAAAGGAAAGAGAACGAAATAACGAAAAAAAAATTAAAAAAAAAAACGAGGAAGTGGTTAAAAAAATAGAGGAAGAGAAGAGATTGGTGTAGGAGTGGGAGGGAGAGATGGATACATGCATGAAAGATAGAGAAAAAAAAACAGAAACAGAATTTGAGAAACAACATTTTGTAGTTTCTCAAATTTGGCCTCTTTTTTAGAAACGTTTCTAGAAATTTAGAAACAAGAAACATGAATGAGTTATCAAACAAATCTGTTTCTTAAAAAAGGAGAAACGGGAACAAGAAACAGGAAACAGGAACATTATCAAACGAGGCCTTAGTTGCTCTGAAAAACAATTTTCCATGTTGTAGGATTAAGTTAAACCATAAATCTCCGGTACTTAAATGCAAGGAAGAATTATGTAACTAGTATTTTGGATCCTTTTATGGAAGTGAAAATTGTGGCCTGCCCATAAATTTATTGGACAACACAAATGCTTCAATTCATGCTATCAAGAACGACCATAGAAAAGCCATGACTTTTATTGTAGGTGAGTGTGTCAAGTCTATTCTAAAAATGAATAACAAGATCCAATGTCAACCTTGTGATGTCAGTGATTACATGAAGAGGTAACAGGGTGGGAATATCAGCTATGTGCGGTTTTCAGTGTGACCTTAATCGAAAAAAACCTAGGTGCATTTTTCAACATATGCACAATATTTTCAACATACTCCATGTATTTGTTGGGTTTAATGTCCTATAAACTCGTAGTTTGTAAATCATTAAACATATTCTATTTCCAATAAAGACGTTATTGAGGTTATTCAGTAAAAGATGTTATTGAATATGTAAATTGTGAAAGTTTAACCTAAATCCAATAAACTAAGATCCTTGGTTATAACGTGAATACTCGAACTATATGTAGAGACATATCATAGGATCAAGTTCAAGTTTATAGTCAAAATAGTCTATAGTATAAGGATAAGGTTGGATGCCTTATCCTGGGGACACTATGAATGCGGCCCACTTTGTATTAAGTACAAACGATGAGATCCTAAATCATTCATATGGAGACATGTGAGTGGGGGCGTCCTATGCAATGAGTTTGCATAAGACTAGACCACGAAAGTTTAACCTAAATCCAATAAACTAAGATCCTTGGTTATAACGTGAATACTCGAACTATATGTAGAGACATATCATAGGATCAAGTCAAGTTTATAGTCAAAATAGTCTATAGTATAACGATAAGGTTGGATGCCTTATCCTGGGGACACTATGAACGCGACCCACTTTGTATTAAGTACAAATGATGAGATCCTAAATCATTCATGTGGAGACATGTGAGTGGGGGCGTCCTATGCAATGAGTTTGCATAAGACTAGACTACAAAATAAGTCACTTTCTCTTTATAACGCCGTTTACTGTAGAAACTGACTATTTCTCAAGATGACTTAGGTAACTCGATCTTAATCATGAGCTAACTATGAACTCCTGTTTATACGAGATCATCCTTTGATCTGCATGGGTGAGAGTGACCAGACTTCGCCGACTCAATAAGCCTACCATTTTGGGGATAAGATCGAATAGATAGCTAGGGACATAGTCTCACAAGATAGAATTCGCTCCTACCCATTTTAGGGATAGTAGAGAGGTTGTTCTCTTAAGTACTAACTCCAGGACTTGAACAAGGGGCCCCACCCTCTCCATGGCACGAGAGGGACTTAGGTTTGATGGTTGGACCACAAACCGATTGTTCATTAGAGGATTAGTGGAACTTAAGGAACAAGAAGTACTATAGGAGTAAAACAGTCATTTGACCTAGCTATAACTACGAAAAACCTGTGAAGGATCGACTTACTGAACATGGTTAAATCAAGTGGACAGAAATATATCTATGGTGAGGGGAGTGCAACTACTGGGCTATAGTGGAGTGTCCCGGTAGTTGACGAAAGTTGGCTAGCTTGGTTAATGAGATTAGTCAGTTAGCTTCAAATCGTTGGAGCTCATGATCTATAGGTCCATTAGGTCCCCCTACTAGCTCATATCGGAATAAAGCCTAGAACAATAAGATAGAAATCTTTGAATCGTTCAAAAACGGAAAAAAGGGTATTATCGTCAATAGTGATTGACACAATAATTTAATTATGAATTAAATTATTAAATGAGAGATGAAGTATTTAAAAAGTTTTTTTTAAATACTATATATATGAATTAGGATTCATATATAATAGATTGCACATGGTGACAATGATTAATTGGATTAATCATATCAAATTTGAAATGTTTCAAATTAATTACCAAGAAATCAATTTCAATTTGGAATTGAAATTAGAATTAGAATGCAAGCAATAATCAGATTTTGGGTCTAGGTTAGTGGATTTAGTTGGATTCTCACTCTTGCATGATGATACAAAGTGGAATACAACACA
The DNA here is from genome assembly GCA_036850905.1 of Luffa acutangula. Classification (NCBI taxonomy): domain Eukaryota; kingdom Viridiplantae; phylum Streptophyta; class Magnoliopsida; order Cucurbitales; family Cucurbitaceae; genus Luffa; species Luffa acutangula. The sequence goes on from CM072087.1 coordinate 39,981,753, forward strand.
TCCATGCACTAGTTGCATGTATTGATACATCAACACCTAGAATCCACTATGGCTTGCATCCCCAACATGTGTCTTGTTTCTTGAGGCTTCTCCTTGCATGAGATCACTCTATAAGTAGAGTGTGAATCAGATTGAAGCTCAAGTGAGCCATTTCCTTACTGTTATGCTGCTGGAATTTGCTCTCAAACTCACTCATCTCCACATATCTCTCAAGTGCTTGAACCTTCAAGCATTCCCTTCACATTCCCTATCTATATAGACTCCCACAAGTCGTTCTTGGCCCGGAGACTAGTAAGGAAGACACTAAGGGTTGTCCTAAGAAGATTGGAGAAGAAAAGAATCCATGGAGGTCCGCCTATTGAGCTACAAAAGGTTGGTTCTTCTTATCTCTCTGTTTCTGTTTTTCATAGAACAAACATGCTTTAGATGTAAAATTGATGTAGTTAAGTGCTTTTGACACACCCCGCCCCAGCTCTCTCTTAACTACCTAGTGACGTGGTGTGTCGGCAATAAATCCTAACTAACTATAGGACTTATGGCCATCTACATGTTCTTAACCTCGCTTAGGCTCTCAAGGGACCAAAAATTTGGGCAGAGTTTTCCCTAAAACTTGGCTAAAACACACCTGAAAAGAAACGACATATATGCATATTTTATAAACTATATCACAACCAGAAACCAAATTCGAGACACAGGTGTCTCAACCACAATATTCAACCCAACACTTTGAGATACGATAATTTACAACCAACTACTCTTTGCAACATATAAACTTTTACATAACTTCCATCCAAAGCATCATATACATACAAAAGTATTTTAAACACAGACTCGAGTGGCAAGATCAGCTTCTGTAGGCTTGTCGAAACTCAATCGCTACCTGGTAGAAAAGTTTAAAGGAAAAGAATGAGCTAATGCCCAGTGAGTGGTACTCATTTTTTATTACGAAAATAGTTCTTGAAAATATTTAACTCAACTAACAGAAGATCGTGTAAAACGTATAGCTCAGAAACTCATAAATATCTAGCTCGCAAAAGAAACTGCAGTAATAACTCTTTTTAAGCATAACCAAAGAATCAACAAGAACTCACTAACCCTGTACCCTTATCTCTAGTCATACCGACGTAGAGTCTTCTCAATACCCACAACAGAGAAAACTCTGTCATACTAAGCATAAAATACATTCCACACTTAGTAGAGCAATTCTCTAGTCTTACGTGCACATAGAACAATCTCTCTCAGGCTAACTACCCCAATAACACATGGCCCGAAGCCTACATGCACTAGAGTGGATCCCGAGGATCTCTCTCTATGTACTATGGAAACATATTCACACAGCACATGGGTAATCACCTAGGGTATGTAGAGCTAGCGACGTAAAAACTATTTTCTAGTATGAATTTCTTTATTCAAAACTCATCTAAAATCATTTTCTCTTGTAAAGATAACATTTCATAAACTCAACAATGCTTACAAATAACGAATATATTCTAAAATTCTCAAGTAAGCGCACAATGTTTCGAATACTTCTGAAATGCATATTCCAACTAAGAAATCATAAAGCAAATGAAACGTAAATCATTTTCTTTAAAAATATGCTTAACTCTAGCTTTTCTCAAACTCATACGTATAGTACTTTTGCTAGCGAAAAAATAATTATTAAAACAACCACTCACAGTACTATTGATGAGAGAAATTCGGGTCGTAGGCCGTCCCGATCTCCGTTTGACCTGAAATATTTGATTAAATCTACACGAGTTCCCATTTAACTAGAATAACTAATTTAGCTTAACCATATACTTAAGTTATTCCATGACTTCCAACTTTTCTCTTTTCTTATCTTAAGGTACATTTTGTCTTTTTCCCATTTAAAAATTACTTTTTGTTTCAAATGAGTCCATGCCAACCTCACACTTTTTTCCCTTTCTCTCTCTCTTTACTTATCACAAAGGTACAACTTCCCACTAAATTTATTCCTTTTTTCTCCATCAACTCCCCATATTCGGTGATTATGTCCATTTCCAGATTGCTGAGAGAAATATTCTTGGAGAGATGATCAAAATTGTCAAGAAAAAGGTAAAAGTTTAATATCTTTTATTTGGTTTGTGCATGTTTAACACCTTTTCTTTTGATTATCAAAAAAAAAAAAAAAAAAAAAAACCACCTTTTCTTTTGTAATTTTGCGTCCAATTATATTTTTCTTTCCTTTCTTGCTAGGAATTTTGTATTGTTAATCTATGACCTTCCCACTGAAATTATTAGACCTTGGTTTTTAGTCTCCCTAGTCTCTCCTTCCCTCTTGCTTATTTAAATTTTGACTATGTTTTGAGTGGACTCATGATACTTTGCATGAGTGTGAATTTGTGGCCATTTGCATGATTCTGATGGAGTTGGAAAAGTTTGTTATTCTTTTCAATCCATAATAACTACAATAAAGCTTTTGTGGAATTCCTCCCAATTCCCAAGGACTGTTCCTCCTGTGAAGAACCACACCACCAACCTAACAGAGTTTCTGGAAGCAGCACATTGACATCCCTTGGATAGCACCTAGCTATCCCAAATTTTTTTCAAAAGAAAATATTGTAGTTGAATTACTGTTTAATTGATTGAGATTAAAGAATGGACAGGAAGGAGGGCCTAAGCTTAGTATGATTGTTAGACCTTATTGGAACATTACTAGAGGAGTTATACCTCAATAATCTCTCGTTTATGACCAGGACGAAACAATTTGGAGGGGACATAATGAGCTCTTCATCCAAACTTGCCAATGTGCTAAGAGATTTTATAGACTATAGAGCTTAATATTTTTAAAATATAAAATCACATATTAAACCTGACCTTCAAAGTTCTTTGTTTTAGTTATTTACAAATTACCCAACACTCGTACGAATGTTATTCAACTTTAATGGATCATTGTGTTTTTCATGAGCTGTAACTGTAAGCCTGCAAGTAGGTAGTAGGGTACTTTGATATTGAACAGTGTAATTTTTGGGTTATTTGATTACTGGGTGTTTGATGAATTAAGGGTATGAACTTTATCCAAATGTATCATTTATGTCCAAATTTAACATTAGCAAGCACTTTATCCATGTTGCAGGCATACATGAATGTGAGGGACAAAATCTTAGTGCTATTAGATTCTTGGCAGGAGGCATTTGGTGGACCGGGAGGAAAGCATCCTCAATGTTATTGGTGAGCCTCATCTACCCTTCCTCCACTAAACTTCTATTTTATACATCAATCAGAATTATTATGTTATTCTTTTTAACATGTTTTCTTTTTTGGCTCAGGACTAGCTCCTGAAATCTTGGAGGATCTTTACCATCTCATCAAGGAAGCGGTTTCAATCCGAAAGCATTTGGAGAGAAACAAGAAAGACAAGGATTCCAAGTTCAGGTTGATTTTAAGGCATGGAAGCACATTAATTATTTAATAGGTAGTTTGTGATTTTGAATATATGGTGGAGATAGGTATTATGTAATTTTGAATATACGATGGAAATAAGTGTAAAGTTCTTCATTTTGGAACTGTCCAAATGGAGTTGCTAGGTCCTGTAATTTTGTAATTGTTCATGTGGGTCGATAGGTCTTGTAATTTTTGGAATTGTTCATATGGGTTGATAGTTGTAATTTTGGAATTGCTCATATGGAGGTTGGATACTTTTGTAATGTTGAAGATATGAATTTTATTGAAGTTATTGGAAGAAATTTGGTTGATGGATCTTGAATGTGTATTTGTTTGTTTGGTTGATCAATATATCAAATTGTTGGAATGCAATGCAGGAGATTCAAGATAATAGGGAACGACTACTATAATTGAAAAAAAAAATTACCAACAAACTTGACATGTAAAATGTGTCAACAACTTTTTAAATTGACATTTCTGAAATGTCAAGATAAAGTACCATTTGACATGTTAGAGCTGTCAAGTTTTAACAAATATGATATTTAATAACTGTCAAGAAATCTATATACATGACGCTTTATAACTGTCAAAAATTTAATATTCTTGACGTTTCATATATATCAAGTAAAAGATGTCTTGACGCTTCTCGTTTGTCACATTTTCGATACCTTATTCTTGACAGTGGTTCTCTCGACGCTTTTAAAAGCGTCAAGAGTATTAACAGTTGACATTCCAAAAGCGTCAAGTAAGTCAATTTTTCTTGTAGTGGTATCACCTACTTGTTCCACTTCTCGCGGGTACTAGGTGTAGAGGACGGGTTCGAGAGGAATTTCAATAAATAAGCACTTCCCTCCAGTTGTACCAGATGATGTACACCATAATAATGAAGACGTACCTTCTTTCACTTAAACACATGATGGTGCTACTCCTTCCACTCTAGTGGTTTTGATATCGATTCATGGTATGCAATATTTTCACACCTCAATTACACATAACTATCTGTACAATAGCGGTGAGGCCAACATGGAACAAATTCAACAAGTGTACCGCATGCTTGTGCACCCTCTCGCGGGTCCTAGGTGTAGAAGACGGGTTCGAGAGGGCAATTCAGTAAATAAACACTTCCCTCCAGTTGTACCTGATGGTGTACACCATAATGTCAAAGACATACCTCCTTTCACTCAGACACATGATGGTGCTACTCCTACCACTGGGTATAGAAGATAAGTTCAAGAGGACATTTTAGTAAATAAACGCTTCCCTCCAGTTGAACCTGATGATGTACACCATAATGTCAAAGACGTACCTCATTTCACTCAGAAACGAGATGGTGCTACTTTTTCCACTTTAGTGGTTTCGATACTGATTCTTGGTACGCAATATTTTCACACCTCAATTACACCACACTATTTGTACAATAGTGGTGAGGCCAACATGGAACAACTTCAACATATGTACCGCCTACTTGTGCCACTTCTCGCGGGTACTAGGTGTAGAAGATGGGTTCGAGAGGAATTTCAATAATTAAGCACTTTCCTCCAGTTGTACCTGATGATGTACACCATAATATTGAAGACATGCCTCCTTTCACTTGAACACAGGATGGTGCTACTTCTTCCACTCTAGTGGTTTTGATATCGATTCCTGATATGCAATATTTTCACACCTCAATTACACCAAACTATCTGTACAATAGTTGAGGCCAACATGAAACAAATTCAACAAATATACCGCATGCTTGTGCCACCTCTCGCGGGTCCTAGGTGTAGAAGACGGGTTTGAAAGGGCAATTCAGTAAATAAACACTTCCTTCCAGTTGTACCTGATGGTGTACACCATAATGTCAAAGACATACCTTCTTTCACTCAGACACAGGATGGTGCTACTACTTCCACAGGGTATAGAAGACAGGTTCAAAAGGACATTTTAGTAAATAAGCACTTCCCTCCAGTTGAACGTGATGATGTACACCATAATTTCAAAGACGTACCTCCTTTCACTCAGAAACGAGATGGTGCTACTTGTTCCACTTTAGTGGTTTCGATACCGATTCTTGGTACGCAATATTTTCACACCTCAATTACACCACACTGTCTGTACAATAGTGGTGAGGCCAACATGGAACAACTTCAACATATGTACCGCCTACTTGTGCCACTTCTCGCGGATACTTGGTGTAGAAGACGAGTTCGAGAAGAATTTTAAGAAATAAGCACTTCCCTCCAGTTGTACTTGATGATGTACACTATAATATTGAAGACGTACCTCCTTTCACTCAAACATAGGATGGTGCTACTCCTTCCACTCTAGTGGTTTTGATATCGATTCCTGATATGCAATATTTTCACACCTCAATTACACCAAACTATCTGTACAATAGCGGTGAGGCCAACATGGTACAAATTCAACAAATGTACCGCATGCTTGTGCCACCTCTCGCGGGTCCTAGGTGTAGAAGACGGGTTCGAGAAGGCAATTCAAATAGTAAACACTTCCTTCCAGTTGTACCTGATGGTGTACACCATAATGTCAAAGACATACCTCCTTTTATTCAGACACAGGATGGTGCTACTCCTTCCACTGGGTATAGAAGACAGGTTCAAGAGGACATTTTAGTAAATAAGCACTTCCCTCCAGTTGAACGTGATGATGTACACCATAATGTCAAAGACGTACCTCCTTTCACTCAGAAACGAGATGGTGCTACTTTTTCCACTTTAGTGGTTTCGATACCGATTCTTGGTATGCAATATTTTCACACCTCAATTATACCACACTATATGTACAATAGTGGTGAGGCCAACATGGAACAACTTCAACATATGTACCGCCTACTTGTGCCACTTCTTGCGGATACTTGGTGTAGAAGACGAGTTCGAGAAGAATTTTAAGAAATAAGCACTTCCCTCCAGTTGTACTTGATGATGTACACTATAATATTGAAGACGTACCTCCTTTCACTCAAACATAGGATGGTGCTACTCCTTCCACTCTAGTGGTTTTGATATCGATTCCTGATATGCAATATTTTCACACCTCAATTACACCAAACTATCTGTACAATAATGGTGAGGCCAACATGGAACAAATTCAACAAATGTACCGCATGCTTGTGCCACCTCTCGCGGGTCCTAGGTATAGAAGACGGGTTCGAGAGGAAAATTTAGTAAATAAACACTTCCCTCCAGTTGTACCTGATGGTGAACACCATAATGTCAAAGACGTACCTCCTTTCACTCAAACACAGGATGGTGCTACTCCTTCCACTAGGTATAAAAGACAGGTTCAAGAGGACATTTTAGTAAATAAGCACTTCCCTCCAGTTGAATCTGATGATGTACACCATAATGTCAACGACGTACCTCCTTTCACTCAGAAACGAGATGATGCTACTTTTTCCAGTTTAGTGGTTTCGATGTTGATTCTTGGTATGCAATATTTTCACACCTCAATTATTCCACACTATCTGTACAATAGTGGTGAGGCCAACATGGAATAACTTCAACATATGTACCGCCTACTTGTTCCACTTCTCCTGGGTACTAGGTGTAGAAGACAGGTTCGAGAGGAATTTCAATAAATAAGCACTTCCCTTCAGTTGTACCTGATGATGTACACCATAATATTGAAGACGTACCTCCTTTCGCTCAAACACAGGATGCCGCTACTCCTTCCACTCTAGTGGTTTTGATATCGATTCCTGGTATGCAATATTTTCACACCTCAATTACACCAAACTATTTGTACAATAGTGGTGAGGCCAATATGGAACAAATTCAACATATGTACCGCATGCTTGTGCCACCTCTCGTGTGTCCTAGGTGTAGAAGACGAGTTCGGGAGGACAATTCAGTAAATAAAGACTTCCCTCCAGTTGTACCTGATGATGTACACCATAATGTCAAAGACGTACGTCCTTTCACTCCGATACATGATGGTGCTACTCCTTCCACTCAAGTGGTTTTGATACTGACTCCTTGTGTGCAATACTTTCACACTCCGATTCCAACACACTATCATTGTTTAGAGGTTGATCCATTATCATCATATGCTCATGTAGAGGAACTAGAGGAACAAGAGGAACATGATTAGGCATCGTAGGGTCATTGTCGACAACCAGCTCGTAATCGGCGATGTCCACCTTGTGGAACCCATTAGCTTTTATCATGTGTATTGTTAACATTTTATTCAATCTATCTATGAAGTGAATTTGAAATTTTAATTAATTATACATCAATTAGATATGTCCTTAATTTTAATTAATTATAATTTTACATAAGGTAAAAAACAGTTTACAAAAAAGGTAGGCCTAAATACCCTGTTTTTCGTTTAAGAAACCATGCATATTTGATCCTAAAATTGATGAAATTAAGGGGGTGTTTGGGGCAAGGAGGTGGAGTTATGAAGTGGGAAGTTGTGAAATCTGTGGTGTTGTGAAGTTTGTGTTTGGAGTGCATAGTTGTTAAGTTTGAGTTATGAAGTCTTTGTTTGGGGAGCTAAGTTGTGAAGTTTGAGTTTCTGATTTTTTTTTTCTTTTAATGTTATACAATTTTTCCAAATTTAATGAATCAAAATGTCATTAATTGTAAAATTGAGATTTTAAGTCACAATTTTGATTAAAAAAAAATCATTTTCCATTCGAAATTGAAAGTTAAATAAATTATGGAAAGTAAAATACATTTATGAACCATATATTTATGAACCTTCTAAGGCTTGACAAGAGCAAACCGTATATTTATGAACCTTCTAAGGCTTGACAAGAAACAGTCAAATTTCACATTTGTTATATTAGTTCTAAACATTGATATTGTTACATTGTTATATTAGTTCTGTGAATTAGTAATTAGTTAAGATTTAATTAACAAGATTTGTCCATTATAATCTTATAAGGCTTGACAAGAAACATTCAAATTTCACACACATGTCAAAACTCACTTTGGAAAAATAGACCAAATGTCTTCAAAATTAAAGTACATGTCAATTGTTTGCTTTGACAAAGGATAAAGGAATAAGAATATCAAACAAGAATACACAAATAAGGAGTGACGTTCAAATATTAAATTGAAGTCAATACATAGCTTTTCATTTGGAGTTGCATCAAAACCACAAACAAAGTAAAGTCAACACTGAACCTTTATACATATTACATGAACAAAATAGTCCTGACAACAAAGGTCAATCATTAGTTTCTTCTAAGCATATCCATACAATGTCTTTTTTTCAATTGTATGGGCATGGATAAGAAACATCCAGTCTTTTGGATATCAGCAAGCAACACATTGAGAAGTTGAACTTTATCCCCTCATCGAACTCTGCCATTTCTTCAAGTTGATCAACCACTGACTTGCGTCGTGCAACCTCTTGTTCGTACCTTTCTTGTTGCCACAATGTGACCTTCTAAAGGTGGCTACCTTGAATATCCATTGCCGCCTTGACCACTTCAATCATTTTTGTGTGAAAAGAAAGATCGTCTCCTATTACTTCCTCCTGATGATGTCTCCTCTGGCCCGATCTTACTGGTTGGTGTGTCTGACAGCTCATCCTCCATTTGATTAGTAACATTTGACGTCATTTAATCGGTAATCGTTATGATTATCTATGATCGTTATACACAAGTTCTAAATTAGACTCCGTATGGAATGCATAAACACGAAATTTCATAAAATGCTTAAATTGATAGTGCATCCCTAAAACAACTTGCATGTAAAACCACATCTCATTTTATATTTGTCGAAATAAGCTCACATTTTTTATTTTTGAAAATGAAATATAAAAAACACTTTTGAATCCTACTTCTCATTCTCGCATTGTCCCCTAATGTAAGTAAAATACATTTTCCACAAAAATTTGATAAAAAACGAAACCTCAAATTATTTTCCATTCGAAATTGAAAGTTAAATAAATTATGGAAAGTGAATTTATTTTTTCAAAAACGTCAATTTAATTTAAGTTTCTACATATAAGGGAAAGTTAATTTCTTACCAAATTATTCTTCAATTTTATTTAAATTGTAAAAAAAATGTGTGAAAGTGAATTTTTTATCCTAACTTTATAATTTATTTAAATTGCTAAGAAGAAGAGAAATTGATTAAAATGAGAGATAGTGAATTTTTTTTAGCAAATTCTTAAATTTCAGTTAAATTGTTAAATGTGAGGGAAATTGATTTTTTTTTTTCCAAATTCTTCTACTTTATTTAAATTGCTAAAAAGGATTACACATGGAAGATGCATTCAACACAAATGAACTAACATCGTATTTCAGAATAATAGAATCATGGTCTTAATGTGCAACACAATAAATGTGCACAAGGAAAATACATAAAGAAAAAAGTCCAAGAATAATGTCCATGAACAAACAATCTCTAATGTCCCAAAGTTAGTATACCAAGCTTAAAGTGATTTTCAATGGGATGCTTTAAAACCAAAGTCATAGGAGCCCATCACTTCCTTGAACTTTTCCTATGTAGGACAAACTCACTTAATATTTTGCCAAAAAAACAAATTCCACCTTCTGATTACCTGAAACGAGGAATAGGGCGGGGACGGGGATGTAAAATCCCCATAGGGACAGAGAATGCATCTCCAACCCTACCCCGCCCCATTGTCATCCCTCAGGGGCGGATTTATGAAGGGGCCAGGGGGTGCCCCTGAAATTATAGATTATATATATATGTATAGGATTTTTCACTTAATTTATTAAAGTTTCTCTTTGGTCTGGTGGTTAGAGGGGGCAAGCTTTTGCATTCAATTCTCATTAAACGTAAGTTTTGAATATACTTTTATTTAACTTTTTCTTTACCCACACATACTCTTGCTTTACTTGTTCTAATTTCCAAATTTTTAAATTCCAATATATTTATATATATTATATTAATTCTTAGTAAATTAGATAAAGTTTCACTCTTTGCATATATATTTAGGTGTTGATAATTCTAGTTAATTTTGTAATTAATATTACTTAATCTAAATATTAAATATCAACACATTTAAAATTATATTTATATGAAAGTTAAATTGCAAGTTTAGTTCCTAAATTTTTATAATTTGTGTTTAATATGTCTTAAAATATCAATTTTATGTCTAATAAGTTTTTAAACTTTAAAATTAAATGTCTAATAGATTCATGAACTTTCAATTTTGTAACTAACAGGTCTAAAATATATTTAAAAGAAATTAAAGTAATTGTTTTATTAAACATAAAATTTAATTTTGCATCTATTTGAACTTTGAATTTCAATTTTGTAACTAATATATACATTAATTTTAAAAAATGTCACATAAATTGAGAACTTATTAGACACAAAATTAAACTCTATGTCTTATAGAACATTTAATTTAGGGAAAATACACTTTTGGTCCCTGAGGTTTGGGTTAAGTGACACTTTGGTCCCTGAGTTTTCAAACTCAACAAAAATACCCCTGAGGTTTGAGATAAGTAACACTTTGGTCCCTGCCGTCCATTTTGCCGTTAAACCCTAACGGTAAGCTGACGTGACATTATTATTTTAATTAAAAAAATGAATTTTTGATTTTTTAAATAAAAATATATAAAAATATTAAAAATATTATTATTTTTTTATTATTTTTTAAATTTTCTCTCTTTCTTCTTCATCTTCTTCCTTCTCATCTTCTTCCTTCCCCCTCCCATCTTCTTCCTTCCCCCTCCCATCTTCTTCAGTTCCGGTGGCCGGCCGCCGCCGGCTGTCAGCGAACGACGTCGGCAGCGGCGGTCACCAGAATTTTTTTTCTTCTTCTTCTCTTCTTCTCTTCTTCCCTTCTTCTTCTTCTTTCTCTTACTTTTTCTGTTTTTTTTTTTTAAAAAGGGAATTTCGGAGGAGGAGGAGCTCCTCCTCCCCTTCCCGTTTCAGATCTGAAATGGGAAGGGGAGGAGGAGCTCCTCCTCCCTCGCTGAGAAGTACATCCAGCCGAAGCTCTACGCTGCTGCCTTCCAGTCTCCTTCGCCGCCGCCCTTGGCCAACGTCATGCCTCGCCTTCCCGTACCCGACGTCGATCCGGTCCTCTCGCTCAGATCCGTCAGCTCCACGACGTCGTCTTCCACCGTCCTCCCTCTGTGGATGAACGTCAACTCCACCAGCACCGCTTCCTCTTCCACCTCGTCGACCACGCCCTTGCCGTCGATGAGCCTCACGCTAACTCCCTCCGAACCGGCCGCTCTCGACTCGGAAGAAGGTCGCCCTCGCCGTTGTTCAGCAATCGAAGCCCTAGTCTAGTACGCTATAAGGAGCTGGAAGAAGGCCGACAGAGTTGGCTTTAGCACAAGAAGGAGGCGACATGGCGACTGAATCGATTAGAGCAACAGCTCGAGTCAGAGAAAGCGAGGAAGAAGAGAGAGAAAATGGAGGAGATGGAAGCGAAGATAAGCTGAGAGAGGAAGAAACAGTGGAAAGAGGGGAGGAAGAAGAAAAAGAAGAAGAAGAAAGAAAAAAAAAAAGTCGCCGCCAGCCAAAGATAGGAAGAAGAAGAAAGAGGAAGAGGATGAGGAAGGAGAAGAGAGAGGGAGAAATAATAAATAATAATAAAAATAATATTATTTTATTATTTTAATATTTTTATTTAAAAAATTAAAAAAAATATTATTTTTATTAAAAATAATAGTGTCACGTCAGCAACCGTTAAAATTTAACAGAAAAGTTGACGGTAGGGACCAAAGTGCTCCTTATCTCAAACCTCAGGGGTATTTTTGTTGAGTTTGAAAACTCGGGGACCAAAGTGTCACTTAACCCAAACCTCAAGGACCAAAAATGTATTTTTCCCTTTAATTTATAAACATTTTGAATATGTCAAAGATCTATTAGATATACAATTGACTAATAGACATTTTTTTAAAAAAAAAAATCAGGGACCTATTAGACACTTTTTAAAGTTCAAAGACTATATAGACACGAATATAAAATTTCACAGACTAAACTAAAAAACTTGCATTAAGTGGGCTTTGAACACCAGATTAGTGAGTAAAAGAATCAATTCCCATGACCCCTACCAACAAGCCAAGGAACAATTTTGGTTGATATATATATATATATATATATATATATAATCAAGGAGAAATAGAACATTATTAGATATGGTTTGATCAATGATGAGCTATGCTCAGTTGTCTAACTTGTTTTGAGATTATTCAATAAAGACTGTAGTTTATATTCTAAATTTGGTTCCCTCAAAGAGTGTTTCTCAAACACCATTTTGAGCTCTGGACAAGGCGTAAAGCGAGTTTACATCATTTCAGAATTTGGAGATGTCCTGGATTGGTGCTAGAGACAAACCCGAAGAAATTGAAACCTCGTTCTTCCACGACGCTAAACCACTTCCGTAGGAAAAGCAGCCAGGGTCGAACACAGGGAAGAAAGTCCTAGTAGGATTTAAGCTTTTGTGCAAGAACACAAATAGGGGGTTTTGAAAATATTTTCTAACAAATAATTAAAAAGAATGAAAATTTTGGTGAAATTTTAAATTTTAATATGGGATGACATTTTTGTAATTATGTGTTCTTTTAAGCCAAGCCACTTAACCCTAAAATTTCCCCCACTTATATCAGTCACACGCATCCCAAGAAGAGCCATCTAAGCCATCATCTTCTTCCCTTATTCTCCATTCACGATGTTGAGCCCTTCTTTCCCTATCTTCTTGAGTTTTTCTTCTTCTTCTTCATTGCCCCTTACCAAGTCGTGACCACAGTCTTCTTCAGCGCCAACGAGCGTCTCCAGCAAGCGTAGCGGCGACGACGGTTTCAAGCAGCTCCATCGTCGGCCAGCGCCTCCCTCGGGTCATCGTCGCCGACGTCTTCTTCCTCAAGCAGTTTAATCGCGTGGTCGTCGTGATTCTGACAGTAGCAGGCGGTTTCGGCTGTAGTGGGGGCGTGGGTGTTGATTGTGCGGCGTGGGTCTCGGCAGAAGGGCTATTTCCGACGAGTTTTACGATGTTTTTCGACGAGCAACAATTCGATCTAAGCGAACAACTATGATTTTTGGGCGTTTAAGATGTTTTTCCAGCTTGTTCAACCTTGGGTAAGTTGGTTGAAGTGTTTAATTGTCTGGTTTTAACATTTAATTGATTACCCATTGAAGTTTAGCCTTTGAATCAAGGTTTTCCAAGTTGTTGGAGTCGAACTAACGGAATTGGACTTACTTTGTTACCCGACCAGCAACTGTAGGTGACGTTTTAAGCGGGATTTTGAGTGATTCCGATAATGGGTAAGTTAGATTAAAGGTTGTCTTGCTTGATTTTAGTTTTTAGTTTAATACCCATCCATTGATTAGTTCGTTCGGTAAGTTCTTGCTTAAATTCCGGAAAAAATCTTGAATGGGTAATTGAGATTCAAGTTTATTAGGTTGGATTTTAAGGTTTAATTGAATACCCATTAATTTTGGTTATTGTTTTCAAGGTACCCATAGCGATAGGAGGTTGGATTTTGGTATTAGAGTGAAATTGGAACTCTCGACTCGCAAGCTAAAGGTTTATTTGGCTTGCCAAAGTCTTTGAATCAAGAAGTTTTGAAAAGGATTAATTTGGGGTTAATTAAGCCAAGGTAAGTGGCTTTACTGTTGAAATTTTTAAATTGGGTGCGCGTTGTTTGATTTTCCAAAATTCTTGTGCTTTATGAATTGTTTGATTATGTTTCCGTTTATGAAAATTATTGAAAACATGAAATTTATTGTTATTGTTTGCAATCGTTAATGGTTGTAATATTGAGTTGGTGTGGTCTCTCAAAATTCCATTAAAGGAATGAGTTTAAATTATTTATGAGATTTATAAGTGTACATGAAATTGATGTACATTTAGAGATTTATAAGTGTACATGAAATTGATGTGCACAGGACTTAGGGACATGAAATTGATGTACCTAAGTCGGGGTTTGTGAAATTGACGACCTCGAGGTTTCGTGAAATTAATGGCCTCCGTAGATGTGTCTCGGATATGCATGAAATTGATGTATATCCTCTCTCATTAGTAAGTTTAAAATAAAGTTTAGAGCCACAAAAAAAATATTTGTTGTTGATTTTTAAAATGCTTTTAAAGCGTGACCCAACCTCAATAGTAGGATCACTTACTGAGTATTTAAAATACTCATTCTTTTCAAAAATATTTTTTTTCTGGTAAAGGCAAGAGCAGATGAAAGGCGATTGATGAGAATCCGATAGACAGTCATGAGAGGACCTGAATTTTATATTTTTCTTCCGCTTTAAGAACTCTGTTGTACTTTATTGATTTATAAATTTGTTTGAGAAATTTTCTAGAGGTCATGTACATTTATATTTTAGAAATTATTTAAAACTTTTAAAATTTAGGGATCCCGAATAAAAGCTTTGTTTTAAATTTTTTACTTAAATTAGTGTTTTATATTTTTAAATGTTTTTATTTAAAAAAGACCTTCAAAGCATGCATTATCGTAACGATCCCGAAAATATTATTTAAGAAGTCGGGTCGTTACACCTCGTTCTTCCATGACGCTAAACCACTTCCGTAGTAAAAGCAGCCAAGGTCGAACACAGGGAAGAGAGTCCTAGTAGGATTTAAGCTTTTGTGCAAGAACACAAACATGGGGTTTTGAAAATATTTTCTAACAAATAATTAAAAAGACGGGGTCGCACCAATTGTAGGGTTAAATCCCTTACACAACGGAAGACAATCAGATGACCAAACTCAACTTTATTTTAATTCCAATTAAAATACCAATACCTTGGCAATTAATACAATACAGAGAAACAACTTTCGGTAAGATATTTGAAGAATCCACAACTCTTGCTACAAACCATTGTCTTCACCGACAATCATAATTCTCAACTCAGAGAACTATAACCTACCCCACCATATAGAGTAGACCACTTGGAATGTCACTGATAACTCTCCAAAAGGGAGTTATTTAGGCCTTATTTCTATAGGGATTTGTGTGTCTTTTGTGCTAAATATGGTTGCTTTTAGATAGATAATATATGTTTTAACCCATTTGGAAGAATGGATACTTTGGAAGTTATTTTGTGCAAAATGTATTGCTGAGCAACTAGAGGGAGCAAAATCTGTGCTGGAGCAAAGCGAGGAGCAAAACTGCCACGTCATAGCTCGTTAGCCAATTTAATGAACTGAATTCTGTTAAGTTATTCTCGGGATAAAGGAGCAAGGAGAGCCGTCCACGTGTCTAGGTCAACCTAATTCAAGCCTCCTATCACTCTATAAAAGGAGATAGCCGCCCAAGTCAAACTCATTCCATCCTTGGGAGGAACATTCCACTCTTGGAAAGTTTACTTCCACCTTTGGGAGCCGATTAGCGAAGAGAGATTAGAGACCATCAAGAAGACCATCAATTGCAAGCTGATCAAGGAAATTAATCTTTTCTTGTATTACCTTGTAGTTATGGATATGCTTACTCAGATTGTAACGTGTGTCTCTATGCATTTTATGAACTAAGTAGCTTTAGGCGTTGGTTAGGGAACATGTGATTGTCGTGCTTAATTTCTAGTAATAAATATTGATTTAATGCATATTGGTTAATTGTTGTGCTCATTTATATTTTGTGCCTGGCCAGCCGGTATGAATACCTCTCTCTAGTTTCAGGGATGATTTAGGGAGTGTGTGACATTTAATCACACTAGATCATTGTGTATTGGTGAACGCCAGTGACTGAGCTAGGGATAGCCAGTTGCCTAGTGCTTGATCGGTAGTACTTCATTGGAGTTGAAACACATTCTAAAAAATCTGGAGTTCCGAGAGGAATCTGTTAATAAGACTGCGAGAGTTTTGCATGATCAATAATATTACTAGAGCATCTTTTAAAACAATTGCTAAATCCTGACCAGCGTCTGTTTCTAATCTGTCTGCCTATTTGTTTACTTTTTGTTCTGTCATTTCTTTTGCTTCAGCATTCTATAAAAACCAATCATTTTTACCATCTTTGAAACCACTGAAAAACTAAGCAAAATAGATAAAGTGAGAATTATTCAAGGCCCGCAGATTCGATAAATACTTATTACTTGTTGCAGACTGTGTATACTTGCACAGAGTTCTAGAGTCTTTTTATATCTCATTTTTACTCACTCTGGAAACCCAACAGTCACCTTCCAAGAATTTTCTTCTTTGTCACATGTCGATAAATCCTGCTGAAATTTATGGTGCAACTTCTACCTACATGGCTCGCCGGGAAGTTCTTCGGCCATCGACATAACTTCCAGCACACACCTTGCATAACTGCCAAGCCAATGCCCGTGTGCAAACTTGTGGAACCGCTAACACCACATCCTCTATCATGGTAAAGCGGGCATACCATGAGGATGAATTATGTCTTTTTCTTCAGAGGATTTCACTATCTCCCCTGACGAGAGAGACAACGTCAGCATCCGACCCAGAGCCATTTGACGAACCTGCTATGTTAGGACAACCCTTTTTCATTTTTGCAGACTGTTCGCATTCCCAACAACCTTTCTTATGCATGGAATTTTTCTTCTTCTTCCAATTGCTAGCTACTAGTGTTGAATCCTCCTGTGAAATACGCCCTTCATTCTTCAGCCTTCTTTACTCTGATAATAATTTACTAGTAACATCAACAAAACTTAAAGTTTCATTCACATACATCAAGATTGGCTTCATGTGTTCATATGAAGTTGGAAGTGATAAGATAAGCATGAGTGCCTTATTCTAATCCTATATCTTAACTTCTATCACCTCCAGCTCCGAAATGATGCCATTGAGAACACTCATATGTACCTTCCTCCATTCGCAGCGTTGATTGCACTTGCAGCTCTCAAATCCATTTCCTCCCAATCTTCATCACTCAGTTGGACTTCTTCGAACCTTTGCTAGAACCACCACTGGATTCTACTGGTCCACCGTCACCGCTTAATCTTTCAAAAGCACCATTGCTTGGTCTTCCCTTCAAAGCCTTGTGTAATCCAGATTGTATCAGCACATCCTTGACTTGCACTTGCCACAAGCCGAAGTTCATCCTTCCATCAAATTTCTCCACATCAATCTTCACTAGACTCGTGAAGCTTGACATATCTGCTTCACTCCTAGCTAATCTGCAAATAGTGAACAACCCACACTATTCACAACACCCAACCTTATTTCTAGAAATCTTTTCTGATGTGGAAGGTCAGACAATGCTACAACCACAGAGCATACTCAAAAATCAAGAAGCTACAAACCTAAAGCTCTGCTACCACTTGTTGGGAAAAAAAACTCTCAATTCTACCAAAGGAATAAGTAGAAAAATAACAGAGAAATTAAAATAAAGCAACAAAATAAGAAACACAAGAGTTTACGTGAAAACTCCAAAACGGAGAAAAAACCACGACCCACAGAAAGAAATTCACTATGTGAAAAGTTGTAAACTCTCTCGAAGCTTTATACCACTCACACTAATAGAGTTAGTATACCAAGCTTAAAGTGATTCTAAATGAGATGCTTTAAAACCAAAGTCATAGGCTCCTTTTATAGTATTTGGAGGCCGTCACTTCCTTGGACTTTTTCGATGTGGGACAAACTCACATCTAATATTTTGCCAACAACCTAACAGATGGACGGAGGAGTCACACTCGAAGATAAACAACAACAAACACCCATTCTTATTTCTCTAATTCTTTTGAAATGAAAAATCCATTCCCCAAATTTGTTTTAAATAAAAAACTCATTTTTTTTTTTCAAAACCAAACTCCATCTTGTTTGGATTCTCCAACGATAAAGAAAGTAAAACACAATATGAAAACAATATGAAAGCAGAGGGTTTTGAAAAAAATATATATTTTTTTTAAAATAAAACGATTCATAAAAACTAAACAGAATCACAACCACCCTCAATAAATGGAGGGAAAATACAGTTGGGGATGTTTGGGGCCCAGAAATCGCACCCAATCTCCCTATCGACCAAAAACCTACGATCAAAATCGATCCCAAAATCACGATTACAAGCCAAATTGGCAACACAGTGCGCTACAGTGTTCAAAATCCTGCTACAATGACAGAATGAGGCTCCCGACAACTTCGAGGCCATGGCGGAGATGGCGCTCGTGATAGTTTTCAAGTCCGAGAGGTCTACCGAAGTTTCATTCAGAAGGCTGATCACCTCGAGGGCGTCTGACTCGATCTCCAGGTGAATGTTTCTTCGAATACAGGTATCAGAAACGACCTTAAGGCCTTCGAAAATTGCTTCAGCTTCCAGCATATTGATTGGCCAATTTTTCTTAATCGATTTCATTCCAAGACAGATTGTGGATCCATTTAAGTCGCGGACTATCCATCCTAATCCTCCACGCTTCTCCTTCTCGATCCAGGCGGCATCCGAGTTCATCTTCCAACGGTTGCTTTGCAGCTTCTTCCACGATCCATGACTCGCTTGGCTCCTCGATCTTCTTGGTTGTTGAAGAATTTGGTGAGTCTTCTCCCATTCTTTGATCTTTGATTCCACCAGATTGAGAATGAAATCTTCTGCTGGCTTTGAGTTTGAGTGAATTATATGATTTCTATAGAACCATAGGCACCACAGAATTATCACCCCTTTCGAAAGCTCCTCCTTATCTAGAGATTTCGTCATCCATCGCCAAATATCCTTAGGATTATGCTCCCCCTGCATAACCAAAAAGGAGCGATAAGGAATTTAGGAATAAAAATTTGCGAAATTCTTGACAGAGACTTGCATTCCCACATTAGGTGGAATGTTGTCTCTCTTTTTACCCCACAGATAGGACACCAAGGGTTCACATCGATCCCTTTAACTTGAATGTTAGATCTAGATGGGATTATATCATTAATAATCTTCCATCCACACACTTTCATTCTAGGGATGACATCCGTAGCCCAAAGGCTTTTCCAAAGTTTGTGGTCCTTGCTTGGGTCCGATTGGGAAGGGTCTTGATTGATGCTTTTGTTGGTGGCTAAATGGTAGGCACTTTTGACCGAGAATCTCACTTTTTTGTCCGGGAACCATATGATCTCATCATGAATGTCTCTGCCTCCGGTTGGCATGTTCATGATGTCTTCAACATCTTGTCGGGAGAAGGATTGGCATATGAACCCCTCATTCCACTTGTTATCTTCTAGGAGAAGCCTATCAACTTTGTATCCTTTTAGAGAGTCGGTCGTCAGCAGCGGTTTTTGAGATCCTTCACGGCTTATCCAAGGGCCATTTTCAATGTCAATGCACCTCCCGTTTCCCACCCTCAATTTGTATCCTTTCTTGAAAAGTTCTCGACCCCAGCATATACTCCTCCAAGAGTGGGAAGGGGAGTTTCCAATCTGGGCTTCGAGGAAGTTACCATCTTTGAAATATCTTCCTCTAAGGATCTTGTAAAGGAGGTTGTTCGGGTTTTTGAGAATTCTCCAGCTTTGCTTGGCCAACATAGCTTGGCTAAAAGTTGTGATATGTCTGAAACCCATCCCCCCTCGGTCTTTTGATTGACACATGTTTTTCCAGCTCATCCAATGACATTTGTTTCTTGACCCCACCTCTCTCCACCAGAAACGAGCGCATAACCTATCAATTTCAGAGCAGAAAAAATGTTTTTTTGATCCAAGGATATTTGGGTAATTTGATAACCTATGATGTCATGAGGATGGTAGAATAAACTAATTTTTTTAAAATTAGGTAAATCGTGAAAACCTAAAAACTCTATTTAGAATTAGCAATTTCTCCGATTCCTCTCTTTCTCCTTCTTCGGTTTCCATTTCTTTTTCTCCCTTCACTCCTTCCCCTGGTGGTTGGCTCCTAGGGCTTTGATTTCAGCTTTCTCCTCCTCTCAAGCACACGAAAGGTATTCTCTCCTCAATATGTTTCGATTTTGGACTCTACTTCTCTTTGATTTTGGGTCTGTGTTCTGTTTCGCTGGTTGATTTGGCTCTGTTTGCTGTATTATTCAGCTGTAAATTCTCTTTGGTTATGTGTTTTGGGTGCATTCTCTTTGATTTTGGGTCTGTATTCTGTTTCGCTGGTTGATTTAAGTGGGAATTTCGGAAGACACAAATATATGGTTGGTGATTTGCATTGAGGACAAGGAATGGAGAAGGATCCATTCGTAGGGGAGGAGGAGAAAGGGCGATTAGTGATGGAAATTGCAGTAAAAGGGGGGTTTGAGAGGCAAGTGGTGAAATGAAGAAGATGTTGACTGAGAAAAAGAGATTGGGGATTTTCAAAGAGGCGTTGAGCGAATTTGAGCAGATCTATGATGAGCTTTGTGGAACTTAAGTGGTTTTGGTTTCTTCCAGCAGGAAGATGGAGGAAGAGGAGTTGCTTGGGATTGCGAAGAATGTGCATAGGATCAGTGGAGCTGTGAAAGTGGGTCAGAAGCTTCTTTCATGGCGGGTTCATGGTGTAGATAAATCTCGCTGGCTATGAAGATTGTAATTCATGAACGATTGCAGAAAGCTTTCAGAACGTTGTTTTGTTGTTGTGTTGTTGAAACTTGAAACTTCCATGCCCAATGAAAGTTCTTTGCATAATTATAACTTTCATACTATAGAGAACATCTTATCTAAAAAAATACTATAGAGAGAAAAAATATCCAAAACCAATTCAATTATCATTTTGATTAGTTCTTGTGACATGAGTTTAAGTTTCAATTTAGTGAGTTTAACTTCCAAAAGGTTGAATATTTGAATCCTCACTACATGTTATGAAACTAAAAGGAAATTGTTATCTATAATTTTTAAAGTTGCATCATAGTCTCTTAGTTAAATCTAAGTAATATTTTAAGTTAAATCAAGTTTGTTCTGATCACTTATTTAGTCCAGTAAGCCCTTCCAGATGTTAAATTTTGACCAAGTTTTTGTGTGTGATGAGGAAAATTACGTTCTGCTGGTAATTTGCTGCAATTTCTGTATGATATTTTTGGATTTTTCTTGTGTTGAGAGGGGAAATACTAATGGATTCAGTTTCCATTTGGGTTGGAAAGGATCAGTTTCTTTTTTGTGTTAGATCTATGTAGTTTCTTTAAGCTTGAAAGGTTGTTATTCTGCTAGATTTTCCTTTTGGAGTTTATGGAATAGTTTTGCTTTCTCATGTTTAGAGCAAGTAGGTTACAACTAAAGATGAAAATAAAGAGTTTGATTGAGATTCTTTTCTGTAGACCTAGCAAGTCTTATTATCATTAATAATATTCAAGTTAGGTCTGAGAAACTTTTTTTAAAATTCTCCACATGAGTGTACAAGTAAATAAACATCCTATAGAAACTTCGACTTGAAGCACATCCAATGCTTCTCGTTTTTAGTCTTATTGTCTTATTAAATAGTCTTATTGTCTTCTTAATTCTTATATACATTCTAGATGTCACAAAAATCATAAAAAAAAGTATTGTGTTGGTGAGGTTGTTGAAACAGATGGATTGAAAAGTGAGGGACTATGGCCGAACAAGAATGTGACTCTATACGACATTTTAAGGATAAATACAATTTTATTATTGCTCTTAGTTTTGTGTAATGTAAACTTTTGATAATTGCTTTTTATATATTTTAATGCATTTTATATCTTTTTTATATTATATAACTAAATTCTATTTAAACTATAAAAAGGGGAAAAAATAGAAAAAGAAACATCAAACAAGTTTCTGTTTTTGTTTCCTTTTTTTAAATCAACAAGAAAAAAATAGTTATCAAACATATTCCTGTTTATAGGTTTAAAAAAAACGGAAACAAGAAACAGGGAACAAAAAAACAAGACATGTGGACGTTATCAAACGGGATCTAAAAGTTAACTTGGCCCTAAAAGGCATATGAAAGACTAAAAGAAATGGCTTGCTGCTCCTCATTGCTTTGCCATAAGCACGTTTCATTTTCAATTCTAAAATTACATATTTTTATCTATTCTGAAGTATTAAGTATGTTGATAAATGCACGTACATTAAAAATATGTATCTCCAACGTGTCTCTTTCCTGCTTACTTAGAAACTGATGGGTTGTCATGTTCGTCTTCATCTTCATGTTTGTGTCTGTGTTGGTGTCCATTTCGCGTGTCATATTTGTGTCTTGTGTTCGTGCTCCTTAGTAACTTTATCATCCCCTATTCCTGGCTATTTTGATTTGATTCTTTTACTTATCTTAATAAAGTACACATATAAGATAGATGTAGCTGTTCAGAAAAAAACAAAAAATAAGATAGATGTAGCTGGTGGAAGGATACGAGCTTTTGGTTCAATTTGGATGCAGTTTGATGTAATTCTATGTATAATGGTTCATTTGACTTGGAACATACTAATCAATTGCAGTTAGAAGATGGCGGCAAAATACATAGTAGGTTCTTTACTTGGAGCATCTGCAGTTGCCTATATTGTTGACCATCTTATTGCTGACAAGAAAATATTTGGAGGTGATTATTGGTCGTCATCATTTGACTTTGTAGTTTCTTCATGTGCTACCATTGCTCTACTGTCATAACTTTTTATTTCAAATGAATTTCGTGTTCAGGAACAACCCCAAGTACTGTTTCAAACAGCGAGTGGTGGGAAGAAACTGACAAGAAATTCCAAGCATGGCCTCGCACTGCCGGTCCACCTGTGGTTATGAACCCCATCAGTCGCCAGAATTTCATCGTCAAAACCCGCTCTGAAGCTTAAATGTTACTTTGTTTGTCAATTTGTACACTTTTGATTGAATCATTCTGCTTTGAAAGTACTTCCTAGTCATTAAGCAGTTCTAATCTGCCTTCATGTTTTGAGTGGGGAACTTGAAGCAATTCTTGTTGTTTTGATAGTCATTCTTATTTCCTGTTCAAGTTGCATCTGTATTGTTGATGGTATCAGGATGGTGAATCTAAATAAATGCAGTGAAAAATTTTCCCCCTCATTTCTTCTTTCAACAATGAAGAAGGTTAAATTACAAATATGGTTCGAATGATTTTGGAAAAAGTTAGAATTTAGTTCCTAGTCATAAATTGTACCTACTCGTTAGAACTCAACCAGTCACTAATGGATTGAGTGCATGGTAGGATAATCAACTACCACATACTCAATTCATTAGTGTTTTCGAACGGTAGGGACTATTTATGAGGGATTCTAACTTTTAGAATCAAATGGACTAAATTCTAACTTTTTTCAAATCATAGGATCCATTTGTAATTTAACCTACTTTGATTTATGAGATTACCAAGTCTTCCATTACTTCAGGCACTTGCCTTTTTGGTATGGGATTATTTCTTCTCAAGTTAGGTCTGTCTTTTGCTGAAACCACAATTACTTTGTTAACTCCCACAAGGGGATTAACTTTCTATCATTGATGGCAGGCTTATTCTTAGCAGAAACTTATTACTTAACATTTTGGGTTGGATTTCTTAAAAATGAATATTATATTTTTGGTTTAAATGTTGTTTTGGTTTATGAACGTTCCTGCTTATTTTTGGTTTAGCTAATAATTGGGCGATTTTGTTGCTTTCCCTGTGGCATTCTGCAAACGAAGCAACTCCCAGCAACGAAGCTTCTTCCTCAATCACCTCTACCATGTTCTTTGTCTCTTGACAACTATTAAGGAGTCGTATTCGACCAGGAGGGGCCTTCGTGGTAATGCCGAATGGAGCTCAACTCCTCGAGGTTTGCTTTGGCTTCAAAAACTTTAACTGGTCATTTTCTATGAATAACACGACATCTGACGTAGATCAGAGACCCTTGAGAGTCACGAACATCCAAGCCCTCCTCTGCTCCGAGCTCCGAACCAAGATGAAGAAATGGCTTCACTTCAGCAAAGTTAACAAAGATTCCATTAATGGATTTATACTATTGTTAATAATTATTCAAAAATGAATGGTAAAAATTTAATGATTATTTACACAAAGCTCAATAACCTTATTTTTTTTATAATTTTTTTTTTGAAAATAAGTTCAATAACCACATTTAAAGTTTATTATCAAAATTTAACAGAAATTATAGCGAATGAGTTTATTTAACCTATTAATTATATTTTTGTCATAATTTTTTGATTTTCTCATTTGTAGGATTTCATGCATTTATTTCAATTTCTTTCTTCTCCAATTGTCCTTATTTAATTATATAATTATAATAAATATTTTTTTTTTCACATGGCAGCTGGCTACCCAAGATGGAAAATGTTTTTTTAAATTTAATTATAGATATTCTTATAAATATCAATATCAATTTATTCCTTTTATGTAACAAATCATTATATTTATTTTCAATTTTTTTCCCACATCCAACTTTGGAATTCTTAAATTCCTTTTTTTGCTTTTGGCGTCTGCTTCTCGATTTGGCCGAGAAGATAATTCGATTTTCATATTTTTTCTTCTAAAAACTTTGATTCTGTAAAATTCTTCCCGTCCCAACATGAAATTTCTTTTCAAATTTCATTATTTTTCCCTCTGCTACAATTTTTCAACCAAGATTTGGTGTGTTAGGGGTGAATTTGGACCCTAGTTCTAAATAAAGTCAGAATTGTTATAGGTGATTTTGGACCACACAGAGGGACAAGGAGCTGAGGAGGACAATCGGGCAGAGGTAGGACCAAAAAGCCCGACCCAGAGGAAGACCGGACCAAAGGGTCGGGCCAAAATAACCCGACCCATATGGTCGGCCTCGGCAAAAGGCCGAGGCCGACCATTCGGCCCGTTTGCGCAGGCCGAGCCCGGTGGCCTATTTTCGGTCCCTGATGCCCCGAATCGCCCCAGTTTCGCCTGGTTCGTCCCGAAACACCATCGAATTCCTAAAAACCCTAGGAGGACAAACAAGTATAAAAGCCCCTCTTCACCACGGAAGAAGGGTTCCGAAACTCGATTCTTGACTCTCCCCTTTACTATCTGTAGCTTCTCCTCGGTTTTCTGACTTAGGCATCGGAGGCGGTGTGGCCTACACCACGCCGGTGTGCAGCGGTTTTTGCTGGTCTTGCAAGTCACGTCTTCCCCAGTTTCTACAAATTCACTGTTGGTGTCACGTGAAGGTCAGGTGAGTCTTCTGTCCAGATTTTGGCATCAACAAGAATAATAAGAGCCAAGAGGAGAAACTAGTCCACGGAGGCCTATTGGACCCGGATCAATCTCTAAGGCTATTCCCTCTCCTAAAAGGAAGGGGACCCTAATTTCAACTATAAATAGAAGAAACTAACCCCAAGGTTGGGGGACTGAACTCGATATTGATTCTTTCTTTTAATCTTCTTTCTAATTCTTTACTTGCCTCATTTATGATCTCCGAATTGAGTTAAGTTTTCTCTCCCAACTGACTTCAAGTTTCCCTTCAAACTTCAAGTTCCCCTTCAAACAAATTTACCGTTGAAGTCATGTGGGGACGAAAGACACAGATTTGTTTTGAATTTGAAACTACTACGATGTGACTTAGGGAAGATCCAAAATGCTCTGAATTCTCGAAGGCCTTATTGCATTTGACAAAGAGTGGAGTCTAAATATTTGTTTTTAAACCACGATTTATGATATACAGAAGGTATGTGCAACTTGCTGAGTCTTTGGCATATTATTCGAGTGTTGTTGCACATTTTTGGCAATTCCTTTTTGGTGCATCATATCAAGTATGCCATTATAAAATGTATTTTCTCTACAAAAGATATGATGTCCTAAACAACGAAATTATATGACTAATTGAAGAGATCGATTTTAGTTAGTTAGTATTTTGTAAGGCACAAGAGCTTCCATACAAACCTTTGTACTGATTCCATCTGGTAACTTGAAATCTGCAATCGATGACTTGTTTACTCTATTGAACAAGGTTCTGGTTTGCTATTTGATGGTGGTTAAATTTGAACTGAAATGACTTGTTTATTACACCAAATGAACATTGTGAAAGGTTCTGGTTGGCTCCTGGAACTGTTTTTATGTCACTGCTGGTCGAAGCCCTCTTCGGAGTCTTCGAGGGCGTTGCTCTCGTCATATTCACTGCTACGCCCGGAGTTTCCTCTTGTTATTTCCCCCAAATTCATAAGATTAGAAATATTGCTATTCAGAGTATAATTCTTGGTTATTTGAATTTCATTGGGAATTTTGATGAGACTTTTTTGTTAGCTTCCTCTTCTCGGATTATTGGATTTGCCAATATTTTCGCATCTACTACAATACAATCCAGGTATGTATTCATACCTCTCCTTGTGAAGGAGATTTAATACTCTTTCCAACTCTCCACACTTCTTAAACCTCCTCATAAGATTAGACGTGATTCTAATTAATTTTAGATTTGTGTTTGGTTAAATTATCAAATATCTAATCTAAAAAGTTGTTGTAGATTTAAACTTATCATATATATACATATATATGTAATTTGATTTAAATAAAAATATTTGATCGCAGGAGATTTGATTCTATTTTGATTCTATAGTGGTTGGTTTGATTTGGAATTATATTTTATTTGCTCTCTAAATTAGAATCTCAATTATAAATATTTTGCTGAGGATATTTTTATCAATTGATAATTCATATTTTTTGAATTTGCTTGAGTTGACTTGAATTGTAGATTTGATGTATCTACAATGTAACTTTAGAATCTCGGTTACATATTTTAAAGAGAATATTTGTGTCAATTGATAATTCATACTTAATCAATAAAAAAAAAATCATTTGACCATTTATTCAATAAATAAATAGACCGACCAGTCATATTTCAAACCACACAATTAAATTTTTTCAGTCATGTCTTATAAAATTACCTGGACTAAATCAAAAGTCGAAATTAAGTCAACTATATGAAACAAGTTAGTTATTTACTAGCACATAAATTGTTCTATGACATCCTTCATATTACAAAGTTTTTATTTCTAATTTTGAGTTCAACAATATGGAGTGAGAAATTCAAGTGGTTTGAAGATAGCTCATATTAACCCAACAAAGGTATTTACCGCTTCATAAGGCTTAACATTCTGGGTATGCTCTCTACCTACCCCTATTTATTAAATGTCTATTACTCAATTCGTAATTACGAATTCTAATATATTTTTTGCCTTATGCGTTTCCATTGATTTATTAACTATTCATAAGTTGCAAGATACTCATAACATACTTATGTTTTCAATCAATGATTAGTCTTTTCCCCATATCTACATAATGTTATCTACTAACGTTATTTCCTGAGGGTCATGACATGCAGAAAGCCCGAGTAGCTGAGCCAAAAAAATGTCCTTGGCGGAGTGGAAACCTCGATACTCCCCAAGGCAATCGATAGGCGAAAATGTCCTTGGTAGAGTGGAAACCTTGATACTCTCCTATTGGGTTTTATGTCCTAAAACTCGTAGATAGTGAATGTTAACGAATTATACACTTGTATCAATAAAGTGTTATTGTTAATTTAAGTCTAAAATTGCACTATATGACCCAAATCTAATAAACTATGTAACTTGAACTAGTATGTGGGGACATACGGGGATCAATGTTCAAGTAACAACCTAAAAGGTCTATAGTACAGGGATAAAGTTGGGTACCTTATCCTGGTAACACTATGTGATACGACCCGCTTTGTATTTGATACAGACGTATTGATCCAAGACGTCCATATAGGAGACATGCGAGCGAGGGTATCCTATGCAATGAGTTTGCATAAGATCGGACCACGAAATAGTAAAACACTAGATATAACACCGTTAACTAATTAGGTTACTGTTTCAATAGGATGACCTAGGTAACTCAGTCTTAATCCTAAGTGTGTAATGAACTCCTTTTCAAGAGGGATTGTCCTTTGATTAGTATGGGTGAGAGTGGCCTGCACGCCGACTCAATAAGCCTACCAAGATCGAGTGGGGGGCTGTGGACATGACAACACAAGATGAAATTCACTCATTCCCGCTTCTAGGAGAAGTAGATCAGTGTTCCCTTAAGTGGTGACTCCGGGTCTTGAACAAAGGGGTCCCGCCCTCTCACTGGCCCGAGAGGGACTTTCTGTTTACTAGTTGGACCATAAACATGTTGTTCATTAGAGGAGCACTGGTACTTAAGGAGCCAGAGGTAACTCAGGGGTAAAACGGTAATTTGACCTAGCTGAAGTTATGAACACTCGTGAAGGATTGACTTACCGTTATTGGTCAATATCCGTGGACACAAAAACATTCTTTAATGAGAAGAGTGCAGTTGTGGGTCGTTAATGGAGTGACCCACAGTTAATGAATATTGGTTAACTCGATTAATGAGTTTAGTCAGTTAACCTCATATCATTGGAGCTTCTGATCTGTAGGTCCATTAGGTTCCCCTGCTAGCTCGTAAAGAGTAATTGAGAACAATTTATCTTGAAAGAATTTGGATAGTTCAAATTCATCTTGGGAATCAAGTTAATTGTATGAGATACAATTAATATAATGTATAGGATACATTATAGTATAAAGTTTAATGTGAGATTAAACTTTATTAAATTGAGAGAATAATATATTTGAAGGAGTTCAAATATATAATTAATTAATAAATTATTCAATTTAGTTTAAATTAGATGTGATTTAATTAAACTATATAATATATGAGAGATATATTAGAATATGATTCTAATATGTAATTAATTAAATATGGATGATATTTAATTTGTTATAATATTAATTAATTTTTGAATTAATTAATTGCTAAATTTAATTTAGTTAAATGTGATTTAATTAAATTAATATCTATAGATTAATTTTAATGTGAATTAGATTCATATTAAAACTATATGTTATATGAGAGATGAACATTTGAATATTGATTAACTAAATATGTGATATTTAATTGGTCAAATAATTAATTAATCGTGTAGCTTAATTAATTTAATTGAATGCAATTTAATTAATTTTAACCGAAACTATATATTATGTGAGAGTTGTGCATTTAATATGATTTAATGCACATATATATAATTAAATATGAGATGTTTAATTATATATAGTTAATTAATTAAATGATTTAATTAATTAATGTTAATTTAATTAATTTATATTATAATGTTTTTATATTATAATGAATTAATTAAATAACCAACTCCCCAATTGGGGGAGTGGTTATCAGCCTCACGTAGATTTGGGGTCATAGTGAATTACCCTCATTTTGCAGATCGCGTTTTGAAGTCGAGTCATTTTGGAATTAATTGGGCGTTCTTACTCTAATTTAAAAAATTAGAATTTAAGTTTAACCTTGGGTCATTAAATTATATTTCTATAATTTAGGGAAAAGAGATTTTCAATTAAATCTTTAATTCGTAAAGTTTGGGATATAAATTTAGATCTCTTATCCTCCAACCAAAATCTCAAATTAATTAGAAATTTCTTTGAATCCTTTTAGGAGTTTTAATTTCGGTTTTCAATTTAGGAAAGAAAAGAATTTTCGGTTTCCCTCTCATTATTTGTCATTCTTCTAATTTGGAGAATTAAAAGAAAGGAAAGAAAAAGAAAAGAAAAACAAACCCTAGCCTTCTTGCATCTTCTTCCTTTCCCATCTCTTTACGTCGTTCAGCTCCCCCGCGACCTTTTTCTTCATTCGGCAACAAACCCACAACACCAACTCGATCCCTGTTTTCGTTGACTTCACCGGCCAAACCCGCGGCGTATCTTCTCCGACATCTTCTCTCTTGCGTGTTTTCTGGCGAGCTTTGATTCTCAGCATCAATCCCGTGTGGCTGCAACCCGTGGGTGTTTTCCTCTCCTTCTTGCGCTCTACTATGTCTGAGCAGTAAGAACCCACGTCGTCGTTGCCCCCCTCTCGCGTGCCGTTGCTGTCGTCCTTCTGCGTGTAGCAGGATTCGTGAGACCCACGACAGATTAGAGTTTCAGCGGCACAATCAGTGGTGTTAGGCATGTTTTCTCCCTCCAGTTGGCTTCAATGTGTGAGTTTTAGCCCGATTCTTCTTCTTTTAAGCATTCAGTAAGCTTGGCTTAAGACCCACTCGATATTCTTCAAGTTTCAGCATGTACCCATGTAGTTTTAGTCCTCAAAGTCGTTCTAGACCTTGTCCCATGCTTAATCGACACTGATTTCAGAATACCCACTCGCTAATAGTCTTATATTGTTGAATGAAGCTTTGTTTGATTGTTGTGCAGTGGTGACTTGGGTTAAAAATTGTGTTGGGTTTTATGCCCTAAAACTCGTAGATAGTGAATGTAACTGTTGACCGAATATCAATGAAATAATATTGATATACTTTCCATTAAATGTTATTAGTTATTTTATATTTGTCTTTGCCTAAAATAACCCTAATCCAATAAACTAGACATCCTAGGCTGTAATATGAGTCTTGAACTATATGTAGCGACATATGAGGATCATTGTTCAAGAAACAACCTAAAGGGTCTATAGTATATGGATAAGACTGGGTGCCTTATCCTGGTGACACTATGGATGCGACCCACTTTGTATTTGATTCAAACTCTATGATCCAACGCGTTCGTGTAGGAGATATGCGAGTGGGGGTATCCTATGCAATGAGTTTGCATAAGACCGGACCACGAAATAGTAACCACTTATTATAACACCGTTAACTAGTTGGTTTTCTATTTCACTAGAACGACCTAGACAACTTGGTCTTAATCCTAAGTTGATTATGGACTCCTGCTCATGAGGGATTGTCCTTTGATTTGTATGGGTGAGAGTAGCCAATACGCTGACTTAATAAGCCTACCATTTCGGGGACAAGACCAAGTGGGGAGCTGAGAACATACTCATACAAGATAGAATTCACTCCTTCTCGACTTTAGGGAAGTAGATGAGTGTTCCCTTAAGCGATGACTCCGAGTCTTGAACAAATGGTCCTACCCTCTCAATGGCACGAGAGGATTTTCTGTTTGATGGTTGGACCACAAACAGGTTATTCATTAGAGGAGAACTGATACTTAAGGAAATAGAAGTAACCTAGGGGTAAAACGATAATTTGACCCAGCTGGTGTTACGGACACTCGTGAAGGACTAACTAGTCGTTATTGGTCTATATCCGTGGACACATAAAATATGTCTGGAGTGAGAAGAGTGCAATTGTGAGTCTATAGTGGAATGTACACACAGTTAACAAATATTTGATTAATTTGGTTAATGAGTTTGACCGATTAATCTCACATCGTTGGAGCTTCTGATCTGTAGGTTCATTAGGTCCCACTGGTAGCTCATAAAGTAATTTGAGGCAACTAAGTAATAAATGTAAATTGAAAGTGTTCAATTTACTAAGAGAAACAATATAATATATATTGATATATTATTATGAGAGAAATTGAAGAAATTCAAATATTAATATGAATTTGAGTCATATTAAATTTATGGAAGTTTGAAAGAGTTCAAATATGAATTAATTAATTATAAGGCCTAAAATCTATTTAGGCAATTAATTAATTCAAGGTCGGAAATTAAATATGTGATATTTAATTGGCGGTTAATTAATTAAAGAATTAATTAATCGGGAATTAATCAACTATGGAAATAATTAATCACTTATGGAAGTGATTAATCATTTATGGAAATGATCTAATCACTTATGGAAGTAATTAGTCATTTGTGAAAAAGATTAATCAATTATGGAATTGATTGATATCTTGGATTGATTAAATAAGGAATAAGATTGAATCAATTTTGGAAAATATTGATTTAATTGAATATTTTATTCATGGCCATTCTTCTATAAATAGAACATTAGACCTAATTGGTTTAGTAGCTATATTGCTCTTAGACTCACAAGACAAGCCCCTAGAATTCTCTCTAGCCTCCCTCTTAGAGAAAGACTCCCACAAGTCTTTGGCTTCCTAGACTTAGAGACATACCGGTGTAACCTCTGTGGTTATTGTGTCTTTGAAGAAAAAATTTCCAGCGAAGAAACTATAAGAAGGCTGCTGCATTTTTGTTTGTTGAAGCGTCGTTGGCGAAGAACGGTCAAGTCTACAATGAAGGTTTCTTTTTTGCCTATTCGTTTCGGTATTTTGATATTAATTAATATACGACGCAAGTTCCTTTCGATGTGTTTTCGCTGCGCCGGGGCTTTCATCCCCCTCACTTTTGTGCCATCTTGGACTCGAAATCATCCTTGTCTTGTGACCCATCATCCAGCTTACCTTAAACTTGAACACCCATTCCTAGGGACTCTAGATAAGTGATTTCAAATAACTTAGTTCACTGGACAGTAAGCGTTGGGACCATTTGGACGTTGAACGGTAAATTTCAGCACCATTTACCTTCCTTTATTATGTCTTTTTGGTGTTGGAAGTCGACTCCTAACCCTTAGAAGTTATTTCTTGTTGTTCGGGCTCTTTAGGCTCTTCCAGTTGGTTCTGTTGATCTTCAAGGATCGCTATAAGTAAGTGGAGTTCTACCTTTTGAGTTTGTTGCTTGTGTGCTAGCATGTTGTGTGTTATATCGATTTAGTTTTGTTATGTGCTTTGCTGACGTATTGATGTTCATGAATTATTGTGAATTTTGAGCATGTTGGACTGTTGTGGCATCTAATATATCAAACTGTTGTGCTGATGTATGTTAAGTTGTGGTGATGCGATGTTGCTGTGATAAGCTTCCATGTTGTGGTTGGTTGTAAAGTATGATCTTAATTATATGAGTGTATGCAATTGTTGCATGGATTAAAAGCATTGACATGAGTTAGAAAGCATGATGAGGTTGTGCATTTAGAATTGTGAGCATGTCATTGACATAAAGCATGGTCTAGAAGCATGATGAGTAGGATTCATGCATTCTAGTGAGATTGTAACGCCCCAAGCCCAGGATCCAGAATCCAGATTCGGCACCTCACGGTCCCGACATTCCCCTACATCCCCTACGGTCTGGCGACGTCACCATTCTTGTCTGAAACTGCTTCTAAGAGTGAAGACTGTCCCCACAAACCAACACGGGGTCCTTTTAGTATGTTTTTTCCTCACTCACATGCTTCCTAGGAAAATTCCTAGGAGGTCACCCAACATAAAACTTCTCCAAGCCAAGCATGCTTAACTTCAAAGTCCCTATGATTGAGCCACCGAAAAGGAAAATGCACCTTGTTGGTATAGGTAGTATCTATCAATTCTTTTAAGCTTATCTTGATCATGCTTTCATGTCCCCAGGATCACTCTCATTCGGATGTGATGATCTCGATTCATTCATGTACCCCTCCTAACCTGGGGCGTCACATGCCCACCAGCTTCTGCTTTGGTTCGTCCCCAAACCACATTCTACTGGGAGAGGTTCTGCTCTAATACCATTTGTAACGTCCTAGGCCCAGGATTCAGAGGACGAGGATTCAGAATCTGGATTCGGCACCTCACGACCCCGACATTCCCCTACATCCCCTACGGCCTGGCGATGTCACCATTCTTGTCTGAAACTGCTTCTAAGAGTGAAGACTATCCCCACAAACCAACACAGAGTCCTTTTAGCATGCTTTGTCCTCACTCACATGCTTCCTAGGAAAATTCCTAGGAGGTCACCCAACATAGAACTTCTCCAAGCCAAGCATGCTTAACTTCAAAGTTCCTATGATTGAGCCACCGAAAATGAAGGTGCACCTTGTTGGTATAGGTAGTATCTATCAATTCTTTTAAGCTTATCTTGATCATGCTTTCATGTCCCTAGGATCCCCTCTCATTCGGATGTGATCTCGGTTCATTCATGTACCCCTCATAACCTGGGGTGCCACAGAGATTGTGAGGTCGAGGACCTTGTGTGTTGAAAAGGAAAGTTAGGTGAATACCAGGTGCCTTGGGTAAAAATGGTCGAGAGGTGGTATGTCACCAATGGATTAAAATGAGCATCGGGTGCCTTGGGTAATATGACCAAGGGGCGACGTGATGAGTCTATATATTGTGAAAGTCATCGAGTGCCTTGGGTAATATGGCCAAGGGGCGATGTACAGTTTGATTGTGAAGTCATCGGGTGCCTTGGGTAATATGGCCAAGGGGCGATGCACAATTCGAGGCCTTGGGTACAAATGGTCAAGGGTCGAACGCCGAGCTCCATAGAGAGCATTGTGGTCCTGGGTACAAATGGTCAGGGGATAGTGCGGCTCGAAGGGCCAGTCTTGGAGAGCTTTGTGAGGGCTATGAGAATTTGAAGTCATCGGGTGCCTTGGGTAATATGGCCAAGGGGCGATGCACAGTTCGAGGCCTTGGGTACAAATGGTCAAGGGTCGAACACCGAGCTCCGTAGAGAAGCCTGAGGCCTTGGGTACAAATGGTCAGGGATCAGTGTGACTCAAAGGGTCAGTC
The DNA here is from genome assembly GCA_036850905.1 of Luffa acutangula. NCBI lineage: Eukaryota > Viridiplantae > Streptophyta > Magnoliopsida > Cucurbitales > Cucurbitaceae > Luffa > Luffa acutangula. The sequence continues at coordinate 40,016,209 of CM072087.1, forward strand.
TTGGAGAACTTTGAAAGGACTCAGAGGAGTCAGATAGAGCTTGTTAGAGCTTGAGTTAGTGATTATGGATGTATGTTTCTTGATGTATGGTTTGATGCATGGTGTATGTGTTAATTTTTTTCCATGTATATTGAGCTTGTGCGTGGAAAGCACGATATTTGCCTAGTATGTGTATGTTGTTTGATGGCTCTTCAGGTGTGAGCCACTTACTCAGTACCGTGGTTTTGTACTGACCCACCACCAGGTTTTGCAGGTTATGAGACCTCTTCCAGACTTGGTGATGAAGAAGAGGCTTGAAAGAAGATACCATTAGATAGTAGTTTTTTCTATTTACTGTTGTGTTTAAATTCTTATTGGAGTTAGTTAAACTGAGTTAGTTGTTGGTTAATTTGTTTAACAACTGTGGTTAATTTGTTTAATATGTAATAGACTTAAACTTGTAGTCTCTTTTATCTGGGATGTATTTGTTTTATTAATTGGTACTTGTTACGAGATCTGACTCGTATTATATCTGATTGAGATTTGGAGTTAGTTCTTAATTCATTATGTCGGGATGTTGTCGAGTGAAGTAGAGTTGTGATTTGGTTTAGAAGTGTGTATTCTTGTTTTTCAGGTGTCTAAAATTTCTGGTTAGATATAGTTACGTTGTTATGTTGCCGAAATTTTCGGGGCATTAAGTTGGCATTAGGGTAATAGTTTAGTAATGTTCCCTAGTTTAGATCAAATTTTGGGGGCGTTACACATTCTCTCTCAACTCTCCCTCTCTCATTTTCTCTCAACAAGAAACACTGAAAGTTTTTTTCTTCTTTGTAACATTCCCTCTCAAGAACTCAGTCCCACAACTGAGTTTCCAAACTCAGAGGATAGCAGGGTAATCTTGTGGTGGTGTCCCAAGATTTCATTTTTGGTCCCTAGCATTCAAGAAGGCGTTCTTGAAGAATTCAGAGTCGTTAGACGATGGTGAGTTTTCTTAGCCTTAAATTTTGTAGAATTATGAATTCGTTTTTGCCAATGTATGGGTATTTTGCGAAAAGAAATTAAAATACGATTCGGTCCAATTGTTTCCGCTGTAACAGAATTGGGAATTCCAATCCTTCATCTCCAAGGCAAACGACATGGAAATGTCCTCGGTGGAGTGGAAATCCCGATACTCCCCAAGGCAAACAACAGGCGAAAATGTCCTTGGTGGAGTGGAAACCCTAATACTCCCCAAGGCAAACGACAAGCAAAAATCTCCTTGGTAGAGTGGAAACCCCGATACTCTCCAAGGCAAACGACATGGAAATGTCCTCGGTGGAGTGGAAACCCTAATACTCCTTGAGGCAAACGACAGGCGAAAATGTCCTTGGTGGAGTGGAAACCCCAATACTCCTCAAGGTAAACGACAGACGAAAATGTCCTTGGTAGAGTGGAAACCCTGATACTCTCCAAGGCAAACGACATGGAAATGTCCTCGGTGGAATGGAAACCCCGATACTCCCCGAGGCAAACGATAAATGAAAATGTCCTTGGTGGAGTGGAAACCCCAATACTCTCCAAGCAAATGACATGGAAATGTCCTCGGTGGAGTGGAAACTCCAATACTCCCCAAGGCAAGCGACAACTAGAGCATCCCTAGAATCGGAGCGGGGGCTCAGGTCAACCCATACCAATGGAAGAAGTACCTAGGCAATGAAAACTCTAAGGTATGATAATATATTCTGCAAACCTCGATTACTCAAGTATAACTTTTATTTTGAGAAAAATTTTACTCGAGTAGGGGGCTACGTATGTGTATAGTGGATGTTGCACTCCCTATCAATCAGTGAGACCGACCCTCACAATTTCCATTTGTTTGTGAGTCCGGTCAGTTCTACTTATCTGGTGCATGTTTTGCAGGAATATTACTATTTTGATGAGGCATAGGGCCGAAGCCGACAAAGCCATGCCCATGCCATGTTTTGTAGGAATATTATTATTTTGATGAGGCATAGGTTTGAGGCCAACCATCAGGGGCGGATTTATGAAGGGGCCAGGAGGGGCACGTGCCCCCCCTGAAATGAAAAAGTATATATATATCTACATGCTTTTCCATTTAAGTTATCATAATTCAACGTTGGTTTGTTGGTCAGAGGGGCACGGATTTTGTGATTTTGATCTCCCATCCAGGCTTCAAATCCTTCAGAACGTGATTTCTTGTTTCAATTTGTAATATATTTTTGGGAAAAATACACTTTTGGTCCCTGAGGTTTGGGTTAAGTGACACTTAGGTCCCTGAGTTTTCAAATTCAACAAAAATACCCCTGAGTTTTGAGATAAGTAGCACTTTGGTCCCTGCTGTCAATTTTTCTGTTAAATAAGGTTGCTGACGTGGCATTATTATTTTAATAAAAAAATTATTTTTTAATTTTTTTAAATAAAAAATATTAAGATAATAAAATATTATTATTTTATCTTTTTTTTAATACTTTTCCGCTTTCTCTTTCTTCCTCTTCCCCACTTCTTTCTCCTAACTTCTTCCCAACTTCATCTTCTTCAACTCCGGCTGCCGGCTACCGCCGCCGTTCGCCGGCCGACAGCCACTGGCCACCGGCGATTTTTTTTTTTTTTTTAATTTCTTTCTTCCCCTCTCTTTTCTTCTCTATTCTCTTCCCTTTCTTCACATTTTCTTTTTTTTTTTTTAAAATAGAAGAGGGAGAGGGAGAGGGAGGAGCCTCCTCCCTCTCCCTCTTCTATATTTAAAAAAAAAAGAAAAGAAAAGGTGAAGAAAGGGAAGAGAAAAGAGGAGAGGGAAAGAAAGAAATTAAAAAAAAAAAAAAAAACTCGCCGGCGGTCGGCGGCGGCCGGCCGTCGGAGTTGAAGAAGATGAAGTTGGGAAGAAGAAGTTAGGAGAAGGAAGTGGGGAAGAGGAAGAAAGAGAAAGTGGAAAAGTATTAAAAAAAGATAAAATAATAATATTTTTTATTTAAAAAAATTAAAAAATAATTTTTTTATTAAAATAATAGTGCCACGTCAGCAACCGTTAAGATTTAACAGAAAAATTGACGGCAGGGACCAAAGTGCTACTTATCTCAAAACTCCGGGGTATTTTTGTTGAGTTTGAAAACTCAGGGACCTAAGTGTCACTTAACCCAAACCTCAGGGACCAAAAGTGTATTTTCCCTATATTTTTATATATTTTACTAAAATCGGGCGTTCAACCTCATTCTGAAGTATTTCATTTATTTTTTTTTTCTCTTCACCCTGTTTTAATTTCCAATTTTTAAATTTCACAATATATTTATATATTATATTAATTTTTAGTATGTTGTAATTAGTTATAATTTTTTATTTCTTAATTTTACACATATACACAAATATATATTAATCTTTAGCAAATTATTTTTAAAAAACTACTTACATAAAAAAAAAAAAAACTTAATTCTATTTTAGAAAATCTTAAATATTTAAAGTATCATTCTTTGCTTATATATTTAGGTGTGGATAATTCTACCATGGTTAATTTTGTAATTAATATTACTTAATCTAAATATTAAGTATCAACACATTTTAAATTAATATTTATATGAAAGTTAAATTGGAAATTTAGTCCTTGAATTTTATAATTTGTGTTTAATATGTCTTAAATTTTCAATTTTATATCTAATAAATCCTTAAACATAAAAAATGTATGAACTTTCAATTTTGTAACTAATAGGTCTTAAACATATTTAAAATAAATTAAATTAACTGCTCTATTAGACATAAAATTTAATTTTGTATCTATTTGAACTTTGAATTTTCAATCTTGTAATTAATATGTACATTAATTTTTAAAAATGTCAAATAAATTGAGAACTTATTAGACACAAAATTAAGCTTTATGTCTAATAGAATATTTAATTTATAGACATTTTGATAAACATTTTGAATATGTCAAAAACCTATCCGATGTGTAATTGAAACTTTAGATATCAATATTAGACAATCTTTTTTTGAAAATTCAAGGACCTAACACTTTTTAAAGTTGAGACTATATATACCCGATTTTAAAATTTCACGGACTAAACCTATAATTTCATCTAATATCAACTTGTGCCCCCCTGCCATCAACTTTTGGATCCGCCACTGCCAACCATGCCATACTCATGCTATGTTTTGCAGGAATATTAATATTTTGATGAGGCATAGGGTTGAAGCCAACCAGGCCATACCCATGCCACATTTCTACAGGAATAGGGTCGAGGCCAACCTAGCCTCTTCCCTTATTTTTCTTTTACAAAAACTAATGTCTGAGTGCAGGGAGCTGAAATTTGAGCTAATAAGGGTTTGAGGTCGAAACCGACCATATCCTCTTCCCTCACTTTTCTTTTGTAGAAACTAATATTTTGATGTAGGTACTCAAGATTTTCAATAACATGGAGAGTGGTCAGGGTCGATGGTCTTACCACGTGTGCCACATAAATGACTAATGAAAAAAAAACACCTACACGAGGGGCTTCAAATCAGTAAACTACACTTGTAGTTGAGGCCAAGACCTAACATATTTCATACAAGCAAAGCGAATGACAAAAAGCCAGTTTTTTTTTTTTTTTTTTTTTTTTTGCAGGATAATAAATTAGTTACAAGCGAGAAGTCAGATGTCGACTCATCTGAAATTCAATTTTCATCTATCTAGAGGAGATCCTCACGGTAAAGCATCCAAGGCTAGCCTTGGAGTATTTGAACTCAGAAGGCCTTATGTAACTGCCCAAGCAGAGTGAAGAGAAAATCAACACACAAATCGGCACAAGTGAGAATTATACTCTTAAATTGGGCTTAAAGTGTTTTGACTTAAGCAACAAGCCACCCCAGAATCTCAATTCAAGAGTGGGGGCTTAATGTTATGGGTGAATTTGGACCTAGTTCTAAATAAAGTCAGAATGATAAGAGCTCAGAGGAGAAACAAGCCCACGGAGGCCCATTGGGCCCGGATCAATCTCTAAGGTTATTCCCTCTCCTAAAAGGAAAAGGGAAACCCTAATTTCAACTATAAATAGAAGAAACTAACCCCAAGGTTGGTGGTACTGAACTGGGTATTGATTCTCTCTTAATCTTCTTTCTAATTCTTTACTTGCCTCATTTATGATCTCCCAACTGACTTAAGTGTCAGAGTCGGTGTGGCAAGCACCACACCGGTGTACAGTTTTCTCTTGTTTTGCAGGTCATGTCCTTCCCCTTCAAACAAATTTATCGTTGATGTCACGTGATGGTCAGGTGAGTTCCCTACCCGGATTTTGGCATCAACATGGTGTGTTTTGAGATTTCAAAATTTCAACCCATTTTTGCCATCTGCTACCATTTTCAACCGAATTTTCAACCAAAAATATGAAATCGGCTTCCATTTCTCATTAATTCCATTAACCTAATATTTTTAGCAATATTATATTTTTCATTCGATAATATATAAGTTGTTCCAACCAATATTTGTATCTTTTTTTTTTTTTTTGATATAAACGAATTTCATATACCTGTTTGTAAGTGGTATATTGTAAAGCCCAACCCATTTAAGTTTTATCTTTCATTTTAAGTAAAAAAAAAAAAGTTGGGTATTTTTTTTAAGCGGCAAATGAGGGGTATTAGAAAGATTAATAAATAAATAAATAAAAAAGAAAAGAAAGAAGAACCGACTGAAGAAGAAGGAGAGATCGAGAGGGAGAACCGAAAAGAGGGAGACGAGGAGACCGGGAGGAGGTTTGGAGAGGAGGTGCGATTTTTGGGGTGTTTGAGCTCACCCACGACTTTCCTCAACGAATTTGGTAAGTTGATTTAGAAGTTTTCTTGTTTTTTTTTTCTTGAAGCTTTGATTATGGGTATATTTGTTTTGTTAGATTTTGGGTGTAGGAGAAGAAGAAGAAGGAAAATGGAAATGGTGGGTTGTTGGTTGTTGTAGATAGAACAAAAGGAAAAAAAAAAAAAAAACAGAGAGAGAGAGAAGAGGTAAACCGAAAGTTTGGGGTAGGTGATGAGAATTTGGAATATGGGTTTTGTTGTTGAAGATGAAGGCAAAAGAAAAAAAAAAAGAAGAAGAAAACCGTGGGTGTGAGGAAGGAGATGAAATAATGAGGTGTGGTTGGAAAATGAAGAGTGATTTTTAATGAAGTTGTACTTGGTGATAAATGAAGAGAGAGAAAGAAAGGAAAAGGTGAATGTTTAGTTGGGGGAAAAGACAAAAAGGGCAACCATGAGATAAGAAAGGGAAAAATGGGAGTTCATGGAATATTTTTAATATGTGCTTAAGCTAAAATAGTCATTTTAGTTAAATAGAAACTTATATGTTGGTTTAATAAATATTTCAGGTCAAACGGAGATCGGGACGGCTTATGACCCGAACGCATTTTATCAAGAGTAGTTGTGAGTGGTTGTTTTAATAATTATTTTTCGCTAAGTAATAGAACTATATTTACGAGTTTGAGAAGAAAAAATTAAAGTTAAGCAAGTTTTAGAGAAATGATTTAAGTTCCATTTGTTTTATGATTTCCTAGTTGGAATATACATTTTCATAAGCACTCGAAGCAATGTGCGTTTATTTGAGAATTTTAGAATGTCTTCGATGTTTGTAACGTTGCTTGTGTTTATGAAACGTTATTTTACAAGAGAAAATGATTTTAGATAAGTTCTGAACAAAGGAATTCATACTAGAAAAATAGTTGTTACGTCGCTAGCTCTACGTACCCTGGGTGATTACCCATGTGCTGTGTGAATATGTTTCCATAGTACATAGAGAGAGATTTGTTCTGCGTGCACGTAAGACTAGAGAATTGCTCTACTAAGTGTGGAACGTACTCCATGCCTAGTATGACAGAGTTTTCTCTGCTGAGCGTATCGAGGGATCTCTACGCCGGTATGACTAGAGATAAGGGTACAGGGTTAGTGAGTTTTTTTGTTGATCTTTTGGTTATGCTTAAAAAGAGTTTTTTTACTGCATTTTCTTGCACAAGCTAAGTGTTTATGGGTTTCTGAGCTAATGTTTCTTCACGATATTTTGTTAGCTGAGTTAAACATTTTCAAGAACTATTTTCGTATTCGAAAGTAAATACCACTCACTGTGCGTTAGCTCATTCTTTTTCTTTAAATTTTTCTACCAGGTAGCGACTGAGTTTCGACAAGCCTACAGAAGCCGATCTTGCCACTCGAGTCCGTGTTTAGAACACCCTTTGTATGTATTGTTGGGTTTTATGCCCTAAAACTCGTAGATAGTGAATGTGAACAAATTGTATACTTGTTTCAATAAAGTGTTGTTGTTAAATATTGCACAATTTGACCCAAATCCAATAAACTAAGATCCAAGGTTGTTTACATGTGACTTGAACTAGTATGTGGGGACATACGGGGATTGGTGTTCAAGTAACAACCTAAAAGGTCTATAGTACAAGGATAAGGCTGGGTACCTTATCCTGGTAACACTATGTGATACGGCCCGCTTTGTATTCGATACAGACGTATTAATCCAAGGCGTCCATGTAGGAGACATGCAAGCGGGGGTATCCTATGCAATGAGTTTGCATAAGACCGGACCACGAAATAGTAAACCACTAGATGTAACACCGTTAACTAGTTAGGTTACTGTTTCAATACGATGACCTAGGTAACTCAGTCTTAATCCTGAGTGTGTCATGAACTCCTTCTCATGAGGGATTGTCCTTTGATTAGCATGGGTGAGAGTGGCCAATACGCCGACTCAATATGCCTTCCTTTTTGGGGACAAGACCGAGTGGGAGGCTGGGGACATGACAACACAAGAAGGAATTCACTCCTTCCCACTTCTAGGAGAAGTAGATGAGTGTTCCCTTAAGAGGTGACTCCGGGACTTGAACAAAGGGATCCCGTCCTCTCACTGGCCCGAGAGGAACTTTCTGTTTAATGGTTGGACCATAAACAGGTTGTTCATTAGAGGAGCGCTGGTACTTAAGGAGACAGATGTAACACAGGGGTAAAACGGTAATTTGACCCATCCGTGATTACGAACACTCGTGAAGGATTGACTTACCGGTATAGGTCTACATCCATGGACATAGAAATGTTCTACAGTGAGAAGAGTTCAGCTGTGGGTCTTTAGTGGAATGACCCACAGTTAATGAATATTGGTTAACCTGATTAATGAGTTTAATCTATTAACCTCATATCATTGGAGCTTCTGATCTGTAGGTCCATTAGGTCCCCCTGCTAGCTCGTAAAGAGTAATTAGGAACAAATATATCTTGAGAATTTGAATAGTTCAAATTCATATTGGGAATTAAGTTAATTGTATGAGATACAAATTAATATAATGTATAGTGATGCATTAAAATATAAAGTCTAATTTGAGATTAAACTTTATTATATTGAGAGATTGAATATATTTGAAATAGTTCAAATATATGTCTAATTAAATATATGGTATTTAATTAGAAGATGAATTAATTAATTATTCAATTTAGTTTAAATTAAATGAGATTTAATTAAACTATAGTCTATGAGAGAAATAAATATTTGAAGAAGTTCAAATATTAATGTGAATTTGATTCATATTAAATTTATAGGATATAAGAGAATTTGAAAGAGTTCAAATTTTAATATGAATTTGATTCATATTATAGAATTAATTAATTGAAGGCCTGAAATTAAATATATGATATTTAATTGGGTAATTAATTAATTAACTAATAGAAGGTCTGAAATTAAATATATGATATTTAATTGGTGATTAATTAATTAAAGAATTAATTAATTGGAAATTAATCAATTATGGAAATGATTAATCACTTATGGAAGTGATCAATCATTTATGGAAAAGATTAATCAATTATGGAATTGATTGGTCATGGAATTGATTAATGGAAAAGATTAAATCAGTTATGGAAATAATTGATTTTAAATGAATATTTTATTCATGGCCTTTCTCCTATAAATAGAACACTAACCCTAGGGTTTAGGTACCACAACATATGGCCACCATAAGGCCCTCTCATATTCTCTCAACTCAAGAACTCTAGGGAGAATTTTCTCTCTCGAGTTTTTCCCATTCAAGATTAGGTAGTCCCACAACTACGTTCCTAATCTCAGAGTTATAGCGGGGAAGATCAAGTGGTGTTCTTCGTTGTTGCGGAGCAATCAAGAAAGGCGTTCTTGAAGAATTCAGAGTCGTCAACGAAGGTATGTTTCTCATCGCTTAACCTTTTGCCAATGTATTGATATTTTGTAAAACAAAATTAATTTACGAACGGTCCAATTGCTTCCGCTGTAACGGAATTGGGAATTCCAATCATTCAATTGGTATCAGAGCCGATCGTATGCTTAATTTTGTTTAACAAAATTTGCATTGGCTATTGGTGGGATTTAATTATGCATTTGATGTATGAGATTTTGCTAGTAGATGTTTAAGGTTTTGGCATATAGATTTGCAATTTTAAGTTGATTTGATCAATGTAAAGGCCCTTTGTTTTGGGTATTTTAATTGCAATCGAGTCTGTAAGTCCGTGTTAATCGTTTTTGGTGAACTTCCATGAAGAGCTGAAGAATTTGGGGCCAAAAACAAAGAAAACGGATGAAGAAAGTGCTGGAAATCGAAGAATAATCGGAAAAAAAAAATAACTGGAAAACGCGTGTTTTTCGTCATTTTCACGCGCAAAAAAAAAAAATAAATAAATAAATAAAAAGGGTTTTTGCATACATTGGGCTCGAACCCAAGCGTAAGGGGTCATTGAATCTGCAGCATGAAGCATCAACCACTGAGGCATGAGCAGATTTTCTTTTCTTAGAGCGTTTTTAAAGTTTATTGCTTCCGTACACGCGGTCCAAAGGATTTTCGGTCCGGTCTGGGCGTTTCGGCGCGGTTCAGCTGGATTTGACCGGTTCTCGACGGTTCGCACGGCTGTTGACTCGGTTCAAGGGGTTTTGAGCTGGTTTGGCCAATTTTCAGTCTGGTTCAGCATATTTGAAGCTGATTCAACCCATTTTCTTTCCGGTTCAAAGAGTTTGGAAGCGGTTCGAGGCTGTTTTGAGCTGGTTCACGGCAGGATAGGACTTTATTAGATAGATTAATGTAATTTTTCTAATTTTCGAGTCCTAGGATGCCAAAACCCGTCTACTTAGCTATTTAATTGCTTTATGGATGCCATATAGCTTAAAATCCCACCATAGGTTAAGCATATTCATGCATTTTTTAATTATAATGGTTATAATATAAGTATTATGCATGAATTTAATTTTCATGGGTATTTAATATAAATTGTTATGATTAAATGGATGAAAATTGAGAAACATTGAGCATGAAATTTCTTTAGTAAAGAATATAAAGAGTTATATTTATGAAAGTAATTTATATGCTTATTTATTTTCATGAGCAATTAATATAAAGTGTTATGTTAATGTATGAAAATGTGAATGCTTAATTTAATTTTCTTGGGTAATTAATTTAAGAGTTAGATTAATTAAAGAAAATTAATTTGCATTGAGCATGAAATTACTTTAGTTTAAAAATATAAGAGTTATATTTATATTAGTAATTTACATGCTTAATTTTCATGAGCTATTAATATAAATGTTATGTTAATGTATGAAAATGGTAATGCTTAATTTTAATTTTCTTGTATAATTAATTTAAGAGTTATGTTAATTAAAAGGAAATTAAATTGCATTGAGCATGACATTACCTTAGATTAATATAATTGTTATATTTTTGGTATGTCATGTATGCTAATGCATGGTTTTATAAATTAATTAGAATTTGATTGTTAATTTATTCACCATAGTAGCATGTTATAGGGTTAATTCATTAAAATTTATAATAGTTATAATATTAATGAATAGAAACTGTTAACCTATAACAAAGAATTGCATGCAAACATAGGATCTTAGGATAAATGAATTAATTTTAAAATGTTTAAAATTAATTAGACCTAAGATCATATTTCTAATAGGATTAGAATTATTCTTACTTAGAATTAAAATTAGTTTTAATTGACTAAGTAGGAAAAACATTGCTATGATTATAAGGGAACTCCACCGGTAAAGTTCTGTCTAAGGTTGGGGGTATTTAAGCTGACGGTTTACGGAACACCTCCTACCTGGGAACTGACCCGGAATACCGGAGTTGAATTAATCATAGTTAAATGTTAGCATGCAATGTCACTAGGTTTGTTAAAAGTGTTTAATGCACCTAGATCTTTAGAGTAAAGACCTTACATTACTTTGGTTATAAGGGAACTCTCTTGGTGAAGTTCTGTCTAAGGTTGGGGGTATTTAAGTTGACGGTTTACGGAACACCTCCTACCTGGGAACTGACCCGAAACTTGAGTTGAATTAACCACAGTAATGTTGACTTGCAATGTTGGGTTTATTAAAAGAAGTTTAATTCACCTAAAACATTGTGGTTGAATCCTTTCCATAATTGTTATAATAGGATCAGACTTAGATAGATTGACTTAGCCGAATTTTATCTAAGTTAAACAACCCTAAATTAACCTTAGGACATTTTCAGTGGGAGGAAAATTACAAAACGAGATTTAAATCAAGTTTTGCTCCTACGTCCCTATATTCACAACGTGAGGTTCATGCTCGGCTTCGAGTCGCCCTAGGAGCGGCCTCCCTTCGGAAAGTGTTTGCATGGATCAATAACAAGGTGAATGGGAAAAATGTCTAGAGTAAGTGGGAGCGGGACACGTGTCAACGTATCCCTCGGTCTCCACCCCTAGTTCACACCGTGAGAGTCCTATGATCCGCCTGCAGGTTGTCCTGGCGCAACCATCCCTTCGGAGGGCCTGATCATAGGATTCAGAACACCGTGAACTCCTGAATAGGATAGGGTCACTTAGGCTAATCACCAACAGTTGTCTTTCCCTTCGGTAGCCTGTTGGTGCGTGCCTCTGAGATCTGAAAGTGGGAGGGTTACACTTACGGGGATGAGTTAAATGTGTTAACTAACCCTTGACCGAACAACGGTAACTAAACGCTAACTGAATATGAGTTATTCTGGTGTTAGAGTTTGGTTGAGATTGTCTCAATTCAGAGGAGGAGTAGCTGACCACCCTTCGGTGGCTGTTGTTCTAAACCTTTGAAGTACCGTTGCAAAAACCAAATCAATAGTTTTATAGGGTTTCTTTGATTGCTTATTTGTTTTTGCAGAATTTGATTGGATTATTTGTAATGGGTTAGTGCAATTAATAATACAAGTAATTTGTTACTTCAGCAATTATATAATAATTTTATGTGTGTTGTCTTATGTCATTTTATAAATAACGGTAATACAACAAGCTTAAACGATAAATTGTGGTAAATAAGTTTAGGATTATTCTTAACTGAGGAATGTCCTCATGCCCCATATGTTTAATTCATTAAGAATTGTTCTTGGTGAATATGACATAGAACTCTGCTTAGCAAAAAGAGAACTTCTTCAAGACCGTAATTTTCATTTACCTGTCTTGAAAACGTGACTAGTGAAGAATAGTGATTCTCCCTGAATACTTGATTCAAGGACCACAAATCAGGTGTGTTCTTCTTTTAAAGGAATAAGTTCCTGGCAAGAGCTTACTGCTTGTGTAATAACTCTCAAAGTTAGAATTAGAGAGGTTATTTTAGCTATATCAGTGGGGAACATTAAGTTATTTTTCCTCAGTGGGAGAAAATACATATTATTAGATAATGTGTATGTAAGATCAAAAGAAATTTGATTTCTGTGTCTTATTTGCTGGAACAATGTTACTCTTTACCTTTCTCTGCTAACGCAGTTTTATTTCAAGAAAGGGAGTTGACATTTGTTTAGCTTTACTGTAAAGTAACCTAAATGTTTTAAGACTAATCAAGAGTAAAGCAGTCATGAACACTGGGTTGTTTAAGACCGCTACTACTCAATGTGAAAAGAGGCAAAGGATTTCTCTTAAAGGAAAAATACCTTTCTTTGGTTCTAAGGTAGACCATATTAATCTCAATTTGATTGGGAGATTGGTCAAGAGTGAACTTCTAAGCGAGTTAGAAGATGACTCTCTACTACCTTGTAAGTCATGCCTTGTGGGCAATATGATTGATAGATATTTTACTGGAAAAGATCTAAGAGCCAAAGAGCCCTTGGAGCTTGTACATTTGGATCCTTGTGGTTCAATATGTTAAAGCAGTGGGAGGGCATGAATAATTCATCTCTTTTGGATGATTATTCAAAGGTATGAGTATCTTTACCTAATGCAACTTAAGTCTGAAGCTCTTGAGATATTCGAAGGGGCTTAGGACTGAAGTTGAAAACTTGTTAGGTGAGATGATAAAAACACTTTGATCAGATCAAAGTGTTGAGTATAGGGATTTGAGATTCCAAGACTATTTGATAGTACATGGGATCACACCCTAAATCTCATTTAGGAGAAATAGAACCCTATTGGATATGGTTCATTCCATGTTGAGCTATGCTCAATTGTCTGGCTCGTTTTGGGGTCATGTAGTGTTGACTGCATTGCATACTGTAGTAGGCAACCCCAAAGGAAACGAGAAGTTGATACTTCTTCAATTCACAAGAGAATAAAGAATTTGTATCGACAAATGCTAAATTCTCAGAAGAAGTTCACATAAAAAAAAAAAAAAATCATAAACCACAGAGTAAAGTCGATTTAAGTAAGTTAACTAATGAAGCTACAGTAACATCCACAAGAGTTGTTGATGAGGTTGGCTGTTCAACAAAAGTTGTTGATGGATCAGTGCATCTAGTCAGTCACATCCATCTCAATAGTTGAGATTGCCTCAATGTAGTGGGAGGGTTGTTTGATAACCTGAACGTTACATGGGCTTGTTTGAAGCCTAGGTCATCATACCTGATGATGGCATAGTGGGTTCATTATCTTTTAGAAAGAAAATGAATGATGTTGACAAGGACCAATGGATTAAAGTCATGGACCTGGAAATGAAGTCTTTTGTATTTCACTTCCATATGGAATCTCGTAGATCTGTTTGATGGGTAACACCTATTAGTTACAAGTGGATTTACAAGAGAAAACGAGACATTAAAGGTCTTAACCAGAAGGGTTCATACAACAAGATCGAAAGCAAAAGGTTTTGCAAGCTTAAGTGATCCATTCATGGATTAACCTAAGCATTTCGATCTTGAAATATAAGATTTGATAAAGAGACCAAATCTTTTGACTTTAATCAGAACATTAATGAGTCTTGTGTTTACAAGTAATCATCAATAGTTCAGTAGCTTACTTAGTATTGTATATGATTGATATCCTAATCATTGGGAATGATGTAGGTTATCTTACTGACATTAAAGGAGCTAGCAGCTCATTTCCAAGTGGAAATTTGGGAGAAGCTGAGTTTGTTCTTGGGATCCAAATTGTTTAGGAACCGTAAGAACAAAAGGCTAGCATTGTCTCAGGTGTCTTATATCTACAAGATGTAAGTTAGATATAAGATGCAGAATTCCAATAAGGGTTCACTACTTTTCAGACATGGAATTCTTTTGTCTAAGAAAATGTTTCCTAAGACACCTCAAGAGGTTGAGGGCATGAGACGAATGCCCTATGAAGTAGGGATTGTCAGTAAATATCAATCTAATCCAAGATTTAATCATTGGAAAACCGTTAAGAATATCCTCAAGTATTCAAGGAGAACGAGGAACTATATGCTCGTGTATGGGACTAAGGATTTGATCCTTACAGGATACACTGACACAGATTTTAAGACTGATAAGGATTTGAGGAAATCTACATCAGTATTTGTGGTCACTCTTTACGATGGAGCTATAGTATGACATAGTTACAATCTTGACCATATAGGCCGAAAATATAGCTACTTGTGAAGCAGCGATAGAGACTGTATGGCTTAAGAAGTTCTTGACAGATTTGGAATGTGTTCCAAATGTGAACTTGCCCATCACACTTTATAGTGATATAGTGGTGTTGTGGCAAATTCAAAAGAACATCGCAGCCTAAGACAAGCAGACACATTAAATTGAATTAAATATTGCTGATTCATTTACAAAGACTCTCTCGGCTAAAGTGTTTGAGGGTCATCTAGAAGGTCTAGATCTACGAGATATGTACAAAAGTGTAATCTAGGGCAAGTGGGAGAAATGTAATTGGTATAGTGATACCATTGTGTAATGGGTATAGTGATGCCCTAGTTTATTGTATTTGTACATTGTATATGTTTTATACATGTATTTATACACCCAATGCTGTATAGATTATTGTACATCCCACTAAACTAGAGTTTTAGTTCAAGTGGGAGTTTGTTGGGTTTTATGCCCTAAAACTCGTAGATAGTGAATGTGAACAAATTGTATACTTGTTTCAATAAAGTGTTGTTGTTAAATATTGCACAATTTGACCCAAATCCAATAAACTAAGATCCAAGGTTGTTTACATGTGACTTGAACTAGTATGTGGGGACATACGGGGATTGGTGTTCAAGTAACAACCTAAAAGGTCTATAGTACAAGGATAAGGCTGGGTACCTTATCCTGGTAACACTATGTGATACGGCCCGCTTTGTATTCGATACAGACGTATTAATCCAAGGCGTCCATGTAGGAGACATGCAAGCGGGGGTATCCTATGCAATGAGTTTGCATAAGACCGGACCACGAAATAGTAAACCACTAGATGTAACACCGTTAACTAGTTAGGTTACTGTTTCAATACGATGACCTAGGTAACTCAGTCTTAATCCTGAGTGTGTCATGAACTCCTTCTCATGAGGGATTGTCCTTTGATTAGCATGGGTGAGAGTGGCCAATACGCCGACTCAATATGCCTTCCTTTTTGGGGACAAGACCGAGTGGGAGGCTGGGGACATGACAACACAAGAAGGAATTCACTCCTTCCCACTTCTAGGAGAAGTAGATGAGTGTTCCCTTAAGAGGTGACTCCGGGACTTGAACAAAGGGATCCCGTCCTCTCACTGGCCCGAGAGGAACTTTCTGTTTAATGGTTGGACCATAAACAGGTTGTTCATTAGAGGAGCGCTGGTACTTAAGGAGACAGATGTAACACAGGGGTAAAACGGTAATTTGACCCATCCGTGATTACGAACACTCGTGAAGGATTGACTTACCGGTATAGGTCTACATCCATGGACATAGAAATGTTCTACAGTGAGAAGAGTTCAGCTGTGGGTCTTTAGTGGAATGACCCACAGTTAATGAATATTGGTTAACCTGATTAATGAGTTTAATCTATTAACCTCATATCATTGGAGCTTCTGATCTGTAGGTCCATTAGGTCCCCCTGCTAGCTCGTAAAGAGTAATTAGGAACAAATATATCTTGAGAGAATTTGAATAGTTCAAATTCATATTGGGAATTAAGTTAATTGTATGAGATACAAATTAATATAATGTATAGTGATGCATTAAAATATAAAGTCTAATTTGAGATTAAACTTTATTATATTGAGAGATTGAATATATTTGAAATAGTTCAAATATATGTCTAATTAAATATATGGTATTTAATTAGAAGATGAATTAATTAATTATTCAATTTAGTTTAAATTAAATGAGATTTAATTAAACTATAGTCTATGAGAGAAATAAATATTTGAAGAAGTTCAAATATTAATGTGAATTTGATTCATATTAAATTTATAGGATATAAGAGAATTTGAAAGAGTTCAAATTTTAATATGAATTTGATTCATATTATAGAATTAATTAATTGAAGGCCTGAAATTAAATATATGATATTTAATTGGGTAATTAATTAATTAACTAATAGAAGGTCTGAAATTAAATATATGATATTTAATTGGTGATTAATTAATTAAAGAATTAATTAATTGGAAATTAATCAATTATGGAAATGATTAATCACTTATGGAAGTGATCAATCATTTATGGAAAAGATTAATCAATTATGGAATTGATTGGTCATGGAATTGATTAATGGAAAAGATTAAATCAGTTATGGAAATAATTGATTTTAAATGAATATTTTATTCATGGCCTTTCTCCTATAAATAGAACACTAACCCTAGGGTTTAGGTACCACAACATATGGCCACCATAAGGCCCTCTCATATTCTCTCAACTCAAGAACTCTAGGGAGAATTTTCTCTCTCGAGTTTTTCCCATTCAAGATTAGGTAGTCCCACAACTACGTTCCTAATCTCAGAGTTATAGCGGGGAAGATCAAGTGGTGTTCTTCGTTGTTGCGGAGCAATCAAGAAAGGCGTTCTTGAAGAATTCAGAGTCGTCAACGAAGGTATGTTTCTCATCGCTTAACCTTTTGCCAATGTATTGATATTTTGTAAAACAAAATTAATTTACGAACGGTCCAATTGCTTCCGCTGTAACGGAATTGGGAATTCCAATCCTTCATGTATATGATGTTTTGGAAGGAAGTTGTGTAAAAGTTATATGTTGCAAAGTGTAGTTGGTTGTAAATTATCGAATCTCGAGGTGTTGGGTTGAATGTTGTGGTTGAGACGCTTATGTCTCCCATAAGGATTCTGGTTGTGATGTAGTTTATAAGATATGTATATATGTCGTTCCTTTTCAGGTTTGTTTTAGCCAAGTTTTAGGGGAAACTCTGCCCAAATTTTTGATTCCTTGAGAGCCTAAGCGTGGTTAGGAGCTTGTAAAGGCCTTGGGTCCTATAGTTAGTTAGGATTCATTGCCAGCACACCACGTCACTAGATAGTTACGAGAGAGCTAGGGCGGGGTGTGTCATATATATAAACGACTTATGAAAAAATGAATTTCATACCTGTTTGTAAATGGTATACATTGGTACAGGATTATCCTGTATGTATTAGAATTATGAATAAATGAATTTCATACGTGCTTCAAAATTATCATGTTTGTGTTAGAATTATGAATAAACGAATTTCATACTCCATATGAAATAACTATGCCAGTTAGCTAAATAAAAATACCCAATATGGAATAACTATGTCAATGAGAATTTGTCTAAAAAACTAAAATTTGAGGTAGACAAAACTAATTACGGAAAAGTTTCAAAATCCATATTGGGTATTTAAAAATCCACACCGGTATTTAGAAATCGATACTGGGTATTTAACGGGGAATTACAGAAGATGCAAAAGCAAATATTTCAAAAAGAAAATCAGTCGCAACAAAAAAAAAAAAAAAAAAAACAAAACAAAACAAAAACAAAAGATGAATGAAAAACAGAGGGTATTTTTCCAGAAACCAAACGCCTTCCGGCTCAGTAAACCAAAAGCATAAACAAAAAAAATGGGGGGTATTTTTCCAGTAAACCAGATGCAAAAGAAACTCAAACCTATACAAAAAAAAAAAAAAAAAAAAAGACAAAACCAAAAACTCAAATACGAATTACATGTGTATGAATCTTATTTAATATAATCCAGTGACCTCAATGGAATCAATATATACAAGTTTTTTTTTTCGTTTGGAGAATGTATAATATAAACTAAAAGAATCTTCAATGTGCTTATTTTCAGCGTTAAGATGTTCTGTAATGAACATGCAAAATCAGAAAGAAACCCAAAAAACATACTTTGTTTTGCTTATAAATCCGGTGTATTTTTCTCTTTTCGTTGCTCTCGACGCTGAAGAAGAACTCCTGGCGCTGAAGAACTCGAAACCTTAACTCCCTGCGATGGACAAGAATGTCGACAACAAAGATGGAAAAAAATCACCTTGAAGAAGAAGAAAAAAATTCACGATTTTGTAGAAGGAAAATACGTGATTTGAGGAAATTTGTTATAAATACCAAACAATTTCTCCCATTTTTTGTTTTCTTTTCCTTTTTTTTTTTTACACAGGTCAACAAATTTTTTCTTTTCTGTCTTTTCTTTTTTTCTTTTTATTTTTTGAATATCAGAGGGTCAAAATGGTAAATGGGCTACATTTAATTAAAACGGGCTGGACTGGAATGAAATTTTCAAGGATTATGGACAAAAGTGAAATATATGGGTTGCTTTTAGCCCATTCTTGTAGATACCCAAAATTTAATGTATTGAATTTACAAGTTACCCAATCACAATTCTTACAACAGTTATTCAAAAAAAAAAAAAAAAAAAAAAAACCACTCTTACAACAATTTAAAATGTACGACACTTACGATAAATTTTGTGAGATAAACATTTTTTTAATTATTATTATAAATATTGTTTTATGATATCTGATTATAAAAAAGTTCCTTGGTATTTTTTTTCATATTTACCCTTACGAATGTCAAAAAAAAAAAAAAATCGAATAAATAAAAATGTCTCTACTAATTGATATCAAGATTTAAAATGTTGATGTCGATGGAAATGTTGAGGTATCAATGTTATGAATATGAAATATCGATAAAATGTCGATGGTGATGGATATTTCTAGAATAATATTAAAAAAAAAAGGGAAATTGCAATGGGTAGCAAAAAACATTAGAATATTTGTAAATTTAGCTATGTTTTTTTAGATTTGCAAATATAACAAAAAATTTAAAATTTGATTTTCAATTTTTTTATTATTCCAGTCTTACCCTTGTTGGTATATCAAATGGTATATTAGTAGTGTAGACTCCTAAATTTGTCTGATATTTTATTTATTTTTAATTTAGCTGTTTTCGAAAATGAGAAAAAAAAAAAAAGAATCTTCTAGATCTTTATTTTAGCCAATTCAAATGTTTTTTAATTAGGTCAAATATTTTATTTTGATTAATTTGCCAAATCAAATATTAGGTTTATTTGGTAAAGATTAATTAAACAAAATATTTTGTTTCCTTGGGTGATTGATTGTCAAATAATATCTTGTAAATTTGGGAGGTAGAATTTGTGTATTTATTTAATTCCATTTTCATTTTTTATTTTTATTGGATTTAATTTTATTTGATCACCTTCCTAATTTGTGGTGGTTGGAATTGGCTATAAATAGGATCCCCTCATTCTTGCAATTCACGATTTCTTTAGCCTTGGGATATCCTCTCTACACGTTTTTTGGTTAAGAATAGACTCCCCAAATCTCTCTCCCTAAAAAACCCTAGATACACTTTTCCCTCCTTCCCACCTAACTTCCCTCTCCTACTCAAGATTTTTTTTCCCTTCTCACGTTATCTCTCCATCTCGCCATCACTCTCTCTCAATCTCACGTTGCCACTTCATAAGTTTCATTCCCAATCCAACGGTCACAAGCATTCTTTGTAAGTATTTTTTTTTTTAAAAAACATTTGTCTTCAATTATCTCTTCAATAGTTTTCTTTCTTTTCATGAGGTTAATATTCTTTTTTTTTCATGTTTTTATAAAGTTTAGTTCATTTATCGTTTCTTTCGCTTTATTTTAATATGTTTTCTTTTTAGCATTTAAAAAGTTATGTGATTTTTCTTTAGGAAACATTGGACGATTGCATGCATGTTTCAATTACAATTTTATCATTTTTATTTTTATGTACTCTAACGTTTAGAGTTGATTATTATATGTTGCTTATGTTCAACTTGTTAATTTTATTTTATTTTGTTTCATTTTTGCAATGGAATTTAGTATTATTATTTATGTTTTAGTCATATATTTTCATTAAGTCAATATGTAGATATTTTGCCTAAACCAATATTTCTTTTGTTAATTGCGTTAAAAAATAAAGGAATCTCCAACGACGGAATCTCAATTTTTGGAATGCCAATGTTGAGTTTTCTTGAGGTAAGAAATCAATGTCTTGGAATGCCGAGATTTGATTTCAATATGGTTCCTTTTAAACAAATGAATTTAATGAATTTTAAGTCTTGAATATGTTAGTTTTCTTCTCTTTTTAAGCATTCTATCTCAATTGTATATTGCTGATTTTTATTTTATTTTATTTCACTATGTTATGATATTGTATTTAATCTATATTCCTCTGTATTTCTTTTCGTAATTAAACATTTTCCAAAAATAAAAATCTTTCAACGATGGAATCTTGAATTTTCGGGATGCCGATATTTGAGTTTCTTGAGGAAAAAATAAAATCTGGGATGTCGGGGTTTGATTTTAATATTTCTTTCCATTTTTGCATTTTTCTTTTAAAACTTTTTCTTTCCAAAGAAGCATTATTTTCATAAAGACATTTTCTCTAAAGGAATGTATTAAAAGCTTTTTTTTTGGGCTAAAATTGTTTCATAAACCTTATTTTCAAAATAATAAATCAATCAAAAATCTATTTTCCATAAAAGGCCACTTTCTTTAAAAATAAAATTAATCAAGAGTTTTCCCTAAAAAAAATATTATTTATTCACACAATTTTCAAAATTAATAAACCAAATATTTTTTTTTTTAAAAAAAACAAACTTTCCTATGACGGAAATTAGGAAATCAAGATATTGACTTTCCTAATATTCTTGAGGTACAATGAATTTAAATTTGGGATGCCAAATTAAATTCATACAAATTTTGAATGGCTTTATGTCACCCACGATTATTTCTCATTATTTATTTATGGAATAATGAGAATTAAAATGTGGGACATTTAAAAATCAATAAAAAAAAAATCTTCTTTAGTATTTATAGCCAATTTCCTTAAATAACACAAGAAAAATAAAATTTCGTTCTTTGAACAAGTGTTGTGGGGGTGCTAATACCTTCCCCATACACAAAAGACCCCCGAACCTTAAATCGTTTATTTGCAGACCATTTTAACATATTTTGGGTGCCCAGTCACACCCTCTAAATCAAGACTGGTGGCGACTCCATTTTCCTCCTCTTGGGAACAAAGTCGGCTGCTCCGCGTCGCAAACCCGTAGAGACAAGTAGTATATCTTATATATTTTATATTTACTGATATATAATATAAAGTATATATATATCAAAATTGATATACCTAATATATTGAATATTTACTGGATTTGATAAGCATAACCTTTCATATATCTAATTATGAGTATTGATATATAAATGATATACTTGATATATGAATGTTGATATACCAATGATATACTTGATATATTACTTTTCTTTATTATATTTGTTATGTTTCATTTTTTCTTTATTGAATTGTGTTGTGTTATTTACATATTTTACATGAAATGTTTGTCTTTTATAACATAAATGTTTGTCTTCTATACTTGCTATGAATTGATATACCTCATTTGTTATATTACTCATAATAAATAACATTGATATACCCGATTATGAGTAGTAAAATACATCAATGATAGACTTGTTATTTAAAAAAAAAAATCATTGATTTACATTTTTAATAGTTGTTGTATTATGAATGTCGTAGAATCCAAGATTTGTTATAAGTTTATCAAAAAGATGCAATTTTAAATATATCATTGGTGTAATGGTAGTATATACCCACTAAAAATATAATTTCAAAAGTGTATCAGTAGTATAATAATTAAAATGATATATAGTATATCGATGAAATATTTGCCGACATGAGCACAGTTCAACTAGTAGAAGACATACACATCCAACCAAGAGGTTAGAGGTATAAATCTTTTACCATATATATTGTCCAAAAATAAAGTTAATATATCTAATTCTTTATTTATGAAGTATATCAAAGAGATCTAAACTAATGAAGACTCATGTGTATACTTCATGAATGAAGGATATTATGTTCATGAAATATACATCTAATCTATTATATATTTAGTATATCAGTTGATTGATATACCAAATATCTAGTATATCAGTTATACTAAATAACAAAATGATGTAATTGATGTACGATATATCAATAACACTATTGATATACTTTTTAAACTTTCCACTTCAAGCATGTTGTTTTAGGGTTTTTTTTTTTTTTACTTTTGAAACTTTAATGTTTAGGTTGGACCCACATTTTTTTTACTATATCTGCAACATTAAAAAACTGATGACATGGTTGCAAATTCCATTTTTATTTTTTCTATTCTTGTAACGGCCCCAAAACCAAAAATTCAAAAAAATATATTTAAATTAATAAATAAACATTATACATTTTTTAAATGAGTCAAAATACCTATTGCAAAGGTTATAGTCACATTAGTTACATTTCTATGCTATTTTTTTAAAATAATTTACAGAATAATTATAGGAGATAGACCTTTTTGGAACCAATATTTCACAAATGTCCAATTATGAAAAAATTTTCAGCTTTGTCTTGGCTCAAGATTTTCCAATTAAATCTTCCTTATTTTGCCCTCCAAAATTTTGCACATCAAAAATTGATTTGTATTAATTCTTTTCATAATAAAATCTACTATGAAGATTTACCAATATCCAATCCTAACCTTAAATATGTTTCACCAAAAATTTTCTTCAATTACTGTCACCAAATTCTTCATCTAATTGCCGTCAATTTGAAGTTTTTTTTTGCGGATCCATTAGCAGTTACCAAAAGTTTTTTTTCTCCAATTGCCGTCACCAGAAATTTTCTTCAATTTATCTGCAGCTCTTCCATTTGCCGTCAATTGAAGCAACGTCAGTATTCTTTTATTCATCTTTTTCTTTCTTTTTATTTTATTATTATTTTTTTTGTTTTTTGTTTTGTTAAACAATATGAATATCATGAGATTATATTTGTTTATTCTCTCTCTTTTTTTTTTTTTTTTTTTTTAAATTTTGTCAAACAGTATGAATAGGAGGAATCCAATTACATTGTTTGCATTTTTTTTCTTTAAATTTTGTTATCAATAGATATTTTTTGTTATTAATATCTTATGTTATAAGATGTTTCTAATTTACACCAACCCTTATTTACATCTAATCACCCATTTGATTGTAGAGTGTAATGTTTATTCAAATAATAAACATATTCTATGCATTATAATATATAATCAATATTTTGAACCCATTATATATTATATATTCATTATTGTGTATTCAGTTCATAAATCAAACGTCAGAATAATAAATATATACTAGGTTGTATATTGTATCATAAATATATACATGAAATTATATTATATAAACCTTTGTATATAGTATATATACGTCATGATTTGTAAAGTTCATAAGTGAATTTTCAGAATTATAAGTAAATGTCATGCAACATAATCCTTATTAAATATTCTTCATACATTTTTTTATAGGTAATAATCTCATTCCCATACGGATGGTGTTTGGTGGTCGTTGAAATGAGATTAATAACTATATTGATTACCAAGTTTCTCAAATTTGTATTCATGAACGAATGTCGTTCACTAATTTGATTGAAGTTGTAACCCAAAAGTTAGGCCGTCCAGGTAGTTTTGATTCTCCTGACTCGTGTGCTTCCTTAGGATCATCACATTTCATGAATAGCGACATGAAGATTGTGGAAGACAATGATGTACATTGGTTGTACAACATTTTATCTAAGGGTGTTTTAGAATTATGTTCCCTAATAGTTGATTGAAGAAATAGTTTGACTAGTTTGGTTGATAATATACCGTTTATTGGTTCAAGCTCAACCAACTTGGTTCCACAAGGTCGATTTCATCATTCTATTGATATCGCAAAGTTATCCTTAACAGAAACCATCTAATATATTATATAAACCATTTGATCAACCATCAATTTGTTTTATATAAACCACCAGATATATTATATAAACCTACAACTAAATAATATATTATCCAAATTATATAATTTTTTATACCCACGTAACAAACCCGAATATACCAAACTAACAGAATATTTTTTATACACCCACAAAAACTCAATAATTGTGACCTGAATGATTTTTATAAACCCACGACTAAGTATATTTGACGGAATGATTTTTATATTTCAAACTAACAGTATATTTTATATACTACGTGGAATGATTTGTATAAACCCACAACTAAGCAAACAAGCTAACAATATATTTTATATAAACTACCTAACAAACCCAAATATACCTTCGAATAAACTCCAATAGCCAACCAAGACATTGTTGCCGACAGATTGAGGATCTTTTGTCTAAACATGAAAAACATAAGAACCAGACAAAAAAAAGGAAAAATAAAATCGAAAAAATAAGCCTCCATCGGAAGAAGCGTCGCCTCGTGCTAATGCCGACGACAATACAAACGACAGGAACACTTACAACGTTTGAAAGATGAGACGACAATAAAACAAACAACGTTTGAAGGATGTGACGGCGGGAACGAAGGAAGTGACGACAAAACACAGAGGGAGTGACGGTGGGAACAGAGCGACGCGCGGTCGGAGGATGGTCGGAGTGAGCGACGATAGCCGACAAATCGCGAGGGAGAGTGAGCGTTAAGCCGAAAATCGCGAGGGAGGGAGACCGACGTGAAGAAGAAAATTGCGATGGATTAGACCGGAGTGAAGAAGAAATGTCTATTTTGGGAATGTATATTTTGGGGTTTGAAAATAAAATAGTGAGGGAATCGAAGAGTTATTTGGAGAGAGGATTTGAAAAGATTTTTCAGCCATAACTAATTATTATGAAAAGATATTTTGGGTAAATATATAGATAATAACCATATTTATTTTCTTATATATAATATAATGAGCATTCATGTAAATTAATATCTATTTTGGCTTGGCTTAGGACAAAGCTGAAATGTTTTTCAAGATTAGACATTTATGAAATTTTGAATCTAATATGGTCTATCTATGTAGTTAACCCAATAATGTATTGATTGTTTACCGTATAATAAAAATGTTAATTCAACTCTTAGGTTGAGGTCAAACACAACATGTGGAAATGTGAAGAAAATTTAATACCTTGATTAAGATAGATTTATACCAGCTTACCAATGACAATTTTATCAAGTTATAATTTTTTTTTTTTATCTCATAGGAAAAACTTACCATTTCTTTAAATTTCAAGATTTCAAATAAATTATTATAGAATTTCTTCTTTTTGTTTTTGACAAAAATTAGCTTAAACTAAAAGTTTAGTCTCTACACTTTTAGATTTGTGTTTATTTGGTTTATTAAATTTTAAAAATATCTAATAGATTTCTGAACTTTAGATTTTGTGTCTAATAGGTCATTGAACTTTCAATTTTGTGTCCTAGGTCCTTGACATATTTGAAAATTTGAAAATTAATAAAATTAAATTTTATGTCTCATAGGACTCTAAAAATTTAATTTTGTATATAGTAAATTTGTGAATTAAAAAAGTGTCGAATAAGTCAAGAACTTATTAGACATACATTTTCAAAAAAAAAAAAAAGGAAAAAAGAAAAAAAACCTATTAGACATAAGTTGAAAATTTAGCGACTTATTGGATACAAAATTAAAACAAAAATTAGGGTGGATGGGCTCCTTCAACCCATTAATTTCAAATATTTTTAAATCTTGTAATCTTTTAATTATATAAATTATAGGATTTAATGCATTGATTCAACTTTTATTCTTCCCCAAATGCCCTTATTTAATATGCAGATATTATAATTAATTTTGAATTATTTTTCCATTCAGCAATTGCCAACCATATTTGGTAAGTTGTAAATTATTGTGTGATTTTATTAGTAATGGATTTTTTTGCCCAAATCATGTCTTTTTCGGTTACATTCCTTAGCTATTTTGATTTTTTTTTTCAATTTTGGTCAACTGTTGTTCAAGCTCTCCATTTTCGTTGCCGTCTTTTGCCTCCAAGTCTACATTTTCTTCTTCATTTTGCCGCTGTTGGAAAGAAACTTTTTGGAGTTGGAGGGTAAACTTGAAAGATGGATTTTTTTTAGAAAGAGGTTATGAGAAAGAGGCTACTTGTGTTATTACTCAATTCTAGCTTTTTGACTTGATGCAAAAACTTTAAGACACCACTCCTATTTAGGGTGTGTTTGGTTTAACTTTTCAAGTGTTTAATTTTGAAACAAAGTCATTTTGAAAAAATTTCTAGAGTTTGACAACCACTAACAATGACTTATTAGAAAATGAGATTGATAAATAAACCATTTTGAGAGAAACACTTGAAACCAACTTTTCTAAAAAAAGTTTTTAAATATACAATAACTTTGGTATGAAAACACTTATGAAGAAATGTAACCAAACATATGAGTGTTTAAATTATAAACAATTTTTATACGAAATGTTTTTTAAAAAATGCATTTTTGAAAAAAACATTTAATTTAAAATGTATTCCAAACGGACCCTTATACTAGTTTCCACCTCCTCAATTTGTGGTTAGGATTTTGCCAACACACAACTATAATCTTGTGGCTACAAATGATTCTCTAGAATACACAATTTTCTTCTAATATTCTAGAGAATTCTACATCACCCTAAAAAAAATCTTCCTCAGAGATTTCTGTTAACGCTATCGATGAACGATTTTTCCGCAAGCGCACGTGTCGTCACAAGTAATATAAAACGGTAGTAATACCGAGTATCGAATCCACAGGGAGGCGAAGCGAAACTTAAGCAAAAAATTAAAACCTCTTGAGCACTAAAAATACTTAGGCAAAATAATATTTAGGGACCACTTCATGCAATAAAAAGGATTCAAATTCAAGACAATTAACGAAAATAAATTGATCAATCGAAAACAAAATATGGAGAAAGAGTTTTCTTTAAATGGGAAGAGGGGTCTTGAAAATTAATGATTAACTAAATAGTTGTTATAATTATCCTATCTCATTGCCCAACTAATTATAATCCTAGAATCTCCGTTAATCACATAGGTTCTCCTGTCGGTTTCCCCTAATTGTAATTAATTCATTTTAACAACCTAAGTGTCCTTAGCGCTATTAAAAATCATTAATTATTACGCTCTGATTCATTTTAGGAATCTAAGTTTAATCAACTAATCCCGGTGTCACAACGGGCAATTAAACTAGTTGCATGGATTATGATCTATCCTAATTTCTCTCCGTCGAGTTTCCATTAAGAATCGAATCATTACACAATTGGCCAGATTGAGTAAAACATTAAGCACATCCATACAAATAATTAGGACATGGGCAAGAGACAAGAAATTATAACAATATTTGAACTATCATTTCATTTCAAGACCCCAATTTGGGGTTTTAGCTACACATGGCTAAAATATCCACAATAATTACAAAGGAAAGCATAATAAAGAGCATAAAAGGAAAGGAATTGACCGTCGAAAAAACCCCTCGCTGACGCTTGGAGCCCCGCTGACTACTCTTTGAGCCTCTAAGATGCTCCTCAAAATTCTCAAAATTTTTCCCACTAAAAGAATCCTCTAAAAAAGGCTTGAAAGCCTTCAGAGGGGCTCCAAAGGAGCCTAAGGAAGAGAGAAAGGAAGAAATTCCTTGTTGGAATGGTGATTGATGCAAAATGAGGCACCTTGGGGCGCCTTTTATAGGCCTGGAATAGGGGTAGCGTCACGACGCTACCTTGCTCAACGTTGCGACGCTGCTGCGCACGCGGCTTGGGCAACACGAAAGGGTAGCGTCGCGACGCTGTCTACATAGCGTCTCGGCGCTGCCCCAAAATTCCAGATTTTCAGCTTCCTTTTGGGCTGATTTTTGGGCCTTCTTCTTCATTTCTTTTGGTCATTTCTTCATGGTTGTCTTCTTTGGGCCTCTAATTGCTTCAAGCTTGGATTTGGGCTTCAATTGCTTCAATTTTGGCACTTTTTCTCCCAAAATCACCACTTTTGCTCCTAAAGACCAAATAACAAAATTCTTTAAATATTTTCATTAAAAACACGATTAAAGCACCAAAAAGCTTAATAAATTGAGACTAAAATAGCGACATTTCTGCTCGCTATCACACCCCCAAACTTAAGCTTTTGCTAGTCCCGAGCAAAATAAATTCTAAAGATGCATGAAATAGAATCGCTCAACCCTCAATGATTTTGGAATTCTTAGGATCGAATGGAAAACATGCAAGTGGAATAAGCAAGCACCGCATACTCTTGAAGAAATCTTAAACTAGTTTGAACTTAAGATTAATGAATAGCATGCTCAAGACTTATCTATTGATTCTTTTACTAACCTAGATTAGTCTTATGGCTTTCTCCATTTGTTTTCCCCCTACACTGGCTAAGAGCCCCTAATAAGTCGGGGTCCTTCTATCATGCAAAAAAAAGAAACTAGGGTGCCTGTCATCATTTTTTTTTCTTTTTCATGGGGGAGCAAAACTCACAAATGATTTTTCTTTTTCTTTTCTTTTCTTTTGCTACTTCCCCAAACTTGCATTTTGATATCTAATGGTACTAGCTTTCAAACTACGGTGCAGGGACCCTTAACCCGAATTTTATTCTCTGGTTGGCCTAACTGATCACACCGCAGGTAGCTCTTTTTACCCCTAGGCTTTTTCTTTTGTGCAAGCAAAAAAAAAAAAAAAAAAAAATCTTTTTCAACAGATTTTTCTTTTGTCTCATTTTCTTTTGTTGCTTTTGCTTTTCTCTCAGCAGGCATAACATTTTTTTTTTCTAGGGAAAAATACACTTTTGGTCCTTGAGGTTTGGGTTAAGTGACACTTTGGTCCCTGAGTTTTCAAACTCGACAAAAATACCCTCGAGGTTTGAGATAAGGAGCACTTTGGTCCCTGCCGTCAATTTTTCTGTTAACTTTTAACGGTTGCTGACGTGGCACTATTATTTTAATATAAAAAATTATTTATTTTATTTTTTAAATAAAAAAATATTAAAATAATAAAATAATATTATTTTTTTTATTATTCCTCCCCCTCTCTCTTCTTCTTCTCCATCTTCATCCTCTCCATCCTCTTCCTTCTTCTTCTTCCTATCTCCGGCGACCGACGACCACCGACCGCCACCTGCCACCGGCGACTAATTTTTTTTTTCTACTTTCTTCTTGTCTTCTTTTTCTTTTCACTGGTTTTTTTAAAACAAAAAAAGAAAAAAGAAAGAAAAACAGAGCTTCCATCCTCTTCTCTGGCCAGCCACCCCCTCCGGCAGTGCATTCATTTTCTTCTCCAACCAGCCACCCCCTCGCACATATTCTTCTCCTGCCAGCAAAATGCCCACGAGCTTCCATCCTCGAATCCGCTGCTCTCCCCGATTCCAGTCTCGCGAATAGATCCGCGTTGGCCCACGCAACGCCCAAATCAGCAAGCAGCGGCAACCGACAACTATTCTTCCCTTCTCCGGCGTAGTCCAGGCGCGAGCAGTGGCCCATCCTGACGGCTTCCAAGGACGGTTGTACCGTGCTCGCCGGAGGAGCCCAGATCTGGAAGTTTCATGGCCCAAAACCCAGTTCTGCGTTCACGGCGTTCGCAACCGAAAACCCAGATCTGGTCGGTGTTCGTGGTCGACGTTCGTCAAGGTTCGCAGGCGTTCGGGGCAGGGTTCGAGGTCGTCGTTCGCGGGCGTCTTCTCCGGCAATATCCACGACTGTGCAACGGCGGTCGTGGTCGGCGTTCTAGCGGGTGAGTGAATGGGTTCGATTTCGAAGGTGAATGGGTTGCTGTTTGGGGTGATTTTCCAGCCATTTCCGACGACGATGAGGGAGATGGTGAGTGAGAGAGAAAGAAAGAAGAAGAAAAAAAGAGAAAAAAAAATGTCGGCGGCGGTGGGCGGCTGCCGGAGACGGCGGTGATCGGCGGGAAGCGGCGGCGCTGGAGTTTTGGTGAGAGTGTGAAGAAGAAGAGAGAGGTTGGTGATGATGGGAAGGTTGAAGAAGAAAATGAAAGAAAAAAAAGAAATAAAAATATATTTTAAAATTAATATTTTTACTATTTTAATATATTTTTATTTTAAAAAAAATTAAAAATATTTTTTTTATTAAAATAATGGTGCCACGTCAGCAAACTGTTAGGATTTAACGTCAAACTAGACGACAAGGACTAAATTGCTCCTTATCTCAAACCTTAGTGGTATTTTTGTTGAGTTTAAAAACTCAGGGACCAAAGTGTAACTTAACCCAAACCTCAGGGACCAAAAGTGTATTTTTCCCTTTTTTCTACCTAGCTCTTTAGAGCAATCAAGCATGAATTTCCTAATATTAGAAACTAAGCCTATCGGGGTGACAACAACTTTGAAAACCATAATAAGAATCTAGATTTTCAAAGACGTCATTAGATAAGACTATTGCATGCTTTAGACATCAAAACTAAGTATCAAAAGATTTTAAAATTTCCCAATTTCTGCCGTGCTCCCAGATTCCACAACATATAAACCATTTTCTCCTAAAATTTCTAAAATCACATCCTTGGCTATCATGGCTATCTATTCATGCATCCAACAGAATTTAAATATGCTCAACACAGCGAAAGCCTTCCCCCCAAACTTAAATTTAACATTGTCCCCAATGTTTTAAAATAGTAAAGCATAAAGAGGGATACTGAGACTTCCCTGAGCTAGGAGCGCTTCATCCTCTTCCTTTGGATCCATAAAAAATGGGAAATTTGGAATTTCGGGATTTGCTAAGGTGATCCTGCAAAACAAAATTGGATCACGGAGCAAAGAAAATTATTTACCGCAAAAACAACTAACTAAACTTTAATCCTTGGGTTGCCTCCCAAGCAGCACTTTCTTTAACGTCTTTAGCTAGACTAGGCTCGGCACGCTTACGGAGGCTCAAAATAAAATTTTCATCATCCTCCGGGCCCTGCAAGAAATCACGCACCGAATTGCAAACTACAAACAAGGGAGAAAAAAAACTTTCCCCTGGCCCATCTTCACTAAAGAGATTATCATAATAACATTTCAGAAAATAATCAGCTGCATCAAATCTCTTTTCTAAATCTCTATTCTCAAAACAATTGTTAACAGAGTCATCAAGCGTTATAATATCTACTGGTCTAGGATCTAGAGGTGGCCTATCAATCATGTCAGTCCATTCATCAGAAAAAAATGTCTACATGCTCAGCAGATCCCTCAGACTCAGAATTAAAAAATGTTTCAACTAAGCTATCACATGACTCATCATCAGAAGAATTAAAGAATTCAAGAATTTTAGGATCAGATTCTATACTATGCACAGATTCGAGTTCTTCTGGGCCAGATTCTATGCTATATACATCATCAGGACATGAAAAAAAAGTATTCACATTGTCAGGATTCATGCATTCAGGAATGTCAAGATCAGACTCAATAGATTCAGTGTAATCATGATCAGACTCAGAATTATCTATTAAGCAATCTTTTTTATGCATTTCATGTTCATCCTCAATGTTAGACAATTCAATATCATCATCAAAATTATCCATTTCAGGCAAATCTAATTCATTTTCCAAGTAAGGTAAATCATCAACTGCAGATTTTTCATTTTCACAAGCAGGCAAGTCTAATTCATTTTCAAAGTCAGGCAGATCCAAATCATTTTCAAACAGAGGATTATCCAAATATGCATCATGATCAAAATCCCCATTATCCATAAGCATTTCTCCTAAGCCTAGGCCAAGATTATAGTCTACCTCTTCATCGTCATCAGTTAAGTATTCAGGACCAACAGAAAAACATGTGTGCAAACTACAAACAGATTCATCTTGGCCAAAAATACTAAACACAACTTTTTCATCATCAATGTTCAAGGTAAGTTTACCTGTTTGCACGTTAATCTCAGCCTTACCAGTGGCTAGGAAAGGTCTGCCTAAGATAATTGGTACCTCTTTGTCCTCTTTCATGTCCAGTACCACGAAATCTACGGGGAAGATGAATTTGTTGACTTTCACCAACACGTCCTCCACAACACCCATCGGGTGAGTAATCGATCTGTCAGCAAGCTGGAGAGTGACGTCGGTGTCTGTCATACCTGATAAACCAATCTTCCTGAAAACAGAGTAGGGCATCAAATTTATACTTGCTCCTAAATCACATAAAGCCCTATCGAAGGATACTTCTCCTATGGTGCAGGGAACAGTAAAACTCCCTGGATCTTTCTGCTTAGAAGGTATCCTACCAGAAACAATGGTACTGCTACTCTCAAATAAATTAAAAACTTCTTTTTTCAGACTTTTCTTTCTAAAAAGCATTTCCTTCATGAATTTCCCATAATTTGACATATTATACAAGGCTTCTACCAATGGAATATTCACAGACAACTTTTTAAACATTTCTAGAAACTTTTGAAACTGTTCATCTAATTTGACATTTTTAAATCTTTGAGGAAAAGGTAACTCCCTGAAATCAAAGGTTGGACATTCGCCCCTCCGCTTGGGCGGGCTAATATGCGAACCTCTGTCATGGTGGTTGCATGGAACCACTTCTTCCTCAGTCAGCTTCTTTTTGTCATCCTGCCTCTCATCTTCTTTTCTACCTGCAAGTTTGTTAGAAAAATCACATTTTAATTCAATAGAGTTGGGAGGATGTTAGAACCTTTCAGAGGAGGCTTTTTGTGCCTCAATCCTTTCATCTTCATCTTTTCTCTTTTCTTCTTCCTTTGAACTGTTCTCCAGTCTTCTGCCACTTCTCAGAACCACCATCTTACTGCTGAAGCGATCTGTCCTATCTGCACTTCCATGTTCTTTAGAGCTGCGTCGTGGTTGTTTACTGATGTCTGGAGACTCACATTCAATATTCTTTGTTCTTTGATGAATAAAGCCACCATCTCCTCCAGGTTATTTTTCTTTTCAGGAGCACTAGATGATGCAAAACCTGGGGGTGGCTGCAAAACATTCTTCGTATTCGAATATGAGAAGTTCTCGTGATTGCGCAGACTGGGGTGGTAGAAGTTTGGTACTCCTTGAGCATATGGTCTATTTCCTATGTATTGAACTTCTTCCACATCTTGACCTTCCTTCTTTGAATGACCTTCAGCTAAGGTGGAAATGGACTTAACCACCTCAGATGAAGTCAATTTGTTCAGTGCATTGGTCAGAGATGCCAGTTGTGCTTTCAGTGAACTTGACTCATCCAATTCATATAATCCAGCCTTCTTTGTAATTGTTCCTCTCTCCGTCGGCCATTGATAACTGGTTGCCGCCATTTCCTCAAGCAGATCTTTGGCTTCTGTCACTGTTTTTGAAAGAAAACTCCCTCCTGCTGATGTGTCTAGGACTGTCTTTGTGGAGGGGTTTAATCCATTGTAAAATAACTGTACCTGAAGCCAATCAGGATATCCGTGTTGGGGGCACCGCCTAAGCATTTCTTTGTATCTTTCCCACGCTTCGTACAACTGCTCCTCGTCAAGCTGCCTAAATGTTCCGATTTCAGTCCGGAGCTTGGTAGTCTTAGCAGGTGGGAAAAATTTCGTTAGAAAAGCTTGGGCAAGCTCGTCCCAAGTACTGATGCTGCCCGTCTCGACTGATTCGAGCCAATCTTTTGCTTTATCCTGTAGAGAAAATGGAAACAGCCTCAATCTTTTCGCGTCTGCCGGAACTCCGTTCATCTTCACCGTCCCACATATTTCTAGGAATGATCGCAGATGTGAGTGGGGGTCCTCGGAAGGATGTCCCTTGAACGAGTTATCGCGCGCCA
Organism: Luffa acutangula; assembly: GCA_036850905.1. Taxonomy (NCBI): domain Eukaryota; kingdom Viridiplantae; phylum Streptophyta; class Magnoliopsida; order Cucurbitales; family Cucurbitaceae; genus Luffa; species Luffa acutangula. The sequence continues at coordinate 40,050,332 of CM072087.1, forward strand.
TCTGAATCAACCCTGTCTTTAGCTCAAAATTTGTAGCTTGGATTGGGGCGTAGACAATTCCAGAATTCTCGGTGGGAAGAACTGGCTGTAAGAAATCTCTAATTGCCTTGGGAGCTTCCTCTTTGTGGGCCATCGCTTCTGCTAATATTTTCTCTCTTCGAATGGATCTAAGAGTCCTGTTAATTTCAAGATCTAGCGGAAACAAATCAACCACCTTGTTCCTTCGCATACAATGCTCCCAGACAACCAAAAGATCAAAACAAAAACGAAAATAAAATAATATTCACAAAATGATGAAAGAAAAATATTTACACCTAAATTACTATTTATCCCTTTCTTTTCGATGTTAAGAAAAATTAATTTTTGCTTAAAAATCAAGCTTCCCCGGCAACGGCGCCAAAAACTTGTTAACGCTATCGATGAACGATTTTTCTGCAAGCGCACGGGTCGTCACAAGTAATATAAAACGGTAGTAATACCGAGTATCGAATCCACAGGGAGGCGAAGCGAAACTTAAGCAAAAAATTAAAATCTCTTGAGCACTAAAAATACTTAGGCGAAATAATATTTAGGGACCACTTCATGCAATAAAAAGGATTCAAATTCAAGACAATTAACGAAAATAAATTGATCAGTCGAAAACAAAATATGGAGAAAGAGTTTTCTTTAAATGGGAAGAGGGGTCTTGAAAATTAATGATTAGCTAAATAGTTGTTATAATTATCCTATCTCATTGCCCAACTAATTATAATCATAGAATCTCCGTTAATCACATAGGTTCTCCTGTCGGTTTCCCCTAATTGTAATTAATTCATTTTAACAACCTAAGTGTCCTTAGCGCTATTAAAAATCATTAATTATTACGCTCTGATTCATTTTAGGAATCTAAGTTTAATCAACTAATCCCGGTGTCACAATGGGCAATTAAACTAGTTGCATGGATTATGATCTATCCTAATTTCTCTCCGTCGAGTTTCCATTAAGAATCGAATCATTACACAATTGGCCAGATTGAGTAAAGCATTAAGCACATCCATACAAATATTAGGACATGGGCAAGAGACAAGAAATTATAACAATATTTGAACTATCATTTCATTTCAAGACCCCAATTTGGGGTTTTAGCTACACATGGCTAAAATATCCACAATAATTACAAAGGAAAGCATAATAAAGAGCATAAAAGGAAAGGAATTGACCGTCGAAAAAACCCCTCGTTGACGCTTGGAGCCCCGCTGACTACTCCTTGAGCCTCTAAGATGCTCCCCAAAATTCCCAAAATTTTTCCCACTAAAAGAATCCTCTAAAAAAGGCTTGAAAGCCTTCAGAGGGGCTCCAAAGGAGCCTAAGGAAGAGAGAAAGGAAGAAATTCCTTGTTGGAATGGTGATTGATGAAAAATGAGGCACCTTGGGGCGCCTTTTATAGGCCTGGAATAAGGATAGCGTTGCGACGCTACCTTGCTCAGCGTCGCGACGCTGCTGTGCACGCGGCTTGGGCAACACGAAAGGGTAGCGTCGCGACGCTGTCTACATAGCGTCTCGACGTTGCCCAAAAATTCCAGATTTTCAGCTTCCTTTTGGGCTTATTTTTGGGCTTTCTTCTTCATTTCTTTTGGTCATTTCTTCATGGTTGTCTTCTTTGGGCCTCCAATTGCTTCAAGCTTGGATTTGGGCTTCAATTGCTTCAATTTTGGCACTTTTTCTCCCAAAATCACCACTTTTGCTCCTAAAGACCAAATAACAAAATTCTTTAAATATTTTCATTAAAAACACGATTAAAGCACCAAAAAACTTAATAAATTGAGACTAAAATAACGACATTTCTGCTCGCTATCAATTTCTCTAGATTTTTCTTCTAGTTCAACTATTTCTAGAATTTGGGCTTTTATTTGGGATAGACCCAAATACTAAATATCCAAAATCAAGTTTATATTTCAACACCCCCTCTTAAACTTGATTTTGTTACTCCCATAAAATCTCTTAACCTTTTGAGGTCTTCTTTCGATTTCCTTTTGATTTTGTAAACTCACTTCACACTGATCGCCTTGTGCCCTTTTGGAAGTGAGACTAGCTCCCATGTGTCATTCTTCTTGATCGCCTTGATCTCCTCATCCATAGCACTTGTCTAATTTTTGTTTTCACTGCTTCTTGGAAGTTCATGGGCTCACAGTCGGCAAAAAGACAAAGAGTAAGATTATCATGATTTTCAGTTATCGCATAAAGTTCTTGTAATCTTCTGAAACGTGAAATTCTTTCACTTGAATTCTCATCTTCTTGAGAACTTGTAGTCGTTGGTGAAGTTGTTGGAGTAGAAGGCTTCTCTCTTGTTTGCTCCATCATTATTTGCTCCATGTCATTTTCTTCGAAGTATGGAAAGAAGTTGTAGTCTTCATTACGTTGTCCCCAATCCCATGCTCCTTTTTCATCGAATATTACATCTCAACTGATTATTGTTTTTCCCGTATCAGGATTGTAGAGCTTGTAGCCTTTAGTGTTGGAGTCATAGCCGATGAATATGTACTTCTCACTTTTATCATCCAACTTGTTTCTCTTTTCATCTGGAATGTGTACATGAACAATACTTCCAAAGACTCTGAGATGAAATCCCAAGCTTCCTTCCGCTTCATGCTTCTTGTAGTGTTTTTCCATTTACGATTCTTGTTGGAGATCAGTTGGATAGGTAGACTAGATATGCCACCGCTTCTGTCCATAACTCCTTTGGTAGCTTCTTGGTTTTGAGCATACTTCTTGCCATGTTGAGAATTGTTCTGTTCTTTCTTTCTGCCACTCCATTTTGTTGGGGAGATTTTGGAATTGTTAAGGTTTGTCGAATTCCATGGTCTTCACAATATTTTTGGAATTCATTTGATGTGAACTCTCCTCCACGATCAAATCTTATGACCTTGATGACTAAACCACTTTCTTTCTCAACAAGAGCTTTGAACTTTTTGAAATTCTCGAACACCTCTGGCTTATGCTTCAAGAAACACACCCATGTTTTTCTTGAAAAATCATCAATAAAGAGAAGGAAATAGTTACTCTTACCAAGTGAGTTTGGCTTGATTGGACCGCACACATCCATATGAATGAGTTCCAAAGGCCTTTGTGCTCTTGTTTGACTCTTTTGGGAAGCGTTTCTTGAATTGCTTTCCAAGTAGACATCCTTCGCACACTTGATTGGGGTGGCTGATAGAAGGTAATCCTCTCACCATGTTCTTCTTGGAGAGCGATTCTAATCCTCCAAAATTGAGATGCCCAAATCGAAGATGCCAAAGCCAAGATGCATCTTTATAACACATCTTCAGGCATTTTGCTACGTCGTTTTGAATGTTGAGTATAAAAATTCTATTTTTTGTCATTGGCACCTTAGTAATCAAATTATTTGTATGGTCTCTTATAGAAAGGTTATTATCTTTTAATTGAATGGCATAACCTTTCTCTAACAGTTGGCCCAAACTCAAGATATTACTCTTCATACTTGGCACATAATAAACATTTGAAATAAATTGATGCTCACCATTCTTCAATCGGATAAGAATGTTACCTCTTCATTTTACTTCCACCTTGGATTCGTCTCCAAAGGCTACATTGTCGCTCATTGATTCATCAAGTTCCACGAACATGCTCCTTTTTCCACACATATGGTTGTTTGCTCCAGTGTCTAGATACCACTTATTATCTTTGTTCCATTCATTGTTCGTGTAAGACATCAATAAGGTGTCACATTCTTGACTCCTTTCAATGAAGTTTGCCTTCTCTTCAACTTTTTTGTTGCTAAGAGCTCTACATTCAGAGGCATAATGACCAAACTTCTGGCAATTGTAGCATTTAATATTTGATTTATCGTACCTTGATCTTGAGTTGTCTGGCCCACGAACTCTTGTTGAGTTTTCTCCTCTTTGGAAATTGTTGTTGTCTTCATAGGGCCTCCAACCTCGTCCTCGTCCTTGTCCTTGTCCATGACCTCTTCCTCGTCCTCGATGTCCACCATGACCTCGTCCTTGTTGGCCTCTATCACTCTGACTAACTCCTCCAGTAGGTGAGTCAACTTGCAACTTGAGTAATTGGTCCACGATTCCTTCCTTCTTCTTTTTCTTTTCTTCGTATGCTCGTAACGATCCCAAGAGTTGCTCAATGGTCATAGCATTCAAGTCTTTTGTTTCTTCGATTATGGCAACAATATGTTCAAACTTTGGATCTAACAATCTTAATATTTTCTCCATGATTTTTACATCATCAAGCTTTTCACCATTCCTCTTAAGTTGATTGGTGACTGTTAAAACTCTAGAAAAATAGTCGAAGATGGCTTCCCCTTCTTTCATGTTCAAAGTTTCAAACTCAGCACTTACAGTTTGAAGACGTACCTTCTTGACGGGATCTGATCCCTTGTATGATGTTTGAAGCTTTTCCCATGCTTCTTTCGCTGTCTTTGCTTCTGAAATCTTCTTAAAAGCATCATCATCTAATCCTTGATAGATTAGATAGAGAGTATTCTTGTCTCTCTTTCTTGAGTCTCTCAAACCATCCCTTTGTACTTGAGAAAGACTATCATTCTCCGACTCGGTGTAACCTTTCTCTACTATCTCCCACATGTCTTGCGAACCAAGGAGAGCCTTCATCTTTATCCTCCAATTATCATAGTTGCTCTTGTTGAGCATTGGAACTTGGAATGGGACCATGTCGTTGCTAGCCATCTTCTTAGCAAGGATCTTCAAGCTCTGATACCACTTTGTTGGAAAGAAACTTTTTGGAGATTGGAGGGTAAACTTGAAAGATTGATTTTTTAGAAAGAGGTTATGAGAAAGAGGCTACTTGTGTTATTTAGGGATATCCACGGGGTGGGGCAGGGACGGAGATGGCTTCCTCGTCCCCATCCCCACCTCCCATTTCGTTCCCCATCCCCGCAAAATTCCCCATAAAATTTCGCGGGGAATGGGGCGGGGGGATTCCCCGCGGGGAATTATTCCCCATTTAGTTTTTTTTCTTTTTTCTTTTTTGTCTTGATTGAATCAAATAATTATTTTGATAAATTTTCAAATAGTTAACTTGACATGGAAAATATTCATTAATTTTCAATTAGACAATTAATTATTCACATAAAATTTTCATTTAAATAGTTAATTTCATTAAAAACCCTCTTTTTAAACTTTAAAGATCAAATTCTTAAATTTCCTAATAAAAACAAAATAATATTTCATATCAAACTATCTAATTATATATACATATAATTCAAATGTTAAACCATAAATTCAAACATATCCAATTTTTCTAAATCATTAACCATAAAACTTTAAATTTATATATATATAGAAAAATAAAAATTAGAATAATAATAATAATACTAATAATTAAAAAAAAAGTAAACGGAGCGGGGAGCGGGGAACGGGGATGGGGAATGCATTCCCCGTCCCCATCCCCGTTTAGCTCGCGAGGAATTTTTTTCCCCCACTCCTCCTCCATTCCCCGCCCCATTAGGGGCAGGTCCCCACGGGGCCCCAGCCGCACGGGGCAAATGGACATCCCTAGTGTTATTGCTCAATTCTAGCTTTTTGGCTTGATGCAAAAACTTTAAGACATCACTCCTATTTATACTAGTTTCCACCTCCTCAATTTGTGGTTAGGATTTTGCCAACACACAACTATAATCTTGTGGCTATAAATAATTCTCTAGAATATACAATTTTCTTGTAATATTCTAGAGAATTCTACATCACACTAAAAAAAATCTTCCCAAGAGATTTCTCTAGATTTTTCTTCTAGTTCAACTATTTCTAGAATTTGGGCTTTTATTTGGGTTAGGCCCAAATACTAAATATCCAAAATCAAGTTTATATTTCAACAGCCGCAACCTCCATTTTTCGTATGGGCAAACATTTGGTTCCATATTTTGTTGTTTTTCTATTCCTTTTTAATGTTGTGGTTATGTCTTCATTTTTCGTATGGGTAAGAATTTGGTTCAAAATAATTCCTATTTTTTATTACTTTATGGTGAAGATGTCTCTATTTTCCTGTAATACATTTACCTAGTTCCACAAACCCAGTATATTTTGTAATATTTACTTTCATTTGTTAACGTATAAGTTGTACTCCAACCATTTTTTAGGATCCAACTTAATTCCCATTGGTGTGCTTCATGGTGGTTAATGGGACGATAGTGGCAATTACGTTGAATTCAAAGTTCCAGAGATAATGTTGCATCAAGGATTGGTGTTTCAATTTTTGGTTGAGACTATAATGACCCGGCTAGAAGCAGTAGGTGATTTTGATTATCCATAATTTTTTTCATGCATAGACCCCGATGTTCTATAAGGCAGTGTATGAAATTAACAGATGATTGAGATGTTAGTTGGTTTATAAACACCATTTTCAGCATTTCATCCAATAGTTGTTCAATAGTAGTTGATTGTAGCAATAGTCTTTCAGTTATATTGGACCATATGATTGTTGCATCTTCCAACCCAAATAAATTGATTACTCCCAGTAGATTCTTTCACAACATTGATGTGTCGAAAGTTAAGAATGATTTTCACATTGAATTGAATGACATGTTTAGTGGCAAGATTAGTTTTCAAAATGTTGTGTGTTCCATTGCCTTGAGATATAACTTTTAGTATAGGACTGTAAAATCAAACGAGTTGTTGATTGTTAAATGTGTTGTTGAGAATTGCAATTGGTCCATTCGTGTTGGTCGATATGGTGATTTAAAAAGTGAAACATGGATTGTGAAGAAGATCATTAGTGATCATTCGTGCTCTCTTGATGTTGCAAAGAATGATCACAAACAAGCCACTTTCTCTATCATTAAATAGTGTATTAAGAGCAAGATGAGCATTATTGGAAAGCGAATTGAAAACACCTAAAGATATTATTTCGTTCATTCGTTCTACACATGAAATCCACATAAGTTATCAGAAAGCGTGGCATGCTAGAGAAGCAGCTCTAAATGAAGTTCGAGGCTCACTTGCAGACTCTTACTCTTCAATCCCAACATTTTCATACATGTTTGAAGTTAAAAAAAAAACCCCATGTACTTTACATACAACATATTTTCATACAAATATTTTATAGATATTCACCATTTTTATTTTAAATACATGGTATATAATTTATGCATAGGTACATCCACGTCATACAAAGTTGATGTCTGTAACGCCCCAGGATGTTAAAAGCTAACCCAGCGACATTACTAACTCCTAGACCAAAACAAACCGTGAGCACCGAAAATTTCGGCAGCATAACGGCGTACATTGGACTAACCCAAAATTTTTACTTAACCTGCTAAGCAAAGGAACACTTCTAAATAACATTATTCAACAAACTCCATCAACTACAACACAACAGGGCCTCGCAGAAACTAGCAACCAGACAGGCCTCACATCACAACTAATAACGACTCAGAACATAGCTTAAGCGGAACTTACGACATTAATCAATTTAATTCAACTATTAGCTAAAACCAATTACATCCTTAAACAAATTCTTGAAACGACACCTCATGCGAAACAAACTTATTAAACCACTAACTGAATGAATCAATGGAGTACTTTAAAACGGAAACAACTTATTCCAGGGATTAACAAGAATGAATCAGGACCAACCAAAGTTAACAACTTTCAAAGGCAGCGAACACAACTGCCCTAACTAAAACCTAAAAAAAATAAAAGCAAGAACATGATATTAGTTATGGTTCCTCCTCATACGCCTCCTCCGCATCACCATGGTCCACGCGGTCCTCATAACCTGCAAAATCTGGTAGTTGGGGGGAGAGAGGAGGGGGTCAGTACACTAAGGTACTGGTAAGCAGCCCCTACCTGAGAAGCCATCAAACAACAAACCACAAACAACGTGCTTTTCATGCGCAGGCAACATACTGTTAAAAGCAGTAAACATAAAATCATGCTCCAAGCTAGTAAAACAAACGACTCTTCTAAGCCATACCTCATGCATTTCTCTATGCAACTCGCTAACCACACAAGCTCCACGAGCTCACTCAACACTCATATTTAGCCCTCACATGGCTCTCACACGTGATTTCCGCGTCACGCTCCGCAAAACTCTCCAAGACTGACCCTTCGAGTTGTACCGACCCCTGACCATTTATACCCAGGGCCTCGGCACTTCTCTACAGAGCTCGGCATTCGACCCTTGACCATCTATACCCAAGGCCTCGAACTGTGCATCGACCCTTGACCATTTACACCCAAGGCCTCGATGACTAATCAACGTATTGACCCTTGACCGTTTATACCCAAGGCCTCAATACTTGCCTCAAGACTCATCACACCGACCCTTGACCATTTATACCCAAGGCCTCGATGCTCCTCTCTATCTAACATTGGCATATCGACCCTCGACCATTTATACCCGAGGCATCGACATCCAATAGTGATGTATCAGTCCTCGACCATTTATACCCGAGACCCTAATAATCACTTACTTTCCTCAAAACAATATCAGTCCTCGACCATTTATACCCGAGACCCTGATATCTCAATCACAATGCTAGTTCTCTTTAAACCCATGATGACATGTCACCCCTCGACCATTTGTACCCGAGGTGCACTGACACTCACCCAACTTTCTTTTCTTTCACACTTTAGGTCCCTGACCTATATCTCACATCCACTAGAATGCATATGCCCTGCAACATGCTTCTAGACTCACGTATTATGACTAATCAACGTATTGACCCTTGACCGTTTATACCCAAGGCCTCAATACTTGCCTCAAGACTCATCACACCGACCCTTGACCATTTATACCCAAGGCCTCGATGCTCCTCTCTATCTAACATTGGCATATCGACCCTCGACCATTTATACCCGAGGCATCGACATCCAATAGTGATGTATCAGTCCTCGACCATTTATACCCGAGACCCTAATAATCACTTACTTTCCTCAAAACAATATCAGTCCTCGACCATTTATACCCGAGACCCTGATATCTCAATCACAATGCTAGTTCTCTTTAAACCCATGATGACATGTCACCCCTCGACCATTTGTACCCGAGGTGCACTGACACTCACCCAACTTTCTTTTCTTTCACACTTTAGGTCCCTGACCTATATCTCACATCCACTAGAATGCATATGCCCTGCAACATGCTTCTAGACTCACGTATTATGCCCACCAGGCATACACATGTAATCACAGGCTCTCAACTCATGCTTGACTCAGAAACGCAAATAGAACCAACATGCTTGCAACCATTCATCACGCAACAACAATTCATGCTTTTCCACAGAATCATATACATACATATATATATTCAAAGAACAGGAACAGGAGAACAGTTATAAGACAAGGAAACATTCAGCATGCAACACACAGTCAAACAGACTCCAACAAGTAAGAACTACTTACCGGAAGCTCAAACGCTCCTAAACAATCCTAAAGGACTAATGGAAACAACCGGAAGAGCCTAAAGAGCTCAAACTGCAAGCAACGATTACCATGGGTTAGAAAACAACTTAGAGCACCTAATAAACTTGAGGAAAGGATCTAGGGATGCTGGAATTTACCGCTTAGTGCTCAAACAACCTTGAGAACAAGCTGACTTGTGTTCGAAACGACCCAACAACCAAGATCCCAAGTCACCGGGTTATGGGTAACCAAAATCAAGGTCTTTCGGGTTGTGGGTATTCGCTGAACACGATATTTGAGATCAAACGCTCGCTGAACAGCAACCGAATACATCTAATTCTGAAATTATAAGGCTGACAACGAATGGGTATCGATAAAAACATGGTTTAAGGCTTGGATAACTATTGGGCAGCAACCCTTAACGCTAAAAGCAAAGGGACAACAAGGAAACTTACCCAAACGGACCCGCTTCTGCGCTAGACGGATTACACCAACCACAACCAATGAGCTAGAACGCTCTTTTAGCAATGGGTACCCAAGTTGAAGTGTTTCAAACTTAATCGAACACCTAGATGGCGTTGCAGATTAGAATATTGAACACAATTTAGCTTTCAGCACCTAAAATGAATGGCCATTCTACCAAAGGCTCCAAACAAGAATGGGTAATCTAAATTTGAGGTTTATATAGCTTGGGTAATGCTGAGAGCTTACCGAAAGAGCCTAAGCACGCCGAAACGATCCTTAAATCAGCCCGAACGCATCTAAACACCAGAACAACGAAGATTCCAGCTTCTACTCACTAGCCCAGCCGAAAACAAGAGAAAACAGAGGATTAAACTCGCTGCTTGAGGAACTTGAAAGAGATTCAAGAGAAAAAGAGACCTTACACGCGAGTTTGAAGGAGAAAAACCGAAGCTGTGGTGCTGGCCGACGCTCGCGAATACAGGGGCCACGGGTCTGCTGCTGTCGGCGACTGAACACTAGAGAGAGAGAGAGTTGCGGCTTCAGCGAGCGACGCACAGAGAGAGACGAGAACCTCGCGAGTCTTGCAGCCGTCGGACGAGCGCGCAAGAGTGAGGGAGAGATCGACGGAGATGGGTCTTCGAGTGGTTGGCGGCGCAAGAAGAAGCTGAAGGAGAAGGGGCTGGCGGCTGAAGAGGAACACGCAGGGGGGGGTCTGGCGGCTGCTACACGAAAAGAGAGGGAAGAGATGAATAGCTTTAGGGCTTTTTTTTTTTTATTATACTATTTCATTATCTTTCTTTTCTTGATTTTTAAACACACCCAAGAATAGAAAATCTCCATTAAAATAAGGAGATCTTATCTAGGTTCCAAATTTAAAAACCCAAACTTAATTCTTGAAAGATTTGGAAATAGAAAATAACCCGACTGATAAAAGGGTTTGGGCCTTTTTGATATTTAAAATAAATATCAAATATTAAACCTCTAACTTTAGGAAACTTAAAGATTTAATTAAAAATCTCTTTCCCCTAAATTTTAGAAATTTAGTTTAACGACCCAAGGCTAAACTTATTCTAATTTTCCGGATTAGAATAAGAACGCCCAATAAATTCCAAAGCAGCTCGATTCCGAAACGCGGGGCGTTACAATGTCAATGATAGATTTTTGTATTTTTCATGTCCCTTTCTACTTCTATTGTTGGATGGAAGTATTGTTGGCCAATCATATCTATTGATGGCACTTTTTTTTAAGAACAAATATTTTGAAACTTTACTAGCAACTTGTACTTTGGATGCGAATGACCAAATATTCGCCTTAGGTTGTGCAATTGTTAATTTCGAGAACGATTTATCGTGGCAATGGTTTTTCGTTCAACTGAAGTTTTCTATTGGAAATCGAAGTGACCTTATTTTCGTTTCAAACAGACACAAGAGTATATTAAAGTCCATTTCAAAGGTATTTCCTAATGCATTCCATGACATATGTATATACCATTTACTGCAGTACTTGAAGTTGAACTACAAAGGTGATCTCGTTGATGCATTATAGTATTCAACAACTAAGACTTTCAATGTTGTTGATTTTGAACATAGCATGCAATAGTTAGGAAGTTCTACCCTAGGTATTTGTGATGATTTTAAATCAATAGGTTTTTCAAAATGTTCTCGTGCCTTCTGTCCTCGTTGAAGATATACAATTATGACCACTACTATATCTGAAAGTTTTAACTCAGTTGTCAATAACTTCTATGTTAGAAGTAATAAGGATGCTTTTGCAGAGGTGGTTTTATGAATGGAAAAATGATGTCGACTACTGGTCGGACGTAGGTTGTCGAGTCCTCGTAACCAAATAAATTTATAAACTCCAGCTCTATGCTACTTTGCAGTAGGTAGTTGTCAGGTCGTCCACAAGGAAAGGGTGATTTTTATTAATTTTTGGGTTTTCGCTAAACAGAGGGGGTTTGGTTTGTCACTAACCGAAATAAAAATAGCAAGAAAAAGTAAAAATGTCGGAAAATGGAAAATAACATGCAGCGAGATCGAACAAACGTAAAAATTGAATGGAATCAAATAAAAGACGAGACTGTCAGATTGGTTATTCCTTAGAACACTTTGGGCATTTAGTTTCATCACTTGCTCTAAAATTATTTTGGGGATTAACTAAATTGCTTGGAATGCTTCTTGGCTTTTCAGATAATCCACCGACTCAGTCTATGCTTAACTAATTAAACTACCTAATACTCCACGAACAACTTAATTAGTTAACTATTCTAATTGCACCTATCGCCTCTGATGCTTAGACCGATAAATCCTCAGCCTAAATCTAATTATCCAAATTAACAACCAGATAACTCCTCAAAATTGTTAATTGATTAATTGCATTAACGTGCTAGGCCCAAAATTAATGAACTAAATTAGGATTTCAATTTCTCTAATTGACACACCCCGTCCCAGCTCTCTCTTAACTACCTAGTGACGTGGTGTGCCGACAATGAATCCTAACTAACAATAGGACTCATTACCAACTACGTGCTTTTAACCACTCTTAGACACTTAAGTGACCAAAAATTTGGGTAGAGTTTCCTCTAAAACTGGGCTAAAACACACCTGAAAAGAAACGACATATATGCATATTTTATAAACTATACCACATCCTGAAACCAGGTTAGAGACACATGCGTCTCAACTACAAAATTCAGCCAAACACTACATTTTAAAAACATTTACAATCAACCATTCCTGGCAACATATAAACTTTTTACATAACTTTCACCTAACAAAGCATACATACAAAATTACTCAAAACACGGACTCGAGTGGTAAGATCAGCTACTGTGGGCTCGTCGAAACTCAGTCACTACCTGGTAGAAGAAATCAACAAAAAGAAAGTAGCTTTTCTAGTACTTTATGTAGACGATATCCTACTCATTGGGAATGATGTAGGATACGTGTTGGGTTCCTAGAGTGAGTAGAAATATGATATGAAATACTCTAGAATTCTTGTGCAAGTATACACAGTCTGCAGCAAGTAATATTATCAATCCAAGGTCTGAATGAGTTTCCACTTTATCTATTTTGTATAACTTTCTAATGGTTTCGAAGATAATAAAAATGTTGGGTTTTATCGGAATTATGCTGAAGCAAAATAAATGACAGAACAACGAGTAAACAAATAGATAGACAGATTAAAGACAGGCGCTGGTTAGGCTTTAGTGATTGTTCTAAGATATGCTCTAGCAATATTATTGATCATGCACTTCTTGCAGTATTATTAGCGGATTCCTCCCGGAACTCCGGATCTTTTGGGATATGTTTCAACCCCAATGAAGAGCGACCGATCAAGCACTAGGCAACTGGCTATCCCTAGCTCAGTCACTGGCGTTCACCAATACACAATGATCGTAGTGTGGAGAATTGCCACAAACTCTCTAAATCATCCCTGAAACTAGAGAGAGCTATCCATATCGGCTGGCCAGGCGGGCATAAAATAAGAATAAGCACAACAATCAACCAAAATGCAATAGTCAATTTATTATTAGAGATGAAGCACAGTAATCACATTATTCCTAACCAACACCTTAAGCTACTTAGTTCATAATAGGCATAGGAATACGAATTACAATCTGAGTTTGCATGTCCATAACTACAAGTTAATAAAGGAGGGAAACTCCCTAATCAGCTTGCGGTTGATGGTGTTCTTGATGATCTTCAATCTCCCTAACTATTCGGCTTCCAAGGGAAAACATGGAATGACTTTGACTTTGACGGCTATTTCCTTTTATAGAAGGATGGGAGGCTCGAATTAGGTCAACTAGGACACGTGTAAGGCTCTCCTTGATCCTTTATCACAAAAATAACTCAACAGAAGTCGGTTCATGAAGTTGGCTAACGAGCTGTGATGTGGCAGTTTCTGCTCACAGTTTTGCTGCAGCATAAAATTTGCTCATTCCAGTCGCTCAGCAGCATAATCTGCACACAGTGATTTCCAAAGCTTCCATTCTTCCAAATGGGTTAAATCATGTAATATCTCTCTAAAACCAACCCTAATAAGCATAAAAGACACACAAATCCTTATATAAATGAGGCCTAAATAACTACCTTTTGGGCAGTTATCATACCCCCAAACTTGAACTATTGCGCGTCCCGAGCAATACTAACCAACCTTCCTTCAAGAATTTCAAAACATTAGACAAAGAATTAGCTTAATCAAACCAGACAGTCCAACACTACCTTTAACCTTTACCTGAGCACTCTGCAAAACCAAGCTCTGCTGCAGCAAAATGATTCCTTCAGCAGGGACAAATAATCACCACTTTTCAACTTAATTCTAAGAACTCACCACAACCTAGCTCTATTATCAGACATTTCAAAACATATTTTTAAAGGGGTTTATATCCTTGTTTATCAGACTTAAAGCAGCCTTACAGTCATAAGCTCTTAAGCATGGGATGACCCACTTTATGGTGCAGTATACCCCTGTCTCAAGCTCATCCCCAACTAGGCTCAATACTCATTATAAAACTCAAAAATCCTTTGTTATTCCATCTCTTGCCCCTCAGAATGGCGATATTTTATGATGAAGCTCACCTAAGTTCTGGGAGACAGAAAACTGCTGGATCATCATTCATCCTTCAAAACTTTTGCTCTGTCAATTTTTTTCAGCAAAATTTTCAACAAATAATTTTTCAGCAAATAATTTTTTTCTCATATTTCTCATTTTTTTCACATTTCCTAGATCATCTTTTGACGCGAAGACAAACTGTGGGTATCACAAATGTCCCCGGCTACTCAATAACCTAGCAAATTTTAATTTTGAAGGAGAGGAATGCTCGAGCAAAATAATTGGAGTAGCAAAAAGTCCCCCAAACTTGAATTATTCATTGTCCCCAATGAATCATTAATTAAGTAATTATACCCCCAAACTTAAATTTTTCTATCTGAATTTTTAAACTAAACATGGGACTAGGATTAAGCTTAAAGTGGATCATATAAGTCAATACTACCGTCAAAATCTTCTTGCTGCAGCAACAGTCCAGGCTAGAAGAAATGCTCAAGAAAAAGGTTTCTGGAGATCAGAATACCTTGATCTAATTAAGCGTAATCAGTCCAAGCTTCAAAAATTCAGAAGAAAATTAGTTAAGTTAGAGTTAGTCAGTGCTCATAGAATAGAAACATTCAGAAATTTCATTAAAATCATAGAAAAAACATTACAAAGCAGAGATATATTTTTAACGCAGAAAAATTAAAAAGAAAGACAATCAAATATTTTTAGCAAAATGGGGTCAGATATGCACGAGCAAACAAAATGATAAGACAAAAATAATGCTTGCTGAAGATCATTCCATCCATCAATCTTCCTGACCCTGGTCTTCATCATCATTCTCTTCTCGTTCAACAGGCGGGAGTGGTATCCAAAGATTAAACAAATCATCGGGAAACACTGGAAAGGCCGGATACGGTGTTGAGAAATTGGTTTGCAAGGCCCCCCTGAGCGCATTATCTCTCCTTTTAGCATAAGTCCAGTAGGTCTGAGCTTGCCTTTCAGCAAATTCTAACCTACTGGTCAACACTGCCAGTTGCTTTAAGATCTTATTAACGCCATACACAAGCCCACCCTGGCGAACCTCTTGCATACGCTGAAGTCGCGCCAGATTAGGTGTGTCAATGATTCCCTTATCAGTCATGATCATGTCTTCTGGAACCGTGGGCACTCCTGCCCTGCTGCATAACATCGTAATCGTGTTCGGAAAGAACAGCTTCCCCACCTTCTTTTTCCAGCAATCAACAATCTCAGAAGAAATAATTTTTCCTACATCAATACTCATTGAGCGAAGAATGGCAAAAGCAAGCAATACCCTGTCCCGAGATACTGTGGAGTCGTGTGTCGTCGGCAGCAAGCGTAGCCTGATGAATCCCATCCAAGTGTTGGCTTCACTCTTCAAATAAGCAGCTTGAAACGTACGCTTCCGCGTCTGCAACACCCTCCATTGAGCCCCCTCAATGCCTACCTCCCGGACAGCCGAACTCAGTTGATCACTAGATGGTGCAACCACCATCTCATTAAAAACGGCATGCGGAAAATCTTGGAGATCGAACAGTTCATTAATGGCCTCAGGACTCCACTGTACAGGCACTCCTCGAACGATAACCTCAAAATGATTCTTAACGTCAAGATTGGCATAAAATTCTCGAACAATGTTGGCATTGACAGGTTCTGGTTTCGCACAAAATTGCCTCCATCCGAGGTTCACTATTCCAGACTCCAAGAACCTGGGCAAATCACTGCCAAATCCTCATTCGAACAAGAAGTCCCGTTTCAGCACCTCCTGGTATTTTGCTCGAGCAAGATCGTTGACGAAGCGAATGAATGGCGCCCTCGGCTCCTCAATTTCTCCTGATGCTCCGGCAATTCCTTTGCCCTTTCTTTCTCTCTGTTCACGCAAAAACTCTTCTTTTGCCTTTCTTGTCTCTTCTTCTTTTTCCTTATTCTCAGCTTCCCTTCTTTCTTCCTCAGAGTCCGACGTCGGAGGTGATGGAGTGTTCCGAACCACCCTCACGCGACCCGCCTTCCTCTTGATGCGGCGGCGCTTGGGTGGTTCAGGCATAATAATTTCAACATGGGCCTCCTGCACCGGCTCCGGTGTTTTCTCTTTTTCAGGCACACCTGCGACTTGTCCTCCGACCTCTGTCTCATGTTCCTTCTCAGCATTCCCTTCCTAAACCATAGCAGAAACTATCGGTTCTGTCTCAAGATCCTGCACAGCCGCTGTTTCTTGGATGACTTCTTGTTCCGCAACCCTCTGCTGCCTCCGTCTTCGCTTTGCCTCCTTCTCTTCTGGCGTTCTTTTTTTCCTAATTTTCCCCTTTTGTACTTCCGGTGTGACGGGTATCTCTTCCTCCTCACTCTCCCTCTCTTTTCGCGCTCTTGTTTTAGCCATGGAAGGTATAATAGGGTTTTGCAAAGAAAGAAAGAATAACACACGCACAAGGATTTGATCAAGAAAACGAAGTGAAATGTACTTACCAGAGATTGCGAATAAATAGGGCTGCAGCAAACAAGAATCCTAACCAAAAGGATTTACCCTGCCATAACTAATATTACCGTTGCAATTAAAAATGCAAACCTGAAATTCAAAAATTACCAACGGTAAAATTGCGAATTCCAAACGGCCATGGTAAAAATTAATGCTCTGTCATCATTGAAGCCATTGGATAATTACTCTGCGACACGTGGCCTCATCAGATGATGCACTCACATTTACCTGCGAGAATTTAAAGATAAGTCTAACGGTAACAATAATAAATTCCAACGGAAACCCTTCTATCTCGGAATATTTTGCTCCAGCAATATCTTTGTCGCAACAATCTGCTGAACCTGAAGAATCTCAGATACGGAATTCGAATTTCAAAATAGACAAATCAAATCTTTTTAATACAAATTAAACCGATCAAAGCAAACTTAACCTGTTATTCTCAAAAGCAACCGAATAAATTAGAGAAAATCTCTATTAATTAAAACTAGAATTCAAATAACTGAAAATAAAATCTAGATAAAATCTAATAAAATCTAACTAATTAAAAGATAATTAAAAGATAATTTAAATAAATAACCCGAAAATAAAATCAAATCAAATTCAAAACGAAATAAAATCTAAAATAATAAAAACACTGAGATCTAATAAACTATGCAAAAATCAAACCTAACCTAATCGGACTTAAAAAAAATCAACGAAAAAATAAAATCACTACAAATCCTAGGAGCTCAAAATTTTGCTCTGTGAAATGTTCCCGCAAATATTCTGCTCTCTCAATCATCAACCAACCTTAGGGAAGGATATTTCATCCGAAACTCCTCACCCCAATAATGCTTCACACGCTGTCCATTTACCTTGAACACTCTCCCATCTTTTTCATCCTGCAAAGTAATTGCTCCATTGGGGAAAACCTCAATCACAATAAACGGTCCTGACCATTTGAATTTTAATTTTCCAGGAAATAATTTTAATCTAGAATTATAAAGCAAAACTTTTTGACCCTTGACAAACTCCTTAGATTTAATTTTTTTGTCATGCCACAGCTTAGTCTTTTCCTTATACATTTTCGCATTTTCGTAAGAGAATTGGCGAAATTCTTCTAACTCATTAAGCTGCAGCATTCTGATTGCTCCTGCACGACTCAGATCAAAATTTAATTTTTTCAAAGCTCAAAACGTCTTATGCTCTAGCTCTAATGGTAAATGGCAAGCTTTCTCATATACTAACCTATAGGGAGACATACCTAGAGGAGTCTTATAAGTTGTCCTATAAGCCCAAAGAGCCTCATCCAACCTAAAGGACCAATCCTTTCTAGATGGATGGACTACTTTTTCTAGAATTGATTTAATTTCCCTATTACTTATTTCAGCTTGACCATTAGCCTGTGGGTGATAGGGGGTAGCTATCCTGTGCTTAATCCCATACTTAGCTAAAAGCTTAGTTAAGATATTATTAACAAAATGTGTACCCTCATCACTCACTAGAGCCCTAGGTGTCCCAAACCGCGCAAAGATGTGCGATTGAAGAAACCTCGCTACTGTCTTGGCATCACTCTGATGGCATGCAATGGCCTCCACCCACTTGGACACATAATCAACTGCCAATAAGATAAAAAACATTGCCATCAGAAGGGGGAAATGGCCCCATAAAGTCAATACCCCATACATCGAATAATTCAACTTCTAAAATGTAAGTAAGAGGCATTTCATCTCTTGGCCCCAAATTTCCTCTCCTTTGGCAAGCATCACATTGCTTGTAGAACCAATGGGCATCCTTGAATAACGTAGGCCAGAAAAATCCGCAATGCAAAATCCTCATAGCCGTCCTCTGACCGCTGAAATGACCTCCATACGGCGAAGAGTGACATTGCTCAAGGATTTCCTTTGCTTCAGCACCTGAAACACACCTACGAATAATACCGTCAGAGCATTGCTTATACATAAACGGCTCATCCCAAAAGAAAATTTTCGCATCATGCTTAAACTTTTTCTTCTGCCTCCAATCCATGTCAATAGGAGTGACTCCCTTTACTAAAAAGTTGGCAATATCAGCATACCAAGGGACATCCCTGACTACCTTTACCTGAACAGCAAAAAGCTGTTCATCCGGAAAAGAATCGGAAATGGCAGATTTCTCCAGCAAAGATGATGATGGATCAAGACGAGACAAGTGATCTGCAATGACATTCTCTGATCCCTTCTTGTCCTTTATCTCCAAGTCGAATTCCTGCAGTAATAAAATCCAACGAATTAGTCTAGGCTTTGCATCTTTCTTTGACATTAAATACCTTATTGTTGCATGATCCGTGAACACCGTGACTTTGGATCCAACCAAATATGGCCGGAATTTTTCAAAAGCAAACACAACAGCTAACAACTCCTTTTCAGTAGTTGTGTAGTTGACCTGAGCCTCATTTAAAACCTTGCTTGCATAATATATAGGATGAATAAATTTTCCTTGCTTTTGCCCCAGCATCGCACCTACTGCAGCATCACTCGCATCACACATTACCTCGAATGGCAAATTCCAATTAGGTGCGCAGAGAATGGGTGCTGAGATTAAAGCAGCCTTCAATGTTTCAAAAGCCTTCCTACAATCTGCATTAAAGTCAAAAACATGATCAGTGCACAATAAGTTACAAAGAGGTTTACTGATTTTGGAAAAATCCTTTATGAACCTCCTGTAAAATCCAGCATGCCCTAAGAAGCTCCGAATTCCCTTCACTGAATTCGGTGGCTCTAGCCTTTCAATAACCTCAACTTTTGCTCTATCAACTTCTAGACTTGATGTGGACTTTTCCTAACCGCAAGTGCACGGGTCAAGTAATAATATAGTGAATAGTAAATTCGAATGTCGTCCTCTGGATTGGATTTTTAAGCAAATCAAGTATTGTGAATAATCTTGCCCAATTTTATTTAAGGATCAAAAAGTGATGAATGAATGACAATAAAACCAAATCAAAGCAAGTAAAAAGAATGGAATTTCAATTGGGAAAACTACTTAGGGAATTGATTTCGCTGATTTCGTTTAGGATTGATTTTAAAGAATAAGTTATTATGCACAATGAAATTATGAGCCAAAGACCCTTTAATCACAACTACCTCTCCCGAGTATAATTGATTCTCATGCAAATTAACCAACTTGATATCCCTATCTAAGTTTATTAAAATGCAAGGCAATGAGATCTTTTAACCAATTCTAAAGTTAATCTAAAACCGTCAAGAATTAGAAAGTAAACTTTATTCATGCAATCTTGAGTAAGTCTAGATCAAATCCCCTCTCCCGAGCTAGATTCGAAACTTAAATCATCCAACTAATGGCCAATTAATTGAAAGCATTAAATCAAGATTACAAACACAATAACATTGCACAACTTAAACCATAAATCAATCCATAAACTTAATCAACTACATCAATCCCTAAGCTACAAGTTTAGCTACTCATGAATGGAAATACAATCTCAACTAAACATGTGAAAGCCATAAATCTAACTAAAGGAAGAAAAGGGAAAAGAAAACTCAATGTAGGCCGAGTCCCGACGTCCCCGTGACGATCCCCACGAACAATGGGTTGATTTCCAAGTCTCTCCCTTTGGTTTCAGCCTCCAAATGCTCTATTCTGTCCTTTTTACGGCTATCCAAGGTCCCCAATCGAACTCCTTTCAAAACCTAGCCGAAAATAAGCTTTTATTCTGATTTTTCGTCTTAGCGTCGAGACGCTGTCAAGACAGCGTCGCGACGCTGCCTCTTATACGCGCGTTCTGAATAAGGAAAAACGGTAGCGTCGGGACGCTTCCTATCATAGCGTCTCGACGCTGTGAGCTTTACGCGCCTAATCTGATATGGAATGTGAGCATCGAGACGCTCAAGAGCTAGCGTCTCGACGCTAGCCTGCTGTTGACCGAGATTTGACTCTTTTCCACTTTTACTCTTTTCATTCCTTTGCATCTTTTCACGCCCCGAGCACCCGATTAACTCTGATATTGCATTATAGCTCCAATCAACCATTTCCTACAAAATAAACAATAAAGCACAATAAAATGGCCCAAACATCATAAAAGACTAGCTAAATTAAATAAGTAAAAGTAGCTAGCTATGCTCGCTATCAAGACCATTCTTAGAAATCCTATGACCTAACACTATGCCCTCCTTCACCATGAAGTGGCACTTCTCCCAATTAAGAACTAGATGGGTATCCTCACATCTTTTTAATACCTTTCCTAAATTATCTAAACAACTCTGAAAAGAACCTCCAAAAACTGAAAAATCGTCCATAAAGACTTCGACAGTGGACTCAATCATATCAGAAAAAATTGCTAACATACACCGCTGAAATGTTGCTGGAGCATTGCAAAGGCCAAAAGGCATTCTCCTAAAAGCGAATGTCCCATAAGGGCAGGTGAAAGTGGTTTTTTCCTGATCTTCAGGAGTAATAGTAATCTGGTTATACCCAGAATAACCATCCAAGAAACAGTAATAGGCCTGACCAGCCAATCGATCCAACATCTGGTCGATAAATGGTAGAGGGAAATGATCCTTTCGGGTGGCTTTTTTAAGCCTTCTGTAATCCATACACACCCTCCAGCCAGTTACTGTCCTTGTGGGGATCAACTCATTATCTTTATTGCTCACCACAGTGACACCTCCTTTCTTAGGAACACATTGGACAGGGCTTACCCAATTGCTATCGGCAATTGGATAGATGATCCCAGCATCCAACCATTTAATTACCTCCTTTTTAACAACATCTTTCATTGCAGGGTTAAGCCTTCTTTGTTGCTCAATACTCCTAAAGGATCCCTCCTCTAGAGTGATTTTGTGCATACAAAAAGATGGGCTAATCCCCTGAATATCAGCCAATGTCCAACCTATAGCTTTGCGGTATTGCTGCAGCAATTTTATTAAGGCCTCCTCATGCTCCGGCATTAAATCTGATGCAACAATAATGGGCAATGTCTCACTTTCCCCAAGATACACATACTTTAAATGATCCGGTAAAGGTTTCAAATCTAAAGTGGGTGCCTCAATTAGGGATGGCTTAATTGGGGGAGCCTTTCTTTGATCTAAATCTAAAGACTCAAAAACATCCTCACACCTAAACAATTCTTTTTCATTTTTTCTATCTACAGAACAAAATTCAAAATCTTCTACACTAACCTCTCCATGCTTTTCTGAATGCTTATCAGTCGAATCCTTTATTGCTGTCTCAATAACTGTGCTCTCCAGAATCCTAATGAAGGAGCAATCCTCCATTTCGTCTGAATATTTCATGGCTTTAAACACATTAAATTTCACTTCCTCATTACAGACTCTCATTGTTAATTCTCCTTTTTGAACATCTATTAATGCCCTACCAGTCGCCAAAAATGGACGACCTAGAATAATTGGGACATCTTTATCAGCCTCATAGTCTAAAATAATAATATCAACAGGAAATATGAACTTATCAACTTTTACTAAGACATCCTCAATTTTACCCTCTGGATATGTGATAGACCTATCAGCTAATTGGAGTGTAACTGTGGTAGGCCTAGCTTCACCAATACCCAACTTCCGATAGACCGAAAGAGGCATAAGGTTAATGCTTGCACCTAAATCACAGAGTGCTCTACCTAATTCCTTTCCACCTATAGACACAGGTATGGTAAATGACCCTGGATCCTTAGCCTTGGGGGTTAGACCATTCTTGAGAATAACACTACACTCCTCAGTAAGAGATACAGTTTCAAACTCACCTAACCTTTTCTTTTTAGTCAAAATATCCTTAAGAAATTTAGCATAATTAGGCATTTGCTCAATAGCTTCTACTAAAGGGATATTTATATGCAATTGCTTAAGAATCTCTAAAAACTTTTTAAATTGACCATCCTGATTCTTAGGCTTTTGCCTTTGTGGAAAAGGTAGAGGTGGTACATAAGGTGGGGGCGGCACATATGGTGGTTCTACATCTGGCACAGAACCAGATGCTCCAGCATTCTCTTTGCTGCCTCCAGCACCCTGACCAGACTCCAACTCTTTTTCAACAACAACAATATTATCACTATTACTATTTAAATCCTGGGTCTTTCTAGACTCTTCTAGTGGCTTACCACTCCTAAGGGTTACTGCCTTTACCTGCTTCTTACCTTCCCTTCGAGGGTGTTCAGTATCCGAAGGAAGTTTCCCTTGAGGCCTCGCCTTGAGCTCATTAGCTAGCTGACCCACTTGCAATTCCAGGGCCCTCATCGAAGCTTGATTACTTTGAATTGCGGTGTCTGTGCGAGCCATAAATTCTTTCATCATTGCCTCGAGAGAATTTCCTGAATTTTGCTGGGGCAAAGCCGGCTTATTTTGCTGGGGCATTACCTGCGCTTTAGCAAATCTCGGCTGGTTCATCTTCTGTTGCGCTTGTACGTTATTTCTTTGACCTCCCCATGAGAAGTTGGGGTGGTTGCGCCAACCTGGATTATAGAAGTTAGAATAAGGGTTGTTCCTCTGATTACCTACAAAGAACACCGACGTTGGATTGCTGGGGCAAAACTCGTAGTTGTGGTCTTCACCGCAATAGACACATGCTTCGTCCGTGACTTGGTTCACTACTGCTGCAGGCTCCATAGCTGGTGGCTGCTGATGACTAATTACTGTCACATTCTTAAGAGCGTTAGCAATCATAGCAAGATCAGCCCTAATGGTGGACACACCATCAACCTCTAACACACTATTAACCTTTTTATTTGTGCCTCTAACATCCGACCACTGACAACTATTAATAGATATTCTTTCTAAAATTTCATAGGCTTCATCAAAAGTTTTTGCCAAAAGGGCCCCTTCAGCCGAAGCATCAACCATACCTTGGGCTACTCCATTTAAACCATTGTAAAATGTTTCCATTTGAATACAATGAGGTAACCCATGGTGGGGACACTTTCGTAAAAGCTCCTTAAACCTCTCCCAAGCCTCACTAAAAGTCTCATCTTCAAGTTGCCTAAACCCTACTATTTCACTCCTTAATTTCGCATTTCTATTAGGTGGGAAATATTTACTCAAAAAATTTTCAGCTAACTCATCCCACGTCCTAATTGATCCTAGAGCAAAAGAGTTTAACCACGACTTTGCTCCATCTCTAAGAGAATACGGGAACAAAGTTAATCTAAGAGCATCTCTAGGCACTCCTTGAATTACAAAAGAATCACTAACTCCTAGAAAAGACTTAAGGTGTAAATGAGGGTCTTCAGATGACAAACCATGGAATTGCCCCACGGTTTGCAACATCTGAAACATTACCGGTTTCATTTAAAAATTTGCCGCTTGGATTTGGGGACGTGCAATCCCTGGATTCAACTCATTAAACATCGGGACAGCATATGCTCGAATGGCTCTGGTCCTATCGTTCGCTATCAAGATAGGATTCTCAGCCTGATTATTTCGCTGCTCATTTTGCTCAAACAGTGGGTTTTGCTGCAGCAACGGATTCTGCTAGGGGTTCACTGCTACTGGACCTTCAGGAAACTGCGGAAGTTGCGGGGCGTTCTCCATCTGGTTTCTGCGCTGCTCCCTCCTTCTGTTCCTAAATGTCCTTTCAATTTCTGGATCAAGCTCAAACCGTACCCCAGGCGGATCGCTCATGCACCAAAATCACACCTGCAAAAACAAAAGAAACAATCAAAAAGTTCTAGCACCAAACCACTAAAACACATACACAAAACAGATCAGATAAAAACTTATTCAAGTCCCCGGCAACGGCGCCAAAAACTTGTTGGGTTCCTAGAGTGAGTAGAAATATGATATGAAATACTCTAGAATTCCTGTGCAAGTATACACAGTCTGCAGCAAGTAATATTATCAATCCAAGGTCTGAATGAGTTTCCACTTTATCTATTTTGTATAACTTTCTAATGGTTTCGAAGATAATAAAAATGTTGGGTTTTATCGGAATTATGCTGAAGCAAAATAAATGACAGAACAACGAGTAAACAAATAGATAGACAGATTAAAGACAGGCGTTGGTTAGGCTTTAGTGATTGTTCTAAGATATGCTCTAGCAATATTATTGATCATGCACTTCTCGCAGTATTATTAGCGGATTCCTCCCAGAACTCCAGATCTTTTGGGATATGTTTCAACCCCAATGAAGAGCGACCGATCAAGCACTAGGCAACTGGCTATCCCTAGCTCAGTCACTGGCGTTCACCAATACACAATGATCGTAGTGTGGAGAATTGCCACAAACTCTCTAAATCATCCCTGAAACTAGAGAGAGCTATCCATATCGGCTGACCAGGCGGGCATAAAATAAGAATAAGCACAACAATCAACCAAAATGCAATAGTCAATTTATTATTAGAGATGAAGCACAGTAATCACATTATTCCTAACCAACACCTTAAGCTACTTAGTTCATAATAGGCATAGGAATACGAATTACAATCTGAGTTTGCATGTCCATAACTACAAGTTAATAAAGGAGGGAAACTCCCTAATCAGCTTGCGGTTGATGGTGTTCTTGATGATCTTCAATCTCCCTAACTATTCGACTTCCAAGGGAAAACATGGAATGACTTTGACTTTGACGGCTACTTCCTTTTATAGAAGGATGGGAGGCTCGAATTAGGTCAACTAGGACATGTGTAAGGCTCTCCTTGATCCTTTATCACGAAAATAACTCAACAGAAGTCGGTTCATGAAGTTGGCTAACAAGCTGTGATGTGGCAGTTTCTGCTCCCAGTTTTGCTGCAGCATAAAATTTGCTCCTTCCAGTCGCTCAGCAGCATAATCTGCACACAGTGATTTCCAAAGCTTCCATTCTTCCAAATGGGTTAAATCATGTAATATCTCTCTAAAACCAACCCTAATAAGCATAAAAGACACACAAATCCTTATATAAATGAGGCCTAAATAACTACCTTTTGGGCAGTTATCAATACGTCACTGACATTAAGAAATGGCTAGCAACCTAATTCCAAATGAAAGATTTAGGAGAGGCTCAATATGTTCTTGGGATCCAAATCATTAGGGATCGTAACAAAAAAAATGCTAACACTGTCTCAAGCAACGTATATTGACAAAATGTTGTCTCGATATTCGATGCAAAACTCCAAGAAGGGATTGTTACCCTTAAGACATGGGGTACACCTGTCTAAGGAACAGTGTCCTAAGACACCTTAAGAAACTGAGAACATGAGACACATTCCCTACGCCTCAATTGTGGGCAGCTTAATTTATGTTATGCTCTACAATAGGCCTGACATATGGTTTGCAGAGGGAGTAGTCAGTAGGTACCAGTCTAATCCAGGGTTAGACCACTGGGGAGCGGTTAAGAATATCTTCAAGTATCTTTGGAGAACAAGGGACTACATGCTTGTGTATGGAGCTAAGGATTTGATTCTTACTGGATACACTGACTCTGATTTTCAAGCTGACAAGGATTCAAGGAAATCCACATCAGGGTTAGTATTCACCCTCAATGGAGGAGCAGTAGTTTGGAGAAGCATCAAACAAGGATGCACAGCAGACTCAACCATAGAGGCTGAGTATGTAGCAGTTTGCGAAGCAGCTAAGGAAGCAGTCTCACTTAGAAAGTTCTTGACTGATTTGGAAGTTGTTCCAAACATGAACGTGCCCATAACACTATACTGTGACAAAAGTGGAGCTGTAGCCAACTCAAAAGAACCTCGAAGCCACAAACGAGGAAAACACATAGAGAGGAAGTATCACCTAATACGGGAGATTGTGCAACGAGGAGATGTGATCATCACTAAGATCGCTTTAGAGCACAACATCGTTGATCCATTTACGAAGGCTCTCTCGGCTAAAGTATTTGAGGGTCATCTAGAGGGTCTAGGTCTACGAGATATGTATGTCGTCTAATCTAGGGCAAGTGGGAGATGTATAATGGGTATAAGGATGCCCTAGTTCATTGTATTATTTTCAGTATATTCACTTTATGTAATATACAATACACATGACATTTTCAGTTTTAGATTATTGCATTTACATCCCACTATCTAGTGTTTTAGTTCAAGTGGGAGTTTGTTGGGTTTTATGCCCTAAAACTCGTCGATAGTGAATGTAACGGTTGACCAAATATTAATGAAATAATATATTGATTTATTTTTCCATTAAGTGTTGTTAGTTACATTATGTTTGTCTTTGCTTAAATAATCCAAATCAAATAAACTAGACACCCTAGGTTGTAGTATGAGTCTTGAACTGTATGTGGAGACATATGAGAATCATTGTTCAAGACTGGTTGTCTTATCCTGGTGACACTATGGATACGACCCACTTTGTATTTGATACAAACGCTATGATCCAACACATTCGTATAGGAGACATGCGAGTGGGGGTATCCTATGCAATGAGTTTGCATAAGACCAGACCACGAAATAGTAATCACTAGTTATAATACCGTTAACTAGTTAGGTTTCTATTTCACTAGGACGATCTAGACAACTTAGTCTTAATCCTAAGTTGATTATGGACTCCTGCTCATGAGAGATTGTCCTTTGATTGTATGAGTGAGAGTGGCCAATACGCTGACTCAATAAGCCTACCATTTTGGGGACAAGACTGAGTGGGGAGCTGGGAACATAATCACACAAGATGGAATTCACTCCTTCCCAGCTTTAGGGAAGCAGATGAGTGTTCCCTTAAGTGGTGACTCCGAGTCTTGAACAAAGGGTTCTACCCTCTCAATGGCACGAAAGTATTTTTTGTTTGATGGGTTGACCACAAACAAGTTGTTCATTAGATTACTATTGCTCCTGAGGATCAGGAGAAAACCACTTTCACCTGTCCTTATGGGACATTCGCTTTTAGGAGAATGCCTTTCGGCCTCTGCAATGCTCCAGCAACATTTCAACGGTGTATGTTAGCAATTTTTTCTGATATGATTAAGTCCAATGTTGAGGTATTTATGGACGATTTTTCAGTGTTTGGAGGGTCTTTTCAGAGTTGTTTAGATAATTTAGGAAAGGTGTTAAAAAGATGTGAGGATACCCATCTAGTTCTTAATTGGGAGAAATGTCACTTCATGGTGAAGGAGGGCATAGTGTTAGGACATAAAATTTCTAAAAATGGTCTAGAAGTTGATAGAGCAAAAGTAGAGGTTATTGAGAGACTAGAGCCACCGAATTCAGTGAAGGGAATTCGGAGTTTTTTAGGACATGCTGGATTTTATAGGAGGTTCATAAAGGATTTTTCCAAAATCAGTAAACCTCTTTGTAACTTATTGTGTACTGATCATGTTTTTGACTTTGATGCAGATTGTAGGAAAGCTTTTGAGACTTTAAAGGCTGCTTTAATCTCAGCACTCATTCTTTGCGCACCTAATTGGAATTTGTCGTTCGAGGTAATGTGTGATGCGAGTGATGCTGCGGTAGGAGCGATGCTGGGGCAAAAGCAGGGCAAATTTATCCATCCTATATATTATGCAAGCAAGGTTTTAAATGAGCCACAAGTCAACTATACAACTACTGAAAAGGAGTTGTTAGCTGTTGTGTTTGCTTTTGAGAAATTCCGGCCATATTTGGTTGGATCCAAAGTCACAGTGTTCACGGATCATGAAGCAATAAGGTATTTAATGACTAAGAAGGATGCAAAGCCTAGACTAATTCGTTGGATTTTACTATTGCAGGAATTCGACTTGGAGATAAAGGACAAGAAGGGATCAGAAAATGTCATTGCAGATCATTTATCTCGTCTTGATCCGTCATCATCTTTGCTGGAGCAATCTGCCATTTCCGATTCTTTTCCAGATGAACAGCTTTTTGCTGTTGAGGTAAAGGTAGTCAGGGATGTCCCTTGGTATGCTGATATTGCCAACTTTTTGGTAAAGGGAGTCACTCCTATTGACATGGACTGGAGGCAGAAGAAAAAGTTTAAGCACGATGCAAAATTTTTCTATTAAGATGAGCCATTTATGTATAAGCAATGCTCTGACGGTATTATTCGTAGGTGTGTTTCAGGTGCTGAAACAAAGGAAATCCTGGAGCAATGTCACTCTTCACCGTATGGAGGTCATTTCTGCGGTCAGAGGACAGCTATGAGGATTTTGCATTGCGGATTTTTCTGGCCTACATTATTCAAGGATGTCCATTGATTCTATAAGTAATGTGATGCTTGCCAAAGGAGAGGAAATTTAGGGCCTAGAGATGAAATGTCTCTTACTTACATTTTAGAAGTTGAATTATTCGATGTATGGGGTATTGATTTTATGGGGTCATTTCCCCCTTCTAATGGCAATGTTTTTATCTTATTGGCAGTTGATTACGTGTCCAAGTGGGTGGAGGCTATTGCATGCCATTAGAGTGATGCCAAGACAGTAGCAAGGTTTCTTCAATCGCACATCTTTGCGCGGTTCGGGACACCTAGGGCTCTAGTGAGTGATGAGGGTACACATTTTGTTAATAATATCTTAACTAAGCTGTTAGCTAAGTATGGGATTAAGCATAGGATAGCTACCCCTTATCACCCATAAGCGAATGGTCAAGCTGAAATTAGTAATAGGGAAATTAAATCGATTTTAGAGAAAGTAGTCCATCCATCTAGAAAGGATTGGTCTTTTAGGTTGGATGAGGCTCTTTGGGCTTATAGGACAGCCTATAAGACTCATCTAGGTATGTCTCCCTATAGGTTAGTATATGGGAAAGCTTGCCATTTACCATTGGAGCTAGAGCATAAAACGTTTTGGGCTTTGAAAAAGTTAAATTTTGATCTGAGTCGTGCAGGAGCAATCAGAATGCTGCAGCTTAATGAATTAGAGGAATTTCGCCAATTTTCTTATGAGAATGCGAAAATGTATAAAGAAAAGACTAAGCTATGGCATGACAAGAAAATAAAATCTAAAGAGTTTGTCAAGGGCCAAAAAGTCTTGCTTTATAATTCTAGATTAAAATTATTTCCTGGAAAACTAAAATCTAAATGGTCAGGACCGTTCACTGTGATTGAGGTTTTTCCCTATGGAGCAATTACTTTGCAGGATGAAAAAGATAGGAGAGTGTTCAAGGTGAATGGACAACGTGTGAAGCATTATTGGGGTGAGGAGTTTCGGTCGAAATATCCTTCCTTAAGGTTGGTTGATGATTGAGAGAGCAGGACTTTTGCGGGAGCATTTCACAGAGCAAAATTTTGAGCTCCCAGACTTTGTATTGATTTTATGTTTCGTTGATTTATTTTTCAATAGGTTAGATTTGATTTTGCGTGGTTTTTATCTTTAAGTATTTGTTTAGATTTTATCTATTTCGTTTTGAATTTGATTTGATTTTAGGATTATTTATTTGGATTATCTTTGGATTATCTTTTAATTAATTAGATTTAGTTAGATTTTATTTAGTTTTTATTTTCGGTTATTTGAATTTATGTTTAGGTTTAGATTTAATAATATTTCAGTGTGAAAAGATAAGATAAGATAAGAATTACATATTCGACTGAAGTTAATAATAAGATAGGATTTGATTTTGGTAGTTTGAATTTGAATTTTCCGTGTGAAAAGATTCTTCTAGAAGAAAATCTTGTTACCCAGTTTGTTTTTGCAATCTTCTGGTTAGAGTGAATATATCATCAGAATATTACAGATGTGGTTAAGAATATTTTTACCGTTGGGATTTAAATATTCGGTGAGCAGGTAATATTGCATGAAGATCAGGTGCTTCCATGTGTTGCATAGGGAAATCGAACGGTAGAGTCGTTGGACAGCACATCATTATGGTAAAATCTTACCGTTTTGAAAATTTAATTTGATTAATTACTTGCAGGTTTAAACGGTAAAAGATATTAATGGGGGAAGATTTGTCACTGGTTATTTTATTTTCTGAAGCCCCATTTAAACACTACTCAGGTTTGTTTCTTCTTCAATTCGTTTTTCCTTATGTTTCTTTCCATTCTTTGAGTAAAAAAAAATTTCTTCAAGTCTATAATAGGGAAAACGAGAAGCCGCAAGGAAAGGGATGTAGAGGAAGTTGAACCTAATACACCTGATGCTCCGAAAAAGAAAGCTAAAAAGAAGAGAACTCCAGTTTTTGTTTTCTGTTTCTAGGCGACAAAAATATCTGCTGATGTATATTTTTCTCGGTTCTTAATGAAATTTCCAGAGTTGTTTCTATTTTATAACACTGAGTAACTCTAACTTAACTAATTTTCTTCTGAATTTTTGAAGCTTGGACTGATTACGCTTAGTTAGATCAAGGTATTCTGATCTCCATAAACCTTTTGCTTGAGCATTTCTTCTAGCCTGGACTGTTGATGCGGCAAAGAAGATTTTTGAGGTAGTATTGACTTATATGATCCACTTTCAGCTTAGTTCTAGTCCCACGCTTAGTTTAAAATTCATAAAGAAAAATTTAAGTTTGGGGGTATAATTGCTTATATAATGATTCATTGAGAACAATGAATAATTCAAGTTTGGGGGACTTTTTGCTACTCCAATTGTTTTGCTCGAGCATTCCTCTCCTTCAAGTAAAAATTTGTTAGGTTATTGAGTAATCGGGGACATTTGTGATACCCACAGTTTGTCTTCGCATCAAAAGATGACCTAGGAAATGTGAAAAAAAAATGAGAAATATTTGCTGAAAAAAATTTGATTGTTGAAAATTTTGCTGAGAAAATTCATGGAGCAAGAGTTTTGAAGGATGAATGATAATCTAGCGGTTTTTCTGTCTCCCAGAACTTAGGTGAGCTTCATCACAAAATGTCGTCATTCTGAGGGGCAAGAGATGGAATAACTAAGGATTTTTTAGCTTTATCAAAAGATGACAAGGGTATACTTCACCATAAAGTGGGTCATCCCATGCTTAAGAGCTTATGACTGTAAGGCTGCTTTAAGTCTGATAAACAAGGATATAAACCCCTTTACAAATATGTTTTGAAATGTCTGATAATAGAGCTAGGCTGTGGTGAGTTCTTAGAATTAAGTTGAAAAGTTGTGATTATTTATCCATGTCGGAGGAACCATTTTCCTGCAGCAGAGCTTGGTTTTGCAGAGTGCTCAGGTAAAGGTTAAAGGTAGTGTTGGACTGTCTGGTTTGATTAAGCTATTCTTTGTCTAATTTTTAAAAATTCTTAAGGGAATGTGAGTTAGTATTGCTCGGGACGCGCAATAGTTCAAGTTTGGGGGTGTGATAACTATCCAAAAGGTAGTTATTTTGGCTTCATTTATATAAGGATTTGTGTGTCTTTAATGCTTAATAGGGTTGGTTTTAGAAAGATATTACATGATTTAACCCATTTGGAAGAATGGAAGCTTTGGAAATCATTTTGTGCAGATTATGCTGTTGGGCGACTGGAGGGAGCAAATTTTGTGTTGCAGCAAAACTAGAAGCAAAAACTGCCACGTCACAGCTCGTTAGCCAACTTCATGAACCGACTTCTGTTGAGTAATTTTCGTGATAAAGGAGCAAGGAGAGCCCTACACGTGTCCAAGTTGACCTAATTCAAGCCTCCTATCCTTCTATAAAAGGAAGTAGCCGCCCAAGTCAAATGGATTCCATGTTTTCCCTTGGAAGCCGAATAGTATAGAGAAATTGAAGATCATCAAGAACACCATCATTCGCAAGCTGATTAAGGAGTTTATTTTCTTTATTAACTTGTGATTATGGATATG
This sequence comes from Luffa acutangula, assembly GCA_036850905.1. Lineage (NCBI taxonomy): Eukaryota > Viridiplantae > Streptophyta > Magnoliopsida > Cucurbitales > Cucurbitaceae > Luffa > Luffa acutangula. The sequence goes on from CM072087.1 coordinate 40,082,771, forward strand.
CCTACTCAGATTGTGATTTGTATTTTCATGCCTATTATGAACTAAGTAGCTAAGGTGTTGGTAGGAATAATGTGATTGTCGTGCTTCATCTTTAGTAATATATTGACTATCGCATTTTGGTTAATTGTTGTGCTTATTACCATTTTATGCCCGCCTGGCCAGCCGGTGTGAATAGCTCTCTCTAGTTTCAGGGATGATTTAGAAAGTGTGTGGCAATTATCCACACTACGATCATTGTGTATTGGTGAACGCCAATGACTGAGCTAGGGATAGCCAGTTGCCTAGTGCTTGATCGGTCGTACTTCATTGGGGTTGGAACACATCCCAAAAGATCTGAAGTTCCGGGAGGAATCCGCTAATAATACTGCAAGAAATGCATGATCAATAATATTGCTAGAGCATCTTTTAGAACAATCACTAAATCCTAACCAGCGCCTGTCTTTAATCTGTCTATCTATTTGTTTACTCGTTGTTCTGTCATTTATTTTGCTTCAGCACAATTCTTATAAAACCAAATCATTTTACCATCTTTGAAACCATTAGAAAGTTACACAAAATAGGTAGAGTGGAAACTAATTCAAGACTCGGATTGATAATATTACTTGCTGCAGACTGTGTATAGTTGCACAGGAATTCTAAAGTCTTTTATACCATATTTTTACTCACTCTAGGAGCCCAACAGAGGGTATGAATATTTCATCTCATTTATAGATGATTATTCAAGATATGGTTACTTGTACCTAATGGGACATAAGTCTGAAGCCCTTGAAAAGTTTAAGGAGTTTAAGGCTGAAGTTGAAAACCTATTAGGTAAATCTATTAAAATACTTCGATCTGATCGAGGAGGGGAGTATATGGATCAAAGATTCCAGGATTATATGATAGAACATGCAATCCAATCTCAACTCTCAGCCCCTGGTACACCTCAGCAGAATGGTGTGTCAGAAAGGAGAAATAGAACCATGTTAGACATGGTTCGATCAATGATGAGCTATGCTCAATTGCCTAGCTCGTTTTGGGGGTATGCAGTAGAGACTGCAGTATACATCTTGAACAATGTTCCCTCGAAAAGTGTTTCTGAAACACCTTTCGAATTATGGAAGGGGCGTAAACCTAGTTTGCATCACTTTCGCATCTGGGGTTGTCCAGCACACGTGCTTGTGACAAATCCTAAGAAACTGGAACCTCGTTCAAAACTGTGCCAATTTTTTGGTTACCCTAAAGAAACAAGAGGTGGTTATTTCTACGACTCACAAGAAAATAAGGTGATTGTATCGACAAACGCCACTTTCTTAGAGGAAGACCACATGAGAGATCATAAACCACGCACCAAAATAATATTAGGAGAAGCTACTGAAGAATCATCAAGAGTTGTTGATGAAGTTGGACCTTCAACAAGGGTTGATGAAGGAACTAGTTCTTCAGATCCATCCCGTCCATCTCAAACGTTGGGAATGCCTCGACACAGTGGGAGGGTTGTATTCCAACCTGACCGCTACTTGGGTTTAACTGAAACTCAGCTTGTCATACCTAATGATGGCATTGAGGATCCATTGTCCTATCGACAGGCAATGAATGACGAAGATAAGGATGAATGGGTCAAAGCCATGAACCTGGAAATGGAGTCAATGCACTCCAATTCTGTATGGGAACTTACAGATCTACCAAATGGGGTAAAACCCATAGGGTGCAAATGGATCTATAAGAGAAAAAGAGTTGCAGCTGGAAAGGTACAGACCTTCAAAGCTAGACTAGTGGCAAAAGGTTATACCCAAAAGGAAGGGGTTGACTATGAGGAAACCTTTTCTCCTGTAGCCATGTTAAAATCCATAAGAATTCTCTTATCCATAGCCACATATTATGACTATGAAATATGGCAAATGGACGTCAAGACTGCCTTTCTGAATGGTAATCTTGAAGAGAATATCTTCATGTCTCAACCCGAAGGGTCCATAGCCCAAGGTTAGGAACAAAAGGTTTGTAAGCTCAACCGATCCATTTATGGATTGAAACCAGCATCCAAATCATGGAACATTAGATTTGATACTGCAATTGAATCTTTTGGCTTTGACCAAAACGTTGATGAGCCTTGTGTGTACAAGAAAGTCAACAAAAGGAAAGTGGCTTTTCTAATACTTTATGTAGACGATATCCTACTCATTGGGAATGATGTAGGATACCTCACTGACATTAAGAAATGGCTAGCAGCCCAATTCCAAATGAAAGATCTGGGAGAGGCTCAATATGTTCTGGGAATCCAAATCATTAGGGATCGTAAGAACAAAACGTTAGCTCTGTCTCAAGCAACGTATATTGACAAGATGTTGTCTCGATATTCGATGCAAAACTCCAAGAAGGGACTACTGCCCTTCAGACATGGGGTACACCTGTCTAAGGAACAATCTCCTAAGACACCTCAAGAAGTTGAGAACATGAGACACATTCCCTACGCCTAAGCTGTGGGCAGCTTAATGTATGCTATGCTTTACACTAGGCCTGACATATGTTATGCAGTGGGAGTAGTCAGTAGGTATCAGTCTAATCCAGGGTTGGACCACTGGGGAGCGGTTAAGAATATCCTCAAGTATCTTCGGAGAACGAGGGACTACATGCTTGTGTATGGAGCTAAGGATTTGATTCTTACTGGATACACTGACTCTGACTTTCAAGCTGATAAGGATTCAAGGAAATCCACATCAGGGTCAGTATTCACCCTCAATGGATGAGCAGTAGTGTGGGGAAGCATCAAACAAGGATGCATAGCAGACTCAACCATGGAGGCTGAGTATGTAGCAGCTTGCGAAGCAGCTACTAAGGAGGCAGTATGGCTTAGAAAGTTCTTAACTGATTTGGAAGTGGTTCCGAATATGAACGTGCCCATAACACTATACTGTGACAATAGTGGGGCTGTAGCCAACTCAAAAGAACCTCGAAGCCACAAACGGGGTAAACACATCGAGAGGAAGTATCACCTGATACGGGAGATTGTGCAACGAGGAGATGTGATCGTCACTAAGATCGCCTCGGAGCACAACATCGCTGATCCATTTACGAAGGCTCTCACGGCTAAAGTGTTTCAGGGTCATCTAGAGGGTCTAGGTCTACGAGATATGTATGCCATCTAATCTAGGGCAAGTGGGAGAAATGTATAATGGGTATAAGGATGCCCTAGTTCATTGTATTATTTTAATATACATGACATTTCCAGCTTTAGATTATTGCATTTACATCCCACTAACTAGTGTTTTAGTTCAAGTGGGAGTTTGTTGGGTTTTATGCCCTAAAACTCGTCGATAGTGAATGTAACGGTTGACCGAATATTAATGAAATAATATATTGATTTATTTTTCCATTAAGTGTTGTTAGTTACATTATGTTTGTCTTTGCTTAAATAATCCAAATCAAATAAACTAGACATCCTAGGTTGTAGTATGAGTCTTGAACTGTATGTGGAGACATATGAGAATCATTGTTCAAGACTGGTTGTCTTATCCTGGTGACACTATGGATACGACCCACTTTGTATTTGATACAAACGCTATGATCCAACACATTCGTATAGGAGACATGCGAGTGGGGGTATCCTATGCAATGAGTTTGCATAAGACCAGACCACGAAATAGTAATCACTAGTTATAATACCGTTAACTAGTTAGGTTTCTATTTCACTAGGACGATCTAGACAACTTAGTCTTAATCCTGAGTTGATTATGGACTCCTGCTCATGAGAGATTGTCCTCTTATTGTATGGGTGAGAGTGGCCAATACGCTGACTCAATAAGCCTACCATTTTGGGGACAAGACAGAGTGGGGAGCCGGGAACATAATCACACAAGATGGAATTCATTCCTTCCCAGCTTTAGGGAAGCAGATGAGTGTTCCCTTAAGTGGTGACTTCGAGTCTTGAACAAAGGGTCCTACCCTCTCAATGGAACGAAAGTATTTTTTGTTTGATGGTTGGACCACAAACAAGTTGTTCATTAGAAGAGAACTGGTACTTAAGGAAGTAGAAGTAACCTAGGGGTAAAACGGTAATTTGACCCAACTGGTGTTACGGACACTCGTGAAAGACTAACTAGTTGTTATTGGTCTATATCTGTGGACACAGAAAATATGTCTGTAGTGAGAAGAGTGCAACTGTGAGTCTATAGTGGAATGTATACACAGTTAACGAATATTGATTAATTTGGTTAATGAGTTTGACCAATTAATCTCACATCGTTGGAGCTTCTGATCTGCAGGTCCATTAGGTCCCACTGGTAGCTCATAAAGTAATTTGAGGCAACTAAGTAATAAGTTTAAATTGAAAGTGTTCAATTTACTAAGGGAAACAATATAATATATATTGATATATTATTATGAGAGAAATAAATATTTGAAGAAATTCAAATATTACATGAATTTGATTCATATTAAATTTATAGGATTTGAAGGAGTTCAAATATGAATTAATTAATTTAAGACCTAAAATCAAATTAGGCAAAATTAATTAATTCAATGCCAGAAATTAATTATATGATATTTAATTGGTGATTAATTAATTAAAGAATCACGAGCCTTGTCCTGCAAGGAAAAAGGAAACAAACGTAAGTGAATGGCATCTTCAGAAACTCCATTTAATTTTATCGTCCCACAGATGTCTAGGAAGGATTTCAGATGAGAGTTTGGATCCTTCGTGGGTGATCCTCTATAAGCGCAGTCTCGAGCCATCTGAATGAGACCAGTTTTCAGCTCAAAATTATTAGCATTGATCGGGGCATAGACTATCCCCGACTGTTGCTCCTGAAAGACCGGCTGAAAATAGTCCCTAATAGGTCTAGGTTCCTCGAGGTTAGGATTGGCCATTTGAATAAGATTTTCTCTATTCTCCCTTCGAAGTCTATTAAAAGTTCTCTCTATCTCCGGGTCAAAGGGAACTAAGGCCAACTCTCTAACCTTTGGCATGCACAATCTAAACTAACCTAAAAAGGAAAATAAAAGAAAATGAAATAAAACAAATTAGGAAAGAAACTAGAAAAGGGAATACTAAATCTAAAATAGGAAAATATAATCTATAAAAGGAAAAGATAAACAAATAAGGAATGCAAAATCAAATAGGGCAAAAACAAATTAGGAAACTACCAAATAAGGAAAAATTAATCTAATAACGATAAAACTAAAAAGGAAAATTCTATCTATGGAAAATTCAGACAAATATGGAAAAATCTAAATATGGAAAAGAAAAACAATAAAGAAAAAAAATGCAATCTACCTAAAAACAAAAATAACAAAAATAACAAGAAATAAAATACACCCTAAACTAAGACTAGAAAATTTTTCTACGATATTAAATTGACTAAATATGTCAATCCCCGGCAACGGCACCAAAAACTTGATGCGCAAATTGCTAACCGCAAGTGTACGGGCCAAGTTATAATATAGTGAAATTAAATTCGAATGTCGTCCTCTAGATTGGGTTTCCAATCAATCTAATTACCGCAAATACTCTAATCCAATTTTATTTAGGGAACCTAACAAAGTGAGAATGAATAGAGAAATAACACAAAGCAATAAAAAGTGTGACAATCTAATGATGGCAAAGGTCTTAGGGAGTTGATTTCACCAATTGGGATTATGGATTAATTAATAGATTAACAACATGCTATGATTCATAAATCAAGGAAACAACAATCATACATATCTCTCTCGAGCATACATAATTTTCTCACATGCAATGAACCCGATATCCCTATCTAAATTCATTAAACATGCAAGACATTAAGGTTAGTCCTTTTTACCGATTTCTAGAATTAACTATTATCTCCCGATCTCTAGCTAAATTCTAGTTATGCATAAAGATTTCTAAGCTAAATCCTCTCTCCCGAGTTAGATTCAAACACAAACATCAATCAATTTATGGCCGGTAAATTGAAAGCATTAAGAACACAATATGCATAAATGTAATCAACAACAAAAATCCATAAAATCAATCTATAAAGTGCCCAACGGGTACATCAATCCCTAAGATTCAAGAGTTAGCTAAACATACAACATGTTACGATATAACTAAAGTCTAAAACTGTTGGGTTTTATGCCCTAAAACTCGTAGATAGTGAATGTAACTGTTGACCGGATATTAATGAAATAATATTGATATATTTTTCCATTAATTGTTATTAGTTATTTTACATTTGTCTTTGCCTAATAATAACCCTAGTCCAATAAACTAGACATCCAAGGTTGTAATATGAGTCTTGAACTATATGTAGCGACATATGGGATCATTGTTCAAGAAACAGCCTAAAGGGTCTATTGTCACACCCCCTCCCGGACCACCTCTAGCTTAGCCCGAAAGACGGTGTGAAGCCAACAGACATCATCACCTCTAACGATCCCTGTTGACCCTACTGAAACTTTGAACCTGATAAACATACTAATCATGGACACAAAATATATTCCATATGAACCGCAACATAACGGAAACCCTGAAAACATATCAACATATACGAGGTGTCGCCATGACATATCTCGGTTTGGAAATAACCTGGTATAAATATCATAACCAAAGACATGTACAACTAGGATTTCCACAACCACGACCTCTAGGACTATATTATCCAATCCTTACAAAACATTTACAAAATGAACAGACTCAATTTACAACTCCACCCACGTACTGAAGCTTGATCCAGAACTTTCAGCAGACGTTGGCAGTGTATCAGGCACCGGGAGCTCGATCTCTACCTGAAAAGTGGAAAAACATTTTGAAAGAATGAGCTACGAAGCCCAGTGAGTGACTAACTTTAAAACTCTAAATCTGGAAGTCAAAAACACGAGATAAACCTTTGAACGTATAAATATGCTCAATCAAAGCGTTTAACATAGACGTGTAATGGAAAAGGTTTTCTAAAATATCTCGCAAGTTCGTCAATAAAAATCTAGCAAGGCATATCAAGTACATCAAACGTTTTAACTAACATGACCGATCTACGTTGTGTAGGGCACGCCCAGTACAACCAACGTTACTAGTCCTACGATGTAGTGGGGGCCCGCCCAGCACTCCCATCGTCTTTGTCGTAGTGGGGCCCGCCCAGCACTCACGACAGCATCGTTGTCACGGAGTACACTCAACGTCAACAACGGAACATAACCTGTGTGCACACGGTACCATATAGCCTCGGGCTCAATATCTCAGTCATGTAGTCAATAGAAATCTCGGAAATCACATAAAAACATTAAAACATGCCTGCTTATCGTTATCTTTCGTAAAACTCAAGCTTACTCAGCTTGCTCGTAAAAAACTTTAAACCATTAAACAATATTTGCTAACACATGCTTTACTTTAAAGATATCGTTCCAACTACTTTCATAAAGCCGTTAGCCACGTGCTCGTATATAAACCTTATTAGAAAATCTAAGCTCTAAACTCATGTTTGAAACCGTTCACAAAACCATGTATCATTCATAGAAAAGCATGTAAAACATATAATCATGAACAACCGTTTAAGAACATTTTCGAAATTCATTTTGTCACTCACAGTCTTATCTAGTTCCCCGGTCTGTAGACTCGACCTATTTCCTCTTGGCCTGTCAAATAACCAAAACTGAGCATTAGAACCATAGATAGCTTTGTTTTTCCATGCTCATGAATTCTCGACACTTGAATTAAAAACCACATCCACATTCTACTTTTCCAGATTTTCCAGATTCTATACCCTAACTTCCAACACCCATAACCTTCTCAATACTTAACCAAAATTAATGAAATACACATCAAATTCTTCATTTTCGAACACTCTACAACTTACCTGAAGAAATGAAAACGAGATGCCCAACCAATTTGTCCAGAAACGCCCCGAAATCAGACAACACCGATTCGAGCTTCTCTGTTACCCTTTATCTTCCTCCTGAAATTAGACCTACTTCAAGTACTTTTTGGCTCACGTATTCTTCACATAATTTGTAGACATTTGAATAAGCTTTCCAACCATACCAAATAGAGCTTCTGATTCGACTTGTGCACTCCAGAATACTCAAAACATCAGAGAACACCAGAGATCCTCCTGGTTTGCTCGAAAATCCTGTGCTCTGTTTTCCATTCCAAAAACCATCAACTTCCCATTCGATTTAGGTCAAGCTTACTACATGAAGTTTGTTAGAAAATGAACTAACGTTCAAGAAAATCAAACCTCACCTCTTGATTCCTTCTGTGTAGCCCAAACCGACTAAAACACCAGAGGTTGACAGGTTGAACACAGATTCTGCAATGGCTGGCTTTGCATGAGCTTTTCCCTATCTTCTTCAACCTCAAACCACGAAATTCTTCTTCTTCCTCCTTCTTCCCTCTCTCCTTAAAGTTCTCTGAAAGTTTCAATGGAAAAGGAAGAAAAATGAGATGGAAATTGGCTGATAAAACATGTAGTCGGTGGTGGGTTTGGTGCTGTCCAATTCCACTTGCTTTCTTTTTCTTTCTTTTTTTTCTTTTTTTTCTTCACTTTTGCTGATTTCTTTTTATTTTTTTTTTTTTCCTTTTTCCTTTTCATTTTCCTTTTCCATTTATTTCCTTTTCTTTCTTCTTTCAACTTAGTAATCCCAACAATTTAAACCAACAATAGATGACAAGAGAAAATTATCTAAGGGAAAGTCCCGGGTTTACATCTATAGTATAGGGATAAGACTGGGTGCCTTATCCTGGTGACACTATGGATATGGCCCACTTTGTATTTGATAAAATCGTTGTGATCCAACGCGTTCGTGTAGGAGACATGCGAGTGGGGGTATCCTATGCAATGAGTTTGCATAAGACCGGACCGCGAAATAGTAACCACTGGTTATAACACCGTTAACTAGTTGGTTTTCTATTTCACTAGGACGACCTAGACAACTTAGTCTTAATCCTGAGTTGATTATGGACTCCTGCTCATGAGAGATTGTCCTTTGATTTGTATGGGTGAGAGTGGCCAATACGCCGACTGAATAAGCCTACCACTTTGGGGACAAGACCAAATGGGGAGCTGGGAACATAATCGTACAAGATGGAATTCACTCATTCTCGACTTTAGGGATGCAGATGAGTGTTCCCTTAAGTGGTTACTCCGAGTCTTGAACAAAGGGCCCTACCCTCTCAATGGCACGAGAGGGTTTTCTGTTTGACGGTTGGACCACAAACAAGTTGTTCATTAGAGGAGAATTGGTACTTAAGGAAATAGAGGTAACCCAGGGGTAAAACGGTAATTTGACACAGCTGGTGTTACGGACATTCGTGAAGGACTAACTAGTCGATATTGGTCTATATCCGTGGACACAGAAAATATGTCTGCAGTGAGAAGAGTGCAACTGTGAGTCTACAGTGGAATGAACACACAGTTAACGAATATTGATTAATGTGGTTAATGAGTTTGACCAATTAATCTCACATCGTTGGAGCTTCTGATCTGCAGGTCCATTAGGTCCCACTGGTAGCTCATAAAGTAATTTGAGGCAACTAAGTAATAAATGTAAATTGAAAATGTTCAATTTACTAAGGGAAACAAATATAATATATATATTGATATATTATTATGAGAGAAATTAATATTTGAAGAAATTCAAATATAAATTTATGGAAGTTTGAAAGAGTTCAAATAATGAATTAATTAATTTAAGGCCTAAAATGTGTTTGGGCAAATTAATTAATTCTAGGCCGGGAATTAAATATGTGATATTTAATTGGTGGTTAATTAATTAGAGAATTAATTAACCGGGAATTAATCAATTATGGAAATAATTAATCACTTAAGGAAGTGATTAATCATTTATGGAATGATCTAATCACTTATGGAAGTAATTAGTCATTTGTGGAAAAGATTAATCAATTATGGAATTGATTGATCATGATTGATTAATTAAGGAATAAGATTGAATCAATTTTGGAAAAGACTGATTTAATAGAACACTAGACCTAATTGGTCCAAGACACTTGACACTTTGCTCTTGCTCTTAGACTCTTAAAGACAAGACCTAGAATTCTCTCTAGCCTCCCTCTTAGAGAAAGACTCCCACAAGTCTTTTGCCTCCTAGACCTAGAGTCATACCGGTGTAACCTCTGTGGTTATTGTGTCATTCAAAGAAGGAATTTCCAACGAAGAAAATCAAAGGCGGCTGCTGCGTTTTGATCGTTGGAGTGTCGTTGGCGAAGAACGGTCAAGTCTACAACGAACGTTTGTAACGGTTCTTCCTTCTTTCTTTAGAAAAGCATGAAAATAAATTTATATTTATTTTTCAGCATGTTTAAACCAATTTTCCAGCAGCTTTAAAGAGCGTTTAAAGTTTGTTTGAGTTTTCGTAATGGTTTTTTAATGTTAATTAATATACGGCGTAAGGTCCAATCGATGCGCTTCCGCTGCGTGGGGACTTTTATTCCCTTCAAAAACAACCATTAAAACTACTAAAGCAAAGGGTAAAGAGAATTAAACGCTATGTAGGCTGAGACCGCACGTCCCGGTCACGATCTCCACGAACAAAGCCTTGTATCCCGTTTTCCCCCACTTGGTTCAGCTTCCACAGCCCCCAATTCTCTGAGTTTTTAGCCACAAACGCACCAAAAGAAGTCCCTCAATCTGACCTAATCGCAAAATATTTATAGGCTGAAAAATCGTCATAGCGTCGCGACGATGCCCCTATAGTGTCGCGATGTTGTCTCAATACGCAGATTCTATTTTGGAATTCCTCAATAGCGTCGAGACGCTATGGTCACAACATCTCGACGTTGTGACCTGTTGCCGTCTAATCAGAAACGGAAAGTTGGAGCGTCGAGACGCCGTTTAGCAAGGGTCTCGACTCTGGTCTTCGGCAAGGCCTAAATGGTGTGCTTCCAACTTCGATTCCCTTTGATTCTTTAGCCTCTTTTCATGTCTCGAACATACGATTGGCTCCAATACTTATTTCCTACAAATAAAACATGAAAATGCATAATTTTGGCCAATTAAATATAAAGGACTAGCTAAATTAATTAGGGAAAACTAGCTAGCTATACTCTCTATTAGTAACTCAGTCTTAATCCTGAGTGTGTCATGAGCTCTTTCTCATGAGGGATTGTCCTTTGATTAACATGGGTGAGAGTGGTCAATACGAGTGGTCAATACGCCAACTCAATATGCCTTAGTTTTTTAGGGACAAGACCGAGTGGGAGGCTGGGGACATGACAACACAAGAAGCAATTCACTCATTCCCACTTCTAGGAGAAGTAGATGAGTGTTCCCTTAAGTGGTTACTCCGGGACTTGAACAAAGGGATCCCGCCCTCTCACTAGCCCAAGAGGGACTTTCTGTTTAATGGTTGGACCATAAACAGGTTGTTCATTAGAGGAGCACTGGTACTTAAGGAGATAGATGTAACACAGGGGTGAAACAGTAATTTGACCCAACTGTGATTATGGACACTCGTGAAGGATTGACTTACCGGTATAGGTCTATATCCATGGACACATAAATGTTCTACAGTGAGAAGAGTTCAGCTAGAGGTCTTTAGTGGAATGACCCACAGTTAATGAATATTGGTTAACTTGATTAATGAGTTTAAACAGTTAACCTCATATCATTGGAGCTTCTGATCTGTAGGTCCATTAGGTCCCTCTGCTAGCTCGTAAAGAGTAATTAGGAACAAATATATCTTGAGAGAATTTGAATAGTTCAAATTCATATTGGGAATTAAGTTAATTGTATGAGATACAAATTAATATAATGTATAGTGATGCATTAAAATATAAAGTCTAATTTGAGATTAAACTTTATTATATTGAGAGATTGATATATTTGAAAGAGTTCAAATATATGTCTAATTAAATATATGGTATTTAATTAGAAGATGAATTAATTAATTCTGAATTAATTAATTATTCAATTTAGTTTAAATTAAATGAGATTTAATTAAACTATAGTCTATGAGGGAATTATCAGAATATGATTTTAATATGTAATTACTTGAATATGAGAGATATTTAATTAATTGTAAAATTAATTAATTATTGAAATTAATTAATTGATTAGTTTAATTGAATTAATTAAATGTGATTTAATAAAGTTTAATTAAACTATATTATGTGAGGAAATTACATTTAAATAAGATTTAAATGTGCATGAGATTAATTAATTAATATGATTAATTAATTGGTCTTGATCTAAAGGTCAAGATGGTTTCCTAACCTCACATTAGGGTTTCCTCTCCTATAAAAGGAAAGGTTATGAGAATCCTAACCCTAAGGTCACATTATAGCCTCCCTCTCATTCTCTCAACTAAAGAACTGAGATAATTTTTCTCTCTAAGAGTTTTTCCCATTCAAGATTAGGTAGTCCCACAACTACGTTCCTAATCTCAGAGTTATAGCGAGGAAGACCAGATGGTGGTGTTCTTCGTTGTTGTAGAGCAATCAAGAACCATTCTTGATTTTCCGAGACGTCAACGGAGGTTTGCTTCACTTTCTCTTTTAGATTGGATCTTTTATTGTATGCTTAGCCTAAATAGAATTTATAGAATGTGTTCTGTAATTTTTGCCAATGTATTGGTATTTTGGTAGAAACAAAATGGGAAAAATACACTTTTGGTCCCTGAGGTTTGGAGTTACACTTTGGTCCCTGAGTTTTCAAACTCAACAAAAATACCCTTGAGGTTTGAGATAAGGAGCACTTAGGTCCCTACCGTCTATTTTTCTGTTAAATCCTAACGGCTACTGACATGACACTATTATTTTAATAAAAAAAATTATTTTTCAATTTTTTAAAATACAAAACTATTAAAATAATAAAATATTATTATTTTATCTTTGGGAAAAATACACTTTTAGTCCCTGAGGTTTGGGTTAAGTGACACTTGGGTCCCTGAGTTTTCAAACTCAACAAAAATACCCCTGAGGTTTGAGATAAGGAGCACTTTGGTCCCTGCCGTCAAATTTTATGTTAACTTTTAACGGTTGCTGACGTGGCACTATTATTTTAATATAAAAAATTATTTTTGTTTTATTTTTTAAATAAAAAATATTAAAAAATTAAAAAATTAATATTTAATTATTTTTTTTATTCTTTCTCTCTTTCTCTCTCATCTTCTTCTTCTCCATCTTCCTTCTTCTCCATCTTCTCCCTCCTCCTTCTTCTTCTTCCTAATCCGGCGACCGGCAGCCACCACACGCCGCCGGCCGCCGGCGACTGAATTTTTTTTTCTTTTTTCTTTCTTTCTTTCTTTCTTCCTTCTTCTTCTCTTCTTCATCTCCTTCCTCAAAGTTTCAACAACTTTTTTTTAAATCAAAGAGAAAGGAGGAGGGAGCTCCCTCCTCCGTTTTCCGGCGCCGGAACGGAGGGAGGAGGCCCCTCCCTCCCTCCCCGTTACAGATCTCTAACGGGGAGGGAGGGAGGGGCCTCCTCCCTCTGTTTTCCGGCGCCGGAACGGAGGGAGGAGGTCCCTCCCTCCCTCGGAGGGGCCTCCTCCCTCTGTTTTCCGGCGCCGGAACGGAGGGAGGGGCCTCCTCCCTCCATTCCGGCGCCGGAAAACGGAGGAGGGAGCTCCCTTCTCCTTTCTCTTTCATTTAAAAAAAAAAGTTGTTGAAACTTTGAGGAAGGAGAGGAAGAAGAGAAGAAGAAGGAAGAAAGAAAGAAAGAAAAAAAAAAAAAAAAAAAATCAGTCGCCGGCGGCCGGCGGCGGCGTGCGGCGTGTGGTGGTTGTCGGTCGCCGGACTTAAGAAGAAGAAGAAGGAGGAGGGAGAAGATGGAGAAGAAGGAAGATGGAGAAGAAGAAGATGAGAGAGAAAGAGAGAAAGAATAAAAAAAATAATTAAATATTAATTTTTTAATTTTTTAATATTTTTTATTTAAAAAATAAAACAAAAATAATTTTTTATATTAAAATAATAGTGCCACGTCAGCAACCGTTAAAAGTTAACAGAAAATTTGACGGCAGGGACCAAAGTGCTCCTTATCTCAAACCTCAGGGGTATTTTTGTTGAGTTTGAAAACTCAGGGACCCAAGTGTCACTTAACCCAAACCTCAGGGACTAAAAGTGTATTTTTCCCTTTATCTTTTTTTTAATTCTTTATCCCTCCCTCTCTTTCTTCCTCTTCCCCACTTCCTTCTCCAACTTCTTCTTCCCAACTTCTTCTTCTTCAACTCCGCCGGCCGACGGCGTCGGCTGGCCGACAAGTGTTTTTTTTAAAATTTATTTCTTTCTTTCTCTCTCTTTTCTTTTCTCTTCTCTTCCCTTTCTTCACTTTTTTTAAAAAAAAAATAAAGAAAAGGGAGAGGGAGGAGGCCCTCCTCCCGTCGCCGGCGCCAGAAAGGGAGGGAGGAGTCCTCCGTCCCTCTCCTTCTTTTTTATTTTAAAAAAAAAAAAGTGAAGAAAGGTAAGAGAAGAGAGAAGAAAAGATAGAGAAAGAAAGAAAGAAATTATAAATTATAAATATATATATAAATAAATAACTCGTCGGCAACAGCTGCCGACCGCCGGAGTTGAAGAAGAAGAAGTTGGAGAAGGAAGTGGGGAAGAGGAAGAAAGAGAGAGGGAGGGATAAAGAATTTAAAAAGTGGAAAAATACAATTTTGGTCCCTGAGGTTTAGGTTAAGTTACAGTTTGGTCCTTGAGTTTTCAAACTCAACAATTTTACCCCTGAGGTTTGGATTTTGTTACACTTTTAGTCCCTCCATTAAATTTTCTGTTAAACCCTCAAGGAATGCTGACATGACACATATTTTTTATTTAAAAAAATCATTTTTTAAATTTTTTAAAATAAAAATTTATTAAAATAATAAAAGATTATTATTTGAAAATTTTTTAATTACTTTTTCTCTCCATCCTCATTCTTCTTCTTCATCACCCACCTACCCACCCACCATCCCTACCGGCGGCAGCATCGACCATCGACCATCGACCACCGTCACTCGCCGACGGTTTTTTTTCTTCTTCTCTTTTCTTCTCTATCAGAATCACCGGCGTTGACCTTCCTCAACTACCTCCCCGACACTGCCTCCAAATGACCCACTTCTCCGCTGCCGGAAACCCCCGACTGGGAGGATTTCGACCGGATTTATTTGCGTGAAGCTTCGGGAGAATCGTTGCGCGCACGGATCTGGACGCCTGCGTGGATGAGAAGAACACGGTGTGGGTCTCTTCGGGCAAAGCTTCACGCCGTCGATGATTTTTTTGTGCGTGCAAGCGATTGACGGCGGCGCGAATGGGTCTCTTTGGCCACTGCAGCGTTGACAGCGTTTCTTCGTTGGCTGGCGGTGTGGGTTTCGAGCTGTGTGGCCGACGGTGTGGGTTTCAAGCTGTGTGGCCGACGATGTGGGTTTCGATCTGTGTTTTTCGGTGGGTTTCGAGTTGTGTGGGTTTCCAGTAGATATCATCTTGCTTTCATCGAGTTCTTCCCTTCGATTTCGTTGTCGCTCCGTCCAAAGGCCTCGATCCATCTGTAATCTCGACGATTCGAGCTATGTGGGTTTCAAGCTTTGTTCCGATTTAGCGGAATCCGACAGGTTGACCGGCGACGAGAGGAAAATAAAAGAAATCGGACTGTGGATTCGAGCGACGAGAGGGAAATCAGAGGGGAGATATTAATGGAGGAGAATCGGTGATTGGTCGGATTTATTGGATTAGGGTTATTTAGGCAAGACAAACATAATATAAACAATAACACTTTATTGAAAATACATCGATAACATTTTCTTAATGTTCGGTCTAATGTTACATTTACTATCTACGAGTCTTAGGACATAAAACCCAACAATAACGACTTTATTGAACAAATATATATAATTCGTTTACATATACATTTACTATATAATTCCAATTCAAATCTCATTCAAGCCAAATGTTGGAATTTTATTTGAAATCAAAGTTTGGGCATAATCCAAAATTTATCCCAAACTTAAGTTCATATTAAAGTTGCCGCCAAACAAGAAAATCAAGATTTTGTCCAAAATTCAAATTTTGATTAATTGGTGTAAAATACGTGTTAAGCAAAAAAAAAAAAAAAATCAAAACTGAGAACAGACTTCATGTTTTGATTAAATTGACACACCAAACGAAATCAAAATCAAGAACAAATACTTTGCATTTTGATTCCAAAATATCTTTTTCGAGATTTACTCACACATAACTTGTGTCTAAATCTCGAAAAAGAGGCATTTGTTAAATGAGAAATTTCGGCCAATCACAATTTATCACGTCATTATTTAAAATTAATGACGAAATTACAAATAATTAAATTTGGACCAATTATAAATTGACATGTGTCCCAAATTTAATTTGAAGACAAAGTTGGCCAATAATAAAATTTTAAGGCCAAATGTCCATTTGGATCAATTAATTAAAAGAATTAATATTATCAAATTTGGGTCTTTTAGGGCCCGTTTGATAACGATTTAGTTTTTGGTTTTTGGTTTTTTAAAATTAAGCCTTTAAACACTCTTTCCATGTTTTAAAAAACTCCTTCCACCTGCAAATTTATTTGTTTTCCTAATACATTCTTTCCATGTTTTAAAAAACCAAGCCAATTTTTGAAAACTAAAAAAATAGTTTTCAAAAACTTGTTTTTGTTTTTGGAATTTGGCTATGAATTCAAATATGCCCTTGACAAAGATGAAAACCATGGTAGGAAAATTGAGAGAAAACAAGCATAATTTTCAAAAACCAAATGATTATCAAATGGGTCTTTAATATTTGGGTCATATGGTTTTTGGGTCAAATATAAACCAAACTCAAGACCAAATACTTGAACTCCAAGACCAATAAAGCTCAAGTTCAAGTTGTTAGGCCCAAAAGTCATCAGGGCCCATCCATGGAGAACTCTATAAATAGAGGGGTTCTCTTCTATTTCAAGGGTTCAAAATTTTGAAGCTCTCAACAAAAACCAAAGAATTCAGAGAGACTCCACCAAAACTGAAGATTGAAGTCTCTCTAAAATCCATAAGTTCTTAAGCACTAAACACTCCTTGAAGACCAAACACTCTTCAAGACTTCAGCACTCTTTGAAGACCAAACACTCTTCAAGACTTTAATACTTCTTGAAGACCAAACACTCTTCAAGACTTGAACACTCCTTGAAGACCAAAGACTCTTCAGGACATGAAAACTCATTGAAGACCAAAAATTCTTCAAAACTCCAAGACTTCAAGACTCCAAGGAATCGATTGAAGCTCCAGACTCGAGATCAAGCATTCCAACTCTCAAGTGAAACACACTCACACACAAGAGAGAGTAGAGGATTAAAGTTTTTTTTTATTTTTTTTGAACAAAAGTATAGGATTAAAGTTAGAGATTGTACACTCACACGCATATTACATCAATACAAATCAAATTTTATTCCATGTGTCTCATCTTTGAAGTTATGTGTGAACAACGCTAAAACTGACCCAAAAAAAACTTTGGGTAGAATTTTTTCCTCAAATCAAAGTTGGGCATAATCCAAATTTTATCTCAAATCAACAAAGGTCTAAACTCAAATTATATTCCAAATGCAAGCTAAAATTTGATAAAACTCTACCTTAAATAAAAAATTGGGCATAATCCAAATTATATCCCAAACTTATATTTAAATCAAAGTTTGCTGCCAAATAAGAAAAATCAAAATTTTGACTAAGCTTCAAATTTTTGTTAATTGGCGACAAAAGTGTGTCAAATAAAAAATAAAAAAAACAATCAAAATTGTGAACCAAATTCATATTTTGATTAAACTGACACATAAAACGGAGTCAAAATCAATAATAAATACCTTGCATTTCAATTCCAAAATATCTTTTTTGAGATTCACTCACACATACTTATGTTTAAATCTCGACAATGGGGCATTTGTTGAATGAGAAATTTCAACCAATCAAAAATTGCCACGTTTTTATTCAAAATTAATGACAAAATTCCAAATAATTAAATTTTGGGACCAATTTAAATTTACATATTTCCCAAATTTAATTTAAAAGTCAATTATAAATTTTTAAGGCCACATGTGTAACGCCTCGCGTTTCGAAATCGAACCATTTTGGGATTTGTTGAGCATTATTATTCTAATTAAAAAAAAATTAGAATTTAAGCTTAGTCTTGGGTCGTTAAATTAAATTTCTATAATTTAGGGAAAAAGAGATTTTTAATTAAATCTTTAATTTCCTAAAGTTTGGAGGTTTAATATTCGATATTTAATTTAAATATCAAAAGACCCAAATCCTTAATCAATTGGGTTATTTTCTCTCCCAAATCTTTTAAGAGTTAAGTTTGGGTTTTTTAAATAAAATCCTAGATAAATCTAATTCCTAATTAAATTGGGGTTTCTATTCTTGGATGTATTAAAAGAAAAGAAAAGGAAAAGAAAACCCTAAGGGGGTGTTTGGGCCTCCAATTTCAGAAGTCCAGACTTTCTAACACGACCCAACTCAGTGTTTGGGCCTCCAACATTTGAAACCCAGACTTTAGGGTTTAGAAGTCCCAACTTCAATAGTGCCTCCACTGTTGAAGTCGTTCACTTTCGTTCTCCCACTTTCTTTTCCACTTTTCCTCTGTTGTATGGTTTCACTTCTCTTTGTCACTTTCGTTTCTCCCACTTCCTTCCTCTGTTGTCTGGTTTTAGGCTTCTCTCTGATGACCGCAAAGTGCACAGTCCAAGTAATATAAAATGGTAAATATAACCGAGTATCGAATCCACGGGGAATAGTGTGACTTAGGCAAGAAAATAATATGAACACTAAAATTACCAAGGATGCTCATTATCTAGGGAATTCAGCGAACAGAAAAGACAAGTCAAAGATAAACGAAACACTAAAGAAAATAATGATCAAGCAGAGTTGAAACACATTGAGGGATAACAGATTGTATGAGAGTTCGGGTCTTGAAGTCCAATACATAGTCTAATAGATAATTGACTACTAACTATTATGTCTGCTAATTATAGATCTAGAATTTACTTTATGACATAAGTTCTCCTATTGGTTTCCCCTAATTATCATTAGCACATTTTAATAACCTAATTGTCCTTAGCGCTATTAAATGGGTTAAGTCTTAAGTCCCGATTTATTTTAGATCCCCTAGGCTTATACCAACTACTCTCGTTGTCACTACAAGCAGTTAAGTCTAGTCAATTGGGTTATGTCCTAATTTAGTTTCTCTCCGTTGAGTTTCCACTAAGTAACAAATCAGTATAAACTTGGCCAGAATTTATAAAGCATTAAGACAACCCAAACGAATAATCAGTAAATGGACACAAGAGAAATAAATCAAAATAACGTTCAACACTAACTCCTCAAGGCACTTAATACCAACGGCTTTTTGCTCATCAAGCTACTTTCCTCTAGGATCCCAAGTTCAAAACTAAGGCACCAAGAGAATAGTTGATGTACATCCATAACAGCTGCAGAACGCTATTTAGCATGAAGACCTCTTAGCTAGCTTGCAAAACTCGAACTTGGTTTTGGAAGCATCCTTGGAACGATAGTTTCATGATCCTTAACTTAAGGAGTTAGATCACAAAACTACTTTAAGAAGATCCTTTTTCCTTGAAGCTAGCCTATACAAGGAGGTTCGCCAAACTTCACCTATTACGAGGAAATCTTTCGACTTCTTAGATTCTAGGCGATGCTTGATAGAGCTTGGAAACCAACTTACTAGCTTCCACTAACTTCCTAGGAAACGAAAGATCTATCTGATGCAACAAAACATACCAAAACAAGGCTAAGATGTCACATCATAAAGAGGTTTAGATAACAAGGCACCGAAAGAGGAAGGGTAATTCCAGAGCACTAGATAAACTCGAGGAAAGAGCACTAGGTCGGAAAAGGGAGGTGAAACCGACTCACCACCTTTAGGGACTTTCCTCTTCTTTAGATTCGTCCTCGTAGAGCTTTGGATACTCGACCTTGAGTTCCAAGATACAGGAACATGGCTTCTAACTCAGAAGTTCATTCTTCAATAGATCTCGAACTTCCAGGCTAACCATCGAACGAAGGAGTCTTTGCTTTGCTGGAGCTTCAAAAGAACTAAGCTCCTTGACTATGAGTAGGAACTTGGTTCACACAAAGGTGCTCCAAGTTGTTTTGGATTGCATTGTCAATCATAGCTTGCAAAGCATCCAATGTCAACACCACTTGAGGCATCAGAAGAAGAATAGGGGAATGCACCTCAAGCGAATTAACTTCAAGAACGATAGGAGAGCCAGAATGACCATTTTTCCAACTCCCATTAGAACTCATCGCTAAGAGAGGGAACAAGGAACTCACTACAAGAACTCTTCTAAGAAGCTTGAATAGGAGGGATTAACCTCGAACTGAGGGAACAACCTAGACCTAGAAGAAAACATCATGCACAACAAAAACACACAAGCTATCTAGAAAACTATGGCAACATCCTATGCCTACTAACAAGCAACATCACAAATCAATAACAAGAGAAACAAGAGCTATCTAGCTAACTATGGGAGCATCCTAAGCCTAGCTACTATATAATAAAGCAACATAGGAAAACAATATGCTCAAACAAGGCAACCAAGACATGCAAAAAGAATACAAGCAAGTAATTCAATAACATATAATCAAAATAGATCAACATGTAACATATCATAACAAATATAATTTCACATACCTGGTGATGGAGAGGAGGAAGAAAAGACCATTAAACCTAACACGACTTAACAACCTAGATTTCCTAGGTTAGTCTACAGGAACAACTCCGCTCTGATACCAACTGTAACGCCCCCAAAATCTTACCTAAACTAGGGAACATTACTAAACTTTTACTCTAACGCCAACTTGATGCCCCGAAAATTTCGGCAGCATAACGACGTAACTAAAGCTAACCAAAAATTTTAAACACCTGAAAGACAAGAATACACACTTCTAAAATCATAACACAACCTCTTCTTCATTTGACAACATCCCAAACGTACCAAATAAAATAAGAACTAACTCCAATTCTCCAGTAAGTATCATACGAGTCAGATCTCGTAACAAGTGCAGTTAACAGAACTAACACACCCTAAATAAAAGAGTTTCAAACTTACATCTATTACAACAACCAAACGAGTTAACCAACAACTACATCGACTTTAACAAAATCCAGTACGAGTAAATGAAACTAGCTACTATCTAATGGTCTCCTCTTCCAAGCCTCCTCCTCATCACCAAGTCCAGATATGGTCTCATAACCTGCAAAAATCTGGTGGTGGATCAGTACAATACAGCGGTACTGAGTAAGTGGCTCACACCTGAAAAGTCATCAAACACATATGCATACAAGGCAGATATCGTATTTTCCACACACAAGCTCAATATATCTGGAACATAATTAACACATACACCATGCATCAAACCATACATCAAGCAACATACTCATGCGACATACATCCATAACCACTAACTCAAGCCCTATCAAGCTCTATCTGACTCCTCTGAGTTCTCTCAATTCGACTCCTTTGAGTCCTTTCAAAGCTCTCCAAGACTGACCCTTCGAGTCACACTGACCCCTGACCATTTGTACCCAGGGCTTCAGTGCTCTCTACGGAGCTCGGTGTTCGACCCTTGACCATTTGTACCCAAGGCCTCGAACTGTGCATCGCCCCTTGGCCATATTACCCAAGGCACCCGATGACTTCAATTTCTCATAGCCTTCATAAAGCTCTCCAAGACTGACCCTTCGAGTCGCACTGTCCCCTGACATTTGTACCCAGGACCACAATGCTCTCTACGGAGCTCGGCATTCGACCCTTGACCATTTTTACCCAAGGCCTCGAACTGTGCATCGCCCCTTGGCCATATTACCCAAGGCACCCAATGACTCCACAATCAAACTGTACATCGCCCCTTGGCCATATTACCCAAGGCACCCGATGACTTTCACAATATATAGACTCATCACATCGCCCCTTGGCCATATTACCCAAGACACCCGATGTTTCACCTAATCCATTGGTGACATACCACCCCTCAACCATTTTTACTCGAGGCACCTGGCATTCACCTAACTTCCCTTTTCAACACACAAGACCCTCTAACCTCACACTCTCACTAGAATGCATGAATCCTACTCTGAAGGTGTACATATTACACATGCGGAAGCAATTGAAGATCGAAAGCACTTAAGACATTTAATTTTGCTCCTAAAGCATGCATGTTCTATAAAAACAGAAAAGAGAGTTTAGAGAAAACCAACCTTTGTAGCTCACAAATGAGGTACTCCTTGTGGTGTTTTCCTTCTCCAACTTCTCTTGGACAACCTTTAGAGTCTTCCCTACTATTCTCCGGGCCGAGAACGACTTGTGGGAGTCTATAGTGATAGGGAATGGGAAGGGAATGCTTGAAGGTTCAAGCTCTATGGAGATATGAGATGAGAGAGTGATTGAGGAAGAAATTCAGCAGCATAACCTTAAGGTAAATGCAATCTACCTCTCCAATCTGATTCTTCTTCTACTTATAGAGAGAATCCATGCAAGAAGAAGCCTCAAGATGCAAGACACATGGTGGTCTTAAGGGTGAAAGTGGAAGCTAGGTGTTCAAACAACATTACATGCAAGTATGCATGTTTGTGGTGTAATTCCACTTTGAATCTTCATGCAAGAGTGGAATTACATCATTTTCCACTTACCATGATTCAAAATCAGATTTCAAATGTTCATTTATGATATTAATATCAATTCTAAATGTGACATTAATATATAAGATCATATTTGAACCTTGCCCAATTGATTATAAATGATTAAGCAAGTTAATCACCTTAATAATGTGCATCTTATATATATGAATCTTAATTCATGTATATAGTATTTAAAACCCTTTTAAATACTTTATCTCTCATTTTCTAATTTAATTCATAATTAAATTATTGTGTCAAACACAATTTTACGATAATACCCTTTTTCCCGACTTTGAACAATTCAAAGAATCCTATCAATTTGTTCTAGGCTATATTCCGATATGAGCTAGTAGGGGGACCTAATGGACCTATAGATCATGGGCTCCAACGATTCGAGACTAACCGACTAATCTCATTATTCAAGCTAGCCAACATTCGTTAACTATCGGGACACTCCACTATAGCCCGATAGTTGCACTCCCCTCACTATAGATATATTTCCGTCCACTTGATTTAACCATGTTCAGTAAGTCGTTCCTTCACAAGTTGTTCGTAGCTATAGCTAGGTCAAATAACCGTTTTACCCCTATAGTACTTCTTGTTCCTTAAGTTCCACTAATCCTCTAATGAACAATCGGTTTGTGGTCCAACCATCAAACCTAAGTCCCTCTCGATCCAACGAGAGGGTGGGGCCCCTTGTTCAAGTCCTGGAGTTAGTACTTAAGAGAACTGAAGGGAATAAAAGTCCCCACGCAGCGGAAGCGCATCGATTGGACCTTACGCCGTATATTAATTAACATTAAAATACCGTTACGATAACTCAAACAAAACTTTAAACAACCTTTAAAGCCGCTGTAAAATCGGTTTAAACATGCTAAAATAAATCTAAATTTATTTTTAAAACTTTTCTAAAGAAAAGGGGAAGAACCGTTACAAACCTCCGTTGTAGACTTGACCGTTCTTCGCCAACGACGCTCCACGAACGAAAACGCAGCAGCCGCTTTAAGGTTTTCTTCGCTGGAAATTCTTCTTTGATTGACACAATCACCACAGAGGTTACACCGGTATGTCTCTAAGTCTTGGAGGCAAAAGACTTGTGGGAGTCTTTCTCTAAGAGGGAGGCTAGAGAGAATTCTAGGTCTTGTCTTTCAAGAGTGTCAAGTGTCATGACCAATTAGGTCTAGTGTTCTATTTATAGAAGAGAGGCCATGAATAAAATATTCAATTAAATCAATCTTTTCCAAAATTGATTCAATCTTTATTCCTTAATTAATCAATCATGATCAATCAATTCCCAATTGATTAATCTTTTCCATAAATGACTAATTTCTTCCATAAGTAATTAGATCATTCCCATAAATGATTAATCACTTCCTTAAGTGATTAATTATTTACATAATTGATTAATTCATGGTTAATGAATTCTTTAATTAATTAACCACCAAATTAAATATCACATATTTAATTTCCGACCTTGAATTAATTAATTTTGCCCAAACACTTTTAGGACTTAAATTAATTAATTCTTTTCAATCTTCCATAAATTTATATTTGAACTTTTCAAATATTAATTTCTCTCATAATAATATATCAATATATATTATATTTGTTTCCCTTAGTAAATTGAACATTTTCAATTTACATTTAATTACTTAGTTGCCTCAAATTACTTTACGAGCTACCAGTGGGACCTTATGGACCTGCAGATCAGAAGCTCCAACGATGTGAGATTAATTGGTTAAACTCATTAACCACAATAATCAATATTCGTTAACTGTGTGTACATTCCACTATAGACTCACAGTTGCACTCTTCTCACTGCAGACATATTTTCTGTGTCCACGGAACTTAGACCAATATTGACTAGTTAGTCCTTCACGAGTGTCCGTAACACCAGCTGGGTCAAATTACCGTTTTACCCTTGGGTCACCTCTATTTCCTTAAGTACCAATTCTCCTCTAATGAACAATCTGTTTATGGTCCAACCATTAAACAGAAAACTCTCTCGTGCCATTGAGAGGGTAGGGCCCTTTGTTCAAGACTCGGAGTAACCACTTAAGGGAATACTCATCTGCTTCCCTAAAGTCGGGAAGGAGTGAATTCCATCTTGTACGATTATGTTCCCAGCTCCCCATTCGATCTTGTCCCCAAAGTGGTAGGCTTATTGAGTCGGCGTATTGGCCACTCTCACCCATGCAAATCAAAGGACAGTCTCTCATGAGCAGGAGTCCATAATCAACTCAGGATTAAGACTAAGTTGTCTCGGTCGTCCTAGTGAAATAGAAAACCAACTAGTTAACGGTGTTATAACTAGTGGTTACTATTTCGTGGTCCGGTCTTATGCAAACTCATTGCATAGGATACCCCCACTCGCATGTCTCCTACACGAACGCGTTGGATCGCAGCGTTTGTATCAAATACAAAGTGGGTCGTATCCATAGTGTCACCAGGATAAGGCACCCAGTCTTATCCCTATACTATAGACCCTTTAGGCTGTTTCTTGAACAATGATCCCATATGTCGCTACATATAGTTCAAGACTCATATTACAGCCTTGGATGTCTAGTTTATTGGATTAGGGTTATTATTAGGCAAAGACAAATATAAAATAACTAATAACAATTAATGGAAAAATATATCAATATTATTTCATTAATATCCGGTCAACGGTTACATTCACTATCTACGAGTTTTAGGGCATAAAACCCAACAAGAACAACCTCTCTGTTATTCCTGAAAAGGGTAGGAGTGAATTCCGTCTTGCGAAACTATGTCCCCAGCTATCTATTCGATCTTATCCCCAAAATGGTAGGCTTGTTGAGTCGGCGATGCTGGCCACTCTCA
This sequence comes from Luffa acutangula, assembly GCA_036850905.1. Taxonomy (NCBI): domain Eukaryota; kingdom Viridiplantae; phylum Streptophyta; class Magnoliopsida; order Cucurbitales; family Cucurbitaceae; genus Luffa; species Luffa acutangula. The sequence goes on from CM072087.1 coordinate 40,108,161, forward strand.
CCCATGCAGATCAAAGGATAATCTCGTATAAACAGGAGTTCATAGCTCGCTCAGGATTAAGAACGAGTTACCTAGGTCATCTATGAGAAATAGTCAGTTTCTTCGGTAAACGGCGTTATAAAGAGAAAGTGACTTATTTCGTGGTCCTGTCTTATGCAAACTCATTGCATAGGACGCCCCCACTCGCATGTCTCCACATGAACGACTTAGGATCTCATCGTTTGTACTTAATACAAAGTGGGCCGCGTCCATAGTGTCACCAGGATAAGGCACCTAACCGTATCCTTATACTATAGACTATTTTGACTATAAACTTGAACTTGATCCTACGATATGTCCCTACATATAGTTCGAGTATTCATTTTATAGTCAAGGATCTTAGTTTATTGGATTTAGGTTAATCATTCGCAATGTATATATTCAATAACATCTTTTACTGAATAATATCAATAACGTCTTTATTGAAAATAGAATATGTTTAATGATTTACAAACTACGAGTTTATAGGACATTAAACCCAACATACTCATCATGCTTTTAGACTATGTTTATGCCAATGACATGCCCACGACCCAAAATGCATATTCCATACCCGCTTTCTAGCTCATGTCATGCTTTTAGTCCATGTAACAACCAAACAACATGTTCTCTACATTAAATTCTTGTCTATTAGACAATCACCATGAAACAACATACTTTTCACATCAAATTCCAGTCACAACATCTCAGAATGATTCAACATAACAATTCACTACATCGATTTCAAGATTCTCAAAACTTGTCAATGACAAGGCAACATACATACACATACATGTACACAACATACAATAAAACCAAGGAGCAAAGCACATAGCATACGAGCACACAAGCAACCAGACTCAACAAGTAGAATTCCACTTACCTCAAATGCTCCTAAAGCAACTTCAACAACTCAATGTAGTCTAGGAAGGCTCCCAAATGGGTCCGCTTTTGCGCTAGACGGGTTATTCTAACCTCGAACAGCGTGCTAGAACGCTCCTTGGGCAGTGGGTGATCGAACTTAAGTGATTCGGACTCAATCGAACACTTAGGCGGCGCGGAGACGTTAAGCGATGTCGTAACGATCCAAAACGGACTCAAAACACCACTGGACAGAGGCGAAATCGCGCGGAACTGAGGCTTCGAGCTGCTAGGACGCGAGATCCACAAGCTACCTTGGCTGAAAACGCAAGGAGACGGCACGAACACAGCGAGACGGAGCAGCGCGAAGGCTTTATGCACTGATCACGGCTGGCGGCGACCTTCACGGCGGCTGGGCTTCACGGTTGCTCGAGCTGGGATGAAAACGGCGACGGCGGGGGCTCGAACGGCGGCGGCTGGACACGCGGGAGGGAGAGACGACAACCACGGCGCGAGCTGGATAGACGGCAGCACGACGGGAAGCAGGGCGACGGCTTCAACCACTGGCGACGACGACTGGAGCAGCAGCAGTGGCGCGGGGGTGCTAGTCGGCGGGAGAAAAAAAGCAACGAGGGAAGCGACGCTGAAGCTTCACGACAAGAAGAAAAAGCTGAAGAAGGGGGTGGTTGCTGCCTTAACAAAAATGAGGGAGGAGAGATGAAGAGGGGGCTGGCGGCTAGAGAAAGAAGGAGAAGGATTAGGGTTTCTACTTTTTTTTTTTTTAATAAAACTTAATCAAAAGATAACCCAATTTTAAAAAGGAATTAGGATTTCAATCTAAATCCCCAATTAGGATTTTAATCCCAATCTTAGCTCCTAACAAATTCAGGATTTAAATTGATTAAGAGGAGTTCGGGTCTTTTGATATCCAAAATGAATATCGAATATTAAACCTTCAAACTTTAGGAAATTAAAGATTTAATTTAAAAATCTCTTTTCCCTAAATTATAGAAATTTAACTTATCGACCAAAGGCTAAACTCTAATTCTAATTTTCCAAACTAGAATAAGAACGCCCAATTAATTCTAAAATGGCTCGATTTCGAAACGCGGGGCGTTACAATAAGCATGCTCAACTTCATTTCCCTCCTCTTTTTTCATGGTGGATTTGATGATATTCTTCATTTCCTCCAAAATTTCTTCTTTCTTATTTTTCTTTATTCGTTATGTTACTGCTTCTTGTTGTTGATATGTGCTCCTTGTGTCATGTCTGATACCCCCCTCAATCCATTTGGTATGGTTGTTCTGTGCTAATTGTTGTTACTGATTATCAGTTGTGTTGATATATAAGCATGCTCAACTTCATGTTCCCCTCTTTTTTCTTGGTGAATTTGATGATATTCTTCATTTCCTCCAAAATTTCTTCTTTCTCGTTTTTCTTTATTTGTTCTGTTACTGCTTCTTGTTGTTGATATATTTCATAGTCACATTTTGTTATTTTTTTTTTAAATATAACTTCAATTTATTATTTATTATTTGCATAATATTGTTTGCTTATTGCTTCTGTTCCTTACTAGTCACAATTTCGACAAATAATTTGGATTTCCTTTACCCACTTAACTCCCCATTTGGGCATCCAACTTGCAAAATCTGGACGAATTAATTGTTTGTCTATTTTGCACAATAATGCTTGAAACTGATTCCCATGGGGCCGATTACATTGTAGTTTTTTTTATCCCTAAACTTGTTTACCCTCCTATTACTTTCTGACTATTCATTGACTATTCATATTTATTACTGTTTGTCCACTTTCTGAATTCTATTTAAAAAGGGTGAAATAAATACAATCTATACCTTCTTATGAACCCAACTACCGTCCATTATATTAAACCACCATCAGTTTATTAATTGAACCCCATTTATGAAGTCTATTGAAAAAGGGTTAAGTAGATTGCATTTATTATATTAAATGCAATCTACTTCCTCCTATCAACTACTGTGTATCATATTTCTATTTATACCAAACGAGTTCTTTCCTACAACCTTCAGGAAAGACTCCATTGCCTTCTGCTCACTCTCCATTCAGGTGAGTTATTCTCCAACTATTAATTCTTTTCCTTTACAATGAGGTCTTAGCCCAACCCTTCCTTTCCCTCATTCTCTGTTTGTTTTAACTTTTGTAGTGTAGTACGTGCTCCATCACTAGTCATCGTTGTTGTTATCGATGTACACCTACTTCCTATATATTAAGGTGAGTTTGAAAATCTTCCTAATAAACTTTTTATTTTACATTACTTGTTATATTTTCTATTCACATCTCTAACCACTGTGCCCATTTTCCTTTGCTCATTACAGGGTCCAACAGTAAACACGTTTTGTAAGAGATTCGTTTTAGGCTTTATATTTATGGTTGTGTTCATGTAAACTTTTGTTTTCTCTACACTAGAGGATTTTTTTTTTCATGTATAATGTTGCTTCATGTGTGGTTTTTGTATTACTTTTGCTTTTGTTCCTTACTAGTCACATTTGGCACACAACTATTATTTAATATGATATTATTTTCGTGATTTAATATTCGTTTGTTTTATGTGTCATTACTGCCTTAGTTAAATAATAAAGTTTTGTTTTTTGAAAATATTTTCCAACCATTTTAGTTAATTTAAAATGATTGAAGTCATAAGGTAGTATATTCAACCGTCAAAATCAATTTTCCAACGTGTTTTAGTTAATTTGAAAGAGGATGCAATTAAATAAACAAACGAACTCAGTTTTCCAACAATGAGGTAATTAAAAAAAACAAACAAACAATATCACATATTATATTCAATTGCTCCAAAAGTTTTGTTTTGTTTTTTTAAAAAAAAAAACACAATAGACCAAACGTTGAGTCAATTAGGGAAAAAAAATATAACGTAATCAATTTTCAAGTTTTATAAAGAAAACTTAAAAAATTGTTTTCTACAGTTGAGTTAATATAATATTCAAATGCGTGTATTGAATTTTTAAACATTGGACTTAATTTGAAAGGGAAAAAAAACCTTTTCAGAACCTAGAGTTTAGGGGTGTGCAACAGTCGGTCGAAGTCAGTTTTTGGCCAAAACCGATGCCGACAACCGATCATTCGATTTCAAGCGGTCGATTGTTGTCGGTTCTTGAAGGGTTGGTGACGCCGACCGACCGACTACACCAACAGTCGGTTGGTTTTGGTCGGTTTCAACAATTCGGCGAGATGAATGAAGAAGATTAAAAAAAAGTGCAAGTTTCAAGAATCCCACGAAGTGAATGAAGAAGAAGATCAAAGAAAAGGAAAGAAAAAAAGAAGTAAGAAGATGAAGATGAAGAAAAGGAAAGAAAAAAATAAATAGAAGAAAAAGAGAAAAAAAAATAGGTAAGAAAAGAAGAAGATTAAAAAACAAGAAAGAAATAAGAAGAGTGAAGAGATTTTTTTTTTAAAAAAAAAAAAAACTAAGAAGCAAAAAATGAAAGGGAAAAAAAATAAAAAAGAACCTGCAGAGAAGAAATGAAGAAGAGATAAAAAGGAGAAGAAGAAGATATCAAAGAAGAAGAAGATATGAGAAAAGAATGAGAGAAAGAAATGAGAGAAAAAGAAAAAATAATAAAATAATAAAAAAATTCTAATTCAAATTCTTGGGAAGACCATCGGCTGATGGTCTTCCCATGGCTGCAGGCAGCGCATTAATGCTACCTGCAGCGCCTCACAACACACAACGCAGGTATTTTTTTCGATCGGTTCAGTCGGTTCTCGCCACTTTAGGCGGGCCGACCGACCGACAGGTCGGTTTTACTTTATGTAAAACCGACCACTCACCCCTACTAGAGTTAATTAAAAGAAAGAAAAAAAGAATTTAATCAATTTTAAGTTAAGATAGTTAAAAATTGAAATGGGTGTCATTAATTTTCAAAGAGATGGTTCATTTGAAAAAAATAACACCTTTTCAAAGTTTGGCTTAGTTTTTTAAAAAAAGAATGTAACCAGTTTTGAGTTATATTAAGAAGAAACATGTGTGATTTATATGCCAATTGAAAAAGTTACAATGATAAATTCAAAAATTAAGGGAAAATTACATTTTTGGTCCCTGGGGTTTGGGTTAAGTAACACTTTGGTCCCTGAGTTTTCAAACTCAACAAAAATACCCCTAAGGTTTGAGATAAGAAGCAATTTGGTCCCTGCCATCCATTTTACCGTTAAATCTAACGGAGGGCTGACGTGGCACAATTATTTTAATTAAAAAATTAATTTTTAATTTTTTAAATAAAAAATATTAAAATAATAATAAAATATTATTATTTTATTATTTATTTTTATTTTCCCTCCATCTCTCTTATTCTTCTTTCTTCTTCAACCTCAACTTCATCTTCAACCTTATCTTCTACCCTTCTTCTTCAACATGTTGCCGGCGGCCAGCCGCCGCTGGCGACTTCTTTTTTTTTTCTTTCTTTTCCTTCCCTCATCTTTTCTTATTCTTCTTTTTCTCACTTTCCACAATTTTTTTTTTATAAATGGTTGCCGGAGAATCGAAGAAGGGAGGGAGGACCTCCCTCCTTCGATTTTCCAACGAGAACCGAGGGAAGGAGGTCCCTCCCTCCCTCCTTCGACAGCCATTTATTAAAAAAAACCTGTGGAAATGAGAAAAAGAAGAAGAAGAAAATATGAGGGAAGAAGAAAAAAAAAGTTACCGACGAGCGGTGGTCGCCGGCCGCCGGCAAAGAAGGGAAGAAGACATAAGATGAAGAAGAAGAATAGGAGAGAGGGAGAGAAAGAATAAAAGATAATAATAAAATAATAATATTTATATTATTTTAATGTGTTTTTATTTAGAAAATTTAAAAAATAATTTTTTTATTAAAATAATGATGCCACGTAAGCAAACTGTTAAGGTTTAACGGCAAAATGGACGGCAGGGACCAAAGAGCTACTTATCTCACACCTCAGGGGTATTTTTGTTGAGTTTGAAAACTCAGGGTTTCCAAGACAGGAAATTTTCAGGGGAATTGGGTTCTTCGTAGGTCTCTGTTTCCGCTTGAAGAAGAAAAAAAAAAGGAAAAAAATGTTGTCATCGGTGACGGTCGGTCGCCGGCTAATGGCAGTCGTCGGCGACCATTATCGACGGAAGGGCTGCAAGTCCATTAGGGTTTGAGAAGAATGGGTGAAGAAGAAGGAAAGAGAAATGAAAGAAATAAAAAAAAAGTAATAATATTCTTATTAGTTTAATATTTATTTTATTTTAAAAAATTAAAAAACATTTTTTTAATAAAAAAAGAGTGACACGTCAGCACTACGTTAGTTTTTAACTTAAAAATGGATGGAGGGACTAAAATGAAACTAAAACCAAACCTCAGGGACTAAATTGTTGAGTTTGAAAACTCAGGGACCAAAATGAAACCTAACCCAAACCTCAGGGACTAAAAGTGTATTTTCCCTAAAATCAAATATATTATTTTGATTAATTGATTTGTCAAATTAAATTTGGGTTTATTTGGTAACATTAATTAAACAAAATATGTTTTTTTTTTTTTTTTTTGCTTGGAGGATTGATTCGCAAATCAAATCTTGCAATGTTGAAAGGTACAATTAGGTTAATTTATTTGTTTTCACTTTTATTTTTATTTTATTGGATTTTATTCTACTCGATTACCTTCCTAATATGTGATGCCTGGAGTTGGCGGAAACCCTTTTTTTTTATGAACACACCTTTTTTTTTTTTTTTGCTTCATAAGACTCCCCAAAATCTCTCTTTCTAAATCCATAGACACAATTTTCTCTATCTCTCTCGTTAGAGATTACGACTTCCTCTAAAAAAAGAAAAAAGAAAAAGGAAAAATACACTTTTAGTCCTTGAGGTTTGAGTTAGGTTTCATTTTCGTCCCTGAGTTTTCAAACTCAACAATTCGCCTCATTAAAGTATAGAAATCATGATTGGTATCCAAATACTAAATAGAAAAGCCACAACCTTAATATTATCAACATTCAATGTCAGCCATCCATAATATACAACAATTATGCATTTACAACTAGTTGTCCCAACTATATCAGAGGATAATAATTTCTTACAAACATATTCCCATTTTCAAATAAAGGCATTCATGCTTTCCCAATCAATTCAGTCTAGTCAAACAAATAGGAATTGCTTACACAGAACATCTACATGGTTGTTCAATATATATATATATAGTCCAAAATGTTGGCTTTTTGGCCCTTAATCTCATATTAATTAATTTTAATTAACTAATTCATCAATGTTTTGATGATAACAAACCCAATTTTTAATTACTGAAAATTTTAGTGTTTTAATGTGCCCATAGCATAGAGCTCGGAACAACGATTCCAACGCCTCTTGAATCATTCAAATCGGAGCTAAAACGAAGAAGTTATGGCTGAAACAAGCTTTAACGAAAATTACCCGAAGTGATGACGTGGCGGGCTGAGTCAGCATTAATGGACCAATTAGACGACGACACGTGGAGCTATGGGAGAGTGACACATGTGAGCCTTTTGGTTATTTAAATATTATATATATATATATATATATATATATATATTACTTTATTAAAAAAAAAAATTCAAACGGTTAGTTTTCAAAAATATTAAAAAAAAAAATTGAAAGCATTAAATGTTGTTTTACCGTTGGGGTTTTAAAAAATGTATATATATATATTTTCAAAGTTTGTTTCTTTACCGTTAACTTTTATATTATTATTATTATTATTATTATTATTATTATTATTATTATTATTATATATTTATAAAAAAAAAAAAAAAACTTTACCGTTAGTTTGTTTTTGAAAAGTTAAAATGTTTTATTTTAATTTTATTTATATTATTATTAATTTCTTTTTAATTTTAATTTTTTTTAATCTCCACCCTTAATTTATCTTTTATTCAAATCTAATGGTTAAAATTAAATTTAACTTTTCACCCCATTTCCCTCTCTTCTTAAACTCATCTTCCTCCCCAAAATTTTCACCAACACAATTTACATTTTACAATCCTCCAAATCAAAAAGTTACCATTGTTGCTCTCTCCAAGCTCCCAATTTTTTCTTTTCATCTTATTCTTGAGAGAGTGTTATTGTATTGTGAGGATACATTTGTTGAGTGCTCAAATTTGTAAATCTACTCTATTGAGAGTTGTATTGTGTTCTTAAAAATTCCAACACTTGTAACAGTTTGATCCTAACCCGTGGAAAGGATCGGGTTTGCTCTTGAACCCGTAAAAGGAGCGGTGGTGTAACGGTTGGGCTCTAATCCGTGGAAAGAGTCGAAAGATTTTTATTCAAATTCCCAAGAGGCGCTTGGGGAGTGGAGTAGGTCGAGTTTGACCGAACCACTATAAAAATTACGGTGTCTTCTTCCCTAACTCTTTCCTTTTTATTTTTGCAATTAATTTAAGTAATTTATTGCATGATTTGGTTTGTTCTTGTTTGTTGCATAAATTGATATTTTCTTATTGGTTATAAAAAGTGTACTAATTAGTTTAATTGAGTTAATTTAAGAAAAAGTTTAATTAAACCCTATTCACCCCCCTCTAGGGTTGCCATACCGGTCCAACAATTGGTATCAGAGCGGGTTGCTCATCTTGAAATATTTTTTCTTGATAAACTTAATTGTTTTTTAGCTATGGAAACTTTAGGTTTTATCCCTTTTACCGATAGTCAATCTATTACAAAGCCTCCTTTCTTTAATGGTACTAATTATAGTTATTGGAAAAATAGAATGAGATTTTTCTTGCTATCTATTGATTATGATTTATGGGATATTGTTGAAGAAGGTTTTAAAATTCCAGCAAAAGATGTTGATGGTGTTAGCTCTATAAAACCTAAGGAAGAATGGTCAATAAATGAAAAGAAAGCATGCTCTTTAAATGCCAAAGCTATTTATTGCTTATTTTGTGCTTTGAATGAAATTGAGTATAATAGAGTGTCTATTTGCAAAACCGCTAAAGAGATATGGGATAAATTTGAAAAGAAAACATCAACAAAAGATGTTGATGGTGTTAGCTCTATAAAACCTAAGGAAGAATGGTCAATAAATGAAAAGAAAGCATGCTCTTTAAATGCCAAAGCTATTTATTGCTTATTTTGTGCTTTGAATGAAATTGAGTATAATAGAGTGTCTATTTGCAAAACCGCTAAAGAGATATGGGATAAATTTGAAATTACTCATGAAGGAACTAGTCAAGTAAAAGAAACAAAGATTGATATGTTAGTTCATCAATATGAAATGTTTAAAATTGATGAAAATGAAGCTCTTTCCGATATGTTTATTAGGTTTACTAACATTGTCAATGCTTTAGAAGGACTTGGGAAAAAGTACTCAAATCTTGAGAAGGTAAAGAAGCTATTGTGGCCTTTGCCTAAACAATGGGAGCCTAAAGTCACCGCCATTCAAGAGGCAAAAGATCTCAAATCTCTCTCCATTGATGAACTCATGGGTTCGTTGTTGACACATGAGATGAAGATCAAGAAAAACATGGATGATGAGAAGAAAAAGAAAGAGAAGAGTATAGCCTTAAAGACCATGTCCTTGGAAGTTGACTCCGAAGATGATGATGCTCTTGATGAAGAAGATGTTGCCTATCTCTCACGTAAGTATAAAAATTTCATAAAGAGAAAGAAACAATTCAAGAAGCATCTCTCCAACCAAAAAGAGTCAAAAGGTGAAAAGAGCAAAAAGGATGAGGTAATATTCTATGAATGCAAGAAACCGGGTCACATTAGAACCGATTGTCCTCTTCTCAAATCATCCAAGAAATCTAAGAAGAAAGCAATGAAGGCTACTTGGGATGATAGCGATGAAAGCGAAATTGGGAGTGATAATGAAGAAGTGGCCAACTTTTGCTTCATGGCTCATAGTGACAAAGAGGATGAACAAGATGATGAGGTAACTCTAGAACCTCTTTCTTATGATTAGTTATTTGAAGCTTTTGAAAATATGCAAAATGATTTAGAAAAGCTTAGTTCTAAGTATGTTGTGCTTAAAAAGAAATACGATGTTTTATCTAGTAAAAATAAGTCTTTACTTGAATAAATTGCTTGCTTAAAAGAGAATGAGCATGATGTTATGCATATTGATGAAATGAATATCTCTTGTGACAAGCATGTTTTTTATTGTGATGAGAAAAATGCCTTGCTTGACAAAGTTAAATTTCTTGAGCATGATAGTTGTGAAAAAGATAATTTGATTAAATTACTCAAAGAAAAGGAAGTGAGTGCTTTGCAAGAACTTGATAAGGCTAAAGAATCTATTAAAAAGTTAACCATAGGTGCTCAAAGATTAGACAAGATAATTGAAGTAGGCAAGCCTTTTGGTGATAAAAGAGGTTTAGGCTATATTGATGAATGTTCTACTCCTTCAAGTTCTAAAACTATCTTTGTTAAAGCATCTCAAAATATGTCTAAGCTTAATATGCCTAAAGTTGTGTCTAAGCATGTTAAATCTAACTTTGTGCCTATATGTCATTATTGTGGTGTTGAAGGCCATATTAGACCTAAGTGCTTTAAATTGAAATATGCGCATACTACTTCTCCAAGAAGAAATTTTTCTCAAATGGCAAAATTTCACAATGCTCCAAGGAATAATTTCTCTAAGAAAAGTAGAGTGCATAAATTTGTTCTAAGAGATAAATCTTTGCATAATGTTGTTTGTTTCTCATGTGGCAAGTTTGGACATACAAATTATTCTTGTTACTTGTCTAAATCCAATGCCTTAAATGTTTATACAAAAATGAAATGGATTCCCAAGTTTGTCAATGCTAGCCATCTAGGACCCAAACAAGTATGGGTACCAAAGAATCAAACTTGAACATTTGTGTTTGTAGGTTTGTTTGAAAGCCTCCAAGAAAAACAAGTGGTACTTGGATAGTGGTTGCTCGAGGCACATGACAGGAGACCCATCCAAGTTTGTCACTCTCCCAAAAAGGATGGAGGTTTTGTAACTTTTGGTGACAACAAGAAAGGTAAAATAATTGGTAAGGGTAGTATAGGTAATGAATCTTCTATTTTAATTGAAAATGTACTTTTAGTTGATGGTTTGAAGCAAGATTTACTTAGTATTAGTCAATTGTGTGATAAAGGCTTTAAAGTTGTGTTTGATAAAAAGAATTGCATCATTGAAAATGCTAGTGATAGAAAATAGAGATGAAAATTTTATACTATTGATTTGAATGATTGTCCTATTAATGATAAATGTTTATCGGCTTTGCATGATGATTCTTGGTTATGGCATAGAAGACTAGGACATGCTAGCATGCACTTAATTTCAAATATTTCCAAGAATTCTTTGGTTAGAGGTCTTCCCAAATTTAAATTTGAAAAAGACAAAGTTTGTGATGCTTGTCAAATGGGTAAGCAAACTAAGTCCTCTTTCAAATCTAAAAATGTGATCTCTACAACTAGACCCTTTCAACTATTGCATATGGACTTATTTGGCCCTTCTAGAATTGCTAGCTTTGGAGGGAACTATTATGCCTTTGTGATAGTTGATGATTTTTCAAGATTTACTTGGGTTTTGATGCTAAAACATAAGGATGATGCTTTGAAAAGTTTTGCTAGTTTTGCAAAAAGAGTTCAAAATGAAAAAGGATTTTTGATTTCTAAAATTAGGAGTGATCATGGAGGAGAATTTGATAGCAATACTTTTGAAACTTTTTGTGAAGAAAATGGTTTTTCTCATAATTTCTCAGCTCCAAGAACTCCTCAACAAAACGGTGTAGTTGAAAGGAAAAATCATACTTTGCAAAAATTTGCTAGATCAATGTTGCATGAGTATGGTTTACCTACATACTTTTGGGCGAAAGCCGTTAACACCGCTTGTTATGTTTTAAATAGAGTTTTAATTAGACCTTCTTTGGATAAAACTCCTTATGAACTTTGGCATAACAAAATTCCAAATATTGGGTATTTCAAAGTTTTTGGTTGCAAATGTTTTATTTTGAATAACAAAGAAAAACTTGGAAAATTTGATTCTAAGACGGATGTTGGTATTTTCCTTGGTTATTCCTCTACTAGTAAAGCTTATAGAGTTTTCAATAAAAGAACTTTAGTAGTTGAGGAATTTATGCATGTAGTATTTGATGAATCTTGTTATGTTATTTCTAATGAGCCTATTTGTAGTGATGTTTTAGAAGGAAATTTTGGAGATTTGCTTGTTATTGACAAAGGCAAGGAAATTGTTTCAAGTAAGCAAGAGGTGAGCTTAATCGAAAAGAACGAAGTTGGTTCTTCATCCACGCCTAAAGAGTGGAGGTATACTCCTTCCCATCCCAAGGAATTAATTCTTGGTGATCCCGAACAAGGTGTGAAAACTCGTTCTTCTCTTAATTTGTTTAATAATCTTGCTTTTGTTTCTCAAATTGAACCAAAAAGTTTTAAAGATGCCGAAAATGATGAATTTTGGATTTTAGCTATGCAAGAAGAATTAAATCAATTTGAAAGGAATAAAGTTTGGGAGTTAGTCCTTAGGCCTCTAATGCTTCTATAATTGGAACTAAATGGGTTTTTAGAAATAAAATGGATGAAAATGGGAATATCATTAGAAATAAAGCTAGACTTGTAGCTCAAGGTTATTGTCAAGAGGAAGGAATAGATTATGAAGAAACTTTTGCACCCGTTGCTAGATTAGAAGCTATTAGAATGTTGCTTGCTTTTGCTTCTTATAAGAATTTCATTTTGTATCAAATGGATGTGAAAAGTGCCTTTTTAAACGGTTATATCATGGAGGAAGTTTATGTAGAACAACCTCCGGGCTTTGAAAGTTTTGATTTTCCTAATCATGTTTATAAGTTGAAAAAGGCTTTTTATGGCTTAAAACAAGCTCCAAGAGCTTGGTATGATAGACTTAGTAATTTCTTGCTTGAGAATGGTTTTAAAAGGACTTTTTTTATTAAAATTACAATTTTTAAAACTTATTATTAATATAATACTGTTATGAAACTTATTATTTAGATAATGCTGTTTTAATTATTCGGTCAAAGGTCGTCTCTTGAAGAGACGACCATTGTACTTTTTATTTAAAAAAAAAATCGTTGTAGGTCGTCTCTTCAAGAGACGACCTACAAATGAAACGATTTCAGCCCTTTTGAAATCCCACCCTGTAGGTCGTCTCTTGAAGAGATGACCTACTGATTTAAAAAATAAATAAATAAATAAAACGCGAATTTTAAGCGGCTGAAAATACGGCACGCTTCGATTTGCGTGCAGGTCGTCTCTTCAAGAGATGACCTATGCCCTTTTTTTTTTCCTACCCCTTTCCTTTTCTTCCACTTTCGGCTTTCCCTCTCTTCACCGTCGGTCGACCAGCGCAGGTAAGGTTTTTTTTTTTTCTTTTGTTTTCAGCCACTATTTTCCAACATTCTACCCCACATCTTTTTATATTTGATTTATTTGTCTTATTGGAGTGAAGGAGGCGTTTTTGTCACTGTTTGGGGACACAAACGACAACAAATTTGAGGGAGGACCACACATTTTGTCGGTATGTAAACTTTTTTTTTCATTTTTTTTCATCTTGTGATATTTTTTTTTTATTATGCATGTTATTTTGTTGTTATTTTGTTGGAGTTTGGTTATTTGATTTTTTTTATTAAATGGTTATTTGATTATTGTGTTTTATTGTTGGATGAATTTTTTTTTTTTTTTTGATAACTTGTTGGATGAATTTTTGTAGATTAGAATGAAAAACACAATAATTTATTTTTAATTAGTTTTTTAATTAGTTTAAAGTTGGTTAGTTTTCTTAATTACATTATTGTATTTTGGTATTTGTTGGATTTTTTTAGATTAATATCAATAATGTAGATTGTTGTTTTTAGAAAGATTAATATATTTGATTAGAATAAAGTATATTGATTTTCTTAATTAGATTATTGTAGTTTAGGATTTGTTGTATTTTTTAGATTTGCATGAATAACATATCAATTATTGTTAGGATTTGTTGTATATTTAATTAGTTTAAGGTTCGTTAGTTTTTTTTTTAATTAGATTTTGTATTTTAGTATTAGTTGGATTTTTTTTTATTAGCACGAATAGTATAGTATAATTAATTGTTTTAAAGTTTTTATTTTTCTTAATTAGTTACTAGTATTTTAATATTAGTTGGATTAGATAATCTAGTTAGATTTTACTAATTTTATATCTTATTTATTTCGTCATAGAAAAATGGAAGACAAGTGTTTGGGATTTATTTTGCATACAAATGGTTGCATGATTGATGGTGTAGATGGAGTTGAATATGACCAACCACCTTGTGGAGGTTTTACACTTAATGTGAATAGTGGGGTTGTGTTCGAACAATTTGTTGAAATGGTTGGAATGTCAATTGGTGTAGATGTAAGAGTCAATCAATTAGAGATAGTGTACAGGCACCCTGAGGTAACACTATCAGGATCTGTGAGGTACGATGTAAGAAGTGGGAAGATGGTTGCAAATGGTGACTTCGTGCCATTAAAAAAAAATCGCATGGACTTTTTGAGATCACTCAATATGTTGATCAACATGTCTGTTTTTATTCAGAACTAAACCAGAGTCATGCACAACTAGATTCTTCGATGATTGCGTTGGAATTCTGTGAATCAGTGAGAGAGAAACCTTCAATCAGTGTGTTAAAACTACAATCTGAAATAAGATCTAAGTTTGGGTATCATGTTCCTTACCATAGAGTGTGGGAAGGAAAAAAAAAAGCTTTAGCCAAAGTCTTTGGCGATTGGGATGAATCGTATAAACTTCTACCCAAATGGATGTATATGGTGAAACACACTAACCCTGGCACACGAGTAGAGTGGAAAATAAAGACTACACAGAGTGAAGGACATGCCATCCTTACTTCTGTTTTTTGGGCCTATGGACCTTGCATTGAGGCTTTTAAGTATTGTCGGCCTATCATTCAAATAGATGGCACTCACTTATATGGTAAGTATAGAGGAAAGTTATTGATTGCAACTTCGGTTGACTCTAATAGACATTTGCTCCCACTTGCATTTGCCATAGTTGATGAAGAGTGTCGTGACACGTGGGGATGGTTTCTGAAACACCTTAGACAAATTGTTACACACGAGGAGGTATGTTTAATTTCAGATCGACATGGTGGTATAATTTCGGCTGTTAATAATCCAAGCAATGGATGGACAGGGCCTAAATCTCATCATAGATTTTGCTTACGACATATTGTTAGCAACTTCAATCAAAAATACAAGTCGAAGCAATTGAAAAATTTTGTTTACCGTGCTGGGTGTCAACACCAAGTCCGAAAGTACAACAAGGTTGTCGAAGAGATTAAAGCAATCAATAGCACTTGTATGAGCTTCTTCGGTAATATTGGTATTGAGAAGTGGACTCAGTCACATGATGGAGGGGTTAGGTATGGGTGGATGACCACTAACCTATCAGAGTGCATCAACGGTGTTCTTAAGGGCGCTCGTATGTTGCCAATCACAGCGCTCGCTCAACTTACCTTCTATAGATGTGTAAAATATTTTGAGAGGAGAAGAGAAGAAACCAGAGGCGCTTTGGCTCGAAGAGAGAAATATACTAGGTAATTATAATATTCAAATTACTTTTTGTTTACTAGTCAACTTACTTTATTCAAATATACACATTATACTGAATCCAATATTATATTAGGTACGCTCATGATATGATCGTTAAATGGGCCACAAGATCAAGTAAGCATGAGGTGTTGTCATATGATCGATCCACTGGTGTATTTCACGTGAAAACTGGGCTTCATTACTTCAATGCCAAATGAGGGAATCTTCAGACTCAGAGGTTAACTGCAGACGAACGCTATTGTTCCTGCAATAAGTGGCAAACCTTTGGCATTCCATGTTCACATTTTATGGCAGTGTGCTCACGCTTGAATTTGAATTATGAAAATTTCATTGAGGACTACTATAAGATTTCAACGTATACTCAGTGCTACTCTCCTCAGTTTCAACCGATCCCCCATGAAGATTACTGGATCACCCCTCCTAATTTCCCTGTCCTATATGCTGACCCAAAGTTGTTGAGAGAACCTGGTAGACCAAAAAGTTCTCCCTATCACAATGAGATGGATTGGAGAGAGTCGAGTATTCAGCAACGATGTGGCCTATGTAATCAACTTGGTCACAATCGAAGGAGTTGCCCTTCTAGACAAAGAGAAGCACCGTTGTGACCATATTTATTATTTATTAGTTTATCAAATATGTGTTGTAATGAAATTTATATTTTTATCTCTATATTGTGATTTGATATGTAATGACATATTTTTTAGTTAATGCATGCCAAATTAGTTCTCTTTTTCATTTATATTTACATATAATTTATTTTGTAGATCATGGATCTA
The DNA here is from genome assembly GCA_036850905.1 of Luffa acutangula. Classification (NCBI taxonomy): domain Eukaryota; kingdom Viridiplantae; phylum Streptophyta; class Magnoliopsida; order Cucurbitales; family Cucurbitaceae; genus Luffa; species Luffa acutangula. The sequence goes on from CM072087.1 coordinate 40,124,375, forward strand.
AACCTAAATCCAGGCCCACTTGATGCATCAGTCTTGTATGATCAGATATCCCATCGATCAGAACTTGTTTGGCATGATCGGAACCTGGTAGAGCTACACTGTCGACGTAGAGAGGCAGTTCTTCAGCGGACTATCCCACTACATCGCCTCATATTACCAGCATTACGTGCTGCAGGCTTTTACGGGATTTCTAGATTAGGCTTCATTCAGTTAGATTGGCACTTTATCACTGCACTAGTGGAAAGGTGGAGACCGGAGACACATACATTTCATGTCCCCGGGGGAGAGTGTACTATAACTTTGCAGGATATAGAGGTGTTGATTGGATTACCAGTTGATGGCGAGCCTGTCACCGGACATTTGAACCATGATTGGAAACAGTTGTGTCAATCACTACTTGGGGTGACTCCAGATAACAACGCCATTAAAGGCTCCAGGTTAAGCTTACCTTGGTTAGCATCTCAGTTTCCAAGGTTGGATGATGATGCAGATGCTACTACTGTGGCAAGGTATGCTCGGGCATATATTTTACAGCTCATGGGTGGAAGTTTGTTCTCTGACAAATCTGGAGACAAGGTACACTTGATGTTCCTCCCATTCTTAGTGGACTTTGAGGTTGCTGGACGATACTCTTGGGGTGGAGCATGTTTGGCATGGTTGTATAGGCAGCTATGCAAGGCTACCAGGCTTGATTCTCGTGAGATTGTTGGGCCAGTAATTCTCCTTCAACTTTGGGGTTGGGAAAGATTCCCTACAATGGCTCCTCAACGACGACATATCAATGATCATGAGTTGGCTGGACGACCATATGGCTCACGGTATGTTAATTGATTTAATATTTTTTGTTAAGCAAGCTTAATTTTCTTATATCAATTGTTATATTTAACTTTAATTGTAATGTTCAATATAGGTGGAGAGATCAATTTTGCGTTACTAGGTCGGCAACACATGTACTGATCCAATATAGATACATGTTGGATCTCCTGAAACCTACTCTGGTATGTGTTTACTATAATAGAATTTTAAAATATTGTTTTTTCCTTTACTCCTAACGAATTTTGTACGTTGTGGTGTTGCAGATGGTTTGGGAGTCATATAAGGATGTTATGACCACTTTACCAACTTATTGTAGAAATGGTCATGAAATTTGGCGATCAGTAAGTCCACTCATATGCTTCCATATCATCGAGTGGCATCTTCCGAATAGGGTAATAAGACAATTTGGCATGATACAAAATGTGCCAATCAATTGCAACACAGAACCAGCGCTACATGAAATTGATCTTCGAAATGGTGATTGGCCGAACAAGCATGCACCATATGTAGATCGATGGCACTCACGAAGAGGTTTCATTGCAGTCAATTCTTTAGTGCATGCTAACGTGGATACTAGTCCAGACTACATGCCCTGGTATGAAAATATTACTATGCGCTACATCACTCGTGAGGGAGCTTCTTATGGTCAAGCGGTACGAATTTAGATTACTTTCTTTTTTAAAAAAAATTCACGATTCAAAATATAGATATTCATTAATTTATAATATTATTGTTCAGAGAACATGTTTCAGACGCATCCGTGATATATCAGAAGATCTACAAATCCTTAACTTGTGCGACAGTGGTGAGATAAACATGGAGCAACTCCAGTATATGTATCGCATACCTATTCCACCTCCTCGTGGTCCTAGACGTAGAAGACAAGCTCAGGCTCAAGCTCAAGAGGAAGAGATTCCAGTGCATGAGCAACCATTCCCAGATCAGCCTGACCAGATTCACCATAATGTCGAGGACATACCGCCTTTCACTCAGACGCAAGATGGTGTCGATCCTTCCATCCCATATCAACCTGACCAGATTCACCATAATGTCGAGGACATACCGACTTTCACTCAGACACAGGATGGTGGTGTTGATCCTTCCACCCCAGTGATGATGATGTCGGCTCCAGGTACACAGTATCTTGACACCAGTTCCACCACTCTATCATTATTCAGAGGCTGGTCCTTCGTCGTCATATGAAGCTAGTCCACAATTTCTGCACACACCAATTCTACCACTCCATCATGATTCAGAGGCTGGCCCTTCATCGTCATATGAGGCTGGACCCTCATCATCATATGTTCACGGACGTGGTCGTGGACGTGGTGAGCATGCACAATATTTCTATCCTATAGAGTCTGTAGATGAAGTAGAGGAGCAAGAGGAACAAGAAGAACAAAAGGAACCAGATCAGGCACTAAGGGGTCGTCGTCGACAACCAGCTCGTAATCGACGATGTCCAAGTTGTGGGACACATTAGCTTCTATCATGAACATGGTTGACATTTTATTCTATTTTATATGTCTATGAATTTTAATTGTTTTGTTAACATTTTGCTTTATTTAAATGTGAGTGAATTTTAGTTATTTTTGTATGTGTAAATTAAGAATACATGTTTTATTATTTATCATGAATTGAAGTTGAAAAATGACAAAGAAAAAATATGAAACTAATAAAAGAGTAAAGAAGTAAATTAAAAAAACAGTTTTACATGAATGCAAATAACAAAAAAAGAGAAAAATATAAATGTACAAAAGAAAATATTATGAAGGTATCCTTGAAAAATAAAAAGATGATTAGTTTACATGCCATAAAGTGAAATTGCAAAAGAAAATAAATACATATTTAAAATTATTTAACAATAAATAAATAATAAATGAATTAAAAAACGTAAAGTGAAATTGCAAAAAAAAAGTGCAAAGGTCGTCTCTTCAAGAGACGACCTTTGGACACGCAGAGGTAGGTCGTCTCTCCTACCATCGGAATTTGTTTTTTTTTTTACAGAAGTAGGTCGTCTCTTGAAGAGACGACCTACAGCGATTTTTTTTTTTTTAAATAAAAAGTACAATGGTCGTCTCTTCAAGAGACGACCTTTGACCAAATAATTAAAACAGCATTATCTAAATAATAAGTTTCATAACAGTATTATATTAATAATAAGTTTTAAAAATTGTAATTTTAATAAAAAAAAAGTCCGGTTTTAAAATGGATAAAATTGATACTACTCTTTTTATTAAGACTAAAGAAAATGATATGCTTTTAGTTCAAATATATGTGGATGATATTATTTTTGGTTCTACTAATCCATCTTTGTGTGAAGAATTTCCTAAGTTTATGCATAGTGAATTTGAGATGAGTATGATGGGAGAACTTAGCTTCCTCCTTGGACTTCAAATCAAACAACTCAATGATGGTATTTTCATAAGTCAAGAGAAATACACAAGGGATTTGCTCAAAAGATTCAAGTTCAATGAAGGTAAAATTGCAAAAACTCCTATGAGCACATCCACTAAGCTTGACCAAGGATGAAAAAGGTAAGTGTGTGGATATAAAAACTTATCGAGGTATGATTGGATCTTTGCTTTATTTAACTGCTAGTAGACCCGATATCATGTTTAGTGTATGTCTTTGTGCTAGATTTCAATCATGTCCTAAGGAATCACATTTGCATGTCGTTAAAAGAATTTTTAAATATTTGCTTGGTACTATTGATTTAGGCTTATGGTATCCTAGAAATGTTGAATTTAATTTGGTAGGATATTCCGATGCGGATTTTGCGGGTAGTATACTTGACCGTAAGAGTACTAGTGGGACTTGTCAATTCCTTGGTAGTTCCTTAGTTTCTTGGTTTAGTAAAAAGCAAAATTTGGTTGCCTTATCTACTACGGAAGCAGAATATATTGCGGTTGTTAGTTGTTGTGCACAAATTCTTTGGATGAAACAAACTCTTTGTGATTTTGGATTAAAGTTTGATAATGTGCCTATATTATGTGATAATACTAGTGCAATAAATTTGACTAAAAATCCTCTACATCATTCTAGGACTAAGCATATTGATATTAGGCATCACTTTATTAGAGAGCATGTGCAAAATGGTAATATTATTCTTGAATTTGTAGGCTCTAATAATCAATTAGCGGATATTTTTACCAAGCCCTTAAATGAAGAAAGCTTTTGCAAAAATAGGCTTGAGCTCGGTATTATTCGTTGTGATGCCTCTTGATTTTATAATTTTACTTGTTAAATCTTTTAGAAGGAATTTTGATAGAGGGAGATATGAAAAGCATGTGTTAATATTCTTAGGGTGAGTTGTGCTAAATTTGAGTTCATGTTTTTAAGGGAATCATTTATGTAGTTCTAAATGTTTCTTAATTATTCTTTTTTATGATTCCAAAGGGGGAGAAGTTTCAGAAAAATATGTTATAAATTTGCTATGATTTTGATTGTATTAGTTAGGGGAAGAATTTATTTTTGAGTAAAATTCAAGAATGATCATTATGGTGATATCTTGAACTTCATATTGAAATTATCTCTTGATATATATGGTTTATATGTTATTTTTCTTGAATGGTTTGTCATCATCAAAAAGGGGGAGATTGTTGGCTTTTTGGCCCTTAATCTCAAATTAATTAATTTTAATTAATTAATTCATCAATGTTTTGATGATAACAAACCCAATTTTTAATTACTGAAAATTTTAGTGTTTTAATGTACCCATAGCATAGAGCTCGGAACAACGATTCCAACGCCTCTTGAATCATTCAAATCGGAGCTAAAATGAAGAAGTTATGGCCGAAACAAGCTTTAACGAAAATTACCCGAGGTGATGACGTGGTGGGCTGAGTCAGCATTAATGGACCAATCAGACGACGACACGTGGAGCTATGGGAGAGTGACACATGTGGGCCTTTTGGTTATTTAAATATTATATATATATATATATATATATATATATATATATATATATATATATATATATATATATATATATATATATTACTTTATTAAAAAAAATCAAACAGTTAGTTTTCAAAAATATTAAAAAAAAAAAATTGAAAGCATTAAATGTTGTTTTACCGTTGGGGTTTTAAAAAATGTATATATATATATTTTCAAAGTTTATTTCTTTACCGTTAACTTTTATATTATTATTATTATTATTATTATTATTATTATTATTATTATTATTATTATATATTTAAAAAAAAAACTTTACCGTTAGTTTGTTTTTGAAAAGTTAAAATATTTTATTTTTATTTTATTTATATTATTATTAATTTCTTTTTAATTTTAATTTCTTTTAATCTCCACCCTTAATTTCTCTTTTATTCAAATCTAATAGTCAAAATTAAATTTAACTTTTCACCCCATTTCCCTCTCTTCTTAAACTCATCTTCCTCCCCAAAATTTTCACCAACACATTTTACATTTTACAATCCTCCAAATCAAAAAGTTTCCATTGTTGCTCTCTCCAAGCTCCCAATTTTTTCTTTTCATCTTATTCTTGAGAGAGTGTTATTGTATTGTGAGGATGCATTTGTTGAGTGCTCAAATTTGTAAATCTACTCTATTGAGAGTTGTATTGTGTTCTTAAAAATTCCAACACTTGTAACGGTTTGATCCTAACCCGTGGAAAGGATCGGGTTTGCTCTTGAACCCGTAAAAGGAGCGGTGGTGTAACGGTTGGGCTCTAATCCGTGGAAATAGTCGAAAGGTTTTTATTCAAATTCCCAAGAGGCGCTTGGGGAGTGGAGTAGGTCGAGTTTGACCAAACCACTATAAAAATTACGGTGTCTTCTTCCCTAACTCTTTCCTTTTTATTTTTGCAATTAATTTAAGTAATTTATTGCATGATTTGGTTTGTTCTTGTTTGTTGCATAAATTGATATTTTCTTATTGGTTATAAAAAGTGTACTAATTAGTTTAATTTGGTTAATTTAAGAAAAAGTTTAATTAAACCCTATTCACCTCCTCTAGGGTTGTCATACCGATCCAACACAAAATAGTAAGTTAGGACATGTATGGTAGACAATTCGGATTCTGTTTTATGTTTTCAGATTCACTAAATTCAGTGAATATGTGTTTGGCAGATGTGTTTTTGAAAACTGTTTTTAGGTACTCTGATCTAAATAGTGAAAATTTGGAAAACAATTTTTTTATGTTTTCATTGTATCCAGATTTTGAATTTGAAATTTTTAAATGCAGAATTAAATTTAAAAAAGATAAAAGCTTTAATAAATATAGTATTTCATGTTATAAATTCAATTTATTTTTGTGAAATTAAAATTTGTATAATATAATGTATTATAATTTATATGATAATTAATAATATTTTATATTAACTTAGTATTTAGTTGATATCTACAAATAATTTATGGTTTATAAATATATTATCAAACACATTTTGAATCATTATTTAAATTCGGATCCAATTTCTGAATCTACTACCAAACACATATCTGAAAACATGAAATACAACTTTGTTTCATTGAATCTCTTGTTTTCAAATTTCTGTTTTCAGATTACCAACCAAACGCACCCTGAGTTATTCAAGTTGTAAATAATTCCTATTTCACATATATAACAAGCAATTTAAAAAAGAGGTTTTTTTTTTTTGTAGGTTCGTGTCCTTTTAACATTTTTTTTCTTATCCTTGCAATTTCAAAACATTTGCTTTGCTTCTTATGCTTTTAAAAAGTTACATATTTTGGTCCCCATAATTTACAAGTTTATAGCACAAATTCTATACATTAGGAATTCCTTTAATACAAAATAATGGATAGTTTAAAAGATTTATTTGTATAACATTTTGTATTGAAATTGTGATTAAAAAAACGAGTGGATCTAAATAGACACTTTTTAAAAGTAGAAGGATCAAATGGATATTTCAAAAGCACAAAACTAAAAGAGACAAAAACTAAAAGTAGTATTATCAACATATGAAAAAACAAAGGAAAATACACTTTTAGTCCCTGAGGTTTGAGTTAGGTTTCATTTTGGTCCCTGAGTTTTCAAACTCGACAATTTAGTCCTTGAGGTTTGCATTTCGTTATGCTTTTAGTCCTTCCATCAATTTTCTGTCAAATACTAACAGATGGCTGACGTGGCATTAGTTTTTGTTAAAAAAAAATATTAAATTTTAAAAGAAAATAATATATTAAATATTTTTTATTATTTTATTATTTTTCTTTTTCTTTTTTTCTTTTATTTTCTTCATCCATCTTCTTTCCATCCTCTTATTCTCCACACATCAAACCCTAAACAAACTTGGCAGCCATCACCGCCGCCGGCAACAGTCGTTGGTCGCCACTCGCCGGAATTTTTTTCTTTTTTTTTCCTCTTCCTTTCTTCTTCTTTCTTTCTTCTCCTTTCCCTTCATTTCTTTCTTTCTTCTTCTTTCTTCTCTTTTCCTCTTTTTCCCTTTCCCCTCCTCATTTCCCTCTTTCCTTTCTTCTTCCCCTCCCTCTCCTCATGACAACATATCTGGAAAATTGATACCCAACACTGTCGTCGAGCCGTCGTCAAGCCTGTCCGCACAAGAACTTCGTCGTGTGTCAGATCTGAGGTTGTCGTCGAGCCTAGGGAAGCTGTTGTTGTCGTCGTCGATCTGTTTGCGAGACGCCATCGTCGATCTGTCTGCGAGACGCAATCGTCGATCTGTCCGCTGCACTAGAACCTATCGATCTGAAGCAGCCGACCGCGTTAGATCTGAAGTTGTTGTTGTCAATCTCGAGGATGGTGGACAGAGAGTTGAAATTCGCCGCTTGATCTCAAAATCCCGCATCGAAGGTAAGGATCTTCATTGTCAATCTCGAGGGTGATGTACGATCAGATCTGAACGGGGAGGGGCGACCATCGCTGTTGGGTCACGACGGAGGGATGGCGGTGGTTTCGAAGAAGATTATAAGAGTGTCGCAAGTGGGGAGTGAGTGGGCGGTTAGGATTCTGTTTTCGATCGCCAAGTATTCGGAGAGTCTGACAATTTGGCGAAAATGGCACACGTGGGAATTGTGGCGAAGCTTTGCTTGGTTCTACAAGTTGAGAGTGGGAGAAAGACGAATGAGAAGGCCAAAGAGATTTTGTTTAAAAAAAGAAGAGATAAAGAAAACAAGAAAAGATGGAGAAGAATTGAAAAAAAAATTGTCGGTGACCGACTGTCGTCGACGGGCGGTGGCACTTTGGTCCCTGAGTTTTCAAACTCAACAAAAATACCCCTAAGGTTTGAGATAAGGAGCACTTTGGTCACTGCCGTCCAATTTTCCATTAAATGCTAACAGATTGCTGACGTGGCCAAATTTTTTAATTAAAAAAATTATTTTTTTTAATTTTAAAATAAAAATAAATAAAAAACAATAAAAATATTATTATTTTAATTATTTTTAAAACTTAACCCTCCACCCTCTTCTTCATCTTCTTCCCTCAACCCCTCCATCTTCTTCTTCACATCTCCGGCGGTCCCTCCTCCCTCTTGATTTTTTTTTTTTAAGAAAAGAAGAAAAATGGGGTAAAAGGGAAGAAGAAAGGAAAAGAAAAGAAAAAAAATACAGTCGTCGGCGGCCGGCGGGCGGCCGGCGGCGGCGAGTGGTGGTCGGCCGCCGGCGCCGCCTGCCGGAGATGTGAAGAAGAAGATTGAGGGGTTGAGGGAAGAAGATGAAGAGGAGGGTGGAGGGTTAAGTTTTAAAAATAATTAAAATAATAATATTTTTATTGTTTTTAATTTATTTTTGTTTTAAAATTAAAAAAAATAATTTTTTAATTAAAAAAATTTGGTCACACCAGCAATCTGTTAGCATTTAACGGAAAATTGGACGGTAGGGACCAAAGTGCTCCTTATCTCAAACCTCAGGGGTATTTTTGTTGAGTTTGAAAACTCAGGGACCAAAGTGTCACTTAACCCAAACCTCAGGGACCAAAAGTGTATTTTCCCTATTTTTTATTTTAAAAAAATTTAAAAATATTTTTTTTGGAAAAAATAGTGTCATGTCAGCAAGTCGTCAGTTTTTTACGAAAAAATGAATGGAGGGACTAAAATGAAACAAAATCAAAAACCTCAGGGGCTAAATTGTCGAGTTTGAAAACTCAGAGATCAAAATGAAACCTAACACAAACCTTAGGGACTAAAAGTGTATTTTTCCCAAAAAGAAAATGTTAAGTTAGAAATACTCAAGGTCAAAGTAAATTGAAAACGAACCTAGATCTGAGTAGTTCATAAATTTATAGAGAAATTTTGAATTTTTTGTTTTCTTTTCAAAATTATGTATCTCTTGAAATCATCATTTAAAAAACCGATTTCATTGTAAACATAAACATATTTTAGTGGTTAAGACATCTAAGATCGAAGGTTCAAATGAATCAAATCCCCTTTCTCACTCCTATTTGTTGTAGGGTTGTTCGTCAATCGATCGGAGTCGATTTTGGACGAAAACTGAAGCCGACAACCGACCTATCGGTTTCGATCGGTCAGTGGTCGGTAATTTTGAGACGCTCCATGAAACCGACAACCAAATACACGACCGGTCGGTCGATTTTGTTAGTTTTGAGATGTTGTTGGAGAATGCTCAATGTAGAAGAAAATACGTTAAAAAAATGGAGAGGGAGAAGAGATAGATTTGAAACAAAAAAGGAAAAAAGAAGAGAGAGAGAGAGATTTGTAGCACAATAGAAAAAATAGAGGAAGAGAAAAGGGAAAGAAAAAGAAGAGAAAAGAGAGGAAAAAATGGAGTGATGGTGAAGAAGATGGAAGAAAAAGAGAGAGATGAAAAAGAAATGAAGGAATAAGAAAGAAGGAAAGAGGGAGATGAATCGAGGAGGAAGAAGGGAGAGAGAACGAGAAAAAAATATTATAAAAATAAGTCATTATGACTTTTCGTGTGATGGGATATGAGGGGACAACACAGTGTAGTGTAGTGTGCATGTGGCCATACACACAACTTTCTTTCTTTTTCTTCTTCTTTTTTTTTTAAATTGATGTTAAAATCGGTCGGTCGGTCGGTTTTTGCTATTTTGTAGTAAATTGATCGACCAACGGTCGATTTTTTTATTGAAGAAACCGACTCCGATCGAATATAAAGGAAAACCAACCGTCCGACGTCGGTTTTCGGTCTAATTTTGAACACCGGCCTTAATTTGTTGTTAAAAAAATACCAATTTTATCAATAGTATAAACATTGTTTGGAAAGACAATTTTATACTTGATTATATATACTTGAAAATTGAATACAAAGACATGTAAGCTTTCATAGCTCAGTTGGTTAGAGCACCCGTTTAGTAAGCGGGAGGTCTTGAGTTCGACTCTCAATGAAAGCATCTCCAAAGTTTTTGGTTGTCTTAGGTTTAGTTTTATAGGGTTAACTACATAGATAGACCAAATTTGAACCAAAATTTCATAAAATCAGTCTTCCCTATCATCCTCCACGTAAATACAAACCTTGGAATGTCGGTTCCATTGAAAATTTTGGAGTTCATCCACAATGAAAAATTGGCAAAAGAGATTAATTACATACACAGTGTGCTTTGTAGTTTCTTTTTCCGATGGTTATTATTGTGTTATTGTTTACTTAGTTGTGGGGTTTATAAAAAACATTTGGTGTTTATACCTCAATAAAATTCTCCCACAAATTTATATTTGGGTTAGAAAATATATGTATTGCATCAACAATATGATAATCTCCAAATGTTAATAACAATAGTGGGTTTATATAATATATCAGATGATTTATATATAATGAACAAATTGTTGTATTCAATATTTTAACTAGTTTGAAACTACGTGTGTTGCACGTGTTATAATACCTTTTAAAGTATAAGTAGTTAATTAGAAAATTTGAAATATGACTTGATAATGTATCAAAAAAATATAAAAATGAATAAATACACATGAATTTATGATATGTATGTGACCAAATTGAACCATTCTAATAAAAATGGTTTATAACCAATATCATAGATATAAATCAAATATAAAAAAATATCACCCGCTTAAACATTTTTTTAAGAATGAAAATAACGAAAAGTCTTTTAAATTACCTAGGTAAGCATTTATATTTTTCAAAATCTTAATTTTGTAATCAATTAATAATTAATAATTCAATTAAAGTTATGTTTAATCGAACCGTTAAATGAGCACTAATTAAATAAAAATATCATTTTCTTCCTATCATCTTGTTAAAAAAAATCTAAAAAATATATGAAAAATTTTGAAGGTCGGAGAAAAGCATAATGGAGAGATATTGATTTTTTTTAAAAAAAGATGATAATAGTGATCGATCTTCTTTCCATCACACAAAGGTGTACTCGCTTCTATTAAAGAAATAAACAAAAAAATATTTCTTATTCATATGAAACTCTTAGGGGTGACGAAAGTATAATATAAACTAATAAAATCTCATAAAACTAACAAAATCTCCTAAGGATACATTAGTCTACTTGAAAAAGAAATAAGAAAAAAATTATATATATTTACACTAAATGAAAAGACTATACTCACATTAGTAAACATTAGTAGAATTAGAAATGAGTCTCCTCCCACTTGGTTGATGTTTGCTCCAATTTTTTTAATTACCCGCATCTCTTGGTTTAGACCACTATTTATTGGGTTCAAGTGAATCGGGTGGTTATGATAAATCTTTTCAAATTAGAAATTTTGAAAATAAAAAACAATTAATTCGAAAATTAAACTCAAGTATCTTTTTATTTTTGAAAAATAAAAAAATTGATCTAAATTTAGATTTCACAAAATTTAATTTTAAAAATTCTATTTATTATAACCACCGAAAACCAAAAAGAATTAATAATTAAATAAAAAATTCTTATAATTTTCACAACCGAAAATCAATTCGAATTAATAATTAAATAAAAAACCCTCTAATTTTCACCACTGAAAATCAATTAGAATTAATAATTCTAAAATCAGTTATTAGTTATTTATCATAACCACCGAAACCAATTAGAATTAATAATTAAATTTAAAAAATATTGCTTTTTTTAACCAATTCTATTATTAAAGATAAGATTTAAAAAAAAAAAAAAAAAAACAATACAAACGTGGAGAAGGAAAAATTATTAAAAAACTATTATCTTTTTTATTTATTTGAAATTTACTTCGAATAATTTAAGAGATAAGATTTTTTTTAAAAAAAAAAAGGCAATACAAACGTGGAGAAGAAAAAATTATTAAAAACTATTTATCTTTTTTATTTATTTGAAATTTACTTCGAATAATTTAAGAGATAAGATTTTTTAAAAAAAAAAAAAAAGCCATACAAACGTGAAAAGGAAAAAATATTAAAAACTATTATCTTTTTTATTTATTTGAAATTTACTTCGAATAATTTAAGAGATAATTTTTTTTAAAAAAAAAACACAACATAAACGTGATAATGTATATTTTTTTAAAAAAAAAAACAATTCTTAACCTAAACTTGATAATGAATGATCTACCCGGGAATTTGAATAATTAAATATGAAGGACAAATGAGGAATTTGAAGATTAAAAATGGGGCAAAAAAAGAAATCAAAAGTTTCTCCCCTTAAGCGCCTTTTAATATAGTATATAGATATATAGATATATAGATTTAATATAGTATATAGATATAGATATAGATAGATATAGATGAATCGGGTGGTTATGATAAATCTTTTCAAATTAGAAATTTTGAAAATAAAAAACAATTAATTCGAAAATTAAACTCAAGTATCTTTTTATTTTTGAAAAATAAAAAAAAAATTGATCTAAATTTAGATTTTACAAAATTTAATTTTAAAAATTCTATTTATTATAACCACCGAAAACCAAAAAGAATTAATAACTAAATAAAAAATTCTTCTAATTTTCACAACCGAAAATCAATTCGAATTAATAATTAAATAAAAAAAAAACCCTCTAATTTTCACCACTGAAAATCAATTAGAATTAATAATTCTAAAATGAGTTATCTAGTTATTTATCATAACCACCGAAACCAATTAGAATTAATAATTAAATTTAAAAAATCTTTATTTTTTTTTAACCAATTCTCTTATTAAAGATAAGATTTTTTTTTTTAAAAAAAAAAAACAATACAAACGTGGGGAAGGAAAAATTATTAAAAAAACTATTATCTTTTTTATTTATTTGAAATTTACTTCGAATAATTTAAGAGATAAGATTTTTTTTTTTTTTTTAAAAAAAAAAGGCAATACAAACGTGGAGAAGAAAAATTATTAAAAACTATTTATCTTTTTTATTTATTTGAAATTTACTTCGAATAATTTAAGAGATAAGATTTTTTTTTTTTTAAAAAAAAAAGCCATACAAAGGTGGAAAAAGAAAAAATATTAAAAACTATTATCTTTTTTATTTATTTGAAATTTACTTCAAATAATTTAAGTGATAATTTTTTTAAAAAAAAAAACACAACATAAACGTGATAATGTAGATTTTTTAAAAAAAAAAAAAACCAATTCTTAACCTAAACTTGATAATGAATTATCTACCCAGGAATTTGAATAATTAAATATTGAATAATTAAATAGGAAGGACAAATGAGGAATTTGAAGATTAAAAAGAGGCAAAAAAAAGAAATCAAAAGTTTCTCCCCTTAAGCGCAGATTTTTTTTTTAAAAAAAAAAACCAATTCTTAACCTAAACTTGATAATGAATGATCTACCTGAGAATTTGAATAATTAAATATTGAATAATTAAATAGGAAGGACAAATGAGGAATTTGAAGATTAAAAATGGGCAAAAAAGGAAATCAAAAGTTTCTCCCTTAAGCGCCTTTTAATATAGTATATAGATAGATATATAGATATATAGATTATATAATGAACAAATTGTTGTATTCAATATTTTAATTATATAAATTATAGGGAGATTATATTTTATATGTATGTTATATTCGAATGCATGGCTTTCATGACTTATTAGAATTACCTAGGCTGTCGAACTTTTGTGTTATAGCTTCGATCAAATTAGTGAACGACATTCCTTCATGTATAATAATTTGAGAAACTTGATAATCAATATAGTTATTAATCTAATTCCAATGACTGCCATACAATTAATATGTGAATGGAACTATTACCTACAAAAAATATGATGAATATTAATAAGGTTTATAGATTATACATCTAAGTATATATTTATGGACAAAATATACTGCATGACCTATGTTTATCATTATGAAAATTCACGTATGAACTATATAAATCATGTTATATATATATATTATATAATGTAGTTTATATAATATACAACTTGGTATATATTTATCATTCCGATGTTTTATTTATGAACTATATAAACAATGATGAATATATAATATATACACTATATAATGGGTTCTATATATCGATTATATATAATAATGCTTGAAATATATTTATCATCTTAATAAATATTATATTGTACAAGCAATTGAGTGATTAGATGTAAATAAGGGTTAATTTGAGCAAATATACAAAATTACCAACATTTTAAGATATTAATAACAAAATAAAAATAAAAGAAATGCACACCATATAGTTGACGGCAATGGATGAAATTTACTCATGGGTAAAACAAAAAAATAAAAACCAAAAAAAAAAAAAAAAAAAAAGCAACATACTCATGGGTGTGAGATTGATATAGAACCAACATATGAGAAAAGTTTGGTGGAATTTTTGTAACGGCAACGAGAATGATGGAAAATAATGTGTTTCTGTTTTGACGACAATTGACAATTCATATAATGGAATTTTTTGAAATAAATTTAGGGTTGAGTAATGATAAATTAATTCTTTATTAATTTTCCTTAATGATAGTTTTTATTATGGAAAAAATCACATACAAACCAAAATTGATTATGCAGAATTTTGAAGGGCAAAATAGGGAAGATTTTGTAACGCCCCAGGATTTTTTTACTAATCGTAGCGACATTACTAACGCTCAACCCAAACTAACCGAATACACCAAAAATTTCGGCAGCATAACGACATACATAGGACTAACCCAAAACTTTTATATCACCTGCTAAACATAAATCACACTTCTATAATCCAAACAAACACAACTACACAGCGTCACAACTCCAAGGCAACTCATCAAGCCCAAAACTCCACAAATATAGTGAGTAAGGTCTCGCTTGCTCATTTAACCACAACCAAAACACAAAAACACAATATACTAGATGATAACTTTGTTAAAAATAAGAGTTCGAGCTTCAAATAGATTCTACTCAAGCTAAACCTATCTTATCGAAATAAGCAATTAGACGAGCTTTTAACTGAATTAAACATAAACACTATTCTTCACAACCAAAAGAATAAAATAACTTTCTACGACAAACTAGATAATCAAAAGCTTGAAACAAAGATACCTAAACCAGTGGAGTCACTCCTCGTGCACCTCCTCAGCACCACCGAGCTCATTATATGCAAACTCACCTGCATCATCTAAAAATGTTGGGGGGAAAAGGGGGGGGTCAGTACAACCACGGTACTGGTAAGCAGCTCACACCCGACGAGCCATCAAGCATCAAACAACAACATCAACATGCTAGGCACACGCATCCAACATACTCTTAAGCAATAAACACATAGTCATGCTCCATAAAACGATAACTCATCAACAAAACTCGTGATAACTCAAAAGAACGACTCATGTAAACATACGACATGCTATGCAACCCACATGGATTCCGCGTCATGCTCGCTTTCTTAGCACATGATTTACGCGTCATGCCACACACCAATGCACATGAATTCCGCGCCATGCAACGCAACTTAACACGTGATTTCCGCGTCACGCTCCGCACCAAAACATGATTTCCGCGTCATGTAACGCACTCACACCCAGCACATGAATTACGCGCCATGCGCAGCGCACACTCGCACGTAATTTTCGCGTCACGCTCCGCACTCACAACCCACACGTGATTTACGCGTCACGCTCTGCACCAATAACATGATTTCTGCGTCATGTAGCGCAATCTTAACACGTGATTTTCGCGTCACGCTCCACTCACACAACCCGACTCACCTCTCAATGAGCACACAAGACCATGCAACTTGACTATCATGCAGTATAGCTCAAAAGCAATAAGACAACGTGCTTAAAACAACCAATAGTTCATCATGCTTTAATATCGATCAAACAACACTTCTAACACATAAATCAAATTCCATAACAAACAACGAGACAACGAGGCATACTAGAAAAGCGATAAACAGCAAGCATGCTCATGTAGTCAAACAGACTCGACAGATAGAAACTACTTACTGAAAAGCTTACGAGCGCTCCTAAGAACTCCTTGAACCGCTCAAGAGATTCAGACAAGCTCCTAAACAACAAGGATAATTCTAAAAATAAGAAACAACCTACTGAAAGCTTAAGACATGCTAGAAAAGCCTAAATCGACTGAGGAAAGTCTATTTCCTTACCGTATAACCACTCAAAATTCCCCAAATTAAAAACCCAAAGACTTTAGACCATGGGCAACCATGTCTGAGGCACAACGGGCAATGGGTATTCACCGAATGGCTATAATCAAGGCTTTTCAGCCATTGGACAGCAAGTAAAAGACAAGAACTTGCATTCTAAGGACTCCTAGAGGAGTTTAACTCGCTATATTTGTGGAGTTTTGGGCTTGATGAGTTGCCTTGGAGATGTGACGTTGTGTAGTTGTGTTTGTTTGGATTATAGAAGTGTGATTTATGTTTAGCAGGTGATATAAAAGTTTTGGGTTAGTCCTATGTATGTCGTTATGTTGCCAAAATTTTCGGTGCATTCGGTTAGTTTGGGTTGAGCGTTAGTAATGTCGCTAGGATTAGTCAAAAGATCCTGCGACGTTACAGATTTACTTGAAAATCTTGAGCCAAGACAAAGCCAAAAATTTTCTCATAATTGGACATTTGTGAAATATTAGTTCCGAAAAGGTCTAATTCCTATAATTTCTGTTAGTTTTATTGAAAATGTTTATGAGAATAAATTATGTTTGTATTTTATTTTTTAGAATTAATCAGGTAAACTTTATGTAATTTTAATAAATTAATCAATAAAATAATCAAAATTAATCCAAACTATTAATAAAAATTAATAAAATGATAATCATGAAATAATTTTAATGGGATAAACTAAGTTAATTTTAATGGGATAAACTATGTTAATTGTATTAAAAAAATTAACAAATTAAAACTATTTAATTAATTTTAAATAAATATCTTTAACTACAATAATTTAATATATTGTATCCATAAAAATTAATTAGATAAATATTTAATAATAATATGATTATTTATTTATTATAAGAAAACCCAAAAAAGCAATTAATTGATTATAAATGATCGATAAGTAATTAATTATAATTATTGAAAAATGAATTTTTATACTAAATTCATTTAAATGATTTTAATTCAATAATTAAATATATTTTCGATAATATTAACTAATTAATTATAATTTTAGTAAATATGTAATTACATCCCTTTAATAAATTTGGACTAAGTATTTGTTTAAAAGTCCTAAAAAAAGTATTTGTTTACAAAAAATTGAAATTCTTGATAAATTATTATTTAATCTAATTAAATAATTTATTATATTATTTTTAATTTAGTATCAATTAGTTAATTAATTAACTATATTTAAAATAAAATTGCATTTAAAAATAAAAAAGAAGAGATGGGAAAAGGGATGGGATGCAACTTCTTAACCGCCGCAGTTTCTACTCCTACTAATAGTTTAGCACATCATCATCTTCTTCCTCTCAACTACCATCCTTCTTCTTTAACTCCGACGACACTTTTTTTTTTCTTCTCCTCCTCTTCTCTTCTTCTCCTCTCTTCTCCCACTTTCTTCTTCTTCTTTTTTTTTTAATAAAACAAAGGAGGGAGGTCCCTCCTCTCTGGTTTCCGGCATATTTTGATGATCTGGACGGTATATAACTCTCTTGAGTTCTTGCATATTTTGATGATGTAACTTGATAAATTTTGACTATATTTTTCTAATACTTATTTTATGTGGAAAGTTGGTTTTGGTTGGAAACTAAATCTAACTCCCCTGCTACTAGCTTTTGATGTATTACATCTCTTCGTTGGTCTTTCTTTTTCCCTTAAATATTTCATCATCGCCTTCTTTTCATTTATGGTATAATATAACATATATCAAGTTGCTGTGATTTTTATTATATTTATTTCTTATTCTGATGTAGGTATTATTTGTACTATTTTTATGAAGGAATCATCTGAGTTTCTTGTTGATCTTTATTGCACACACTTGTTAATTTTCATATCCACTATCAGTAAGTTGGAGACGTTGTCGGTAGTTTTCTTGGTTCTTGTGATTGCTTGACAAAAAAGATTATTTTACATTCGGTCTTACTAGATTATATATGTTACTTCTATATAGTCCTCTCAGGGAGATCATGAAAATGACTGACATAGCTGATAGCGCAATTTATTGTGCTATATTGTATACTGTTTTAGCGTTAGTCTTGAGTACTTTTTGGCCAATTTTATGTCTATTTGGTTTTGTTTTGTAGGAATCAAACATTTCAACGGAAATCAGCGTTTTTGAAGATCACGGCTAGCGAGTTTTAATCTTTCTCCCTTGTTCTCGTACTGATTTTTATGATGTATTGGACTGATTTAGATTGTATTTTAGAGACCATGAGTAGCTAAGTTTCGTTTCTTAGGGGCTTGATGTAGCCATTAGTTTGTATGGATTAATTTACGGCTTTTTAGGACGTTTCGTAACGCGGTTTATTTATGCAATTGTATGATTAATGCTTATAATCTCTTGATCACGGATTGTATGTTGTTGTTTCTGAACTAATCGCTCGGGAGAGGGTAGTTTAGATTAAACTCTCAATTGCATGACTTAGGCGATTCTTTAATCGGGAGATTTGGGATTGCTTGAGAAACCGTCGTGAGGATTGTTCTTATTGCTTATGCTTATTGTTGAAATTAGATAGGGATATCAATTTCTTAATTCACATAAAGGATTAATTGTACTTGGGAGAGACTTTTAATTATTCATAATCCTTGGTTTATAAATTTGTTACGAGTTTGTTCCTAATTATTCTTTAAATTAATTCATGCATCTAATGGGTGAAATCAATTCCCTAAGGTCTTTCTCCATTGAGTTTCCATATTTTATTGTTTTGATTAGTTTTTCATTGATTTGCATATCTCTCGTTTATTTTCTCTAAATAAAATTGGGCGAATATACCTTTAATAATTAGGGGAACTAGAAAACCAATCGAGAGGACGACATTCGATTTTAAATCACTATATTATAACTTGGGCCCGTAAACTTGCGATTAGCAATTTGCGTATCAATAGCCTCCTATTTCTTTAATGATATGGCAGCAACTATTTTGTCAATTGGAGCAACTGCATCACTTAATACTAAACACAACTCATTTTCCCAATCAAAGTCTGCTAGCTTAAGAATCAATTCACAAGGGACTCTCAAGAGCTTCTGTGGACTAAGGTTGCCTCCGTCGTCTTTCCCAGCAACTCTCTACTTTCTTGTTCTTCGGCCCGCCATCGTCTTGAATAAACCAATCGTTGTCGCCTCCGTTGTCCGTGGAAGAGGGGGCTTAACTTCCTCTCTCTCTCATTCTCTCTTTCCCACGAAGGAACGCCTCCGTCGTCTCTTCCACCATGAAGCCCGATCGCCGCCGTCGTCTCTTCCGTCGTTGATCTGTTTTTGCATGTGGGTTTTTTCTTTGTCGATCTGTTTTTGCATGTGGGTTTTTTCTTTGTCGATCTGTTTTTAGTCTATCTATTCTTGCCTTTGTCGATCTGTTCTCCGTCGATCAATACATGTTACTTTTACTTCTGGTTTTTTTTTTTGTTTCTTCTTCTCCGACGATCTGTTCATTGCAAAATCTAAGAGAAAAAAAACGAACAATTTTTTTATCACAAAACGAACGGTTTGAGAACGAATGGTGGTCCGACCCGACCCGATCGAGATAAGTTGGGTCGATTAATCCGTACAACCAACTCGACTCGACTTTTTTACACCCCTAGTCTTCACCCACAAAGAAGGAAATCAAGAGAGGCAAAATTTTGTCTTATTTCTTCTTCAACAATGTTCAACCAATCCGAATGAAACACATAAATAAGATCTAATTAAAAGGTTTTGGTTATTAAATGGATTAAAGAAAAAAGAAAAGAAAATAAATCATGAAAGTCCTAAAATCCTCTTTCCTCTCTTCCTTCCTCACCTACGCGTGAACACCCCCTGCCGTGAGTTCAGCCGCCGCCCTCACCCTCCATCGCTGGAGAAGTCATCGCCCAGCCGTTCGTCACAGCCGAACACGCCGCAGCCGTCCGCGCATCTCTCTCTCTTCGCGCGTGCCTCCCCCTTTCTTTCCTCTCGGCCGTGTAACCCAGCCCTCGTCGAAGTGCATCGTCGCCGCCAGCCCGTCCAACCGCTGTCGATCAGCCAACCTTCAATCCCGTCGGGCAGCACCCACGCGAAGGCTCCTCCGTTCTCATCTCTCCGGCGCGCAGCAAGGTAGACCCGAGCCTCGCGATTTCCTCCCTCTCTCGCTGCTTCTCGTTGCAAGTAGCTCGTGTTTTCGTCTCCCTCTCTCTGGATTCCGTGGGTCAGCGTGTGGGTTCTCCATTCTCGGCCTTTTCCTCTAGCAACGAGCACGGCAGCGTGAAACCCACGACAGTTCGCGATTTTCAGCGGGCAAGTAGGGGTTTTGGTGCGTTTTCTTCCCCCCTTCGGCTTCAGTCCGTGAGTTTCAGCCGATCCTTCTTCTCTTTAGTGTGTTGGTAAGTTTTTGCTTGAGTATTTACTCTTTAAACTTCGAATGAGTTCGATTTTAGTAACTCGGTTTGGAGGTAGACATTTTCCTTGCAATCGAACTACAGACACTCAAGAATGAATTGCGAAGTTTTCAATTTCTGGATCGCATTTCCTTTGGCCAACGACGATGATGTTTTATTTTCTCTTTTGTACTTCTCATCTGAATCTGAATATTGTGTGACATTGCTTGTAAATTATGATTTTATATTACATTTGATGTTTTCGCTGTCCAAATGGATAACCTAGGTCAAAGTTATAATGTCTGTAAAAATTCGATAAAATCTCTTCATACTGTTGTTCGTCCACACAAAATTAGTGACTGAATATCTCAGCTTTTTCTGTGTTCCGGAACTTAGATATTGAAATTTTAGATATATCAATGTCTTTGCAATCATGTTCAGGACGATAGATATAAATGATGGTTCTGACAGAATATATAGATTAACGGTATGTGTTTTATCACGTCCTCTTACATTCACAGGAAACAAAAAAAAAAAATCAGATCACTCCTTCTTTTCCTGTTCTTTTTTCTTGTGGAGTTCTCCCGGTTTTGACACAATTTTGTCTAGCTTTTAAATATTGATAGTTCACTTTTAAAGTGACAAGTGGTCTATAGTTGATGCTCAAAACAAGGAATGGACTATAGTTGTTGCCGTCTGAATCTCCATTTTATGATTTTTCGTCAGATGCAAATTTTATCAGGATCTTTGATCATTAACTGTTGTCTTCACTTCCATCTTGAATGAACTATTTGGCCCCTGAAAGTTTGGCACATCTTTTTCTGATTCATAAGATACAATTTATGCAATTGCAGGAACTAATGGAAACTTAACTGAGAAAAAGTTTAAGTTGGAAACTGTGGATTAGGATGATATAGAATTTGAACCAATAGACTAAATATCTGGCAGGCTTAGAAGTATGGAAGATCTCCGTTCTGTCAGTAGCCCCAGAAGAATAATCGGTCTGTCAAAGAAACGAAGAACTTTGGTCTCCTTGGACAGATATGACAAAGCTCCTGGATTTGGGCTATCGGGAGACCATGGCCCCAAACCTTCAGAAGTTTATGGGTTTGTGGGTTCCATCACAACAGTGGTTGCTACAGGTTTGCTTTTCATGTATATGCCTGTTGAATTACTATGTTTTTTTGCTTTGGGTTAGGGAGCTTTGATATGGAATGTTGCAAAAACTGTTGGGTTTCAATACATTATAGAACAATATTGGAATGTAGGATCATTTTTCCATTCAATTGTAGCCTCTGAAGAATTACTTGAGCTTAAATTATGAGTTTCTTATGAACAGTTGTATACTTGATATGGGCATATGTTCCAGACTCCTGGCTACACTCCGTTGGAATCTTTTACTATCCCAGCAGGTCAGTAGTATCCCAATTCATTTGCATTCTTATTTCATTTTTAGGAACGTTACTATTTTTCCTTTCCTGGAGGGCTGTTTTGTTTGAACAAGTTAATAAGCATTTATTGAAATTTATCCTGTGAGTTTGAAGTAATACGAAGTCATCAATTCTCAGTTAAATTAAAACTGTATTGATGTCTAAGTGCATTCTGTTGTATTCTTCGTCAATATCTCCATTTCACCTACAGATTCTCCAAGGACAATCTCCTGCACCCATTATAGATTGAAGAATTCTCAATCAGATTTAGTTCTTCAATCAATTTATTAATTCCCGATGCATCCTTGCTTATAGTATACCTTCCAACCATTGATTTTTTCAAAGGGCTATCTTGAGAAATTGAATCACCTCTAATGCACCAACCTTTTACAGACTCCACAAGGATCTATTCTTAAGTTTCTCTCCAAAACCTCTCTTGAAAATGGTCGGAGGGCGTAGGCTACCAAAATCTAACCTACAGAATCGTCTTCTGGGCTCACCAGATGGAGATGGTGAGAACTCACACAAATCACTTCAAAAACAGCCACCGTATTTTCATCCCGCAACACAAATCCTTAGTTTCCTTGGGAATATCTTTATAATTTATCTTTGTCGATTTTTTTTTTCAATTATCATCATATATTAAAAGTAACTATGAAATACTGTGAAGGATTTACAATAATCTCCTGAGTTGGCCGAGTTTGAGTATTACGTGAGAAAATTTATGTAATCAAGTGTATATAGATGGAAAATTAGTACAAACACATTCTTATGCATATACGGTAACAAGTCTTGAGAATGTGATGTCAAAATCTGATCTTTTAGTGCTACAGTCTTTCTTGTGTGTCCGGACCAGCTACAGCTACAGTCTCTATGTATGTTTCATGAAAGTGAAAATGTTTGGTGGGTTGAATAAGAAGGGCAATTATTTTGCGCAGGTACTGGGCACTGGTGGTGCTAGCCTATGTCATGGTTTCTATAGCATTAGCATGGCTATTCTACATTGGTCTCAACTTTTTGTCCACTCCATCGCCAACTTCCTTCAATATAATGTTTGGTAAGCTTATTTTCATTTCTTTCCTTTCGTTCGCCCTCCTTTGATTAGATGCTTAACTTATGCTCATTTTTCGCTCATATTGCTTTTCATTTACTATGTTATCATACACCTTTTTGAGAGTTCGGAATGAGACATGAGTCCTTATTGAACTTTTTAAAGTCTAGTTGCAGAGATCCTTAACACCCTCTTGATAATAACCTATCAAATTTCGAGGTTTAATCAGATGAAATTAAAAATTCAGATAAAAAAGAAATATATTGATCAAATACAAAAGAAGAAAAAATTATTCTATGTAGTTGCCACAATGAAGTTAGTAGTTTTGCACTCAATATAAGAGAAAATTTGTATAAGTACCTTGATTTTTTTATGGATTTTTCTTGTTTGTAGCTTTTTCAGTCTCAAGATTCCTGAAATCAAGTTTTTCTTTTCTCTAGATGAATTCAGGAAAGAGCCATCTATTTCTGCTTTTTCAGAAGAAGATCAGCCTATTGAACCGATATCCGACGTCGGCATTAACAAAATCAACAATCTTATGTTCAATAATAAGAAATGATGAAATGCAACCCTAAAAGAAAACCCTACAGGATATGCTGAGAAAAAGAACAATACAATAGAATTACACATAAATATTGCGTCTCGACGCTGTGGAGGTAGCGTCTCGTCGCTGCCTCGAATACTCGCCTATTGCCTTACGGGGCAGCGTTGAGGTGCTCAAGGGATAGTGTCTCAACGCTACCCTTACGAATGTGGGCCTTGAACCTTATCTTTCTTTGCTCCTTTCTTCACTCAATTTACTTCTTTTGCTCCTAATTCATCGGTATTCTTCAAAAACATGAATCTCCATCAGAATGTTTGATTCCTCCAAAATTAAACTAAATAGACATAAAATTGACCAAATAATACTCAATACTAACACTAAAATAGTATAAAATATCGCTCAATAAATTGTGCTATCAAATACCCCCAAACTTATGCATTTGCTAGTCCCGAGCAAAGTAAGAATCAAAATAGTCTGTCAATAAAAATAATTGAGGGTATGTTGCTAATGACTCTTGCTTCAGGAATTTCAAATCACAGATAAATCACATAAATCACACTGAAACATTAATGATGAAACACATTCATCAAGATAAACCTCATTTATTTCATTCCTCTCTCACGTGTGTGTGACTAGTCCTCTCTATCTTAATCTTTTAAGCCCGGAAAAGTTTTATGCAACTCTTTGCTCGTTTCCCCCTACTTTGGTCCTAAGTTCCAATCATCAAGCCTCTCCACACTCAAGATGGTAATATGTCACTATGGTACCTAAATGGAGTACACAACCCCCAAACTTTGAGCTTTTCCAACAATCATCATTAATGGTGGTCACTAGCTTTCACACACCTATTGCAGGGATCCATAACCCGAGTTTTCTCTTGGTTGGCCTAACTGATCACAACAGGAATAGTTCTTTTTTACCTTAATTCAATTTCATTTATTTAGCTCATCATTTTTTTCTTCTTTTTTTCTTTCATTCATTTTTTTAATTTTCTTTTTTTACTAACATGCAAATTATGGCAAAATTTTCTCGTAAGTGTAACATTACTAACTATCATGCAGATTAACCATCAAACCAGTCCCTAAACCTTTTGAGGTGACAACAAGGCCTAGATCGCATAACCTTATTCTAAGCTCGCAAAACTAGAGACATGAGATTACGTGCTCAAGTGGTGCAAGAGAATCATAAAATAAAATCGACAAATCATGAATCCTGTCTTTAATTTATTGAACAAAATAACTCACCTGCTTTCTGAAATTAGATATCCTCATCGACTGTCATAATCATAGCAACAACCCTCACAGAAAAGCAACTCAGACAGATATACATTCAGCCCAGATCTCAATGGAATTCAGATAATCCAAACTGATATAACAAGATAATCATAATAATCAAGCAAATACATCTAAAAAATGGTCAAAAAGAAAAAAAATATAGCAATTAATTACAGACCAAAGACAAATACTCCACCCCCAAATTTAAAAATTACATTGTCCTCAATGAAATAAATAAAGATAAACACAAACATGAGAACAAATACATGAAAAATAAGAATGAGGGGAAAGAAACAACCGTGTACAAAGGAGGGCGGTAGGGCTTCACTCGTCCTCGTCCTCAGGTGACTCGTACGGTGGTAAAGGTGGCGGCAAAGGTTGACCCGTACTAGAAGCCACCTGGCACTGATATGAATGTGCATATATGCTCGTGGTGTAGAGAAAGTGGCGTCGCTCCCTACGCTACTGGTCTTGGAAAACACGCTGCTGATCTTGGAAAAACCGCTGCTACTCTGCTGCCAGATGTTGCATGGTAAGTTGCATCTGTTGCATTTGCTCCTCAATGGATGGAGGCGGGACCTCCTCCTCATGATACTCGGGATGCTCTGGTGGCTCAGGAATGGGCAGAGCAGGCTGTGCACCCTGTGGTTCAGACCCTTGGTATCGACTGATGAAATTCTTATCGATAATCGTCCCGGGGTGGACCAACTCCTCCTGGGAGTCCCATACGACACCAGTTTCTCGACAAAGGGTAGTGATCAATGACGAATGCTGTTGCCTTGTAAGGTGGGGTTAAAATATTCAATGAAATTCCACACAATGCACGTGCAAGTATACACGGCCAGCAGCAAGTGATAAGTATATTAATATCGTCTCCACAGGGATTAGAACACGAAAATTCTTATGCTCAAACTTAATTTCTAGGAAATTCAAGATGGTAACCGATAAAATCTTAGTAATGTCTAAACTAAGGTGCTTTGATAAAATAAATTGCAGAAACAAACATAAACAAGTAAATGCAAAATGCTCAATGAAACGAAACTTGCAACAAGGTTAATAAAGTAGGCTCGGATTAGGAACTATTTGTATCTCTCTAAACATTGAATGCTGGAGCAAGAACTTTGCTCTCTCAATCCACACAGCAGGTTCTCACAGAATCTTCCCAGATCTTCGAAAATAGCAGATAACTCCCATTAACCCACTTCATTTTAAACATGTTGTATTATGTGCATTAGGTGAAGTGTTATCCATAACTCCTTCACTTAGCTAGCTACTAACCCTAACAAGGAGCTAATGTGATTTTGAGTATTCAACCACCCTTGTTTTTCCCAAAACTAAAGATGACAGAGCAAAGAAATGGTTGGCCGGACGAAATCTTTGCTTAAGCAATAAACACCCTCAAAACCAGATTAAGAAAGCCAAGGAGCTCAGCTCCAATGTTTAGATTAATACAAAAGTATCCTAATCCTCACCTTAAGGTGATTAGTTCATGTTACAAGCTGAAAACAAAATAAAATAGCCAGAAAAAGTCATAAAGAAAACTACACACAACTACTCAAAGTTCAAGAGAAGAAGAAAGAAAAACTAAGGGAAGAAGTCGCCGGAAATGGAAAGGTTGCTGAAGATGCTCCTTCCAAATGTCAGCTTCTCCTTCTTCTATGGAATCTCCTTCTCTTCCCTCCTCGATTTCTCCACACTGTTGTGTCTTAATGTCTGTATCTTCAAAATCAGTTCCTCTCTCTTGGCTTCTTCTCCTTTTTATATGCCCTCACAAAATGTGGTTGCCCTAAAAAAATTACTCCTCTCTTCATTGAATTCAGGGCTACATCAGCTTCTTTTTAGCAAGATGGCAGACTCCCATTGGATGAAAAAGCTGATTGTATTAAAAAGTGCCAGCTCATTTAATGAACTGATTTTTCCCTCGTGTGAATCACGTGCGAACTTTGCTCCAGAATTGATCCAGCAATTCCATCTCTAGCTCCTCAATCACTTTAACTCTACACATGCTGCCTTTAGCCTGTTACCAAAGTGGCTTAATGGATCTGCACTATAAGTACACCAAATTTAATGCATTTCACCTTCAAAACAGTAGCAAAATATTAACTATTTCCTCAAAGATGATTCAGACCAAAGCATGAGATTTATAGAGGAACAACACCAAAATATGCTAGCCAATTACCCCATATTAAAGAATCCAAGCTAAAAGATAAGATAAATAACTCTTTTACTAAGAGTTATCAAATGCTCGAGCCCTACTGTCGTGTTACGCTGGCGAATGTGGCGCATGGAGTGAAAAATGACCTGGTCGACGTTCACGGAGCGACTTGTGGCGATGGTGAACAAAAGGATGGCGCGACTCTTTGTAACGTTGCTAAGGTGCGCCACATGCATCAACTTGGCACATAGAAAAGTGTGTTATGCCTTGTAATCTACAAATAGGTCGGTGGTCTTAAAACGCACAACCTCCCCTCCATTCATTGCCCATTCAGCCCTTGGCCTACATACCGTCTGGATGACCTGATTAACGTCTAAATGGCCACTAAGGTATGTGTTATAGTCATCCCTATCAATGTTGGGTAGTCCATAGAAACAGTTGATGGTTTGGGAGTCGAAAGAGACATAGTGTCCATGTACAAACGAAGAAATAGAGTCTTCTTCCATGTTAGCATAGAACTCCCTAACCACTGGTGCTACCCCAGCCTCAGGATGACGAACAAAAATACTCCAACCCTGCTCAATGATGTTATGTACTAAATTTGGTTGCATCTCAGGGTCGGGGCTTAGACCTCTTTCAGGGATAATGTTCCTACCCTCTACATAGGCTTCAAAACGTCGTTCTGCTTCGCTATTAATGAACCTATGAGTGGAGGAAGAGGATGAGACATTATTTCTCCTAGATCTTTTACTCATGGTGTCTAAAGGGAATGAACGAAAAATCTAGGAAAATAGTAATGCTTAAAACAGCCTCCAACAAACAAAACAGCCACACTACTAAAAGATAAGCCCGTCCGCCTCAATAATAAGTAAAAACCAGCAGCAGCAACAACTTCAATAGTGAATAACAACAGACAATATCGCGAAATCAGTGGGGTTGTTTTTAGTTTTTCAGACCCTAGCCGCCGTCCCTTCTTCTCTCGTCTCCTTGCACTCTTTTCTTGATTCTAAGTGTCTTTCTCATCTAATTTCTTGTCTAACTCGCCAGATTTCTTCGTCCTCACTCGTTTTTATCAGATTCGCAGTGGTTTGAGCCCGTGGTTTCGTTGTTGTAGTGTTTTCTAGCCGTTTTTCGCCTCGGGTTTCGTGTTTTGGTTAGTTTTTCGGCCGCTTCTGCTCATTTTCAGCCGTAAATCACCGTTGTTCGTCGTGGGGTTTCGGTATTCTTCAATTTTCTTTGCGATTGCTCAGTACTTTTTGCCGTGGATCATCAAGTTTCGAGATTTTCTACATTATTGGGGCGATTTGAACTGCTTGTGAGCCGTGGGTTGTAGCTTTGGTAACACTTTCTTACTCTAAACAATCCTCTGAATTTTGGGCTTGGTTTATAGCTGGTTTAGAAGTGTAAGCCGTGTTTTTCTGCAAGTTTTACATCCATATTCTCGTTTAGCATCTGTATTTGGAGTGTGTGGGCTGATTTTAGACCCCTCTAAGTTGAGTTTGCTGAAATTTCTAAAGTTGTTGATATTGGGGTGCTTGTAATCATCTTTTGCTTCCATACATTGTTTGGTTTCTGCTGGGCTATTACTGTTGAAGTTGGTTTGCTGCTGGATTTTGCATTATAATTGTGGCGGACGAGCTATTTTTGTAGTTGTGTGGCTGTGTTGGTTGTTGGAGGTTGTTTTAAGCAATCCCCTATTCCTAGATTTTTAGTACCTTCCTTTTAGACACCATGAGTAAAAGGTTTAGGAGAAATACTACCTCATCCTCTTTCTCCACTCCTTTTGACCCTCATAGGTTCATTAATAGCAAAACAGAACGACGTTTTAAAGCCTATGTTGAGGGTAGGAACATTATCCTTGAAAGAGGCCTAAGCCCCGACCCTGAGATGCAGCCAAATTTAGTACATAACATCATTGAGAGCGGGGTTGGAGTATTTTTGTTCGTCATCCTGAGGCTGGGGTAGCACCAGTGGTTAGGGAGTTCTATGCCAATATGAAAGAAGGCTCTACTTCTTTGTTTGTTCGTGGACACTATGTCTCTTTTGACTTCCAAACCATCACTCGTTTCTATGGACTACCCAATATTGATAGGGATGACTACAACACATACCTTAATGGCCATTTAGACGTTAATCAGGTCATCCAGACGGTATGTAGGTCAGGGGCTGAATGGGCAATGAACGGAGGGGAGGTTTATTTTAAAACCACCGACCTATTTGTAGATTACAGGGCATAACACACTTTTATATGTGCCAAGTTGATGCCTGTGGCGCACCTTAGCGATGGCCATCCTTTTGTTTGCCATCGCCATAGGCCGCTCCGTGAACGTCGACCACGTCATTTATCACTCCATTCGCCGGCGTAGCACGACAGTAGGGCTCGATCATCCGTCATTGATTACTGCCCTTTGTCGAGCAGCTGGTGTCGTATGGGACTCCCAGGAGGAGTTGGTCCACCTCGGGGCGATTATTGATAAGAATTTCATCCCGAGGGCCTGAACCACAGGGTGCACAACCTGCTCTGCCCATTCTTGAGCCACCAGAGTATCCTGAAGAGGAGGTCCCGCCTCCATCCATTGAGGAGCAGATGTAGCTCACCATGTAGCATCTGGCAGTAGAGTAGCAACGCTTTTTCCAGGATCAGCAGCGTGTTTTCCAAGACCAGTAGCGTAGGGAGCAACGCCACTTTCTCTACACGACGAGCATATATGCACATTCATATCAGTGCTAGGTGGCTTCTAGTACGGGTCAGCCTTTGTCGTCACCTGAGGATGAAGACGAGTGATGCCCTGCTGCCCTCCTTTGTACACGGTTGTTTTTTCCCCCTCATTCTTATTTTCCAAGTATTTGTTCTCATGTTTGTTTGTTTATATTTATTTATTCCATTGAGGACAATGTAATTTTTAAGTTTGGGGGTGGAGAATTTGTCTTTGGTCTGTAATTAATTGCTATGTTTTTTCTTTTTGACCATTTTTGGGATGTATCTTGTTACACCAGTTTGGATTATCTGAATTTCATTGAGATCTTGGCTGAATGTATACATGTCTGAGTTGTTTTTTTGTGAGAGTTGTTGCTATGATTATGACAGTCGATGAGGATATCTAATTTCAAAAAGCAGGTGAGTTATTCTGTTCAATAATAATTAAAGGCAGATTCATGATTTGTCGATTTTATTTTATGATTCTCTTGCACCACTTGAGCACGTAATCTCCTGTCTCTAGTTTTGCGAGCTTAGAATAGGGTTATGCGATTTAGGCCTTGTTGTCACCTCAAAAGGTTTAGGGACTGGTTTGATGGTTAATCTGCATGATAGTTAGTAATGTTACGAGAAAATTTTGCCATAATTTGCATGTTAGTAAAAAAAAATGAATGAAAGAAAAAAAAAATGATGAGTTGAAATTGAATTAAGGTAAAAAAGGGCTACCTCTGTTGTGATCAGTTAGGCCAACCAAGAGAAAACTCGGGTTATGGGTCCGTGCAATAGATGTGTGAAAGCTAGTGACCACCATTAATGATGATTGTTGAAAAAGCTCAGGGTTGTGTACTCCATTTAGGCACCCTAGTGGCATATTACCATATTGAGTGTGGAGAGGCTTGATGATTGGAACTTAGGACCAAAGTAGGGGGAAAACGAGCAAAGAGTTGCATAAAACTGTTCCGTGCTTCAAAGATTAAGATAGAGAGGACTAGTCACACACAACACACACGTGAGAGATGAATGAAATAAATGAGGTTTATCTTGATGTATGTGTTTGATCATTAATATTTCAGTGTGATTTATCTGTGATTTGAAATTCCAAGGGTCATTAGCAACATTCTCTCAATTATTTTTATTGACAGACTATTTTGATTTTTACTTTGCTTGGGATTAGCAAATGCTTAAGTTTGGGGATATTTGATAGCACAATTTATTGAGTTATATTTTATACTACTTTAGTGTTAGTATTGAGTATTATTTTACCAATTTTATGTCTATTTGTTTTAATTTTGTAGGAATCAAACATTTCGATGGAGATTCATGTTTTTGAAGAATACCGATGAATTAGAAGCAAAAGAAGTAAATTGAGTGAAGAAAGGAGCAAAGAAAGATACGGTTCAAGGCCCACATTTGTAAGGGTAGCGTTGAGACGCTATCCCTTGAGTGCCTCAACGCTGCCCCGTAAGGCAGTAGGCGAGTATTCGAGGCAACGTCGAGACGCTACCTCCACAGCGTCTTGACATTGCGGCATTTTCGACAATAATTAGGGCACGCATCACGACAGCGTCGCGGTGCTGTGTCCTTAGTGTCGCGACACTGTCGCGCAGAATGGACAGGTGTCCTTAGCGTCGCGACACTGTCGCGTAGAATGGACTGGTATAAATTCTTTGCGATGCTGCTGATTCGGGGGGAGCTTCTTTGGAGAGAAAATATGACTTTAGAGGGAAAAAAACGGCCAGAACACAGAGGAGACCAAGAGGAGTTGATTTTGGGAGCTTGGTTCGTGAGGATCGTGACGGCAACACACGGGAATCACGGCTAGCGAGTTTAATCTTTCTCCCTTGTTTCTTGTACTGATTTTAGCATGTTTGGGACTGATTGTGCTTGTATTTTTGAGACCATGAGTAGCTAAATTCGTTTCTTATGGGCTTGATGTAGCCATTAGATTGTATGGATTAAATTAGGGAATTTCTTAGGACGTTTCGTAATGTTATTCATTTATGCAATTGAATGCTTAAAGCTTATAATCGAGATCACAGATTGTATGTTGTTTATTTGGAACTAATTGCTCGGAAGAGGGTAGTTTAGATTAGATTATCAATTGCATAACTTAGGTGATTCTGTAATCGGGAGATTTGAGATTGCTTGAGAAACAGTGAGAATGATTGTTCTTTAATGCTTATGTGAGGCTTTTAATAATCAATAAACTTTGGTTTATGAAATTGTTACGTGCTCATTCATATTTATTCTCTGATATAATTCATGCATCTAATAGGTGAAATCAATTCCCTAAGGTTTTTCTCCATTAAGTTTCCACCCTCCGACTTTAAATTACAAGATCATTGTTCATGTTATTTTACTTGATGGAGAATACAGCAAGGGGGCGGGAAATGGCAGTTGTGACTTCCAGAGCTGAATGTGTGCTTCGAAAGTATAGCAGATGTCACATAATTAGCCGTCGAATTCGGGTCTTCAAACATCCATTGTGCAACGTGACAGTGGTAACTCCCGTTGAATTCAAAATTCTGGTCTCACCATCAAGGTGCAGATTTTGGGATGTTATGAGGTCAGAAGTTCCTATTGACGTCATGTTTCCTCAGTCGCCTTTTGTTCTTTGATTCGAGTCATCTGAGAAACCAACATTTCATGTGTTTAGAATAGGTGATCAATTCCATTTTTTAAATTAAAAAAGAAAAAAAAAAACTTAGTAAATAAAAGTACTTTAAAAGGTTGAATTAGTTTTTAAAGCTAGTTTTGAAGAAACACTCGAGGGATAGATAATCCAAAAATGATTAACCAAAAATCTTCGAAATATTTAGTAAGAGAGTTAAAAAAAAAACGGTAAACAACAAAATCATGGTGCAACCAACAAAATGATTTTAGAACACTTAAAAAAAAAATGTAAGATATAAAACATTTATATTGAAAATGTATTTTAAGAAAGTGGTTAAATTCGAAGGCATTCCAAAATCCAAACACATCCTAAACCACATCAAAACCTACCATTTTCTGCGTGATATAGCGTACAGCAAATTTAACATTTGCATTTTCATATTAGTTAAACCATAAAATCTCAGAATATTAGGTATTATATTGAATGTGAAAATGTCGATACGCCAAGTGATACCTGATCGCCAAAGCAAGCATAGATCATCGGTAATTGACATATATCCTTGACCAAGAGGTCAGAGGTTCGAATCCCCTCACCCCCAAATGTTGATGTACTCAAAAAAAAAAAATGATACATGATCGGAAGGTGAAGTGCCACATTCTCCAGAGAGATGATGTACAAATAGCACCGCCGTTAGAAGATGCGACAGTACAGCAAGTGTCAACTTCTCCAAATTGTTTATGTCATCTGCAGATCATATAATTGACCATACGAATTTGAATATTAATAATGATGGTTTTGGTTAATTGAAGGGTTTGACATTTATATTGTCAGGTAAATTTATGTGGAGGAAAGATCAACACAATGTCAAGGGTCGTGACATATTAAAATCTAGACATAATTGTTGATAATATGAATATGACTACTAACGATTTATAATTTCCGGTGTTAACTTCTAATTTATCCATTCAATTTTTTTTTTATATATATATTTTTGGTTAAATTACAAGTCTAATCTATGAATTTCATGTATATATCAAAATAGGTCCTTAAACTTTAAAATGTTTATAAAATTCCCTAAACTCTCAATTTTGTATCCACTAGGTTCCTCAAACAATAGTTTTCAAAAAAAAAAAAAAAAAAAAGGTTCCTCAAACAATAAATTTATCAATTTAAAAAAAAATGTTGAATATATCTAGAACCTAATAGACACAATCAAAAGTTCATGACCTATTTGATATTTTTTTACTTTACCAACCCTATTAGACACAAATATAAAGAAAATTTATGAACCAATTTTAGGGTTTAGTCCTATGTATGTTGTTATGCTGTCGAAATTTTTGGTGCATTCGGATAGTTTGGTTTAGGAGTTAGTAATGTCGCTGGAATAGTCTTAGTAAATCCCGGGGTGTTACAATTGGTATTAGAGCAGAGTTGCTTCTGTAGACTGACCTAAGAAATCTAAGTTGTTAATTGGGTAGGACCAATGGTCTTCCTCATTCTCCTCTCCATCACCAGGTATGTGAAATTATATTTGTTGTAATATGTTACCTGTTGGATTATTTTGATTGTATTTTGTTGATTACTTGTATGTTGTCTTTGTTGCCTTATTCGAGCATGTTTTGTTTCCTTCGCTGCTTTATCTTATTGTAGTTAGGCTTATGATGCTCCCTCTAGGCGGATAGATAACTTGCGTTGATTATGTGATTCTTGTTTGGTAGTAAGAGTAGGAAGCTCCCATAGTTAGCTAGATAGCTTTTCGATTTCCTTGTGATTGTTTTGTGATGTTGCTTGTTAGTAGGCATAGGATGTTGCCATAGTCTTCTAGATAACATGTGTGTTTTTGTTGTGCATGCTGTTTTCTTTTAGGTGTAGGTTGTTGCCTTAGTGTTAGGTTAGTCCCTCTTATTCAAGCTTCTTAGAAGAGTTCTTTTAGTGAGTTCCTTGTTCCCTTTCTTAGCGATGAGTTTTAGTGGGAGTTGGAAAAGTGGTCATTCTGGCTCTCCTATCGTTCTTGAAGTTAATTTGCGTCCGAGGTGAATTCCCATGTTCTTCTTTCGATGCCTCAAGTGGTGTTGACATTGGATGCATTTGCAAGCTATGATTGACAATGCAATCCAAAAAAACTTGTAGCACCTTGGTGTAAACCAAGTCCAGTTCTTCCAAAGCTTCAAGAAAGCAAGACCTCTATCATTCGATGGCCAACTCGATAAATCGAGAGTTTTTGAAGAATGGACTTTAGAGTTAGAAGCCCTGTTCCAATATCTCAGAGATGATGCCTTTGATTTCGAATGAAGAACTCAAAGTCGAGTATCTAGAGCTCTACGATGACGAATCTGAAGAAGAGGAAAGTCCCTAAAGATGGGGAGTCGGTTTCACCTCCCATTTCCAAGCTAGTGCTCTTTCCTCGAGTTAAGAAAATCAACTTTTAATAATTGGTTTTTCTAAAAAAAGAAAATTGACAAAAATTGAAAATTTTCTAGTAGAAACAAAACGTGAAAAAACAATAATTAACAAAATCAAATTTTAATGAAAATTTATTTTTTTTTAAAAATGACAAAATTGAAATTCTTCTCGATAGACACAAAATGTCAAAAAAATCATTAATAGAATAAAAATTTAATGAAACTTGATTTTTTTTAAAAAATAAAATCGAAAAAATCGAAATCCTTCCATGTAGACACAAAACATGAAAAAAAAAAAGAATTTGACTAAATCAAATTGTAATGAAACGTGATTTTTTTTAAAATAAATAAATTAATTAACAAAAATCGAAATATTTCCAATAAACAAAAAATGTGAAAAAAAATAATAAATTGAAAAATTTTATTTTTAATGAAACTTCACTTAACAAAATCGAAATTACTCTCGATAGACACAAAACGTGGAAAAAATAATAATTGACAAAATAATATTTTAATGAAACTTTATTTAAAAAAAAAAAAATAAAATTGACTAAATCGAAATCTTTTCAATGGACACAAAACTTGAAACAAAAAAGAAAAAAAATTAAAATTTAATGAAACTTGATTATTTTTAAAAAAAAAAGAAAAGAAAATTGACAAAATCAAAATCGTTCTAGTAGAAACAAAACGAGGAAAATAATTAATTAAAAAAATTAAATTTTCATGAAACCTGATTTTTTTATAAAAAAACTGAGAAAATTGAAATCCTTTTCGATAGACACAAAACATGAAAAAAAAAAATTAATTGATAGAATCAAATTTTGATGAAATTTGATTTTCTTAAAAAAAAAAAATTGACAAAATCAAAATCATTTTTAGTAGACATAAAACATGAAAAAAAAATATTAACAAAATGAAATTGTAATGAAACTTGACTTTTTTTATAAAAAAAAAATTTATAAAATCAAAGTCCTTCACAGAAAATACAAAACGTGTACAAAAAATATTAAAATTGAAAAAAAAAATCAAATTTTAATAAAAATTTATTTAAAAAAAAAAGAAATTGAAAAAATTGAAATCTTTCTAGTAGAAAAAAACGTGAAAAAAAGGGAAAAATACACTTTTGGTCCCTGAGGTTTGGGTTAAGTAACACTTTGGTCCCTGAGTTTTCAAACTCAACAAAAATACTCTTGAGGTTTGAGATAAGTAGCTCTTTGGTCCCTCCTGTCAATTTTTCCGTTAAATCCTAACCGCTGCTGACGTGGCACTAATATTTTAATTAAAAAAATTATTTTAAAATTTTTTAAATAAAAACATATTAAAATAACCTTTCTCTCTTTCTTTCTTCCCCATGTTCTTCCCTCTCCATGTTCTTCCCTCTCCATCTTCTTCCCTCCTTACTCCTTCTTTTTCAGCTCTGGTGGTCGGCCGCCGCCGGCGAATGGCGGCGTCGCCAGCCAGAATTTTTTTTTCTTCTTCTTCACTTTTCTTTTCTTCTCCATTCTTTTCTCTTTTCTGTTTTTTTCAAACACTGAGATTTTCGGGATCTTTTCCTCTTTTTTTCTTCTTCTCCAACTTTTTTTTTCAGATCTAGAAACGAATGCACAGATCGTTTCTTCTCGCGGCGTTTCCTCCTTCGATTGGCCCTGAACCCGAACATCGCTTGCGAAAAGACTCGCCACAGATCTGTTGTCGACAACTTGCTCATCGAGGAAGGGTTTCAGATCTAGGCTCCTTAAATATTTTTTTTTGAATCTGGTTGCAGCGTTCGTGGGTTGTGTGGGTTGTTGAATCGAGTTGTGATCTGGACGAAATATGAAGAAATCGAAGGCTGTAGAAATACCGTTGTTCATCTGTGTGGGTCTGCTATTCGCCGGAGATTTGAATCGGGTTGTAGATTCGCGGAGCTTCTGCTATTCACTGATGAAGAAATGGGTTTTCGAATTGGGTTGCAGAGTCAGTAGAGATTTCAAAACGAGAGAGAGAGAGACGAAATACCATCGTTCTTGGGTTGTCTCTGCCACAGAAACTCACGGAAAATGCGAAAAAACGAGAGAGAGAAGAATGCTCGTGGGTTGTTGTCGGAGCTTCTGCTATTCGTCGTTCGTGGGTTGCAGCGTGATAAAGAAACCGAGGGGGAGGAGAAGAGAAAGGAAAAAAAGAAGAGAAAAAGAAAGGGAGGAGAAAAAAAAAGGCTGGCGGCTCCGGTGCCGACGCCGGCGACCGGTGATAATGGCAAGGTGGTGGTGATGGTGAGGAAGAAGGGTGGTGGGTGGTGATGGTGAGGAAGAAGAAGAAAGAGAAGAAAGAGGGAGGGAAAAATGAGGGAAAAATGGGAAGAAAACGAAATTAAAAAAAATATATATATTTTTAATTATTTTTTTAATAAAAATTATAAAAAAAATGATTTTTAATTAAAAAAAATGATGTCACGTCAGCAAACTGTTAAGATTTAACTGAAAAGTGGATGGAGGGACCAAAATGAAACGAAATTCAAATCTCAGGGACTAAATTGTCGAGTTTGAAAACTCAGGGACCAAAGTGTCACTTAACCCAAACCTCAGGGACCAAAAGTGTATTTTTCCCAAAAAAGATAATTAACATAATTAATTTTTTAAGAAACTTGATTTAAAAAAATTACGAAATCAAAATTCTTCAGGCTAGATACAAAACGTGAATTTTTTTTTTGATAGGATCAAATTTTAATGAAAATTGATATATATATATAATTGACAAAATCGAAATCCTCTCTATAGACACAAAACGTGAAAAAAAATTAATTGACAAAATCAAATTTTAATGAAACTTGATCTTTTTACAAACGGAAAATTGACAAAATCGAAATATTTCTAATCAAAATCGTTCCCAATAGACATACCGCGCCAGATGCAGAAACCTCTCTATTGAGCATTGTCAAAGTGGATGAGCGGAAACATGACCATTTGAGAATTCGTGTGATGGCATTATTGCTCACGCGGTTAGCAAAGAGTCCAGTTAACGACGAAACAATCTCATACATCCATACCTATGTGCATAATTAAAATATAGTGTTAGTAACAATATAATCATTAAAATGAAACACTAAATATGAAGAAAGCTTGCTAACCTGAAACGCGTATAGGAAGCTGTAAAGACTATACGTCTCTTGTTTATCATATCAACTCTCCTTATAAGACTCTGCTCTTCCAGCCAAAGCTTTTTTCAAGGATTTAATGGTCTTATCAAATATCATTTTGCTCCAATTTTTGTTACAAAATATGTCCCACTCGTCAATTATACCCAGCAGGTTCGTATCCATTGGTTGTTTCCTTTCTCTCTCCCCATCATCGCGAGCTCGATGAAATAAAATAGGGTCATCTTAACTGCGTCCTCATCATTCTCAAATAGGAGGTCGGGGAATAATCTATCTAACTCAAATTCTTTCATCGTCGTGTTGTTGTTCAGGTAGATTCTTCTAAGCCTAGTACCACAAATATTGCTCCTAACGTGTCTAGTACTATGCTTAATCCCAGTAATAATATCAAATTTGCTTTGCTCGAATGAAACTTTGTTCCCAAAATATCAAAACTAATCACATCAACCCTATCCTTGTTTACTTCTCTCAAAAGAAAATAATGAATTAATTGGTCATTAAACATTATAGATGAATCAAATAAATGACCAAAACATGTATGTCTAAATATCCTAGTTGGGTAAGAGTTAATTTCTTTTTAATGACTTTCACTATTTTTCCTATATGAAAACAACACGTTAATGCTACCGAAAAATGGTTCGAAGGTGCAATTTTTTGAACCATTGTCACGGTGATTAAACCTATAAAGAAAAAAACAAAGAAGAATTGAAAGGAAAAAAAACCAAAAAAATAATTTTTTTTTTTAAAAAAACAACAATGATCCTGGTTCGTCCCGTTCAAGTCACCTGAACGAGACAATCGAGAATCTCGACCAGATAACCCGACGAGGTTAGGGCACGGGAAAAACATTTTCTTCACAAAATTGTATTTCCTAGTCCCAGTCTCGGTTTCACTCCAAGCATCTCGATCGGGATGCATCGTTCGACAGACAAAGAACTCACTCGTAAAGGTTAAAATCCAAGGTGTCTTTCAGCAAAACCAACACAGAAACCACTAAAAAAACATACAATGTGCAATAAAATGAATCTAAACTTCAACAAATCTTTACAAATGATCGAAGAATAAACCTAAAACATGAAAACCCTAAAAACGCATGAATACACTGAAAAGTGTACCACCTTGCAGTAAAACCCGATGTAAAGTCGATTAAACACCAAATGGAAGCACATAATCAACAAAAAGTGGAAATGGAAAATCGAACTGTTGAGAGGATTGGAGAGGGAAAGAAACGAGGTTTTGAAAAAATGGGTCAAAGTTTATGTTTTGAAATAATCAAGGGTGTTTTCGTCTTTTCACTTCTAAGTTTGGGCAAAAAGGGGTTAAGAAAACTATTTTATCCATTGGGTCCTTTTTTACGGACTTTTTTTTATTAATATTATAATTTTTTAAACTTATTAGAGTAATAAATTTACCTAGAAACTTATTATTTGAATATTGTTGTTTTTTTTTTCCAGCTGGACAGGTCGAAGAGACGACCTATCCACGTGTCAGATTTTGGTTCATTTGTTTAAAAAAAATATTTTTTTTGATAGGTCGTCTCTTCAAGAGACGACCTACAAACGGAATTTAAAAAAGAAAAAAACGACAAAGCAGGTCGTCTCTTGAAGAGACGACCTGCACACCAAAATTTAACACTTTTGGATTTAGCACAATGGCAAGGGAATGTGGCTGGCATTCAAGAGGGCGTGGGTTCAAATCCTGCCCAACGTCAAACTTTTTTTTCTCCTTTTTTTTTTTTCCTTGCCTCTCTCTTTTGTATCTTCATTTAATTTTTTTTCTTTTCCTTTTATTTTCTTTTAAAATAATTGAAATAATCTACTCTTTTTTTTTCCTCTATTGTTTTTTTTAAATCAAATAGAGTAATTCCCCTCTTTTTCTTCTTTTATTTTTTTTAAATAAATTTGTTACATTTTTTTAATGTTTTAAACACATTAAATATTATATTGTAATTTATTTTTTAAGAAAATAAATTTTAATTAAGTGTTAATTATTATAATTTTTTCACAATTTGATGTGACTCGTCGTTTATTTATTTGATTTGATTTTTTATTCCCCTCTTTTTCTTCTTTTATTTGTTTTTTTTTATAAATAAATTATTTAAATTTTTTTAATGTTTTAAACACATTAAATATTATTTTGCAATTTATTTTTTTTAAGAAATTAAATTTTAATTAAGTGCTAATTATTATAATTTTTCACAATTTGATGTTACTCGTCGTTTATTTATTTGATTTGATTTTTTATTCCCCTCTTTTTTTTCTTTTATTTGTTTTTTTGTAAATAAATCAGTTACATTTTTTTTATGTTTTAAACACATTAAATATTATATTGCAATTTTTTTTAAGAAATTAAAT
The DNA here is from genome assembly GCA_036850905.1 of Luffa acutangula. Taxonomy (NCBI): domain Eukaryota; kingdom Viridiplantae; phylum Streptophyta; class Magnoliopsida; order Cucurbitales; family Cucurbitaceae; genus Luffa; species Luffa acutangula. The sequence goes on from CM072087.1 coordinate 40,164,589, forward strand.
TTTAATTAAGTGCTAATTATTATAATTTTTCACAATTTGATGTACTTGCCAAAAAAAAAATTATCGGAGAAATTAAGGTAATTAGGAAAAAAGATAGAGAAGAATTAAATTTCAATTGAAAGGAAAAGAAAATTAAAAATGAAGAGGAAAAAAAAAGGAGAATAAACAAGTTTCACGCTGGACAGGATTTGAACCCATGCCCTCTTATATGTCAGTCACGCCCCTTGCCATTGTGCTAAACCCAAAAACATAGAATTTTTGTGTGCAGGTCGTCTCTTGAAGAGACGACCTGCTTTGCCGTTATTTTTTTTTTAAATTCCGTTTGTAGGTCGTCTCTTGAAGAGACGACCTACCAAAAAATATTTTTTTTTAAACAAATGAACCAAAATTTGACACGTGGATAGGTCGTCTCTTCTGTCCAGCTAGAAAAAAAACAACAATATTGGAATAATAAGTTTCTAGGTAGATTTATTACTGTAATAAGTTTAAAAAATTATAATATTAATAAAAAAAGTCCCCTTTTTTACCAAACATAAACTAGAGAGTTTATTTTTGTGGATTACCCCAGAATTCAAACCTAAACCTATAAAAACGAATCAGCTCGATTCCGTCGTCGATTCTCAGCGCCGTCGTCTTCTCACGTTTTCCTTCTTCTTGTTGCTGTGCCTTGAGTTCAATATCCCCAACGATTACAATCTTCAGTCCCATTTGGTTTCTGTTCATTCACTCCAAAATCCTGTAATTGATTTGGTTGTAATCTCTAGCCCTTGTATATACATTTATATCTCTGAAATTGCTTTGGATATATAGCTTTATTGGTCAAATAAAGTTTGAAGACGCGAAAGATGCGACGTGCTAGCAAGGATCTTTTGTATTTGGAGCGGAAGGATTTATCCTCTTCGTTTTTAGGTATTTTTTTTTTTATGGTTGATTGTTCTTCGTCTTAGCCTATATTGAAGGATAGGTATTAGTACGACTATTTGTTTATTAACTAATTTTTGCCTTAAATCAGAGTCCTCACTGCTAGTTTGTAAAAAGAATTCAACGTCCAAGGAGCCCTGTTGGAATGGAAAACCCATTACAGAACCAGCTCCAAAAAGCCAAGGTACATACTCTTCCCTTTTGAATTATCATTATTTTTTTTTTCTTTTTTTGGGTTTGAAATCTGGACACGGTCTTCCCTAGTTGTGTGTTTGATTTTGGGTAAATTGTAATGTTTTGGAAAGGTTAGGTTAGTCAAAAAGTACAATTGTTTGACAGAGGATCCTCTCTATTGTAAAATAAGAACTGGGCTTGTTGCAAGAGCTATGGATGGACATGTATGCCTGATGGCTGGTTAGGAGATACTCACTAGTTGATACCCTTTCTTGGTTTTCTTGTTGGCTGGTAATATATTGTTGTTTGAGTGCAAAAATTGTTAGCTTTCGCAAGTTGGAAATTGATGAGATGATTTTCCAGTTGCTCGTTTAAAACTTTGTAGCAGTATTATGTAGTTTGAAGTAACATATGGTGGTTGGAAAATTACTGGGTATATAACCTTGTAGTATTGTTATTAACTATTGCTAACTTTATAGCATTACTATGAGATGAATTGTAGAGGTTGTTTGTAGCACTCTTTCTAACTGTATAACATCATGCACTTCAGTTGGAAACTTACCTCCCCAAAATGTCATTTGAAGTTAGCAAATTTCTTTCGGAGTACTACATTTAGAACATAGAACATTGAGCATTGAATTTGATTATATTATTGTGCTGGTTCCGTCTTAGGAGTTGCAAGCGTTGGTCACTTCCTTTTCACTTGTTGCAGTATTGGGAAGAGTCAAAGACTTCTTAGGAGTGATATCAGAAGCTAATAAAAAGTTGCAAGTGGATGCAAAGGTTTGCACATTGACCAATTATTTCCAAATTTGAATCTAAACACCAACAGCTTTCATAGTTCTTGACCTATACATTCTTGTTCATTGTCATAGGACAATGCTGAAAAGTATGATATTGAAGCACTTGATGGCAATGAGTCAGAAGTCATTGAAATGGTAAGTCACCCTACCTTGTAATAATGGTATGTGGCCATGGATGTGGTAGCTTGGTTTTTCATCATCATAATGTCATGATTTGATCTAAACAGAACCTGATGTTGGGTATCGCCGATCTTCATACACCTGAAGCTGTGGCTGCTGCTGAATCTGTAATAGTTGGTAACCAGCATGTGATTCCATTGACTTGTAGCAGTGGTAGTAGTGAATCTGAGTCTGAAGAGAGTAGTGATGATAGTAGTGACAACAATAACGATGACAATGAAAAGAGTGACGATCAGAATACTGACAGTGGTAACAGATCGTCAGTTAAACTCAAAAGATCAAAGTCTAGAAAAATCAGTCTTAGAAGTAAAAGTAAAGGAAAAGGTAAATCAAAAAAACGACCAAAGATTGTAGAGCTTTCTTGAGAGCCATCTTTTGTTCTGATGTGTCAACATTGTGGTTTGAAAGTTTAGTTCGCCATCAGTGTCCTTGAGTATATGAAGTTTTTGAAGCTTTCACTGACAGAATCTCCAAGGTTGATTGCTAGCCTTGTCCTTTAAGCTTGGGTAGGAAGCGATTTTGCTTGACCTTGTGATTTCAAGTTATTTCTTTCTTCACCTTTATCATGAGTTCAAGTGCTTTTGCTTGTGAAGGTGCTGTCTTTATTCATTTCTATTTAGGAATTGGAATATAAGTAAGTTGGAATTATTCTTGGTTTGCCTATGTTGATTTGTATATTAATGTCAAACTTTGATATTTCAGAGATAGCCAAATTTAGACATATTTGCCCCCTCTCCTTTTCTTTCTTGCCGGTTGGAGAAGACGTCGTCGACGATCCGCATGGTGGAGAACAAACGGAGACGAGAGAGATGGAAGAGATCTGCTGTCCTTTCATGGAGGCTGAAGAGGGTTGCTGTCGAGAGAGAAGGAAAAAGAAAGAGATGGAGGGTGTGGCTTGGCTTGTTTTAAAAGGATAAGTTATGGTTTAATTGGCTTGGCTCAAATATCTCCCTAATTACAAGTTTGCCACTCCGCCTACTTAATTTGAAATCTATACAAATTTCAATTAAATCTATTAAATTAAAATTTGATTTAATCCATCCCTCAAACCAATTACATGAAAATGTATCAATAAAAATTTAAATGCAAGAAATTTATCTTTCCTAAACTCACCGACGTTACACATTTCCACAAAGAAAAATAAGATAAGAAAATAATTACTGAAAAAATCAAAATATATTCCAATATCTAATAATAATTAAGATTTTGATGGAATGAACACTGAGACATGAAAAAATTAGATAAACATAAATTAATTTAGATAACATTTCTTTGTTCAAAAGGCAATTATATATCATTTTCTTTCATTATAAAATATGTAAACCACAACTAACTTCAAATATTTCATATATATATATATTATTTTTTTTTTGAAACAAATATTTCATATATTTTTAATTTTTAACTTATTTTATTAATGATATTAATTGCATTATATATATATATATATACACACACAATTACACTAATATTCAATAATAAAATAATTTTATCAATTTGTAATATATAAGAAATTTACACTCTTTATAAATTGAAACCAATGTATCAAATTTCCGTCGACATACCGACATTTCCAAATGTCGGTATGTCGACAGTGTCGACATTTCCAAATGTCGGTATGTCGACAGTGTCGACATTTCCATGGGGGGAAGTTTCGATCTTCCCCCCATGTCGACGACATGTCGAGATTTCCATGGAAATGTCGGCGACATGTCGACATTTCCGTCCAGTTTCCGTTTTTTTTTTTTTTTTTTTTTTTTTTTTTTTTTTTTTTTTTTTTTTTTTTAAGCCCAGCTCTTGAATCACTTGTTTGTCAGACTTTCTTTTATTTTTTTTTTTTTATGTATTTTAGCTTTTTATAGTCTATATTTCTTTCTTTTATTTTTTTTTATTTGAACTCATGTTTTTTTTACCTTGTTTTATCATTTTCTTTTATATTTTCATTTATCAATTTTCAAATCAATCCCATTAGAATATTACAAATTCCAAAATTCATTTTTTACCACAAAATTATTTTTAATTATTTATTTTAATTTTACATTTTTATTATTTTATTATTTTTACCACCTATAAATACCCCCACTTCATCTCAATTTCTTCACACCTCAATTTTTCAAACTCTCTCCCAAACTCTCTCAATTCTCTCAAATTCTCTCAATTTTTCCAAATTCAAATTATCTCACTTGTCTCAATTACTAATTTCTTTCTTAAGTTAAGAAGTTTAATTTTAAAAGGTTACATCTTTCTTTACATATTAGTTTATTAGTGTTATTTTTTTACTTTATTAGTGTTATTTTCTTTACATATTACTTTATCAATTATTTAATGTCAACGATCATCTTTTTGGTATTAGTCATTGTAAAATTTTATATTCATAAATCCAAAGTTATTTTTCATCTATCAATATTTCATATCTATTTTAATTTTCAAATTAAAGTCTCATTTAATAATTTACAAATCTTTCTGCACGTATCGACATTTTAATCAACATTTTCATCCAAATATTGTTCTACTTTTTAGATATGATGATAAAAAATTGTCAATTATATCCTAATTAAGCCACAAACAAAGTTTCATGGACTAATTCAAATAATTTCCATCAATTTCTATGATTTCCGTAAATCTTCCCGGAATTTCCATCGACATTTCCATCGACATCGATATTTCCATAAAATCAGGACCTCGACATTTCCATCGACATCGACATTTTAAACCTTGATTGAAACTATATATTAATTTGTTAAATATATTTTTTTAATGAATATAATTAATTTTTTAAAATATAAAATAAAGTAAAAATACATATATAGTCCATTGCACGTGGTAATAAAACTAGTATATTAATTTTATATAAAAAAAAAAACTAGTCTATATCTATAATCTATATACTATATTAAAAAGTGAGGATCTTGAAAAAACATTTTTGGACACTTTTGTCCTTTCTTTAATTTACTAATTTACAATTTTACCATTAAAAAATAATTATAAATAGTAAATTAATTAATTAATAATTAATTATCAATAATAAATGTGTAGGATTTATTAAAAGGTTGGAATGCAAAAAGTCTACAACCTTTTTAAGTCCTTTCTTTAATTTACTAATTTACAATTTTACCATTAAAAAATAATTATAAATAGTAAATTAATTAATTAATAATTAATTATCAATAATAAATGTGTAGGATTTATTAAAAGGTTGGAATGCAAAAAGTCTACAACCTTTTTAAATTATAAGTCATAATGAAATTTTATAGGTTATAGAATTTCAAAGGTTTGGTAACTTTCATCTTCTACTACTATAAAATGGAGTTTTTTTTCACCATTTTCTTCACCAACATTAGTTTCATTCTTTCTTTATTTTTGTTCTCTTTATTTTCTTTGCTCTCCAAAGTCTCTTCAATCTTCAAAACATCTCGAGATGTTGGTGTGGTGTATTCAAATTGCAAAGGTTTCATGAGGGGTGGTATATTCAAATTGCAAGGGAATGCATGGATGTGCCAAATTTATATCTTAGATCCTAGGCTTTTGACATTGCAACTCCAATTTGATGAAGTTGAAGAATTGTGTATTTGTAATATCAATATTTATCAAGTGAGCAAATCTATTTTACGAAATGAGTGTATATCTAAGATTTTTTTTTTGTTACTATTCATTTTTGTTATTGTTCTTATATCATTCATGTTTTTTTATTAATAATATTTGTTGAAAAATAAATTTTATTGCATCAATTACAAGTTTATATTTATTTTGTTGAGAAAATAAAAAGTCTAACCTTAATGCCCCACAGAATTTTCAATTAATTATAAATAGTAAATTAATTATCAATAATAAATTAAAAAATATTTTTTTAGACCATTTATGTTATTTGATCTATTTTATGTTTATTAAGCATGTCATTTAATTCTAACGTTTAATAACATTAATTAATAAGAATGTGAAAAGGAAGAATATGAGAAGCTCTATCTCATTACTTCTATAATTTATTTTTCAAAATTTATGAGTTTATTTTTAATAAAACATTCTTCTTGATTTTCTTTTGTCGCAATATTGATCATTGGTAATTTAAGAAAAGACTAGAAGATATGCAAATTAGAAGCTAGAATAAATATTATTATTGTTGGGAATATACATTTTTTAAAAAAAAAATTTGTTGGTAGTAAATGAATAAATTCATTACAATAAGTAAAAAAAAATGGTACTTTCTCAAATTCTTCAAATTCCACTTTTTTTAATCTCTCTCATGTTTATGATTATTTATTTTCTCATCCCACTTTTTGAAATGTTTTTTCAAATTATTCAAATTCCACTTTTGTTCTCCTTCTCATTCTTCTCATTATTTCTCTCTCTCTAACTCTTGAGGAAGTATTAGTTGATAAGTAAAAAATTTGAATGTGAACCATTAGAACATGAAACATTCTAATATGAACAACTTGAATATGAAAAGTTTATCATTTATTTTATTAACTATACAAATGTATGAGTTTAATTACCTTAAAATTTTATGAATTTATATTTAATTACCTATTTTTCTTTAGTACACATGAAAAGTTAGATTATTAAAACTTTTGGTCAATTTATTCCTAAAAATAAATTATAAAATTTATGAAGTTTTTCTCAATTATATAATGAAAATTTAAAAGTTTATCAAAATTTTAATAATTTAAAACTTTGTAAATGTGTAAAATACTTAATAAATCATTTATTCTGTTGTAAATATAAATGAACGGAAGATCGAATATATGCTTAACTTTTTTTTAAAAAAATAATATTAATATATAACAAAATGAAATGAAAATATACTAGGAATATGATAAAATAATGAAAACTAAAACAACCACGTGCAAAGCACGTGTTAAAAAACTAGTATATTAAAAAGAGAGGATCTTGAAAAAACTTTTTTAGACTATTATACCCCTACTTCTATTTCTATATTTACAACCTTGCAATTGAATGTATTATTTAAATGTATTAAAAATTCAATTACTCTAATTAATTACAGATGTTTTAAATTAATATAATGAATTTTAAATATTATTTAATAAATAAATTATACTCCACGTAGGGTTAATAATAGTATTACATTTATTACATTTATTTTTTAATATTTTATTATTTAATTAATAATATAATATAATAATTATGAAATAACATTATTATTAAATTATTTATTAATTATCAATAATAATAACAATATGGAATATGAGAAGTTAGAATATAAAAAGTTTTTCATTAATTAAATATATTATCCTTTAATTATAATTAATGATAGAAGTTGATAGTTTTGGAATTCTAAAAGCTTTGTAACTTTCAATTATCTACCACTATAAAAAGAGGTTGTCTTCTACCACTTTTTTCATCAACATGCTTCCACCATTTTTCTATCAACGAGTTTCATCCTTTCTAAACTTTTAGTTTTTAGTTCCTTCAATTCATTTCTCTCGAAGTCTTTTCAAATCCTGCAAGCAACTCAATATATTACTTGGTATATTTAAGTTGCAAGAGATACATGTGATGAATATGTACTTCGAATGCTAAGGTTGGAAACATTCAAAATACACTTTGATGAAGTCGAATGAAGATGTGTTCATCTAACACAATTATCAGGCAAGTAAATTAAATTTATTTTAAGGAATGTGTGTATAAGTACTCTCTTTTATTTTCTTTTCATTGTTTTATTTTTATATATTTTTATTGTTATTTGATAGGTGCATTTGTTTGTTATTAAAAATATTTATGCATATTTTGAATTTGTTAATTCAATTTCATGTAGGTAATTCATATTTCATACTAAACGTAGCGCACTATGACTTATGCACTTTCTCTTATTTTGTTATTGTATTATTCATTAATTTCAACTATGATATATAGTTAAAATACTATTCTAGGTCTATGACACAATTCTAAGATTAAGAACTTTTCATTCCATTTTCAAAAAGTTTAAAATTCAAGACGTTCAATTTAATTTAACATTTTACATTTGAAGTTGGAAAGAAGGATTCCAAATTAATTAAAATTATAAAATTTTCATTTTATTAAATAAATTAGAAAAATCTTTCTACTTTGATAAATTTCATAAAATTAAAATTTCAATATTAAAGTATTTGAATATAAATCAAATAAACTAATAATGTTAAAAATATATATGTCTTTGCATCTTTTAGAATATTGATATAAAATATAAATATTACAAACATGTCGTTGCATTTTCAAAATTTTGAAATTTAATATTTTCTATTTAATATAATATTTTAGGTTTGAAGTTCAAAAGACCGTTCTAACGTTTAATTAATATTAATTTATTTCGTACATAAAATTATTAAAAAAATTTTTTTTGAAAAATTATAAAACTTTTATTATAGTAAATAAATTAAAAACTCAAATTATTTGTAACAATCTAATTAATTTTTACACAATGTCCACTTATTTTTAGTACATAAAATTACTAATTTTAAAATTTTTAGAGTTAAATTTCTTTTTGATATAGTCAAAGTGCTTGAATATATATGGTAGTACTAAAAAAATAATAATGACAATTCAATAAATTAACAATTTTAAAAAACGAAAAAAAAACCCTTTATGTTATTTTTTTAGTTAATGTGCTCGGTAATATTGATAAAATATTAAGATTATAAACATTTCCTTTCATTTATAAAACTTTGAAATTCAAGATTTTCAATATAATTTAACATTTAACCTTTGAAGTTTAAAAGAATGGTTCTAAAGTTTAATTAAAATTTTGTTTAAAAAAAAGTTTAATTAAAATTATAAAATTTTTAATCTATTAAAAAATTTAAAAATATATATTTGTAATGAACTAATTAATTACTATTTATTAATAATAATAATAATAATAATAGTAATAATAATAATTACCCTTTTTATACTAATAATAATTCAAAGTTATTTTAAAAATAAAAAATACACGTGCAAATGCACGTGGTAATACACTAGTTCTATATAAAAGCCACAATGAGGAGAAATTTTTTAGGTCTATTTTACCCTTTTACATTTTAAATTGTGTCAATAATACCCTTTAGTCTTCTCTTTCCTCCTTGAGACATGAGAATGCACCCCATCTTTCAACTCCCTCTTCCATTTTACTTTTCTTCGTTGGATGGCAACCTTTTATTTTTTGCATTCAATACCACTATACCATAAGGTCCATAACTATCATTTAATGTTCATGCAAGTTTCAAAATGAATCATTTAAAACATTTTAAGTGGATTTTATTGACGTGTAACTACTAATTAAATAAATTTAGTTTTAAATATCCACAAAAAGAAAGTGAAACGAAATGAAACCGATGCCTATCTCTAAATATATATATATATATAAAGGATTGTTACCAACAATTGAGAAATCAAAATAAAAAAGAGAATAAAAGACTAGGAGAGCTCATCCTCCAATCTAATTGATCTTTCTCTCTCATAGAATTAGAAAATTCTTGAAGTAATTTCTCATACAACAAGAGGAATTTTTTTATGAAGAATCCAAATTTAAGTTTGTGATCAACAACAAACAATGCTTCAGGTGATCAACAACAACCGAGTCTTGGACGGACAAACAGTGGCAACCACGAATGATGGAAATGAAGTCTTCCAACATCGTCAAATGATGAAGAAAGAAAGTGAAAAGTGAATAATATAAGAAAGGGGAGGGGTGCGCCACACGGAAAGAGAGATATTTTGTTTGTTTATTTTTATATTTATATTTTACTTGAAAAAAAAAATAATTATACATATTTTTTAAATTCAAAAGATATATATTTTTTTCTCATGAGATGAATGTTTTTTTTTTTTTTTTTTTGAGAAGGCCTTTATTTAGTATATATGATTAAGGACACACTCCCTTTTATACTAATTAAACAAACTAATAGTTTTTTAATATGTATTATAATTTAATTAAAATATGAATTAAATAAGAATTAATTGCTCTTAATTAATCTCTTTTTATATTCTTAAGTTCATGTAACATATATTAATATAAATAATTGAGTGATGTTATTTATTGTGATTTAATTAAGAGCACTAATAAGTAATAATTTAACTCATTTCCATATTTATAATAATAATAAAAAAAAAAAAACTCATTTCCATGTTCTCACACCATGTAATTTATACTTATATTTATTGATTTCATCTACTATGATAAATCTTTTGGTTTTCTAATTATAAAATCCTTAATATTATGATAGTTTTAATAAATTATATTTAGTATATCTTAAAAAAATTATGTTTATTAATTTGTTTTAAAAGTATGATAATATATACACTTATATCATTTAGTTTTTTATTTAATAAACAACTTTTCAATCAAATAATTTATAAATGTAGTATTTTTTTTTATAAATTATAACGGTAATAATAAAAACTAAATCAGAACTATTATTAATATATGTATATATAAAAAATTTAACATAAAGTTAAACTATAGAATATGTTTATACAAAATAAAATTATGAATTTTCACGTGCATCACACGTGTTATGGATTAGTATATTAAAAAGTGAGGATCTTGAATTTTTTTTAGACTATTATGCCCCTCCTTCATTTTTAAATTTACATACATGTCATTGTCATTAATTATTAATAATTAATGAATGAATTAAACGTTTTTCTTTTTAAAAAAAGTATTTAAATTAAAAAATGAAATTATTCTCTAATTAATTAAAAATGTAATTAAATTTTAATTGATTGATTCATTTTTATTAATTATTGAAATTATCATTTAATTTAATGAAAAAACATATATCATTTGATAATTTGATTTTTGCTAATTTTCTATTGTTTAGTTAATAGTATATATATTACAATTATACTTTGTTTCTACGAAATAGATGAAAAAGATATATCATTCCATAATTTGAAAATGTTTTAATTTTAAAAGTGAGGAAGATGTCTCATCTTTAATTTTGTAGTTAAAAAAAAGATATCATAGAAAATAATATATATATACAGGAAATTAATTAATTAATTATTTTTATAATGAAATTAACTAATTATAAATTATAACCATAAATTATTGATAATAATTATCTATAATAACAACCATATGGGACATGAAAAGTTATAATGCAAAAGGTTTTATCATTAATTCATTTTTCTTTAATTATAATTAATAATTAATAGTATAATTTAAAATAATTTAATTATCGATAATAACAACCATATGGGACATGCAAAGATAGAATGCAAAAGGTTTTATCATTAATTCATTTTTTCTTTGATTATAATTAATAATTAATAGTATAATTTAAAATGATTTAGAATTTTAAAAGTTTTGTAACTCTTAATTCTTTGTCACTATAAAAGAGGTTCTTTTTCACCATTTTCTCACCAACAAGCTCCATTCTTTAGTTCTCTCATTTCATTACCCTCAAAGTCTTTTTGAACCTTGAAAGCAATTCATTATGTAACGCCACACGTTTTGAAATCAATCATTTCGAATTTGTTGAGAGATCTTGTTCTAATTTGGAAGAATTAGAATTTAAGTTTAGCCTTGGGTCGTTAAATTAAATTTCTATAATTTAGGAAAAAAATAGTTATTTTCTTTCCCAAATTGTGTAAGGAGATAAGTTTGAGATTTTAAGTGAAATCCTAGATGAGATCTAATTCTCATTTAATTGGATTTTCTTTCTTAGAGTTTTGTTTAAAAGAAATCAAGAAAAGAAAAGAAGCCCTAAGTTTTTCATCTCATTTTCTTCCCTCTCTCTTTTCATGATAGTCGTCAGACCCCCTCTTTCTCTGTGCCTTTTCGACCGACAACCTCCTCCCTCTCCGCGTTTCGCGTGTTCCAGCAGCCGTCTCCCTCTCTCTCTTTTGCGTGAACTGCCGCCAGCCTCTCCCCTGTCTTTCTTTTGTCGTTGGCGTAATACCCACGAAGCTGTCCCTCATTCGTGTGGTTTCCGACGAGCGTCTTTCGTCAGTGTTCTTCTCCAGGGAGTAGTGGCACGTGCGATTGACTCCTCCTCAAATCAATAGTAGACCCGTGTCGCTCTTCCTCTTCCACGAGCTGCAACGTCTGCTAGATCCGCGGTTCAACTTCCTTCCTCTTCGATTTGTGCCTAAGGTGTTGGGCTTTATGCCCTAAAACTCGTAGACAGTGAATGTAACCGTTGACCGGATATTAATAAAATAATATTGATATATTTTTCCATTAAATGTTATTAGTTATTTTATATTTGTCTTTGCCAAAAATAACCCTAATCCAATAAACTAGACATCCTAGGTTGTAATATGAGTCTTGAACTATATGTAGCGACATATGGGGATCAATGTTCAAGAAACAACCTAAAAGGTCTATAGTATAGGGATAAGACTGAGTGCCTTATCTTGGTGACACTATGGATACGACTCACTTTGTATTTGATACAAACACTATGATCCAACGCGTTCATGTAGGAGACATGCGAGTGGGGGTATCCTATGCAATGAGTTTGCATAAGACCGCGCAGAATAGTAACCACTGGTTATAACATCATTAACTAGTTGGTTTTCTATTTCACAAAGACGACCTAGACAACTTGGTCTTAATCCTGAGTTGATTATGGACTCCTGGTCATGAGGGATTGTCCTTTGATTTGTATGGGTGAGAGTGACCAATACGCCGACTCAATAAGCCTACCATTTTGGGGACAAGACCGAGTGGGGAGCTGGGAACATAATCGTACAAGATGGAATTCACTCCTTCCCGACTTTAGGGAAGCAGATGAGTGTTCCCTTAAGTGGTGACTTCGAGTCTTGAACAAAGGGCCCTACCCTCTCAATGGTACGAGAGAGTTTTCTGTTTGATGGTTGGACCACAAACAGGTTGTTCATTAGAGGAGAACGAGCACTTAAGGAAATAGAAGTAACCCAGGGGTAAAACGGTAATTTGACCCAGCTGGTGTTACAGACACTCGTGAATGACTAACTAGTCGATATTGGTCTATATCCGTGGGCACATAAAATATGTCTATAGTGAGAAGAGTGCAACTGTGAGTCTATAGTGGAATGTACACACAGTTAATGTGTTGGATCGGTATGGGAACCCTAGAAGGGGGTGAATAGGGTTTAATAAAACCTTTTCCTAAATTAACCCAATTAAACTAATTAATACACTTTTTATAAACAATAAGAGAAATTCAATTTATGCAACAAATAATAACAAAGTAAAGCATGCAATAAATTGCTTAAATTAATTGCAAAAATAAAAAGGAAAGAGTTAGAGAAGAAGACACCATAATTTTTATTGTGGTTCGATCAAACTCGACCTACTCCACTCCCCAGGCGCCTCTTGGGAATTTGAATAAAAACCTTTCGACTATTTCCACGGATTAGAGCCCAACCATTACACCACCGTTCCTTTTACGGGTTCAAGAGCAAACTCGATCCTTTCCACGGGTTAGGATCAAACTGTTCCAAGTGTTGGAATTTTTTTAAGAATACAATAGAACTCTCAATAGAGTGGATTTACAAGTTTGAGCACTCAACAAATTTATCCTCACAATACAATAACACTCTCTCAATAATAAGATGAAAAGAAAAAATTGGAAGCTTGGAGAGAGTAACAATGAAAACTTTTGAGTTTGGAGGATTGCAAAAAATGAAAAATTGTTGGTGAAAATTTGGGGAGGAAGATGAGTTTAAAAAGAGAGAGAAATGAGGTGAAAAGTGAATTTAAATTTGGACCATTGGATTTGAAAATAAAGAAAAATAAAGGGTAGAGATTAAAAGAAATTAAAAGAAAAAAGAAATTTAAAATAATAATAATATATATATATATATATATATATATATATATATATATATATATATATATTTTAAAAAAAACAATAGTCACACAACATTAAATGCCTTGAATTTTTTATTTTTTATTTTTTAAAATTTAAATTAAAGAATTGTTAGACTCATTCTTCTTTTATATAAAATAATATAAATATATTATAAATATATGTTTAAATAAACAAAAGCCCATGTGTCACTCTCCCATTGATCCACGTGTTACCGTCTGATTGGTCTATGATGCTGACTCAGCCGCCACGTCATCGCAACCAGTAATTTTCGTTAAAGCTTGTTTCAGCCATAACTTCTACGTTTTAGCTCCGATTTGAATGATTCAAGAGGCGTTGGAATCATTGTTCCGAGCTCTACGCTATGGGCACATTAAAACACTAAAATTTTCAGTATTTAAAAATTTGGTTTGTTATCATCAAAACATTGATTAATTAATTAATTTGAGATTAATGGCCAAAAAGCCAACAATTTCCCCCTTTTCGATGATGACAAACCATACAAGAAAAATAACTTGAAGTACATGTAAACCATAGGTAGTACATATATCAAGAAATAATTTCAATATGAAGTCCAACATATCACCATAATGATCATTCTTGAATTTTACTCAAAAAATAAATTCTCTCCCTAACTAATACAATCATAACAAATTTATAACATATTTTTCTTAAACTTCTCCCCCTTTTGAATCATCAAAAAGATTAAGAAAAATTTAGAACTACATAAATGATTCCCTTAAAAATATGAACATAAATTTTGCACAACTCCCCCTAAGAATATTATTAACACATGCTTTTCATATCCTCCCTATCAAAATGCCTTCTAAAAGATTTAACAAGTAAAATTATAAAATCAAGAGGCATCACAACGAATAATACCGAGCTAAAGCCTATTTTTGCAAAAGCTTTCTTCATTCAAAGGCTTGGTAAAAATATCCGCTAATTGATTATTGGAGCCTACAAATTCAAGAGTAATATTACCATTTTGCACATGCTCTCTAATAAAGTGATGCCTAATATCAATATGCTTAGTCCTAGAATGATGTATAGGATTTTTAGTCAAATTAATAGCACTAGTATTATCACAAAATATAGGTACATTATCAAACTTTAATCCAAAATCACAAAGAGTTTGTTTCATCCAAAGAATTTGAGCACAACAACTAGCAACCGCAATATATTCCGCTTCCGTAGTAGATAAGGCAACCAAATTTTGCTTTTTACTAAACCAAGAAACTAAGGAACTACCAAGAAATTGACAAGTCCCACTAGTACTCTTACGATCAAGTAAACTACCCGCAAAATCCACATCGGAATATCCTACCAAATTAAATTCAACATTTCTAGGATACCATAAGCCTAAATCAATAGTACCAAGCAAATATTTAAAAATTCTTTTAACGGCATGCAAATGCGATTCCTTAGGACAAGATTGAAATCTAGCACAAAGACATACACTAAACATGATATCGGGTCTACTAGCGGTTAAATAAAGTAAAGATCCAATCATACCTCTATAAGATTTTATATCCACACACTTACCTTTTTCATCCTTGTCAAGATTGGTGGATGTGCTCATAGGAGTTTTTGGAATTTTTTACCTTCATTGAATTTGAACCTTTTGAGCAAATCCCTTGTGTATTTCTCTTGACTTATGAAAATACCATCCTTGAGTTGTTTGATTTGAAGTCCAAGGAAGAAGCTAAGTTCTCTCATCATACTCATCTCAAATTCACTATGCATAAACTTAGAAAATTCTTCACACAAAGATGGATTAGTAGAACCAAAAATAATATCATCCACATATATTTGTATCAAAAGCATATCATTTTCTTGAGTCTTAATAAAAAGAGTAGTATCAATTTTACCCATTTTAAAGCCATTCTCAAGCAAGAAATTACTAAGTCTATCATACCAAGCTCTTGGAGCTTGTTTTAAGCCATAAAGAGCCTATTTCAACTTAAAGACATGATTAGGAAAATCAAAGCTTTCAAAGCCCGGAGGTTGTTCTACATAAACTTCCTCCATGATATAACCATTTAAAAAGGCACTTTTCACATCCATTTGATACAAAATGAAATTCTTATAAGAAGCAAAAGAAAACAACATTCTAATAGCTTCTAATCTAGCAATGGGTGCAAAAGATTCTTCGTAATCTATTCCTTCCTCTTGAAAATAACCTTGAGCTACAAGTCTAGCTTTATTTCTAATGATATTTCCATTTTCATCCATTTTATTTCTAAAGACCCATTTAATTCCAATTATAGAAGCATTAGAGGGCCTAGGGACTAACTCCCAAACCTTATTCCTTTCAAATTGATTTAATTCTTCTTGCATAGCTAAAATCCAAAATTCATCATTTTCGGCATCTTTAAAACTTTTTGGTTCAATTTGAGAAACAAAAGCAAGATTATTAAACATATTAAGAGAGGAACGAGTTTCCACACCTTGTTCGGGATCACCAAGAATTAATTCCTTGGGATGGGAAGGAGCATACCTCCACTCTTTAGGCATGGATGGAGAATCAACTTCCTTCTTTTCGATTAAGCTCACCTCTTGCTTACTTGAAACAATTTCCTTGCCTTTGTCACTAACAAGTAAAACTCCAAAATTTCCTTCTAAAACATCACTACAAATAGGCTCATTAGAAATAACATTGCAAGATTCATCAAATACTACATGCATAGATTCTTCAACTACTAAAGTTCTTTTATTGAAAACTCTATAAGCTTTACTAGTAGAGGAATAACCAAGAAAAATACCAACATCCGTCTTAGAATCAAAATTTCCAAGTTTTTCTTTGTTATTCAAAATAAAATATTTGCAACAAAAAACTTTGAAATATCTAATATTTGGAATTTTGTTATGCCAAAGTTCATAAGGAGTTTTATCCAAAGAAGGTCTAATTAAAACTCTATTTAAAACATAACAAGCGGTGTTAACGGCTTCCACCCAAAAATATGTAGGTAAACCATACTCATGCAACATTGATCTAGCAAATTCTTGCAAAGTACGATTTTTCCTTTCAACTACACCGTTTTGTTGAGGAGTTCTTGGAGCGGAGAAATTATGAGAAAAACCATTTTCTTCACAAAAAGTTTCAAAAGCATTGCTATCAAATTCTCCTCCATGATCACTCCTAATTTTAGAAATAAAAAATCCTTTTTTCATTTTGAACTCTTTTTGCAAAACTAGCAAAACTTTTCAAAGCATCATCCTTATGTTTTAGCATAAGAACCCAAGTAAATCTTGAAAAATCATCAACAATTACAAAGGCATAATAGTTCCCTCTAAAACTAGCAATTCTAGAAGGGCCAAATAAGTCCAAGTGCAATAGTTGAAGGGGTCTAGTTGTAGAGATCACATTTTTAGATTTGAAAGAGAACTTAGTTTGCTTACCCATTTGATAAGCATCACAAACTATATCCTTTTCAAATTTAAATTTGGGAAGACCTCTAACCAAAGAATTCTTGGAAATATTTGAAATTAAGTGCATGCTAGCATGTCCTAGTCTTCTATGCCATGACCAAGAATCATCATGTAAAGCCGATAAACATTTATCATTAATAGGACAATCATTCAAATCAATAGTATAAACATTTTCATCTCTATTTCCAACAAATATAACTTTTCTATCACTAGCATTTTCAATGATGCAATTCTTTTTATCAAACACAACTCTAAAGCCTTTATCACACAATTGACTAATACTAAGTAAATCATGCTTCAAACCATCAACTAAAAGTACATTTTCAATTAAAATAGAAGATTCATTACCTATACTACCCTTACCAATTATTTTACCTTTCTTGTTGTCACCAAAAGTTACAAAACCTCCATCCTTTTTGGAGAGAGAGACAAACTTGGATGGGTCTCCCGTCATGTGCCTTGAGCAACCACTATCCAAGTACCACTTGTTTTTCTTGGAGGCTTTCAAACAAACCTACAACCGCAAATGTTCAAGTTTGATTCTTTGGTACCCACACTTGGTTTGGGTCCTAGATGGTTAGCATTGACAAACTTGAGAATCCATTTCATTTTTGCATAGACATTTAAGGCATTGTATTTAGAAAAGTAACAAGAATAAGTTGTATGTCCAAACTTGCCAAATGAGAAACAAACAACATTATGCAAAGATTTATCTCTTACAACAAATTTATGCACTCTACTTTTCTTGGAGAAATTATTCCTTAGAGCATTGTGAAACTTTGCCCTTTGAGAAAAATTTCTTCTTGGAGAAGTAGTATGAGCATATTTCAATTTAAAGCACTTAGGTCTAATATGACCTTCAACACCACAATAATGACATATAGGCACAAAATTAGATTTAGCATACTTAGACACAACCTTAGGCATATTAAGCTTAGACATATTATGAGATGCTTTAACAAAGATAGTTTTAGAACTTGAAGGAGTAGAACATTCATCAATATAGTCTAAACCTCTTTTATCACCAAAAGGCTTGCCTACTTCAATTATCTTGTCTAATCTTTGAACACCTATTGTCAACTTTTTAATAGATTCTTTAGCCTTATCATGTTCTTGCATAGCACTAAATTCCTTTTCTTTGAGTAATTTAATCAAATTATCTTTTTCACAACTATCATGCTCAAGAAATTTAACTTTATCAAACAAGGCATTTTTCTCATCACAATCAAAAGCTTGCTTGTCACAAGAGATATTCATTTCATCAATATGCATAACCTCATGCCCATTCTCTTTTAAGCAAGCAATTTCTTCAAGTAAAGACTTATTTTTACTATATAAAAATTGTATTTCTTTTTAAGCACAACATACTTAGTGTAGACACCGTATTTGGTCCGGCTTGATTTTCAGTAATAATGTTTGAAGTTTTCCAATATTTGGTGGTCAATTTGTTTTTATGATATGCCAACAAGAGCATAGCTCAATTGGCATAAAGTCGTATTGATAATCACGAGATTTATGTTTCAAATCCCCCTCCCCACATATTATCATTTTTTTATTGTGGTCTTCCTCATTCCTATTCAAAGGGAAGTTTTCGTGAAAAAACTCCTCCATTACCACCATTTACCTATTCTAAAGCTTTTTCCATGGCTATTATTTTTTTTTTTTTTTTTTCTTTTTCCCACCATTTTCTCAGCCATCTTCCCCCCAAATTAGTAACCCTTCAAGTATAAAAAGGGGGGAGATGGAGGATGAAGGAAACAAGAAGAATGAGAAGAAGTTTAGAGTAAAAGTGAGCTTGAGAGAGTTTAGGCATTTGAGCAAGAGCTTAGTTTAGAGAGTTTTTAGAAGAATTTCTTTTGAGGGAGAAAGGAGAAGAAAAAGGTTTGAGCATAAGCCTAGTTGAGTTTTTTTTTTTTTTTTTTTTTTTTAAGGAAGTGAGCTTAGCTTAGAGAGTGATAGAAAAAGAGATAAAAGAAAGCGGAAGAGGAAAAGAGAGGGGGAGGAAGGAGTAT
Organism: Luffa acutangula; assembly: GCA_036850905.1. Lineage (NCBI taxonomy): Eukaryota > Viridiplantae > Streptophyta > Magnoliopsida > Cucurbitales > Cucurbitaceae > Luffa > Luffa acutangula. The sequence continues at coordinate 40,183,882 of CM072087.1, forward strand.
ACGAGGAGAGAGAAAAGCATTGGGTAAGGAAGAAGGAAAAAAGAAGAAAGAGAAAAGTAAAAAAGGTGGGGTTTTGTTTTTGTTTTTTTTTGTTTTTTTGTTATTATTATTATTATTATTATTATTACTATTATCATTATCATTATTGATTTCTCTCTCATTTTAGTTAACTTTTGCACTTTGCCAACTTCATTTTTTTAAACTCTCTAATTTATTTGTTTTTTTTTCTTTTTTCATTTTTCAATTCGCTTTAATCCAATCTTTAATTCTGCTTGTTCAATTTCAATTATTGTTATTGTTTTGATATTAATTTTCTTTTGAAATGGATTATGGGAGCTGAGTAATGTGCCTTCGTGGAGTTCAACTCCCGTGTAGGCATATGAAAATTCTCATTTTCCCTTTTAAAAGAATTTACTCTTTGAATAATTTTTCTTCTTTTACATCTATTTTTTAAAAAAACAATTATTTTTAGTAAACATAATCATGTACACCCATGTTTCTTTTAATTAAAAGGGAAATTAAGCATGATTTATATTAAATTGGATATCCAACTCATAATGTTTAATCTTTACTTTATTTCTAAAGTTAAGGTAAAAACGAATGAGACATCTTGTGTTCATTATTGCATTTTGGGTTTTTATTTTCATATTTATCATTTTTTTAAGAAAAAAAAAATGAAGGACTGTTTTTATTCATTTAATTGGACAATTTAAGATATTGTGGTAATCATTTTTTTAAACGGGTGTTGTAGGGTGCTAATACCTTCCCTACACTCAAACGACTCCCGAACCTAATTTCTGGTTTTCTAAGACTAGTTTTTATTTTATTTTAAAGGTGACCAATCACACCCTCAATGATTGGTGGCGACTCCAATTTCCTTTTTAAAAAAAATCCAAAAGAGGATGTCGGCCGCTCCGCGTCGCGATGACGTTGTTACACTTAGAACTAAGTTTTTCTAAATAATTTTGCATATTTTCAAAAGCTTCAAACAATTCATTATAAGAAAGGGGTTCTAGAGTTACCTCATCATCTTGTTCATCCTCTTTGTCACTATGAGCCATGAATCAAAAGTTAGCCACTTCTTCATTATCACTCTCACTTTCGCTTTCATCGCTTTCATCGCTATCATCCCAAGTAGCCTTCATTGCTTTCTTCTTGGATTTCTTGGATGATTTGAGAAGAGGACAATCGGTTCTAATGTGACCCGGTTTCTTGCATTCATAGCATATTACCTCATCATTTTTGCTCTTTTCACCTTTTGACTCTTTTTGGTTGGAGAGGTGCTTCTTGAATTGTTTCTTTCTCTTGATGAAGTTCTTATACTTACGTGAAAGAAAGGCAACGTCTTCTTCATCAAGAGCATCCTCATCTTCGGAGCCAACTTCCAAGGATATGGTCTTTAAGGCTATACTTTTCTCTTTCTTTTTCTTCTCATCCTCCATGTTTTTCTTGATCTTCATCTCATGTGTCAACAACGAACCCATGAGTTCATCAATGGAGAGAGATTTGAGTTCTTTTGCCTCTTGAATGGCGGTGACTTTAGGCTCCCATTGTTTAGGCAAAACCACAATAGCTTCTTTACCTTCTCAAGATTTGAGTACTTTTTTCCCAAGTCCTTCTAAAGCATTGACAATGTTAGTAAATCTAATAAACATATCGGAAATAGTTTCATTTTCATCAATTTTAAACATTTCATATTGATGAACTAACATGTCAATCTTTGTTTCTTTTACTTGACTAGTTCCTTCATGAGTAATTTCTAATTTATCCCATATCTCTTTAGCGGTTTTACAAATAGACACTCTATTATACTCAATTTCATTCAAAGCACAAAATAAGCAATTAATAGCTTTGGCATTTAAAGAGCATGCTTTCTTTTCATTTATTGACCATTCTTCCTTAGGTTTTATAGAGCTAACACCATCAACATCTTTTGTTAAAAATTTAAAACCTTCTTCAACAATATCCCATAAATCATAATCAATAGAAAGTAAGAAAACCTCATTCTATTTTTCCAATAACTATAATTAGTACCATTAAAGAAAGGAGGCTTTGTAATAGATTGACTATCGGTAAAAGGGATAAAACCTAAAGTTGTCATAGCTCAAAAACAATTAAGTTTATCAAGAAAAATTATTTCAAGATGAGCAACCGCTTTGATACCAATTGTTGGATCGGTATGGCAACCCTAGAGGGGGTAAATAGGGTTTAATAAAATTTTTTCCTAAATTAACCCAATTAAACTAATTAATACACTTTTTATAAACAATAAGAGAAATTCAATTTATGCAACAAATAATAACAAAGTAAAGCATGCAATAAATTGCTTAAATTAATTGCAAAAATAAAAAGGAAAGAGTTAGAGAAGAAGACACCGTAATTTTTATAGTGGTTCGGTCAAACTCGACCTACTCTACTCCCCAAGCACCTCTTGGGAATTTGAATAAAAACCTTTCGACTCTTTCCACAGATTAGAGCCCCAACTGTTACACCACCGCTCCTTTTACGGGTTCAAGAGCAAACCCGATCCTTTCCACCGATTAAGATCAAACTGTTACAAGTGTTGGAATTTTTTAAGAATACAATACAACTCTCAATAGAGTGGATTTACAAGTTTGAGCACTCAACAAATTTATCCTCACAATACAATAACACTCTCCCAATAATAAGATGAAAAGAAAAAATTGGAAGCTTGGAGAGAGCAACAATGGAAACTTTTGAGTTTGGAGGATTGCAAAAAATGTAAAATTGTTGGTGAAAATTTGGGGAGGAAGATGAGTTTAAAAAAAGAGGGAAATGGGGTGAAAAGTGAATTTAAATTTGAACAATTGGATTTGAAAATAAAGAAAAATAAAGGGTGGAGATTAAAAGAAATTAAAAGAAAAAAGAAATTTAAAATAATAATAATAATAATAATAATAATAATAATAATAATAATAATAATAATAATATATATAACTTAATGAGTCAACGGTAAAAAAATATATTTAAAAAAAAAAACAAACGGTCACACAACATTAAATGTCCTGAATTTTTTTTTTAATTTAAATTAAAGAACCGTTAGACTCATTCTTCTTTTATATAAAATAATATAAATATATGTTTAAATAAACAAAAGCCCATGTGTTACTCTCCCATTAATCCATATGTCGCCGTCTGATTGGTCTATGATGCTGACTCAGCCGCCACGTTATCGCCATCGGTAATTTTCGTTAAAGCTTGTTTCGACCATAACTTCTACATTTTAGCTCCGATTTGAATGATTCAAGAGGCGCTTAAATCATTGTTCTGAGCTCTACGCTATGAGCACATTAAAACACTAAAATTTTCAGTAATTAAAAATTGGGTTTGTTATCATCAAAAAATTGATTAATTAATTAATTAAAATTAATTAATTTGAGATTAAGGGCCAAAAAGGCAACATAATGAATATTGGTTAATTTGGTTAATGAGTTTGACCAATTAATCTCACATCATTTGAGCTTCTGATCTGCAGGTCCATTAGGTCCCACTGGTAGCTCATAAAGTAATTTGAGGCAACTAAGTAATAAATGTAAATTGAAAATGTTCAATTTACTAAGGGAAACAATATAATATATATTGATATATTATTTTGAGAGAAATTAATATTTGAAGAAATTCAAATATTAATATAAATTTGAGTCACATTAAATTTATGGAAGTTTGAAAAAGTTCAAATATGAATTAATTAATTTTAAGGCCTAAAATCTATTTGGGAAAATTAATTAGTTCAAGGCCGAAAATTAAATATGTGATATTTAATTGGTGGTTAATTAATTAAAGAATTAGTTAATCGGGAATTAGTCAATTATGGAAATAATTAATCACTTATGGAAGTGATTAATCATTTATGAAAGTGATCTAATCACTTATGGAAGTAATTAGTCATTTGTGGAAAACATTAATCAATTATGGAATTGATTGATCTTGGATTGATTAAATAAGAAATAAGATTGAATCAATTTTGGAACAAATTGATTTAATTGAATATTTTATTCATGGTCACTCTTCTATAAATAGAACACTAGACCTAATTGGTTTGGTAGCCTTCTTGCTCTTAGACTCACAAGACAAGACCCTAGAATTCTCTCTAGCCTCCCTCTTAGAGAAAGACTCCCACAAGTCTTTTGCCTCCTAGACTTAGAGACATACCAGTGTAACCTTTGTGGTTATTGTGTCTTTGAAGAAAATTTCCAGCGAAGAACTCGAGAAGGAGTCGCAACGTTTTCGTTCGTTGGAGCATTGTTGGCGAAGAACGGTCAAGTCTACAATGAAGGTTTGTAACGGTTCTTTCCCGTTTCTCTAGAAAAACATGAAAATAAATTTAGATTTCATTTTCCAGCATGTTTATAGCAATTTCTAGCAACTTTAAAGCATGTTTAAATTTTATTGTGCCTTTTCGTAACGATATTTTAATGTTAATTAATATACGTAAGGTCCAATCGATGTGCTTCCACTACGTAGGGTGTTGGGCTCCTAGAGTGAGTAAAAATAAGATGTAAATTGACTCTAGAACTTTGTGCAAGTATACACAATCCGCAGCAAGTAATAAGTATTTATCGAATCCAAGGTCTGAATTAGCTCTCACTTTATCTTTCCTCATCTATTCGGCTCCCAAAGGTGGAAGTAAACTTTCCAAGAGTGGAATGTTCCCCCCAAGGATGGAATGAATTTGACTTGAGACGACTTCTCCTTTTATAGAGTGATAGCAAGCCCTAATTAGATCAATATGGACACGTGGATGACTCTCCTTGCTCCTTAAATCCGAGAATAGCTTAACTAATTTAAGTTCATTAAGTTGGCTAACGAGCTGTGACGTGATAGTTTTGCTCCCAGCTTTGCTGCATCACAGAATTTGCTCCCTCAAGTCGCTCAACAATATATTCTGCACAAAATAATTTCCAAAGCATCCATTCTTCCAAATGGATTAAAACATATAATATATATCTAAAAGCAACTCTATTTAGCACAAAAGATACACAAATCCCTATAGAAATAAGGCCTAAACAACTTCCTTTTGGAGAGTTATCATAGGGGCTTTCATCCCCTTCATAAGGTCCCTTCCCTTTTCGGTTTCCTTATAGTTTCGACAAGCAGCAAGTTTAATTATTTTCTTCCTCTCGTTTTTCGGCCAGGACCCGCAAGTCAGCTTGTCCTCTGCTTTCCTTCGTGATTCTCATCCTTAGCAAGTCCAAGACTGTGCGATTAGAATTGGGGTTCGTGAGTCTTTGCGCTATTTGGGTTCAGGAGCTTCGAATCCAACGTTCCACTTCCTGTTCAGCGTGTTGAACTCGTTCGGTAGGCATTTGACCCATGCTTAATTGACTCTAATTTTAGAATACCCACTCGCTAATAGTCTTGTATTATTGAATGATGGTTTGTTTGTTTCTGTACAATGCTGACTTGGGTTTTAAACCGGTGTCCAGTGAATACCCACAACCCGAAAGGCCTTGAATTTGGTTACCCATAGCCCGGTGACTTGGAATCTTGGTTGTTGGGTCATTTCGAGCACAAATCAACTTGTATTCAAGGTTGTTTGAGCACTGATCGGTAAATTCCAGAACTCTTTATTTCCCTTATTAAGTCTTTTAAGTGTTAGAAGTTGGTTTCTAACCTTTGGAGGGTCTTTGCTTGTAGTTCGATCTCTTTAGGCTCTTCCAGTTGGTTTTGTTGATCTTTTAGGATTGCTTAGGAGTGCAGTTAGGTAAGTAGTTTCTATCTGTTGGGTCTGTTTGATTGCATGATGTACGTTGTTTTTTTATTTGCTTTATAATTGTTCTCTTGCTTCTTGCTTCTATGTATTTATATGTTTATTCTGAAATATATGAACTATTGCATATGATGTTTATTTGCAAAGTATGTTGGTTTTGTTGTGAATTCATGAGTTAAGCATGAATCGAGAGCATGTTGTATGTATATGCTTGGTGGGCATAGTACCTGAGTCTAAAAGCATGTTGCAGGGCATATGCATTTTATAGTTGTGAGAAAAGAGGTCAGGGACCTAAATGTGAAAGAAACGCAATGTTGGGTGAATGCCAGTGCACCTCAGATATAAATGGTCGAGGGGTGGCATGTCACCATTGGTTATAAGAGGAGAACGAGGCCTGTACAAATGGTTAAGGGTCGGTGTGATGAGTCTAGAAAGCAAGTATTGGGCGCTTGGGGAAGGGCCAATGCATTTAAGTCATCGGTGCATCTTGGGTACAAATGGCCGAGGGGCGATGCACAGTTCGAGGCCTTGGGTACAAAAGGTCAAGGGTCGAACGTCGAGCTCCATAGAGAGCATTGTGGCCCTGGGTACAAATGGTCAGGGGACAGTGTGACTTGAAGGGTTAGTCTTGGAGGGCCATGTGAGGGCTAAACATGAATGTTGAGTGAGCTCGTGTTAATTAAATTTGATTTAATTAAATGACATTAAAACTATAGGGTATAAGAGGAAAGTTCATTTAAATAATTATTTAAATGAATAATATAAATAAATATGATTTAAATTAGATTATATTAATTAATTAAATTAATTAAATTTCATTTTAATTTTAATTAAAATTAAAATATCAGGTAACTGATCTAATCAGTTACCTGATCGTGCGTTCAGTTCCGGAATGCTCTCTCTCTCTCCCTATCGATAAACAAGCAATTTGTTGGTCACTCTCTTGCTCTCTCATTCGCGTGAGGTTTCAGAGAAAATTCTCAGAGAATTTTTCCTTCCTCTCCTTAGTAAGGCTCTCTCCCACAAGAAACCTTAACAAGTATCCTAAAGAGAATACCGGTTGCCCCTACGTGGTGGTGTTCGTGAGATTTCTAGCAAAGAAATCTCCTCTTGGGCTGCTGTTTTTTCAGAACAAAAGCAAAGGATTTGGCGAAATCGATCGAGATCTACAAAGCAAGTAAGTTTTCCTTTATCCTATGATACCTAGGGGTTTTAATCAACAAATTAGCATGTTTTACAACATATATTTACAGCTTTTAATATGGATTTAGTTGCTGTAAATTTTGCCTCTGTATTAGTATTTAAATGTTATTAAAAACAGTGTTTGGTTCTGTAAATTATTCCACTGCGAAAGGGCTTTTATCCCTTCAATTTATATCAGAGTCATCTGTGTCCCTTTAAAAATTGTTTTAAATTTGCAAATCGTTTTGATAGGTGGGATTTGCATAATGTATGTTAATTTGCTATGAACTGGAGGTTAATTTGACCTTAGATTTACTGTTTTTTATGCGATCAAAAGTGTAAGGGCCCCTGTGTTTTTGGGCATTTTAAGTAAATCAAATCTCTGTAAGTCCGTGTCTAGCAATAGGATTGAAATCGGTGAAAATCAGGATCAAATTTGGCCAAAAACGACGAAAAACAGAGGCTGGAACGAAGAACATAGCGGCTGGAATCGAAGAAAAAAAATTCGGAAAATCGCGAGGGTTGAGGTCAGCGAAACGTGCGGCTGACGTCAACATGACGTCATGAGGCGTGATCCAGCATCCTAAGAGGCGCGGTCCAGGCGGACGGTCTGGTTCTTTGGCGGTTCAGACATTCGCGCGCGGTTCGTTTGCTTCCAGCCGGTTCGTTGACTGGGCGGGTTTTAATGTTGGTTCAGCGTTTTTCGGACCAGTTTGGCTTTTTTTTTACACGGTTCAGGCGTTGTTTGGCTGGTTCGAGCGATTCTAGTCTGGTTTCTAAGTGACTGAAGGCTTTTAGGATAGAATTAATTTTGTAAAATTAATGTAATTTTATGCTTTAATTTTATCCAAGGGGCCAATTAACCGATTCATATGTTGTTTTATATGCTTTATGGATGTCATATAATTTATAATCTCACCTTAGGTTATAAAGCATGCACATGCATTATATATATATATTATAATTAGGTATAATGTATGGATGGAAATGCATCGATTATTTTCATGAGTGATTTAATGTATGTGAGGTATATTAAATACATGAAAATGGATAAGCATGATGCATGCAATTACTTAGTTAAATATTATAGTTATATTTAAAACGTTGTTTGCAGCATGCTTGTATGATTTTCTTGGTTGGCAATAATATAATAGTTATAATTATTAACAAGAAAATCAAAGTTGCATTGAGCATGACACATCCATAGATTAATATAATTGTTATATTAATTTCATGTAATGAAAATCAATTTATAGTTTAATTAATTAACTTGAATATGATTGTTAATTGCTTTAAACTCTAGTATGCATGATTATAGGACTAATCATTAAAATTTGAATAGTTTAAAATTAATTATTTGAAACCATCAATCTATAATCAAGAGATGCATGCACACATAGGACCATAGGTTAAATTTATTAATTTTAATGAGTTAAAATTAATTAGACCTAAGGTCATATTCTAATAGGATTAGAATTAAATCTTACTTAGTTTTAAAATAGTTTTAATCAACTAAGTAGGACAAACATTACTATGATCATAAGGGAACTCTACTGGTGATGTTCTGTCTAAAGCTGGGGTATTTAAGTTGATGGTTTACGGAACACCTCCTACCTGGGAACTGACTCGGAACACCGGAGTTGAATTAATCATAGTTTAATGTTAGCTTATATGGTCACTAGGTTAATTAAATATGTTTAATTTACCTAAAAGCTAGATTAAAGATCTTATTATAATAGTTATAATAGGATTAGACTTAGATAGATTGACTTAGTCAGATTTATCTAAGTTTAATAAACCCTAAAATGAACGGTAGGTCACTATAGTGGGAGAAAAATTACAAAACTAGATTTACATCAAGTTTTGCTCCTACGACCCTATATTCGCAACGTGAGATCCATGCTCGACTTCATGTCGCTTTAAGCGCGGCCTCCCTTCGGAAAAGTGTTTGCATGGGTCAATAACAAGGTGAATGGAGAAAGTGTCCATAGTAAGTGGGAGCGGAACACGTGCCAACGTATCCCTCGGTCTCCACCCCTAGGTCACAACATGAAGAGTCCTATGATCCACCTGTGTGTTGCCCTAGAGCAACCACCCCTTTGGAGGGCCTGATCAAAGGATTCGGAGCACCGTGAACTCCTGAAAAGGATATGGTCACTTAGGCTAATTACCAACAGTTGTCTTTCCTCACGGTAGCCTACTGGTACGTGCCTTTGGGATTTGAAAGTGAGAGGGTAACACTTACGGGGATAAGTTAAATTTGTTAACAAGCCCTTGGCTGAACAACGGTGGTTAAAGTCTATAGAAATATGAGTTATTCTGGAATTAAAGTTGATTGAGATGAGTCTCATTTTAGAGGAGGAGTAGCTGATCACCATTTGGTGGCTGTTCCTCTAAACCTCTAAAGCATCGTTGCAATTCACAATCAATGATTTATTAGGGTTCTTTGATTGCTTGTTTGCAAAATTGATTGGATGTATGCAATTGATTGTATTGCTTGTGTGATGGGTTAAGGCAAAGATAACTAATACGTAAATGTTTGTTCTTCAGCAATGTCTTCCTCAATTATCACACTGCTTAAAAACGACAAATTTACGGGCGAAAATTATTCATCGTGGTTATCGACATTAAATATGATTTTAATTGTTGACGATTTGAGGTTTGTCTTACTGGATGAATGTCCTTCAGTTCCCGCTCACAACGCATCTCAGGCAACTAGAGACGCGTATGACTGTTGGGTGAAGGCTAACGATAAAGCCCGAGCATATATCTTGGCGAGTTTGTCTGACGTACTTGCCAAGAAATGCGAACCCCTTGAAACTGTCGGAGAGATAATGGGATCTCTCAGGGAAATGTTTGGATAACCATCCTATCAGCTCCAAAATGAGGCTCTCAAGTATGTCTACAACGTCCGCATGGAAGAGGACACTTCTGTTCCAGATCATGTCCTAGATATGATGTTCCAATTCAATGTGGCGGAGGCAAATGGAGCGGTCATCTGCTGGAATAGTTAGGTTACATTCATTCTGGAATCTCTTCCAAAGAGTTTTCTGCAATTCAGAACGAATGTCATGTTGAATAAGATTGAATTCAACCTGACTACCCTTCTTAACGAACTATAGACTTATCAATCTCTTATGAAGAATAAGGGATTGGTCGAAGGAGAGGCGAATGTCGTCCATTCCAAGAAAAATTTCCTCAAAGGTTCATCCTTGGGTTCTAAGCTTGTTGCTCAAGCTTCTTCCTCTAAAAAGATACAGAAGAAGAAGAAGGGAAATAAGGGAAATGCACCTGCTGCTCCTCAGGGAAAGGGCAAGGCCAAGGTGGTAGCCGACAATAGGAAATGCTTCCATTGCAACGTTGATGGGCATTGGAAAAGGTACTGCCTCAAATGCCTTGCTGAGAAGAAGAAAGAAAAAGAAGGTAAATTTGATTTACTTGTTTTACAAACATGCCTTGTAGAGCATAATCAGTTTGCCTGGATATTAGATTTGGGAGCAACTAATCATGTTTGTTCTTCTTTTCAGAGAAATGATTCTTTCCAGCAACTTGAGGAAGGTGAGATGACGCTCAGGGTCGGAACGGGAGACGTCATTTCAGCCAATGTAGTGGGAGCGGTCAAGTTGTTTTTCAGAAATAAATATTTGTTTTTAGAAAACTTGTATATTGTTCCTAAGATCAAAAGGAACCTTGTTTCTATTTCCTGCTTATTAGAACAATCTTATTCTGTTTCTTTTGAATTTAATGAAGCGTTCATTTTTTGAAATGGAGTACTTATTTGTTCTGCTAAGTTAGAAAACAACTTGTATGTCTTAAGACCAACCGACACTAAAGCACTTTTAATTCATGAGATGTTTAAAACTGCTGAAACTCAAAGTAAAAGGAAAAAGAATTTCTCCAAAAAGTAACAACACATACCTTTGGCATTTACATCTTGGTCATATTAACATTGATCGGATCGGTCGTTTTGTAAAGAATGGACTTCTAACTGAGTTGGAAGATGATTCATTGTCACCTTGTGAATCATGTTTCGAAGGTAAAATGACTAAGAGACCTTTTACTGGAAAGGGTTATCGAGCCAAAGAACCTTTAGAGTTGATGCATTCGGATCTTTGTGGTCCAATGAATGTAAAGGCTCGAGGAGGTTATGAATATTTCATCTCTTTCATAGATGATTATTCAAGATATGGTTACTTGTATTTAATGGGTCAAAAGACTGAAGCTCTTGAAAAGTTTAAAGAGTTTAAGGCTGAAGTTGAAAACCTATTAGGTAAAACAATCAAAACACTTCGTTCAAACCGATGTGGAGAGTATATGGATCTGAGATTCCAAAATTATTTGATAGAACATGGAATCCAATCCCAACTCTCAAAACCTGGTACACCTCAACAAAATGGTGTACCAGAAAGGAGAAATAGAACATTGTTAGATATGGTTCGTTCTATGATGAGCTATGCTCAATTGCCTAACTCGTTTTGGAGGTATGCAGTAGAGACTGCAGTACATATTTTGAACGACATTCCCTCGAAAAGCATTTCTGAAACACCTTATGAGTTATGGAAGGGGTGTAAACCTAGTTTGCGTTACTTCCGTATATGGGGTTGTCCAGCACATGTGCTAGTGACAAATCCTAAGAAAATGGAACCTCATTCGAAATTGTGCCAATTTGTTGGTTACCCTAAAGAAACAAGAGGTGGTCTTTTCTACGACCCACAAGAAAATAAGGTCTTTGTATCAACAAATGTCATTTTTTTTGGAGGAAGACCATATGAGAAATCACAAACCACGAAGTAAGTTAGTATTCGGAGAAGCTACAGAAGAATTAACAAGAGTTGTTGATGAGGCAGGTCCTTCCACAAGAGTTGATGAAGGAGCCAGCTCTTCTGGTCGACCTCGTCCTCCTCACATAGTGAGAGAGCCTCGACACAGTGGGAGAGTTGTACTACAACTTGACCGTTACTTGGGTTTGACTGAATATTAATAAAATGACGTTTCATGTATTATTCATTTATTATTGTTTGTATTGAGTATATCTTGCCTAAATAACCCTAATCCAATAAACTGAACATCCCAGACTGTTAGCATGAGACTTGAACTAGTATGTGGGGACACATACGGGAATCGATGTTCAAGTTATAGCCTAAAGGGTTTATAGTATAGGAATGAGGCTGGGTACCTTATCCTGGTGACACTATGGATACGACCCACTTTGTATTTTGATACAAACACAATGATCCAGGGACATGCGAGTGAAGGTATCCCGTGCAATGAGTTTGCATAAGACAGACCGCGAAATAGTTAACCACTAGCTGTAACATCGTTGACTAGTTAGATTTCTATTTCACTAGGATGACCTAGGCAATTTAGTCTCAATCCCGAGTGTGTTATGGACTCTTGTTCATGAGAGATTGTTCTTTGATTTGTATGGGTGAGAGTGACCTGCACGCTGACTCAATATTTCTACCATTTTGTCCACAAGACCGAGTGGAGAGCTGGGAACATAACCACACAAGATGGAATTCACTCATTTTCGTCATTAGGGTAAGTAGAGGCGTGTTCCCTTAAGTGGTGTCTTCGGGTCTTGAATAAAGGGTATTGCCCTTTCTATGGCACGAGAGGGACTTCTGTTTGTAGGTTGGACTTCAAATAGGTTGTTCTTTAGAGGATCACTGGGGACTTAAGGACGTAGATGTAACCCAGGGGTAAAACGGTAATTTGACCTAGCTGGGGTTACGAACACACGAAGGACTGACGCTGTTATTGGTCAATATCCGTGGACATAGAAATATATCTACAGTGAAAAGAGTGCAACTGTGGTTCCATAGTGGAGTGAACCACAGTTAACGAATATTGATTAACTTGGTTAATGAGTTTAGCCAATTAATCTCATATCATTGGAGCTTCTGATCTATAGGTCCATCAGGTCCCACTGGTAGCTCGTATAAGGTATTGAGGTGAATTTACTAAGGAAATTTAATATGAATTGGATTCATATTAAAACTATAGGTTAAAATTAATGCGTATTTGATGCACATTAATACTATAGTTTAAATGAGAGAAAAATAATTGAATATGTGATATTCAATTTTATGATTAATTAATTTTATAATTAATTAATTAAAAGTTTTAATTTAGTTTAATTAAATGACATTAAAATTATAGGGTATTAGAGGGAAATTCATTTAAATAATTATTTAAATGAATAATCTAATTAAATATGATTTAAATTAGATTATATTAATCAAATAATTAATTAGTTTAAAATTGATTTTGATTTTAACTAAAATTGATTTTAATTTTAATTAAAATTAAAATATCAGGTAACTAGCCTAATCAATTACCTGATCGTGCGTTCAGTTCCTGAATGCTCTCCCTCTCCCTATCGATAAGCAAGCAGTTTGTTGGTCACTCTCTTGCTCTCTCATTCGCGTGTGGCTTCAAAGAAAATTCCCAGAGAATTTTTCCTTCCTCTCCTTAGTAAGGCTCTCTCCCACAAGAAACCTTAACAAGTATCCTAAAGAGAATATAGGTTGCTCCTACGTGGTGGTGTTCGTGAAATTTCCAGCAAAGAAATCTCCTCTTGGGCTGTTGTTTTTTCAGGACAAAAGCAAAGGAATTTGGCAAAATCGATCGAGATCTACAACACAAGTAAGTTTTCCTTTATCCTCTGATATCTAAGGTTTTTAATCATCAAATTAACATGTTTTACAACCTAAATTTACAACTTTTAATATGGATTTAGTTGCTGTAAGTTTTGCCTCTATATTGGTATTTAATACGTTTTTAAAAACAGTGTTTGGTTTTGTAAATTATTCCGCTGCAGAAGGCCTTTTATCCCTTCAGATACGAGACCTCGTATGGTGTTTGTAGTATGGTGTTGTTGTTGAAAATGTTATAGAAGTGTTATTCTTGTTCTAGCAGGTGTTTGAAACATTTTAGGTTAGTCCAATGTATGTCGTTATGCTGTCGAAATTTTCGGAGCACTCGGTTAGTTCGTCATGAGTTAGTAATGTCGCTAGGTTAGTAGTTTATAAAAAACCTGGAGCGTTACACAATATGTTATGTGTTACACAATATGTTATGTGGTACCTTCATTTTACAACATATAGACATGTGAGAAATATACATTAAGTGCTAGGCTTCAGTTGAGATGTTAGAAGTCCACTTTCACAAAGTTGAATGATGATTTGTTTTTCTAGCAATTATGGAGTAAATCTATTTTAAGGAATGTGTGTATGGATATGGTATTTTTTTTAACTGTCCTTTTGTTTTTGTTGTTATTTGACAATTGGTATATTGTGTTTATATTTTAAATGTTTGTACATAATTTGAAAATTTTTATTTCATTTCCATATAATTTCATTTTTCAGAATACATTTAACATGCTATGAGATTATATTATTCCTTATATTCCTAGTTGCCATCTCTATATCTGGTTTACTTGTAAGTTTTGTCAATTTATTATTTATTAAATTAAAGTATAATACATAATTAAAATGTTGTTTTTAGTCTAGGATAAAATAAAATATCATTGATAAGCGCCAAATATGTTAGGTTTACAAAATTATAGGTCCTTCTAGAATCCTTGTAAATGGACACAAATAAGACTAACTTACCGAATGATTCCAACCAAGAGCTTAGTTAGAAGATGAATAACTCTTAGATCAAACTTAGAATCTATGATGGTCACTCTTAGATCCTAAGACGACTCACTCCAGAATTAGATTGATCAAAACTAATCCAATGAATCGATTGAACATCAAACCTAAAACAAGATTTGAAAGAAAAAACAACACCAAAGGGTTGAATAAGCACAAGCTTTTAATTGATAATCTGTCTTTTCAAGAGCATTACAAGCCATTTTAAAGGCCAAATGGTTGTTCACAATATCAAAGACACAAAAGTCTTCAAAAGTCATTAAATGCAAAATTAAGAAAATAAGACTTAGGAACTTAAAACTTGATTGCACGTCGAACGAGCAGTCATAACTCAAAACTAAAAAGATAGAATTGCTTTCTTTAAATTGTCTTAAATATCTACTATGGGAGACGCTCAACATCATTGTTTTCTTTAAATTGTCTTAAATATCTACTATGGGAGACGCTCAACATCATGACCACGTTTGACAAGGTTTGACATCACGAAATCCCAAGAGATGCAAGCTGGACAACCACCTCTTCACAAATTTTGCACACTTTTTTCGTCTCTGTGCCATCTTCCAAATTACACAACTTTTCACATACCATCTTGACTCCATTCTCTTCTTGACTTGCTGAACTAACATTACACAAAAATTTGGGTTCAAAATTCTTGCCCTCTTGTTGTGCATTTGCTAGCCTTTGAACATGTAATGTGAAAGCTTATTGTATCTTCTTTGTTTTACTCCTTGTGATTGGTCCTTCAGGTACATGCAATGGATTATTGATTGATTCCACATCAATCATTTTATAGTTTGCAAAATTATTTTTTTATAATAATAATAATGACATAATCTATAATTTTAAATTGAGATATTAAAGAAAAAATGAATTATGGTAAAACCTTTTGCATTCTAACTTTTCAAATTCCATGTGGTTGTTATTATTGATGATTAATATCAATAATTAAATCATTTTAAATTATACTATTAATATTAATTATAATTAAAGAAAAAATGAATTAATGGTAAAACCTTTTGCATTCTAACTTTTCATGTCCTATATGGTTGTTATTGTTGATAATTAATATCAATAATTGATGGTTATAAATTATAATTATTAAAATTAGTTTTCTTAATTGAAAAAAAAAATTATTTTTTTTTATAAAAATAATGACAATATCTATAATTTTAAATTGAGATATTAAAAATTATTTTTTAATTGAAAAATTAATTTAGATAAACAAAAATTTAAATACAATCATAATAAGTTTATAAACGGTGGTAATATGAAAATTTTTTCTTCAATATTATAAATGAATGATTAATTACTTAGGTCATGTTTGATAACCCATTTAGGCTCCGTTTGATAATCATTTCGTTTTTTTGTTTTTAGTTTTTGAAAATTAAGCTTATACACACTTACTTTCACTTATACGTTTCTTTATTTTTTTCTTCTTCCTTGTTTTCAAAAACCAAGTCCAATTTTGAAAACAAAAAAAAAAATAGTTTTCAAAAACTTGTTTTTGATTTTATAATTTGGCTAGGAATTCAAATGAATCCTTAACAAGGATGAAAGTCATGGTAGAGAATTTAGGGAAAAACAAACATAATTTTCAAAAACCAAATGGTTATCAAACGGGCCATTAGTTTTTTGTTTTTAGGTTTCGAGAGGGCTAACTCTCTCCTAAGTCCCACTATGAGACAATACCAAAATTCTCCACACCTCTAAGGCTCCTTTTCTTTCCCTAATTACTATTATACCCTTACTTATCTTCTATTACTATTTCCCATATATATCATACTAGTACCATTATATTGTATGTGTGTATGAGCTTAATTTTCAAAAACCAAAAACCAAAAACCAGGGCCCCGTTTGATAACCATTTGATTTTTTGTTTTTGGTTTTTGAAAATTATGCTTGTTTTCTCCTAAATTCCCTACCATGACTTTCATCCTAGTTAAAGTTGCATTTGAATTTCTAGCCAAAATTTAAAAACAAAAACAAGTTTTTGAAAACTACTTTTTTTTGTTTCCAAAATTGGACTTGGTTTTTGAAAACAATGTAGAAGATTGATACTAAAACCAAGAAACTTATAGGTGGAAGTATATATGTATAAACTTAATTTTTAAAAACCAAAAACCAAAAACCAAATGGTTATCAAACTGGGCCTTAAGTTTTGCATTAATTCTAATTTTAATTAAAGCTAACGAAACCTAAAATAAAAACAATAATATGTAATTTATTACTATACAAAATATATTTTTATTAGAAATTTGAAAATTATAAGAACATATAAGGTTGATAAATGAAAAGAATGTAAAATGATAGGATATGAAAAAGTTTTACCTTTATTTACGGAAAAAAGTACCAATGATAATTCAATAATTACTATAATTAATTAATACAAATTATATATTATATTAATTGTTAATTGAACGTGATTCATATTTGATGTCTAGAAGTCATTTAAATGAGGATAAATAAATTGTCTAACATAAAATAAAATTTTCATTTTTTTTTTGAGGAAAAAAATAAAATTTTCATTTGCGATATATAAAAAAACTAATTTTATCACATACTTCTTTTTAATGAATATAATAAAAATTATTTATTTATTTTTTAATAAATAAATAAATGACATAAAACGTGCTAGGTGAGACCGTAGTATAATTTTTTTTTATTTGAGAAAACTGAAATTTCATTAGAAACAACTATCTCCTCGAAGGGATACAAACAAATGTAACTCAGTACAAACTATCTCAGATAACCAATTAAGAAAGGTCGATAACCAAAGCATCGATCCATCACAAAGATTCTGATGAGCCAGTGTATGAGCCAAGACGTTATAACTTCGACTAACATATTCAATCACTATAGATTGAAAACATTTCATCATGCTCTCAATAACCCAAATAATAGAAGAGACGTCAATGCAAACTGATGTTTCCTTCCTCAACATCATCACCAATGAAAGCAAATCCGAGAAAATAAGGGATATCCTAAGAAATGGCAAAAAATTACAGGTATTTCTGAAAAATGGCCAAACTGTATTTTTTAATGAAAAATGGCCAAATCGATTTTCTAACCTATTTTTGTGGGATTGGAACTCCCATTTTTACCCTTGAGTCATTCCCCACGTTTCTCCCCCTATATTTATGCAGCCTTATCTGATGATATTTAAAAAAAAAAAAATGAAAATCTGTAACCTCCAATTCCATGAATCAAGGAATGATAGTTACAGAATCAATCATTTTGTCTTCCCAAAATATACATTTTTTGGCTTTGGTTTTTCAGAATTTACAACACCAATTCTCTCTCTTCATTTTCTTATTAAAATGGTGGGTCCTAGCTTCGGTCAAATTGTCCTATTTGTGAAAAAATGGTTTATATCTATATAAACCAAAAAGTTAGAAGAGAATTGAAGCATGCATACCCTTGAATGTCGACACAACCTCTTCAAACTCCTGAATGTTCTCTCGAATGTCTGCGTAAATACAGTGTAAATCTGTCGAGTGTCTGTGTAAATACAGTGTAAATCTGTCAAGGGGTTTGAGAATCGGGTTGAGGGTTTTGGTTTCGTCCGGGGTTTGCTAGAAGGAACGAGGAATGTTGGAGAAGAATCAGTTTTGGTCTTTCCCGAAGGAACGAAGAATCGAGAAGCTGAAAGGGTTTCCTTCGAAGAACGGTACGTTTTTTTTTTTTTTTTTTTTTTTTTTTTGAAATGGGGGTTTCAAAGAGAGAATATGAAGAGTTTTTGGTCAATTGCTTTTATTTTCTCATTTACCGTGATATTAATGGGATTGATGAGCCTTTTTATTTTCTCTTTTTGAAATTGGATCCTTTTGAAATTGTTTATGTTTGATATGATGTTTTAGGTGCAACACTTAATGATGTCTACCAAATGTTATCACTGGCATTTTATTCTTGAGCTGATGTTTTAGATGCATGAAGTTGTTCTTCATTTTTTATTTAATCCTAGTTGCAACAGATAAGTTATTAGTTGTTCTTGATTTTTTATTGAATCCAATATATTGTGGTTAAATTTTGAGTTCTTCTGTTTTTTCTCTCTTATTTGAACTTAGATTTCTTGTTTTAAATTTAAGTTACCAGATTTATTTGTTTAATTTGAAATTATGTTATTGATTTGGTGGTTGAATCGTAAGAATCCTAGATTTTCTCCCTGATTTACAGTTTATTTTTTTGTTTAATTTGAAATTCATTTGGTTGTTGAATTAATCAGTAAGAATCATAGTTTTTCTCCCTAGTTTACCGTGTGAATTTAAATTTCTTTGTTTTAAATTTAAGTTCTCGATTTATTTGTTTAATTTGAAATTCCTAGATTTTCTCCCTGGTTTTATACTGTATTTTCGGTTTAATTTATTTATGAATGTTGGGTATTTTCGTCCACTTTGTTGCCAAAAGAATTTACTAAAATTAGCTTTTGGTCATTTCTGAAAACACGAATGACCATTTTTCAAAACAGCTATTTTAAAATGACCATTTGTCTGGTTGCCTCAAATTTTAATCTTTCTGAGATTCATTCGATCAGCCAAACGAAGTCCAAGTGCATCGAACATGAACCAGAGGAATGGGCTTATTAAATCCAAGCCCCAATACAGAAAAGTTGAAGGCAGCATTATTTCAAAAAAAAAAAAAAAAAAAATTAGCAATTTCTCCGATTTTTCTTTCTCCTTCTTCCGTTTCTTTTTTTTTTTCCCTCTCCATTACTTTTCATCCCTTCATTTCTTCCCCTGCTGGTTCTTAGGGCTTTGATTTCAGTTTTCTCCTCCTCTCAAGCACACAAAAGGTATTATCTCTTCAATTATTTTTCGATTTTGCACTCTACTTCTCTTTGATTTTGGCTCTGTGTTCTGTTTCGCTGGTTGATTTGGCTCTCTTTGCTGCATTATTCAGCTGTAAGTTCTCTTTGGTTATGTCTTGTGTACATTCTCTTTGATTTTTGGTCTGTGTCCTGTTTCGCTGGTGGATTTAAGTGGGAATTTCGGAAGAGACAAATAAATGGTTCGTGATTTGTAATAAGGACAAGGAATGGAAAAGGATCCGTTCGTATGGGAGAAGGAGAAACGGCGATTGGTGAGCCAAATTGTAGTTAAAGGAGGGTTTGGGATGCAGGTGGTGAAGATGACGAAGATGTTGATGGAGAAGAAGAGATTGGGGATTTTGAAAGAGGTGTTGAGCGAATTCAAGCAGATTTATGATGAGCTTTGTGGAACTTAAGTGGTTTTGATTTCTTCGAACAGGAAGATTGAGGAAGAGGAGTTGCTTGGGATTGTGAAGAATGTGCAGAGGATGAGTGGAGCTGTGTAAGTGAAGGTCAGAAGCTTCATTCGTGGCGGGTTCATGGTGTAGATAAATCTCGCTGGCTATGAAGATTGTAATTCATGAATGATTGCAGAAAGCTTTCAGAACAACGTTGTTTTGTTGTTGTGTTGTTGAAACTCGAAACCTCCATGTCCAATGAAAGTTCTGGCATAATAATGACTTTCACACTATAGAGAACAAAAGTATCCAATGCCAATTCAATTATCATTTTGATTAGTTCTTGAGACATGAGTTTAAGTTTCAATTCAGTTTAAGTTTCAAAAGGCCGAATATTTGAATCCTCATACCCAACATGTTATGAAATTAAAAAGGAATTGCTATCTATAATCTTTAAATTTTCATTATAGTCTCTTGGTAAAATCTTAGTATTTAAGTTAAATCTAGTTTGTTCTGTTCGCTCATTTAGTCCAGTAAGCCCTTCCGGATGTAAAGTTTTAACCAAGTTTTTATGTGTGATGAGGAAAACTGTTGATTCTGCTGGTAAGTTACTGCAATTTCGGTATGATAGTGTTGATTTTTTCTCTTGTGTTGAGAGGGACTAACGGATTCAGTTTCCATTTGGGTTGGAAGGATCAACTTCTTTTTTTGTGTTAGATCTATGTAGTTTCTTTAAGCTTGACAGGTTGTTATTCTGCTAGAATTTCCTTTTCTTATGTTTAAAGCGAGTAGGTTTCTACTTAAGATGAGAATAAAGAGTCTGATTGAGTTTTGCTTGTTTTAATCAATACTTCATAGTAGATTCTTTTCTGTAGACCTAGCAAGTCTTATTAGTAATAATAATATTCAACTTAGGTTTGAGAAACTTTGTTTAAATTTCTCCACTTGAGTGTACAAGTAAATAAACGTCCTATAGAAACTTCCACTTGAAGCACATCCAATGCTTCTTGTTTTTAGTCTTATTGTCTTACTAAATAATCTTCTTGTCTTCTTAATTCTTATATGACATTGTAGATGTCACAAAAATCATCGGAAAAGTATTGTGTTGATGAGGTTGTTGAAACTGATAGATTGAAAAGTGAGGGACCATGGTCGGACAAGAATGAGGCTCTATACGACATTTGAAGGATAGATACAATTTTATTATTGCTTTTAATTTTGTGTTGGGACTTATTTGTATTAGGTAAAGTAAACTTTTGATAATTTCTTTTTATATATTTTAATGCATGTTATATCTTTTTTATATTATATAACTAAATTCTATTTAAACTATAAAAAGGAAAAAAATTTAAAAAAAAATTAAAAAAATTAACAAACAAGTTTCTGTTTATGTTTCTTTTTTTTCCAGGAACAAGAAACAAAAATGGTTATGAAACTATATTCTTGTTTATAGTTTAAGGAAACAGGAAACAAGAAACATGAAACAGGAAACAGGAAATAGGAAACAGAGACATTATCAAACGAGGTCTAAAAGTTAACTTGGCCTCAAAAATCCATATGAAAAACTAAAAGAAATGGGCTCACTGCTCCTCACTGCTCTTCCATAAGCACGTTTCATTTTCAACATTAAATTTACATGTTTATATCTATTTTGAAGTATTAAGTATGTCGATAAATGCACATGCATTAAAAACGTGTATCTCCAACGTTTTCCTATCCTGCTTATTTAGAAACTGATGTGTTGTCGTGTTCATCTTCATCTTCATGTTTGTGTTTGTGTCCATGTTGTGTCTTGTGTTTGTGCTCCTTAGTAACTTTGTAATCCCTTATTCCGGGTTATATTTATTTGGTTCTTTTATTCTCTTAGTGTTTGGGAGTCATTTTAAAATGACTAAAATCACTTTTGTCATGTTCAAAATCATCTTAAGACGTATTTTTAATTATTCAAAATCAATTTCATATTTGATTTTACACTTTTAAACGTGATTTTCATGTCATCAAAATTAATTTTGAATTACTAAAGGCATGTTTAGAGTGATTTTGAACGTGACAAAAGTGAATTTGACCATTTTAAAATCACTCCCAAACATGCACTTAATAAAGTACACATGAGATAGATGCAGCTGTAGATGCAGCTGGTGGTAGGATACGAGCTTTTGATTCAATTTGGTTGCAGTTTGTTGTAATTCTATTTATAATATGGTTCATTTGATTGATAACAGATTAATCAATTGCAGTTAGAAGATGGCAGCAAAATGCATAGTAGGTTCTTTACTTGGAGCAACTGCAGTTGCCTATATTTCAGACCATCTTATTGCTGACAAGAAAATATTTGGAGGTGATTAATGGTCGTCATCATTTGACTTTGTAGTTTCTTCATGTGCTACCATTGCTCTACTGTCTTAGTTTTTTATTTCAAATAAATTTGGTATTCAGGAACAACCCCAAGTACTGTTTCAAACAGCGAGTGGTGGGAAGAAACTGACAAGAAATTCCAAGCATGGCCTCGTACTGCCGGTCCACCTGTGGTCATGAACCCCATCAGTCGCCAGAATTTCATCGTCAAAACCCACTCTGTAGCGTAAATGTTATTTTGGTTCTCAATTCAATTTATACATTTTTTATTGAGTCATTAGGCTAATCTGCCTTCATGTTTTGAGTGGGGAAAGCAATTTTTGTTGTTTTGATTGTCATTCTTATTTCCTTTTTAAGTTGCATCATTGGTTTCTTATGTTGATGGTATCAGGATGGTGAATCTAAATAAATGCAGTGAAAAACAAAGTCTCCCCTCATTTCTTCTTTTGACCATTGATTTGGTTAGATTACAAATCTAGTTTTTATGGTTTGGAGAAAGTTAGAATTTACTTTCTAGTCATAAATAGTCCCTCTATTAAAAGTCACTGACGAGTTCATAGCAGGTAGAAGCCACTAATTACTTGGTAGGATAGATAACTACCACATACTCAATCCATTAGGTCCATCTTTTGCAGATATCACAATTGATTGGTTAACTCCTACCAGGGGATCAACTTTCTATAATAGATGGCTGGCTTGAGAAATTTACTCTTACTCCTTTGGCTTGGATTTTTTGAAAATGAATATTCTGTTTTTGTTTTAAATGTTGTTTTGGTGTGTGAACGTTCCTGCTTATTTCATTATAATATAGACTTCCAATTATTCTAATTATTACATCAACTGTTAAATATTCTATTATATATATATTTTTTTTTTTATTTGGATGCAAAACAATCTTAATCATGGTCAGTTGGTTTTTTATTAATCATTTTGAAAAAAGAAACTCTACTTATCATATGGCTTCAAATTCTTATTTATGTAGACATATATTCATTAGGTAAACAAAAGACATACCCACTATTGATTTTATCAAAATAATAATAATAACAATAATGGGGTGGGCTAAGCTAACACGATCATTTAGACAATTTTAATTTAATATTAAAATAAAATGTTTGAAGCTTAATATAAAATAAGCATGGAAAGTTTTGTAATTGAAATGGGATCTAAACATTTAGTCCCGTTTGATGACCATTTGGTTTTTGAAAGTTATGCTTGTTTTTTCTCAATTTCCTACCATGATTTTCATATTTGTCAAAGACACATTTGAATTTCTAATCAAATTCCAAAAACAAAACAAGTTTTTGAAAACTACTTTTTGATTTTTAAAAACATGGAAAGATAGTATTAGAAAAACAAAGAAACTTATAGATGGAAGAGGGGTTTATAAGCATAATTTTCAAAAACAAAATGGTTATTAAACAGGATCTATCTAAAAAAAAAGAAGGTGATCTAAAAAGTTGACTTTCGCTATAGATTTGAATTTATTCATCTTGTGATCTTTATGGTATTCTAACATCATAAAATGGTCCCAAGTTTGTAAAGAATTATGTGTTGTACATTCCTTTTGAACTTTACTTTCATTTCTCAAATAAATCTCTCAATCTCATTAGAGCAACTCACAGCTATCTGTATTCAACTCAAAGAAGATTACATCATTAACCATTGTAATATACTTTCTTTTGCCACAAATCTGGTTGGTTGATGATCAGAAAACAACAACCAGACTGTACCATTATGTATGGACATTCATTTCCACCTTCACTAAAACAATTCCTTTAGCAAAGGACTCAAATTCAATATCCATATCCAACGTGGTCGTTTGCATCTAGCACGGCATTCCTCGAAAAAATTCACAACATCGATAACTCGGGGAACTCGGGAGCCACATCAATTTTGTTTGATCTCCAGAAGCATTTCCACCACCTTCTTCATTTTTGGCCTTTTGGCTGGTATGCTGTCAGTGCAGAGCAATGCAATCTTCAGAGCTGCAAGCATCTCCTTCCTCCAGCCGAACGACACCGTGCTCAGTCGAGAATCGAGTATCTGTTCAGGTGTTTCACCCCTCGAGGGAGCACTATGCACCCACTTCACCAAGTCCACTCCTTCACCAAACTCCTCATCAACTGGCAGTCTGGTAGTGAGGATCTCAAGCAAGATCACACCGTAGCTATAAACATTTCCCGGGGCCGTAACTTGCATCGTGTACGCATATTCTGAACCGAACAACAAACAGTTAGAACTTAGAATCCATCAAAAAATGAACTCATCAAGGAAGCTAAAACTTGAAGCATTTCAGTTCTAAATGGAGCTCTTCAAGTAAGTTACCTGGTGGAATATAGCCAAATGAACCAGCAACTGCACTAATACTTGCAGTTCCTCTTGATGGATCTAGAAGTTTTGAGATCTCAACCTCTCCAACCAAAGGTTTGAAGTTGGCATCCAAAAGAACATTAGATGATGAAATATCAAGATGGATTATGGCCACATGATGAAGGAAAGCTAGCCCTTCTGCTGCTCCAATGGCAATTGAAAATCTTGTGGGCCAATCAGGTTCATATTCAGGTTGTTTTGTGGACTCATGAAGAAGCTGAGCCAATGTTCCATTGGGTAAGTAATGATGAAGCAACAGAGCTACATCTTCATATATTACATATCCAATGAGTTGCAAAAGATTAGCATGGTTCAGTTTGCCAAGCCTTTCAAGCTCTCTGATCATCTTGCTTTGATGATGAATGATTGTCTTATCCATGGATTTTAGTCTCTTAACTGATACGATCATACCCGAAGGCATAACCGCCTTGTAAACGGTACTGAAAGTGCCAAAGATGAGCTTGTTTGAATCCTTCAATGTTGCTTTGACGACCGCATCGAGATCTATTTCCTGTCGGAGATTATCGTCGAAGACATTCCCTGCTATTATCGTTGGTTGATCGTTGATAGTTGCATCATCAGCAGTGCCCGTAGATTTTGCTGCCTTTTCCTGCTTTTCTTTCATCACAAACAGCAGAACAACGATAGTAACCGATACAAAAACTGCTAGCCCGGAACCGATGACAGCCAGTATGATCTTGTATGAGACCTTGTGATGGTAATCTTGATTGTATGAACCAATTGAATTTTTACACGAAATGCTTAGCGGCGCCCCGCAAAGGCCATCGTTCCCCAGAAAACTGGAATTTGCACTTTTCTGGAATGGAACAAAAAATGGAATTGAACCAGTAAACAGATTATTTGAAAAATTCACCTCTATCAAGCTTAACATGCCCTTGAGTTCGGAAGGGATATCGCCCGAGAGATGATTGTTCGATAAATCTAAAGAAACCAGTTTATCAAGTTTCCCCAACTCAGGAGGCACTGGTCCATTTAGATGGTTGAAGCTCAAGTTCAAAGCTATCTGTAAGTTCTTAATACGACCGATCTCGGACGGGATGCTTCCAGTTAAATAGTTACTTCCGAGTCGCAGGTCAAGAAGCTTTGTACATTTTCCAATCTCATTAGGTATCTCTCCTTTTATTGAATTCTGTTCCAAAAGCAAGTACTGCAATCTTGATATATTGCAGATATCAAAAGGAATAGTACCATTAAATCTATTGCTGCTTAAATCAAGCTTGTTGAGATTCTTGCATTCGAGCATCGATCTCGGGATATCACCATACAGGCTGTTACCAGAAAGAATAAGTTCCTGGAGGTTCATCAGCTCTCCAAGCTCGGGAGGAATCGTCCCGGTGAATCCATTGGAGGCTAGATTCAGCAAAGTAAGATTAGAACACTGCGAAATCTGAGGAGCTATATCGCCCGAAAGGTGATTGTTATCAACTTCAAAGTAAGCAAGGCTACTAACATTTCCAATGGCTGGAGGAATCACACCAACAAGCTCATTGTTCCCAATTCGAATGCTGGTAAGGCTTTTGCAGTTTCCAATCTCTTCAGGGAGATTGCCATTCAATCTGTTTTGTGTCAGAACCAAGATCTCCAGCTTCCCCGTAGCGAAAATGCTTCGGGGAATCGGGCCTTCAAGCTTGTTGGTATGCAGATTCAACACTCGGAGGTCTGAAACCGAGCCGAGATTATCAGGAATTACACCACCAAAGTCATTCTCATAGGCTGTAAAAACTCTGAGATGAGTCAAATTTCCAATCCAGCTTGGAATTGAACCATTCAACCTGTTGCTAGAAACTTGAAAATCCTGCAACTTCTCTAAGCCTTGAAGCTCATCTGGAATTTCTCCCCCCAGCTGATTATTAGAAAGGTTCAATGACTTGAGGTTCTTGAGACCACCAAGCTGGGCCGGGATCAAACCATCAAACTTGTTTGCAGACAAATCAAGGAATTCGAGCTCGGATAAGTTTGCGAAGCTCGACGGAATTTCGCCGTGGAAGTCATTGTAGGACAGGTCAAGCCATTTCAAAGCTTTGAGCTCAGAAATCAGAGTTAGATTACCTCTAAGAGAATGACCAGAAAGATCAAGAGTTTCAACCATGGAATGATTCAAACCACAGTGGACACCTTTCCAAGAACAGTAATCTGAGATGTTGGAGCTCCATCCAGGAACTTGAAGCTCCTCTCTAATGGAGGACATGGTGATTTGATCATCAAGCTCAGCTCCCAAAAACTGGGAATTTGAAAGAAACCCAACAAACAAAATGAAGAGATAACAACACAAAAAGGCCATAAGATGAGTGTGATTCACAAAAACCCCTTTTGATTTTGAAGCTGCCAGACCAGATCTTCCTCTCCCTTTTTCCCCACTCTATGAGAAACACATTTCAGGGCAAAAACCCATTATAGACCAAAAGAAACCAAAGCAAACATCAACTTGCAACCAACAAATCATCCCACTTTTCCCACATTACCCACTTCAACAAACAGAGAATTTCTAACAAAACCCATCAAAAGAGGAAAGGGGAAAACTCAATTCAAACCCACAAAAACTCAAAGTGAAAACTCATCAAAACAAAACCAATCTACGAAACAGAGCAGTCCCAAGAACATTCCAGACAAGAAAACATCAAAACCCCCAAAATGTCAGAAAGAAAACCCAAAACCAGAGATTCAACAGAAAATGAGGGAAGAAGGGCTAAAACCCAAAAAGGCAAACAAGCAACAAGCAACAAACAACAAACAGAAAAGGGGTAATCAAGAACAGAGAGAGCATTACAAGAAAACCTGGAGAAGAAGCAATGGAGGAAACATTATTCCCACATGAAATTGATGAAGAGGAAGAAGAAACAAGCGAGAAAGAGAACGAGATTAGAAGAGAGAGGGGTTTCTCTTTCTCATTTCTCAGGGTTTTGGTGGGAAAACAGATTCGTGGGTCTGAAAGAGAAAGGAGAGAGAGAGAGAGAGATTGATGAAAGTGTCACGAGAAATGGAGAGGGAGAGTGAATGAAAGCTGATTTGGTTTGATTTGCTGTGTAAAAGAAAAGGGAAAAAAGAGGAAAAACCACTATCAGTAGTAAGTGTTGCAGAGAGTGGTGGTGTAATGTATGTATCATGGGACAAGATGCTTTATTAGTATATATTATTTCAGTATCCAGGTTCTGTCTTTTGGATTTTCTCAACTAAATTTCCCCTTTTCTTTATAGGGATTTTGGGAATGAATGGTTTTGGTGTAAGACTTGTGTGGTTTGCACAATCTTAAATTATATCCTCACCAAGTTTTCTTCTTGTTCTGTCTTCTTTTATCCCTTTTTTTTCCCCTTTCTTTTCTGGGTTCTAATACTGTAAAAAAATTTTGGTAATCCAAGGATAGATTGGCCCATAAATCATATGTTACTTTTCTTGAAAAAAAAAAATTATAGGATGTTTGATAACTATTTTATTTTTGGTTTTTGGTTTTTGAAAATTAAACTTAAACAAACACTACTTCTAAAGCTTCAATGTTTTTGTTATCTATCTTATTTTTATGTTTTCAAAAATTAATTCAAGTTTTGAAAAAAAAAAATCAATTTTTTTTTTAATTTTTGGAATTTGACTAAGAAGTCAAATGTTCAAACCAT
Source organism: Luffa acutangula (assembly GCA_036850905.1). NCBI lineage: Eukaryota > Viridiplantae > Streptophyta > Magnoliopsida > Cucurbitales > Cucurbitaceae > Luffa > Luffa acutangula. The sequence goes on from CM072087.1 coordinate 40,212,012, forward strand.
GGTAAAGAAATTGAATGAAAACAAGCCTATTTTAAAAAATCAAAGATTATCAAATTGGGTCTTACATATATATATATATATATATATATATATATATATATATATATATATAGGGGGCTTTACACAGATAGCAAAAACCGACAAAAGTATTGCAAAAATAGCAAAAAAATAAAATTATTTGCGGAAATAGCAAAAAATACGTTAAATTACAAAAATACTCTTAATATCTATAAAAATCTATCAGTCCCTATTACTGACAGTCACTAATAGACTTCGATTAATCAGAATCTATCAATAATAAATACTAATAGACTTTGATGATAAGTTTCAATTAATCGAAGTCTATTAGTGATAGACACTGATAGACTTTGATTAATCGAAGTCTATCAGTGTGTATCAATGATAAACTTTGATGATCATAATCCATAAGTTTTTATCGTGTTTAATTCAAGCCTATCAGTGATAGCCGCTGATAGAAACAATTTAATTCAAAGTTATTAGTTCAGTTTAATTCAAGGCTATCAATTTCTATCCATCAGTTTAATTTAAGTCTATCAGTGATAATCACTAATAGAAAACGTTTAATTCAAGGTTATCAGTTTCTGTCACTGATAGAAATCAATTTAATTCAAGACTATTAGTTTCTATCACTTATAGAAACCAATTTAATTGAAGTTTATCAGTTTCTATCAGAAATCAATTTAATTAAAGTCTATTGACTTGTATCACTAATGAAAATTAGTTTAATTCAAATCTATCATTTTCTATCGAGGATAGAAATCAGTTAATTGAAGTCTATCAGTTTCTATCTCGGATAGAAATCAGTTAATTATCAATTAATTGAAGTCTACCAATGATTGTTACGGATAGAAATCAATTTAATTGAAATCTATCAGTAAAATGTTTTGCATTGCAATCATCTCGGTAATTAGAAACTCATTCAAAATTATTATACTACAATCATAAATTGAACAAAAAATTTAAGTCTCTCGTGGTAATTAGAACATAAAATCCAAAAATAACCATTACGAACAAGTGACTCTCAATCAACAATATAATTTTTAAAGCCTACCACACAAGCTCCATGACCACCACCATAAAATTGCTATTCTTGTATTCTTTGTATTTCATCATCTATCAATTATAGTCCTGATAGACTTCGACCCGTGGTAGTCAGTGATAGACTACGATTAACCAGAGCATATTAGTGATATACTTTGATATACCTATACAAACAAACACTCATCAAAATTGCTATTTTTGTATTTTTGGCATTCTTGAATTAAAAACAAGGCCAACAAGAGCGACATAAAGTTGTACTGATAACCACACCCTAATATATGTCAATTACGTTGAGTTAGTTAATAAATCCACTCGAAATTTGAAAAGCTAATATTTATTGGACTTTGCAAATCAACCTAATTGAAAAATATTTTTATTATAATTAATCTATAATTAATTTTCTCACACGCTAAAAAGGATTACAATTCTTTTATAATCACTTCTATAGTTTTCAAAATCAATCTTAAACATAGTTTTTTTATTTAAAAAAAAATCAATCTTAAACATAGCAGGCTCAGGGTTGCATCTGCTAGTGTAAAAAGCGATAGAAGAATCTCAACTGTGTAGGTTATTTGGTAAAACAAATTATTAATTAATCTATTCAGAATCATTTCTCAATTTACTCTATGCAACAACTTATAGATGCAAGTTTTTAGATTTAGTTTTTCTATAAATCCACATTTGGTTGTCAAATTTCAAATTTATCCTTCTTGTACATATTTTCACATATGCTTTCTTTCATATGAATAAAATGGTGTGTTTGATTTAACTTTTCAAGGGTTTAATTTTGAAAAAAATTCTAGTGTTTGGTAACCACCAAAAATGACTTATTAAAAAATGAGATTGATAAATAAATCATTTTGAGAGAAACACTTGAAATCAACTTTTTTAAAAAAGAGTTTTTATTATACAATAACTTGTGTATAAAAATACATATGAGGAAATGCAACCAAACATATGAGTGTTTAAATTCTAAACATTTTTATACAAAAAGTATTTTTTTTTAAAATACATTCTTGAAAAACATTTAAATTAGAATGTATTCCAAACGGACCCGAAATTTAATTGATTCAATTTTTTTAATAATTATTTTCTTAAATTTTTATCAAATATTTTAGATTAATTAAATTAAAATTTAGCAAACATTATTTTGCTTCATTTCAAAGTTGATTTTTTTAAAAAGCAAAATTATCCCAAACTAAGTCTTAGTTGACATATTCCCATTAGTTTGATTGTGCGACTATGTTTGGTACTTTTATAATTGGGAGCATTTATAAGTTGAATTTAGTGTTTTTTGAACCATTCTCAAGACAGTTTTTCTTTTTCTTTTAAATTATAAAGTCTGAATCTAACTTTGTGCTTATTGCTTATTTTATTTTTTAATTTTATTATATTTTAGTTCCTAACTTTTTGTTTTGAGTACATCAACATTTGGGTGTGGGGGATTCGAACCTCTGATCTCATGGTCGATGGTACATGTCAATCACTGCTGAGCTAAGCTCGCTTTGACAACTTTTCAAATATTGTATAAGTCTCTAAACTGTGCATAAAAATGTTTAAATATTTTTCATTAATTAAATAACAAAAATTTATATCCATTTTGAAACTTAGTATTTGACCTACTACATGTAGGGATGTTCATAGGACAATGTAGACGCATGGCTTCCATGCCCCTATTTCATTTCCTGTTCCTACAAAATTCTCCACTAAATTTTATGAAGATCAAGCCAGGACTTCTTAAGAGAATTATTCCATTTAATTGTTTTTAAAAAGTAATTAAATTACATGAATTATTTTGAAAAAAAAAATCAATTAAATAGTTAATTTTTCCATGCAAAATATCCATGGAAAATCCTCAATTAGAGAAAAACTATCTTAAGTATTCATATATATTCAACCATATGATTCAAACTTCAAACCTATCAAATTATTTAAGTTATTAATTTAGCATTAAAACCCATTTCTATGTAAAAAATGAACATCCATGTTTACTTCTATACGGTTCAAATATATGTCGGTACTTTATACGCTGAGGTAAATGAACATAAATAATGTGTATATAAGTTTTTATTAAATAATTAAAGTTAAATACTAAAGTGATGTTAATGCAAAGTTAAACAAAATATTTAAGACTTCCGCAATGCATTGAATTCATTGCTAAATCATTTCGAGTATACCCTTGACCAAGAGGTCAGAAATTCAAATCCCCACTCCAATTTGTTCAATTATAAGTTTAGTTCTTGAACTTTCAAGATTGTGTCAATTTGGTCCATGAACTATCAAATAGATCTTTTAATTTTCTGTCCAATAGATCCCTGAACTTTAAAAATTATCTGGTAGGTCTCTCAACTTTCAATTTTGTATCTAATAAGTCCAAGACCTATTTGACAGTTCTTAAAATTTACAAGCCTATACTAGATACAAAATTTGAGATTTAAGGTTCCAATAGACATAAAATTCAATTTTATATCTATTAAGTTGGTTAACTTTTAAAAATCTTGAATATGTCAAGGACCTATTAGATACAAGATTGAAAGTTTAAGGACTTATTAGACATTTTTAAATTTTAAAGACATATCAAACAAAAATTGAAAGTTAAGGGATTTATTAGATACTTTTTAAAGTTTAGGAACCAAATTGACATAACCCTCAAAGTTGATAGACTAAACTTATAATTTAACATTTTCAATATTATAAACTTGGGAAAATACACTTTTGGTCCCTGAGGTTTGGGTTAGGTTGTTGCACTTTGGTCCCTGAGTTTTAAAACTCAACAAAATTACCCCTGAGGTTTGGATGTCATTAAACTTTTGGTCCCTCCGTCCAATTTTCTATTAAACTCTAACAGTTTGTTGACGTGACACTATTATTTTAATTAAAAAATATATATTTTTTTAATTTTTCTAAATAAAAATATTATTTTTTTATTATTTCATTTCTCTCTCTCCTTTCTTTTCCTTCTTCCTCATAAGTTTTCAAGTCTTTCCCAGATACCACCGCTGGCCACCGCTGCCCGCCGTCGTCAGAGTTTTTTTTTTTTTCTTTTTCTCTTTTTCTTTCTTCTTATTTTCTCTCTCCTTCACCATCTCCTCTCTCACCGTCCCTCTCTTTCCTAGTTGCCACCGCCGAAAATCTCCCAGTTTATAAAACAAAAGTACATGAAGGGGGAAAGGGACGACGACGCGAAATAGGCGGTAACGCAAAACCTCACGAGCGGCGAAACAGACGGCGGTGCGAGCTTTGTTCCAGATCTGAAGAAACCCCCATGAACGAACTGACGGCGGCGCGAGCTTGGTTCCAGATCTGACGAAACCTCCCCCACGAACCTTAGGCGAACGGTGACTAATGACGGCGCAAGCTTTGTTCCAGATCTGACGAAACTTCCCCACGAACCTCAAGTGAACAGTGACTGATGGTGGCGCAAGCTTGGTTCTAGATCTGACGAAAGCCTTTGCGTGAGAGGGACAGTGAGAGAGAAAGGGACGATGAGGGAGAGAAAGAGAGGAACAGTGAGAGAGAATGACATGGTAAGGGAAAGAGAAAGAAAGAAGAAGGAAGAAAAAAAAAACTTCGCCCGTCGGTAGCCGATGACGGTCGACCACTGAAGTTGAAGAAGAAGTTGGAGAAGAATAAGAAGAAAAAGAAGAAGGGGAAGAATGAGAGAGAGTGAGAAAATTTTTAAAAAATAATAATAATATAATAATATTTTTATTATTTTAATATATTTTTATTTAGAAAAATTTTAAAAATAATTTTTTTTATTAAAATAATAGTGCCACATCAGCAAACTATTAGGGTTTAACAGAAAATTGGACGGAGGGACCAAAAGTGTAATAGACTCCAAACCTCAGGTACTAAATTGTGGAGTAACTTAGGAACCAAATTGTTACCTAACCCAAACCTTAGGGACTAAAAGTGTTTTTTCCTTATAAACTTTTATCTTAAAAGGTTTCAAAATATGTGGTAGAAAAATGCATAGGAATTTTTACTCAACTTTTTGATATAGTGTATTTTTGTTGACTAAAAAATTGTAGTATGTTACACTTATTTATTGACATATTAATAAAAAAAATAGAATAAAAAAGTAACACCACATCAAAAAGTTGTAGGAGTGCAAGCGAGTTATATACATGGTTCAATCTTTTAGATCACATCACTTTACATGGTAACAAATTTGAAGTCTTAGATGTCAAAATGAACATAGCTTAGTGGTAACTGGTACCTTTGACCAAGAGATCAGAGGTTCAAATAAAAAAAAAAAGTAAGCTTTAGATATAAATCGTGAAGGGCTAAAATAAAACTTTTGAAAGTTGAGAAATATAATTGAAACCATCCATATAATTCAGGGGTATTTTTAATAATTTAACAAAAAAAAAAGAAAAGATGAAGGGTTCATTTCCGGGTTGTACTAGGTGACTCTTGACGATTAAAGAGGTAAAAATGACAAGAATAGTGGGGTGAGTCTAACAAAGTAAAGGCATGCAATCTACTATTGGGAAATTTGGGGTTTTATAAGTAAAACCAAATAATGTATAAATTAGTGTGCTCGGCTTTGCAAGTGAAAAATATATTCTTGATTGAACAGCTGCGATTTCGAAACTCTTTATGACTAAGCCTAACTCGCTAGCAAGTGAGAGATAGAGACATGCTATTAAGTCTAGGTTGAGAAAAGGGTCAACATAGTGAGCATGAGAAAGACTACTTATGGTCGATATGTCCAAATTATTTAGTGTCAAGTAGGTGATTGTGATCTTTTGGCATTTAGCCCCTAATCTAATAAGTTGGTTCCTTGTCAATTTTTATAAAAAAAAAAAAATATTTACGAAGAAAATAAGATTATTAATTACATATCAATAGATAAAAGGAAAAAAAAAAAGAAAAAAAACAAAAGACAAGTACATCAACACAATTGGGTATTAAGAACTAAGTACACTTTTAATTAAAATGAAAATGAGAAAAAAAATACTATATATTTTTTTATGGTTATTTGTTATCTTATTTTATTTTATAAATTTTCTAATAAAAGTGATGATAATCAAATTGTATATGTTAGAAAATTATTTTTTTATTATGGAGAATATTGACCTAAAAATTATAAATAAAATAAAACAAGAACTATATGCCAATAATTAGAACATTGTTCAAGCATCTAAAGACAAGTAGATGGGTTAAATTGTTTACACACATACAATAAATGATCATTAAATTTGAATAAATTGTTTTAGACACAAAATAAACCACCAGCAAAATGATAGATGTGAAGGCTTATTGATGTCATCTCCAACATCATTATGACTTTGTTATTATATCCATCCCATCCATTTGAAATATATGGTAAATTGTTCCCATGCTTGGAATGGTGTCCTTTTGGTCAAATATTGCTACTGATGGGATGGATATTTTTTAATGGGATAAATTGTAATTTTTTAAATATTTAATTACAACTTTAAAATATTTTAATGAATTTTTTATTTTGATAATAATAAGTCTCGTCCTATAGCATGTCAATTGGACTAACAAGCATATGATATATAATTGTTGTTGATGCCAAAATCTGGCCAAGCTACTCATCTGACCTTCACGTGACACCAGCAATGAATTTGTTGAAGACGTGACCTGCAAGACCAGTCAGAACCGCTGCACACTGGTGTGGTGTAGACCACCTACATGCCGATGCCTAAGTCAGATCAAACAGTAAGAGTATTTTATGAAAAGAATTTTCAAAACCATTTTCCGGGTGTGAGAGACTCTCATTTATACCTGTGTCTTCAGTTAGGGTTTACTTGGCGTTCGGAGGCGATTTAGGACTGAACCGTGTGGAATCGGGGCAGACCGGAGTAGCAGGGACCGAATGGGGGTGTAAGGACTCGGCCTTGCTGCCGACCATATGGGTTGGGCCAAGGCTCGATCCCTCCGGCCTTGGCCCGACCCTCTGGCCTGTTCCTCTTCTGGGACCTGCTTCCTGGTTGTTTCCTTGGGTTGGTGCTGCGTTGTCCTACTTAGTCCTTAGATTCTAGAGTGGTCTGCAATCATCCTCAATAATTGTAGTACGAGAAAGTAAGTAAAATTGGATAATAGAGGCATATTTTCCAACAATTTATTTGGGCAAACATCTATAATACATTTTTAAGACATAAATGTTATATGTCTACCTAGCTTGATCTAATTGACCTACTTCTTTACTTTATTAAGTCATCCTTATATCACATGTGCACGAGCATACACATGCGTCTACGTTTAACTTTATCCAACCAGAAGGTAGAAAAAGTCCACATATATAGCCTCAACTTGAGAGTTTAATTTTATAGAATTTCTATCCATCTAAATTCCCTAACATCCCACCCTACAGTAATTTAAACCCCTTGGTTGACTGGGAATCCAAAAGGTGTAAACATCACCCTTGAAATGTATTGAAGTTAATCGATCAATTAATTTGTTGCAACAACATACCCTAGACCAATCTCGCCCTTTGGCATATAAATAGCGCATGGTCAACAATTTCGAGCTTTTTAGTGGACAATAGACAATATGGTATGAGATACATGAATGAAACGTTGTTCTCCATGTGAAAATCTTTATTTTAGAAGGGTTTTTTAGTCTCTATATAACTTCTTCCACCTCACTTAACATTGCATTACCAAATGAATTAATTTCACAATTGTTACTTGTATAAAGCTTATACGTGCTTTTAACATTATAAAATCTCTTATTCTAGATTGTTACTAATTTTTCAAGATTCAACTCATAATTTGAAGTGATAAATGCATCCACAACCATAGTCTCAATATTGGTAATTTGGTGGAAAAGGTGTAAAATAATCTAGCTTAACACTCTTCATTAGCAGTTATACATTTTTTCTCTCCCTTTCTTACATCAATTAGGTTTTGCTACATTAAACAACAAATAATTTTAGAGATAAGAAATTTAACATAACTTTTTCCATCTTGGTTCGTGTTATAAACTTTAAACTTGAAAAGTTTAGTGGTCATTTGATAACCATTTTGTTTTCTGTTTTCTGTTTTTGTTTTTTCATTTTTAAAAAACAAAATTGTTTGATAACCATTTATGTTTTTTGTTTTGTTTTTTTTTTCATTTTTAAAAAATAGAGTTGTTTGATAACCATTTCTGTGTTTTTGTTTTCTGTTTCTTAAAAACGTTTTTGAAATTATAACCAAATTTCAAAACAAAAAAAAAAATTAAAAACATTTTCAAAAACTCATTTTTCTTCTAATGATTATTTTTTTCCTCTTTTACCTATCTCCAATAAATTTCTTTTTCTATTTTTTTCTTTCTACAAAATTTCTTTTTCTCTCTCTAAAATTTTCTTTCAAAGACTTTTTGTCCCTATAAGTTAACTATTTTTAAAATCTTATCTAGAACTTTTCTCTCATTAATAAACCTATTCTAACTTTTCTTTTGAAAAAAAAAAAAATTCCAAAATTTTCTCTCGCTACAACTTATATTTATTTTTCTAATTTGTCGTTATTTCTTTAACATATCTTTTACTCTTAACATTACTGTCTCTCTAAAATTTCTCTTTTTATTTATTTTTTGTATCCAAAATTTATCTCTTCTACTCTAACTTTTTTTCTTGTTTCACCAACTAATATCTTTTGTGGAGTCTAACTAATATTCTCTCTCTAAACATTTTCTTTTAACATCTCTAAATTTTCTATATGTTTAACTTTTTTTCTCGAAAACATTTATATTTGTGTCTCTAAATTTTTGTTTCAATGTCTCTACACATTTTTTCTCTCTAAAACATCTTTTCATCTTTCTAATTTTTTAAAAACTGAAAACCACAAACAATTATCAAACAAGTTTTGTTTTCTGTTTTTTAAAAACATAAAACAAGAAACCGTTATCAAACATATATAGTTTTTGTTTTTAAACAAAAAAAAAAAAAATAGAAATGGATTAGTGAAATGGTTATTTACTCAAAAGGATTAGTGAGAAAACCCAAAAACCAAAAATCAATTAAAAACTGAAATGGTTATTAAACCAGACCTTAGATACCAAAATCAAATAATTTGAAAGTTTAATTACAAAAATATAATATAAGTTTTGAAAATATAACATATTTAAATGAAAATTTACTCAAAAGGATTAGTGAGGATCAAATAACAATTAAGTGATATATAACACAACAAAAACAAGTTGATCATCCACATCAGAAAGATGTCAAACCTCACAATTTATAAGACTACATGAGTTACCTATCTTATTGTGAATTTGTTTTGAGATGGAAACTCGTGTTTATATTATATGGCATTCAAATCAAGTCCAAACAGGTACTCAATCAAAAAATCCTCATCACCTTAAAGGACATGTTTAGGATCCCACATCGAAAAGATTAATGGCATACAATTGGTTTTAAGATAGAACTGGATGTTTATCTAACAAACTCTCTATATATATTTCTAATTTTTACTTTTTTTTATTATTTTAGAATTGGGTATAAAAATTACCTTATCATAACCCATTTTGTGTATAAATATTTTTTCTTAGTAAAAACAAACAATTATTTTAAACACTAATTGCTAGAGTCCCCTGATCTCTTTCTTTGAAGAATGGTCTTGGTAATGATTTTAAATGCAACTCAAAATGGGTGCTGCCACATGATTCCATCATATATGCATGCACAACAATAGTGCACCTAGAGGAATAAATTAATGAAGTATATAATTATTATGATATGATTTAGTAAGTCTTTATGTAATTCTTTTTATAGGGAAATTAAATATGTTTAATTTAATTTAATTTAAATTAATTGAACTTTTTTTTTTAGTTCAACAACATTTGAGGATGGAAAGTTCGAACCTTTGACCTAGTGGTCGAGAGTATATGCCAATTACCGTTAAGTTAGGCTCACTTTGGCATAAATTAATTGAACTTTGGTTTATTTTGACATTTTATTTGAATATTTAAATTTATGTATTAAAGTCTATTTAAGTGATCATTATTAATCATAAACTATTTAATATATACCTGCCAATCAAAGTATAGATGAACTGGTTAAGTCACATGTCTTCGACCAAGAGATCATAGGTTTGAATCTCTCACCTTCCTATGTTATATTAAACTAAGCAAACCTATTTAATAGATACCTCATTTGGTATATATTTTTTTATAAGTTTTTGGAGTTCCACACATTTAGGTGTCGAATTTCGAGAAAGATTTTTTTTTTGACAATACGTGGGGTGGGGAGATTTGAACCACAGATCTCGTGGTCATCAGTACAACTTTATGCCAATTGAGCTATGCTCTTGTTGGCGAATTTCGAGAAAGAGTTAAAAGAAATGAATAGCTAAAAGATTGTACATATGTACATATACATACACATAATATGTTGGTTTTTTTTTCTAGTTCAACAACATATGATGTGAGGATGAGACGTTTGGACGACTGATCTCTTAATTGAAGATACATGTCAGTTACAATTGAAGTATGCTCATAGAATGTTTGGCGTTTAATTCTTAGCTGACATATGTACATATACATACACATAATATGTTGGTTTTTTTTTTCTAGTTCAACAACAATGATGTGGGGATGAGACGTTTGAACGACTAATCTCTTAATTGAAAATACATGTCAATTACAATTTATATTTAGATAGTCACATCATCATCTTCATGGTTTACTCTCTATTTTTTGTCGCCATGGTTTACTCTCAATTTTTTTTGTCGAGTTTTAGATATGAGTATAGGTATCCTGGTTTTAGACATCTAGAGTATGTATCTGATAACTCTTAGTAAGAGTTATTGGTCGGTACTTTAGGCTATCTTATTTTTTGTCGTGTTTGAACATGAATTTGTGCATGAAAATAGGAATAATCTAGTGCAATGTTAAAAGAAATCAATAGGTCATATGTGTAGTGTTTTTTATGCTAAGTGTTATCTACCAATCTAATTCAAGGCTCTTGTGCACTTAGGTTTTGCTATGGTAGCTGAGCTAATAACAAGGAGTTGTGGATGATGAAGATGCTTTTAAGTGACTGCACATGTTTTCCACGTGGGAGGCTCATTAATTGAATTGGCCAGACGCTGATGCAAGCTGTTTTCAGCCAATGAACAAGAATCTATATGGACAAGTAATCAGACCTGAATTCAATGAAGGAAGTTGATATAAAAAGGATTGAGGCCAAAGAAGGAAAGAGAGATGGCTAGGAGAGAATCCACCTTGAAGTTGTTGCTGTTTAGAGAAAACAGAGAAGAAAAGACAAAAGGAGGCTGCCGATTTGATGACTTTCTAGCTTGGGAAAGCTGAAGTATCTCTTAGAAGCTCCTTCTTTAGTTTATTCTTCTTTCTACTATTTTCTTCTTGGTTATTATATCATATTTAGGGTTGTAATGATGGGTTGTATGGTGGTTTTCTACTGTATTCACTTTATTTTTGCCTTGAACATGAGCTAATCCTCTTTAGGTGAGGATTAGGGAGCTTGTACTTGACTTGACTGTCTTGTTGATTGTGAACTCTGTAAATTTCATTTTAAAGTAAAGTGTTCATCTTAATGATAGATTTTCGTTTGGCCAAACCATTATCTAATAATGTTGCTATGAGTTTGGGAAAATAATTAGCAACCGATAGCTTTACTTACTTTAGCTTGATAAAAGTAGTAACGGCTAAGCTTTACTTACTTTAGCTTGATAAAAGTAGTAACTGCTAGTGGGTAGTTTAGGGATAAACATCCCCCTAAAGCACCAAAAACAAGTAGAGCTTTTAGAAGGGTTAAATGAGAGTTTAATCACCTAACCTTAAAGAGAATTGGAAAATTCCCGTAGAAATGCTAGGTGAAATGGAATTTGCATGAGTTTTGCTATAACGAGCAGCTAATGACAGTATGATGTATAAAGCACCCTAATCCAAGCTTACTTTTCTCTGTTTGATCACTACTTTATTGTTAATTCTTTATTTTTCTGTCATCTTGAGCTTTGTCACACTTAAATTTCATTGCAAAGTAGTTAATGAGAAAATTTGTCCCTTGTTAATTTGAATTTCATTTAAAGAAAGCTTAGGATCGAAGTAGTAAGTTCATTACATCAATTCCTGTGGAAACGATACAAAAACATATATACTTATCACTTGCTGCTAGATGTGTATACTTGCACGTTTGTGAGTCTTCATTGCATATTTTAAGCTCACTTTGAACAAGGCAACGATGTCCTATAGCTTTCGTCATTGGAGTTTCTATCTACCCTAGGTACATCATTCTCCTAAATGTTGATTGCATCCATGGAGGCCATCTATGTATTTTTCTCTTATGCTCTTCAAATCATTATTCCAAAGAGGAGACCACACGTATGAGGACAAAGAGCTAATTTTTAGAAGAGGTCGACGTTGGTGGTAGGCTTTCCCTAGAAAAATGGACGATTTTGGTTTTGGATCAAAGAAATTAAAACTAATGTAGATGGAATTCGGTGGAGCTTACAACAAATTATTTAGATATTTGGTTCTGTTGGGAGTGCGTCCAAAGTCCCACATCGGCTAGATAAGGGGATGATCATGGGCATATAAGGGAGGACTAGTATCTCCATTGGTATGAGGCCTTTTGGAGTGAACCAAAAGCAAAGCCATGAGGGTTATGCCCAAAGTGGACAATATCATACCATTGTGGAGATATGTGGATGTCCGGTAATTCCCTATCAAGTGGTATCAGAGCCATGCCCCGAGAGTAGCCGTGTTGGGTGGAATCCTCGGGTTCCGAACAAAGAAGTTGTGAGCCTTAATGGTCATGGTGGAGGTCCGTGGTTGAGCTCTGGGTGGGCGGGTATACTCCGGAGAAGAGGAGTCGTCCTAGATAAGAGCAAGAACTCCTTGGTAAAGCCTTGGTAAAGGAGTGTTTGACGGATAGATGACTATTGTGAGCCTTAATAGTCATGGTGGAGGTCCGTGGTTGAGCTCTGGGTGGACGGGTATACTCCGGAGAAGAGGAGTCGTCCTAGATAAGAGCAAGAACTCTCGCTAAAGCGGTGAAGCCTAGAGAGTTGGACGGATATATGACTATTTGAGGGGAGGCTCGGTGGTACTTTGTTCGAGGGGAGGATTGTTGGGAGTGCGTCCAAAGTCCCACATCGGCTAGATAAGGGGATGATCATGGGCATATAAGGGAGGACTAGTATCTCCATTGGTATGAGGCCTTTTGGGGTGAACCAAAAGCAAAGCCATGAGGGTTATGCCCAAAGTGGACAATATCATACCATTGTGGAGATATGTGTGTGTCCGGTAGTCCCTTACAGGTTCTTCACACACTTAAAAATATTTTTATTACTTCTTGAAAGTATTTTTTCATCCTTCTTCTAAAAAAAAAACTTTAATTTTTCCTTACTCTCAAACACAATAAATTTGTGTGAAAAGTTCTTTGACCATCTCAAAAAGTACTCTCAAAAGTGGCAGTCATTTAATATTATTTCTTCTAAAAATGTTCAAGAGAAGAAGTGCTTCCCATAAAACCAATTATCAAAAGTGATTCCAAATATAGAAACTAAAAACTAACTACTAGTTGGATGAATTGTCAAGACAACAAACATGTTGAAAGAGAGAGAAAGAAAACCTAAGATTCTTTCCATGTGCAAGAAGAAGGAAATGTTAAAGAGGAAACCATGTGAGAAGAAATTTCTTTGCTCATACTTGAGAATAGACATCTCTCTATTTTTCTTTTCTCTCTCTTTGAAAGTGACCAATGTTGCATTGGGTAAACATGTAGCCAAACATCATTTCAGATGTGTATGTACAAAACAACTAGGCCCCATCACATTTTCCCATGCTACCCCAATTTCAATTTATAGGGTTACCCATGTCTTTTTTCTTTTCTTTTTTTTTTTTTTTCCAATTGGGAAATATTTTCTACCAAAAATTAGAAGAAAAAAAAAAGACTCCTCCTTTCCCTTTAATTTTATCTTCCTCTGTTTTTTTTTTCCCCCACTTACATTATCATTATCCTTACAAGACACCAAATTTGCTTTTGCATCCATTTTCAAACATATCTTTAAGAGGGGTCCTTTTTTTTTTTTTTTTTTCCAAATCATAGGAGATGAATATTGAATTTAACTCCAAAATCCCTTTATAGCCAAAAGGGGCCAATGTAGCTTTCTTTCCCTTCAAATATATAAAAATGAAATAAATTAAAATACTAAGAGGGTGTTTGAGTTTTTTAAATAATTGTTTTCAAAAGTTGTCTTTTAGACTAATATTAAAAAAAAAAAAAAGTTAGCCGATCTATAATTAATGTCAGCTCATGTAACTAATTAAAACATGTTAATATAAGTGTATAGCTCTGCAATTAAGATATCTATTTTTTTTTATTAAAATTAGAGGTTTAAATCCTCACTCTTACATTTGTAATACCTAAAAAAAGAAAATAGGTCAATAATTTTGTCTCATTTTAAAATTGTAATCTTATATTCTGGAAAAGGAAAATACATCCTTTGGTAAGTTATTTGTTTAGGAAGAAAAAAGGAAAAATACCCAATACAATTTATTATTAAAAAATTGATATATTTAATTATCATAAAAAAATTCCTTGAATTGCTGAAAGAGTCTCTCCAACCATGGTCACACTTCTCAGAAAGTATAAATAGAAAAAAGAGAAAAAAGGACACTTTTTCATGTGGAATTTTATACATGTGTGTATTTCTTATGGTAAAGAAATAATAATGTCCCAAAATTTAATACAATGGGATATATAGAATGACAGAGCTGTCATGGAAGAAAAGAGCACAGTCAGAGGTCACTTATAGGCAAAGGGAGATTTGATTGGGTGGTCAAAGTCAGTCATAGTAGAGTTCTGTTACTTTAGATTTGCTAAAGTTTCACTTTTGATTAGAAAGCAAACTTTGTCATTTAATTGTACCTAATCATTCTGTCTACAAATTTGATGTTTTAAATTAAATCTGTTTGGCTAAGTGAGTTTCAGCTCACAGCTTCAAAAGTTTTCCCCAAATTCATCACTTGAAAAGTTTTTTTGCATATTTTTCTTCCTCTTATTTTTTAATGGGTCAAATTACAAATTTGTTTCCCAAACTTTCAACAATCCACCTGTTATATAATAGAGGAAACTCTTGAAATAAACTCTGAAAAGCACAAAAGAATTAGACCTCATTGCTAGCAAAAGAGAGGGAGGAGGGATCATCCTCCTTTGGTCGAGGCCATGGTCGGAACCCTAGGGTCTCAGTCTTGTAAAGGGGCACGTGTCACGTGTGCCCCCAACTCGGTGAGCTTCTAGACAATCCAATTTGATTCACTCGACTCCTAAATCGTCTAGGAAATAGGACGAAACCCTAGATAACTTCATATAATTAAATACTCTTCTTCAACAAAGGAAATGTAAGCTTCTTTGTCAATTTACTTGCTACACTCAAAATCTCCTAGCAAACTTAAGCATTAAAGTGATGCGGCAAGCACCACAATTAGTGTGCAGTTTTCTAGTCTTGTAGGTCACGTCTTCTCCCTTCAAACAAATTCACGACTATTGTCACATGAGAGTCAGGTTCATTTTTTTTTTCATGTATGGATTATAACAACAAACTACCCATCTTTAAATTTTGAGCACTATATTTTATTTAGTCTATAAATCTTTAAAAAGTTTGAGAAATCTCTATTGTTGCTATTATTAACAAATTGGTAAGGATGTAGTAGTATCCATTAAATTAATTTGGACTATTGTGACAGATAACAAGATAAATTAATAATATGTCACTTTCAACATCATGTTAATGGTATTATGTGACGCTAAAGGATAGGAGGGATACATGAATAACCTTACTTCTGAACGTGAGAGAGATCCTGAGGACATGAAAGTATGGTCAAGATAAACTTAAAAGAATTGATAGATACTACCTATACCAATAAGGTGCACTTTTTCCTTTTAGGTGAATCATAGAAACTTTGAAGTTAAGCGTGCTTGACTTGAAGAAGTTCTATGTCGGAGTCGTTAAGTGTCAAATCCAGATTTGAAATCCTGGGCGTGGAGCGTTAAATATTAACAATATGAAAGTTTAAAAACTAGATGAACTATGCATGCATTTTTAATATTTGTCTTGATTTCTTGAAGATCTTATGTTGAAAAAAAAATATTTATTAACTAAAATAAAATTTTGGTTTTATTTTTGAAATTTTGAAAATTAATCATGAATTTTTTCACTAAATATTTTAAGGTAAAAATACACTTTTGGTCCTTGAGGTTTGGGTTAAGTGACACTTTGGTCCCTGAGTTTTCAAACTCAACAAAAATACCCCTGAGGTTTGAGATAAGAAACATTTTGGTCCCTGCCGTCAACTTTTCTGTTAAATTTTAACGGTTGCTGACATGACACTATTATTTTAATAAAAAAATATTTTTAAAATTTTTTAAATAAAAAAATTATTTTTTTAATTATTTAATTATTTCTCATTCTCTCTACTTCCTTTCTTCTTCTCCATCTTCTTCCTTTTCATCATTTCCTTCTTCTTCTTCTTCATATCTCCGGCGGTCGGCGGCCACCACTCGCTGCCGCCGCCGCCGCCGGCCTCCGACGACTGTGTTTATTTTTCCTCCCTCTCTATCTCTTCTTCTTCTCCTCCCCATTTTTCTTCTTTTCTTTTTTTTTTATTCTTTCTTCTTCTTCCCTCCATCTTCCTCTTTTCTTTTCTTTCTTTCTTTTTTTTTATTAAAATAGGGGAGATTCGACTGAGGACTGCTGTCTCGTGCTCACCGGAGAAGCCCAGATCTGGGAGTTTCAGTCACTGTCATCACACGTCGAAGGTCCCATGGTTTTCGGAGAAGCCCAGATCTGCTTGGCGTTCGGGTTTGCGGTCGGTGTTCGCGGCGTTTGTGACCCAAACTTGCTCGGCGTTTGCAGCGTTCGTGACCCAAATCTGCTCGGCGTGCTCGGCATTCACGTTTGTGGTCGGCGTTTGCCAGAGAAACCCAGATCTGGACGTTCGCGGCGCTCGAGGTAGGCATTCGCGAGCATCTTCTCCGGCAATATCCACGGCTATGCAGCGACAGTCTTGGTCGGCAGTCGGTGTTCGTGGGCAGATCTGGGTTTGATTTCAGTTAAGTATATATATAAATATATAGGCTGAAGCTTTGAGGAAGGAGGAGAAGAAGAAGGAAAGGAAGGAAGGGAAAAAAAATCTCTTGCCGGCAGGTGGGGGCGGCAAACAATGGTGGCCGGCGGCCACCGGAGTTGGAGAAGAAGAAGTTCAAGAAGAAAGGGGAGAAGAGAAAGGAGGAGGAGAAGAAAGAGGGAAAAAAGAATTAAAAAAAATTAATAAAATAATAATATTTTTATTTAAAAATATTAAAAATTAATTTTTTAATTAAAATAATAGTGTCATGTCAGCATTCCGTTAGTATTTAACGGAAAATTGGACGATAGGGACTAAATTGCTCCTTATCTCAAATCTCGGGGGTATGTTGAGTTTGAAAACTTAGGGACCAAAGTGTAACTTAACCCAAACCTCAGGGACCAAAAGTGTATTTTTCCCATATTTTAAAATTAAAAGAAGAATTTCTAAGAACTAATTTCTTAAGTTTCATGCCAATAACTTCAACTGGCAAAAAAGGTGTACTATTAATCGAGAAGTGTTGAAATCTTCATATTGTAAAAAATAATAATAATAAAAATAAAAATAAAAATCTTAAGTCTCATCTAACAATGTTTTTATTTTTAGAAGTTAGATTTTTTACTTTTAGAAATAATATGTTGACGATCCCACATTGAAAAGATAAGTGAAGAACTCACAATTTATAAGATGTATGAGTTACTCCACTCATTGCCAATTGGTTTTGAGATGGATCCCATGCTATCTAATATGGTATGTAAGACTCACAATTTATAAGATGTATGAGTTACTCCACCCATTGCCAATTGGTTTGAGATGAATCCCATGTTATCTAATAAACAAGGTAGAAGATTGATACTAAAACCAAGAAACTTATAGGTGGAAGTATGTGTGTATAAGCTTAATCTTCAAAAACCAAAAATCAAAAAAATTAAATGGTTATCAAATGGGCCTATGCTTTTTGTTTTTGTTTTTTAAATCTTACTCTTCTTAGTAATCCAACTTGCAAGTTGAGAAAGATTGTGGGCTAACGACAACGCTGCTGAAAATGAAAGAGAAAAATGACGAGAGAATGAGATAACAGAAAGAGGGTGACAGACTGATAACGGAGAGAGAGAACAGAGGCCGATGGACTAACCATGCAGCTTGCTGAATTGATAACAGAGAGAGGCCGATGGATTGATAACAGAAAGAGTGAACAAAGGTCAAGGACTGAGGGAGACGACAAATTGAAAGAGAGAGTTGTGAGGGAGAAACCGAAAGAGATCTGAAACTCTCTTTAGACTAAGATATGAAGAAAGGAAATGGGAGGCGACGATGAGACGATGAGACTCATGATTACAGAGAGAGAGATCTGAGAGATGAAGAAAGAAAATGGGCGAGCGTCGAGCGATGAAGGTGAGATTCAGGGAGGTAGGGACCTAGGGTTTTCATTTACATGTGCACCCACCTAAAATTTAAAATTATGATTTTTTATATATATAAGTCGATCGGTTATTTATAGATTTATTGAACCGAACGACTAACCGATTGGTTTACCAAATGGTAGAACCGACGCCAATTGACCGCAATCAGTTCGGTTTTCGGTCTGAAGATGAACACCCCTATAATTAAATAACTAAAATTAGGGTCCGTTTGGAATAAATTTTAGTTTAAATGTTTTTCAAGAATGCCGTTTTTAAAAAAGATTTTATGTAAAAATTGTTTAGAATTTAAACACTCACATGTTTGGTTACTTTTCCTCACAAGTGTTTTGATACATTGAGTTGAAATTATTTTGGGTGGAAGGATTCAAAACTTTGACCTCTTAGTCGATGATATATGCAAACTATCGTTGAGTTATGCTCACTTTAACATTAGTTTTGAAATGTTGTTTGGTAAGTTTCACTCATCGTTAATACAATTAATTAATGAATCAAAAGAAACTTAGAGTGGGAAGTGATGCTTAAAAACCAAAAATCAAAAACAAAAAACCAAATGGTGATCAAACGGAGCCTCAGCGAATTAAAGTTAATGACCCAACTTGGTCAATACTATTTACAATACAAGGTGCACATTTTCGGTGTGAGAAGGTTTTTGTTTCTAAAGATTTTCAAACGACAACAACGTGGTAGATACATGGAGGTAACCATATGAAGTCCGCCCTAACACTAAACAGTCCCGACGTGCAAGATCAGTATTGACAATTGACATATCTTGAAAGAACAATGTTCTATGTTATGGGATAAATACCAATAATATAATAAATTGAATCTTATAACAAGTTGAAAATCCAAATCAATCTAAATCTTTCAAGAAAATAATAATAATAATAATAATAAAAGAGAGAGGGGGGTTGATTAATGATGATGGAACAAAACTAGGGTTGATGTAGGGTTGGATATATAATTGAAATGTAACAAAAAATAAAATCAACAACAACTCCAAGGAAGCACAACCAAACAAAGGCAAACAAAAACTCCCTTCATGAAATTATTGGAGGGAAGTCCCCCATTCATTATTCATAACATATATATATATATATAGCTCCTACAAAAATATATCAAATCAAATGGAGGATGTGTGGGACCCAATGATGGGCATGGGGTTGAAATAAAAACTCATCCCACAAACAAAATAGGGAGTAGAGTAGCCCAAACATGTTTTTTCATCATAAGAGGTTTTGGTTGGGGAGGCATTTCTTGAACATCATCATGCTCCAAACAAACTATGCTTTGAGATTGCATTTAATACTTTGAAAGTCAAATATATATATATATATATATATATATATATATATATATATATATATATATATATATATATATATATATATATATATATGAATAAAAACTTTGGTTAAGGTCTAAATTATAAAAAAAGGAAGATCCTATTTAGTATGAGATCCTGTTTAGTAAAAATATGTTGTTGTTTATTTCTTTCTTAAAAAAAATAGATGATTATCAAATATGATTGGATTAATTTTCATCATTTGCTCGGAGTTTTCAAATTTCTTACGGTAAGAAATGTAGATGAGTTGAATTATCAACACACTTCCTTTTCAACTTTGCTTTCATTTTTTTTCCCATCATTGGACAAGTTTTTTCAATAGGTATGTTTTTCAACCACTTTTTTTTTTTTAATCTTTTTATCTTTTAGGACAATTGAGGTTGAAAGTTGTGTGTATATATATTATCCTTGTATTATCTTTTTGACATTATAATTCATTTCATTTTAAATATTGCATGTTTTGTTTATCAAAGTCAAAATTTTCATTAATGTTAATAAAAAAGTTGACATGACAAAAAGGTACTATATTTGTATGTTGGGTCAATGTAATAGTTTCTTGTCTACCATTTGTTCTTAGTTTATTAATGTGCCATATTAGGTTGTTAGAAAAATATGAAATCTTTCCAAGGATAAGAATTTACAATTTAAAAAACATATACAATTTAAACATATATAAGACATTAAAGTATAATAAAAATTTGTACTAAGTTTTCCTTCTTAATTTTAATATTATATGATTAAGACATCTTTATGAAACAAATTCTTATTTAAAAAAAAAAAAAAAAATTGTGAAAGACTCTGGCTCATATGGGAGAACAAAAGAAATCAACGATATCAAGGGTAAGGGAAGATTATTTTATTGACTAATCTTTTTTAATTGCTTACATTGTTTTTTATTTTAAAAAATGACTTGAAAAGGTCTATGCCAATTTGGTAAAAACCACATGAAATAGAGAGGTTAGATGTTTGAATTCTCTCCTTTTACATATCATAAAAAAGACATCCTCTATATATTAGTTTTATAATAAAAAGTATTTAAATAAGTTGTATATTGATGGAGAGGTTTGTTGAGGTCTCTCAATCAAATAAAATTTGTAAACCAGCTAACTAACTACTTTGTAGCAGTAGTTGTCGGGTCGTCCACTGATAATGGGGTTTTCTAATAAAATTTGGGTTTTTATATTAGCCATACAAATAAGGGGGTTTTGAAAGGGAATTTATCACAAAATAAATAAAAAGACGAAATGTGAAACAGTCGGTAAATCAAATAACATGCAAAAATAGATCGAAAGACGAAAACTGACAATTGTCATTGGATTATAGGTGTTCATTGGATTGATTAACTAATTGGTTTCTTCGCTTGTTCAAAAGATAAATTCTACAAAATTATTATGAACCCAGAGTGCTTCTTGGTAATTCGGTTTCTTCATCTCCCTTACCTATGCTAATCAATTAACTAACTTGTTAGCTTGTGTGATTAATTAATTAATTATTATTAATTTTATGCCAACTACCCATCATGCCTTAGACCGCTAGCCCACGAATCTAATCTAACTAACCGAATAAATAACCCGTTAGCCCGTGCAATTATCTATCGAATTAGCTGCACTACGATTAATGGTCCAGAATTACTAAATTAAATCAAGAAAATAAATTTCCTAACCAATTCAGCAATTTCTCTATGCACCTAGGCCCTATCAAGCAAGCTATGTTTGTTCTATAGAGACAAACAAAGTACAATTCATACCTATTGGCTATCACGAATAATAGATAGATCGCTAAAGAAAACATTCAAAAACGATGATTTAAACAGGTAAACATAGATGAACATGATAATTTTGCAGAATGAAATAGAATTCAACAACCTCAACCAAGAATCATATTAACCAATCCAATTACATCCTAAGAATCCAATGAATAAAGACTTAGCTAACATAATTGAAGAGAATTCAACAACAAACTTAAAGAAATACATCTCGTCTAAGAATCAAAGGAAAAAAGAAAGAACGAGAGAAAAACGAGAGAAAATTGAAGACAATCGGAAAATTCTAACCTACGACACTGAAAAAAAACCTAAAATCTATCACATAGTCAGAGCGTCAAGATGCTAGGCTAGAGCGTCTCGATACTCAGGCTTCTGTTTAGTGCGCTTCGCAAACTATCGGGCCAGCGTCAAGACGCTATGTGATATCCACAACGTGCAAGGCCTTCGCCTAACGTTGAGACGCCCCTGTTGTAGCGTCTCAACGTTAGGCCCTTGGGTTTCTTGGCTTGGGGTTCGATCTTTTAACTTCTTGGCACCAATTTTCAGGGTCGTGACGGTCCACTCGAGTCTTTTCATCCGTGGACTCCGAGATGGCTCAAAAACTCTCTAAAATCTTCGAATTTGTGTCAATTCGTACAATCCTCTACCGAAACCTCTAATGCTCAAAAACCTACAAAATATACAATTAAAAGAAAATTTTTAGAAGATCACCCAAGATAAAACTTCCCTAAGCCAAACTCGCTAACTTTGAAGTTCCTCTGATTGAGTCATAAAAAAGAAAGGTGCACCTTGTTGGTACATATAGTTACTATTAATTCTTTTAAGCTTATCTTGGTCATACTTTCATATCCTTAAGATCCCTTTCATTTAGATGTGGTCTTGACTCATTCATCTACTCCTGTGATACTCGGGAGTCACATGAAGAGATATAACGATCTCAACCAAAAGTTTATTAAAGGGTAAAACTTGCAAAACTTCTTCAAGTTTATGGTACATGTCAGAACAATTATCAAAGTTTAAAGACGTAATTTGATGAAATTAAAAATTTAGGTTAAAAAATTGATACAACTTATCAAGTTAGAAAAGAAGAGAAATTTCCTTATGTTCCTAAAAGAAAATAGAAAAACATCCCATATAATTATAATCTATTTATTTTACTTTTACAAGATAACAAGTATGATATTTGTTTTATTTTAACATTTACAATTTGTTTACTTAAAAACTTTGATTTCAATGAACTACCCAAGTCAATGTGATAGAAAAAACAAAAATCAATTACATATTATTTAATTAAAATAAACATTCTATGATGGAAAAAGCTCCTTTGATTTTTTGCCCTTTCCATCAAAATTGAGGCAAAAAAGGAGAGACAACATCATGGATTTAATGCCTTTTGCCAAATGGTAATGAAAGATAGTTATCATATGCATGTTCACACCCATTATCTTCAATGTGAATATATATATTACACTCAAAAAGTTTTTGTTTCTTAAATAATATAATTCAACTTATACAATATTAAATAAATTAAAAAAAAAACATATTTTAATTGAGAACATATGCTTAAGATTGTTGTTTATATTCCTAAAAAAATTCTTTAAGAATTATGAAATTTCAATTAATTTGTTAATGAGTAGTTTCAAAAGCCTTCATAATTTGTAGACTCTAAAAATACAATTAAGTTTACCATTGTCTATAATAAAATTAGTACAAACTTGACTTATTTTACATGTACTACATATACTAATTTAATTAAACTTAATTAAATGAAGAGTAGGACTATTTACAAATTTGTAAAGCATCATGTTGAAACCATTTTCAAACCAACGGTTTGTGAAAAATAAACAAAAAAATACGAATAGAGATGTATAGAGTAAATCTAACCACCACGATTCATTTCCTTCTTTGATAAATTCTTATGCTATAAATATATAAGTAGATAAAAATCACACATGTTATCATTAAAGATAGTTATAACTATTTTAAAAAAAAATATACAAATAATTATTAGCCACTGTGTTTTTTTTTTTAAACAAAATAGGCAATAAAAACACAAAAAGAAATGAAGAAAATTTTGTTTTAAATTTTTAAAATAAAAATTATGAGATATATAAAATAGTTTAAATCCATCATGATTGATGTAAAATTGAATATAATAATAATAATAAAAAAAAAAGTTACCTTTTTTTTTAATTTATTTAATTGTTCTTTTTGCTTAGTCAAAAAGTTGAATAAAGAAGTGAAGGGACATTGGGGCAGGAATCAAGGGACTGAGGACCTGTAAAGGCACCAACAAGCCACCCTCATCATATCCAATCATTTCTCTTAATTTCTCCTTATTCTTTAATTTTTTTATCCTTTTTTTTTAAAAAAAAAAAATATGTTAAAATTAATTTATATTTAATAACATGCCAACATGTTTATTACCATTATTATTTGTTGGGTTTGATAAAAAAAAAAAAAAAAAAATTGTGAGATTTCAATATCTAACATTTTAGAGAAGGTATGTAATAAACTAAAAATAATAATAAGCCATGTCTTAACAAATTTTAAATTTAATAAATATCAGTAGTAAATCCAAATTTTTTCACTTCAAGAAAATAAAATAGTGCATTAGTTGTTGAATTGTGTCCATATTAACTCATTGATTATTATTATTTTTATTTTTATTATTTCTATTTTTTTTAAATATGTGGAGTACTAAGAGATTTGAACCTATGTCAAGAGTACATGTTTTATGTCAATTGAACTATACTCAATGTTGACTTATTATTAATTGAACTATATGTATGTTTATGCATTTCTTATTAATTTTAAATATTTGATTACATTGGTAAATAGTCAAATTACGAAATTGCTTTCGCAACATATATGGTGGAATAATCACTTAAGACAAATGAAAAAGTAAAACAAACTTTGAAAAATGGATTCAAACTTCACGATGACCATCTAGTAAAGTTATTAAAATTCTACAAGTCGTTTCTACAACCAAATATTGCGAGTTTAGATCATCTTCTTATAAGATTAGTACAAATGATCTAAACACACATTTTTGTTTTTAATAAAAGACATATGGTGGGACAATGGAGCTAGACATTGTGACATGATAACACCATAAATAGCATCCTAACTTTGACTCTCTCCCTCTCTCAATCTTTCTCTCTCTTGTTAATAATGGCAATCCTCAAACCACTATCATTGTAACAAAATACTTTTTTTTCTCTCTCTCTGGAGTATTTGGTGACATTTGTTAGGGACTTGGGATAGGCTTAGAGAGGAATGAAAATGAATTTTTATTGAAGTTATAAATGATTATATAATTGATACACATTTTTTAATTCTCAAGGGAGATTCTCATGGCTCTAAGTTCAAAATAAATTGAGTGATTATCATGTGTTAATTATATAAATTTCCTAATGTTCCTAGCTCTAATATTTTGATAATATTTTATTATTATATTTGATTTAGATGGTATAATTTTACACAAAAACATTCTAGTTATATTAATAATACCATTTTTATTCCAACTTCATTACAATTGATGAACATATTTGTTGATGGTCAAATTTGGTCGGGTGGAACTCATCTGACCTTCACGTGCCACCAACGGTAAATTTGTTTGTGAGGGGGAAAGACGTGGCCTGCAAGACAGAAAACCTGCACACCGATGTGGTGCTTGCCACATCGCCTCCGATGCTTAAGTCAGACAACGGAAGGAGGATAGCAAGAGAGCAAGAGGAGAGAATAGAGAAAAAAGTTTGGATCCCTTCTTCAGTGGCGAAGAGGGGTTTAAATACATGCTCATGCTCCTAGGGTTTTTAGGAATTTGGAGGCATTTCGGGACGAACTAGGCGGAATCGGGGCGGCTAGAGGCAACAGGGACCGAACGGAGGCGGACGGGCTCGACCGATCATATGGGTCGGGCCAAGTTGGCCCGACCCTTTGGTCCGATCTTCCTCTGGGTCAGTTTCCTGGCCCTATCTTTGCCCGGTTGTCCTCGTCAACTTCTTATGCATAAAAGTGATCCAAAATTACCTATAACAATATTATTAGTAACTTCTTAAATTTATAGATTTTTTTTTACAACTTAATTTATAGAAACATTTGAATCTTTATTCTCTTATTTGACTTTTAATATTCCTTGGGTTAAATTGTAAATTTGGTTTCTATGGTTTGAGATAGTTCCAATTTGGTCATAGTTTTAAAAGTTCAATTCGGTTTCAATTTGTTTTTTTTTTTTTTTTTTTTAATTTAAAAAGTTTCAATTTGATCCATGTGGTTTAGTCAAATCTCACAAATCTCTGAATTATCAAATTGATAGTTTTTTTTTTTTTTTTTTTTTTTTTTTTTTTTTTTTTTTTTTAATGTGGCAATACTTAATGGTGTTTGTAGGCTATATGAGCATCTAGGGCAAGTAAAACATGAAATAGAAACAAATGCGTTTTTCTATGAGTAAAAAGTAATAGTTTATAGATGATTTGTGAGGTTTAACCAAATTACAGACTTGAAATGAAAACTCAACTAAGACTATAGAGACTAAATTGAAGCTTTTAAAATCATATACACACCAAACCATAGAAACCAAACTTATAACTTAACCATAAAAAAAAAAAAAAAAAAAAATCATCCCATCTTATATATTTTAGAGTAAATATCTTCCTAGAGTTTATTCATGAAATGTTTCATAAATAAAAAAAAAAAAACCAAACATTTTCTTCTTCTTTTTTTTTTTTTTTTTTTGAAAAAAAAAAGAAGATCCAATTTATAATTTAAAAAAAAAAAAAAAAAAAAAAAAAAAACAAGAGGTCTTAATCCAAGAAACAAGGCTAAAACATAATTGGAAAATGCATAGACAAAATGGGAATGGGTTAGTTAGGGAACAAAGTTGATGAAAATAAGGCTCTTCTCTTCTCTTCTCTTCTCTCTCTCTCTCTCAATTCTGAAAGGACAAAGAGTCTCCAATATCTCCCACCTTTCTACCAATGTCATGTGAAGGCCTGATGGCTGTGGGGATAAACCCCACTTTATAAACCATAATTTTCATCCATCTCACCACCAACAAATACCATTTTCTTTTATTTTCTTTATTTTTTTTTTCTATTTAAATAAATTAAAAAAAGCATTTGGTATTTATTTCACTATGGAATCTCTATTGATTGAGATTGAGCCCTCCCTTTAGAAGACATGTATCATGACCCTTGTATCATGGATTGTCTCACCTATCTCTTTCTCTCTCTACCCTCCTATTTTCCCCATTCTCTCTCTCTAACTTTTTTGTTGGGATTTTGTATTTCTTTTTTGCAACTTTTCAATTTTTTTAAAAAGCTTATGTTTTTTTTCCTCTTTTAATTATTTTTCATCTTTTTCCCCATTGTTTGTGGCAAACTATATAACAACTAACATTGCAATTATTTATTTTAGTTCTTCTATGAAAAAAAAAAAAGAAGAAGAAACTTTTGAAAAAAAAAATTTGGAAAGTTGTCAAATATAGAATAAAAATTGAAAAGGGATATATATTTTTTTAATGGTTTGTGAATTGATTTTAAAGTGAAAGTTTTTGTTTTGTTGAGATAGATATTCAACTTGAATATGTGGTGAAATTAACATTTTTTATTAATTCAATTGGTGGATTCCTTTATGCTTGTACTTTTTCAAACTTGGGGTTTCATTTTTTCTTTTCCCTTTTACTATGGTTTAATATTTTTTTTGGAAAGCTAAATTTTAGGTGGCTTATTGAATATATTTTGCATAATTTATTGGCTAGTTTTTGTATAATTTTTATTTATTTATTTATTTTTTGAGGTAAGTATTAAATTTACTATAGATTCAATTTCTTGAAATTGATACTTTAAAATTTAAAATTTAACTCTCGGAAGAAAACAGGTGAAGTTTTCTTTTAAAAACTAATTATAATTATCTATGGAAGTAAAAAGGATTTTTACTCAGTTGTAAAAAAAAAAAATAATAAAAAAATTGACTCAAATTCTGGGTTTCATCTGAATGCAAGGAAACCAACATATTTCTCAGATTGCATCCTTCATGGGCCTAAGTTCAGAGAATAAAAGCCCAAAACTTAGCCCAAACAGCGTTTCATTTTGGGCTAAGATTAACGCTATGACTTTGGGCCAAATCCAGCAGAGAGTAGAGTAAAGCCCATCAGTGCCAAGAGATTTCTGCAAGTTATAAAACAGAGCTTTTAGGAGTAGTAATTTTAGACATGCTTGGGAGTGATTTTAAAATGGTCAAAATCACTTTTTCCATGCATTTGATTTATAAACACTCTAAAAATATAGGTTTAATAACAAAAAAAAAAAAAAAAAAATCAAATATAGCTAGAAACCCAATTATTAATTAGGTTAATCAAATATTGGGTTCATATTATCATTTATTATTAGAAAGAAAATTGGGAGAAAATAGTTTCCTTATAATCTCCACCAAGTATAGATAATAGATATATATACACGTGAATAGAAAGCTAATAACAGAATTTGGGTTACAACAAAATTTGGTTACACAATAATAACATAATTTGGTTAAACACTAAACTACTCTCACTTAAGCTCAATTAATCTAATACTCCCCTCAAGTTGGACGATAAAGATCAATCATTCCTAACTTGCTCATTAAAGAAAATAGTAACGGGGCAAACAAAGGCTTAGTGAAAGCATTGACAAGCTGTAGATGAGTGCATATGGGCAGAAGCTTCAAGAATCCATTGGAAATTTTGTCTCGCACAAAGTGTCAATCCAGCTCGATGTGTTTGATACGTTCATGAAATATAGGATTATTTGCAATATGCACAACCGCTAGATTATCACAGAACAATAAGGCAGGAGATGAAGTTGGAACCTGTAAATCTTTCAAAAGATAAGATAACCATACTAACTCACAAGTAGTAAGAGCAAGAGCTCTATACTCCGCTTCAGTCGAAGATCGTGAGACAATACTCTGTTTCTTCGATTTCCATGATATTAAAGAGTCTCGTAAGAAATGAAAAATCCTGAGGTGGAACGTCGAGTATTAGGGCATGATGCCCAATCGGAATCAGCAAATGCCTTTAACTGAAAGTTCTTCGTAGGTGTGAGCAAAATACCTTGCCCAGGAGACTGTTTGAGATACAGAAGCAATTGAAGAGCAACAACCATATGATCTTTTGAGTGTTTAACAACAAATTGGCTAAGTTTATTGATAGAATATGTAATGTCCAGTCGTGACATGGTTAAGTATAGAAAATGACCCACAAGTCTTTGGTAAGATGTTGGATCCTCAAGTGAATCATTTTTAGAATGTTGAAGATGTAAAGAAGGATCCATAGGAATAGTTTTGGGCTTGGCACCAAGCAAACCAACATTTTCCAAAAGTTGTAAAGTATAATGACGTTGAGAGATACAAATTCCTTTGACAGAGTGTGCTAACTCAAGGCCAAGAAAAAAATTCAGATTTCCCAAATCTTTGAGTTCGAATTGATCATTCAAAATGGATTTGAGACTATTAATGAGATCAACTTTAGCTCCTATAATGATTATATCATTCACATTGACTACAAAGCCAAAAAAATCAGAACCAACACCTCAAACAAATATGGAATAATTGGTCTTTGACTGATAAAAGCCAAGAGAAATCAAAGTATCTGAAAATTTGGCAAACCATTGCCTCTATGTCTGTTTAAGCTCGTATCTGGATTTATTAAGACGACAAAAAAGTTTCTCCCCCTGAGGACGAACATCAACTGGCTTATAACCGAGTGGTAAGTCCATATAGACCTTTTCAAATAATTTACCATGAAGAAAGGCATTGTTCACATCAAGTTGAGCAAGAGGTCTTCCTCGAGAAACAACCAAAGTAAAAAGAACATGTACTGTCACAAGTTTAGCCACAGGAGAAAAGGTCTTTATAAAGTCAAGCCTCTCTTGCTGAGTATACCCCTTTGCGACAAGTCGGGCTTTATATCATCCATTGGAACCATCAACCCTATGTTTGATCTTATAAATCCATTTACACCCAATAGTGTGTTTATTTGGTGGCAAAGTCACAATAGTCCACATATTATTTGTTTTCATAGCTTCAAATTCAGCAACCATTGCTTCTTTCCAATGAGCAAAAAGTAAGGTCTGATGGTAAAATTGAGGTTCATATTGGGAAGAAATCTGGAGAGAGAATGTTTTGAAGGCAAGGGACAAATTGTCATAAGAAATGGTTTTTTATAGAGGATATTTGGTGGACTGGATGGGTAAAGGAGTATTATGAATAAGGCTACAATGGTAGTCTTTTAGTATGAAGGTGGTTTGACAGAACAAGTGGATTTTCAAGGTTGAGATGGTGATGAAGAAATTATGGGAGAGGGAGATGAATCTGTGGAATTTAAGTCTAAAGTGGATGTTGTTTGGTAAGTAGGTTGGCTAGGTGAGCTTAAGTCACGAGGCAAATTTGAAGGATTTGTAGTAGGGGATTGGCTAGGATGGCAAAGTGGTGGATTGGTAATAGGTGAAATTTGTTGGTTTATTGAAAAATTTGTTGGAGGTGTTGGAAATTATAAATGAAAGGAAGGTGGGCAGGGCAAAACTAAGTCAGATAAAAAACCAGTATGCTCATTTTCAGAAGTACCCTTATGAAATGGAAAAACAGCCTCATGGACAACAACATCATGTGAATAAAAGAAGTCATGATTTTGAATATTGTAAAGCTTATATGCCTTCATGCCAAGGGGGTATCCAACAAAAAAAAAAAGGGTATAGCTTGAGGAGTAAACTTTGAACGATGAGAAGGTAATGTCGATGCAAAACATAAGCAACAAAAAACTTTTAACATAGAGTAATCAGCAACCTTCCCATGTAATAGTTCAATTGGTGTTTTCAAATCCAATACCTAAGGTGGAGTTTGATTAATCAGAAAAACAATAGTAAGTATACAATCATTCCAAAACTGAAGAGGAATTCGTGACTGGAAAACAAAGCTCTAGCAACATTCAATATATGCTGATGTTTCCATTCCACTACTAAATTCTGCTCGGGCATACCAACACAAGGAAGAAATCATCAAAAAATAATTCAAGGGCGTTGTCAGATCTAAAAGAGTGAATAGTTTTTCCATACTGTGTTTCTACAAGTTTGAAAAACTGTGGCACAATAACTAGCACATCAGACTTCCTTTTCAACATGAAAACCCATGTGTATCTACTAAAATCATCCACAAGGGTAAGAACATACTTGTATTCAGCATGTGAAGAAGTTGAAGTCGAACCCCAAATATCAGCATGTACGAGGTCAAACAAGTTCTCAAAACTATTATTATTTGAAATAAAAGATAAACATCTTTGCTTAGCCAAAGAACAAACATCACAAGGCATGGAAGAAATACAACGAGAACCAAAAGATAAAGCATGCTTCAAAGCAGTCAGATGGCTAAAGACGAGTGACCAAGTCTTGAATGCCACAGAGAAGCAGTAACCTGTGTAATAGAATTTACACAAACAGCAGCAACATCATTATAAGAACTATCCAAAATGTAAAGTCCATCCTAAAGATCATCCTTGCCAATCGTCCTCAAAGTAGACTTTTCCTGAATAAGGCAAGAATTAGTATAGAGTTGGACAGAAATAATGTCATCTGAAGTGAGAGCGTTGATAGACAGTAGGTTGTAAGTGAATTGAGGGACAAAGAAAACTCTCTTAAGAATCAAAGATCCAAAAATCCGTACAGTGCAAGCATAATTAACAGAAATATGAGTATTATCAAGAAAGACAACAATCGTATTGATAGGTTTCGAGGTATCAAAAGCATCTCGAGAAAAACAGATACGCGTAGATGCACCAGAGTCAATTATCCAACAAGTATTATTAGTATGAGAACAAGTACCTGCTAAGTAGAAGGTGGTAGCATCAACATCAATCTTAACAAGTTTCGTTTGAAGCAAATTCAGAATGTTATGACACTAAACAATTGGATCATCAATTGTTGGAGTTGAGTTTGTAGTATAAACAACATTGATTCCAGGAGATGCCTTATTAGTTGGTGGATTTGGTTGCGTGTGCCATTAGAAGAATTACACTGATTGTTTCTTTGTCGATAGCCAGGGGATAACCATGAAGCTTATAACACTTATTAATCGTGTGGCCTTGAATATTGTAGTGAGTGAATCCAGGACGATTGTTCTTTTGTTGAGAATTATTATGATTAGTCTGAGAGGTGTATGCGATTTGCGATCAGGCGGATTTCAACCAAAAGCATGAGGAGTAGGTAGAATCAGTTTAAAATGTTGCTCTTCTTCTTGAGTAATTAAGGCAAACGCCTTATTTACGATCGGAGGAGGATCCATAAGAAGGATCTGAAACCAAACATGTCTAAAATTGTCATTGAGTCCCATAAGAAAACTCATGAGATATTCAAACTGAATGAATTCTTCAATTTTTTAACTCCTCCACAGGTACAATGACCGCAGGTGTAACTAGGTCGATAGGAAGAATATTAATATTCATCCTAATAACCCTTCAATTGGGATAAATACATTGTAACCAATTCTTGATTCTATTTGAGCGTAGTCAATCCTCGCTTAAGATGAAAAATACGAGGTCCATTACGCTTTTGAAAACGATCCTTAAGATCTTGTCAGATTGCCTGTGTAGAGTCAGTAAACATAATGCTCCAAGAAATACCTTTTGAGACAAATTTGAGGATCCATGCGATAACAATAAGATTGTTGCAGTTCCACAATGGAAGACGATCATTAGTAGGCTTTGGAATAGTACCGTCAATGAAGCCGAGTTTGTTGCGGATAGAGAGCGCAATGAGCTTAGATCTACTCCAGGTGACATAATTGGTATTTGTACGTAATTTGGAGACCAAAACCAAATTGGAAGTGCCAGTATGATGAAGGTTGTAGACCTCATATTTGGTCTGGGTGATTTTAATTTTGTGATTTTTTTAAAAAAAAAAAGATTTACCTAAGAATGCACATTGAAAAAAAAAGGATAATATAGGCATAAAGAAGATTTGATCCCAAGACTTGTTGGTAAAAAAATGAATGTGAATGTCAATGGGCTAAAGGCCCAAAATCCAATAATTTACAAGGCTAAAAATATTAAAATGGAATGTTATCCTTTTTTGAAAAAAAATCTAGAACTTCCCACAAAATATCTAGATTTTTGTGGGTTTTCAAGGAAACCCTAGATCTTCTCTCTTTCTCCAAGAAAACCCTTGATCTTCTCCAAAAAAAAAAAAAAAAAAAAAAGACACCCACTCTTCTCTCTTTCCTTCTCTCCCACGCCAATCTCTTCATGTTCCCTAAAAAATTACTCTCTTCCCTTCCTTCCAACTTCCACCATTTTTTAGTCTTCTTCCATATTTTATTTTTTTTACTTCCCTCTAGCAAGTTCATCTCCCTCTTCTCTCCCACCCTTTTTTACTCTCTCAAACAACACCATTTTCATCATTTTTTATCACATTCACAGTGCAACAACAAAAAGTTGACCCATACCATCACCATCATGCAAGGTCAAGGTGTATGAGTTTTTGAAAAGAGTTGGGATAGAATACTTTTTCATTTTATCCCTATCTTTCTTTCTTTCTCTTTTAACTAAATGTCTTGCTAATATCTTTTTGAGCTATCGTACTTTAACTTTGTGTTGTATGCAATATTGTGATGAAAAACTGTACCAAAGAAACAAATACAAACAGAAATTAAAGAAAGGAGAAGAGAGCAACACACTGAGTTATAGTGGTTCAACCATTGTTAAATGGTCTACATCCACTCATCAAAGGGCAGCCGAAGGTTCTGATTACTAATCGAAAAGAAGAACACTAATACAGATTCAGAGATGAAGAAATAGCTTCATCATTCACACACACAGCCTCACTTCCCAAGAGGAAATTTCCCAGCTCACTGAAACCACTCTGCTCACCCCAAAGAAGCTCTCTCACTGCAAGAAGGAATCGAAGATAGATTTTATATTCTTTCTTACGGTTACAACAGAAGAGTAAAATGGGGTCCAGTAAATAAATGGTAATAAATCTGAGCTAATAGGAATACACAAAAGTTGGGCTGTATGGGCTTCACAGAACTTCTTTTGGATATTGGGCTTGAAGTATGAGAGGTATGGCATTTCTTTCACAATTCTCCCTCTTGCCATGACTCTCATGCTTCTGATATCTGTTGCTGCTACCCTTTGGACTTCAAATCTTCTATTCTGATTAACCAATGCCTACCTTGAGTAGGTTTAAAAAATATTGAATTCTTGGTGCTGACAGTGACTTGGTTAACGTATCTGCAGGATTATGTGCTGAAGCAATTTTCTCCAGCTTTATATCTTCATTGTTCACCTTTTCTCTTAGGTAGTGATACCTAATGCCAATGTGCTTGGATCTATCATGATATTGTGGGTTCTTTGCAAGTGCAATGGCACTTTGGCTGTCACTAAAAACAGAGAAAATGTTAGCATTTCCAAGCATTTCAGATACTAACCCGTTTAACCAAGTTCCTTCCTTAACTGCTTCTGTAAGAGCAATATATTCTGATTCTGTAGTAGATAATGCTGTAACTGACTGCAAATTGGACTTCCAGCTAACAGTATTACCGAATAAAGTAAATACATATCCAGAGGTTGATCTCCTTTTGTCTAAATCAGCAGCAAAATCGGAATCAGTATAGCCATTCAAACAATTATCATCTAATCTCCCTCGAGTATATGTCAGCCCAATATTAGAGCTACATTTAAGATACCTTATCACCCATTTTACAGCTTCCCAGTGTGGTTTTCCAGGATTACTCATATATCTACTTACTATGCTCATAGCAAAAGCTAAGTCTGGTCTTGTACATGTCATACTGTACATTAAACTTCCAACAACATTTGAATAAGGAACATTTTCCATTTCTTTTATTTCTTCCTCAGTTTTAGGAGAGTGTTCCTTGGAGAGTCTAAAGTGCTGTGCTAATGGCATGGTTACTGTTTTTGCATCTTGTAAGTTAAACCGTTTCACTATCTTCTTTGAATATTCAGTCTGATTAACTATCAGTTTATGCTCATCACGGTTTCTAATTATGTTCATACCGAGTATCCTCACAGCAGGGCCAATGTCTTTCATTTCAAATTCATTCTTTAGTTGTGTCTTTAGTTCATTGATTTTATCAATGTTTTGAGATGCTATTAACATATCATCTACATAAAGGAGTAAGTAAACAGTGGCTATCTCTCCCTCCTTTTTCACATAGACACAGCTATCATACATGCTTTTAACAAAACCACAGCTTTGAATGAAGCCATCAAATCTCTTGTACCATTGGCGTGGAGCTTGCTTTAGGCCATATAGAGATTTTAGTAACTTACACACTAGTTGTTCTTTTCCCTTTACTTCGAATCCAAGTGGTTGACTCATGTATATCTCTTCCTCTAGCTCTCCATGAAGAAAGGCAGTGGTTACGTCCATTTGTTCTAATTCAAGGTTGAATTGAACAACTAAGGACAACAACACTCTAATAGAGGAATATCTAACCACGGGGGAGAAAATCTCTGTATAATCTATACCATATCTTTGGGTATAGCCTTTGGCCACTAACCTTGCCTTAAATCTCGGTTTGCTATCACCTTTGAGGCTAGGTTTGAGTTTGTAAAGCCATTTGCAATCAACTAGTTTGTGTCCCTCAGGTTTTTCCACTAACACCCATGTTTTATTCTTCTCTAGAGAGTTTATCTCATCTCTCATAGCTGCCTGCCACTGAGTTCTATGGTCTGAACTCACTGCTTGATTGTAAGTTAAGGGTTCTGAATTTTCATCCTCTTCATCACATAATAAAGCATATGCAGCAGATTCGGGGATTTCTATATTACAATCAGCTTGTTGATATCTTGCAGGGGGTCTGATATTCCTTCTTTGCCTATCTCGGGTAAGTTGGTAGTTCTCTAAATTTTCTTCTGGATTTAAGTCATGTATAGGGTCATGCTCTGTTTCTTGGCTCAAGGGCTCATTGACAGATTCTGCTAGCTGATCTGTTTGCTCATTAGTGTTAACTGGATTTTGGTTTGAGCTGGAAGCTACTTGTTCACTGACTCCCTCTTCATTAGCTAACTGTATATCAAATGAGTCTTCACCCTCTTCGACCCTACTTTTATAATTGAGACTACCTTCCTTTTCCCACGACATTTCTTCCTCATTGAACCTTACATCCCTGCTAATAACACATCTAGACTGCCCCTGTGATAAAGGCCATAGTTTATAGCCTTTAACACCCTCAGGATATCCTAAAAACACACATTTTTGAGCTCTCGGTGCCAACTTGTCTTGCCTAACATGAGCATATGCTGAGCATCCAAATACCCTTAAGTAGTTCAAATTCGGAGGCTTGCCTGACCATATTTCCTGTGGCGTTTTCAGATTTAATGCTAGAGAGGGACTTCTATTAATTAGATAAGTAGCTGTATTCATAGCCTCACCCCAAAAAACTTTTGGTAGTTTAGAATTAGACAGCATGCACCTCACACGTTCTAGGATTGTTCTATTGTATCTTTCTGCCAATCCGTTCTGTTGGGGGGTGTTAGGGACTGTTAAATGCCTCTGTATACCAGATTTTAAACACATATTTCTAAAGTTTTCGTTTAAATATTCCAATCCATTGTCTGTACGAATTTTCTTTATTTTTCGATTGGTCTGGTTCTCAACAAGGTTCTTCCAGTTTGTAAACGTCTCAAACACTTCGGTTTTACTCTTGAGCATATACACCCATAGTTTTCTAGAGTAATCATCTATAATGCTCAAGAAATATTTGGCTCCTCCCAAAGTAGGTACCTTAGCAGGTCCCCACAAATCCGAGTGTATATAATCTAGTATTCCTTGTGTTTTATGAGTTGATCGATTAAACTGCACCCTAGATGTTTTTCCCAAGGTGCAGTGTTCACAGAAAGGCAAGCTCACAGATTTAGTCTTCCCTAACAACCCTTGTTTTTTCAGCTCTGTTAATCCCCTCTCGCTAACATGGGCTAGACGTTTGTGCCATAACAAAGCTTCATTATCTATTTTAGTAGGAACCACATTAGCAGATTCTGTAAAGGATGAACCATTAAGAGTATAGAGACCATTTTTTAAGCTTCCTGTCATTACCAACAAAGAGCCCTTTAAGATTTTCATGACACCAGCCTCTGATTTATATTTATATCCATCCCTGTCCAAGGTACCTAATGAAATTAAATTTCGTTTAAGGTCAGGGACATACCTAACTGAGGGAAGTATTTTTTGTGTTCCATTGGATAGAGTTAATTTGACTGATCCAACCCCTTTTATCGAGCACTGTTGGTTATTTCCCATCAGTACTTTTCCTCCTTCTAACTCCTTAAAGTCTAGAAAATAGTGTTTGTGTGGTGTCATGTGATAAGAGCAACCTGAATCTAATATCCACTCATCTATTGGATTAATCTCAGAAATGGTAAGGACTTCTGCAGACTCATAAGTTTCATGTACATTTGCTGAATTCTGGCCTTCTTTCTTTGGTTGATGCTTGTTCTTATATTGTAACTTTCTGCAGTCTTTTATTAAATGACCAGGTTTTCGACAATAGTAGCATTCCCTAGTCTCCTTTCCCTTAGACTTAGACCTATGTTTGTTATTCTCCCTTTTATTAGTTTTAGGAGTATTTGGTCTAGTTTCTATTCTGCCTCTCACGGTTAGGGCTTCATTCTCTTTCTTTTGAGTTCTAGTTTCCAAATCTCTAGATCTAAGGGCATCAAGCACCAACCTTAGTGTTAAAGAGTCCCTCCCATATTTAATGGCTGCCTTAATCTCTTTGTAACTGTCTGGTAATGAATTTAACAGTATTATGGCCTGGTTTTCATCATCGATTTTCTCTCCTATGTTAGTAACATCTAGGCATATCTTGACAAACTCATCTAGATTATCTTCCAATGGTTTTGTCGGATCCATCCTATAGCCGAATAATCTTTCTTTAAGGAGGATTTTATTTGTCAAAGATTTATTCAGGTACATAGACTCTAATTTTTTCCATAGTTCGACTGCAGTATTGATTTCATCTACCTGCCTAAGTACCGAATCTGACAAATACAGGATCATTGTACTAAAAGCAATTTCGTCCATCTCTTTTCTTTTTGCTTCAGTTAAAGGCTCAGGTAAGTCTTCAGGTTTTTCTAAAATCTTTGCAACTTTTAATTGGACCAACATTGCTTTTAGTTTCTTACGCCAGAGACTAAAATCTCCTTTCCCATCAAATTTTTCAAGCTCAAATTTAGCAGACATTGTCGAGTTCAACTAAGAACAAACAGAGATAGTAGAACTAATCGAATGTAAGCGATAACCTAATTTCTGATCGATCGAGAGACTAACCTCTGTTTCTTTTTCAGATCATCTGCTTTCCTTCACACATCAGTACTTGTTCCTTGAAATCCATCACCGAACTTGAGCTCTGATACCACTTGTGATGAAAAACTGTACCAAAGAAACAAATACAAACAGAAATTAAAGAAAGGAGAAGAGAGCAACACACTGAGTTATAGTGGTTCAACCATTGTTAAATGGTCTACATCCACTCATCAAAGGGCAACCGAAGGTTCTGATTACTAATCGAAAAGAAGAACACTAATACAGATTCAGAGATGAAGAAATAGCTTCATCATTCACACACACAGCCTCACTTCCCAAGAGGAAATTTCCCAGCTCACTGAAACCACTCTGCTCACCCCAAAGAAGCTCTCTCACTGCAAGAAGGAATCGAAGATAGATTTTATATTCTTTCTTACGGTTACAACAGGAGAGTAAAATGGGGCCCAGTAAATAAATGGTAATAAATCTGAGCTAATAGGAATACACAAAAGTTGGGCTGTATGGGCTTCACAGAACTTCTTTTGGATATTGGGCTTGAAGTATGAGAGGTATGGCATTTCTTTCACAAATATTATGTATTTCGTTTCAAGTTTTGTTAATATCTTGTTATCATTCTTTTGATTTTCTTGCAAGTTGTACTTTATGAGTTTTGCATGTTGTTTTTATTAAGCGTCTTGTAAATTTTTATTTGAGCTACTGTACTTTAACTTTGGGCTATTAAATCACAAAATGCAATATTCCCTATTTCGTTCCAAGTTTTATTGATATCTTGTTGGAATTCGTTTTCTTTTCTTGGATGTTGTACTTTATGCTTGCATGTTGTATTTTATGCTTGCATGTTGTACTTTATGGTTGAGAAACTTATGGATGCATGATTTATGAGTATTCTACTCAAGTTTATCGTTCTTCAAATGATAAGGTTGATTGTTCATAATGTGATCAAGTTTTGTTGAGATTTTGTTGGCATTCTCTTTCTTGTCTTGCATGTTGTACTTTAGAGTTGCATGTTGCACTTTATGGTTGAGAAATTCAAATGATTTATGAGCATTTTACTCAAGTTTATTGTGATAAAATTGAAAGTTGATTGTTCATAATGTGATTGAGTAGAGTTCTTTTATATATGCTTGGAAGTCTCCAACAAAAGTAGAGATCAAAGTATTATAATTTACCGAAGCTTAAATTTGATAAATTGTAAGAAAAATGATCACAAAAAAGGTTTGTTTGGAAGAAAATCTCTATTGATAAGAATACATTTTCTTTAAAACAAATCTTGGAGTTTTTAAGAATGGGAAAGAATCAAAATGTTTACAAGATATTGATACTTTTACCACAACAAGACTAATTTCTCTTTTCAATAACACACTCTTTTTTTTTATCTAAAAAAGATGAGTTTATTCTTAGATTTATCAAAAACTCTGTAATAGACTTTTTTTAAAAATATATTTTTTCAGTTATAAAAAAGGGGTTTTAAACACTTTCCCCACTTTGTTAATTTGACAACACCAACACACATGTTTTTAAAGTAATTACTACTTTTACCAAACCGATTGAACATTTTAAGTTCCAAAAATTGGTTCTTTGAGCATATAAATTAATTTATCTGTTATGGGCGAAAATTAGCCAACAACATTTCATGCAGGAAGGCCCAAAACGCATTGGGCCCGAAGACGAAACAAGCCCAGCTCATGAAGCAAGGGGTCGGAACACGTTCCGGCCCCATACCACGACCCTCGGCCTCGGCCCAATGCCGAGGCCGACCAGGGCCAAAGGCCTGGTGACTCCCCAAAAGCTTAGCGGGGGAAGAAACCCTAGAAGAAATCTATAAGAAGAAGGCGACGCACACTCACAGGTATGAAAAATCAGCCCCTAAATTCACTATACGTGTTTTCCGGCCAAAGCTAACTTAAGCATCAGAGTGTGCGTGGTCTACACCACATCGGTGTGCAGCGTTTGTTCGTCTTGCAGGTCACGTCTTTCCCGCTCGTTTACAAATTCACTGTTGATCGTCACGTGGAGCGAAGGGCAAATTCCTAAGCGAAATTTGAGCATCAACATTAAGTACACTTTTCAATGGATTCTTTTTTTTTTTTTTTTTTTATAGTTTTAGCAACTAAAATAAGTACCTTTCAAAATTTTACTTTCAAATAAAAAAATATATATATCTTTTCATTAAAAGTCATGTTTTCTATTAAAAAAGGTTGACCTTTTTAAATGAATTGAGTAGTGTGCTTGAGATAAAGCCATATTATTCTCAAAGTGCATGAAAATCATCTAATAAAAAACTAAAATAAGTAAAAACAAAACACGTCTAAAATAGTTGTAATCCTATGATGGATTTGAGAAAAATGTAAAATTTCTTAAACTCTTGAGGCAATGAATTTTCTCATTGATTGAAAAATTGCATCAATTAATGGCAGATAACCCCACTCAAGTTGGTCAAATGCTTGCTTCATTCTTGAAGTTTAAGATATAACAAATTGAGACATTTTAAAAATAAAAGCGACAAAACATTTTTTTTAAGTCATAAGGAAACAATTTTTTTTAACTCATAAGGACTATTTTCTTTAATTAAGATTAATCGAGATAATATGAAAAATTGAGATTTTGGTAACCGTTTCTTTTCACGGGTGTTGTAGGGTGCTAATACCTTCCCTACGCACAAAAGACCCACGAACCTAAACTCTATGTTTGCAGACCACTTTCTTTTTAAATTGGTGACCAATCACACCCTAATAATGGTT
Organism: Luffa acutangula; assembly: GCA_036850905.1. Taxonomy (NCBI): domain Eukaryota; kingdom Viridiplantae; phylum Streptophyta; class Magnoliopsida; order Cucurbitales; family Cucurbitaceae; genus Luffa; species Luffa acutangula. The sequence goes on from CM072087.1 coordinate 40,252,715, forward strand.
AGTGGCGACTCCAAATCTCTTTACAATAAACACCACCTTTTTAGGAGGATGTCGGTTCGCTCCGCGTCGCGATATGGCAGCGACAAAGGTAATAAGGACTATGATTGTTCTCAGGCAAAGAAAGATCTTGACGAACAGTAGAAGAATCGATTGTTGTATTTTCTTCGGTGTTCGACATGAAGGTGAAGAAAAGAGGTGAGAGATATGGTGGAGAGAAAAGATGCAGTGGAGAGAGAAAAATGTGATTTACTCAATTGATAGCATATTAGAAAGGAAAATGGGAAAATATAATCTAATATTTATATTATTGGTATGTTTGCTTCATTTTGGACGTTAAGAAATTTATTTCTTCTGCTACCCCTAAATTAAATATAAGCATCAACTTAAAAGTATTTTATACTCGAAGAACATTAATGGCCAAAACTAGGAAAGAAATTTGACCTAATTAAAAAAATTGTAAGTGTTTAGTTCAAAAACCATATTAGTTTTTTGGGAAAAATACATTTTTGGTCCCTGAGGTTTGGGTTAGATCATATTTTTGTCCCTGAGTTTTCAAACTCGATAATTTAGCTCCTAAGGTCTGGATTTCGTTTCATTTTGGTCCCTCCATCTAATTTTCCGTTAAACCCTAACCGATTGCTGACGTGACATGCATTTTTTTTAAAAAAATAGATTTTTGAATTTTTTAAATAAAAAATATTTTAAATAATATTTCTTTTTCTTTTTTCTTCTGCTTCCTCCATCTTAATCTTCTTTCTCCATCTTCATCATCTTCTTCCATTTCTATTTTCATCTTCATCATCTTCTTCTTCCATTTCCATTAAATCTTCATCATCTTCATTTTCTTCCTCAACCTCAACCTCAACCTCATCTTCATCATCATCTTCTTCCTCTAACCCTAACGCCATCGACCAGCGACTGAAAAAATTTCTCCTCTTTTTTCCTTTCTTTTCTTCAACTTCTTTTCTTTTTTTTTTTTTTCGTTTTTCATATTTTTCGAAATGAAAATGAGAAAAAAAAAGGAAAATGGAAAGAAAAAAAATCGATCGTCAAAGGTTGTCAGAAAGCTGCCTGATGCGCGAAATGCTTACCGCAAGTGTACGGGTCAAGTAATAATATAGTGATATGAAAATCGAATGGCGTCCTCTGGATTGGTTTTCTAGCTAAACTAATTACCATGAATAATCTTGTTCAATTTTATTTAGAGAGCAAAACTTGATGCAAAAGATAAATCTAAAGACAAAAGCATAAACTAAAGGTGGAGACTCAAATGGAAAGACTCTTAGGGAATTGATTTCATTATTTGAGATTGGGGATTAATTAATGGGATGAATTTTAGCGTGTAATTATTTTACAAGTCTAGGAACCTTAAATCACAACTATTTTTCCCGAGCATAATTGATTCTCATGCATGCAACAAATTTGATATCCCTATCTAAGTTCATTAACATGCAAAGCTTTGAGTTTAGTTCTTTTAACAACTTCTAAAGTTATTCTAAATCTCCTGATCTTAGAATTTCTACTTTAGTCATGCAATTGGTAATGTCTAAGCTAAATCCTCTCTCCCGAGCAATATTCAACACTAAATCATTCAACTAATGGCCAATTAATTGAAAGCATTTAACCGTAATCACATGAAAAAAATAAAAGCACATTCATACCAAAAATCAATCCAACAAACTAAACAACTACATCAATCCCTAAGACAAACAATTAGCAAATCATAGTCTTGGAACTACAAACACTCATGGAAAGAAAAGCCATAAAAAACAACAAGAGGTAAGAGATAGGAAAGGGAAAACTCGAATTAGTTGACACCGCACGTCTCCGTCACGAACTTGAAGGAGTGTACGAGACACTAGCGGAAGCGGATCGAAGCAACTCAAATTTCATTTAATTTTAGAAAGAAAACATGCATTCGAAGTAACAAAAAACAGAGAGCTCGATAAACCAACCTTTGGTAGTCGAATTGATCGAGCTATTCCTTGGATGAAATCGAACACGAGCTTGCTGTGGACAACCACTGTGATCTTCCCCACTAATCTCTAGCCTTAGAACGAGTTGTGGGACTCAAGAACGTGATGAATTTGGGAAAGAAGCTTGAAGGTTCAAACATGAACAAACCAAAGAGAATTTTCAATTTGAGAGAGAAATCACAACCCTTTTTCTCAATTTTTTTTTTCAATTGTTTCCTTCTGTTTTAATGAAGGATATCATGCAACATTTGAAGCAAATTAAGACAACAACAAAATCAAGGGATTAGGTGTATCCTTAGATAAAAATAACTCACTTCACCACTTATTTTTGTTCATGCCCCAAACACTTAGTGGGCTATAGTAGTCCCCTATATTATAACCAATACAGGGGGTCAAACAGCTCTTTGGGAATTGATAGGATTTGAGTTAATTGCTTGTATGAACATGCAATGACTCATAAATCTAGGATAAACTACTATCATAGCAATCTCTCCCGAGCATAACTAATTCTCTAACATGTAATAAACCCGATAGTCCTATCTAGATTTATTAGCATGCAAGGCCTTAAGTCTAATCCTTTAACGATTTCTAAAACCTATCCTAAATCTCCCGATCTTAGGATTATTCTAGTTATGCAAACCAAGATCCAAACTAAGTCCCTTCTCTCAGCAAGACTTAGAGAAAATAATATTCAATTCATGGACAATAAATTGAAAGCATTAAGAAAAGAATATGCATAAATGAATTTAAAGCAATTAATAAACATCCATGCATTAATCCCTTGTAGCTATATTTTTGTGCAAAGTGTATCTAGAAGCTAATATGTGGTTGCAACTTTACATTAACCAGTTTGCACAATTTCAATAGATCAAAACGAATTGAACCAAGATTCTCTCCTCCCTTGTAGGAGCTTACTCCATCAATTTAAAAAGGGTCAATTGTGAGAGACAAAGAAACCATAGAAATAGTTCAAGAGTGAAAGCTCCTCCACTCTTCATTCAAGATTGTCTTGTTATTAAAGTTGAAAGTCCTAGGGTTGTGCTAGCTCGATTCTCGTTGACAAATGACAAATTGAGCTTGACGAGTGGAAATTATCTAGTCCTTTCCTTCTCTTTTTGATTTACCTTGTACCTGGATTAGGTTTTCGTTACTTTATCCTTTTGTAACCATGAGCATGTCATATTTTATTTCTGTGAAGTCCAATTTCATATTTACTTTCATTATTAGCTAAATTCTTAGAGATTGATTATTTGGATGCCCTATGAATATGCTATCTGTTGATGGTCAAATTTGATCAAGTAGAACTCACCTGACCTTCACGTGCCACCAACGGTAAATTTGTTTGAGAGGGGGGAAGACGTGACCTGCAAGACAGAAAACCTACACACTGATGTGGTGCTCGTCACACCGGCTTCGATGCTTAAGTCAACAAGCAGAACGATGAGAAGCAAGAAAGTAAGAGAAAGAGGAGAGTCAGAGAATAGTGTTCGGGGTTAGAGTTCGAATCCTCTCTTCAATGGCGAAGAGGGGTATAAATACCTGCTCACGCTCCTAGGGTTTTTAGGAATTCGGAGGCGTTTCGGGACGAACCGGGGCGGCTAGAGGCAGTTGGACTGAGAAGAGACAAACGAGCTTGAACCGCGCAAGCGGGCAGAGTGGTCGGCCTCAGCCTTAGGTCAGGCCAAGTTGGCCCGACCCATTGGTCTGGTCTTCCTCTGGGTCGTTTCCTGGTCCTATCTCCGCCCGGTTGTCCTCGTCAGCTCCTTGCACATCATGGTGGTCCAAAATTACCTATAACATTAAGCCCCCACTCTTGAATTGGGATTCAGGTGCGGCTTAGTGCTATCGGTTGAGCTCCTTAAGCCCGATTTAAGAGTAATGATCCTTGCCTTGTGCTGACCCCTGTGCAGAATTATTGTTATCCTACATGATGGGATACAAATAGATAAAGTAGAAACTCCCTGAATAGGGGTTAGGTGAAATGGAAATGAGAAAAGTGAGAGATTACAAAAGGGCTGGAGGGCCTCTCTGGTCGGCCTCGACCTCGAGAAGAGGCCGAGCACAACAATTTCCCATTTTAGCTTATTTGGTCGGCCTTGGCCTCGGGAAGAGGCCGAGCCCAGCAGCTTCCTAATTTTCCTTAGCAAGACCATCGTACTTGGTCATTCGGAACGCTTCATTTCAGATCCAGGGCTTATCCATAAGTAAAAAAATAGGAGAAGCAGAAGATTTCACAATCCTGTATCGAAATGTTAATTTCTGCAAAAGAAGAATGAGGGAAGAGGCTAGGGTCGGCCTCGACCTTGGACCCCTGTTAGCTCAAAATCTAGCTCCCTGCATTCATACGTTAGTCCTTGTAGGAAAACAATGAAAGAATAGGCTAGAACATGTAATCCAGGTTTAGACATGCTAAGCTAGTGTTCCTTTTGTTTAATAGGGAGTGCATATCCCCTATTACTTGCTTTTTGTTTAATAGGGAGTGCATATCCCCTTTGAAGCCCCCAATCTCAAGTAAATCTTCATTAAAACATAAAGTATAGTTGAGTAAATAGGAGAATACCTTTAAGGTTTCTAATCGGCCTCAGCTTGGTCGGCCTCGGCCCGGTCGGCCTGGTGAGCTTGGTGGTCTGGGCTCGCATACGCCCAAATCCGGATGAGCCGAAGTAGACACGGTAATCCAGGCTCGCATTATGTGATGATGCTCAAGCCAGATGAGGAGAGGTAGACTCAGTGGTCCAGGCTCACGTAGTCTCGAATTTGGTTCAGGCGAGGCAGACTCTGTAGTCCAGGCTCGTCTGATGTGAAGATGCTCAAGCCAGATGAGGTGAGGTAGACTCGATGGTCCAGGCTCACATAGTCTCAATTTGGATGAGGCGAGGTAGACTCGGTAGTCCAGACTCGCCTGATGTGAAGGTGCTCAAGCCAGATGAGGTGAGGTAGACTCGGTGGTCCAGGCTCACGAAATCTCGAATCTGGATGAGGCGAGGTAGACTCGGTAGTCCAGGCTCGCAAGAGGACGTGGGCTCTAAGCTGAAAAGCTTAGGCTCGCATGTAGTGGCGTGGGCTCTAAGCTGAAAAGCTTAGGCTCGCATGATAAGCGTGGGCACTAAGCTGAGAAGCTTAGGCTCGCATGTAATGACGTGGGCTCTAAGCTGAAAAGCTTAGGCTCGCATGTAGGCGTGGGCTCTATAGGCTCGCATATAAGTGTGGGCTCTATAGGCTCGCATGTAGAGGCGTGGGCTCTAAGCTAAAAAGCTTAGGCTCGCATGATAAGCGTGGCCACTAAGCTGAGAAGCTTAGGCTCGCATGTAGGCGTGGGCTCTATGGCTCGCATATAAGCGTGGGCTCTATAGGCTCGCATGTAGAGGCGTGGGCTCTAAGCTGAAAAGTTTAGGCTCGCATGTGGGCATGGGCACTAAGCTGAAAAGCTTAGGCTTGCATGTATATGTGGACTCAACTAGATGAGGCGAGGTAGACCCGGGGGCCCAGGCTCGCGTGATCTCAGATCTAGATGAGGCGAGGTAGACCCGTTGGTCCAGGCTCACATGGTGTCGATCTTTGCTTGAATCAATAGGGTTGGCTTTGGTCACAACCATGGCTATGGTCGACCTCGGCCTCAAGCGTGGCTCTGATAAGCCTCAGCCTCGGCCTCAATCATATCTGAGGTCGGCCTCAACCTCGGCCATATCTGTGGTTGGCTTTGAACAGTCTGTCGTCCTTCGTGTCCAGCTCATTTTGCTTCATGTTCGATCTCGTCTTGTGTTATTGGTAATCAAATTTACATTGATTACGTGATCGTGGGGACATGTCGGTCTTTTGAAAGGTCGGCCTCGGCCTCGGCCCAAGGATGACCTTAGCTTAGGGTTGGCCTCAGGTTGATATCTTCTTCCTCTTAGCCCCTAGTCTTAGCTTAGGGTGCTCGTCACACCGGCTCCAATGCTTAAGTCAGCAAGCAGAACGATGGGAAGCAAGAAAGTAAAAGCAAGAGGAGAGTCAGAGAATAGTGTTCGGGGTTAGAGTTCGGATCCTCTCTTCAATGGCAAAGAGGGGCATAAATATCTGCTCATGCTCCTAGGATTTTTAGGAATTTAAAGGCATTTCGGGACGAACCGAGGCGAAACCGGGGCGACTAGAGGCAGTATGAACTGAGAGGAGACAAACGAGCTCAACCCGCGCAAGCGGGCCGAGTGGTCGGCCTCGGCCTTGGGTCGAGGCCGACCATATGGGTCGGGCCAAGTTGGCCCAACTCGTTGGTCTAGTCTTCCTCTAGGTCGTTTCTGGGTCCTATCTCCGCCCGGTTGTCCTCGTTAGCTCCTTGCACATCATGGTGGTCCAAAATTACCTATAACACTATCTTAATATATAAGCTCACTTACATATCTATTTTCTCTTGTGCATTTCGTTTATATCGATTTTGTCATATTTATTATATTGTTTGTCTAACTTTATCACCTGGGCTTGCATACAAATTTGAACTAATACTAAAAGGGTTTGGTAATATATGAATATCATAATATCAACATAGGAAGAAGAGCCTAGAAATAGGAATTTGTGATTGACCCTAGACATAGCGCAAACACCAGTAAGATCAAGAAGAATTGTGTGCTTATTTATCAAAATCCAAAATGACCATAGACATATAGGACCAGTTGCTTAGACTTCAAAGAGTGTTTGAAAATAAAGCAGGATAGGAGTTGAATCTGATTTATTCCACATGATAAATTAGAGTTGGAATAATGCATGTGCATATTGACAACATATCCAGCTCCTAAGACAAAAACATAATTGGATCACTCTATTACTATTGACATCTTTGTAGTTCTTTGCAATTGCATTTTCTATTCATTCAAAACCACACACTGTCACTCTAATTTTCTTGGTCATCACTTGTTGCATTTTGATAAGTGATAAACTCTCCAAAAGGGAGTTATTATTAATCTATTATTGGTTGGAAAGTATGATATTTGTGTTGAATGGATGTGTTTGTTAGATAATGAATTTATTATGTTTTAACTTAAATGTGAGAATTAATGTTTTGAAATTTCTTTGCAGAAAAATATATGTTGATAAATTGAGGCAACAAAGATTGATGATTCAACAAAATATTAGCAAAACGAGCCACGTGAGTCACACATGTTCATTAAATGAAGTGGTGTTCTAAGTGGGAGATCTAGGAGAAATCAGGCTGGGAAAAGACTCCATGTGCATCAATAAACCTACTTAGGTTTAACCCTCACATTATAAGAAGGAAAACCCTAAACCCTAAACCCTAAACCCTAGTCTTAGGAAATGAAGAATATACGATTGGAGACCATTTTTATGGCAGATTGGAGAATCAAGAAGACCATTTGCAGATAATTTCCTCAAGAAGACGAGTTCTTCCATGTTCTTGGTGGTTTGGAGTATCCGTTTCAACCTCATCAACTAAGAAGGATTAGTATTTCTTGTAAAATTTGCATTATGATCCTCCTCTATGTCAATTACAAACGTACTGTTCAAAAATAACCTAGGACCTTTTCATATAATGGATGATGTAAATTGCAATTAAAAGTAATCAAATGATTATTAAATAATAAAACATAAATTATAAGGCTTTAGAGCATACGTCTCGTCATAAATTCTTGCCATTTTGACCATTTGGTTTGGCCCCTCCCTTTGAGAGAGGTTTGATGAGGTCAAAGCCCCATTGGACAAATGGCCAAGGGCTCATGATGTTGGTCAACTACTTGAGTGGTCTCTTGGACAGATAGTCATAAACCTTTGACAAAGATCACATTTCATAGTAAAATATCGTGGTGTTTGTCGAGCTGAGCTCATACCCAATATCATACTTCAATTGTCAACAAGAAGAGGTATATCCTACAAAATAGAATTGCACATTGGTGTGGTATCTATCAAATACACTTTAATACTGAAGTTAGTAAAGAGTCTAAAGTGTTAGGTCGGGTTAGGTTTAGAGTTGCATACCTCATGAATAGCTAGGTTTCCCTATTTTTGGTAGTATTTGATTGTTCATGATTCCTAACATTAATTAAGACCTCCAATCTTGATCAAAGATGACACCAACAACTACTATTAATTTGATATTTAACTCGATTATTCAGACTAGGTTAAGATTTAATAGATTGTAGTTGGAAAGAGCTTGGCTCCTATCAAGTGATGGGCTAGGTCTTGGCTCTACCCTAGCCAAGGAGCCAAGCTTGGCCAACTTCATGGTGAGTTGGGCCTAGGTGAGGTCGAGGAGCCAAGCTTGGCCTACGTACCTTTGGGTGGCCAAGCTGCTTAGTCAAATGTGGGTTGGAACTTGGCCTATGTCATGGGCGGGCTCATCTACCCTCTTGATGACTTATTGTTCATGCCTTTTTTGGAAGATTCACTCACAACATATAAAATATTAGAATTAGGGATAATTATATTTTTAGTCTAAGGTTTTAGAGAGGTTTTCATTTTAGTAGCTAGGTTTTCGAATCATACACTTATGCAATTAAAAATAATGCATCATTTTAGTTCCTAAGACGATAGGGATATTAGTAACTTAATGAAGTATTATTGGCTGGCAGTAAGTCTACTCAAGATTAATTTTATATTATTTTAACGTTGATTTGACACAAAGAATCTTTTTTACTCTCTCTTTCATCTTGATGGACGAATGGATTTGATACTCTTATTGAATTCATGCAAGATCATCTAATGTTAGGTAATAGGCCACATCAAAAAGTTTGGGCGTTTTTCGTACAGTTGACCTGTTAAAAGAGGTGAAAATGAAAAATGTCTTACCTTTTCAATTTAAGGTTATATGTCATCTTACTTGCATCAACATTCTAGTAAAATTACCATTTTTCTCTCTACGATCTCGCTTCATCTCTATATTCTCGTTCTCTCTTTCATTTCTCTCTCCAATCTTTCTCTCTCTCTTCAATCTTACTCTCTCCCCAATTTCTCTCTCCAATCTTTCGCTCTCTCTCTCTCATTGCTTGCTCTTCAATCGCTCTCTCCAATCTTGCTCTCTCTCTCTCATTTCGAGGAAAATATGCAGGAGAAAACCCTTTGCTTTCATATATGGTATAGTATCAACACAAACCATATATAAAGGTCTGGGGAGAAAAGCTCCTACAAAAAAATGAAAGGAATTTCTCACTCACACACGCATTCTCTGGAATATTCTTTCTAACCAACTGATACATACCAAACCCTAATAATCGAAGAGGATGAACAAATACATGAGAAAAGAGAGTAGACAAATGGGCCAGAAATATGTTAACAGAACACATAGCCCAAATACAAATCAATTTTAGTGGGCTATCTTAATACTCTCTACTCAAACTCTTCCTCCAAATCTCTCACTCTCGTTGTGTGCTCTTTGGAGAGAGAAAAAGTGGAAAAGGAAAAAATTGAGTGAGAAACAAGAGAAAGTAGACATTAGCGAGACCGATAAACGAGATAAGAGAAAAAATAGCGAGAGAAAAAAAATGTATATTTTCATATCGAGAGTAAGATGATAATTTTTCTAGGATGATGACATAAGAAAATTAAAAGAGTATATAACTTTAAATTAAAAGGTATTAGATTTTTCATTCCGCATCTTTAAATGGGATATATGCACAATTCATTCAAAAAGTTTTCTAAAGTATCCTATTTATTATATCATTGTTTACTACCTTTATTTGCGTATTGTTCGTAATTAAAAAAAAAAAATCCTTTTTTTTTCACTACCACGTCAACAACATTATAACAAAAATAATAAAAAAAAAGACATGTAGTCCAACATTATGAAAGAATTATTTATAGAAGAAAATTTTCTAGTGTGAATAGAGGAAGTAGTTACTCGTGAACTTCCATTCAAATGTGAACACGACTCAGCTACTCTCTTTCAAGCCCATTCACCATATGAAAAATTACACTTTCCTTACCACTGTTTATGAAATCAAACGTCTGTTTGAAATACATTTTAATTTAAATATTTTTTAAGAATGCATTTTTTAAAAAACATTTTGTATAAAAATTGTTTAGAATTTAAACATTCATATGTTTGGTTACATATCCTCATAACTGATTTTATACCTAAGTTATTGTATATTTAAAAACTCTTTTTAGAAAAGTTGGTTTCAAGTGTTTTTCTCGAAATGGTTAAGAGAGCCTTTTTTTTTTTTTTGAGTACATCAACATTTGGAGGTGGGAGGATTCGAACCTCTGACCTCATGGTCGAGGGTACATGTCAATTACCGCTGAGCTAAGCTCGCTTTAGCAGTTGAAAGAGAGCCTTAGTCTTTAGAAATGGGTGGAATTCGTGCATGTAAGAGAGAAGAGAATTGAGAGGTATTGCATGTAAGAGAGATGGGGATGAAAATGAGTGGAATCATGCATGTAAGAGAGAGAGAATATGTAAAAGAATTACTCAAATGCAACACACTTTGATGGATCGATTTTCAACCAAGGTTTTAAGTGTCAGTGTCGATGAAAATGTTAAGATGCATTTGGTTGGTGATCTGAAAATAGAATTTTGAAAACAAATGATTCGATGAACAAAAAGTTATATTTCATGTTTTTCGTGTTTTCAAATATGTGTTTGGTAACATATTTAGAAACTAGATCATAGTTTAAAAAGTTGTTCAATATGTGTTGGATAGAATGTTTATAAACCATAAAAATAGTTGCAGTAATCAACTAAATATTATATTGAATCTTAATTATTATCAATTAATTTATATACACAAATTTGTCAATATGAGGGCAGATGTTTGAATCTCTTTCATCCCACAAAGGAGTGGATATGTGAAGGGGCTAAGAGGGGCACGCTTGTAATTATAGATTACATCTATTTGTACTTTGATCTGCATATAATTTACCAAAATTGGTCTTTGGTTAGTTGGTCAGAATGGCCATAGAATTGATCCATTTGATTTAGTGAGTTTGAAAACATGACTGAAAAACAAATATGTCAAACAGATATTCGCTAAATTCATTTGATTTATTGAATTTGAAAACATATTAAATAGAATCTAGATATTGAGAACAAAATTTTATGAAAATGTTGTGGTCACGATTTTGTAGAAAGGTTGATAACATTGATAATACGTTAATATTGGTTGATACTTTTTGAACAATTATATTCATAAAAAATATTTAAATTAACAAATAAGAATTTAATTTCCTTTCATTAATATTTGGTACGCATCTTCGATAATATTTTTGTTATATTTCATTGATTTTTCTATGATATAATGAAAATGTGAGTTCACTCCTCATGTGACATGTTGATGTCGAACTCAAGAATATACAACAAAAATTTAAAACCCTACCTCCGACCATCGATGTGGTTTGAGAGACTAATTGATCAATATTAATTTTGGTAAGTTTAATTTGGTTTTTCCATCTTTTAATTTCACCTTTAAGCACTTAACACGTCTTATCTACTTCCCCAAATACTAAATTTGTAGTGCAAACATGATCATATAACTCAATGATCGTGGTATCTATTCTTTTCAATGAGATTGAGGATGTGTTTGGTTTAACTTTTCAAGTGTTTAATTTTGAAAAAAAAATCATTTTGAAAAAGTTTATAGTGTTTGACAACCACTAAAAATGACTTATTAGAAAATGAGATTGATAAATAAACCATTTTGAGAGAAACACTTCAAATCAAATTATAAAAAAAGAGTTTTTAGTATACAATAACCTAGGTATAAAAACACATGTGAGGAAATGCAACCAAATATACGAGTGTTTAAATTCTAAACCATTTTTATACAAAATATTTTTTTTAAAAAAATGCATTCTTGAAAAATACTTAAATTAAAATGTATTCAAAACGGACCCTGAAACTTTAAATCTCCTCCCCCACATTTATATACATTTGACTAAAAGAATAGGTGGTTGAAATCCGATCCTCATCTCCACATTGTTAATCTAAAAACAACTAAATTTATAGTTTTAAAAGAAACTTTGGCATGAAATTTTGAGCATTGAAAGTCATAAATATAAGACAATAAGAAGACAAGTCGTTAACTAGAGCATGGCTCAATTGGCATAAAGCTTGTATTCCAACCAAAAAATCGAATGTTCAATCTCCCACCCCACATGTTGTCCAAAAAAAAAAAAGACAAGTCATGTCGCCATTTTATTAAATATTTTAATGACATCGACTAAATTTGTAATTTATTAAAATACAAGAGATACTAAATATCGTTTTAAAACTTTAGAAATTAAATTAAAAAAAAAAAAGAGAAATATTTTAATAACCAAAGTTACATGGTTTCAAATCCACCCTATATTGTCAAAAAAAAAAAAAAAAAAAAAAAAAAAAAAAAAAAAAAACTATTTCAGTAGTTACACACTTTCAATTTTGATTTATTTAGTTTCCTTTACTTTCAAAAGGTTCATTTTGATCATATGCTTTCAACTTTTTTTTCCATAAATCTCTATACTTTTAAAATGTGTTTTTTGGTCTATATATTTTTAAAATTAAGTCATTTGAGTCGCTAGTGGTAAAATTCCAACAAAAAAAAAATTATGCATAAAAAATTATGGTTATATTTTAAGAAATTAATTGAATTTATTCTAAAATTGTGATAAAAAAGACGAGATATATAGAAAAGAAAATGAAGAGACTAATAATTATTTTGTTTAAAGTACAAGAACCATAATAAACTTTTTGAAAGTAAATGAAGTGATACTTGATATAAATCAAGGACAACTTGAACGTAGTTCAATTGATTAAGAATATATATCATCATCCGTCAAAAGGTTAAAAGTTAAAAAATTTTCTCTCCTACTTGAATAAAAAAAGGTATATGGACTAAAATAAATAAAAGTTGAAATGGCTAAAATAATATTTAAACAAAAAAATTAAAAAACTATAAACAAAATAACTTTTGATGAAACTTCAATGGTAGAACTTAGAAGCTTCGTTTGTACAAAAAAAAAAAAAGTTGTGACAAGAAAAAGACAGCCATCTCCGTCGGTGCGCCGGAAATAACGGACGAAACAGCTCCGTTTCCGTTTCAGGAGACATTATCAAGTGTTTCTTAGTTCTTTAATATCACATGGGCTCACTTCGTAAGTCATAAGAAATTCCACTCAAAAGTCAACGAAATACACGTGTCATGTTTCTACACCCTCTGACAGGGAGGTTACGGTAAGCTTGAACGTAGCAGATACTTTAGACTTTGACGCTAATGAAAAGCCACGCAAATTTCGGACGGTTTTGTGGGCGTTGTCACGTGCGTGGCACCGACTTTCCAAAACACAATTTTTGAACTTTCTCTTTAATTGTTTGTCTTGGGTTTGAAGTTTATGAATTCATTTTTAGAAAATGTTAATTTTTTTTTTAGTACATCAACATTTGGGGTGGGGGGATTCAAACCTCTGACCTCATGGTCGAGGGTACATGCCAATTACCGCTGAGCTAAGCTCGCTTTGGCAGAAAATGTTAAATTACGTGTTTGTTTAGTCCCTCAAATTTGTATACAATGAAAAAATGTTTATCTTGATCTTGTCAATTTGATCCCCAAACATTAAAAAGTGTTTAATAAGTCTCCAAAATTTTAATTTTATATCTAATAAATCTTTGAACTTTAAAAATATTTAATAGATCCCTAAACTTTCAATTTTGTGTCTAATCTTCCGAGCACATTCGAGATTTTAAAAAATTAATCAACCTATTATTAGATATAAAAGTTGAATTTTATGTCTATTGAGACCCTTAGGGCCCGTTTGATAACGTTCTCGTTTCCTATTTTTCGTTTTAGGTTTCTTGTTTCCTGTTTCTTGTTTTTTAAGAACTAAAAAGAGGAACATGTTTGATAACTATTTTTGTTTCTTGTTTCTCTTAAAAAAGAAACAGAAACACATATGTGTTTGATAACTGTTTCTCGTTTATTGATTTTCAATTGAAGTAAAATTTGGTACATATAATATAAATATTATATATAACATACATTAAAATAATAGTCAGAGGTTGTCGGTGGTGGCTAGTCGGTGGAGGTCGACAACGGTCTGTAGTTAGAGGTCGACGGTGGTGGTCGTTAGTCGGACGACGGTAGCATCCGGTAGTCGGAGGTTGAAGGTGGCGGTCGGTTAGTAAAGGGCGGTCAGTGGAGGTCGGTGGCGGCCAGTTAGCGGAAGTCGATGAAAATCGGTAGTCGGAGAATGATAGTGGCTCCCGGTAGTTAGAGGTTGACAGTGGCGGACGTTCAGCAGAGGTCGATCAGCGAAGGTTGGTGGCGGTCGATAGTCAGAGGTCAACTGTAGCGATCGATTGCGGCCGATAGTCAGAGGTTGACAGAGGTTGGCGACTACCGATAGTCGCATGTCAAAGGTGATGGTTGGTCGACGGAGACCGATAGTCAGAGGTTGACGGTGACGCTTGGTAGTCAGAGGTCGACAGTGGCGGTTGAACAGCGGAGGTCGGCGACGAATGATAGTTAGAGGTCAATTGTGGCGATCGGTCAAAGGAGCTCGATGGCGGCCAGTAGTTTGATGTCAACGATGGCGACCAGTTGGTGGTAGTCGGTCAGCGGAGGTCGACAGCAACGAGTTTTCGGAGGTCGACGGTAGCCGGTAGTCGGAGGTCAATGGTAGCAATCGGCCACGACTGGTAATCGGACGTCGACGATGGCGACCGATCGACAGAGGTCGAAGACCACCGATAGTCGGAGGTAGACGGTGGCGATCGATTGGCAGAGGTCTACAACGACCGGTAGTCGAAGGTCAACGGTCGCGGTCGGTCGACAAAGGCTGGTGAGTGGAGGTCGACAGTAGCAGTTGGTCGCGTTCGGTAGTCGGAGGTCAACGATGGCGGCCAGTCGACGATCAGAAGTCAAAGGTGGACGATGGTGGCCTATCGGTTAGAGGCTAGTAGGCGGAGGTTAATGGTGACAGTCGGAGGTTGACAGTAGAGGTGGACCGCAACCGATAGTCAGAGGTCGACGATGGTGGCTGGTCGGCAGAGTTCGACGACGGCTGGTAGTCATAGGTTGACGGTGGTGGTCGGTCGATGGAGGTCGACAGAGGCCGATCGTCGGTGGCAACCAATAGTCGAAGGTCGTCGGAGGCGGGTGGGTCGGCGACAACCGATAGTCGAAGGTTGACGGTAGCGGATGGTCAGTGGAGGTCGTCGGCGACCGATAGTCGGAGGTCAACGGTGGCGGGCGATCGGTGGAGGTCAGCAGCAACCAGTAGTCAGAGATCGACTGAGGTGAAAAAAAAGGAAAAAAAAAAGAAAGAAATAACATAAATAATAAAAAAATTAAAGAGAAAGAAATAACGAAAAAAAATATTAAAAAAGAAAATAGAACGAAAAAAGACGAGGAAGTGGTTAAAAAAAATAAAAGAAGAGAAGAGATCGGTGTAGGAATGGGAGGAAGAGATGGATACATGCATGAAAGATAGAAAAGAAAAACAGAAATAGAATTTGAGAAACAACTTTTTGTAATTTCTCAAATTTGACCTCTTTTTTAGAAACGTTTCTAGAAATTTAGGGATGAATTATCAAACAAGTCTGTTTCTTAAAAAATGAGAAACGGAAACAAGAAACAGGAAACGGGAAAGTTATCAAACGAGCCCTAAATTTTCAATTTTGTATCTAGTAGGTTTGTGAATTTTAAAAAATGTCGAATAGAGAGCAAAGATTTATTAGATACAAAACTGACAAAACTGAAAGTTTGAAGAACCTATTGGACTCAAAAGTGAATGTTTAAGGGTCTATTGGATACTTTTAGAGATTAGTGATCAAGACACAAAATCTAAAATTTGAGAACTTATTTGAAACATTTTAAAGTTCGGGGACCAAATTGATACAATCCTGAAAATTCAGGGACTAAACTTGTAATTGAACTTTTAAAAAATTATTTTTATTTATATTTCTTAACTTGTAACAATCATATTCTTGAAATTTAATATCAATAACTCATAACTCAAACTTCTAGCCAATCAAAGCATAGTACAATAATTGATCAAAGCTTATAATCTTAACTAAAAGATGATAGCTTTGAATCTTATCTCCACATATTGTGGAACTAAAAAAAACTCATAATCTGTTGCAATTAAATTTTAATGTTAAAATTGAGTCTACATGCAAATAACTTTTTAATATAGTTTAGTGTTAACAATCTTCATATAAATGGTAACCATCATTTTAGTTCATAGTGATTGTTTATTTTTAAAATTATAAGTAATGGAGTTATAAAGACAATTGACTTATAAACCACAGTATTGTTTTTGTTTTAAGTGTTTTTTTTAAAAGTATTCTATTAAATAAAAATTTCCTAAGACAAACGATGAATAGAGATAGTATGAACATTTTTCCATACTATCATACTAATAAAAAATTTCCCTACCAAGACAACATTGTCAATTTTGCAAGATGAGTTAGCTTTTTTCCATCACTTTTTCTATATAAATATGTAGTTAAATATACCTTCATTTGTAATAATTTTTTTTTTTTTAATTCAAGAACATATAGGAGTTAGGATTCGAACCTCTAATCAATATTTTGGTCAATTCTTTTTTTTTTTTTTTAATTCAGGGACCTATTAGACAAAATAAAAAACTCAATGATATATTTGATATTTCTAAAATTCAGGATCTATTAGACACAAAGATAAAAGTCCAAAGACCTATTGATACTTATTTTTTAAGTTGAGTGACCTATTAAATAATGAAAGTTTAAGAACTAAACTTATAATTTAACATTTAAAAAATGGTACATTATTTTCTACTCTAGGTTAAGCCTACCTAGTTTTGCTTTTGAAATTTACCCAAAAAGCCCTTTGTATGACATATTAGTAAAATTATTGTCACTAACTTTAATTTACCTATCTAGACTTGTAATCCTGGTAAGGTTTTGTTTTCCATCCTCAACAATATTCTCTCTTTTTTATTAAAGTATCTCAAACAGTTAATTATCAGTTTTCTCTCTCTACCACATCAAGAGTTTGCTTCTATCTTGTAGGTCAACTGTTTTTCTTCGTAATCACACGCTGTATAGAGCTTAACATAGATAAATACCGTAGAATAGACATTATCAATGACCATACTTTATTGTATCCTTTGACCGTAGAAACTTTTTCGAAGTTACCAAATATATATTTTAATCAAAAGAAAAATAAAAAGATAAAAAGAAAGAGAATATATTGATCTAAAGAGAGAGCACTACATTTCAACAAAATATTTCAAAAAGCAAGAACTCTCTCATGGCAATCAATTAAAGCTCATGTGGGCTCCCAAGCACTCATCTTTAAGACAAACCTAGACTCAAATCTCTAGAGAGAGAGAAAGATGGATTTCTATCAAATGAGAGGGAGGTGGATTTCCCCAAAGAAATTATTTGTTATTAATGGAGGCTAGAAAAATGTGAGGGATGAATATATATATATATATAATTTTACATGGTTGGATATAGAGAAGATAAATTACAAAACATAGGCTTCCAACTTCAATTAAACAACCAAGTTTAGTCTTATAACTCTCAATTTTGTGTTTAATATAGATCATTGAACTTTAAAAATGTCTAATAAATTCCTATACTTTCAATTTAATAAGTCGTGATGTATTCAAGTCATTTTTCTTTAAAAGATTCATACAACATTTATTAGGCACAAAATTGAATTTTGTGTCATATAGAATCTTTACCTTTCAACTTTATGTCTAATAGGTTTGAAATCTATTAAAAGTTTAGTGATCTATCAATTATTTTTTAAATTTCAGAGACCTATTTAACACAATGATAAAAGTTCAAAAACTAAACTTACAATTTAATTAACCAACAATTTTTTTTTTTAGTTCAACAACATGAAGGAGTGGTGAATTTGACCCTCAAGCCATTTCAGCCAATTAAGAGTATTGTATTTTACCAATTGAATTATGTTCAAGTTGTCAAATCAACAATTATGTAGATTACATATACCTTTCAAAACCCTATCCAATCGGGTTTTTAAGGCAGAGTTACAAAATGCTAGTTACATTATATCCAATAATTTATGTCAATCCAAGAATGGTTTAGTGGATAAGACACTAATTATCATTTCAAAAGTCAATGTTTCAATCGCCATACATCGATTGTTGACCTAAAAAAATCAATAATTTATAAATTTTTAGAGAGAGAAGATAGGGATGTGAAAGAGAGAGAAACACATGACACGGCTGATTTGGCGCCAAGAAGGTTTAGAAAAATGGTGCATTGGAGTTTGTGGATTTTATTTCTTTTTGACTCTCACATTAAATTATCAACCTTTTATATGTAAATGTGTTCTTATATATAGAGAGAGAAATGAGAGAGTTGAAAGCAAAGCATCTTTAAATCCCTATTCCCAAACACCATTTTATTTTGTATTAAGTTTTGGAGAATGGCAACTTTGAGTTTGCTTCTAATTTTCACTTTCTTTGCCATCTCTGTTTCTTGTGCACCTCTTTCTCATCACTATCTTGATGGTAAGCAACAATCAATCTCTTTCTCTCTAACATTTTTTTCTTCTTTTCTTCTTCCTTTTCTGTTATGAACAAAATTGATTCTCTATTATTGTTATTTCCTATTCTTGACAAAAGAGAGAAATTCCATCTATTTCCTTTTTTTTGTTCTTTGATTGTGTAGTTATGAAGGTATTATGTCTTTAAAATTGTCATGATAATATAAATCTTCTCAAGCCTTTTAGTTCTTACAAAAAAAAAAAAAAAAAAAACAGAAAACTCATGTTTTGAAAAAAGTTTGCCAAACAAGTCTTTAATTTCTATTTACTTTCTTATACGCGTTCAATACTTTTTATTAGCTTAAATTAATATATATATATAAATAAATAGATCTCATTGATATATTTTATTAGTGCGAAAGGAACATATTAAAAGTTAAAAGTACAAGGTCTCGTACTTCTTCTAGTACAAGAATGCATCAAAAATTGTATGTAACTTTTAGATCAATGGATTTGTCAACCAAGTTTGTGCTTGAAACTTTGTTCGACGTAGGACATAAGATTTCACGCTCTTGCTTATGACTTCACCCTAAAGGCTTTATCCCACTGGTCTAGATAATGCAGGATTTTGGTCATTCTTCTGTTCTTAACGAATTGAACTCTCTCTACAGAAAACTCGAGTTTAGCTTCTAAATTAAAAACCTCTAAAAAGAGTCATAGGCTCGAATCCTCACCTGGTAGTAGTACTGGTGGTCTAATATTGTATATTGCTTTTGATCAGGCCTTCTCCCCAATGGCGACTTTGAAGATCCACCACCCAAATCAAACCTAAACAAAACAGTGATCATAGGCAAAAACTCCCTCCCAAAATGGGAGATCGATGGGGTGGTTGAATACGTGGCGGGTGGGCCCCAGCCAGGTGGGTTCTTCCTACCGATCCCGAGTGGGGCCCACGCGGTGAGGTTAGGGAACGAGGCGTCGATCTCACAGACGGTGAGGTTAAGGTGGAGGTGGATCTATACGGTGACGTTTGGGGCGACAAGGACATGCGCCCAAGATGAAGTGTTGAGGATTGAAGTTGCGGGTCAGTCCGCAAACCTTTCCATTCAGACACTGTATAGCAATGGAGGGGATACCTATGCCTTCTCCTTTAGGGCAAATAGGAATCTGGTTAACCTCACTTTTCATAACCCTGGTATTCAAGAGGACCCCACTTGTGGACCCCTCTTGGATCAAATCTTCATCAAGGAGATGCCACCTGTGCGCCGCCTCCGAGGTAAGATGTATTTTCGCAAAATTGACAAAAATGACCCCCTCAAGTTTATGATTTGTAAATAAAAGACCCCAATCAATAAAATTGTTTTTTCTAAGTTTTTTTTTAACCTTAGAAGTGAAATTACTAAAAAAATCCTTAACTATGAGTTTTTTTTTTTTATTAAATTATAATTTTTTGGAGGGTTAAAATTAATGGAGTAATTATTTTTTGAGAATGTTAGTGAAAAGGTGGGTGAAAAAGTACGTAAAAAATTAATTACATTTATATTTATTGCATTGAGGGCATATGGGTAATTTCAACTCATTGCTTATATCATTTTCATCATCAAGGGGTCAAAAAAACATTGTTTCTAAATGGAGTTCTTTTTTCTAAAACCAAAACTTTAGGGGTCATTTTTGTCAATTTCCTTATATTTCCTATGCACTCGTGAGTAGAAACTCGTATGTGTTTTATATTAGGTTCAAGATTGCAATACAGTTCTACTATATAGCTTCTATTAAATATTTTTTTCGAGATTATTTTTTTTTATTTATTATTTTTTTTGAGATGATAAACAAAATTTATAAACTAAAAGAAAAGATAGCTTTCAAATATATATATATATATATATTTATAAAAAAAAAAAAAGTGACTAACAATTTAAAGGTGAAACATACAATTTTTGATTCATGTTAAGCTTTAATTTAGTCAATTTTTCAAAAAAAAAAAAAAAAAAAAAAAAAAAAAAAAAAACTGAGCTTTAATTTAGTCAATTTTGTTCTTGCAATTTGCCAAACTTAACAAATCGGCTTTATCATAACTAACATGACATATTTTCTATGTATGTGGTAAGAAATTGATATTTTTGTTTGGTTGTATTAAGATTTAAGCTCAGTAAACATTTGAGAAAAATAATGGGTGGCCTTTTGGATCTGGTTAAAAAAAAAAAGTTTATCAACTATTTCTAAAGTTTAAAGATCATATAAACGAATTTGAAATTAAAATCAAATCATAGGAATCAAATGGGGATTAAATTTAATTTAAAAGGCAATTTAATAAAAAAAAGAAAGTGAAAGATCAAACAAAGTATAATTTTAAAAAACCAGTATCGTGAAATGGACCTAATTGTCAAATCTTTTTCATTTTTCTTGTGTCCAAGTTACTTAACGAAGAGATACTTGTGTTTGCATTGCAGGTAACCTTTTGTTGAATGGGAACTTTGAAATTGGTCCTCATGTGATAAAGAGCTTCTCCAATGGAATCCTCCTTCCTCCACAGCAAGTTGACCACATCTCCCCACTCCCAGGCTGGATCATTGAGTCTCTCAAGCCTGTAAAATACATTGACAGAGGCCATTTCTTTGTCCCTTCAGGGAATGCAGCCATTGAATTGGTTGCAGGCAGAGAAAGTGCCATTGCCCAAATAATCCAAACAGTTCCTAAAAAGTTTTACAATCTCACCTTCACCATTGGAGATGCCAGAAATGGCTGCCATGGCTCCATGGATGTCCAAGCTTTTGCTGCCCATCAAACCATCAAAGTTCCCTTCGTTTCTAGAGGCCTTGGAAGGTCCAAAACTGCAAGTTTGAAGTTCCAAGCAGTTTCAGTTAGCACAAGGATTACATTTTACAGTGCTTATTACCACACCAAGCTTCATGACTTTGGCCATCTGTGTGGCCCTGTCTTGGACAATGTCATAGTTGTTCCAGCCTAGATCTTGGTATCAATTTCTCTATTTTGAGGCTGCCAAATAATAGTCATATGAAAGAGTTGCTTTGGAAGTTATATTTTTTTTTATATAAAGATGTTTTCTAGTGTTCAGAACCAAAATTAATGCAAAACATGCTTGGTTAACTGTTTCTTTGCAAGTTGTTTCCTCTTTGCTATCTCTATCTTGGATGACTTGTTTCTATTCAGAGCTGACAGCTGAGAAATTGTTCTTATGAAAATCATAGAAGTGAAGTATATTTAACAATATGGTGAAAATTCCTAGCAAATGGCTTGTAAGGAAGATACAGTCACATTGTTTTCAACTTTATAGAATTAATTTTCCAGAATCAATAACTCAAGCTAACCAAGATCAAATTCTACTCACGATTAAGAAAGTATAAAATCTTAAGACCGATCTATAAGAAAATAACCCATAATCACAAGTGGGTCAAGAGGCATATTCCCATGCTTATTGTACAAGATTATAGCTATGTCACAGAACTGAATTCATCAATTATTCTCCCCCTAAAAAGCATAACATATTGGGGATATTTCAAAATGGAGAAGCTAAGATGTATACTTCTCGTATGGAGCTTTAATCAATTCTAGTATACTGTGTACCCTACGATATTTAATTTGCTTACAAATCAGGCCTCATCAGAACTTCCCAATCGATTGGGATTCCCGAGACTCTCTACAGCAGAGTTAGGACCAGGCTATAAATGAACGGATCTACTCAGAGTTTGTCAAGCAATCTGCAAAAGGGGAAATGGAAAGAAAAGAAACATGTTCAATTTTCCCGGAAAATTTTGGTAAGTAAATCTGTGTAAATTAATGGGTTTTGTTGAACTTGCTTGCTTTGAAGCCATCAAGTAGAGAGGAAGCTGGGAGTTGAGAGTGTCTTGTACCGTGTAAATATAGGGATCTTGGCGCCCACCTGTTCCGGATCTTTTGATCTCTTCCAGTTTCAACAGCCTGCCAAAGAAGGGGAAACAGAGACCAAATCAATTCCATTAAGATAAAATTGATCCTGATCAATGCATAAGCTTGAAATTCTGGATCTAAGTATTGTCTAATGTTTGAACTCACATATGAAAGAATTAAATTCATTCCCAATCGCTATCTTTTTAATCTTTCGCTTAGTGAATAATTCCAACAATGACACATATAAATTATCATCAGAGGTGAGAGTAATCCGAGGGCATAGATGATCCTACCGTGTACAGTAAATGTGTGAATTGGAAGCACTGGATAAAAGCATATGGTGGGATCATAGACTTTAGAGCCAACGTGGTGAGGTGGGAGAGAGAAGAATGAATTACATTCTGAGAGCCTTGCTTGTGTCAGGGCTGTCGCCAAGCACTTGGCGTATCTTCACTTCGGAGGAACATCCACCAGAGAGGTAGCTAAGAATGGCTTCGGCCCGCCGGCGCATATGAGCCGATGCGACCTGCTTTTTCCTCCACGCGTGACGAATCATTTCTAACTTCTTCTCTGCTCTGGTAACCAGGCGATGGATTGGCGCACTTGTGACCACGCTTGAGCTGCTTGACAAACAAGAAGTCTCCGAGGACACGGAGCCTGAAGACAGGGTAACGTCGTCTGTAGAAGTGAGATTCCGGTTCTCGGATATCCGTATTAACTTCGAACGACTCTTTCTCACGACCTGTGCGGAGTTTCTTAGACTAGAATTATATATCCAAAATTATCAAATTAACTAGCGAGACTTGGAATCCATCTAATTGAAATTACACCGGTTGAAATTCAATGACAAATTGACGTTGATATCAAAGAAGAAAAAAAAAACCAGGATCGGATAGCCAAACATCGGTAATGAAAGAAAATAATAAGCCAAACATCATCGAACGCAAGCTAAATTCAGATACCAGCCGTACATTTCCCGATTGCAGTAACACAATCCGATTGGATTGAACTCATCCGGAAACTAATTCAAATCAAAAAATCCTAAACGTCGATTCAAATTAATATTTCTTTTACTTTAACCAAAACACAGGATAACACAACAGAAAATGAGCAAACAAAAACAGAGGCTAAAGTACCACATCAAACAACATACAAGAAGAACAAAATCAAAGAAACAGAAATCAGCTAAAACGGACGAGAAGGATAGAAAAATTACACGAAGATTTAGCTCGTCGCGATTAGCCGAAGTAGAGAACAAGAACGGCTCCTGTACTATAGTCTCGGACGATTCATCTGATTTAGTGAGTATCGAAGAGCAAGACTTCGAATAATCACAAAACGCCGATATCTCTCTGGAGAATTTTCCTCCTACAATTTTCTCCTCAGACAACCACTGGTCTTGAGAAACCGATCTACAGAGCCAACAAAATACAGAAACAGAGATTTATAAAATTAAAAGAAAAGGACGAGCAGATACAAGAGAACAGAGAAAACAGAAACTGGAATACGATCCGATATCATACATCGGCGGAGATGGTGGAGGAGAAGGCGGAGGAGGCGGCGAAGTGGAGAGGAGGAGCAGAGCAGAAGCGACGGTGCGTTCTAGAGAGCAAGGGAACTCTGCCATTGATCCTCTCAATAACGACTTTGTGGCGGGTGCTTCTCAATTATTTGAATTTTTTCACTCTCTCTCCTCTCTCTCTCTCTTTCATCTGTGTGGTTCATTTTATATGCCAAAAAAGAAAAGTTGATTAATAATAAATTCATATAATAATAATATAATTCCAATTGCATGCACAAAAAAATTGTTAGTCTAATTTTCCCAAAAACATATAAAATAGTTATGATGTAGAGTTGACGATTATAGTTGTTGTTTCTACTTAAAAAAATAGTTAGATTTTTTATTTTATTTTATTTTTTATTTTTGGAGAAAAAAAGAGAATTTCATTAATTAAAAAAAAATAAAAAAAACAGACGAACAGGGTGATAATTCCCACTTACAAGAGAAGCAAGTTGGGAAAATTTGAATCCCAAATTACAAGGGTAAAATAAAAAAAGCCGAAGAAGCAATTGCATCCACCATTGAGTTACAATCCCTTTTGGTGTGAACAAACCTAGCCAAATTAGGGGTGAAGAAAATCGAATCGATTTGGTTCAATTTTTACATATATTCAGACCGAATCGAACCGAACCGAGTTGGTTCGGTTCAGTTCTCTGCTTTTACTTAAATACAACTTTTAGGGTTTTACTGTTCAACGTTTTTTTGCTTTCTGCTGCTTTTCCTTCCCCCTTCTCTCTGTTAATGAACGCGTCTCCTCCACCGTTCACCTTTTCGCCGATTTCAGTAACCAACAATCTTCGCAGAGGAAGATAATTTGGGGATAAACTTCGCAATCGTCTGAGTTCGGAAACGAAGAATTGGAACAGAGACAACCTACAGTGCAGGGGAACCAGACGAGGCTACTTCTAGTATCGAAGACGAACAACAAATTCTGTGATGGAGTTCCGAAGCTGAGGGAGATTGAATAAGCTACATAGCTACGAGAGAACATAGAGACTTTCTCGATGGAACTGTTTGGATTCGTTCGCGGCCTCTTGAGGTGATGAGCTCTGGTGAGTGAAGCAGAGACGAGGTAATTGATGTTCTGCCATAGATCTGTAACTGGAATTGAAGGGAAGGTGGTGAGGGGGATTGTGATGAGGGAACTGGAGGAAGAAGATGAAGTGGAAAGAAGGAGAAAGATGGAAAAGAGAAAGGGAATGGGGAGAAACTCCATGGATTTGGGTTGGTCTTCTGATGAAATGCTCTGAGAGGGTTAGAGAAGATGATGAGAATGGAGGAAATGGAGGTTTTGGTTGGAAAGGTGACCCGACCTGATCGGTTCGGGTCTAGTTGGGTCGGGTTGTCCGTACAACCGACATATGTCGGTTCGAGTCGGGTTGTACAGACAACCCGACCCGACCTGAATTTTTTACACCCCTAAACCAAATCACAAGAGAGCTAGAGGCTTTAGCAATGATTATCTGACCTTTGAAATCACAAATAATTGATCCCAAAACCAGAGATCGGGCAATTCGAAGACCAAGCCCCATCAATATTGATTTTAACCCAACCCTCAGGCTTAAGTAGAGGATTCCAACAAGAAGGAGAGCTAGGTTGAGGAATCGATCGAGAAAGAAGAGAAGAGCCAAGAGTTGAATTGTTGGGAGTGCGACTTCCATATTGGTTGGATAAGGGGATGATCATGGGTATATAAGGGAAGACAAGTATCTCCATTGGTATGTGGCCTTTTGGAGTGAACCAAAAGCAAAGTCATGAGGGCTTATGTCCAAAGTAGACAATATCATACCATTGTAGAGATGTGTGGGTGTCCGGTAGTCCCTTACAAGTGGTATCAGAGCCATGCCCCGGACGTAACTATGTTGGGTGGAATCCTCTGCTTTCGAATAAAGAAGTTGTGAGCCTTAATAGTCATGGTGGAGGTCTGTGGTTGAGCTCTGGGCAGTAGGGGTGAGCAAAAAAAGTCCGAAAACCGAGCCGACAGACCAAAACCGACCGAACCGACCGAATTATTAAAAAAAAAAAGTAACAGCATCAATTCTAAATTCACGCTGAGGCTACTGCCATAATGGCTAGCCTTGGTGCCTTGGGAAGACCATAGGTTTTATTTAAAAAATAATAATTATTCATTTTTTTTTTCAAATTTCCATTCCATTGTTCCTTTCATCTTACGATTTCATTTGTTTCCTTCTTATCTTCCTCTTCTCTTCTCTCTATTATTTTCTAATCTCTACAACTCTTTTTTTCTCTTTTTTGTTTGCATAATTTCTTTCTTTCTTATTCTTTTTTCTAATTCTTTTTTCTTCTTCTTTCATTTTCTTTTTATCTTCTTCTTCTTTCCAAAACCTTTCTTCTTCTTTTTTTTCTTTTTCTTTTTTTTGTTTTCATTTCTTCCTTTCCTTATTTCTTTGTTTTTTCTTTCATCTTCTTCTCTTTTCTTTTTATGTTCTTCTGGGCGGACTCAAACTTCTTCTTTCTTTATTTTTCTTCTAGATCTTTTTCTTTCACTTTGCCGGAGTCTAAAAACCGACCCAAACCGACCGACCGTCGGTGTCGTCGGTCGGTCGACGTAATCAATCCCTCCCAAACCGACCGCCGAAAACCGACTTGTCGGTGGTCGGCGTCGGTTTGAGTCCAAAACCGACGCCGACCGACCGATGATCACCCCTACTGGGCAGGCTGATATACTCCAGTGAAATGAGTCGTCCTGGATAGGAGCAACAACTCTTCGTAAACCAAATGGACTCTAGCTCAAGGGCATCCAAAGAAAATGTGATCATCTGATTCCTCTTCAGAAGAGCAAATCGGACAATAGGTAACATAATGGATACCCCTTCTATTAATTCACACCATTGTAGGTAGGGGTGTAAAAAAGTCGGGTCGGGTCGATTGTACGGACAAACCAACCCGACCCAACACGTGTCGGTTATACGGACAAACCAACCCGACTTGACTCGAACAGTTCGGGTCGGGTCGGGCCAATTTTTTCTTCATTGGATCTTCCTTATCAAATCTCAAATCGTTCATTTTTTTTTTCTTTGGAACGACGACAAGGCAGCGGCGACAAAGTAGGCGGTGGAGGGGAAATAGATCGGCGGAGAAGAAACAAAAAACAAAACCAGAAGAAGAAGAAACAAAAACAAAAAAAAAACAAGAAGAAGATAACACAAACAAGTTTTAGTTTTTAAGATAAACAAAAAATCCCACATGCAAAAACAGATCGAAGCTCCGTTCTTGCTTCGTGGTGGAAGAGACGACGGCGGCGTTCGTCGCTTCGTGGGAAAGAGAGAATGAGAGAGAGAGAAGGGGAGCAGAGCGTCGAAGAACAAAAACCATGCGTGGGAAAGAGAGAATGAGAGAGAGAGAGGGAAGGAGGCGGGCTAAAGTTAAAAGCGAAAGAAACCCTAAACCATTTTCTATTTAAGTTAAAAAGTGAGAATCGAACCGAACCAGTCGGTTCGGTTCGGTTTGGCCTGGATTTATGTAAAAACCAAACCAAACCAAATCGATTCGAACCGACTCGGTTCGGTTCGGTTTTTTTCACCCCTAATTATAGGAATACATTTCTGTAAAGCTTTCCATTAATAGCTTAACTTTGCTGTGGATTTTAAGAGGCCATGGGGAATTCCAGAAATTCACAGTGAGTGTAGATGAACTACAAGAAAAATTTAAAGATAGTGCTAGCTTTTAGCAACTTTTAATTGAATAAGTACTTTCTTTTGAATAGTGCCAATGCCAACAATCCGATCAAACAAGTTTACTCAAGGGAATATTCTGAATAATCTCAATATCTTCGAGAACCAAAAAACCTTCCATTTTGGAAATATTCCAAGATTGATTAGCATTGATAAATTCAGCAACCTTCATATTTGGAAAGGAACCACTCCAAGAAAGAAGACGAAATACAATGTTTTGTTTTTTTTTTTTTTTTAATTAAATCAGATGGTGACTTCCTAAAAATTGGGTGTGAACGTAAAACTTGACTCAATGATATAATTGGAAAGACAATCCTCACGAAAATAGATTAAAAAGATGGTTTAACTATTTTTCATTGAAAAAATCTGTTTGACCATTTTTCAAAAATACAATGTATATCTGGCCATTTATAAGGATTTTCCCTTCGAATAGATTCATTGCTCTGACCCAGAATACGATTAATCTGGCATGGACTACATGAGCTCCAAGTAGTTTACCAGATAAATTGATAAGTTGGGCATTCCCGATCCACCAAGCAAAACAGGTGGTTTCTTGGTCACAACCAGCTAAAGCTAAAGTTCGTAGCGTCTCGACGCTATCCTCTCGGGTCTCCTAACTTGGTTACATTTGACGTTGCTTTCGAGGCTTGAGTGCTTTTGCTTTAGTCTTTTCACCTTCTCATCATCTGTGGACTTCAAGTCGGCTCAAAACCTTCTTAATTCCCTTGAATTAATGCCAAATTGGAATATTGGCTCTTGTAGTCTTTTGCTTTCAAAATCCTACCAAATATATAAATTAAGCACACGATTAATCATAAAATTAGCATGATTAGGATTAAATAAGTAGGACCATCATAGAACCCAAGATTATCAACCAGATGAACATCAAGAATCCTCTAAATATATCTCTAAAAATCTGCATAAACATTGGGAGAGAGCAAAAGGGCCGACTTATTAAGATTAATAAACGGGCTCGAAGCTAATTTATAATCCTTAAGAATATTAAGAATATGAAAACATTCATTGACATTAGCTTTAAAAACAAAATACTATCATTAGTAAAAAGGTGAGAAACTGAAGGAGCCACCCTACAAATAGAAATACCAGAAATAATCTTCTTAATTACTAATTGCAACATTACGAAGGAGTTGGAAAAGCCCTTCAATAAAAATAGAAATTATAGCGGATGGGTCAACTTGATCATCAAATTTCACAAATGTCCTTAATGATCAAAATTAGAATTTTTTTCAAAATGATTTATTTTCAAAATTAATCACTTGAAAAGTTAAACCAAACACACCCTTAATCCATCTAGAATCGAAACCAAGTTTAGACATAATATTTTCTAAAAAAGACCATTCAACACGACAAAAGCTTAACTCATATCAAACCATATTTCTTTTTATTAAGAAAATTAATACATTCATGAGCAAGGATTATATATAAAAAAATATCACAACCAGTACTAAAAGCTGACTGGGTATGAGAAATAATAGGGTTTAAAATAGGTTTAAGCCTATTAGCAACAACTTTAGAAATAAGTTTATAACAAACATTACATAAACTAATAAGTCTAAAATCAAAGACCAATAAGATATTTTTTTACCTGAATTAAAGCAATATTGGTATGATTGATAACTTTTATAGAACTTAATCATTCAAAACAAGAAAAAAAATTAAGGCACCATTTGGTTCGTGATTTGAAATTTGTTTTCGAAAATAAAGAATTCAGCAGAAAACGAAAACAAATTTCTTATTTCCATTATATCTAAAAACATGTTTGGTTCCAATTTAAAAACTTTAAGTTTGAATTCAAAATTTGAAAACTGTGTTTGGTTATGAATTTGAAAATGCACGAAATTATTAATATGTGCTTGGTAAATTTAATTTTTTTTAGAAAAAGTTAATTTAATATGATTAATTTTCTACTTGACTTTTATTCATTTTGAGAGAGATTATAAATCAATGATGCTGGAATTGATTCTTAAAAAAAAAAAATTGTTGGAATTGAAATTATAAGGAAAAAATATATATACCATATAGTTATATGAAACTTTTGATTTGTAAAGTGGATGAGTATATCAAAATAGGTAGAATTATGTAAAAAGTAAAAATAACAACCAAAACATCAGTATCAATCTGTAACGCCCCAGGTTTTAATATAACCTAACCTAGTGACATTACCAAACTCCTATTCAACTAACCGAGAGCTCCGAAAATTTCGGCAGCATAACGGCATACATAGGATGAAACCAAAATTTTTAACACCTGTTAAATACCAAACCACACTTCTGTATTAAACCCAACTACTCCACCGAACAACTCCACAGAACAACTTCATATTAGAATACGAGTCAGATCTCGCATCTTCAACCAATCTTCGACCAACGATAGAACCTAAACTCTTCTAAGTACATCGTGCGCTTAAAGTCTAGAGACAACATAACTTTATTAAACTCAAACATATTTACAACCTAACGGAAGCATTAACTACTACAAGGTTAACAACTAAGATTCCTCTTTCTCAGCAGCAAATTACCAGAATCAACCTAGTCATCAACTAAAAAAAAGAAACTATATTATCCAACGAATGAAAATAAAAAATACAAAACCATGTGGTCATCCCTCGTGAACCTCCTCATCCGCATCACCGGGCACACAAATCTCGCCAGCACCTACATAAACTGAAAATGTTGGGGGGAAGAAAGGGGAGGGGTATCAGTACAACCACAGTACTGGTAAGTAGCTCACACCCGGTGAGCCACTATACAACAAACAATCACAACAACATACTGTCCACACACACACATCATGCTTGTAAAGCGAAAAACAAACCAACAAATCGTAAACACGAAAACAACAATGTCAACACATGCTTCATGCAAAATGGGATGACAACATGAATCCACGCATCATGCTATGTGTCAGGGTCGTACCTTTTCAACCGTGCGGCGCCATGATCTTACACGCGACCATGGCCAGCCTTAAGGGTCATCTCTAACCCATAACACTTTTTCGCGCGACTTTGGTGCTTCATCGGACCTTAGGCGAGGTTCTTCATCCTCAGCCGAACTCAAATCATCTTGCAGCGGAATACATTCAGTCAATACACGTCGCCCGTACGTGTATTTTCACTCACTCGCGACTCTAGCCGACTTGCCTCTACTATAGGCCAAGTCCTAAGGCTCAACCTTGCCTCTACATCAGGCCAAGGTCATCTGGACGCAACGTCGCATCTCATTTCATCATCTTCGATCTCAATAACAGGCTCACACGCTTCTACATCTATCCGGAACTTCGCCGGGATGTGTTCGGACCCTTCTCGGGGTCAAAACGACCTTACAACGCTCAACCGGAGCTTACCGAGTGATTTCAGCACTTACCGGGACCTATCGGGGCATTATAACGCTTACCGGGGCTTTTCGTCGCCTACCGGGGCTTATCGGGCCATTATAATGCTTACCGGGACATTTCAGGCAAATACCGTGCCAACCGAGAACTATCGGGTTCCATTTATGCTTCACGATGCCACCCCGAACCTCGGGATGTCATCTGACTTAACCGCTCACTTGAACCTGCTTCTCGAGAACCGACCCATGGGCTTTACTTATAATCAAGACTTCCCGGACATCCATCCATCCGGGCATATCGAGGCATGAACCCTTCCGAGTCATGCCGAGTCATTTTCGTATAGCGTGTCACAGCCCAGCCATATGGTGCAACCTCTAGCCCATGGGCGGGGGCGCAATATCGACACACCCGTGCCGCCCGACACTGTCCTTGGAAACCCATTCCCAAAGGAAGATGTCCAAGACACTCGTCTTGCAACGCTCGCCCACGCCATGACACATGCATGTGCCATGGGGTAGCTCACTTAGGCCACAGGGCCCAGGGGTGGTGGAGAGCTGACATCATGCCTCCCCCAATAGTACATTCTGAGGCATATTTGGTCTGACACCCTTGCACGTCAATTTCACGAGGGGTCATACGCCAACGTGGAGTGTCCGTCTGGTGTCCGGTTGACACGAAACTTTGCGGGCTTGCATACTTCACTCATATGCACTTAACTCCAGAGCCGCTCGTCAAAACTCACGACGGAACCCCGACTTCCGAGGTCATGGCCCGGGGCCCCATCTGGCCCCCATCAAGCATACCACTGACGCGTCTGACGATATTGTTGCTTCTCAATATGCTCATGCCTTCTTGTGACATCAATGCCCACTCATCTTGGTGTGTTGGATGATGCATCGTCCTCCTCGATCGCATCATGACACTTCTCTCTCTCGGCCCTCTGACATGGCCCGATGGGTGACACTCGACGTGCCACCACTTCACTGACTCCTCAGTGAAGGTCACAACCTACTCTCTTCTAGTATGGTTGTGACACTATGCACCCCCACATGGTTTCCGCGTCATGCCCGCACACTCACACGTGATTTCCGCATCACGCTCCGCACTCACAACCCACACGTGATTTCCGCATCACGCTCCGCAAACCCACCCAACACATGTATTATTACGCGTCATGCGCAGCGCCACTCACACGTAATTTCCGCATCACGCTCCACACTCACAACTCACACGTGATTTCCGCGTCACGCTCCGCAAACCCACCCAACACATGTATTATTACGCGCCATGCGCAGCGCCACTCACACGTAATTTCCGCGTAACGCTCCGCACTCACACCCACACGTGATTTCCGCGTCACGCTCCGCACACACACCCAACACATGATTTACGTGTCATGCTCCGCCTCTCCCCAATGATCACACACTATGCAAATACGACTCTAATGCAGCATAGTTATCGCACAACAATGTCTCATGCTTAAGAAGTAAACGAAGCAACCTACTTATCACATTTCAAGTTATATATATATAGCACACACAACGCATAAGACAAAACAAGTAACACAAGCAGCATGCTCAACAAACAATCGGACTCATTCAGGTAGAAACTACTTACTCAAGATAAAAGCGCTCCTAAACCACTACCGATTGTTGGAAAATTTTAGAATGTGCTCTAAACGGACCTACAGGCACATAAGAGACCTTCTAAGGTTAGGGAAATAGCCTAACAACCTTTCCAACACCCAACATCCATTAAAAGGGACCTAAGGTGCTGAAAACTTACCGAACAGGGGCGGGTACCTTGCTGGAAAATACCAAACAACCCCGAAATCCCTTGAATAAGTGTTGTCCCAAGCCCGAATTGATACGAAACTGAAACTAGAGGATACCCAAAGGTTAAAAAGCATTCTAAAGCTAACTAAGACAGTTTCTAAAGACTTTAAGGCCACTGGGACTTACCGTTCAGCACCAAACAGAGATGCTTACGTGCTGTCTAATGATCAAATTGGGGGTCAAAACTGAGAATTAGAGAATACTCAATGGTTATAAGCTATTCGCAATCCAATCCAATTAAATTCCAAAGGTCTAAGAGCACGGAACAATCTTAAATCTTACTAAAAGACTTGAACACGTGCTGGTTGCTAATCGAAAATGCCCAAACACGCAAATCTCGAACCGTCAGGTTATGGGCACTCCGATTTAAAGTTGTTCGAGTTGTGGGTAATCACCGTAAGCCAATTCTAATCCCAATCGCTCATTGGTTAGCGCTCGAAGAAGGCTTAAACCTGAAATTCATAGTCGATAAGGATTGGGTAGATCAATTTCGAAGTCAATTATGAATGGGTCAAGTTAATTCTTACCAAAAGGACCTGAACACATGTTGATTGGTGTTAAAAAAATATCCAACACTGCAAAACTAAGCTCCAAAGGCTATGGGTAATCCAATTTGGGGCTGTTCGGAGTGTGGGACACCAAACGGGATGATTTCGGGTCCAAATTGGAGTGGGTAATGCTGGAAAACGGGATTTTAGCTTGAATCTTTGCCAAAATTGTTGCATAGGCTGAACTTGAATAATCTGACGAATCGAACTCGTGAGTGACTGAAACAAGAGAAAAGAACATCAAAGAGGGCGAAACTCACCTACAAAAGCCGCTGGAATCGCGTGGGTATCGACCAACCTTGCAAGTAATTCCACTGAATGTTGCAGTCCACCATTGAAGAGAGAAAACCTCGTGGGTTCTCACAAGCTTGGTCTGTTGCAGCCAAAAACAAGGAAGATAGGGAGAATCGACCTTGAGGGACTGCTCGCACGAAAATAACCCGAGAAGAGAGGGAGACAGCAACGTGGGTCTGCTTGACGTGGAGAACGTGGGGGGTACGACTAATGAAGAGGAAGGAAGGGAGAGAAACATGGCTTAGGGCTTTTTTTTTTTTTTTTCTTTTCATCATCTTTCCTTATTATTTCCTTTCTTTTATGCTTTTCTTTTAATCCATCATTTTCCTTTTCTTCCAAGAGTAATAGCCCAAAAATAATAAAAAACAAACCTTAATTTAAAAACCAAAATAAATCTCTTATCCAAGGTTTAAACCCAATTAAAGTTCTTAAATAATTGGGTAATCCTAAATCAAAAGGATTCAGGTTTCTTTTGAAGATTGAAGATATAGACCAAAATTAAATTTATAAATTATCAAGATTTAACTCATCGAGTTTAGGAACTGAACTTCAATTTCTAATTTTCCAAATTACAATTTTAACGAATAAATCCAATTACTCCAAAAAGGCTTAATTTTGAAATGTGGGGCGTTACACAATCAAACGCACTATTTACACAATAGTAATTTTGTATTTTTTTCCCTTTAGAGTCGAAGAGAATTTGGATATAAAAAATAAAGAATGTTGTTTGTAGTTAGTGCAACATTGTTTGATGGAAAGAAATATGTATCTTGTGTTTTTAAAGTTGTATCTCGTGTTTCCATTATTTTGAAAACAAAATTGGAAAACAATGATCGTTTTTTAAAACAAGCCATTTTTTGAGTTGTTTTCGAAAATTGTTTTTGAAAATAAGTATACCAAACGCGTTTTCAATGTTTCTCTCATATTTTTTATTTTTGAAAACATAAAAACGAAAACGGATCATGAACCAAACGGGGCCTAAACAACTAACAGTGCCATTACCAACAATAGACCAATATTTTTTTAAAAATAAAAAAGGGCAGGGAAGCCGTTTGGGTTGGGAGCCTTTGTGGGAAACATTTGATTAAGAGCAATTTTAATTTCCTCTCTAGAAAAGAATGCAGTGAGGGAACTATTCATTTCATTAGTCACTTTGCATTGTACTAATTTATCAATGACATTTAAAATTTCGGTATCGGTAGAGGAGGAGGAAGCAAACAAGTTAGAAGAATAAGAAAGAACGGAGATTGTTAAAGAGGTCTTTCTATGAAACCATTTAGTATTACGATCTTCTCATTTAAGTCAATTCTAATGGAAACACTTAAAAGAAGATTTTTACAATGAGAAATGTTCATTTTCAAAGATCTAGCTTGAGAAACACCCTAAAATAAAACTTAAATTTGTAGCAAAATCAGTACGACAACTATTTTTTCTTTATTTCTTTCCTTCATAATCTTCGGATCCGTTTGGTAACGTTTTCGTTTCTTGTTTCTGTTTCTTCATTTTCAATAAAGAAAAATAGAATTTCATGACCCTAACACCTATACATTCAATAATAATAAACCTATATTCTTATTTATGTTTGGAAAAATTTGGAAATAAGAACAAAAAAGAAGAAACGACTAGTTTTAGTTTTTCCCAAAAGTTCTATACAAATTTTGGAAGTGTTTCTAAAATATGAGAAACAAGAAACATACATAGTTATTAAATATTTAGATTCTTAATAAAATTAGAAACAAGAAACGAGAAACGAGAACGTTACCAAACGGGCCCTCAAGTTCTTGTTTCCAATGACCCTCTATTAGTCAACACCTTTGTCTCTCTTCTTCCCTCTTTTACCTTTGGTTTCTTTTGTTCTCTTTTTTATTTTGCTTGAGGCTTTTACTGAATGGAATAAGAAACTTTATTTGCACTATAAGAAAATTTGCACTGGGACATTTTTTATTAATATTATTATTTTTAAAACTTATTAGAGAAATATAGCTGTTTGGAAACTTTTTATTAAAATATTCTTGTTTAAAATTCACGTTTGCAGGTCGTCTCTTTGACATGGCAAAAAATTTGAAATTCAAAAAACGCACTAATCGACGAGTGTTTAAAAAAAAACCGTTTATTAATGTAGGTGTCTCTTCAAGACACGACCTACGCGTGATTTAAGACAAAACAGTGCATTGTTACAGTGGAAATCAAGTAGCTTTAATAACCCAAGTTCCCAAGTTTGAGTTAGGCAAAATGTAGTTTTTGGATATTTTTTATTTTTTCTTTTTCTGTAGTTTCCTTCCCTTTTTTCCTTTCTTTTTTTTTTTCCTAATATTTGTTTTTCAAGAAATCAAATAAGTAATTTCATTTCTTTAAATTTCTTAAACAAATTCAATTTTTATATTACAATTTATTTTCTTTTCTACAAAGCAATTAAATTTAATTAAGTACTAATTATATAAACACTTTATAAATATAGTAAAATTAAATTAACATTACTCAAATTAATTTTGTTTTTTGAAGAAATCAAATTAAATTTAATTATTATAGTTTTTTGAAGTAGAATTAATTTTAATTGACAAGTACGTATCTCTGTATTGGATCAATATATATGTGAATTTAAAATAAAATGTTTAAATAATTAACTTAATTAAATTTCAATTGCTTTAAGAAAATAAAATAAATTCTAATATAATATTCAATTTATTTACAAAATTAGAAAAATGTGATTACTCATTTGATTATAACACTTATTTAAACTTCATATGTTTTACAACTATTTAAATTTTAACTAATTAAAAAAAATAATAAATTATAATATGATATTCAATTTATTTAAATCATTAAAAAAAACAATACTTATTTGATTTTAATCCTTAATTAATTTTAGTTGCTTCAAATACAAAAATGTGAAATAAAATTTAATCCAAAAATTCAGTTTTTTTAAAAAACATTTAAAAAAAATATTACTTATTTGATTCCTTAAAACAATGTTAAAAAAAAAAAAAGGAAAAGCAGGAAAGGAAAAGGAAACGGAAAAAAAGAGAAACAGATTACATTTCATACATCTCGAACATGAGTTCTTAAGGATGCTAGACAGACGCATTTCAAACCTAGCAACTTAATAAAATGTTACATTAAATGCGTAGGTCGTCTACATTAATTAATAGTTTTTTAAACGTCCGTCGATTAGCGTGTTTTTAGAATTTCAAATTTTTTTGCCACGTCAGCAGGTCTCTCAACCTACAAACGTGAATTTTAAACAACAATATTTTAATAAAAAGTTTCAAAACAACTATATTTCTCTAATAAGTTTTTAAAATAATAATATTAATAAAAAATGTCCCAAAAGACTGAGAGTAGGAACTTATGATTTGGTTTAAGATTGATGTATGGCGGTCAAAATAATTGTTTTCAACTGAATTTTGAGAAAAATTAGCGGTAATAAAAAGTAATTTTCAATTTTGAACCTGAAAAAGTAGAGTGAAGTGTTTGGTGAATTAATGCTAGATTGTTGGAATTATCAAATTAGAGAGTGTTTCGATTAATTTTGCAGTGATAATTTTTAAATTTGTTTTAAGATAGATATCATTGTATGTAAAAAGATATAAGGCAGATAAATGGACATTTTTTTATTAATATTGTGATTTTTAAAACTTATTATTGAAATATAGTTAGTTTGACTCTTCAGCGGCTAGGATTTGAACATGAGAAGAGGAGGAAGATAAGCCCGCATTCACCACCTAGCCAGAAGTACTTTTGTTAATTAAATGTGCAGAGGTCGTCTCTAGAGACGACCTTTGCAAATTTTTTTTTTTTTTTTTAATTTATTGTCATGTTAGATGGTGTGCGACACGTGTTTCAAGAAAGAGACGACCTTTGACCGAAAATTTAAAACAACAATATCTTAATAATAAGTTTCAAACTAACTATATTTCAATAATAAGTTTTAAAAATTACAATATTAATTTAAAAAAAAAAAAAAAAATTGTCCCAAATAGATGGGCAAAGATGTGGAAAGAAAGATGTAGAAAAATATACTTGATGCAATAAGAAATGTTGTGCTTTTATTTAATAATAATATTTGGGTTTTGTCCCAAACAAAAAGGAAAGTGATTTGATTTGAAATCAAGTAGGATGGGGAATGACAGAAATGTATACATTTTTAGAGAGTAGAAGCCAAACTACATATTTTTTTTGTCTTCTCCAATGCCCATTTTGTCTGGTCACTTCTGTTCTTGTGAAAATTCCCATCAAATTCCCATGAGAAATTTGAAATATACTATTAAGAAGGGCTGCCAACAATGTCCAAAAAGACCCTGTTATGAGAATGAAATTTCATCTTTGGCTCTTCAGTTTTGCTCTTCTTGAAACAAAAGGCTCAGGTGATGAACAAACTGATGCCTACTCTGAATGCTGAAGAATCATTCGAGCTGTCTGAATTGAAACCAACATCGAGCTAGCTGTTCATACTTGCGCTCGTGGGGGTTGTTGGGATGATAAAAGTCACCTCTTCTTGATAAGTAAATGTATCTTTGAGCATGTCTTTGTGTAGTTTTAAGTTGCAGTGTTGAATTCTTTGGTTTTTTTTTTTTTTTGGTCGTTGGTTTGAACTTCATTCTTTAAACATCATATGTTTGAAGCATAGAAAGTTGGAGATTATATTTAGTTCAATTCTTTACTTATTGAGAACTTGTGAAATTGTTTAGTCTTTGTTTCTTAAGAGGTCGTTTGTTTTTTTTGGTAATCAAGATAGTCGGAATTTTCAAATGTCTGGAATTATATATGCTTGGAAATATAGATGTCTGGCATGTTTAAATAAAGGAAAATTTATAGGGATGTTCGAGAATATTTAGATAACTATGTTTGTTTTGTAGGATTTCTGAACATGAATGTCTTAAAATGATGTATTATTCCAACAATACCTTTTCTTATCTTCAAATCATTTATATATTAATTTAATATAATTTAAATTAATATAACATTTTTTACTTTAATAATTTAATGTTGCTATCAATTCAATTCGTATTAATTTTATTTGTTATTTTGTAAAAAAATTAATTTATATTTTCTTAAGATTTGTATGAAAAAAATTAAAATTAAATATTAATCTCAATTTTAACTTGAAATACTTGAAGTTATTTTAAAAGAAGGCAATTATATGGTTGATAACATTTTTTAGTGGATTATATTTATAAATTATCAAAATAGAGAAAGTTTTGGGAGAAATAATATCGATTTGTGATTGTATTTTTTTTATATAAAAAAATATTGGATGATCGTTATTGGAAAGGTAAAATAAATAAAATATTTCACTTCAAATTTCAATTGACAATAGACTCAACTATATGTTATACAAATTAAATGGAGTTTATTTTATATGTAAAAGAAACATATGAATATGGAATTTAAACATTCATATGTTTGGTTACATTTGCTCATAAGTGCTTTTATACCCAAGTTATTATATACTAAAAACTATTTTAAAAAAATTTTGGTTTTAAGTGTTTCCCTCAAAATAGCTTATTTCTCAATCTCAATTTTTAATAAGTTATTTTTAATTGTTGTCAAACACTAAATTTTTTTTCAAAATTAAACACTTGAAAAGTTAAATCAAACACACCCTTAATCATAAATATTTAAGGTCCGTTTGGAATACATTCTAATTTAAATGTTTTTCAAGAATGCATTTTTTAAAAAATATTTTGTATAAAAATTGTTTAGAATTTAAACACACATATTTTTAGTTGCATTTTCTCACAAATGTTTTTATACACGAGCTATTCTATACTTAAAAAGTCTTTTAAAAAAAAAGTTGGTTTCAAGTATTTCACTCAAAATGGTTTATTTGTCAATCTCATTTTCTCTAAGTCATTTTTAGTGGTTGTCAAACATTAGATATTTTTTCAAAATGATTTTTTTTTTTCAAAATTAAACACTTGAAAAGTTAAACCAAACATACCCTTACTACTCTGAAAACTTAGGATTAAGAAAGTAAATAGAAAATTTCTTACAAGTTTGACAAGGTTTTTTTTTTTTTTTTTTTTGAAAATTACAAGGTTTTTTATTATGCAACTCATTAACTTGATCTATTAAAAAAAATTAAAAAATAAAATAAAAAAAAAAATAAAATAAAATGGTATGTCTAAATTGGAATATCAATAGCTTGGGCAGTAGAGCTAAAAATGATATATTGAACAATTAGTTTCAGAATAATAAACTAACAATTAG
Organism: Luffa acutangula; assembly: GCA_036850905.1. NCBI lineage: Eukaryota > Viridiplantae > Streptophyta > Magnoliopsida > Cucurbitales > Cucurbitaceae > Luffa > Luffa acutangula. The sequence continues at coordinate 40,292,476 of CM072087.1, forward strand.
TTTCAACTTTGTTTAACTTTGATTTCATGCACTTTTAACAGTGGTGGTTATGGTGTTAAATGAACTGAATTTGAAATTTGCAAATATAAACTACTTTATTCAGATACATCAAAATGGGATTTGGGATTAACAGTACAAGAGAAAGTCTCAAATAATTTCACATTACAAAACTACATCCATTCATCCTTAAAACAGAAGATGGTTGAATAAATGGCCAAGTAATTTACATTCTTTCTTTTGAGTTTACAATCTTTACCTGTTCATGATCCATATACTTCACCGATCGATGCCTTCGATCTTGTCTTCGACCTCGGAGTACAACTGTCGCAGTTTCTCGATATTTTCCTCTGAAGTTTCCCAGTATCCACGCCCGTTCGCCTCCAAGAATGTTTGCACCAACTTCCTGAAGGAGTTTGGATTGGTTTTCATCAATCTGTTCAACATCTCTTCATCTTGAATGAATGTCGAGTTAGCTTCTTCGTAAACCCAGTTGTCGACTTGGCCAGAAGTCGCACTCCATCCGACCGTGTTGGTTAGCCTCTTCTCGATTTCTCGAACGCCCTCGTAACCGCTTGACATCATTCCCTCATACCACTTGGGATTCAACAGCTTGGTTCTAGCATCAAGTCTAACCGTCTCGGCAAGCGTTCGGACCTGTATGTTTGAAAAGATTAGTTTAGAACTAACTGTATGATGATCATATGCTTATATGAGAGTGAGCCTATGAGAAGATTGTTCAAGATTTCTCACCTGAGCATTGGCTGTGGTGGTATCAGCAATGTAGGCATTAGGCTTCTTGCCATCCTTTCTCAGGCCTTGAACCAGATTAGTTGGATCAGAATCGAAGTAATGGCTGACATCGGTCAGCGAGATCTCAGACGAGTCGAGGTTTTGGAATGTGGCATCAGCCGTGCTCAGAGCCATCTCGAAAACTTTTCTCTTCTCCATCATGCCAGCTCCAGGAGCATCACAGTCAAAAGCAAAGGACTTCCTACTCAAGTACATGTCTTGGAGTTGCTTCTCATCATTCCATGATGAATTCTCAACGGCAAGATTTATGTTGGACGAGTACGATCCAGACGCGTTCGAGAAGACTCGAGTTGCAGCTTCTCGGACCCCAATGCCAAGGGCTTGAGCTTGTTCCATTGCATGCTTCCTGACAAAGTTTTCCTCCTCAGGCTCATCGAGTTCTGCTACCATCTTCACTGCTCGATCCAATAAGTTCATCTGCAAAACAAATTATAAGCTCTTATCAAAAACAAAAAACTAGAAAGCTTCGTTTTGAAAATTTAAAGTAATGTAGGATCATCTACCTGGTTGATGAACAGATCTCTGAACACACCCGAACAGTTGACAACCACATCGATCCTAGGCCTTCCAAGCTCTTCAAGACTCACAGGCTCTACTCGGTTGACACGACCAAAAGTATCAGCAACGGGCATTACGCCGATCATCCACAAAACTTGAGCTAGAGATTCACCATACGTCTTAATGTTATCAGTCCCCCACAAAACAAGTGCAATTGTCTCAGGATATTTTCCTCCATTTTCAACCTTCTGCCTCTCTATCAACCTATCAACCACAACTTTTGCACTTTGCATTGCTGCTGTTGTGGGAATAGCCTGTGGATCAAGGGCATGAATGTTCTTTCCTGTTGGCAAAACCTTAGGATTTCGAATCGGATCGCCACCGGGGCCTGGCTCGACATATTTCCCCTCCAAAGCCTGTTTCAAACTACCCAATTCGTTATCAGTGACCACGAGCTTCAAACACTCAGCCAAGAACTCAAATAGTTTCCTTAGCTTCTCCCTGTCAGCCCTGTAAAACTTGGTGTTTGACAAGTATTGAACCCATGGCTCATTTATGCCAAATCCCAAGATTGAGGTAAGCTTATCACTTACATCAACAACTTGACCCTTCTTGTTAGTTGTGCGCTCCACGAAGGAAGAAATGGCCCCACGTGATGCCTCTGTAATTTGTCGAAGAAGCTCGACATCCTTCAATATTCCCTTGTCATTCCCTCGATACACATCTTCTATGTTTCTTCCAACTGTGCTTGCCAGTATAGATGGAAGAGATGAAATGTCATCTTCAGGACGATCAAGTGCAGCGATGTTAACCAATGTTGCTACTGCCTCCATGGCGGATGGTGGCTCACCAATGATATGAAGTCCACAAGGTAAAAGCCGAGATTCAATCTCCATGATCTTCGAGTATACCTTCCCAACAACAAGGTCACGCTCTTTTGCTGGGATTTCCACTCCCTCCGCAGGTAGTTCGACATCCTTGTCAAGATTACATTGTCTAGCAGTACTGACAATCGAGCTAACAATCTGTGCTCCACGACCGGTATCTTTAAGCGATTGGTACGATGAAATAAGCTCACTCAATTGCTTAAGGCCCTTGTAAAGCCCTGCATTCTCTGCTGGAGGTGTCAAATAACTAATGGTATTAGCATAGCTTCGACGTTTAGCAACCGTAGCTTCAGATGGATTATTAGCTGCATAATAGTAGACATTCGGAATGTTTCCGATCAAACTATCAGGATAACAGACATCACTCATTCCCACTTGTTTTCCAGGCATAAATTCAAGCGAACCATGAGTTCCAAAGTGAAGAACTGCATCGGCCTTAAAGATATTCTCAACATAAGAGTAGTATGCTGCAAAACCATGATGAGGGCTAGCAGATTTAGAGAAGAGAAGTCTCATTGGATCACCCTCATATCCGAACGTTGGTTGAACTCCAATGAAGACATTTCCATACTGCTTTCCATACACCAGCAGATTCTCTCCATCAGAGTTCAAATTGCCAGGAGGTTTCCCCCAGTTCTCTTCCAATGCTGTTGAGTAAGGTGTTAATTGTTGGTATTCACGAACATTCATCTTATAAGCAATGTTCAGATTCGGGCTGTTGAATTGTGCCTCTTTATCATGAATAACATCTTCAATCAAAGCTTCAGAAGTTTCAGGAAGACCCTCGACATTATATCCATCCTTCTTGAGGTCTTTCAGGACAGAGAAGATGGATGAGAAGACATTCAAATATGCAGCAGTTCCAACATTTCCCTTATCAGGAGGGAAACTAAAGACCGTTATAGCCAGCTTCTTCTGAGCCTACAAAAATGCCAAAATTAATCATAAGATGAAGAAAATGTGGAACTGTGTCCTAGCATTACATGCCCATGGAATTGTAAAGTTGCAAGCATATCAATATCAAGAAGCTGTATTAAATTTCAATGTTCTTGATTCTCGCATTTTGAGACTATGAAGAAGAATCAATCATACAAAATATCGAACACAAAAACTATTTCGATCAAATATAGAAGTTAGTACCTTAGATTTTCTTTTAAGTTCAGCCCATTTGATTGCTCTGGTGCAGAGCTGCTCAACCCTCTTGTGAAGTGCATGAGATTTCCCTACAATACATTATCAAGAATGTTCATACTGTTCAATTCCTAATTAACTAACAAGCTGCATATATTTGACTCTTTCATCAAAACAAGCCAACAAACAAAATCTACTATCAGAATAGGCTATCGACTTGAATTATGAATTTCACGTGTACATTATACTAGAAATCTTGGACAACACAAGAAAGCTTAGTGAAGAAGCTTTTACATACCTGTTCGAGGATCCCGACCCGAGAAAACGATGGGCTCCATGCCACCGTCAAGCTCTGGTAGAGCCACCTGAAGCGCCACCTGAATTGGGTGCAACCCCAAGGTACTATTGAGCCATTCCTCAGTAGTCTGAAACACCAAAGGCAAAGCAACAATGTAAGGAACATCAAGCTTTGTGAGTGCTTCAACAGCTCTTGGATGGTCTTGTCTAGCAGGCCCTCCAACCAGAGCGAAGCCAGTGAGCGACACAACCGAGTGCACGAACGGTTTCTTCGTCACTGGATCGACAAGATACTTCTCAACCGGTCCCGAAAAGTCAAGCCCCCCAGCAAAAATGGGAATCACTTTAGCCCCTCTTGCCTCCAACTCCATAATCACAGCCACATAATGGCTCTCATCACCAGTAACAATATGACTCCTCTGCAAAATGAGCCCAATAACAGGGGCATTAGGATCCTTAAGCTTCTCATTAGCATCCCTCCTAGTCCCATACCAATTCAGATACTCCTTCACATCATCATACATACAAGGAGCCAAAGGGTGCCAAATCCCAGAGTCCAAATACAAAACAGGGTCAGAATACTCAATCTTGGCCCCTTTCAAAGCAGGAACATAAGACCCAGATATCATTTTCAAGAAATTCTGAAGATTATCAGGTGAGCCACCAAGCCAAAACTGCAAACTCAAAATATAAAGCCTAGCATCCTGAGCCTTATCACTAGGCAAATACTTCAATACCTTAGGCAACGTCCTCACAAGCTTCAACATACTATCAGCAAAACCAGCAGATTGCTTCTTCTTCTTAAACAACTGAAAGAAGGGACTCTTAGATTGGCCCAATTGAGACATACTGAAGGACCCAAGTTTGTTCAACCTCATCACTTCAGGCATCGAAGGGAACACCAAAACGGCGTCGAGCCGCTCCCTTTCCTTCTCAACAGCAGCCTTCACCTTCAAAGCAAGCTCCTCAACGAAAATCAAAGACCCAATGAAGACATTCGCATCTTCAAGGTCTTTACAGAACGTTCTGTAAGTCGATTCATCACGAAGCTCTTCAACTAAATAACCCACAACTTCGAAATTGGCGTGGACTTTGTTCTTGTTGAGGGCTTGAACGGCGGCTGTCAGTGAGGATTGGTACTGAGCTTCGAGAACGACGTAGACGACTTTGACCGTCGGAAGGCCGTCGGTGTTGTCCGGAACGACACGTCGAACTTCGGGGCTCGTTTGAGTGAAGAGGCCGTTGCCGATTGCGGCGCATTTCACTTTAATGGAGGATTTCGAAGAAATGGCGATCTGGGTTCTTTTGGGGATGAAGGAATGGAGAAAGAAATGCTTCTGTGAGAGAGATGAGAGCTGGTGCTCCGACTTTGAAGCTGCCAGAAATGGCGATGGAACCAAAGACGCCATTGATGACCAACAAGAACAATGAGAAAGAAAGAAACTGTAATCGATCGATCAATACTCAAGCGTCCGGTAAAGAAAAGAGGGTTTAATCTTTGGATTGGGCTTCAAAATCGGGAGCTGGCTCAAGGGAATTTCTTCTTCTTCTTCTTCTTCTTCTTTTTCCTTCTCTTTCATTCGAAGTTGCAGAGAAATGGGTTTGTGATTTTAACGAAGAAGAAGAAGGGGGAAGAGAAACGGTTTTTTGTGTGGCTAGTGGTGAGTGAAAGGGACACGTGGCGAACTGGGTCATCAGGGAATTTTGATAGTGAAGTGTATTTTAGAGGTTGAGCTTCAATTTCAGCCATGGAGGAGAGAGAGAGAGGAAATGCAGAGAGAGAGAGAACATCCATTTATCTGAATGGGGCTTTTTTGATGGAATTTGGTGCAATCTGATTGGTGGGAATGGATTTCACCAAATTGTAGTGAAGGAGTTGAGTGGAAGGGTGGATGATGAGAGAGAAAGTGGTAGATTTTTCTTTTTCTTTTTTCTTTTTTTTTCTTTTTCCTAAAAAGAGAATTGCATTAAACTTTCTAATGCTTGTAAAAGATTCTTTGTTCTTTGAGTTTGTGTCCCTAAAGAAAAAAGGACAGATATTTTGTTTGTGGCTTTCAATGGGACCTATGGAAGATAGTTGTCTTTTAGTTCTACATGTACTATAGGCCACCCTTCATAGTTCTTCACCATTAATTTGAGTTCACCCTATTTTTGTACTCTTTGGGTGGAAATTCACATTTTTTACCTTTCATATTGGTTTGTAAAAGTTCATTGCTTATCTAGTGAGTGAGATAAGAACGCTAAGGTCCTTAAATACTCAAGTAGTTTAGGTTTAACGATTTTTAAAAGAAGTTAATTAATAATGTCTTATCCAATTACGCTACACACAAGTTGACAAGTCAAAACTAGCTTTCTCAGTAGTATTATTACAAAGAGATAGTATTCTTTGGTAGTGATTCTTTAGATTACTTAGAATTTTGTGGGTATTGATTCTTTTTGTTTATATTAGATGCTTTTTAATTGTGTTTGATTCTTTTATTATTGAGTTAAATTTCTTTTTTTCGATTTAGTTTGCAAAGGTTTTGGCGTTTCTTTAGGAAAAAGGACTGATATTTTACTTGTGGCCTTCAATGGGACCAATGGAAGATAGTAATCAGTTAGTTGTGCATGTACTCTAGGCTACTCTTCATAATTCCTTACCCTTCATATGAAAATTCACTTTTCTTACGTTCTATATTAGTCGGTAATTAAAAATGCACTTTTTTATTTCTTCAACGAGTGGAATAAGTAGTGATTGTTTGCCAAACCTTAACTACTCGTGTAATCCAGACATTAGCAACTTGCTCTCTGAAAGATTGAAGGTTAAACATATGACTTTTGAGGTAAGTTAATAATGGCTTATCCAATTAAACTATATACAAGTTGACTAATTGAAACTAGTCATCTTCAGTATTACGGTGAAAAGACGGGATTTTTTTTTTTTTTTTTATGGATAGTGGTTCTTTTGGTTACTTAGAATTTTGTGTACTAATCCTTTTAGTTGTCTTGTTGAAGCTTTAAGAAGATTACATAGAGATAGATCACAAATAAGTGATTATTCAATACTGAATTTGTAATCAAATCAATAAGTTGTATGTAGACCTACTATGAATATAAGAATAAATTAATAATAACCAAGTTACAACAACTTCAACAAAAATACACTTGTCACATTTAATAATTAAAAAGGGAAAGGCCAAATATGAAACACTAACTCAGTGAGCTCTCTAAACATCTTGGATGCCTTTTAATTGAGTTGGATCATTTTGGCCCTTGATAACCATTTGGTTTTTGGTTTTTGGTTTTTGGAAATTAGGTTTGTTTTCTTTAAATTTTCTCACCATGATTTTCATTTTTGTTAAAGACACACTTGAATTCCTAACCAAATTCTAAAAACAAAAACAAGTTTTTGAAAACTATTTTTTCTAGTTTTCAAAAATTTGTTTGGTTTTTGAAAGCATGTGAAGAAGGTAGGTGAAAAGCCAAAAAGAAACTTAGGGTTGGAAGTGGTGTTTATGAGCTTACAAACCAAAAACAAAAAACCAAACGGTTATCAAACGTTATGATTGAGTTAAATGACTTTTTTTTTTTTTTTAGTTTGCAAAGGTTTTGGTGTGTTTCTATGAAAAAGGGATTGATATTTTGTTTGTGGCCTTTGTCATATAGTTGTGTATGTACTATTGGCTACTCTTCCTAATTCTTCACCATTCATTTGAATTCACTTCATTTTTTGTATTCTTTTCAGAAAAATTCACTTCTTGTATGTTCTATATTCCTCGGTAAAAATTCACTTTTTCCTTGACAAATGGAACAAGTAATGACAGTTTATTCATCTTGGCTACTCATGTAATCCAACCATTAGTAACTTCTCTCGAAGGTTGAAGGTTTGACACGTGATTTTTTTTTTTTTTTTTTTTTTGAAAAATTTGACACGTGACTTTTGAGGGAAGTAAGTTAACGAGTTGAAGCTAGACATCTGATTATTATTTTAAGAGATGAGATTTTGTTTTATTGATAGTGGTTCTTTAGTTACTTAGAACTCTATAGATTTCCTTTTAGTTATAGATGATTTTTAATTGAGTTTGATTGTTTTATTATTGAATTAAATTTCTTTTCTTTTCTTTTCTTTTTCTTCAATTTAGTTTCCAAAGCTTTTCGTATTTTGTAGGAAAAAGTACTTTTTTTTTTTTTTTTTTGTCTTCAATGGGACTTATGGAAAGATAGCTAGCTAGTTAGTCATGCAACTACTATAAGCTACTCTTCCTAATTTCTTACCATTCGTTTAATTACTTCATCTGTATACTCTTTTAGCGAAAAATCACTCTTTTTATTCAAATAAAAGCATATCATCAATCATAAAGAAAGGTTATAATTACCTTCATTAAAAAGAGGGAAAAACCATAAAGGTACATCAGGGGCCCAAAAATATGCCCTTCTTCCCACGAGGAAGACTCCCCCTGAAACAAACCAAAATGAGATTGAGAAGAAAAATCAATTGCTTTGCGGGAGACATAGTGGGCTACTAAATTCTCTTCCCTACAAAATGGCAAAAAACAATCGCTCCCATCTCCGAGGCTAACTATCAGATTGCGTCAATAACGTTCTTCGTCTTCGAGAGGTCTTCTGAGATTCCGTTGAGGACTTGAACAATCTCCAACACGTCTGACTCCATCTCTAGGGATTTTGGGTCTGCTTTACAAGTATTTATCATGCTTTTCATCGATCCCTTCTAAAATCGCAAGGGCTTCCAAAGCTTTTATTGACCATTTTCAGCTAATTTTCTTCATTCCAAAGCAGATCAAGGATCCCTCCAAGTCACGTATGACCCAGTTGATTCCTCCTCTTTCAATTATTTTGGTCCACGAGGCATTCGAATTCATCTTCCAACAATTTGGCTGCAATTTCTTCTACTCTACTTGACTTGAACGGTTCCTTGATCTCTCTGGAAAGTCACTTTTCTACATTATATTGGTCAATAAAAATTCATTGTATTGCTTGACGAGTGGGATGAGTAGTGACAATTTACCAACCTTAACTGCTCATGTTATCCATATATTTCTAACTTCTCTTGATGGTTGAAGGTTTGACAAATGACCTTTGAGAGAAGTTAATAATGTTTCGTCCAATTAAGCTATACACAAGTTGACGAGTTGAAACTAGTTAGACAAGAATTTTTTTTTCTTTATCGGTAGTAGTTCTTTTGGTTACTTAGAATTTTGTAGCTAATATTAACAATTAATTGGTTCTTTTGGTTATAGTCAATGTTTTTTAATTGAGATGATCATTTTTTTTATTGAGCTAAATTGCTTTTTTTTTTTTTTTTCAATTTAATTCAAAGGGTTGGATGTTTTATAGGAAAAAGTATTGATAATTTGTTTTGGCCTCAAATGAGACCATGGAAGATAGTAGTTAGTCAGTTATGCATATACTATACATTACTCTTCCTAGTTATTCGTCATTCATTTGAGTTCACTTCATTTTTCTTTTCATCTTTTTGTGAAAATTCACTTCTCTTATGCGCTATATTGGACGGTAAAAATCCACTCTTTGCTTGACAAGTGGAATAAATAGGGACAATTTAGGAACCTTAACTACTCATGTAATTCAGACATTAATAATAACTTCTCTTAGAGTTGAATGTTTAGTATATGACTTTTGAGGGGAGTGAATAATGTCTTGTTCATTAAGCTATACACAAGTTAATGGGTTGAGACTAGCCATTCAAGTACTATTGGAAAGTAATTAGACTATACACAAGTTAGGGAAGAGAATGAGAAAGAAGGGGATGGAGAGTTGAAGACAAAAATATTTTTATTTTATTTTATTTTATCGAATCCGCTAATTAATTTCAACCCTAAACACAGTGAATAATATTTCTTTTTTATGACTTTATTGGAAGTATAGAGAATAAATTGAGATATTTTCATATTACATGACCTAAAATAAAAATAAAAAAAGGACCAAATTTGGACACTTTCAAAGTATAAGGCCTAAAATAGAACAATAATTGAAGTATAGGAACCAAAATAGTATTTTAACCTGAAATTTATGATTTAATTCGATAAAATTGAAAATTTTAAAATAATAACTTTAGAAGAAAATTGAGGCTCCATTTGGTTCGTGATCTGATTTCGTTTTTATGTTTTCGAAAAAAAAATACAAGGAAAACAATGAAAACATGTTTGGTGTACCTATTTTCGAAAAGAGTCTTTGAAAACAACTAAAAAAATGGTATGTTTTTAAAAACCATAAAATGTTGTTGAATTTCCTTTCTCTTATCGAAAAAAGACTTTATTTTTTTATTCTCTTACCCAAAATATTTCTCCTTTATTTCTCTTGTCAGAGAGAATTTATTCTTCCTCTAATAAAGTATCACTTGTGTTGTATATATGGTTGATAGTGATGCTTTGTTCTTCCTCTTATTTTTCTTTCTCTTGTCGGAAATTACGGTAGTGTAAAGAATGTATATACGGTTGATAGTGATGCTTTGGTTGTTATGTTTACATATAATCATGTCAATTTCGATGCATGCTCTGCAAATAAAAAATTTCATACAATACAACTATCTTGTGTCTTTATTATTATTATTATAATTTCAATTCCAATAAATATTTTTTTTGAAGAATGAATTCCAACAACATTAAAATGAATAAAAAGCAAGTAAATTCCTTCTTTTTGGTTAATGGAATTTAGATTTTTTTTTTAAAGAAAATAAGTAACCAATCTAATCTAACTCACAACACAAAGAAAATGAACAAAAATAATATTTTTTTTCTTTCTCTTACCAAAAACAGACTTATTTATATTTCTATTACCAAAAATATTTCTACTTTATTTCTCTTGCTATAAAGGATTTATTCTTTCTCTTATAAATTGTACCAAGTGATGCTTTATTCTTCCTCTTATTTTTCTTTCTCTTACCAAAAATTAATGTTGTATAAATAATGTAAATATGGTTGATAGTGATGCTTTGGTTGTTATTTTTACATATAATCATGTCAATTTTGATGTACTCTCCCATTCTACAAATCAAAAGTTTCATACAATATAATACAACTATCTTGTATCTTTTGTATTACTATTATAATTTCAATTCCAACCAATTCTTTTTGAAGAATCAATTCCAACAACATTGATTTCTAATATCTCTAAAAAAACAAAGGGAAAAATACACTTTTGGTCCCTGAGGTTTGGGTTAAGTGACACTTTGGTCCCTAAGTTTTAAAACTCAACAAAAATACCCTTGAGTTTTTAGATAAGCAACCAAATGGTCTCTGCCGTCCAATTTCTGTGAAGTCACTAACGGAGAGGTGATGTGGCGCCCATTAAAACGACATGGCATCCTGATGTGGTTACTGACGTGGCAATTTTAAAGTTTTACACTAGATGAGATGGCAATTTTAAAGTGCACGTGTTTCCCAAAAATAAAACCTAAAAAAAAAAAAAAAAAAAAGAAAATCAAACAGATCTCCTTCGTGCTTCCCCTTTTCGTTCGTCTTCTTCATCCATCGATTAGGGTTCTTAAAATTACTCCAAATTTGAAGCTGGATGTCACGAGAAATGCCACAGAAACTTTCGAAAGTTGCAATGGATAACTGTGAAGAGTCCATAAGAGGCGATAATAGTGAAACTAAGAACCCTAGCTACTGTCACTGTGGGTTACGAGATCGATTAATAACTTCATGGACAAAGAGGAACCTTGGAAGAAGATTCTATGGATGAGGTTACAAGCAGTGGCGGATCCAGAACTTTATGTGTGAGGGGGCTATATAGAAATAATTTTAGTCTAGTCTATGCTTAAAATTGATCCCTAACGTAAGTTTTTTTTTTGAAAAAAAAAAAACCCTAAGTTTAAGTTAATTTTTATCAAAATTTGTTAAATAATAGTTTTCATACCATAAGAGACATGATGTGTACATATTTATAAAATTTATAGAAAAAATACTAATAGAGTTAGAGACCAATTTTTTTAGAAAAATTAACAATAAACTCACTATAGAGATCGATTTTAAACTTTATTGAAAGTATTGGACTAAAATGAAACAAAACCCAAAGTACAATAACCAAAATAATATTTTGAACACATTGATATATGTTAATATCACTTAGTATACTTTGATATTAAATTTATTAAATTATAAATTTAGTCATCAAGTTTTCAAGATGATGCTCGATGAATCACTGATTTTAAAAAGTTTCTATTGAGTCTCTAAACTTTCACTTTTCCTAACAAGTTTCTGAATTTTTTATTTTGTATCTAATACAACTTTGAACTTAAAAACAAACGATTTATTAGTTTATTTGGTCATAGATCTATTAGACATTAAATTGAAGACTTCGAAACCTACTAAATATAAAATTGAAAGTTTAAAGGTCAATTGCACGTTTTTTTTTGTTTGAGTACATCAACATTGCACGTTTTTTTTTTTAATTCAAAAGTTTATTAGTAAAATTTAAAAATATTTGTATTGTTCCACTTTATTTGACTTAAAAAAAACAAAGTTGAAAAAAGAACTCTAATTACGTATATTTGTTATTGTTTGATATATATAAATACAAAAAATAAATTTAAATTTAAACTATTTTAAACCTATGAAAAAAAAACTGAAAAAAAAAACGAAAAATAATACAGAAAAGGAAAAAACAAAAAACAGAAAAAAAAGAGAAAAACGGGAAAAAAACAAAAAAAAAAACGAAAAAATGAGAATTACGCATGCGCTAGGGCTTGAACACGGGAGTGGGAGGATTTTAGGAAGGGCACAAGCCACTAGGGCATTTTAATAACATAGAAATGAAATCCCATTTATAATATAAATATAATATATAAAACAGTTGAGGGGGGGCTCGAGCCCCCCCGGGCCCGTGCTACCTCCGCCGCTGGTTACAAGGTATGTATTATTTTGTTTATGACTAGTTTATTCATTTTTCGGATGGTTGCAATTTGTTTTAGATACTCGGATGCTCGTCTTCTCTGTTGTGTAGGGGAATGGTTCGGGATGTGGGTTTTTTGATTGGTGTGATCTAGAAGTATCACAACACAGCAAAGAAGTGATTAACAAACTAAGAGACGAAGTTGGTCGGTTGAAGAAGATTGCACAAAACTTGTGCCGTTTAGAGTGGTTGTATCATGTAATAATTGTAGTATTGGTGGGCATTTTAGTGATTGTATTTGGGTTTTGATTGGGAAGAACTGTAAAAATGATGGATATATGAAGGTGTTGATGATTTGTTTTTGCTTTCTTGGAAAGATTATCTATGTTGTAGCTATGTTGTTAATGTTATAGAATTGTTATGGAGTTTGCTTCAGTGTTTGTCCATCTTATCATCTTTGTTATTTACCTTAAATTGCTTACATAATTTTGGTCCCTATTGAATCTTGCTCTTTTGTTCCATATTACATGACTTTTCACTTTTGGTCCCTGATTAACTGATCAGTACATGAAAATGCACTTGGCATTCATTGCACTTTTAGTCCCTGTTGAAACATAAATAGATGCATATAGATTCATTTAGTACATTTACTACCTGTTCACACATTTTCATAAAAAAAAAAGGGTACCAATCCTGTTTTTTCACTCATTTTCAGCGCATACCAGAACATAAAAAATATACTCGACAAAGGGATAATAGCCAAATATATCAGTACATCAAACTGCCCTTGGCATTCATTGCACTTTTGGTCCCTGCTAAAACATAAATAGATGCATACAGACTCATTCAGCACATTTACTACCTGTTCACATATTTTCATAAAAAAATGGGTACCAATCCTGTTTTTTCACCCATTTTCCGCACATACCAGAACATAAAAAATTATACTCAACAAAGGGATAATAGACAAATATATCTGTACATCAAACTGACCTTGGCATTCATTGCACTTTTGGTCCCTGGTGAAACATAAATAGATGCATACATACTCATTTAGCACATTTACTACCTGTTCACACATTTTCATAAAAAAAAATGGGTACCAATCCTGTTTTTTCACCCATTTTCAGCACATACCAGAACATAAAAAATATACTCAACAAAGGGATAATAGTCAAATATACCAGTACATCAAACTGCCCTTGGCATTCATTGCACTTTTGGTCCCTGTTGAAACATAAAGATGCATACATACTCATTCAACACATTTACTACCTGTTCACACATTTTCATCAAACTGCACTTGGCATTCATTCATCAGGGATAATATTCAAATACATTTTCAACACCGCCAAGAGCATTGTCAAACAGTCATTAAAATAAGAAGGATACCATTGTCAGGCTGTAAACAAAAAACTGCAGAAAGTAAGCATATTTTCTAACTTAACCACCCATCCTATACAGTTTTGGGTCCCAAAAAATTAATACTAACTTACCACCCTGTACAACTTCCCAAAAAATGACAGAATGCATATTTCCCACCCTTTACAAATTTTTTTCCCAAAAAATTACTATAAATTTACCACCCTGTACAGTGTTCCCAAAAAATTACAGAATGCCTAGTACCTTCCCACTCCTATTACTTCTCCCCATCTCCAACCGGGTTGATGGCTTCATCATGAGACCTTTTGAAATATATCCTTCTAGATGGAGTACTAGATTGTTGAGTCGATGATCCAAGTTGAGACCAAAGAACTTCCACTTCCTGTGGCTCTTCCTCTTGTAAAGGCTCTTCCTCCTGGGATGATTGAAATATATATTAAAACAGAGTTGGAAACACAAAAATAAAATACAGATTACACATTTGTTCCCTGTTCGGTAGAGGAATGTTACTTACAATAGATGGAATGTTAAATCCCATAAAGGTTGTAGTCCTCTTCTTCTTTCTTTGTCTAGCCACTTCTCCTTTACACGACTGTGCATTATGGCCAACGTTTTTACATTTTGAACATGTTACCGTAGATGTTTGTCTTCTCACAGGTTGTGAAGGTCTAGGTTCACTTGCATCTCTCCTTCGTTGCCTTCTTGGTCGTACTAGGGGTCGTTTAAGTTTAGGTGGTTGTAGTGGATCAGCAGTAGTTTTTGGCCAAAGACTAGACCCATTCACAGGTTTGAGGAAGCTTGAGTATGTCTTGATCAATGTATCTTTATGGTAAAATTTGTCCACATATTCTTTGGGCTTATGCTTCCTATAGTAAATACTTTGGATGGCATGGACACAGGGGATGCCACTCAAGTCCCACTTTCTACAACTACATGTCCGTTTTTCCAAATATACAACATATTGAGCTTGTCCTACCTCAACCTCGAACAATAGATTCCCAACCCATACAAGTTTTTGCATGCCAGCACGTTTCTTTTCCTTTTATAGCTTACTACGAATCTTTGGCCCTAAATTTCCCTCAAGTCCACGGTAAATCTAAAATTTCTTTGTGATTCTAGTCATCACAAACTTGCGAATCACTTCTAGCATCTGTATTATGGACTTGTCCCTAGCTTCATTGATGAAAGCATTAAATGACTCAGAGTTATTGTTCACAAGGAGGTCAGACTTACAGCTGGTTTGGAATGAGTGCCTTGTCCAAAACTTTGAAGGTATGTTCTTTACATATTGGTAGGCATTCACGTCACGTTTTCCCAACTCCTCCATAGCTCCATCAAACTCAGACTCTGATGTTGCCTGAGCAGCTTTCTAAAACCAGTTCTTCAATGCCAACCCTTTGAATTACTTTTGGAAATTGGCATACAGGTGCCTCACACAAAAACGGTGATCAACTCCAGGAAACACATCATTGAAAGTGGGTACCAATCCCTGCACAACAAACAAAGTAAATGTTCACTTCATCTTCGCAAATAAAATCAAGTTTAGTCAACAAAAGCACAACAAAAGGCAATCTTTATGTTTATGTTTATTAAAGCACTAATCTTTATGTTTATTAGATAAAAAAGGCACAACAAAAGGCAACAAATAAGCTAAGTAATGCATATCTAAAATGCATAAGCAACAACAAAGTGAACAATACCTTTTGTTGGTCAGACATGAAAGTGTATCCTTTTACAGTGAACGATCCTATGTCACTCTCAAGCGAACGAAGAAACCATGTCCAATTGTTCTTCATTTCTGCCTCAACTATAGCCCATGTTATAGGGTAGATGTCGTCATTCCCATCCATTTCAACCGCAGACATAAGGTGTCCTTGACATGGACCCTTCAAGTGGCATGCGTCTTGTGAAATGAATGGTCTACATCCTACAAGAAACCATCCTTGCAGCCCTTCAAGCAAATGTATAGGCGTCTAAATACAGGATTACTGTCCTCAGTCACCCTATCACGTAGTATTTTCGCAGATGATCCCTCATTCGACCTCCGAAGCTCAGCACAATAATCCCACAACCGTTGGTATTGTGTAGTCATAGTCCCATTAATCTCTCACTGCCTTCCTTCTAGCCCTATATGCCTGGCTCTTCGAAAGAGAACAATTAAGCTCACTCTTCACTGTTTCAATGATATCACACAACCTCCAATCCAGTTGTTGTCTAAACCTTGCTAGGTATCTTCTAGCAATCCATGACGATCTCATATTTCGGTTCATGAACTCCCTACTACAACTGTGCTCACTTCTGTAGGTCTTTATTTGAAAAGTGTTCTCCCCTTGGCTCACGCTAGCATGTATTCTCCATGTACATCCTCCGTCACAAGTAGCCGTGACCCGTTTTTTGTCATTCTGTATCAATCGAATATTGTAGCCCCCTTTGACTGCGTATTCTTTTATGGCCTCCTTCATTACACTAGCAGTGTTAAACAACATTTCAATGACAAATTCAATCCTATCCATGTCTGTGTCTTCTCTAAACTCAGAATCCCCGTTCATTCTTCTTCTACTTGAATTTACCGGAGAGTTCAAGTCACTAGATGATCGATAATCCGACCCTGCATCTGCATCAATATCAACGTGTATCTAAAGGTTCATTTCCTACAATAGAACCCTCATCACTAGAATCTACATCCTCTTCAATAGAGCCATCCTCACTTGAATATGCTTCCTCTTCATCTTCTGACTCACCTTCCACATTGTGAGATTGAACTTCAGGCTCTTGACAATTCTTATTTGTACCCTCAACATCTTTGTCATTATCAACATGATCATCAAACTCTCGACCATTATCATCCATCTCATCTCCTGACTCATCTCTAGACTCATCTCCATCCCATTCTTCATCACAATACTCAAATGGATCTTCCATTTCAACTTCAAGTTGGTTCTGATCGTTTCCTTCCACATCTTTTTCTTCCACATCTTTTTGTTCCTTATCTTTTTGTTCGTTATCATTTTTTTCCTTCTCATTTCTAACTTCAACCCCTCCCTCCTCATCAGTAGAATCTAAATCCACTACCTCAGGATACCACTCCAAATACATTGGTCTAACCTCAGCTATCGGTACTGTAACATCTATAATTTCTCTATTTGGGTTGTGCTCAACATACATATGGATCATCCTATCCTCTGGAAGCATCTCAATCATATCTAAAATATCAACATCCTCCAGAATTGTCTTGTATCCATTACATAGTGTTTTCACTGGCACAATATACCCAAACCAAGCTGCATTGCATACACCTAAGTAAGCTGTCAGGACAGATAGTTCTATAATAGTTAGCCCACTAGGTTCTACATCTTCTACCACAGAAACCTTCCCCCCGAAATATTCAACCCTAGGTACATATTGTATTCTTCCATTGTAATGAAATGTAATGTTGAAACGCCTCGAAGACCTGCATGTTGTAGTTGACAACACATTCAATCTAAAGAAAACTGGAAACCGAAGAGAAGAAAGGGAAAATGTTTCGATTTTATGGAACTTACATTTCACCAACAACTTTCAGCTCTTTCTCTGTATTTAGGGTTTCGCCTTGCCTTCGCCTTCGTTGTTGTCCTTAGCTAAATTTTGCCCTTCTGTTCGCAAAAGAAAAATCAAACCCCAACTATTAAAAAAACCCTCGTCTTTTCCTTTTGAAACGAACGATTCTGTTACCTAGAAAGTTAATCGAGCAAGCAAGAAAGTTTCGAACTTTTTCTTACCTTCAAAGCAAGTGACAGACCCTTCGAAGCAACCAAGAGAAAGACGCCACAGTTCGTATTCTTCGTTCGCGCCTTCTCTGTCAAACGTTGAGATTTTTCTTTCTTCTTTTTTTTTTCAATCACCAATTTTCGATTTCAAGTAAACAGATGGCTAGATGTGTTTATTTTATAATCCAACGGTGGAAGTCTAAACAAGTAAACAAATCTTGACCTTTGATGATGCCAGATCAAAATTAAAATACCTGAGTGCCACGTCAACCACCCAAGTGTCTAAAACATTGTCATGTCTGCAATCCACATCACCTCTCCGTTAGTGACTTCACGGAAATTAGACGGCAGGGACCATTTGGCTGCTTATCTAAAAACTCAGGGGTATTTTTGTTGAGTTTTAAAACTCAAGTACTAAAGTGTCACTTAACCCAAACCTCAGGGACCAAAAGTGTATTTTTTCCCAAAAACAAATAACCAATTTAATCTGATTCACCACAGAAAGAAGGATGAAGAAACATAAGAATTTATTTTCCTTTCTCTTATCGAAAAAGACTTATTTTTCTTTCTCTTACCCAAAATATTACTTTTTTTTTCTCTTGTTAGAAAGGATTTATTATTTCTCTTATAAATTGTACCTCTTGTATTTCAAGAAATCAAAATTCCTCTTATAAATTATAACTTTTGTTCTTAGGCTTCATTTAAGTCTACACTATTTACATGCACATAGATGTGTGTATATATGTATGTATGTAAAGTATTCATTCATCAAGATTGTTAATAAGAAATAATCATATAAATTACTTTTTTTTTTTTCCTAAAAAGGAATTTTAATATACACATATTAATCTTTTCCTACATTTTCAAATACATAACCAAACATAGTTTTCAAATGGTGAGAAAGATTTTAAATTGGGAAAAATACACTTTTAGTCCTTGAGGTTTGTGTTAGGTTTCGTTTTGGTCCCTGGGTTTTCAATTTAGCCCCTGAGGTTTGTGTTGAAGGAGAAATTTTGACAAATCACAAATTGCTACGTCATTATTTAAAATTAATGACGAAATTGCAAATAATTAAATTTGGGACCAATTATAAATGGACATGTGTCTCAAATTTAATTTGAAGACAAAGTTGGCTAATTATAAATTTTTAGAGTCAAATGTCCATTTGATCAATTAATTAAAAATAAATTATTTTGATCAAATTAATTAATTTGATCAATTAATTAAAAAAATAATTAATTGGATCAAATTTGTGTCTTTTAAATATTTGGATCATATGGTTTTGGGTCAAATATAAACATACCCAAGACCAAATAGTTGAACCCAAGACCAATAAAGCCCAAGTCCAAGTTGTTAGGCCCAAAAGTTACCCGAGCCTATCCATGGAGAACTCTATAAATAGAGGGGTTTTCCTTCATTTCAAGGGTTCAGAAATTCTACACTCTCACAATGACAAGGGTTCAGAATTTTGGAGCTCTCAACCAGACTTAGAGAATTTAGAGAAATTTCCCCAAGATGGAAGACTGATGACTCTGGAATCTATAAGTTTCCAAGCGCTGAACACTTCTTGAAGACTGAAGACTCCTTCAAGACTGGAAGACTTCAAGCTTCAAGAATCCATTAAAGCTTCAGACTCGAGATCAAGCGTTCCCGCCCTCGAGTGAAACACATTCACACACAAGAGAGAGAATCAGAGGATTAACATTAGAGATTGTACATCCACACACATACAAACATAAATACAATTACATATTTATTTCACGTGTCTCCATCTTCAAAGTTACGTGTGAATAGTTTGGTTTTAGTTTTATTTTAGTCCCTCCATCTAATTTTCCATTAATAAGTAATGGTTAGATGACGTGGCACTATCCTTTTATTAGAAAAGTTATTTTTGAATTTTTTAAAGTATAAATATATTAAAAATAAAAATATTATTATTTTATTATTTTTTTTAAAATTCTTTTTCTCTCTCTCTTATTCTTTTTCTTCTTTTTCTTTAGCTTAACGACTGGTTTTTTTTTTTTCACTTTCCTTCTTTCCTCCTCTTCTTCTCTCTTCTCCCACTTTTCTTCTTCTTCTTTATTTTTATTTTTTAAGAAAGAAAAAGAAGAAAAGTGGGAGAAGAGAGAAGAAGAAGAGAAAGGGAGAAAAGAAGGAAGGAAAAAAACAGTGTCGGCGGCCACCGGCGTCTTGCTGAAGAAGAATAACGGAAGAAGAAGAAGAATACAGGAGAGAGGGAGAAAGAATTAAAAAAATAATAAAATAATAATATTTTTTTCTTTTTTATATATATATTTTTAAAAAATTCAAAAATAATTTTTTAATAAAAAAAATAGTGTCACGTCATCAAATCGTTAATTATTAACGAAAAAATGGATTGATGGACTAAAATGAAACTAAAACCAAATCTCGAAGGCTAAATTGTTGAGTTTGAAAACTCATGGACCAAAATGAAACCTAACCCAAACCTCAGGGACTAAAAGTGTATTTTTCCCTTTTAAATTAGAACCAAACTTGTTTTCAAATATAGTGGAAATAAGATTTTTTTTCTACTGAATTCTTTATTTTTTAAAACAATTTTCAAATAACGAACCTAATATATATATATATATATATATATATTCGTTTTATTGGTAGTTATTTTAATTAATTAAAGCGGCCATTCCAAGTTAGTGTAAATTACACTATGTCAACCAAACATCTTGAAGATTGAAAATTGATGAACTAAAGAATTTAGAAGTAGTTTGAAAATGATTTTGTTATTGAAGATAATTTATGTATTCGTCTGATCCATTAAGAGTAGGTGAAGTGAAGCCTCATAATGCATAAATTTGTGCTTAAGTTAAACACTAAAATTCTAATACAAAAAGAAAATAATTTACCTAATTATAGGAAGAGTAAATAATTGATATTAAGTTAAATACACATTTTTTTAGTATTTATTTTTTTATTATTTTAGTATTTAATGAGTTCAATGCTTGTAACTAATAAATACCATAATAAATATTAATAAATACTACTATATGAAAAATATTTAGTTGCATATTGGACCTACACACCATCGTCCAAATGTTGACAACTAGGAGAGAAAAAAATCTCATTTTCTATCTATCATCTCTTAATTGTCAACATTTTAATGGTGCTATATAGGGTCTGGTGACCTATTTGTCAATCTTCGGCATTTAATGGAGCGATCTCCAAGAGCCTAATGGAGCAAAGTTGGGTCGAAATTTTCGTAATCCCAAGACATGGGCTTACGTTTTTATGTTGTGACCGACCGTTTGGTAATCAGACAGGCTGGAGAGGAAGATTTTCAGCAATCCGGCTGCTATATCAGGTGTGTCAAGGGAACGAGGGGTCATCATCTCAGGTGCTTCTATCCTTTCTCTTACTATCCAGCTCTTTATTTTCTATCAAGATTTCTGTTTTTGTTATGGATCCCAATTCACTTGTCCAAGAATGGTCTAGACTAAGCCTCACTCCGGCGGAGAATGAGGTGGCGGTTTCGGCCGATCGTGTAGTTGTGGAGCGAACGGGTTTGAGGTTGGGTTGCTATTTAATGGGTAAACTGCAGTCCCATCGTTTTATCGCGGCGGAAGTTATGCACAAAACTTTCGCTTTGGCGTGGCATATTTCTCAAGGTTTGAGGGTGGAATTGCTAGGTAATAATGTTTTTATCTTCAGATTTGACAACGAGAAAAACAGGAGGAGAATCTTGAAACAATGCCCCTGGTTTTTTGATAAATTCCTTCTCATTTTGGAATTTCCGGTTCGTGGTCTTAAACCTTCAGACTACAGCTTCTCTTTTGTGTCATTCTGGATTCACTTTTATGACCTTCCCTTGGATTGGCACAACCAAGAGATGGTCGAACGGTTGGGAAACACTATCGGTGAATTTGAGGATGCAGACAACCGGAATGGATACCATCATATGCGAGCCAGTATGCGGATTCGTATTCAGGTGGATATATCTCGTCCTCTTCGTCGTGGAGTAAAAATTACTTTGGAAGATTCTATCGGACAGAGTTGGATTCCAATCCAATATGAGCGACTATCGGAATTTTGTTTTTTATGTGGTATTATTGGTCATCTTCATAGGGATTGTGGCCAATTATATTATTCGGAGCGGTCTTAGAATGTGGTTTTCAGTTATGGCAACTGGCTACGGTATGACCCAAAAGGAGTTGTTTTGGTAGGTATTTCGGTGAGGGATTTGGCGGTTGATTCGAGCAGAATCTATGGCTCCGTTCAGGCTCAAGCGGAGGCATCAAGGTCCACTCCATTAAATTTGAGTCCTCCGTTGCTGGACTTTTAAAAGCACAATTGGTCGGTCTATGGAAGACAAACAAATCTGGTGAATGTTGGTGGAGTATCATCTGACGGTGTGGCTTGGTATTCTTTGTCTGGCACTTCTTCTCCTACCCATAAAGGGAAAGAGAAGATTATGTATCAAGCGGCGCTTCCAGTCATGGAGGGTGGGAAGGCTTCCGGCAAAGATCCATGGATGGCTTCGTCTTCCCGTGGGGTGCAGAATCTGTCGGGGGCCACCTCTGTTCCGACGAAGTTAATACAACCGGTGGTGGTTTCAAGAAACGTCTCAACTTTTATGGGAACGTTTGAATTTTTGGATCATTATCAACGAAAATTAAAGGATTTTAATGTTGCTTTTCTTCTCCTAATTATTCCACTGCGGTTTCAACTCCCCTTCAGTTTCGGTCATCAAACAGTTTCACAAGTCAGAAAGAGCCTTTTCGTGGTGATGGGTCGATCAGCAAGGAGGAAGGGCCCAAAACCGTTGTGAGGATTTAAGCCCAAAGACCATGGACCGACAGAATCTAGAGAGGAATTTGGGTGGGCTTCGTGACCAAGATTTATCCAGCCCCATTGATGATGAGTTTGAAAGTCTTGAGGGAGTGGGCCTCCGGATCGGCGTGAAGCAGAATGGGACGAAGGTGGATTCTCCTCCTCGTGCTAAAGTTTTTGGACCGGTGTCTTCTTGGAAGAAGAGGGCTCGGGCAGGATACGTTCCTTCTGGTCTGAACCTATCAGTGTTGGAAGAGTTTAACAAGCATAAGAATGGTCCTATTTTATTTTCTCCTGAGAATTTAAAGCATCCTAAAATTACGCATGATGATTATACTGAGGCGGGGACTATTGAGCAGCCCCGCCAGGATCCATGATTGTCTTATGTTGGAATATCTGTAACGAGTAAAATCGTTTGTGTCCCCATCTATGTTTCCTTTCAGAGACCAAGTGTTCGTCGGTTGTTTTGAATAAACTTAAAGTACGTTTAAATTACTATGGTTGTTTTTGTAAGGATTTGGAATTCCCCAATTCCGTTAATGCGGAAGCGTAATTGGGACCGATTCGTAGTTAATTTTGTTTATCCAAAAAATATTATTGCATTGGTTAAAACATAGAACAAATTCTATACAAACTTAAGGCTAAGCATACAAAATTTATTAGATCTAAATCTAAAGGGGAGAAGCAAACATACCGTCGTTGACGACTCTGAATACTTCTACGGTTGATTCTTGATTGCTCTGCAACAACGAAGAACACCACCATTTGATCTTCCCCGCTATGACTCTGAGATTAAGAACGTAGTTGTGGGACTACCTAATCTTGAATGGGAAAATCTCTAGAAAGAAAATTCTCCGTAGAGTTCTTGGTTTGAGAGAATATGAGAGGAAGGCCAGAGAGAATGCAAGAGTGCATTCTTGTGGCCTTATGTTGTTGTACCTAAACCCTAGGTTTAGTGTTCTATTTATAGGAGAAAGTTCATGAATAAAATATTCATTTAAAATCAATTATTTCCATAATTGATTTAATCTTTTCCATAATTAATCAATTCAATGACCAACCAATTCCATGACTAATCAATTCCATGACCAATCAATTCCATAATTGATTAATCTTTTCCATAAATGATTGATCACTTCCATAAGTGATTAAATCATTTCCATAAATGATTAATTACTTCCATAAGTGATTAATCATTTTCATAATTGATTAATTTCCAATTAATTAATTCTTTAATTAATTAATCACCAATTAAATATCATATATTTAATTTCAGACCTTCTATTAGCTAATTAATTAATTACCCAATTAAATATCATATATTTAATTTGAGGCCTTGAATTAATTAATTCTATAATATGAATCAAATTCATATTAAAATTTGAACTCCTTCAAATTCTCTTATATCCTATAAATTTAATATGAATCAAATTCATATTAATATTTGAACTTCTTCAAATATTTATTTCTCTCATAGACTATAGTTTAATTAAATCTCATTTAATTTAAACTAAATTGAATAATTAATTAATTCATAATTAATTAATTCATCTTCTAATTAAATACCATATATTTAATTAGACATATATTTGAACTCTTTCAAATATATCAATCTCTCAATATTATAAAGTTTAATCTCAAATTAGACTTTATATTTTAATGCATCACTATACATTATATTAATTTGTATCTCGTACAATTAACTTAATTCCCAATATGAATTTGAACTATTCAAATTCTCTCAAGATATATTTGTTCCTAATTACTCTTTACGAGCTAGCAGGGGGACCTAATGGACCTACAGATTAGAAGCTTCAATGATATGAGGTTAATAGATTAAACTCATTAATCAGGTTAACCAATATTCATTAACTGTGGGTCATTCCACTAAAGACCCACAGTTGAACTCTTCTCACTGTAGAACATTTTTGTGTCCATGGATGTAGACCTATGCCGGTAAGTCAATCCTTCACGAGTGTTCGTAATCACAGCTGGGTCAAATTACCGTTTTACCCCTGTGTTACATCTGTCTCCTTAAGTACCAGCGCTCTTCTAATGAACAACCTGTTTATGGTCCAACCATTAAATAGAAAGTCCATCTCGGGCCAGTGAGAGGGTGGGATCCCTTTGTTCAAGTCCCGGAGTCACCACTTAAAGGAACACTCATTTACTTCTCCTAGAAGCGCGAAGGAGCGAATTCCTTCTTGTGTTGTCATGTCTCCAGCCTCCCACTCGGTCTTGTCCCCAAAAAGGAAGGCATATTGAGTCGGCGTATTGACCACTCTAACCCATGCTAATCAAAGGACAATCCCTCATGAGAAGGAGTTCATGACACACTCAGGATTAAGACCGAGTTACCTAGGTCATCCTATTGAAACAGTAACCTAATTAGTTAACGGTGTTATAACTAATGGTTGACTATTTCGTGGTCCGGTCTTATGCAAACTCATTGCATAGGATACCCCCACTTGCATATCTACTACATGGACGTTTTGGATCAATACGTCTGTATCAAATACTAAGCGGGTCGTATCTCATAGTGTTACCAGGATAAGGTATCCAGCCTTATCCTTGTACTATAGACCTTTTAGGTTGTTACTTGAACATCGATCCTCGTATGTCCCCACATACTAGTTCAAGTTACATACAAACAACCTTGGATTTTAGTTTATTGGATTTGGGTCAAATTGTGCAATATTTAACAATAACACTTTATTGTAGAAACTCAATAACACTTTATTGAAACAAGTATACAATTTGTTTACATTTACTATCTACGAGTTTTAGGGCATAAAACCCAACAAACTCCCACTTGAACTAAAACTCTAGTTTAGTGGGATGTACAATAATCTATACAGCAATGGGTGTATAAATACATCTATAAAACATATACAATGTACAAATACAATAAACTAGGGCATCACTATACCCATTACATAATGGTATCACTATACCATTATATTTCTCCCACTTGCCCTAGATTACACCTTTGTACATATCTCGTAGATCTAGACCTTCTAGATGACCCTCGAACACTTTAGCCGAGAGAGTCTTTGTAAATGAATCAGCAATATTTCATTCAATTTAATGTGTCTGCTTGTCTTAGGATGCGATGTTCTTTTGAATTTGCCACAACACCACTCTATCACTATAAAGTGTGATGGGCAAGTTCACATTTGGAACACATTCCATATCAATCAAGAACTTTCTAAGCCATACAGTCTCTATCGCTGCTTCACAAGCAGCTAATTTTTCGGCTTATACGGTCAAGACTGTAACTATGCCATACTATAGCTCCATCGTAAAGAGTGACCACAGATATTGATGTAGATTTCCTCAAATCCTTATCAGTCTTAAAATCTGTGTCAGTGTATCCTTTAAGGATCAAATCCTTAGTCCCATACACGAGCATATAGTTCCTCGTTCTCCTCGAATACTTGAGGATATTCTTAACGGTTTTCCAATGATTAAATCTTGGATTAGATTGGTACTTACTAACAATCCCTATTGCATAAGGCATTCATCTCATCTCCTCAACTTCTTGAGGTGTCTTAGGAAACAGTTTCTTAGACAAAAAGAATTTCACGCCTGAAAGGTAGTGAACCCTTCTTGAAATTCTGTATCTTATATCTAACTGACATCTTGTAGATATAAGTCACTTGAGACAAGGCTAGCTTTTTGTTCTAACGATTCCTAACGATTTGGATCCCAAGAACAAACGCAGCTTCTCCCAAATTTCCATTTGGAAATGAGCTGCTAGCTCCTTTAATGTCAGTAAGATAACCTACATCATTCCCAATGATTAGGATATCAATCATATACAACACTAAGTAAGCTATTGAACTATTAATGATTACTTGTAAACACAAGACTCATTAATGTTCTAATTAAAGTCAAAAGATTTGGTCACTACATCAAATCTTATATTTCAAGATCGAAATGCTTAGGTCAATCCATGAATGGATCACTCAAGCTTGCAAACCCTTTTGCTTTCGATCTTGTTGTATGAACCCTTCTGGTTAAGACCTTTAATGTCTCATTTTCTCTTGTAAATCCACTTGTAACTAATAGGTGTTACCCATCAAGCAGATCTACAAGATCCCAGATGGAAGTGAAATACAAAAGACTTCATTTCCAGGTCCATGACTTTAATCCATTGGTCCTTGTCAACATCATTCATTTTCTTTCTAAAAGATAATGAACCCACTATGCCATCATCGGGTATGATGACCTAGGCTTCAATCAAGCCCATGTAACGTTCAGGTTATAAAACAATCCTCCCACTACATTGAGGCAGTCTCAACTATTGAGATGGATTTGACTAACTAGATGCACTGATCCATCAACAACTCTTGTTGAATAGTCAGCCTCATCAACAACTCTTGTGGATGTTACTGTAGCTTCATTAGATAACTTACTTAAACCGACTTTACTCTTGTGGTTTATGATTTTTGATGTGGACTTCTTCTGAGAATTTAGAATTTGTCGATACAAATTCTTTATTCTCTTATGAATTGAAGAAGTATCTACTTCTCGTTTCCTTTGGGGTTGCCTACTACAGTATGCAATGTAGTCAACACTGCATGACCCCAAAACGAGCCAGACAATTGTGCATAGCTCAACATGGAATGAACCATATCCAATAGGGGTTCTATTTCTCCTAAATGAGATTTAGGGTGTGATCCTATGTACTATCAAGTAGTCCTGGAATCTCAAATCCATATACTCAACACTTTGATCAGATCGAAGTGTTTTTATCATCTCACCTAACAAGTTTTCAACTTCAGTCCTAAGCCCCTTCGAATATCTCAAGAGCTTCAGACTTAAGTTGCATTAGGTAAAGATACTCATACCTTTGAATAATCATCCAAAAGAGATGAATTATTCATGCCCTCCCACGACTTTAACATATTGAACCACAAGGATCCAAGTGTACAAGCTCCAAGGGCTCTTTGGCTCTTAGATCTTTTCCAGTAAAAGATCTATCAGTCATATTGCACACAAGGCATTCCTTACAAGGTAGTAGAAAGTCATCTTCTAACTCGCTTAGAAGTTCACTCTTGACCAATCTCCCAATCAAATTGAGATTAATATGGTCTACCTTAGAACCAAAGAAAGGTATTTTCCTTTAGGAGAAATCCTTTTGTCTCTTTTCACATTAAGTAGTAGCAGTCTTAAACAACCCAGTGTTCATGAGTGCTTTACTCTTGATTAGTCCTACAACATTTAGGTTACTTTCCAGTAAAGCTAAACAAATGTCAACTCCCTTTCTTGAAATAAAACTGTGTTAGTAGAGAAAGGTAAAGAGTAACATTGTTCCAACAAATAAGACACAGAAATCAAATTTCTTTTGATCTTAGGAATTACATACACATTATCTAATAATATGTATTTTCTCCCACTGAGAAAAATAACTTAATGTTCCCCACTGCTATAGCCAAAATAATCTCTCTAATTCTAACTTTGAGAGTTATTACACAAGTAGCAAGCTGTTGCCAAGAACATATAACTGTAAAAGAAGAACGCACGTGATCTGTGGCCCCTGAATCAAGTATTCAGGGAGAATCACTATTCTTCACTAATCACGTTTTCAAGACAAGTAAATGAAAATTACAGTCTTGAACAAGTTCTCTTTTCCTAAGCATGGTTCTATGTCATATTCATCAAGAACAATTATTGATGAATTAAACATATGGGGCATGAGGACATTCCTCAGTTAAGAATAATCCTAGATTTATTTACCACAATTTGTCGTTTAAGCATGTTGTATTACCGTTATTTATAAAATGACGTAAGACAATACACATAAAATTATTATATAATTGCTGAAGTAACAAATTACTTGTATTATTAATAGCACTAACCGGCCATTACAAATAATCCAATCAAATTCTGCAAAAACAAATAAGCAATCAAAGAAACCCTATAAAACTATTGATTTGGTTTTTGCAACGATACTTCAAAGGTTTATAACAACAACCACCGAAGGGTGGTCAGCTACTCCTCCTCTGAATTGAGACAATCTCAACCAAATTCTAACACCAGAATAACTCATATTTCGTTAGCGTTTAGTTACCGTTGTTCGGTCAAGGATTAGTTAACACATTTAACTCATTCCCGTAAGTGTAACCCTCCCACTTTCAGATCTCAGAGGCACGCACCAACAGGCTACCAAAGGGAAAGACAACTGTTGGTAATTAGCCTAAGAGTTCCTATCCTATTCAGGAGTTCACAATGTTCCGAATCCTATGATCAGGCCCTCCGAAAGGGATGATTGCGCCAGGACAACCTGCAGGCGGATCATAGGACTCTCACGGTGTGAACTAGGGGCGGAGACCGAAGGATACATTGACATGTGTCCCGCTCCCACTTACTCTAGACATTTTTCTCATTCACCTTGTTATTGATTCATCCAAACACTTTCCGAAGGGAGGCTGCTCTAAAGGCGACTCGAAGTCGAGCATGAACCTCACGTTGTGAATATAGGGACGTAGGAGCAAAACTTGATTTAAATCTCGTTTTGTAATTTTCCTCCCACTGAAAATGTCCTAAGGTTAATTTAAGGTTTTTTAACTTAGACAAAATTCGGCTAAGTCAATCTATCTAAGTCTGATCCTATTATAACAATTATGGAAAGGATTCAACCACAATGTTTTAGGTGAATTAAACTTCTTCTAATAAACCCAACATTGCAAGTCAACATTACTATGGTTAATTCAACTCAAGGTTCGGGTCAGTTCCCAGGTAGGAGGTGTTCCGTAAACCGTCAACTTAAATACCCCCAACCTTAGACAGAACTTTACCGAGAGAGTTCCCTTATAACCACAGTAATGCAAGGTCTTTACTCTAAAGATCTAGGTGTATTAAACTCTTTTAATAAACCTAATGACATTGCATGCTAACATTTAGCTATGATTAATTCAACTCCGGTATTCTGGGTCAGTTCCCAGGTAGGAGGTGTTCCGTAAATCGTCAGCTTAAATACCCCCAACCTTAGACAGAACTTTACAGGTGGAGTTCCCTTATAATCATAGCAATGTTTTTCCTACTTAGTCAATTAAAACTAATTTTAATTCTAAGTAAGAATAATTCTAATCCTATTAGAAATGTGATCTTAGATCTAATTAATTTTAAACATTTTAAAATTAATTCATTTATCCTAAGATCCTATGTTTGCATGCAATTCTTTGTTATAAGTTAACGGTTTCTATTCATTAATTTTATAACTATTATAAATTTTAATGAATTAACCCTATAACATGCTACTATGGTGAATAAATTAACAATCAAATTCTAATTAATTTATAAAACCATACATTAGCATACATGACATACCAAAAATATAACATTTATATTAATCTAAGGTAATGTCATGCTCAATGCAATTTAATTTCCTTTTAATTAACCTAACTCTTAAATTAATTATACAAGAAAATTAAAATTAAGCATTACCATTTTCATACATTAACATAACATTTATATTAATATATCATGAAAATTCATCAAGCATGTTACTTACTTATATAAATATAACTCGTATATATTTTTAAACTAAAGTAATTTCATGCTCAATTCAAATTAATTTTCTTCAATTAATCTAACTCTTAAATTAATTACCCAAGAAAATTAAAACAAGCATTCACATTTTCATACATTAACATAACACTTTATATTAATAGCTCATGAAAATAAATAAGCATATAAATTACTTTCATAAACATAACTTTTTATATTTTTAAACTAAAGTAATTTCATGCTCAATGCAAATTAATTTTCTTCAATTAATCTAACTCTTAAATTAATTACCCAAGAAAATTAAAATAAGCATTCACATTTTCATACATTAACATAACACTTTATATTAATTGCTCATGAAAATAAATAAAGCATATAAATTACTTTCATAAATATAACTCTTTATATTTTTCACTAAAGTAATTTCATGCTCAATGCTTCTCAATTTTCATTCATTTAATCATAACAATTTATATTAAATACTCATGAAAATAAAATTCATACATATTTCATACATTATAACATTTATAATAATAAATATGCATGAATATGCTTAACCTATGGTGGGATTTTAAGCTAAATGACATACTTTATGCAACAATCAATTAATTTAATACATACATCACATGCATAATTAAATTAAAACTACCAAAATTGACCGGCATATATAGCATATCCTAAGGAATTAAAAGCAATTTAAATTACAATAATTAAAATCCAAGACATATCTTGGTATTCAAATCTTTTCCTTTTTGGCATTTACAATTGATCTAACCAAAAGTATAAATCTAATCCCAACAAATATGCCTAAATAATCAATTTTGTAAATTAAACCACATATCACATATATGAAATTAAAATACCCACCATTGAACCAATACTAATTTTAGAGAAACGAAATTAAATCCACGATCGACTCTGATACCAATTGTAAGGATTTGGAAATCCCCAATTCCGTTAAAGCGGAAGCGTAATTGGGACCGATTCGTAGTTAATTTTGTTTATCCAAAAAATACTATTGCATTGGTTAAAACATAGAACAAATTCTATACAAACTTAAGGCTAAGCATACAAAATTTATTAGATCTAAATCTAGAGGGGAGAAGCAAACATACCGTCGTTGACGACTCTGAATACTTCTACGGTTGATTCTTGATTGCTCTGCAACAACGAAGAACACCACCATTTGATCTTTCCCAATATGACTCTGAGATTAAGAACGTAGTTGTGGGACTACCTAATCTTGAATGGGAAAATCTCTAGAAAGAAAATTCTCCCTAGAGTTCTTGGTTTGAGAGAATATGAGAGGAAGGCCAAAGAGAATGCAAGAGTGCATTCTTGTGGCCTTATGTTGTTGTACCTAAACCCTAGGTTTAGTGTTCTATTTATAGGAGAAAGGTCATGAATAAAATATTCATTTAAAATCAATTATTTCCATAACTGATTTAATCTTTTCCATAATTAATCAATTCAATGACCGAAATTCCATGACCAATCAATTCCATAATTGATTAATCTTTTTCATAAATGATTGATCACTTCCATAAGTGATTAAATCATTTCCATAAATGATTAATTACTTCCATAAGTGATTAATCATTTTCATAATTGATTAATTTCCAATTAATTAATTCTTTAATTAATTAATCACCAATTATATATCATATATTTAATTTCAGACCTTCTATTAGCTAATTAATTAATTACCCAATTAAATATCATATATTTAATTTGAGGCCTTGAATTAATTAATTCTATAATATGAATCAAATTCATATTAAAATTTGAACTCCTTCAAATTCTCTTATATCCTATAAATTTAATATGAATCAAATTCATATTAATATTTGAACTTCTTCAAATATTTATTTCTCCCATAGACTATAGTTTAATTAAATCTCATTTAATTTAAACTAAATTGAATAATTAATTAATTCATCTTCTAATTAAATACCATATATTTAATTAGACATATATTTGAACTCTTTCAAATATATCAATCTCTCAATATTATAAAGTTTAATCTCAAATTAGACTTTATATTTTAATGCATCACTATACATTATATTAATTTGTATCTCGTACAATTAATTTAATTCCCAATATGAATTTGAACTATTCAAATTCTCTCAAGATATATTTGTTCCTAATTACTCTTTACAAGCTAGCAAGGGGACCTAATGGACCTACAGATCATAAGCTTCAATTAAATATCATATATTTAATTTGAGGCCTTGAATTAATTAATTCTATAATATGAATCAAATTCATATTAAAATTTGAACTCCTTCAAATTCTCTTATATCCTATAAATTTAATATGAATCAAATTCATATTAATATTTGAACTTCTTCAAATATTTATTTCTCTCATAGACTATAGTTTAATTAAATCTCATTTAATTTAAACTAAATTG
This sequence comes from Luffa acutangula, assembly GCA_036850905.1. Lineage (NCBI taxonomy): Eukaryota > Viridiplantae > Streptophyta > Magnoliopsida > Cucurbitales > Cucurbitaceae > Luffa > Luffa acutangula. The sequence goes on from CM072087.1 coordinate 40,324,812, forward strand.
AATAATTAATTAATTCATAATTAATTAATTCATCTTCTAATTAAATACCATATATTTAATTAGACATATATTTGAACTCTTTCAAATATATCAATCTCTCAATATTATAAAGTTTAATCTCAAATTAGACTTTATATTTTAATGCATCACTATACATTATATTAATTTGTATCTCGTACAATTAATTTAATTCCCAATATGAATTTGAACTATTCAAATTCTCTCAAGATATATTTGTTCCTAATTACTCTTTACAAGCTAGCAAGGGGACCTAATGGACCTACAGATCATAAGCTTCAATGATATGAGGTTAATAGATTAAACTCATTAATCAGGTTAACCAATATTCTTTAACTGTGGGTCATTCCACTAAAGACCCACAGCTGAACTCTTCTCACTGTACAACATTTTTGTGTCCATGGATGTAGACCTATGCCGGTAAGTCAATCCTTCACGAGTGTTCGTAATCACAGCTGGATCAAATTACCGTTTTACCCCTGTGTTACATCTGTCTCCTTAAGTACCAACGCTCCTCTAATGAACAACCTGTTTATGGTCCAACCATTAAACAGAAAGTCCCTCTTGGGCCAGTGAGAGGGTGGGATCCCTTTGTTCAAGTCCCGGAGTCACCACTTAAAGGAACACTCATCTACTTCTCCTAGAAGCGGGAAGAAGCGAATTCCTTCTTGTGTTGTCATGTCCCCAGCCTCCCACTCGGTCTTGTCCCAAAAAAGGAAGGCATATTGAGTCGGCGTATTGACCACTCTCACCCATGCTAATCAAAGGACAATCCCTCATGAGAAGGAGTTCATGACACACTCAGGATTAAGACTGAGTTACCTAGGTCATCCTATTGAAATAGTAACCTAATAATTTAACGGTGTTATAACTAATGGTTGACTATTTCGTGGTCCGGTCTTATGCAAACTCATTGTATAGGATACCCCCACTTGCATGTCTACTACATGGACGTTTTGGATCAATACGTTTGTATCAAATACTAAGCGGGCCGTATCTCATAGTGTTACCAGGATAAGGTATCCAGCCTTATCCTTGTACTATAGACCTTTTAGGTTGTTACTTGAACATCGATCCTCGTATGTCCCCACATACTAGTTCAAGTTACATACAAACACCCTTGGATCTTAGTTTATTGGATTTGGGTCAAATTGTGCAATATTTAACAGTAACACTTTATTGTAGAAACTCAATAACACTTTATTGAAACAAGTATACAATTTGTTTACATTTACTATGTACGAGTTTTAGGGCATAAAACCCAACAGTTTTGTTGTTGGTAGGATTGGGTTAAGTGGTGGGCTTTGTTTACTATGGAAGGATGATGTAGATGTGTCCATTCGTAGTTTTTCCATTCACCATATAGATGCGTCAGTTAAATGTAATAATTTTGTTTGGAGATTTATCGGATTCTATGGTAATCTAGATACGAATTCAAGGTCACAGTCTTGGGATCTGATTCGACACATCTATAACAATGACGATTCCCTTGGGTTATAGGTGGTGACTTTAATGAAATTATGTGGGATTCAGAAAACGCAGGAGGTCCTCTCCGGGATCCTCATCAAATTCACAGGTTCCGTGATGTTATTGATGATTGTGGGCTTCTGGACTTGAATTTTATGGGAGATAATTTACTCGGTGCAACCGTCGTAAAGGTGGGGACAAAGTTACTTTGCGTCTAGATCGGTTCCTAGCCAATTCCTCATTTGTTGATCTCTTCCCAGATTTTCAAGTCACTAATTGTGATTGGGCGATCGGATCATAAGCCAATCGAGTTGTGTTTGATTGGTGGCAGTGGATCGGGGAAAAAACCTCTGCACCAGAAATTAACTAGTTGTGCGGCAGATCTTAAGGATTAGGGTTTAAAAAAAATAAAGCCGGATGGGCTAACATCCGTCAAGTGAGGGATAAAATTAAATCTGTGTATGACTGGCCTCGCCCAACTAAATTCCAAGTTGTTCACCATCTAGAGCATCAGCTGGACAGGTTGCTGTTGGAGGAAGAGATGTATTGGAAACAGCGATCGCGTGAGAATTGGCTGAAGTGGGGAGACTGCAATATAAAATGGGTTTCACCAAAGGGCATCTTACAGACGGAAGCAGAATCATATAAGTGGTGTGATGGATGCAGATGGGTGTTGGGTTTTATGCCCTAAAACTCGTAGATAGTAAATGTACATTTGACCGAACATTAATAAAGTGATGTATTATTCAGTGTTTGTATTATATCTTGTCTTAATAACCCTAATCCAATAAACTAAACATCCAAGGCTAATAAAATGAGGCTTGAGCTAGTATGTAGGGACATACGGGGATCAATGTTCAAGTTTTAGCCTAAAGGGTCTGTAGTATAGGGATAAGGCTGGGTACCTTATCCTGGTGACACTATGGATACGGCCCGCTTTGTATATTGATACAAACGTACTGATCCAACGCGTTCATGTGGGTGACATGCGAGTGGGGGTATCCTGTGCAATGAGTTTGCACAAAGACCGGACCACGAAATAGTTTACCACTAACTGTAACACCGTTAGTTAGCTCAGTTTCTATTTCACTAGGATGACCTAGGCAACTTGGCCTTAATCCTGAGTGGATTATGGACTTCTGTCCATGAGGGATTGTCCTTTGATTTGTACGGGTGAGAGTGGCATGTTCGCCGACTCAATAAGCCTACCATTTTGGGGACAAGACCAAGTGGGGAGCTGAGAACGTAGTCTTACAAGATGGAATTCACTCCTTCCCGATATTAGGGTAAGTAGAGGTGTGTTCTCTTAAGTGGTGTCTCCGGGTCTTGAACAATGGGCCCTACCCTCTTTATGGCACGAGAGGGGTTTCTGTTTGTTGGTTGGACCACAAACAGGTTGTTCATTAGAGGAGCACTGGTACTTAAGGACCAAGAGGTAGCCCAGGGGTAAAACGGTAATTTGACCTAGCTGGGGTACGAACACACGTGAATGGCTAACTTGCTGTTGACGGTCGATATCCGTGGACACAGAAACATATCTGCAGTGAGAAAAGTGCAGCTGTGGTTCTTTAGTGGAGTGAACCACAGTTAACGAATATTGATTAGCTTGGTTAATGAGTTTAGCCAACTAATCTCATATCGTTGGAGCTTCTGATCTGTAGGTCCATCAGGTCCCACCGGTAGCTCTATAAGGGCGTTGAGGTAAATGTCTAAGGTTGAAATAAGTATTCGAAGGAGTTCAAGTATTAAACTAAAATATGAATTTTATTCATATTAAAACTATAGGTTATAATTGATGTGCATTGGATGTATATTAATACTATAGTTTTATGAGAGAGAATAATAATAATAATTGAATATATGATTGTTCACACGTAACTTCGGGGATGGAGACACGTGGAATAAACAATATATTTTTATTTATGTAATATGCGTGTGGGTGTACAATCTCTAACTTTAATCCTCTGATTCTCTCTCTTAAATATATAAACTTTGGTCTCTAGCTTGTTGATCTTCTTGGGCTCGTTTGTCGAGTTTCTTGGATGATCGGCCTGCTAGGTTGATGATCTCTTGGATCGGCTTGTTAGCTTGTTGATCCTCTTGGATGATCGGCCTGCTGACTTGATGATCTCTTGGATCGGCCTGTTGGCTTGATGATCTGTTGGATCGGCTTGTTAGCTTGTTGATCTTCTTGGATGATCAGCCTGCTGACTTGATGATCTCTTGGATCGGCCTGTTGGCTTGATGATCTGTTCGATCGGTTGGCTTGTTGATCTTCTTGGATGATCGGTCTGTTGACTTATTGATCTTCTTGATCGGTCGGTTGGCTTGTTGATCTCTTGGATGATCGGCCTGCTGACTTGTTGATCTTCTTGATCGGTCAGTTGGCTTGTTGATCTCTTGGATGATCGGCCTGCTGACTTGTTGATCTCTTGGATCGGCCTGTTGGCTTGATGATCTGTTGGATCAGCTTGTTAGCTTGTTGATCTTCTTGGATGATCAGCCTGCTGACTTGATGATCTCTTGGATCGGCCTGTTGGCTTGATGATCTGTTCGATCGGTTGCCTTGTTGATCTTCTTGGATGATCGGTCTGTTGACTTGTTGATCTTCTTGATCGGTCGGTTGGCTTGTTGATCTCTTGGATGATCGGCCTGCTGACTTGTTGATCTTCTTGATCGGTCAGTTGGCTTGTTGATCTCTTGGATGATCGGCCTGCTGACGTGTTGATCTTCTTGATCGGTCGGTTGGCTTGTTGATCTCTTGGATGATCGGCCTGCTGACTTAATGATCTCTTCTTAGAGTCTTCTAGTCTTCAAACATTCTGAGTCTTGAGTTGGTTGAATTCTGAATCTTGGATCTTCTGAATTCTCTAGACTCTCACTTCTGATGACTCTGGACTCTGGCAGAATTCTCTGGACTCTGAGTTCTCTGATCTGAATCCCCCTAGAATGAATGGTGGTCTCCTCTATTTATAGAGTTTGATGGACCTCATATGGGCTTGGGCTTAGGTCCAATTGCCACGTGGCATAATCTGATTGAACTTGGCTGATGTTATCTGATGGATCACTAATAGACAAGTGGCATTCTTTGATTTGCCGAATTTTAATGTCTATTAATTTAATTTAGGCACACGTGTAAATTTGTAACTGGTCCCAAATTTATTTTATCATTAATTTATATTAATGACGTGGCAATTCGTGATTGGTCAAAATTTCTCCATCAACAAATGCCCCTTTTCGAGATTTAGGCACAAATTATGTGTGGGTGAATCTCGAAAAAGATATTTTGGGATCAAAATGCAAGATATTTGTTCTTGATTTTGACTCCCTTTGGTGTGTCAATTTAATCAAAATATGAATTTTGGTCAAAATTTTGATTTTTTTTTCTTATTTGGCAGCAAACTTTGATTTGAAGTTTGGGCAAATTTTGGTTTATACCCAGATATTGATTTGAGCTAAAATCCTACCCAATTTTAACTTGCATTTGGAATAGAATTTGAGGTTTTGACTTTGGTTCATTTGGGATAAAATTTGGATTATGCCAAACTTTTGGCTTGAGGTAAAATTCTATCCAATTTTAACTTGCATTTGGAATAGAATTTGAGTTTGGGACTTTGGTTGATTTTGGGTTTGACAAAATTTGGATTGAGAATAATATGAGTTGACCGAATAGCATATATGTATATATTAACAAGAAAATGTTAATCAAAAGACTTGAATGGTCTATTGGTTTAATAGTCAAGCTGCATATTTAAAGGTCATGGGTTCGAGTCCCAAAATTGTTAATCTTAAATTTTAAGATTCATATTTCTCATGAGAGCCTTTGAAGCCTAGGAGAAACCTTTCGAACTTGGAGGAAGGAACTGTGGCGATGCGCGTGAGAACCTTCGAACTTGGAGGAAGGAACTGTGGCGATGCGCGTGGAGAACTGTGGCGATGCGCGTGAGAACCTGAACCTTGGCGATGCGCGAGAACCTTCGAACAACCTTCGAACTTGGAGGAAGGAACTGTGACTGTGGCGATGCGCGTGAGAACCTTCGTGAGAACCTTCGAACTTGGAGGAAGGAGAACTGTGGCGATGCGCGTGAGAACCTTCGAACTTGGAGGAAGGAGAACTGTGGCGATGTGCGTGAGAACCTTCGTGAGAACCTTCGAACTTGGAGGAGGAGAACTGTGGCGATGCGCGTGAGAACCTTCGAACTTGGAGGAAGGAGAACTGTGGCGATGCGCGTGAGAACCTTCGAACTTGGAGGAAGGAGAACTGTGGCGATGCGCGTGAGAACCTTCGAACTTGGAGGAAGGAGAACTGTGGCGATGCGCGTGAGAACCTTCGAACTTGGAGGAAGGAGAACTGTGGCGATGCGCGTGAGAACCTTCGAACTTGGAGGAAGGAGAACTGTGGCGATGCGCGTGAGAACCTTCGAACTTGGAGGAAGGAGAACTGTGGCGATGCGCGTGAGAACCTTCGAACTTGGAGGAAGGAGAACTGTGGCGATGCGCGTGAGAACCTTCGAACTTGGAGGAGGAGAACTGTGGCGATGCGCGTGAGAACCTTCGTGTGCGCGTGAGAACCTTCGAACTAGGAGGAGACTGTGGCGATGCGCGTGAGAACCTTCGAACTTGGAGGAAGGAGAACTGTGGCGATGCGCGTGAGAACCTTCGTGAGAACCTTCGGAACTTGGAGGAAGGAACTGTGGCGATGTTGGAGGAAGGAACTGTGGCGATGCGCGTGTGAACCTTCGAACTTGGAGGAAGGAGAACTGTGGCGAAGCGCGTGAGAACCTTCGAACTTGGAGGAAGGAGAACTGTGGCGAAGCGCGTGTGAACCTTCGAACTTGGAGGAAGGAGAAATGTGGCGAAGCGCGTGTGAACCTTCGAACTTGGAGGAAGGAGAAATGTGGCGATGCGCGTGAGAACCTTCGTACTTGGAGGAAGGAGAACTGTGGCGATGCGCGTGAGAACCTTCGAACTTGGAGGAAGGAACTGTGGCGATGCGCGTGAGAACCTTCGAACTTGGAGGAAGGAACTGTGGCGATGCGCGTGAGAACCTTCGAACTTGGAGGAGGAGAACTGTGGCGATGCGCGTGAGAACCTTCGAACTAGGAGGAGGAGAACTGTGGCGAAGCGCATGTGAACCTTCGAACTTGGAGGAAGGAGAACTGTGGCGAAGCACGTGTGAACCTTCGAACTTGGAGGAAGGAGAAATGTGGCGATGCGCGTGAGAACCTTCGAACTTGGAGGAAGGAGAACTGTGGCGAAGCGCGTGTGAACCTTCGAACTTGGAGGAAGGAGAAATGTGGCGATGCGCGTGAGAACCTTCGTACTTGGAGTAAGGAGAATTGTGGCGATGCGCGTGAGAACCTTCGAACTTGGAGGAAGGAACTGTGGCGATGCGCGTGAGAACCTTCGAACTTGGAGGAAGGAACTGTGGCGAAGCGCGTGAGAACCTTCGAACTTGGAGGAAGGAACTGTGGCGATGCGCGTGAGAACCTTCGAACTTGGAGGAAGGAACTATGGCGAAGCGCGTGAGAACCTTCGAACTTGGAAGAAGGAACTGTGGCAATGCGCGTGAGAACCTTCGAACTTGGAGGAAGGAACTATGGCGAAGCGCGTGAGAACCTTCGAACTTGGAGGAAGGAACTGTGGCGATGCGCGTGAGAACCTTCGAACTTGGAGGAAGGAGAACTGTGGCGAAGCGCATGAGAACCTTCGAACTTGGAGGAAGGAACTTTGGCGAAGCGCGTGAGAACCTTCGAACTTGGAGAGAAGGAACTGTAACAAAGCGCATGAAAACCTTCGAACTTGAAGGAAGGAACTGCAACAAAAGCGCATGAAAACCTTCGAACTTGAAGGAAGGAACTGCAACGAAGCAACGTGAGAGAACATTCGACTTGGAGGAGAGAACCTTCGTACTTGGAGAGAAGGAACTACGGCGAAGCAACGTGAGAACCTTCGAACTTGGAGGAAGGAACTGCATCGCAACAATGTAAGAGCCTTCGAACTTGGAGAAGGAGCACCTTCGTACTTGGAGAAAATGAACTGCAGCGAAACATGTGAGAACCTTCGAACTTGAAGAGAAGGAATGCACGAACTTAGGGTGAGTGAAACACCGAACTTGAGGCTAGCGAGGCATTGAATTTGGAGGAATGAAATCTTCTTTTATTCATAACGTTGCACAACTTCAATTTGTTGTGTTGCCCCCAGTAGTGATTAACTTCTTCAATTTGTATTGTCGTGTTTCAATGTTTGTTGCACTTTTTTTTTGTTTGGAGAGACTGAACTTAAAGTTTTCTTTAAGCTGCCTACGTACCCTTTGAAGAAAAGGGATCAAGTCATAACGTAGTTCAATTTTTTTTTTTTTTTATTTTGCTCTCACCTTTTAAGCTCGTGTGGGCTAGGAGCATCATGCAGTTTAGGCTCTTGCGATAAGGAGCTTTTACATTTAAAAGCTCTTATCTTTGTCATGGTCTTGATCAAATTCTTCATTTGCAGGATTGGTCAAGATAATGAGATTTGGCTTCACCTTCAAGGAACCTTCCGTATTTATGAGAACAAAAAACTTCCTCTTCATACGTGACGGGATGCTACTATGAAGCTTCTCGTCACTGTTTACTTCATCGAAAAGTTTCAACTCCAAGTTGTTCATCTTTCTTTTAGGTTGATCGTTTGTTACTTTGAGGCGATCAAAGACAGATGTTGAAGATCGATTTTTCTTCGATGTGGAGACACTTAGCCTTTGGAAAGCTGAAGGTTGAGTGGAGGTGGACATCGAACATTGATTTTCTTCCTTTGTCGCGGCCATACTCATTCTATGGAATACCGAAGGACGAGTAGTTGGAGGCTTGATGCGATCAAAGACGGAAGTCCTTTGTTCACTCTTCTTAGAATTGTCAACTTCTTCTACGTTGATGCAGTAGGAAGTCGCAAGGTTCTCTTTTGTCTTTTTGTGGAAAGTTTTGGAGAATGATTTATTCAACATCACCAGTTGTTGAGGTTGAGAGAACTTTTTACTTCTCATTCTCTTGGGTTGAAGTTTCTTAGGATCCTTCTTTCTTTGATGTTTGCTCTTTTCTTTGATTGTAGCAAGATTTGATTGAGCTACTTCATCAAGGTCGAGCTCAATTTTTCTTTCCATAGCCAGCTTTAGAATTAAGTCCTTTAGGACGAAACATCTTTCCACTGGATGACCAATAACTCGATGATACTTGCAATACTTGGGATCATCGACTTTCTCCATCTCTTCTGGTCGTTTACACTTAGGAAGCTTTATCAGTTGCGCTTCCAATAGTTGTTCCAACATATCAGGGATGTCGGCATCAGGAAAAGGATAGATTTTCTTCTGTCTTTCCTTTAAAGTTAAGTGATGCGCTCCATTAGTTTGTCGCTTTTCTTTCGAAGACGACTTGGGAAGGGTTGTGTTTACAACCATGGATTCTTCTATAGTCTCTTCATCATTCCTTCCTTCTTTTCTCATGTTAGGGAGGAGAATGTCTTGGTTTTCTCGACTAGCAATACTTAGCTCCATATCGTGGGCACGAGTTGCTAGTTCCTCAAAGGTGCGAGGCTTTATACCTTTAAGGATGTAGAGGAGTTCCCAGTGCATGCCTTGAATGCACATCTCAACGGAAGAGAGTTCAGTGAGGCGATCTTTGCAATCTAGACTCATAGCTCTCCAGCGATTTATATAGTTAACAACGAGTTCACCTTTTCGTTGTTTAGTGTTTGTGAGCTCGAACATGCTAACGGTTCGTCTAGTGCTGTAGAAGCGATTCAAAAACTCTCTTTCGAGTTCCTTCCAACTGTCTACTGACTCCGGCTCTAGATCAGTGTACCAGTCAAAAGCATTTCCTTTAAGTGTTCGAACGAACTGCTTGACTAGTAGGTCCCCTCGAGTACCAGCGTTCTCGCATGTCTCAACGAAGTGGGCAATATGTTGTTTAGGATTGCCCTTTCCATCAAATTGTTGAAATTTCGGTGGCTGATACCCGATTGGCGTTCTCAAATTATCAATCCTCTTAGTATAAGGTTTGGAGTACAAGAGGGAATCTTGAGTAGGTCCACCGTACTAAGCTCTGATACAGTTTGTGATCATATCTTGGAGCTGTTGGATGGATAGTGAAGCGACCGAAGCAGAACATTGTGGATGATCATCTTGCACTATAAACTTTCCTTTGTCGTGATTTTTTACGACTTGGGTTTGACTTGATTCGGCGATATGTTGGTTCTCAATTTGGCTCTTTAGTTGCTCAATTTGAGAATCTTTTTCTTCAATCGCCTTCATCAAGTTGTTGATGTGTTCTTGCATCTCAGCCATTCTTTCTTCCATAGTTCTTGTCTCAATCATCATAACAGTCACTACGTCAGAATCAGGTTCAAACAAAGGGTTATACTTGACAAAAAACATGTCATTAGTATATGCCCCATGCAAGGTTGTTTCTTGGCCTGCAACGACAGAAGCTTTATCTTCTTGCAACGTCAGTCCGTTGAAGCAACGATGGGCAGTAGAACCCATGTAAGACTTGTTCATGACAGCGACCATTGAAGAAGTTTTGAACGACATGTTTATACTTGTGTTTTGAGATAAGAGAGAGAGATGAGAGGTAGAGATTGTCCCACCGGGCGTGCCAATTTGTTCACACGTAACTTCGGGGATGGAGACACGTGGAATAAACAATATATTTTTATTTATGTAATATGCGTGTGGGTGTACAATCTCTAACTTTAATCCTCTGATTCTCTCTCTTAAATATATAAACTTTGGTCTCTAGCTTGTTGATCTTCTTGGGCTCGTTTGTCGAGTTTCTTGGATGATCGGCCTGCTAGGTTGATGATCTCTTGGATCGGCTTGTTAGCTTGTTGATCCTCTTGGATGATCGGCCTGCTGACTTGATGATCTCTTGGATCGGCCTGTTGGCTTGATGATCTGTTGGATCGGCTTGTTAGCTTGTTCATCTTCTTGGATGATCAGCCTGCTGACTTGATGATCTCTTGGATCGGCCTGTTGGCTTGATGATCTGTTCGATCGGTTGGCTTGTTGATCTTCTTGGATGATCGGTCTGTTGACTTATTGATCTTCTTGATCGGTCGGTTGGCTTGTTGATCTCTTGGATGATCGGCCTGCTGACTAGTTGATCTTCTTGATCGGTCAGTTGGCTTGTTGATCTCTTGGATGATCGGCCTGCTGACTTGTTGATCTCTTGGATCGGCCTGTTGGCTTGATGATCTGTTGGATCAGCTTGTTAGCTTGTTGATCTTCTTGGATGATCAGCCTGCTGACTTGATGATCTCTTGGATCGGCCTGTTGGCTTGATGATCTGTTCGATCGGTTGCCTTGTTGATCTTCTTGGATGATCGGTCTGTTGACTTGTTGATCTTCTTGATCGGTCGGTTGGCTTGTTGATCTCTTGGATGATCGGCCTGCTGACTTGTTGATCTTCTTGATCGGTCAGTTGGCTTGTTGATCTCTTGGATGATCGGCCTGCTGACTTGTTGATCTTCTTGATCGGTCGGTTGGCTTGTTGATCTCTTGGATGATCGGCCTGCTGACTTAATGATCTCTTCTTAGAGTCTTCTAGTCTTCAAACATTCTGAGTCTTGAGTTGGTTGAATTCTGAATCTTGGATCTTCTGAATTCTCTAGACTCTCACTTCTGATGACTCTGGACTCTGGCAGAATTCTCTGGACTCTGAGTTCTCTGATCTGAATCCCCCTAGAATGAATGGTGGCCTCCTCTATTTATAGAGTTTGATGGACCTCATATGGGCTTGGGCTTAGGTCCAATTGCCACGTGGCATAATCTGATTGAACTTGGCTGATGTTATCTGATGGATCACTAATAGACAAGTGGCATTCTTTGATTTGCCGAATTTTAATGTCTATTAATTTAATTTAGGCACACGTGTAAATTTGTAACTGGTCCCAAATTTATTTTATCATTAATTTATATTAATGACGTGGCAATTCGTGATTGGTCAAAATTTCTCCATCAACAATGATGTTCAATTTTATTATTTTAAAATTAATTAATTGTTTTAGTTTAATTAAATTTGATTTAATTAAACTATAAGTTAAGAGAGATATTAATTTAAATTAGATTTAAATTAATGTTAATGTTAATTAATATTGATTAATAAAATTTTTTAATTAATTATATTTTAAATTTTTTATTTTAAAATTATAATTAATTAAAAATTAAAAATATCAGGTAACTGATATTTAAGTTACCTGATATTATCCGTGAAGGGGTTAATTGGGGGGTCAGAGTCAGTTTCAGAAACGCACTCCCTCATTCACGCCCAACTTCCCCTCTCTCTACTATCTCTCTCGAATTCTCTCCCTCTCGGTAATACAGAGAATTTTTTCCCAGAGAAAACCTCAGATCATTGAGTTCCCACAAACCCCTCAACACACATTCCCTTTGAGAATACCGGTGAATCCTCGTGGTGGTGTTCGTGGTGATTTTTCCAGCGATATCAAGGTTCAATTGCTGCTGGTTTTGAGAGCTATTCGGAGATTTTTTTGGCGAAACGTTCAAGAATTTCTTTAAGGTTTATTGTTTTTTTGTCGTCGTATTGGTTTCCCAAACAATTTTTAAACCGATAAGGTCTCTGAACGTTTCCACTGCGCTAGGGCTTTAATCCCTACAATGGGGTGTGGCGAACGGATTCCAATCAGATTCACATGTCCTTTGAATCTTATTTTAAGGATATATTGAGAACCCAATCGCCATACAGGGAGGATTTTGAAAAAGTAGTGAAGCATATTCCTCAGAAGGTCACACAAGAAATGTGTACACTACTCACTCAGGCTTTCGATCTAGAGAGGAGGTGGAACATGTGGTCCGACATTTTCATCCTACAAAGGCTCCGGGCCCGAATGGTTTCCCGACCTTATTCTACCAGAAACATTGGCATTTAGTGGGCTCTCAAACGGTCGATGACTGTTTGGCAATTCTCAATCGGGAACGCTCCATTAAAGAGTGGAATCATACTAATCTTGTCCTCATTCCAAAGATTCAGAATGCGAGGTTAGTATTTGATTATCGCCCTATTAGTTTGTGCAATGTGTCATATAAGATCATTACGAAGGTGCTTGCTAACAAATTGAAAAAAGTTCTAAATGTTGTCATTGATGAGTGTTAATCTGCTTTTATCCCCGGTCGTTCTATATCAGATAATATGATTGTGGGTCATGAAATGCTACATTTTATTAATTCTCGTAAGAACGATCAGTAAGGATATGTTGCTCTTAAACTTGACATGAGCAAAGCTTACGATAGGGTGGAGTGGTCATTTCTTTGTGCTGTTATGGAAAAGATGGGATTCCCAGGCGAATGGATAGAGATGATTCTTGAATGTATATTGATGGGCAAATTGCATACCGCAAGTGTACGAGTCAAGTAATAATATAGTGTTTTCGTGATTAAACGAGTGCCATCCTCTGGATTTGTTTTCTAGCAAACTAAGTACCGTGAATACTTTTGTTCAATTTTATTTAGGGAGCAAAACTCAATGATAAAGATAAAAGTAAAGACTAAAAACATAAAAATAAAAGGGTGGAGACTCAAATGGAAAGAATCTTAGGGAATTGATTTCATTATTTAAGATTGAGGATTGATTAATAGGAATGAACTGATCGTGCAATCATTCTACAAGCCAAGAAAACTTTTATCACGATTACCTCTCCCGAGTATAATTGATTCTCATGCATATAACTAACTTGATATCCCTATCTAAGTTCATTAACATGCAAGGTATTATTCGGTTTAGTCCTTGTTATACTTCTAAAGATATTCCAAATCCCGTCACAAACTTAGAATTTCTACTCTAGTCATGCAATTAAACAAGGTAAGTCTTAGGCCAAATCCTCTCTCCCGAGTTAGATTCAACACTTAAATCATTCAATTAATGATCAAGTAATTGAAAGCATTACACAAAATTGCATGCATAAAATAACAACACATTCATACTAAAAATCAATCCAACAACTAAAACAACTACATCAAACCCTAAGACAAACAACTAGCAATTCATAGTCTTTAAACCACAAACACTAATTGCAAGAAAAGCCATAAAAACTACAAGAGTTAAGGGAAAGAGAAAGGAAAACTCGAATCCGCCGACACCGCACGTCCCCGTCATGATCTCCACGTATTCTCGCTTGATTCTCGCTCCTTGGCCTTGCCTTCAGCTCCCATAGAAGGTCTCTAGTCAAAATTAGGGCTAAAATCTAACCAATTGAACTCCCCTAATTCGTAGCTAAAAAAGAAGATTATATAGAAAATCTGCCGATAGCGTCGCAATGCTATTGACACAGCGTCACGACGCTATGCCAATTGCCGCCATTATGTTTAGGAAAATTTCGAGAGCGTCGCGACGCTATGGTCACAGCGTCACGACGCTGTGACCTTTTGCTGCTTGAATTAAAAGAGGAAAGCACAGCGTCGAGACGCCTAGAAGTTAGGGTCTCAACGTTGGGCTTCAGATTGCACTCTTCATAAGGCCCTTTGCTTCGATTCTCTTCGTACCTTTAGCCTTTTTTCACTTTCGAAACACTCGATCAATCCCAATTTCACGTTTTAGCTCCAATAAACCAATTTCTACAAAATAAACATTAAAGTGCATTAAAATGGCCACAAATTACTCAAAAACTAACTAAAATGTACCGGGAAACATAGCGCGCTATGCGCGCTCTCATATATCAACTGCCTCGTTTTCTATCCTTATTAATGGTGAAGTAGTGGGAAATTTCACTTCCAAGGGGATTACGTCAGGGGGACCCCCTGTCCCCATACTTGTTTCTCTTATGTTCGGAAGGATTATCATCCTTGTTGTGTCATGCCAGGGCGTTTCTGGAATAGTGATTGCTCCTTCGGCCTTGAAAATATCCCACCTGTTCTTTGCGGATGATAGCCTTATCTTTTTAAAGGCTTCAACAGAGGACTTTGGGTGTTTTAGAAACATTATGACCGCTTACAAACGTGCATCGGGTCAATGCATTAACCTGGATAAATCAATGGTCTGTTTTTCAAAGAATGTGCCTGTTGATACCAAATCTTATCTCTGTTCTATCTTGCCTATGAAAGCGGTGACTCAGTTGGGAAATTACCATGGATTACCTTCTTCTTTCCAACATAGTAACAGTAAGGACTTTCAAAAAATCTTGGACAGAGTTTGGTCTAACCTTCAAGGGTGGAAGACAAATTTCTTCTTTGGAAGTGGTAAAGAGATTCTCATCAAGAGTGTGGTTCAGGCAATCCCAACTTATGCTATGAGCTGCTTTCGATTACCCAAAGGTCTATTGACCAAGATTTCATCTTTATGTGCAAAATTTTGGTGGGGTTCGTCTGACACTAAAAAGAGAATTCATTGGAAGAGATGGAAGGAATTATGTAAGCCTAAGGATCAGGGAGGCCTCAACTTCATAGATTTGGAGACTTTCAATCAAGCTATGCTTGCCAAACAAGATTGGAGACTGCTAGTCAATCTTGATTCAACTGTGGCTGGGACCCTAAAAGGTATCTACTTTCCAACAACGGACCTTATGCAGGCGGGAGTAAGTTCACGATCCTCCTATTTTTTGAAGGGCTTTATTTGGGGGTTGGATCTATTGAAAAAAGGACTTCGAAGGTAGGTTGGGGATGGAAGATCTATTCGGGTGATGAGGGATCCTTGGTTACCTCATCCCCATTCTTTTAAAATTGTTGTATATAAAATATATTGTGAGGAGATGAGAGTAGTGGAATGTGTTTTTTCGACTGGACAATGGGATATTCTAAAGCTACAACAATTTCTATATGAGGAAGATGTTCAAGAAATAATCAGGCTTCCTATTAGTAGGACGACGCCGGATAGATAGATTTGGAATAATGATAAATACGGAAGTTATACTGTTAAGAGTGGATATAAATTGGGGATGATGTTGACTGATGAGGCTTCAACCTCAAGCTCTAATATCTATAGGAAGTGGTGGACCAAAATGTAGAAATTGAATATTCCCCCAAAGGTTAGAAATTTTGTATGGAGATCCTTCCATAATTGTATTCCATGTTTGGTGAACCTATGGGAACATCATGTTCCGGTTGATGTTTGTTGCCCGTTGTGTCTGGATGCATATGAAAGTACAACCCATGCTTTATTTTTGTGTAATAGAGCGCAAGAGGTGTGGAAGACGTTGGAGCTCTAGGAAGCAGTAGATGCAAACTTTATTTGGGATATTAAAGATCAATGGCTTTGTATTTTTAATAATTTTTCTTCACAGAAACTCAAGCAGATATGTATGGCCTCCTGGACTATTTGGAATGACCGTAACAATATGATTCATCAACGTCCTGTTCCTCCTGTGGGGGTCTTCTGTGAATTGATTCAGGATTACCTCTCTGAGTACCAGAGGATTGGTAATAAAAGTGGTTGTCTGTTCAATCCTTGGTGAAGGTATCGAACATGATTGCAGGAGGGGAAGAGATGATTGCATGTCGATGCGGCCTTTGATGAAGAGTCTCGACATTGTGGTGTGGGGGCAGTTATCAGAACAAGGGAAGGACAATTGGTGGCTATTTTGCATAAGGGTTTCCCTCTGTTTTCATCTCCGTTATGCGCCGCGACGATAGCGGTTCTGGAGGGACTTAAATTGTCAGTCCAATGTAATCTTCAGAAGGTGTCGGTCTTCTCGGATTCCCTATCACTAATCTCTTCTCTTCTTCATCAAAGACAGTGTCAGGCAGATTGTTTCACCACGGTTACGGATATCCAACTTTTAAGGGACGTTTTCCAAAAGGCTGATTTTTGTCATGTCAATCGTGAGTACAATAGGTTGGTTCACGAATTAACTAGATTAGGACTGCATGTTCCGAATTGTGTTTGGAGTAAGAATTTCTCGGAGTGGGTTGTTCGATTAGCTAATAGTGAGTTGCACTATTTTGTAATCCCGCAAGGGTTTCCTTAATTTCTAATGAAAGTTTCTGGATTTAAAAAAAATGGTGTTATATAGGGAGATGCCTACACACCATTATGCAACCAAGTATTGTTCAATGTACTACATTAGACCATGTAGTGCTACTCTTACATAGACTCCGACATTTTAGAGAATCTTGTGAAAATGACCTATTATAGAGACCCCAAATGAAAAATGACCTACATTTTCAATTTAAGGTTATATG
Source organism: Luffa acutangula (assembly GCA_036850905.1). Classification (NCBI taxonomy): domain Eukaryota; kingdom Viridiplantae; phylum Streptophyta; class Magnoliopsida; order Cucurbitales; family Cucurbitaceae; genus Luffa; species Luffa acutangula. The sequence goes on from CM072087.1 coordinate 40,341,454, forward strand.
CTCCTTTGCTTATTTTTTTTCTCTCTATTGGACACAAAATTGAAATGTTAATTACTTATTATACACAAAGTCCAATTTTGTAACTCATACATTGGTTAATTTTAAAAAATGTTGAACATGTTAGGGACCAATTAGATACAAATTTGAAAGTTCAAAGACCTATTTGACATTCTTAAAGAACTTATTACACATAAAGTTTAAAACTCATGACCTATTATATATTGATATTTTTTAAAGTTTAAGGACCTAGTAGACACAAATATGAAAGCTCTAAGACTAAACTTGTAATTTGATATATAACTAATAATTTTTTTTTTTTTTTATGAAATCTATCTCTCTAAATATTTTTCTTTCATCTCTTTATAAAATTTATCTTTGTCTTTAAATTTTTATTTTCATATATCCTTATATTATTCTAAAACATCCCTTCATCTCTCCTAATTAAAAAAAAAAAAAAAAAAAAATTGTTTGGTAAATATTCTTGTTTTCCTCTTTTAAAAAATAGAAAACAAAAGACAATTATCAAACATACTTAGTTTTTGTTTCTAAAAAACAGACAGACCGAAAACCAAAAATTGAAATGATTATCAAATGGAACCTTAGGCCCCGTTTGATAACCATTTGGTTTTTTGTTTTTGGTTTTTGAAAAGTATGCTTGTTTTCATCTAATTTTCATATCATGGTTTCCATCCTTGGTAAAGACACGCTTGAGTTTCAAGCAAAATTTCAAAAACAAAAACAAGTTTTTGAAAACTATTTTTTCTAATTTTCAAATTTTGACTTGGTTTTTGAAAACATGAGAAGGAACTAGATAACAAAACAAATAAACTTGTAGGTGAATGTAGTGTTTTTAAGCTTAATTTTCAAAAACAAAAAACCAAAAACCAAATGGTTATCAAACGGGACCTTAGTTTTTGGTTTTTGGTTTTTGAAAAGTGTGCTTTTTTTTCTCATAATTTCTTACAATGATCTTCGTCTTTCCTAAGGAAAACATGTGTGAATTCTTAGTTATTTCAAAAGCAAAAATAAGTATTTAAAAACTACTTTTTTTTTAGTTTTCAAAACTTAGCTTCGATTTTGAAAATATCCCTAAAACGTAGATAACATGACAAAGAAACCTATATATAGAAAAGTAGTATTTATAATCTTGATTTTCAAAAACTAACCACCAACACCAAATGGTTATCAAACAGAGTCTAAGTTATCATTATTATTTTCTACAAATTAAAGTGGCAACCTAAGGGTAGAAGAATTTTTTCATCTATAATAAAGAAAAATGCTAATTTAAATTTGATATGTGCATTGTCATTTTTCAATTGGGGCAACAAGAAAAAAGAGAAACAATCTCCACAAATCCATTTGGTCACATCAAGTTAGTGGAGCACTTCTTCCCTTTTTATTTTATTCCTTTTCTTATCTCTAATATGCATTTTTATGTGATAATGCATTTCATTTTTTAGGAATCTTTTGATGCTCCTTAAGAATTGTTATTAAATTTAATTGTTTGAAGGAGAAATTGCTCTGGGTAGCAAAAAACATTAGGATATTTGCAAATTTAGCTATGTTTTTTGAGATTTGCAAATATAGCAAAATTTTTAAAATCTGATTTTTCGATTTTTTTTATTATTCCAATCTTACCCTTGTTGGTATATTAAACGGTATATTAGTAATATATCTGATATACTTTATATTTACTGATATACGAAATATAAAGTATAGTAGCTAACTGATATATCAAATTTGATATACTCGAATATGAATATAATGATATATCTAATATACTAATTATATATTGAATATATACCGGATTTGACAAGCATGACCTGTGATATACCTAATTATGAGTATTAATATATGAATGTTGCTATACCAATGATATACTTGATATATTACTTTTCTTTACTTATATTTGTTATGTTTCATTTTTTTTATTGAATTGTGTTGTGTTATTTACATATTTTAAATGAAATGTTTGTTTTTTATAACATAATTTTTTTTAGAAGAATTTTTTATAACATAAATGTTAGTCTTCTATGCTTGTAATGAATTGATATATCTCATTTGTTATATTACTCAAATAATTAATAACATTGATATACCTGATTATGAGTAGTAACATACATCAATGGTAGACTTGTTATTTTTTGAAAAAAGTCATTGATATATATTTTTAATTGTTCTTGTATTATGAAGGTCGTGAAATGAAAAATTTGTTATAAGTATATCAATAAGATGTAATTTTAAATATATCATTGTTGTAATAGTAGTATATCAATACTCACTAAAAATGTAATTTCAAGTATATCATTAGTGTATCAGTAGTATGTTATTAAAATGATATACAATATATCGATGATATATTTTCCAACATGAGCACAGTTCAACCAGAAGAAGACATACACATCCAACCAAGAGGTTAGAGGTTTAAATCTCTTACCATACATATTGTCTCAAAATAAAGCTAACATATCTAATTCTTTATTAATGAAGTATATCAAAGAAATCTAAACTAATGAAGGCTCATGTGTTTACTTTATGAATGAAGGATATTATGTTCTGAAATATACACCTGATCTACTATATATTTAGTATATCAGTTGATTGATATACCAAATATCTAGTATATCAGTCATACTAAATAACTTAATGATGTACCTGATATACGGTATATCAATAACACCATTGATATACTTTTTAAACTTCCAACTTCCAGCGTGTTTTTTAGGGTTTTTTTTTTTTTTTTTACTTTTCAACTTTACTGTTCAGGTTGGCCCACTTTTTTTTGCTATATTTGCAACATTAAAAAACTGATGACATGGTTGCAAATTCCATTTTTAATTTTTCTATTCTTGCAACTGTCCCTTTTTTTAATTCACATTGTGGGAAGGAATAATTATTTTTATTTTTTCACAAAACACTTATGTTTTTTTTAATTGATATAGTGGGTGATAGGAAGGAATAATTATTTTTATTTGAGAAAAATACTTGTAAAAGATAGTTACACAAATCTCAATAGGGAGTGATAGAGAGAACTCGAGAGAATTTGGATTGACATGAGAATGAACTCTCCTACATTCCTTTTAAAAGGAGAATTTAAACATATCACACTGATATTTAATAACTTAAGTCGAGAAGTAAAACATGATTTCTCCACTCGGCAACAACCCATCTAAACCCTAGTTAGGGATTTAAATAAAATTATGTTAAGAGACTTAATTGGATTTCTTTGGATTTCAAATTAAGTAGTTAGGGATGACATCTTTGAAATTTAGGAGACTTTGGAGCTAGCCATCTAAACCCTAGGCTCAAAAGTCAATAATCAAGCAATCAAGAGACATGCACATAAGGCCCAATGAAGGGGAAAAATCAATTTTTTTCCAAAATTAACTTGCATAAGCGAGATCTAACTTAATTAGATTAGACTCAACTAGCTCGGGATTGGATTATTAAACTCTCAACTCATCTTCCCTTTACACTGGCACTAAGGATTCATTAATGAGCCAATGGAACAAATTAGTTTGTTTTCATCCATACCTAAGTGCTTTTAAATTAAGAATCAAGCATCAAGCAATTAAAATTGGCACTAGCTTTCACACACATATTGTGGGGACCCATAACCCGAGTTAAACCATTGGTTGGCCTAACTGTTCACAACAGGGGTAGCTCTTTTTGCCTAAAACATTATTATTAATTGCATATTGTGTACACAAACTGACATTATTTTCTTTCAAAAGTAAAGACAATAATGAATTTTCTTTTATGATCATGATAAGCATATGTTCATTTATTTCCTCCTAGGCAAGAATAAACATGCTAATTTGCAAAAAAATAAAAAATAAATAACTCTTTAGATCTTCCCTACACCTATCGAGGTGACAACATGTAACGACCCTACTTTTCATGCCTAGATCCTAAGGCCGTTACCACATGCATTTCATTCTACTTCTAAGAACAGCGGAAAATTTCCATTTAAAGAAACCATACTTAGAAGTTTGCGAAACTTTCAATCTGGGATCCCAGTTTAAAACAGAACAAACAAAACCTTTAGTAAATCAAACAAACTTAAAGCGGAATAAAACGTAAATCATTCAATACAAGTTCAAAGGAGAATTTCAAAACGTAAAAAAATGCGGAAGACTATCCTAAAGGAGATCCTTGGCTCAGCAGCTCTCCGTCACGCGTGCTACACACCTTTACCTCTACCTGCAATTGTATGTAAGGGAAAAGAATGAGTATTTAAGAAAATACTCAGTAAGTAGCCATACTTCAAGACACTCGCAGCAATAAAAGCTTTAATAACTTATTCGAGTTAAGGGCCTAAGGGTTAGGTCATTTCATTTCATTTCATCTCATTTCATTTCATTTCATTTCATTTCATTTATCTGTAGTTCGGGTCTCGTGTTCAATAGTACACCTATAATATATATAAGTTTGCCAACTCACTGATAGTGCACGAGTGGGAGTTTTGGGTGGTCTCTACTCTTACTGATGGTAGATGGCACCCAGTCAGTGGAGCTAAGTCTCCTCCCTCAAGGCACTAATAGGCGCGTAGCGCTCTAAGCTACCATTTCACTGGTGGAGCGTTCATGGGTTTAAGTCAGGAATTTACTTCCACAGTTAGTAAATGGCACCTAGACTGCGAAGCCAAGTCCCGCCCATTAAGCCCCTCATTTCAGTCTATTACATCTCAGTCCTAGGTGTTTAATTGACACGACCCTTGTCTAAGGAACTAGCCTATTCCCTTCTCTTTCCTAATCCTTTCCCTCAAGGTAAATATGATTCCTAAGCCGTCATGAGGCTACCGAAAATTCAGCAGCATAACGACGTACGCAGAGGGAACCCAAAATTTTTCCTTGCACCTAAAATTAAGAACAAACACTCCTATAACCATAACGAGCCAGACCTCGCATGCACAAACCATTCACAACTCCAACAACCTCAAGAACAAGAAACGAAGGCGGCAACAACACTCCCAAACAGAGATAAAACACAACTCCTCGTCGTTCACTAACAATACCAGACAATACACAATGTACAAAAGTCCAACACTTTCCACCCATTACATAGCACAAGCACACAACATCCATATTCCCGAAGGCAACCGTATACATAACACCTTAACCTCAATCCAAATATTTAATATAGATGCTAGGAGCAATCAGTCATCTCAATGCATAAACATTTCAGGCTAAGGCAACTCAGGTATTAAAACCAACTCATGCTATTATAAGTCATACCCAGCTTAAATGAGTTTTCGAACACAGAATTTATTCCAAAGGGGCTACTTACTTGAGATACTACGCTTGATCGAAAATCCCCCAACGACTCGATACAACACCAACCACGTGATGCGAAATATTCGTCCAAATGAAGCTACTGCTTGCTGTCCAATTTCCAACTTCGCTCCAATTCAACAATTCGACCTCCAACGCCACGGGCATCCACTAGCTGAAGACGTCGAAGTGATTTGAAACGGCGGACGAAATCGGGGGTGGCAGTGGCTGCTCGTGGCTGCGACGGCGCTTCAGGAGACGACGAATTGCGGCGGTTCACGGTGGCGAGATGGCGGCAGCGTGCAGATCTGAAATCGGGGAGGCGGCGGCACAGTCGATAGGTTGCAGACGGAGAGAGAGAGCTGCGAGGAAGAGAGAGAGAGAGAGAGAGAGAGAGAGAGCCGAGAGAGTGAGATGGAGACGGGTTAAAGAGAGAGACGAAAACAATAGAGAGAGATGGACATTACCGGCGGCGGCGGAGGAAGGCGACGACGGTGGTATGGCGGCGGCGTGCGGCACTGCGACTGAGAGGGAGCGAGAGAGAGAGAACCGAAGGAGAGAGAGGGAGGGAGGGAGAGAGTATCGGGGAGAGAGAGAGTAGATTTTTTCTTCTTTTTTTTTTTAAATGGTCATTCTGACCGAATTTTGGGGGGGAAACTTTCCCCCCATTTCTCTTCTTCCCCTTTTGACCGAGCCTTCAATGCCCACTTTTTTTTTTTCAAATGCTTGTCGTTACATCATACTAACCTTAAAAGAACTTTCGTCCTCGAAAGTTGCTAGTACTGGAACAACCCTGGATACTTGGCCATCATTTCATCTTCTCTCTCCCACGTTGCCTCTTCAGAAAAATGGTTTCGCCAAAGGACCTTCACGAGAGCTATCTCGCGATTGCGAAGGACCTTCACCTCTCTTTCAAGGATTAGCACAGGTTCCTCCTCATAAGATAAGTTCTCGCTCAAATGTAAAGGTTCGAAGTCCACTCTGTGGGTTGGATTTGTCAAATACTTTTGCAGCATGGAGACATGAAAAACATTGTGTACCGCCGAAAGAGAAGGCGGCAAAGCTAAACGGTAGGCTACCGGACCAATCCGTTCTAAGATCTCAAACGGGCCGATGAAACGTGGACTGAGCTTGCCTTTTCTTCCAAACCTCAATACTCCTTTCATTGGAGCTACCTTCAAGAAAACATGATCACCTTCGTCGAACTCTAAATCCCTTCTCCTTGTATCAGAATAACTCTTCTGTCGGCTCTGAGCCGTTAACATCCTCGATCTGATTGTGCGAATAGCCTCACTGGAGGCTTGAATCAATTCAGGTCCCAACAACTGACGTTCTCCGACCTCATCCCAATAAACAGGGGACCTGCATCTCTTCCCATAGAGGGCCTCAAACGGTGACATACCGATGGTTTCTTGATAACTATTGTTATAAGCAAATTCCATTAAGTGCAGGTGCGCATCCCAACTACCTGAGAAATCCAAGACACATGCTCGCAACATATCCTCTAGAGTTTGGTTCAATCGCTCAGTTTGACCATCTGTCTGAGGGTGGAAAGCTGTACTGAAACGTAACTGAGTACCCAAGGCTCTTTGCAGACTCCTCCAGAAGTTAGACGTGAACCGAGGGTCTCTATCTGACACGATTGATACCGGCACACCATGAAGCTTGACTATCTCTATCATATATAACTGTGCCCACTTTTCAACAGTGTAAGTGGGCTTCCCAGGGAGAAAATGTGCTGACTTAGTGAGTTTGTCGATAATGACCCAAATCACGGTGTAACCCTTGGCCGTTCTAGGCAATCCTGTGATGAAGTCCATAGATATATGCTCCCACTTCCATTCTGGGACACTCAGCGGCTGCAACAAGCCTACTGGTTTCTGTCTCGGGGCTTTCACCTGTTGGCAAACAAGGCATTTACTGACAAAATCCGCTATCTCTCTTTTCATGCCCTGCCACCAGTAATACTGTTTCAAATCATGGTACATCTTCGTACTTCCTGGATGGATTGAAAAAGGTGAACTATGTGCCTCTGCTAATAATTCCTGTTTGAGATCGGCATTCCCAGGTACGCATAAGCGACCCTGGTAACACAAGCCGAGGTCTGAAGATAAGGAAAACTCGTTCACCTGTCCCGCCTCTACTTGACTGCGTTTAACAACAAGGTCAGGGTCATTTGGCTGAGCATCTATAATCCTCTGTCTCAAACTCGACTTAACTGTCAACTGCGCTAGGCGTGCTGTAACTTCGCCCACTGCAATCATAATCTCTGCACGTTCCAAGTCATCCAATATATGAGCCTGAGTAGTAATCAAAGCAGACGCATGAGCGGTCTACCTGCTGAGGGCATCTGCAACCACATTTGCCTTGCCCGGGTGGTACTGGATGTCACAATCGTAATCGTTTACTAACTCTAACCATCTTCGCTGCCTCATATTCAACTCTTTCTGGGTGAAGAGGTATTTCAAACTTTTGTGGTCCGTGAAGATTTGGATTTTCTCTCCATATAAGTAGTGCCTCCAAATCTTCAAAGCAAAGACCACTGCCGCCAATTCCAAGTCATGGGTCGGGTAGTTCTTCTCATAATCTTTCAGCTGACGAGACGCGTAAGCGATGACCTTACCATGCTACATTAACACACAACCCAATCCCTTCTTCGAAGCATCGCTGTAAATAACGAATTCCCCGGAGCCATCAGGTACTGTAAGTACCGGTGTTGAAACTAGTCTCTGCTTAAGCTCTTGGAAGCTTGCCTCACAAGCTTCATTCCACACAAATGGAGTACCCTTTCGAGTCAACTGAGTTAGAGGTGCGACTATACTGGAAAAACCTTGCACAAAACGACGGTAATAGCCTGCTAACCCTAAGAAACTCCGAATCTCGCTGACTGAAGTAGGTCGAGACCAATTGGTCACTGCCTCTATTTTGGCTGGATCTACTGTAACACCTTCCTTCGAAACCACGTGCCCTAAGAAGGAAACTCGTTGTAGCCAGAACTCACATTTAGAGAATTTGGCATACAACTTGTTCGTTCTTAAGGTGATTAAAACTCTCCTGAGGTGATCCTCATGTTCCTCTTCTGTCTTGGAGTAGATAAGAATGTCGTCGATAAAAACGATCACGAAAGAATCCAGGAATTCCTTAAATACTCTGTTCATCAAGTCCATGAAAACTGCAGGAGCATTAGTAAGCCCAAAGGACATCACAGTGAATTCGTAATGCCCATACCTGGTTCGGAAAGCTGTCTTGGGTATATCGTCCTCTCTAATCCTCAACTGATGATAACCTAACCGTAGATCTATTTTAGAGAATACTGCTGCACCTTGAAGCTGATCAAAAAGGTCATCAATCCTGGGCAGAGGGTATCTGTTCTTTATTGTCACTTTGTTCAGCTCCCGGTAGTCGATGCACAAGCGCATTGTCCCATCCTTCTTTTTCACAAACAAAACCGGAGCACCCCACGGCGAGACGCTGGGGCGTATATAACCTTTGTCCAACAGCTCCTGAATCTGGACCTTAAGCTCTTTCAATTCCGCTGGAGCCATCCTGTATGGAGCTTTAGAAATCGGGTTAGTCCCTGGCTCAAGCTCGATGCAGAAGTCGACCTTTCGAGCTGGCGGTAGTCCTGTCAGATCCTCAGGAAATACATCCGTGAATTCCCTCACCACCGGTATCGAGGTCATTGATGTCTCGGTTTTCCTTGTGTCAACCACGCTAGCCAACAAGCCCCAGGCTCCTTGGCTAATCAATTTTCTTGCCTTTATTGCAGAAACCACTTTAGGAGCACCTTTGATCATCGACCCCTTAAACTTGAAGCTTGCCTCTGACGGAGGGTTAAAGATCACCTCCTTACGATGGCAGTCTATGTTGGCATAATTAGAAGCCAACCATTCCATTCCCAAAATAACGTCAAAGTCACTCATATCAAGGGCGATCAATGTCACATCCATTGATCGATCAGACACTAACATTTGGCAGGCTTTCACCGCTTCACTAGCTAGTAACGTTACCCTCGCAGGGGTTGAGACTGACAAAACATAGCCCAGCGGCTCTAGTTCTAGGTTGGCTTGACTTACAAATGATGCAGAAATAAAAGAATGCGTCGAACCCGAATCAAACAACACAAAAGCATAATGGCCGAGGATAGGGATGGTACCTGTCACTACTGCATTAAGGTCCTCGGCCTCTTGTCGGGTGGTGGCAAATATCTTGCCCTGATGTTGTGTTGGTCTCACCCTAGATGCCTGATTTGAACTAGACGGCTGGTCGGCATAATTAGCTCTCTTCTGATTACAATTCGGAGCAATATGCCCCTCCCGACCACACTTGAAGCAAACACGGGTCCCTGCCAAGCAACGACCCCAGTGGTACTTCCTACAGGTCTGACATAATGGCCTATCCTGATTAGGCCCTGGCTGATTCTGTGCTCTCTGTCGACGGTCCTGGGGCGGACCTCGTCTAGGGTAACGATGACCCCTCTATGTGTTCGAGCTCATCTGATCGTACCTTCGCTTATGACTTGAGGAATGTTCTGAAGAGATAGCTGACGGTCGTCGATCAACCAGCTGTGCCACCCTAACTGCCGTGGCATAGTCTTGGGGTTCATGGGCTGCCACATTGCCCTGAATCTCTTCCCTTAAGCCTGTGATGAAACGTTCCACCTTATCAGCCTCTACAGCTACCAGGGCAGGGGCAAACCGTGACAGTCTGGCAAATTCAGTCTCGTACTCCTTTACCGTTCGGTTTCCCTGCGTAAGAGCCACGAACTCTGATTGCTTCTTGAATCGGGAGGCGGCAGGGTAATACTTCCTGAAAAACTCCCCTCTGAATTGAGTCCATGTGACAGGTCCGTTACTGACGTCTAAGGTCCTTTCGATCGATTGCCACAAAATCAGGGCGTTATCTCGTAACAAAAACACGGCGCAGTATACTTTCTGGTCCTCCGGGCAGTTCATGTGGCGAAAAACAGTCTCGATGGAGGACAGCCACAACTCTGCTACCGTGGGGTCCCTTGAGGCCCCATCGAACGGACATGGGTCCCACTTCCTGAAATCTCTTAAGCACCTAGCCTCCCGTGATAAGGCGGCTTCGTTGTTCTGAGGCGCTTGGGCCTGTCGCCCTGCAAGCACGCCTGCAACTGCAGCCTGCACTGCGGTCTGAACTATTGCCTGAATATCCACCGGGACAGGTCCTACCGCAGGCCCCGGCTGTTCCACTTGTGGGTTTTCTGGTAGGTTTCCTTCCTGCTCTACAGGTGGCACGACTTGCTCAGGGGCTATACGACCCCTGCCACGTCCTCTTCCTCGACCTCTTCCACGTCCTTGTGCTCGGGGAGGCATGATCTATTTCACAAAAATTTTATCATCTTACTAACAGGCTTGAATCCTTTAAACAATTCACAGGTACTAAACCTTATGCATATCTTTCCCACAACATGAATCTTTTCCGAACATATTTAACATCTAACAATTACAAGCTACAAAGTAATCAAACGTGTACCTGGCGTGACCGGATGCTTGCTGATAAGCCATGGACATACCTAAGGTTTACGATGTAAACCAGTCTACAGAACCTATAACCTAGAGCTCTGATACCAACTGTAACGACCCTACTTTTCATGCCTAGATCCTAAGGCCGTTACCACATGCATTTCATTCTACTTCTAAGAACAACGGAAAATTTCCATTTAAAGAAACCATACTTAGAAGTTTGCGAAACTTTCAATCTGGGATCCCAGTTTAAAACAGAACAAACAAAACCTTTAGTAAATCAAACAAACTTAAAGCGGAATAAAACGTAAATCATTCAATACAAGTTCAAAGGAGAATTTCAAAACGTAAAAAAATGCGGAAGACTATCCTAAAGGAGATCCATGGCTCAGCAGCTCTCCGTCACGCGTGCTACACACCTTTACCTCTACCTGCAATTGTATGTAAGGGAAAAGAATGAGTATTTAAGAAAATACTCAGTAAGTAGCCATACTTCAAGACACTCGCAGCAATAAAAGCTTTAATAACTTATTCGAGTTAAGGGCCTAAGGGTTAGGTCATTTCATTTCATTTCATTTCATTTATCTGTAGTTCGGGTCTCGTGTTCAATAGTACACCTATAATATATATAAGTTTGCCAACTCACTGATAGTGCACGAGTGGGAGTTTTGGGTGGTCTCTACTCTTACTGATGGTAGATGGCACCCAGTCAGTGGAGCTAAGTCTCCTCCCTCAAGGCACTAATAGGCGCGTAGCGCTCTAAGCTACCATTTCACTGGTGGAGCGTTCATGGGTTTAAGTCAGGAATTTACTTCCACAGTTAGTAAATGGCACCTAGACTGCGAAGCCAAGTCCCGCCCATTAAGCCCCTCATTTCAGTCTATTACATCTCAGTCCTAGGTGTTTAATTGACACGACCCTTGTCTAAGGAACTAGCCTATTCCCTTCTCTTTCCTAATCCTTTCCCTCAAGGTAAATATGATTCCTAAGCCGTCATGAGGCTACCGAAAATTCAGCAGCATAACGACGTACGCAGAGGGAACCCAAAATTTTTCCTTGCACCTAAAATTAAGAACAAACACTCCTATAACCATAACGAGCCAGACCTCGCATGCACAAACCATTCACAACTCCAACAACCTCAAGAACAAGAAACGAAGGCGGCAACAACACTCCCAAACAGAGATAAAACACAACTCCTCGTCGTTCACTAACAATACCAGACAATACACAATGTACAAAAGTCCAACACTTTCCACCCATTACATAGCACAAGCACACAACATCCATATTCCCGAAGGCAACCGTATACATAACACCTTAACCTCAATCCAAATATTTAATATAGATGCTAGGAGCAATCAGTCATCTCAATGCATAAACATTTCAGGCTAAGGCAACTCAGGTATTAAAACCAACTCATGCTATTATAAGTCATACCCAACTTAAATGAGTTTTCGAACACAGAATTTATTCCAAAAGGGCAACTTACTTGAGATACTACGCTTGATCGAAAATCCCCCAACGACTCGATACAACACCAACCACGTGATGCGAAATATTCGTCCAAATGAAGCTACTGCTTGCTGTCCAATTTCCAACTTCGCTCCAATTCAACAATTCGACCTCCAACGCCACGGGCACCCACTAGCTGAAGACGTCGAAGTGATTTGAAACGGCGGACGAAATCGGGGGTGGCAGTGGCTGCTCGTGGCTGCGACGGCGCTTCAGGAGACGACGAATAGCGGCGGTTCACGGTGGCGAGATGGCGGCAGCGTGCAGATCTGAAATCGGGGAGGCGGCGGCACAGTCGATAGGTTGCAGACGGAGAGAGAGAGAGCTGCGAGGAAGAGAGAGAGAGAGAGAGAGAGAGCCGAGAGAGTGAGATGGAGACGGGTTAAAGAGAGAGACGAAAACAAGAGAGAGAGATGGACATTACCGGCGGCGGCGGAGGAAGGCGACGATGGTGGTATGGCGGCGGCGTCGACGGACGAGCGGCGGCGTGCGACACTGCGGCTGAGAGGGAGCGAGAGAGAGAGAACCGAAGGAGAGAGAGGGAGGGAGGGAGAGAGTATCGGGGAGAGAGAGAGTAGATTTTTTCTTTTTCTTTTTTTTTTTTTAAAAAAATGGTCATTCTGACCGAATTTTGGGGGGGAAACTTTCCCCCCATTTCTCTTCTTCCCCTTTTGACCGGGCCTTCAATGGCCACTTTCTTTTTTTTTCTTTTTTTTTTCAAATGCTTGCCGTTACACAACAAGCATATGAACTTAATAATTTGCTCCTAAGCATTCAAGTCCAATTCTAACCAAGGAAAATACTCTACTAATGCAAGACATCTCCTAGAAAAATTTTAAAAAGTCTCCCTTTTTGGGCACTCATGCTTACAACTCATCAAAAGCTTGAAAATTGACAAGAGAGCCTATCCTAGAAAATCATAATCATGCAAAAATTGTTGGGTTTTATGCCCTAAAAATCGTAGATAGTAAATGTACATTTGACCGAACATTAATAAAGTGATGTATTATTCAATGTTTGTATTATATCTTGTCTTATTAACCCTAATCCAATAAACTAAACATCCAAGGCTAATAGAATGAGGCTTCAACTAGTATGTAGGGACATACGGGGATCAATGTTCAAGTTTTAGCCTAAAGGGTCTGTAGTATAGGGATAAGGCTGGGTACCTTATCCTGGTGACACTATGGATACGGCCCGCTTTGTATATTGATACAAACGTAGTGATCCAACGCGTTCATGTGGTTGACATGCGAGTGGGGGTATCCTGTGCAATGAGTTTGCACAAAGACCGGACCGCGAAATAGTTAACCACTAACTGTAACACCGTTAGTTAGCTCGGTTTCTATTTCATTAGGATGACCTAGGCAACTTGGCCTTAATCCTGAGTGGATTATGGACTCTTGTCCATGAGGGATTGTCCTTTGATTTGTACGGGTGAGAGTGGCCTGTTCGCCGACTCAATAAGCCTACAATTTTGGGGACAAGACCGAGTGGGGAGCTGGGAACGTAGTCTCACAAGATAGAATTCACTCCTTCCCGATATCAGGGTAAGTAGAGGTGTGTTCCCTTAAGTGGTGTCTCCAGGTCTTGAACAATGGGCCCTACCCTCTTTATGGCACGAGAGGGATTTCTGTTTGCTAGTTGGACTACAAACAGGTTGTTCATTAGAGGAGTACTGGTACTTAAGGACCAAGAGGTAGCCCAGGGGTAAAACGGTAATTTGACCTAGCTGGGGTACGAACACACGTGAAGGGCTAACTTGCTGCTAACGGTCGATATCCGTGGACACATAAATATATCTGCAGTGAGAAGAGTGCAGCTGTGGTTCTTTAGTGGAGTGAACCACAGTTAACGAATATTGATTAACTTGGTTAATGAGTTTAGCCAACTAATCTCATATCGTTGGAGTAGGTCCATTAGGTCCCACCGGTAGCTCACTAGGGGCGTTGAGGTAAAATTCTAAGGGAGAATTGAATATTCGAAGGTGTTCGAATATTAAACTTAAATATGAATTTGATTCATTTTAAAACTATAATTAATGCACATTAGATGTACATTAATACTATAGTTTATTTGGAGAGAGTTATAATTAAATATGAGATATTTAATTATAATATTAATTAATATATTAATTAGTTATTATATTAATTGATAATTAGTTTTAATAACTTTAATTAAATTTGATTTAATTGAATTTTATTAAAACTATGGGTTAAGTGGTAATATTTGTATAAATATGATTTATATGAATATTAATTAAATTAATTGTTAATTTGATTAATTGATAATTTAATTAATTTATCAGTATAACTGATAAGAGCTGGTCAGCCCACTAACCCAGGGTTTTTGCGTGATGATGAGGTATTTTAGGAGGGGGTTTCTCCATCAGTTGGGGCTCTCCTTATTGTTCATTGATAGTGGGTTGGTTGTTCACTGAAGAAAAAGAATCACGCTTTCTTTCTCAATTTTTCTCTCTAGTAATCTCTGCAGATTTCTCCCAAGCCTTAGAATCCTTGGTTCCCACAAGCCGATCAATATTAGTCCCAAGGAGAATACCGGTGAAATTCTTTTGGTGGTGTTCGTGTCTCTTTTTCCAGCAAAGAGAAGGTGATTTTGCTGTTTTTTTTCCAAGTTTATCAAAGTTTTTTGGCGAAGCAGTTCAAGAAATCTTCAAGGGTAAGTCATTCTTGAACCCTAGGATCATTAGGATCCAATTCTAGATTAAGATCTAGAGTTTTTCCTTGTTTATTAGCATGCTTATATCTGTTTTTGCAGCACTAATTTTGTCTGTTATGCTCGCTGTAAAATTTATTTCTTTTGCCGTCGTATTGGTATCCCAATCGGCGTTTTATTCGAAAAGGTCTATGTTGTCTTCCGCTGCGAAAAGGGTTTTTATCCCTTACAATAGCATCCACAAAACAACCATATGCTAAATTCATAGAAAGCTAAAAAATATAGCCCGAACTCAAATGCTCAAGGGCTCAACAAGCAAAGCATTCCACCCCTAAACTTAGAACATGCATTGTCCTCAATGTATATAAAAGTAAAGCATACATAAGCATGATAACAAGAAAATAATGAAAGAGGTGAACAATACTGCCCTGAAATGATGACCTTCTCATGGATGCTTGCAAGCCAAGAGCCATAGGATCAAAAGACCTACAAAACAAAGACAACAAAAGAATAAAAAATAACAAGACAAAAGAAATAAACTTACTTGGGTTGCCTCCCAAGAGCGCTTGTTTAACGTCTTTAGCTCGACGTGTTGACCGAATATGCATCAAGGAGGTCTGATGTCAGGAGATCCATTATTGGTGCTCTTCCTTGCTCCTTTCCTGTAGCCAACTACGAGCACTTTAGAGGGATTCTTAGGGTCCTCAAACGCTTTAAGAATTCCTTTCTCATGTTGGGCCCAAATGATGAGCTTCATGCTCTCAATATCAATTATAACTCGCCCCGTAGCGAGGAATGGCCTCCTTAATATGACAGACATTGCAGGATTCTCTTTAATATTCATCACAAAGAAATCAACAGAGAGGAAAAATTTACCTACTTTAATTAAAACATTCTCCACAATTCCATATGGACTAACCACAGATTGATCAACTAGCTGGAGTCCAACAGGTGTAGATTTTATTTCTCCTATGTTTAATTTCTTGCATAACGACAAAGGAATAATATTTATGCTGGCACCTAGATCACACAATGCTCTACAAGAATAAGTACCAAAATTACAAGGAATAGAAAAACTCCCTAGATTAGCCAATTTCTCAGGCACTTTCTGCTGAAGGCGAGCGCTGAATGTAGATGCGAGGTACACTATCTCCATCAGTTTTTCCTTCTTCTTCCTGGTGAGCAATTCCTTCATAAACTTTTTGTAGTTGGCATCTGCTCCAGTGCCTCTACAAAAGGAATATTAACATTTAGACCCATAAAAGCATTAAGAAATTTTTCAAGGTGAACTTTTGATTTTTTCTTTTTCTATTTCTTCTCTTTGGGAACTAGAACAATAGGAAAATGGATAGAGGGCTCAGGATTAAGCTTTTCAGCTTCGTTTGAGGATGTGCCCTCTTCAGCTTCTCTAGTGATGCCTTCAGATTCAGTAGTTTCCTGCTTCTCAGCTTCTTGGATTTCCTTCTCGTGATGCATAGTGATGGCTTTGCAGAACTCCATCTGAGATCTCTCTTGCTCAGCTGGGGCCTTACCTTTGTTCGTGATATTAACAACACTTACCAATTGTCCCAACTGAGTCTCAATATTCTTTATTGATGCACTGTGGCCAGTCACTATGGTGTTTATAGCAATGACTGCCTCCTCTAGTTTTTTGGTTCTGTTGCTTGATTCTACAATGAAAGCTCCAACAAGATCCTCTAAGGATTGTTTATTCTCTTGCTTTTGAGGGGCAAAACCAGGAGGATTTAAGACATTTTTATTATTAGCATACGAGAAGTTTTCATGATTTCTATTGCTAGGGTGATAATGTGTAGGTATAGAATTATTACTATATCCCCTAAAATTTGAATTTGAAACATACTAAACCTGTTCTATGGTCTCCTCTTGAGACTGAGATGCAATGGTAGCTGCTTGACTCAATAGATTGAGCACTCCCTATTCCTGAAAACTTCAAGAAAGCATTAGCTGTTGGGTTTTATGCCCTAAAACTCGTAGATAGTGAATGTAACCGTTGACCGGATATTAATGAAATAATATTGATATATTTTTCCATTAATTATTATTAGTTATTTTATATATGTCTTTGCCTAATAATAACCCTAATCCAATAAACTAGACATCCAAGGCTGTAATATAAGTCTTGAACTATATGTGGCGACATATGGGATCATTGTTCAAGAAACAGCCTAAAGGGTCTATAGTATAGGGATAAGACTGGGTGCCTTATCCTGGTGACACTATGGATACGACCCACTTTGTATTTGATACAAACGCTGCGATCCAACGCGTTCGTGTAGGAGACATGCGAGTGGGGGTATCCTATGCAATGAGTTTGCATAAGACCGGATCGCGAAATAGTAACCACTGGTTATAACACCGTTAACTAGTTGGTTTTCTATTTCACTAGGACGACCTAGACAACTTAGTCTTAATCCTGAGTTGATTATGGACTCCTGCTCATGAGAGATTGTCCTTTGATTTGTATGGGTGAGAGTGGCCAATACGCCGACTCAATAAGCCTACCACTTTGGGGACAAGACCGAATGGGGAGCTGGGAACATAATCGTACAAGATGGAATTCACTCCTTCCCGACTTTAGGGAAGCAGATGAGTGTTCCCTTAAGTGGTTACTCCGAGTCTTGAACAAAGGGCCCTACCCTCTCAATGGCACGAGAGGGTTTTCTGTTTGATGGTTGGACCACAAACAGGTTGTTCATTAGAGGAGAATTGGTACTTAAGGAAATAGAGGTAACCTAAGGGTAAAACGGTAATTTGACCCAGCTGGTGTTACGGACACTCGTGAAGGACTAACTAGTCGATATTGGTCTAAGATCCGTGGACACAGAAAATATGTCTACAGTGAGAAGAGTGCAACTGTGAGTCTATAGTGGAATGTACACACAATTAACGAATATTGATTAATGTGGTTAATGAGTTTGACCAATTAATCTCGCATCGTTGGAGCTTCTGATCTGCAGGTCCATTAGGTCCCACTGGTAGCTCATAAAGTAATTTGAGGCAACTAAGTAATAAAAGTAAATTGAAAATGTTCAATTTATTAAGGGAAACAAATATAATATATATTGATATATTATTATGAGAGAAATTAATATTTGAAAAGTTCAAATATAAATTTATGGAAGTTTGAAAGAGTTCAAAATAATGAATTAATTAAATTAAGGCCTAAAATGTGTTTGGGCAAATTAATTAATTCTAGGTCGGGATATTTAATTGGTGGTTAATTAATTAAAGAATTCATTAACCGGGAATTAATCAATTATGGAAATAATTAATCATTTATGGAAATGATCTAATCACTTATGGAAGTAATTAGTCATTTGTGGAAAAAGATTAATCAATCATGGAATTGATTGATCATGATTGATTAATTAAGGAATAAGATTGAATCAATTATGGAAAAGATTGATTTAATTGAATATTTTATTCATGGCCTCTCTTCTATAAATAGAACACTAGACCTAATTGGTCATGACACTTGACACTCTTGAAAGACAAGACCTAGAATTCTCTCTAGCCTCCCTCTTAGAGAAAGACTCCCACAAGTCTTTTGCCTCCTAGACTCAGAGGCATACCGGTGTAACCTCTGTGGTGATTGTGTCAATCAAAGAAGAATTTCCAGCGAAGAAAACCTTAAAGCGGCTGCTGCGTTTTCGTTCATGGAGCGTCGTTGGCGAAGAACGGTCAAGTCTACAAGGAGGTTTGTAACGGTTCTTCCTCTTTTCTTTAGAAAAGTTTTAAAAATAAATTTAGATTTATTTTAGCATGTTTTAAACCGATTTTACAGCGGCTTTAAAGGTTGTTTAAAGTTTTGTTTGAGTTATCGTAACGGTATTTTAATGTTAATTAATATACGGCGTAAGGTCCAAATGATGCGCTTCCGCTGCGTGGGGACTTTTATTCCCTTCATTAGCAAGGGTAGACATCTGGGCTTGGAGGGCACTTACATTGTCTATTTCAAATACTCCAGCAGCAACCTTCTTTGGTGTAGACCGATCAGATGGCCACTGATAACTGTTGGTGGCCATCCTCTAGTAATGTACGTGCATTTTCCACGATCTTGGACAACATAGTCCCACTTGCAGCTACATCAACAATGGTATTAGTATTGGGATTCAAACCATTGTAAAAGAGTTGGATTTGCAACCAGTCCGGATATCTATGCTGAGGGCACTTCCTCAGCAACTCTTTGTAACACTCCCATGCCTCGAATAGTTGCTCGTCAAATTGTTGCTGGAACATCCCAATTTCGGTCCTCAGCTTGACTGTCTTAGCAGGAGGGAAGAATTTCTTTAAGAATGCCTGGACAAAAGCATCCCAGGTGGTAATGCTCCCAGGTGGAATAGACTGAAACCAATTTCTCACTTTATCCTACAAAGAAAAGGGAAATAGCTAGACGTAAGTGAATGACATCTTCAGTAACACCATTGATTTTTACTGTCCCACAGATGTCTAGAAAAGATTTCAAGTGAGAATTTGGATCCTCTGTGGGCGATCCTCCGTAAGCAGTCTCGAGCCATTTGAATGAGACCAATTTTCAGCTCAAAATTGTTGGCATTAATTGGGGCATAGACAATCCCCGATTGTTGCCCTTGAAACACGGGCTGAAAATAGTCCCTAATGGGCTTGGGCTCCTCTTGAGGATTTGGATTGGCCATTGGGATAGATTCTTTAAGTTCCCTTCGAATCATGCTAATTTTCCTCTCGATCTCGGGATCCAAAGGTACTAAGGCCAAATCCCTATTCTTTTGCATACAAGGTCTAATCTAACCTAAAAAGAAAAATAAAAGAAAAGGAAAGAAAACAAATAAGGAAAGAAACTAAAAAAAAGAAACAACTAACACTAAATAAGGAAAAAGATAATCTAGAAAAGGAAAAGACAAAAAAATAAGGAATGCAAAAACAAATATGACAAAAACAATTAAGGAATCAACCAAATAAGGAAAAATTAAAAAAAAAATAAGGAAAGAACTAAAAAGGAAAATTACAACTATGGAAACAAAAATAAATAAGGAAAAACTAAATATAGAAAGAAAGCAAACAAGGAAAAAAGCAATCTACCTAAAAATAAAAATACACCATAAATTAAGACCGAACAATTTTTTCACAATATTAATTTGACTAACTATGCCAATCCCCGGCAACGGCGCCAAACAGATGTACAATTTGCTTACCACATGTGTACGAGCTAAGTTATAATATAATGATTTTTTTAGATCGAATGTTGTCCTCTGGATTGGGTTTCTAATCAAATTAATTACCACAAATACTTATGTCCAATTTTATCTAGGGAACAAAATATAGTGAGAATGAATAAAACAAGACACAAAACTGAAAATTATGGAATTCAAATGATGAAAAACTCTTAGGGATTTGATTTCACCAATGGGGGTTATGAATTAATTAATGGATGAATTAACATGTTATGTTTCATAAATCTAGGAATAACTCAATTCATATTTATCTCTCCCGAGCATAAATAATTCTCTCACATGCAATGAATTCAATATCCCAATCTAAACTCATTAACATGCAAAGCGTTAAGTCTAATCATTTTTTAACGATTTCTAAGATTATCTTAAATCTCCCGATCTTAAGACTATCCTAGTTATGCATAACAAGATCTAAGCTAAACCCCCTCTCATGAGCAAGATTTAGACAAAACATCATTCAATTCATGGCCAATAAATGAAAGCATTAAGGAAAGTTTATACATAAATGAAATCAAAGCATACATCCAAAATTAATTCATAACGTTCAAAGGGCTACATCAATACCTAAGATAATAAACTTAGCTACTCATACACGGTGTTACGATGTAAAATAAACCTAAAACAACCATTAAAACAACTAAAGGAAATGGAGAAATGAGATAAAACACTATTGTCACCGAAATCGCACGTCCCCATCACGATCTCCACGAGCCAAGTCTTGAATCCCGATCCTCTACCTTGCTTTAGCTCCCTCAAAAGGTCTTTAGTCGAATTTAGGGCTAAAATTGAATCAAATGAACTCCCCTTGGCCTTAGAAAATCGCATTCTATTTAAAACAAATACGTCGACAGCGTCGAGACGCTATGGGTAGCATCACGACACCGTCGCATTACCACCCATTATGTTTATGGAATAATCGAGAGCGTCGAGAAGCTATTGTCACAACGTCTCGACGCTGTGACCTTTGCCGCCTGATTCACTTATGGAAATTACCAGCGTTAGAAGCCTCCAACTTGATTCTTTTCGGTTCTTTGACCTCTTTTCACGTCCCAAACACCCAATCAACTCCATTTTCACGATTTAGCTCCAATAATTCATTCCTACAAATAGAACATTAAAATGCATTTTGGCCAATTTATTCTCAAAGACTAACTAAAATGGATAGGGAAAAATAGTTTGTTATGCTTGCTATCAATTAGCTCCTTCAATACAAAACATTTCTCCACTGGGTGGCTAACAACTCGGTGATACTTGCAATAGTTTGGATCATTGACTTTTCCTAACTCTTTCGGTCGTTTGCACTCGGGGGAGTTTAATTAATTGCTTCTCCAACAGTTGCTGCAACATATATGGGACATCGGAATCTGGAAATGGATAGACCTTTTCCTGTCTCTCTTTCAAAGTTAGGCGATGTCTCTACCCTATCTCCATTCGCTTATCTGCTCTGTTTTCATTTCCTTTGAAGGAAAGTTTCAAAGGGGTCGTGTTGACGACCATGAATTCTTTCGTGGCACTCTTTGTAACTTTCTCAGTGCTCTTGACTTCCTTCTTTTCTTTCCTCGTGTTTGGGACTACGGGATCTTTATTTTCTCTACTAGAGATGCTCAACTCCATATCATGAGCACCACTAATTCTTCAAAGGTACGGGGTTTTATCCCCTGCAAGATGTAAAGAAGTCCTCAATGCATGCCTTGGATGCACATTTTGACAAAGGACACCTCAGTGAGTCTATCTTTACAATCAAGACTCAAGGCTCTCCAACAGTTTATGTAGTCAATGACTGTCTCACCCTTCCGTTGCTTTGTGTTTGTGAGTTCCATCATATTAACTGTTCGCCTCGTACTGTAGAAGCGGTTTATGAGCTCCCTCTCAAACTACTCCCAATTGTCAATTGTCTCAGGCTTTAGGTTAGTGTACCAATCGAATGATTTTTCTTTTAGTGTTCGGACAAATTACTTAATAAGCAAATCTCCCCGAGTACCAACGTTCTCGTAGGTTTCAACGAAGTGGGCGATGTGTTGCTTTGGGTTGCCCTTTTCGTCAAATTGTTGGAACTTGGGAGGTTGATACCCAGCGGGCACTCTCAGATTGTCAATCATCTTTGTATAAGGTTTGGAATACAAGAGGGAACTTTGAGTGGGCCCACCATATTGAGCCCTGATGGAATTTATGATCATGTCCTGCAGTTGTTGGACAAATAGAGAGGCAACTGACACCGAGTGTTGTGGCTGGTCCTTATGGGCGATAGCCTTCCCCTTATCATTTTTTTCCTACAGCAAGGGTTTGGCTAAATTCAGCAACCTCTCGATTTTGCAGATGGTTCTTCAAATAGGCAATCTCATGATCTCTTTCATCATTTGCCTTCATTAGGAGATTGAGTTTTCTTTTCATCTTCGTCATTCTTTCATCCTGGTCTACATCAGCCAACATGATAGACATCACATGGGGATTTGGTGTGTCCTTTGGTTGCTCAAATGTTGGAGTGACAGGTTGGAACAACGGATTGTCTTTGACTGCAACCTTATCCTTAGAGGATTCTTCAATCAATTTTGAGATCCTACTTGCAACAGCGAGAGGAGTGCGATCCTCCTTGATCTCAATTCCTTAGGAACGACTACGAGTGGCAAGACCTGTGTAAGAGTCGCTTGATGTTGTAACCTTTGTTGGAGCTTTCTTTGGTGTCATCACGTTGGTTGGATCTTTAAACAAGAGAAAAAGATGAGAGGTAGAGATGGTCCCACCGGGCGTGCCAATTTGTTCACATGTAACTTCGAAGATGGAGACACGTGGAATAAAATATATATTTGTATTGATGTAATATGCGTGTGGGTGTACAACCTCTAATGTTAATCCTCTGATTCTCTCTCTTGTGTGATTTAACATTAGAGGTTGTACACCACCCACCACCGAGTCTTTCTTTATATCTTCTCTTATGTTTTTTTAGACACATGTTTCTAATTTACTTTTTTCATAAACTATGTTCATCTTTGCTGCTGACCATTCTTAGGCATCATTGTTGTCATCGCATCGTGAAAAGATTCCTCATTTATTAGTTGCCTATAATAATTATTCCACCGCAATAGCTTCCCTTCAATGATACTCTTTCTCTGTATTTTGTACTTACCCCTCTCACTAATGAGTGAAGGTGTAGTTGTTGATTTTTATTTAATCATGGGAAAAATACACTTTTGGTCCCTGAGGTTTGGGTTAAGTGACACTTTGGTCCCTGAGTTTTCAAACTCAACAAAAATACCCCTGAGGTTTGAGATAAGGAGCATTTTGGTCCCTGCCGTCCAATTTTCCGTTAAATGCTAACAGATTGCTGACGTGACCAAATTTTTTTAATTAAAAAATTAATTTTTTAATTTTAAAATAAAAATAAAGAAAAAACAATAAAAAATAATAAAAATATTTTTATTTAAATGATTTTTAAAACTTAACTCTCCACCCACTTCTTCATCTTCTTCCCTCAACCCCTCCACCTTCTTCTTCACATCTCCGGCGCCGGCACCGGCCGCCGGCCGCCGGCGACTGTAATTTTTTTTTCTTTTCTTCTCCTTACTTCCTCTCTTTTACCCCAACCCATTTTCTTCTTTTCTTTAAAAAAAAAAATCAAGAGGGAGGAGGGACCTCCCTCCTCGTCCAGATCTAAACGGGGAAGGAGGAGGGAGGAGGGGCCTCCCACCTCCTCGGTTTCGGCGTGAAACGGAGGAGGAGGGGCCTCCTCCTCCTCCATTTCCGGCCGGAAATGGAGGAGGAGGGAGGTCTCTCCTCCCTCCTGATTTTTTTTTAAAGAAAAGAAGAAAAATTGGTTGGGGTAAAAGAGAGGAAGTAAGGAGAAGAAAAGAAAAAAAAAATTACAGTCGCCGGCCGGTGGCGGCGAGCGGTGGCCGGCGCCGGAGATGTGAAGAAGAAGGTGGAGGGGTTGAGGGAAGAAGATGAAGAAGTGGGTGGAGAGTTAAGTTTTAAAAATCATTCAAATAATAATATTTTTATTATTTTTTATTATTTTTTCTTTATTTTTATTTTAAAATTAAAAAAATTTGGCCACGTCAGCAATCTGTTGGCATTTAACGGAAAATTGGACGGCAGGGACCAAAATGCTCCTTATCTCAAACCTCAGTGGTATTTTTGTTGAGTTTGAAAACTCAGGGACCAAAGTGTCACTTAACCCAAACCTCAGGGACCAAAAGTGTATTTTTCCCTTTAATCATTTACTTATCTCTAACAAAAATTGTTATGATTTTTTCTCAAATCATCAATTTATCTTGCAACCCTCATGGCTATTATTTGGTTTTGTAAATTTATCTCTCCATCTAAGAAATCTCTGATATCATTTAAAAGAAAAATGAAAAAATAGAAAAAATTAATTAATTAGATTTAGATTTTAAATAAATAAATGGCAACTAATTAAGACAAAATCAATCACTAGGTTCTATGAAGGTAGATTATTTTTTTTCCCGATAATGGAAAATTAAACTTGATAAAATTTCAGAAATTAAGACAAAAGGATACATAATTTACAATGGTAGGATAAACTTTGCACAAAAAGTTTCTCCTTATTGTTTTTTTAATAGGAAAAAAGTTGTGTCTTTTTAAAGAAAAAAATATATATATGATAGCCATTTGAGGGCCATTTGGTAACGTTCTCGTTTATTGTTTCTTGTTTCTAATTTTATTAAGAAATTTAAGCATTTAAATAACTATGTATGTTTCTTATTTCACATTTTTTAGAAACACTCCCAAAATTTGTATAGAACTTTTGGGAACAACTAAAACTAGTTTCTCCTTTTTTGTTCTTGTTTCCAATTTTTTCCAAACATAAATAAGAATATAAGTTTATTATTATTAAATGTCTAGGTGTTATGGTCATGAAATTCTATTTTTCTTTATTAAAAATGAAGAAATGGAAACAAGAAACGAGAACGTTACCAAACGGGCCTTTGGTTTTTGGTTTTTGGTTGTTCCAAATTAAGCTTGTTTCTTTCCATTTTCTTATAATAGTTTTCATTTTTGTCAAGGACACATTTGTATTCCTAGCCAAATTAAAAACACAAAAACAAGTTTTTGAAAACTATTTTTTTTTTAATTTGCAAAACTTGGTTTGGTTTTTTAAAACATGGGAAGAAAGTAGGTAATCAAACCAAGAAATTTATAAGGGGAATGAGTATTTTAAGCTTAATTTTTAGAAACCAAAAATAAAAAACCAATGGGTCGTTTGATAACCATTTGGTTTTCTATTTTCTGTTTATGTTTTTTGTTTTTAAAAAATAAGTGTGTTTGATAACCAATTCATTTTCTTGATTTTGAAATCTAAAAAAAAAAAAATTAAATCCGTTAAGAAAAGTTGAAAATGATTTTTTTTTTTTTTTAAAAAAAACAAGTTTCCGTTTTTTAAATATGGAATGATGCGCGTGATTTGGGAGTGAGGTGGGTGAGGAGTGCCTGGAATGTGGGAAATGTTCTTGCGATTTTCTTAATATATATATATTTTATTTTTTTGAGTTCTCTTAATTTATTTTCTTATTACAATATAACTTTTGCTTGGTATTTTTAAGGCTAAATTATAAAAAATACCCATGAACTATGAAGTTTGTTTCAAAAATGCCCCTAAACTTTGAAAAGTTTCAAAAATACCCCTAAACTTTGAAAAATGTTTCAAAAATACCATCGTCATTAATTTTTGGATGGAAACCGTTAAAGTTTCAGTTTAAAAAATACTTTTGAACTTCTAAAAAAAATTTAAAAAATACCCTTATTGAAAAATGCTTCTTCTTTTTTTCCTCCTCCCACAGTAAATTCTAATGGTTTCCATCCAAAAATAAAACGGCAAGGGTATTTTTGAAACATTTTTCAAAGTTCAGGGGTATTTTTGAAACTCTTCAAAGTTCAGGGGCATTTTTTAAACAAACCCCATAGTTTAGGGGTATTTTTATAATTTAGCCTATTTTTAATTTATCTTATCTTATCTTAACTTAACTTACTATCTTAAAAGTGACTTAGTTGGAGAATCATTTTTGGACACTTATGTCCCAATGTTAATTTTATAATTTCAAATATGTCCCTTATTACTTCTTCCGATTTTGTAGAATTTGAAAGAGATTATTTAAATTATAAAAATCTTTATTACTTTTCAATTTTCACTCCCATCCACCTACTTCCCTACAATTTCTCTCCCTTTCTCTCTCCACTTTTCATTTCATTGAGTGGGTGGGTTATGTGGCTCATTTTTCCATCATTTCATATTCCACTTCTCTGCCATTTATCAATATTTATTTGTTTTATTACTCTTATAACAAACCTTCTGTGCTTTTCTTCTAGGGGCCGTTTGTTTTTTGGTAATCAAGATAGCCGGAATTTTCAGATGCCTGGAATATGCCCGAAAATATAGATGTCCGGCATTTTAGATAACCGTGTTTGTTTTGAAGGAATAATTTATAGGGATGTTCATGAATATTTAGATAACCATGTTTGTTTTGTAGGATTTCTGGACGGGAATGTCTTAAAATGATGTATTATTCCAACAATACCCTTTCCTGTCTTCAAATCATTTTTTATTTTAATATAATTTAATATAATTTAACTTGTATAACATTTTTTATTTTAATAATTTAATATTGTTATCAATTCAATTTGTATTAATTTTATATGTTATTTAGTAAAAACAATAATTTCTATTGTCTTAAGATTTGTATGACAAAAATAGAATTAAGTATTAATTTCAATTTAAACTTGAACTACTTGAACTTATTTTAAATTAGAAGAAGACAAATTAACTAAAGTTTATTTTATATGTAAATAAAACATATAAATATAGTTAATTTCATATAATTGTTTATTAGTCAATGAATACACTAATTTTTTAAAGTCCTAAAAAAAAAAGAAAAGAAATAAAAAAAATGGAAAAATAAAGAAAATTGATGAAAGAAAATATAAAAAACGAAGGACCAAAACGTCAATAGTCGATTTCCTTAACATGGGAATCTTAGAAACCCATGTATCAGGAGGGCATCCAAATCTTCTTAGATGCCTCTCGTGTGGGCATCCTAGGATGTCCGGGCATCCCGAGATGCCTAGGCATCTTACATCACCACAAAACAAACGGGGTAATCCAGATGCCCATTCCATGGGAATCTTGGATTACCGCGAAACAAACGACCCCTTAATGGTTTCAAATTCAAATAAGACTTCTCATTTACTTTTTTTACTTTTTTCTTTTATATATAATTTATTTATTCTCAACCTTCTATATAAATAGACAAATCCTTTTGCACATTCTTCACAACTAGAAAAATCATATCCTTTGTGATTTTTGAAATGGATGGCAAAAGTGGTAGGAACAACAACGACCATGGCGACAATAAGATTCAAGTTGACAACTACAAAAAGTGGTGGTGTAACTTTGGGAAGATGATACCTTTCGAGGTAGAACAAAACACTCATTTACTTCTCTTGAGATGCATTTGGGAGCAATCCTCCAAATTTTTTTGCCAACCTCCATGTGTAGTAGAAAGGAACAAGAAGTAGAGATAGGTTAAAATCTCATAGTCATGTAAAAGTTTATTATGACAAACTAAAATATGCATTTGGTTCTTTCTTTTCTTAGCTTTTAAATTTTTTGTATCAATTTGTCTTTATCATTTATTTTTTGTTAATTATATGACATAAAATTGATTTTTTAAATTTTCATTTTGGTACATATGGTTTTCTAAATATATGGTCATGTATGATAATCATCAAATAAATAAACAAAACACATGTTTATGTTTATGTTTGTAGTTTTCAAAATTCATGAATCAGTATTCAATAAATTATAAAAGTTGTGAGACAAATTAAAAATAAGATTTAAAATATTTTACAATTTTTTTTTAAATGATGGAAATATCGAATTTGAAAGTTCGAAGACCTATTTGACATTCTTAAAATATCAATGACCTATTCGAATAGGTCATTGATATTTTAAAGTTTATGAAAGTTCAAAGACCTATTTTAAAAAAATGTTGAACATGTTAGGAACCATTTAGATACAAATTTGTTACTTTTATGAAAGTTTAGGGATCAAAAGTGATTTTTAACAAAAAAAAAAAAAAAAAAAAAAAAAAAAATAATAATAATAATAATAACAACACGTTTGTTTTACTTTCTTTTTTTAGAAAAGCTCAGCCCATTTTTTAGCCAATATGTAAAATAAAATAAAAATGAATAAAAGAAGAAGGAAGCCCTAACAGCCACGCCACTTCTTCCTTCTTCTTCACGCTGTTTCCTCCTCCGTTACAGCAGTTCTCGTGCCGCTACCACCGTCGTCTTTCTTCCGTCGTGCCGCCGCCACCGTCGTCTTCCCTCGTTCATGCCGCCGTAGCCTCCCTCCATTTTCTTCTCGCTTGCCGCTATTGGTATTTTCCCAATCTCCATGTCTTTCTGCTTACTTGAAAAACACAAATTAGAACTAAGAATAGAGGATTTTTTTTTTTAATTTTTTTTAATTTTCCTTTTTTATTATAACAATAGCCAAATAGTAACAAAAAAAACGGGAACAAAAACGGGAGACTGTTCTCGAGGGTACAATTGGTACATATACGATGGAAGAATGGTTTTGAGACACTGCATTCTTGGCAGTGAGAAAAGGAATTGGATTGTAAAAAACCAAACTAGATAGAAGGTATTGCATTTGTCTGCGAATTGTTGTCTCTTCCATTAGGCAACTCAAATTGGACTTAGTTTGATGGTAGATTGTAATAGATGGTGATTAGTTATTGGATTAAAATATTTTGCAGGAATGAGTCATTTTTTGAAAATTGAAGTCGTCTCTTGAAATTCAATGAATGGTACTTGAAATGAAAAGAGTCCATAGGTTTTTGTATTATAAAAATAAGATTATAATAAATGTTTGATTACTTTGTTGGAAGCCAATGAGTTGTGTTTTGAAAATTGAGGTCTCTTAAAATTCTCTAGTGAATGGTGCTTGGAATGAGAAGAATTCATAGGTTTTTGTGTAACAAAAGTACATGGTACATTAATTAAAAATGTATAGTAAATTGAAAAGCTAGCTTGGTGGGGTTGTGGGGCAACTATCTTGACCCAACCCACCCTCTCGTTTCCATCTTGTATTTTGTCCTAATTCCAATATATCCCATAGAATTAGGTAAAATAGGCATATGTTTAAATTTTTTTTTGAGAAGAAACAAGAACTTCATTCACAAAAGGGAACGCCCCAAGAAACAACCTAGGGACGAAGGGATAAGGCATCCCTCCTCCAAAAGAAGCTACAAAAACGCCTTCCATTGAAGGTTAATCATGGCAACAGAATAATTAGAGAAAACCTTATCAAGGGCACTCCAATTAGAGGTCGAGAGTTGTACACTATCACAAAAAATATTAAAAGGTAAAGATTTGTCATTAAATATCCTCGAGTTTCTTTCCTTCCATAAATGCCAAATGATTGCTTTGGAGCTGTTGCACCACAGGACTTTAGCTTTGCCTTTCAAACCAACACCACCGAGAATTTCATCCAAACAGCTGATCACGCTGTAAGGCTTGCAGCACTGGATCCCAAAAACATTCTCAAACTTGTCCCACACCTTAGTAGCAAAATCACAATGCAACAATAGGTGGGAGGCCGATTCTTCGTGCTTCATGCACATCACACACACGTTAGGGGATATCTGAAGAGAGGGGAATCTTTTTTGAACTTTATCCAGTGTATTGATGCCATCTAGAGCCAAGGACCATAAGAAGAATTTAACTCTCTTCGAAACCTGACCCTCCCAAATCTGATTACACAAGTCTTCCTCCAACAATCTTCTTTTCTGATGCGAAGTCGAGAGAGCTGATTTCACAGAAAAAATACCTGATCCTTCTAAATTCCACTGCACCATGTCTTCATTTCCATTAGGGTTGGTTTGGGACAGAAGAGAAACCAACTCAATCCAGTTGTTCATTTCTCTATCGAAAATGCCCCTCCTCAAATTGAGATCCCAGGTGAGACCATTCCATAAGTCAGAGACTTTAGCTTCTTTAACCATAGATAGACGATACATACAAGGGATTGGTCTTTTAAAGGCTTTTCAGAGATCCAGTTATCCTCCCAAAACAAAACCTTATCACCCCTACCCACCTTATATCTTCTATTATGTTTATAAAAACCGGCCAAGCTAGCAATATCCCTCCATGGGCTCGAGGATTGCCATCGCTTATAGGAGAGGGGATTGCGAATGAAGTCAGCCCCGTATTTGCTTAGAATGATTCTTCTCCACAACGCATCCCGTTCTTTTTCAAAACTCCAAAGCCATTTTAAAAGAAGGGTTGCATTTTTTACTCTTAGATTATCAATTCCCAGACCTCCAAGGGACACAGGAGTAGTAACATAATCCCACCTGATCAGATGAGATCCACGGATACCATCACCCCCTTTCCAAAGAAACCTTCTGAAGATTTTTTCAATATCCTTGGCAACACCCACTAGAATTCTAAAAATGGAAAAGAAATACACTGGGATACTCGCGAGCACTGCTTTGATGAGGGTTGTTCTTCCCCCTTTGGAAATCGGAAAACCTTTCCTTCGGGCAAGTTTGTTTCGAATAGCTTCCAAAACTGGATCCTAGAATGAAGCCATCTTTGGTCTTCCACCCACAGTAACTCCTAGATAATTAAAAGGAAGGCCCTCAGCTTTACACCCTAAGATTGCAACCATACGAGCCACTTCCCTTTCCTCCACATTGATGCCTATAATGCTCGATTTTTGCATATTAATTGATAGCCCAGAGGCTTTTTCGTAGAAGCTCAAAAAGGACTTCCAATTCTTCACAAATTTAGGATGGACATCACAAAATAGAAGGGTTTCATCTGCAAATTGGATATGAGACACCTCCACCTCTTCCTTTCCCACTCTAAAACCTTTTATGAATCCTTTACTGCTGCCCACTCGGATAAAACGGCTCAGAGAATCCGCTACTATAGTAAAGAGAAAGGGAGACAAAGGATCCCCTTGTCTAATGCCTCTAGATGCTGAGATCTTACCTCTTGGCCTACCGTTTATCAAAATAGAAAAGTTGGAACTCGAACAACAACCTTTAACCCACTTCCTCCACCTAAGCCCGAATCCTTTAGCCTCAAGAATGATGTCTAGGAATTCCCAATCCACTTTATCATAGGCCTTCTCAAAGTCAACTTTGATAACAAAACCTTTTCTTTTTCTAGCACGGTAATCATCCACGGCCTCAGAAGCTATCATAATGGCATCCATAATCTGTCTACCTTCTATAAAGGCCATCTGGGAGTTGTCTATTGTGAAAGGGAGAACCACTCTAATTCTTTCCGCTAGTACTTTAGAGATGACTTTATAGAGCAAAGTAACTAGGCTGATGGGGCGAAAATCACTAACCTTTGCAGCCACTTCCTTCTTCGGGATCAAGCAGATGTAAGTTTCATTAGTTCTTCGGTTAATGATGCCATTCTCAAAAAATTCCTGGAACACATTAAACAAGTCTTCTTTAATGGTGTTCCAAGAATTTTTTATGAACTCTCCTGTAAAGCCATCTGGACCGGGGTTTTTTTGAGTTCCAAGAATCGTCACTGCTTTCCAGATTTCCTCCCTCCCAAAAGGCCTTTCTAACCACTGAGCTTGGGTCATCGAAATGGGCTGCCAGTCAACCCCTTCTGAAGGGCAAAATGGGGAGATAAAGTTTCTCTCAATGTTTTAAAAGGCTATTGAGGCTTATACCTTGAGGCTCGCCTCGAGGCGAGACTCTAACTTTTAGCCTCGAGACTTATGCCTTCTTTGGACCATAAGAGGCTTACGCCTTCATGAAAACGCACTGAGGCTTAAAATCTCTACGCCTCATATAATGGTTAGAAGAATAGTATTAATTTCCTCATTCATTAAAAATATAAAGGTTTCAGTTGTTACAATTTAAAATATTACTACTTTTACCACTTAGGCTTTAAAAACATTGAAAATAAAAATTTATAGAATAAGTCAATCGTATAAGTGACAATAGTAGTGATGTTAAAGATATACTTGTAGAATTTTTGTTCAAGTAGCAATTCAAGGGGGTGACTTTTTCTATACTTTTATATAAGTATTATATTTAGCATTACTTGTTCACACAAATTTAGGATTTACGTAATTTTTTTAATTAAAATTGAGGCTTACGCCTCACACCGCCTCGAGGCTTATGCCTCGCCTCTTCAAGAGGAAAAGCCTCGAGGCCGCTTTTAGCCTTTTAAAACATTGGTTTCTCTCTATAGTCACTTTTATATATAGTATATATATAAGTATATATATGTAGTATAGATATAGGTATTGATATAGATATAGATATAGATTGATAGTTGACAAATTTAGGGTCAAAAATTGATTTTTTCCTTTAAAATTTAATCTCCGGTCTGATTTATATTTAGGGACAGTTTTCCAAAGACCCCCAAATCGCTCGGATTTTCTTCCTTTCCATTAGACTTGTTCCATAGCACACGAACTTCCTCGTTTCCTCCACCTTCATGCTATCTCCACCTCCTCCACAACCACTACTTTCATCTCCTTCAGAATCACTGCCAATCGCCGCTGAAGACCACTGCAACTGAAGCCTGCCACCGGGTTTCCAATAAGAGAAAAGATAGATAAAGAAGTGCAGAATTTTATATACACATTGGAGCTTGTGGTTCATTGTTAGGGAGAGAGAAGGAAATAGCCAGGGCTTTGAGTTCCAAAACTTGCTGGTAAAGCTTCATCTCAATTTCTTTGATGACGTTATCCTAGGGTAATTTCTGGAAAAACATATAAGAGCATAAGCAATGGGACTGCCAAATGCTGCTTCTGGGGACTTGTCGTCGGAAATGGAGGTTGATGCTTTTAGACGACTCTTCCCAATTCAATTTTTTGAGCGCCATCTTGCTGAATCAATACGTCCTGATGGAAGAGCATTGGGAAAAGCTAGAGATACAACCATTGCTCTTGGTTAGTTGTAAGCTTTGGTTTTCATGTAATTCCTATATCTTTATGATTTCTAGCTTTTGTTTATTAACTCGAGTTTGATTTTTGATTGATTTTGATACTCAAAACTGAATGTGGGTGTTGTCTATTCATATAAGGACCAGTATCATCTGCGAATGGGTCAGCCCTGGCTAAGATTGGTTCTACGGTAAGTGCCTCCACACTTGTCTTTATCATCTGTGCTGGGATTTTGTGATGGTTTGTTCTTAATTTGATATGGTGCAGACAATGTTGGCTGCTATTAAAATGGAAGTAATGACGCCTTCCATAGAGTCACCGGATGAGGGTTGTATAGGTTGACCATTGTGAGCTGTGCTAAATATTTTTGGTCCTTGTTCATAATAATCTGTACGATAACATCCTATACATCTTGGTGATATTAGGTCTATCTTTTTGCAGCGGTTGACTTTCATATGCCTCCAATATGCTCTCCCATTGTTAGGCCTGGGAGACCAGCTGAAGCAGCACCTGTGATTTCAAAGCAGTTGTCTGATACTATTTCAAGGTACCATTTCACCTTTTCTGCAATATTACTTCGACATATTCTTGGGTCAAAATTTGTAGGTTGTTATTCTCGTTTTTGATTTATACCAATTGTAGGCGTTGTTATTGCCTTTGTTTTTTTTTTTGTAGGTTTGGATATGACTTATCTTTCCTTTGTTTTAACCTCCTTTGTAATGAAACTGACCTATTGCAAACTATTCTGCTTGTGGTTGTATTGTGTTCTTTATTATTCCATAAGCCAACTTGTTCTCTCCGAAGGGTATATGATAGATGTTTACTCATCAATATTATGTTCTCTCCACGACCCTTTTCGTGCTCTTCAGATGTGATCCTAAAAATTTCAATTATTAGATTATTGCTGTTTAATGGAGATCTGATAAAGAGAACCAAACTACTTTTATGTTTCTGATCTCTTATCCTTGTCCAAAAAGTCAATTTCCTTTGAGCAATTGACTGACTAACTAAGAAACTGCTTATGATGTGAACTTTTCAGTTCTGCGATGATTGATTTGAGAGAATTATCTCTTGTTAAAGGAAAAGCTGCTTGGATGGCATACCTGGTATATGTTTTAAATTTATGCATTGTCCGTTTTTATACTTTTTTGATTGTAGAAGTATGTTGGTGTCTGAAGTAAGGCCCATTACCATCTTACCTTTATTTTTTTTGTCTGAAATTTGTACTTGCGCCGTGCTACTCTTATTGGAATTTTCTTTTTGTAACATGTTTTTAGCCTGATTACAGCTTTATTATTGTAGTTAACTATTTTGAATGAGATAGCGACTTGCCATGTGTTCCCCAGGATATTTATTGCTTGGATGCTGATGGATCTCTTTTCGATGCTGCACTTCTGTCTGCAGCTGCTGCATTTTCTCACTGTAAGATTCAGGCTTTCAACTAGTTCATAACTTGATGTTTTCTGCATAATTTGGTAGATGTTATGTTATGCTTATGGCAGTAATGCTGGTTATAGGACATTTATTCTCCATTAAGAATAGTTATTCAGATCATAGATTGATACTTCAGACTTGCCAAAAGCCCAAAACTGTTACTAGATAATATTTAAGAAATTATTCATTTCTTTAAATTATATTGTTATTACAATTTATGGGGACATTCAGTAATTAAGTCACCAGCTTAACTTCCACAGCATTCCAATCCCCCCCCCAAAAAAAAAAATAAAAAGAAAAACTACCATATCATTTATCTATTATGTCAACCAACAGTCAACCATCTTCAAGAACTATTTAGATGCATTAAATCTCAAAGACTAAAGTGTTGCTTTCCAAATTTTAGGGACTAAATAGGAACCAAGTCCAAACCTTAAAGACCATAAGTGAAATTTACCTGAAAAAACTGTTGTTACAGAAGAATTTCTTATAAAAGGCACTGCAAGAAGAGATTGTAAATTGTATTTTTGGCCAAAATAATCCTATCTCTAAAAGTTTTTCTTTTTTCTTTCTAAATATTTTTTGTTTTATCCAATTAAGCCACATTAATGCTCTAGCTGCTCAAATTCGAACAGCTTTGGCCTTGTCTTTTAACCACCATCTTGAGCAATTATCATACCATTTAGGCAAGCAAAGAGATGTTGCTGACAAGTATGTTGGATGGACCATTGATTATTTAAATAGGCCTATTTTTTATGCCTATTTATAGATATTAGAACCTTCCCAGTTGCTTTTACAAACGGGAATTAAAAATTAATAAGCCAACTAACTGCCATGGTGGAGTACTGTTAGGAAGGTACATAAAAAAACACATAAGCTAATCACTCTTTACAACTGATTAGCCTGCATCAGGTGCCCAATATGTGTCAGACATGAGTTTTTTTTTTTACCTTAACTATAATATCCATGCTTAATGGTTTTCTTCCTCTTTAGATTTCTAGGGTTCACCCACCGGGGTGAGGGGGTATGACATGAACTAGGTTCAAACCTTCTTTGTTTCACATCATCTGGACGATCATGACTACCTTGATTTATGCTGAAAAAAATTTATAGGCATATTGATAAGCCATAATGTGGCAATTGGAGTCTTTCTGTAACTCATTTGGTTTTGTAGGAAACTATTTTATCCTCCCTTCTTTGGCCAATCAAAGGGAAGAATAATCTTGAACTTGTAAGTTGTAATGTGTTATCTTCTGTTGATCTCATGTCATATGTGTATGAAACATGTTAGTGATTAATGGCTATTTGTTGAGGCTTCTTTGAAAAAATCCAATAATTGCTATTCAAAAGCTCAAAAATGTTAATATGAGGTTTCTTTTCTATCTTGTTTGTTAACTTGGTAATTTGAACCACTTTTAGAATGTTTGCTCTCTTTTTCTCCATCGAGCCATATTTTAAACTTCCTCGTTTATATTGTTAGTGCAAATCCCTGTTGTTGCTCTAAATGATGATGGAAAAGTAGTATTTGTCTCTGAGGAAGAAGGGGGAGAAAACTTTGAGAAGGAACCTGTCAACAAAGAGAAAAGGAAACTGAAATTGAACTGTATTCCTTTCTCATTAACATGCCTACTCCACAAGAACTATATCTTGGCAGACCCTAATGCAGAGGAGGAGTCTGTCATGGATACTATTGTGACCGTGGTTTTAGATTCATCTGGTCAACTGGTGTCCTTCTACAAGCCGGGTGGATCCGTTCTTGCCTACACATCAGCTGTTCAGGTTGGTCTCTCCTTTCTCTGGCAAGTTTATTGATGGAATCCAATTCGTTAGAGAATGAATTAGTTCTCTGTATTTCTTCTTTCTTCACATTTTCCCTGTCTGTTAAGTTTGGTGAAGCTGGTTGGATTTTCAATATGGTATTGGATTTTTTAAAAGTGTTCTTGAAAATTCTAAAAAATGCTTTGAAGTTTCTCGTCTCAATGGAGGAAGCAAACCATTCTTCTCATGATGATCATCATCATTATCATCATTTGCTTATACAGAAACACTTTGATTTACAAAAGATTACAATATCACCCAATCGCCATTCTTCTCATGATGATGATCATTATTATCACTTGCTTATACAGAAACACTTTGATTTACAAAAAATTACAATATCACCCAAATCTCAAAAGTTTCCTGACTCTTTTTCTTATCCTACTTTGAGTTGCACATTCTTTTTAAAAACTATAATTCAGAGTAAAGTAACTGGTATACCACAGTTGTGATTTTGCACCTTTCAAAGTTTCAATGAACAAATTGTGATTTAAAGTGCAAGTGCATACATGCTTTAACCCATGTGCGGATGGCGTGGTCGCAGGATTGTGTTGCATTGACAAGACAAAGATTGAAAGAACTACAGATGATTTTAGATGAAGCAATTTCTGGTATGGAAATTGACTAAGTTTTGGGGATGCTTACCGTTTATCTTTTCTCCTGGTTTCAATGAAAGGAATAGTGGATGGTTTCTTTAGGCTTCTAATTATACTTGCTAGGTTGCCTCCAGATTTTGGTGATGATATTTGTATAACCTGGAGATTGTTTTCTTAGAATTTGGTCTCAGTAATCATTTTTGGTAGAGGTTTGATTTCTTCATGACAGTCAGTATTAAAGCAAAAATCACTTTATTACTAATTCAAGTTCATTTCTTACTTGTTTGCATGAACTTGATAACATTGGAGCCTGACTGATATGGTGCATGTAGATGTTTTATCTCTACTTTGGTTAAAACATACTTCAAGTTCTTATTTTTTTGGCTTTTATAGCATATTGGTCTGATTCTTGTACTTAAAGAACATGCACTAAGTTAGCTCTGATTCTTGTACTTCAAGAACATGCACTAAGTTTTTAGCTTTGAAAATCTTGTGATTTAGGTATTGGGCAAATAATTGAACTACCTTCGGTTTTGGATCACAGATTGTCTATTAGTTTAATACTGACCGGCCAACATGTATAGGTTGTTTTTCAAAAAAATTTAACTCGGTCTCGTGGCGTTACGTAATGCATCCACCCTGCGAACGTGACCGGATTAATTTTATATTAAAAAAAAAAAAAGATAATTGTAATGGGTGGCCAAATTAGGGTAAATAATGACAAATTTAGCAATTTTTTAAAATATTTGCAAATATGGCAAAATTTTTTAATTAATTTTTTATATCCCCGTTTTGCTCTCACGTGCTTTCTTCTTTCCGACCGTGGATTTCTTTGTGGATTTCTCTCCTCTCTTTGATTTCTATCAATGATAGAAGATTTCTATCACAGATAGAAAATTTTTCTATCACAGATAGAATCTATCGGTGATAGAAAAGTGATAGAAACTTTCTATCACTGATAGAAAATTTTTCTACCACTGATAGAATCTATCAGTGATAGAAAATTTTCTACCACTGATAAATTTTTTCTACCACGGAAACGAGAAATCAATTTAGAATCAAACGAGAGGCGCGTGCAAAAAGGAAACCAATTTAGTGATAGAAGATTTCTATCACTGATAGAAGCTTTCTATCGGTGATAGAAAGTTTTTCTATCTATGATAGAAATAGGATATAACGACCAAACACTGATAGAAATAGGATAGAAGGATAGAATCTATCCATATTAGTGACAGAAAGACTTTCTATCACTAATAAAAAGAGATTCTATCTGATAGAAAGACTTTATATCACTGATAGAAACTTTTTCTATCATCGATTCGTTTTCCTCTCGTATAATCAGATCGAATCTCTCCGAGAAAACTAGTAAATCGAAAACAACAATATTTATAGAAACTTTCTATTGGTGATAGAAAAGAATCTATTAGTGATAGAAATCTTCTATCACTGATAGAAAATTCTATCCGTGATAGAAAGTTTTCTATCATTGATAGAAAATCTTTCTATCACTAATAGAAAAGAATCTATCAGTGATAGAAAGTTTTTCTATCACTAATAGAATCTATTAGTGATAGAAAAAATTTCTATCATCTTCTATCACTGAT
The DNA here is from genome assembly GCA_036850905.1 of Luffa acutangula. Lineage (NCBI taxonomy): Eukaryota > Viridiplantae > Streptophyta > Magnoliopsida > Cucurbitales > Cucurbitaceae > Luffa > Luffa acutangula. The sequence continues at coordinate 40,380,036 of CM072087.1, forward strand.
AGAAAGTTAATTCTATCATTGATAGAAAAACTTTCTAGAAACCTTCTATCAGTGATAGAAAAACTTTCTATCACTAATAAATTCTTTTCTATCACCGATTCGTTTTCCTCTCGTATAATCGGACCGAATCTCTCCGAGAAAACCAGTAAATCGAAAACAACAACATTTATAGAAACTTTCTATCGGTGATAGAAATCTTCTATCAACGATTTTGTGTTTTGTTTTGAGATTGTCTTTTGGAATAATGTCAAACTTTTATAGACAAATCCGCAAAAGAAGAAGATGAACAAGTTGCTTCTGGAAAAACATATTTCATAATGATTGGAGATTTTTTTAAAACTTTTATTCAGAAAGATTTCTTACTGTGATAGAAAATTTTCTATTTCTATCGGTGTTAGATTTTATCAGTGAGAAAGATTTTCTATCACGGATAGAAATGTTGATTTTCTATCGGTGATAGAAAGTTTTTCTATCACTGATAGATTCACTGATAGAATCTATCGGTGATAGAAATTTTTTCTATCGGTGATAGAAATCGATAGAAACTTTTTCTATCATTGATAGAAAATTTTTCTACCACTGATTGAATCTATTAGTGATATAAATATCAGTGATAGAAACTTTATTCTATCAGTGATAGAAACTTTCTATCACTGATAGAAAATTTTTCTACCACTAATAGAATCTATCAGTGATAAAAAAAAACTTTCTATCAGTGATATAAACTTTATTCTATCAGTGATAGGAACTTTCTATCACTGATAGAAATTTTTTCTACAACTGATAGAATCTATCAGTGATAGAAAAACTTTCTATCATAGAAGATTTTTATCAATATATACATATATATAAAAAAAATTGACGAGGAAGAAGAAGATGCACGTTAATCAGTTTTTCTATCATTGATAGATTCTATCTGTGATAGAAAAAGTTTCTATCAGTGATAGAAATCTTCTATCACTGATAGAAAAGCTTTCTATAAGTGATAGAAACTCTCTATCACTGATAGAAATTTTTTCTACCACTGATAGAATCTATCGGTGATAGAAAAGTGATAGAAACTTTCTATCAGTGATAGAAATTTTTCTACCACTGATAAATTTTTTCTACCACGAAAACGAGAAATCAATTCAGAATCAAACGAGAGGCGCGCGCAAAACGGAAACCAATTTAGTGATAGAAGATTTCTATCACTGATAGAAGCTTTCTATCAGTGATAGAAAGACTTTATATCACTGATAGAATACTTTCTATCAGATAGAATCTCTTACTATCATCTATCTCTATCAGTGATAGAAAGAGATTCTATCGGATATAAATTCTATCAGATAGAAAGTCTTTCTATCCGATAGAATCTCTTTCTATCACTGATAGATTCTATCAATAATAGAAAATATGAGAAACGAAACAACACCTACCAAACACCTTATAAAAAAGAACACACTAATAGAAAGTCTTTCTATCTGATAGAATCTATCTCTATTAGTGATAGAAAGCTTCTATCAGATAGAAAATGGCATTTTAGTAAATACACATTCCAAAACTTAAAATTTTGTCATTTTTACAAAATTTTCTACGAGTTGCTAAATCTGTAAATATTTTGGGCCGGTTTGCTATATTTGCAACGACCCTGCAACCGGCCCTAAAAAAAAAATATAGGCTTAATTGTAACTATTAATGATATATAGTGTAGGGTGAAATGTACTTTTGGTCTCTCAAGTTTGGAGTTGATGTCTATTTAGTCTTTGAGGTTTCAAAAGAGACTTTAGTTCTTGAGGTTTGCAAAATGATTCTAAATGGTCATCACTACCTCCGTTGTCATGTCGTTCATCGTAGAGTTTCACATCCCTGATGTTTTTCAAAGAGCTTCAAAGCTGCTCTTAGAAGAAATTCAGTGGCGTCCCCACCCATTCAAAGGCCTGGGGACAATTTATATGCATCTTTAAATAGTTTGGGTTTCAATCTTCTTTCTTTGGAGAACCATTGTTTATTGATTTTCAACATTCAAATCCAATGATTTAATAGGATGAATCATTATTTTTCAGAATGAAACTAATTTAGATAAAATCTCAGTTGTTGTTGGGGGAAATTACAAATAACAGAGGAAATTGGAGAAAATATTGAGAAACAAACACGTAAACAATTAGGTTGAGGCGCGGGTATCTCGCTCTCTTTAAGGAGATTCAAGCCCTCTGCGGTGTATAATTATTTATCAACCACCGGTGCAGCAGGTATTCTCAAGCCTGTCCCCTCCAGGATACAACAACCCAACTGAAGCGTTGTGTAGCTCAAACCACTCTGCACTAAGAGGTTGAGCTCAAAGCTCCACAACAAAGAACACCCCTCTTTTGGCCAATTGCTCTTGAAAGAGCAAATGAGAGAAATATGAGAAAGTAGAAAGAAGATAAGATTGAAATTGTTGTATTTCTTGTTATCTATTGAGAGTGTGGTAAGAGAGCTATTTATATAAGAATTTTAGATCTAGGAATTTAATACAAAAAAGAGTAACCAAAAAGTTCAAATAAAAACATCTCTCACCAAATACGTTTTTCTCTTTTAAATGAGAAAAAACTCTCCACAAATTTAATATCTCATATTTAAAATACAATTAAATATTAAAATGTTACAACATTCCCCCACTCATTTTAATATTTAAAATAATCAAAATCAATTGGCCATAAGAAAGATAATTATGCATCATAAAGGTGTGACTCTGCATTGAACCTTTACTAGTGTAATAATAATCTCTACTCCAGCGTTAGTAGTGGTCTCTGACTTGAACTCTAACACTTAAGGGGAAATAGAGAATTATTATCCACACATAATTATCCAGGTGTTGACATGAGCTTTATTGGTTAGCACGTTACGGCCTTGTGCTGATCCCAGTATTTCATGAGTGTATTTAAGAATAAGCCCCATATCCTCATAGAGAGCGGCCCCACTCTCACACTCATATAGGTAAAATCTGTCAAGGGTGCTCCTATAACTATGACACCCCACTCATAAGAGCTACAGATCTTATTAAGAGTTTATTGAAAAACTCAACCCTCCATAACGTCATAGGATAAATGCACTCACACCATAGGGATGGATTAAATATAAAGATAGTGCATTTTTACGGCCACCTTATAATTCGTTTTTCCCTTTGAACCTAGTTCTCAGGATCTCTGATCACTAGGTGGGTATCCTTATATATGGCTCATGATAATTATAAGGGCTTCAACCCCATCCCCCTCGATGTGTTCCAGACCCTTACTCTAGTCAAGGCCTTTGTTAATGGATCTGCAAGATTATCACAAGATTTAATGTAATTCACATTAATAATCTCATTACTCAAATAAGATCTCACAGTACTGTGTTTTCTTCTAATAGGTCTGGACTTTCCGTTATAAAAACGATTTTTTACTCTACCAATTGTAGCAGTGCTATCACAATTTATTAAAATAGGAGGTATTGGTTTCTCCCACATTGGAATCTCATATAATAAATCTCTTAGCCAACTAGCTTCTTCACTAGCTGAAGCTAAAGCAATAAGCTCTGCTTCCATAGTAGAGTTGGCAATAATTGTTTGTTTTTTAGATTTCCAACAAATAGCACCACCTCCCAAGGTAAAAATATACCCTGTAGTAGATAGAGAATCACCTGACATTGTATTCCAGTCGGCATCAGAAAATCCTTCAACAACAGCAGGATATTTTTTATAAAGTAAGCCATAGTCTTTCGTTCCCAATAAATATTTTATAACACGATCAATGGCATGCCAGTGTTCTTTACCTAGCTTACTTGTAAACCTGCTAAGAACCCCTACTGCATATGCAATATCAGGTCTAGTACAATCAGTTGCATATCGGAGGCTACCAATCACGCTAGCATACTCCTTTTGATTAATTATATCACATTCATTTTCAACAGGAAACAAGTGAACACTTGAATCAAATGGAGTAGATACATGCTTACAATCAAAATAATTGTATTTTCTGAGTATTTTCTCAATATAATGTGATTGGTCAAGAAAAAACCCATCTGAGGTTTTAGTTATTTTCATACCCAGAATATAATTAGCCTCATCAAGATCTTTCATGTCAAAATGGCTCCTCAATAAATTTTTTGTTTCATTTATAACAAAAATATTTGAGCCAAAGATCAATAAATTATCAACATATAGGCTAATAATAACATGCAAATCATCCCATGATTTATAATAGATGCATTTATCACATTCATTTGGTTTATAACCATTATTTAACATGCAAGAATCAAATTTCTCATGCCACTGCTTTGTGGCTTGTTTTAAGCCATATAGGGATTTAGTAAGCTTACACACTTTGTTCTCTTGCCCAGGTTCTATAAAACATTCAGGTTGGTCCATATATATTTCTTCTTCTAAATCACCATTGAGAAAAGCTGTTTTCACATCCATTTGATGAATGCACATATCAAAAATTGCAGCAATTGCAATTAACAATCTAATGGATGTGATTCGCGTTACAGGAGAAAAGGTATCAAAGAAGTCTAAATCTTCCTTTTGTTTAAAACCTTTTGCAACAAGTCTAGCTTTATACTTGTCTATACTACCATCCGGTTTCAGTTTTTTTCTCAGGACCCATTTACACCCTATAGTTTTACATCCTGGTGGTAGATCAACTAGTTTCCAAGTTTTGTTAGAAATTAGTGATTCCATTTCATCATTAACAGCCTCTTTCCAGAAAATTGCATCTGGAGATGATAAAGCTTCTTGCAAAGAAATTGGTGTTTCCTGAATATTATAAACATAAAAATCAGGACCAAAATCTTTCACAACTCTAGCTCTTTTACTCCTCCTTAATTCTACTTGAGAACTATTTTCATTATTATCACTAGGAGTAGAAGAACCAAACTTAGTATCTGTTTGTTCAGAATTTTGTCCCCCACTATTTCTTGACTTGAAAGGAAATTTTTCTTCATGAAAAATTGCATCACTTGATTCAAAAATCACGTTATGTTCAATATCAAGAAATCGATAGGCTGTACTATTAATTGCATATCCAAGAAAAACACAAGTGGTAGCTTTAGACCCTAACTTAGGCCTTTTTGGATCTGTTAGCCTTACAAAAGCTAAACATCCCCAAACCCTTAAATATCCCAAATTTGGCTTATACCCTTTCCACAATTGAAAAGGTGTAATCTTTGTCTTTTTATGTGGCACTCTATTTAACACATGACAAGCAGTTAAAACAGCTTCACCCCAAAGATTAAAAGATGCACCTGATTCTAATAGCATAGCATTAGTTAGACCAATTAAGGTTCTATTCTTCCTCTCAGCTACTCCATTAGAAGCAGGTGAATATGGTGGAGTAGTCTCATGAATTATTCCCAATGATTCAACATATGAATTGAATTCAAATGATTCATATTCTCGACCTCTGTCACTTCTAATTCTCTTAATTTTTCTACTGAATTGATTTTCAACTTCGAGGAGGAATTTTTTAAATTCTCAAAAGCATCACTTTTATTTTTTCAATAAATAAACATGAGTATATTTAGAAAAATCATCGATAAAAGTGATGAAATATCTATTTCCTCCTCTGGGTAAAATTCCTTCAAATTCACACAAGTCTGTATGAATTAACTCTAATAATTCAGTATTTCTTTCCACACTTTTATGAGGTCCTTTTGTAATTTTTGCTTTACTGCAGATTTCACATTTCTCAAAATTATTTTTTAGACTAGGAATTAATCCAAGACTACTCATAACTCCCACATATTTACTATTTATATGACACAAACGAGCATGCCAAAAATTTAAAGAAGAAAGCATGTAAATTGAACTGGTAGATGCTTTATTAATATTTTCAATGTTCAATTTGAACATTCCATCACAAGCATAACCTTTTCCAACAAAAATTCCCTTTTTAGTTATCACATATTGATCAGATTCCATACTTTGCTTAAAGCCAGCTTTATTAAGAAGATAACTCGACATTAAATTCTTCCTCATGGAGGGTGTATGAAGCACATCTTTCAACATTAAAACCCTTCCAGAGGTGAATTTTAATTCAACCTCACCAGTTCCCATAATTTGGGTAGTATGAGAATCACCAAGCATTATTGTTTTAGGCTCCTTAAAAGGAGTATAAACTTTGAACCAATCTTTGTCATAACAGACATGTCTATTGGCTCCAGAATCAGCCCACCATCCTTCAACACTTTGAACCATATAAATATCAGTAATCATAGCCACAAATGGCTCTTCGGTAACATTGGCCTGAGGTACAGGTTCTTGTTTCCGGAATCTGCAAATTCGAGCAATATGCCCACTTTTGCCACAAACAAAACATATTGATCTTGAGTGTTGAGGATGTACTTGGTTCTTATTCACTTGGCTTGGATTTTTCTTATTAGAAAAGTGAGGTTTGTTATTCTTTTTCATATAATTCTTCTTTGGCTTTAAGTAACTATTTTTTGGAATTTGACCATTAGGTAAATTATCATTCGAAGAGATTAGATTTACCTTGGTGGGAATTTCATTGCTTTCTTGAATCAATGCATCTTGCCCTCTTGCCACTTTACCATCTAGTTTACTCTGTAAAACTTTCAATATTTTCTTGGCAGTTGTAAGAATAGTATGATAATAATCATAAAAATACTCAGCAAGAAAACTTAAAAGAGAGTGTAGGTAATTGTACTCATTTTTCTCATGTTTATCAATTTTCTCTTGGTGTTCCATGAACTCTTCAACGTTCATGCTTTCAATCTCGATCTTCTTCGGGTTCTTTTCTGTGAGGACATAGGCCAGCTTGAGAAGATTAAGGTAGAACAACACTTTTCCTTTCCATCTCTTAAAGTGTGCTTCCTTAAATCGAAAGGTCTTGTTGAGATCTCCAACATTCTCATTTGGTTTCTCAATAGTAGACTCCATGTTTGACTCTCCTTAAAATTGTTGGGGGAAATTACAAATAACAGAGGAAATTGGAGAAAATATTGAGAAACAAACACGTAAACAATTAGGTTGAGGCGCGGGTATCTCGCTCTCTTTAAGGAGATTCAAGCCCTCTGCGGTGTATAATTATTTATCAACCACCGGTGCAGCAGGTATTCTCAAGCCTGTCCCCTCCAGGATACAACAACCCAACTGAAACGTTGTGTAGCTCAAACCACTCTGCACTAAGAGGTTGAGCTCAAAGCTCCACAACAAAGAACACCCCTCTTTTGGCCAATTGCTCTTGAAAGAGCAAATGAGAGAAATATGAGAAAGTAGAAAGAAGATAAGATTGAAATTGTTGTATTTCTTGTTATCTATTGAGAGTGTGGTAAGAGAGCTATTTATATAAGAATTTTAGATCTAGGAATTTAATACAAAAAAGAGTAACCAAAAAGTTCAAATAAAAACATCTCTCACCAAATACGTTTTTCTCTTTTAAATGAGAAAAAACTCTCCACAAATTTAATATCTCATATTTAAAATACAATTAAATATTAAAATGTTACAACATTGAAAACCCAAAAACCTCCATTAGATCGTCTCATTCTTCATATGCGAAAAGGCTCCATTTATCGGGTGGTTCTCCATAAGACAGAAATATAAAGCAGAAGTTGCCCCCAAATTGTAGCGGAGAATTGATTCCTCATGTTTGGGTCAAAAGCCCTTCAATGAGCTAACAAATGGCGGGGCTATGAAACTCTTCGAAAACAGTCAAGTCTACAACGGCTGGTGACGAACAGCAGGTCTACGATCGGCAAAAGTAATTCTAGGGCACATAATGCAGATTATTGGGAAGGAAGATATATTGCTCTAATGTAGATTATTGGGAAGGAAGATACATTTTGAATATTTTACCATTTTAATTTTTATGCAAGAGGTTAATTTTTTAAATTAATTTTTCAGCTTATTTGCCAAGTAATTAAACAAAATCAACATATTAGCAATTCACATCAACAAATAACCAATCACATTCCGTTAGGTTAAAGTTAAGTGAGGAATCATTTATAATCATTTTGCAAACTTTAGAGACGAAAGTGTCTCTTTTGAAATCTTAGGGACCAAATAGATGTCATCCTAAAACTTGAGAGACTAAAAGTGCATTTTGCTATTTAAATCATTTACATTTTTGCTCTTGGGATTCAAGTTAATTTCTCTATGATCAAAATCAAATTGAACTTAGAAGAATTTTAATACTAACTAAGGGTCTGTTTGGAATACATTTTAATTTAAATGTTTTTCAAGAATACATTTTTTAAAAACATTTTGTATAAAACTGTTTAGAATTTAAAGACTCATATGTTTGGTTACAATTTCTCAAAGTGTTTTTATACCCAAGTTATTGTATACTTAAAAAGTCTTTTTTAAAAAAAGTTGGTTTCAAGTGTGTTTAAAAAAAAAAAAAAAGTTGGTTTCAAAATGTTTATCTCAAAATGATTTATTTCTCAATCTCATTTTTTAATAAGTCACTTTTAGTGGTTACCAAACACTAGAAATTTTTTCAAAATGATTTTCTTTTTCCAAATTAAACACTTGAAAAGTTAAACCAAACACACCTTAAAATGTTTTCATTACTTAAATGACAAAATTTGGTTAATTTAAAATAGGAAAAAAAAAATACACTTTTAGTCCTTGAGGTTTGGGTTAGGTTTCATTTTGGTCCATTAGTTTTCAAACTCAACAATTTAGCCCTTGAGGTTTTGAATTTCGTTGTGGTCCCTTCATCCAATTTCTGTTAGACCTTAACAGTTTGCTGACGTGGTGCTATTATTTTAATTAAAAAATTCTTTTTTTTTAAATTTTTTTTAATAAAATAATAATAAATTAAATAAAAAATATTTTTTAATTATTGTTTTTATTTCTTTCTCCATCTCTCCCCTCCTCTTCTTCTTTTTCATCTTCATTCTTCTTCTTTCTCATTCTTCTTCTTCAACCACACCGGTCACTGGCCATCGACCATCGACAACCACCGGTTGTCGAAGACTTTTTTTTTTTTTTTTTTTTTTTTTCTATTCTATTCTCATATTTTCTTCTTCTTCCTTCCTTCTATTTTTTTTTAAAACAACCGGAATGTAATGGGAAGAGAGGGAGAGACCTCCCTCCCCTGATTCCGACGCCGGAAACGAGGGAGGGAGGTCCCTAATTGTTGAGCCTCTCTAGTACTAGGAAGAATAACAAACCCCATGGAAACTAAAAACTCGTTCCAGATCTAGCGGTAGTGCAACGAGGTCGCAACAAGTGGGTCTTGACTCAATAGCAGTGCAGATCGTGAGGGTCTTGGCTCAACGACAGTCCAGATCGCGTGCATATCGGCTCAATGGCAGTCCAGATTGTGAGTATCTACTCAACGACGTGGGTCTTGGCTTAATAGCAGTCCAAATCACGTGGGTATCGACTCAACGACAGTCCAGATCACGTGGGTATTTTGTTGACGACGTGGGTCTTGACTCAATGGTAGTCCAGAACGCGTGGGTCTCGGCTCAACGATGACATCCTCGCGTGAATAGACTCGTGGGAACAAACCTGCTTCTGTGTTTTCTTTTAATGAACAGGAAAGAAGAGAGAAAGGAGAAAGGGAAAGGGGAAAAGAAGAAAAGAGAAAAAAAAAGGAAAAAAATGGAGAAAGCAAGGACGATGACAGAGGTCACCGGCGACGGCGACTGTGGGCAGGGAAATCAACTCTGAAAGCACTAAAGGCTAAAGTAAAATCAGTAGAGTGAAGCTATTCAAGACCCTGTGGATACAATAATTACTTATCACTTGCTGCAGATTGTGTATGCTTGCACAATATTTTGGAGTTAATTTGTTCTATATTTTTAACCATTCCAGAAGGCAACAGTGGTTTAAACACCACCTCTCTATGAAAACAATCTATACTAGCATGGTTCTCAGCCAACCAATCCATACCAAGGATTACATCAAAATCCTTCATGTCTAAGATGATCAGAGTCACACTTAACTCGTTATTTGAAACTACTACTTGACAACCTTTCACTTTCTCGGTTGCCCATAAACTTCCTCCAGCGGGAGTGGAAGCAGACAACACATAACCTAAAGGCTCTAGCTCTAGCCTAGCTTGCCTCACAAAAGTAGTAGAAATAAAAGAATGCGTGGAACTCGAGTCAAACAATACCATAGCATAATGACCAAGAGTAGGTAGTGTACTTGTCACCACAAAATTTGATTCATTTGCATCTTGGTGAGTAGCAGCATACATTGTTCCCTGACATGTCTACTTTGACGTACTAGCCCCATCGCCTTCAACATTCTTCTTGGGCAGCTCTCAGCCCTGTGGCCCTCCTACCTACATTTAAAACAGACTTTAGTAACCGTGATAACTCTCCAAAAGGGAGTTATTTATAGCCCATATCTGATGATTTGAATGTTAATTGTGTCATTTAGATGTGTTTATCAGATGGATTTAGTGTGTTTTAGCCTAATTATGAGAATTGATACTTTAGAGTTCTTTTGTAGAAAAATATAAACGTTGACCAGTTTGAGAGAACAATGTCTGTTGATCCAGCAAAACATCAACAAAATAGGCCACGTGAGCTGCACGTGATCCATTAAATGAGGTGGCGTTTTTCTGAAGGGAATAAAAGTCCCCACGCAGCGGAAGCGCATCGATTGGACCTTACGCCGTATATTAATTAACATTAAAATACCGTTACGATAACTCAAACAAAACTTTAAACAACCTTTAATGCCGCTGTAAAATTGGTTTAAACATGCTAAAATAAATCTAAATTTATTTTTAATACTTTTCTAAAGAAAAGAGGAAGAACCGTTACAAACCTTCGTTGAAGACTGAAACGTTCTTCGTCAACGACGCTCCACGAACGAAAACGCAGCAGCCGACTTTGTTTTTCTTCGCTGGAAATTTCTTCTTTGATTAACACAATCACCACAGAGGTTACACCGGTATGTCTCTAAGTCTAGGAGGCAAAAGACTTGTGGGAGTCTTTCTCTAAGAGGGAGGCTAGAGAGAATTCTAGGTCTTGTCTTTTTAGAGTGTCAAGTGTCATGACCAATTAGGTCTAGTGTTCTATTTATAGAAGAGAGGCCATGAATAAAATATTCAATTAAATCAATCTTTTCCATAATTAATTCAATCTTATTCCTTAATTAATCAATCATGATCAATCAATTCCATAATTGACTAATCTTTTCCACAAATGACTAATTACTTCCATAAGTGATTAGATCATTTCCATAAATGATTAATCACTTCCTTAAGTGATTAATTATTTCCATAATTGATTAATTCCCGGTTAATGAATTCTTTAATTAATTAACCACCAATTAAATATCACATATTTAATTCCCGGCCTAGAATTAATTAATTTGCCCAAACACATTTTAGGCCTTAAATTAATTAATTCATTATTTTGAACTCTTTCAAACTTCCATAAATTTATATTTGAACTTTTCAAATATTAATTTCTCTCATAATAATATATCAATATATATTATATTTGTTTCCCTTAATAAATTGAACATTTTCAATTTACTTTTATTACTTAGTTGTCTCAAATTACTTTACGAGCTACCAGTGGGACCTAATGGACCTGCAGATCAGAAGCTCCAACGATGTGAGATTAATTGGTCAAACTCATTAACCACATTAATCAATATTCGTTAACTGTGTGTACATTCCACTATAGACTCACAGTTGCACTCTTCTCACTGCAGACATATTTTCTGTGTCCACGGATCTAGACCAATATCGACTAGTTAGTCCTTCATGAGTGTCCGTAACACCAGCTGGGTCAAATTACCGTTTTACCCCTGGGTTACCTCTATTTCCTTAAGTACCAATTCTCCTCTAATGAACAACCTGTTTGTGGTCCAACCATCAAACAGAAAACCCTCTCGTGCCATTGAGAGGGTAGGGCCCTTTGTTCAAGACTCGGAGTAACCACTTAAGGGAACACTCATCTGCTTCCCTAAAGTCGGGAAGGAGTGAATTCCATCTTGTACGATTATGTTCCCAGCTCCCCATTCAGTCTTGTCCCCAAAGTGGTAGGCTTATTGAGTCGGCGTATTGGCCACTCTCACCCATACAAATCAAAGGACAATCTCTCATGAGCAGGAGTCCATAATCAACTCAGGATTAAGACTAAGTTGTCTAGGTCGTCCTAGTGAAATAGAAAACCAACTAGTTAACGGTGTTATAACCAGTGTTTACTATTTCACGGTTCGGTCTTATGCAAACTCATTGCATAGGATACCCCCACTCGCATGTCTCCTACACGAACGCGTTGGATCGCAGCTTTTGTATCAAATACAAAGTGGGTCGTATCCATAGTGTCACCAGGATAAGGCACCCAGTCTTATCCCTATACTATAGACCTTTTAGACTGTTTCTTGAACAATGATCCCATATGTCGCTACATATAGTTCAAGACTCATATTACAGCCTTGGATGTCTAGTTTATTGGATTAGGGTTATTATTAGGCAAAGACAAATATAAAATAACTAATAACAATTAATGGAATATTATTTCATTAATATCTGGTCAACGGTTACATTCACTATCTACGAGTTTTAGGGCATAAAACCCAACATTTTCAACATAGATCTCAGAATTATGAGGCTTGGGAAGTGCTCCACGTGTCATAATTAACCTAATTAGGTTAAACCTCATCTTATAAATAAGAGTAGCCATATGAAGTCAAGGTATTCCTTTGGAGGCTGATTAGAGACCAAAACCGATTGGAGACCACAAGAAGACCATCTTGTGAATTCTCTCAAGGAAGATGAAGTCTTTCCATGTTCTTGATGGTTTGGAGCAGCCGTTTCAGCTGCAATTACTAGAAGGATTAGTATTTCTTTGTTAGATTTATATTATGGATGCATTTATTGAAATTGTAACGTGCTTTAAGTTTTATATTATGAACTAATTACTTTTAGGCACGGGTTGGGAACAATGAAATTGTCATTTTTAGAAATCTGGAAAGTCTTGTTGATTTTGAGCATCTTGATTATTTGTTGAGCATATTTTTATTATGTGCCTGCTTGACCAGTCACTATGCATAACTTCTCTTAGTTTTAGGGATGATTTAAGAGTTGTGTGACATTTAATTACACTAGATTGTAGATAGTTGGTGGACGCCAACAGTTGAGTTAGAGATAACCAATTTCCTAGTGCATGATCGGTAGTACTTCATTGGAGTTGAAACACATTCCAAAAAATCCAGAGGTCCAGGAGGATCCCATTGATAAGATTGCATGAGATTTCCTGATCAAAAGAATTGTTGGATCATTTCTATAACAATTACAAAAGTCTTAACTTGTGTTTGTTTCCATTTCGTTTTCTCTATTCATTTATGTTTTCTGTTTACTCATTTACTTTGCTTCAGCATTTTAAAACCCAATCAATTTAACCAACTTTTGAAATCACTAAAGGCTAATTAAAATCAATAGAGTGAAGCTACTCAAGACCCTGTGGATACGATAAATACTTATCACTTGCTGCAAATTGTGTTTGCTTGCACAGTATTTTGGAGTAAAATTCATCTATATTTTTAACCACTCCTGAAGGTAACAAGTCTTTGGCACTGTTGTTGGGAACTTGAATTTGTCTTATCTGATTGATTTTTTTTTGTGTGTTTTTTAGTGATTTGGTGCGTGAACTTTTTTTATTGTTTCTTTTTGTTTTGTAGGTGTGAGATTGGTGTATGAGTGATCCCCCTGGGATACGATTCGAGCTTGATCCGGAGATTGAACAAACCTTTAGAAGGAGAAGGAGAGAGCAGCAAAGGAATTCCAATCTGATGGTCGATCTTCCTCGCCTTCCAAATATTCCAGAAGATCAAGTTGATCCCTAGAGAAACCGTGAAATGCAGCAAAATTCGCTGAAAGAGTAAAATTGTTAGCAAACTGATCAGGCTGAGAACCCTATTCTTGTAGCAAATGATAGGGGCAGAGCCATTCGAGCGTATGCTTTCCCCGTTTGATGAGTTGAATCTAGGGATAGTGCGTCCTGCAACTGAGGCAACAAACTTCGAAATGAAATCGATTATGTTCCAGATGTTGCAGACCACGGGTCAATTCCCATGGTTTACCATCTGAGGACCCCCATCTTCATCTTAAGTCTTTTCTAGGAGTTAGTGATCCATTTGTTATCTAGAAAGTGTTGAGAAATGCCCTTAGATTAACTTTGTTCCCTTATTGTTTTTCAAAAAAAAAAAAAAAAAAACTTTGTTCCCTTATTCCCTTAGAGATGGAACAAAGATGTGGTTGAATTCTTTTTCTCCAGGGTTAATAAGTACTTTGAATGAGTCAGTGGAGAAAATTCTTAGTAAGTATTTTCCACCAACTAGGAATGTCAAGTTAATGAGTGAGATAGTGGGATTTAGGCAGAATGAAGATGAAACTTTTAGTGAGGCTTGGGAAAGGTTTAAGGAGCTTTTACGAAAGTGTCCCCACCATAGTTTACCACATTGTATTCAAATGGAAACATTTTACAATGGGTTAAACTTAGCAGCCCAGGGCATGGTAGATACTTTTGCGGGAGGGGCCTTTTTGGCAAAAACTTTTAATCAAGCTCATGAGATTTTAGAGAGAATATCAACCAATAGTTGTCAGTGGTCAAATGTGAGAGGCTCTACTAAGAAAGTGATATTGTGATAGAAGTTGATGGTGTGTCAACCATTATGGCTAATATTGAAGGTGTTAATATCAAACATGCGAAAGCAATTTTGGATCTTAGGCACTCGATTTCATCAATTTTATTCAAGAAGACAGGCTGTTCATATGAGGAAAAACAAAGTGATGATGCACCTACCTCTTGTAGCTCCCAATTCGTGCAATTCGAAGCTTATAACTTCACACCAATGGATCTTGGACAACCACTTGGATCTTCTCTACTATCCTTAGGCCTTGGAACGAATTGTGGAATCCTTAATTGATAGGAATTGGAAAGAAAAGCTTGAAGTTCAAGCTTCAACTATGGTTTTGAGTGTTGTGAGAGCGACAAAATTTCAGCAGCATTTCATCTCTTATGAATGTCATTTTCTTCAGCTTTCAAGCATGTATATATAGAGGAAATCATGTATCATGGATTCAACCAAGAGTGACACGAAATAGGAGATTAATTAGGTGTCTTAAGAAGGGCTTAAGCTAATAGCTTAGTCAAAACCAACCACCTCCAAAAATTAGCAAATTTTGAATTTCCTAAATTAAAAAATTCTAATTTTTGGTTTTTTATTTAAATAATCTGAAAAATCCCACTTTCTAATTTTAATTTTAATTTTATTTTAATTTAAATAAAAAATTATTTAATTAAAATAATAATAAAATGAATTAATTTAATATCGTATATTAAATTAATATTATTTGCTCAATCCTAACTTTTCTCCAAATGAAATTTCTCGAACATGAATCCATATTATTTGCATGCTAACATTTTATCCCTAGATTTAAGTATTTTTGCTTGATTTTATTGTGATTTTAATGTCTAATTATGTTAATTTCAACAATTATGTCCCAAAGGAGCTTTGTCATGAATTTTGGAGAAAAAGATGAAGTTTTGGCCCAAATAATGAAGATGTGGGTCAAAGCATCAATTCAAGGACTTAAAAGTGAAGACCAAAGGCCAAAAATCTGGTGAGAAAGGCCCAAGACCAGCCCAAAAGCCGAGAAGATGGAAGTCCAAAAGGAGGGGTGGCGTCCACTACAACAAATTTGGCTTTTAATGTCGGGCATTGCCCGACATTAAAAGCCTTTAATGTCGGTCATTGACCGACATTAAACGTTTTAATGTTACTTTTAATGTCAGTCAATGCCCGACATTAAAATAACTCTTTTAATGTCAGTCAACCAGTCTTTGACCGACATTAAAAGTCACTTTTAATGTCGGTCAGTTTTTTATGTCAGTCATTGCCCGACATTAAAAGCTATGACACTAAAAGTGTCCGACATTAAATGTGCGACATTAAAAGTGTCCGACATTAAACGTGCGATATTAAATTAAAAAAAAAAATTGTCAGTTGCACAAGTAGTTAACCAACAATATTATTTCTTCCTTTTGTAAAAACCTGTAAACATTAGACAAAATAGAATTTGAACGGATACACAAAATAAAATTCTGAAAGTATTTTTACACAACAACTAACTCAACGAACATGGATTTAATTAATAAAATATAATAGTGTATATAATACATGAAACTTTCCGTCCATCCACAAATCACATCCATGAACCAATTTACAAAGAAAAAGTAAAATTACTAAACAAAATAAGTACACAACTCGTTAAACGCTCGTTCCCAAGTTCCTCGTCGAGCTCCTTTTCGAGAATATATCCATTTCATCATCTGCAACAATTCTCGCTTAGCAAGATGAATTCCAAACCTTATACAAAGCAAAAACGTAAGTAAAATACAATCGACACACATCTCCAATCAAATCCTTAAACTAAAATTAAAGCTCAAGATATTCGAGTAAAGTAGAGCTAATAACCAACAACATCTAGAGGATTATCAAACAAATCACAACAAAAACGACCAGTATGAAAGTTAAAAATCTAGCAACACCACCCTACTAAAGTTCATTACATCCAAGCATTTCCATGATATTAATGGGGTGAAAGACAGAGAACATGTTAAATTCACCTCACAAAGATTAAAAACCTATAGAATGGAAGTAAAGATTAGCCAAACTCATGTAGAAATTGATAAAATGGAAGTTTAAAAGAGATTTTTACATCTTTATCTATTAGGGTAGTCTTCCAAAAGGTCATAAACACAATTCACAAAAGCATTCCAATTCTGGAGGGACAAAAGCAATGAATGACACTTGTTCAATATTCATATTCCCTATCGAAAATCTTCCACGATTTGATTTTTTAAGAGGGTTACCTTATCATCCACATTTCTGTAATGAATAGAGACAAGTACCACAACTAAATTGTACATGTTTAAAATTATCAATATCAACAACTAAACTTACCAACAAAATAAAGAAAATCCAAGATTTTCCTAATAAGTTGCACACTTGCATGATAAGTTATAATGGTTCCAGGGGGCATAATAAGTTTTGGTGCAATATGAGAGAAATGACATAATAAGCAAAGGAAATGCTTGTGTTTGAATCGCGAAGCCATAAGCAATTAGCTCTACGAAAACAAAGAAGAACCAACAAACAGGCCAATGGGAATCATTATAAACTCTTGGTTTCTTACTACGGATGCTACAAAATCTGATAAAGATCTAAAAATAAAGGAGAGAAGTGACCCCTTGAATACTGCCGACTCTTCAAAAACCAGGAGACAAAAATACATGTGCTTCGGTGTAGAAGTGTCCCAGTAATGATAAGTTCTCTATTCCATGCGAGTCTTTGATAATTTTTTATTTTCTCCTAGATGAAAGCCATTTTACCTTGAAATGAGAAACTTACATCTGCTTTACATGATATGGGTTATTTTCCAATTTTTGCTTATTATGTCTCCAAAGTGAACAAATATTCAAAAAAGTAAGCAGGGTAAATTGTAGCAGAATCTCATAATAGACTAAAAACTTTCCTAAATAGAAAACCCTTAGAAATTAAAGTAGCTAACAAATAAAATGTTGTATTTTACAATTTTTTTGCAGTGTAGAGAGTAGCATTTTTAAACAAACAAACATTGTCTCCAAAGTGAACAAAGATCTATGGGTTGGTATAGAAAATATTCAAGTTACAAATAGCAAGTATCATTTCCTCGTTAGTTTTCTAAACACGAAAAATTAACAAAGGAGAGAGCACGCTTTATATGGCAGTTTGAGCTTTCTAAAACACATGAAAATTTAACAAGCAGGAGCCACACTTTGTACAACAATATCAAGTGTGTTCAAGGATGAGCAAAAGTTTCAAACTAACCATGACAGAGCCATAAGGAGAGGGAGCAAGGTTCCTTTGAAGAAATAGAAAGGGAATTGAAAAGGAGTGTGTTTCAGCATACACGACAATTTTTCAGCGTGTTTTCATTTTATTCCTACTATACAATTTGTGAAAAGCAACAACCAGAAAGCATCTATGCATTTTGTTTTAAGACATTTTGTACCTACTTGAAAAGAGAGCAAGTACTAGTAATAATATTAAGGGAACTCAAGCTTTCACATTTAGGACCAATGTCTATATAGAGAGAACCAACATTTCTAGGATTCATGACAAAAAATGTGAAAAAATAATACATCAACAATTCACAGAAGGAAAATGTAGCATACCTCTGGATGGAAACTCAAAAATTCTGAAAACCGTTCCCTAAACAACTTCCTCAACTACATATTCTGGTTTCTTGATTCAAGATTATCTTGATTATCTAACACACCAAAATTGAAAGATATGTGAAGATCTAGCTTCAAACAACTGGTTTGCTCATCAAAGACAAGGACCTTCCTATGCTCTATTGCTTCAGGTAAAATAAACTTCAATTGGGCCAAATGACCATGTGAAAAACTCCTACACTCATAGCCATTGATTTCTGAATTAGAAAACACAACACAAGCAGGTCCATATTCTTTGTTGTACTTAATTAATTAACATTACAAACAAGCAGTTTTTTTAACAAGTAAACAATAACGGAACTCATAAAATTTTTCAGTGTTACTCAGGCAACCAATCAGATAAATAATTCGAGGTATTTTTTAAAACAATATGTTTATCTACAGTACCAACACATTAAAGACAATGTAAAGGTGTCCTTAAAGATACAACCTCATAACGTTGATACAAGATGAAATTTGAGAAATGTTTTGTTATTCATCGTCACTGTCATTTCTGAAAACTGAAGCTACAGTGGCTACTTTTGGTTTCTTTGTGACTCCACCAAAAATGTTATGCAATAATGAGTCAGGAAAAAATTATAAGTTCGAATGCCTACTACAACTACCATGAAGAAGACATTTTGTCCTAAGCAGAAGATGTTGTCCTTGGAAACCGACGAATGCGAGAGCAATGCTACATAAGTTCCAAAAGTGAAACTGAAGAATCAATGTGGGATATGGGCAAAGAATCTGAATCATTAAGAGGTATTGGAAGAACCAAGTTAGGAAAGAGGTTAGAAAGTTGGAACCAGAGGACCAAATTATTCTCATAAATGTACTTCCATGTAGACAACTTACCAGCACAGGCAACTAAAACGCCATTGCTTCAATCGTTATCCTTCCAAAGCCAACTAACTCAACTTCATGCATAAAATTTTGACACCAAAAGAACTGCAAGAGAAGATGAATAAAAATGTTGTAGAACAAAAAGGAGAGGTTGCATCTAATGAAAAAAATACTAGTTTAATCTAAATAACAATTTTTTGAAAAGCCACAATTAAGAGAAAACCTAAAATTAACAATTTTCTCATCAATATATCGCAAAGTGATGAAGTTGAACCGCTTCTCACTATGGCCAGAACTCACAAACCAACAATTGCCTATCAAAAAAATTTTTGAAGATGCAAAATGTTAGAGCAAAGAAATAAATTCAAGTACCATAACCTCAACGAAAGACAAAGCAAAAGAATAAAGCTACAAAGCTGCAAACTACATATTCATGTCAAGGAAAAAATAGCAGAAAGCCTCTCACAAGTCTTTGCTTTGTAGGTTGATTATAGATCTTAGGAGTCACAAGTTAAGGCTTCACGAAGAGAAGAAAAAGAAAATAAAGGAAACCTCTAGAAAAACAAAGAAATGAAGGAATGTTTTACCCCATTTTAAGATCTTTCAAATCCATGTGAGTTGCTAACATTGAAAACCACACTTTGTCAGTACCTCTCCTCAAATCTGAAAGATTTGTGAACCAAAGAAAATATGCAGACTCTAATAAGAAAGAGATTCACCAGCACTTTTCTTTTGTTGTCCTCTTTTTTTCTTTTGCAGTTCATACCTATATTTACGATGTGGCCTTTTAATTCTCTCAGTGTAAACATAACAATCATCATATTTGTCATTCTTTCTCCATTATAATTTTTTAGTAGGAAGATTTCTAAGTGCAGTTGATAACACTAATACATAACTAATAATGGCTTGAGTGAATAGCCTTTGTGCCAAACTATGGCATCAGTTGCTTGGCCCCTACTTGCTAGCACATGAATGTAATCCTGTTTGAAAGTCAATTAATACGCAAACTGATACATTAAGACCAAAAGATAACTGAACTGTCAAGAAGAAAGCAATGCATTCAAAAATTAAAAACCCACTTAGCACATATCACATTCCAATAAAAATCAACATCTACATCAGAAAGCGTCGAAAACCCCAAAATCCCCACGAGTACTCCAATTTCCCTAGCCATTTAACTCAATCATCCAAAAAAATCGAATACAGATAACGATTCGTACCATCGACCCTCAGCGAACTTGAAACTCATTCTACAGGGGATCTCCACGAGCATAGAGACAACCAGGAGTATAAACTGAAAACAAACAAGTAAACAAAAGTGAAAGCTGAAGAGATTGAAAATCTAAAGCTAAGAAATCGAATGTGGAAGCCTAAGAGGAGAAATGGAAGACGAAAATCGAAGCACATACCTTAAATGCAAATCAAGACGAACAAGAGAAGAAACGGAAGCACTCGAACCAGAAAGTTTCTCAGGGAGGCGAACTTCCACAATACGACCTACTTGCTGCTGTGATGGAGGATTCGTCGTCGTTGCGAGAGCAAAGAGGGGAGGGGCGGCTTTGGAGGTATTTTCGAGGAGAGAGAGGAAGAGAGTTGAAATCTTAGGAGATGAAAAGTAACTTGAAAATGGTTTTATTTGGGTTCACCTTTAATGTCGATCATGTTTGTTTTTTCTTGTTGTTTCCACACAAATTTCCATTGTCCGACATTGTATGTACGCGTGCTTTTTTTCTGACCGACATTAAAGGTAGAATTTGTTGTAGTGGTCTCGACACTGAGACGACTTGGAGAACAAGACAATGACGTCACGACGTCGAGACGCTGTGACGTCAGCGTCTCGACGCTAGGCATGGGTGGAGCACTATTTAAAGGGACCTTTGGTCTCGGTTCAATCATCAAGCAATCATTTGGAGCGTCTTTCAAAGGCTCCTAGAGCCTTTTAGAGGGAGGAATTGAGAGAATTGTTTTAGAGAGTTTTGTGAGCAATTTTGGGTTGATTCAGGCTTGTGACGGGACTCCAATCGAGGTTTTCCTATGGCAGATCAAGGCGTAAGCAAGGGTTCGACGCCAAGATAAGTTCTATACCCTTTTTCTTATTCATATTACTATTTTAATACATGTATATGCTGGAAATTTTGAATGTTCATATGATCATGTAGTATAAAGACTAAAATTAGACATATGAAAGTACAAGATCTAAAATGGAATTAAACTCAAAGTACAAGAACAAAATGTATTTTAACTTCTTAGTTAGAGACAATTTACCACTACTTTATAAGGTTAATATTTTTTTCATTAAAAAAAACACATTTTTTTTTTAAAAAAAAACATCTTAGTGACACATGTACATTTTTATCAATTATCACAGTGTACAGTGTGTTGCAATCTATCATTATCTATTAACATTTAAATAATTCAATGGAGATCATGCAACTATTATTTGACCACATTTAACTCTTAACAAATAAAAATTGAGAGATTTGTTTTGTTTGAGATGACAATTATAAGACCAATGAAACAAAAAAATTTCACAATAAGGACAAACATTTACATTCAAACTTTATATTGTGCTTATAATCTTCAATTTTAAGATTTTTTTTGCATCAATTTTTAACTACCCAAATTTTAAGAATTTAAAGTGTTTTAAAATCTTCATTTTTTATATAATCTTTTCAATCTAAGATGAACCAAGGGTTTTGCTCCATCCTTCATTCTTTACGGTACTATAGGTTGACAATTCAAATCATCACCCTATAATTTTTTCAAAAAAAAAAAAAAAAAAATCATCACTCTATAATTAGAAAATTGTATTCTAAAAAAGATGTTAGATTAAAAATTAACTTTCAAAATTATGTTTAATAAACCTTGTCTAATAGGTTGTTTAAGTTTTAAAATGTGTTTTATAAATCTTTGAATTAATAATATTTTTTTTTGAATTGACAGACCTATTAGATATAAAATTAAAAGTTCATGGTTCTATAAGACATAAAATTAAATTTTATATTTAGTAATTATATTATTTTTTTAAAAAATGTTGAATATGCTTGTTGATGGAGAAATTTTGACCAATCACGAATTGCCACGTCGTTACATAAAATTAATGACGAAGTTAAAATTAATTAAATTTTGGATTAATTATAAATTGACAGGTGTCCCAAATTTAATTTGAAAACAAAGTTGGCCAATTATAAATTTATAGAGCCAAATTTCTATTTGATCAATTAATTAAAATTAAATTATTTTGATCAAATTAATTAATTTGACCAATTAATTAAAAATAATAATTATTTGGATCAAATTTGGGTCTTTTAAATGTCTGGGTCATATGGTTTTGGGTCAAATATAAACCAAACCCAAGACTAAATGGTTCAGCCCAAGACCAATAAAACCCAAGCCCAAGTTGTGAGGCCCAAAAGTTACCAGGGCCCATCTTGCGAGAACTCTATAAATAGAGGGGTTCACCACCATTTCAAGGGTTCAGAATTTTGGAGCTCTCAACCAGACTTAGAGAATTCAGAGAAATTTTCCTCAAAACGGGAAGACTGAAGACTCTTTGAATCTACAAGTTTCCAAGTACTGAACACTTCTTGAAGACTGAAGACTCTTTCAAACTCAAGGGACTTCAAGCTCCAAGAACCCATCGAAGCTGCAAACTCGAGATCAAGCATCACAGCCCTCGAGTGAAACACATCCACACACAAGAGAGAGAATCAGAGGATTATGTACTAGAGATTGTATACTCACGCGCATACAACATTAATACAAATCAAAGTTTATTCCACGTGTCTCCATCTCCGAAGTCTCGTGTGAACAGATTGGCACGCCCAGTGGGACATCTCTACCTCTCATCTCTTTCTCTTGTTTAAAGATCCAACCAACGTGATGGCACCAAAGAAAGCTCTCGCAAAGGTTACCACATCAAGCGACTCTTACACCGGTCCTGTCACTCGTAGTCGCTCCCAAGGAATTGAGATCAAGGAGGATCATACTCCTCTTGCTGTTGCAAGCAAGATCTCAAAGTTGATTGAAGAATCCTCTAAGGATAGGGTTGCAGTCAAAGACAACCCACTGTTCGAATCTGTCGTTCCAACATCTAAGCAGCCAAAGGATACACTAAATCCTGATGTGATGTCCGTCATGATGGCTGATGTAGACCAGGATGAAAGAATGGCAGAGATGGAAAGGAAACTCAATCTCTTAATGAAGGCAGTTGATGAGAGAGATCTTGAGATTGCCTATTTGAAGAACCAGCTGCAGAATCGAGAAGTGGCTGAGTCTAGCCAGACCCCTGCGGCAGGAAAGAATGATAAAGGGAAAGCTGTCGTGCAGGAGGACCAACTGCAACACTCCGCGTCAGTTGCCTCTTTGTCTGTCCAACAACTGCAAGACATGATCATGAATTCCATCAGGGCTCAGTATGGTGGACCCACTCAAAGTTCCCTCTTGTATTCTAAACCTTATACAAAGAGGATTGACAATCTCAGACTGCCCACTGGGTATCAGCCTCCCAAGTTCCAACAGTTTGATGGAAAAGGCAACCCAAAGCAACACATCGCTCACTTTGTTGAAACCTGTGAGAACGCTGGTACTCGAGGAGATTTTTTGGTTAAGCAATTTGTCCGAACACTGAAAGGAAACACATTCGATTGGTACACTGACCTGGAGCCTGATACAATGGACAGTTGGGAACAGATGGAGAGAGAGTTTCTAAATCGCTTCTACAGTACGAGGCGAACAGTTAGTATGACAGAACTCACGAGCACAAAGCAGCGAAAGGGTGAGCCAGTCATCGACTACATAAATCGTTGGAGAGCCTTGAGTCTCGACTGCAAAGATAGACTCTCCGAGGTGTCCTCTGTTGAAATGTGCACCCAAGGCATGCACTGGGGACTTCTTTACATCCTGCAGGGGATAAAACCCCGAACCTTTGAAGAATTGGCGACTCGCGCTCATGATATGGAGTTGAGCATCGCTAGTAGAGGGAATAAAGATCCCGTAGTCCCAGACATGAGGAGAGAAAAGAAGGAAGTCAAAGAGGTCAAAGCCTGCTGTGGAGGAAAGTGAAGATTTCTTTTGCCCTCCACAACCCATAACTTTGGCAGAATACTTCCCAAGGCGCTTTCTTGATGATAGTGAAGGGGAGACACTTGAAACTGTCACGTGTCACATTGTGGACGTGGTGGAAGATGATAACGTCCTCGCTAGCTCCTCGGGAGTGGTGGCAGATTCAGGAGACTTATCCTCCTTCAGCATAAAGGACTTATTGTCACTTCCTCAGGAAGCTAAAAACGTCCTTATTAACGCATTGGTAGAGTCTGATGGTACAAACATCCCAACCTCCGAGGCACGTACATGTGCTTCGTGTTGCATGTCTATCAGATTTTCTGATGAAGATTTGTTGCTAGGGTCAAAGCCTCACAATAGACCTTTATTCGTCTCAGGATATATTCGAGAACAGAGGGTTAGTCGGATCCTCATCGATGATGGATCAGCTGTCAATATAATGCCTAAGTCAACCATGAAGCAGTTAGGCATCTTGATGGAGGAACTATCAAACAGTAAATTGGTGATCCAAGGTTTCAATCAGGGTGGACAACGGGCAATTGGCATGATACGCCTTGAACTCATTATTGGAGACTTAAAAGCCGATACTTTGTTCCATGTAATAGATTCTAAGACCACCTATAAGCTGTTGCTAGGTCGTCCTTGGATCCATGGTAATGGGGTCACAACCTCTACCTTGCACCAATGCTTTAAATTCTATCAAGATGGTATCAAGAAAGTTGAGGCTGACACTAACCCATTTTCAGAAGCTGAGTCTCATTTCGCTGATGCAAAGTTTTATCTGAAGAATGAAAACACAGGGGAAACCATACCTGCAGAAATCCCCTTGATAAAAAAAAATGATAAACTCGATTTGAAGCCACAAGTAGATACAAGAAAGAAAGTTGTTGAGGATGTCAGTACTTCCGACCTAAAAAAGGGTGAAGTGTCCACGAGCCTTGTGAACCCTAAGGTTGTAAAGGATGAGAAATGTTCAAATTCACCTGTCCTACGATACGTCCCCTTGTCTCGACGTAAAAAGGGTGAATCGCCTTTCACTGAATGTTCAGAAAGCATAAAGGTCGGTGACGTTGGAATTTTGAAGGAAAATTTCACTACGCCTCTTACGAAGATCACAAGACAAGAGGTTAAGAAACCCGAGGATGATCAGATAAAAGCGATCTTGCCTGATAAACGAACTGAAGACGGGTTTGACCCCAAGGCATACAAACTTCTAGCTAAAGCAGGTTATGACTTCACAACTCACACTGAGTTTAAAAGTCTAAGAGTTTTTTATGACAGATCTGAGCTCTCTGCAACACAGAAGAAGCTTCTAAAGGAAGGTTATAGTCTGCCAACAACAAGAAAAGGGCTTGGGTATAAGTCGCCAGAGCCAGTTCGCATAACAAGAAGAGGGAAGGCGAAAGTGGCAGACACAAATCATATAACAGTAGAGGAGGTTGATGACTCAAAAGAAAAAGAGAGTGTCGACCAACAAACTTCTGTTTTTAGGCGCATCAGGCCGCCAGTTGCTCGTGCTTTAGTCTTTCAGAGATTAAGTGTCAATGAAACGGAAAAAGAAAGCACACAACCTACCAATAGCTCCACTCGACCTTCAATTTTTCGAAGGTTAAGTATGCCCATTGGGGAAGAGGATAGTACATTTTCAACTCCGAATGTCACTCGACCTTCAGCTTTTCAAAGGTTAAATGTGCCCATTGGGGAAGAGGATAGTACATTTTCAACTCCGAATGTCACTCGACCTTCAGCTTTTCAAAGGTTAAATGTGCCCGTTGGGAAAGAAGAGAGTACATTTTTAACTCCGGATATGACCCGACTATCAGTTTTTCAGAGGTTGAGTGTTACCACGAGAAGAGGCAAAAAAGAACAGTCTGCTTCATCAATGTCTCACCGACTTCAATATGAAGATGTGATGAAAAGTGAAAAGATCGTGAAGGCCGATGGAGAAATTCGTAGTGCAGTTCCTTCACGAATGAAAAGAAAAACCTTTGTTACGGTCGACACGGATGGTTCCTTGAAGGTAAAGCGACGTGATGTTGTCATCACCAATCCTTCGGAAGGGGATAGTGACCAGGAAGAAGAACAAACCTCTTGTCTTCATATCACCGTTGAAGAGGAAACGGAGGTCGAAGTGTCTGAGGTAGATGAGGACGAAGCACCTTTATCACTTGAAGACGGCAGCGAATCCACAGTGGATGAGCTTAAAGAGGTAAACCTGGGTACACCAGAAGAGCCACACCCAACTTTTGTAAGCATGTCACTTACTCCTGAAGAGGAGGGTGAATACATGAGTTTACTCGCTTCGTATAGAGACATCTTCGCCTGGTCATATAAAGAGATGCCTGGACTTGATCCAAAAGTAGCGGTCCATCATCTCGCCATTAAAGAGGGGTATCGACCGGTCAAGCAAGCTCAACGACGCTTTCGCCCAGAACTTATCCCTCAAATTGAAATAGAGGTCAATAAGTTGATAGAAGCAGGATTCATCCGTGAGGTAAAATACCCTACATGGATAGCCAACATTGTTCCTGTTAGAAAGAAGAATGGACAACTTCGAGTTTGCGTCGACTTTCGCGATTTAAATAACGCTTGTCCCAAAGACGATTTTCCATTGCCAATCACAGAAATCATGGTGGATGCCACCACAGGGCATGAAACTTTGTCTTTTATGGATGGGTCATCGGGTTATAACCAGATCCGAATGGCCCTTGCAGATGAGGAAATGACAGCCTTTCGAACTCCAAAGGGAATATACTGTTACAAAGTGATGCCCTTCGGATTAAAGAATGCTGGAGCTACCTATCAACGTGCGATGCAGAAGGTTTTCGACGATATGTTGCATAAACATGTTGAGTGCTATGTCGATGATCTTGTCGTTAAGTCAAAGAGACGACAAGATCACTTGAAGGATCTAAAAGTGGTCTTTGATCGTCTGAGAAAGTGCCAATTGAGGATGAACCCTCTCAAATGTGCATTCGGTGTTACTTCTGGGAAGTTCTTGGGGTTCGTTGTTAGGCATCGAGGAATCGAGATAGATCAGTCAAAGATTGACGCCATTCAAAAGATGCCAAGGCCTAAAAACTTACATGAGTTGAGAAGCCTGCAAGGTCGACTGGCCTACATTCGAAGATTCATCTCTAACTTAGCCGGTCGATGCCAACCTTTTCAGAGGCTAATGAGGAAAGAAGAAAGATTCGAGTGGGATGAAGCATGTCAAAACGCTTTTGAAAGCATTAAAAAATATTTGCTTAATCCTCCTGTCTTAGGAGCCCCCATAGCTGGAAAGTCATTGATTCTGTACATCGCTGATCAAGAAAGATCACTGGGAGCGTTATTGGCACAGGAAAGTGAAAAGGGAAAAGAACGAGCTCTTTATTACTTAAGCAGGACTCTAAATGGAGCTGAGATAAATTACTCACCCATTGAGAAAATGTGTCTTGCTCTTTTCTTCGCTATTGACAAGTTAAGGCATTACATGCAAGCTTTTACAGTGCACTTGGTCGCAAAAGCTGATCCTGTCAAGTACGTTCTATCAAGGCCGGTTATTTCTGGACGCCTAGCTAAATGAGCCATCTTACTCCAGCAATATGACATTGTTTACGTACCTCAGAAGGCAGTTAAGGGGCAGGCATTAGCAGACTTCTTGGCGGATCATCCAATCCCGTCGGATTGGAAACTATGTGAAGACTTACCCGATGAAGAAGTCTTCTATGTTGAAATCATCGAACCTTGGACCATGTACTTTGATGGCGCAGCACGAAGAAGTGGGGCAGGGGCAGGAATCGTCTTTATTTCGCCTGAGAAACACATGCTCCCTTACAGCTTCATGCTTGGTGAATTATGCTCAAACAATGTGGCTGAATATCAAGCGCTGATAATTGGCCTCCAAATGGCCTTGGAAATTGGCATAACATATATAGAGGTCTATGGTGATTCAAAGTTGGTCGTTAGTCAACTCTTACTCCAGTATGAAGTGAAGCATAAAGACTTGAAGCCTTATTTCATCTATGCAAGGCAATTGCTAGAAAGATTTGAAAGTATAGTACTGGAGCATGTTCCGAGATCAGAAAATAAAAAGGCAGATGCCCTAGCAAATTTAGCGACTGCCCTAACAATCCCAGAGGATATGTCAATGAACATCTCACTTTGCCAGAAGTGGATTGTACCGCCAATAGAAGATGAAGGCCAAGAGGCAAATATGATCTCTGTTTATGCAATTGAGGAAGAGGACTGGCGACAACCCATTATAGATTATCTTCAACATGGAAGACTTCCCACAGATCCCAGGCGTAGGGCCGATATACGAAGAAGAGGCGCCCGATTTATCTATTATAAGGAGACCCTTTATCGTCGTTCTTACGAGGGACTCTTCCTTCGATGCCTTGGAAAGGAAGAAGCAGTGAAGGCATTAGAAGAGGCACATTCAGGTGTTTGTGGCGCCCACCAATCGGGTCCAAAACTTCAGTTTCAATTAAAAAGGATGGGTTATTATTGGCCTACAATGATTCGAGACTCAATGGAATATGCAAAGAAGTGCGAAGCCTGTCAATTCCATGCAAACTTCATACATCAGCCACCAGAGCCTCTTCATCCAACGATAGCTTCTTGGCCTTTTGAAGCTTGGGGACTTGACCTTGTTGGCCCTATAACACCTAAGTCTTCAGCAGGACATTCTTATATCCTCGCAGGGACGGATTACTTTTCAAGATGGGCCGAAGCTGTCGCGTTGAAAGAAGCCAAGAAAGAGAATGTTGTGAATTTCGTCCGAACTCATATAATCTATCGATACGGTATCCCTCATCGTATCGTAACAGATAATGGACGGCAATTCTCCAACAGCCTAATGGACAAGTTGTGTGAGAAGTTTAATTTCAAACAATACAAGTCCTCTATGTACAATGCCGCAGCAAATGGGTTGGCAGAAGCATTCAATAAGACGTTGTGTAACTTATTGAAGAAAGTAGTCTCCAAGACGAAGAGGGATTGGCAAGAAAGGATTGGTGAAGTGTTGTGGGCTTACCGAACTACTCACCGCACTCCTACAGGGGTCACACCTTATTCTCTTGTCTATGGGGTAGAAGCTGTGCTCCCGTTAGAAAGAGAGATTCCCTCATTAAGGATGGCCATCCAAGAAGGGTTGACAACAGAAGATAACGCTAGGTTGCGCCTTCAAGAGTTAGAAGCACTTGATGAAGGGAGGTTAGAGGCTCAGCAGGCGTTGGAATGCTACCAAGCACGGATGTCTAAAGCCTTTGATAAGAATGTGAAGCTTCGATCATTTCAAGTTGGTGATCTTGTACCCGCTGTTCGAAGACCCATCATCACGACACGACACACAGGGAACAAATTCACACCTAAATGGGATGGACCCTACGTTGTCAAAGAAGTCTACACAAACGGAGCATACAAGGTTGTAGATAAAGACGGATTAAGAATAGGCCCAATAAATGGCAAGTTTCTTAAAAAGTTTTATGCATGAAATGTAATACTCCTTATCGTAAGAGTATAAACTACATGATACTCCTGGCCCGCATGAGTTAAAAAGGTGAACGGCCCAAAACAAATTTGTTCATTGAACTACGTTATGACTTGATCCCTTCCCACTTGAGGGGTACGTAGGCAGCTTAAGAAGAAAAAAACTTAAGTTCAGTCAAAGCAAAAAAAAAATCCATGTTGTAGATAAATTCTAAATTTTTATTAAGGCATAAATAAAGTAAGAGTGTCTAATACAATGAATTAAAAAAATGTCTAATACAATGAACTAAAACAATATCTAAAAAAAATTCTGGTGCGGTAAAAAAAAGCTTAGGGTAAAGTAAAGAGATCATAAATTAAGGATTCCATTGAAGTGCTTTAAGCTCGTCACAGGTACTCTCCAAAAGCTCACGAATCATCGCTAGAGTGCGAACTTCTGAAGCACTAATGGTGGGGGCACACTCGATGTCACTAATCTCCTCACGTATTCTCGAAACGACAAGTTTTTCATGAGCTAAGTCCTTTTCCTTTTCAGAAACCAAATTGGACATGCTTTCTACCTTGGCCTCTGCAGCTGTTAACTTGGCCTCTAGTTCTGCAATCTTGGACTTTAGATCTGCAACCTCTGCGACAGAGCAGGCAAGTTGTTTCTGAAGTGCATCTTTCTCCTCAACTACACGATTTTCGGTAGACAAAGCCTTCTCTAAATGGAGCTTCTTTTTCTCCAACTGGTTATCCCTACTCGAGGGGGTCAGATGAGTAGAGAGCGAAGATTGTAATCCATTGAATTCTCGCGCTTTCTTGAAGTAATTGCCTACAAATTCTTGCAGAGGTTTCAAGTTGTTTGTAGTGACCTCTGCCATTACATCAAAGACCTTGTGAGATTCTTGCTCAAGGTGCTCAAGGCTAGCAACATCTTCAAGAGAGGTGCGTACGATCTTCTGTTGTATGCTTGTCCATAGGGATAAAGCAGCTTGTCGTCGAAAGGTGGAAATTAAATCATCAGCATCGAACTGAGAAACTTCAAAGACTGGGGCAACCACTTTCTCATGAGTATGTTGAGGGGTTTTCTCGATAGAACGAGAAGACAAATTCATGACTTGTTTGCTCGAGGATGCATGGGAGCTTCCGAAGTTCTTCACAGAAGAAACAAAAGCATCAGGACTTGTCAAAGACTGATCGCTCGAACATTCTTCCTCTTCTTGAGCACGGTCATTTGAAGGAAGCTGCAAAAGAGAAATAAAATGGGATTTAAGTAAAAAAAAAAAAGAAGAAAGAAAGAAAAAAAAAAGAAAAAAAAAATGTTAACCAAAGTCTCGGTGTCGTCAGGAGTCTGTGAAGCAATAAAGACACTCTTGATGGACTTGTCTGCGAGATCAGAATGTTTCCTGGGTCTTTTGGCTCTTTTCCAGTGTCGATCTCCGGTGCTGTTTTGACTCTCTTCTTCGGTCGAATCATCTAGAGGCCTGGCAACCTTGAGCAGACGGAGTTCTTTGCCCCCAAATTTAGAATCGTTTTTTGTAGATGGCTTAGGCTGGGTTCGAGAAGGAGTAGTATTGTCAACCAACTTACTTACGCCGTCCCCTAGGTAATTATCATACTTTTCAGACCACCAACTTCGGTAACGTGAGGTGACATGGTCTTGAGGGTTCAATGTACGAGCTGGAAGAAATATTTGAAACTCCACACTAGTTCGCAGGCAAACCCGCCAGTGGTGTAAAATGTTTTCCAAGGTGACTAGGGGCAAAGTTCCTCCTAAGTCATTAGGTATGTCTTGATAGAAGCCAAATTGGCGGCCGAATTTGTGGGGGTTGTAGGGTTCGATAATTAGGGAATCTTTACATCGCGCTGACAGATAGCATGAGCGAAGGCTTGGAAAATAGGAAAGAGGTATGAAATTTGAAGTCTTTTCATACTTCAAGGTCTCGTTTTTGTTCCTACTGAGGTTCGTGTGCCATAGTATGGATGCGCCCCCATGGATCAGTTCGCGAGCCTCGAGCTCATCAAAATATTTGGCTCCGCCTTCGCCGGAAAAGTCAACCATGCTAAGACCTCGAACTTTTGCTGGAATCTTATAATTGGTGCTAAAATAATGGGCGAGCCAACCAAAAATGTAATGCACGGGGAGAGAAGCATCTATGCGTCCAACTGAAACAGGGGCATTGGAAACTTTGCCTAACCCGTGGTAGATGTTAGCGAGGACAGGGACTGCAAGACTGAAAGTTTCCCCCTCGGCCATTAAGCTGGCAGCCTTGAAAACACTAGGACGAATGTGGTTAGCATTCCCTTGGGGAAACACAAAGACGCAAAGCCAACAAGATAAAAAAGCCGCCAAGTATGTCTGGTCTCTGTGTTTCATGTCAATCTTTAGCCCGCGAAACAAGTTATTCTCCTCATCTGACCACTCACCACGCTTGATATTTGTGCCGTCTGGGTTATGAGTCGCGCTGGGGCGAGATTGCTTCCTGGGTCTCCGTTGAGGAGGCTTTGCGTACCTCTGTTCACCCTTAAACCAAAAAGAAATCCATGAGCTAATTGGAACATGGGAATGGTCAGCTCTTGAAGCGCTAAGCAGGTAGAATGCATGAAATAGATGCTCGCAACGTTTTGGAAGATGTCTTGCCTGGTTCTTGGAACCAATTAACTCTTTAAAGCTAGGGATAACTTCCTCATAAAATCTACCTCTAATGGGCAAACCCCCAATGGTCCAAAGGTCCCATAAGGAAATAGAAAGTTCTCCCGCATGAGTGTGAAGCGTATTGGTTGCAGGACACCAGGCTTCACAAAAAGCCCGAACTATGTCATTGTTTCGATCATAAGTGTAAAGGGAAGCCATTACTGCATCCAATAAATAAGCATTATGAAGCACCGCTTCACTCCGACCAACGACAGATTCTAACCACTCCCAATAGCGAGGAATGAAAAGAAATTCACTTGAAATTTTCAAGGTGGATTCCCAACGAACTGATCCATCAATTATTCGGCGCCCTAACGTCACCTCTGGATGTCGGTTAGGATTTCGTGTATGGATTGAAGATTCTAGAAACCAAGCCTTAGAATCTTGGTCTAGAGGCCTTTCTACAGACCAATTAGAAATGGTATGCAAATTTAGTGGTGGGGGCCATGGGGCTGCAAGACGTCCAGTCATAGGTTTTTCTACTAAGAAGCTGAGTCCGCTTCTTGTGGGTTGATTGTTGTCTTTCAGAAGAACAAGGTACGTTTTTTCAGAGACAATATGTTCTGCAAAACACACCATGATTCTGCAAAATTTAAAGAAATGAAAGTTAACACAAGAAAAAGAATAACATATTTACGAAGGTAAGTTAAAATAATAATAAATGCATCAAGGAAAATTTCCTATGACTAATGTTGTGCAACGCCATAACAAAAAGAGTACAAGGAACATGTCCCAACTCAAGGAACACGTCCTTGCACTCGTGCTGAACGGCGTGGCAGCGACACAAGTCCAAGGAACATGTCCCAACTCAAGGAACATGTCCTTGCACTCGTGCTGAAAGACGTGGCGGCGACACAAGTCCAAGGAACATGTCCCAATTCAAGGAACATGTCCTTGCACTCGTGCTGAAAGGCGTGGCGGCGACACAAGTCCAAGGAACATGTCCCAACTCAAGGAACATGTCCTTGCACTCGTGCTGAAAGGCGCAAGGCGACACAAGTCCAAGGAACATGTCCCAACTCAAGGAACACGTCCTTGCACTCGTGCTGAACGGCGTGGCGGCGACACAAGTCCAAGGAACATGTCCCAACTCAAGGAACACGTCCTTGCACTCGTGCTGAACGGCGTGGCAGCGACACAAGTCCAAGGAACATGTCCCAACTCAAGGAACATGTCCTTGCACTCGTGCTGAAAGGCGCAAGGCGACACAAGTCCAAGGAACATGTCCCAACTCAAGGAACACGTCCTTGTACTCGTGCTGAACGGCGTGGCGGCGACACAAGTCCAAGGAACATGTCCCAACTCAAGGAACACGTCCTTGCACTCGTGCTGAACGGCGTGGCGGCGACACAAGTCCAAGGAACATGTCCCAACTCAAGGAACATGTCCTTGCACTCGTGCTGAAAGGCGTGGCGGCGACACAAGTCCAAGGAACATGTCTCAACTCAAGGAACATGTCCTTGCACTCGTGCTGAAAGGCGTGGCGGCGACACAAGTCCAAGAAACATGTCCCAACTCAAGGAACACGTCCTTGCACTCGTGCTGAAAGGCGCAAGGCGACACAAGTCCAAGGAACATGTCCCAACTCAAGGAACACGTCCTTGCACTCGTGCTGAACGGCGTGGCGGCGACACAAGTCCAAGGAACATGTCCCAACTCAAGGAACACGTCCTTGTACTCGTGTTGAAAGACGTTGTACCTGCAAGTAAAAAAAACAACACTACAAAAAAAATTCACCTAATTT
Organism: Luffa acutangula; assembly: GCA_036850905.1. Lineage (NCBI taxonomy): Eukaryota > Viridiplantae > Streptophyta > Magnoliopsida > Cucurbitales > Cucurbitaceae > Luffa > Luffa acutangula. Next base: position 40,414,046 of record CM072087.1, read on the forward strand.
ACCTTTTGACGAATGAAAATTGTGTTCCGAAGAAAATATCGACAATGAGGTGTTAGTTCAGAAAAGTAATAGTTAAGAAGAAAAAAAAAAGGGAAAAATAAGAAAAATTACTTAGAGTTTGTCTCTCGAATTGGGGCAAAAGGTGGTCAAAGTATATATATATTCTCCAAGTCTCCAAGTCAAGCTTCTTTCCTTCAAAGAAAAAAAAAGGGGGCAAAGAAAAAAAAAATGCATTAAATAAAATTAAATAAAGGATATTGGAAGTTTATGGAAAATTGAAAATAGTCAATATCATGTTATTTTGAAAATTTACCTGTATGGACTATAAGCAAGGCTTATGAAAATTGTTCCTACAAATGAAAAGAGGAAAAAATATTGAGATTATATACATATGTACAAAGCATAAGTTAAATTTGCATATGTATATATAAAAAAGAGTCCATTAAAAAAAAAGTAAAAAAAAGGAGTGGGGCATTATGGAAAAGTAATTAGCAAAAAAAAAAAAAGTTGAAACCAAGTGGCCGGTTATTGGAAATAAACAAAAGGGTTGGAAAGTGCACCTTATTTATAGAAGGTGAATTTGGAGGATCTTTATTTAGTTTGATTTCAAATTCTATCTTCGATTTCAATCTTTTATAATATTTTGATCTAAATGGAATTGGAAACTAAATTTCATTTGGATCAAATGTTATCCAAAGATAAATGTCGTGATTTGAATTTAAGATTAAGCCAAAATCAATGGGAGGCTAATTGTGATATTTGGATTTAAGTCAATTGGAGGCCAAAGTTGAGTTGTAATCCACTTAAAATCAAATCAAAATTGAATGAAACTTAAATTTCTTCAATTTGGATTCAATCTAAATTTTACCCCAATTCAAATTCAAATCCATGTATGAGCAATTCGAAAGTTAAAAAAAAAAAAAAAAAAAGGGTTATGATTTGATTGGTTGTTGGCAGCTGCATCAGCCGACAAGTCCATGTGTGAGTACACAATAGTTGGCGGCTGGGATTAAAAAAAAAACTATTGTGTGAAGGCGGCATGAAGTAGCGCAGTTGTGGTAATTGAAAAAAATATATCAGCATATACATATTATTCCCAGCTTGAAGTGTGCAGTAATTGATTAGGAAAAAAATCAAATCATAATTATCTCAACGCATACATGAAGGCAGCAACACCAATACATGAAGAAATCTATGAATGCTATAATTCGTGGGTCAGAGATATGTAAATTTAGTAAATTTGTGGCGGCAGAAACTTGTAAAAAAATCAATGTTGATCTTGACTTACCGGCGGCGCAAGAAAGAAGTACGAATGGAGATTTTTGCTCAAAATCAAAGCCTACTACTTGCGATGATGAAAAGGAATGAAAGAATAACAACAAAAGAAGAAAAGAAAAGTATTGAAAGTTTACCGTGCGAGAAAGAAAAGGGAGTGCAATGCTGAAACAAAAAAAGAAGAGTACATCAGTGGCAAGAATTAAAGAAGAGGAAAGAAGGAAAAGAAAAAAAAATCAACAAAGAAAAAGAAAATAAATAAATTGCAAGGTCCAAGCCCACTCTCTCAACCTTCATTAGCCCACTTTCTCAAACTTCATCAGTGCATACCCTCAACTTTCATCAAATGCATAAAAGAATTTTCATATTCGGGTGGTGTTTTCTTTTGTTGGTTGGACCAAGTATGTGCACTCAATTTTCATCAGCGAAGAGAAGAAAATCAACGAAGAAAAAAAAATAAATAAAAGAAAGAAAAAAAGAAGGGAAACATACCGGGCGTGAATTGAAGGAAAGAAAAAGAATGAGAGTTTGGTATGGCTATTTATAGGAGGAAGACTTGGATTCAAATAAGGAGGAGATATTATGGGATTTTGGTTCAAATTGAATTTTTTATTAGATCTTTCTCAAATTAGGAATGTTTATTCAAATCCTAATCCAAGTGTGAAATTTGATTCTAGTCAATTTGGATAAATTCAAATTAGTTTTTTTTTTTAAATCAAAAGATAATTTGGATAGGTTTCAAATTTGGTTCAATTTGAATTAAATTGAACTGTGATGTAATTAAATCTTTATCTAAATTAAATTTGGAAGGGGTATATTAAAATTTCATTCCTTTAGCCAAATTTTGGGATAGAGCTTAATATTTACCTCAATCAAACTCTATTCCAAATTGTCTTTTTTGAATTTGAGTTTATCTTAAGATAATTTGGGTGTAATCTTAACTCAATCCCAAATTAGACTTGAGTGAAATTCAAATTTTAAAAAATGTTATGCTTCAAATTCATATCATAATTGAATGGGATTTGAACATTACTCAAATTCAACATTCCATTGAGATTCAAGTTAAACCCGTCGCCAAACAATATCAAAATTTCGTGTAAAAAATATCGAATTTTGATTAGATTGGCATAAAAGACGTGTGAAAAAAAGTCAATCAAAATTTTGACCATATTTCATATTTTGATTGATACATCAAGGGGAGTCAAAATTTGAAAAAAGCATAAATATAAGTTTTGATTCCATATAATTTCCTTTCAAGATTCATCCACACATAAGTTGTGCCTAAATCTCGAAAAGGGGCATTTGTTGATGGAGAAATTTTGACCAATCACGAATTGCCACGTCGTTACATAAAATTAATGACGAAGTTAAAATTAATTAAATTTTGGATTAATTATAAATTGACAGGTGTCCCAAATTTAATTTGAAAACAAAGTTGGCCAATTATAAATTTATAGAGCCAAATTTCTATTTGATCAATTAATTAAAATTAAATTATTTTGATCAAATTAATTAATTTGACCAATTAATTAAAAATAATAATTATTTGGATCAAATTTGGGTCTTTTAAATGTCTGGGTCATATGGTTTTGGGTCAAATATAAACCAAACCCAAGACTAAATGGTTCAGCCCAAGACCAATAAAACCCAAGCCCAAGTTGTGAGGCCCAAAAGTTACCAGGGCCCATCTTGCGAGAACTCTATAAATAGAGGGGTTCACCACCATTTCAAGGGTTCAGAATTTTGGAGCTCTCAACCAGACTTAGAGAATTCAGAGAAATTTTCCTCAAAACGGGAAGACTGAAGACTCTTTGAATCTACAAGTTTCCAAGTACTGAACACTTCTTGAAGACTGAAGACTCTTTCAAACTCAAGGGACTTCAAGCTCCAAGAACCCATCGAAGCTGCAAACTCGAGATCAAGCATCACAGCCCTCGAGTGAAACACATCCACACACAAGAGAGAGAATCAGAGGATTATGTACTAGAGATTGTATACTCACGCGCATACAACATTAATACAAATCAAAGTTTATTCCACGTGTCTCCATCTCCGAAGTCTCGTGTGAACAATGCTAAAAACCTATTGAAATTACAAATTAAACACTTTTGAGTTAGAGAACCTATTAAATACAAACTGGAAGTTTGTAGGGAAAATACCCTTTTGATCCATGAGTTTTGAGGAATAAAATGTTGGTCTTCAGTTTTCAAAATGGACATTCTTAGTCTCTGAGTTTTGAGGAATAAGTTTAAAAGGTACATAAGTTTTCGAAATGAACTTTTAGTCCATGAATTTTGAGAAATAGGTTTAAAAGATTATTCATATTATTTTTTCATTTTTTTAAACTAGTATTTTTTTTATTTTTTTTTTAATTTAAAAAACCATTCAATATTACAAAATAATACAAAGAAAATATTCACTAAAAAATTGAAAAAAATAATGGGCCGGTTGCAAGGATAGCAATATGGGCCAAAATAATTGCAAATCTAGCAACCCATAAAAAAAAATTGCAAAAATGGCAAAATCTAATAGTTTGTGTGTTGCATTTACTAAAATACCCCTCCAGATTTTCTATCAGTGATAGAAATTTTCTTTCACTGATAGATTCTATCGGCGATAGATATTTTTCTATCACTTGTTCGGTGTTCTATCAGTGTTTGGTTGTTGTTATTTGGTTTTCTATCAGTGTTTGGTTTTTGCTTTTCAGTGTTTGATTTCTATAATCGTTCGTTTTTGCTTTATTTTTCAATGCTCGATTTCACCATGTATCACCATCGCTGATAGAAACAAAAGATCTTCTATCACTGACGAAAAGTTTTTCTATCAGTCTCAGTGATAGAGATAGAAAGTTTTTCTATCACTCATAGAAAGATTTTCTATTAATGATAGAAATTTTTTCTATCACTCATAGAAAAAATTTCTATAAGTGATAGAAGATTTCTATCACTGATAGGTTCTATCAGGGATTGAAAGATTTTCTATCATTGATAGAATATCTTTCTATCAATGATAGAATAGTAAAAATTTCTATCAGTGATAGAAATCTTTTATCACTGATAGAAAGCTTTTCTACCGGTCATAGAAAGTTTTTCTATCACTTATAGATTATATCGGTGATAAAAAGATTTCTATCGAAGATAGAAAGATTTTTATGGGTGATCAGAGATTGAAAGATTTTTTTATCAAAAGTTTTTCTATGATTTTCTATAAAAAGTTTTTTTATCACTGATAGAACCTATCTCAGTGATAGAAATCTTTTATCACTGATAGAAAAAGTTTCTATTAGTGATAGAAATCTTCTATTCTATCAGTGATAGAAACTTTCTATCACTGATAGAAAATTTTTCTACCACTGATAGAATCTATCAGTCATAGAAATATTAGTGATAGAAACTTTCTATCGCCGATAGAAAATTTTTCTACCACTGATAGAATCTATCAGTGATAGAAATATCACTGATAGAAACTTTATTCTATCAGTGATAGAAACTTTCTATCACTGATATAAAATTTTTCTACCACTGATAGAATCTATCAGTAATAAAAAGACTTTCTATCAGTAAAAAAAAAAAATGACGAGGAAGAAGAAGATCCACACAGGGGCAATTTAGGAATATAAAAAATTAATTCAAAAATTTTGCCATATTTGCAAATATTTTTAAAAATTGCTATATTTGTAATTATTTACGTTCATGTTGCCACCCATTACAATTATCCAAAAATAATATGAAAAACCTTTTAAACCTATTTCTCAAAACTTAAAGACTAAAAATATTCATTTTGAAATCTTAAAAACCTTTTAAACATATTTTTGAAAACTCAGAGACTAAAAATGAAAACTCAAGAACCTAACCACACTTATTTCTCAAAACACAGGGAATAAAAAGGTATTTTTCCCAAAAATGTATTAAACACTTTTTTTTGTAATTAATTTATAAGGAAATTTAAAAATCACTCGATCATATTTAAATTCTTCATTTTTTTTTTTAAATTGAGGTTATATTTTAGCTTGGGAAAGAGAGGAAAAAGAAAAAAAAAGGGAAAAAAAAACTAATCTTTACGAATATTCCGTTCCCTTCCAGTTTCTAACTTTCTCTCCCATTTTTTTCTGAACTTTCTCTCTTTTACCTCTCTCTCTCTCTCTCTCTCTCTCATCATCATCCATTTCCTTCTTCTTCTTCAAAATTCATTCATTTCCAATTCCATCACCTCCCCTGTACTTCTCCCACACCCCCTCTGAATCATCAATTCTTTCGAACGCTCAACCAAACAGAAGTTGGAGACAGAATCTCCTTTGCACCAATTTAGCAATAATTGTCTCGCTTCCAGCTTCCTTTTTTCTTCTCTTTTTGGCCTGCCTCCTCCTTTTCTGAATCATCACCATCGCCGGAATTCTGACCTGTTCAGGAATCTCAGGTATTGGGATGAACTTATTTTTGCCCCCTTTTCTCCATCATTTCCAATTCCCTTTTGGATATCTTCCTAATTTAATGTTCTTCTTCTGTTCATTAACGCTTTTTGTTTTTGGTGCTGATTATTATCGTTTCTTCTTGTATTGGAATCGTTTCGAATTGGATATGGATGGGTTCTTTGGTCTCGTGTCTTTATGTTTATTTGAAAGTTCTAATCCCTTCCCTTTTTTCTTTTTTCCTTTGTGTGTTCTAATCCATTTTTTGTCTTGTGAGAGTTTCTTCTGGGGAGCTCTGTTTTTTTTTTGTTTTTTGTTTTTTTCTTCCCCTTTTTCTAAAGCTTTCATCTGAAAAAACCTGTTCATGTTTTCTTTTACTATTTTATTGAAGTTTTAGCCTTTTCTTTGATATTCGGGTTTGAAAAAGTTCGTGCTAATATTACCCTCTTGCAAGATTGAACTTTCTGACTGGATTTTTGAAGAACGTCGCTGTTGAAATATAGACCTTTTTTTTTTTTTTTCACTCAATTCAACATCTACACAATTCTTCAATTTGCACCTTCCTCAATCGTGATTGTTTGAGTATTGGACTGCACTTGATACTTTTCATGTCTGCTTTCCATGTTTTAAACTCAAGCTAAGTGCTTTCCGAATACGGTTAAGATTTCCTTTTTTGAGTCTTTGTTACATGGTGTTCTATGTCTTATCTAAATTTCTGAACTTGGGAAAATTGGTTGGGGAACTTCCTATATCATGTTTAGTTCAGTTAATGTAGATAAAATCTTGGGTAGATTTTGAAGTGGTATAAGTTTTCTTTTTGTACCTAGACCCCTAAAGGATGATAGCAAACAAAAGAGGCTGAGCTTAATTTCCAATCTAAGTGTGTAGAGAGCTTGGAAGACTTCTCATCATGTTTAAAATGGAAAAGCACGCCCAACGGCGCCAGGGCTCCAATCTGCAGTTTAACAGAAACATTCCAGGTTGCTTCTGGAGCATATTCCATACTATTGACTACCATCCCTGGCATAATGTTAAAAAGATGCTTCCTTACAGAAAACATTCAAGAAGTAAGTTTGGAGCACATTTCGAAAAACTTTAATTTATTGCTTCTAAATTTTGTTCTCAGTCACCAAAGTTTCTGTTGGCGCCATTCCAAATGGTTGGAGATTTTTTTATTATCTGATATCTTCATTCACTGGTGTTATAAGTCTCTTCTGGTTTCATTTTTCCTTTTTTTTTTTTTGGGGGGGGGGGTATTTGTGTAGTCTAGTCTACATTAACTTTCAGGTTAAAAAGGTTCTGATGTTGTGCAACTATTAGTTGTTAGAGGGGATCAATTGGATTTTAAGAGGGGACAAATTGGGAAAATTATTGGTTCAAGCTGGTTTTCATGTCAACATAGCAATGGTCATTGGGCCAACTGAATCTTATTTTAGATTTTTGTGGATTTAGTTTATCGAATTTCATTTTCGTTTTCCAAGTTTTTTAAGTCCTAGTTCAAACCTCATATGCAGGCAAGGGAGGTCCAAAATTGACTCTGAACAACCACCACGTTGCCGAAGTGCCAGAACAAATTAATGATGAAAACAAGCCTCTACTGGTAAGGTTACGGTAACATTATCAGATATAACTGGATATTACTGTGAGATAGTATTAGTAAATTCTGAATTTATCTTTTTTACCAGTGTACTTCAGAGAGTTGCCCTTTTGACCGAAGACCTGGAGAAGTTAATGTAAGTGAAGTGGTAACTAAAGTGATGTCAGAGGAAGAAAGGCAACAATATTGGAAATTAAACTCCAATTCAAAACGAAGGTTAAGTCGAACACACTCTATTCATCATTTAGAGCCTTCGTATTATTCTCCAGGAAATAAGGGTGATATTCGAGATAGCAGAATCACTCCTCAACAAAGAACTGCTATAATGAAGAGTAGTTCTCTGAATGCCATGGATACTGAGGACTACATCCAGAGAAAGATTGCTATCCGGACGACATCTTTTACAGAAAAATCTAATGGAGTAAAGAAAAACTTAGAAACTAACCAGGTCAACAAAAACATCTCCAGTCGCTCGTTTAAGGAAGATGCTCACATCCAAGAGATATTTAGGGCAAACAGAAAACTATTTGCTGAATTGTTGCAGGGTGCACGTGGTAACCACACTCTCCAACCCCCGAAAAATATGAAGTCCTCAGCAAGTCTAGCGAAATCAAGATCCTTTCCTGCTCCTGGTGTAGCGCGAAAAGGATATAAAAAGCTTAGCTCACTCCAACACAAGCAGAATGATTCCTTTCCGAAGGGACAAAAATCTGTTTCTGTCCCCCAACCATCAAAGCTAGTTGAATCTGAATCTCCTAAGAATTTTCATGAAGATATGATGCCTTGTGACTCTGATAGTACTTCATGCCATAACATAAGACAACAAACAACCTCTTCTTCTTTGGGCCCACACCGTGGACTAAGGTATGGGGGGTGGAATCAATTGGTTATTAAGCGTTTCAATTTTATTAAGCAGAAAATAAGGCACTCTTTCAAGGAGAGGAAGAAGGGAAATAACCAGAAAACAGCTAAAGGAATACCAACTGCAGATCCCTCTGGACATGAACTTCCCCTTGACAGAGAAGAGGCACAGGAGAGTTTGGAAATTACTGCTCGTGAAGATGGCTCAGGCATTAGAGGTTATAGTGAGACTGATAGATCTGAGAATGAAAATCTCGTTAATGGAGTTCAAACCAAGACAGGGACAACTTCATTAAATGCTTCTCTGGAAAGATATTCTCAACTAGCTGAGAACGGTTCCAATAAAAACAGAGAGGCCAAGTGCTACCACTCACAAAGCTTAAGGCTGAAAAGTGAAGATAAAATTTCGAATAGAGAGCAACCTCAAAAATCTTTTGGAAGGAATCTTTCTATGCCTGATATTGACCTCTTTTGTACATTATTTACTGACCCTACTCCTGGTGTCTTTGGCACCGAAAAACCGAAAAGGGTTTTGGTGCATTCCCGTACAGATAATAATATTCAGAGAGATAAGAATCCAGCCCATCTATCAAACGCAGATATATCTGAAGCACTGGATAGTCATTCACAGAGTGTGATAGAAAAAAGTGATGACAACATTCCTGTTGATTATTCAGGTAGTTTAAACGGGGTTGAAAAGAATGAGGGAGCTGCTTGGGTAGATGAACTTGAAGAGCAAATACTTCACCTAGATATTTCAGACAATAAACACCAGCAAGTATTGTCAGGCAGTGAATGCAGAGTTGAAGTTGTTGGTGAGACTGTCGATGATGTCACCAAGCTTTTACACATCAATCAAGTCTTAGAACTTGAAACTTGTTTCGAAGATGATGAAACTTTAAAGTTCTCCAACTCAGAAGGTAAATATGGGAAGCTATTCAGTCTTTTTCTAAATAATGTTATCTTGTTTTACGAAGCTTATATGAAAAGATATAACGTGCCTTAATATATCAATATTTGCTCTGTAATTACAGCTTTAGTAGGATCTATTCCTCTGTTGAATTAAACGGATCTACTAGAAATGCATATTACCTCTTCAGCAAGATATTTTTTTATACGATATCTTCCAAATGCTTATCTTTGTTTATCAATTTTGCTAGAAATAATAACTCATGGTTTTGGTTAAATTGTGTCAGGTGCAATACTAAATCTTGGGTTCAGTATTGCAAATGAACTCGAACCTTTCGATGACCAGCCTAGCAAGGCCAGTATAGAAGCTTTACCAGCTTTTGAAACCATTGTCAATCATGAGATTTTTGATGATGCTGAAAAGATTTCTAACTATCTCCTTCTACATTCTAAATCTGGTAGACTCAATAATGCCGACTTCAACTATATGAGGTATATTCTTCAGCTCTCCAGCTTTATTGAAAGTGGTCACACGATAGACTGGCCACTCAGCTCTACGATATTTGATGGAGAGGAGGCCCACTTTTATAAAAAACTTGAATGCTATTGGGAGAAGGTTGACGAAGATTCTGATCACCAGCTTCTGCTTGATTTAGTTTATGAGACATTACATGATGCATTTGAAAAATCATTCATTTATTTCCTCAAAACCTTCTCCTTGAAGATCCAACTCCGTCCAATGCCACTTGGGCAATATCTTCTCGAGGAGGTCCGAGAAAAAATTGTCTGGTACCTGTGCTTGGGACCAGAACTAGACCAGTCTTTAGATGATGTCGTGGGACGAGATTTAAGTAAAGGTGATGATTGGATGAACCTCCAATCTGAAACAGAGTACATATCACTTGAGTTGGAGGATTTGATTCTTGATGAGCTTTTAGATGAAGTAATAATGATGTTTTAGGATTTTTTGGGTAGATCTTGTTTATACTGTATAGTGGCAATGTCCAAATCTGTGTACATAAGTTCTGGTTGTAGAAAGTAGACATTAGAGAATTTCTATATCATGCCCAAGTAGGCGGAAATATAAACAGAAAAGTAGATACAGTGATAGGTTTTTTTCATTTTTGACTCCCTTAAGGATGGGGGAGGGGGCAAGATTTTGAGAATTTTCAATCTCATGTAATTACACATATGTATATTGTGTGTTCCTGGATGAATATGATTTATTGTAGTACTTGGAATGTCCTTTTGATGTGTAAAAACAATCACTATAGTTTTGTTGAGCATTTGATTCTTCCCTACCTCTGTATTCATTACAATGAATTCTTCTTATTCATAATTTGAGCTTCTCTTGTCAGGAAAAGCAACTAAAAATAGATAATATATGGTGGTTGAGATTGCCAAAGATCCCACACAGGTACGCTTTTGGTTTCCATTTTGCGGCTAACTTTGGATAAAGAAAATGTACTAAATTTCCCTGGAAACTTTTCCATGTGAATTTTCAACTTTTAGCAATATATTATCTCGGAGAGATTTTGATATCTAGTCTGAATTTTTATTAATCCAAAGGAAAAAATGTATTTGCAAGATGTCTAGCTTTTTGAAATACGGCTGAACCATGCAAAAATGGACGGCCAAATTTTGTTCAAACTTTCCTTTAGATATCTACCACTTGTATTGAGAAGATCAACAAAAATTCAAACATCTATTAGAAAATCTTGAGGCCAACCAAGCAACACCATTGTAGTACTGGTAGTTTATATTAGGATTCAATCAGATAGCACTATGCTACAAATAGCTAATAATAAGATCAAATAGTGAGAATTAAATTCCACAAAATTACAAATTCCAAATCCCACTTCAGAAATTAGAAAATACCAACATAGCCACGCGTGACTGGAAAGAAATTCAGTTGTCTTAATTATTTTCACATTTTGATTTGGAAATCAACGTAATACACACACTGAAAAGGTACATGCGACAAACAATGACTTATATGAATGCAATACCACAATAAACTTCATCCGTGATCTTGTCTGGAGCCAACCAAGGCTGGGTTTATTATTGGTAAATCCATAGCCACTGGAATCTTCTGGGTAAATCCATAACATCAGCCTGGATAGCTTCTGGGTCTTTCTCCTTATCATTCTTAACCCTCAAGAAATTCCTACACTGGAAACTAAGGTGTCCAACAAGTCCACATCTCTTGCAAGCGCCACAAACCTCATTGGCATTGGAACCAGTTATGCAAGCAAGTGCAAGAAGACCCTGAAAGCTTGCATATACATTCTCTGCTTCTAGCTAAGAGCTAGTTGGGTTTTGTTGTGTTATCATCCTTGTTTGGTGCATATGGGTAATACCCAATTGCACTCTGCCATGTACCGTGCATCCGTAGGGCAACACTACTATGTACCCTATTGTTCGCAGGCATGCGAACTCTTCCAGCTATGGCTGACATCTTGGGGCAATAGAGATTTTTGGACCCTTTTCATTGTTGTTTTGTAGAAAAGGGCCCCTTTTTTTAAATTTATTATTTGGGGACCATTTGTTGATTTTAATGAGGTCAGCAATGGTATAAATGACCATTATAGCCTTTCTTCAATCTTCAAAAAAGGAAATTAATTTTCTACACCACCAAAATAGATTTCCCACCAATTTTTCATTATTTTCCTTAATGAATAAGGAATTTGGAATGACAAAAAATTTCCTATTCTCATTCCCATTCCTATTTGCATTTTCATTCTTAATTCTTCTAGTCCTTTTGTAACCATACAATATTCTTTGGTCCCAACACGATTTCACCACATCATCACGTTTTGGATTGGCCAATCACACTCAAAACACTTCCGACATTCGAGTTTCTGAAGGAGGTATGTGATTACTGCACTTTCAAGTTTTGATCGTTCAATTTTTTACGTTTAAGAGTACGTTCGTGGGTTTGGGACTTATTTTTGCGTCGCGCTGCTTGATTTCTCGGTCGAAACTCGTTGTTCCCGGCTGGGATTCATAAGCCACCGAGACCGGGAAAATCTACCGAGACCGAGAAACTACCGAGACCGGGAAACTCGATTTCGATCGGGAATTTTGGCAGTTTCATTATTCTATTTTTTTTTCATTTTTTTTCCTGTTCGTGCAGATAATGCCTCGTGTGTGGGTTTGTTATGGTGGCCTGTGGAATGAGAGGGAAAGTGAATATGAGGGTGGAGCGTTGACAGGTTTCGACATAGACATTGGTACTGCATACAGTGACTTCTTAAGTCGATTATATAGGGTAACTAGTATAAGTTCAGATGAATTTGACCTTAGAATAAGATGTGTAGTCCAATTGATGTCTAGGGCCCCTGCGTTTGTTATTAGGAACGATGAAGGCCTTAACACCTTTTTGACCTGGAATAAGGTCTCTGATGTACCCATATACATATCCACAATCCCAAATTATCCTAGTAACCAAGCCTCATGACCATTTCCCATCCCATGCGTCATGCCAAATAAGGTGGAGCCGAATTTATCATCAACATCAGTCCCAAACAATATACCATCGGCATCTACATCATTCTCATGCGATGAATCCAAAAATATTCCTTCGTATAACTTGGGGGATGATGAAGACTATGGTAGTGAACTTTATGGTGGCCAAGATTGGGGGACTACGGAGATGAGGACATGGACACAGAGGTTGATGTAGCTGTGGGTGATGATGAGGAAGAGATTCACGTACAGTACAATGAGGATCCTTCTGCGCCTGAACAAGTGGCGACATGCTCTTCCGTTCCGAGTACTTCATCCAAGGCAATCATCATGACAACTAAGTCTTCCTCTTTTGAAGATGTAGAAGTTGGAGAAGTATTCATGTGTAAGAGAGACTTGTACATGAGGATGTCTGTGATTGCAATGAGAAGAAACTTCCAGTTTAGTGTTAAAAAGTCAAAGAAGAACATATGGGTAGCTGAGTGTGTAATTGAAGAATGCAAATGGAGGGTTCGAGCTATGACTGTTACTAAGGGGTGTGAAATATTTGAGATCACGAAGTACTGTAATATCCACACCTGTGTACGTGAAATGTTAACCCATGATCACAGGCAAGCGAAGAGTTGGGTTATTGGAAATTTGATCAAGTCGAGGTTCCAAGACGTCGGTCGTACTTATAGGCCAAAGGATATTGTGAATGATATTAGACAAGATTTTGGTGTGAATTTAAGCTACGACAAGGCTTGGCGGGCTAGAGAAGAACCTTTTATTCTTGCTAGAGGATCTCCAGGAGAATCTTACAGATTGTTACCAAGATTTGGTGAAGCATTGAAAATTGAAAACCCCGGTACAGTGTTCGACTTAGAACTTGAAGACGATGGACACTTTAAGCATGTGTTTATGGCACTAGGTGCTTCTATTGGAGGGTTCAAAAGCTCTATTCGTCCAGTTTTAGTGGTTGATGGAACACACTTACGAGGAAAATTCTGTGGGAAGCTCCTTATTGCGACCGGTGTAGATGGTAACAACCAGTTATATCCTGTAGGGTGGGCCTTGGCTGGGGGAGAAACTGATCAGTCATGGACGTACTTTTTTCGACAGATGAAGCGTGCAGTTGGACAAGTTCCTGGTCTGGTCATCGTGTCTGACAGGCATGCCAGCATTGGTAAGACAGTCAATACTGTATTTCCTAATGCATTTCACTGCGTGTGTATCCGACACTTAGGGGAGAACCTGAAGACGCATTTCAAGACCGTGAACTTTATGAAACTATTTGACGGAGCTGCAAGGGCATTTCGCGTGGTTGAATTCAACGAGTATTGGCAGCAACTCCCAGAAAATGTCAGGACATACCTACAAGGGGTCGGAGTTGAGAGGTGGGCTCGAGCATACCAGTGTGGTCGTCGGTATAACCAAATGACCACCAATCTTGCAGAGTGCACTAACTGATGTGCAAATTGCTAACCGCAAGTGTACGGGTCAAGCAATAATATAGTGATTATGCAATCGAATGTCGTCCTCTGAATTGGTGTCTAGCCAAGTTTTAATTATCGAAAATACTCTTGGCCAATTTTATTTAGGGAATCAAATAGAATGAGAATATGAATTAATCAACACAAAACTAAAGTAAAAAGTGACAATCAAATGGGAATAATTGGTCTTAGGGAATTGATTTCACCAGTTGGAGTTATGGATTAATAAACGGATTAACACATGCTATGATTCATAAATCTTGGCAACTAAAATCACACATATCTCTCCCGAGCATATATGATTCTCCCATATGCAATTGAACCCGATATCCCTATCTAAATCCAATAAACATACAAGGCAATAAGGCTAACCTTTATGACAATTTCTAGAATTAACCTTAATCTCCTGATTTTTAGCTAAATTCTAGTTATGCATATTGATTACTAATTTAAATCCTCTCTCCCGAGTTAGATTCAAATATAAACATCAATCAATTTATGACCAGTAAATCGAAAACATTAAACATACAACATATGCATAAATGACATCAATAGCATAAATACCGTAAATCAATCCAAAACTTGCCCAACGACTACATCAATCCCTAAGAATTAAACTTAGCTACACATAATCCTCGTTACAATATAAACTAAGTCTAAATAAGCCATAAAAAGTGTCTAAAGTAAGGGAAAAGAGAAATAGACTCGTTGTAGGCCGAGACCGAACGTCCCCGTCACGATCCCCACGAACAATGGGTTGATTTCCAACTAATCCCCTTTGCTTCAGCTCAATTCTGTCCTCTTTCTGCTCTAATGTTGGCTCCAAAAGTCCCCAATTCGAAGTCCCAAAAACCTAGCCGAAAAGATGCTTAAATAGCAAAATTTCGTTGTAACGTCGAGACGCTGTCGCGATCCGCAAATTTGGAAAATTTTCTATAGCGTCGCGACATTTTTTTTTTTTTTTTTTTTTTTTTTTTTTAAGATTGGAAGCTCCATTTGACTCCAATTGCTGAATTAAGCTTCAAGCACATACTTCCTACAAATAAAACATAAAAATGCATAAATTTGGGCAAATAATTGAAAAAGACTAGCTTAATTAATCAGAGAAAAATAGCTAGCTATGCTCGCTATCAAATACCCCCAAACTTAAGCTTTTGCTAGTCCTCGAGCAAACTAAAAATCAAGTATACAGTAGAAGAATGGATGCAATAATCATAACTCAATCCTCAAGGCTCAAAGGTCAATAGTCAAGCAAGCAAGAGACATGCACATAAGGACCAATGAGGGAGACAAATTAAAATTTTTCCAAAATTAACTTGCACAAGCGAGATCTAACTCAACAAGATCAGACTCTACTAGCCCAGGATTGGATTATTAAACTCTCAACTCATCTTCCCTCTACACTGGCACTAAGGTTTCACTAATGAGTTAATGGAACAAATTAGTTTGTTTTTCTCCGTACTTAGGTGCTTTTAATTAACAATTGAATTAAGCATGTATATGTGGCACTAGCTTTCACACACCCATTGCAGGGACCCTTAACCTGAGTTTTCTCTGGTTGGCCTAACTGATCACAACAGGGGTAGCTCTTTTTGCCTTAATCTTTATTAACCATTGCATATTGTGCACAAGCCATGACATTATTATCTTATTTCAACAGTAACAACAAGAATGATTTTTCTTTATGAGCATAAATAACAGATATTCTTTTCTTTTCTCCTAAGCAAGATCAAACATGCTAATTTGTAAAAAATTAATTCTTTAGCTCTACCCTACACCTATCGAGGTGACAACAAGCATATGAACCCAATAATTCGCTCCTAAGCATTCAAATCCAAATTTAGCCAAGACAAATACTCTACTCATGCAAGCCATCTCCTAGAAAAATTTTAAAAAGTCTCCCTTTTTTGGGCACTCATGGTTACAACTCATCACAAGCTTGAAAATTGACAAGAAAGCCTATCCTAGGACATCATAATCATGCAAAAGTAGCATCCAGAAAACAACCATATGCATAATTCAAAGAAAGCTCAAAACTATAGACCGAACTCAGATGCTCAAGGGCTCCACAAACATGCTAATCCACCCCCAAACTTAAAGTATGCATTGTCCTCAATGTATAACGAAAATAAAGCATAAACAAGCATGAGAACAATAAACGAATGAAAGGAGTGAACAATACTGCCCTGGAATGATGATGACTTCTTGACTGAATGCTTGGAACCTTGATAGCTTGAAAGCAAAGGAGAGAAAGAAAACAAGACCTACAAAACAGACACAAAAAATAAATAAAACTCAAAATAAAGAAATAACTAACTCACTTGGGTTGCCTCCCATAAGCGCTTGTTTAACGTCATTAGCTCGACGTGTTTGTCCAGTCTGTCAAGGCACATAAAAATTCTCGTATTTCTTTGGGCCCTTCTTCCTTGAATCAATATAACCAACGATCGCTAGTAAACTTACTAGTTTCTCATGGGCCCCTGAAACATAATTATTTTTGGTATTTTTGAATAAAAGAAGCATAAAAGGAGAAATATCAAAATAAAGAGACTCCGACTCTAAAACTGAATCGTGAGAATAGAAAAAAGAACAATCAAAATCTACAAAGGATGGAGAAGATAAAACAGACGAAGGTTTTTCAACCTCAAACTCTACCTCCTGAACTTCCTCTAACACTACAAGCTCATTTTCTTTTTTTTCCTCACAACCATGTTCTTGAAAGGTGCTCCAACTCTCCAATTCGTCCCCATTATTCATGCAACTCACCCCCAACCATGTTCTTATGGCTTTGAACAAAACGTTGATGAGCCTTGTGTTTACAAAAGGATCATCAACAACTCTATAGCTTTCTTAGTACTGTATGTGGATGATATCCTACTCATCGGGAATGATGTAGGTTATCTAACTGACATTAAACTATGGCTAGCAACTCAATTCCAAATGAAAGATTTGGGTGAGGCACAATTTGTTCTAGGAATCCAAATTGTTCGAAACCGAAAGTACAAAACGCTAGCTCTGTCTCAAGCGTCTTATATCGACAAATTGTTGGTTAGATATAAAATGAAAAATTCCAAGAAAGGACTATTACCTTTCAGGCACGAAATTAACTTGTCTAAGGAACAGTGTCCTCAGACACCTCAAGAAGTTGAGGACATGAGACGTTTTCCCTATGCCTCTACAGTAGGTAGCCTAATGTATGCCATGTTGTGTACAAGGCCTGACATTTGTTATGCAGTAGGGATTGTCAGTAGATATCAATCCAATCCAGGATTTGATCATTGGACAGCCGTTAAAAGTATCCTCAAATATCTAAGGAGAACGAGGGACTATATGCTTGTGTATGGTTCGAAGGATTTGATCCTTACAGGATACACTGATTCTGATTTTCAAACTGATAAAGATTCGAGGAAATCTACATCGGGGTCAGTATTCACTCTAAATGGAGGAGCAATAGTATGGCGCAGCATCAAGCAAGGATGCATTGCAGACTCGACCATGGAGGCCGAATATGTAGCCGCTTGCGAAGCAGCAAAAGAGGCAGTATGGCTCAGGAAGTTCCTAACTGACTTGGAAGTCGTTCCAAATATGCATCTGCCTATCACCTTGTATTGTGATAATAGCGGCGCAGTTGCAAACTCAAAGGAACCTCGCAGCCATAAGAGAGGCAAGCACATCGAAAGGAAATACCATCTCATTAGGGAGATTGTGCACCGAGGAGACGTGATCGTCACGAAGATAGCGTCGGAGCACAACATTGCTGACCCATTCACGAAGGCTCTCACGGCTAAAGTGTTCGAGAGTCATCTAGAAGGTCTAGGTCTGCGAGATATGTACGAGAAATAATCTAGGTCAAGTGGGAGAATTGTAACCGGTATATCGATACCTTAGTATACTGGGTATTTAGATGCCCTAGTTTATTGTATTTGGGTTATATATGTGCAATTTAATTTATTCAGTAATGACTTTTACTGAATCAATCTCGATAACACCTTTATCGAATAAGTATATAATTTGTTTAACATTCATTATCTTCGAGTTTTAGGGCACCAATCCCAACACGGATCTTGATTTGGCACTCTTAAATGAGAAACCAGCTGCACTTACTAATACTAGCAGTTCTGAGGAAAAATCCTTCTATAAAGCTTGGGAAAGATCAAATAGGCTTAGCTTAATGTTTATGCGAATGACTTTAGCAAGCAATATCAAGTCCACAATTGCAAAAACTGAAAGCGCAAAGGAATTTATGAAATTTGTGGAAAATTGTTCCCAGTTTGAGTCGGTCGATAAGTCACTTGCTGGAACACTAATGAGTACCTTAACCAACATTAAGTTTGATGGTTCTCGTACCATGCATGAGCATATCCTTGAAATGAAAAACTTAGCAGCAAGGCTAAATACCATGGGAATGGAAGTTAATGAGATTTTTTTGGTAACATTTATCCTTAACTCTTTACCTTCAGAGTATGGTCCATTCCATATGAACTACAATACTCTGAAAGATAAATGGAATGTGCATGAATTGCAAAATATGCTCATTCAAGAAGAGGCAAGGCTTAAGAAACCAATAATTCACTCTGCTAATCTCATGGGTCATAAAGGAGCTGGAAAGAAACCAGGAAAGAAAAATGGAAAGGGCAATAATGGACAATTAAAGATAAATCAGTCATTTGTCCAAATCCACAAGAAGAAACAAACTAAGGATAAGTGTCGTTTCTGCAACAAGCCAGGACACTATCAGAAAGATTGCCTGAAACGCAAGGCATGGTTCAAAAGTAAATGTAAGCATAATGTCTTAGCATGTTTCGAATCAAATTTAACTGAAGTTCCTTATAATACATGGTGGATTGATTCTGGTTGTACCATTCATGTTTCAAATACGATGCAGGGATTCCTTACGACCCGAACCACAAGCCCAAATGAAAAATTTATCTTCATGGGAAACCAAGTCAAAGTTCCAGTTGAAGCTGTAAGAACTTATCACTTAATTTTAGATACTGGACATCATTTAGATCTTATAAATACTTTTTATGTTCCTTCTGTTTCTCGTAATTTGATTTCCTTGTCTAAACTCGATACTTCTGGTTATCATTTTAAATTTGGGAATGAATGTTTCAGTTTATTTAAACAAAACATTCTTTTTGGTTCTGGTATTCTTTGTGATGGCTTATACAAATTAAAGCTTCATAATCTTTTTGCTGAAACATTGTTAACCCTGCATCATAATGTTGGTACTAAACGTGGTTTATTTGATGAATCATCAGCTTACTTGTGGCATAAACGTTTGAGTCACATATCCAAAGAAAGAATGGAAAGATTGGTAAATAATGAAATCCTCCAAATTTGGATTTTACTGATCTTGGAACTTGTGTGAATTGTATTAAGGGAAAACAAACGAAACACACTGTCAAGAAAGCAGCCACAAGAAGCTCACAGCTCCTTGAAATTATACACACAGATATATGTGGGCCTTTTGATGTTCCATCTTTTGGTGGAGAAAAGTATTTCATTACCTTTATTGATGATTTTTCCCGTTATGGTATATCTATTTATTGCATGAAAAATCTCAATCGATAGATTCTCTAAAGACATTTATCAATGAAGTTGAGAGACAATTAGATAGAAAAGTGAAAACTGTAAGGTCTGATAGAGGTGGTGAATATTATGGAAGATATGATGCGAATGGACAGTGCCCTGATCCATTTGCTAAATTCCTAGAACACCATGGCATTTGTGCTCAATACACAATGCTAGGAACACCGCAACAAAATGGTGTTGCAGAAAGGCATAATCGTACTTTAATGAACATGGTTAGGAGTATGATAATTAATTCATCTTTACCCATATCGTTGTGGATGTATGCTTTAAGAACCGCTCAATACTTATTAAACAGAGTTCCTAGTAAGTCAGTTCCAAAGACACCTTTTGAATTGTGGACAGGAAGGAAACCTAGTTTAAGGCACCTGCATGTTTGGGGTTGCCAAGCGGAAGTAAGAATTTACAATCCACACGAAAAAAAGCTGGATTCAAGAACAACCAGTGGATTTTTTATTAGTTATCCAGAAAAATCTAAAGGGTATAGATTTTGTTGTCCTAGCCATAGTACAAGAATAGTTGAAACTGGAAATGCTAGGTTCATTGAGAATGGTGAAGTTAGTGGGGGTTTGGAACCACGTAAAGTGGAAATTCAAGAAGTTATGGTGCAAATTCCTTCATCTATGACTTCTTCTCAAGTTGTTGTTCCTGTAGTTATTGACTCTGTCAACGAGGAACAACAAATTAACGATCAAACACCACATAATAATACTGTAATGAATGAACCTACAATAAAGGAACCACTTGAAACAGAATTAAGAAGATCTGTAAGACAAAGAAGATCAACTATTTCTGATGACTATGTGGTTTATTTGCATGAGTCAGAATTTGACTTAGGCATTGATAATGATCCAGTTTCATTTTCACAAGCCATTAAAAGTGACAATTCTGCTAAATGGTTAGATGCCATAAAAGAAGAGTTAATATCAATGGATCATAATGAGGTTTGGGACCTTGTAGAATTGCCTGAAGGAAGCAAAAGAGTTAGATGTAAATGGGTCTTTAAGACCAAACGAGACTCGAATGACAATATTGAACTATACAAGGCTAGACTCATTGCTAAAGGTTTTACTAAAAAAAAAATGGTATTGTCTATAAGGAGACCTTTTCCCCTGTCTATAAAAAGGATTCATTAAGAATTATTATGGCATTAGTTGCTCATTATGACTTAGAGCTTCATCAAATGGATGTGAAAACTACCTTTCTAAATGGAAATTTAGATGAAGAAGTGTTCATAGATCAACTAGAAGGTTTTGTGGTTGAAGGAAAGGAACATATGGTGTGTAAGCTTAAGAGGTCAATATACGGACTTAAACAAGCTTCCTGACAATGGTATCTTAAGTTTAATGATATCATCACATCTTTTGGATTTTAAAAAAATGTCGTTGATCGATGTATATATCTAAAGATCAGTGGGAGTGAGTTTATATTTCTTGTTCTGTATGTTGATGACATCTTGCTGGCTACTAATGACTTTGGTTTACTATGGCAAACTAAGGAACTTCTCTCTAAGAACTTTGAAATGAAAGATATGGGTGAGGCATCCTATGTGATTGGAATAGAAATATTTCGTGATCTAACAAATGGATTATTAGGATTGTCTCAGAAAGCATATATTAACAAAGTTCTGGAGAGATTTAAGATGGATAAATGCTCTTCAAGTATTGTCCCAATTCAGAAGGGATATAAGTTTAGTCTCATGCAATGTCCAAAGAATGAATTGGAACAAAATCAAATGGAAACTATTCCTTATTCATCTATTGTTGGGAGCTTGATGTATGCACAAACTTGTACCAGACCAGACATCAATTTTGTTGTTGGCATGTTGGGCAGGTATCAAAGTAATCCAGGAATGGATCATTGGAAAGCTGCAAAAACAGTGTTAAGGTATCTACAAGGAACAAAGGATTATATGCTTACCTACAGGAAATCTGATCATCTTGAGGTGAACGGATATTCAGATTCAGATTTCGCTGGGTGTGTGGATACAAGAAAATCCACATTTGGCTATTTGTTCCTATTAGCTGGAGGAGCAATTTCATGGAAAAGTGCAAAGCAATCCATCATCGCTGCCTCCACTATGGAAGCAGAATTTGTAGCGTGCTTTGAGGCTACAGTTCATGGTTTATGGTTGCAGAACTTTATTTCAGGACTTGGAATTGTCGATAGTATTGCTAAACCGCTGAAAATTTATTGTGATAATTCTGCAGCAGTCTTCTTCTAAAAAAAAGACAAATATTCGAAAGATGCTAAACATATGGAATTGAAATATTTTTCCGTTAAAGAAGAAGTTCAGAAACAAAGGGTGTCAATTGAACACATTAGTACAAACCTTATGATTGCAGATCCACTAACAAAATGATTGCCACCTAAGACATTTAGGGAACATGTCGAACGTATGGGTATTAGTGGATACTATTATTGAAATTATGGTTATGTTATTTGACACTCTGAGCTCATTTATTTATTGTTTCAGATTTTATTTTATCACGCATGTTTCTCATGGTTGGTGTATACATAAATGAATTACATATATGAAACAGGACTTGTCTTTAACAAAGACAGTTATTGTTGGACTATTACTGAATACCTTTATTATAGATCATGCCAGGTGGAAAAACTAATTTCGTGATACATGGAAGGAGATTATGTCAATGCAATGACACATGACCGCCATGATCCTTATCAGTTTCTTGACTTGACATTGATATCATGATATGAAGATGAAATTTATCTTCTATACGCATTATGATTATTTACGTATATGAGAAATAATGTCAAATGGGCCAAGTGGGAGAATGTTAGATTTTAAAAATTTAATTGGGGCAACAAGAAAAATGGCTAAAAATAAATAGGTGGCTTGAAAAATGGCTACAAAAGTTTATAAATTAAATAGATGGCTAAACGATTTGCTGATTAATAAATCCCTATTTGTACAAGACAAAAATGCCCTCCCCCAACAAACTTCCTAACGTGTTCTTAACGTTTAAAACCAAAATCAAAGTTTAAGAGATATAAAATACACCCCTAAAAATAAGTTGGAGACATTTTAGGAAGTTTGAAAATTCAAAAAGGGGAATTGTAGTAAATGGCTAGAAAAAATACCCTCTCTTGTTTTTTGGCTAATGAAGTTCAATAATTGCAGACATGACTTCCACCTTTTTAGGAACTGATTTTCAGATTTTTTTTCCAATTTTACCCCTGGTATATACGTCTATACACAAACACCATTAACAGCTGCATATAGATTTTCCCCCATTTTTCGGGTGGATGCACCCTGATTTACAGGGATTTCAGGTTTTGATATCCCCAACCGTCAAACAAGATTTTCCTATATTTTAGGCTCCTTCTATCTCTCCAACTGTAAGAAAAGATTTCGTTTGTTAAGTTCCATTAATCTTCCTTTATTTTTCCCTCATTTAAATATCATAGCTTAATTAATTTGTTTTTTTTTTTTGCATATCATGATCAAAATAGTGGCGGTAAGTTTGTAATTAAAAGCTTTTCTCAATCTCACCCTTCAATACACAATACAAAGTTATATCCAGATACATACATCTCAATTTTAGGCTCCAGTACACACAAGCAGGTCATAAACAGTGTAAATAATATAAGTATATATCAGTACATACCACTCTAACGGGACCAACTTCTTCAACTACATCTTTCTTAATCTGTTTGTTTGTTTTTTTTTCCCTTGCAGGGTCCTTCTTAACAGCATCTTGAGGTACTTTCACAATAAAAAACAATCAAATTATAACATGTCATAAGGGGTGGATGTAGTTGACATTTTTCACATAAATCACGAAACACTGCAAAAAAAAAAAAATCCCTAAAATCAATGGATTATCTATAAAGTAGGGGGAGGCACACAACTTATATACTGGCATGACTAATATGCATGTATATAAGAGTACAAACAGACAACAGAGTGTCATTCAATAAGCATTCCAGCACACTTTCTCCCTTCAATACACAGGACAAAGTTATATCTAGGTACATACATCTCAATTTTAGGCTCCAGTACACACAAGCAGGTCATAAATGGTGTAAATAATGTATGTATATATCAGTACATACCGCTCTGACGGGGTCAACTTCTTCAACTACATCTTTCTTAATCCATTTGTTCTTTTTTTTTCCCTTGCAAGGTCCTTCTTAACAACATCTCAGAGGATTTTTACAATAAAAAACAATCAAATTATAATAACATGTCACAAGGGTTGAATGTAGTTGGCCTTTTTCACATAAATCACGAAATATTGCTAAAAAAAAAAAAGAAATCCCTAAAATCAAGGGATTGTCTATAAAGTAGGGGGAGATCGTTGCAAATATAAGGGAAGGGAAATGAAGCTGTTACCTTAGTTCAAATTTTTTGGCACAGTCCTCGCGTAGAAGAAGAATCGATTGAGCATGCAAGAGATGGTCGTCGACGCGGCGGGGAAGGTCGTCGGCACGGCGGAGGTGGGTTGTCGGCGTGATGTGAGAGGTACGTAGCGATATACACTCTGTTTGGCGGTGGGAAATGGTGGGGAATGGAGGTTTTTGGCTCTCAAGGGTTTCGAGGTGTGGAAGACGAAGATGGACCGACAGGATGGAGCGAATGCATGAGGGCGGTTCTGGTGGGAGGTTGAGCGGTGTTATGACATGTCATAATTGCAACACTTAAGGTATCATAATTACTGTGTTCTTATTTGTTTTTTAATTTTCAGGTTTTCTTAGTTGCAGGTAGTATATCTTCCTATTGACAGGACTGTTTTTCCAATTAATGCATTCCAAACGTGTTTCTCCCTACAGAGGGAGGTTGAACTCTGTACTCCTTCCCCAATAAAGGTATTGACTTCTTTTTCCGGTAAACAATTTTTTCCAGTAGATCTAGATTTTCAAAATAGTTTTGTTTTTTGGATTTTTGAATTTCAAACTTCCTAAAATGTCTCCAACTTATTTTTAGGGGTATATATTATCTCTCTTAAACTCTGATTTTGGTTTTAAACGTTAAGAACATGTTAGGCAGTTTGTTGGGGGGCATTGTTGTCTTTTCCAAATAGGGATTTATTAATCAGTAAATCGTTTAGCCATCTATTTAATTTATAAACGTTTGTAGCCATTTTTCAAGTCACCTATTTATTTTTAGCCATATTTCTTGTTGCCCAAATCCAAGAAACAAAACTATTTTGAAAATCTAGATGTATCATATTGTTACTATAGGAAAGAGTTGTTTCCCGGAAAAAGGAGTCAATACCTTTATTGGGGAAGGAGTACAAAGTTCAACCTCCCTTAGTAGAGAGAAACACCTTTGGAGTGCATTAATTGGAAAAAACAGTCCTGTCAATAGGAAGATATACTACCTGCAACTAAGAAAATCTGAAAATTAAAAAACAAATAAGAACACAGTAATTATGATACCTTAAGTGCTGCAATTATGAGATGTCATAACACCGCCCACCCTCCCACCAGAACCGCCTTCATGCACTAGCCCGTCCGTCCATCTTCGCCTTCCACAACCCTCCATTCCCACCATTTCCCACTGCCAGAAACCCTTGAGAGCCAAAAACCTCCATTCCCACCATTTCCCACCGCCAAACAGAGTGGATATCGCTACCTACCTCTCACATCACGCCGACGCCCCACCTCCGCCGTGCCAACGACCTTCATCTGCCGCGCCGACAACGATCTCTTGCATGCTCAATCGATTCTTCTTCTACACGAGGACTGTACCAAAAAAATTGAACTAAGGTAACAGATTCATTTCCCTTCCCCGAGATTTTAGGGGTTCGTTTCTTCCTAGCAACCCGAGAATATACCGCTCGATTGTAACCGTATATTTTCGCACAGAACAGGAAGATCATCCGATAAACTGACGTCAAAACGATCGAGCCAGAGGTTAAAGGCGGTTGGGGTAACTTCCGAGAAGAAACACCCACCACAGTCATCGCCCATCACGTTAGGTAGCGACCGCGAGTCCAGGAGTGAAGAAGCCGATATGAGTACAACCGATTCAGTACCGAAGGAAGTTCATTCGAAGGGAGTGAAAAGAGAATGAGACGAAGGAGGATATGGAAAGAAGAAAAGTACACCCAAAAAACCAAAGACCAAGGAGAGACCCCGAAAAAACGATGGAGACAAGTCTGAACTGAGTGAGGTATGTGGAGTTCGATACACTCATTCCCCCCTCCCACCCCCACCATTTTTAATGTACTATCTTGTTTACATTATTTAGTCAATGGAAAAGACAAAGGAAAAGACTACCTTACCTAGAGACAAGAAGAATAGTTCACCGAAAAAGACAAAGGAGATACCAAAAAAGACTCAACCCGTGGAGGTATGACTCTGTATTTACTCTCTGTGTTGTGTAAAACACGTTGTAATTAATCATGTGATTGTGTGAAAAATAGGACGAAACTGACACAAGCGCGGATACGGGGGAAGACCAATCTATTGAAGACGATTACTCCTCAACAGATAGCGGAGACGAAGGAGACAGCAAGAAAAAGAAAAAGGTGGAAAAAAAGGTAAGCAATATCACCAATATCACCCCCTTGTGAATTACAATTAGAGAATTTAAGTTCCTCGATTACATCCAGGATGGGGAGAAACCCAAGAGGAAGGACAGAAGGACAAAAAAGGATGAAAGTGAGGACATTGAACCCACCAGAGCGGTATGTACTGTTAAATACTATTCCATTGTTGAATGCCCATATATACCCCCTACCCCCACCTTCCAATCTATGCGTTGGAAAGTCTGTATACATTGGTCATGTAGGTCTGTATAGGAGAAATACACTCATACATCTCTTGTCTGCCTGTGTATGTGTATGTATTGGTATATACACCTATGTTCTCATATACCTAATGTATGTGTGGATTGAACTATTATATACACATATGGAATTGTTTGATGTTGTTTTTGGGGGCGATAGATCAGTTGTCTGCTTCCGTATGTCTGTGTATCAGTATGTACACCTATTGTTTGGAGTTATCTCTGCCTCTTCATGAGTGTATTCGTTGAACCGTGCTAGTGTCCCTGTACGTGTCTGTATGTGATCCACCCCCATGTATCTTGTAAGTCATGAATGCCCACACCCTGTATTGCACTCAAACTTTCTTTGTGCTGCTGTGTGAACCCATAATACCCCCCCACACCTTACATTGTATACATTAGCACCTCTGCATAAGTGAAATGTTGTCATTCTATACATCTGTATGCATCAGTATATACATCTATTGTTTATAGCCATCCCTACATCTCGTCTATATGGATTGACCTATGCTATTGTGCTTGTATGTGTGTGTGCAACCATAACGATATTTGTCTGCCTGTGTATGTGTATGTATCGGGTACCATGCTCACTTGGATGCAAAGCCTAATGCGTGCCATGAACGATATTTGTCTATATTATTACATATATCCTTGCTCCAGTAACCCCCCTTAATGTTATGTACACGCTGCAATTTGTATACACTGTCGTCTTTGTGTGTGTGCTACTACTTACTAACCTTATTCTTACCCTGTTTACCATTGATAATGGTACATGACGATGACTACTTCATGCTGCTTTCGAAGCGCAACAAGGCCTTGAAAATTAATCTTTGCACCAAAATAGAAATTATAGAAAATATTCGCAAAGTACTGATGGATAAATGTGAGGAAGCATTCAGAAAAAAACTGCTTTGGACACCTCCTGGACTTTTCATTCAAAAAGACGTCGCCACAATTACTCCTACACTTGATTCAATATCTATGCAAGCTGAAGCGCACAACAGAACTCTATTTCAAGATCGGAGGGAAAATACTCAAATTTGGACTCCGCAAGTTTGCATTGATCACCGGACTGAATTGTGGTCCATTGCCCCAGATCGACAAGGACAGACTACAAGAGTCTTCCAGGCTCAAGACCGAATACTTTGATGATAACGCGGCGGTAAAAAGAAAAACTCTCAACATCGTCTTCAAGGCAATCAAACGCGGTGATGAGTCAGACCTGGTAAAAATGACCCAATTATATTGCCTGGAAAGTTTCCTACTCCCCCGACAAGAGAAGGTCCACATATAAGATGATCACCTACTAATGGCCGACGACGAAGAGTTGTCCAATGCATACCCATGGGGGCGCATCGCCTTCACGCTGTTAGCAAGCTACATGCAGAAGGCATGACTCAGTTGCGACAGTTCTGGAATAGGAGTGGGGGGTTTGTATATGCCATCTTGGCATGGGCATATGAGGTAATCCCTGCCCTTAGCGCCTCGCCAGCAAATTATGCCCGAAGGATAAGGAACACAATGCCGCGAATAATTAACTGGGAGTCTGACACGCAGCCAAAATGGAGGGAGTTGCACGCAGAAATCTTACAGTCCCCATCGGTAAGTAACTCCAGTTTTGTGTTGTAATATATGTCAATAACAGTATATACTCTTATTGACAACGCCTTATGCAGTTGGAGGTCGTGCCATTAGAGCCAACAGAAGTGGAAATGCGCATGCCGTACTTCCAGCCGTTCCTACATGATGAGATGACAACCCGTAGATTAGGTGGCAGCGGGGCGGAACCTAAAGGAGATGATACAATCCCCCCAACTTCCATAATGGCGCGGCCACTGCAGACCCAACGGAAGATGTGGGTGAACAACGTCACAAAGAAATCGTAGGAAAACTTGACAAGGTTTATTCGGTATTGGGCGCATTGGTTTATTGAGGAAAGTCTTTGGAGATGAAGGTCCAAGTGCAAGGACTTTGAAAACCAAAGATGATATGAAGGTATGTATATGTAATTACAGTGTGCTTTACCTTGTCCCGTAAATAACCCTTACTGATTTTGTCTCTTGACCCCCACTGCAGTAGGAGAAAACAAAAGAAGGGGAAAAGAAGAATGACAAGGACAATAAGGAAGACGACCATCCTTCTGAAAAAAAACCCTCGCCCACGTAATGACGATGATGACGACAACCCCACTGGGGGCCGTCCCCAGCAACCGGGAGGGGGTGTCCCTGTTATTGTAACAAGAAATCCATCATCAGAAACTGGAACTATTGGAAACGAAGGAACAGAGAATACAGGCGTTGACGAAGGAAACAAGGTACGATCCTTGTGATAAGTACATGGTCCATTAATGTGCTTTAGTTTCTCACATATGCTTCTTGCAGGGCTATAGTGAAGATAATGACCTAGTTAACCAGGAAATCCTATCAATTGATGAAGCCAAAATTATTGAAAAGTTTAATAGGGACAGAAAAGGAAAGACTATTATGGTGGTAAGTACTAATATAATCTTCAAGTGATCTATTTTATATACAACCTAACTCCTTGACTTCCAAACAGGGCCACCCTACTACAGTGCTGAAAACCTTATCCCCTCACACTGGATAAAAATGGTCAACGAAGGTAAACATAGATACAAAGTACTATGTCCTATTATGTACATTCCATTTACCTGTTTATGTACTCTAACCTCTAGAGTTTGTAGGCAAAGGAGATAAGGATCGTCGAGCCGGTCACTCTCAACATACAACATAGGACCCCGCTGCGTGAGGTGTGTATATAACACTACATATAAATAGATTACCTATAGCTTCATGTATTTATCTTTATATACTGTAAATGTGCACAGGTCAACCCAAATGTACAGCGAGGGAGTGTCGCCCGTGTGACGAGTGGGAATGAGGGGGGCTCAATGCAGCCTACCGACCAAATTTATACAGACGCGCTGAGGGGAACTTGGAGGAAAGATACCCATGAGGAACTGCCCCCCAATCCTATGCGCCATCATTCGACCTGCAACTTAGCCAGCCCAAAGATTAGACCCTTCCTTCAACCATCTGAACCTGAATTTGTTATCATTCCTATTAGATACCTCTTTTCGAACTTAACTTTATATCGCTGTTTTGCTACTTGACTCCTAAATGATTTTGATTGCCTTTGACCTTTTTTGATTTTATTGTCGTTTTATGGAAACTTAACTTGTTTGGAATTGATATGTTGTTAATATTCCATTTCCCATGGATGTCTTATTGCTGTCATTCCTAGTATATACAATGTCTGGTATTCTCCTTGTTTTTGCTTGATTTTGCTTTGATACATCTATTTGATTGTGCTAAATAACTACAAACAAAAATGATATAAACCCACCATGAGTGTTTTATTATTGTCATCCTTAGTATATATAACGATATACCTTATTAACACCTCCAAAAAATAATTTCTTGGAAAACTTTGTTCTTCGTACATACAAAGAATGAAAACTTATAAAAAAATGACTAAATTCATCGAACGATGGGGGTGTTGCAACTTCTCTTGTTGTGACCTAGCTGCCCACACCGCCCACACCTTTGAGTCTGGACCCTCTCGCTCCTGGGCCTAATCCTCTTCTTTTTTGGCCTCCCAGTACCACGTTTCGAAATGGGTGGGTGGACTATGTTCGCTTCAACCGCCAATGTGGACATGTCTTGCCTCATGGAGTCGATGGGGTGCACGTTCGCACTATACATCTTCTGTAGGTTTGAGTTCCGATAAAACTCGTGAACAAATGCATCAATGTTCAAACCTTTGCGACAAATAGCTATGCAAGCATGAGCGCACGGGATAAGATCCGACTCCCACCTCCTACACGTACAACTCTGGTTGGTGATGTTTACCTCGAATTTCTTGTTCTAGTCATGAACTTGGAATTGCACACAGTCGACGGGGTATATCTGCGTATTTACGCAAAAATACCAGACATTATTAGATGTGTGTATACGTAAATATAAAATTAGTTTAACAAAAAACATTGTAAAGTGCATACATCCATAGTGCGGCTTGCTTTCAATGCATCCTGTATTTCTCCAGCTGCATAGTCAGTAATGGTAGTAATTTGGAAGGTTGCATGGTTCCTCCTCTCATAAAACCATCGTTGTAAAAAATCCCTTATAAACTCCAACAGTGGAATTATAGGTAGTCCACGAGCCTCAATCAAAAAAGCGTTCAAGCTCTCGGAGACATTAGTGGTCATCAATACATACCGTTTGCTCGTGGAGAATGCACGGGACCAACGCGTATACCCTACCTCCTCCAGCTCACTCCTAATCGAGGGGATAATTTGCTCCATCTACCTCATATAGTATTCAAACTCACGGATGGTGTACGATTTAGCACACTTGTAAAACAGTTCGTCAATCTCCTTTGACTTATGGTCTGACTTAATGTTCCTTAGCAAATGATAGATACACACGCCATGGTGTGTTGACGTATATACCTTCCTCACCCCATTACCAATGCTCTTGTGTCTGTCAGACACTATAACCAGATCATTCGGTTCTCCAAAAGCTGCTTTCAAATTCTGGAAAAACCATTCCCACGACGCGTCGTTTTCGAAATCAACAATAGAGAACGCCAACGGGAATATGTGTAAGTTACCATCGAATGTGCAGGCCGTTAGGAGCATACCGTTGAATTTGTTTTTGAGTGATGTGCCATCCACAGAAATGACCGGCATGCAATATTTCCAACCCTCAATGGACGCTGCAATACTCATAAAAAAGAATTTGAACCT
Organism: Luffa acutangula; assembly: GCA_036850905.1. Classification (NCBI taxonomy): domain Eukaryota; kingdom Viridiplantae; phylum Streptophyta; class Magnoliopsida; order Cucurbitales; family Cucurbitaceae; genus Luffa; species Luffa acutangula. Next base: position 40,445,153 of record CM072087.1, read on the forward strand.
GTCGTTCGAATCAACCTCTTGAGCAGTATACGTCCTTGAAAACAGAATGTTGGTAAATACAAGTATTTACTGATATTGTTACTCTTTGGGGAAACAAAATGTTGGAAAACAAAATATTGGTAAATACAAGTATTTACTGGTATTACCATTCAAGCCGAAGCGAGAAATACCTGGGTTTTTTTCTATCAGCTTAGCTGCAAACGCTGAAATACGCGCATACGACTCTTCGGGGGAACCTCTTAACTCAGTTAGTGCCTTCTCCCTCCCCCTCCATGCTTTGTCGTAACTGAGAATGACACCGTGGGTTTTCTTAGCGTATTCAATTATATCCCGCGGTGTGCAGTGCATCTTGTTAGTGATTCTCATTATAGCTTTGGCATAATCGCAAGCGACAGTCGTAGTTGCCTGCCTGTGGTCGTTATGGACTGCATCAAAGGAACACGTGTGCTCATTACTGAACTTCCAGAAAATCCAAATTTGGCTTCCGTGGTATGTCGATGAACGTATATACCACGGACACGAATCGTCTACGCATGATACCTTGAACTGCTTGTTGTTAGATTTAACCGTCTTCAACTGGAAACTTTCTTTCAGGGCTATGTTATACACAACCTTCTTCAGATGATCTATGCAGGCAAATGTGCACCCCTCCGATACAGTAGAATTGTCCAGAGCAGCTTTAATACCATCCGCGTTGATGAAGTCAAAATTCCTGACCCCACGGGATGGGCCTGCGCCTGTCCCCACGGGATGTATACCAGTATTGACACCCGGGATATCAACGACTACACAACACCCCCTGTATGTATCGTTTTGAAATCCGTTGACCATCCAAAAAACACCTCTGTCCTTGGAAATGATTATATTAATTGGGTTATTCGACCAGCTCCTGAAGAGTGTTAGCCGAGCAATTATATTGTCGTCTTGGAGTTGGAGGTATTTCGCCAGACATACTTTAAACTCTTGGAGATTCGAATCACTTCTAACATCCACACTTCCGAACTTGAATTCACTGTAAATACCCTCAACACTCCAGACACCCCCAAACAATATCGTGATCTATTGAACTGTCACCATGTTAGATTAGGAAGGAAAATTACAATGGCAATGTGATCGTGATATGAAACAAATAGATAATAAACTATGACATTTATATGAGGGGCAAAAATTTGGAGGAATAAAAAAATAATCGTTGGAAACCCTAAGCCTGAACAATAGGTAATTTCTTAAGGATCAAAACAGACCGCCCACCAAATCCCATGTAAATAGGGATACATTTAGCGCACAAAAAGGGGGCGCGCGAACTGCGTGGAAAAAAACAAACGTTAACGCCGTCTGTATATAGCCGTATATACCAGGGGTAAAAACGTCCAAAAAAGACCAAAAAACGGTTCCTAAAATTTGGTAGCCACACCTACAAAATCTGAATTTCCATAGCCAAAAATGAAGAACGCCTTTTTTTTTTGTAGTTATTTAGCACAATTTCCCAATTTAATATAAACATTAATGTGGCCCATATACATTATTCCTACTTAACGTTTTAGGTCGAGTACGTTAATGGGCTGATTAATTAAGAAAGGTAATTTCTCAAGTTTTTAACACCTTGATGGAAGGTGTATATATAAAGGAAAAACCCTAGGGATTGGTCCTCTCTCTACTCTTATAATACAGATGATTCTCTCCATCAAGAAGATCGAATCAAGTTCTCAAGGAAAGGCAAGAGGGAGAAACACAATCCTTAACAAGATCATTATCATGGATCAAGGTATGGTATTTTAAGTTATCTCATTGTTGTAAAAATCATCTAGTTCAAAGATCTTGGTTTGATTGAATTATACAATTAGGGTTTTATTGTGTAATCATGTATGCCTAATTATACAATTAGGGTTTCATTATGTATACATGCAATAAGGTTTAATTTTTACATGTGGTATCAGATCCAAGTTTGAGAACATGTGATTTTTCATTGATGTTTTAGTGTATGAATTCAAACCCTATTGTTCGCAGGCATGCGAACTCTTCCAGCTATGGCTGACATCTTGAGGCTTGGGGATCAAACCCTAAGGAAAAGCAAACTACTCAGAGGTAAAAGAACGGTAAAAAACCATGAACAAAAAGAATTCAGTATTAGAGTTAAAACCATAAAATACAAGCAATTTGAAAATGTTGGAATAATTGAACCCATAAAACACAAGTCACATGGGATCATACAAGCTGTATGGCCAAGATGATTTTGGAAAAATAAAATTCTCATTTGGGTATTCGTCTATGTTTTTTTTTTTTCTCTTGCAGTTTCCCCTGAATTACCACAATTTTAACTTATTGTTGCTTCGCTTATAGATAGCCCATTTCACAATTTCACGATAAATTGATAATCTTGGACCAGTAAAAGTAGTTTCTGGGTATTCGTCTACGTTCCTTTCCATCCCCCACCCCACCCCACCGAAAATTTCCCCTCAATGTAATGACCTTACTTCCCAGGACTATTACCTAGGGTCATTACGATACGCATACCAACTTGCCTTTAGGAAAGGTTTATTTTGAAACAAATAATTAATACAAAACATGATATTTGCAAAAGCTTTATTAAAGGACAAAGTCTCCTAAGAATAATCTAGAAATGCAAATTAAACCCCATTTTTGAATGAATGAAGCAACAAAAAAATGAATAAACTAAACTAAGCAAAAATCATGATCACATGATTTCCATGGCTCAACAACAGCAAATCCGTCACGTACCCTGTATGCCCTTGCTCGAAAGTAAATATTTTAGAAAGAGTTAACATAAAAATACTCAATAAGTAACATAACTACTAGGAGGGGTCTAACCTACATTCATAGAGGCAACTTGAGGCTAATATCATTTTGGAGACCTACTATCCATCTCATTAATGACTTTCCATTTGGGCCAACATGGAAAATTTGAAATAGTGTGCAAGACACTAGCGGAAGCGGTTTGGATCGAAGCCACTCAAATTTCTTTAATTTTAGAAATGAAAACATGCAAGCTTTAAACCGAAAAACAAAGTTTGAATTTGACCAACCTTTGGAAGCTAAATTTTTCAACTCTGTGGATGAATTATGATCATGATCGGGTCTTCCCCGCTATCCTCCGACCTTAGAATGTGTTGTGGGACTCAAGAACGGGATGAATTTGGGAGATTTGTCTGGAAGGTTCAAGTAAAAATCATGGAAAAGAGTTGTTGATTTTGAGAGAGATTTGAACTGTCCTTACACATGAATCACATTTAGCAAAAACTCTCTCTTTGGCAAGAAGAAGACGACCTTAATTATGAGGGAACAAGGCTTGGTGGAACTCAATTTGTCACCAAATTTGGTGTCAAATTGACATCAATTGCATGAACAACTTCATGCTTAATAATGCCACCTCAAAATTGAAATTCCCATTTCAATTTAAATAATTTCAACATTTAGAATTAATGAGGTGATTAAGTTTAAATGAAATTAATATTAATATAATTAATTAAACTTTTTTAATTAATTATAATTATTTAATTTAATATCAAATACTAAATCAAATAATTGGAAAATTGTAATGGATGACTAAATTCTAATGGTTAATTGCAGATATAGTAAGTTTTATAAAAAAATACAAATATAGCAAAATTTTAATTCATTTGTTTAATTCCTATTTTGTCCCTGTTTAGATTTCTATCAGTGTTAGATTTCTATCGCTGATCGCAGATAGAATCTATCACTGTAGATTTCTATCACTAATAGAAACTCCTTCATCCATTCATGCCAACTTACTAGTGGTGCACTAGTGCGAATCCTAGGAAATTCTACTCCAACTGATGGTAGTGGACAACCAGTCACCAGAGCCAAATATCACCCATCAAGGTGTCTCAGTCTAAGTGTACATAGCACTTTAGCTATCAACTCTTGAATCATTTGAAATCGGCACGTCTCCGTCACGATCTCCAAGACTTCACGCTTGGTTCCCACTCCTTGGCCTTGCTTCATCTCCCACAGAAGGTCTCTAGTCGAAATTAGGGCTAAAATCTCTCAAATTGGACTCCCCTTGGCCGTAGCAATTAAGGATGTGTTTATAGGAAATTAGTCAGTAGGGTCGCGACTGATAGCACGCCAAAATGCTATCTACTTCCTACTAATTTTTGCTAGTTTTGTGCTTAAATTGTGTGCTTTGAGGTGTTTTTATGTTGAAATTTCAGAAACCGAGCCAAAGAAGCAAAACCAGCGTTCTTGAGAGATTTTGGATGATTTTGGAGAATTTTGAGAAGTCCATTGAAGATCAAAGCCCAATAATCCAAGAAGAGAGAGTTGAAGGCCCAAATTGAAGTCCAAAGGGCCTTTCTTGAAGATGAAGTTCGAGGGCTAGCGTCAAGACACTAGCCTTGGGCGTCTCGATGCCAGCCAACCGTGAAGAAAACTCTAGAAGTGGGGCAACGTCGAGACACTGCCTTTAGCGTCTCGACGCTGAAGTGGCTTGGGCACCAAGTATATGACGTAACAGCGTCGAGACACTGTGACGTCAGCGTCTCGACGCTGGGGTTGCTGGACATTTATAAATAGTGCATTTTTCAGTCGGATTAAGGGATCCAATTTGAGGGCTTTCACCCTATTCTCGATTCAATACTAAATTTGGGAGTTTAGGGAGAGTATTTGGAGCCTTGTTGAAGATCTTGGGAGCTCGGGATCGATGGAGGTCGCCATGGGATTGATAATTCAAATTTATTATACACTTAGAATCTCCGAATTTGCTTATCTTAGTTGAATTCCTTGCAAAAAATGCTTTAAAATGAGTATAATATGTCTATAGGCCCTCACCGGAGCTTTGGAAGCGATTCGGGGCTTAAACGAGTGAAACCGGAGCGTAAAATGACTTTTCTGCTCCTGGAGCATCATGAGCGTCGAGACCCTCCCAAGTAGCGTCGGGACGCTGTTCAAATAAGGGAAAGATTCTGGAATTCGCGTCGAAGCAAGAGCGTCACGACGCTAGGGCAACCCGAGAGTTTTTTCCTATTCTACATGGGGGCAGTGTCGCGACACTGTTACACAATGTCTTGACACTGCGGCTGGGTATAAAATGCAGTTTTCAGATTTTAGATTCTTCTTCCTGAGTTTTCCCCCCTCTTGGTCGATTTCCCCTTCATTCTCCCTGTATTTAATTGCATTCCTTTGTAATTCTATTTGCTTGATTTAAAGTAATTGCTTTACTAAATTGGTTAGTGATAGATGTATTGTGTGGTTGTGTTAAAAAGAGTGTTATCTCGTTTAATGCAATTGCATGGTATATTTAGGAATTTGAGCTTAGAATTGTATGAATTTAGGTTGTTCCTAGTTCATGCAAATTTACTCAACGATCCAATTCCTTAATTGCGGTTAGGTTCATGTTTATGAATACTAATTAGATTCTAACTTTGATGTATTTGTCAAGTTGAAAAAAATATGGATCATAATCATTGGTTCCAATGAATGTTGAGTAATCAATGATAATTCTTTAAATTTGAGTGTCAATGATTGAGTTTCCAAACCCAAGTTAGAATAACCAATTGCCCGATAGATTAGCTAGCTTATCTTTACTTTTCCACTATTTTACTTTATTGCAAATTTTACGTTTTTAATCAATCCATCTTTCAAACCCCCCTTTTGGTTACTAATTGAGAAATCTAATTAAATTAATTAATTACACTACTCCCTGTGATCGACCCTGACCACTACTACTACAAGTTAGCTTTAGACGTTGAGGATTATAAATTTATTTGATAAAAGACCTCGACAATCTCTTCCATCAGGGATCAAGGAGATCAACATGTTTATGAGCATTTCTCTTCCCTTTTCCTTTGTTTTTAGTTTCTAGAATAGTTGTGATTAGAAATTATTGGATGTTTAGTGATTATGAGTAGTTAATTCCTAAGTTCTTTGAGTATGATTTGGTTTGTTGAACCTTTGTGTGATTAATGAATTGATTTGATTTGATTGTCATTATCATTCATTTGTGCATTTTGTCCTTAATGCTTTTAATCACCTGATCACTGATTAAATGAACTATTTTCTAAGTGGAAACTCGACGGAGAGAAACTTAGACCAAAACTGAATGCATGACTAATGTTATTTACCCAAGTGACACGAGATAAAATAAATAACGTTAGAGGTTGTTATTGACCCTATTCTCATGCCTTTTAATAAAAAAATTTCTTTCGGTTTCCTCCTTATTTACTAAGCATGGCATTAGTAATTAAAGGTCCAATTGATGAAATCAACACTCTAGAATTACCCTATTCTCATGCATGACTAATGTTATTTACCCAAGGACACGAGAGTCCTTGATATTAGGCTTCTAGACTTATGAATCGAATGATTAATAAATCTGAATCGGCTAATTGATTAAGCAATTAAATGTCCAATTGATGAAATCAACACTCTAGAATTATCCCTCCAAATTAGGTCTCCATTTATCTTTTGCTTTCTAGATTAGCTTTTTGTTATTCTTCTTGGCATTAGATATTGTTCTCTAAATAAAGCTAAGCAAGATTATTCACGGTAATTAATTGAATAAATCCAATCCCTATGGAGACGATACTCTATACTCAAAATCACTATATTACTTGATGACCCGTGCGCTTGCGGTATTGCGGGACTGATAGCGAGCATAGCTAGCTATCTTTACTTATTTAATTTAACTAGTCTTTGATGATTATTGGCCATTTTATTGCACTTAATTGTTTATTTTGTAGGAAATGGTTGGTTGGAGCTATAGAGCAATAATGGAGTTAATCGGGTGCTCGGGACATGAAAAGATGCAAAGGAATGAAAAAGAGTCAAAGAGGAAAAAAGTAAAAATTGGGTCAACAGCAGGCTAGCGTCGAGACGCTAGCTCTTGAGCGTCTCGACGCTCACATTCCATATCTGAATAGGCGCGAAAAGGTCACAGCGTCGAGACGCTGCGACCTTAGCGTCTCGACGCTATGACGAAAAAACAGAATATAAGCTTCTTTTCGGCTAGGTTTTTGTGGATTCAATTTTGGGGGACTTCTTGGAGCCGTAAACAGAGCAAAAACAGAGTAGATTAAGGCTGAAGCAAAGGGAGAAAACTGGAAATCAACCCATTGTTCGTGGGGATCGTGACGGGGACGTTCGGTCTCGGCCTACATTGAGTTTTCTTTTCCCTTTCCTTTTCTTTAGCTAGAGTTTATGACTTTATTATGTTTAGTTGAGCTTGTAATCATATTCATGAGTAGCTAAACTCATAGCTTAGGGATTGATGTAGTTGATTTTGTTTATGGATTGATTTATGGTTTAAGTTGTGCAATGTTTATTGTGTTTGTAATCTTGATTTAATGCTTTCAATTAATTGACCATTAGTTGAATAATTTAAGTTTTGAATCTAGCTCGGGAGAGGGGATTTAATATAGACTTACTCAAGATTGCATGACTAAAGTTTATTTTCTAATTCGTGACGGTTTTAGATTAACTTTAGAATTGGTCCAAAGATCTCATTGTCTTGCATGTTAATAAACTTAGATAGGGATATCAAGTTGGTTAATGTGCATGAGAATGAATTATACTCAGGAGAGGTAGTTGTGATTAAAGGGTCTTAGGCTCGTAATTTCATTGTGCATAATAACTTACTCCTTAAAATCAATCCTAGACTAAATTGGCGAAATCAATTCCCTAAGTATTCTTCCCAATTGAACTTCCACTTTTTACTTGTTTTGATCTAGTTTCATATCATTCATTCACTAATTTTTGATCCCTAAATAAAATTGAGCAAGATAATTCACAATACTTGATTTGCTTAAAAAATCCAATCCAGAGGACGACATTCGAATTACATTCACTATATTATTACTTGACCCGTGCGCTTGCGGTAGGAAAAGTCCACATCAGGGACGTCCATCAGCAACACTGTGGATAGGGTTGTGACGATGTCCCTGCTGCTACCAAAAACATAAAAGGAAAGCCAACGTCAAGACGCCTAGAAAAGCAGCGTCGAGATGTAAGCTCTCGAGTTTGCCCCAAACTTAAGCCTCCAACTTTGATTTTTTTTTGCTTCTTTTGTTTTTCTTTTGGTCCCGAGCACCCGATCAACTTCCTAATTCAACATTTCCTCCAAGAATTCATTTCCTACAAAATAAACATTAAAGTGCATAAAAACGACCAAATAATACTCAAAGACTAACTAAAATAAACCGAGAAAAATAGCTCGCTATGCGCGCTATCAAAATGCGTTCAAGTGGAGATTAAAAGTAACGAAGCAAAAGAGTTGAAGTAGCCATGCTGGGGGCACTTCCTCAACAACTCCTTGTATTGTTCCCAGGCTTCGAACAGCTGCTCATCGAACTGCTCCTGGAATGTTCCAATCTCGGTCCTCAGCTTGACCGTCTTTGCAGAGGGAAAGAATTTCTTTAAGAATGCCTGGAATAAAGTATCCCAGGTGGTGATGCTCCCAGGGGAAATAGACTGCAACCAATCACGTGCTTTGTCCTGCAACGAAAAAGGAAACAAGCATAAACGAATGACATCCTCAGTGACTCCATTTATTTTTACCGTCCCACAAATGTCTAAAAAGGATTTTAGATGAGAGTTTGGGTCCTCGGTGGGTGATCCTCTATATGCACAATCACGAGTCATCTAGATGAGACCGGTTTTCAACTCAAAATTGTTGGCATTGATTGGGGCATAAAAACTCCCCAATTGTTGCCCCTGAAATACGGACTGAAAATATTCACGAATAGGCTTAGGCTCCTCAAGTGGATTTGGGTCGGCCATTTGGTCAAGATCTTTAGTCTCCCTTCGAAGCCTATGAATAGTTCTCTCTATCTCGGGGTCCAAAGGTACTAAGGTCAAATCTCTATCCTTTCGCATACACAATCTAACCTATCCTAAAAAAGAAATAATAGAAAAGGAATAAAAACAAATAAGGAAAGAAACTAGAAAAGGAAACTACTAAAACAAAAAAAAAAAAAAAAAGGAAAAGACAATTTAAGAAAGGAAACTCTAATCAAATTAGGAATGCAAAAACAAATAAGGAAAATATATTTAAGGGAAATAACAAGCAAGGAAAAGATTTAACTAACAAGGAAAGAAAAATCAAAGACAAATAAAGAAACTAACAAATAAGGAAAAATCACACAAAGGAAAGCACTAAAATAGGAAATAACAAATATGGAAAGAAAGAAAAAGGGAGAAAATGCAACTACCAAGAAAAAAAAAAATTAAAAATACACCCTAAATTAAGACCGAACAATTTTTCCACAATATTAATCTAACTAAATATGTCAATCCCCGACAACGGCGCCAAAAACTTGATGTGCAAAATGCTTACCGCAAGTGTACGGGTCAAGTAATAATATAGTGATATGGAAATCGAATGTCGTTCTCTAGATTGGTTTTCTAGTTAAACTAATTACTGTGAATACTTTTGCTCAATTTTATTTAAGGATCAAAAAGTAATGAAAGATTGAAATCAAAGGTAATGCAAATTAAAGGTTGGAAATTCAATTGGAAGAATTCTTAGGGAATTGATTTCATCAATTTAGATTAGGATTGATTAAAGGGAATGGATTTTTAACGTGCAATTAATTTACAAGTCTAGGAACCGTAAATCACAACTATCTCTCCCGAGCATAATTGATTCTCATGCATACAACAAACTTGATATCCCTATCTAAGTTCATTAACATGAAAGACTTTGAGTTTAGTTCTTCTAACAACTTCTAAAGTTATTCAATCTCCTGATCTTATAATTTCTACTTTAGTTATGCAATTAGTAAAGTCTAAGCAAAACCTCCTCTCCCGAGAAAGATTCAACACTTAAATCATTCAACTAGTGATCAAGTAATTGAAAGCATTTAATCATAATTGCATAGATAAATTAAAAGCAAAATACATCCCAATAATCAATCCATAATCATAAATGACTACATCAATCCCTAAGAAACACGTCTAGCTACTAATACATGACGTTACGATATAAGATAAACATGAAAAAGCCATAAAAACTAACTAGAGGTAAGGAAAAGATAAAGAAAACCTCAATTCCACCGAAACTGGACGTCCCCGTCACGATCTCCACACGTTCTTGAGTGATTCCCGCTCCTTGGCCTTGCTTCAGCTCCCACAGAAGGTCTCCAATTGTTTTTAGGTCTAAAATCTCTCAAATTGAACTCCCTTTGGCCGTATCACATAATGTTGATTTATAGAAAACTGTCGACAGCATCGAGACGCTATGTTGTCCCTTTGCCTCCCATTCTGTTTAAGGAAAATTCTTGGTAGTGTCGAGACGCTATGGAGGCATCGTCGAGACGCTAGCTCTCGAATTTTCCCACTTTGCTAAGCTTCCAACTTGATTTCTTTTTCGCTTCTTTAAGTCCTGAGCACCCGATCAACTCCAATTCCTCTATCTCATCTTCACTAATCAATTCCTACAAAAATAAACATTAAAGTGCATAATTCGGCCAAATAATACTCAAAGACTAACTATAATTAAACGGGAAAAATAGCTCGCTATGCGCGCCATCAGTTCCGGATCTTTCAACCTCTCTCGACTCATCCATTCGAAAGAAGAAGAAGAGAAAGGCTTGTCTCCCCTTGAAAAAGGTTTAGGGCAAGCTAGATAGAGAGGGAAAGATCCTTAGTCGAGTCTTGCATTTTACTTTCTGTTTAGTCTTTTATTTCAACTACTATATCTTTTATGTTTTTCTTTACTTTTTAGTTGTAAGTTCATTATTGATAACTGCCCAAAAGGTAGTTATTTAGGCCTCATTTCTACAGGGATTTGTGTGTCTTTTGTGCTTAATAGGGATGGTTTTAGATAGATATTATATGTTTTAACCCATTTGGAAGAATGAAAGCTTTGGAAATTATTTTATGCAGAATGTGTTGCTGGGCGACTGGAGGGAGCAAATTCTGTGCTGCAGCAAAACTGGGAGCAAAACTGCCACGTCACAGTTCGTTAGCCAAGTTGACAAACCGAATTCTGTTGAGTTATTTTCGTGATAAAGGAGCAAGGAGAGCCATACACGTGTCTACGTTGACCTAAGTCAAGCCTCCTATCCTTCTATAAAAGGGAGTAACCGCCTAAGTCAAAGTCATTCCATTTTTGGGAGAAAACATTCCATTCTTGGAAAGTTACTTCCACCTTTGGGAGCCGAATAGAGAGAAGATTGGAGACCATCTAGAAGACCATCGATTGCAAGTTGTTCAAGGGAATTAATCTTTTCTTGTTTTATCTTGTAGTCATGGACATGCTTACTTAGATTGTAACTTGTGTTTCCATGCATCTTATGAACTAAGTAGCTTAGGCGTTGGTTAGGAACAATGTGATTGTCGTGCTTCATTTCTAGTAATAAATATTGATTAATGCATTTTGATTAATTGTTGTGTTCATTTCTATTTTATGCCTGCCTGACCAGCTGGTATGAATACTTCTCTCTAGTTTCAGGGATGATTTAGGGAGTGTGTGACGATTAATCACACTAGATCATTGTGTATTGGTGAACGCCAGTGACTGAACTAGGGATAGCCAGTTGCCTAGTGCTTGATCGATAGTGCTTCATTTGGGTTGAAACACATTCCAAAAGATTTGGAGTTCCAAGAGGAATCTGCTAATAAGACTGCGAGAGTCTTGCATGATCAATAGTATTGCTAGAGCATCTTTTTAAACAATTACTAAATCCTAACCAACGCCTGTTTCTAATATGTCCGCCTATTTGTTTACTTGTTGTTCTGTCATTTCTTTTGCTTTAGCATTATTCTTATAAAAACCAATTATTTTTATCATCTTTGAAACCATTAAAGAGTTATATAAAATAGATAAAGTGGAAGTTAGTTCAGGCCTTGGATTGATAATACTTATTACTTCTTGCGGACTGTGTATACTTGCACAGAGTTCTAGAGTCTTTTCATACCATATTTTTACTCACTCTAGGATCTCAACAAGTTTTTGGCGCCGTTGCCGGGGAACTTGAATAAGTTTTTATCTGATCTGTTTTGTGTATGTGTTTTAGTGGTTTAGTGCTAGAACTTTTTTATTGTTTCTTTTGTTTTTACAGGTGTGAGTTTGGTGCGTGAGCGATCCGCCTGGGGTAAGGTTCGAGCTTGATCCAGAAATCGAGAGGACATTCAGGAGAAGAAGAAGAGAGCAGCGTAGGAACCAGAACCAAATGGATAACGTGTCGCGTCTTCCGCAGGGTCCTTAAGATCTAGTGAACCCCCAGTAGAATCTGTTGTTGCAACAAAATCGGCCGCTGGAGCAAAATGAACAGCAAAATAATTAGGCTGAGAATCCTATCTTGGTAGCGAACGATAGGATCAGAGCCATTCAAGCATATGCTTTTCCAATGTTTGATGAGTTAAATCCAGGGATTGCACGTCCTCAAATTCAAGAGGCAAATTTTGAAATGAAACCAGTAATGTTTCAGATGTTGCAAACCGTGGGTCAATTCCATGGTTTGTCATCTGAAGACCCTCATTTACATCTTAAGTCTTTCCTAGGAGTTAGTGATTCTTTTGTAATTCAAGGAGTGCCTAGAGATGTCTTAGATTAACATTGTTCCCGTATTATCTTAGAGATGGAGCAAAGGCATGGTTAAATTCTTTTGCTCCAAGATCAATTAGGACATGAGATGAGTTAGCTGAAAGTTTTTTGAGTAAATATTTCCCACCTAATAGAAATGCTAAATTAAGGAGTGAAATAGTAGGGTTTAGGCAACTTGAAGATGAGACTTTTAGTGAGGCTTGGGAGAGGTTTAAGGAGCTTTTATGAAAGTGCCCCCACCATGGTTTACCTCATTGTATTCAAATGGAAACATTTTACAATGGGTTAAATGGAGCAACCCAAGGTATGGTTGATGCTTCGGCTGGAGGGGCCCTTTTGGCAAAAACTTTTAATGAAGCCCATGAAATTTTAGAGAGAATATCTACTAATAGTTGTCAGTGGTCTGATGTTAGAGGCACAAATAAAAAGGTTAAAAGTGTATTAGAGGTTGATGGTGTGTCCACCATTAGGGTTGATCTTGCAATGATTGCTAACGCTCTTAAGAATGTGACAGTGATTAGTCATCAGCAGCCACCAACTGTGGAGCCTGCTGCATTGGTGAACCAAGTCACAGAGGAAACATGTGTCTATTGTGGTGAAGATCACAATTACGAGTTTTGCCCCAGCAATCCAGCTTCTGTGTTTTTTGTAGGTAATCAGAGGAATAACCCTTATTCTAACTTTTATAATCCAGGTTGGCGCAACCACCCCAACTTCTCATGGGGAGGACAAGAATGTAATATGCAAGCACAATAGAAGGTAAGCCAGCCGGGATTTGCTAAAGCGCAGGTATTGCCCCAGTAGAATAAGCAGGCTTTGCCCCAGCAAAATTCGGGGAGTTCTCTTGAGGCAATGATGAAAGAATTTATGGCTCGTACAGATGTCGCAATTCAAAGTAATCAAACTTCAATGAGAGCCCTAGAATTGCAAGTGGGTCAGCTAGCTAATGAGCTAAAGGCAAGGCCTCAAGGGAAACTTCCCTCAGATACTGAACACCCAATAAGGGAAGGTAAGGAGCAGGTAAAGGCAGTAACTCTTAGGAGTGGTAAGCCACTAGAGGAAAGAAAAGAGCCTAGTGAAACCCAGGATATAGAAAAGAATTGTGATAAAAATGACGATGTTGAGAAAGAGTTGGAGTCTGGTCAGGGTGCTGGAGGAAGCAATAAAGATGCTGGAGCAGCTCGTTCTGTTCCAGATGTGGAACCACCTTATGTGCCGCGCCCACCTTATGTACCACCTCTACCTTTTCCACAAAGGCAAAGGCCTAAGAATCAGGATGATCAATTTAAAAAGTTTTTAGAGATTCTTAAGCAATTGCATATAAATATCCCTTTAGTAGAAGCTATAGAGCAAATGCCTAATTATGCTAAATTTCTTAAGGATATTTTTAACCAAAAAGAAGAGGTTAGGTGAGTTTGAAACTGTATCTCTTACTGAGGAATGTAGTGCTATTCTTAAGAATGGGCTACCACCCAAGGCTAAGGATCCAGGATCATTTACCATACCTGTATCTATAGGTGGAAAAGAGTTAGGTAGAGCACTCTGTGATTTAGGTGCGAGCGTTAACCTTATGCCTCTTTCGGTCTATTGAAAGCTAGGTATTGGTGAAGCTAGGCCTACCACAGTCACACTCCAACTAGCTGATAGGTCTATCACATATCCAGAGGGTAAAATCGAGGATGTCTTAGTGAAAGTAGATAAATTCATATTTCCAGTTGATTTTATTATTTTAGACTATGAGGCTGATAAAGATGTCCCAATTATTCTAGGACGTCCATTTTTGGCTACTGGTAGAGCGTTAATAGATGTTCAAAAAGGGGAATTATAAATGAGAGCTGTAATGAGGAAGTAAAATTTAATGTGTTTAAAGCCATGAAGTATCTAGACGAAATGGAACATTGCTCTTTCATTAGGATTCTGGAGAGCACAATTGTTGAGACAACAATACAGGATTCGGCTGACAAGCATTTGGAAGGGCATGGAGAGGTTAGTGTAGAGGATTTAGAAGTTTGTTTGTTAGAAAGAAAAAATGAAAAAGAATTGTTTAGGTGTGAGGATGTTTTTGAGTCTTTAAATTTAGATCAAAGGAAGGCTCCTCCTATTAAGTCATCCCTGATTGAGGCACCTACTTTAGATTTGAATCCCTTGCCGGATCATCTAAATTATGTGTACCTTGGGGAAGGTGAGACGTTGCCCATTATTGTTGCATCAGATTTAATGCTGGAGCATGAAGAGGCCTTAATAAAATTGCTGCAGCAATACCGCAAAGCAATTGGTTGGACATTGGCTGACATTCAGAGAATTAGCCCATCTTTTTGTATGCACAAAATCACTCTAGAGGAGGGATCCTTTAGGAGTATTGAGCAACAAAGAAGGCTTAACCCTGCAATGAAAGAGGTTGTTAAAAATGAGGTGATTAAATGGTTGGATGCTGGGATCATTTATCCAATTGTCGATAGCAATTGGGTAAGCCCTGTCCAATGTGTTCCTAAGAAAGGAGGTGTCACTGTGGTGAGCCATAAAGACAATGAGTTGATCCCAACCAGGACAGTAACTGGCTGGAGGGTTTGCATGGACTATAGGAGGCTTAATAAAGCTACCTGTAAGGACCATTTCCCTCTACCATTTATTGACCAGATGTTGGATAGATTGGCTGGTCAGGCCTACTACTGTTTCTTACATGGTTATTCTGGGTATAACCAGATTACTATTGCTCCTGAGGATCATGAAAAAACCACTTTCACCTGCCCTTATGGGACGTTTGCTTTTAGGCGAATGCCTTTTGGCCTTTGCAATGCTCCAGCAACATTTCAGCGGTGTATGTTAGCAATTTTTTCTGATATGATTGAGTCCACTGTTGAGGTATTTATGGACGATTTTTCAGTTTTTGGAGGGTCTTTTCAGAATTTTTTAGATAATTTAGGTAAGATGTTAAAAAGATGTGAGGATACCCATCTAGTTCTTAATTGGGAGAAATGCCACTTCATGGTGAAGGAGGGCATAGTGTTAGGTCATAGGATTTCTAAGAATGGTCTAGAAGTTGATAGAGCAAAAATAGAGGTGATTGAAAGATTAGAACCACCAAATTCAGTGAAGGGAATTCGGAGTTTTTTAGGTCATGTTGGATTTTATAGGAGGTTCATAAAAGATTTTTCCAAAATCAGTAAACCTCTTTGTAACTTATTGTGTACTGATCATGTTTTTGACTTTAATGCAGATTGTAGGAAGGCTTTTGAAACATTAAAAGCTGCTTTAATCTCAGCACCCATTCTTTGTGCACCTAATTGGAATTTACCATTTGAGGTAATGTGTGATACGAGTGATGCTGCCGTAGGTGCTATGCTGGGGCAAAAGCAGGGAAAATTTATCCATCCTATATATTATGCAAGCAGGGTTTTAAATGAGGCACAAGTCAACTATACAACTACTGAGAAGGAGTTGTTAGCCGTTGTGTTCGCTTTTGAGAAATTCAGGCCATATTTGGTTGGATCCAAAGTCACGGTGTTCACGAACCATGCAACAATAAGGTATTTAATGTCTAAGAAAGATGCAAAACCTAGACTAATTCGTTGGGTTTTATTATTGCAGGAGTTCGACTTAGAGATAAAGGACAATAAGGGATCAGAAAATGTCATTGCAGATCACTTGTCTCGTCTTGATCCATCATCATCTTTGCTGAAGCAATCTTCCATTTCAGATGCTTTTCCAGATGAACAGCTTTTTGCTGTCGAGGTAAAGGTAGTCAGGGATGCTCGTTGGTATGCTGATATTGCCAACTTTTTGGTAAAGGGAGTCACTCCCATTGACATGGATTGGAAGCAGAAGAAAAAGTTTAAGCATGATGCAAAATTTTTCTATTGGGATGAGCCATTTATGTATAAGCAATGCTCTGACGGTATTATTCGTAGGTGTGTTTCAGGTGATGAAGCAAAGGAAATCCTGGAGGTCATTTCAGCGGTCAGAGGACAACTATGAGGATTCTGCATTGTGGATTCTTTTGGCCTATCTTATTTAAGGATGCCCATTGGTTTTACAAGCAATGTGATGCTTGCCAAAGGAGAGGAAACTTAGGGCCTAGAGATGAAATGCCTCTTACTTACATTTTAGAAGTTGAATTATTCGATGTATGGGGTATTGATTTTATGGGGCCATTTCCCCCTTCTAATGGTAATGTTTTTATCTTATTGGCAGTTGATTACGTGTCCAAGTGGGCTGAGGCCATTGCGTGCCATCAGAGTGATGCCAAGACAGTAGCAAGGTTCCTTCAATCGCACATCTTTGCGCGGTTTGGGACACCTAGAGCTCTAGTGAGTGATGAGGGTACACATTTTGTTAATAATATCTTAACTAAGCTTTTAGCTAAGTATGAGATTAAGCATAGGATAGCTACCCCTTATCACCCACAAGCAAATGGTCAAGCTGAAATTAGTAATAGGGAAATTAAATCTATTCGAGAGAAAGTAGTCCATCCATCTAGAAAGGATTGGTCTTTTAGGTTGGATGAGACTCTTTGGGCTTATAGGACAACCTATAAGACTCCTCTAGGTATGTCTCCCTATAGGTTAGTATATGGGAAAGCTTGTCATTTACCATTAGAGTTAGAGCATAAAACGTTTTGGGCTTTGAAAAAATTAAATTTTTATCTGAGTCGTGCAGGAGCAATAAGAATGCTGCAGCTTAATGAATTAGAGGAATTTCGCCAATTTTCTTATGAAAATTCGAAAATGTATAAAGAAAAGACTAAGCTATGGCATGACAAGGAAATTAAATCTAAAGAGTTTGTCAAAGGTCAGAAAGTTTTGCTTTATAATTCCATATTGAAATTATTTCCTGGGAAGCTAAAATCTAAATGGTCAGGGCCATTTATTGTGATTGAGGTTTTCCCCCATGGAGCAATTACTTTGCAGGATGAAAAAGATGGGAGAGTGTTCAAAGTGAATGGTCAGCGTGTGAAACATTATTGGGGAGAGGAGTTTCAGACAAAATATCCTTCCCTAAAGTTGGTTGATGATTGAGAGAGCAGGATTTTTGCGAGAGCATTTCGCAGAGCATTATTTTGAGCTCCCAGTATTTGTTGTGATTTTGTTTTTCGCTGATTTGATTTGATTTTAATTTGAATTCTTATAGATTTAGGTTGCTTAAATTTTGTATGATTTATTTTAAGTCCGTTGTTATTTTCAAGGTATAAAATTTCGGTCGACATACCGAAATTTCGATCGACATTTCGGTATGTCGACCGTGTCGACATTTCGAGGGGGGGAAAGTATCGTTCTTCCCCCGATGTCGAGAAATGTCGAGATGTCGAACAAAATGTCGAGATGTCGACGAAATGTCGAGAAATGTCGGGGTTTTTTTTATAATTTTATAATTTTATTTTTAGTTTAATAATTATTTTTAAGCCTCAGTTTTTGTATGTCTCCCTTGTCCCCGTGGATGTACGCTTGGTAAAGCTTTAGATTTTTTCTTTTATATATATATATATATATTGTTTTTTTAAAAAACTTTTTTACCTTATTTTTCTTTTCATTTATCAAATTTCACATCAAAATACTACAAATTTTCAAATTCATTTTTTAGTTTTTACTACAAAAATAATTTTTTATTAATTATTTTAATTTTACATTTCTATTATTTTATTATTTTTACCACCTATAAATACTCTCATCCCATTTCAATTTCTTCACGCCTCAATTCTCAAATTCTAAATTATAATTTTACATTTCTATTATTTTATTATTTTTATCATCTATAAATACTCTCATTCCATTTCAATTTCTTCACACCACAATTCTCAAATTCTTCCAAAATATTCTTCAATTTCTTTTTTAAATTAGAAGTTCTAGGCTTCTAGATCTAGTTATCTATCTTTGTTAAGTTAAGTTTAAAGTTTATCATGTTTCTGTACAGTATTAGTTAATTTTTGTTTTATTAATTATATAGTTATCAATTATCATTAGTTAATTTTTCTAAAAAAAAAATTATCATTAGTTAATTATATAGTTCCTATATACTTCTTATTTGTAACTAAAGTCTCATTTTATAATTCAAATAATTTATATCAATTAGTATAATTTTAATTAATAGGAACATCCTATTGACATGTTAATATAAATATCATAAATAATTTTCATCAACTTCCATATTGCATTTAATATAATTAAGTCACAATTAAATTTGCATTTAATAATTCAAACAATTTTCATCAATTTTCATATTATTTTCAAAATTCCTACACATATCGACATTTGAATCGAAAATTCTATCTAAATATTATCTTACTTTTTAGATATGATGATAAAAAATGGTCAATTATAGTCTAATTAAGCTACAGTTAAAGTTTCATTGACTAATTCAAACAATTTCCATCAATTTGCACGATTTCCGTAAATTTTCCCGAAATGTCTCTCGACATTTCCATCGACATCGACATTTCCATAAAATCTAGACCTCGACATTTCCATCGACATCGACATTTTAAACCTTGGTTATTTTTAATTCAGTGGAATTTATTTATGTATTCTGCTTTGACTTTTATTTGATTTTGTTGGATTTTATTTTCGGTTTATTTACTTATTTAGATTGAATTATCTTTTAATTAGTTAGATTTTATTAGATTTTAAGATTAGATTAGTTTCGGTTATTTAAATTCTTTTTAGAGTCGGTTTAATAAAGATTTTCCTAATTAATTCGGCTTCGAAAATAAAAAAAAGGAAGGATTTGATTTGATTTAAGCGATTAAATTTAAATTTCCTGATTTGATTTCCTATTTTAAATTTGAATTCTGTATCCAAGATTCTTCAGGATTTTTTTTGCTCAGACGGTTGTTACGGAATGTCGACCAAAATTTTATACCTTGGTTACGACAACTTTATGGCTGAAGCAAATCTCTTGTCCGAATGGGAAGGAATTTCTGGTGAAATAATTACTTTTACCGCTTGGATTTTGTATTTTCTCTGGGCAAGTAAAATTGCATGTGTCATCTGATGAAGCCACGTGTCACACAGAGATGATCCAAGGGCTTTGCAGTGGGACAACACATAATTATTTACCATGGGCTGATTGGAATTCCGATTTTACCGTTGTTGGATTTGAATTTCCAGTTTGCATGCGTTTAAAATTAAACGGGAATATTATTTAATGCAGTGCAAATCTTTTCAGTTGGGATTTGATTTTGCTGAGGCCTTATTTATTCACAAACGGTGGTAAGTTCTTCTCACTTCACCTTCGTATTTCTTTACTGTTTGTATCTCTCCTTCTTTGTGTTATTCTCTGCAAAACTCCCTTGAGTATCTAAATGGCGAAAACGAGAGCGAGGAAGGAAAGAAAGAATGAGGAGGAAGAGATACCGATTACCCCTGAAGTACAGAAAGTAAAGGCGAAGAAGAAGAAGATGCCGGAGGAGAAGGAAGCCAAAAGAAGAAGGAGACAACAGAGGGCTGCGGAGCAAGAAGAGGTCCAGGAAGCAACAGAGGATGTTGCCACTACAGTGGAGGAAGGAAATCCAAAAGAACCTGAAGTGCAAAACTCAGAGGAGGTCAGACAGATAGTAGTGGATGCAGAAAGAATGCAAGAAGGGAATACTGAGGAGAATCAAGAAAGTCAAGCTGGCGAGGTGCGAGAAAAACAGGCAGAGGTTGCGACTGGAAATGAGCTATTTCAGGAGGCTCGAATGGAGGTGATCATGCCGGAAGTACCAAAACGTCGCCGCATTAAGCGAAAGGCGGGCCGCATCAGGGTAGTCCGAACGGATACTCCCTCGCCTCCAACCACCGACTCTGAAAGAGAGAATGTAGAAAGAGAAGAACGAGAAAAGAAGGAAGCTGAGGACAAGGCAAGAGAGGAAGAAGCAAAGAAGGCGGAGGAAGAGATTTTGCTCAAACGAAGGGAAGACAAGGGCAACGGTATTGCTGAGGCATCGACTGAGGCTGAAGATCTCAATGCTGAGGAACCACGATTACCATACATTCGCTTCATTAATGACCTTGCTCGAGCAAAATACCAAGAAATTTTTAGACGGGACTTCTTGTTTGAACGAGGTTTTGGCGATGATCTGCCACGGTTCTTGAGGACTGGAATAGTGACGACTGGATCAATTTTGTGCAAAGCCAGAGCCGGTTAATTCCAACATTGTTCGAGAATTTTATGCAAAAATTGACGACCAAGAGGAATTTCAGGCCATTGTCCGAGGAGTGCCCGTTGACTGGAGCCCAGGAGCTATTAATTCTTTGTTCAATCTCCAAGACTTTTCGCACGCAGGCTTTAATGAGATGGTGGTCGCACCATCTAGCGATCAATTAAATGCGGTTGTCTGAGAGGTTGGCATCGAGAGGGCCAGTGGAGATTTTCGAAGACGGAAAAGCGCACATTTCAAGCTGCTTATCTGAAGAGCGAGGCCAATACGTGGATGAGTTTCATCAAGCTGCGCTTACTGTCGACAACTCACGACTCCACGGTGTCTCGGGATCGGGTTTTGCTTGCCTTTGCCATTCTTCGTTCGATGAGTATTGATGTGGGTAAAATAATTTCTTCTGAGATTCTTGACTGCTGGAGGAAAAAGGTGGGGAAGCTGTTCTTCCCCAACACTATCACGATGTTATGCCGAAGGGCAAGGGTGCCAGAGAGTGAGGATGATGTGACTTTAATAGACAAGGGAATAATCGACACACCAAATTTGGCCAGGCTTCAAAGGACGCACGAAACACGCCAAGGAGGTTTGGTGTGCAGCATCCACCAAATGCAGGAGCAATTACAGCTGCATTCCAGTAGGATGGAGTTTGCTGAAAGGCAATTTCAAACGTTCTGGAACTATGTGAAAAAGAGGGATGTTGCACTAAGGGGTGCCTTACAATCGAATTTTTCGAAATCATATCCGAACTTTCCGATATTCCCTGATGATCTGTTGAATCCTTGGATACCGCTCCCACATGTTGAAAGAGAAGAGGAGGATGATGAAGAGCAGGGTCAGGAAGACTGACTGATGTGATGATCTGGAGCGAGCATTACTTTTGTTTTTCCATGTTTGTTTGCTCGCGCATGTTAGACCCTGCTTGTTGTTATGTTTGCTTGTTTCTTTTAAATTTTTCTGCTTCTAAAAAAATATATCTCTGCTTATGTAATTTCTTTTCATGTTTTTAATGAAATTTCCTAGTTGTTTCTGTTCTATGAGCACTGAGTAACTTTTACTTAACTAATTTTCTTCTGAATTTTTGAAGCTTGGACTGGTTAAGCTTAATTAGATCAAGGTATTCTGATCTCCAAAAATCTTTTGCTTGAGCATTTCTTCTAGCCTGGTTTGTTGCTGCGACAAAGAAGATTTTGGAGGTAATGTCGACTTTTATGATCCACTTTAAGCTTAGTTCTAGTCCCACGCTTAGATTGAAAATTCAGATAGAAAAATTTAAGTTTGGGGGTATAATTGCAAAATTGATAATTCATTGGGGACAATGAATAATTCAAGTTTGGGGGACTTTTTGCTACTCCAATTGTTTTGCTCGAGCATTCCTCTCCTCAAGTAAAAATCTGTTAGGTTATTGAGTAATCGGGGACATTTGTGATACCCACAGTTTGTCTTCGCGTCAAAAGATGACCTAGGAAATGTGAAAAAATGAGAAAAATTATTTGCTGAAAAAAATTGTTTGTTGAAAATTTTGCTGAGAAAATTCATGGAGCAAAAAGTCTGAAGGATGAATGATGATCCAGCAGTTTTTCAGTCTCCCAGAACTTAGGTGAGCTTCATCATAAAATGTTGCCATTCTGAGGGGCAAGAGATAGAATAATTAAGGATTTGTGAGCTTTATAAAGAGTATGTAGCCTAGTGGGTGATGAGTTTGAGGCAAGGATATACTGCACCATAAAGTGGGTCATCCCATGCTTAAGAACTTATGACTGTAGGGCTGCTTTAAGTCTGAAAAGCAAAAATATAAACCCCTTGAAAATGTGTTTTGAATGTCTGATAATAGAGCTAGGCTGTGGAAAGTTCTGAGAATTGAGTTAAAAGTGGTGATTATTTGTTCATGCCGGATGAATCATTTTGCTGCAGCAGAGCTTGGTTTTGCAGAGTGCTCAGGTAAAGGTTAAAGGCAATGTTGGATTGTCTGGTTTGATTAAGCTATTCTTTGTCTAACGTTTTGAATTCTTAAGGGAAGGTTCGTTAGTATTGCTCGAGACGCGCAATAGTTCAAGTTTGGGGGTGTGATACTGTCCAAAAGGTAGTTATTTAGGCCTCATTTCTACAGGGATTTGTGTGTCTTTTGTGCTTAATAGGGTTGGTTTTAGATAGATATTATATGTTTTAACCCATTTGGAAGAATGAAAGCTTTGGAAATTATTTTATGCAGAATGTGTTGCTGGGCGACTGGAAGGAGCAAATTCTGTGCTGCAGCAAAACTGGGAGCAAAATTGCCACGTCACAGTATGTTAGCCAAGTTGACAAACCGAATTCTGTTGATTTATTTTCGTGATAAAGGAGCAAGGAGAGCCATACACGTGTCTAGGTTGACCTAAGTCAAGCCTCCTATCCTTCTATAAAAGGGAGTAACCGCCTAAGTCAAAGTCATTCCATTTTTGGGAGAAAACATTCCATTCTTGGAAAGTTACTTCCACCTTTGGGAGCCGAATAGAGAGAAGATTGGAGACCATCTAGAAGACCATCGATTGGAAGCTGTTCAAGGGAATTAATCTTTTCTTGTTTTATCTTGTAGTCATGGACATGCTTACTTAGATTGTAACTTGTGTTTCCATGCATCTTATGAACTAAGTAGCTTAGGCGTTGGTTAGGAACAATGTGATTGTCGTGCTTCATTTCTAGTAATAAATATTGATTAATGCATCTTGATTAATTGTTGTGTTCATTTCTATTTTATGCCTGCCTGGCCAGCTGGTATGAATACATCTCTCTAGTTTCAGGGATGATTTAGGGAGTGTGTGACGATTAATCACACTAGATCATTGTGTATTGGTGAATGCCAGTGACTGAACTAGGGATAGCCAGTTGCCTAGTGCTTGATCGGTAGTGCTCCATTGGGGTTGAAACACATTCCAAAAGATTCGGAGTTCCGGGAGGAATCTGCTAATAAGACTGCAAGAGTCTTGCATGATCAATAGTATTGCTAGAACATCTTTTTAAACAATTACTAAATCCTGACCAGCGCCTGTTTCTAATCTGTTTGCCTATTTGTTTACTTTTTGTTCTGTCATTTCTTTTGCTTTAGCATTATTCTTATAAAAACCAATTATTTTTACCATCTTTGAAACCATTAAAGAGTTATATAAAATAGATAAAGTGGAAGCTAGTTCAGGCCTTGGATTGATAATTCTTATTACTTGTTGCGGACTATGTATACTTGCACAGAGCTCTAGAGTCTTTTCATACCATATTTTTACTCACTCTAGGATCCCTACAATTATTCTTGTACTCATTCCATTTAATTAATATGAATTCAATTTATTCTTTTATTTTGTGCACTCTTTACTTTATGTCTTGCATTTTACTTTCACCAGTGAGCTAAGCTCCTTCTCGGGGATTCAAATATGTGGATACCTTGAGTAGAAGAAAGCTCCACCTATGCAAAGGCAACCTTGCTTCCTCTCAGCACTGTTTGTTTTTGCTGAAGTTTAAGTTTCATTGTTAGCTTAAATTGATCACGTAAGTTAGCATAGTTTGTGTTTAGCTGATGGCCGAAAGGTTGGAGTTAAATGCACGGATTCGTAAAAACAATAGTGAAAAAGATCCTAGAAATAGGAATTTATTTTCTTGCATCCTAGAAATAGGACTAGAACCACTAGAGTTTTAAGAGTCGTGAGCATTAATTATCTAAGTTTCAGCTAGTCCTAGAAATAGATCTGTAGTTGGCTTAGTCTTCTAAAGGCACGTACAACGAAGCTGAATAGAAGTAGGACTTAACTCACAATCTAGTTGTAAGGGCATTTACGGGCGTAAACGGGAGGATTCTATCTGCACCATGTCTATATGGGCAATATAGATAGTGTTCTTCAGCTGTTTGCAATGCCTGAGTGAGTTGCTAGCGCAAAACTGGGCGCAATCTAAAGCTTTTGGTTGATGCTATTTGAATTTCCCCACTTAATCTCATATTTCTTTACCGTTTTCTTTTGCTTGTGTTATTTAGTTTTTGTCTTCAAATTACAAAACCCCAATCAAATTATTTCTTTGGTTACCATCCTCGGTTGCAAATTTAGAGTCGATTTTTGTTTTGCTGAATCTAGTGTTTTCAACTAGTCACCATCTCCCTTGGGTACGATATCTGGAGTACTCTCCACTTTATTACTTGATAGTGTATCCTTGCACTCGAGCAGGGCATGCATTCGCATGCCGGACGTCAAGTTTTTGACACTGTTGCCTGATAACGCTCATTTATGTGTGTTATTTAGCCTTACCTAGGTTATTGTTTGGAAAGCAAGGACTTTGTGTTTAAAATCTTATCATTTGAAGTCATTTTAGCAAAAGTTGTAGAATCATGAAGAAAAACTTAGAAATATAGAATTTAAGCTTAAATTGTACATAAGGAGATTATTTTTGTTAAGAATTTATCCAAAGTAATGTTTTTGTGCAGAAGTCTTTGCGAGGAGGATGCGCCCGCAAGAGGAGATAAAAGGTAGCGAATCAAAAGAAGTCAAAGCTGAAGAATTGCGCCTGCATCTGGACCTGAGGATGTGAGGAATTCGATCAAGATGCGCCCACAAGCCATATAAGGAAAGTAGCCCCATGCTGAGGATAGAATTTTCAAAGTAGAACACAGAGGAAAATGCGTCCCAAATGCGACCGCAACTGGGCTTTCTGACAAAATTCCGAGATTCGTGGGATCTTCACAAAATCATCCAAAAATCTCCAATATGGTATCAAAACTCCGAAGATCATGGACCCTTACCTTCCAAGGCCTTCTCACACTGATATAGACAACCAACCTTACCTTCCAAGGTCTATAAAAGAGGACCAAGGTGGAGCTTGGAGTTTTTCGTCCATAGGTTAGATTCTTTTAGTTTTCTCTTCTCATCTTGTAACCACTCTGAGTTCTAGATTTTCCAGCCTCTGCCGGCTCCTCCATTCGAAAGAAGTAGAGGAGAAAAGCTTGTCTTCCCTCGAGAGAGGTTTAGAGCAAACTAGATAGAGAAGGGAAAATCCATAGTAGGCTTGTCTTTAAGCTTTGTACTTTCTGTTTTTTCATTTTCCAGCATTATTGTATTTGTCTGTCTTTACTTTTTAATTGTAAGCTAAGTTTTTGTAGTCAAGTTTTTGCTTAATATGAATTCAAGTTGTTCTTATATATTGAGTTTTTTTTTCCTTTATGTTGTGCACTTTCCTTTCAATTATCAGCTAAGCTTTCACTTGGGGGTTCAAAGATGTGGATTCCTTGAGTAGAAGAGAGCCCCACCTATGCAAAAGCAACCTTCCTCCCTCGTAGCATTGTTTGTCCTTGCTGAAAATTAAAGTTCATTGTTATCTTAAATTGGCCACTTAGGTTAACATAGTTTGTATTTAGCTGATGGCCGAAAGGTTGGAGTTGAATGCGCGGGTTTGTAAGAACAATAGTGGAAAAAATCCTAGAAATAGGACTTTGATTTCTTTTATCCTAGAAATAGGACTGGAACCACTAGAGTTTTAAGAAGTCGTAAGCACATTTATCTAAGCTTCAACTAGCCTTAGAAATAGATGTCTAGTTGGCTTAGTCTTCTAAAGGCACCTACAGCAAAGCTGAATAGAAGTTGGACTTAACTCACAATCTAGTTGACAGGGCAATTGTGGACGCGACTAAGAGATGCTATCTGCACCATGTCTATGTGGGCAACATAGATAGTGTTTCTCAGCTGACTGCATTGCTTGAGTAAATTGCGGACGCATAGGTGGGTGTAATCTAAGTTTAGGTTGAAACTATTTGAATTCACCTATTTATCTCATAGCTTTATCTATCTTTATCTTCTTGATTGATTTACTTTTATCTTGAAATTCAAAACCCCAAATCAAACTATTTTTCTTGGTTACCGAACATGACTGCAAATTTAGAGGAGGTTCATATTTTGTAGAATCGTGTGTTAACTTAGCTAGTCACCATCTCCCTTGGGTACAATATCTGAAATACTTTCCACTTTATTACTTGATAGGGTATACTTGCACTCAAGTAGGCTGTTGTGCATTAGGAGCACGACGCACGTCAAGTTTTGGCGCCGTTGCCAACGAGATTTTGGTAAAACGGTTGATTAGCACACATTTTAGTTTCTGTAAAGTACGAATTGCGATCGGTTTGCGACTGCAAAATCCTGTCACAGGACATCAATTATTTTTGCAGGGATTTCTTGCCGATTGGATTGGTGTATGATCAAAAGACCTGAACTCCATTTTTACCCTGAGATAGAGAAGACTTTCCAACAGTGCTATAAGGAGCAAAGAAGGAAGTTGAAGGACCTACGAAAAGTTCAACAATAGGAAACCCCAGAAGAAATTTTTCTACAGGAAATTACGATGGAGCCACCAGCTGGATATCCTCTCGGTGCGCAGCAAAGAGGAGCACAACCTAACAATGTGCAAAATCAAGATGTGGCAGCAAATAATCCAATACTTATTGCAGATGAAAGGAATAAAGCCATCAAGGATTATGCGACAGCAACTTTTTACAATCTCAATACAGGAATTGTTGAGCCAGTCATTGATGGCAATCACTTTGAACTCAAGCCAATCATGTTCCAAATGCTTCAGACGATAGGGCAATTTTCAGGGCTTCCTAGTGATGACCCTACAAACACATGAAGCAATTCTTGAGAATATGCAACTCATTTAAGCTCAATGGATTTCCAATGAAACTTTGCGATTGAAACTTTTTTCATTTTCTTTACAGGGTAATGCAGAAACATGGTTAGATTCTTTTCCACCGAATAGCACCACCACATGGGATGATCTAGTTGAAAAGTTTCTCTTGAAATATTTTCCGCCCACAAAGAATGCACAAATCCGAGGGGAGATTATCACTTTTAAATAAGGACTACAAGAAGGGGTAGACATAGCATGAGAGCATTTCAAGAAGTTAATAAGGAGATGTCCACAACATGGCTTGCCTGCATGTCTGTTTTTAGAGCATTTTTACAATGGATTGACTCAAGCTTCCAAAGCGACAGTCAACACATCAGCTAATGGTTCTTTGCTTAAAAAGACCTTCAATGAGGCAACTGAAATTCTGGACGCTATTGTTGCAAATCACGACCAATGGGGAGAAGAAGAAACACCTTCAAGGAATAGTGTCAAGGTCCAAGAAGTTAATCATTTAGAGACACTCTCAGAACGGATGCTAACTATGAATGAATACTTACGAATCTGACTCTAGAAAATCAAGTTCAAGTTGCACCCATGATCCAAGTTTCAACCCCCATGTGTACCACTTGCAATGAAGACCACCTATTTGAAGACTACCCGCAGAATCCAGCTTCAGTTTACTTTGTAGGCGCACATAACAGAGTGAATCCTTACTCCAACAATTTCAATTCAAAATGGAGACAACACCCTAACCTATCTTGGGGAGGACAACATGTCAGCACATCCAACGCAACCCCTTTTACTAGGCAATGAGAACCACTATGATTTAATAACCAAACTCAACTGAAGATTGCACAACCTTTGCAGCTGCAATTGCAATAGTCGATGCAAGTGCAACCCCAATCAACCTTGAGCTTAGAGAATCTTATGAAGGAACTGATAACCAAGAATGATGCGGTACTTCAAAACTAAACAGCTTCCTCGAAGAGTCTAGAAACTCAAATTGGGCAGTTATTTCAGGAGATGAGGAATATACAAATAATCACATGGCTATAGAGAAACAGTGCACAACATAGAGAAGGAAAAGAGCATTGAAAAGTCATAACTCTTAGAAGCGGATTGCAATATCAAGAACAAAAAATAACAGAGGAACATGAGAAGGAAGAAGTTCTTAATAATGCAGGTTGTCCCACTCGAACAATTGAACAAGAGGAATTAAAGCCAAAACTTAGTCAAAAAGCAGTTGTTGCAGAAGGCTTGGCACAGAATGCGCCCGCAAAACCTATGCCAACAGAAGATCCGAAGGAGCCAGCCAAGAAATCTGAAAATCTGTATCAAAATGCAAGGCCACCTCCACCATTCCCTCAAAGACTCATAAAAAAAACCAAGATGAGCAATTCAAGAAGTTTTTGGATATCCTCAAGCAACTCCACATTAATATTCCATTGGTAGAAGCCATTGAGCAAATGCTAAATTATGGCATGTTCTTGAAAGATATCCTATCAAAGAAACGTAAGCTAGGAGAATTTGAAACACTCACGCTCATGAAGAATTGTAGTGCTTTGATTATAAGCAAAGCGCCACCTAAACTTCAAGATCCTGGCAGTTTCACCATCCCCTGTGTGATTGGAGAAAGAAGTGTTGGACGGGCTCTGTGTGATCTGGGCTCCAACATCAATTTATTCCCTCTATCAATCTTCAAGTAGCTAGGAATTGGGGAAGCAATACCAACCACTGTGATTTTACAGTTGGCAGATAGGTGATAGCGAGCATAGCAAGCTATTTTCCCTATCTATTTTAGTTAGTCTTTGAGATTAAATTGGTCAAAATTATGCATTTTAATGTTTTATTTGTATGAACCAATTATTGGAGCTAAATTGAGAAAATGGAGTTGATTGGGTGTTCAGGACCAAAAGAAGAGCAAAAGAAGCAAAAAGAATCAAAGTTGGAGGCTTACGTTTGAGGCAAACCCGCGAGCTAGCGTTGAGACGCTGCTTTCTGGGCATTGAGACGCTGGTTTTCCTTTTCTGTTTTTGGCGGTGGCAGAGACAACATTGCGACACTATCGACAATTTTCCTATATATACAATCTTTTGTGCTACGGATTAGGGGAGTCCATTTGGTTAGATTTTAGCCCTAATTTCGATACTAGAGACCTTCTGTGGGAGCTGAAGCAAGGCCAAGTAGTGGGAACATAGCTTAAAGACGTGGAGATCGTGACGGGGACGTGTCGGTTTCAACGGATTCAAGAGTTTTCCTTTTCTTTCCCTTATCTCTTATTGTTTTTATGGCTTTTCTTTCAATTAGTGTTTTGTAGTTGAATGACTATGAGTTGCTAGTTGTTTGTCTAAGGGATTGATGTAGTTGTTTAGTTTGTTGGATTGATTTTGGTATGAGTGTGCCTTTGTTTTACCTATGCAATTATGATTAAATGCTTTCAATTACTTGATCACTACTTGAATGATTTAAGTGTTGGATCTAACTCGGGAGAGAGGATTTAGTTTAGACTTAATTTACTAATTGCATGACTAAAGTAGAATTTCTAAGATCGTGACGGAATTTAGAATTACTTTACAAGTTGTTAAAAGAACTAAACCCATCGCCTTGCATGTTAATGAACTTAGATAGGGATATCAAGTTGGTTGCATGCATGAGAATCAATTATGCTTAGGAGAGATAGTTGCCTAGACATGGTAGAATAATTGCATGCTAAATTCATCCCATTAATTAATCCTCAATCTCAACAATGAATCAATTCCCTAAGAGTCTTTCCATTTGAGTCTCCACCCTTTATTTTATGCTTTTTGTCTTTAGATTTATCTTTTGTCATTAAGTTTTGCTCCCTAAATAAAATTGGACAAGATTATTCACGGTAATTAATTTGCTAGAAAACCAATCTAGAGGATGACACTCGTTTTACACGAAAACACTATATTATTACTTGACCCGTACACTTGCGGTAAGCAAATTGCCCACCAAGTTTTTGGCGTCGTTGCCGGGGATTGACATATTTAGTTAAATTAATATTGTGGAAAATTGTTCGGTCTTAATTTGGTGGGCGGCAAGACCCATTGGGAAGATAGAAGATGTGCTTGTAAAAGTGGAAAAATTTGTTTTCCCTGTAGATTTTATTATCCTTGACTGTGAAGCTGATAGAGAGGTTCCAATCATCCTTGGAAGACCATTCCTAGAAAAAAAGGGAGTTGACAATCATTTATGTCCAAAAAGGGGAGTTGACAATCCGGGTGAATGATCAAGAAATCAAATTCAATGTGCTCAATGCATTACGCTACCATGGGGAAATAGAGGACTGCAACAAAGTGGAAATTTGCGATAGCATAATTGATCCAGAAGAAGACAATCAGGAAGAGGAAAGTTCTAATGAAGACAACACGATGAACTATGCGGCCGCAATCGAAGAACTAAGACCAACAGATACAGATCCAGAGAGAACAATGCCAATAAAGCCTTCCATTGAAGAACCACCAGAATTGTAATTGAAGCCTCTTCTAGCTCATCTCAAATACATGTTCCTTGGAGAGAAGGAAACTTTTCCTGTCATCATATCAGCCAAATTATCAGAACAACATGAACTTTCTTTATTGCAGGTTCTATCAAAGCACTAACAAGCAATTGGTTGGACGATAGTAGATATTAAGGGAATAAGCTCTTCCTTTTGTATGCATCTGATGGGACTTGTCGAAGGTCCGAGCCAAATAAATTTATAATCCACGACACTACAACTATTTTGTAGAAATAGTGACCGGGGTCGAACACAAAGAAGTAGATCTAACAGATGTGGAATTTTGTGTTCACACAACAGGGGGGTTGGAGTGGATAGGGGCAGCAAAAAGTAAAGTGATGAATGTAAATAGGGAAAAACAGGAAAACATGCAATAAAAGAAACAAGATAAAATCCAATATTGAACAGGGATCGTTGGATTAAGATTTCTCATGCTTGAATATTATGCTACTTGGCTTCCTAGTTTCCTCTAATAATCATTCAATGTTGTTTTGATGAACCCGATTAGCTTCTTGGTTACTCGGAGGACCCCCTACACTAACCCGTGTTTAATTAATCAATTAACCCAGAACCCTACAGTTAACATAATTAATTAAATTAGCTTGATCACCTACTACCCCTCATGCATAACACAATGACCATCTGAAACCTCACGATGACCACTGAGCTATGTCTAACTAATCTAAAATAAACAATCTGAAACCTCGCAATTGCTTACATAAATTAGCCGCTTTAGACTCGTGGGTCCGAAATTGCATTAACTAAATATAAATGAAATTTATATCTAATTAATGCAACCTTTAACATGCATCTTAGGCTTATCAAGAATCTACACTCAATAATGATGGACTTGCCTCGGTCTAGTGGCTATCTAAAAATAACTGATTGAATGCACAAAAAGTAATCTCCTAAGGTCGTCAATTCTAAGAAATCAATCCCATGCATTGGTTTAAACGAGAGTACATGTAAAACTCATAAAAGAAAACAAAGAATCAGAATGTAAAACCCAGAAAACTCAGCCAAATATCATAACATTCAAAGCATAAACCCAATCCAACGATTCCATGAAGTTTAGCTACTTATATAGAATGGAAAACAACAAATAAATGTAAAGGAATACATAAACATTGACCTAAAAAGGTCTACATAGTAGATAGAAACGTAAATGGGCGAAAACAATCGTAAAAAGACCAAAATTCCAACCTAACGGCAGACTAAATTGAAGCTCTATATTTAAAGAAAACGACGCAGCATCGAGACGCCAAGCTCGAAGTCTCGATGATAAGGGTAAAAATATACCTATTTTACCCTTATATTTAGCTCATTATCTTGTCAAAGTTGTATGTTTTAGATCAAATTTACTATTCTTGAGCTCAAAAAAGTGTTAAAGTTGATGAACTAGGGAGTTGAGAGTCATGTATGTCAAATTATGCTTATTTGTGCTTAAAAAGACCCATTTTTATAAGAATTTGACTTAGTTTGGTGTTTTTCAGGAAAACAGAGGATATTTGGAATTTTCTAGAAATGCGACCGCATTTCTAGGAAGGAAAAAACAAAATGCGACCGCATTTCTGGGCAGATGAAGGTTGTTCCAAGTTCATCGCGGGTCGTTTTGAACGACTGTTTTGCACACCTAACCGGCTGTTTTGACTCTGAAATTGTCTGGGCTACCTACCAGCACCATTTTCGTGGCTCCTCAACTACTCCCCACACTATATAAGGCCTCGATTTGAAGGGAAATTCAAGCAGAACTAACTGGGAAGAAGAGGGTGGTGACAGAACCCTAGTAGATGCCCATGAGTAGGGATGCCCAAGGTCCTTCTTAGAAGATTGAATTCTAACCTTTAGTTAGACATCAAACCCGAGTGTTTGTAGAGATTTTCACCCTATTCCCACTTGTAAAGGAGAGTATGAGTGTCGAGCGAACTCTAGAAGGATTGGATAAAAGAAAAAACCCTAGTTTTAGCTACTGTACCTTATATCTAGCAATTGTTCTTTTCATTATTTCTGTATTTTTACTTCATTGTGTCAATGAAAAGTTATTCTTTTGCATCTTATTCCATCATGTGTAGCTAAATTCCATTGAGGGGTTGAATATAGTGAATTCCCTTATGGTTTAAATAGCTTGAAAGTGTTTATTTGCTTAAGTTTTATTCATTGTAGGTCACTCTTTATTGAATATCATTTTGAATCTTGCTGAGTTTAAATTGATCACTTAGACTTTGCGTATTATGTGAGTTTGATCTCGAAAGGGACAAAAAATACCGGTTTTCATAAAGGTGATATAGGATAAATGGCTCGAGAAAGTGTATTCGGTGTTATAGGAAAAGACTGCCTTATAACAACTATAGGGTTATAGATTGCATGCATGAACTATCTATGTCGGAGTCGAGTGACAGAAATGTGCATAACGGTACTCGCTTAGCCTTCTAACGGTTCTTGGGAGCAAGGCCAAATAGAAGTTAAATCTGACCCAATGCATGAATAAACTTAGGTTAAATAAGCCATGATTAGAGTTTAGGGGTGTAAATTTTTCGGGTCGGGTCGGTTGTACGGACAAACCGACCCGACCCGATTTAGTGTTGACCCGAATCGGGTCGAGTCGAGTCGGGCTTTTTATTTTTTTTAAAATTTTTTTCCCTTAACACAGAGGGGTATACTTGTAATTGGGCCATCATCTTCCTTGGTTTATGGCTTCCTCACGAAATTAAACACAACACAAAGAGAGAGAGAGGCGCGGGGTATTCTTTTGTTAACACAAAGGGATAAATGAATAAAGAAATTATGGGATAAATTGTGGGATAAATGGATTTTGGCATACTAAGAAGTTTTAGAGGAAATTACTCGAATTTTGGCAGACTAAGAAATTCTTAGTAAGAATTTTTGAAAACTGGGTAAAATAGAGGCAGAAATACCCTTAACACAGAGGGGTATTCTTTGCGCCGATGAAGAGAGAGAGAGTCGTTCCACTTCGTGCCTTCTTTGCGCCGTTGAAGAGAGAGAGAGAGTCATTCGACTTCGTGCCTTCTTTGCTCCGTTGAAGAGAGAGAGAGGTCCATTCGACTTCGTGCCTTCTTTGCTCCGTTGAAGAGAGAGAGATCCGTTTGACTTTGTGCCTTCTTAGCGCCATTGAAGAGAGAGAGAGTCGCCGTTGAAGAGAGAGAGAGAGAGAGGGGAAGAGGAGAAAACTGAAAGTCTGAAACCCTAAAACTAAATGGGTGTCGTGCACGTGCCTTTGTATTTAACTTAAAGCTGAGAACCGAACCGAACCGAGTCGGTTCGGTTTGGT
Organism: Luffa acutangula; assembly: GCA_036850905.1. Classification (NCBI taxonomy): domain Eukaryota; kingdom Viridiplantae; phylum Streptophyta; class Magnoliopsida; order Cucurbitales; family Cucurbitaceae; genus Luffa; species Luffa acutangula. The sequence continues at coordinate 40,479,246 of CM072087.1, forward strand.
TCGGTCTGGTTATATGCAAAAACCAAACAGAATTAGAGTTATTTGCCTTAGGGTTGAAGCTATATTGAATACCTTGCTTATTTATCATTGTTATTCTTTACTTGTTTATTTTGTTTGTTTTGCAAAAACCATCATCAACTAGTTCTTTGGTTACCTTATATAAGCAATCTTTGAACAGTTTCTTCTTCAAATCTGTGTTTCCAATTTAGTCTCTGTGGGATCGATACCTTTGGAATACTTCCAGAGATTTTTAATACTACATGCGATAGTGTATACTTGCACTAGGTTGGCTGAATTATTCTTAATCTTCATTTACCATCTTTTCTAACATCCATCATTCAGTCCACACATGCATCACTCGACGCCATAAACTTTGATCTCCGTGTCGAGTTCGCGTCTGCGTCGAGACGCTAGGGGCAGCGTCTCGACGCCGTCCCCAATCCGAGCCTTGTTGCCTTTTTTTCTCGGTTTTGTCTCGGTATTTCTCGGTACGGGGCTTCAACCTTTGATTCGTGGTGTAGTTCTTCAGGTCCGCTTTGATCCACTGGGGTCTTTTCACCTCCTCGCCGTCCAAGAACACGAGATGGCTCCAAAACTCTATAATTAGCCCGAATTAACACCAATTTGCACGGTTGGCTCCCGAAATCACCTATGCTCGAAGTATCTGTAAATAAGACAAATAAAACATAAAATCCCTCTAACAAGTTTAGATTAGAGGTAATAAAATAGGACTAATTTGGTCCTATCAAATACCCCCAACCTAAATCTTGCTAGTCCTCGAGCAAGACACACACAAACCAAAGAAAAAGATGTTGTGCATATAAGTGCAAAGTGACTTAATCCTCAAAGCTCAAACATTTTAAAAACTAAAGCAATCAAGAGACATTCGCATTAGACCTAATGAGGAGACAAATCAAAAGTTTTCAAAGATAATCTTGCACAAGAGAGTTCTATCTCTGATGTGCAATTTGCTTACCGCAAGTGTACGGGTCAAGTAATAATATAGTGTTTTTGTGTAAACGAGTGTCGTCCTCTGGATTGGATTTTTAAGCAAATCAAGTATTGTGAATTATCTTGCCCAATTTTATTTAGGGATCAAAAAGTGATGAATGAATGATAAGAAAACCAAATCAAAGCAAGTAAAAAGTGTGGAATTTCAATTGGGAAAACTACTTAGGGAATTGATTTCCCCGATTTAGTTTAGGATTGATTTTAAGGAATAAGTTATTATGCACAATGGAATTATGAGCCAAAGACCCTTTAATCACAACTACCTCTCCCGAGTATAATTGATTCTCATGCAAATTAACCAACTTGATATCCCTATCTAAGTTTATTAATCATGCAAGGCAATGAGATCTTTCAACCAATTCTAAAGTTAATCTAAAACCGTCACGAAATAGAAACTAAACTTTAGTCATGCAATCTTGAGTAAGTCTAAATCAAATCCCCTCTCCCGAGCTAGATTTGAAACTTAAATCATCCAACTAATGGCCAATTAATTGAAAGCATTAAATCAAGATTACAAACATAATACCATTGCACAACTCAAACCATAAATCAATCCATAAACACAATCAACTACATCAATCCCTAAGCTTACAAGTTTAGCTACTCATGATCAAAATTACAAGCTCAACTAAACATGTAAAAGCCATAAAAATCTAACTAAAGTGAGGGAAAGAAGAATTAAACTTGTTGTAGGCCGAGACCGAACGTCCCCGTCACGATCCCCACGAACAATGGGTTGATTTCCGAATTTTTCCCTTTGCTTCAGCCTTGAATTCCTCTGTTTTTCCTCTGTTTACGGCTCCAAAAAGTCCCAAAATTGGTTCCCCCAAAAACCTAGCCGAAAGGATGCTTAAATAGCAAAATTTCGTCGTAGCGTCGAGACGCTGTCAAGACAGCGTCGCGACGCTGTCGAGATCCGCATTTTTGGAAATTTTGTCGATAGCGTCGCGACGCTGGTCCTAGCGTCGCGACGCTATGATTTTTTTTTTTTTTTTTTTTTTTTTTTTAAGATTGGAAGCTCCATTTGACTCCAATTGCTGAATTAAGCTTCAAGCACATACTTCCTACAAATAAAACATAAAAATGCATAAATTTGGGCAAATAATTGAAAAAGACTAGCTTAATTAATTAGAGAAAAATAGCTAGCTATGCTCGCTATCAATCTCACCTAAAAAGACTTTACTAGCCCGGGATTGGCTTACTAAACTCTCATCCTATATTCCCCCTACATTGGCACTAAGGTCTCGCTAAAAGGCCTAAATGGAACAAACTAGGTTGCTTCGTCTTTGCCTAGGTGTCTGAATAAGGAATTCCTTTTTTTTTTTTTTTTGCATTTCTTTTTAGGACGGGGCACTAGCTTTCACACTACAATGCAGTGACCCATAACCCGAGTTTAACCCTTGGTTGGCCTAACTGATCACACTGCAGGTAGCTCTTTTTACCCCTAAGTGCTCAATACAATGCCAACATGCTTTTTCTCAAGAATAAAAATAAGAAAGACAAGCATATGATTTTTTCTTGTAAGCTCGCGCTCACAAACTCATTTTTCCACTATTTTTTTTAGCAGACGTGTTTTCTTTTTCTCTCCTAGGCAAGACTACACACATTATTTTGCAAAAAATTTAGACTCTCTCACTAAACCTTACACCAATCGGGGTGACAACAAGAATATGAGCTAAGTAACTCGCTCCTAGGCATTCAAGTCCTACTTTAAAGCAAGAAAGGCACCCAACTTGTGCAAGACATATCCAAGAAAAGTTTTAAAAAGGCTCCCTTTTGGGGCACTCACGGTCACAACTCATCGAAAGCTATAAATTTTCAAAAAAATTGAGCCAATCCTAGGAAATCATTATCACTAAAACAAGTGTATACACAACAGGTATGCAAGACATACATTAAGCACAAACGTTGGCCTGATGCACAGATGCTCAAGGCCCAACAGAAATACAAAGCAGAATCCCCCACCCCCAACCTAAAAGTTTACATTCTCCTCAATGTAATAGATCATATAAAATGGGACAACGCATAAGGAAAATAGAAAACTAATTCCCTGAATTTGAGCTCATGGGTGGTGGATCACGTTTGCATACAAATATAAGGGCACACTTTGGTACCGCCAATCCTAAAAGAAACAAAACAACAAAGAAGAATCAAAGCAACCAACAAAAATAAACTAAACTAAGAAAAAGAAATGACAGAAAGCAGTAAACTTATTCATTGCAAATGTTTAAGTTTGTTTGCTCGACCACATTCTCCTCTCTTTCTCATCCAAAATCAACCTTTTTGATTTTGGGGACATCATTTTTCTTCCTCTTCTTTTTGATCAACTCCTGCACAGATAAATTAAACTTGCACACGGTGTGCACGACATAAGAATATTCAAACGAATCATCCGACAACCTCAACATGCTAATCAGAACAACTTTACTCTTAGCAACAGAATGATCGGTCATTGGAACTACTAAGCCTAAATCATGTGAATCATTATAGTAAAACCTTGGAGGAACATAAAATGGTATAATACTAGCTGAAGCTACTTCAACATGCTTAGCTCCTGCCTCTACTAGTATGCACGGTGAATCACATGCATCAGGCTCAGAATCTAAAGAAAATTCAAGCTCAACTTCACTAACCTCGTGGTGATTTTCTTTTGATTTACCTTCTTTCTGCTTTGGAATCTGGACTTCTAGCTCATGGAAAGAAGTGGCTATTTGAGTGTTCTCCTACTTTTGAATTTGACTCAACACCTTGTCACGAGCTTTCATTGCGAGGAACCAAGAACTCTACCATATTTGAAATTATCTCCCTCGCTTCACTAGGTGTTTTAGCAAATAGATCACCACCACTCACTGCGTTGAGAAAACCTCTATTCTCCAATGTCGAACCATCATAAAAGCTCTCGATCAAGGAAAACTCTGTCATTAGAAAATGAGGACACGCACATAGACCATTGAAGCGATCCCAATACTCGTGAAATGTTTCCTCTGACGCTTGGATGATGTATATGATCTCCCTAGTGATGTCAAGGTCTCCAAGAGAAAGAAGGTGACTCAAATCAGAAGCTGATAAACAGTGCATCATGCACTCGGCCATAATCCTAGCTTATCACGCTGAGGTTATGTTGAATTTCATCGTTAAGCTACAAAAAGAAAAAGGAAAAAGCACAAAAACTCAAAAGACACAAAAAGCACAAAAACCTAAAAACACTAGAAATATGCCCTTCCCCGGCAACGATGCCAATTTGACGAGACTTGTCGAAGGTCTGAGCCAAATAAATTTATAATCCACGGCACTACAACTATTTTGTAGAAATGGTGGTCGGGGTCAAACATAGGGAAGGCGATCTAGCAGATGCAGAATTTTGTGTTCACACAACGGGGGGTTGGAATGGATAGGGGCAGCAGAAAGTAAAGTGTTGAATGAAAATAGGGAAAAGCAGGAAAACATGCAATAAAACAAACAAGATAAAATCCAATATTTAACAAGGATCGCAGGATTGAGATTTCTCATTCTTGAATATTATGCTACTTGGATTCCTAGTTTCCTCTAATAATCATTCAATGTTGTTTTTATGAACCCGGTTAGCTTTTTGGTTACTCAGACGACCCCCTACACTAACCTATGTTTAAATAATCAATTAACCCATAACCCTATAGTTAACATAATTAATTAAATTAGCTTGATCACCCGTCACCCCTCATGCATAACACAATGACCATCCGAAACCTCGCAATGACCACTAAGCTATGCCTAACTAATCTAAAATAAACAATTCGAAACCTCGCAATTGCTTATATAAATTAGCCGCTTTAAACTCGTGGTTCCGGAATTGCATTAACTAAATATAAATGAAATTTAGATCTAATTAACACAACCTATAACATGCATCTTAGGCTTATCAAGAATCTACACTCAATAGTGATGGACTTGCCTCGGCCTACACTACAAGAAATATCCCTTTTGATAGCTTTTGACTATAGCATTTTAGAAAATAGGCTATGAATAAAAGGGAAAATTGTTTAAAAAAAAATTGGTCGCGCGCTCAATTTTTTTGGGGTATCCGCCTAAAGCCATTAACGTTACCCCTTTCTCGTATTTTGCACAAAACCTTTCTTTACTCTTTTGTTTCTCGTTGTCTCTTTTCCTCATCTCTACCGATAACTTTACCTCACTCCGCCGACAAGAATTAGCACACCAACAAGTACTTGGTCACATCCACTTCAAAGCTTTTACGGTAGTGCCTTCAAGCAGTTGAAAAGCCTTCACGCCACTAGAAATCTTTACTTTGGTGCCTTCAGGTTAGACTTCAATGCCTTCACATTGGTAGTTCCACATCTATATTCACGAAAAAACCCTTATGTGAAACCTTTGTGCAATGTTTTTCCATCTGATACCTTTATAAGAAACCTTGCTTCGGATCGTAAAAACCCTTTGCGTTGGAAACCTTTGTGCAATTTTTTACAATTCTTTGCAATTTGTTTCTTGTTGATAGTCCAAATCGTTTGAAACCCATGTAAAACACTTCAACCCTGCACTAAAATTGTACCATCACAATGCTTGAAGCAAGTGGTAGTTGAAAGGAGCTTTTTTTTTTCTTCTTCTTCTTCTTTTTTAATTTAGCCAGTGACTTATGATCAACTTCCTCTTTTATTGTTGTTTTTGCTTGAAATGAACTATTTGTGTTGAATGTATCTTTGTTACTAATGACTTCTCTTAATAGTTCTGTATTGTGCTAAAAGGTTGATTGATTTAATTTTGTAGGTTAGGATTTCATTCTTTGTATGATTTTTAAGAGAAATTAGTGTTCAAGTGTTGCAATCTTTTGATATGGTGGGATAAAGAAAAATGAAAAGTATGAGGTTGAGGAAAAAAAGTTGAAAAGAAGGAAAAAGAATAGAGCCATGAAAAAAAGAAACGACAAAAATGGGGGAATGACAATACGTGCATGGACTAGAACTGTGACAGGATGGAGAGTGTGCATGGACTATAGGAAGCTGAACAAGGCAACTAAGAAGGACCACTTTCCACTTCCTTTTATAGATCAAATGTTGGACAGACTTGCGGGTAAAGACTACTACTGTTTTCTAGATGGATACTTGATGTGGACTTTTCCTACCGCAAGCGCACGGGTCAAGTAATAATATAGTGTTCGTAAAAACGAGTGTCGTCCTCTGGATTGGATTTTTAAGCAAACCAAGTATTGTGAATTATCTTGCCCAATTTTATTTAGGGATCAAAAAGTGATGAATGAATGATAAGAAAACTAATTCAAAGCAAGTAAAAAGTGTGGAATTTAAATTTGGAAAACTACTTAGGGAATTGATTTCGCCGATTTAGTCTAGGATTGATTTTAAGGAATAAGTTATTATGCACAATGAAATTATGAGCCAAAGACCCTTTAATCACAATGAATAAGTTATTAATTGAAAGCATTAAATCAAGATTACAAACATAATAACATTGCACAACTTAAACCATAAATCAATCCATAAACACAATCAACTACATCAATCCTTAAGCTGACAAGTTTAGCTACTCATGATCAAAATTACAAGCTCAACTAAACATGTAAAAGCCATAAAAATCTAACTAAAGTGAGGGAAAGAAGAATTAAACTCGTTGTAGGTCGAGACCGAACGTCCCCGTCACGATCCCCACGAACAATGGGTTGATTTCTGAATTTTCCCCTTTGCTTCAGCCTTGAATTGCTCTGATTTTGCTCTGTTTACGGCTCCAAGAAGTCCCAAAATTTGCTTCCCCAAAAACCTAGCCGAAAAGAACTATTTATTCTGAAATTTCATCGTAGCGTCGAGACGCTGCCTCTAAACACGCGCGTTCTGGAAAGGAAATTACGGTAGCGTCGAGACGCTAAGGTCGCAGTGTCTCAACGCTGCGACGATTTCGCACCTATCCGAATAAGGAATGCTAGCGTCGAGACGCTAGTCACCTTTTGATCGAATTTTGACTTTTTTCCCTTTTGATTCTTTTCCTTCCTTTGTATCTTTTTGCGTCCCGAGCACCCGATTAACTCCACTATTGCATTATAGCTCCAATCAACCATTTCCTACAAAATAAACATTAAAGCCCAATAAAATGGCTCAAAAATCATAAAAGACTAGCTAAATTAAATAAGTAAGGATAACTAGCTATGCTCGCTATCAAATACCCCCAAACTTAAGCTTTTGCTAGTCCTCGAGCAAACTATAAATCAAACATACAGTAGAAGAATGGATGCAACAATCATAACTCAATCCTCAAAGCTCAAAAGTCAATAACAAAGCAAGCAAGAGACATGCACATAAGGACCAATGAGGGAGACAAATTAAAATTTTTCCAAAATTAACTTGCACAAGCGAGATCTAACTCAACAAGATCAGACTCTACTAGCTCGGGATTGGATCTTCCCTCTACACTGGCACTAAGGCTTCACTAATGAGTTAATGAAACAAATTAGATTGTTTTCCTCCAAACTTAGGTGCTTATAATTAACAATTAAATTAAGCATGTATATGTGGCACTAGCTTTCACACACCCATTGCAGGGACCCTTAACCTGAGCTTTCTATGGTTGGCCTAACTGATCACAACAAGGGTAGCTCTTTTTGCCTTAATCTTTATTAAACATTGCAAACTGTGCACAGGCCATGGCATAATAATTTTCTTTTCAACAGTAACAACAAGAATGATTTTTCTTTATGAGCATAAATAGCAAATATTCTTTTCTTTCCTCCTAAGCAAGATCAAACATGCTAATTTGCAAAGCATTAACTTTTTAGCTCTACCCTACACCTATCGAGGTGACAACAAGCATATGAACCCAATAATTCGCTCCTAAACATTCAAATCCAAATCTAGCCAAGACAAATACTCTACTCATGCAAGCCATCTCCTAGAAATTTTTTTAAAAGTCTCCCTTTTTGGGCACTTATGCTTACAACTCATCACAAGCTTGAAAATTGACAAGAAAGCCTATCCTAGGACATCATAATCATGCAAAAGTAGCATCCAGAAAACCACCATATGCTCAATTCAAAGAAAGCTCAAAACTATAGCCCGAACTCAGATGCTCAAGGGCTCCACAAACATGCTAATCCACCCCCAAACTTAAAACATGCATTGTCCTTAATGTATACAGAAAATAAGGCATAAACAAGCATGAGAACAATAAAAGAATGACAGGAGTGAACAATACTGGCCTGGAATGATGATGACTTCTTGCTTGAGAGCTTGGAATCTTGAAAGCTTGAAAGCAAAGGAGAGAAAGAAAACAAGACCTACAAAACAAAAACAAACAATAAATCAAAAACAAAAAGAAAACACACTAAACTTACTTGGGTTGCCTCCCATAAGCGCTTGTTTAATGTCATTAGCTCGACGTGTTGAACGTGCTTCAAGGAGGCTTTTGTTCTGTGAATCCAACAGAGGTGCTCTTTCTTGCACCTTTCCTGTAGCCCATGAAAAACACTTCATCTTTAGAGTCTTCAACTGCTTTAAAGATTTCTTTTTCGTTCTTGACTCTAATAGTGAGCTCCCTGCGCTCAATATCTATAATCACTCGCCCAGTAGCGAGGAATGGTCTTCCTAATATGACAGGCATCGAAGGATTTTCTATCATGTCCATAACATACAAGTCAATAGGGAGGAAAAATTTACCTACTCTGATTAAAACATTTTCTACAATACCAACTGGTCTAACCACAGATTGATCAACCAATTGGAGCTTTACAGGAGTAGATTTAATCTCACCTATGTCTAACTTTTTACACAAGGACAAAGGAATAATATTAATGCTAGCACCTAAATCACATAATGCTCTAAAAGAGTAAGTACCAAAACTACAAGGAACAGAAAAACTCCCTGGGTCTGCTACTTTTTCAGGTACTTTCTGTTGTACTCTAGTGCTGCATGTGGAAGCAAGATATACAGTGTCAGCCTTCTTTTCCTTTCGCTTCTTTGCTAACCACTCCTTCATAAACCTGTTGTATTGGGGCATCTCTAATGCCTCTGCAAAAGGAATATTAATATTCAGATTCATAAAAGCATTCATAAATTTATCAAACTGAACCTGATTGTTCTTTTTCTTCTTTTTCTTTTTCTTTTCCTTGGGAACCATCAGTGTGGGAGAAGGAATAGGAGGCTCAGGTTCAGGATTTTCAGCCTCATCTGATGATGTGTCCTCCTCAGCTTCTCCTGTAGGCGTTTCATAGTCCTCAGATTCAGGTTCCTCTTCAGCTTTCTCCTGGTGTACAGTGATTGCCTTACAGTACTCCATCTGCGTTTTCTCCTGTTCAGCTGGGGCCTTACCTTTATTCATGGTACTTACAACATTTACCAACTGTCCCAGCTGAGTCTCAATGTTCTTTATGGCTGCACTGTGGCCATTCACCGTTGAGTTGATGGCAATGACTGCCTCCTCCAATTTAGTTGTCCTGTTACTTGACTCTGCAATGAAAGCTCCGACAATATCTTCTAACTTTTTATTTTCTTGAGTTTGAGGGGCAAAACCAGGGGGGTTAAGAACATTCTTAGTATTTGCATAAGAGAAATTTTCATGGTTCCTATTGTTAGGGTGATAATGTGTAGGTGTAGAATTATTATTATATCCCCTGAAATTAGAATTTGATACATACTGAACATGTTTAATGGTCTCCTCCTGAGGTATGGATGCTAGAGCAGCAGCAGATTCAATTGACTGTGCATTCCCTGTACCTGAAAATTTCATAAAAGCATTAGCGAGGGAGGTCATCTGGGCCTGGAGTGCACTTACTTTATCAACCTCAAACACTCCAGCAACAATCTTTTTAGGTGTAGACCGCTCAGATGGCCACTGATAGCTGTTGGTGGCCATATCCTCTAGAAGTGTGCGAGCGTTTTCCACGGTCTTGGACAACAGAGTCCCACTTGCAGCTGCATCAACAATCGTTTTTGTACTAGGAGTTAGACCATTATAAAACAACTGTACTTGAAGCCAATCGGGGTAACCATGCTGAGGACACTTCCTCAGTAGCTCTTTGAATCGCTCCCAAGCTTCGAACAGCTGCTCATCATATTGTTGTTGGAATGTCCCAATCTCGGTCCTCAGCTTGACCGTCTTTGCAGGAGGGAAAAATTTCTTTAAAAAGGCCTGGACCAAAGCATCCCAAGTGGTGATGCTCCCAGGAGTAATAGACTGCAACCAATCTCGTGCTTTATCCTGCAAAGAAAAGGGAAATAAACGTAAGCGAATAGCATCCTCAGAGACTCCATTAATCTTTACCGTCCCACAAATATCCAAAAATGATTTAAGATGAGAATTTGGATCCTCGGTGGGCGATCCTCTATATGCACAATCTCGAGCCATCTGAATGAGACCGGTCTTCAGCTCAAAGTTGTTGGCATTAATCGGGGCATAGACAATCCCTGATTGCTGTCCCTGAAACACAGGCTGAAAATAATCTCTAATAAGCCTAGGCTCCTCAGGTGGATTTTGGTCAGCCATGTGAATAATTTCTCTGTTTTCTCTTCGAATCCTATGAATTGTTCTTTCAATCTCGGGATCCAACGGGTATCAAATCTCTACTACTACGCATAAACAAACAAAACTAACCTAAAAAGGAAAGAAAAACAATTATGGAAAGCAACAAAGAAAAGAAAACAACTAATCTAAATAAGGAAAATATAATCTAGACAAGGAAACAAAATAACCTAATATGGAATGCAAAAATAAATATGGCAAAACACAACTAAGGAAACTAACAAATAAGGAAAACTAATCTAAAAAAGAATAACAAGAAACAAATAAAGAAAAAAATGCAATCAACCTAAAAAAGTAAAAATACACCCTAAATTAAGATCAAGCAATTTTTTCACAATATTAATCTAGCTAAATGTGCCAATCCCCGGCAACGGTGCCAAAAACTTGATGTGGAATTTTCCTTACCGCAAGCGCACGGGTCAAGTAATAATAAAGTGTTCGTATAAACGAGTGTCGTCCTCTGGATTGGATTTTTAAGCAAATCAAGTATTGTGAATTATCTTGCTCAATTTTATTTAGGGATCAAAAAGTAGTGAATGAATGGTAGGAAACTTAATTCAAAGCAAGTAAAAGGTGGAAATTCAATTGGGGAAAATACTTAGGGAATTGATTTCGCCGATTTAATCTAGGATTGATTTTAAGGGATAAGTTATTATGCACAATGGAATTATGAGCCAAAGACCCTTTAATCACAACTACCTCTCCCGAGTATAATTGATTCTCATGCAACTTAATCCACTTGATATCCCTATCTAAGTTTATTAACATGCAAGGCAATGAGATCTTTTGACCAATTCTAAAGTTAATCTAAAACCGTCACGAATTAGAAATTAAACCTTAGTCATGCAATCTTGAGTAAGTCTGTAATAAATCCCCTCTCCCGAGCTAGATTCAAAACTTAAATCATTCAACTAATGGCCAATTAATTGAAAGCATTAAATCAAGATCACAAACATAATAAACATTGCACAACTTAAACCATAAATCAATCCATGAACAAAATCAACTACATCAATCCCTAAGCTATGAGTTTAGCTACTCATGAATGTAATTACAAGCTCCACTAAACATAATAAAGCCATAAATCTAACTAGAGGAAAGGAAAGGGAAAAGAAAACTCAATGTAGGCCGAGACCGAACGTTCCCGTCACGATCCCCACGAACGATGGGTTGATTTCCAACTTCCTTCCTTTGTTTCAGCCTCCAAGTGCTCTGTTTTTCTCTGTTTACGGCTCCCAAAGGTCCCAAATCGAAGTCCCCCAAAACCTAGTCGAAAATAAGCCTTTATTCTGTTTTTTTGTCGTAGCGTCGAGACGCTGCCTTCAAAACGCGCGTTTTAGTAAGCGAAATAACACAGCGTCGAGACGCTAAGGTCGCAGCGTCGAGACGCTGTGACCTTTACGCGCCTAATCAGATATGGAATGTGAGCGTCAAGACGCTCAAGAGCTAGCGTCTCGACGCTAGCCTGCTGTTGACCGAAATTTGACTTTTTTCCTCTTTAACTCTTTTCATTCCTTTGCATCTTTTCACGTCCCGAGCACCCGATTAACTCTAATATTGCGCTATAGCTCCAATCAACCATTTCCTACAAAATAAACAATAAAGCACAATAAAATGGCCCAAAAATCATAAAAGACTAGCTAAATTAAATAAGTAAGGATAGCTAGCTATGCTCGCTATCATTCGTAACAACAGCTAGGTCAAATTACCGTTTTACCTCGGAGTTACCTCTACCTCCTTAAGTACCAGTGCTCCTCTAATGAACAACCTATTTGTGGTCCAACCATCAAATAGAAATCCCTCTCGGGCTAGTGAGAAGGTAGGGCCCTTTGTTCAATACCCGGAGACACCACTTAAGGGAACACTCATCTACTTCCTCAAAAGTCGAGAAGGAGTGAATTCCATCTTGTGTGATTATGTTCCCAGCTCCTCACTCGGTCTTGTCCCCAAAATGGTAGGCTTATTGAGTCGGCGTACTGGTCACTCTCACCCATAAAAATCAAAGGACAATCCCTCGTGAACAGAAGTCCATAATCCACTCAGGATTCAGACTAAGTTGCCTAGGTCATCCTAGTGAAATAGAAACCTAATTAGTTAACGGTGTTATTGCTAGCGGTTACTATTTCGCGGTCCGGTCTTATGGAAACTCATTGCATAGGATACCCCCACTCGCATGTCTACTACATGGACGCTTTGGATCAATACGTCTGTATCAAATACAAAGCGGGTCGTATCACATAGTGTTACCAGGATAAGGTATCCAGTCTTATCCTTGTACTATAGACCTTTTAGGTTGTTACTTGAACATTGATCCCCGTATGTCTCCACATACTAATTTAAGTTACATACAAACAACCTTGGATCTTAGTTTATTGGATTTGGGTCAAATTGTGCAATATTTAACAATAACATTTTATTGTAGAAACTCAATAACACTTTATTAAAACAAGTATAAAATTTGTTTACATTCACTATCTACGACTTTTAGGGCATAAAACCCAACAATTGGCACAACAGTTAGTGATGATATGAATCAGGCGTTGTTGCGTCCTTTCACGGAGGATGAGATCATTGTGGCATTGAAGCAAACACATCCACATAAGGCGTTGGGTCCGGATGACTTGTCTGGCAGCTTCTATAGGAATCACTGGCAGATTGTTGGTCCCACTGTTACTCATAGTTGCCTGGTTGTCCTGAATCAGAGTTGCTCCCCCCAGTCCTTGAATGAGACCATGATAGTCCTCATTCCGAAGACCAAAGCTCCTCGGTGGGTTTTAGATTTCCAACCGATTTCCCTGTGCAACGTGAGTTATAAACTGATTTCGAAGGTGTTGGTTAATCGCATGAAACACATCCTTACGAAAATCATCTCGGAAAATCAGAGCACTTTTATCCCCAGGTGATGTGTAGTGGATAACGCCATATTGGGGTTTGAATGTATTCATGAGCTCAGGAAACGAACTGGAGGAAACTCAAAATGGGAAGCTCTGAAACCTGATATGAGCAAGGCTTATGATAGGGTGGAATGGTCTTTCCTCCAGAGAGTTATGTATCGAATGGGCTTTGTTAATCAGTGGGTTGAGCTGATTATGCGTTGTGTAGGCTCGGTATCATTTTCGTTCAATCTGAATGGGGAGCAATTGGGGAATGTGGTTCCTTCGTGCGGGTTGCATCAGGGAGACCCTCTTTCTTCATATTTGTTCCTTCTTTGTGTTGAGGGCTTATCTAGTTTGCTAAGTGGTGTTGAGCAACGATCCTTCATTTCTGGTTTCAGAATTGCGCACAGTAGTCCGCCGATTTCCCATCTGTTTTTTGCTGATGACAATCTCCTCTTTTTTAGGGCCAGGGTTGTAGAGGCTATGGTTGTTCGAGAGCTGCTATTAGTCTACGAACGAACGACAAGTCAAACTATCAACTATGAGAAGTCTGTGGTGGCGTTCAGTCCTAACACTAAGGATGACTCTCAGCAGTATATCAGTTTGGTGCTCTCAGTCTCTTGCAGCCCTTGTCATGCTCAGTATCTTGAGCTCCCGTCATTCATGCCTCGCAATCGGTCAGGGACGTTGAAATTTATTAAGGATCGCATTTGGAAGCAAATTCAGGGTTGGAAGGGAAAATTCTTTTCTACAGGAGGCAAAGAATTGTTTTTCAAATCTATTGTCCATGTTATTCCATGCTACACGATGAATTGCTTTCGCCTCCCTCGAGGCCTGGTTCGAGAGATTCATAGAGTCATGGCTCGGTTCTAGTGGAATGGTTCTGAGGAGGCATCGAGCATCCACTGGATGAAATGGGAGACCTTGTGTCTACCCAAGTGCATGGGCGACCTAGGGTTTCGAAACATGGAGCTTTTTAACCAGGCCCTTTTGGCTAAGCAGTTGCTGGCGTATCTTTCAGGAGCCTAACACTCTTCTATCCACTGTTCTCAAGGGGCGGTACTTTCCTTAGTCCACCTTCCTTGAGGCAGAGTTGGGATCTCGTCCATCTTTCATTTGGCGTAGCTTGTTATGGGGTTGGGACTTGTTGGCACGTGGGTGTCGTTGGCGGATTGGCAATGGGCGATCCATACCTATTTATGGTTCTAATTGGGTCCCAGGAAACTTTTCCCTCCAGATACAGTCTGTTCCATCCTTGTCATTGATTAGTAAGGTCAGTGATTTGTTTACTGTGTCGGGACAGTGGGATGAGGGGAAGATTAGAGGTCACTTTATGCCGTCAGATTGTGAGGCTATTCTGAAAATTCCTTTGCGTTATCGTTTGTTTGATGATCAACTAATTTGGCATTATGAAAAACAAGGAAGTTTCACTGTCATGAGTGGGTACCGGTTGGCTCTATTGATGGTTACTCAAACACGTCCGTCCTCATCTAACTCTGATTGTATGTGTGTTTGGTGGAAGAGCTTGTGGAAGCTGAATGTTCCAAGCAAGATGAAGTTTTTTCTATGGCGGTTGTTCCATGATCACTTGTCGACGAAGGTAAATCTTATGAGACGTGGTGTTAACATTTCAGGTTTGTGTGTTCTTTGTAATTCTGTTATGGAGGATTCTCTTCATCTTTTCTGGAATTGCTCGGTTGTTAGAAATATGTGGCTTTGTTCGAAGTTTGCACCTCTCTATCATTCCTTATGGTGTTCATCGTTTGAGGAAATCATGTGGTCAATGAAGGATAGACTGAATCTGCTGGATTTTGAACTTGTGATTGTCTTTTGGTGGTCCATTTGGAATTTGCAAAATTCTTGGTGCTGAGGAGGATTAGTTGATGATAGAGACTTGTGGATATGGTCTCAAGAATACCTTTGTGCTTTTCAGGCTGCTGCCAATTGTCGTCTTGCTCGGCCTTGTTTGCAGGTGATTTCGGATAGTACAGTTCGGCGTGGTGGTTGGATGCCGCCAGTGGGTGGTGAGTTGAAATTAAATTGTGATGCCTCTGTCAGGCCTATTACGGGTGAAGCTGGGGGTTGTTATACGTGATGCCACTGGTGTAGTGTTGATGGCTGCTTGCTGCATGTTGCCGAAATGTTGGAGTGTGGACATTGCAGAGGGTTGGGCGTTGATTCGTGGCATCGAGGTTGCGCAACAGATGGGTTTTTCTGGCTTTAGTGTGGAGTTGGATTCGTTGAGGTTGATTAATGTGCTGCGCAACGAGGTGACTGATTTGTCTGAAGTTGGGTTCTTGATGGTTGAGGTCCGACAGTTGTTGCAGGGTATCTCTATGGAGAATTTTTTGTTTACACCACGACAAGGGAATAAGGTGGCTCATGTGTTGGCCAATTTGGCTTTTGTTTACTCTGATTGTGTTTGGCTTGAGGATTGGCCTTGTGAAGTCTCTGGTGTACTGATGGGTGATGCCACCTTAATCTAATGAAGAATCCCCAAAAGAGGAAAAGGTGTTCAGCCTAAGCAGATGCAGTCACCACTCCAACCGTGGGGCCAAAAATCAAGAGAGGTTTTCTGTTCCCTTTACTTTGTCCTTTATTTTGCATGTTTAGATTGTTGGGTTTTATGCCCTAAAACTCGTAGATAGTGAATGTAAACAAATTGTATACTTGTTTCAATAAAGTGTTATTGAGTTTCTACAATAAAGTTTTATTGTTAAATACTGCAAAATTTGACCCAAATCCAATAAACTAAGATCCAAGGTTGTTTACATGTGACTTGAACTAGTATGTGGGGACATACGGGGATTGGTGTTCAAGTAACAACCTAAAATGTCTATAGTACAAGGATAAGGATGGGTACCTTATCCTGGTAACACTATGTGATACGACCCGCTTTGTATTCAATACAGACGTATTAATCCAAGGCGTCCATGTAGGAGACATGCGAGCGGGCGTATCCTATGCAATGAGTTTGCATAAGACCGGACCACGAAATGTAAACCACTAGATGTAACACCGTTAACTAGTTAGGTTACTGTTCAATACGATGACCTAGGTAACTCAGTCTTAATCCTGAGTGTGTCATGAACTCCTTCTCATGAGGGATTGTCCTTTGATTAGCATGGGTGAGAGTGGCCAATACGCCGACTCAATATGCCTTCCTTTTTGGGGACAAGACCGAGTGGGAGGCTGGGGACATGACAACATAAGAAGGAATTCACTCCTTCCCACTTCTAGGAGAAGTAGATGAGTGTTCCCTTAAGTGGTGACTCTGGGACTTGAACAAAGGGATCCCGTCCTCTCACTGGCCCGAGAGGAACTTTCTGTTTAATGGTTGGACCATAAACAGGTTGTTCATTAGAGGAGCGCTGGTACTTAAGGAGACAGATGTAACACAGGGGTAAAACGGTAATTTGACCCAGCCGTGATTACGAACACTCGTGAAGGATTGACTTACCAGCATAGGTCTACATCCATGGACACAGAAATGTTCTACAGTGAGAAGAGTTCAACTGTGGGTCTTTAGTGGAATGACCCACAGTTAATGAATATTGGTTAACTTGATTAATGAGTTTAATCAGTTCACCTCATATCATTGGAGCTTCTGATCTGTAGGTCCATTAGGTTCCCCTGCTAGCTCGTAAAGAGTAATTATGAACAAATATGTCTTGAGAGAATTTGAATAGTTCAAATTCATATTGGGAATTAAGTTAATTGTATGAGATACAAATTAATATAATGTATAGCGATGCATTAAAATATAAAGTCTAATTTGAGATTAAACTTTATTATGTTGAGAGATTGATATATTTGAAAGAGTTCAAATATATGTCTAATTAAATATATGGTATTTAATTAGAAGATGAATTAATTAATTATGAATTAATTAATTATTCAATTTAGTTTAAATTAAATGAGATTTAATTAAACTATAGTCTATGAGAGAAATAAATATTTGAAGAAGTTCAAATATTAATATGAATTTGATTCATATTAAATTTATAGGATATAAGAGAATTTGAAGGAGTTCAAATTTTAATATGAATTTGATTCATATTATAGAATTAATTAATTGAAGCCCTGAAATTAAATATATGATATTTAATTGGGTAATTAATTAACTAATAGAAGGTCTGAAATTAAATATATGATATTTAATTGGTGATTAATTAATTAAAGAATTAATTAATTGGAAATTAATCAATTATGGAAATGATTAATCACTTATGGAAGTAATTAATCATTTATGGAAATGATTTAATCACTTATGGAAGTGATCAATCATTTATAGAAAAGATTAATCAATTGTGAAATTGATTGGTCATGGAATTGATTAATTATGGAAAAGATTAAATCAGTTATGGAAATAATTGATTTTCAATGAATATTTTATTCATGGCATTTCCCCTATAAATAGAACACTAATCCTAGGGTTTAGGTACCACAACATATGGCCACCATAAGGCCTTCTCATATTCTCTCAACTGAAGAACTCTAGGGAGAATTTTCTCTCTAGAGTTTTTCCCATTCAAGATTAGGTAGTCCCACAACTACGTTCCTAATCTCAGAGTTATAGCGGGGAAGATCAAATGGTGGTGTTCTTCGTTGTTGCAGAGCAATCAAGAATCATTCGTTGAAGTATTCAGAGTCGTCAACGGAGGTATGTTTCTCATCGCTTAACCTTTTGCCAATGTATTGGTATTTTTGTAGAACAAAATTAATTTACGAACGGTCCAATTGCTTCCGCTGTAACGGAATTGGGAATTCCAATCCTTCAATTGGTATCAGAGCCGATCGTAATCTTAATTTTATTTTACAAAATTTGCATTGGTTGATTGGTGGGATGAATTTATGCATTTGATGTATGAGTTTGCTAGTAGATGTTTGGGTTTTTGGCATTTAGTTTTGCAATTTTTCATTGATTTGATCATGTAAAGGCCCGTTTTTTTGGGCATTTAATTGCAATCGAGTCTGTAGTAAGTCCGTGTCAATGGTTTTTGGTGAAATTCCATGAAGATTTGCTGAAATTTGAGGCCAAAATCGAAGAAAACCGTGCTGAAAATAAAGTTTTCTGGGAAAAATACTGCACAGGCGGAAGAACATTCGAAAAAAAAAAAAAAACTGCGTTTAGTTGAGCTCGAACCCGAGCGTAAGAATATTAAAATTGAAAAAAACGGTCATGTTGACGTGTAGAACACTTATGGCTGCGTTGGTTGGATATCATCCTACGAAATTGGAGGTTTTGTGTTCGAGTTGGCGGCTGGGCATCTTTTCTATTATTTTTGAGAAATTTTCTGCGCATTCCGGTTCGTTAGTTCTAGGTGCGGTTCGTTCGGTTCAGGAACATTTGACCGGTTCACGATGGTTCAGGCGATTGTTGACCATTTTGTGCGGTTCTTGACCAGTTCTCGACGGTTCGTGCGGCTGTTGACTTGGTTCAGCTGGTTTAGCCCATTCTCAGTCCGGTTCAACATTTTTTAAGCTTGTTCAATATTGTTCATCCCATTTTCTTGCCGGTTCGAAGAGTTTGGATGCGGTTCGAGGCTGATTTGAGCTGATTTACGGCTTTATAGGACTTAGATAGATTAATTATTGTAATTTTTCTATTGTTTTGAGTCCTAGGATGCCAAAACCCGTCTACTTAGCTATTTAATTGCTTTATGAATGTCATATAGTATTTAAAATCCCACCATAGGTTAAGCATATTCTTGCATTTTTAATTATAATTGTTATAATATAAGTATTATGCATGAATTTAATTTTCATGAGTATTTAATATAAATTGTTATGATTAAATTGATGAAAATTGAGAAGCATTGAGTATGAAATTACTTTAGTAAAAATATAAAAAGTTATATTTATGAAAGTAATTTTATATGCTTGTTTATTTTCATGAGCTATTAATATAAAGTGTTATGTTAATGTATGAAAATGTGAATGCTTGTTTTAATTTTCTTGGGTTATTAATTTAAGAGTTAAATTAATTGAAGAAAATTAATTTGCATTAAGCATGAAATTACTTTAGCTTAAAAATATAAGAGTTATATTTATATTAGTAATTAACATGCTTATTTTTTTTCATGAGCTATTAATATAAATGTTATGTTAATGTATGAAAATGGTAATGCTAATTTTAATTTTCTTGTATAATTAATTTAAGAGTTAGGTTAATTAAAAGGAAATTAAATTGCATTGAGCATGACATTACCTTAGATTAATATAATTGTTATATTTATGGTATGTCATGTATGCTAATGTATGGTTTTATAAATTAATTAGAATTTGATTGTTAATTTATTCACCATAGTAGCATGTTATAGGGTTAATTCATTAAAATTTATAATAGTTATAAAATTAATGAATAGAAACCGTTAACCTATAACAAAGAATTGCATGCAAACATAAGATCTTAGGATAAATGAATTAATTTTAAAATGTTTAAAATTAATTAGATCTAAGATCACATTTCTAATAGGATTAGAATTATCCTTACTTAGAATTAAAATTAGTTTTAATTGACTAAGTAGGGAAAACATTACTATGATTATAAGGGAACTCTACCGGTTAAGTTCTGTCTAAGGCTGGGGGTATTTAAGCGGACGGTTTACGGAACACCTCCTACCTGGGAACTGACCGGAATACCGGAGTTGAATTAATCATAGCTAAATGTTAGCATGCAATGTCATTAGGTTTATTAAAAGAGTTTAATACACCTAGATCTTTAGAGTAAAGACCTTACATTATTGTGGTTATAAGGGAACTCTCTCGGTAAAGTTCTGTCTAAGGTTGGGGGTATTTAAGTTGACGGTTTACGGAACACCTCCTACCTGGGAACTGAACCGAGCCTTGAGTTGAATTAACCATAGTAATGTTGACTTGCAATGTTGGTTTTATTCAAAGAAGTTTAATTCACCTAAAACATTGTGGTTGAATCCTTTCCATAATTGTTATAATAGGATCAGACTTAGATAGATTGACTTAGCCGAATTTTATCTAAGTTAAACAACCCTAAATTAACCTTAGGACATTTTCAGTGGGAGGAAAATTACAAAACGAGATTTAAATCAAGTTTTGCTCCTACGTCCCTATATTCACAACGTGAGGTTCATGCTCGGCTTCGAGTCGCCCTAGGAGCGGCCTCCCTTCGGAAAGTGTTTGCATGAATCAATAACAAGGTGAACGGGAAAAATGTCTAGAGTAAGTGGGAGCGGGACACGTGTCAACGTATCCCTCGGTCTCCGCCCCTAGTTCACACCGTGAGAGTCCTATGATCCGCCTGCAGGTTGTCCTGGCGCAACCATCCCTTCGGAGGGCCTGATCATAGGATTCAGAACATCGTGAACTCCTGAATTGGATAGGAACTCTTAGGCTAATTACCAATAGTTGTCTTTCCCTTCGGTAGCCTGTTGGTGCGTGCCTCTGAGATTTGAAAGTGGGAGGGTTACACTTACGGGGATGAGTTAAATGTGTTAACTAACCCTTGACCGAACAACGGTAACTAAACGCTGACGGAATATGAGTTATTCTGGTGTTAGAGTTTAGTTGAGATTGTCTCAATTCAGAGGAGGAGTAGTTGACCACCCTTCGGTGGTTGTTGTTCTAAACCTTTGAAGTATCGTTGCAAAAAACTAAATCAATAGTTTTATAGGGTTTCTTTGATTGCTTATTTGTTTTTGCAGAATTTGATTGGATTTTTTGTGATGGGTTAGTGCAATTAATAATACAAGTAATTTGTTACTTCAGAAATTATATAATAATTTTATGTGTATTGTCTTATGTCACTTTATGAATAACGGTAATACAACAGGCTTAAACGACAAATTGTGGTAAATAAGTCTAGGATTATTCTTAACTGAGGAATGTCCTCATGCCCCATATGTTTAATTCATTAAGAATTGTTCTTGATGAATATGACATAGAATCTTGCTTAGCAAAAAGAGAACTTGTTCAAGACCGTAATTTTCATTTACTTGTCTTGAAAACGTGATTAGTGAAGAATAGTGATTCTCCCTGAATACTTGATTCAGGGGCCACAAATCACGTGTGTTCTACTTTTAAAGGAATAAGTTCCTAGCAAGAGCTTGTTGCTTGTGTAATAACTCTCAAAGTTAGAATTAGAGAGGTTATTTTAGCTATATCAGTGGGGAACATTAAGTTATTTTTCTCAGTGGGAGAAAATACATATTATTAGATAATGTGTATGTAATCCCTAAGATCAAAAGAAATTTGATTTCTGTGTCTTATTTGCTGGAACAATGTTACTCTTTACTTTTCTCTGCTAACGCAGTTTTGTTTCAAGAAAGGGAGTTGACATTTGTTTAACTTTACTGGAAAGTAACCTAAATGTTTTAAGACTAATCAAGAGTATAGCAGTCATGAACACTGGGTTGTTTAAGACTACTACTACTCAATGTTAAAAGAGACAAAGGATTTCTCCTAAAGGAAAATACATTTCTTTGGTTCTAAGGTAGACCATATTAATCTCAATTTGATTGGGAGATTGGTCAAGAGTGAACTTCTAAGCGAGTTAGAAGATGACTCTCTACTACCTTGTAAGTTATGCCTTGTGGGCAATATGACTGATAGATCTATTACTGGAAAAGATCTAAGAGCCAAAGAGCCCTTGGAGCTTGTACATTTGGATCCTTGTGGTTCAATATGTTAAAGCAGTGGGAGGACATGAATAATTCATCTCTTTTGGATGATTATTCAAAGGTATGAGTATCTTTACCTAATGCAACTTAAGTCTGAAGCTCTTGAGATATTCGAAGGGGCTTAGGACTGAAGTTGAAAACTTGTTAGGTGAGATGATCAAAACACTTCGATCTGATCAAAGTGTTGAGTATAGAGATTTGAGATTCCAGGACTATTTGATAGTACATAGGATCACACCCTAAATCTCATTTAGGAGAAATAGAACCCTATTGGATATGGTTCATTCCATGTTGAGCTATGCTCAATTGTCTGGCTCGTTTTGGGGTCATGCAGTGTTGACTATATTGCATACTGTAGTAGGCAACCCCAAAGGGAACGAGAAGTGGATACTTCTTCAATTCACAAGAGAATAAAGAATTTGTATTGACAAATGCTAAATTCTCAGAAGAAGTCCACATCAAAAATCATAAACCACAAGAGTAAAGTCGGTTTAAGTAAGTTAACTAATCAAGCTACAGTAACATCCACAAGAGTTGTTGGTGAGGCTGACTGTTCAACAAGAGTTGTTGGTGGATCAGTGCATCTAGTTAGTCACATCCATCTCAATAGTTGAGATTGCCTCAATGTAGTGGGAGGGTTGTTTTATAACCTGAACGTTACATGGGCTTGATTGAAGCCTAGGTCATCATACCTAATGATGGCATAGTGGGTTCATTATCTTTTAGAAAGAAAATGAATGATGTTGACTAGGACCAATGGATTAAAGTCATGGACCTGGAAATGAAGTCTTTTGTATTTCACTTCCATCTGGGATCTTGTAGATCTGCTTGATGGGTAACACCTATTAGTTACAAGTGGATTTACAAGAGAAAATGAGACATTAAAGGACTTAACCAGAAGGGTTCATACAACAAGATCGAAAGCAAAAGGGTTTGCAAGCTTAAGTGATCCATTCATGGATTAACCTAAGCATTTCGATCTTGAAATATAAGATTTGATATAGTGACCAAATCTTTTGGCTTTAATCAGAACATTGATGAGTCTTGTGTTTACAAGTGATCATCAATAGTTCAGTAGCTTACTTAGTGTTGTATATGATTGATATCCTAATCATTAGGAATGATGTAGGTCATCTTACTGACTAGTAAAAGGAGCTAGCAGCTCAATTCCAAATGAAAATTTGGGAGAAGCTGAGTTTGTTCTTGGGATCCAAATTGTTTAGGAACCGTAAGAACAAAAAGCTATCCTTGTCTCAAGTATATTATATCTACAAAATGTTAGTTAGATATAATATGCAGAATTCCAATAAGGGTTCATTACCTTTTAGACATGAAATTCTTTTGTCTAAGAAAATGTTTCCTAAGACACCTCAAGAGGTTGAGGACATGAGACGAATGCCCTATGCAATAGGAATTGTCAGTAAGTATCAATCTAATCCAAGATTTGATCACTGGAAAACCGTTAAGAATATCCTCAAGCATCTTAGGAGAACGAGGAACTATATGCTCGTGTATGGGACTAAGGATTTGATCCTTACAAGATACACTGACATGGATTTTAAGACTGATAAGGATTTAAGGAAATCTACATCAGCATCTATGGTCAATCTTTACAAATGAGCTATAGTATGACATAGTTACAGTCTTGACCATATAGGCCGAAAATATAGCTACTTGTGAAGCAGCGATAGAGACTGTATGGCTTAAGAAGTTCTTGACAGATTTGGAATGTGTTCCAAATGTGAACTTGCCCATCACACTTTATAGTGATATAGTGGTGTTGTGGCAAATTCAAAAGAACATCGCAGCCTAAGACAAGCAGACACATTAAATTGAATTAAATATTGTTGATTCATTTACAAAGACTCTCTCGGCTAAAGTGTTTGAGGGTCATCTAGAAGGTCTAGATCTACGAGATATGTACAAAAGTGTAATCTAGGGCAAGTGGGAGAAATGTAATGGGTATAGTGATACCATTGTGTAATGGGTATAGTGATGCCCTAGTTTATTGTATTTGTACATTGTATATGTTTTATACATGTATTTATACACCTGCTGCTGTATAGATTATTGTACATCCCACTAAACTAGAGTTTTAGTTCAAGTGGGAGTTTGTTGGGTTTTATGCCCTAAAACTCGTAGATAGTGAATGTAAACAAATTGTATACTTGTTTCAATAAAGTGTTATTGAGTTTCTACAATAAAGTTTTATTGTTAAATATTGCAAAATTTGACCCAAATCCAATAAACTAAGATCCAAGGTTGTTTACATGTGACTTGAACTAGTATGTGGGGACATACGGGGATTGGTGTTCAAGTAACAACCTAAAAGGTCTATAGTACAAGGATAAGGATGGGTACCTTATCCTGGTAACACTATGTGATACGGCCCGCTTTGTATTCGATACAGACGTGTTAATCCAAGGCGTCCATGTAGGAGACATGCGAGCGGGGGTATCCTATGCAATGAGTTTGCATAAGACCGGACCACGAAATAGTAAACCACTAGATGTAACACCGTTAACTAGTTAGGTTACTGTTCAATACGATGACCTAGGTAACTCAGTCTTAATCCTGAGTGTGTCATGAACTCCTTCTCATGAGAGATTATCCTTTGATTAGCATGGGTGAGAGTGGCCAATACGCCGACTCAATATGCCTTCCTTTTTGGGGACAAGACCGAGTGGGAGGCTGGGGACATGACAACACAAGAAGGAATTCACTCCTTCCCACTTCTAGGAGAAGTAGATGAGTGTTCCCTTAAGTGGTGACTCCGGGACTTGAACAAAGGGATCCCGTCCTCTCACTGGCCCGAGAGGAACTTTCTGTTTAATGGTTGGACCATAAACAGGTTGTTCATTAGAGGAGCGCTGGTACTTAAGGAGACAGATGTAACACAGGGGTAAAACGGTAATTTGACCCAGCCGTGATTACGAACACTCGTGAAGGATTGACTTACCAGCATAGGTCTACATCCATGGACACAGAAATGTTCTACAGTGAGAAGAGTTCAACTGTGGGTCTTTAGTGGAATGACCCACAGTTAATGAATATTGGTTAACTTGATTAATGAGTTTAATCAGTTCACCTCATATCATTGGAGCTTCTGATCTGTAGGTCCATTAGGTTCCCCTGCTAGCTCGTAAAGAGTAATTATGAACAAATATGTCTTGAGAGAATTTGAATAGTTCAAATTCATATTGGGAATTAAGTTAATTGTATGAGATACAAATTAATATAATGTATAGTGATGCATTAAAATATAAAGTCTAATTTGAGATTAAACTTTATTATGTTGAGAGATTGATATATTTGAAAGAGTTCAAATATATGTCTAATTAAATATATGGTATTTAATTAGAAGATGAATTAATTAATTATGAATTAATTAATTATTCAATTTAGTTTAAATTAAATGAGATTTAATTAAACTATAGTCTATGAGAGAAATAAATATTTGAAGAAGTTCAAATATTAATATGAATTTGATTCATATTAAATTTATAGGATATAAGAGAATTTGAAGGAGTTCAAATTTTAATATGAATTTGATTCATATTATAGAATTAATTAATTGAAGCCCTGAAATTAAATATATGATATTTAATTGGGTAATTAATTAACTAATAGAAGGTCTGAAATTAAATATATGATATTTAATTGGTGATTAATTAATTAAAGAATTAATTAATTGGAAATTAATCAATTATGGAAATGATTAATCACTTATGGAAGTAATTAATCATTTATGGAAATGATTTAATCACTTATGGAAGTGATCAATCATTTATAGAAAAGATTAATCAATTGTGAAATTGATTGGTCATGGAATTGATTAATTATGGAAAAGATTAAATCAGTTATGGAAATAATTGATTTTAAATGAATATTTTATTCATGGCCTTTCTCCTATAAATAGAACACTAACCCTAGGGTTTAGGTACCACAACATATGGCCACCATAAGGCCTTCTCATATTCTCTCAACTCAAGAACTCTAGGGAGAATTTTCTCTCTAGAGTTTTTCCCATTCAAGATTAGGTAGTCCCACAACTACGTTCCTAATCTCAGAGTTATAGCGGGGAAGATCAAATGGTGGTGTTCTTCGTTGTTGCAGAGCAATCAAGAATCATTCGTTGAAGTATTCAGAGTCGTCAACGGAGGTATGTTTCTCATCGCTTAACCTTTTGCCAATGTATTGGTATTTTTGTAGAACAAAATTAATTTACGAACGGTCCAATTGCTTCCGCTGTAACGGAATTGGGAATTCCAATCCTTCATAGATTTCATTGAGGTCAATGTATGTTTTAGGTTGGGGATGAGAGCATGTGCATAGTAGTGGATTCTAGGTTGGAGCTGATGCACATGAGCATCAGGTTACCTTTTATGCATATTATGATTTTTTGTTTTGCTCTGGTATGATTGGATTGAGGTCATGCATCTGAGCAGTGGACCTATATTCTGTTTGAGGAAAATTTTATTTTCTAGAGCTTTATTTGTCGAGATTAGGGGTTGGGATTTTCAATCATGATAGCTTCTTCATGTACATTTATGCTCTGTCTTTTGTTTTCTGTTGAAGTGAAGTAGGTTAGCATAACTTGAGTCTTTTAAAAAACTTTCTCGAGTTTCTTGCGGTTTTGAGCACTTGACCTTTCCTTTAGCTAGTCTTGAAAGTTTAGGTCTGCTTTATGAGGTTTCCATAGACCTGTTGTCACCCCGATAGGTGTAAGGTTAAGCTAGAAAGCCTAATTTGTGCTAATTAGTGTGTGATCCTTGCCTAGGGAAAGAAAGTAATACAGGCCTGGTAAAAGAGAGTGAGTGGTAAAATGAGTGAGTGAGCTTGAACTTGGAAATTAAAAGTTCGCTCTTTTTTATCTTATTTCATAAGGAAAAACATGCTTGCAACAACCATGAGCGATAAGGGGTAAAAAGAGCTGCCTGCAGTGTGATCAGTTAGGCCAACCAAGGGTTAAACTCGAGTTATGTGGGATGTGGACTTTTCCTAACCGCAAGTGCACGGGTCAAGTAATAATAAAGAGTTCGTAAATACGAGTGTCGTCCTCTGGATTGGATTTTTAAGCAAATCAAGTATTGTGAATAATCTCGCTCAATTTTATTTAGGGATTAAAAAGTGATGAATAAATGATGATAAAACCAAATCAAAGCAAGTAAAAAGAATGGAAATTCAATTGGGAAAACTACTTAGGGAATTGATTTCGCCGATTTAGTTTAGGATTGATTTTAAGGAATAAGTTATTATGCACAATGAAATTATGAGCCAAAGACCCTTTAATCACAACTACCTCTCCCGAGTATAATTGATTCTCATGCAAATTAACCAACTTGATATCCCTATCTAAGTCTATTAACATGCAAGGCAATGAGATCTTTTAACCAATTATAAAGTTAATCTAAAACCGTCACGAATTAGAAAATAAACTTTAGTCAAGCAATCTTGAGTAAGTCTAAATCAAATCCCCTCTCCCGAGCTAGTTTCGAAACTTAAATCATTCAACTAATGGCCAATTAATTAAAAGCATTAAATCAAGATTACAAACATAATAACATTGCACAACTTAAACCATAAATCAATCCATAAACTTAATCAACTACATCAATCCCTAAGCTACAAGTTTAGCTACTCATGAATAAAATTACAAGCTTGACTAAACATGTAAAAGCCATAAAATCTAGCTAGAGAGAAGTAAAAGGAAAGGAAACACTTAATGTCGTCGATCCCGGCACGTCCCCGTCTCGATATCCACGCCACCAAGTGAGATTCCCGGTCCTCGTCCTTGCTTCAGCTCCCACAGTAGGTCTCTAGTCGAAATTAGGGTTCAATTCTCTCAATTTGGCCTCCACCAATCCGTAGCAAGTAAGAAAGATT
Organism: Luffa acutangula; assembly: GCA_036850905.1. Taxonomy (NCBI): domain Eukaryota; kingdom Viridiplantae; phylum Streptophyta; class Magnoliopsida; order Cucurbitales; family Cucurbitaceae; genus Luffa; species Luffa acutangula. The sequence goes on from CM072087.1 coordinate 40,507,189, forward strand.
AAATAGGGAAATTCTGCCGATAGCGTCGAGACGCTATCAAGACAGCGTCTCGACGCTGCCTCTTATACGCGCGTTCTGAATAAGGGAAAAACGGTAGCGTCGGGACGCTTCCTATCACAGCGTCTCGACGCTGTGAGTCTGCCGCATATTCTAAATAAGGAAACGTAGCGTCGAGACGCTCCAAGAGTGGCGTCTCGACGCTAATGGGCAGAATGCCCTCTCTTGGCTCCTTGTTACTTAAATCTTTTCGGTTCTTTGGCATCTTTTCACGTCCCGAACACCCGATTAACTCCTATTCCACGTTTTAGCTATAATCGACTCTTTCCTACAAAATAAACAATTAAGCACAATAAAATGGCCCAAACATCATAAAAGACTAGCTAAATTAAATAAGTAAAAGTAGCTAGTTATGCTCTCTATCAAATACCCCCAAACTTAAGCTTTTGCTAGTCCTCGAGCAAACTATAAATCAGACATACAATGGAAGAATGGATGCAACAATCATAACTCAATCCTCAAGGCTCAAAAGTCAATAACCAAGCAAGCAAGAGACATGCACACAAGGACCAATGAGGGAGACAAATTAAAATTTTTCCAAAATCAACTTGCACAAGCGAGATCTAACTCAACAAGATCAGACTCTACTAGCCCGGGATTGGATTATTAAACTCTCAACTCATCTTCCCTCTACACTGGCACTAAGGTTTCACTAATGAGCTAATGGAACAAATTAGTTTGTTTATCTCCATACTTAGGTGCTTATAATTAACAATCAAATTAAGCATGTATATGCGGCACTAGCTTTCACACACCCATTGCAGGGACCCTTAACCTGAGTTTTCTCTGGTTGGCCTAACTGATCACAACAGGGGTAGCTCTTTTTGCCTTAATCTTTATTAAACATTGCAAACTGTGCACAGGCCATGACATAATAATTTTCTTTTCAACAGTAACAACAAGAATGATTTTTCTTTATGAGCATAAATAGCATATATTCTTTTCTTTCCTCCTAAGCAAGATCAAACATGCTAATTTGCAAAACATTAACTTTTTAGCTCTACCCTACACCTATCGAGGTGACAACAAGCATATGAACCTAATAATTCGCTCCTAAGCATTCAAATCCAAATCTAGCAAAGACAAATACTCTATTCATGCAAGCCATCTCCTAGAAAAATTTTAAGAAGTCTCCCTTTTTGGGCACTTATGCTTACATCTCATCACAAGCTTGAAAATTGACAAGAAAGCCTATCCTAGGACATCATAATCATGCAAAAGTAGCATCCAAAAAAACAACCATATGCATAATTCAAAGAAAGCTCAAAACTATAGCCCGAACTCAGATGCTCAAGGGCTCCACAAACATGCTAATCCACCCCCAAACTTAAAACATGCATTGTCCTCAATGTATAAAGAAAATAAAGCACAAACAAGCATGAGAACAATAAAAGAATGACAGGAGTGAACAATACTGGCCTAGAATAATGATGACTTCTTGACTGAAAGCTTGGAATCTTGAAAGCTTGAAAGCAAAGGAGAGAAAGAAAACAAGACCTACAAAACAACAACAATAAATAAATAAAAAAAAAACGAAAACACACTAAACTTACTTGGGTTGCCTCCCATAAGCGCTTGTTTAACGTCATTAGCTCGACGTGTTGATCGTGCTTCAAGGGGGCTTTTGTTCTGTGAATCCAACAGAGGTGCTCTTTCTTGCACCTTTCCTATATCCCATGAAAAGCACTTCATCTTTAGAGTCTTCAACTGCTTTAAAGATTTCTTTTTCGTTCTTGACTCTAATAGTGAGCTCCTTGCGCTCAATATCTATAATCACTCGCCCAGTAGCGAGGAATGGTCTTCCTAATATGACAGGCATTGAAGGATTTTCTATCATGTCCATAACATATAAATCAATAGGGAGAAAAAATCTACCTACTCTGATTAACACATTTTCTACAATACCAACTGGTCTCACCACAGATTGATCAGCCAATTGCAGCTTTACAGGAGTAGACTTAATCTCACCTATGTCTAACTTCTTACACAAGGACAATGGGATAATATTAATGCTAGCACCTAAATCACATAATGCTCTGAAAGAATAAGTACCAAAACTACAAGGAACAGAAAAACTCCCTGGATCTGCTACTTTTTCAGGTACTTTCTGTTGTACTCTGGTGCTGCATGTGGAAGCAAGATAAACAGTGTCAACCTTCTTTTCCTTTCGCTTCTTTGCTAACCACTCCTTCATAAACCTGTTGTATTGGGGCATCTCTAATGCCTCTGCAAAGGGAATATTAATATTCAGATTCATAAAAGCATTCATAAATTTATCAAACTGAACCTGATTGTTCTTTTTCTTCTTTTTCTTTTTCTTTTCCTTGGGAACCATCAGTGTGGGAGAAGGAATAGGAGGCTCAGGTTTAGGCTTTTCAGCCTCATCTGCTGATGTGTCCTCCTCAGCTTCCCCTGTAGGCGTTTCATAGTCCTCAGATTCAGGTTCCTCTTCAGATTCCTCCTGGTGCACAGTGATTGCCTTACAATATTCCATCTGGGGTTTCTCTTGTTCAGCTGGGGCCTTACCTTTATTCATGGTGCTTACAACATTCACCAACTGTCCCAGCTGAGTCTCAATGTTCTTGATGGCAGCACTGTGGCCATTCACTGTGGTGTTGATGGCAATGACTGCCTCCTCTAACTTGGTTGTCCTGTTACTTGACTCTGCAATGAAAGCTCCAACATGATCCTCTAACTTTTTATTTTCTTGAGTTTGAGGGGCAAAACCAGGGGGGGTAAGAACATTCTTGGTGTTTGCATAAGAGAAATTTTCATGGTTCCTATTGTTAGGGTGATAATGTGTAGGTGTAGAACTATTATTATATCCCCTAGAATTAAAATTTGATACATACTGAACCTGCTCGATGGTCTCCTCCTGAGGTCTAGATGCTAAAGCAGCAGCTGATTCAATTGACTGTGCACTCCCTGTACCTGAAAATTTCATAAAAGCATTAGCGAGGGAGGTCATCTGGGCTTGGAGTGCACTTACTTTATCAACCTCAAACACTCCAGCAGCAATCTTTTTAGGTGTAGACCGCTCAGATGGCCACTGATAGCTGTTGGTGGCCATCTCCTCTAGAAGTGTGCGAGCATTTTCCACGGTCTTGGACAACAGAGTCCCACCTGCAGTTGCATCAACTATCGTTTTTGTACTAGGAGTTAAACCATTATAAAACAATTGTACCTGGAGCCAATCGGGGTAACCATGCTGAGGACACTTCCTCAATAGCTCTTTGAATCGCTCCCAGGCTTCAAACAGCTGCTCATCATACTGTTGCTGGAATGTCCCAATCTCGGTCCTCAACTTGACCGTCTTTGTAGGAGGGAAAAATTTCTTTAAAAAGACCTGGACCAAAGCATCCCAGGTGGTGATGCTCCCAGGGGTAATAGACTGCAACCAATCTCGTGCTTTATCCTGCAAAGAAAAGGGAAATAAACGTAAGCGAATAGCATCCTCAGAGACTCCATTAATCTTTACCGTCCCACAAATGTCCAAGAATGATTTAAGATAAGAATTTGGATCCTCGGTGGGCGATCCTCTATATGCGCAGTCTCGAGCCATCTGAATGAGACCGGTCTTCAGCTCAAAGTTGTTGGCATTAATCGGGGCATAGACAATCCCCGATTGTTGTCCCTGAAACACAGGCTGAAAATAATCTCTAATAGGCCTAGGCTCCTCAGGTGGATTTTGGTCTGCCATTTGAATAATTTCTCTATTTTCCCTTCGAAGCCTATGAATTGTTCTTTCTATCTCGGGATCCAATGGTGCTAAAATTAAATCCTTACTACTCCGCATAAACAAACAAAACTACCCTAAAAAGGAAAGAAAACAATTATGGAAAGAAACAACGGAAAGAAAACAACTAATCTAAATATGGAAAATATAATCTAGAAAACGAAACAAAATAGCCTAATATGGAATGCAAAAATAAATATGGCAAAACAAAAATAAGGAAACTAACAAATAAGGAAAACTAGTCTAAAAAAGAATAACAAGAAACAAATATGGAAAAGATTATACAACTAAAAGAAAAACTAAACTAGAAAAACAAATATGGAAAGAAAAACAAATAAGGAAAAAAAATGCAATCAACCAAAAAAAATAAAAATACACCCTAAATTAAGATACAACAATTTTTCCACAATATCAATCTAGCTAAATGTGCCAATCCCCGGCAACGGCGCCAAAAACTTGATGTGGACTTTTCCTAACCGCAAGCGCACGGGTCAAGTAATAATAAAGAGTTCGTAAATACGAGTGTCGTCCTCTGGATTGGATTTTTAAGCAAATCAAGTATTGTGAATAATCTCGCTCAATTTTATTTAGGGATTAAAAAGTGATGAATAAATGATGATAAAACCAAATCAAAGCAAGTAAAAAGAATGGAAATTCAATTGGGAAAACTACTTAGGGAATTGATTTCGCCGATTTAGTTTAGGATTGATTTTAAGGAATAAGTTATTATGCACAATGAAATTATGAGCCAAAGACCCTTTAATCACAACTACCTCTCCCGAGTATAATTGATTCTCATGCAAATTAACCAACTTGATATCCCTATCTAAGTCTATTAACATGCAAGGCAATGAGATCTTTTAACCAATTCTAAAGTTAATCTAAAACTGTCACGAATTAGAAAATAAACTTTAGTCATGCAATCTTGAGTAAGTCTAAATCAAATCCCCTCTCTCGAGCTAGATTCGAAACTTAAATCATTCAACTAATGGCCAATTAATTAAAAGCATTAAATCAAGATTACAAACATAATAACATTGCACAACTTAAACCATAAATCAATCCATAAACTTAATCAACTACATCAATCCCTAAGCTACAAGTTTAGCTACTCATGAATAAAATTACAAGCTTGACTAAACATGTAAAAGCCATAAAATCTAGCTAGAGAGAAGTAAAAGGAAAGGAAACACTTAATGTCGTCGATCCCGGCACGTCCCCGTCTCGATATCCACGCCACCAAGTGAGATTCCCGGTCCTCGTCCTTGCTTCAGCTCCCACAGTAGGTCTCTAGTCGAAATTAGGGTTCAATTCTCTCAATTTGGCCTCCACCAATCCGTAGCAAGTAAGAAAGATTAAATAGGGAAATTCTGCCGATAGCGTCGAGACGCTGCCTCTTATACGCGCGTTCTGAATAAGGGAAAAAACGGTAGCGTCGGGACGCTTCCTATCACAGCGTCTCGACGCTGTGAGTCTGCCGCATATTCTAAATAAGGAAACGTAGCGTCGAGACGCTCCAAGAGTGGCGTCTCGACGCTAATGGGCAGAATGCCCTCTCTTGGCTCCTTGTTACTTAAATATTTTCGGTTCTTTGGCATCTTTTCACGTCCCGAACACCCGATTAACTCATATTCCACGTTTTAGCTATAATCGACTCTTTCCTACAAAATAAACAATTAAGCACAATAAAATGGCTCAAACATCATAAAAGACTAGCTAAATTAAATAAGTAAAAGTAGCTAGCTATGCTCGCTATCAATGTGTGCCCTGCATATTAGTGTGAAAGCTAGTGCCTCATTTTTTAAAAGGCAAAAAGGGAGAAAGAAAAATCCAACTCCTTATTCAGGCTCATAAGTATTGAGATGGCATTCTAATTTGGCCCTTTAGTCTTTTAAGTAGGCCTTAGTTCCAGTGTAGGGGAAGATAGGTGGAGGGGCTTATAAATCATTCCTAGGCCAATAGGGGCTGCTCTAGGGGAGGCTAAACACACACACACGTGAGAATACTCTTGGAAAAGTCTTGATTGTCTCATTTTTTTGTTAGCTTGCAGTAGCTTCTCTTAGGCAAAAGTCTTAGCATACGGAGCGCAGAGAGTCAAGCATGATAAATCTCGACGTTTGAATCTATACCATCCATATTATATAGGATTAGGCTTGCTCGAGGATGAGCAAGATTTAGGGTGGGGGTGATTGATAGAGCAACTCTGTTTTTACTTTTATCTCCTCCTATCTTGCTTATCTGAGTTAAATTCTTTGTGCAAATTGTTTACTTTGATGGTAATTATTGTTGCAGGCCTGAATTATGAGTTGAAAACGAGCTAGTCCGGAGCAAAACTAGTAGCTAGCTTGGAGTTAATATGATCAGGGGATTGAGAAGCTAGTTGAATTAGAGAAAATCGATTGGTTGTCTGCTTGGTTTGGACCACACATTTTGTTGGATGGGTTATATCTTATTCTTTGTCTCAAAAAAAAAAAAAAAAAAAAAAAAAAAAAAAAAAAAAAAAAAAACCTAAGGGTTGAAGAATTTTGTCATCTATAATAAAGAAAAATGCTAATTTAATTTGATATGTGCATTGTCATCTTTCAATTGGGGCAACAAGAAAAAAGAGAAACAATCCCCACAAATCCATTTGGTCACATCAAGTCAGTGGACCACTTCTTCCCCTTTTATTCTATTCCATTTTCTTATCTCTAATATGCATTTTTATATCTCTAATATGCATTTTTATGTGATAATGCATTTCATTTTTTTAGGAATCTTGTGATGCTCCTTAAGAATTGTTATTAAATATAATTTTTTGAATTCACATTGTTGGAAGGAATAATTATTTTTATTTTTTAACAAAAAAAACTTATGATTTTTTGAATTGATATAGTGAGTGACAGGAAGGAATAATTATTTCTATTAAAAAAAAATACTTGTAAAAGATAGTTACACAAATCTCAATATGAAGTGATAGAGAGAATTGGAGAGAATTTGGATTGACATGAGAATGAACTCTCCAACATTCCATTTTTAAAAGGAGAATTTAAACATAGCACACTGATATTTAATAATTTAAGCCGAGAAGTAAAACATGATTTATCCACTTGACAATAAAATATAAAAGGAAAAAAATTATAGTGAGCCTGGAGTAATTTTTGAAAGACGTATTTTGAGTGAAGCACTTGTTCTATAAACACTTTTGAAGGAAGCACTAATGAAATGTTTTCATTAGAAACATTTTAGGTGCTTTTAAAATGATTTTAGAACTTTCAAAAACTTTAAATTCCTAAATAAATTTCATTTTATCTCGTAGTGTCTAGTGACACTAAGAGATGAAAGACCAAGTTCATCGTACAATGCCTATTATGCCTAGACGATACTAGATGAAAAGCAAGAATGCAATATAGATGCAACTCGACAACGAAGGGAAAAATAGAAAAAACTCAAATCAAAGCAATCAAACCAAATTTTAAAAAATAAATTGAAATATAGTTGATACAACAAAAAGTTACATACTAATAGAGAGAGGTCGAGAAGTGAAAAAGATTAGAGTCAAGAATTAAAATATTGACGTCAATAGAAATGTCAAGGTATTTTAATTCTTGACTCTAATTTTAATTTAAAAATTGAACTCAAGGTTTAAGACTTAAAAGGTATTTTTACTACAAAATATTAAAAAGGTATTTTGTCATTTTAATTTTTACTTAAGGCTTAAGAGTTCAATTTTTAAATTAAAATTAAGTTATCTTTCCAAGTAATTAAACAAAATCTACAGATAACAGTCCAGTAACCTTAGGTTAAAGTTAAGTTTGGAACCATTTAGAATCATTTTGCAAACCTCAAGAACTAAAATGTCTCTTTTGGACCAAATAGACAACAACTTCAAACTCAAAAGACCAAAAGTACGTTTCGTCTTGAACCATCTTAGTCCTTACGCCTACATCATTAATAGTTACAATTAAGCCTATATTTTTTTGAAATATAAAATTAATCTTGTCACGTCCGCAGAGTCCATGACTTACGTACCACCACGAGACCAAGTTAATTTTTTTTTTTTTTGATAAAGGACCATGCTTTCATTGAGAAAAAAATGAAAGAATACAAGGGCATACAAAAAAAACAAGCCCGAGAAAGAGGAACAACCTATACATATTGGCCTGTTAACATTAAGCTAATAGAAAATCTGTGATCTAAAACCAAAGGTAGTTCAATTATTTGCCCAATACCTAAATCACAAGATTTTCAAAGCTAAAGACTTACTCATTGCAAGTTCTTTAAGTACAAGAACCAGACCAATATGCTATAAACGCCAAAAACAAGAACTTGAAGTATGTTTTAACCAAAGTAGAGGTAAAACATCAACAAGCATCATATCAGTCAGGCTCCAACGTTGTCAAAGTTCATGCAAACAAGTAAGAAATGAACTTGAATTAGTAACAAAATGATTTTTGCTTTAATACTGACTGTCATGAAGAAATCAAACCTCTGTACCAAAATTGATTACTGAGACCAAATTCTAAGAAAACAATCTCCAGGTTAGACAAATATCATCACCAAAATCTGGAGGCAACCTAAAAAGTATAATTAGAAGCCTAAAGAAACCATCCACTATTCCTTTCATTAAAACCAGGAGAAAAGATAAACGGCAAGCATCCCCAAAACTTAGTCAATTTCCATACCAGAAATTGCTTCATCTAAAATCATCTGTAGTTCTTTCAATCTTTGTCTTGTCAATGCAACACAATCCTGCAACCACGCCATTCACACACGGGTAGCATGTATTCACTTACACTTAAATCACAATTTGTTCATTGAAACTTTGAAAGGTGCAAAATCACAACTGTGGTATACCAGTTACTCTAATCTAAATTATAGTTTTTAAAAAGAATGTGCATCTTAAAGTAAGATACACAAAAGAGTTAGAAACTTTTGAGATTGGGTGATATTGTAATTTATCGTAAATCGAAGTGTTTTTGTATGAGCAAATGATAATAATGATGATCATCATCATGAGAAGAATGGCTTGCTTCCTCCATTGAGACGAGATACTTTAAAGCATTTTTTAGAATTTTCAAGAAAACTTTTAAAAAATCCAACACTGTATTGAAAATCCAACCAGCTTCACCAAACTTAACAGACAGGGAAAATGTGAAGAAAGAAGAAATACAGAGAACTAATTCATTCTCTAACGAATTGGATTCTATCAATAAACTTGCCAGAGAAGGGAGAGACCGACCTGAACAGCTGATGTGTAAGCAAGAACGGATCCACCCGGCTTGTAGAAGGACACCAGTTGACCAGATGAATCTAAAACCACGGTCACAATAGTTTCCATGACAGACTCCTCCTCTGCATTAGGGTCTGCCAAGATATAGTTCTTGTGGAGTAGGCATGTTAATGAGAAAGGAATACAGCTCAATTTCAGTTTCCTTTTCTCTTTGTTAACAGGTTCCTTCTCAAAGTTTTCTCCCCCTTCTTCCTCAGAGACAAATACTACTTTTCCATCATCATTTAGAGCAACAACAGGGATTTGCACTAACAATATAAACGAGGAAGAAGTTTAAAATATGGCTCGATGGAGAAAAAGAGAGCAAACATTCTAAAAGTGGTTCAAATTACCAAGTTAACAAACAAGATAGAAAAGAAACCTCATATTAACATTTTTGAGCTTTTGAATAGCAATTATTGGATTTTTCAAAGAAGCCTCAACTAGCCATTGATCACTGACATGTTTCATACACATATGACATAAGATCAACAGAAGATAACATATTACAACTTACAAGTTCAAGATTATTCTTCCCTTTGATTGGCCAAAGAAGGGAGGATAAAATAGTTTCCTACAAAACCAAATGAGTTACAGAAAGACTCCAATTGCCACCTTATGGCTTATCAATATGCCTATAAATCTTTTTCAGCATAAATCAAAGTAGTCATGATCGTCCAGATGATGTGAAACAAAGAAGGTTTGAACCTAGTTCATGTCATACCCCCTCACCCCGGTGGGTGAACCTAGAAATCTAAAGAGGAAGAAAAAAAAACCATTAAGCATGGATATTATAGTTAAGGTAAAAGAATCATGTCTGACACATATTGGGCACTTGATGCAGGCTAATCAGTTGTAAAGAGTGATTAGCATATGTGTTTTTTTAATGTACCTTCCTAACAGTACTTCACCATGGCAGTTAGTTGGCTTATTAATTTTTAATTACCGTTTGTAACAGCAACTGGGAAGGCTCTGATATCTATAAATAGGCATAAAAAATAGGCCTATTTAAATAATCAATGGTCCATCCAACATACTTGTCAGCAACATCTCTTTGCTTGCCTAAATGGTATGATAATTCGTTGCACGAAGCAATCTCAAGATGGTGGTTAAAAGACAAGGCCAAAGCCCTTCGAATTTGTGCAGCTAGAGCATTAATGTGGCTTAATTGGACAAAAAAAAATTTTTTAAAAAAGAAAAACGAAGGACTTTTAGAGATAGGATTACTTTGGCAAAAAATACAATTTACAATCTCTTCTTGCAGTGCCTTTTGTAAGAAATTCTTCTGTAACCACAGTTTTTTCAGGTAAATTTCACTTATGGTCTTCAAGGTTTGGACTTGGTTCCTATTTAGTACCTAAAATTTGGAAAGCAACACTTTAGTCTTTGAGATTTAAGAAATGTATCTAAATAGTTCTTGAAGATGGTTGACTGTTGGTTGACATAATAGATAAATGATATGGTAGTTTTTCTTTTTCTTTTTCTTTTTTTTGGGGGGATTGGAATGCTGTGGAAGTTAAGTTGGTGACTTAATTACTGAATGTCCCCATAAATTGTAATAACAATATAATTTAAAGAAATGAATAATTTCTGAAATATAATCTAGTAACAGTTTTGGCAAGTCTGAAGTATCAATCTATGATCTGAATAACTATTCTTAATGGAGAATAAATGTCCTATAACCAGCATTACTGCCATAAGCATAACATAACATCTACCAAATTATGCAGAAAACATCAAGTTATGAACTAGTTGAAAGCCTGAAATCTTACAGTGAGAAAATGCAGCAGCTGCAGAAAGAAGTGCAGCATCGAAAAGAGATCCATCAGCATCCAAGCAATAAATATCCTGGGGAACACATGGCAAGTCGCTATCTCATTCAAAATAGTTAACTACAATAATAAAGCTGTAATCAGGCCAAAAACATGTAACAAAAAGAAAATTCCAATAAGAGTAGCACGGCACAAGTACAAATTTCAGACAAAAAAATAAAGGTAATGGGCCTTCAGACACCAACATACTTCTACAATCAAAAGAGTATAAATACGGACAATGCATAAATTTAGAACATATACCAGGTATGCCATCCAAGCAGCTTTTCCTTTAACAAGAGATAATTCTCTCAAATCAATCATCCCAGAACTGAAAAAGTTCACATCATCAGTTTCTTAGTTAGTCAGTCAAGTGCCCAAAGGAAATTGACTTTTAGGACAAGGATAAGAGATCAGAAACATAAAAGTAAGCTTGATTCTCTTTACCAGATCTCCATTAAACAGCAATAATCTAATAATTGAAACTTTTAGGATCACATCTAAAGAGCATGAAAAGGGTCGTGGAGAGAACATAATATTGATGAGTAAACATCTATCATATACCCTTTGGAGAGAACAAGTTGGCTTATGGAATAATAAAGAACACAATACAACCACAAGCAGAATAGTTCGCAATAGGTCAGTTTAATTACAAAGGAGGTTAAAACAAAGGAAAGATAAGTCATATCCAAACCTACAAAAAAACAAAGGCAACAATAACAAAGCCCTACAATTGGTATAAATCAAAAGGGAGAATAACAACCTAAAATTTTTGACCCAAGAATATGTCAAAGTAATATTGCAAAAAAGGTGAAATGGTACCTTGAAATAGTATCAGACAACTGCTTTGAAATCACAGGTGCGGCTTCAGCTGGTCTCCCAGGCCTAACAATGGGAGAGCATATTGGAGGCATATGAAAGTCAACAGCTGAAAAAAGATAGACCCAATATCACCAAGATGTATAGGATGTTATCGTACAGATTATTATGAACAAGGACCAAAAATATTTAGCAGTTAACAATGGCCAACCTATACAACCCTCATCCGGTGACTCTATGGAAGGCGTCATTACTTCCATTTTAATAGCAGCCAACATTGTCTGCACCATATCAAGTTAAGAACAAACCATCACAAAATCCCAGCACAGATGATAAAGACAGGTGTGGAGGCACTTACCGTAGAACCAATCTTAGCCAGGGCTGACCCATTCGCAGATGATACTGGTCCTTGTATGAATAGACGACACCCAAATTCAGTTTTGAGTATCAAAATCAATCAACAATCAAACTCGAGTTGATAAACAAAAGCTAGAAATCATAAAGATATAGGAATTACATGAAAACCAAAGCTTACAACTAACCAAGAGCAATGGTTGTATCTCTAGCTTTTCCCAATGCTCTTCCATCGGGACGTATTGATTCAGCAAGATGGCGCTCAAAAAATTGAATTGGGAAGAGTCGTCTAAAAGCATCAACCTCCATTTCCGACGACAAGTCCCCGGAAGCAGCATTTGGTAGTCCCATTGCTTATACTCTTATATGTTTTTCCAGAAATTACCCTAGGCTAACGTCATCAAAGAAATTGAGGTGAAGATTTACCAGCAAGTTTTGGAACTCAAAGCACTGGCTACTTCCTTCTCTCTCCCTAACAATGAACCACAAGCTCCAATGTGTACATAAAATTCTGCACTTCTTTATCTATCTTTTCTCTGATCGGAAACCCGGCGGCAGGCTTCAGTTTCGGTGGTCTTCGGCGGCGATTGGCAGCGATTCTGAAGGAGATGAAAGCAGTGGTCGTGGAGGAGGTGGAGACGGCAAGCGAGGAAGTTCTGGTGCTATGGAACGAGTCTAATGGAAAGGAAGAAAATCCGAGCAATTTGGGGGTCTTTGGAAAACTGTCCCAAAATCAGATCAAATGCAATACAATAAGTAACATCTTGAAACATTACAGAAAAAAATGAAACTTAATTTACAAAGTCAAAACTTCTTTATATACAATATTTTTGGTCAAACGATTCCTTTGATTTTATCAAGACCTTTGTTGTTGCTGCGGAGATCCCTCCTTAAAGTGTCACATATAGTTGCCCATGCAAAAAAACATGTTGGAAAAGATAAATTCCCACACTATGGATTGTTTGTCCTTAGCCTTATTAATAATAGTCATGACAAAGCAAAGTCATTGGAAATTGCTTTCTTTTGAACTTGAATGGATATCCTTCATCATTTGCTGGACACATGGGTATACGTGGAAGGAAGACATGTTTTCCTGTATGTTGCCCAACTGTGATTTCTGCATAAATGATGTTTTTGCGAAATTCTCAACAAACCATTCTAGTCCCACTACATAGACCATTGGATGAGTCTAAGTTTCTTAAAAGAATAATGGGACAATTCTTTTTTAGTATCAACTTGTGTGGAGGAACATCATTGGGCAATAATGAATTTTGAAATTCCTCTTAATAGTAATTATGCGTGTCATCAATCGTCTCATCAAAACTCATGAATTCCTCTATTTTTCCAAGAAACAGGTGAATCATCTTATAGTCACATACTATAAATTTCTTTTAAGGCCTTAACATGGACAATTACCTTTCCTCTGGTTCCTCTCCCAACTAAGAGATACCACAGGCATCCTCTAGAGAATGCGCCCCATCCAATAGTCAGTTGGCACCAATTAGAGGGGTCGAATCTCGCCTACAGTACCTCAGTTCCTCTAGATGTACATCAATTTCCTCTAAGGTAATTGCCATGAGCATGGTTCTTTTATTTTCATGAAACGTACATATGCATGGGGTCCCAAATCAAACATCATACTTCATGATAATGCACACATAATCATCTATCATATAAAACACAAAATCTCATAGTTTAACATGGTTTATTTAACAAACAAGTTCATGGTTCTTGTGCCATCTAGTCATGCATCACATAACAAACACACATGAAAATCTATCCTAACAGCACACAATTTCCCAATCTAGCCTAAGCGTTTCCAGTAGTAAGGCCACTTACCTCAACTTAACTACTTTTTGCAGAATTGAATTAATTCCTTAGCTTCCAAGCCTTTAATCACGCTACACAACAAAGGAGAGAAATTCTTCCAATCAATTGGGGTTTTACTTGCAAATATGCCGACTCAATAAGCCTACCATTTTGGGGACAAGACCGAATGGGGAGCTGGGAACATAATCGTACAAGATGGAATTCACTCCTTCCCGACTTTAGGAAAGCAGATGAGTGTTCCCTTAAGTGGTTACTCCGAGTCTTGAACAAATGGTCCTACCCCCTCAATGGCACAAGAGGGTTTTCTGTTTGATGGTTGGACCACAAACAGGTTGTTCATTAGAGGAAAACTGGTACTTAAGGAAATAGAAGTAACCTAGGGGTAAAACGGTAATTTGACCCAGCTGGTGTTACAAACACTCGTGAAGGACTAACTAGTCGATATTGGTCTAGATCCGTGGACACAGAAAATATGTCTGCAGTGAGAAGAGTGCAATTGTGAGTCTATAGTGGAATGTACACACAGTTAACGAATATTGATTAATGTGGTTAATGAGTTTGACCAATTAATCTCACATCGTTGGAGCTTCTGATCTGCAGGTCCATTAGGTCACACTGGTAGCTCATAAATTAATTTGAGGCAACTAAGTAATAAATGTAAATTGAAAATGTTCAATTTACTAAGGGAAACAAATATAATATATAATGATATATTATTATGAGAGAAATTAATATTTGAAGAAATTCCAATATTAATATAAATTTATGGAAGTTTGACAGAGTTCAAATAATGAATTAATTAATTTAAGGCCTAAAATCTATTTGGGCAAATTAATTAATTCAAGGCCGAAAATTAAATATGTGATATTTAATTGGTGGTTAATTAATTAAAGAATTCATTAACCGGGAATTAATCAATTATGGAAATAATTAATCACTTAAGGAAGTGATTAATCATTTATGGAAATGATCTAATCACTAATGGAAGTAATTAGTCATTTGTGGAAAAGATTAATCAATTATGGAATTGATTGATCATGGATTGATTAAATAAGGAATAAGATTGAATCAATTTTGGAAAAGATTGATTTAATTGAATATTTTATTCATGGCCTCTCTTAGAACACTAGACTTAATTGGTCCAGGACATTCTCCTCTTGCTCTTAGACTCTCAAGACAAGACTTAGAATTCTCTCTAGCCCCCCTCTTAGAGAAAGACTCCCACAAGTCTTTTGCCTCCTAGACTTAGAGACATACCGGTGTAACCTCTGTGGTTATTGTGTCAATCAAGAAGAAATTTCCAGCGATTAAAAGGCAAGGAGGCTGCTGCGTTTTCGTTCATTGGAGCGTTGTTGGCGAAAAAAGGTCAAGTCTACAACGAAGGTTTGTAACGGTTTTTTCCCTTTTCTTTAGAAAAGCATGAAAATAAATTTAGATTTATTTTTCAGCATGTTTATAACAATTTTTCCAGCAACTTTAAAGTGTGTTTAAAGTTTATTTGAGTTTTTCGTAATGGTATTTTAATGTTAATTAATATACGGCCTAAGATCCAATCGATGCGCTTCCGCTGCGTGGGGGCTTTTAACCCCTTCAATCGGCACCAGAGCCATCGCTGTCCCTATTAATTAATATTAAAAACTGTGATAGGCTCTAATAGGTGGAATTTATGCATAATGTATGTTCGGTTTGCGTTGAACTGTTTAGGTTAATTTTATGGCCATAGATTTTATTTTTATGTGATTTTGATCATGTAAGGCCCGGTGTTTCGAGTATTTTATGTAAAATCGAGTCCTATGTAAGTCCGGGTCTAGAATAGTTTTTTATGAGATGAAAATCGGAGAAATCGTCGCTAAAATTGAGGCCAAAAACCGAAGCGAGCTACTGTTTCTGCCCAAAAATTGCTTCCAGAAGCAACAGCGTCGGGACGCTACTCCAACAGCGTCTCGACGCTGTCTCGATACCGCATGCGCTCAGGTAAGGAAAGTGCACAGCGTCGGGACGCTGTGTTGATAGCGTCTCGACGCTGTCACGATGGCGGCACGCGTTAAGGCTTCAAAAAGGTGCGGTTCAGAGGCAAGGGCGGTCCAGTTCGGACCGGTTCGGTTGGGCTGGGACCTATTTGGTCCGGTTCAGCCAATTTTTGGCATGGTTCGTGATTTTGGAGGTCGGTTCGAGGCTGTTCGGGGCGGTTCGTGCTGTCTAGACCAAGTTTTGGAGCTGCAGAAGGATTTTAGGATAGAATTTAGCTAAAATTATTGTAATTTAATGCTTTATTTTATCCTAGGGGCCAAAATTAACCGGTTCAATTGCTATTTATATGCTTTATGGATGTCATATAGAATATTTAATCCCACCTTTGGTTATAAACATGCTCATGCATTTATTTATATATTATAAATTGTTATAATGTATGTTTTAAATGCATGGAATTGTTTTCATATTTTTTAATATAAGTGTATATTAATTATATGAAAAATTGGAAAGCATGAAGCATGTCATTACATAAATTAAATATAAATAGTTATGTTTAATGTGATGAATGAAGCATGCTTGATTGATTTTCTTGATTGGCTTATAATTGTTATATTAAAAGAAAATCAATATTGCATGAAGCATGAAACATTCATAGTTAATAATATAATTGTTATATTATTCATGCAATAAGTATGGTTTAATTATTTAATTTGAATGAGATTGTTGAATGAATTAAACCCTAGATTCTTGATTATAGGATTAATCATTAAAATTTGAAATAGTTCTTTAATATTAATTATTAGAAACCGTCAATCAATAATCAAGATTTGCATGCAAACATAAGATCATAGGATAAATTGGATTAATTTTAAATTGTTTAAAATTAATTAGACCTAGATCAGTTTCTAATAGGATTAGAATTATTTCTTACTTAGAATTAAAAATAGTTTTAATTGACTAAGTAGGAAAAACTTTGTTGTGATTATAAGAAAACTCCACCGGTAATGTTCTGTCTAAGGCTGGGGGTATTTAAGCTGACGGTTTACGGAACACCTCCTATCTGGGAACTGACCCGGAATACTGGAGTTGAATTAATCATAGTTAAATGTTAGCATGCAATGTCACTAGGTTTATTAAAAGTGTTTAATGCACCTAGATCTTTAAAGTAAAGACCTTACATTAGTGAGGTTATAAGGGAACTCTCTCGGTAAAGTTCTGTCTAAGGTTGGGGGTATTTAAGTTGACGGTTTACGGAACACCTCCTACTGGGAACTGACCCGAACATTGAGTTGAATTAACCATAGTAGTGTTGACTTGCAATGTTGGGTTTATTAAAAGAAGTTTAATTCACCTACAACGTTGCGGTTGAATCCTTTCCATAATTGTTATAATAGGATCAGACTTAGATAGATTGACTTAGCCGAATTCTATCTAAGATAAACAACCCTAAATTAACCTTAGGACATTTTTCAGTGGGAGAAAAATTACAAAACGAGATTTAAATCAAGTTTTGCTCCTACGTCCCTATATTCACAATGTGAGATTCATGCTTGGCTTCGAGTCGTCTTAGGAGCGGCCTTCCTTCGGAAAGTGTTTGTATGAATCAATATCAAGGTTAATGGGAAAAATGTCTAGAGTAAGTGGGAGCGGGACACGTGTCAACGTATCCCTCGGTCTCCACCCCTAGTTCACACCGTGAGAGTCCTATGACCCGTCTGCAGGTTGTCCTGGCGCAACCATGCCTTCGGAGGGTCTGATCATAAGATTCGGAACATCGTGAACTCCTGAATAGGATAGGAGCTCTTAGGCTAATTACCAACAGTTGTCTTTCCCTTCGGTAGCATGTTGGTGCGTGCCTCTTAGATCTGAAAGTGGGAGGGTTACACTTACGAGGATGAGTTAAAAGTGTTAACAAATCTTTGACCGAACAACGGTGGCTAATGTCTATAGGAATATGAGTTATTCTGAAATTAGAATTAGCTGAGAAAAGTCTCACTTCAGAGGAGGAGTGCCTGATCACCCTTTGGTGGCTGATATTCTAAACCTCTGAAACATCGTTGCAAAACTAAGTCAATAGTTTTAGGGTTCTGTGATTGTCTGTTTTGCTAAATTGATTGGATTGTGTGCAATTGTTTGCTTGTATGATGGGTTAAGGCAAAGATAACTAATACGGTCATTGTTTGTTTAAATTTCAGCAATGTCTTCCTCAATTGTTTCTCTGCTTAAAAATAAGAAATTAACCGGCGAAAATTACTCTACGTGGAAGTCGAACCTGAATATGATTCTTGTTGTCGATGATCTGCGGTTCGTCTTAACGGAGGATTGTCCTCCAGCCCCTGCTCGTAATGCATCCCAAGCAGTTAAGGATGCTTATGACCGCTGGACAAAGGCCAATGATAAGACTCGAGTATATATCCTAGCCAGCTTATCTGAAGTTTTGGCTAAAAGGCATGAGGGCATGGTAACAGCGAGGGAGATTATGAACTCTCTCCAGGAGATGTTTGGACAACCGTCCTACCAACTCCACCATGATGCTCTCAAATACGTTTATAGCTGCCACATGAAAGAGGGCACGTCTGTTCGGGAGCATGTCTTGGATATGATGGTCCAATTCAACGTGGCAGAAGAAAACGGGGCGATCATAGATGAGCGTAGTCAGGTTGTATTCATCTTAGAATCTCTTCCGAAGAGTTTTCTACAGTTTCGAAGCAATGCAATGATGAATAGAATAACATTCAACCTGACTAGCCTCCTGAATGAGCTACAACTCTATCAGTCTCTTGTTAAGAACAAGGGACAAATAGAAGGAGAGGAAACCGTTGTTCACTCTAAAAGAAAGTTCGAGAAGGGTTCATCCTCTGGAACTAAATCTGTAGCCACTTCTTCAAAGAAAACTCAGAAGAAGAAAGGAAACAAGGGGAAAACTCCCGGTACTGCTGCTAAAAGCAAGAGAAAAACCAAAGCTGTGGCAGACAAGGGCAAGTGTTTCCACTACAATGTAGATGGACATTGGAAGAGAAACTGCCCAAAGTACCTTACTGAGAAAAAGAAGGAAAAGGAAGGTAAATTTGATTTACTGGTTTTAGAAACATGTGATAACTCTTAGTAAAAGAGTTATTTATCTTATCTTTTAGCTTGGATTCTTTAATATGGGGGTAATTGGCTAGCATATTTTGGTATTATTCCTCTATAAATCTCATGCTTTGGTCTGAATCATCTTTGAGGAAATAGTTAATATTTTGCTATTGTTTTGAAGGTGAAATGCATTAAATTTGGTGTACTTTTAGTGCAGATCCATTAAGCCATTGTGGTAGCAGACTAAAGGCAGCATGTGTAGAGTTGAAGTGATTGAGGAGCTGGAGATGGAATTGCTGGATCAATTCTGGAGCAAAGTTCACACGTGATTCTCACGAGGAAAAAATCAATTCATTAAATGAGCTGGCACTTAGTAGTACAATCAGCTCTTTCATCCAATGGGAGGCTGCCATCTTGCTGAAAAGAAGCTGATGTAGCCCTGAATTCAATGAAGAGAAGAGTATATTTTTTTTAGGGCAACCACATTTTGTGAGGAGGTATAAAAAGGAGAAGAAGAAACCAAAGAACATACACAGACATCAAGACAGCAGTGTGGAGAAATCGAGAAGGGAGGAGAAAGAGATTCCATAGAAGAAGGAGAAGCTGACATTTGGAAGGAGCATCTTCAGCAACTTTTCCATTTCCGGCTACTTCTTCCTTTATTTTTCTTTCCTCTTCTCTTGAACTTTGTGTAGCTGTGTTTTAGTTTTCTTCATGGCTTTTTCTGGTTGTTTCATTTTGTTCTCAGCTTGTAACATGAACTAATCACCTTAAGGTGAGGATTAGGATACTTTTGTATTAATCTAAACATTGGAGTTGAGCTCCTTAGCTTTCTTAATCTGGTTTTGAGGGTGTTTAATGCTGAAGCAAAGATTTCGTCCGGCCAACCATTTCTTTGCATTGTCATCTTTAGTTTTGGGAAAAACAAGGGTGGCTGAATACTCAAAATCACATTAGCTCCTTGTTAGGGTTAGTAGCTAGCTAAGTGAAGGAGTTAGGGATAACACTTCACCTAATGCACATAATACAACATGTTTAAAATGAAGTGGGTTAATGGGAGTTAATCTGCTATTTTCGGAGATCTGGGAAGATTCTGTGAGAACCTGCTGTGTGGATTGAGAGAGCAAAGTTCTTGCTCCAGCATTCAATGTTTAGAGAGATACAAATAGTTCCTAATCCGAGCCTACTTTATTAACCTTGTTGCAAGTTTCGTTTCATTGAGCATTTTGCATTTACTTGTTTATGTTTGTTTCTGCAATTTATTTTATCAAAGCACCTTAGTTTAGACATTACTAAAATTTATCGGTTACCATCTTGAATTTGCTAGAAATTAAGTTTGAACATAGGAATTTTCTTGTTCTAATCCCTGTGGAGACGATATTAATATACTTATCACTTGCTGCTGGCCGTGTATACTTGCACGTGCATTGTGTGGATTTCATTGAATATTTTAACCCCACCTTACAAGGCAACAAGTTTTTGGCGCCGTTGCCGGGGATTAGTTTGAATTTCCCTGTGTTTGAACTTATTTTTGGTAAATTGGAGCTGAAATTGCATTCTAACTTGGTTGTTTGTTACTTTTTCAGGGGTTGGTTTGGTAGTGGTGTATGAACGAGTTTCCTGATCTAGAATTTGAGCTTGACCCTGAGATTGAAAGGACATTTCATAAGAGAAGGAGAGAACAGAGGAATAGGAAAAACTGCATGGACCTACCTCCTCTTTTACCTCCTGCCCACCCGAGAAATCCTCAAGAGCAAGAGAACCCACAACAACCTAACCCTGAAATGGACCGACAAGCTAGAGTAGATAATCCAGCTGAACACCCTGTCCTCCTAGCCAATGATAGGGGAAGAGCCATTAGAGCCTATGCACTCCCTATGTTTGATGAATTAAACCCCGGGATACTTAGGCCAGAAATAGAGGCACCTAATTTCGAAATGAAGCCTGTGATGTTCCAAATGTTACAAACGGTGGGGCAATTTCATGGATTACCTTCAGAGGATCCCCACCTTCATCTAAAATCCTTTTTGGGAGTGAGCGACTCATTTAGGATGCATGGAGTTTCTAAGGATGCACTTAGATTAACTCTTTTTCCTTATTCCTTGAGGGACGGAGCAAAAGCTTGGTTGAATAGTCTTGCTCCAGGATCCATCACTTCTTGGAATGAGTTGGCTGAGAAATTCCTTATCAAGTATTTTCCTCCCACTAGGAATGCTAAACTTAGAGCTGAAATAGTTTCCTTTAGGCAGTTTGAGGATGAATCTTTTAGTGAGGCATGGGATAGATTTAAAGAGTTGTTAAGAAAATGCCCTCACCATGGACTTCCCCATTGTATCCAAATGGAGACTTTCTACAATGGATTGAATCTGACTACACAGAACATGGTTGATGCTTCAGCAAATGGTGCTCTACTGTCTAAAACTTTTAATGAGGCATATGAAATATTGGAAAGGATTTCAACCAACAGCAGCCAATGGTCTGATGTGAGAAGTGTGGCTGGAAAGAAAGGTAAGGGAATGATGGAGGTAGATACTGTTACTGCTTTCAATGCAAGGTTTGATACTATGGAGAATATGATGAAGAAACTGGCTTTAGGATTTGAAAATTCGAATTTAACTCCTAGTGCAAACAAAAATGTAGCAGCAATCAATATAAGTCAAAATACTCCAGACTCTTGTGTGTATTGTGGAGAAGAGCACACCTTTGAATTTTGCCCCAGCAACCCAGCTTCAGTGTGCTATATTGGGAATCAAAACAATCAGCAAAATAACCCTTATGCTAACACCTATAATCCAGGGTGGAGGAACCATCCTAACTTTTCTTGGAGTGGCCAAGGAATTAATTCGCAAGGCCTCCAAGGACAGCAAAAGATGAATGGTCCACCTGGATTTGGGAAGCAAAATCAGCAGACTATGCCCCAACAAAAGAATTATGTCAATCAGTCCAACCAAGGAACAAGTTCTCTCGAAAATCTTTTTAAGGATTATATGGCAAGAAATGATGCTGCCATGAGAAACTTAGAGATACAAATGGGACAATTGGCAAGTGAGATGAAGGCTAGACCCCAAGGAAAATTACCGGCTGATACTGAGGTTCCAAAGAGAGAAGGTAAGGAGCAAGTTCAGGCTATTGAATTGAGGAGTGGTAAACCTCTTGCTGAACCTAAAGTTTTGATCAAGCAAAAGCAGAAAAGTAAAGAGACTGCTGTACAAACAGAAGATGAGAATATTGCTGAAAAAGATTCAGGAGTTGAAGAGGTTGAAGAGATCCCAAAGACAACACCCATAGAGCCACCTAAGCTAGTCCCAATCTCCATCCCTGAGTTTAAACCACCTCCACCACCTTTTCCCCAAAGATTGAAACAAAAAAATCAAGAAGTGCAATTCAAGAAATTTTTGGAAGTATTGAAGCAACTTCACATAAATATACCCTTGGTTGAGGCTTTGGAACAAATGCCTAATTATGTGAAGTTTCTTAAGGACATCCTAACCAAGAAGAAAAGGTTTGGGGAGTATGAGACTGTCTCTTTAACCGAGGAGTGCAGTGCTATCTTGAAAAATAACTTCCCACCTAAGGTTAAAGATCCTGGTTCTTTTACTATCCCTGTTTCTATAGGTGGTAAAGAGCTAGGGCGAGCTCTATGTGACCTCGGTGCCAGCATAAACCTTATGCCATTATCTATATTCAAGAAATTGGGCATAGGTGAAGCTAGACCCACAACGGTTACATTGCAACTTGCTGATAGGTCCATAACTTACCCAGAAGGAAAGATTGAAGACATCTTGGTTCAAGTGGATAAGTTCATATTCCCGGCCGATTTTATTATTTTGGATTATGAAGCGGACAAGGAGGTCCCTATAATTCTTGGAAGACCATTTTTAGCCACCGGGAGAACTTTAATAGATGTCCAAAAGGGAGAGCTAACCATGAGGGTAAATGACCAAGAAGTGAAATTTAGTGTTTTTGATGCACTGAAATACCCTCCTGATATGGAAGAGTGTTCTGTTATTCAAATCTTGGATGAATTAGTTGAGGAAAAATTTGCTTTGGATTTGAGAGAGCAACATACCCAGACATTTGGTAAAGTTACAGTAGAAGAGTTAGAGATTACTGGGTTGAAACAAGAGTCAGAAAGTGTTTGGGAAATGCAAAAGGTGAACAAAGTTTTTGAGTTGCTGGATTTAGCTGATAGGAAGCTCCCACCTATGCAGCCATCTATAAAAGAACCTCCCAAACTTGAGTTAAAACCATTGCCCATGCATTTGAAATATGCATATTTAGGAGAGAAGGAAACTCTTCCCATAATCATATCAGCAAGTCTAACGCTTGAAAATGAAGGATTGTTGCTTAATTTGCTGAAGCAATATAAGAAAGCAATAGGCTGGACTTTAGCTGATATTCAAGGGATAAGTCCTTCGTTCTGTATGCATAAAATTAATTTGGAAGATGGAAATTTTAAGACAGTGGAGCAGCAGAAGAGACTTAACCCAGCTATGAAGGAAGTAGTGAAGAAGGAAATAATCAAGTGGTTAGATGCGGGAATCATCTACCCTATCTCGGATAGCAATTGGGTAAGTCCGGTCCAATGTGTACCCAAGAAGGGAGGCATGACAGTAGTGGTTAATGAAGCTAATGAACTGATTCCCACTAGAACAGTAACTGGTTGGAGGGTGTGCATGGATTACCGAAGGCTTAATAAAGCCACACGTAAAGACCATTTCCCTCTACCGTTTATTGATCAAATGTTGGATCGATTGGCGGGGCACGATTACTATTGCTTTTTAGATGGTTATTCAGGGTATAACCAAATAACTATAGCCCCACAAGACCAAGAAAAAACCACTTTTACATGCCCCTATGGTACATATGCTTTTAGGAGAATGCCTTTTGGGCTCTGCAATGCTCCAGCAACGTTTCAGAGGTGCATGTTGGCTATATTTTCAGATATGATAGAAACCATGATGGAAGTCTTTATGGACGACTTTTCAGTGTTCGGGGAATCCTTTCAGAATTGCTTGGAGAATCTGGGAAAGGTGTTGAAAAGATGCATAGAAACCAATTTGGTCCTAAATTGGGAAAAATGTCATTTCATGGTCAAAGAGGGCATTGTTTTAGGACACAAGGTTTCTAGGAAGGGAATAGAAGTGGATAAAGCTAAAATAGAGATCATCGAGAAATTGGATCCTCCAACTTCAGTAAAGGGTATTAGAAGTTTCTTAGGACATGCCGGCTTTTATAGGAGATTCATTAAGGACTTTTCTAAGATTTCCAAGCCCCTTTGTTTGTTGTTAGAGGCCAATCGACCATTTGAATTTGGAGAGGAGTGTTTGAAGGCATTCAACACCTTGAAGTCTGCATTAGTCACTGCACCTATCGTCTCTAGTCCAAATTGGCAACTACCCTTTGAATTGATGTGCGATGCAAGTGACTATGCAGTGGGTGCAATGCTTGGGCAAAGGTATGGCAAGATTATTCATCCTATTTACTATGCTAGCAAAACCCTTAATGGAGCACAGTTGAATTATACCACCACTGAAAAAGAACTGTTGGCTATAGTATTTTCATTTGAAAAATTTCGGCCATATTTAGTGGGATCTAAAGTTACTGTATTCACAGATCATGCTGCCATTAAGTATTTGCTAGCTAAAAAGGATGCTAAACCAAGGTTGATAAGGTGGGTATTGCTACTACAAGAGTTCGATTTAGAAATTAAAGACAAAAAAGGAACTGAGAACTTAGTAGCAGACCACTTGTCAAGAATTGAGAGAGCAAATGTTATGCTTCCTCAAAATGAGATCAGAGATTCCTTCCCAGATGAACAGCTTTTAACAGTAGCTCACATTAAGGATATGGAAGCACCTTGGTATGCTGATATTGCTAATTATCTTGCTTGTGGAATTTTGCCCTCTGATTTATCAAAACAGCAGTTAAAGAAGTTTTTGCATGAAGTGCGGTTTTATTTTTGGGATGAGCCTTATGTGTATAGACAATGTGCAGATGGATTAGTGAGAAGATGTGTATCTCAAGAGGAAGTTCCTGAAATTTTGGAGCACTGTCACACATCACCTTATGGAGGGCATTTTGGTGGTCAAAGGACAGCAGCTAAAGTTTTTCAATCTGGATACTATTGGCCCTCAGTTTTTAAGGACTCTCATTGGTTTAGTAAAACTTGTGATAGTTGTCAGAGGAAGGGAATTATTGGCTTGAAGGAAGAGATGCCCCTTACCTATATTCTAGAGATAGAGCTCTTCGATGTATGGGGGATCGACTTTATGGGACCCTTCCCACCTTCCTTTGGTAACATATACATTCTCTTAGCGGTTGATTACGTGTCTAAGTGGGTTGAAGCCATTGCTTGCCCCTTAAATGATGCTAAGACAGTTTTGAGATTCCTCCACAAGTACATTTTCACAAGATTTGGCACCCCTCGTGCATTGATAAGTGATGAGGGATCTCACTTTGTTAACCGGTTAATGAGTAGCATGTTGGCCAAATATAACATTAAGCACAAAATTTCCACTCCCTACCACCCCCAAGCCAATGGCCAAGCCGAGATTTCCAATAAGGAGATAAAAGGAATTTTGGAAAGGGTAGTTAGTCCCAATAGAAAAGATTGGTCTCTTAAGCTTGAGGATGCTCTTTGGGCTTATAGGACAGCTTTTAAAACTCCCTTAGGAATGTCTCCTTATAGGCTAGTCTTCGGTAAAGCTTGTCACTTACCTTTAGAATTAGAACACAAAGCTTTTTGGGCTCTTAAGAAATTAAATTTTGATCATGTGGCAGCTGGATCATTGAGGAAGTTGCAATTGGTGGAATTAGAGGAGTTCAGGCAGACTTCCTATGAAAATGCCAAGATGTATAAAGAAAAAACCAAGATATGGCATGATAGGAAAATTTTGCCAAAGCAATTTGAAAAGGGACAGAAGGTGCTTTTGTTTAACTCCAGACTTAAACTTTTTCCAGGAAAACTTAAGTCTCGTTGGTCTGGTCCTTTCACAGTTTTGGAAGTATTTCCCTACGGAGCAATCATGTTGAAGGATGAAAAAGATGGTAGGGAATTCAAGGTTAATGGTCAGAGAATTAAGCATTATTGGGGAGAAGAAGTTCAAAGAAAGTTAGCTTCTCTCCAATTAGCTGGGGATTGATGTAGTAAAAATTTTGAGGGAGCATTGTGGCTTTAACAGTGGGTTTTCAATTGAGCTCCCGAAGTTGGTTGTTTTTCTTTGAGTTTATTTATTGCTTGTTTAGTTAATTTTTTTTTTATTTGATTTCTTTTAATTTCTTGTCTTTCTTGGTTGCAGATTTTTTTTTTTAAGAAGGCAAGGGTTTTAATATTCATCATCATTTTGGAAAAGAAGTTGATAGGATTGAATTGACTGATTTTTGGAAGAAAGTTGAAAAAGGAAAGAGGAAGTTATGGTGAGATGAAGTGCTCGTGCCTTGGATCCCCCACCTTCCAGAAGAGAATCAAGAAGAGAATGAAGAAGAGGTCGATGCAGATCTCAATGTTTGATCAGGGATGTTGTTGAATCCCTTGCTATTTTATGTTTTATGTTATTTTGTGTTTATTGTCTGCTCCTTTAGTTTGTTTCCTTTTTATCTTGTTTTGTGGCTGTCTAATTTAAGATGTATGTGAAAAAGAATATGAATTTAATGAAATATCATATGTTGGGCTGCATTATTGTGTTGTGCTCGTGCATGAGTTCTGATTTATAGAAAAAAAAAAAAAGAGAGGAGAATGAATCTGCTGTATAAAGAATCGATGAATGCGTTGAATGAAAATCTGTTTAGCTTTGCTGGATCAATGATGTCCTTTGCTAGGGCAAAGTAGTAAGCATTGTCTCAATCTTGTTAGTTTGTGTTGCTGCTTTGAATCCCTTAGTTTGCTGTAGATCATTCAAATGTTATTGTTGTTTGTTGTGGCTGAAAATTTGTGCTGGATGAGTGTTCTGAATTGCCCATAGCTTAGAGTATCTTTGTAGCAATATCATCGCTCTTTTGCACAATAAGTCCTTGTGTAGTCCATGATTTTAGAGCCTTACTTATCTCAGCTAGTGTCTTAGGAGAGTTGCCTTCGTTAATCAAGATCTAACTAATCGTAACTCTCAAGCCTTAAATTCTAGCTTAGAAATAAGTTTGGGGGTCTCTCCTAGCTAATTTTCTCATTGGGGACAATGAGTAATTTAAGTTTGGGGGTGTGGTGATTCCCTTTGAAAAAAAAAAAAGCAATAAAATAAGCCCTTGTGAGAGCACTCCTCTTTTCCTTAGAAGATGCACTCAATCCTTTCCAAATAAGAGAATCTATCTTTTTCTTAAGTAGCCGAGTAACCAGAGGCATTTATGATACCCATAGTTTGCCCTTGCGTCAAAAAGTGGCTTAGGAAAAAGAAGATTCCTCTTAAAAAAAAAAAAAAAAAAAAAAAAAAAAAATCTAAGAGAAAGGATGAGTGTAGCCCTGCTAGTTGCATCCCTCCCAGGACTTAGGTGAGCTTCATCATAAAATGTCGCCATTCTGAGGAGCAAGGGGGAAACAACTAATAGGATATCTTTATGGGAAAATGAGTGTTGATCCTTATAAGGTGATGAACCTAGAGGCTAGGGTGCACTTCATCATAAAATGTTGTCATTCCTAGATTAAGGGTTGTGACCTTGGGGACTCTCTTAAGGTATATATATATATATATATATATTTTATAAAAAAAAAAAAAAAAAAGGGCTAGAATTAGGTAAAAGGGTTATGGATGGTAGAGGTTGATTATCGGATTGCATGGTTGGCTTGAGGATTTGGATGCTAGTTGAGTTAGTTTAGGAGCTTGAATCTGTGGATAAACATCTTGGCATGTGCAAAAGAGTGGTGTGAATTTGGTGCAGTGTATAAGCTAAGTTAGGGGTAAAAAGTACTGGACAGCATTTAAGTCTTCCAAGAGCCTTTTGTTTGAAGGAAGTTTGTGTTGATCTTTTAGTGAGCTTTGGGAGTCAAAAGTGGCAGCGCAAATTTCTTGTTTGAGAGGATGATATCTAGATGATTGGGTTATTGGCAAAGGGTGATGATTTGATCTATGCTAGCATTACTCGAGGACGAGCAATGATTCAAGTTTGGGGGTTTGATAACTCTTAGTAAAAGAGTTATTTATCTTATCTTTTAGCTTGGATTCTTTAATATGGGGGTAATTGGCTAGCATATTTTGGTATTATTCCTCTATAAATCTCATGCTTTGGTCTGAATCATCTTTGAGGAAATAGTTAATATTTTGCTATTGTTTTGAAGGTGAAATGCATTAAATTTGGTGTACTTTTAGTGCAGATCCATTAAGCCATTGTGGTAGCAGACTAAAGGCAGCATGTGTAGAGTTGAAGTGATTGAGGAGCTGGAGATGGAATTGCTGGATCAATTCTGGAGCAAAGTTCACACGTGATTCTCACGAGGAAAAAATCAATTCATTAAATGAGCTGGCACTTAGTAGTACAATCAGCTCTTTCATCCAATGGGAGGCTGCCATCTTGCTGAAAAGAAGCTGATGTAGCCCTGAATTCAATGAAGAGAAGAGTATATTTTTTTTAGGGCAACCACATTTTGTGAGGAGGTATAAAAAGGAGAAGAAGAAACCAAAGAACATACACAGACATCAAGACAGCAGTGTGGAGAAATCGAGAAGGGAGGAGAAAGAGATTCCATAGAAGAAGGAGAAGCTGACATTTGGAAGGAGCATCTTCAGCAACTTTTCCATTTCCGGCTACTTCTTCCTTTATTTTTCTTTCCTCTTCTCTTGAACTTTGTGTAGCTGTGTTTTAGTTTTCTTCGTGGCTTTTTCTGGTTGTTTCATTTTGTTCTCAGCTTGTAACATGAACTAATCACCTTAAGGTGAGGATTAGGATACTTTTGTATTAATCTAAACATTGGAGTTGAGCTCCTTAGCTTTCTTAATCTGGTTTTGAGGGTGTTTAATGCTGAAGCAAAGATTTCGTCCGGCCAACCATTTCTTTGCATTGTCATCTTTAGTTTTGGGAAAAACAAGGGTGGCTGAATACTCAAAATCACATTAGCTCCTTGTTAGGGTTAGTAGCTAGCTAAGTGAAGGAGTTAGGGATAACACTTCACCTAATGC
Source organism: Luffa acutangula (assembly GCA_036850905.1). Lineage (NCBI taxonomy): Eukaryota > Viridiplantae > Streptophyta > Magnoliopsida > Cucurbitales > Cucurbitaceae > Luffa > Luffa acutangula. The sequence goes on from CM072087.1 coordinate 40,536,202, forward strand.
ACATAATACAACATGTTTAAAATGAAGTGGGTTAATGGGAGTTAATCTGCTATTTTCGGAGATCTGGGAAGATTCTGTGAGAACCTGCTGTGTGGATTGAGAGAGCAAAGTTCTTGCTCCAGCATTCAATGTTTAGAGAGATACAAATAGTTCCTAATCCGAGCCTACTTTATTAACCTTGTTGCAAGTTTCGTTTCATTGAGCATTTTGCATTTACTTGTTTATGTTTGTTTCTGCAATTTATTTTATCAAAGCACCTTAGTTTAGACATTACTAAAATTTATCGGTTACCATCTTGAATTTGCTAGAAATTAAGTTTGAACATAGGAATTTTCTTGTTCTAATCCCTGTGGAGACGATATTAATATACTTATCACTTGCTGCTGGCCGTGTATACTTGCACGTGCATTGTGTGGATTTCATTGAATATTTTAACCCCACCTTACAAGGCAACAACATGCCTGGTAGAACATGATGAGTTTACCTAGATACTTGATTCAAAAGCAACTAATCATGTTTGCTCTTCTTTTCAGGAAAATAGTTCCTTTCGACAGTTGAACGATGGGGAAATGACACTCAGGGTCGGAACTGGAGAAGTCATTTCAGCTAAAGAAGTGGGAGCTGCGAAGTTATTGTTTAGAAATAGATTCTTACTTTTAGAAAGTTTGTTAATCGTTCCCAAGATTAAGAGGAACTTAATTTCTATTTCATTTTTGATTGAACAATCGTATACAGTTACTTTTGATATGAATGAAGCGTTCATTTATAAGAATGGTGTACTTATTTGTTCAACCAAATTAGAAAATAACTTGTATGTATTAAGACTAACCGAAAACAAAGTACTTTTAAATCACGAATTATTTAAAAATGCTGAAACTCAAAGAAAAAGGCAAAAGATTTCTCCAACAAGTAACAATACTTATCTTTGGCATCTTAGACTTGGTCATATAAACATCGATAGAATCGGTCGTTTGGTAAAGAATGGACTTCTAAGTAAGTTAGAAGATGATTCACTACCACCTTGTGAATCTTGTCTCGAGGGAAAAATGACCAAAAGACCCTTTACTGGAAAAGGTTACAGAGCCAAAGAACCCTTAGAGTTAATACATTCGGATCTATGTGGTCCAATGAATGTAAAAGCTCGAGGAGGGTACGAATATTTCATCTCATGTATAGATGATTATTCAAGATATGGTTACTTGTACCTAATGGGACATAAGTCTGAAGCCCTTGAAAAGTTTAAGGAGTTTAAGGCTGAAGTTGAAAACCTGTTAGGTAAAACTATTAAAGTACTTCAATCTGATCGAGGAGGGGAGTATATGGATCAAAGATTCCAGGATTATATGATAGAACATGGAATCCAATCTCAACTCTCAGCCCCTGGTACACCTCAGCAGAATGGTGTATCAGAAAGGAGAAATAGAACCTTGGTAGACATGGTTCGATCAATGATGAGCTATGTTCAATTGCCTAGCTCGTTTTGGGGGTATGCAGTAGAGACTGCAGTATACATCTTGAACAATGTTCCCTCAAAAAGTGTTTCTGAAACACCTTTCGAATTATGGAAGGGGCGTAAACCTAGTTTGCATCACTTTCGCATCTGGGGTTGTCCAGCACACGTGCTTGTGACAAATTGTTGGGCTCCTAGAGTGAGTAAAAATATGGTATAAAAGACTCTAGAATTCCTGTGCAAGTATAAACAATCTGCAGCAAGTAATATTATCAACCCGAGTCCAGAATTAGCTTCCACTTTACCTATTTTGTGTAACTTTCTAATGGTTTCAAAGATGGTAAAAATGATTTGGTTTTATAAGAATTATGCTGAAGCAAAATAAATGACAGAACAAAGAATAAACAAATAGATAGACAAATTAAAGGCAGGCACTGGTTAGGTTTAGTAGTTGTTTAAAAAGATGCTCTAGGAATATTATTGATCATGCAACTCTCGCAGTATTATTAGCGGATTCCTCCCGGAACTCCGAATCTTTTGGAATGTGTTTCAACCCCAATGAAGTGCGACCGATCAAGCACTAGGCGACTGGCTATCCCTAGCTCAGTCACTGGCGTTCACCAATACACAATGATCGTAGTGTGGATAATTGTCACACACTCTCTAAATCATCCCTGAAACTAGAGAGAGGTATTCACACCGGCTGGCCAGGCGGGCATAAAATGTAAATAGGCACAACAATTAACCAAGATGCAATAATCAATATATTACTAAAGTTTAAGCACAGCAACTACATGTTCCTAACCAACACCTAAAGCTACTTAGTTCATAATAAACATGGAAACACGAATTACGACCTGAGTAGGCATGTCCATAATCACAAGATAATAAAGAAAATACTAATCTCCTTAATTAGCTTGCGGATGATGGTGTTCTTGGTAATCTCCAATCTCTCTATACTACTCGGCTTCCAAGGAAAGTTGGAATCCTTTTGACTTCGACGGCTACTTCCTTTTATAGAAGGATAGGAGGCTTGAATTAGGTCAACTTGGACACGTGTAGGGCTCTCCTTGCTCCTTTATCCCGAAAATAACTCAACAGAAGTCGGTTCATGAAGTTGGCTAACGAGCTGTGACGTGGCAATCTTTCTCCCAGTTTTGCTGCAGCACAGAATTTGCTTCCTCAAGTCGCCCAACAGCATAATCTGCATAAAGTAATTTCCAAGGCTTCCATTCTTCCAAATGGGTTAAAACATATAATATATATCTAAAACCAACCCTATTAAGCACAAAAGACACACAAATCCCTATATAAATGAGGCCTAAATAACTACCTTTTGGGCAGTTATCACAAATCCTAAGAAACTGGAACCTCGTTCAAAATTGTGCCAATTTGTTGGTTACCCTAAAGAAACGAGAGGTGGTTATTTCTATGACCCACAAGAAAATAAGGTGATTGTATCGACAAACGCCACCTTCTTAGAGGAAGACCACATGAGAGATCATAAACCACGCAGCAAAATAATATTAGGAGAAGCTATTGAAGAATCACCAAGAGTTGTTGATGAAGCTGGACCTTCAATAATGGTTGATGAAGGAACTAATTCTTCAGATCCATCCCGTCCATCTCAAACGTTGAGAGTGCCTCGACGCAGTGGGAGGGTTGTATTACAACCTGATCGCTACTTGGGTTTAACTGAAACTCAGGTTGTCATACCTAATGATGGCATTGAGGATCCATTGTCCTATCGACAGGCAATGAATGACGAAGATAAGATGAATGGGTCAAAGCCATGAACTTGGAAATGGAGTCAATGCACTCCAATTCTGTATGGGAACTCGCAGATCTACCAAATGGGGTAAAACCCATAGGGTGCAAATGGATCTATAAGAGAAAAAGAGATGCAGCTGGAAAGGTACAGACCTTCAAAGCTAGACTAGTGGCAAAGGATTATACCCAAAAGGAAGGGGTTGACTATGAGGAAACCTTTTCTCCTGTAGCCATGTTAAAGTCCATAAGAATTCTCTTATCCATAGCCACATATTATGACTATGAAATATGGCAAATGGACGTCAAGACTGCCTTTCTGAATGGTAATCTTGAAGAGAATATCTTCATGTCTCAACCCGAAGGGTTCATAGCCCAAGGTCAGGAACAAAAGGTTTGTAAGCTCAATCGATCCATTTATGGATTGAAACAAGCGTCCAGATCATGGAACATTAGATTTGATACTGCAATCAAATCTTTTGGTTTTGACCAAAACATTGATGAGCCTTGTGTGTACAAGAAAGTCAACAAAAGGAAAGTAGCTTTTCTAATACTTTATGTAGACGATATCCTACTCATTGGGAATGATGTAGGATACCTCACTGACATTAAGAAATGGCTAGCAGTCCAATTCCAAATGAAAGATCTGGGAGAGGCTCAATATGTTCTGGGAATCCAAATAATTAGGGATCGTAAGAACAAAACGCTAGCTCTGTCTCAAGCAACGTATATTGACAAAATGTTGTCTCGATATTCGATGCAAAACTCCAAGAAGGGACTACTACCCTTCAGACATGGGGTACACCTGTCTAAGGAACAATCTCCTAAGACACCTCAAGAAATTGAGAACATGAGACACATTCCCTACGCCTCAGCTGTGGGCAGCTTAATGTATGCTATGCTCTGCACTAGGCCTGACATATGTTATGCAGTGGGAGTAGTCAGTAGGTATCAGTCTAATCCAGGGTTGGACCACTGGGGAGCGGTTAAGAATATCCTCAAGTATCTTCGGAGAACGAGGGACTACATGCTGGTGTATGGAGCTAAGGATTTGATTCTTACTGGATACACTGACTCTGACTTTCAAGCTGATAAGGATTCAAGGAAATCCACATCAGGGTCAGTATTCACCCTCAATGGAGGAGCAGTAGTGTGGAGAAGCATCAAACAAGGATGCATAGCAGACTCAACCATGGAGGTTGAGTATGTAGCAACTTGCGAAGCAGCTAAGGAGGCAGTATGGCTTAGAAAGTTCTTGACTGATTTGGAAGTGGTTCCGAATATGAACGTGCCCATAACACTATACTGTGACAACAGTGGGGCTGTAGCCAACTCAAAAGAACCTCGAAGCCACAAACGAGGTAAACACATCGAGAGGAAGTATCACCTGATACGAGAGATTGTGCAACGAGGAGATGTGATCGTCACTAAGATCGCTTCAGAGCACAACATCGCTGATCCATTTACGAAGGCTCTCACGGCTAAAGTGTTTGAGGGTCATCTAGAGGGTCTAAGTCTACGAGATATGTATGCCATCTAATCTAGGGCAAGTGGGAGAAATGTATAATGGGTATAAGGATGCCCTAGTTCATTGTATTATTTTAATATACATGACATTTCCAGCTTTAGATTATTGCATTTACATCCCACTAACTAGTGTTTTAGTTCAAGTGGGAGTTTGTTGGGTTTTATGCCCTACAACTCGTAGATAGTGAATGTAACCGTTGACCGGATATTAATGAAATAATATTGATATATTTTTCCATTAAATGTTATTAGTTATTTTATATTTGTCTTTGCCTAAAAATAACCCTAATCCAATAAACTAGACATCCAAGGCTGTAATATGAGTCTTGAACTATATGTAGTGACATATGGGATCATTGTTCAAGAAACAGCCTAAAGGGTCCATAGTATAGGGATAAGACTGGGTGCCTTATCCTGGCGACACTATGGATACGACCCACTTTGTATTTGATACAAACGCTATGATCCAACGCGTTCGTGTAGGAGACATGCGAGTGGGGGTATCCTATGCAATGAGTTTGCATAAGACCGGACCGCGAAATAGTAACCACTGGTTATAACACCGTTAACTAGTTGGTTTTCTATTTCACTTGGACAACCTAGACAACTTAGTCTTAATCCTGAGTTGATTATGGAATCCTGCTCATGAGAGATTGTCCTTTGATTTGAATGGGTGAGAGTGGCCAATACGCCAACTCAATAAGCCTACCATTTTGGGGACAAGACCGAATGGGGAGCTGGGAACATAATCGTACAAGATGGAATTCACTCCTTCCCGACTTTAGGGAAGCAGATGAGTGTTCCCTTAAGTGGTTACTCCGAGTCTTGAACAAAGGGCCCTACCCTCTCAATGGCACGAGAGGTTTTTCTGTTTGATGGTTGGACCACAAACAGGTTGTTCATTAGAGGAAAACTGGTACTTAAGGAAATAGAAGTAACCCAGGGGTAAAATGGTAATTTGACCCAGCTGGTGTTACGGACACTCGTGAAGGACTAACTAGTCCATATTGGTCTAGATCCATGGACACAGAAAATATGTCTGCAGTGAGAAGAGTGCAACTGTGAATCTATAGTGGAATGTTGATAGCAAGCAGAAATGTCGCTATTTTAGTCCCAATTTATTAAGCTTTTTTGTGTTTTAATCGTGTTTTTAATGAAAATATTTAATGAATTCCGTTATTTGGTCCTTAGGAGCAAAGTTGGTGATTTTGGAGAAAAATGTGCCAAAAATGAAGCAAATGAAGACCAAATCCAAGCTTGGATCAAAAGGGGACCCAAAGAAGACAACCATGATGAAAATGCCCAAAAAGAAGTAAAGAGGAGGCCCAAAAATCAACCCAAATCAAAGCTGGAAAATTCTGGAAATTGGGTCAGCGTCGAGACGCTGTGTAGATAGCGTCGCGACGCTACCCATTTCTTGGGCAACAAGACGCGTGCATAGTAGTGTCGCGACGCTACCCCCATTCCAGGCCTATAAAAGGCACCTCTTAGTGCCTCATTTATCATCCAACAATCCCTCAAGGAATCCATTCCTTTCCTTCTTTCCTTAGGCTCCTTTGGGGCCCCTCTCAAGGCTTTCTAGCCTTTTTGAGAGAATTCTTTAGTGGGAAATATTTTGGGAGTTTTGGGGAGCATCTTAGGAGGCTCAAGGAGTAGTCGGCGGGGCTCCAAGCGTCATCGAAGGGGTTTTTCGACGGTCAATTCCTTTCCTTTTATGCTCTTAATTATGCTTTCTATTGTAATTATTGTGGATATTTTAGCCATGTGTAGCTAAACCCCAATTTGGGGTCTTGAAATGAAATTATAGTTCAAATATTGTTGTAATTTCTTGTCTCTTGCCCTTGTCCTAATTATTTGTATGGATGCGCTTAATGCTTTACTCAATCTGGCCAATTGTGTAATGATCTGATTCTTAATGGAAACTCGACGGAGAGAAATTAGGATAGATCGTAATCCATGCAACTAGTTTAATTGCCCGTTGTGACACCGGGATTAGTTGATCAAACTTAGATTCCTAAAATGAATTAGAGCATAATAATTAATGATTTTTAATGGCGCTAAGGACACTTAGGTTGTTAAAATGAATTAATTACAATTAGGGGAAACCGACAGGAGAACCTTTGCAATTAACGGAGATTCTAGGATTATAATTAGTTGGGCAATGAGATAAGATAATTATAACAATTGTTTAGCTATTAATTGATTTTCAAGACCCCTCTTCCCATTACAAGAAGACTCTTTCTCCATATTTTATATTTTTTTATCAGCTTATTTTCTTCAATTGCTTGAATTTTAAATTCCTCTTTATTGCATGAGCTGTTCCCTAAATATTATTTCGCCCAAGTACTTTTAGTGGTCAAGAGACTTTATTTTTGCTTAATTTTCGGTTCGCCTCCCTGTGGATTCGATACTCGGTATTACTACCATTTTATATTACTTGTTACGACCCGTGCGCTTGCGGTAAGTCGTCTTTACACACCCACAACAAGTTTTTGGCGCCGTTGCCAGGGAGGCTTGATTTTTAAGCAAATTAATTTTTCTTGACATCGAAAAGAAAGGGATAAATAGTAATTTAGGTGTAAATATTTTTTTCTTCATTATTTTGTGAATATTATTTTATTCTTGTTTTTTATTTGGTTCTTTTGATTGACTAGGAGCATTGTATGCGAAGGAACAAGGTGGTTAATTTGTTTCCGCAAGATCTTGAAATTGAAAGGACTCTTAGAACCATTCGGAGAGAGAAAAGATTAGCAGAAACAATGGCCCATCAAGAGGAAGCTCCCAAGGCAATTAGAGATTTCTTACAGCCAGTTCTTCCCACCGAGAATTCTGGAATTGTCTACGCCCCAATCCTAGCTAAAAATTTTGAGTTAAAGACAAGATTGATTCAGATGGTGCGCGATAACTCGTTAATGGGACATCCTTCTGAGGACCCCCACTCACATCTGCAATCATTCCTAGAAATTTTTGGGACGGTGAAGATGAACGGAGTTCCGCCAGACGCGATAAGATTGAGGTTGTTTCCATTTTCTCTACAAGATAAAGCAAAGGATTGGCTCGAATCAGTCGAGACGGGCATCATTAGTACTTGGGACGAGCTTGCCCAGACTTTTCTGACGAATTTTTTCCCACCTGCCAAGACTACCAAGCTCCAGACTGAAATCGGAACGTTTAGGCAGCTTGACGAGGAGCAATTGTACGAGGCATGGGAGAGATACAAAGAAATGCTTATGCGATGCCCCCAACACGGATATCCTGATTGGCTTCAAGTACAGTTATTTTACAATGGATTGAATCCCTCCACAAAGACAGTCCTAGACACATCAGTAGGAGGAAGTTTTCTTTCCAAAACAGTGACAGAAGCCAAAGATCTGCTTGAGGAAATGGCGGCAACCAGTTATCAATGGTCAACCGAGCGGGGAGCAATTTCAAAGAAGGCTGGATTTTATGAATTGGATGAGTCAAGTTCATTGAAGGCACAAATGGCATCTCTGACCAATGCGTTGAACAAGCTGACTTCATTTGAGGTGGTCAAGTCCATTTCCACCTTAGTTGAAGGTCATTCAAAGAAGGAAGGTCAAGATGTGGAAGAAGTCCAATACGTAGGAAATAGACCATTTGCCCAAGGAGTATCGAACTTCTACCACCCCAGTCTGCGCAATCACGAGAACTTCTCATATTCAAATATGAAGAATGTTTTGCAGCCGCCCCCAGGTTTTGCATCATCTAGTGCACCTGAAAAGAAAAATAACCTGGAGAAGATGGTGGCTTTATTTATTAAAGAGCAAAGAGTATTGAACGTGAATCTCTAGACGACAGTAAATAACCACGACGCAGCTCTAAAGAACATGGAAGTGCAAATAGGACAGATCGCTTCAGTAGTGAATGCCCTTCAAAAGGGAAAATTTCCAAGTGATACTGAGCCTAACCCGAAAGAGCAGTGTAAGATGGTGACACTGAGAAGTGGTAGACAACTGAAGAACAGTTCAGAGAAGAAGAAGGAAGAAGAAAAGAGAAGGGATGAAGATGAAAGGGCTGAGGCACAAAAAGCCTCCTCTAAAAGGTTCCAACATCCTCCCAACTCTATAGATTTAAATTGTGATTTTTCTAACAATTTTGCAGGTAGAAAAGAAGATGAAAAGCAGGATGGCAGGCACAGAAAGAAACTGAATGAGGAAGAAGTGGTTCCATGCAACCACCATGACAGAGGTTCGCATATTAGCCCGCCCAAGCGGAGGGGTGAATGTCCAACCTTTGATTACAGGGAGTTACCTTTTCCTCAACGCTTTAAAAATGTCAAATTAGATGAGCAGTTTCAAAAGTTTCTAGAAATGTTTAAGAAGTTGTCTGTGAATATTCCATTAGTAGAAGCCTTATATAACATGCCTAATTATGGGAAATTCATGAAGGAAATGCTTTCTAGAAAGAAAAGTCTGAAAAAAGAAAATTTTAAATTGTCTGAGAGTAGCAGTACCATTGTTTCTGGAAGGATACCTTCTAAACAGAAAGATCCAGGGAGTTTTATTGTTCCCTGCACCATAGGATAAGTATCCTTCGATAGGGCCTTATGTGATTTAGGAGCAAGTATAAATTTGATGCCCTATTCTGTTTACAAGAAGATTGGTTTAACAGGTATGAAAGACACCGATGTCACTCTCCAGCTTGCTGACAGATCGATTACCCACCCGATGGGTGTTGTGGAGGATGTACTGGTGAAAGTCAACAAATTCGTCTTCCCCGTAGACTTCGTGGTACTGGACATGAAGGAGGACAAAGAGGTACCTATTATTCTAGGCAGACCTTTCCTAGCCACTGGTAAGGCTGAAATTAGTGTGCATACAGGTAAGCTTACCTTGAACATTGATGATGAAAAAGTCGTGTTTAGTATTTTTGGCCAGGATGAATCTGTTTGTAGTTTGCATACATGTTTCTCTGTTGGTCCTGAATACTTGACTGATGATGATGAAGAGGTAGACTATAATCTCGGCCTAGGCTTAGGAGAAATGCTTATAGATAATGAGGATTTTGATCATGATGCATATTTAGATGATCCTCTGTTTGAGAATGATTTAGAACTACCTGACTTTGAAAATGAATTAGACTTTCCTGCTTGTGAGAATGAAAGATCTGCAGTTGATGATTTACCTTCCTTTGAAAATGAATTAGATTTGCCTGAAATGGATAATTTTGATGATGATATTGAATTGCCTGACATCGAGGATGAGCATGAAATGCATAAAAAAGATTGCTTGATAGATAATTTTGAGTATGATCATGATTACACTAAATCTATTGAGTCTGATCTTGACATTCCTGAATGCATGAACCCTGACAATGTTAATACCTTTGATTCGTGTCCTGATGATGTATATAACATAGAAACTGACCCAAAGGAACTCGAATCTGTGCATAGTATAGAGTCTGATCCTGAAATTCTTGAATTCTTGAATTCTTCTGATGATGAGTCATATGATAGCTTAGTTGAATCATTCTTTAACACTGAGTCTGAGGAATCTCCTGAGCATGTAGATATTTTTTCTGATGAATGGACTGGCATGATTGATACGCCATCTTTAGATCCTAGACTAGTTGATATTATAACGCTTGATGACTCTGTTAACAATTGCTTTGTGAATAGAGATTTAGAAAAGAGATTTGATGCAGCTGATTATTTTTTGAAATGTTATTATGATAATCTCTTTAGTGAAGATGGGCCAGGGGAAAGTTTTTTTCTCCCCTGTTTGTAGTATGCAATTCGGTGCGTGATTTCTTGCAGGGCCTGGAGGATGATGAAAATTTTTATTTTGAGCCTCTGTAAGCGTGTCGAGCCTCGTCTAGCTAAAGACGTTAAAGAAAGCGCTGTTTGGGAGGCAATCCAAGGATAAAAGTTTAGATAGTTGTTTTTGCGGTAAATAAACTTCTTTGCTCCGTGATCCAATTTTGTTTTGCAGGATCACCTCAGCAAACCCCAAAATTCTAAATTTCCCATTTTTCTGGATCCATAGGAAGAAGATGATTCGCTCCTAGCTCAGGGAAGTCTCAATATCCCTCTTTATGCTTTGCTATTTTTAAAAAACATTGGGGATAATGTTTAGTTTAAGTTTGGGGGGGAGGCTTTCATTGTGTTGAGCATATTTAAATTCTGTTTGATGCATGAGTAGATAGCCATGATAGCCAAGGATGTGATTTTAGAAATTTTGGGAGAAAATGGTTTATATGTTGTGGAATCTGGGAGCACGGCAGAAATTGTGAAATTTTAAAAATTTTTTTATACTTAGTTTTGATGTCTAAAGCATGCAATAGCCTTATCTAATGACGTCTTTGAAAATCTAGATTCTTATTATGGTTTTTAAAGTTTGTTGTCACCCCGATAGGTTTAGTTTCTAATATTAGGAAGTTCATGCTTGATTGTTCTAAAGAGCTAGGTAGAAAAAAAATGTTATGCTTGCTGAGAGAAAAGCAAAAGCAACAAAAGAAAATGAGAGAAAAGAAAAATCTGTTGAAAAAGAAAATTTTTGCTTGCACAAAAGAAAAAGCCTAGGGGTAAAAAGAGCTACCTGCGGTGTGATCAGTTAGGCCAACCAAAGAATAAAATTTGGGTTAAGGGTCCCTGCACCGTAGTGTGAAAGCTAGTACCATTAGATATCAAAATGCAAGTTTGGGGGAGTAGCAAAAGAAAAAGAAAAGAAAAAGAAAAATCATTTGTGAGTTTTACTCCCCCATGAAAAAGAAAAAATGACAGGCACCCTAGTTTCTTTTTTTTTTTTCCATGATAGAAGGACTCCGACCTATTAGGGGCTCTTAGCCAGTGTAGGGGGAAAACAAATGGAGAAAGCCATAAGAATAATCTAGGTTAGTAAAAGAATCAATAGATAAGTCTTGAGCATGCTATTCATTAATCTTAAGTTCAAACTAGTTTAAGATTTCTTCAAGAGTATGCGGTGCTTGCTTATTCCACTTGCATGTTTTCCATTCTATCCTAAGAATTCCAAAATCATTGAGGCTTGAGTGATTTTATTTCATGCATCTTTAGAATTTATTTTGCTCGGGACTAGCAAAAGCTTAAGTTTGGGGGTTTGATAGCAAGCGGAAATGTCGCTATTTTAGTCCCAATTTATTAAGCTTTTCTATGTTTTAATCGTGTTTTTAATGAAAATATTTAATGAATTCCGTTATTTGGTCCTTAGGAGCAAAGTTGGTGATTTTGGAGAAAAAAGTGCAAAAAATGAAGCAAATGAAGCCCAAATCCAAGCTTGGATCAAAAGGGGACCCAAAGAAGACAACCATGATGAAAATGCCCAAAAAGAAGTAAAGAGGAGGCCCAAAAATCAGCCCAAATCAAAGCTAAAAAATTCTGGAAATTGGGTCAGCGTCGAGACGTTGTGTAGATAGCGTCGCGACGCTACCCATTTCTTGGGCAACAAGACGCGTGCATAGCAGCGTCGCGACGCTGTGCAATGTAGCGTCGCGACGCTACCCCCATTCCAGGCCTATAAAAGGCACCTCTTGGTGCCTCATTTATCACCCAACCATCCCTCAAGGAATCCATCCCTTTCCTTCTTTCCTTAGGCTCCTTTGGAGCCCCTCTCAAGGCTTTCTAGCCTTTTTGGGAGAATTCTTTGGTGGGAAATATTTTGGGAGTTTTGAGGAGCATCTTAGGAGGCTCAAGGAGTAGTCGGCGGGGCTCCAAGCGTCATCGAAGGGGTTTTTCGACGGTCAATTCCATTCCTTTTATGCTCTTAATTATGCTTTCTATTGTAATTATTGTGGATATTTTAGCCATGTGTAGCTAAACCCCAATTTGGGGTCTTGAAATGAAATTATAGTTCAAATATTGTTGTAATTTCTTGTCTCTTGCCCTTGTCCTAATTATTTGTATGGATGCGCTTAATGCTTTACTCAATCTGGCCAATTGTGTAATGATCCGATTCTTAATGAAACTCGACGGAGAGAAATTAGGATAGATCGTAATCCATGCAACTAGTTTAATTGCCCGTTGTGACACCGGGATTAGTTGATTAAACTTAGATTCCTAAAATGAATCAGAGCGTAATAATTAATGATTTTTAATGGCGCTAAGGACACTTAGGTTGTTAAAATGAATTAATTACAATTAGGGGAAACCGACAGGAGAACCTATGCGATTAACGAAAATTCTAGGATTATAATTAGTTGGGCAATGAGATAAGATAATTATAACAATTGTTTAGCTATTAATTGATTTTCAAGACCCCTCTTCCCATTAAAAGAAGACTATTTCTCCATATTTTATTTTTTTTTATCAACTTATTTTCTTCAATTGCTTGAATTTTAAATTTCTCTTTATTGCATGAGCTGTTCCCTAAATATTATTTCGCCCAAGTACTTTTAGTGCTCAAGAGACTTTATTTTTACTTAATTTTCGCTTTGCCTCCCTGTGGATTTGATACTCGGTATTACTACCGTTTTATATTACTTGTTACGACCCGTGCCCTTGCGGTAAGTCGTCTTTACACACCCACAACAAATGTACACACAGTTAACGAATATTGATTAATGTGGTTAATGAGTTTGACCAATTAATCTCACATCGTTGGAGCTTCTGATCTGCAGGTCCATTAGGTCCCACTGGTAGCTCATAAAGTAATTTGAGGCAACTAAGTAATAAATGTAAATTGAAAATATTCAATTTACTAAGGGAAACAATTTATGGAAGTTTGAAAGAGTTCAAATAATGAATTAATTAATTTAAGGCCTAAAATCTATTTGGGAAAATTAATTCAAGGCCGGAAATTAAATATGTGATATTTAATTGGTTGTTAATTAATTAAAGAATTTAGTAACCAGGAATCAATCAATTATGGAAATAATTAATCACTTAAGGAAGTGATTAATCATTTATGGAAATGATCTAATCACTTATGGAAGTAATTAGTCATTTGTGGAAAAGATTAATCAATTATGGAATTGATTGATCATGGATTGATTAAATAAGGAATAAGATTGAATCAATTTTGGAAAAAATGATTTAATTGAATATTTTATTCATAGTCTCTCTTCTATAAATAGAACAGTAGACCTAATTGGTCCAGGACATTCTCCTCTTGCTCTTAGAGTCTCAAGACAAGACCTAGAATTCTCTCTAGCCTCCCTCTTAGAGAAAGACTCCCACAAGTCTTTTGCATCCTAGACTTAGAGACATATCGGTGTAACCTCTGTGGTTATTGTGTCAATCAAGAAGAAATTTCTAGCGATTAAAAGGCAAGGAGGCTACTGCGTTTTCGTTCGTTGGAGCGTTGTTGGCGAAAAACGGTCAAGTCTACAACGAAGGTTTGTAACGGTTTTTTTTTCCTTTTCTTTAGAAAAGCATGAAAATAAATTTAGATTTATTTTTCAGCATGTTTATAACAATTTTTCCAGCAACTTTAAAGTGTATTTAAAGTTTATTTGAGTTTTTCGTAACGGTATTTTAATGTTAATTAATATACGGCGTAAGGTCCAATCGATGCGCTTCCGCTGCGTGGGGGCTTTTATCCCCTTCAGAGACAACGCATCATATACTCACATAAGGAAGATCCCAACTTCAAAGACCTTTTCCACCAGGTAGAGTCAGGTCAGGGGGATGAGTTCTCCCTATCCTCAGATGATGGCCTTCTCTTTCGATGGCGATTGTGTGTGCCTGATAAAGGTAAAAAATATACCTATTTTACGCTTATATTTAGCTCATTTCCTTGTCAAAATTGTATGTTTAGATCAACTTTACTGTTCCCGAGCTCAAAATATGTTAAAGTTGATAAGCTAGGTAGTTGAAAATCACATTTGTCAAATTATGCTCATTTGTGCTTAAACGATATCGGTTCTCATAAAGGTGATATCGGTTCTTATTTTTTCTTCTTTTTAATTAAAATAATTAGATTTAACTAAAATAATTATATTAAGACTTTTTTTTTTCCCAAAATTTCATGTTGACATATAACTGACATAAAACTTGTATTAATTTTTTTTTAAAAAAAAAAACTCCATTTCCTTTTTCCGTCATGTCCCCATAATTTTATCTTTTATCTCATGAACTTCTTTTAATTGAAGGGATAAAGATTCCTTCCTCTACTCACCACATCGAATAATTTAAGTCTCATTTGATAACCATTTGGTATTTAAAAATTAAGATTTTTTTCTTTAAATATCCTCACTATGGTTTTTTGTTTTTGTTAAAGACACACCTGAATTCCTAACCAAATTCTAAAAACAAAAACAAGTTATCCATCTCTCCGAGAAAAGAATACATATAAACGTGTTTGTACAATAATAGAATTAATAACAAACTTGGATCAAAAGGGGACCCAAAGAAGACAACCATGATGAAAATGCCCAAAAAGAAGTAAAGAGGAGGCCCAAAAATCAGCCCAAATCAAAGCTAAAAAATTCTGGAAATTGGGTCAGCGTCGAGACGTTGTGTAGATAGCGTCGCGACGCTACCCATTTCTTGGGCAACAAGACGCGTGCATAGCAGCGTCGCGACGCTGTGCAATGTAGCGTCGCGACGCTACCCCCATTCCAGGCCTATAAAAGGCACCTCTTGGTGCCTCATTTATCACCCAACAATCCCTCAAGGAATCCATTCCTTTCCTTCTTTCCTTAGGCTCCTTTGGAGCCCCTCTCAAGGCTTTCTAGCCTTTTTGGGAGAATTCTTTGGTGGGAAATATTTTGGGAGTTTTGAGGAGCATCTTAGGAGGCTCAAGGAGTAGTCGGCGGGGCTCCAAGCGTCATTGAAGGGGTTTTTCGACGGTCAATTCCATTCCTTTTATGCTCTTAATTATGCTTTCTATTGTAATTATTGTGGATATTTTAGCCATGTGTAGCTAAACCCCAATTTGGGGTCTTGAAATGAAATTATAGTTCAAATATTGTTGTAATTTCTTGTCTCTTGCCCTTGTCCTAATTATTTGTATGGATGCGCTTAATGCTTTACTCAATCTGGCCAATTGTGTAATGATCTGATTCTTAATGAAACTCGACGGAGAGAAATTAGGATAGATCGTAATCCATGCAACTAGTTTAATTGCCCGTTGTGACACCGGGATTAGTTGATTAAACTTAGATTCCTAAAATGAATCAGAGCGTAATAATTAATGATTTTTAATGGCGCTAAGGACACTTAGGTTGTTAAAATGAATTAATTACAATTAGGGGAAACCGACAGGAGAACCTATGCGATTAACGAAAATTCTAGGATTATAATTAGTTGGGCAATGAGATAAGATAATTATAACAATTGTTTAGCTATTAATTGATTTTCAAGACCCCTCTTCCCATTAAAAGAAGACTCTTTCTCCATATTTTATTTTTTTTTATCAACTTATTTTCTTCAATTGCTTGAATTTTAAATTTCTCTTTATTGCATGAGCTGTTCCCTAAATATTATTTCGCCCAAGTACTTTTAGTGCTCAAGAGACTTTATTTTTACTTAATTTTCGCTTTGCCTCCCTGTGGATTTGATACTCGGTATTACTACCGTTTTATATTACTTGTTACGACCCGTGCCCTTGCGGTAAGTCGTCTTTACACACCCACAACAAATGTACACACAGTTAACGAATATTGATTAATGTGGTTAATGAGTTTGACCAATTAATCTCACATCGTTGGAGCTTCTGATCTGCAGGTCCATTAGGTCCCACTGGTAGCTCATAAAGTAATTTGAGGCAACTAAGTAATAAATGTAAATTGAAAATATTCAATTTACTAAGGGAAACAATTTATGGAAGTTTGAAAGAGTTCAAATAATGAATTAATTAATTTAAGGCCTAAAATCTATTTGGGAAAATTAATTCAAGGCCGGAAATTAAATATGTGATATTTAATTGGTTGTTAATTAATTAAAGAATTTAGTAACCAGGAATCAATCAATTATGGAAATAATTAATCACTTAAGGAAGTGATTAATCATTTATGGAAATGATCTAATCACTTATGGAAGTAATTAGTCATTTGTGGAAAAGATTAATCAATTATGGAATTGATTGATCATGGATTGATTAAATAAGGAATAAGATTGAATCAATTTTGGAAAAAATGATTTAATTGAATATTTTATTCATGGTCTCTCTTCTATAAATAGAACAGTAGACCTAATTGGTCCAGGACATTCTCCTCTTGCTCTTAGAGTCTCAAGACAAGACCTAGAATTCTCTCTAGCCTCCCTCTTAGAGAAAGACTCCCACAAGTCTTTTGCATCCTAGACTTAGAGACATATCGGTGTAACCTCTGTGGTTATTGTGTCAATCAAGAAGAAATTTCTAGCGATTAAAAGGCAAGGAGGCTACTGCGTTTTCGTTCGTTGGAGCGTTGTTGGCGAAAAACGGTCAAGTCTACAACGAAGGTTTGTAACGGTTTTTTTCCTTTTCTTTAGAAAAGCATGAAAATAAATTTAGATTTATTTTTCAGCATGTTTATAACAATTTTTCCAGCAACTTTAAAGTGTATTTAAAGTTTATTTGAGTTTTTCGTAACGGTATTTTAATGTTAATTAATATACGGCGTAAGGTCCAATCGATGCGCTTCCGCTGCGTGGGGGCTTTTATCCCCTTCAGAGACAACGCATCATATACTCACATAAGGAAGATCCCAACTTCAAAGACCTTTTCCACCAGGTAGAGTCAGGTCAGGGGGATGAGTTCTCCCTATCCTCAGATGATGGCCTTCTCTTTCGATGGCGATTGTGTGTGCCTGATAAAGGTAAAAAATATACCTATTTTACGCTTATATTTAGCTCATTTCCTTGTCAAAATTGTATGTTTAGATCAACTTTACTGTTCCCGAGCTCAAAATATGTTAAAGTTGATAAGCTAGGTAGTTGAAAATCACATTTGTCAAATTATGCTCATTTGTGCTTAAACGATATCGGTTCTCATAAAGGTGATATCGGTTCTTATTTTTTCTTCTTTTTAATTAAAATAATTAGATTTAACTAAAATAATTATATTAAGACTTTTTTTTTTTCCAAAATTTCATGTTGACATATAACTGACATAAAACTTGTATTAATTTTTTTTTAAAAAAAAAAACTCCATTTCCTTTTTCCGTTATGTCCCCATAATTTTATCTTTTATCTCATGAACTTCTTTTAATTGAAGGGATAAAGATTCCTTCCTCTACTCACCACATCGAATAATTTAAGTCTCATTTGATAACCATTTGGTATTTAAAAATTAAGATTTTTTTCTTTAAATATCCTCACTATGGTTTTTTGTTTTTGTTAAAGACACACCTGAATTCCTAACCAAATTCTAAAAACAAAAACAAGTTATCCATCTCTCCGAGAAAAGAATACATATAAACGTGTTTGTACAATAATAGAATTAATAACAAACTTGGATCAAAAGGGGACCCAAAGAAGACAACCATGATGAAAATGCCCAAAAAGAAGTAAAGAGGAGGCCCAAAAATCAGCCCAAATCAAAGCTAAAAAATTCTGGAAATTGGGTCAGCGTCGAGACGTTGTGTAGATAGCGTCGCGACGCTACCCATTTCTTGGGCAACAAGACGCGTGCATAGCAGCGTCGCGACGCTGTGCAATGTAGCGTCGCGACGCTACCCCCATTCCAGGCCTATAAAAGGCACCTCTTGGTGCCTCATTTATCACCCAACAATCCCTCAAGGAATCCATTCCTTTCCTTCTTTCCTTAGGCTCCTTTGGAGCCCCTCTCAAGGCTTTCTAGCCTTTTTGGGAGAATTCTTTGGTGGGAAATATTTTGGGAGTTTTGAGGAGCATCTTAGGAGGCTCAAGGAGTAGTCGGCGGGGCTCCAAGCGTCATTGAAGGGGTTTTTCGACGGTCAATTCCATTCCTTTTATGCTCTTAATTATGCTTTCTATTGTAATTATTGTGGATATTTTAGCCATGTGTAGCTAAACCCCAATTTGGGGTCTTGAAATGAAATTATAGTTCAAATATTGTTGTAATTTCTTGTCTCTTGCCCTTGTCCTAATTATTTGTATGGATGCGCTTAATGCTTTACTCAATCTGGCCAATTGTGTAATGATCTGATTCTTAATGAAACTCGACGGAGAGAAATTAGGATAGATCGTAATCCATGCAACTAGTTTAATTGCCCGTTGTGACACCGGGATTAGTTGATTAAACTTAGATTCCTAAAATGAATCAGAGCGTAATAATTAATGATTTTTAATGGCGCTAAGGACACTTAGGTTGTTAAAATGAATTAATTACAATTAGGGGAAACCGACAGGAGAACCTATGCGATTAACGAAAATTCTAGGATTATAATTAGTTGGGCAATGAGATAAGATAATTATAACAATTGTTTAGCTATTAATTGATTTTCAAGACCCCTCTTCCCATTAAAAGAAGACTCTTTCTCCATATTTTATTTTTTTTTATCAACTTATTTTCTTCAATTGCTTGAATTTTAAATTTCTCTTTATTGCATGAGCTGTTCCCTAAATATTATTTCGCCCAAGTACTTTTAGTGCTCAAGAGACTTTATTTTTACTTAATTTTCGCTTTGCCTCCCTGTGGATTTGATACTCGGTATTACTACCGTTTTATATTACTTGTTACGACCCGTGCCCTTGCGGTAAGTCGTCTTTACACACCCACAACAAATGTACACACAGTTAACGAATATTGATTAATGTGGTTAATGAGTTTGACCAATTAATCTCACATCGTTGGAGCTTCTGATCTGCAGGTCCATTAGGTCCCACTGGTAGCTCATAAAGTAATTTGAGGCAACTAAGTAATAAATGTAAATTGAAAATATTCAATTTACTAAGGGAAACAATTTATGGAAGTTTGAAAGAGTTCAAATAATGAATTAATTAATTTAAGGCCTAAAATCTATTTGGGAAAATTAATTCAAGGCCGGAAATTAAATATGTGATATTTAATTGGTTGTTAATTAATTAAAGAATTTAGTAACCAGGAATCAATCAATTATGGAAATAATTAATCACTTAAGGAAGTGATTAATCATTTATGGAAATGATCTAATCACTTATGGAAGTAATTAGTCATTTGTGGAAAAGATTAATCAATTATGGAATTGATTGATCATGGATTGATTAAATAAGGAATAAGATTGAATCAATTTTGGAAAAAATGATTTAATTGAATATTTTATTCATGGTCTCTCTTCTATAAATAGAACAGTAGACCTAATTGGTCCAGGACATTCTCCTCTTGCTCTTAGAGTCTCAAGACAAGACCTAGAATTCTCTCTAGCCTCCCTCTTAGAGAAAGACTCCCACAAGTCTTTTGCATCCTAGACTTAAAGACATATCGGTGTAACCTCTGTGGTTATTGTGTCAATCAAGAAGAAATTTCTAGCGATTAAAAGGCAAGGAGGCTACTGCGTTTTCGTTCGTTGGAGCGTTGTTGGCGAAAAACGGTCAAGTCT
This sequence comes from Luffa acutangula, assembly GCA_036850905.1. Taxonomy (NCBI): domain Eukaryota; kingdom Viridiplantae; phylum Streptophyta; class Magnoliopsida; order Cucurbitales; family Cucurbitaceae; genus Luffa; species Luffa acutangula. The sequence continues at coordinate 40,556,342 of CM072087.1, forward strand.
ACAACGAAGGTTTGTAACGGTTTTTTTTCCTTTTCTTTAGAAAAGCATGAAAATAAATTTAGATTTATTTTTCAGCATGTTTATAACAATTTTTCCAGCAACTTTAAAGTGTATTTAAAGTTTATTTGAGTTTTTCGTAACGGTATTTTAATGTTAATTAATATACGGCGTAAGGTCCAATCGATGCGCTTCCGCTGCGTGGGGGCTTTTATCCCCTTCAGAGACAACGCATCATATACTCACATAAGGAAGATCCCAACTTCAAAGACCTTTTCCACCAGGTAGAGTCAGGTCAGGGGGATGAGTTCTCCCTATCCTCAGATGATGGCCTTCTCTTTCGATGGCGATTGTGTGTGCCTGATAAAGGTAAAAAATATACCTATTTTACGCTTATATTTAGCTCATTTCCTTGTCAAAATTGTATGTTTAGATCAACTTTACTGTTCCCGAGCTCAAAATATGTTAAAGTTGATAAGCTAGGTAGTTGAAAATCACATTTGTCAAATTATGCTCATTTGTGCTTAAACGATATCGGTTCTCATAAAGGTGATATCGGTTCTTATTTTTTCTTCTTTTTAATTAAAATAATTAGATTTAACTAAAATAATTATATTAAGACTTTTTTTTTTCCAAAATTTCATGTTGACATATAACTGACATAAAACTTGTATTAATTTTTTTTTTAAAAAAAAAAACTCCATTTCCTTTTTCCGTCATGTCCCCATAATTTTATCTTTTATCTCATGAACTTCTTTTAATTGAAGGGATAAAGATTCCTTCCTCTACTCACCACATCGAATAATTTAAGTCTCATTTGATAACCATTTGGTATTTAAAAATTAAGATTTTTTTCTTTAAATATCCTCACTATGGTTTTTTGTTTTTGTTAAAGACACACCTGAATTCCTAACCAAATTCTAAAAACAAAAACAAGTTATCCATCTCTCCGAGAAAAGAATACATATAAACGTGTTTGTACAATAATAGAATTAATAACAAACTTGGATCAAAAGGGGACCCAAAGAAGACAACCATGATGAAAATGCCCAAAAAGAAGTAAAGAGGAGGCCCAAAAATCAGCCCAAATCAAAGCTAAAAAATTCTGGAAATTGGGTCAGCGTCGAGACGTTGTGTAGATAGCGTCGCGACGCTACCCATTTCTTGGGCAACAAGACGCGTGCATAGCAGCGTCGCGACGCTGTGCAATGTAGCGTCGCGACGCTACCCCCATTCCAGGCCTATAAAAGGCACCTCTTGGTGCCTCATTTATCACCCAACAATCCCTCAAGGAATCCATTCCTTTCCTTCTTTCCTTAGGCTCCTTTGGAGCCCCTCTCAAGGCTTTCTAGCCTTTTTGGGAGAATTCTTTGGTGGGAAATATTTTGGGAGTTTTGAGGAGCATCTTAGGAGGCTCAAGGAGTAGTCGGCGGGGCTCCAAGCGTCATCGAAGGGGTTTTTCGACGGTCAATTCCATTCCTTTTATGCTCTTAATTATGCTTTCTATTGTAATTATTGTGGATATTTTAGCCATGTGTAGCTAAACCCCAATTTGGGGTCTTGAAATGAAATTATAGTTCAAATATTGTTGTAATTTCTTGTCTCTTGCCCTTGTCCTAATTATTTGTATGGATGCGCTTAATGCTTTACTCAATCTGGCCAATTGTGTAATGATCTGATTCTTAATGAAACTCGACGGAGAGAAATTAGGATAGATCGTAATCCATGCAACTAGTTTAATTGCCCGTTGTGACACCGGGATTAGTTGATTAAACTTAGATTCCTAAAATGAATCAGAGCGTAATAATTAATGATTTTTAATGGCGCTAAGGACACTTAGGTTGTTAAAATGAATTAATTACAATTAGGGGAAACCGACAGGAGAACCTATGCGATTAACGAAAATTCTAGGATTATAATTAGTTGGGCAATGAGATAAGATAATTATAACAATTGTTTAGCTATTAATTGATTTTCAAGACCCCTTTTCCCATTAAAAGAAGACTCTTTCTCCATATTTTATTTTTTTTTATCAACTTATTTTCTTCAATTGCTTGAATTTTAAATTTCTCTTTATTGCATGAGCTGTTCCCTAAATATTATTTCGCCCAAGTACTTTTAGTGCTCAAGAGACTTTATTTTTACTTAATTTTCGCTTTGCCTCCCTGTGGATTTGATACTCGGTATTACTACCGTTTTATATTACTTGTTACGACCCGTGCCCTTGCGGTAAGTCGTCTTTACACACCCACAACAAATGTACACACAGTTAACGAATATTGATTAATGTGGTTAATGAGTTTGACCAATTAATCTCACATCGTTGGAGCTTCTGATCTGCAGGTCCATTAGGTCCCACTGGTAGCTCATAAAGTAATTTGAGGCAACTAAGTAATAAATGTAAATTGAAAATATTCAATTTACTAAGGGAAACAATTTATGGAAGTTTGAAAGAGTTCAAATAATGAATTAATTAATTTAAGGCCTAAAATCTATTTGGGAAAATTAATTCAAGGCCGGAAATTAAATATGTGATATTTAATTGGTTGTTAATTAATTAAAGAATTTAGTAACCAGGAATCAATCAATTATGGAAATAATTAATCACTTAAGGAAGTGATTAATCATTTATGGAAATGATCTAATCACTTATGGAAGTAATTAGTCATTTGTGGAAAAGATTAATCAATTATGGAATTGATTGATCATGGATTGATTAAATAAGGAATAAGATTGAATCAATTTTGGAAAAAATGATTTAATTGAATATTTTATTCATGGTCTCTCTTCTATAAATAGAACAGTAGACCTAATTGGTCCAGGACATTCTCCTCTTGCTCTTAGAGTCTCAAGACAAGACCTAGAATTCTCTCTAGCCTCCCTCTTAGAGAAAGACTCCCACAAGTCTTTTGCATCCTAGACTTAGAGACATATCGGTGTAACCTCTGTGGTTATTGTGTCAATCAAGAAGAAATTTCTAGCGATTAAAAGGCAAGGAGGCTACTGCGTTTTCGTTCGTTGGAGCGTTGTTGGCGAAAAACGGTCAAGTCTACAACGAAGGTTTGTAACGGTTTTTTTCCTTTTCTTTAGAAAAGCATGAAAATAAATTTAGATTTATTTTTCAGCATGTTTATAACAATTTTTCCAGCAACTTTAAAGTGTATTTAAAGTTTATTTGAGTTTTTCGTAACGGTATTTTAATGTTAATTAATATACGGCGTAAGGTCCAATCGATGCGCTTCCGCTGCGTGGGGGCTTTTATCCCCTTCAGAGACAACGCATCATATACTCACATAAGGAAGATCCCAACTTCAAAGACCTTTTCCACCAGGTAGAGTCAGGTCAGGGGGATGAGTTCTCCCTATCCTCAGATGATGGCCTTCTCTTTCGATGGCGATTGTGTGTGCCTGATAAAGGTAAAAAATATACCTATTTTACGCTTATATTTAGCTCATTTCCTTGTCAAAATTGTATGTTTAGATCAACTTTACTGTTCCCGAGCTCAAAATATGTTAAAGTTGATAAGCTAGGTAGTTGAAAATCACATTTGTCAAATTATGCTCATTTGTGCTTAAAAAGACTCAATTTGATGGGAAAAGACTCAATTTGATGGGAATTTGCTTAAAAATTAATACAAGCTTTCCCTATACCGTCGAACAATCTCTTTCGAGCTTTTTCTCCTATATCACCTTTATGAGAACCGATATCGTTTGTCCCTTTCGAGATCAAACTCATATAGCATGCAAAATCTAAGTGATCAAATTAAACTCAGCAAGATTAGAGTGATAATCAATAAAGAATGATATGCATTAATCACAACTTAAGCAAATAAAGTACTTTCAAGCCATTAAACCCTAAGGGAACTCACCACATTGAACCCCTCAGCGGGATTTAGCTACTCATGATGGGATAAAAAGTAAATGAACACATTTACATTGAAATAATGATGTAGAGAATACAGAACAATGAGAAGTAATCACAAGCTGGAAATAAAGGAGATAGCTAAATATTATGGGTGTTTTGTTTACACAATCCTTCTAGAGTTTGCTAAGACACTCCACTCTCTCACTTTTACAAGATGGGAATGGGTGAAACTCTCTACAAACCACAAGGTTTGATGTCTAACTCTCTCTCGGGTTAGAATTTGGTCACCTAAGAAGGACCTCGGGCATCTCTACTCATTGGCGTCGAGCCAAGGTTCTGTCACCACCCTTCTCTTCCAAGTGAGTTCTGCTTCGATTTGACTTCGAATCTCAAGCTTATATAGTGTAGAAATTGGTTGAGGAGCTGTGAAATAGGTGTTGGAAGGTTGCCCAATCAGTTTCGGGGTCAAAACGACCAGTTAGGTGCGAAGAAGACTCGTCAATAACGACCCGCGTGTGACTCAAAACGGCCTCTGTTTTTCCAGAAATGTAGTCGAATTTCATTTTTGCCTTCCCTGAAATGCGGTCGCATTTCTGGGGAATTCCAACTTTTCCTCTGTTTTTCTGCACAGCAACAAACTAAGTCAAATTTGCTACAAATCAAGTTTTTTTAAGCACAAATAAGCATAATTCAACAAAAGTGACTCTCAACACCCTAACTTATCAAATTAACATTTTTTGAGCTCGAAAATAGTAAAATTGACCTAAACACTCAATATTTGACCAAGGAATGAGCTAAATATAAGGGTAAAATAGGTATATTTTTTACCCTTATCAATAGCGAAATTCCGTTGAGGGGTTCAATATGGTGAATTCACTTATGGTTCAATAGCTTGAAAGTGTTTTATTTGCTTAAGTATTGTTCAATGCATGTCATTCTTTATTGACTATCATTCTGATCTTGCGAAGTTTAAATTGATCACTTAGACTTTGCATGTCATGTGAGTTTGATCTCGAAAGGGACAGACGATATCAGTTCTCATAAAGGTGATATAGGAGAAAAAGCTAGAAAGAGATTGTTCGGTGGTATAGGGCAAGCTGCCTAAGGCACCGTATATCAACTATAGGGTTATAGATTGCATTCGTGAATTATCTATGTCGGAGTCGAGTCACAGAAATGTGCATAACGGTACTCGCTTAGCCTTCTAACGATTCTTTGGAGCAAGGCCAAATAAAAGTTAAATCTGACCCAATGCATTGAATAGGCTGAAGTTGAATAATCCATGATTAAAGTTATTGCCTTTGGGATGAATCCATGTTGAATACCTCGTTTCATTTATTATTGTTATTCTCTATTTATTTACTTGTGTTATTTATTTTTCTAAAAATCAATCATCAATTATTTCTTTGGTTACCTATTTTAAGCAATCAGTTGAGCAGTTTCTTCTTCAAATATGAATTTCTAATTTAGTTCTCGTAGGATCGATACCCTTGGAATACTTCTAAGGTTTTTATTACTACGTGCGATAGTGTATACTTGCACTAAGGTTGGATGAATTTATCTTTATTATTATTTATCATCTTATCTCTCATCCACCATTCAGCCTCTGCCACACCAAGTTTTTGGCGCCGTTGTCGGGGACCAAAAGTGAAACCAGTTTTGTTATTTGAAATTGCGATCAGATTGCGACCGCATTTCTATCTCAAAGGGAATTTGACTTTGATTTGCAATTGTTTTTCTCTTGCAAGTTTAAGTTAGTGCATGATCAAGGGGTGTCCACTCCTTGACATTGATCCTGAGATAGAAAGAACCTTTCGTCGTCGTAGGAAGGAGCAAAGACGAAAGAGAAGGGAACAACAAGAGTTGAGTGCACAGGAACCACCTGAAGAAGCTTCTTACATACAAGAGTTTCCAATGGAACCTCCTGGAGTCGATCCTCAAGTTGATCCACAGAACCGTGGAAGGGAGCAAAATGGTGGGAGAATTCCTCCAGTTCTTCCAGTTCCACCAGTGCCACAACAAGAAAATCCAATTTATATTGCTGAAGACCGCAATAAAGCAATAAGGGACTATGCTTTACCTGTTTTTCAGACTTTAAATCCAGGAATTTTCGAGCCATCGATAGATGCTCCATAGTTTGAACTTAAACCAGTGATGTTCCAAATGTTGAATACCATGGGCCAGTTCTCTGGACTTCCAAATGAAGATCCACATAAAGACATCAAGCTATTTTTTAGAGTTTGCAATTCTTTTAAAGTTACAGGAGTGCCTGAAGATACTTTGAAGCTAAAGCTTTTTCCAATTTCTTTGTAGGGAGATGCTGAAGCTTGGTTGGATTCATTCCCTCCAAACTCCATCACTTCTTGGAATGATTTGGCTGAGAAATTTTTAGAGAAGTTTTTTTCATTCTAATAAAAATGCCAAATATAGAGCTGAAATTATTGCTTTTAGACAATCTTACAATGAACCTCTAGATGCAGCTTGGGAAAGATTTCAAAGGCTGGTTCGAAAGTGTCCACACCACGGATTGCCTACTTGCATCATCTTGGAGCATTTTTATAGCGGATTAGATCAAGCTTCGGAGGCACTAGTCAATGCATCTGCAAACTGACCTTTTCTAAAGAAGTCTGCAAATGAGGCACATGCTATCTTAGACACCATAGCCACAAACAATAGACATTGGGGGGAGACTGAGCCAACAACAATTTTGAAGAATCCAGTTAAAGCAGTGGAGACAGAGGCTAATTCTACCATGCAAGCTCAAATCAAGGCTATCCGCAGCATGATGATGGGCATGACCATGAGCAATCTAGCCAATATAGCCCATGCCAATGCTATTTCTTCTCCCTGCTGTGAAATTTGTGGTGAGGAACACATTGCTGATAACTGTCCACTAAATCCCGCGTCTGTCTTTTATGTAGGTCAACAGGGGAACCAGAATCAGAACAGATGGAATCCATATTCGACTACGTATAACCCAGGTTGGAGACAACATCCAAACTTCTCTTGGGGAAGACAAGCCAGCTCAAGTAATTCCAATACAAATCAATTCGGGAAACCTCCTACACAACAACAACCGCAAAAGAACTTCCAACCACTTCAAGTGCAGAATCAAGAGTCAAATCTAGAGACTCTTATGAAGGAATACATGGCAATAAATGATGCTGCAGTTAGAAATTTAGAAGTACAGATTGGACAAATTGCCCAAGAAATTAAAAACGAACCACAAGGGACGTTGCCCAGTGATAACTGCCCAAAAGGTAGTTATTTAGGCCTCATTTATATAAGGATTTGTGTGTCTTTAATGCTTAATAGGGTTGGTTTTAGATATATATTATATGTTTTAACCCATTTGGTAGAATGGAAGCTTTGGAAATCATTTTGTGTAGATTATGCTGCTGGGCGACTTGACAAAGCAAATTCTGTGCTGCAGCAAAACTGGGAGCAAAACTGCCACATCACAGCTCGTTAGCCAACTTCATGAACCGACTTCTGTTGAGTTATTTTCGGGATAAAGGAGCAAGGAGAGCCCTACACGTGTCCAAGTTGACCTAATTCAAGCCTCTTATCCTTCTATAAAAGGAAATAGCCGTCCAAGTCAAAAGCATTCCAACTTTTCCTTGGAAGCCGAGTAGTATAGAGAGATTGGAGATTACCAAGAACACCATCATCCGCAAGCTGATTAAGGAGATTATTATTTTCTTTATTATCTCGTGATTATGGACATGCCTACTCAGATTGTAATTCGTGTTTCCATGCTTATTATGAACTAAGTAGCTTTAGGCGTTGGTTAAGTAATATGTAGTTGTCGTGCTTCATCTCTAATAATATATTGATTATTGCAACTTGATTAATTGTTGTGCTTATTCTTATTTTATGCCCGCCTGGCCAGCCGGTGTGAATACCTCTCTCTAGTTTCAGGGATGATTTAGAGAGTGTGTGGCAATTAATCACACTACGATCATTGTGTATTGGTGAACGCCAGTGACTGAGCTAGGGATAGCCAGTTGCCTAGTGCTTGATTGGTCGTTCTTCATTGGGGTTGAAACACATTCCAAAAGATCCGGAGTTTCGGGAGGAATCCGCTAATAATACTGCGAGAGTTTGCATGATCAATAATATTGCTAGAGCATCTTTTAAAACAATTACTAAACTTAACCAGCGCCTGTCTTTAATATGTCTACCTATTTGTTTATTCTTTGTTCTGTCATTTATTTTGCTTCAGCATAATTCTTATAAAACCAAATCATTTTTACCATCTTTGAAACCATTAGAAAGTTACACAAAATAGATAAAGTGGAAGCTAATTCAGGACTCGGATTGATAATATTACTTGCTGCAGACTGTGTATACTTGCACAGGAATTCTAGAGTCTTTTTATACCACATTTTTACTCACTCTAGGAGCCCAACAAGTTTTTGGCGCCGTTGCCGAGGAACTTGAATAAGTTTTTATCTGATCTGTTTTGTGTATGTGTTTTAGTGGTTTGGTGCTAGAACTTTTTGATTGTTTCTTTTGTTTTTGCAGGTGTAAGTTTGGTGCATGAGCAATCCTCCTGGGGTAAGGTTCGAGCTTGATCCAGAAATTGAGAGGACATTCAGGATTAGAAGGAGAGAGCAGCACAGAAACCAGATGGAGAACGTGTCGCGCCTCCCGCAGGTTCCTAAAGATCCAGTGAACAACCCCCAGCAGAATCGTTTGTTGCAGCAAAATCCGCCGCTGGAGCAAAATGAGTAGCAAAATAATCAGGCTGAGAATCCTATCTTGATAGCGAACGATAGGACCTGAGCCATTCGAGCGTACGCTGTCCCAATGTTTAATGAGTTGAATCCAGGGATTGCACGTCCCCAAATTCAAGCGGCAAATTTTGAAATGAAACCGGTAATATTTCAGATGTTGCAAACCATGGGGCAATTCCATGGTTTGTCATCTGAAGACCCTCATTTACATCTCAAGTCTTTTCTAGGAGTTAGCGATTCTTTTGTAATTCAAGGAGTGCCTAGAGATGCTCTTAGATTAACTTTGTTCCCGTATTCTCTTAGACATGGAGCAAAGGCATGGTTAAACTCTTTTGCTCCAGGATCAATTAGGACATGGGATGAGTTAGCTGAAATTTTTTTGAGTAAATATTTCCCACCTAATAGAAATGCTAAATTAAGGAGTGAAATAGTAGGGTTTAGGCAACTTGAAGATGAGACTTTTAGTGAGGCTTGTGAAAGGTTTAAGGAGCTTTTGCGAAAGTAACCCCACCATGGTTTACCTCATTGTATTCAAATGGAAACATTTTACAATGGTTTAAATGGAGTAACCCAAGGTATGGTTGATGCTTCGGTTGGAGGGGCCCTTTTGGCAAAGACTTTTGATGAAGCTTATGAAATTTTAGAAAGAATATCGATTAATAGTTGTCAGTGGTCGGATGTTAGAGGCACAAATAAAAAGGTTAAGAGTGTATTAGAGGTTGATGGTCTGTCCACCATTAGGGCTTATCTTGCTATGATTGCTAACGCTCTTAAGAATGTGGCAGTGATTAGTCATCAGCAGCCACCAGCTATGGAGCCTGCTGCAGTGGTAAACCAAGTCGTAGAAGAAGCATGTGTCTATTGTGGTGAAGATCACAACTATGAGTTTTGCCCCAGCAATCCAGCTTCTGTGTTTTTTGTAGGTAATCAGAGGAATAACCGTTATTCTAACTTTTATAATCCAGGTTGGCGCAATCATCCCAACTTCTCATGGGGAGGACAAGGAAGTAATATGCGAGCGCAGCAAAAGGTGAACCAGTCGGCATTTGCTAAAGCGCAAGTATTGCCCCATCAAAATTAGCAGGCTTTGCGCCAGCAAAATTCGGGAAGTTCTCTTGAGGCGATGATGAAAGAATTTATGGCTCGTACAGATGCCACAATTCAAAGTAATCAAGCTTCAATGAGAACCCTGGAATTGCAAGTGGGTCAGCTAGCTAATGAGCTGAAGGCAAGGCCTCAAGGGAAACTTCCCTCGGATACTGAACACCCTCGAAGGGTAGGTAAGGAGCAGGTAAAGGCAGTGACTCTTAGGAGTGGTAAGCCATTAGAGGTAGGAAAAGAGCCTAGTAAGACCCAGGATATAAATAGAAATGGTTATAAAAACATTGTTGTTGAGAAAGAGTTGGAGATTGGTCAGGGTGTTGGAGGCAGCAATAAAGATGCTGGAGCATCTGGTTCTGTTCCAGATGTGGAACCACCTTATGTGCCGCCCCCACCCTATGTACCACCTCTACCTTTTCCACAAAGGCAAAAGCCTAAGAGTCAGGATGGTCAATTTAAAAAGGTTTTAGAGATTCTTAAGCAATTTCATATAAATATCCCTTTAGTAGAAGCTATTGAGCAAATGCCTAATTATGCTAAATTTCTTAAGGATATTTTAACTAAAAAGAAGAGGTTAGGTGAGTTTGAAACTGTATATCTTACTGAGGAGTGTAGTGTTATTCTTAAGAATGGGCTACCACCCAAGGCTAAGGATCCAGGGTCATTTACTATATCTGTGTCTATAGGTGGAAAAGAGTTAGGTAGGGCACTCTGTGATTTAGGTGCAAGCATTAACCTTATGCATCTTTCGGTCTATCGAAAGCTAGGTATTGGTGAAGCTAGGCCTACCACAGTCACGCTCCAATTAGCTGATAGGTCTATAACGTATCCAGAGGGTAAATTTGAGGATGTCTTAGTAAAGGTAGATAAATTCATATTTCCTGTTGATTTTATTATTTTAGACTATGAGGCTGATAAAGATGCCCCAATTATCCTAGGTCGTCCATTTTTGGCTACTGGTAGGGTGTTAATAGATGTTCATAAAGGGGAATTAACAATGAGAGTCTGTAATGAGGAAGTGAAATTTAATGTGTTTAAAGCCATGAAATATCCAGACGAAATGGAGGATTGCTCCTTCATTCGGATTCTGGAGAGCACCGTTATTGAGACAACAATACACGATTCGGCTAGTAAGCATTCGGAAGAGCATGGAGAGGTTAGTGTAGAGGATTTGCAGGTTTGTTCGTTAGAAAGAAAAAATGAAAAAGAGTTGTTTAGGTGTGAGGATGTTTTTTAGTCTTTAGATTTAGATCAAAGGAAAGCTCCTCCTATTAAGCCATCCCTGATTGAGGCACCCATTTTAGATTTGAAACCCTTGCAGGATCATCTAAAGTATGTGTATCTTGGGGAAGGAGAGACGTTGCCCATTATTGTTGCATCAGATTTAATGCCAGAGCATGAAGATGCCTTAATAAAATTGCTGCAGCAATACCGCAAGGCTATAGGTTGGACATTGGCTGACATTCAGGGAATTAGCCAATCTTTTTGTATGCACAAAATCACTCTAGAGGAGGGATCCTTTAGGAGTATTGAGCAACAAAGAAGGCTTAACCCTAGAATGAAAGAGGTTGTTAAAAAGGAGGTGATTACTGTGGTGAGCAATAAAGACAATGAGTTGATCCCAACCAGGACAGTAACTAGCTGGAGGGTTTGCATGGACTACAGGAGGCTAAATAAAGCTACTCGTAAGAACCATTTCCCTCTACCATTTATTGACCAGATGTTGGATAGATTGGCTGGTCAGGCCTACTACTGTTTCTTAGATGGTTACTCTGGGTATAACCAGATTACTATTGCTTTTGAGAATCAGGAGAAAACCACTTTCACCTGCCCTTATGGGACGTTTGCTTTTAGGCGAATGCCTTTTGGCCTTTGCAATGCTCCAGCAACATTTCAGCGGTGTATGTTAGCAATTTTTTCTGATATGATTGAGTCCACTGTTGAGGTATTTATGGATGATTTTTCAGCGTTTGGAGGGGTTGTTTAGATAATCTAGGTCAGGTATTAAAGAGGTGTGAGGATACCCATCTAGTTCTTAATTCGGAAAAATGCCACTTCATGGTGAAGGAGGACATAGTGTTAGGTCATAGGATTTCTAAGAATGGTCTAGAGGTTGATAGAGCAAAAATAGAGGTGATTGAAAGACTAGAACCACCGAATTCAGTGAAGGGAATTCGGAGTTTTTTAGGACATGCTGGATTTTATAGGAGGTTCATAAAGGATTTTTCTAAAATCAGTAAACCTCTTTGTAACTTATTGTGTACTGATCATGTTTTTGACTTTAATGCAGATTGTAGGAAGGCTTTTGAAACTTTAAAGGCTGCTTTAATCTCAGCACCCATTCTTTGTGAACCTAATTGGAATTTACCATTTGAGGTAATGTGTGATGCAAGTGATGCTACGGTAGGTGCTATGCTAGGGCAAAAGCAGGGCAAATTTATCCATCCTATATATTATGCGAGCAAGATTTTAAATGAGGCACAAGTCAACTACACAACTACTGAAAAGGAGTTGTTAGCTGTGGTGTTTGCTTTTGAAAAATTCCGGCCATATTTGGTTGGATCCAAAGTCATAGTGTTCACGGATCATGCAGCAATAAGGTATTTAATGACTAAGAAGGATGCAAAGCCTAGACTAATTCATTGGGTTTTATTATTGCAGGAATTCGACTTAGAGATAAAGGATAAGAAGGGATCAGAAAATGTCATTGCAGATTACTTGTCTCGTCTTGATCCATCATCATCTTTGCTGGAGCAATCTGTCATTTCCGATTCTTTTCCAGATGAACAGCTTTTTGCTGTTGAGGTAAAGGTAGTCAGGGATGTCCCTTGGTATGCTGATATTGCCAACTTTTTGGTAAAGGGAGTCACTCCTATTGACATGGACTGGAGGCAGAAGAAAAGGTTTAAGCATGATGCAAAATTTTTCTATTAGGATGAGCCATTTATGTATAAGCAATGCTCTGACGGTATTATTCGCAGGTGTGTTTCAGGTGATGAAGCAAAGGAAATCCTGGAGCAATGTCACTCTTTGCCGTATGGAGGTCACTTCAGCGGTCAGAGGACAGCTATGAGGATTTTACATTGTGGATTTTTCTGGCCTACCTTATTCAAGGATGCCCATTGGTTTTATAAGCAATGTGATGCTTGCCAAAGGAGAGGAAACTTAGGACCTAGAGATGAAATGCCTCTTACTTACGTTTTAAAAGTTGAATTATTCGATGTCTGGGGTATTGATTTTATGGGGCCATTTCCCCCTTCTAATGGCAATGTTTTTATCTTATTGGCAGTTGATTACGTGTCTAAGTGGGTTGAGGCCATTGCATGCCATCCGAGTGATGCCAAGACAGTTGCAAGGTTTCTTCAATCGCACATCTTTGCACGGTTTGGGACACCTAGGGCTCTAGTGAGTGACGATGGTACACATTTTGTTAATAATATCTTAACTAAGCTATTAGCTAAGTATGAGATTAAGCATAGGATAACTACCCCTTATCACCCACAAGCAAATGGTCAAGCGAAAATTAGTAATAGGGAAATAAAATCGATTTTAGAGAAAGTAGTCCATCCATCTAGAAAGGATTGGTCTTTTAGGTTGGATGAGGCTCTTTGGGCTTATAGGACAGCCTATAAGACTCCTCTAGGTATGTCTCCTTATAGGTTAGTATATGGGAAAGCTTGTCATTTACCATTGGAGCTAGAGCATAAAACGTTTTGGGCTTTGAAAAAGTTAAATTTTGATCTGAGTCGTGCAGGAGCAATAAGAATGCTGCAGCTTAATGAATTAGAGGAATTTCGCCAATTTTCTTATGAAAATGCGAAAATATATAAGGAAAAGACAAAGCTGTGGCATGACAAGAAAATAAAATCTAAAGAGTTCGTCAAGGGTCAAAAAGTATTGCTTTACAATTCTAGATTAAAATTATTTCCTGGGAACCTAAAATCTAAATGGTCAGGACCGTTTATTGTGATTGAGGTTTTTTCCCATGGAGTAATTACTTTGCAGGATGAAAAAGATGGAAGAGTATTCAAAGTGAATGGACAGCGTGTGAAGCATTATTTGGGTGAGGAGTTTCAGTCGAAATATCCTTCCCTAAGGTTGGTTGATGATTAAGAGAGCAGGATTTTTGCGTGAGCATTTCACAGAGCAAAATTTTGAGCTCCCAGTGTTTGTATTGATTTTATTTTTCGCTGATTTGTTTTTAATTTCGATTAGGCTAGATTTGATTTTGCATGGTTTATTAGATTTTATCTTTAGGTATTTTTATTATTTTTGGTAGTTTAGATTTTATCTCTATCGTTTTGAATTTGATTTGATTTTATTATCAGGTTATTTATTTAAAATTATCTTTAAATTATCTTTGAATTATCTTTTAATTAGTTAGATTTTATTTTATCTAGATCTTATTTTCAGCTATTTGAATTCTGTTTAAATTAATAAAGATTCTCTTTAATTTATTTGGCTTCTCTTGAAAAAGATTAAATTTGATTTGGTCGGTTAAAATTAAATTTAAATTTTAAAGATATGATTTTCCCACTTCGAAATTTGAATTCAGTATCAGAGATTCTTCAGGATGCAGCAGGTTGTTGCAGCAAAAGTTATGGCTGGAGCAAATCGTCCGAATAGGAAGGGTTTGTTGGAGTAATTATTATTTTTACCGTTGGGATTTTTCTTTGAATTTTTGCAGGTAAAAGTTGCATGAGTCATCTGATGAGGTCACGTGTCACACAGCAATCATCCAAGGGCTTTGATGGTGGACAACGCATCGTGAATTACCATGGGCGATTGAGATTCATAAATTACCGTTGATGGTTTGAAATTCCAAATTTTCATGCAATTAAAATTAAACGGTAAGATAATTTAAGAAGAGCAAATCTTTTCGGTTGGGATTTCAATTTGCTGAAGCCCTATTTATTAGCAACCTCTGGTAGGTAAGTTCACTTCATCTTCTTGATCCGAACCTTTGTTGCGTGCATTCTTCTTCTTTCGTTCTTTGTATTCTCTGTCAAACCCCTTGCACCAATGGCAAAAAAGAGAGCTAGAAAAGAGAGGGAGAGTGAGGAGGAAGAGATATCCGTTACCCCCAAAGCTCAGAAAGTAAAAACCAAGAAGAAAAGAACACCGGAGGAGAAAGAAGCTAAAAGAAGAAGACGACAGCAGAGGGCTGCGGAGCAAGATGCTATCCATGAAGAAGCGGTGAATGACCCAGATACGGATGAAGTTCAAAATCCTGCGGTAGAACCGATAGTCACAGATACGGTTCAAGAAGAAAATGCTGAGGAGAATCAAGAACAGCAGGTTGATATGGTGAGAGACGAGCATGCAGATGTAGTGCCTGAAAGAGGAAACGAGCAGGAGCAAGAAGCTCGTGTTGAGGTAATCATGCCCGAACCACCAAAACGTTGCCGCATTAAGCGAAAGGCCGACCGTATTCAGGTAATTCAGATCGATACCCCGTCACCACCATCATCAGATTCTGAGAGAGAGAAAGCAGAACGAGAGGAAAGAGAGAAAAAAGAAGCTGAGGACAAAGTGCGAGAAGAAGTAGAGAAGAAGGCTGAGGAAGAACAGTTGCTCAAGCGAAGGGCGAAAAAGGGCAAAAATATTGCTGAAGCATCGGAGGAGCATGATGAAATAGAAGAACAGCAAGTGTCGTATGATCGCTTCGTCAATAATTTTGCCAGAGCAAAATATGCCGAGCTTCTGAAAAGGGATTTCTTATTTGAGCGAGGATTCATCGGTGATCTCCCACAGTTTCTAAGAACCGGAATTGCAGACCATGGCTGGGAGCTATTTTGTACGAAGCCTGAATCTGTAAACGCACAGGTGGTGCGTGAATTTTATGCTAACATTGTCAAGGAGGATGGATTCCAGGTAATTGTTCGAGGAGTCGAGGTCGATTGGAGTCCTAGTGCTATCAACGCACTGTACAATCTTCAGAACTTCCCCCATGCGGCATATAATGAGATGGTTGTGGCGTGATGTGGAATTTTCCTACCGCAAGTGTACGGGTCAAGTAATAATATAGTGTTTTCGTGTAAAACGAGTGTCGTCCTCTGGATTGGTTTTCTAGCAAATCAAGTACCGTGAATAATCTTATCCAATTTTATTTAGAGAGCAAAACTCAATGATAAAAGATGAATCTAAAGACAAAAAGCATAAAATAAAGGTGGAGACTCAAATGGAAAGACTCTTAGAGAATTGATTTCATTGTTGAGATTGAGGATAAATTAATGGGATGAATTTAACATGCAATTATTCTACCAAGTCTAGGAACCTTTTATCACAACTATCTCTCCCGAGCATAATTGATTCTCATGCATGCAATCAACTTGATATCCCTATCTAAGTTCATTAACATGCAAGGCTTTGAGTTTAGTTCTTCAAGCAACTTCTAAAGTTATTCCAAATCCCGTCACAAACTTAGAATTTCTACTTTAGCCATGCAATTAAATAAAGTAAGTCATAGGCCAAATCCCCTCTCCCGAGCAAGATTCAACACTCAAATCATTCAACTAGTGATCATGTAATTGAAAGCATTTAACCATAATTGCATAGGTAAAATAAATGCATATTCATACCACAAATCAATCCAACAAACTAAAACAACTACATCAATCCCTAAGACAAACAACTAGCAATTCATAGTCTTTAAACTGCAAACACTAATTGAAAGAAAAGCCATAAAAACTACAAAAGGTAAGGGAAAGAGAAAGGAAAACTCGAATCTATCGAAACCGGCACGTCCCCGTCACGATCTCCACGTCTTCTCGCTTGATTCCCGCTCGTTGGCCTTGCTTTAGCTCCCACCAAAGGTCTCTAGTCGAAATTAGGGCTAAAATCTAACCAATTGGGCTCCCCTTGGCGGTAGCATGAAAAGAAGATTATATAGAAAATCTTCCGATAGCGTCGAGACGCTACAGACAGCGTCGCGATCTGCAATTTTGGAAAATTTGTCGATAGCGTCACGACGCTATGATTTTTTTTTTTAGATTGAAGACTCCATTTGACTTCAATTGCTGAATTAAGCTTCAAACACATACTTCCTACAAATAAAACATAAAAATGCATAAATTTGGGCAAATAATTGTAAAAGACTAGCTTAATTAATCAGAGAAAAATAGCTAGCTATGCTCGCTATCAAATACCCCCAAACTTAAGCTTTTGCTAGTCCTCGAGCAAACTAAAAATCAAGCATACAGTGGAAGAATGGATGCAACAAACATGACTCAATCCTCAAGGCTCAAAAGTCAATAGTGAAGCAAGCAAGAGACATGCACACAAGGACCAATGAGGGAGACAAATTAAAATTTTTCCAAAATTAACTTGTACAAGCGAGATCTAACTCAACAAGATCAGACTCTACTAGCCCGGGATTGGATTATTAAACTCTCAGCTCATCTTCCCTCAACACTGGCACTAAGGTTTCACTAACGAGTTAATGGAACAAACTAGTTTGTTTTCCTCCATACTTAGGTGCTTATGATTGACAATTAAATTAAGCATTTATACGTGGCACTAGTTTTCACACACCTATTGCAGGGACCCTTAACCTGAGATTTCTCTGGTTGGCCTAACTGATCACAACAGGGGTAGCTCTTTTTGCCTAACTCACTAGCTCTTCCCTACACCTATCGAGGTGACAACAAGCATATGAACCTAATAATTCGCTCCTAAGTATTCAAATCCAAATCTAGTCAAGGCAAATACTCTACTCATGCAAGCCATTTCTTAGAAAAAGTTTAAAAAGTCTCCCTTTTTTGGCACTCATGCTTACAACTCATCGCCAGCTTAAAAATTGACAAGAAAGCTTATCCTAGAACATCATAGTCATGCATAAATAGCATCTAGAAAACAACCATATGCTCAATTCAAAGAAAGCTCAAAACTATAGCCCGGACTCAGTTGCTCAAGGGCTCCACAAACATGCTATTCCACCCCCAAACTTAAAACATGCATTGTCCTCAATGTATAAAGAAAATAAGGCATAAGCAAGCATGAGAACAATAAAAGAATGAGAGGAGTGAATAATACTGGCCTGGAATGATAATAACTTCTTGCTTGAAATCTTGAAAGCAAAGGAGAGACAGAAAACAAGACCTACCACACAAAAACAAACAATAAATCAAAAGCAAACAGAAGAGCACAACTACACTTACTTGGGTTGCCTCCCATAAGTGCTTGTTTAATGTCATTAGCTCGACGTGTTGACCGTGCTTCAAGGAGGCTTCTTTTCTGTGAATCCAACAGAGGTGCTCTTTCTTGTACCTTTCTTGTAGCCCATGTAAAGCACACCAGAATGTCCCTTAGAGTCTTCAACTGCTTTAAATATTTCTTTTTCATTCCGGACTCTAATAGTGAGCTCCCTACGCTCAATATCAATAATCACTCGCCCATTGGCGAGGAATGGTCTTCCTAGTATAACAAGCATTGCAGGATTTTCCACCATATCCATAACATATAAATCAATAGGGAGGAAAAATCTACCTACTCTGATTAAAACATTTTCTATGATGCCAGCTGGTCTAACCACAGACTGATCAACCAATTGGAGCCTAACAGGAGTAGATTTAATCTCACCTATATCTAACTTTTTGCACAGAGATAGAGGAATAATATTAATGCTAGCACCTAAATCACATAATGCTCTGAAAGAATAAGTACCAAAACTGCAAGGAACAGAAAAACTCCCTGGATCTGCTACTTTTTCAGGTACCTTCTGTTGGACTCTAGTGCTGCATGTGGAAGCAAGATATATAGTGTCAACCTTCTTTTCCTTTCGCTTCTTTGCTAACCACTCCTTCATGAACCTGTTATACTGGGGCATCTCTAACGCCTCTGCAAAAGGAATATTAATGTTCAGATTCATAAAAACATTCATAAACTTATCAAACTGAACCTGATTGTTCTTTTTCTTCTTTTTCTTTTTCTTTTCTTTGGGAACCATCAGTGTGGGAGAAGGAATAGGAGGCTCAGGTTCAGGCTTTTCAGCCTCATTTGATGATGTGTCCTCCTCAGCTTCCCCTGTAGGCGTGTCATAATCCTCAGACTCAGGTTCCTCTTCAGCTTCCTCCTGGTGCATAGTGATTGCCTTACAATACTCCATCTGGGTTTTCTCTTACTCAGTTGGGGCCTTACCTTTATTCATGGTGCTTACAACATTTACCAACTGTCCCAACTGATGTGGACTTTTCCTACCGCAAGCGCACGGGTCAAGTAATAATATAGTGAATAGTAAATTCGAATGTCGTCCTATGGATTGGATTTTTAAGCAAATCAAGTATTGTGAATAATCTTGCCCAATTTTATTTAGGGATCAAAAAGTGATGAAAAGATGATGATAAAAACAAATCAAAGCAAGTAAAAAGTATGGAATTTCAATTGGGAAAACTACTTAGGGAATTGATTTCGCCGATTTCGTTTAGGATTGATTTTAAGGAATAAGTTATTATGCACAATGGAATTATGAGCCAAAGACCCTTTAATCACAACTACCTCTCCCGAGTATAATTGATTCTCATGCAAATTAACCAACTTGATATCCCTATCTAAGTTTATTAACATGCAAGGCAATGAGATCTTTTAACTAATTCTAAAGATAATCTAAAACCGTCAAGAATTAGGAATTAAACTTTATTCATGCAATCTTGAGTAAGTCTAGATCAAATCCCCTCTCCCGAGCTAGATTCGAAACTTAAATCATCCAACTAATGGCCAATTAATTGAAAGCATTAAATCAAGATTACAAACACAATAACATTGCACAACTTAAACCATAAATCAATCCATAAACTTAATCAACTACATCAATCCCTAAGCTACAAGTTTAACTACTCATGAATGTAAATACAAGCTCAACTAAACATAGGAAAGCCATAAATCTAACTAAAGGAAGAAAAGGGAAAAGAAAACTCAAGGTAGGCCGAGTCCCGACGTCCCCGTCACGATCCCCACGAACAATCGGTTGATTTCCAAGTCTCTCCTTTGTTTTCAGCTCCAAAAGTCCTCTATTCTGTCCTCTTTACGGCTCCAAAAGGTCCCAAATCGATCCCCCCAAAAACCTAGCCGAAGTGAAGCTTTTATTCTGATTTTTCGTCGAAGCGTCGAGACGCTGTCAAGACAGCGTCGCGACGCTGCCTCTTATACGCGCGTTCTGAATAAGGAAAAACGGTAGCGTCGGGACGCTTCCTATCATAGCGTCTCGACGCTGTAAGCTTTACGCGCCCAATCTGATATGGAATGTGAGCGTCGAGACGCTCAAGAGCTAGCGTCGAGACGCTAGCCTGCTGTTGACCGAGTTTTGACTTTTTTCCACTTTTACTCTTTTCATTCCGATGCATCTTTTCACGCCCCGAGCACCCGATTAACTCTAATATGGCATTATAGCTCCAATCAACCATTTCCTACAAAATAAACAATAAAGCACAATAAAATGGCCCAAAAATCATAAAAGACTAACTAAATTAAATGAGTAAAGATAGCTAGCTATGCTCGTTATCACCAACTGAGTCTCAATATTCTTGATGGCAGCACTGTGGCCATTCACTGTTGACTTGATGGCAATGACTGCCTCCTCCAATTTAGTTGTCCTGTTACTAGACTCTGCAATGAAAGCTCCAACAAGATCTTCTAACTTTTTATTTTCTTGAGTTTGAGGGACAAAACCAGGGGGGTTAAGAACATTCTTAGTATTGGCATAAGAGAAATTTCCATGGTTCCTATTATTAGGGTGATAATGTGTAGGTGTAGAATTGTTATTATATCCCCTAAAATTAGAATTTGATACATACTGAACCTGTTCAATGGTCTCCTCCTGAGGTCTAGATGCTAAAGCAGCAGCTGATTCAATTGAGTGTGCACTCCCTATACCTGAAAATTTCATAAAAGCATTAGCAAGGGAGGTCATCTGGGCCTGGAGTGCACTTACTTTATCAACCTCAAACACTCCAGCAGCAATCTTCTTAGGTGCAGATCGCTCAGATGGCCACTGATAGCTGTTGGTGGCCATATCCTCTAGAAGTGTGCGAGCATTTTCCACAGTCTTGGACAACAGAGTCCCACCTGCACCTGCATCAACAATCGTTTTTGTACTAGGAGTTAAACCATTATAAAACAATTGAACCTGAAGCCAGTCGAGGTATCCATGCTGAGGGCATTTCCTCAGCAACTCTTTAAATCGCTCCCAAGCCTCGAACAACTGCTCATCATATTGTTGTTGGAATGTCCCAATCTCGGTCCTCAGCTTGATCGTCTTTGTAGGAGGGAAAAATTTCTTTAAAAAGGCTTGGACCAAAGCATCCCAGGTGGTGATACTCCCAGGGGGAATGGACTGCAACCAATCTAGTGCTTTATCCTGCAAAGAAAAAGGAAATAAACGTAAGCGAATAGCATCCTCAGAAACTCCATTAATTTTTACCGTCCCACAAATATCCAAAAATGATTTTAGATGAGAATTTGGATCCTCGGTGGGCGATCCTCTGTATCAACAGTCTCGGGCCATCTGAGTGAGACCGGTCTTCAGCTCAAAGTTGTTGGCATTGATCGGAGCATAGACAATCCCCGATTGTTGCCCTTGAAACACGGGCTGAAAGTAGTCTCTAATAGGCCTAGGCTCCTCATGCAGATTTTGGTCAGCCATTTGAATGTTTTCTCTATTTTCTCTTCGAATCCTATGAATTGTTCTTTCGATCTCGGGATCCAACGATATCAATTCTCTACTACCACGCATACAAAAACAAAACTACCCTAAAAAGGAAAGAAAACAATTATGGAAAGAAATACAGAAAAGAAAACGACTAATATAAATATGGAAAATATAAACTAAACAAGGAAACAAAAATAACCTAATATGGAATGCAAAAACAAATATGGCAAGAAAAACAAATATGAAAACAAAAAATACAATTAACCTAGAAAAGTAAAATACACACTAAATTAAGATCAAACAATTTTTTCACAATATCAATCTAACTAAATGTGCCAATCCCCGGCAACGGCGCCAAAAACTAGATGTGGAATTTTCCTACCGCAAGTATACGGGTCAAGTAATAATATAGTGTTTTCGTGTAAAACGAGTGTCGTCCTCTGGATTGGTTTTCTAGCAAATCAAGTACCGTGAATAATCTTATCCAATTTTATTTAGAGAGCAAAACTCAATGATAAAAGATAAATCTAAAGACAAAAAGCATAAAATAAAGGTGGAGACTCAAATGGAAAGACTCTTAGAGAATTGATTTCATTGTTGAGATTGAGGATAAATTAATGGGATGAATTTAACATGCAATTATTCTACCAAGTCTAGGAACCTTTTATCACAACTATCTCTCCCGAGCATAATTGATTCTCATGCATGCAATCAACTTGATATCCCTATCTAAGTTCATTAACATGCAAGGCTTTGAGTTTAGTTCTTCAAGCAACTTCTAAAGTTATTCCAAATCCCGTCACAAACTTAGAATTTCTACTTTAGTCATGCAATTAAATAAAGTAAGTCATAGGCCAAATCCCCTCTCCCGAGCAAGATTCAACACTCAAATCATTCAACTAGTGATCAAGTAATTGAAAGCATTTAACCATAATTGCATAGGTAAAATAAATGCATATTCATACCACAAATCAATCCAACAAACTAAAACAACTACATCAATCCCTAAGACAAACAACTAGCAATTCATAGTCTTTAAACTACAAACACTAATTGAAAGAAAAGCCATAAAAACTACAAAAGGTAAGGGAAAGAGAAAGGAAAACTCGAATCTATCGAAACCGGCACGTCCCCGTCACGATCTCCACGTCTTCTCGCTTGATTCCCGCTCGTTGGCCTTGCTTTAGCTCCCACCAAAGGTCTCTAGTCGAAATTAGGGCTAAAATCTAACCAATTGGGCTCCCCTTGGCGGTAGCATGAAAAGAAGATTATATAGAAAATCTTCCGATAGCATCGAGACGCTACAGACAGCGTCGCGATCTGCAATTTTGGAAAATTTGTCGATAGCGTCACGACGCTATGATTTTTTTTTTAGATTGAAGACTCCATTTGACTCCAATTGCTGAATTAAGCTTCAAACACATACTTCCTACAAATAAAACATAAAAATGCATAAATTTGGGCAAATAATTGTAAAAGACTAGCTTAATTAATCAGAGAAAAATAGCTAGCTATTCTCGCTATCATGGCGCCATCTAATGCGCAGTTAAGTGATGCTGTAAGGGAGGTAGGAATTGAAGGAGCACAGTGGCAGTTGTCAAAGACTCAGAAGAGGACATTCCAGGCAGCTTATTTGAAAAGGGAAGCAAACACGTGGATGAGATTTATATGACAGAGAATGCTTCCAACAACGCACGACTCGACAATCTCCAGGGAACGAGTTCTTCTAGGTTTTGCGATTTTGAGGTCTCTCAGCATCAATGTGGGGAGAATTATTTCCGGTGAAATATCTAGCTGTTGGAAGAAGGTGGGGAAATTGTTTTTTTCCGAACACGATTACATTGCTGTGCAGAAGAGCAGGGGTTCCATTGGATGAAGAAGATGTGATTCTATTTGACAAAGGAATCATAGACACGTCCAATTTGGCACGGCTCCAGCGCATGCAGGAGGTACGTCAAGGAGGACTTATCTACGGCATCAACACGATTCTAGAACAACTGGCACTTTCGGCCAGTAGGCAGGAGTTTGCTGAAAGGCAAACTTTAACCTTCTTGAACTATGTTAAGAATCGAGATGCCAGCTTAAGGAAGGCACTTCAAGAGAATTTTAACAAGCCATATCCAGCCCTTCCTACATTCCCTGAGGATCTGTTGAACCCATGGATTCCACCCCCACCGGTTGAAAGAGGAGAAGAGGATAATGAAAATGAGCAAGGCCAAGAGGACTGATGGATGCGGTGGCCTTGAGCGAGCATAATTTTTGTTCTTGACTTTTTGTTTGCTCGCGCATTTTCTAAATCCCCTTTTCTATTGATGTTATGTTTGTTTGCTTCTTTTTAATTTTCTTCTTCTTTAAAAAAATATATATATGATTTGTAATTTCTTCTTCGTGTTTTTAATGAAATTTCTAAGATGTTTCTAGTCTATGAGCACTGGGTAACTCTGACTTAACTATTTTCTTCTGAATTTTTGAAGCTTGGACTGATTACGCTTAATTAGATCAAGGTATTCTGATCTCCAGAAACCTTTTGCTTGAGCATTTCTTCTAGCCTGGACTATTGCGGCAAAGAAGATTTTGGAGGTAGTGTTGACTTATATGATCCACTTTAAGCTCATGCTTAGTTTAAAATTTAGATAGAAAAATTTAAGTTTGGGGGTATAATTGCTAAAGTAATGATTCATTGGGGACAACGAATAATTTAAGTTTGGGGGACTTTTTGCTACTCCAAATGTTTTGCTCGAGCATTCCTCTCCTTCAAGTAAAAATTTACTAGGTTGTTGAGTAATCGGGGACATTTGTGATACCCACAGTTTGTCTTCGCGTCAAAAGATGACCTAGGAAATGTGAAAAAATGAGAAAAAATTATTTGCTAAAAAGATGATTGTTGAAAATTTTGCTAAGAAAATTCATGGAGCAAAAGTTTTGAGGGATGAATGATGATCCAACAGTTTTTCTGTCTCCCAGAACTTAGGTGAGCTTCATCACAAAATGTCGCCATTTTGAGGGGCAAGAGATAGAATAACTAAGGATTCTTGAGCTTTATAAAGAGTATTGAGCCTAGTTGGTGATGAGTTTGAGGCAAGGGTATACTGCACCATAAAGTGGGTCATCCCATGCTTAAGGGCTTATGACTGTAGGGCTGCTTAAAGTCTGAAAAACGAAAATAAAAACCCCTTGAAAATATGTTTTGAATGTTTGATAATAGAGCTAGGCTATGGTAAGTTCTCAGAATTGAGTTAAAAGTGGTGATTATTTGTCCATGTCGGAGGAATCATTTTGCTGCAGCAAAGCTCAGTTTTGCAGAGTGCTCAGATAAAGGTCTATGGTAGTGTTGGACTGTCTGGTTGGATTAAGCTATTCTTTGTCTAATGTTTTGAATTCGTGAAGGAAGGTTGGTTAGCATTGTTCGGGACGCGCAATAGTTCAAGTTTGGGGGTGTGATAACTGCCCAAAAGGTAGTTATTTAGGCCTCATTTATATAAGGATTTGTGTGTCTTTAATGCTTAATAGGGTTGGTTTTAGATATATATTATATGTTTTAACCCATTTGGTAGAATGGAAGCTTTGGAAATCATTTTGTGCAGATTATGCTGCTGGGCGACTTGACGAAGCAAATTCTGTGCTGCAGCAAAACTGGGAGCATAACTGCCACATCACAGCTCGTTAGCCAACTTCATGAACCGACTTCTGTTGAGTTATTTTCGGGATAAAGGAGCAAGGAGAGCCCTACACGTGTCCAAGTTGATCTAATTCAAGCCTCCTATCCTTCTATAAAAGGAAGTAGCCGTCCAAGTCAAAAGCATTCCAACTTTTCCTTGGAAGCCGAGTAGTATAGAGAGATTGGAGATTACCAAGAACACCATCATCCACAAGCTGATTAAGGAGATTATTATTTTCTTTATTATCTTGTGATTATGGACATGCCTACTCAGATTGTAATTCTTGTTTCCATGCTTATTATGAACTAAGTAGCTTTAGGCGTTGGTTAAGTAATATGTAGTTGTCGTGCTTCATCTCTAATAATATATTGATTATTGCAACTTGATTAATTGTTGTGCTTATTCTTATTTTATGCCCGCCTAGCCAGCCGGTGTGAATACCTCTCTCTAGTTTCAGGGATGATTTAGAGAGTGGATGATTTAGAGAGTGTGTGGCAATTAATCACACTACGATCATTGTGTATTGGTGAACGCCAGTGACTGAGCTAGGGATAGCCAGTTGCCTAGTGCTTGATCGGTCATTCTTCATTGGGGTTGAAACACATTCCAAAAGATCCGGAGTTCCGGGAGGAATCCGCTAATAATACTTCGAGAGTTTGCATGTGATGTGGACTTTTCCTAACCGAAAGCGCACGAGTCAAGTAATAATAAAGAGTTCGTATAAACGAGTGTCGTCCTCTGGATTGGATTTTTAAGCAAATCAAATATTGTGAATTATCTTGCCCAATTTTATTTAGGGATCAAAAAGTGATGATTGAATGATAAGAAAACCAAATTAAAGCAAGTAAAAAGTGTGGAATTTCAATTGGGAAAACTACTTAGGGAATTGATTTCGCCGATTTAGTTTAGGATTGATTTTAAGGAATAAGTTATTATGCACAATGGAATTATGAGCCAAAGACCCTTTAATCACAACTACCTCTCCCGAGTATAATTGATTCTCATGCAAATTAACCAACTTGATATCCCAATCTAAGTTTATTAACATGCAAGGCAATTAGATCTTTTAACCAATTCTAAAGTTAGTCTAAAACCGTCATGAATTAGAAAATAAACTTTAGTCATGCAATCTTGAGTAAGTCTAAATCAAATCCCCTCTCCCGAGCTAGATTCGGAACTTAAATCATTCAACTAATGGCCAATTAATTGAAAGCATTAAATCAAGATTACAAACATAATAACATTGCACAACTTAAACCATAAATCAATCCATAAACTTAATCAACTACATCAATCCCTAAGCTACAAGTTTAGCTACTCATGAATAGAATTACAAGCTTGACTAAACATGTAAAAGCCATAAAATCTAGCTAGAGAGAAGTAAAAGGAAAGGAAACACTTAATGTCGTCGATCCCGACACGTCCCCGTCTCGATATCCACGCTACCAAGTGAGATTCCCGGTCCTCGTCCTTGCTTCAGCTCCCACAGTAGGTCTCTAGTCGAAATTAGGGTTCAATTCTCTCAATTTGGCCTCTCCCAATCCGTAGCAAGAAAAGAAAGTTAAATAGGAAAATCTGTCGATAGCGTCTCGATGCTGTCAAGACAGCGTCTCAACGCTGCCTCTTAAACGTGCGTTCTGAATAAGGGAAAACCAGGAGCGTCGGGACGCTCTTATCACAGCGTCTCGACGTTGTGAGTCTGCCACCTATTTTAATTAAGGAAACGTAGCGTCTCGACGCTCCAAGAGTGGCGTCTCGACGCTGATGGGCAGAATGCCCTCTCTTGGCTCCTTGATGCTTGAACTTTCTAGTTCTTTGGCATATTTTCACGTATCGAACACCCGATTAACTGGTAATCCACGTTTTCGCTCTAATCGACTCTTTCCTACAAAATAAACAATTAAGTGCAATAAAATGGCCCAATAATCATAAAAGACTAGCTAAATTAAATAAGTAAAGATAGCTAGCTATGCTCGCTATCAGCATGGTCAATAATATTGCTAGAGCATCTTTTAAAACAATTACTAAACTTAACCAGCGCCTGTCTTTAATCTGTCTTCCTATTTGTTTATTCTTTGTTCTGTCATTTATTTTGCTTCAGCATAATTCTTATAAAACCAAATCATTTTTACCATCTTTGAAACCATTAGAAAGTTGCACAAAATAGATAAAGTGGAAGCTAATTCAGGACTCGGATTGATAATATTACTTGCTGCAGACTGTGTATACTTGCACAGGAATTCTAGAGTCTTTTTATACCACATTTTTACTCACTCTAGGAGCCCAACACCCAGCAAGACTGAGATCCTTCACAGAGAAGGAAAAGAACAATGCAAGGCAGTAACCTTGAGAAGTGGACTAGAGTATGATGGCCCAAAGTACCCAATAAATCAAGAAGTAGAGATCCCAGAAGAAGCTCAAGAAAAGGTTTTAGAAAAGAAGTCAGAAGAAGTTATACAGAATAAAGACAATGAAGAAAAGACCAAGGAGCATGAAGCCTTGGTAGAAAAAAGAAGAAAATTCAAATTCAGAGAAAAAACAAGGGAATGCGACCGCGAAACCTAAAAAATTTGTCATAGATCCAGAATACAGACCACCTTCTCCATACCCTCAAAGATTTAAACATGTTTCATAGGATGCACAATTTAAAAAGTTTTTAGATGTTTTAAAGCTACATATCAACATTCCATTGGTAGAAGCGCTTGAACAGATGCCTACCTATGTGAAGTTCCTGAAGGATATTCTATCAAAGAAAAGAAGATTAGGAGAATACGAAACGGTTGTACTTACTGAATGTTCCAGTGCACTGGTCAAGAATGAGATCCCTCCTAAGCTCAAAGACCCAGGAAGTTTCACCATTCCATGCTCCATGGGAGGTAGGGATGTAGGTAGAGCTTTATGCGATCTAGGAGCGAGTATAAACCTGATGTCATACTCAGTTTTTCAACAGTTGGGGATAGGAGAAGCAAGACCAACAATTGTAACCTTACAGTTAGCTGATAGATCATTGACACAACCTATTGGAAAAATTGAAGATGTGTTAGTCAAAGTTGACAAATTTGTACTCCCAGCAGATTTCATCATTCTGGATTGTGAAGCTGATAAGGACGTGCCAATCATCTTAGGACGACCATTTTTAGCCACTGGCAGAACCTTAATTGATGTGCAGAAAGGAGAATGGACCATGAGGGTCAATGGTCAGTGATAACTCTCCAAAATGGAGTTATTTAGGCCTCAGTTTTATAGTATTTTGTGTGTCATTTGTGCTAAATAGGGTTGCTTTTAGATGAATATTATATGTTTTAACCCATTTGGAAGAATGGATGCCTTGGAAGTTATTTTGAAGAATATATTGCGGAGCGACTTGAGGGAGCAAACTCTGTGATCCAGCAAAGCAGGGAGCAAAACTGCCACGTAACAGCTCGTAATCCATTTTAATGAACTGAAGTTAGTTGAGCTATTTTCGGATCTAAGAAGCTTGGAGAGCCTTCCACGTGTAAAATTTGACCTAATTAGGCTTGCTTTCACTCTATAAAAGGGAAGAGCCGTTTCAAGTCAACGACATTCCACTTTTGGAGAAGGTCATTTCCCATTTCCATCTTTGGGAACTGAATAGAGAAGGTCATTTCCCATTTCCATCTTTGGGAGCCGAATAGAGAAGGAAAGATTGGAGACTTCAAGGAGACCATCAACTACGGGTTTAATCAAGGGAATTAACTTTTTCTTGTAATTTCTTGTAGTTATGGATGCACATATTCAGATTGTAGCGTGTGTTTTGAACCTTATGAGCTAAATTTACTTAGGTGTTGGTTAGGAATCATGTAATTGTCGTGCTTAATTCTCTATGCAATATATGTTGATTTGAGCATCTTGATTATTTGTTGTGCATATTTCCATTTTGTGCCTAGCCAGCCGGTATGAATATCACTTCTTAGTTTCAGGGATGATTTAAGAAGTGTGTGGCATTTAATCACACTAGATCATTGTGTATTGGTGAACGCCAGTGACTGAGTTAGGGATAACCAGTTGCCTAGTGCTTGATCGGTAGAGCGTCATTGGAGTTGAAACCAATTCCAAAAAAAATCCAGAGTTCCGGGAGGATCCTGCTAATAAGACTGCAAGAGAATTGCTTGATCAATAATATTGCTAGAGGATCTTTTAAAACAATTACTAAAATCCTGACCAACGTCTGTTTCCAATCTGATTGCTTTATTTGTTTACTTTTTGTTTTGTCATTTCTTTTGTTTCAGCATTTTGTTAAAATCAATCATTTTAACCACTTTTGAAACCATTAAAAAGTTATACAAAGTAGATAAAGTGAGAGTTATTCAGCCCCGTGGATACGATAAATTACTTATTACTTGCTACAGATTGTGTATGCTTGTACAGTATTCTAAAGTCTATTTTTACCATATTTTTACTCTATCTGGAAACCCAACAACCAGCAAGTCACGTTCAATGTGATGAATGCAATGAAGTACCCTGGAGATCTTCAGGAGTGCTCAATGGTTGATGAAATTGATGAATTCTCCCGGTCTACTTTTTCAGGAAATGATTCAAGGAGAAACGTTGGAGGATATACTTGGAGGCGAAGAACAAGAAGAAAAAGGTGGGAAAAAGATTGAAGTAGAAGAAATCAATCACCCATGAAAAGACAAAGAATCAAACCCTATTGGGGGAAGGGCTTTGAAGAAGAAGAAGCCCATGTTTCTGTGATTGACCTGATATGATTACTATCCTTGAGAAATTATATTTGTATATTGTGGATCTATAGTGAAAATAAAAATAAAAATAAAATAATATAGATGGGAACCCGAAATATATTGGACAAGAGTAAGAACTCTGTCTAGAAAAATCCTATCTAGGAAAAGGTACTTAAGTTGATCGTAGGGAACACCTTTTCCTAGGGATTTACCTGGGAGTTCGAAAATTCCAAATTATTTTGTGCCCCTCTATTTCAAAGAAAAAGAAAAGTAAATCATGATTAAGCATGTGAACTTTCTAACATGTTTGTGATTGTCTCAGTGAATAAAAGAAAGAAGAAAAGCCAAGGGAAAATGAAAAAGTTAGAAGAAAAAAAAGACAGAAACTGAGGGAAATGCGATCGCATTTCTCCCTAGTGTATTTGGGAATGCGATCGCATTTGCCAAAAGTCAGAGGGTAGTGACATCATTTTAAATGACCATCACGGGACCTAATTTAGAAAACTATAAATAGTTGACTTTAGTTCTTTCCCTCTTCACCAAGCACTTAGACTTTCAGTATTCAAGTCAAACTCCAAACTTTCCATATTCTCTCATCTTGAAACCGAAACCCACATCAAAGAACCATGAAGAACACGCCCAAATCATCATCATCTCGCAAGATCACTCGACCCCAGAGTGCTCAAATCGCCCAAGAAGCTGAAGCAAACGTTCAACGTCAAAAAGAGCAACTCGACGCCCCTATGCACGACACGAGAAGGACGAGACCCATGGGTTTTTTGTCGGCGATCGTGAACCAAGGGACTTCCACTTAGACTCCTTCTTCCTCGACAATGTCGGCCATCTCAAGGGGGAATCCGAGTTCATCTCAACCTAGGAGGTCCACGCGCCAATGCCATCCATAAAACCCAAAAACCCACAAGCCAACAATTCTGAAAACGCTCGAGGGAGTGGTTTTCAATGATCTGGGCGATGAGAGCCTAAAGACGAGCGACTCTTGAAGAAGAAGCAAATAGGCGGGATGAAGAAGAAGCCGCCAAGGCAGTAAAGAGCTCTCGACAAGGAGAGGCTCTAATGGGTAAAATTTCTGAACCTTCAACTAACCCCTCTTCATCTTGCAGGAACAAACCATTCGTTACTTACAATGCAAGGAAGAGGAGCCCCAAGAAAGTGGCACCCGAGAAACCACTTGTCATCGAGCCCCTCAAAACCGCTAGAATGCCTCCAGACGTATTCGAGGACATAATTCGCCAAACCGTGGCAAAAGCTCTTGTGATTGATGAAGGTTATAAGGCTGAACAAGAAGCCTTGAGGGAGATTGAGACTGAAAGGGAAATTGAAAATCAAAGTATGAGGGAAGAGGATGAATTGACAAGAAAAAGAGATCTTGAAGAAGAAAAGAAAAAGAAAGAGGAAAGGCAAGAGGCCGAGAGGGCCTTAGAAATTAAAAAAGAAAGAAAACAAGAGGAAGACCTCAGGAGAGCATTTGCTGACTTGCAACTCCTTGAGGAAGAAAAACAGAGAAGGGAAGATGAGAAAATAAGGAAGGAAGCCGAAGACTTCCTTGCAGCTTTTGAGCCACTCCACAAGGCTCAAAGTAAGGCTGAGTTGCTGCAAGGAAGGGAAGAAGAGGCCCTTGAGAGGCCAATTGAAGAAAATCCAGAAAAAGAGGAAGAAAAAGAAGAAGTGCATAAAAGCCAGAATGCGACCGCATTTGGGCCGCATTCTGAAGAAGGTCAGGAAAAGGCCGCAGAAGCACAACCAACTGACGAGACTTTGGATCCTCTATTTGAGTATGATGTGAGAGGACCCCCACCAGCTGCTGTTGGGTTCTTAGAGTGAGTAAGAATGATATGCAAATAGACTCTAGACTCTGTGCAAGTATACACAGTCCGCAACAAGTAATAAGTATTTATCAATCTAAGGCCTAAACTAGCTTTCACTTTATCTATTTTGTTTAGTTTTTCAATGGTTTCAAAAGTGGTAAAAATGATTGGTTTTTATAGGAATGCTGAAGCAAAAGAAATGACAGAACATAAAGTAAACAAATAGGCAGACAGATTAGAAACAGGCGCTGGTCAGGATTTAGTAATTGTTTTAAAAGATGCTCTAGCAATATTATTGATCATGCAAAACTCTCGCAGTCTTATTAGCAGATTCCTCACGGGACTCCAGATCTTTTGGAATGTGTTTCAACTCCAATGAATTACTACCAATCAAGCACTAGGCAACTGGCTATCCCTAGCTCAATCACTGGCGTTAACCAATACACAATGATCTAGTGTGATTAAATGCCACACACTCCCTAAATCATCCCTGAAACTAGAGAGAGGTATTCATACCGGCTGGCCAAACAGGCACGAAATGTAAACGAGCACAACAATTAATCAAGATACATTAATCAATATTTATTACTAGAAATTAAGCACGACAATCACATTGTTTCCTAACCAACGCATAAGCTACTTAGTTCATAAGATGCATGGAAACACACGTTACAATCTGAGTAAGCGTGTCCATAATCACAAGATAATATAAGAAAATGTTAATCTCCTTGATCAACTTGCAGATGATGGTCTTCTTGATGGTCTCCAATCTCTCTCCTCTATTCGGCTCCCAAAGGTGGAAGTAACCTTCCCAAGAATGGAATATTTCTCCCAAGGATGGAATGCTTTTGACTTGGGCAGCTATCTTCTTTTATAGAAGGATAGGAGGCTTGAATTTGGTTGACCTAGACACGTGGATGACTCTCCTTCCTCCTTTATCCCGAGAATAACTCAACAGAATTCGGTTTGTTAATTTGGCTAACGAGCTGTGATGTGGCAATTTTGCTCCCAGCTTTACTGCAACACAGAATTTGCTCCCTCCAGTCGCTCAGCAATTCTGCACAAAATAACTTCCAAAGCTTCCATTCTTCCAAATGGATTAAAACATATAATATATATCTAAAACCAACCCTATTAAGCACAAAAGACACACAAATCCCTATAGAAATGAGGCCTAAATAACTACCTTTTGGACAGTTATCACACCCCCAAACTTGAACTATTGCACTTCCCGAGCAATACTAACCAACCTTCCCTTAAGAATTCAAAACGTTAGACAAAGAATAGCTTAATCAAATCAGACAGTCCAACACTACATTCATCCTTTACCTGAGCACTCTGCAAAAACCAAGCTCTGCTGCAGCAAAATAATTCTTCCGGCATGGACAAATAATCACCACTTTTAACTCAATTCTAAGAACTTGCCACAACCTAGCTTTATTATCAGACATTTTAAAACACATTTTCCAAGGGGTTTATATTTTTGTTTTTCAAACTTAAAGCAGCCCTACAGTCATAAGTTCTTAAGCATGGGATGACCCACTTTATGGTGCATTATACCCTTGCCTCAAACTCATCATCAACTAGGCTAAATACTCTTTATAAAGCTAAAAAATCCTTAGTTATTCCATCTCTTGCCCCTCAGAATGACAACATTTTATGATGAAGCTCACCTAAGTTCTGGGAGACAGAAAAACTGCTGGATTATCATTCATCCTTCAAAACTTTTGCTCCATGAATTTTCTCAGCAAAATTTTCAACCATTTCAGCAAATAATTCTTTTCATTTTTCATATTTCCTAGGTCATCTTTTGACGCGAAGACAAACTGCGGGTGTCACAAATTTCCTCGGTTACTCAACAACCTAACAAATTTTTAAATGAAGGAGAGGAATACTCGAGCAAAACAATTGGAGTAGCAAAAAGTCCCCCAAACTTGAATTATTCATTGTACCCAATAAATCATCAATTTTGCAAATTACACCCCCAAACTTAAATTTTTCTATCTGAATTTTCAAACTAAGTGTGGGACCAGAACTAAGCTTAAAATTGATCATATAAATCAACACTACCTCAGAATCTTCTCGCCACAGCAATGACCAGGCTAGAATAAATGCTCAAGCAAAAGGTTTCTGGAGATCAGAATACCTTGACCTAATTAAGCTTAATCAGTCCAAGCTTCAAAAATTCAGAAGAAAATTAGTTAAGTTAGAGTTACTCAGTGCTATAGAATGGAAACAACTTCAGAAACTTCATTAAAAACATTAAAAAGAAATTACAAAAGCAGATATTTTTATGGCCTAAGGACAGAAAACAAAAAAAACATAACAGCAACAGCAAACGGAGTCAGGTATACGCGAGCAATAAAAAATATAGAAACAAAAGTAATGCTCGCTGAAGTGAAGGATTAAAATTCCTTGCAGCGGAAGCGTGTATCAAATCGAATCGTTGTTAATTGGGTTAAAACGAAAACACTGATACATTGGCCTTAAAATTACAGAACAATTCTATAATCTAACATATTAGGCATGCATTACTAAACAAGGAGACCTACTTGTTGTAGAACGAATTTCTTCTCTGCACAATGCTCCAAAAAACACGAACAATTCGTCCAACGAACACCACCATCAAAGAGCACCCACTATGCTCTAGATTCTTGAGGTTTGAGTTTGTGGGGACTCAATCTTGTGTGAGGGAATAATTATGCAGCAAGAAAGTTCCTGTACATTTTTTCTTGAGAGTGAATCTTGAGAGTGATTTTCCAAGAGAGACAAAAAAATGAGAATGCAGAACTCTCTACCTTTCCCACACGTTGGTTGAGAGTGAATGAGGGAAGGGGGTTACAATCGTGTAACTCCCCAATGAGGTGTCAATCCCTCATTGCCCAATACATATTAATTTAACAATTAAATTAATATATGTTAAAACTATATATTATGCACATGAAATTAATTTTAACCAAATCAAAATTTGATTAAATTAACTTTAACATATAGTTTTAAATTCAATTAAATCATATTTAAGTGAATTAATTCAACCAACTAATTAAATATCATATATTTAATCAATTTCATATTTGAATCAAATTCAAATATATCTCTCTCTATTAACCTATAGTTTTTAATGTGCATCCAATGTACATTTTATGAACTATAGAATCAATTTAGTTAAATCACATTTAATTAAATTAAATTAATTAATTTTCCAATTAATTAATTCATTAATTAAATATCATATATTTAATTAATTTACTATTTGAATCATATTCAAATAATTCTCTCATAGACTATAGTCTTAATATGAATCTTATTCACATTAAATATAACCTATAGTTTCAATATGAATATTTGAACTCTTTCAAATATTTAATTCTCTCATTAATTAATTTTTGAATCACATCCAAAATTAATTTTATACTATAAAGTTTAATTCATCAATTAAACTTATATTATAATGTGTAACGCCCCGCGTTTCGGAATCAAGTCGTTTTGAGTTATTGAGCGTTCTTGTTCTAATTTGGGAAATTAGAATTTAAACTTTGGCCTTGGGTCGTTAAACTAAATTTCTAAAATTTAGGGGAAAGAGATTTTTAATTAAATCTTTAAACTTCCTAAAGTTAAAGGTTTAATATTTGATATTTATTTTAAATATCAAAAGACCCCAAACTCTTCCTAATCAGTTTTAATCCCAAATCTTTCGGAATTAAGAGTGGGTTTAAAATTCAATTTCGGATTTTAATTAGAATCCTAGATTAAATCTCATTCCTGTTTTCAACGGGTTTTTTCTCTTCTTAGGGTTTTATTTTGAGTAAAAGAGAAAAAAAAAGAAAAGAAACCCTAGAGCCTTCTCCATCTCTCTTTCTCTTCAGCAGCCACGCGCAGCCACCCTCCCCTCGCGTTCCCATTCTCTCTCTCTCCCGTTCGTGTCGCTTGCTCCTTACTGTCGCCGCTGTTGGAGGTTGCACCACTAGTCCTTGTTCGTGGTCTTCGCGTCGCCGCTGTCGTCGAGGTCGAGCTGTGGGTCGCGCGTCTCCCTCTTTGCGAATCTCTCTCTCTCTCTCTCGCGCGGATCTCTCTCCCTCTCTGCGTCGTCGTTCTGCTCGAGTGTCGCTGCCTCCTCGACGCGTCGTCACCACTGCAGCAAGGTGTGTCGCTGGCGCTGTCGTTTAGTGTCGCAGCCACGTGGGTCCTCTTTTCCGTGCCGTCTTTTAGCAAGAAACCTCGTGAGTAAGTCTCAAACTCACTCATGTGTATTCGTTAAGGCCCGATCTATCTCCTTGCTCTTATTGGTTAGATCTTGCGCGGACAGCACCTCGTAGCATCGTTCCCTCCGCGTTTCAGCCTTAGGAAGTTTTGGGTAAGCCTTTTTCTTTCCTTTCCTTATGGTTTAAGGTTGGATCTAAGTTCCTCTGGGTTCGTTTTGGTTAGATCTCGCGTGCCTAGCAGTTCGGAGTCCTGTCGCCCTCGTTTCAGCCGATTCCGCCTCTGTCCAGCAGCATTCTTGGCTGTTTTTGGTGTCGTTTGGCCTGAGGTCGCTCCAGGAGGTGAGTTTATGCTTTACCCACTCTTGGTTGAAGCTTAAATTTGATTACCCATTAGCTTTAGGAGCTGAAAAGTTTAATGGTGTTCGATTTTCTGATCTGTAGCGCCGTCTAGGTGTTCGATTAGGTTCGAAACACATCGACTTGAATACCCACTGCCCAAGGATCATTCTAGTGCGTTGTTCAAGGTTGTTATAACCCGTCTTGCATGATACCGGGTTCGTTGGGTAAGGTTCAATGCTGTTGTTACTTTTATAGCTTAAGTGTTCGATACCCATTAGAGATTAAAGCCTTAAACCATGTTTTAATCGATACCCATTCGTTATCAGCCTTATAATTGCAGGATTTAAGTGTGTTCGGTTGCTGTTCATCGAGCATTTGATCTCAAAGATCGTGTTCAGTGAGTACCCACAACCCGAAAGGCCTTGATTTTGGTTACCCATAACCCGGTGACTTGGGATCTTGGTTGTTGGGCCGTTTCGAACACAAGTCAGCTTGTTCTCAAGGTTGTTTTAGCACTAAGCGGTAAATTCCAGCACCCTTTACCTTCCTTTATTAAGTCTCTTGGGTGTTGTCTATCAATTCCTAACCGTTAGAAGTCGTTGCTTGTAGTTTGAGCTCTTTTAGGCTCTTCCGGTTGAGAATCAAGTGGTTCGGTAAGTAACCCATTTTCTAAGCACTCTTTAGTTCTATCATTAGGTTCTTAAGCTTGGTTTTGACTCGTAGTATTTATCCTGATGCTTAGGAGCTCCATTGGCCTGTTTAGGAGCGTCTTATATGTAAGTAGTTCTTACCTGATAAAGTCTGTTTGATTGCATGATGCACGATGCTTGTTACTTGCTTTATAATTATTATCTTGTTTCTTGATTTGCTTATATATATATGTGTGTTGTGCTTCTCGCTTCTGTGTTAGATATATATATGAGATATTCGAATAGCATGAACTGTTGTTGTGTGATGATTGGTTGTTAAGCATGCTAGTTGTTATGCTTTTATGAGTTAAGCATGAGTCGAGACTCGAGAGTATGTTATTGTTGTATGTATATACTTGGTGGGCATGGTACATGAGTCTAGAAGCATGATGCAGGGCATATGCATTCTAGGTAGTTTGGTGTGGTATGTATATGTTTGGTGGGCATAGTACATGAGTCTAGAAGCATGTTGCAGGGCATATGCAATCTAGACAGTTGTAATAAAGAGGTCAGGGACCTGAAGGTGAAAGAAAGCCTAGCTGGGTGAATGTCAGTGCGCCTCGGGTACAAATGGTCGAGGGGTGACATGTCGCCAGTGGTTTAAGATGAGCATCGAGGCCTTGGGTACAAATGGTCAGGGATCGGTGTGATGAGTCTAGAAAGCATCGGTGCACCTTGGGTACAAATGGCCAAGGGGCGATGCACAGTTCGAGTCCTTGGGTACAAATGGTCAAGGGTCGAATGCCGAGCTCCGTAGAGAGCATTGTGACCCTGGGTACAAATGGTCAGGGGACAGTGCGACTCGAAGGATCAGTCTTGGAGAGCCATGTGAAAGTTAAACATAAGTGTTGAGTGAGCTCGTGGAGCTCGAGTGATTAGTGTTTTGCATAGAGAGATGCATGAGTTGTGGCTTAGGAGAGTCACTCGTTTTACTAGCTTTTGAGCATGACGTTGTGTGTATAGCTTTGAGAAATATGTTGTTTGCGCATGAAAAGCATGTTGGTTGCTTGGTTGTTGTTTGATGGCTGCTCAGGTAGGAGGGGCTACTTACCAGTACCATGGTTGTATTGACCCCCTCCCTTCTCTCCCCCCAACTTTCAGATTATGCAGGTTATGAGGACCGTCTTGACCATGGTGATGCAGAGGAGATGCATGAGGAGGGACCATAGCTAGATAGTGCTATTTGTCCTTTATAGTTTCATATGGACCATAGCTAGATAGACTTTTGTTTCCTTTATATTCTCGTTGGTAGGATAGTTGTTGCTTATTATGTTGGACAACTGTTTGTCCTTTTGATTTAGTCTTGAAGTTTATTCTTGTTGATACTCTAGACTTAGTTGAGCTGTTTAATAGACTTTATCTCTTATTTCAGGTCATAATGACCAAGTTTGTTTTTATTAAGTTAAAGTGTAGTTAGTTGTACTTCGTTGAGTTTTAGTCGTGGATGTTCCTACTTATTTGAATTATATTGTCGCGAGACCTGACTCGCTAGTTTCTGTGAAGTTCTGCTGTGTTGTAGCATGTTATTATAGTTGGAATTATTTTAGAAGTGTTCTTATTGTGCCAGCAGGTGTTTGAAAATTTTGGGTTAGTCCGTTATATGCCGTTATGCTGTCAAAATTTTTGGAGCACTTGGTTATTTTGTTTTAAATGTTAGTAATGTCGCTAGGATAGTTTATAAAATCCTGGGGCATTACAGTTGGTATCAGAACAGAGTTGTTCCTGTAGACAGGCCTAGGAAATCTAGGTTGTTTGGATGTTTAGGGTTATTGTCTTCCTCGTTCTCCTCTCCATCACCAGGTACGTTGGTCTGGTTAAGATATTATTATGTTGCCATGATTGTTCTGATTTACTCTATTGTTTGCATAATTATTGTGGCTTGCTTGATTCCTATTGCGTGTCTTGTTTGCCTTGTCTGAGCATGTTGTTTTCCTATGTTGCTTGTTATATAGTAGCTAGGTTTAGGATGCTCCCTGTAGGCGGATAGATAGCTTGCCTTGATTTGTGTGACTCTTGTTTGGTAGTAGGAGTAGGATGCTCCCATAGATTGCTAGATAGCTTTTGGTTTTCCTTGTGATTGTTTTGTGCGATGTTGATTGTTAGTAGGCTTAGGTTGTTTCCTTTTAAGCCTAGGTTGTTGCCATAGTATGAGGTTAGTCCCTTCTATCCCTGTTCCTTAGGTGAGTTCATCGTTTCCCTTCAGCGATGAGTTCCAGTAGCAGTCAAGGTAGTGGACGTTCTGGCCCTCCAGACGTTCCCAAGGTTAATTCGCATCTTGAGGCGAATCCTCCCATTCCTCCCCAAGCGCCTCCTGTGCTGGCAGCAGAGGCATTGCAGGCGATGCTTGGCAATGCATTCCTGAACAACCTGCAGCACGTCAGTGGATATGGAGCCCCTGTTCGTGGTGAGGATAAGCAGTTTTTCAAGAACTTCATCAAGGCGAAGCCTCCTTCGTTCGATGGGCACTCGGATAGTTCTGAAGCAGTGGTAGAATGGACCGCCGCATTGGAAGCGATATTTCAATTTCTTGGGGCTAATGCCCAACAGCGGGTCCAAGGTGCTGCCTTTATGCTCAAAGGCCACGCTCGCATTTGGTGGAACGTTGTGGGTCAAACCGAGAACCGCCCAGAGAATCCCATTTCCTGGTCGGGGTTCAATGGTCTTGTGCAAGACCATTTTGGCTGTCGTTTTGCTGATGTCGAGCAAGAAGCGGAGTTTGTCTCACTTGTTCAATGGACCTTGCCTGTGGAGTAGTACGTCAGAAGGTTCGAAGAGTTGTCCTATCGAGTCCCGGGGTTGGTTACCACCGAAGAGATTAGGATCAACCGATTCGTTAATGGGCTCCGTGCAGAAATTCGAGGTTTGGTTAGGCTTGGTCGACCGGCCACCTTTGCAGCAGCCCTAGCGAGCGCTCGGATGTTGGATAGGGACATCCCCAGGACGGATCAGTCCCAAGAGGTTGGCACGTCATCTGGTGCCAAGAAGAAGCACGAAGTGGAAGTGCTTGCAGCTAGTCAGAAGGTTAGAGGATCTCCATTAGGATCTAGCGCGTGCACTGAGGAGTTCTTGCCCTGTGTCACCGATGAGGAGCTCAAGGCAGAATACCCATAGCTTTACGATGTCGATGATTCCGATGATGAAGATAGTTCCTAAGGTGGGGAGTCAGCATGCCCCTCGCTCAAGGTTAGTAATCCCTTCTCTTCTCAAGTCTATATCTTCTGGTTCTGAAATCTTGTTCTTATGATATATGCTTGTCTTGTGCATAACTGTTCGTTGATGTGAGTATGGATGGATCATTCCTTCGTTTTTGTGGCATTGTTTGTCAGCAAATCTTAAAACTATAATTGCTAGGGTATTCTCTCTTTTGGTGCCTTGTTATTTTAAATTTCCTTGTATAGGCTAGCTTCAAGGGAAAAAGGATTTTCCTAGAACAGTTTTGTGATCTAGCTTCTTAGTTGGGATCATGGAATCATTGTTCCAAAGTGGCTTTCAAAATCAAGTTTGAGCGTTGCAAGCCTATGTTATGTCTTCGGACTCATAAATAGCCTTGTCGCTACTTGGGTTTCGTGAATCGAGTCTCGAGGTTTTTGGACTTGCTCGTGTCGAAGCTCTCAATGGTGTTGTTTCTTAAACCAAGAGTTAGAGCATTTCCCTCATGTAGTGAGACCTCAATCCAAAGCCAAGGAGATATTGAGAATCAGTATCGAGTCATGACTGCAACGACAGTTGTCGTCTCGACAAAGTTACCTTGGTGTGCAGTTATAAGGAAGTGCCAACGGTGGTGTTAGTGCCATCTCGTAGCCATTCTTGAAGGATGGTTTGAAAAAGGGAGTTGACGCAGCGGAAGCCGTTGCAGAGTTTTGTTCCTTCCTTCAGTGATGCCTCTTTGAAGTGGGGTTGAAACTTACCAACTAATTGAGTTTGAGTTGGTGAAGTTGTTCATGAAGCCTTCCGTAGGACCGGGATGAGAAATTCTTGAGTTCATTGAAGGTGGGTTGTGGTTATGTCAAGTTCTAAGTTGTCGTTAGCAGCATGTGTTTCTTCAAGTAGCACCGTTGAATCAAGCCTCATGTGTGTCGTGCAAAAGCGGATAGTTTAGCTCCAACTTTGCTAGTGAAGCTGGCTTTTTGATGCACATGGCTAAGTTTCCTGTGGATCGTGCAAGATCCGAGTTCGAATTGGATTTTGTCAGGCCTTTAGTGTTCTTAATGCACTTGGTCAAGTTGCCTGTAAGCGAGCTCTGCTTCAAGTGTTGTATGCTCAACAAAACTCGCCCCAAGAGTTGTTGTAATGCATACACAACAACCGTTCCTATTAAGCCTTAGTTAAGCTTTGGGATTCCAGAGGAAAGTGGCTAGATGAGTGAAAAGTCGCTGGTATTAAGCGCCTTGAGAAGTTAGTGTCGGGTTCAAGGCTAGTCATCCATTGTGGTTAGACGAGCAACTTTCGAGGACGAAAGTTCTTAAGGTGGGGAGATTGTAACGCCCCACATTTCGGAATCAAGCCGTTTTGAGTTATTGAGCGTTCTTGTTCTAATTTGGGAAATTAGAATTTAAACTTTGGCCTTGGGTCGTTAAACTAAATTTCTAAAATTTAGGGGAAAGAGATTTTTAATTAAATCTTTAAACTTCCTAAAGTTAAAGGTTTAATATTTGATATTTATTTTAAATATCAAAAGACCCCAAACTCTTCCTAATTAGTTTTAATCCCAAATCTTTCAGAATTAAGAGTGGGTTTAAAATTCAATTTGGAATTTTAATTAGAATCCTAGATTAAATCTCATTCCTGTTTTAAATGGGTTTTTTCTCTTCTTAGGGTTTTATTTTGAGTAAAAGAGAAAAAAAAAGAAAAGAAACCCTTGAGCCTTCTCCATCTCTCTTTCTCTTCAGCAGCCACGCGCAGCCAC
The DNA here is from genome assembly GCA_036850905.1 of Luffa acutangula. NCBI lineage: Eukaryota > Viridiplantae > Streptophyta > Magnoliopsida > Cucurbitales > Cucurbitaceae > Luffa > Luffa acutangula. Next base: position 40,598,011 of record CM072087.1, read on the forward strand.
CCTCCCCTCGCGTTCCCATTCTCTCTCTCTCCCGTTCGTGCCGCCTGCTCCTTGCTGTCGCCGTCGCTGCTGCTCCAGTCGCCGCCATTGGAGGTTGCACCACTAGTCCTTGTTCGTGGTCTTCGCGCCGCCGCTGTCGTCGAGGTCGAGCTGTGGGTCGTGCGTCTCCCTCTTCGCGAATCTCTCTCTCTCTCTCTCTCTCACGGATCTCTCTCCCTCTCTGCGTCGTCGTTCTGCTCGAGTGCCGCTGCCTCCTCGACGCGTCGTCACCACTGCAGCAAGGTGTGTCGCCGCCGCTGTCGTTTAGTGTCGCAGCCGCGTGTGTCCTCTTTTCTGTGCCGTCTTTCAGCAAGAAACCTCGTGAGTAAGTCTCAAACTCACTCATGTGTATTCGTTAAGGTTCAATCTAACTCCTTGCTCTTATTGGTTAGATCTTGCGCGGACAGCACCTTGTAGCATCGTTCCCTCCGCGTTTCAGCCTTAGGAAGTTGTGGTTAAGCCTTTTTCTTTCCTTTCCTTATGGTTTAAGGTTGGATCTAAGTTCCTCTGGGTTCGTTTTGGTTAGATCTCGCGTGCCTAGCAGTTCGGAGTCTCGTCGCCCTCGTTTCAGCCGATTCCGCCTCTGTCCAGCAGCATTCTTGGCTGTTTTTGGTGTCGTTTGGCCTGAGGTCTCTCCAGGAGGTGACTTTATGCTTTACCCACTCTTGGTTGAAGCTTAAATTTGATTACCCATTAGCTTTAGGAGCTAAAAAGTTTAATGGTGTTCGATTTTCTGATCTGTAGCGCCGTCTAGGTGTTCGATTAGGTTCGAAACACATCAACTTGAATAGCCACTGCCCAAGGATCATTCTAGTGCGTTGTTCAAGGTTGTTATAACCCGTCTTGCGTGATTCCGGGTTCGTTGGGTAAGGTTCAATGTTGTTGTTACTTTTATAGCTTAAGTGTTCGATACCCATTAGAGATTAAAGCCTTAAACCATGTTTTAATCGATACCCATTCGTTATCGGCCTTATAATTGCAAGATTTAAGTGTGTTCGGTTGTTGTTTATCGAGCATTTGATCTCAAAGATCGTGTTCAGTGAGTACCCACAACCCGGAAGGCCTTGATTTTGGTTACCCATAACCCGGTGACTTGGGATCTTGGTTGTTGGGTCGTTTCGAACACAAGTCAGCTTGTTCTCAAGGTTGTTTGAGCCCTAAGCGGTAAATTCCAGCACCCTTTACCTTCCTTTATTAAGTCTCTTGGGTGTTGTCTATCAATTCCTAACCGTTAGAAGTCGTTGCTTGTAGTTTGAGCTCTTTTAGGCTCTTCCGGTTGAGAAACAAGTGGTTTCGATAAGTAACCCATTTTCTAAGCACTCTTTAGTTCTATCATTTGGTTCTTAAGCTTGGTTTTGACTCGTAGTATTTATCCTGATGCTTAGGAGCTCCATTGGTCTGTTTAGGAGCGCCTTATATGTAAGTAGTTCTTACCTGATAAAGTCTGGTTGATTGCATGATGCACGCTGCTTGTTACTTGCTTTATAATTATTCTCTTGTTTCTTGCTTTGCTTATATATATATATGTGTGTTGTGCTTCTCGCTTCTGTGTTAGATATATATATGAGATATTCGAATAGCATGAACTGTTGTTGTGTGATGCTTGGTTGTTAAGCATGCTAGTTGTTATGCTTTTATGAGTTAAGCATGAGTCGAGACTCGAGAGTATGTTGTTGTTGTATGTATATACTTGGTGGGCATGATACATGAGTCTAGAAGCATGATGCAGGGCATATGCATTCTAGGTAGTTTGGTGTGGTATGTATATGCTTGGTGGGCATAGTACATGAGTCTAGAAGCATGTTGCAGGGCATATGCAATCTAGACAGTTGTAATAAAGAGGTCAGGGACCTGAAGGTGAAAGAAAGCCTAGTTGGGTGAATGTCAGTGCGCCTCGGGTACAAATGGTCGAGGGGTGACATGTCGCCAGTGGTTTAAGAGGAGCATCGAGGCCTTGGGTACAAATGGTCAGGGATCGGTGTGATGAGTCTAGAAAGCATCGGTGCACCTTGGGTACAAATGGCCAAGGGGCGATGCACAGTTCGAGGCCTTGGGTACAAATGGTCAAGGGTCGAATGCCGAGCTCCGTAGAGAGCATTGTGGCCCCTGGTACAAATGGTCAGGGGACAGTGCGGCTCGAAGGATCAGTCTTGGAGAGCCATGTGAAAGTTAAACATAAGTGTTGAGTGAGCTCGTGGAGCTCGAGTGATTAGTGTTTTGCATAGAGAGATGCATGAGTTGTGGCTTAGGAGAGTCACTCGTTTTACTAGCTTTTGAGCATGACGTTGTGTGTATAGCTTTGAGAAATATGTTGTTTGCGCATGAAAAGCATGTTGGTTGCTTGGTTGTTGTTTGATGGCTGCTCAGGTAGGAGGGGCTACTTACCAGTACCATGGTTGTACTGACCCCCTCCCTTCTCTCCCCCCAACTTTCAGATTATGCAGGTTATGAGGACCGTCTTGACCATGGTGATGCAGATGAGATGCATGAGGAGGGACCATAGCTAGATAGTGCTATTTGTCCTTTATAGTTTCATATGGACCATAGCTAGATAGACTTTTGTTTCCTTTATATTCTCGTTGGTAGGATAGTTGTTGCTTATTATGTTGGACAACTGTTCGTTTATTCTTGTTGATACTCCAGACTTAGTTGAGCTGTTTAATAGACTTTATCTCTTATTTCAGGTCATAATGACCAAGTTTGTTTCTATTAAGTTAAAGTGTAGTTAGTTGTACTTCGTTGAGTTTTAGTCGTGGATGTTCCTACTTATTTGAATTGTATTGTCGCGAGACCTGACTCGCTAGTTTCTGTGAAGTTTTGCTGTGTTGTAGCATGTTATTGTAGTTTGAATTATTTTAGAAGTGTTCTTATTGTGCCAGGAGGTGTTTAAAAATTTTGGGTTAGTCCGTTATATGCCGTTATTCTGTCAAAATTTTTGGAGCACACGGTTATTTTGTTTTAAATGTTAGTAAAGTCGCTAGGATAGTTTATAAAATCCCGGGGCGTTACATAATGTATCTTTATACATTATCTTAATGGTATCAAATATAATTTAATTCCCTTAACGAATTTGATCACACTTCAAATTCTATTTAAGACTATTTAACCTCAGAACCCTTTACAAGCTAGCAGGTGGACCTAATGGACCTACAGATCAGAAGCTCCAACGATACGAGACTAATTGGCTAAACTCATTAACCAAGTTAGTCAACATTCGTTAACTGTGGGTCACTCCACTAAAGACCCACAGCTGCACTCTTCTCACTGTAGAATATTTCTGTGTCCACGGATATCAACCAATAACGGTAAGTTAATCCTTCACGAGTGTTCGTAACGCCAGCTGGGTCAAATTACCGTTTTACCCCTGAGTTACCTCTAGATCCTTAAGTACCATTGATACCTCTAATGAACAATCTATTTATGATCCAATCAATAAACAACAATTCCTCTCAGGCCAGAAGAGGATGGGCGCCCTTGTTCAAGACTCGGAATCAGCCCTTAAGGGAACACACATCTGCTTACCCCAATAGGGGAAGGAGTGAATTCCATCTTGTATTGTCATGTCCCCAGCCCCCCACTCGGTCTTGTCCCAAAGTGAAGGGGATAAAAGCCCCCACGTAGCCGAAGCTTATCGATTGGACCTTACGCCGTATATTAATTAACATTAAAATACCGTTACGAAAAACTCAAATAAACTTTAAACACACTTTAAAGTTGCTGGAAAAATTGTTATAAACATGCTGAAAAATAAATCTAAATTTATTTTCATGCTTTTCTAAAGAAAAGGGAAAAAACCGTTACAAACCTTCGTTGTAGACTTGACCATTTTTCGCCAACAACGCTCCAACGAACGAAAACGCAGCAGCATCCTTGCCTTTTAATCGCTGGAAATTTCTTCTTGATTGACACAATAACCACAGAGGTAAGAGGTTACACCGGTATGTCTCTAAGTCTAGGAAGCAAAAGACTTGTGGGAGTCTTTCTCTAAGAGGGAGGCTAGAGAGAATTCTAAGTCTTGTCTTGAGAGTCTAAGAGCAAGAGGAGAATGACCTGGACCAATTAGGTCTAGTGTTCTATTTATAGAAGAGAGGCTGTTGGGTTCCTAGAGTGAGTAAAATATGATCTAAAAAGACTCTAGAATTATTGTGCAAGTATACACAGTCTGCAGCAAGTAATATTATCAATCCGAGTCCTGAATTAGCTTCCACTTTATCTATTTTGTGTAACTTTCTAATGGTTTCAAAGATGGTAAAAATGATTTAGTTTTATAAGAATTATGCTGAAGCAAAATAAATGACAGAACAAAGAATAAACAAATAGATAGACAGATTAAAGGCAGACGCTGGTTAGGCTTAGTAATTGTTTAGAAAGATGCTCTAGCAATATTATTGATCATGTTACTCTCGCAGTATTACTAGCGGATTCCTCCCGGAACTCCGGATCTTTTGGAATGTGTTTCAACCCCAATGAAGTGTGACCGATCAAGCACTAGGCAACTGGCTATCCCTAGCTCAGTCACTGGCGTTCACCAATACACAATGATCATAGTGTGGATAATTGCCACACACTCTCTAAATCATCCCTGAAACTAGAGAGAGGTATTCACACCGGCTGGCCAGGCGGGCATAAAATGGAAATAGGCACAACAATTAACCAAGATGCAATAATCAATATATTACTAAAGTTTAAGCACGACAACTACATGTTCCTAACCAACACCTAAAGCTACTTAGTTCATAATAAACATGGAAACATGAATTACAATCTGAGTAGGCATGTCCATAGTCACAAGATAATAATAATCTCCTCAACCAGCTTGTGAACAATGGTGTTCTTGGTAATCTCTAATCTCTCTATACTACTCGGCTTCCAAGGAAAGTTGGAATGCTTTTGACTTCGACGGCTACTTCCTTTTATAGAATGATAGGAGGCTTGAATTAGGTCAACTTGAACACGTGTAGGGCTCTCCTTGCTCCTTTATCTCGAAAATAACTCAACAGAAGTCGGTTCATGAAGTTGGCTAACGAGCTGTGATGTGGCAGTTCTGTTCCTAGTTTTGCTGCAGCATAGAATTTGCTCCATCAGGTCGCCCAGCAACAGATTCTGCACAAAATGATTTCCAAAGCTTCCATTCTTCCAAATGGGTTAAAACATGTAATATCTATCTAGAACCAACCCTATTAAGCACAAAAGACACAAAAATCCTTATATAAATGAGGCCTCAATAACTACCTTTTGGGCAGTTATCACACCCCCAAACTTAAACTATTACGCGTCCCAAGCAATACTAACTCACCTTCCCTTAAGAATTTAAAACATTAGACAAAGAATTAGCTTAATCAAGCTTAATCAAATTAGACAATCCAATACTGCCTTTAACCTTTACCTGAGCACTCTGCAAAACCGAGCTCTACCGCAACAAAATAATTCCTCCAGCAGGGACAAATAATCACCACTTTCAACTCAATTCTAAGAACTCACCACAGCCTAACTCTATTATCAGACATTCAAAACATATTTTCAAGGGGTTTATTTTTGTTTTTCAGACTTAAAGCAGCCTTATAGTCATAAACTCTTAAGCATGGGATGACCCACTTTATGATGCAGTATACCCTTGCCTCAAACTCATCACCAACTAGGCTCAATACTCTTTATAAAGCTCAAGAATCCTTTGTTATTCCATCTCCTGCCCCTCAGAATGGCGACATTTTATGATGAAGCTCACCTAAGTTCTGGGAGACAGAAGAACTGCTGGATCATCATTCATCCTTCAAAACTTTTGCTCCATGAATTTTTTCAGCAAAATTTTCAACAAATAATTTTTTTCAGCAAATAATTTTTCTAATTTTTTCACATTTCCTAGGTCATCTTTTGACGCAAAGACAAACTGTGGGTTTCACAAATATCCCCGGTTACTCAATAACCTAGCAAATTTTTACTTGAAGGAGAGGAATGCTCGAGCAAAAAATTGGAGTAGCAAAAAGTCCCCCAAACTTGAATTATTCATTGTCCCCAATGAATCATCAATTGAGCAATTATACCCCCAAACTTAAATTTTTCTATCTGAATTTTTAAACTAAGTGTGGGACTAGAACTAAGCTTAAAGTGGATCATATAAGTCAATACTACCTCCAAAATCTTCTTTGCCGCAGCAACAGTCCAGGCTAGAAGAAATGCTCAAGCAAAAGGTTTCTGGAGATTAGAATACCTTAACCTAATTAAGCTTAATCAGTCCAAGCTTCAAAAATTCAGAAGAAAATTAGTAAAGTTAGAGTTACTCAGTGCTCATAGACTAGAAACACCTTAGAAATTTCATTAAAAACACGAAGAAGAGATTACAAATCATATATATTTTTCAAAGAAGCAGAAAATTAAAAAGAAGCAAACAAACATAACATCAAATAGAAAACGGGATTTAGAAAATGAGTGAGCAAACAAAAAGTCAAGAACAAAAATTATGCTCGCTCAAGGTCACTGCATCCTTCAGTCCTCTTGGCCTGGCTCATTTTCATCATCCTCTTCTCCTCTTTCAACCGGTGGGGGTGGAATCCAGGGGTTCAACAGATCTTCAGGGAATACAGGAAGGGCTGGATATGGCTTGGAAAAATTCTCTTGAAGCGCCTTCCTTAAGCTGGCATCTCGATTCTTAACATAGTTCCAGAAGGTTAAAGTTTGCCTCTCAGCAAACTCTTGCCGACTGGCCAAAAGTGCCAGTTGTTCTAGAATCGAGTTGATGTCGTGGATAAGCCCACCTTGACGTACCTCCTGCATGCGCTGGAGTCGTGCCAAATTGGGCGTGTCTATGATTCCCTTGTCAAACAGAATCACATCCCCCTCTTCCACTGGAACCCTTGCTCTTCTGCATAGCATCATTATTGTGTTTGGAAAGAACAGTTTCCCTACCTTTTTCCGCCAACAGTCAACAATCTCAGAAGAAATTATTTTTCCAACATCAATACTCATCGAGCGAAGAATGGCAAAGGCAAGCAGTACCCTGTCCCGAGATATTGTGGAGTCATGAGTTGTCAGCAGTAAGCGTAGCCTAATGAAACCCATCCAGGTGTTTGTTTCCCTCTTCAAATAAGCAGCTTGAAACGTGTGCTTTCGCGTCTGCGACAACCTCCATTGGGCCCCCTCAATTCCTACCTCTCGGACAGCCGCACTTAATTGGTCGCTAGATGGTGCAACCATCATCTCATTAAAAACTGCATGCGGAAAATCCTGAAGATTGAACAAATCATTAATGGCTTCTGGGCTCCACTGTACGGGCACTCCTCGAACTATAACCTCAAATTCATCCTGGACGTCAAGATTGGAGTAAAATTCCCAAACAATATTGGAATTAACAGGCTCTGGTTTTGCACAAAATTGCCTCCAACCAAGGTTCGCTATTCCAGACTCCAAGAATCGTGGCACATTATCGCCAAATCCTCACTCGAACAAGAAGTCTCGTTTCAGCATCTCCTGATATTTTGCTCGAGCAAGGTTGTTGACGAAGCGAATAAAAGGTATTCTTGGTTCCTCAATCTCATCAGCCTCACCCGATGCCTCAGCAATCCCTTTGCCCTTGTCTTCTCTTCGCTTGGACAGAACCTCTTCCTCAGCCTTTTTTGCTTCTTCTTCTCTCGTCTTGTCTTCAACCTCTTTCTTCTCTTGTTCCTCTCTCTCTGTATTGTCTTTTTCAGAGTCAATAGTTGGAGGCGAGGGGGTATCAGTTCGAACTACCTGAATACGGCCGACTTTTCGCTTAATGCGGTGACGCTTAGGTACCTCCGGCATGATCACCTCCACTCGAGCCTCTTGAACTGGCTCATTCTCAGTCGCAACCTCTGTCTGCACATCCTCATTCTGTTTTTCTTGAATTTCCACTCGAACTTCCTCTGTATCCGCAACTCTCTGCTCAGCCTGTTCTGGGTTCCATTCTTCTAGTTCTTTCGGGTCTTCTTCAACTACTGTGGCAGCAACCTCATCTGCTGCCTCCTGGACCTCTTCTTGTTTCGCAGCCAGGCTGCCTTCTCCTTCTCTTCGCTTCGTTTTCCTCCGACGTCCTATTCTTTTTCATTTTCACTTTTTGAACTTCGGGGGTAACGAGTATCTCTTCTCCCTCATTATCTCTCTCTTTTCTCGCTCTCGTTTTAGCCATCGAAGATTTTGAAAATGAATTCTATAACGCACACAGAGAACGAAAGAAAAATGCAAATGGTAAGGGATGGATCAAGAAGATGAAGTGGGAAGAACTTACCGAAGGTTCTTGAATAAATAGCTGCAACAAATCAAATCATAACTAAAAGATTTTGCTCCGTATTAAATGGGTTTACCGTTCACATTCAATTTGCAAATCAAATTCCCAATGGTAAAATCTTTGAATTTCAATTAACCATGGTAAATAACTGCACGCTGTCAGCGGCTAAACCGTTGGATAATCCCTGCGTGACATGTGGCAGCATCCCGAAAATTTACCTGCTCACAGAAATTCAAAAATCCCAACGGTAAAAATAATTAACTCACAATAAAATCTTTTTTTTCTCAGACGAAATGCTCCAGCCAGACCTTTGCCGCAACAATCTTCTGAACCTGAGGAATCTTGGATACGGGATTCAAATTTCAAAATAGAAAACCAAATCTTCTAAATTTAAAAATAACCAATCAAATCAACTTTAATCTTTCTTGAAGCCGATTTAATTTAGAGAAAATCTTTATGAACTCAAATTAAACAGAATAAATAAAATCTAGATCTTAATCTAATAAAATCTAATTAATTCAAAGATAATTCAAAGATAATCCAAATAAATAATCCTAAAATAAAATCAAATTCAAAACGAAATAGATAAAATCTAAACAAATACTTAAAGATAAAATCTAATAAACCACGCAAAATCAAATCTAACCTATTCGAAAATAAATCAGCGAAATATAAAACAAATACAAACACTGGGAGCTCAAAATTTTGCTCTGTGAAATGCTCCCGCAAAAATCCTGCTCTCTCAATCATCAACCAACCTTAGGGAAGGATATTTCGCCTGAAATTCCTCTCCCCAATAATTTTTCACACGCTGTCCATTCACCTTGAATACTCTCCCATCCTTTTCATCCTGCAAAGTAATTGCTCCATGGGGGAAAACCTCAATCACAATAAACGGTCCTGATCATTTAGGCCCCGTTTGATAACCATTTCAGTTTTTGGTTTTTGGTTTTTCTTTTTTTTGTTTTTGGTTTTTGGTTTTCTGTTTTTTAAAAACAAAAACCATATATGTTTGATAACTGTTTTTTGTTTTCTGTTTTTAAAAAACAGAAAACCAACCTTGTTTGATAACTGTTTTTAGTTTTCAGTTTTTTAAAAATTAGAAAGATGAAAGGATGTTTTAGAGAGAGAAAAATGTGTAGAGACGTTGAAACAAAAATTTAGAGACACAAATATAAATGTTTTCAAGATAAGTTTTTTTTTTGAAAGACGAGAAAAGTTAAACATAGAAAATTTAGAGAGATGAAAGAAAATATTTAGAGAAAGAATATTAGTTAGACTCGAGAAAATATATTAGTTAGAGGAAAAATAGAAAACAAGTAAGAGTAAAAGCGATAAATTTTATATTAAGTAAAAAAAAAAGAAAATTTAGAGAGATAATAAGGTTAAGAGTAAAAGATATGCTAAAGAAATTACGATAAATTAGAAAAATTAGAACATGTTAATTAAGGAGAGAAAAATTATTGATAAGTTTTTAGAAATAGACAAGATATAGAGAAAAAAAATTGAGAGAGAAAATTTTAGAGAGTGAAAAATAAATTTTATAGAGTAAAAACCGTTTTAGAGAAAAAAAATAGAGAAAGGAATTTGTGGGAGAAAGATAGGTAAAAGGGAAGAAAAGTAAGCATTAGAAGAAAAATGAGGTTTTGAAAAACAGAAATCTGTTTTTAAAAACTACTTTTTTTTTTGTTTTTGAACTTTACTTATAATTTAAAAAACGTTTTTAAAAAACAGAAAACAAAAAACAGAAATGGTTATCAAACACCCCTGTTTTTAAAAAATGAAAAACAAAAACAGAAAACAGAAAACGAAATGGTTATCAAACGACCCCTTAGATTTTAGTTTCCCAGGAAATAATTTCAATCTAGAATTATAAAGCAAGACTTTCTGACCTTTGACAAACTCTTTAGATTTAATTTTCTTGTCATGCCACAAATTAGTCTTTTCTTTATATATTTTCGCATTCTCATAAGAAAATTGGCGAAATTCCTCCAATTCATTAAGCTGCAGCATTCTTATTGCTCCTGCACGACTCAAATCAAAATTTAACTTTTTCAAAGCCCAAAACGTTTTATGCTCTAGCTCCAATGATAAAGGGCAAGCTTTCCCATATACTAACCTATAGGGAGACATACCTAGAGGAGTCTTATAGGCTGTCCTATAAGCCCAAAGAGCCTCATCCAACCTAAAAGACCAATCCTTCCTAGATGGATGAACTACTTTCTCTAGAATCGATTTAATTTCCCTATTACTAATTTCAGCTTGACCATTTTCTTGTGGGTGATAAGGGGTAGCTATCCTATGCTTAATCCCATACTTAGCTAACAGCTTAGTTAAGATATTATTAACAAAATGTGTACCCTCATCACTCACTAGAGCTCTAGGTGTCCCAAACCGCACAAAGATGTGCGATTGAAGAAACCTTGCAACTGTCTTGGCATCACTCTGATGGCATGCAATGGCCTCCACCCATTTGGACACGTAATCAACTGCCAATAAGATAAAAACATTGCCATTAGAAGGGGGAAATGGCCCCATAAAATCTATACCCCATACATCGAATAATTCAACTTCTAAAACATAAGTAATTAAGAGGCATTTCATCTCTAGGCCCCAAGTTTCCTCTCCTTTGGCAAGCATCACAATGCTTGTAGAACCAATGGGCATCCTTGAATAAGGTGGGCCAGAAAAATCCACAATGTAAAATCCTCATAGGTGTCCTCTGACCACTGAAATGACCTCCATACGGAGAAGAGTGATATTGCTCCAGGATTTCCTTTGCTTCAGCACCTGAAACACACCTACGAATAATACCATCAGAGCATTGCTTATACATAAATGGCTCATCCCAATAGAAAAATTTTGCATCATGTTTAAACTTTTTCTTCTGCCTCCAATCCATGTCAATAGGAGTGACTCCCTTTACCAAAAAGTTGGCAATATCAGCATACCAAGGGACGTCCCTGACTACCTTTACCTCAACAACAAAAAGTTGTTCATCTAGAAAAGCATCTGAAATGGCAGATTGCTCCAGCAAAGATGATGATGGATCAAGACGAGATAAATGGTCTGCAATGATATTTTCTGATCCCTTCTTGTCCTTTATCTCCAAGTCGAACTCCTACAATAATAAAACCCAACGAATTAGTCTAGGCTTTGCATCTTTCTTAGACATTAAATACCTTATTGCTGCATGATCCATGAACACCGTGACTTTGGATCCAACCAAATATGGCCGGAACTTCTCAAAAGAAAACATAACAGCTAACAACTCCTTTTCAGTAGTTGTATAGTTAACTTGTGCTTCATTTAAAACCTTGCTTGCATAATATATAGGATGGATAAATTTGCCCTGCTTTTTCCCCAGCATAGCACCTACCGCAGCATCACTCGCATCACACATTACCTCAAATGGTAAATTTCAATTAGGTGCACACAGAATGGGTGCTGAGATTAAAGCAGCCTTTAAAGTCTCAAAAGCCTTCCTACAATCTGCATTAAAGTCAAAAACATGATCAGTGCACAATAAGTTACAAAGAGGTTTACTGATTTTGGAAAAATCTTTTATGAACCTCCTATAAAATCCAGCATGTCCTAAAAAACTCCGAATTCCCTTCACTGAATTTGGTGGTTCTAATCTCTCAATCACCTCAATTTTTGCTCTATCAACTTCTAGACCATTCCTAGAAATCCTATGACCTAACACCATGCCTTCCCTCACCATGAAGTGGCATTTTTCCCAATTAAGAACTAGATGGGTATCCTCACATCTCTTTAATACCTTGCCTAAATTATCTAAACAATTCTGAAAAGACCCTCCAAAAACTGAAAAATCATCCATAAATACCTCAACAGTGGACTCAATCATATCAGAAAAAATTGCTAACATACATCGCTGAAATGTTGTTGGAGCATTGCAAAGGCCAAAAGGCATTCGCCTAAAAGCAAACGTCCCATAAGGACAGGTGAAAGTGGTTTTCTCCTGATCCTCAGGAGCAATAATAATCTGGTTATACCCAGAATAACCATCTAAGAAACAGTAATAGGCCTGACCAGCCAATCTATCCAACATCTGGTCAATAAATGGTAGAGGGAAATGGTCCTTACGGGTGGCCTTATTAAGCCTCCTGCAGTCCATACAAACCCTCCAGCCAGTTACTGTCCTGGTTGGAATCAACTCATTGTCTTTATTACTTACCACAGTGACACCTCCTTTCTTAGGAACACATTGGACAGGGCTTACCCAATTGCTATCAACAATTGGATAAATGATCCCAACATCCAACCATTTAATCACCTCCTTTTTAACAACCTCTTTCATTGCAGGGTTAAACATTCTTTGTTGCTCAATACTCCTAAAGGATCCCTCATCTAGGGTGATTTTGTGCATACAAAAAGATAGGCTAATTCCCTGAATGTCAGCCAATGTCCAACTTATAGCCTTGCGGTATTGCTGCAACAATTTTATTAAGGCCTCCTCATGCTCTGGCATTAAATCTGATGCAACAATAATGGGCAACGTCTCACCTTTCCCAAGATACACATACTTTAGATGATCCGGCAAGGGCTTCAAATATAAAGTAGGTGCCTCAATCAGGGATGGCTTAATAGGAGGAGCTTTCCTTTGATCTAAATCTAAAGACTCAAAAACTTCCTCACACCTAAAAAATTCTTTTTCATTCTTTCTTTCTAACAAACAAACTTCTAAATTTTCTACACTAACCTCTCCATACTCTTCCGAATGCTTACTAGCCGAATCCTGTATTGCCTTCTCAATAACTGTGCTCTCCAGAATCTGAATGAAAGAGCAATCATCTATTTCGTCTGGATATTTCATGGCTTTAAACACATTGAATTTCACTTCCTCATTACAGACTCTCATTGTCAATTCCCCTTTTTGAACATCTATTAACGCTCTACCAGTAGCAAAAAATGGACGACCTAGAATGATTGGGACATCTTTATCAGCCTCATAGTCTAAAATAATAAAATCAACAGGAAAGATGAATTTATCTACTTTTACTAAGACATCCTCAATTTTACCCTCTGGATATGTGATAGACCTATCAGCTAGTTGAAGTGTGACTGTGGTAGGCCTAGCTTCACCAATGCCAAGCTTCCGATAGACCGAAAGAGGCATAAGGTTAATACTTGCACCTAAATCACAGAGTGCTCTACCTAACTTTTTTCCACCTATAGACACAGGTATAGTAAATGATCCTGGATCCTTAGCCTTGGGTGGTAGCCCATTCTTAAGAATAGCACTACATTCCTCAGTAAGAGATACAGTTTCAAACTCACCTAACCTCTTCTTTTTAGTTAAAATATCCTTAAGAAATTTAGCATAATTAGGCATTTGCTCTATAGCTTCTACTAAAGGGATATTTATGTGCAACTACTTAAGAATCTCTAAAAACTTTTTAAATTGACCGTCCTGACTCTTAGGCTTTTGCCTTTGTGGAAAAGGCAGAGGTGGTACATAAGGTGGGGGCGGCACATAAGGTGGTTCCACATCTGGAATAGAACCAGATGCTCCAGCATTTTTATTGCTGCCTCCAGCACCCTGACCAGACTCCAACTCTTTCTCAACAACAACATTATTTTTATCACCATTTTTATTTATATCATGAGTCTTACTAGGCTCATTTTTTTCTTCTAATGGCTTACCACTCCTTAGAGTTACTGCCTTTACCTGCTCCTTACCTTCCCTTCGAGGGTGTTTAGTATCCGAGGGAAGTTTCCCTTGAGGCCTTGCCTTCAGCTCATTAGCTAGCTGACCCACTTGCAATTTCAGGGCTCTCATCGAAGCTTGATTACTTTGAATTGTGGCATCTGTACGAGCCATAAATTCTTTCATCATCGCCTCGAGAGAACTTCCCGAATTTTGCTGGGGCAAAGCCTGCTTATTTTGCTGGGGCAATACCTGCGCTTTAGCAAATACCGGCTGGTTCACCTTTTGTTGCGCTTGCCCACTGCTTCCTTGTCCTCCCCATGAGAAGTTGGGGTGGTTGCGCCAACCTGGATTATAAAGTTAGAGTAAGGGTTATTTCTCTGATTACCTACAAAAAACACAGAAGCTGGATTGCTGGGGCAGAACTCGTAGTTGTGATTTTCACCACAATAGACACATGCTTCCTCTACCACTTGGTTCACCACTGCAGCAGGCTCCATAGCTGGTGGCTGCTGATGACTAATCACTGTCACATTCTTAAGAGCATTAGAAGTCCTAGAAAGATCAGCCCTAATGGTAGACACACCATCAACCTCTAATACACTCTTAACCTTTTTATTTGTGCCTCTAACATCTGACCACTGACAACTATTAATCGATATTCTTTCTAAAATCTCATAAGCTTCATCAAAAGTCTTTGCCAAAAGGGCCCCTCCAGCCGAAGCTTCGACCATACCTTGGGTTACTCCATTTAAACCATTGTAAAATGTTTCCATTTGAATAAAATGAGGTAAACCATAGTGGGGACACTTTCGCAAAAGCTCCTTAAACCTTTCCCAAGCCTCACTAAAAGTCTCATCTTCAAGTTGCTTAAACCCTACTATTTCACTCCTTAATTTAGCATTTCTATTAGGTGGGAAATATTTACTCAAAAAATTTTCAGCTAACTCATCCCATGTCCTAATTGACCCTGGAGCAAAAGAGTTTAACCATGCCTTCGCTCCATCTCTAAGAGAATACGGGAACAAAGTTAATCTAAGAGCATCTCTAGGCACTCCTTGAATTACAAAAGAATCGCTAACTCCTAGAAAAGACTTAAGATGTAAATGACGGTCTTCAGATGACAAACCATGGAATTGCCCCACAGTTTGCAACATCTGAAACATTACCGGTTTCATTTCAAAATTCGCCACTTGGATTTGGGGACGTGCAATCCCTGGATTCAACTCATTAAACATTGGGACAGCATACGCTCGAATGGCTCTGGACCTATCGTTCACTATCAAGATAGGATTTTCAGCCAGATTATTTTGCTGCTCATTTTGTTCAAACAGCGAGTTTTGCTGGACCTTCAGGACCCTCCGAAAGGCGCGGCGTGTTCTCCATCTGGTTTCTGCGCTGCTCTCTCCTTCTAATTCTGAATGTCCTCTCAATTTCTAGATCAAGCTCGAACCTTACCCCAAGCGGATCGCTCATGCACCAAGCTCACACCTGCAAAAACAAAAGAAACAATCAAAAAGTTCTAGCACCAAACCACTAAAACACATACACAAAACAAATCAGATAAAAACTTATTCAAGTCCCTGGCAACGGCGCCAAAAACTTGTTGGGTTCCTAGAGTGAGTAAAATATGATCTAAAAAGACTCTAGAATTCCTGTGCAAGTATACACAGTCTGCAACAAGTAATATTATCAATTTGAGTCCTGAATTAGCTTCCACTTTATCTATTTTGTGTAACTTTCTAATGGTTTCAAAGATGGTAAGAATGATTTGGTTTTATAAGAATTATGCTGAAGCAAAATAAATGACAAAACAAAGAATAAACAAATAGATAGACAGATTAAAGGCAGACGCTGGTTAGGCTTAGTAATTATTTAGAAAGATGCTCTAGCAATATTATTTATCATGCAACTCTCGCAGTATTATTAGCGAATTCCTCCCGGAACTCCGGATCTTTTGGAATGTGTTTCAACCCCAATGAAGTGCGACTGATCAAGCACTAGGCAACTAGCTATCCCTAGCTCAGTCACTGGCGTTCACCAATACACAATGATCATAGTGTGGATAATTGCCACACACTCTCTAAATCATCCCTGAAACTAGAGAGAGGTATTCACACCAGCTGGCCAGGCGGGCATAAAATGGAAATAGGCACAACAATTAACCAAGATGCAATAATCAATATATTACTAAAGTTTAAGCACAACAACTACATGTTCCTAACCAACACCTAAAGCTACTTAGTTCATAATAAACATGGAAACATGAATTACAATCTGAGTAGGCATGTCTATAGTCACAAGATAATAATAATCTCCTCAACCAGCTTGTGAACAATGGTGTTCTTGGTACTATCTAATCTCTCTATACTACTCGGCTTCCAAGGAAAGTTGGAATGCTTTTGACTTCGACGGCTACTTCCTTTTATAGAAGGATAGGAGGCTTGAATTAGGTCAACTTGGACACGTGTAGGGCTCTCCTTGCTCCTTTATCCCAAAAATAACTCAACAGAAGTCGGTTCATGAAGTTGGCTAACGAGCTGTGATGTGGCAGTTTTGTTCCCAGTTTTGCTGCAGCACAGAATTTGCTCTATCAGGTCGCCCAACAACAGATTCTGCACAAAATGATTTCCAAAGCTTCCATTCTTCCAAATGGGTTAAAACATGTAATATCTATCTAGAACCAACCCTATTAAGCACAAAAGACACACAAATCCTTATATAAATGAGGCCTCAATAACTACCTTTTGGGCAGTTATCAGAGGCCATGAATAAAATATTCAATTAATTCAATCTTTTCCAAAATTGATTCAATCTTATTCCTTATTTAATCAATCCATGATCAATCAATTCCATAATTGATTAATCTTTTCCACAAATGACTAATTACTTCCATAAGTGATTAGATCATTTGCATAAATGATTAATCACTTCCTTAAGTGATTAATTATTCCCATAATTGATTAATTCCCGGTTAATGAATTCTTTAATTAATTAACCACCAATTAAATATCACATATTTAATTTCCGGCCTTGAATTAATTAATTTTCCCAAATAGATTTTAGGCCTTAAATCAATTAATTCATTATTTGAACTCTTTCAATCTTCCATAAATTTTTATTTGAATTTCTTCAAATATTAATTTCTCTCATAATAATATATCAATATATATTATATTTGGTTCCCTTAGTAAATTGAACATTTTCAATTTACATTTATTACTTAGTTGCCTCAAATTACTTTATGAGCTACTAGTGGGACCTAATGGACCTGCAGATCAGAAGCTCAACGATGTAAGATTAATTGGTCAAACTCATTAACCACATTAATCAATATTCGTTAACTGTGTGTACATTCCACTATAGACTCACAGTTGCACTCTTCTCACTGCAGTCATATTTTTTGTGTCCACGGATCAAGACCAATATCGACTAGTTAGTCCTTCATGAGTGTCTGTAACACCAGCTGGGTCAAATTAGCATTTTACCCCTAGGTTACTTCTATTTCCTTAAGTACCAGTTTTCCTCTAATGAACAACCTGTTTATGGTCCAACCATCAAACAGAAAACCCTCTCGTGCCATTGAGAGGGTAGGGCCCTTTGTTCAAGACTCGGAGTAACCACTTAAGGGAACACTCACCTGCTTCCCTAAAGTCGGGAAAGAGTGAATTCCATCTTGTACGATTATGTTCTCAGCTCCCCATTCGGTCTTGTCCCCAAAATGGTAGGCTTATTGAGTCGGCGTATTGGCCACTCTCACCCATGCAAATCAAAGGACAATCTCTAATGAGCCGGAGTCCATAATCAACTCAGGATTAAGACTAAGTTGTCTAGGTTGTCCTAGCGGAATAGAAAACCAACTAGTTAACGGTGTTATGACCAGTGGTTACTATTTCGCGGTCCGGTCTTATGCAAACTCATTGCATAGGATACCCCACTCGCATGTCTCCTACACGAACGCGTTGGATCATAGCGTTTGTATCAAATACAAAGAGGGTCGTATCCATAGTGTCGTCACGATAAGGCACCCAGTCTTATCCCTATACTATAGACCCTTTAGGCTGTTTCTTGAACAATGATCCCATATGTCACTACATATAGTTCAAGACTCATATTACAGCCTTGGATGTCTAGTTTATTGGATTAGGGTTATTGATAACTGCCCAAAAGGTAGTTATTTAGGCCTCAATTATATAGGGATTTGTGTGTCCTTTATGCTTATTAGGGTTGGTTTTGGATAGATATTACATGTTTTAACCCATTTGGAAGAATGGAAGCATTGGAAATTATTTTGTGCAGATTATGCTGCTGAGCGACTGGAGGGAGCAAATTCTATGCTGCAGCAAAACTGGGAGCAGAAACTGCCACATCACAGCTCGTTAGCCAACTTCATGAACCGACTTCTGTTGAGTAATTTTCGTGATAAAGAAGCAAGGAGAGCCCTACACATGTCCAAGTTGACCTAATTCAAGTCTCCTCTCCTTCTATAAAAGGAAGTAGTCGTCCAAGTCAAACTCATTCCATGTTTTCCCTTGGAAGCCGAATAGTACAGGGAGATTGAAGATCACCAAGAACACCACCATCTTCCGCAAGCTGATTAGGGAGCAAAAATGTCGCTATTTTAGTCTCAATTTATTAAGCTTTTTGGTGCTTTAATCGTATTTCTAATGAATATATTTAATGAATTTTGTTATTTGGTCCTTAGGAGCTAAGTTGGTGATTTTGGGAGAAAAAGAGCCAAAATTGAAGCAATTGAAGCCCAAATCCTAGCTTGATGCAATTGGAGGCCCAAAGAAGTCAACCATGAAGAAATGACCAAGTAAAATGAAGAAGAAGGCCCAAAAATCAGCCCAAAAGGAAGCTGAAAAATCTGGAAATTTGGGGTAGCGTCGAGACGCTAAGTAAGGCAGCGTCGCGACGCTACCCTTTCTTGTTGCCCAAGCCGCGTGCGCAGCAGCGTCGCGACGCTGAGCAAGGTAGCGTCGCGACGCTACCCCTATTCCATGCCTATAAAAAGGCACCCTTGGGTGCCTCATTATTCATCAATCATCCTTCCAATTCCTTCCTTTCTCTCTTCTTTAAGGCTCCTTTGGAGCCCCTCTCAAGGCTTTTGAGCCTTTTTGAGAGGATTCTTCCAGTGGGAAAATTTTGGGAATTTTGGGGGAGCATCTTAGAGGCTCAAGGAGTAGTCAGCGGGGCTCCAAGCGTCAGAGAGGGGTTTTTCGACGGTCAATTCCTTTCCTTTATTGCTCTTTAATATGCTTTCCTGTGTAATTATTGTTGATATTTTAGCTATGTATAGCTAAATCCCCAATTTGGGGTCTTGAAATGAAATGATAGTCCAAATATTGTTATAATTTCCTGTCTCTTGCCCATGTCCTAATTATTTTGTATGGATGTGCTTAATGCTTTACTCAATCTGGCCAATTGTGTAATGATTCGATTCTTAATGGAAACTCGACGGAGAGAAATTAGGATAGATCATAATCCATGCAACTAGTTTAATTGCCCGTTGTGACACCGGGATTAGTTGATTAAACTTAGATTCCTAAAATGAATCAGAGCGTAATAATTAATGATTTTTAATAGCGCTAAGGACACTTAGGTTGTTAAAATGAATTAATTACAATTAGGGGAAACCGACAGGAGAACCTATGTGATTAACGGAGATTCTAGGATTATAATTAGTTGGGCAATGAGATAGGATAATTATAACTACTATTTGACTAATCATTGATTTTCAAGACCCCTCTTCCCATTTAAAGAAAACTCGTTCTCCACATTTTATTTTTGATTGATCAATTTGTTTTTGTTAATTGTCTTGAATTTAAATCCTTTTTATTGCATGAAGTGGTCCCTAAATATTATTTCACCTAAGTATTTTTAGTGCTCAAGAGATTTTAATTATTTGCTTAAGTTTCGCTTCGCCTCCCTGTGGATTCGATACTCGGTATTACTACCGTTTTATATTACTTGTCACGACCCGTGCGCTTGCGGATAATCGTTTAATCATTCACACCAACAATTGTTTCTTTTGTTTTTGCAGGTGTGATTTTGGTGCATGAGCGATCCGCCTGGGGTACGGTTTGAGCTTGATCCAGAAATTGAAAAGACATTTAGGAACAGAAGGAAGGAGCAGCGCAGAAACCAGATAGAAAACGTGTCGCAACTCCCGCAGGATCCTGAAGGTCCAGCAGCAGCGAACCCCCAGCAGAATCTGTTGCTGCAGCAAAACCCACTGTTTGAGCAAAATGAGCAGCGAAATAATCAGGCTGAGAATCCTATCCTGATAGCGAACGATAGGACTGGAGCCATTCGAGCATATGCTGTCTCGATGTTTAATGAGTTGAATCCAGGGATTGCACGTCCCCAAATCCAAGCGGCAAATTTTGAAATGAAACCGGTAATGTTTCAAATGTTGCAAACCGTGGGGCAAATCCATGGTTTGTCATCTGAAGACCCTCATTTACATCTTAAGTCTTTTCTAGGAGTTAGTGATTCTTTTGTAATTCAAGGAGTGCCTAGAGATGCTCTCAGATTAACTTTGTTCCCGTATTCTCTTAGAGATGGAGCAAAGTCATGGTTAAACTCTTTTGCTCCAGGATCAATTAGGACGTGGGATGAGTTAGCTGAAAAATTTTTGAGTAAATATTTCCCACCTAATAGAAATGCTAAATTAAGGAGTGAAATAGTAGGGTTTAAGCAACTTGAGGATGAGACTTTTAGTGAGGCTTGGGAAAGGTTTAAGGAGCTTTTGCGAAAGTGTCCCCACCATGGTTTACCTCATTGTATTCAAATGGAAACATTTTACAATGGTTTAAATGGAGTAACCCAAGGTATGGTCGATGCTTCGGCTGGAGGGGCCCTTTTGGCAAAAACTTTTGATGAGGCTTATGAAATTTTAGAAATAATATCTATTAATAGTTGTCAGTGGTCGGATGTTAGAGGCACGAATAAAAAGGTTAAGAGTGTGTTAGAGGTTGATGGTGTGTCCACCATTAGGGCTGATCTTGCTATGATTGTTAACGCTCTTAAGAATGTGACAGTGATTAGTCATCAGCAGCCACCAGCTATGGAGCCTACTGCAGTGGTGAACCATGTCACGGACGAAGCATGTGTCTATTGTGGTGAAGACCACAACTACGAGTTTTGCCCCAGCAATCCAGCTTCTGTGTTTTTTGTAGGTAATCAGAGGAACAACCCTTATTCTAATTTCTATAATCCAGGTTGGCGCAACCACCCCAACTTCTCATGGGGAGGTCAAGGAAATAACGTACAAGCGCAGCAAAAGATGAACCAGCCAGGATTTTCTAAAACGTAGGTATTGCCCCAGCAAAGTAAGCCGGCTTTGCCCTAGCAAAATTCGGGAAACTCTCTCGAAGCGATGATGAAAGAATTTATGGCTCGTACAAATGCCGCAATTCAAAGTAATCAAGCTTCGATGAGGGCCCTGGAATTGCAAGTGGGTCAGCTAGCTAATGAGCTAAAGGCAAGGCCTCAAGGGAAACTTCCTTCGGATACTGAACACCCTAGAAGGGAAGGTAAGGAGCAAGTAAAGGCAGTAACTCTTAGGAGTGGTAAGCCACTAGAAGATTCTAGTAAAACCCAGGAGGTAAATAGAAATAGTGATAATAATGTTGTTGTCGAGAAAGAGTTGGAGTCTGGTCAGGGTGCTGGAGGCAGCAAAGAGAATGTTGGAGCATCTGGTTCTGTGCCAGATGTAGAACCACCATATGTGCCGCCCCCACCTTATGTACCACCTCTACCTTTTCCACAAAGGCCAAAGCCTAAGAATCAGGATGGTCAATTTAAAAAGTTTTTAGAGATTCTTAAGCAATTGCATATAAATATCCCTTTAGTAGAAGCTATTGAGCAAATGCCTAATTATGCTAAATTTCTTAAGGATATTTTTGACTAAAAAGAAAAGATTAGGTGAGTTTGAAATTGTATCTCTTACTGAGGAGTGTAGTGCTATTCTAAAAAATGGGCTACCCCCCAAGGCTAAGGATCCAGGGTCATTTACCATACATGTGTCTATAGGTGGAAAGGAATTAGGTAGAGCACTCTGTGATTTAGGCGCAAGCATTAACCTTATGCCTCTTTCGGTCTATCGGAAGTTAGGTATTGGTGAAGCTAGGCCTACCACAGTCACACTCCAACTAGCTGATAGGTCTATCACATATCCAGAGGGTAAAATTGAGGATGTCTTAGTGAAAGTAGATAAATTCATATTTCCTGCTGATTTTATTATTTTAGACTATGACGCGGATAAAGATGTCCCAATTATTCTAGGTCGTCCATTTTTGGCTACTAGTAGGGCATTAATAGATGTTCAAAAAGGAGAATTAACAATGAGAGTCTGTAATGCGGAAGTGAAATTTAATGTGTTTAAAGCCATGAAATATCCAGACGAAATGGAGGATTGCTCCTTCATCAGGATTCTGGAGAGCACAGTTCTTGAGACAACAATACAGGATTCGGCTGATAAGCACTCGGAAAAGCATAGAGAGGTTAGTGTAGAAGATTTTGAATTTTGATCTTTAGATAGAAAAAATGAAAAAGAATTGTTTAGGTGTGAGGATGTTTTTAAGTCTTTAGATTTGGATGAAAGGAAGGCTCCTCCTTTTAAGTCATCCCTGATTGAGGCACCTAGTTTAGATTTGAAGCCCTTACCGGATCATCTAAAGTATGTGTATCTTGGGGAGGGTGAGACGTTGCCCATTATTGTTGCATCAGATTTAACTATAGTCCATATTAAGGCAGTAAAAACACCTTGGTATGATGACTTTTTCGATTACCTTGATTTTGGAAATTTTCCTCCTGGTTTATCAAAAGAACAAATGAAAGAATTTTTCCATGGGGTGAAGTTTTATTTATCGAATGATGCATCTATGGTTAAACAATGTGTTGAAAACGATGGGAGAGTGTTCAAAGTGAATGGTCAGCGTGTTAAGCATTATTGGGAGAGGAGTTTTCTTCCAAATATCTTTCTTTCAAGTTGTTGGATGATTTTGAGAAAACAAGATGTTTGCGGGAGCATTTTACAGGGCTATATTTTGAGCTCCCAGTGTTCGTTTTGATTTTTTTCGTTGATTTGTTTTTAATAGGTTAGATTTGATTTTGCTTGATTTATTAGATTCTATCTTTAAGTATTTTTATTATTTTTCGTAGTTTAGATTTTATCTATTTCGTTTTGAATATGATTTGATTTTAAATTCGAAATATTTTAGATTTGATTTGTTTAAATTCTTCAAGATTTATTTTTATTTCTTCTGTAGATTTTATTTTATTTTTTTCGCTAGTTATTTAATTTGATTAATTTAGATTAGAGATTAGTTTTTATTTTGTTCCGATTAGATTTTATTAAATTCAGTTATTATTTTCGGTTATTTAAATTTCTTTTTAGATTAGATTTGAATAAAATCTCTCTTGATTTATTCGGTTTTGAATAATAAATAAAAGATAAGATTTTATTTGAGCGGTTAATTTGAATTTCCTGATTTGATTTCCTATTTTAAATTTGAATTCTGTATCCAAGATTCTTCAGGTAATCTTTTGTTCAGAGGGGTTGTTGCGACAAAGTTATGGCTGGAGCAAATCGTTCGTCTGAATAAAGAGGGTTCTGTGGTGAATTAATTATTTTTACCGTGTGATTTTGATTTATGTGGGCAGGTAAATTGCAGGGATGCTGCCACGTATTGTGTAAAGGTAATCCAACGGTTTAGCCGTTTGGCAGCGATTATTATTTACCTTGAGCGATTGGCAATTCAAGATTTTACTGCTGATTCGATTTTCAAATTAAAATATGTAAATGGTAATCACATTTAATGAGGAGGCAAAATCTATCGGTTACGATTTGATTTGCTACAGCCCTATTTATTCACAACCCTTCGGTAAGTGCTTCTCACTCCACTTTCTTGCATCCAATCTTTGTCGTTTGCATTATTCTTTCTTTGTTGCTATTTTCTGCACACCTCCTTGAGTCTTCAATGCCTAAGACAAGAGCAAGAAAAGAAAGAGATAATGAGGAAGAGGAGGTATCTGATGCCCCTGAAGTACCATGGACAAAGGCGAAGAAGAAGAAGACACCAGAAGAAAAAGAAGCTAAGAGAAGACGACGTCAACAGCGGATGGAGGACCAAGAAGATGTTCAAAAGGGTATGGAAGTTGTTGTTGCCACGGTAGTTGAAGAGGACCCGAAAGAACCAGAAGAACAAAATCCAGAGCAGATTGAACAGAGAGTTGCAGATACAGAGGAAGCTCAAGAAGAGGTTCAAGAAAAAAAAAACAAAATGAAGATGTGCGAGGAGAACCGGCAGAGGTTGCGCCTGAAGGAGATAATGAGCCAGTACAGGAGGCTCGAGTGGTGGTGATCATGCCGGAGGCACCCAAACGTCGCCGCATTAAGCGGAAAACAGGTCGCATCTGAAGGGAATAAAAGTCCCCACGCAGCGGAAGCGCATCGATTGGACCTTACGCCGTATATTAATTAACATTAAAATACCGTTACGAAAACTCAAACAAACTTTAAACAAACTTTAAAGCTGCTGTAAAATTGGTTTAAACATGCTTAAAAATAAATCTAAATTTATTTTCATGCTTTTCTAAAGAAAAGAGGAAGAACCGTTACAAACTTCCGTTGTAGACTTGACCGTTCTTCGCCAACGATGCTCCAACAATCAAAACGCAACAGCCGTCTTTGGTATTTCTTTGCTGGAAATTTCTTCTTTGATTGACACAATCACCACAGAGGTTACACCGGTATGTCTCTGAGTCTAGGAGGCAAAAGACTTGTGGGAGTCTTTCTCTAAGAGGGAGGCTAGAGAGAATTCTAGGTCTTGTCTTTCAAGAGTGTCAAGTCTCATGACCAATTAGGTCTAGTGTTGTATTTATTGAAGAGAGGCCATGAATAAAATATTCAATTAAATCAATCTTTTCCATAATTGATTCAATCTTATTCCTTAATTAATCAATCATGATCAATCAATTCCATAATTGATTAATCTTTTCCACAAATGACTAATTACTTCCATGAGTGATTAGATCATTTCCATAAATGATTAATCACTTCCTTAAGTGATTAATTATTTCCATCATTGATTAATTCCCGGTTAATGAATTCTTTAATTAATTAACCACCAATTAAATATCACATATTTAATTCCCGGCCTAGAATTAATTAATTTGCCCAAACACATTTTAGGCCTTAAATTAATTAATTCATTATTTTGAACTCTTTCAAACTTCCATAAATTTATATTTGAACTTTTCAAATATTAATTTCTCTCATAATAATATATCAATATATATTATATTTGTTTCCCTTAATAAATTGAACATTTTCAATTTACTTTTATTACTTAGTTGCCTCAAATTACTTTACGAGCTACCAGTGGGACCTAATGGACCTGCAGATCAGAAGCTCCAACGATGTGAGATTAATTGGTCAAACTCATTAACCACATGAATCAATATTCGTTAACTGTGTGTACATTCCACTATAGACTCACAGTTGCACTCTTCTTACTGCAGACATATTTTCTGTGTCCACGGATCTAGACCAATATCGACTAGTTAGTCCTTCACGAGTGTCCGTAACACCAGCTGGGTTAAATTACCGTTTTACCCCTGGGTTACCTCTATTTCCTTAAGTACCAATTCTCCTCTAATGAACAACCTGTTTGTGGTCCAACCATCAAACAGAAAACCCTCTCGTGCCATTGAGAGGGTAGGGCCCTTTGTTCAAGACTCGGAGTAACCACTTAAGAGAACACTCATCTGCTTCCCTAAAGTCGGGAAGGAGTGAATTCCATCTTGTACGATTATGTTCCCAGCTCCCCATTCAGTCTTGTCCCCAAAGTGGTAGGCTTATTGAGTCGGCGTATTGGCCACTCTCACCCATACAAATCAAAGGACAATCTCTCATGAGCAAGAGTCCATAATCAACTCAGGATTAAGACTAAGTTGTCTAGGTCGTCCTAGTAAAATAGAAAACCGACTAGTTAACGGTGTTATAACCAGTGGTTACTATTTCGCGGTCCGGTCTTATTCAAACTCATTGCATATGATACCCCCACTCTCATGTCTCCTTCACGAACGCGTTGGATTGCAGCGTTTGTATCAAATACAAAGTGGGCCGTATCCATAGTGTCACCAGGATAAGGCACCCAGTCTTATCCCTATACTATAGACCCTTTAGGCTGTTTCTTGAACAATGATCCCATATGTCACTACATATAGTTCAAGACTCATATTACAGCCTTGGATGTCTAGTTTATTGGATTAGGGTTATTATTAGCCAAAGACAAATATAAAATAACTAATAACAATTAATGGAAAAATATATCAATATTATTTCATTAATATCCGGTCAACGGTTACATTCACTATCTACGAGTTTTAGGGCATAAAACCCAACAGCATCAAGGTAGTCCGAACTGACACCCCATTACCTCCATCTACTGACTCTGAAAGAGAAAATTCAGAGAAAGAGAAGAAACAAAGAAGAAGACTGAGGAAGAGCAGTTGCTCAAGCGCAGGGCATAGAAAGGCAAAAATATTGCTGAAGCATCGGAAGAATACGAGGCGATAGAAGAACAGCAGGTTCCATTTGATCGCTTCGTCAACAATTTTGCTTGAGCAAAATACGCTGAGCTTCTGAAAAGGGATTTCTTGTTCGAGCGCGGTTTCAGTGGTGATCTTCCACAGTTTCTGAGGACCGGTATTGCAGACCACGACTGGGAGCTGTTTTGTGTGAAGCCTGAATCTATAAACGCACAGGTGGTGCGTAAATTTTATGCTAACATTGTCAAGGAGGATGGTTTCCAGGTAATTGTCCGAGGAGTCGAGGTGGATTGGAGTCCAAGTGCTATCAATGCACTGTACAACGTTCAAAACTTCCCCCATGCGGCGTATAATGAGATGGCTGTGGCGCCATCTGATGAGCAACTAAGTGAGGCTGTAAGGGAGGTAGGAATTGAAGGGGCACAGTGGCAGTTATCCAAGACTCAGAAGAGGACATTCCAGTCGGCTTATTTGAAAAGGGAAGCGAACACATGGATGGGATTTATTAGACAGAAGATGCTACCAACAACACATGACTCGACAATCTCCAGGGAACGGGTTCTCCTAGCTTTTGCCATCTTACGGTCTCTCAGTATTAACGTAGGGAGGATCATTGCGAATGAGATTTCTGGATGTTGGAAAAAGAAGGTGGGGAAACTATTCTTTCCGAACACAATCACGATGCTGTGCAGAAGAGCAGGGGTTCCGGTGGATGAGGGAGATGTGATCCTGTTTGATAAGGGGATCATAGACACGCCCAATTTGGCACGGCTCCATCGTGTGCAGGAGGTACGTCAAGGTGGGCTTATCCATGGCATCAACTCGATTCTAGAACAACTGGCACTTTCGACCAGTCGGCAAGAGTTTGTTGAGAGGCAAACTTTAACCTTCTGGAACTATGTTAAGAATCAGGATGCCAGCTTGAAGAAGGCGCAGCAAGAGAATTTTTCAAAACCGTATCCAACCCTTCCAGCATTCCCTGACGATCTGTTGAACCCCTGGATTCCGCCCCCACCTGTTGAAAGAGGAGAAGAGGATGATGAAAATGAACCGGGCCAAGAGGACTGAAGGATGAAGTGGCCCTGGGCGAGCATAATTTTTGTTCTTAAATTTTTGATTGCTCGTGCATTTTCTAACCTCATTTTTTTTATTACTGTTATGTTTGCTTTTCTTTTTACTTTTCTGCTGCTTGAAAAAAATATATCTGATGTGTAATTTCTTTTCTTATTTTTAATGAAATTTCTTGATGTTCCATTCCATGAGCACTGAGTAACTCTAACTTAACTATTTTCTTCTGAATTTTTGAAGCTTTGACTGATTACGCTTAATTAGATCAACGTATTCTGATCTCCAGAAACCTTTTGCTTGAGCATTTCTTCTAGCCTGGACTGTTGCTGCGGCAAAGAAGATTTTCAAGGTAGAATTGACTTATACGATCCACTTTAAGCTTAAAACTGAGTCCCATGTTTAGTTGAAAAATTCAGATAGAAAAATTTAAGTTTGGGGGTATAATTGCTTAAGTAATGATTCATTGGGGACAATGAATAATTCAAGTTTGGGGGACTTTTTGCTACTCCAATTATTTTGCTCGAGCATTCCTCTCCTTCAAATTAAAATTTGTTAGGTTATTGAGTAACCGGGGACAATTGTGATACCCACAGTTTGTTTCCGCGTCAAAAGATGACCTAGGGAATGAGAAAAATTATTTACTGAAAAAAAATTATTTGTTGAAGATTTTGCTGAAAAATTGGCGGAGCAAAAGTTTTGAGGGATGAATGATGATCCAGCAGTTTTTCTGTCTCCCAGAACTTAGGTGAGCTTCATCATAAAATGTCGCCATTCTGAGGGGCAAGAGATAGAATAACTAAGGATTTTTTAGCTTTATAATGAGTATTGAGCCTAGTTGATGATAAGCTTGAGGCAAGGGTATACTGCACCATAAAGTGGGTCATCCCATGCTTAAGAGTTTATGACTGTAAGGCTGCTTTAAGTCTGATAAATAATGATATAAACCCCTTTAAAAATATGTTTTGAAATGTCTGATAATAGAGCTAGGTTGTGGTGAGGTCTTAGAATTAAGTTGAAAAGTGGTGATTATTTGTCCATGCCGGAGGAATCATGTTGCTGCAGCAGAGCTTGGTTTTGCAGAGTGCTCAGGTAAAGGTTAAAGGTAGTGTTGGACTATCTGGTTTGATTAAGCTATTCTTTGTCTAATGTTCTGAATTCTTGAATGAAGGTGAGTTAGTATTGCTCGGGACGCACAATAGTTTAAGTTTGGGGGTATGATAACTGCCCAAAAGGTAGTTATTTAGGCCTCAATTATATAGGGATTTGTGTGTCCTTTATGCTTATTAGGGTTGGTTTTGGATAGATATTACATGTTTTAACCCATTTGGAAGAATGGAAGCATTGGAAATTATTTTGTGCAGATTATGCTACTGAGCGACTGGAGGGAGCAAATTCTATGCTGCAGCAAAACTGGGAGCAGAAACTGCCACATCACAGCTCGTTAGCCAACTTCATGAACCGACTTCTGTTGAGTAATTTTCGTGATAAAGAAGTAGGGAGAGCCCTACACGTGTCCAAGTTGACCTAATTCAAGTCTCCTCTCCTTCTATAAAAGGAAGTAGCCGTCCAAGTCAAACTCATTCCATGTTTTCCCTTGGAAGCCGAATAGTACAGGGAGATTGAAGATCACCAAGAACACCATCTTCCGCAAGTTGATTAGGGAGTTTACTTTCTTTATTAACTTGTGGTTATGGACATGCATACTCAGATTGTAATTCGTATTCCTATGCCTATTATGAACTAAGTAGCTTAAGGTGTTGGTTAGGAATAATGTGATTACTGTGCTTCATCTCTAGTAATAAATTGACTATCGCATTTTGGTTAATTGTTGTGCTTATTTCCAGTTTATGCCCGCCTGGCCAGCCGGTGTGAATAGCTCTCTCTAGTTTCAGGGATGATTTAGAGGGTGTGTGGCAATTATCCACACTACGATCATTGTGTATTGGTGAACGCCAGTGACTGAGCTAGGGATAGCCAGTTGCCTAGTGCTTGTTCGGTCGCTCTTCATTGGGTTTGAAACATATCCCAAAAGATCCGGAGTTCCGGGAGGAATCCGCTAATAATACTGCGAGAAATGCATGATCAATAATATTGCTAGAGCATATCTTAGAACAATCACTAAAGCCTAACCAGCGTCTGTCTTTAATCTGTCTATCTATTTGTTTACTTGTTGTTCTGTCATTTATTTTGCTTCAGCATAATTCCGATAAAACCAAATCATTTTACTATTCTTGAAACCATTGGAAAGTTACACAAAAATAGGTAGAGTGGAAACTAATTCAGGGCTCGGATTGATAATATTACTTGCTGCAGACTGTGTATAATTGCACAGGAATTCTAGAGTCTTTTATATCATATTTTTACTCACTCTAGGAACCCAACAGTTATTTTTAGGTAAAGACAAATATAAAATAACTAATAACATTTCATGGAAAAATATATCAATATTATTTCATTAATATCCGGTCTACAGTTACATTCACTATCAACGAGTTTTAGGGCATAAAACTGATGTGAAAATTGCTAACCGCAAGTGTACGGGTCAAGTAATAATATAGTGTTTTCGTGATTAAACGAGTGTCGTCCTCTGGATTGGTTTTCTAGCAAATTAAGTACCGTGAATAACTTGTCCAAATTTATTTAGGGAGCAAAACTCAATGATAAAGATAAAAGTAAAGACTAAAAGCATAAAAATAAAAGGGTGGAGACTCAAATGGAAAGACTCTTAGGGAATTGATTTCATTATTTAAGATTGAGGATTGATTAAGAGGAATGAATTGATCGTGCAATTATTCTACAAGCCAAGGAAACTTTTATCACGATTACCTCTCCCGAGTATAATTGATTCTCATGCATATAACTAACTTGATATCCCTAAACTTAAAACATGCATTGTCCTCAATGTATAAAGAAAATACGACATAAACAAGCATGAGAATAATAAAAGAATGGAAGGAGTGAACAATACTGCCCTGGAATGATGATGACCTTCTCATGGAAGCTTGCAAGCAAGGGAGAAATTGGAATCAGGACCTACAAAACAAAAACAAACAATAAATCAAAAGCAAAAAGACAAGCACAACTAAACTTACTTGGGTTGCCTCCCATAAGCGCTTGTTTAACGTCTTTAGCTCGACGTGCTCGTGCAGTCTGTCAAGGCACATAAAAATTTTCGTATTTCTTTGGACCCTTCTTTCTTGAATGAATAAAACTCACTATCGCTAGCAAGCTTACTAGTTTCTCATGGGCCCCTGAAACAAAATTATTTTTAGTATTTTTTAATAAAATAAACATAAAAGGAGAAAGATCAAAATAAAAAGACTCAGACTCTAAAACTGACTCGTGAGAATAGAAAAAAGAACAATCAAAATCTACAAAGGATGGAGAAGATAAATCAGACGAAGGCTTTTCAACCTCAAACTCTACCTCCTGAACTTCCTCTGTCACTGCAAGCTCATTTTCTTTTTCTTCCTCACAAACATGTTCTTGAAAGGTGCTACAACTCTCCAATTCTTCTCCACTATCTTTGCAACTCACCCCTAAATGCTCATTCTTAGCAAGATCGAAAGAACTAAGCTCCTGAATGGGTGCCAACGAATCATCAGCCACATGACTCACTAGACAT
Organism: Luffa acutangula; assembly: GCA_036850905.1. NCBI lineage: Eukaryota > Viridiplantae > Streptophyta > Magnoliopsida > Cucurbitales > Cucurbitaceae > Luffa > Luffa acutangula. The sequence goes on from CM072087.1 coordinate 40,629,220, forward strand.
CCTATGGAAGTGGATCCCACCTCACTAACTTCCTTTGGGGTCTGAAGTCCTTTTATAATTTCATCAAATTTTAGACTCCTCGCTCTAGACTCCTCAATATAATTTTGAACTATGCTTTCCAAGGAAGAATTTTCTTTTAAATGGGAATAACTTAAAGATGAAAAATTGGAGTATGGTGTTGAATAAAAAGTCATTCAAATCAATCAAAGCAACAATGATAATTAGGTTTCCAATCAAAAAAAAAAAAAAAATTAACCCAATAAAAACAAAGGACTAAGACTCAAACACAAAAAAAAATAATAAATAATAATAATAATAATAATAATAAAATCAAACAAATAAGGAAAGATATAAAATAGGAAACTAGCAAATATGGAAAGAAAACAAATAAGGAAAAAAATGCAATCTACCTAAAAATAAAAAATACACCCTAAATTAAGAACGAACAATTTTTGCACAATATTAATCTAACTAAATGTGCCAATCCCCGGCAACGGCGCCAAAAACTTGATGTGCAAATTGCTAACCGCAAGTGTACGAGTCAAGTAATAATATAGTGTTTTCGTGATTAAACGAGTGTCGTCCTCTGGATTGGTTTTCTAGCAAATTAAGTACCGTGAATAATCTTGTCCAAATTTATTTAGGGAGAAAACTCAATGATAAAGATAAAAGTAAAGACTAAAAGCATAAAAATAAAAGGGTGGAGACTCAAATGGAAAAACTCTTAGGGAATTGATTTCATTATTTAAGATTGAGGATTGATTAAGAGGAATGAATTGATCGTGCAATTATTCTACAAGCCAAGGAAACTTTTATCACGATTACCTCTCCCGAGTATAATTGATTCTCATGCATATAACTAACTTGATATCCCTATCTAAGTTCATTAACATGCAAGGCATTATTCGGTTTAGTCCTTGTTATGCTTCTAGAGATATTCCAAATCCCGTCACAAACTTAGAATTTCTACTCTAGTCATGCAATTAAACAAAGTAAGTCTTAGGCCAAATCTTCTCTCCCGAGTTAGATTCAACACTCAAATCATTCAATTAGTGATCAAGTAATTGAAAGCATTACACAAAATTGCAAGAATAAAATAAAGGCACATTCATCCCAAAAATCAATCCAACAACTTAAAAACAACTACATCAAACCCTAAGACAAACAACTAGCAATTCATAGTCTTTAAACCACAAACACTAATTGCAAGAAAAACCATAAGAACTACAAGAGTTAAGGGAAAGAGAAAGGAAAACTCGAATTCGCCGACACCGCACGTCCCTGTCACGATCTCCACGTCTTCTCCCTTGATTCCCGCTCCTTGGCCTTGCCTTTAGCTCCCACAAAAGGTCTCTAGTCGAAATTAGGGCTAAAATCTCACCAATTGGACCCTCCCAATCCGTAGCATGAAAAGAAGATTAAATAGGAAATCTGTCGATAGCGTCGAGACGCTATGGTCATAGCGTCGAGACGCTAAGGAGACAGCGTCTCGACGCTGTCTCTGTTGCCGCCTAATTCAGAAAAGAAAAGGCAGCGTCGAGACGCTCCAAGAGCAGCGTCCCGACGCTAGTCTGCGGATGACTCTCTTTTGACTTCTTCTAACTTGAATCTTTTTCGATCTTTAGCCAATTTTCATGTCCCGAACACATATTTAGCTCCAATTTCTCGATTTAACTCTGAAACATGATTCTTACAAATAGAATACAAAAATGCATAATTTTGGCCAATTAAATATAAAAGACTAGCTTAATTAATTAGGGAAGCATAGCTAGTTATGCTCGCTATCAAAAACCCAACAGTCTCAACGTTGGCTAAACCGACAACTGGGTGAGGCAACTTTTTCAACCAACACTATTATGCTTGCCTGCTCCATGTCGGTTCGCATGCAAGCTTGGCTTGTAATCAAAGCTACAATATGTACTGTCTTCCTACTAAGGGCATCTGCAACCACGTTCGCCTTACCCAAGTGGTACAAAATCTCAACATCGTAGTCCTTCTGTAACGACCTTACTTTTCATGCCTAGATCCTCGGGTCGTCACTACATACATATCATTCTACTTCTAAGAAAAGCGAGGAAATAACATTTAAGGTAAAACATACATAGAAATTTTTGCGGAAATAACCTTAAAACAAACCAGTACAAGTTCAAAAGAAGAATTTCAAAACATAAAATGCGGAAGACTATCCTAAAGGAGATCCATGGCTCAGAAGCTCTCCGTCACGCGTTCTATACACCTTTACCTCTACCTGCAGTTCCATGTAAGGGAAAAGAATGAGTATTTTAAAAAAAATACTCAGTAAGTAGCAATACTTCAAGACACTTGCAACATTCGAAGTTTTAACATCTTATTAGAGTTAAGGGCCTAAGGATTAGGTCATCTCATTCTCATTCATTTCATTTCATTTATCTGTAGTTCGGGCCTCGTGATCAATTAACTCACCTATATATAAGTTTGCCAACTCACTGGTAGTGCACAGGTGGGTGTTTTGAGAGATCTATACTCCTACTGATGGTAGGAGGCACCCAGTCAGTGGAGCTGAGTCTCATCCCTCAAGGCACTAATGTGCGCGTAGCGCTCTAAACTACCATTTCACTGGTGGGGCGTTCATGGGTTTAAGTCAGAATTTAACTTCCACAGTTAGTAAATGGCACCTAGTCTGCGAAGCCAAGTTCCGCCCATTAAGCCCCTCATTTCAATCTAATACATCTCAGTCCTAGGTGTTTAAATGACACGGCCCTCATCCGAGGCAACTAGCCTATCCTTTTCCCTTTTTTTTTAATCCCTTACCCTTTAGGTCCCCTTAACACTTACTAATTTTTTTTAACTGCAACCTATTTAATACGATCGGTTTCTTTCCCTAGATTACTGACAGGCTAACTGATATATACCATCCCAACTCAGTCATATCTCAAGAATAAGAAATGGAGGCGACAACCGACACTCCTAAACAACCACAACTTCTCGTTGCCCACAAACAATGTCAGTCAGCTTTAAAAATATACAATAGTCATACACTCGCTTCTATCACACAACACAGATATATATGCAGTAGCCATAATCTTGAAATTAACGCAACATACCACCTCAGTCTCAATCCGAGCAACTTATACACATTCTCATGCCAGGAGTAAACAATCATTTCAAACATACACATTTCATTCCAATGCAGCAAGCTACTTACCATGTTCAGCTACCATACAGTGCATTTAAAACATGGAATTTGAATCCAATTAGCTACTTAAATTCTAAGGGCAACTTAAGGATTTAATCCAACTAGTGCTATCATAAGCCACACTCAACTTAAATGAGTTTCAAAGCACAAAATTTATTCCAAAGGGCTACTTACCTTAGTGAAGAAGATATTGGATCAACCTTCAAGAAATTTCTTAACTCCAAGGCTCTTAAGCAAGCTACAACAAGGAACGAAACTCTCAATCAAATAGGGACTCTAATCCAAGCATTCAACTAGGAACCCATTAAGTTTGGGGGTAATTTAACAACCAAAACTCACCCAACACAGAAGCACAGCTTGCTGTCCAACAGTCCAAAATCGTTCAACTTCAACAACACGACCTCCAAACGCTACGGGCACCTTGAAATTGAAAAGCTAAAATCAGTGGGTATCCATAATTAAACATTAAAACGACCAAAACCCCCTTAAATCCCACTTACAAATTCCTTACCCACTAGCTGAAAGCGTCAAACAGATCTGAAACAAAAGACAAAACCAGGGGTGGCAGTGGCTGCGGCGGCGCTTCGGGCGGCAGTTCACGGCGGCGAGATGGCGGCAGCGTGCGACGACTGGCTGTGGGCGGCAAGGAGACGAGCGGTGGCGAACCTACAACCCGAGAGAGAGAGAGAAACGTGAAGCCGAGAGGAAGGAAGAGAGAGAGAGAAAGAGAAACGGGTTAGAGAGAGAGCTTACAGTCGGCGAGCGGCGGCGGAGGAGGGAGACAGAGAGCGCACGAGGGAAAAAGAGAGAGAAGCTGCGAGAGGGAGAGAGAGAGAGAAAGCTGCGAGAGGGAGAGAGAGAGAGTAATCCGCTAATAATACTGCGAGAGTTTGCATGATCAATAATATTGCTAGAGCATCTTTTAAAACAATTACTAAATCCTGACCAGCGCCTGCCTCTAATCTGTCTGCCTATTTGTTTATTTACTATTATGTCATTTGTTTTGCTTCAGCATTATTCTTATAAAAACCAATCATTTTTACCATCTTTGAAACCATTAGAAAATTACACAAAATAGATAAAGTGGAAGCTAGTTGATAACTGCCCAAAAGGTAGTTATTTAGGCCTCATTTATATAGGGATTTGTGTGTCCTTTGTGCTTAATAGAGTTGGTTTTAGATAGATATTACATGTTTTAACCCATTTGGTAGAATGGAAGCTTTGGAAATAATTTTGTGCAGATTAATGCTGCTGGGCGACTGGAGGGAGCAAATTCTGTGTTGCAGCAAAACTGGGAAAAGAACTGCCACATCACAGCTCGTTAGCCAACTTCATGAACCGACTTCTGTTGAGTTATTTTCGGGATAAAGGAGCAAGGAGAGCCCTACACGTGTCCAAGTTGACCTAATTCAAGCCTCCTATCCTTCTATAAAAGGAAGTAGCCGTCCAAGTCAAAAGTATTCCATATTTTCCTTGGAAGCCGAGTAGTATAAAGAGATTGGAGATTACCAAGAACACCATCATCTGCAAGCTGATTAAGGAGATTATTATTTTCTTTATTATCTTGTGATTATGGACGTGCCTACTCAGATTGTAATTCATGTTTCCATGCTTATTATGAACTAAGTAGCTTTAGGCGTTGGTTAAGTAATATGTAGTTGTCGTACTTCATCTCTAATAATATATTGATTATTGCAACTTGCTTAATTGTTGTGCTTATTCTTATTTTATGCCCGCCTGGCCAGCCGGTGTGAATACCTCTCTCTAATTTCAGGGATGATTTAGAGAGTGTGTGGCAATTAATCACACTACGATCATTGTGTATTGGTGAACGCCAGTGACTGAGCTAGGGATAGTCAGTTGCCTAGTGTTTAATCGGTCGTTCTTCATTGGGGTTGAAACACATTCCAAAAGATCCGGAGTTTCGGGAGGAATCCGCTAATAATACTGCGAGAGTTTGCATGATCAATAATATTGCTAGAGCATCTTTCAAAACAATTACTAAACTTGACCAGCGCCTGTCTTTAATCTGTCTGCCTATTTGTTTATTTGTTGTTCTGCCATTTATTTTGCTTCAGCATAATTCTATAAAACCAAATCAATTTTTACCATCTTTGAAACCATTAGAAAGTTGCACAAAATAGGTAAAGTGGAAGCTAATTCAGGACTCAGATTGATAATATTACTTGCTGCAGACTGTGTATACTTGCACAGGAATTCTAGAGTCTTTTTACATCATATTTTTACTCACTCTAGGAACCCAACACTAGTTCAGGCCTTGGATTGATAATTCTTATTACTTGCTGCGGACTGTGTATACTTGCACAGAGTTCTAGAGTCTTTTATACCATATTTTTACTCACTCTAGGAACCCAACAAGTTTTTGGCGCCGTTGCCGGGGACTTGAATAAGTTTTTATCTTATCTATTTTGTGTATGTGTTTTAGTGGTTTGGTGCTAGAACTTTTTGATTGTTTCTTTTGTTTTTGCAGGTGTGAGTTTGGTGCATGAGCGATCCTCCTGGGGTAAGGTTTGAGCTTGATCCAGAAATCGAAAGGACGTTCAGGATAAGAAGAAGAGAGCAGCACAGAAACCAGATGGAGAACGTGTCACGCCTTCCGCAGGTTCCTAAAGGACCAGCACACCCCCTGAATCGCTTGCTGCAGCAAAATCCGCTGCTGAAGCAAAATGAGCAGCAAAATAATCAGGTTCAGAATCCTATCTTGGTAGCGAACGATAAGACTAAAGCCATTCAAGCGTATGTTGTCCCAATGTTTGATGAGTTGAATCCAAGGATTGCACGTCCCCAAATCCAAGCAGCAAATTTTGAAATGAAACCGGTAATGTTTCAAATGTTGCAAACTGTGGGGCAATTCCATGGTTTGTCATCTGAAGATCCTCATTTACATCTTAAGTCTTTTCTAGGAGTTAGTGATTCTTTTGTAATTCAAGGAGTGCCTAGAGATGCTCTTAGATTAACTTTGTTCCCGTATTCTCTTAGAGATGGAGCAAAGGCCTGGTTAAATTCTTTTGCTCCAGGATCAATTAGGACATGGAATGAGTTAGCTGAAAAATTTTTTAGTAAATATTTCCCGCCAAAAAGAAATGCTAAATTAAGGAGTGAGATAGTAGGGTTTAGGCAACTTGAAGATGAGACTTTTAGTGAGGCTTGGGAGAGGTTTAAGGAGCTTTTGCGAAAGTGCCCCACCATGGGTTACCACATTATGTTCAAATGGAAACATTTTACAATGGATTAATGATGTGGACTTTTCCTAACCGCAAGCGCACGGGTCAAGTAATAATATAGTGAATAGTAAATTCGAATGTCGTCCTCTGGATTGGATTTTTAAGCAAATCGAGTATTATGAATTATCTTGTCCAATTTTATTTAGGGATCAAAAAGTGATGAAAATGTGATGAATTAAACAAATCAAAGCAAGTGAAAAGTATGGAAATTCAATTGGGAAAACTACTTAGGGAATTGATTTCGCCGATTTCGTTTAGGATTGATTTTAAAGAATAAGTTATTATGCACAATGAAATTATGAGCCAAAGACCCTTTATTCACAACTACCTCTCCCGAGTATAATTGATTCTCATGCAAATTAACCAACTTGATATCCCTATCTAAGTTTATTAAAAAGCAAGGCAATGAGATCTTTTAACCAATTCTAAAGCTAATCTAAAACCGTCAAGAATTAGAAAGTAAACTTTATTCATGCAATCTTGAGCAAGTCTAGATCAAATCCCTTCTCCCGAGCTAGATTCGAAACTTAAATCATCCAACTAATGGCCAATTAATTGAAAGCATTAAATCAAGATTACAAACACAATAACATTGCACAACTTAAACCATAAATCAATCCATAAACTTAATCAACTACATCAATCCCTAAGCTACAAGTTTAGCTACTCATGAATGTAAATACAAGCTCAACTAAACATGGGAAAGCCATAAATCTAACTAAAGAAAGAAAAGGGAAAAGAAAACTCAATGTAGGCCGAATCCCGACGTCCCCGTCACGATCCCCACGAACAATGGGTTGATTTCCAAGTTCCTCCTTTGTTTGCAGCCTCAAAACTCCTCTATTCTGTCCTCTTTACGGCTCCAAAAGGTCCCAAATTAAACTCCCCTAAAACCTAGCCAAAGTGAAGCTTTTATTCTGATTTTTCGTCTTAGCGTCGAGACGCTGTCAAGACAGCGTCGCGACGCTGCCTCTTATACGCGCATTCTGAATAAGGAAAAACGATAGCGTCGGGACGCTTCCTATCATAGCGTCTCGACGCTGTAAGCTTTACGCGCCTAATCTGATATGGAATGTGAGCGTCGAGACGCTCAAGAGCTAGCGTCTCGACGCTAGCCTGCTGTTGACCGAGATTTGACTTTTTTCCTTTTTTACTCTTTTCATTCCTTTGCCTCTTTTCACGCCCCGAGTACCCGATTAACTCTGATATTGCGTTATAGCTCCAATCAACCATTTCCTACAAAATAAACATTAAAGTGCAATAAAATGGCCCAAAAATCATACAAGACTAGCTTAATTAAATAATTAAAGATAGCTAGCTATGCTTGCTATCAAATACCCCCAAACTTAAGCTTTTGCTAGTCCTCGAGCAAACTCTAAATCAGACATACAATGGAAGAATGGATGCAACAATCATAACTCAATCCTCAAGGCTCAAAAGTCAATAACCAAGCAAGCAAGAGACATGCACACAAGGACCAATGAGGGAGACAAATTAAAATTTTTCCAAAATTAACTTGCATAAGCGAGATCTATCTCAACAAGATCAGACTCTACTAGCTCGGGATTGGATTATTAAACTCTCAGCTCCTCTTCCCTCTACACTGGCACTAAGGCTTCACTAATGAGTTAATGCAACAAATTGGTTTGTTTATCCCCATACTTAGGTGCTTTTAATTAACAATTGAATTAAGCATGTAAATGTGGCACTAGCTTTCACACACCCATTGCAGGGACCCTTAACCTGAGATTTCTCTGGTTGGCCTAACTGATCACAACAGGGGTAGCTCTTTTTGCCTTAATCTTTATTAAACATTGCAAACTGTGCACAGGCCATGGCATAATAATTTTCTTTTCAACAGTAACAACAAGAATGATTTTTCGTTATGAACATAATAGCAGATATTCTTTTCTTTTCTCCTAAGCAAGATCAAACATGCTAATTTGCAAAAAATTAACTCTTTAGCTCTACCCTACACCTATCGAGGTGACAACAAGCATATGAACCCAATAATTCGCTCCTAAGCATTCAAATCCAAATCTAGCCAAGACAGATACTCTACTCATGCAAGCCATCTCCTAGAAAAATTTTAAAAAGTCTCCCTTTTTGGGCACTTATGCTTACATCTCATCACAAGCTTGAAAATTGACAAGAAAGCCTATCCTAGGACATCATAATCATGCAAGAGTAGCATCCAGAAAACAACCATATGCATAATTCAAAGAAAGCTCAAAACTATAGCCCGAACTCAGATGCTCAAGGGCTCCACAAACATGCTAATCCACCCCCAAACTTAAAACATGCATTGTCCTCAATGTATAAAGAAAATAGGGCATAAACAAGCATGAGAACAATAAAAGAATGACATGAGTGAATAATACTGGCCTGGAATGATGATGACTTCTTGCTTGAGAGCTTTGAATCTTGAAAGCTTGAAAGCAAAGGAGAGGAAGAAAACAAGACCTACAAAACAAAAACAAACAATAAATCAAAAACAAAAAGAAAACACACTAACTTACTTGGGTTGCCTCCCATAAGCGCTTGTTTAACGTCATTAGCTCGACGTGTTGCACGTGCTTCAAGGAGGCTTTTGTTCTGTGAATCCAACAGAGGTGCTCTTTCTTGCACCTTTCCTGTAGTCCATGTAAAGCACTTCATCTTTAGAGTCTTCAACTGCTTTAAAGATTTCTTTTTCGTTCTTGACTCTAATAGTGAGCTCCCTGCGCTCAATATCTATGATCGCTCGCCCAGTAGCGAGGAATGGTCGTCCTAATATGACAGGCATTGAAGGATTTTCTATCATGTCCATAACATACAAGTCAATAGGGAGGAAAAATCTACCTACTCTGATTAACACATTTTCTACAATACCAACTGGTCTCACCACAGATTGATCAGCCAATTGGAGCTTTACAGGAGTAGATTTAATCTCACCTATATCTAGCTTTTTACACAATGATAGAGGAATGATATTAATGCTAGCACCTAAATCACATAATGCTCTGAAAGAATAAGTACCAAAACTACAAGGAACAGAAAAACTCCCTGGATCTGCTACTTTTTCAGGTACTTTTTGTTGTACTCTGGTGCTGCAAGTGGAAGCAAGATAAACAGTGTCAACCTTCTTTTCTTTTTGCTTCTTTGCTAACCACTCCTTCATAAACCTGTTGTATTGGGGCATCTCTAATGCCTCTGCAAAAGGAATATTAATATTCAGATTCATAAAAGCATTCATAAATTTATCAAACTGAACCTGATTATTCTTTTTCTTCTTTTTCTTTTTCTTTTCCTTAGGAACCAACAGTGTGGGAGAAGGAATAGGAGGCTCAAGGTTAGGCTTTTCAGCCTCATCTGCTGATGTGTCCTCCTCTGCTTCCCCTGTGGGCGTTTCATAATCCTCAGATTCAGGTTCCTCTTCAGATTCCTCCTGGTGCACAGTGATTGCCTTACAATACTCCATCTGGGGTTTCTCTTGCTCAGCTGGGGCTTTACCTTTGTTCATGGTGCTTACAACATTCACCAACTGTCCCAGCTGAGTCTCAATGTTCTTTATGGCTGCACTGTGGCCATTCACCGTGGTGTTGATAGCAATGACTGCCTCCTCTAACTTGGTTGTCCTGTTACTAGACTCTGCAATGAAAGCTCCAACAAGATCTTCTAACTTTTTATTATCTTGAGTTTGAGGGGCAAAACCAGGAGGATTAAGAACATTCTTAGTATTAGCATACGAGAAATTTTCATGGTTCCTATTGTTAGGGTGATAATGTGTAGGTGTAGAACTATTATTATATCCCCTAGAATTAAAATTTGATACATACTGAACCTGCTCAATAGTCTCCTCCTGAGGTCTAGATGCTAAAGCAGCAGCTGATTCAATTGATTGAGCACTCCCTGTACCTGAAAATTTCATAAAAGCATTGGCAAGGGAAGTCATCTGGGCCTGGAGTGCACTTACTTTATCAACCTCAAACACTCCAGCAGCAATCTTTTTAGGTGTAGACCGCTCAGATGGCCACTGATAGCTGTTGGTGGCCATATCCTCTAAAAGTGTGCGAGCGTTTTCCACGGTCTTGGACAACAGAGTCCCACCTGCAGCTGCATCAACAATCGTTTTTGTACTGGGAGTTAAACCATTATAAAACAACTGTACCTGAAGCCAATCGGGGTAACCATGCTGAGGACACTTCCTCAGTAGCTCTTTGAATCTCTCCCAAGCTTCGAACAGCTGTTCATCATATTGTTGTTGGAATGTCCCAATCTCAGTCCTCAGCTTGACCGTCTTTGCAGGAGGGAAGAATTTCTTTAAAAATGCCTGGACCAAAGCATCCCAGGTGGTGATGCTCCCAGGAGTAATAGATTGCAACCAATCACGTGCTTTATCCTGCAAAGAAAAGGGAAATAAACGTAAGCGAATAGCATCCTCAGAGACACCATTAATCTTTACCGTCCCACAAATATCCAAGAATGATTTAAGATGAGAATTTGGATCCTCGGTGGGCGATCCTCTGTATGCACAGTCTCGAGCCATCTGAATGAGACCGGTTTTCAGCTCAAAGTTGTTGGCATTAATCGGTGCATAGACAATTCCCGACTGTTGCCCCTGAAACACAGGCTGAAAATAATCTCTAATAGGCCTAGGCTCCTCAGGTGGATTTTGATCTGCCATCTGAATAATTTCTCTATTTTCCCTTCGAAGCCTAAGAATTGTTCTTTCTATCTCGGGATCAAATGGTGCTACTTCTCTACTACTACGCATGCAAAATTAAAAATACCTTAAAAAGAAAAGAAAAAAAAAACAAATATGGAAATAAATAAAGAAAAGGAAACAACAAATCTAATATGGAATGCAAAGATAAATATGACAAAATGCAAATAAGGAAACTAACCTAGAAAAGGAAAAACAAGAACAAATAAGGAAAAGATTACACAACTAAAAGAAAACTAACCTAGAAAATCAAATATGGAAAGAAAAACAAATAAGGAAAAAAAAAATGCAACAAACCTAAAAAAAATAACAATACACCCTAAATTAAGATCAAGCAATTTTTCCACAATATCAATCTAGCTAAATGTGCCAATCCCCGGCAACGGCGCCAAAAACTTGATGTGGACTTTTCCTAACCGCAAGGGCACGGGTCAAGTAATAATATAGTGAATAGTAAATTCGAATGTCGTCCTCTGGATTGGATTTTTAAGCAAATCGAGTATTATGAATTATCTTGTCCAATTTTATTTAGGGATCAAAAAGTGATGAAAATGTGATGAATTAAACAAATCAAAGCAAGTGAAAAGTATGGAAATTCAATTGGGAAAACTACTTAGGGAATTGATTTCGCCGATTTCGTTTAGGATTGATTTTAAAGAATAAGTTATTATGCACAATGAAATTATGAGCCAAAGGCCCTTTAATCACAACTACCTCTCCCGAGTATAATTGATTCTCATGCAAATTAACCAACTTGATATCCCTATCTAAGTTTATTAAAAAGCAAGGCAATGAGATCTTTTAACCAATTCTAAAGCTAATCTAAAACCGTCAAGAATTAGAAAGTAAACTTTATTCATGCAATCTTGAGCAAGTCTAGATCAAATCCCCTCTCCCGAGCTAGATTCGAAACTTAAATCATCCAACTAATGGCCAATTAATTGAAAGCATTAAATCAAGATTACAAACACAATAACATTGCACAACTTAAACCATAAATCAATCCATAAACTTAATCAACTACATCAATCCCTAAGCTACAAGTTTAGCTACTCATGAATGTAAATACAAGCTCAACTAAACATGGGAAAGCCATAAATCTAACTAAAGAAAGAAAAGGGAAAAGAAAACTCAATGTAGGCCGAATCCCGACGTCCCCGTCACGATCCCCACGAACAATGGGTTGATTTCCAAGTTCCTCCTTTGTTTGCAGCCTCAAAACTCCTCTATTCTGTCCTCTTTACGGCTCCAAAAGGTCCCAAATTGAACTCCCCTAAAACCTAGCCGAAGTGAAGCTTTTATTCTGATTTTTCGTCTTAGCGTCGAGACGCTGTCAAGACAGCGTCGCGACGCTGCCTCTTATACGCGCGTTCTGAATAACGAAAAACGGTAGCGTCGGGACGCTTCCTATCATAGCGTCTCGACGCTGTAAGCTTTACGCGCCTAATCTGATATGGAATGTGAGCATCGAGACGCTCAAGAGCTAGCGTCTCGACGCTAGCCTGCTGTTGACCGAGATTTGACTTTTTTCCTTTTTTACTCTTTTCATTCCTTTGCCTCTTTTCACGCCCCGAGCACCCGATTAACTCTGATATTGCGTTATAGCTCCAATCAACCATTTCCTACAAAATAAACATTAAAGTGCAATAAAATGGCCCAAAAATCATACAAGACTAGCTTAATTAAATAATTAAAGATAGCTAGCTATGCTTGCTATCAATTAAACGGAGTAACCCAGGGTATGTACCACCTCTACCTTTTCCACAAAGGCAAAAACCTAAGAATCAGGATGGTCAATTTAAAAAGTTTTTAGAGATTCTTAAGCAATTGCATATAAATATCCCTTTAGTAGAAGCTATTGAGCACATGCCTAATTATGCTAAATTTCTTAAGGATATTTTAACTAAAAAGAAGAGGTCAGGTGAGTTTGAAACTGTATCTCTTACTGAGGAGTGTAGTGCTATTCTTAAGAATGGGCTACCACCCAAGGCTAAGGATCCAGGGTCATTTACTATACCTGTATCTATAGGTGGAAAGGAATTAGGTAGAGCACTTTGTGATTTAGGTGCGAGCATTAACCTTATGCCTCTTTCGGTCTATCGAAAGTTAGGTATTGGTGAAGCTAGGCCTACCACAGTCACACTCCAACTAGCTGACAGGTCTATCACATATCCAGAGGGTAAAATTGAGGATGTCTTAGTAAAGGTAGATAAATTCATATTTCCTGTTGATTTTATTATTTTAGATTATGAGGCTGATAAAGATGTTCTAATTATCCTAGGTCGTCCATTTTTGGCTACTGGTAGGGCATTAATAGATGTTCAAAAAGGGGAATTAACAATGAGAGTTTGTAATGAGGAAGTGAAATTTAATGTGTTTAAAGCCATGAAGTATCCAGACGAAATGGAGGATTGCTCCTTCATTAGGATTCTGGAGAGCACAGTTATTGAGACAGCAATACAGGATTCGGCTGATAAGCAATCGGAAGAGCATGGAGAGGTTAGTGTAGGAGATTTAGAAGTTTGTTTATTAGAAAGAAAAAATGAAAAAGAATTGTTTAGGTGTGAGGATGTTTTTGAGTCTTTAGATTTAGATCAAAGGAAAGCTCCTCCTATTAAGCCATCCCTGATTAAGGCACCCACTTTAGATTTGAAGCCCTTGTCGGATCATCTAAAGTATGTTTATCTTGGGGAAGGTGAGACGTTGCCCATTATTGTTGCATCAGATTTAATGCCAGAGCATAAAGAGGCCTTAATAAAGTTGCTGCAGCAATACCGCAAGGCTATAGGTTGGACATTGGCTGACATTCAGGGAATTAGCCCATCTTTTTGTATGCACAAAATCACTCTAGAGGAGGGATCCTTTAGGAGTGTTGAGCAGCAAAGAAGGCTTAACCCTACGATGAAAGAGGTTGTTAAAAAGGAGGTGATTAAATGGTTGGAGGCTGGGATTGATAGCGAGCATAGCTAGCTATCTTTACTTATTTAATTTAGCTAGTCTTTTATGATTATTGGGTCATTTTATTGCACTTAATTGTTTATTTTGTAGGAAAGAGTCGATTAGAGCGAAAACGTGGATTACCAGTTAATCGGGTGTTCGATACGTGAAAATATGCCAAAGAACCAGAAAGTTCAAACATCAAGGAGCCAAGAGAGGGCATTCTGCCCATCAGCGTCGAGACGCCACTCTTGGAGCGTCGAGACGCTACGTTTCCTTAATTAAAATAGGCGGCAGACTCACAGCGTCGAGACGCAGTGATAAGAGCGTCCCGACGCTCCCGTTTTTCCCTTATTCAGAACTCGCGTTTAAGAGGCAGCGTCGAGACGCTGTCTTGACAGCGTCGAGACGCTATCGACAGATTTTCCTATTTAACTTTCTTTTCTTGCTACGGATTGGGGGAGGCCAAATTAAGAGAATTGAACCCTAATTTCAACTAGAGACCTACTGTGGGAGCTGAAGCAAGGACGAGGACCGGGAATCTCACTTGGTGGCGTGGATATCGAGACGGGGACGTTCCGGGATCGACGACATTAAGTGTTTCCTTTCCTTTTACTTCTCTCTAGCTAGATTTTATGGCTTTTACATGTTTAGTCAAGCTTGTAATTCTATTCATGAGTAGCTAAACTTGTTGCTTAGGGATAGATGTAGTTGATTCAGTTTATGGATTGATTTATGGTTTAAGTTGTGCAATGTTATTATGTTTGTAATCTTGATTTAATGCTTTCAATTAATTGGCCATTAGTTGAATGATTTAAGTTTCGAATCTAGCTCGGGAGAGGGGATTTGATTTAGACTTACTCAAGATTGCATGACTAAAGTTTATTTTCTAATTCGTGACGGTTTTAGACTAACTTTAGAATTGGTTAAAAGATCACATTGCCTTGCATGTTAATAAACTTAGATTGGGATATCAAGTTGGTTAATTTGCATGAGAATCAATTATACTCGGGAGAGGTAGTTGTGATTAAAGGGTCTTTGGCTCATAATTCCATTGTGCATAATAACTTATTCCTTAAAATCAATCCTAAACTAAATCGGCGAAATCAATTCCCTAAGTAGTTTTCCCAATTGAAATTCCACACTTTTTACTTGCTTTAATTTGGTTTTCTTATCATTCAATCATCACTTTTTTATCCCTAAATAAAATTGGGCAAGATAATTCACAATACTTGATTTGCTTAAAAATCCAATCCAGAGGACGACACTCGTTTATACGAACTCTTTATTATTACTTGACTCGTGCGCTTGCGGTTAGGAAAAGTCCACATCAAGTTTTTGGCGCCGTTGCCGGGGATTGGCACATTTAGCTAGATTGATATTGTGAAAAAATTGTTTGATCTTAATTTAGGGTGTATTTTTACCTTTTTAGTTGATTGCATTTTTTTCCTTATTTGTTTTTCTTTCCATATTTGATTTTCTAGGTTAGTTTTTCTTTTAGTTGTGTAATCTTTTCCATATTTGTTTCTTGTTAGTCTTTTTTGTTTAGTTTTCCTTGTTGGTTAGATTCCTTATTTGTGTTTTGCCATACATATGTTTGCATTACATATTAGGTTATTTTGTTTCCTTTTCTAGATTATATTTTCCATATTAAGATTAGTTGTTTTCTTTTCTTTGTTGCTTTCCATAATTATTTTCTTTCCTTTTTAGGGTAGTTTTGTTTGTTTATGCGTAGGAATAAAGATTTAATTTTAGCACCTTTGGATCTCGAGATAGAAAGAACCATCCATAGGCTTCGAAGGGAAACTAGAGAAAATTTTCAAATGGCTGACCAAAATCAACCTGAGGAGCCTAGGCCTATTAGAGACTACTTTCAGCCCGTGTTTCAGGGGCAACAGTCGGGGATTGTCTATGCACCGATTAATGCCAACAACTTTGAGCTGAAAACCGGTCTCATTCAGATGGCTCGAGATTGTGCTTATAGAGGATCACCCACTGAGGATCCAAATTCTCATCTTAAATCATTTTTGGATATTTGTGGGACGGTAAAGATTAATGGAGTCTCTGAGGATGCTATTCGCTTACGTTTATTTCCCTTTTCTTTGCAGGATAAAGCACGAGATTGGTTGCAGTCTATTACTCCTGGGAGCATCACCACCTGGGCTGCTTTGGTCCAGGCCTTTTTAAAGAAATTCTTCCCTTCGGCAAAGACGGTCAAGCTGAGGACCGAGATTGGGACATTTCAACAACAATATGATGAGCAGTTGTTCGAAGCGTGGGAGCGATTCAAAGAGCTACTGAGGAAGTGTCCTCAGCATGGTTACCCTGATTGGCTTCAGGTACAGTTGTTTTATAATGGTTTAACTCCTAGTACAAAAACGATTGTTGGTGCAGCTGTAGGTGGGACTCTGTTGTCCAAGACCGTGGAAAACGCTCGCACACTTCTAGAGGATATGGCCACCAACAGCTATCAGTGGCCATCTGAGCGGTCTACACCTAAAAAGATTGCTGCTGGAGTGTTTGAGGTTGACAAGGTAAGTGCACTCCAGCCCAGATGACCTCCCTTGGTAATGCGTTTATGAAATTTTCAGGTACAGGGAGTGCACAGTCAATTGAATCAGCTGCTGCTTTAGCATCTAGACCTCAGGAGGAGACCATTGAACAGGTTCAGTATGTATCAAATTCTAATTTTAGGGGATATAATAATAATGTTACACCTACACATTATCACCCTAACAATAGGAACCATGAAAATTTCTCTTATGCAAATACGAAGAATATTCTTAACCCCCTGGTTTTGCCCCTCAAACTCAAGAAAATAAGAAGTTAGAAGATCTTGTTGGAGCTTTCATTGTAGAGTCTAGTAACAGGACAACCAAATTAGAGGAGGCAGTCATTGCCATCAACACCACAGTGAATGGCCACAGTGCTGCCATCAAGAACATTGAGACTCAGCTGGGACAGTTGGTGAATGTTGTGAGCACCATGAATAAAAGTAAGGCCCTAGCTGAGCAAGAGAAAACCCAGATGGAGTACTGTAAGGCAATCACTGTGCACCAGGAGGAAGCTGAAGAGGAAGCTGAATCTGAGGACTATGAAACGCCTACAGGAGAAGCTGAGGAGGACACATCATCAGATGAGGCTGAAAAGCCTAACCCTGAGCCTCCTATTCCTTCTCCCACACTGTTGGTTCCCAAGGAAAAGAAAAAGAAGAAAAAGAACAATCAGGTTCAGTTTGATAAATTTATGAATGTTTTTATGAATATGAATATTAATATTCCTTTTGCAGAGGCATTAGAGATGCCCCAATACAACAGGTTCATGAATGAGTGGTTAGCAAAGAAGCGAAAAGAAAAGAAGGTTGACACTGTTTATCTTGCTTCCACATGCAGCACCAGAGTACAACAGAAAGTACCTGAAAAAGTAGCAGACCCAGGGAGTTTTTCTGTTCCTTGTAGTTTTGGTACTTACTCTTTTAGAGCATTATGTAACTTAGGTGCTAGCATTAATATCATTCCTCTATCGTTGTGTAAAAAGTTAGATATAGGTGAGATTAAGTCTACTCCTGTAAAGCTCCAATTGGCTGATCAATCTGTGGTGAGACCAGTTGGTATTGTAGAAAATGTGTTAATCAGAGTAGGTAGATTTTTCCTCCCTATTGATTTATATGTTATGGACATGATAGAAAATCCTTCAATGCCTGTCATATTAGGAAGACCATTTCTCACTACTAGGCGAGTGATTATAGATATTGAGCGCAGGGAGCTCATTATTAGAGTCAATAACGAAAAAGAAATCTTTAAAGCAGTTGAAGACTCTAAAGATGAAGTGCTTTTGATGGGCTACAGGAAAGGTGCAAGAAAGAGCACCTCTGTTGGATTCACAGAACAAAAGCCTCCTTGAAGCACGTTCAACACGTCGAGATAATGACGTTAAACAAGCGCTTATGGGAGGCAACCCAAGTAAGTTTAGTGTGTTTTCTTTTTGCTTTTGATTTATCGTTTGTTTTTGTTTTGTAAGTCTTGTTTTCTTTCTCTCCTTTGCTTTCAAGCTTTCAAGATTCCAAGCTCTCAAGCAAGAAGTCATCATCATTCCATGCCAGTATTGTTCACTCCTGTCATTCTTTTATTGTTCTCATGCTTGTTTATGCTTTATTTTCTTTATACATTGAGGACAATGCATGTTTTAAGTTTGGGGGTGGATTAGCATGTTTGTGGAGCCCTTGAGCATCTGAGTTCGGGCTATAGTTTTGAGCTTTCTTTGAATTATGCATATGGTTGTTTTCTGGATGCTACTTTTGCATGATTATGATGTCCTAGGATAGGCTTTCTTGTCAATTTTCAAGCTTGTGATGAGTTGTAAGCATGAGTGCCCAAAAAGGGAGACTTTGTAAAATTTTTCTAGGAGATGGCTTGCATGAGTAGAGTATTTGTCTTGGCTAGATTTGGATTTGAATGCTTAGGAGCGAATTATTGGGTTCATATGCTTGTTGTCACCTCGATAGGTGTAGGGTAGAGCTAAAAGGTTAATGCTTTGCAAATTAGCATGTTTGATCTTGCTTAGGAGGAAAGAAAAGAATATTTGCTATTTATGCTCATAAAGAAAAATCATTCTTGTTGTTACTGTTGAAAAGAAAATTATTATGTCATGGCCTGTGCACAATTTGCAATGTTTAATAAAGATTAAGGCAAAAAGAGCTACCCCTGTTGTGATCAGTTAGGCCAACTAGAGAAAACTCAGGTTAAGGGTCCCTGCAATGGGTGTGTGAAAGCTAGTGCCACATATACATGCTTAATTTAATTGTTAATTATAAGCACCTAAGTTTGGAGGAAAACAATCTAATTTGTTCCATTAACTCATTAGTGAAGCCTTAGTGCCAGTGTAGAGGGAAGATGAGCTGAGAGTTTAATAATCCAATCTCGGGCTAGTAGAGTCTGATCTTGTTGAGTTAGATCTCGCTTGTGCAAGTTAATTTTGGAAAAATTTTAATTTGTCTCCCTCATTGGTCCTTATGTGCATGTCTCTTGCTTGCTTGGTTATTGACTTTTGAACCTTTAGGATTGAGTTATGATTGTTGCATCCATTTTTCTACTGTATGTTGATTTGTAGTTTGCTCGAGGACTAGCAAAAGCTTAAGTTTGGGGGTATTTGATAGCGAGCATAGCTAGCTATCTTTACTTATTTAATTTAGCTAGTCTTTTATGATTATTGGGCCATTTTATTGCACTTAATTGTTTATTTTGTAGGAAATAGTCGATTAGAGCGAAAACGTGGATTACCAGTTAATCGGGTGTTCGATACGTGAAAATATGCCAAAGAACCAGAAAGTTCAAACATCAAGGAGCCAAGAGAGGGCATTCTGCCCATCAGCGTCGAGACGCCACTCTTGGAGCGTCTCGACGCTACGTTTCCTTAATTAAAATAGGCGGCAGACTAGGCCTACTACTGTTTCTTAGATGGTTATTGTTGGTACGACGATACGATTTTCCGCAAGCGCACGGGTCGTGACAAGTAATATAAAACGAAAAGTATTCCGAGTATCGAATCCTCAGGGAGGCGAAGCGAAACTTAAGCAAATAATTAAAATTCTCTTGAGCATTGAAAATACTTAGGTGAAATAATATTTAGGGACCACTTTATGCAATAAAAGGATTTAAATTCAAAATGACTAATGAAAACAAATTGATCAATCAGAAATAAAATGTGGAGAAAGAGTTTTCTTTAAGTGGGAAGAGGGGTCTTGAAAATCAATGATTAGCTAAATAATTGCTATAATTATCCTATCTCATTGCCCAACCAATTATAATCCTAGAATCTCCGTTAATCACATAGGATCTCCTGTCGGTTTCCCCTAATTGTAATTAATTCATTTTAACAACCTAAGTGTCCTTAGCGCTATTAAAAATCATTAATTATTACGCTCTGATTCATTTTAGGAATCTAAGTTTAATCAACTAATCCCGGTGTCACAACGGGCAATTAAACTAGTTACATGGATTATGATCTATCCTAATTTCTCTCCGTCGAGTTTCCATTAAGAATCAAATCATTACACAATTGGCCAGATTGAGTAAAGCATTAAGCACATCCATACAAATAATTAGGACATGGGCAAGAGACAAGAAATTATAACAATATTTCCACTATCATTTCATTTCAAGACCCCAAATTGGGGTTTAGCTACACATAATATCCACAATAATTATAAGGGAAAGCATATTAAAGAGCATAAAAGGAAAGGAATTGACCGTCGAAAAACCCCTCGCTGACGTTTGGAGCCCCCGCTGACTACTCCTCGAGCCTCTAAGATTGCTTCCCAAAATTCCCAAAATTTCCCCACTAGAAGAACCCTCTCAAAAAGGTTCAAAAGCCTTGAGAGTGGCTCCAAAAAAGGAGCCTTAAGAAAGGAAAGAAAGGATTGAATGATGGCTTGGTTGATTGATGAGAAATGAGGCACCCAAGGGCGCCTATTTATAGGCCTGGAATAGGGGTAGCGTCGCGACGCTGCCTTGCTAAGCGTCGCGACGCTGCTGCGCACGCGGCTTGGGCAACAAGAAAGGGCAGCGTCGCGACGCTGCCTTGCTAAGCGTCTCGACGCTGTCCTGATTTTCCAGATTTTTCAGCTTCCTTTTGGGGTGATTTTTGGGCCTTCTTCTGCATTTCTCTTGGTCTTTTCTTCATGGATGTCTTCTTTGGGCCTCTAATTGCATCAAGCTAAGATTTGGGCAATAATTACTTCAATTTTGGCTCTTTTTCTCCCAAAATCACCAACTTAGCTCCTAAGGACCAAATAACAAAATTCATTAAATATATTCATTAAAAACACGATTGAAGCACCAAAAAGCTTAATAATTTGAGACTAAAATAGCGGCATTTCTGCTCGCTATGAGTTATTCTTGGTATAACCAGATTACTATTGCTCTTGAGGATCAGGAAAAAACCACTTTCACCTGCCCTTATGGGATGTTTGCTTTTAGGCGAATGCCTTTTGGCCTTTGCAATGCTCCACCAACATTTCAGCAGTGTATGTCAGCAATTTTTTCTGATATGATTGAGTCCACTGTCGAGGTATTTATGGACGATTTTTCAGTGTTTGGAGGGTCTTTTCAGAGTTGTTTAGATAATTTAGGTCAGGTGTTAAAAAGATGTGAGGATACCCATCTAGTTCTTAATTGGGAAAAATGTCACTTCATGGTGAAGGAGGGCATAATGTTAGGTCATAGGATTTCTAAGAATGGTCTAGAAGTTGATAGAGCAAAAATAGAGGTTATTGAGAGACTAGAACCACCGAATTCAGTGAAGGGAATTCGGAGTTTTTTAGGACATGCTGGATTCTATAGGAGGTTCATAAAAGATTTTTCCAAAATCAGTAAACCTCTTTGTAACTTATTGTGTACTGATCATGTTTTTTACTTTAATGTAGAGTGTAGGAAGGCTTTTGAGACTTTAAAAGCTGCTTTAATCTCAGCACCCATTCTTTGTGCACCTAATTGGAATTTACCATTTAAGGTAATGTGTGATGCGAGTGATGCTGCGGTAGGTGCTATGCTGGGGCAAAAGCAGGGCAAATTTATCCATCCTATATATTATGCAAGCAAGATTTTAAATGAGGCACAAGTCAACTACACAACTACTGAAAAGGAGTTGTTAGCTGTGGTGTTTACTTTTGAGAAATTCCGGCCATATTTGGTTGGATCCAAAGTCACAGTATTCATAGATCATGCAGCAATAAGGTATTTAATGACTAAGAAAGATGCAAAGCCTAGACTAATTCGTTGGGTTTTATTATTGCAGGAGTTCGACTTGGAGATAAAGGATAAGAAGGGATCAGAAAATGTCATTGCAGATCATTTGTCTCGTCTTGATCCATCATCATCTTTGCTGGAGCAATCTGCCATTTCAGATTCTTTTTCGGATGAACAACTTTTTGCTGTGGAGGTAAAGGTAGTTAGAGATGTCCCTTGGTATGTTGATATTGCCAACTTTTTGGTAAAAGGAGTCACTCCTATTGACATGGACTGGAGGCAGAAGAAAAAGTTTAAGCATGATGAAAAATTTTTCTATTGGGATGAGCCATTTATGTATAAGCAATGCTCTGACGGTATTATTCGTAGGTGCGTTTCAGGTGATGAAGCAAAGGAAATCCTGGAGCAATGTCACTCATCTCCGTATGGTGGCCATTTCAGCGGTCAAAGGACAACTATGAGGATTTTGCACTGTGGATTCTTCTGGCCTACCTTGTTTAAGGATGCCCATTGGTTCTACAAGCAATGTGATGCTTGCCAAAGGAGAGGAAATTTGGGACCTAGAGATGAAATGCATCTTACTTATATTTTAGAAGTTGAATTATTCGATGTATGGGGTATTGATTTTATGGGGTCATTCCCCCCTTCTAATGGCAATGTTTTTATCTTATTGGCAGTTGATTATGTGTCCAAGTGGCTGGAGGCCATCGCATGTCATCAGAGTGATGCCAAGACAGTAGCAAGGTTTCTTCAATCGCACATCTTTGCGCAGTTTGGGACACCTAGAGCTCTAGTGAGTGATGAGAGTACACATTTTGTTAATAATATCTTAACTAAGCTTTTAGCTAAGTATGGGATTAAGCATAGGATAGCTACCCCTTATCACCAACAAGCAAATGGTCAAGCTGAAATTAGCAATAGGGAAATTAAATCTATTCTAGAGAAAGTAGTCCATCCATCTAGAAAGGATTGGTCTTTTAGGTTGGATGAGGCTCTTTGGGCTTATAGGGCAGCCTATAAGACTCCTCTAGGTATGTCTCCCTATAGGTTAGTATATGGGATAGCTTGTCATTTACCATTAGAGTTAGAGCATAAAACGTTTTGGGCTTTGAAAAAGTTAAATTTTGATCTGAGTCGTGCAGGAGCAATAAGAATGCTGCAGCTTAATGAATTAGAGGAATTCCGTCAATTTTCTTATGAGAATGCGAAAATGTATAAAGAGAAGACTAAGCTGTGGCATGACAAGAAAATTAAATCTAAAGAGTTTGTGAAGGGTCAGAAAGTCTTGCTTTATAATTCTAGATTGAAATTGTTTCCTGGGAAACTAAAATCTAAATGGTCAGGGCCATTTATTGTGGTTGAAGTTTTCCCCCATGGAGCAATTACTTTGCAGGATGAAAAAGATGGGAGAGTGTTCAAGGTGAATGGACAGCGTGTGAAACATTATTGGGGAGAGGAGTTTCAGTTGAAATATCCTCTCCTAAAATTGGTTGATTGAGAGAGCAGGATGTTTGCGAGAGCATTTTACAGAGCAATATTTTGAGCTCCCAGTGTTTGTTTTGATTTTATTTTTCGCTGATTTATTTTTAATTTCGAGTATTCTAGATTTAGTTCGTTTAAAATTTTGCATGATTTATTTTTAGACCGTTGGTATTTTTAATTCTGTAGAATTTATTTTAGATTTTATTTATGTCAATTTGAATTTTATTTGATTTTGTTGGATTTTATTAAATTATCTTTTAATCAGTTAAATTAGATTTGGTTAGATTTTATTTTTCAGTTATTTGTAATTCTGTTAGTTTAATTTTAATAAAGATTTTCTCTAATTTATTCAGCTTCAATTGAAAATAAAGGATAAGATTTGATTTGTTTATTTAAAATTCGAGTTGAAGGCTGTGATTTTTTATTTTGAATTTCAAATACGTATCTAAGATTCTTCAGGTTAAAGAGGTTGTTGCGGCAAAGTTCTGGCTAGGGCAATTCGTCCCAGTAGGAAGGGTTTTGTTAAAAATTAATTACTTTTTACCGTTTGGAATTTTGAATTTTCTGTGGCAGGTAGATTGCAGGGATGCGGCCACGTGTCATGCAACGGTCTGGCTATTTGGCAACGCATAATTATTTCCCATGGGCGTTTGAATTCCAGATTTTACCGTTTGATGGTTTAATTCTATCGATTGCATGCGATTTAAAACGGTAATTTCAATTTAATGAGAGCAGATTCTTTCTGTTAGGATTTTATTTTGCTAAAGTCTTATTTATTGGCAACCCTCGGTACGTTTCTCTTACTTCATCTTCTTGCTTCAATCTTCTGCTTTCTTTTTCATTTTCATTCTCTGTAAAAGCTTTGAAACTCTTTGATGGCTAAAACGAGAGCGAGAAAAGAGAGAGATAATGAGGGTAAGTGGGGAGTTGGAAACATTTTGGAGACAAAACCAAGTGGGGAGTTGGAAACATATTCACACAAGATGGAATTCACTCATTTCCGACTGGGTAAGTAGATGAGTGTTCCTTAAGTGGTGTCTCCGGGTCTTGAACAAAGGGCCATGCCCTTTCAATGGCACGAGAGGGATTTTTGTTTGTTGGTTGGACCTCAAACAGGTTTTGTTGGGTTTTATGCCCTAAAACTCGTAGGTAGTGAATGTAAACAAATTGTATACTTGTTTCAATAAAGTGTTATTGAGTTTCTACAATAAAGTGTTATTGTTAAATATTGCACAATTTGACCCAAATCCAATAAACTAAGATCCAAGGTTGTTTACATGTAACTTGAACTAGTATGTGGGGACATACGGGGATCGGTGTTCAAGTAACAACCTAAAAGGTCTATAGTACAGGGATAAGGATGGGTACCTTATCCTGGTAACACTATGTGATACGTCCCACTTTGTATTCGATACAAACTTATTGATCCAAGACGTCCATGTAGGAGACATGCAAGCGGGGGTATCCTATGCAATGAGTTTGCATAAGACCGGACCACGAAATAGTAAACCACTAGATGTAACACCGTTAACTAGTTAGGTTACTGTTTCAATAAGATGACCTAGGTAACTCAGTCTTAATCCTAAGTATGTCATGAACTCCTTCTCATGAGGGATTGTCCTTTGATTAGCATGGGTGAGAGTGGCCAATACGCCGACTCAATATTTCTTCCTTTTTGGGGACAAGATCAAGTGGGGGACTGGGGACATGACAACATAAGATGGAATTCACTCATTCCCGCTTCTAGGAGAAGTAGATGAGTGTTCCCTTAAGTGGTGACTCCAGGTCTTGAACAAAGGGATCTCGCCCTCTCACTGGCCCGAGAGGGACTTTCTGTTTAATGGTTGGACCATAAACATGTTGTTCATTAGAGGAGCGCTCGTACTTAAGGAGACAGGTGTAACACAGGGGTAAAACGGTAATTTGACCCAGCTATGATTACGAACACTCGTGAAGGATTGGTTTACCGGCATAGGTCTACATCCATGGACACAGAAATGTTCTACAATGAGAAGAGTTCAGCTGTGGGTCTTTAGTGGAATGACCCACAGTTAATGAATATTGGTTAACCTGATTAATGAGTTTAATCTATTAACCTCATATCATTGGAGCTTCTGATCTGTAGGTCCATTAGGTCCCCCTGCTAGCTCGTAAAGAGTAATTAGGAACAAATATATCTTGAGAGAATTTGAATAGTTCAAATTCATATTGGGAATTAAGTTAATTGTATGAGATACAAATTAATATAATGTATAGTGATGCATTAAAATATAAAGTCTAATTTTAGATTAAACTTTATTATATATATATATATATATATATATATTTATTTTATTTTTTTTTATAGAAAACTTTATTATATTGGGAGATTGATATATTTGAAATAGTTCAGATATATGTCTAATTAAATATATGGTATTTAATTAGAAGATAAATTAATTAATTATTCAATTTAGTTTAAATTAAATGAGATTTAATTAAACTATAGTCTATGAGAGAAATAAATATTTGGAGAAGTTCAAATATTAATATGAATTTGATTCATATTAAATTTATAGGATATAAGAGAATTTGAAGGAGTTCAAATTTTAATATGAATTTGATTCATATTATAGAATTAATTAATTGAAGGTCTCAAATTAAATATATGATATTTAATTGGGTAATTAATTAATTAACTAATAGAAGGTCTGAAATTAAATATATTATATTTAATCGGTGATTAATTAATTAAAGAATTAATTAATTGGGAATTAATCACTTATGGAAGTAATTAATCATTTATGGAAATGATTTAATCACTTATGGAAGTGATCAATCATTTATGGAAAAGATTAATCAATTATGGAATTGATTGGTCATGGAATTGGTTGGTCATGGAATTGATTAATTATGGAAAAGATTAAATCAGTTATGGAAATAATTGATTTTAAATTAATATTTTATTCATGACCTTTCTCCTATAAAAAGAACACTAAACCTAGGGTTTAGGTACAACAACAGAAGGCCACAAGAATGCACTCTTGCATTCTCTCTAGCCTCCCTCTCATATTCTCTCAACTTAAGAACCTTAGGGAGAATTTTCTCTCTAGAGTTTTTCCCATTCAAGATTAGGTAGTCCCACAACTACGTTCCTAATCTCAGAGTTATAGCGGGGAAGATCAAATGGTGGTGTTCTTCGTTGTTGCAGAGCAATCAAGAATCATTCTTGATTTTCAGAGACGTCAACGGAGGTTTGCTTCTCTTTTCTTTATTATAGATTTAGATCTAAATTTTGTATGCTTAGCCTTAAGTTTCTATAGAATTTGTTCTATGTTTTAACCAATGCTATGGTATTTTTGGATAAACAAAATTAACTATGGATCGGTCCCAATTACACTTCCGCTTTAACGGAATTGGAGAATTCCAAATCCTTCAGGTTGTTCATTAGAGGAACACTTGTACGTAAGGATATAGAGGTAACCTAGGGGTAAAACGGTAATTTGACCCAACTGGTGTTATGAACACTTGTGAAGGACTAACTTGTTGTTATTGGTCTATATTCATGGACACAAAAATATATTTACAATGAGAAGAGTGCAACTGTGGGTCTATAGTGGAGTGTACCCACAGTTAACGAACATTGATTAACTTGGTTAATGAGTTTAGTCAATTAATCTCACATCATTGGAGCTTCATATCTGTAGGTCCATTAGGTCTCACTGGTAGCTCATTATGGGTGTTGAGGTAAAATTACTAAGGGAAATAATATAATGTAGCGAAAAATACACTTTTGGTCCCTGAGGTTTGGGTTAAGTGACAGTTTGGTCCCTGAGTTTTCAAACTCAACAAAAACACCCCTGAGGTTTGAGATAAGTAGCACTTTGGTCCCTGCCGTCTATTTTTCTGTTAAATACTAACGGTTGCTGACGTGGCAGTATTATTTTAATAAAAAAAATTATTTTTAAATTTTTTTAAAATAAAAACATATTAAAAGGATAAAAATATCATTATATTATTATTTTTTAATTTTTTTTCTCTTCCTTTTTCTTATCCTTCTTCTTTCTCTCCTCCATCCCCACTTTCCTTCTTCCCCATCTCCTTCTTCTTCAACTCCAGTGGCCGGCCGCCACCGTCTGCCGGCGAACGGCGGCGCGACGCCGGATTGTTTTTTTTTTTTTTTAATAAACAGAGGGAAGCCTAGATCTGCTCGGTGTTCGCGGCGTTCGTGACCCAAAACCCAGATCTGGTCGGCGTTAGCAACGTTCGTGGTTGGTGTTCATGGTCGGCGTTCGCAATGTTCGTGGTTGGTGTTCATGGTCGGCGTTCGCAACGTTCGTGTCGGTGTTCATGGTCGGCGTTCGCAGCGTTCGTGGTCGGTGTTCGTAGTCGGCGTTCGTGACCCAAAATCCAGATCTGGTCGGTGTTCGTGGACGATCGTCAGGGTTCACAGGCGTTCGTGATCAGGGTTCAAGAAACCTTCGCCGCAGATTCATCTTCCCAGTCGTCGACTGCCCCATCTCCGGCCACCTGATTTCTTCTCTGTTACTTTATATAGCTTGAAATCGAAAGGGAAGTCGGTAGAGGTAAAAATGGAAGAGAGAGGGAGGGACTCCCTCCCTCATCGTCTCAGATCCGAAATGGGGAGGGACCTCCCTCTCCCTTACTACTTTTTTTTTAAGAACAGTTGGAGAAAAAGAAGGAATAGAAGAAAAAGAAAAAAAAAAGAAGAGAAGAAGAAAGTTAAAAAAAAAAAAAAAA
Source organism: Luffa acutangula (assembly GCA_036850905.1). Taxonomy (NCBI): domain Eukaryota; kingdom Viridiplantae; phylum Streptophyta; class Magnoliopsida; order Cucurbitales; family Cucurbitaceae; genus Luffa; species Luffa acutangula. The sequence goes on from CM072087.1 coordinate 40,657,249, forward strand.
AAAGGTCGCCGGAGTCGCCCCGCCGGCGAGCGGTGGTTGTCGGTCGTCGACGCCCGGCGGCTTTGTGGAGCAGGTGAAGAGGAAGAAGGTGAATGAGAAGAAGAAAGAGAATGAGGGAGAACAAATAAAAAATTTAAAAATAATAATATTTTTATTATTTTAATATATTTTTATTTAAAATTTTTAAAAATTAATTTTTAAATTAAAATAATAGTGTCACGTCAGCAACCGTTAGTATTTAACAGAAAAATAGACGGCAGGGACCAAAGTGCTACTTATCTCAAACCTCAGGGGTATTTTTGTTGAGTTTGGAAACTCAGGGACCAAACTGTCACTTAACCCAAACCTCAGGGACCAAAAGTGTATTTTTCCCTATAATGTATGTAGATACACTATAATATAAAATTTATACTTCGATTAAAATTTATAATATAAATTTATTTTGATTTTGATTCAAAATTAATTCACGAGAGAATTAAATATTTGATTGTACGAGTCCACAATCACTACACGAGATGAACCTTGGTTTGGTGAATTGAAGTTGGCCTTAGGTGTAATAGGACTCCCAGTTACTGCGCGCGATCGTATACTGAGGTGCTCCCCGCTGGTTGTTGGAACGACGCGAGTCGGGCCTCGATTCAGAAAGATGAAGGGCCAAAAAGTCGAAATAGGGGGTTTCTAATTCCCCATCTCATTGGGGGCGGAAAACGAATCGACATCTCGATGTGAGACAACCTTTTCAATTTGAGTTGGGAAAGAATATCGAAGTCCATCCGAACCGTCCAATGAAGAATAAGAGGAGAACAAAGCGCCAATGGCGCGGATTAAATATTTGAAGGAGTTCAAATATTAAATTTAATATGAATTAGATTCATATTAAAACTATAGATTAAATTTAATGTGCATTAGATGCACATTAAAACTATAGGTTATATGAGAGAAATATAATTGAATATGATTCAATTATAGGGTTAAATTAAATATATGATATTTAATTTAATAATTAATTAATTATTTAATTAAATTAAAACTATAGGTTATGTGAGGGATATTTGTTTAAATATGATTTAAATGAATTGATTGATTAAATATGATTTAATTAATCATTATTAATTAAACTAATTTTATTATTAATTTATATTCAATTTTAATTCATTTTAAAATTTAAATATCTTTCAACTGATGAGATCAGTTTCCTGATCGTGCATTCTGTTCCACGATAATCTCCCTCCTTATGGTAACTGTTCACGCCTGATAGGGAGGTGGAGGGACAGTTGGGTTAATCGACTGATTCATTCTCTCTTAGATTTTTTCTCTCTGTGTCCCTCTCTGTAAAAAATAAAAAAATAATAATAAAAAAAAATCCCATAAAAATTCCTTGCAACACAAGAATCCCACAATATCCAATCTCTTCATTATTCTTCCCTCGAAGACATACTAGTGATTCTTTGGTGGTGGTGTTCGTGATTTGTTGCAGAGAAGAAGATCGTGATCCAAGGAATTGGCAAAACTTACAGAGTCTACAACGTAGGTTCAGTTTCCATAATCTATCTTCTCTGATGTATGTTTAGGATTAGATCCTAATTTTAAGAAATTTAGCATGCTTAGACCTTATTTTTACAGTAAAATTAAATTGTTTATGTTTACTGTGATTTGCCTTCATACTGGTATTTTTGTTTGTGATTAAAAAACTGAGTTAATGGTCTGATCTGTTTCCATTGCACAAGGGCTTTTATCCCTGCAATTAGTATCAGAGTCATCTCAAATTTTTAATTATCGAATTAAAATTTGTGAAGGTTCTTAGGTGGGATTAATTGAATAATATATATTAATTTGTTGTGATCTGTAGGCTTTTTGGCCTTAGATTTACGTTTTTTTTTTTTTTGGTGATATCATCATATAAGGGCCTCTGTGTTTTTGGGCATTAAATGTAAATCGAGTCTTCTGTAAGTCCAGGTCTAGTTTAGGCTGAGGAACGATGAAGATCGGGACCAAATTTTCCAAAAACAGCGAAAAACGACGGATGGAATCGAGTAAACAGTAGCTAGAATAAAGAAAGAAAGAAAAAAGGAACGTGTGGATCTGATGAGGGCTGACATCAGCGTACACCTTGCTGACGTCAGGAGGCGCGGTTCGCAGCATCACGCGGTCTGGTCTGTTGGTTCACGCGAGCGGTCCAGTTCAATCACATAGAGGCACAATTCAGCTTTTAGTTGATCGGTTCATTGACTGGTTCAATGTTTTGGCATGGTTCAACATTTTTCCGGCTCGGTTCGAGCGATTTTGACTCGATTCGAGCGATTTTGGCACGGTTCGAGTGGTTTTGGTCCGGTTCGGAGCTGGAAAAGGTTGTAATGGATAGAATTCTGCTTTATTATTGTAATTTAAGCTTTAATTTTATCCTAGGGGACAATTAACTGGTTCATATGCTATTTAAATGTTTTATGGATGTCATTTAAATTATAATCTCACCTTAGGTTATAAGCATGTTCATACATTTTATATATTATAATAGTTATAATGTATGATTGAAATGCATGATTATTTTCATGAGTGATTTAATATAAGTGTATATTAAATATATGAAAATGGATAAGCATGAAACATGTAATTACTTAGTTAAAAATAAAGAGTTATATTTAATATAATGATGATTGCAGCATGCTTGTATGATTTTCTTGATTGGTAAATAATAATATAAATGTTATATGAATAATAATAAGAAAATCAATGATGCATGAAGCATGAAACATCCATAGTAATTAATATGAGCGTTGAGAGGAAGATTTTGATGGAGATTCTACAAATCTTTTGTGTGTTATATATATACATTTCATGGTGAAAATGGGGTTTGTGTTTTTGTTTCACTTGAACCTAACGACAAGTCTTTATTTTCTTTTTGTTGATGCCAAAATCCAAACAAGAAGAACTCACCTGACCTTCACGTGACACCAATGCTAAATTTGTTTGAAGAGGGGGATGACGTTGTTGGGGTTGGTGCCCTAAAACTCTTAGATAGTGAATGTTAACAAATTAAATACACTTGTTCAATAAAGTCGTTACTCATTAAATAAGTGAATTGCACGTTAAATAAACTAAGATCCCCGACTATTGTATGTATACTAGAGCATTATTTGAAGACATAACAATTGGATCAGGCTCGAGTAAATAGCCTAAATGGTCTTATAGTATAGGGATAAGGTTGAGTAACCTTATCCTTATCCTGGGGATAGGGATGTCCACGGGGCGGGGCGAGGACGGGGATGGCTTCCCCGTCCCCATCCCTGCCTCCCATTTCAATCCCCATCCTCGCGAAATTCCTCGTTAAATTTCGCGGGGAATGGGGCGGGGATTCCCCGCAGGGAATTTGCGGGGATCGGGTTCCCCATGGGAAATTATTCCCCATTTAATTTTCTTTTTTTTTTTTTTTTTTTTTGTCTTCATTAAATCAAATATTCTTTTGATAAATTTTCAAATAGTTAACTTTGCATGAAAAATGTTCATTAATTTTCTATTAGATAGTTAATTATTCACATAATTCTTCATTTAGATAGTTAATTTCTTTTAAAAATCGTTTTTTTATTGAAAAACATTCTTAAATCTCCTATTATAAACAAAATAATATTTCATATCAAACTATCTAATTATCCATACATATAATTTAAATATTTAAACTATATAAATCAAATCAATCCAATTTTCTAAATCATTAACAATAAAACTTTAAATTTATATATAGTGAGAAATAATAATAACAATAATACTAATAATTAAAAAAAAAAAGTGAGTAGGGAACGGGGATTCCCTGTTTAGCTCGCGGGGAATTTTTTTCCCCCACTCCCTCCCCCATTCCCCGCTTAAACGGGGATTTCCCGCCCCATTAGGGGTGGGTCCCCACGGGCCCCGGCCCTGCGGGGCAAATGGACATCTCTACCTGGGGACACTATATGACGTGACCCACTTTTTCATAAGGACAAACGATGTGATCCTAAATCGTTCATGTGGAAACATGCAAGTGGGAGTGTCCTATGTAATGAGTTTGCATAAGACCAAGACCGAGAAATAAGTCACTCTCGCTTTATAGCGTCATTTACTCTTGAGACTGACTATTTCATGCGATGACCTAGGTAACTCGATCTTAATCCTAAGCTAACTATGAACTCCTGTTTATTCGAGTTTATCCTTATATCTTCATGGGTGAGAGTGGCTCATCATCACCAACTCAATAAACCCCCCATTTGAGGGATAGGAACGGGTAGATATTTGGGGGCATCGTCCTACAAGATGGAATTCACTCCTACCCGTTATAGGGATGGTAGAGAGGTTGTTCCCTTAAGTGCTGACTCCGGGACTTGAAGATGAGGCCCCACCCTCTCATTGGCTTGAGAGGGACTCGGTTTGGTGGTCGGACCACAAACCAATTGTTCATTAAAGGATCAGTGGGATTTAAGGAACGAGAGGTAACTATGGGGGTAAAACAGACATTTGACCCAGCTATAGCTACAAACAACCTATGAAGGGTCAACTTACTAATCATGGTTATATCGGGTGGATAGAAATATACTTACGGTGAGGGGAGTGCAGCTACTAGGCAATAGTGGAGTGTCCCGGTAGTTAACGAATGTTGATTAACTAGGTTAATGAGTTTAGCTGGTTAATCTCGGATCGTTGGAGCCCATGATCTGTAGGTACATTAGGTCTTCTTGCTAGCTCATATGGACTAAACCTTAGAACAGTGTGATGAGAGAATTTGAAGTTTTCAAATTCGGTTTAGGGAGTTTACGTTATTTTCGATATACTTAAAACGTATTATGGTTTAATATTGGATTAAACTATAGAGAAAAAGTTCAAAATGTTTAAATATGATTTAAATATTGCAAATATGTATAGAGATACATATTTTGGTTTCGATATGAGTGGGGATTCATATTAGGAAAAACCGGTTTTGAGAGAGGTCGGGATTAGTCTCAAAATTGGTGTAATTGTTTAATTTGATATTTGATATTAAGTTAAATAATAATTAATTAAAATTTTTAATTAATTATTTAAATTAATTTTATTTAAAATTAATTAATTTTGATTTAAAATTAATTAAAAGAAAAATGAATTTATTGAAATTCATTTAATTGTAAATTTAAGAGGTAAATTACTATCTTTTGACACCAAGGCAATGACTAATCCAAGAGTGCTTCTTGGTGTCTTGATTTCAAGCTTCAACATCATGCATTTCTTCTATATATTGAAGAAGAAAAACAACTTGAAGAGGATGATGAGGATTATTGTTGGCTAGACATTTTCATCTCAAAAACTCTCTCATTTTTATCTCGAAATATCAAGCAACTTTCTTTACAAAATTCATCACCATTGAGAGTCCCACAAATCATTCTAAGGCTGGAGGATAGCAAGGAAGACATGCGTGGTCGTCTACAAACCGATCGTGCTGAGAATTCATCAACGGAGCTCGTTAATTTCGTCCAAAAGGTTGGTAAAAAACGATGCTCTATTTTTCGTTAGTTTGAACATGCTTTTCATTTCTAAAATTAATTGAAATTGAGAGTAAATCAATCCAAATTGTTTCCGCTCAGGTGTTCGACACTCTTTCAGATGTGGCCTACAAGACAAGAAAACCTGCACACCGGTGTGGCACTTGTCACACTGCCTCCGATGCTTAAGTCAGCAAGGAGATAGATGGGAAGCAAGTGGACAGCAAGAGTAAGAGATGAGAGAGGTTAGAGAATGAGTTTCGGGTCCGTTTTTTAATGATGAAGAAGGGTTTATATACCTTTTCCCATTTTAGGGTTTTTAGGCCTTTAGAGACGGATTCAGGCTGAACCAGGTTGAACTGAGGTGACCAAAGGACTCCAGGAACCGTGCGGAGGGGGGAAGACTCGACCCACACAAGTGGGACGACCATGGCCCATAGGGGTTGGGCCAGGTTTGGACCAACACCTTCGGTTTGCCTCTCCTTCGAGGTCCGCCTCCTGGTCATGTCTTCGGGTTGGTGTTGTGCTATCCTGCTTAGTCCTTGAATTCTGGGATGGTCCAAAATTACCTATAACACTTTCCATTTTGCAAATGATTAGTGTTTGAAAGGAAAGTTTATGTGCATGGTAAGAAGTAATTTAGGGTTAAAATTTCTTGTCGAGAGAGAGATTTCATTTGGAAATTTGAATTTCTTTTGTTTTTTAGAGGGAGGAGAGAGAAATTTTCCGAGTGAAAAAAAGAAAAAAAAAAAAAAGAAAGAAGTTTGATGGTTATTTTATTTATTATTATTATTATTTGGTTGAAAACGATGGTTATTTTATTTAAACCATATAGAGGGCAATGTTAAAATTCACACATCTAATACAAATGAGTCGTAAAATTTAAATAGGGTGGAGTTTCAAACTTTTGACAGCTTGGTCAATGATACAATGCTTCAACCAATTAAGGGTATTTTTGTTTTAATTTTGAAACAAAAATTCATTTTGAAAAAAGTTATAGTGCTTGGCAACCACTAAAAGCGACTTATTATAAATGAAATTGAAAAATAAATCATTTTGGGAGAAAGAGTTGAAAGCAAATTTTTTAAAAGAGTTTTTAGGAAATGCCACCAAACATATGAGTGTTTAAATTCTAAACAATTTCTAAACAAAATGTTTCAAAGAAAATGCATTCCAAATGGGAGCCTAAGCTATGTTGAAGTTGGCAATCTCATATTGTTTTGAATTATTGTAAACCCCTAAATTTGTCTGATGTTTTATCCTCTTAATTAATCTTGCGATTTTTTTTAAAAAAAGAAAGAAAAAAAGTATTCTAGAACATTTAATTAGTCAATTCAAATATTATTAAATTTGGTAGAAATAATTAGGTCAAATATTTTATTTTAATTATTTGATTTGTCAAATCAAATATTAGGTTTATTTGACAAGGTTAATTAAACAAAATATTTTTTCTTCCTTGTAGATTCGATTGGAAATTAAAATTTTGTAAATATGGAAGGTGAAATTAGAGTATTTATTTGATTCCTTATTCATTTTTATTTTTATTAGATTTTTTTTTTAATTTTATTAATCACCTCCCTAATATGTGATGGTTGTAATTGGCTATAAATTTGGAGCCTTCATCCCCTTGCATTACACGATTTTTTGAGCCTTGGGAGACCTCTCTACATGTTTTTTTGGGCTAAAAATAGACTCCCCAAATCTCTCTCCCTTAAAATCCTAGATACACTTTTATCGCTTTCCCACCTAACTTCCCCCTCCTACTCTAACGCTTCCTCTCCAACGATTTCACCCCCTCACCATCACCCTCTCTCTAAAGTTCACATCGCCACTTCCTCAAGTCTTATTCTCAATCCAATGATCACAAACGTTTTTTTTTTCATTTTAGCATATTTTTAGGTGCCCAGTCACAACCTCTAAATCAAGACTGGTGTCGACTCCATTTTCCTCCTCTTGGGAACAAAATCGGCCGCTCCGCGTCGTAAACCCATAGCGACAGCTTGGCGATTCCATTGGGGACTTCTTGTAAGCGGGTCATTTTATTTTCTTGTGTTGTTATTAATTTATATATATTGGCTTTGTGTATTTATTTTATTTTTGTAAGCACACACATACACAAGCCTCCTACCCAGGTTTTACCATTAGAATTAGGATCGAGGAACCCTCACTCAAGTCGACCTTATTCAGGATGCTGATAAGGGTGTGCCTCTGATTTATTTTCTTGAAAAAGGAAAGGAAATCGAGGACTGCTTGGGGACGTTTTTCCATTAGACATTAGAGTCTTACAACACATGTAATGATATAGTTATGCGTGTATATTATTTGTCCATTGTTTTAGTTAATTATATGGGTATATTATATGTTTATTTATTTATTTATTTAATTTATCTTGCTTATCCAACATATCTCTTTATATCCTTGATTTTCGCATATTTTTATAGTCACACATCCATAAACATATTCTTTATGCTTTCCATTCATTTCTTTTCTCATATTTGTTTGTTTTTTTTTTAAAGTTTTTTTTTCCGCTTCATTCGCATATTAGTTACATGCTCGTCATTTGTTGTGTAAAAAAGGAAAAAAAACATTCAATCTTTATTACTTGAGATTTTGAAAGACTTCAGACAAATCAAATACTGAGATTGCAATGGAAAGAAAACCGATAATCACAGTTGAAAGTCAGAAATTTGTGCTTCAATGGTTCGAACAAATGCTAGCAAAATATGGGAATGCTCCGTTGAAGGATATTTTAAATCAATCCCCAGCAACCAACATCTTTAGTCATACTACTCTAAACACGAGGAAGCTAAAAGAGATTTGGGAGGAATTCAAACCAAAGCAAGGGATATCATTCATGAAAAGATATGGGCACAAGACAAGTCTTTTATACGTTCAAATTGATGAAAACGTCTTGATAGCTGCATAATATTTTTGGGATCCAACTTACAAATGTTTTATGTTCAATTCCCTCCACATGACACCCACCATTGAAGAATACCAGGAGACGTTTGAAGCCAAAGCTTATTTTTTTCGACAAAAGGCTGACTGGAAGGAGAGCTTTTGCAAGGATTATCGGTAATATGACTACTGTTGAAATGAGACATCAACTCAAGAATAAAAGAGGAAGTGAAGAAGTATCCTTAAATTACCTCATAAACCTTGTTCAACAACGTAAGGATGATGAATTAAGCTTGAAGCTCTTTGCACTATGTATGTTTGGGTCAATCGTGTTCCCAAATCTCCGAGGATATGTGGACGTGAAGGTTGTCAAGTTATTCCTTCAAATCGAATATGACATTAACCCAATTTTACCCATCCTCGCAAAAGCAATATGATCATTAGATTTTTGTAAAATACGAGGGAAAGGTAGATTTATCGGTTGCACTCCTCTATTGTATATCTGGTTAATGAGTCATTTGAGGTGCCCACCTGAGTTTATGAAGGATTTGGAATTCCCCAATTCTGTTAAAGCAGAAGCGTAATTGGGACCGATTCGTAGTTAATTTTGTTTATCCAAAAATACTATTACATTGGCAAAAAACATAGAACAAATTTTATACAAACTTAAGGCTAAGCATACAAAAATTATTAGATCTACATCTAAAGGGGAGAAGCAAACATACCGTCGTTGTCGTCTCTGAAATATCAAGAACGTCTTTCTTGATTTCATAGGGACCAAACGTCAAAAATTGGGACACCACCAATTGATCTTCCCCGCTATGACTCTGAGATTAGGAACGTAGTTGTGGGACTACCTAATCTTGAATGGGAAAAACTCTAAAGAGAAAATTCTCCCTAGAGTTCTTGGGTTGAGAGAATATGAGAGGGAGGCTAGAGAGAATGCAAGAGTGCATTCTTGTGGCCTTATCTTGTAGTCCTAAACCCTAGGGTTAGTGTTCTATTTATAGGAGAAAGACCATGAATAAAATATTCATTTAAAATCAATTATTTCCATAACTGATTTAATCTGTTCCATAATTAATCAATTCCATAATTGATTAATCTTTTCCATAAATAATTGATCACTTCCATAAGTGATTAAATCATTTCCATAAATGATTAATTACTTCCATAAATGATTAATCCTTTCCATAATTGATTAATTTCCAATTAATTAATTCTTTAAATTAATTAATCACCAATTAAATATCATATATTTAATTTCAGACCTTCTATTAGTTAATTAATTAATTACCCAATTAAATATCATATATTTAATTTCAGACCTTCTATTAGTTAATTAATTAATTACCCAATTAAATATCATATATTTAATTTCAAACCTTCAATTAATTAATTCTATAATATGAATCAAATTCATATTAAAATTAGAACTCCTTCCAATTCTCTTATATCCTATAAATTTAATATAAATCAAATTCATATTAATATTTGAACTTCTTCAAATATTTATTTCTCTCATAATAATAAAGTTTAATTTCAAATTAGACTTTACATTTTAATGTATCATTATACATTATATTAATTTGTATCTCTTACAATTAACTTAATTCCTAATATGAATTTGAACTATTCAAATTCTCTCAAGATATAATTGTTCATAATTACTCTTTGCGAGCTATCAGGGGGACCTAATAGACCTACAGATCAGAAGCTCCAATGATATGAGGTTAACCGATTAAACTCATTAATCAGGTTAACCAATATTCATTAACTCTGGGTCATTCCACTAAAGACCCACAGCTGAACTCTTCTCACTGTAGAACATTTCTGTGTCCATGGATATAGACCTATATTGGTAAGTCAATCCTTCACGAGTGTCTGTAATCATAGTTGGGTCAAATTACCATTTTACCCTTGTGTTACATTTGCCTCCTTAAGTATCAGTGCTCCTCTAATGAATAACCTCTTTATGGTCCAACCAGTAAACAGAAAGTCCTTCTCGAGCCAATGAGAGGGCGGGATCCCTTTGTTCAAGACCCGGAGTCACCACTTAAGGGAACACTCATCTACTTCTCCTAGAAGTGGGAAGGAGTGAATTCCATCTTGTGTTGTCATGTCCCCAGCCCCCCACTCGATCTCGTCCCCAAGAAGGTAGGCTTATTGAGTCGGCGTGTAGGCCACTCTGACTCATACTAATCAAAGGACAATCCCTCGTGAGAAGGAGTTCATTACACACTTAGGATTAAGACTGAGTTACCTAGGTCATCCTATTGAAACAGTAACCTAACTAGTTAACGGTGTTACATCTAGTGGTTTACTATTTCGTGGTCCGAACTTATGCAAACTCATTGCATAGGATACCCCCGCTCGCATGTCTCCTACATGGACTCCTTGGATCAATACGTCTGTATCGAATACAAAGCGGGTTGTATCACATAGTGTTACTAGGATAAGGTACCCAGCCTTATCCCTATACTATAGACCTTTTAGGTTGTTACTTGAACACCGATCCCTGTATGTCCCCACATACTAGTTCAAGTCACATGTAAATAACCTTGGATCTTAGTTTAATGGATTTGGGTCAAATTGTGCAATATTTAACAATAACACTTTATTGAAACAAGTATACAATTTGTTTACATTCCCATGCAGACTTGAGCTTTGAGTTAAACAAAGATCTTATTGGCCTACACCATAACATTACAATGGGGCAATTATTCATTTTTCTCTTGGTCTATACCATAATGCTACTATAGTGGGGCAATTTGTTGTTTTCTTTATCCTTACCCAAATATTTACCAACTTTGCAAAGTCCTTGCTCATATATTATACAATGACTTTAAAAGTAACAAATAGTATTTATATCTTATTAGCACTATTTCAAGTCATGATGAGAATTGCAATTTGGTCTATTATTTTTACACCCTTCTTTGTCGTACCATCAAAATTCACATACGATTTATTTGAATGTGTTTTCATAGTCAAATATTCCCTTTTGATTAATACTATTCTCTTGATTAAAGTGAGTTGATCCTATTCTTTATCTTTCCTTGATTAAAGTGAGTTGATCTTATGCTCTATATTTCCTTGGATTAGATCAATTGAGTCAATCCTACTTTTCATCTTCCCTTGAGTCAATCCTATTCTTCATCTTTCCTTTATTAGAGTTGAGTCAATCCTATTCTTCATGTTTCTTTGGTTAAAGTTGAGTCAATCCTATTTTTAATCTTTCCTTGATTAAAGTGAGTCAATCTTATGTTTCATCTTTCCTTGATTAAAGTGATTCAATCCAATTTTTCATCTTCACTTAATTAAGGTGAATCAATCCTAGTTTTCATCCTCTGTTGATCAAAGCGATTCAGTTCTATTTTTCATCCTATGATTATCAAAGGGAGTTGTTGCAATTCTGAAGTGGTTGAAAATATGAGATAAATTAACTCCAGATTACTGTGCAAGTATACACAATCTAGCAGCAAGTGATAAGTATTTATCGTATCCATAGGGTCTTGAAATGCCTACCTCTATTGATTTAATTTGTCTTTTTAGTGATTTCAAAAGGTTGGTTAAATTGACTGGGTTTTTTAAATGCTGAAACAAAAGAAATACGAAAGCAGTAAGTGATTACGACTAGAGAAAACAGAATGGAAACAGACACAGGTTAAGATTTCTGTAATTGTTATAAAGATGCTCCAGCAATTATTTTGATCTGTCAATCTCCTGCAGTATTATCAGCGGGATCCTCTCGGAACTCCAGATTTTTTGGAATATGTTTCAAAACCAATGAAGCTCAACCGATCAAGCACTAGGAAACTGACTATCCCTAACTCAGTCACTGGCGTTCACCAATACACAATGATCTAGCGTGAATTATCGCCACACAACTCCTAAATCATCCCTGAAACTATGAGAAGTTATACATACCGGCTAGCTAGGCAGGCACATAATGAGATTAAAGATCAACAATAATTCAAGATGATCATGATCAAATAGAATTTCCAGATTTATAAATATAACAATCACATAATTCTTAACCTATGTCTACAAAGCAATTAGTTCATGATTGGAAACATAAAATACGTTACAATCTCAATAAGCACATCCATAATGCGAAATACACAAGAAATACTAATCCTTTTGGTAATTGGGGAGATGAAACGGCAGCTCCAAACCACCAAGAACATGGAAGAACTTCGTCTCCTTGAGTGGAATCGCAAATGGTCTTCTTAGATCTCCATTTCGCCGTCAATTCGGCCTCCGGCCGATTGATTCGGTCTCCAAATCGTGAATGAATTTATCTTTGGCGGCTCCTCCTTTTATAAGATGAGAATTAGGTTAAATTGGACACATGGCAGACTCTCCTCGCTCCTTTATCTCGAAAATAACTCAACAGAAGTAGGTTTGTCAACTTGGCTAACGAGTTGTGACGTGGCAGTTTTGCTCCCAGTTTTGCTACAGCACAGAATTTGCCCCCTCATGTCGCTCAACAGTATTTTCTGCACAAAATAACTTTCAAAGCCTCCATTCTTCCAAATGGGTTAAAACATATAATATTCATCTAAAACCAACCCTATTAAGCACAAAAGACACACAAATCCCTATAGAACTAAGGCCTAAATAACTACCGTTCGAACAGTTATCAGGAGTCAATCATTTTTTTTATCCTCCCTAGATTAAAGTGAGTCATTTTCTGAAAACAATAATTCTAAGTGCTTGATGTGTGGCAACCTCAAAGTAAATCTCATTGAAGAGTTGAGCTCAAATACCTAATACAAGAAGATAATAAGTCCACAATCGATTTGGAACTATCTTTGGAGCAAGAAGCTTTTGTTTGAGCAAAGTACTGCATAAAGTAGGTTAATCTCCAACAGAGTGAAGCATAATGGAAGGAAAAATGAAAAGAAAAAAAAAAGGTGATTGCATCTTTCGAACCCTCAGTAGTACACTTTTACAAATGAGCATTCAAATATTGCGGAGGTGCTTGTCTATCCCTGGCCTCCAACCTTTTTGCCATGTCATAGGGTGCTTGTCTTTCCCTGACCCTTAATACCATTATCACAGAGGTACTTGTCTACCCCTGGCCTCCAGCTTTTTTTACTATGTTATAGGGCGTTTGTCTATCCCTGACCCTTGATACCTTTATTGTAGAGGTGTTTGTCTATCCCTGGACTCTAGCTTTTTTTTACCATATTACAGGGTGTTTGTCTATCCCTGGCCCTTGAAACCTTTATTGCAGAGGTGTTTCTCTATCCCTGGCCTCTAGCTTTTTTACCATGTTATAGTGTGCTTGTCTATCCCTGGCTCTTGATACTTTTATTGCAGAGGTGTTTGTCTATCCCTGACCTCTAACTTTTTTTACCATGTTATAGGGCGCTTGTCTATCCCTGACCCTTAATTGATACTTGTATTGTGGAGTGCATGTCTATCCCTGACCCTTGATACCTTTATTACAGAGGTGCTTCTCTATCCCTGACCTCCACCTTTTTTTAACTATGTTATAGGGCGCTTGTCCATCCTTGACCCTTGATACCTTATTCGCTGAGGTGTTTGTCTATCTTTGGCCTCCAGCTCTTTTACTATGTTATAGGGCGCTTGTCTATCCCTGGTCCTTGATACCTTTATTTTGGCGACACTTGTCTATCCCTGGCTGTCCCAAAATTTACGATTTAGTGTTTATCCTTGGCCGTCTAAAAAATTTACGGTTTAGTGTTTACCCTTGGTCGTCCCAAAAATTTACAGTTTAGTGTTTACCCCTTGGCATCCCAAAATTTACGGTTTACGGTTTGTGAAACTAATGTACAATTTTCGAAAATTCTATTCGTAGTATTAGTTGAATTTAATATGTGGTATTTTGTATAAAAAATGATATAGACGACAAAAAAAAGTTCAAAACCAAAAAATAAATTGAAAAAATGCAAATTTTAAAATTAAAAAAATATAATCATTAAACAAAATAAATTTAATTTAATTTAATATAATAATAATAATAATAATTTTTTATAAAAAAAAATCATGGGGTTAGGGGTGTACATCGGTCGGTTGGTTTTCCAGAATTCTGGAAACCGATTACTTTCGACAAATGTGTGTCAACCGATCGATCGATCGGTCGGTTCTTTTTTTTTTAATTTGAATTTTATATATATTTTAATTTTGATTTTAATATATGTATATAAAATATTGTTTACGGTTTTTTTTTTTTTCTTTTTCCTTATATCATTTTCTTTTATAATTTTACGAGTCTTCTTTTATATCTTTTTCCTAGGAGTTTTTTTTTTTTAATATCGTTATTAAAAGTTAATACAATTTTTTATAATGATAATGAAAGCATATGTTTTATTTTTAATAATCATATAAATTATTGTAATATAATATTTAAATTGATGATAATTTGAAATGTTTTCACACCTGTAAATTGAATAATAATGAATGTACAACATAATTCATTGAAATATTTTCTCTGTAAATTGAATAGTAATGAATCTACAACATTATTAATTCAAATAGTCTCAAATCCTATAAATTAAAATAGTTCAAACACACAATTTGAAAGTCTCATAAATCTTATAAATTGAAATAGTCCAAACACATCTGATATAAAATAGTCTCATAAGTCATACATTGAAATGGTCCAAACACACATCTGAAATAATCTCATAAGTCATAAATTACAAACAACAAATAACAATTAACATAAATTACAGATAATTCTTCAAAAGTCCTTCAAAATAGTCCTTCAAAAAAAGGTCCTTCAAAATGAAACATAAACAAGGATTTAAGAGACAGACATAATCATTCACAACTTTGAAAAGTCAATCTCATCAATATCTTTTTCTTCATCGATGACCATTCTGAATCCTACAAAATTATACACAATAGATTAACACTTATAAAAGTGAAAATAAAAGTTTAATCAAGCACAAAAGAAAACAAAGTAAAAACATTACCTTCTTTCAGTGTTGAGTCTTCCTTCAGTAGTTTGAAAAACTCAATATCCATTGGGTTGGAATTGAGCCAATTTTGAGTTGCATAGCCTCAACTGTTTTTTAAGCTAATGAAGAACGAGAGGAATCAACTACACGTCCTCCAGTGCTAAAAGCAGACTCACAGATGCTACGGTCGAAACTGGAATTGCCAAAAGATCTCTACTTATTGCACTAAGAATCTCAAATCGATGACTATTATGCTTCCACCAATTAAGAATGTCAAAACTAGTATCATCCTTAGCAAAAGTTTCTAATACATACACATCAATCTCTGACTCTCTATCGAAGGTAGTAGTCTCGACACTTGAGAATGAACGTGCAAATCCATATGTCTCCCTCTCATCATCAACATCCATTGTTTGAGCCCCACCTTTTTCTTTAGTAATGACACTACCACTACAACCACTGTCAACGCCACTGCCACTACCATCACTGCCAATGCCACTGCCATTACCACCACTGCCAAAAGAATATGAACTATATGCATGGAAGAGTTGTCTCAAAACCTGTTCTACCTTATCTGTCATGCTTTTAGCAAAAGTTGGCTCTAACAAGTTGTTGAAACAATAAGACAAAAATTTCAACTTATATCGTGGGTCCAACACAACAGCAACATATAACAACAAATTGGTCTTCTCATTATTTCCCCAATACTTCTCAAACTTAGACTTCATGCTCTTAGCCACATCACAAAGAATTTGATTTGCACTATCCATAGAATTTAATTGTATGCAATTTTGAATTGTGCTAATTTGGTGGAAAATCACATTAGATGTGGTATATAAAGAGCCCGAAATCTTTAAAGTGACATTATAAAACACTTTGAAAAACCTAACCAACATCTTAGCATTATCCCAATCTTTTTTAGTTGGTTGAATTTCACTCATAAAAGTTGAGTCTTCATCCTCTAACCTGTCAAAAGATTTTTGGAACTTTGTAGCCGCCTCAAGCATCATATATGTAGAGTTCCATCTAGTGGAAACATCTAGACACACCAAACTCTTAGAAGTAATCTTTTCAATTTCAATACACTTATTTAATTTCGAAGCACGTGCGGGAGAAGACCTCACAAATCTCACAGCATTGTGAATCCTAGTAATGCACTCATAATGCTCCTTGAAAGCATCACATACAATAAGATTTAATATGTGGGCACAACATCTAACGTGTAAAAATTCACCTTTCAATAACAACCCACTACTAAATCTCTTAATAAGATAAGCAACTGCAGTATCATTTGAACTGGCATTGTCCACAGTCAAAGTCATAACTTTATCAATACCCCAATTCTTTAAATTCTTTTAAATGGTTTTACCAATGGTATCCCCTCTATGATTCTCGATTGTAGAAAAGCTACAAATCTGCTTATGTAAATTCCATTTAGAATCAATAAAATGTGTCGTCAATACCATGTAATTGATGTTTTGTCCAGAAGTCCAACAGTCAGTAGTGAGAGAAACTCTATAACGTTTTGCCTTAAACATGTCTTTCAAACGTTTTTTTCTCACTAACATATATCTTAAGCACATCCCTAGCAACAGCTATTCGAGATGGAAGGACAAAATTAGGTGCAAACAAGGCTATTGATTTGTTGATAAATCTTGAAAACCTATGTTCTCCACAAACCTAAAAGGCAATTCGTCTAGAATAATCATCTCAGCAAGGGCCCTTCTACAATTCTCCAAACTTAAAGTCTCACAACTAAGTTTTGATTCAGAATTATCAATCGCTTCTTCAGGCTTGAAAACCAATTGTTTCTGTCATGGATCTTTCGTTCTTTGATAAGGGTATTTCTTACAGTTTTCTAAATGGTGTTTCAAACTGTCGGTACCATTACGCTTGGAATGACATGCATACTTAGCCCCACAATATTTACACTTAGCATATGGATCATTAGGATCACTGTTGCAATTCTGGAGTGGTTAAAAATATGAGATAAATTAACTCCAAAATACTGTGCAAGTATACACAATCTAGCAGCAAGTGATAAGTATTTATCGTATCCACAGGGTCTTGAAATGCCTACCTCTATTGATTTAATTTGCCTTTTTAGTGATTTCAAATGGTTGGTTAAATTGATTGGGTTTTTAAAATGCTGAAACAAAAGATATGCGGAAGCAGTAACTGATTACGATTAGAGAAAACAGAATGGAAACAGACACAGATTAAGACTTCTGTAATTATTATAAAGATGCTCCAGCAATTCTTTTGATCTGTCAATCTCCTGCAGTATTATCAGCGGGATCCTCTCGGAACTCCGGATTTTTTGGAATATGTTTCAAAACCAATGAAGCTCTACTGATCAAGCACTAGGCAACTGGCTATCCCTAACACAGTCACTGGCGTTCACCAATACACAATGATCTAGCGTGAATTATCGCCACACAACTCCTAAATCATCCCTGAAACTAGGAGAAGCTATACATACCGGTTAGCTAGGCGGGCACATAATGAAAATAAAGATCAACAATAATTCAAGATGATCATGATCAAATAGAATTTCCAGATTTATAAATATAACAATCACATAATTCCTAACCTATGCCTACAAAGCAATTAGTTCATGATTGAAGACATAAAATACGTTACAATCTCGATAAGCACATCCATAAAGCGAAATAAACAAGAAGTACTAATCCTTTTCAGCAAATGGGGATGAAACGGCTGCTCCAAACCACCAAGAACATGGAAGAACTTCGTCTCCTTGAGTGGAATCGCAAATGGTCTTCTTAGATCTCCATTCCGCCGTCAATTCAGCCTCCGGCCGATTGATTCGGTCTCCAAATCGTGAATGCCTTTATCTTTGACGGCTCCTCCTTTTATAAGATGAGAATTAGGTTAAATTGGACACATGGTAGGCTCTCCTCACTCCTTTATCTCGAAAATAACTCAATAGAAGTCGGTTTGTCAACTTGGCTAACGAGCTGTGATGTGGCAGTTTTGCTCCCAGTTTTGCTGCAGCACAAAATTTGCTCCCTCACGTCGCTCAGCAGTATTTTCTGCACAAAATAACTTTCAAAGCCTCCATTCTTCCAAATGGGTTAAAACATATAATATATATCTAAAACCAACCCTATTAAGCACAAAAGACACACAAATCCCTATAGAATTAAGGCCTAAATAACTACCTTTCGGACAGTTATCATACCCCCAAACTTGAACTATTGCGCGTCCCGAGCAATACTAACTCACCTTCCCTTGAAAATTCAAAACATTAGTCATAGCACAACTCAATCAAAACAGATATTCCAACAATACCTTCAACCTTTACCTGAGCATCCTGCAAAACCAAGCACTGCTGCAGCAAAAGAATACTTTCAGCATTGAATAAATAATCACCACCTTTAACTCAATCCTAAGAACTTACCACAGCCTAGCTCTATTATCATACATATTTAAACATATTTTTAAGGGGTTTATATTTTTGTTCTTCAGACTTAAAGCAGCCCTACAGTCATAAGCTCTTAAGCATGAGATGACCCACTTTATGGTGCAGTATACCCTTGCCTCAAACTTATCACCAATTAGGCTAAATACTCATTGTTAAACCCAAAAATCCTTAGTTATTCTATCCCTTGCTTCTCAGAATGGCGACATTTTATGATGAAGCTCACCTAAGCCCTGGGAGACAGAAAACTGCTAGATTATCATTCATCCTTCAAAACTTTTGCTCTATGAATTTTCTCAGCAAAATTTTCAACAATCAACTTTTTTCAGCAAATAATTTTTCTCATTTTTCCAATATTTTCTAGGTCATCTTTTGACGCGAAGACAGACTGTGGGTATCACAAATGTCCCCGGTTACTCAACAACCTAGCAAATTTTTAAATGAAGGAGAGGAATGCTCGAGCAAAACAATTGGAGTAGCAAAAAGTCCCCCAAACTTAAATTATTCATTGTCCTCAATGAATTAGCAACATGATAAGCGTACCCCCAAACTTAATTTTTTCTATCTGAATTTTAAACTAAGTGTGGGACTAAGATTAAGCTTAAGGTGGATCAAATAAGACAATGCTACCTCAGAACTTTTGCTGCAGTCATGACCAGGCTAGAAGGAATGCTCAAGCAAAAGGTTTCTGGAGATCAGAACATATTGGTCTAATTAAGCTAACTAGTCCATGCTTCAAAAATTCAGAAGAAAATTAAGTTAGATACTCAGATATGCCAAACAAAACAGTATTTGATTTCATTAAAGATCAAGATCACAGATCAACATAATCATGTCAGAGATAGATTTTAAACCAGCAGATAAAAACAAAGAAACGGAACATAACATAAGCAAAAAGAACAAAACACATGCAAGGCGAGCACAAAAAATCATTCATCAAAATATTTGCTCGCAGAAACTAAAACTTCCCTTTAATTTTTCATCATTTCAGGCTCTGGGTTTTCTTCTTCTTCTCAAATGATGGGTGGAGATGGAATGCATAGGTTCACAAGATCGTCAATGAAAATTAGGAAGGCTTGATATGACTTAGAAAAAATTCATTTGCATAGCCCTCCTTAGTGTGGTGTCCCTTCAACGATCATAGCTCTAGTAGGTTTGAAGTTGTCTTTCAGTTAATACGGGCCTACCGAACATCCTCTCAAGTTGCTCCAGCACTCTATGGACACCTCACAACAAACCACCTTCGCACACCTCACCTTTTTGAAGCGTTGTATGCAATAATCTCTGCTTGACAAAGCTGGGCCAAGTGTTAGCCTCACACTTCTAGTATGCTGACTGGAATATTCTTGCCCTCATCCTAGACAACCTCCACTAGGCATTTAGTTGCTCATTTGAGGAAGCAACTAATATTGCGTTCAAAACAGTGTGGGGGAAATCATGCAAATTAAATAGATAATTAATCACTACATGGCTCCAGTCAACAACAACTCTACGAACAATAATCAAGAATCCTTCATTTTCATCGATGTTGGCGTAAAACTCCCATTCTAGTTGATCAACAGTGGGCTCCGGCTTTGCGCACAACCGTTCCCAACTGTGATTAATAATGTTCGCTCAAGGAAAATGTGCGAGCTCTTTGCCACCATCGAAGCCGCGCTCTATTAGAACATTTCGCTTCAGGATTTCTGGATATTTTTGTATTGCCTCTTCATGAATAACTCTCTCGTACCAAAATCTTTCATCAAGATCAACTCCTTCATCTCAGTTCCATCTCAGTTTCAACAGTCTCAACATTTTTTCCTTGCTCGTGTTTTTTTTCCTTACAATACTAACACACACAGAAAAATCACATCAGTAGTAATAAAAGATAAAAATGAAAAACGTACCTGATGGGAGATCATATAAATAGGGCACTAACTCAAAGATCTTCAACAAATAATTAGCCCCTAATTATTTCCTAATTAATTGAAGTTACCGTTCTAACTTCATGGTTCCATGGAAAACTTTTATTATCTTTCAAACGGTAAGATCTTCCATTTACTGTGCTCCCTCTGTGTGTAACAACCATAATGCTAACTTCCCTCTGCTCAACACATGACATCTTTGTTAATTAACTGCATGCCACTTTATTATCCTGCTAACAACAATAAAATCTCAATGATAAAATTAGAATCTTATCTCACAAAAAATCTTAACCGAATAAAATCTCTGATCTTCTCAACAAAACAATGAAATCAAATCTTTTTTTTTTTAAATAACATCCACTAGATATATTATTTTCAATCTGGAAAAATCTTTGATTTAAATCTTCAAAATAAAATCTAAACTAACCAACAAAATAAAAATAAAAATAAAAAAATAATAATAAATAAAAAAATAAATAAAAAAATCTAATCAAACAAAAATCATATCCAATCAAAATAATAACAAAAATAAAATAAAAAAAAACGAAATCCAATAATGGGAGCTTCTGATTAGAATGCTGAAATTTTGCTCCCTCAAAATCTGCGCTCCCTAAATCTGCCAACAACTTCAAATAAGATTACTTCAGAATTAAATCAGGAAGATATATTATTAAGAATCTAATCTAAACAGAAATTAAAAATTCAAACTGAAATTATATCTAAACAGAAATAATCCGATTAAATTAAGAATTAAATTGACCAAAATAAAAATAAATAAATAAAATGAACATAAAATCTACGAAAATACCAACGAATTAAAATAAATCAGATAAAATTGAAATAAAAAAAATCTAATTCAAATTAATTCAAAACAGAATAAAATCCACGAGATCAAATAAAATCGCAACAACACTAGGAGCTAAAAATATTGCAATATGAAATGCTCCCGCAAAACTTTTGCTTTATTCGCTGCCCTTTTACTTTAAACTCACAGCCATCATCAACACATTGTCTAACCATAGATGCATCATTTGATAAATAAAACTTTACCTCATGGAAAAATTCTTTCATTTGTTCTTTTGATAAACCAGGAGGCAAATTTCCACAATCAAGGTAATTGGAAAAGTCATCATACCAAGGTGTTTTCACTTCCTTAATATGAGCTACAGTAAATAACCGCTCATCAATGAAGGATTTCCTAATCTCGGGTTGCTGGAGCAATGTCAATGAATTATAAGGTTCAATAGGCTTGGATTTCTCATCTATTGGCTCTAAGGATTCAAAATTCCTCTTAAAACTAGAAATCTCACCTACATCATCATACTCATGCTCCAATCCACCTATTTCCAAATCCTCAATTTGGATCTCTCCAAACTTTTGGGTATGGTACTCCATCAAATCCTTCTCAAAGTGGTCCTCAACAAACTCATCCAACACCTGAATACACGAGCAATCCTCAAGATCATTAGGATATTTTATTGCATCAAACATATTAAACTTCACCTTTTGGTCATGCACCTTCATTGTAAGCTCCCCTTGTTGGTCATCCATCAATGATCTCCCAGTTGCCAAAAATGGACTACCATCTTGGTTCTTAGACTTCTGCCTTTGTGGAAAAGGTAAGGGTGGGTCATAGGGTGGGGGCGGTACATAAGGTAGTTCCACATCTGGAACAGAACCAGATGCTCCAGCATCATTATTGCTGCCTCCAGCACCCTGACCAGTCTCCAATTCTTTCTCAACAACAATATTTTTATCACAATTATTTTCTACTTCCTGGGGTTTACTAGGCTCTTTTCTCTCCTCTAGTGGCTTACCACTCCTTAAAGTCGCTGCCTGCACCTGCTTCTTACCTTCCCTTATAGGGTGTTCAATATTTGAAGGAATGTTACCTCGAGATCGTGCCTTCAGCTCATTAGCTAGCTGACCCACTTGCAACTCTAGGGCTCTCAATGAAGCCTGCTGACTTAGGATTATGACATCATTACGAGCCATATAATCCTTCATCATTGACTCCAGAGAATTACCCGAATTTTGCTGGGACAAAGCCTGCTTATTTTGCTGGAGCAATTCCTGTGATTTAGCAAATCCGGACTGGTTCACCACCTTTTGCTGTGCTTGGGGGACTTGCGAATTGCTTCCTTGTCCTTCCCATGCAAAGTTGGGATGGTCGCGCCAACCTGAATTATAAAAGTTAGAATAAAGGTTATTCCTTTGATTACCTGCAAAAAACACAGAAGCTGGATTGTTAGGACAAAACTCATAATTATGCTCTTCACCACAATAAACACATGATTCTTCTGTAACTTGGTTTACCACTGGCGGCTGCTGGACATGACTAACCACTGTTACATTTTTAAGAGAGTTAGCTAATTCTACAATATCGGCCCTAATGGTAAACACACCATCAACTTCTAACACACTCTTAACTTTTTTATTAGAGCCTCTGACATCTGTCCATTGACAACTGTAGGTTGATATTCTCTCTAAAATCTCATAAGCTTCATTAAAAGATTTTTCCAAAAGAGCCCCTCCCGCAGAAGCATCCACCATACACTTGGTTGCTATGTTTAACCCATTGTAAAATATTTCCATTTGAATACAATATGGCAAACAGTGGTGGGGACACTTTCGCAAAAGCTCCTTAAACCTTTCCCAAGCCTCACTAAAAGTTTCTTCCTCATTTTGCCTAAATCCCACTATTTCACTCCTTAACTTGGCACTCCTAATTGGTGGAAAATACTTACTAAGAAATTTCTCTACTAGCTCATTCCACGTACCTATCGATGCTGGAGCAAAAGAATGCAACCACGCTTTTGCTCCATCTCTAAGAGAATAAGGGAATAGGGTTAATCTAAGGGCATCTCTCGACACTCCCTGGAAAACAAATGAATCACTAACTCCTAAAAAAGACTTAAGATGAAGATGAGGGTCCTCGGATGGTAAACCATGGAATTGGCCAACCATCTCTAACATGTGAAACATGACCGGTTTCAATTCAAAATTCGATGCCTCAATTATTGGACGCATTATCACTGGATTTAACTCGTCAATTATTGGGAAAACATACGATCTAATGACTTTGTCCCTATCATTTACTACGAGGA
Source organism: Luffa acutangula (assembly GCA_036850905.1). Lineage (NCBI taxonomy): Eukaryota > Viridiplantae > Streptophyta > Magnoliopsida > Cucurbitales > Cucurbitaceae > Luffa > Luffa acutangula. The sequence goes on from CM072087.1 coordinate 40,681,015, forward strand.
TAGGATACTTAGCCTGATTATTTTGCTGTCCGTTTTGCTCCAGCGGCGGATTTTGCTGCACCGCACAGTTCCTCTTCGAGATTCACTTGAACTTTTTTTTTTTTTTTTTTTTGAAAATCTAATCCGAAGGGGATCACGGACACACCAAAGTCACACCTACAAAACAAAAAGAAACAATCAAAAAGTTCACGCACCAAATCACCAAAAATACACACAAAAAAAAATCAATCAAATAAAACAATTTCAAGTCCCCGGCAACGGCGCCAAAAACTTGTTGCAATTCTGGAGTGGTTAAAAATATGAGATAAATTAACTCCAAAATACTGTGCAAGTATACACAATCTAGCAGCAAGTGATAAGTATTTATCGTATCCACAGGGTCTTGAAATGCCTACCTCTATTGATTTAATTTGCCTTTTTAGTGATTTCAAATGGTTGGTTAAATTGATTGGGTTTTTAAAATGCTGAAACAAAAGATATGCGGAAGCAGTAACTGATTACGATTAGAGAAAACAGAATGGAAACAGACACAGATTAAGACTTCTGTAATTATTATAAAGATGCTCCAGCAATTCTTTTGATCTGTCAATCTCCTGCAGTATTATCAGCGGGATCCTCCCGGAACTCCGGATTTTTTGGAATATGTTTCAAAACCAATGAAGCTCTACTGATCAAACACTAGGCAACTGGCTATCCCTAACACAGTCACTGGCGTTCACCAATACACAATGATCTAGCGTGAATTATCGCCACACAACTCCTAAATCATCCCTGAAACTAGGAGAAGCTATACATACCGGCTAGCTAGGCGGGCACATAAAGAAAATAAAGATCAACAATAATTCAAGATGATCATGATCAAATAGAATTTCCAGATTTATAAATATAACAATCAAATAATTCCTAACCTATGCCTACAAAGCAATTAGTTCATGATTGAAGACATAAAATACGTTACAATCTCGATAAGCACATCCATAAAGCGAAATAAACAAGAAGTACTAATCCTTTTCAGCAAATGGGGATGAAACGGCTGCTCCAAACCACCAAGAACATGGAAGAACTTCGTCTCCTTGAGTGGAATCGCAAATGGTCTTCTTAGATCTCCATTCCGCCGTCAATTCGGCCTCCGGCCGATTGATTCGGTCTCAAAATCGTGAATGCCTTTATCTTTGACGGCTCCTCCTTTTATAAGATGAGAATTAGGTTAAATTGGACACATGGTAGGCTCTCCTCACTCCTTTATCCCGAAAATAACTCAATAGAAGTCGGTTTGTCAACTTGGCTAACGAGCTGTGATGTGGCAGTTTTGCTCCCAGTTTTGCTGCAGCACAAAATTTGCTCCCTCACGTCGCTCAGCAGTATTTTCTGCACAAAATAACTTTCAAAGCCTCCATTCTTCCAAATGGGTTAAAACATATAATATATATCTAAAACCAACCCTATTAAGCACAAAAGACACACAAATCCCTATAGAATTAAGGCCTAAATAACTACCTTTCAGACAGTTATCAATCACAATCTTTAATTTTCTCAAAATGGTCCCAAACAACAGAGATTTTAGTATTCTTACGCGTTTTTGTTGGACTTGAATGACCCACTTTACTTTTCTTAGCTCCACTTGATTTCTCCACATCCACAACATGGACCAAACTTTCTTCTGAACTTTCTTCTGGGATACTATCCATGTTAACTCTGTGAAAATAAACATTGAATGAAATTAATATTTAACAAACACTAAATGAAAAATTAATAAAATTTAGCTTTCTTCTAGTTTTCTAAAACTTTCAAAAATTATTTTTTGAAATCTATAAACTAAAGCTTTCACTTTTAGTTCTATTTTTTCAAAAATCATGTTTTGAAATGATGAAATCTTACTCTTCTGAGGAGTCCAGCTTGTGAGTCAAGAAAGACGGTGTGTCGGCGACAATGTTGTTGAATCAAAGGAAACATAAACAAAAAGAATAAGGTTAAGTCCTCCCGTAAGCAAAATCAAAGGATATCATTTTGAATAATTTTTGTCTACATTATGAAGTTTAGTGATACTTATGAATAATTTTTGTCTACAAAGCAAACACCATTACTGATATGAATCACAAGCAGAAGCTCCAACTCAAATCTAAACCTAAACAAGATCAAAGAAAACAACCAAAATTCTTATAGATCTAACTCAAAATAGCCCAACAAAATAATCATTCTCAGATCTACGAAAATGATGAAGAATCGAAAGCATACCACAATAAGAGTTTTAAAGAAATTAGGAGAGATGAGAGACGAAGATAACTTACTGCCTTACCGGCGATGACTGAGGGAGAGAGAGATAGGCGTGGCGAAGGCAAGAGAGAATAGAGAATAGAGTATAGAGACGACGACGACGAGAATAGAGAGATAGAACCGAGAACAGATACGGCGAGGGAGAATAGAGAGAGCTAGAGACGGCGACGGCGAGTCCAACGATGTGACAGCGAAGGAGGACGACGGCGTGACAACGTGACGATGAAGGAGACTGACGGCGTGATGGCGAAGGAGACTCGGTCGATTTCTTTGGGGGCGTGAAAGGTGAAACGAAATGAACGGCTGGGCTGAAAAGATTTTAGGGTTTTTTCTCTCTGTTTTTATACCATATTGAAATTTTGGGAAAAATACACTTTTAGGCCCTGAGGCCTGGGTTAGGTTTCATTTTGATCCATGAGTTTTCAAACTCAACAATTTAGTCCCTGAGTTTTCAAACCTCAGGGACTAAAATGTTGAGTTTGAAACTCGAGGACCAAAATGAAACCTAAACCAAACCTCAGGGACCAAAAATGTATTTTAAACCTCAGGGACTAAAATGTTAAGTTTGAAAACTCGGGGACCAAAATGAAACCTAACCCAAACCTCATGGACCAAAAGTTTATTTTTCCCTAAATATTTTCTTTTTAAAATCCTTTTTTTTATTTTATACGAATAACGGTCGGTCGGTCGGTTCCTTGTGAAAGGACCGAACCGACCGACCGACCGGTCGGTTTTCCAATACATGGAACCGACACCGATAGACCGCTGTCGGTTCGGTCGGTTTCGATCGGTCGTGTCGGTTTTCGGTCTGATGATGAACACCCCTAGTTGGGGTGTAGCTCCACGAGAGGAGCAACACCACTAATTTTTTTTTTAACTTTTCTAAGAAACCCGACACCGCATGGAGCCAATAAACCACCACCACAACTCCACCACCACATTAATAATTTATTAATGGGAAAAATACACTTTTAGTCCATGAGGTTTGAGTTAGGTTTCATTTTGGTCCCTGGGTTTTCAAACTCAATAATTTAGTCCCTTAGGTTTGGTTTTAGTTTCATTTTAGTCCCTCCATCCATTTTTCCATTAAAAACTAACGGTTCGATGACGTGGCACTTATTTTTTATTAAAAAAAAAATTTCTGAATTTTTTAAAATATAAATATATTAAAATAATACAAAAATAGTATTATTTTATTCTTTATTATTTTATTATTATTTCATCTACTTCTTTTCTTCTTCCTCACCCAAACCTAACCCTAAGCCCCAGCTGCCTGTCGTCGCCAGTCGCCCCTCTCCGGCGGCGGTTCTTTTTTCGTTCCAGATCGAACGCCCAGCGATGAACACCTTCGCCGTTGCTGTTGTGGGATAGGAAGATGAAGAAACCCATGCCCTCGCTCACGTCGTTCTGTTTGTTGCTGGTCGTTGTGGAGCCTGCTCACGCCGTCGCTCGATCCTAGTATCATTTGAAGTCTAAGCCAGCAGCCACGCCCAACCACGAACACCTTTGATCCCTCTTTTTTCTTCACTAGTCTGTTCGCCGTGGAGAAAGCTCACGTCATCGCTCGATTAGGTCGCTCGTCGTTGCTGGTCCATTCGTCGTGTTGCAGATCTCGAACGAGGGGAAATCCCCTTTCGTTCCAGCCATTCGTTTTTTTTACAGTGAAAGAAGAAAGGGAAGGGAAGGGAGGAAGAAGGAAGAAGAAAAAAAAAGGGGAGGAGAGGGAAGAATAAGAAAATAGGAGGAAAAAAAAGGAAAGAAAGGTATGTCGGCGATTGTCTGACGGTGGTGGTGGCGGCGGCTGTCCGACGACGGCGATTCTGGTGAAGTAGAAGGTGAAAGGTGAAAAATGAGAAGTAAAGAAGAAATGAAGAAAGGAAGAAAGGAAGAAGAGAAAAAAAATCGCTGGCGGTGGTCGCCGGCAACTGGAGATTTAGTGGGGTGGTGGTGGTGATGGTGGAGAAGAAGAAGAGGAGGAAGAAGGAGAGAGTGAAAGAAATAAAAATGTTATAGAATAATAATATTTGTATTATTTTAATATATTTATATTTTAAAAAATTCAAAAATAATTTTTTTAATAAAAAAATAGTGCCACGTCATCGAACCGTTAGTTTTTAATGGAAAAATAGATGGAGAGACTAAAATGAAACTAAAACCAAACCTCGGGGACTAAATTGTTGAGTTTAAAAACTCAGGGACCAAAATGAAACCTAACTCAAACCGAAACGACTACAGAAGAATCTATGGTCGTAAACACAATTCTTCTCAAGTCATCTTCAGAAGAAAAGCGACAAGAAAATGGAACACGTCGCTTAACTTTAAAGGAAAGACAGAAGAAAATCTATCTTTTCCCTGATTCTGACATTTCTGACATGTTGGAACAACTACTAGAAGCGCAACTAATAGAGCTTCCTAAGTGTAAACGACCGGAAGAGATGAAGAAAGTCGATCTCAAGTATTGCAAGTATCATCGAGTTGTTGGTCATCCAGTGGAAAGATGCTTTGTCCTAAAGGGCTTAATTCTAAAGTTAGCTAAGGAAGGAAAAATTGAGCTCGACCTTGATGAAGTAGCTCAATCAAATCTTGCTACAATCAAATGAAAGAGCAAACATCTAAGAAAGAAGGATCCTAAGAAACTTCAACCCAAGAGAAAGAGAAGTAAAAAGTTTTCTCAACCTCAACAACTGATGATGTTGAACGAAACCTTCTCCAAAACTTTCCACAAAAAGGAAAAAGAAAAATTTGCAACTTCCTACTGTATCGACGTAGAAGAAGTTGACAATTCCATGAAGAGTGAACAAATGACTTCCGTCTTCGATCGCATCAAGCCTTCAACTACTCGTCCTTCGGTATTCCAAAGAATGAGTATGGTCGCGATAGAAGAAGAAAATCAATGTTCGATGTCCACCTCCACTCAATCTTCAGCTTTCCAAAGGCTAAGTGTCTCCACATCGAAGAAAAATCGATCTTCAACATCTGTCTTTGATCGCCTCAAAGTAACAGACGATCAACCTCAAAGAAAGATGGATAACTTAGAGGCGAAACTGTTCGATGAAATAAGCAGTGACAAAAATCCTCAAAGTATTGTCCCGTCACGTATGAAAAGGAAGTTTTATGTTCTCATAAATACAGAAGGTTCCTTGAAGGTGAAGCCAAATCTCATTATCCTGACTAATCCTACAAGTCAAGGATCTGATCAAAACCATGATGAAGATAAGGGCTTTTAAAATGTAAAAAACTTATTGCAAGAGCCTAAACTGCATGATGCTCCTAACCCACACGAGCTTAAAAGGTGAGTGCAAAAAATCTTGAACTACGTTATGACTTGATCCCTATTCCATAAGGGTACGTAGGCAGCTTAAAGAAAACTTTAAGTTCAGTCTCTGCAAACAAAAAAAAAAGTTCAACAAATATTGAAGCACAACAATATAAATTGAAGAAACTAATCACTACAGGGGGCAACACAACAAATTGAAGTTGTGTATCATTGTGAATGTGAAGTTATGAGTTGGATGAATAAAAGAAGATTTCATTCTTTCAAATTCAATGTCTCGCTCGCCTCAAGTTTGGTGTTCCATTCACCTTAAGTTCGTTGCTCTCTCTTCTCTCCAAGTTCGAGGGTTCTTACGATGTACAATACTGTGTTGTTCCCTTTTCCTCCAAGTCGAAGGTTCTCACGTTGCTTCGTTGCAGTTCCTTCTCTCCAAGTTCGAAGGTTCTCACGCGCTTCGTTGCAGTTCATTCTCTCTAAATTCGAAGGTTCTCACGTTGCTTCGCTGCAGTTTCCTTCCTCCAAGTTCGAAGGTTCTCGTTGTTTCGCTGCAGTTTCCTTCCTCCAAGTCGAAGGTTTTTTTTTCTCGTTGCTTCACTACATTTTCCTTCCTCTAAGTTCGAAGGATCCTCCAAGTCGAAGGTTTTCAAGTTGCTTCGCTACAGTTTCTTCCTCCAAGTTCGAAGGTTCTCACGTTAGAGTATCTAGCTTGGCTATTAAACCAATAGACCATTCAAGTCTTTTGATTAACATTCGCTTGTTAATATATACATATATGCTATTTAGTCAACTCAGATTATTCTCAATCCAAATCATGTCAAACCCAAAATCAATTAAAGTCCAAACTCAAATTCTATTCCAAATGCAAGTTAAAATTGGATAGAATTTTACCTCAAGTCAAAAGTTGGCGACCTCGCTTCTTTTTCAAAAGTTGACGATTGATGACTTTCGCTTCATCTTCAAAAGTTGACGGTCGACAGTCTCACTTCTTCTTCAAAAGTTGACAACTTCACTTTATCTTCAAATGCTACTCAGATCACCCAATAAAATAGGGACTGGTCTGGCAGACATGCGTCACTGTAGGCAAATCTGGTGACCACCCCTGCAGGAAACTACAATCATCAAAGTGACTGGTCTAGACAGGTGGTGAAATCACTGCAAGAGAAGTTGATGACGACTGTGATGACCACCTCTGCAGGAAACTACAGTCATCAAAGTGACTGGTCTAGACAGGTGGTGAAGCCACTACAAATGAAGTTGATGACGACCGTGGTGACCACCCCTGTAGGAAACTACAGTCACCAAAGTGACTGGTCTAGACGGGTGGTGAAGTCATTGCAAGTGAAGTTGATGACGACCGTGGTGACCACCCCTGCAGGAAACTACAGTCATCAAAGTGACTGGTCTAGACAGGTGGTGAAATCACTGCAAGAGAAGTTGATGACGACTGTGATGACCATCCCTGCAGGAAACTACAGTCATCAAAGTGACTGGTCTAGACAGGTGGTGAAGTCACTATAAATGAAGTTGATGACGAACGTGGTGACCACCCCTATAGGAAACTACAGTCATCAAACTGACTGGTCTAGACGGGTGGTGAAGTCACTGCAAGTGAAGTTGATGACGACCGTGGTGACCACCCCTGCAGGAAACTACAGTCATCAAAGTGACTGGTCTAGGCAGGTGGTGAAGTCACTGCAAGTGAAGTTGATGACGACCGTGGTGACCACCCCTGCAGGAAACTACAGTCATCAAAGTGACTGGTCTAGACAGGTGGTGAAGTCACAGCAAATGAAGTTGATGACGACCGTGGTGACCACCCCTGCAGGAAACTACAGTCATCAAAGTGAATGGTCTAGACAGGTGGTGAAATCACTACAAGTGAAGTTGATGACGATCGTGGTGACCACCCCTGCAGGAAATTACAGTCATCAACGTGACTGGTCTAGATAGGTGGTGAAATCATTGCAAGTGAATTTGGTGACGACTGTTGCACGAAGCTTACACATTTGAAGCAAGAAGCACGAAAGGGGATTATTGCTTGAGCTCAAAACCTATACAAAGAAGAAAATGTATGAACATTGAAGTCAAATGAAAGAAAGAAACGAGAAATTGAAGGAGATTGAAAAAAAAAATCATGTACCTAAAGCTTCTCGTTTGAATGACTTTATGTTTTGGTCTATGCAAGACATTAGGTCAAACACATAATGGAAAGTCTTGATTTTGGTCAAAGAAATTTTACCCTAATCAAATATGGCAAACAAAAAGTGTATGTCTATGTGTGGCAGTTTATAAATGCAGATTCAACCAAATGGTCGCAAAATAGAATATGTACATATATATATATATATATATAAAGAAGTTTTGAATATGTACTTACCTTTTATTTTGCAAGCAAATATCAATTGAATTGGGCAAAGGAAGTAATGGTCAAACATAGTTATTTCCTACAATTGAGAAGGAAAGTATGGTTACGGAAGCGCAACAAAATAAGTGGTGCAATTAGAAGAGAAGAGAAGAAGAAGACAATATATATATATATATATATATATATATATAAAGGGAGTAAAAAAAAGAGTTGAGAATATGCCGTAAAAGAGGGAAAAAAAATCCCACTGCCTGATGCTTTAACAAAAGTAGAAATAAAATTAATGAGATTTTTTTCTCATGCTTTCTCTCTCCATGTCTCCATCTTCTTCCTACTTCACGAATTCACGTCTCCCTCTCTAATATTTGGCTCATCTTCTTCCTGCAAGCAACGATTTGATAAGTTTGGTTCTTCTTTTAGTGTAACCCACGACACCATCTCCGACGACCCAAGATTCGACGGCGATGCATGGGCCAGAGATTCTGATGTAGACCCACAACTCGAGGAGACGAACGGCGGCGGCGGCATATTCGTGCAAGCAAACTCTCTGCTACTTAACCGACGAACCACTATACGCTTCCTTCCACTCAAATGTTGGCCGCCATTCTTCAGCCCATCATGCCGGCAACGGGTATGACAGAGAAAAACGGCATCCTGATGATACCCAACTCCGGTGTCGCGCTGCTGGCTGCTCTTATCTTCGATACACACGGCGGCGACTCCACAACCTTCATTGCGTTCTGATGATCGGAGAAGATTGAACTTGCTAAGTCGCTAAAGCAGTGGTTGTCAGTGTTAGGAATGGCTAATTCAAAGTCAAAGGAGAAAAAGTCTTCTTGCAATTTTTAGTGTTACTTAAATTTAGAGGGCACTAAATTTGGCTTTGCTAATTATAGAACCACAAAAATAAAGTCTTGCTTCTATATAAATAGGGAGGCTTTTGGTTCTATTTGGCAGAAAGATCCTTCCTCCTCCCCTTATTGGTTTGGGTAACTGTAGTGTCTGTTCCAGCTCCTAACCACGAGTGCACGTGTGTTTTTGGAGTCGTTGTGTTAACCTTCGAGAGCGAACGGTTGAATCTCGGTTGCACCACGGTCGAGCCGGAATTTCGCTTTCAGGGCAGTGGTTTTCCACGTCACAACTTTATCGGTTTATTTTCAATTCACACATATACGCATATATATATATATATATATATATATATTATTTCCTACAATCTGAAAGCAAAATCAGTGTGAATTGAATTTTTTTGAAATGGGCAAGCAGTATATGTTATTTTCTTAAATTTGATTTATGTAGTGTTTTAATTTATTCACCCATTAACGGTTGTGCAAGTTTTTGTGTGAATTATAGAGATTCAGTTGAAGGGAAGAAGATTATACCTTAATTGATGTGTCACTGCTGCTCAATGTGTCTTTTTTAGCATGGATGGAATCATTCCATTGTGGTTGGGATTTTTCTTTGCTTTTCTAATCTCTCTATTTTCTCTATTTTAGAATTGATAAGTTCTCTGGAGAGAGCTCTTGGAGCTCTTGAAATTAGCGACTGCAAAAGGTCCAATAAGTCGAGAGATGAAGAAAGGCTTATCCCTGCAATAATTCGAGAGAGGGACAAAGACACATGACAAGGATAACTTGATTAGAAGAAAATGCAGCTTGACTAGAAGAAAATGAGGTATTGTGGTATCTCAAATTAGCAATTTAAGTGCAAGCATTATATTCCAATGTTTATTGAGTATTTTATTTGGCCATGAATTTTTTATTAAGTTAAATATTGTTGTAGTTATTAATTTAGCTTGGCTTGTAATATCTCAATTATATATGCTGAACATTAAAAATGGTTTTGGATGGTTTAAGATCTTCATAGTTGCCTGTATGAAATGCGTTGTTGAAACCCAATGGTGGCTTAAGGTTTTATTGGTTGTATTTGTATATATTGAAAATATATATAAAATTATTCTTTTTGAATATTTTGTTGAGCATGTCTGTAATCTTGAAAGGAAAATAAACTTCCCACATGTCTAATAATTTTGATTATCACAATGTATAAAATTGTTGCAACATTTTTTCATGATTTATACATGTGATAATATTTTAAGAGATTAAAGTATATATGTTATACGAAATATCTCAAAATGTGGGGGGAGTATTTTTAAAGTCAATATTGCAACGTAAACAAACATATGTTTCTATTTATGGGCGTTGATTGAGTTTTTGCATGCCATGTATATGCAAGAACAATTTGATTGACTAATTAGACGAGTTAAATTGGTGGAAACTATAGAAATCTTATGGGAGATGGATTGTTGAAATCTTTTACAGAGATGTTTGCTTGTTCTACCATTCATAGCTTTAAACTAGCATGTCAAAAAGAAAAATGGTTGAAAAACCTATTAGGTGACATTCCATTGTGGGGGTCATTGGGTTGCTATTAGAGTTGCCAAAAATTATGTATATAATGGCAAGAGAAATATATCAGGGGATGTGAAATTAAACCCTTGGATTGAAACTATGGTGGAAACATTTATTAAGTGGTCAAACGAAGCTATATGTTGAAGCATTAAATCCATAGCCATGTATTTGGGTGGTCCTAAAATGGACTTGATGGATGATTTTGATGAAATCTGAGTCTAATATGTCTCAGTACTCCATAGCCCTCATTTTTTGTGGTTCATTTATGGACTTGATGGATGGTGTGATGTATTTTGTGAATCCATAGCCCTCATTTTGGATGGTCCATTTATGGACTTGATGGATGGTGTGATGTATTTTGTGAATCCATAGCCCTTTATTTGGGTGGTCTGTATGGACTTGATGGATATTGTGTAAAGTCTTCATAGCTCAGTTTTGAGTGATTTATCTATGATAGACTTGATGAAGCACTAAATGAGTGTGAAGGTGGACGACGTTCCATGAAAGAATAAGAGATTTTTCTTTCTAAAGCACTCATAAGAACTCAAGGTTTGTGAGTATAATGGTCTATAATAGTGCTTTGAAGAAATTTTATCGCGGAATAGCATACATTAAGGAATTAGTACGTGTCATGGGGGTCTCAACCTAAGCTTTTGGAAGTTCAAGAATTATTTCACTTTCACTAGCTAAGTTGTTGCCTCATTTCACTACGCATTAATTCAAATCGAAAGATATTAATGCTTAAGTAACAAAATTCCTTCCTTTACCCATAAAATGTATTAGTCATTCGTGGAGGATTGTTAGGAATGACTAATTCAAAGTCAAAGGAGAAAAAGTCTTCTTGCAATTTTTAGTGTTACTTAAATTTAGAGGGGCTAAATTTGGCTTTGCTAATTATAGAACCACCAAAAATAAAGTCTTGCTTTTATATAAATAGGGAGGCTTTTGGTTCTATTTGGCAGAGAGATCATTCCTCCTCCCCTTATTGGTTTGGGTAACTGTAGTGTTTGTTCCAGCTCCTAACCACGAGTGCACGTGTGTTTTTGGAGTCGTTGTGTTAACCTTCGGGTGCGAACGGTTGAATCTCGGTTGCACCACGGTCGAGCCGGAATTTCGCTTTCAGGGCAGTGGTTTTCCACGTCACAGCTTTATCGGTTTATTTTCAATTCACACATATACGCATATATATATATATATATATATATATATATTTATATTTATATATTATTTCCTACAGTCAGTTGGGATCGCAAATCATCATGACGGAACAGTTTGTAGACATGTTGCGGCCATAACTTGGAGGAAGGTGACCTTCATAGAACTTGTTGAATATGACATATATTGAGAAAGTTTTAGATGGACAAAGATTTTGATACCGATAAAATTGATAATTTTAAATAAGATTTGGTATCATGTAAGACCAGTATCATATTGATAAAGCAAAATTTGGCAAATTCCAACGTAAATTTGGATAAAATCTCTCCAAATCAATTTGGTTTATTCCAAATCTTATGTCAAAGGAGTAAAATTCAAAATTTTATCTTTCAAATTAAAGTCAAGATCGGGGTTTGAGTTCAAATTCTATTTAAAGTTAAAAATCTCAATAGAATTTAAATTTGGCCTTGAATCAAAATTTGGGTATTCTCCAAAAAATTTCCCAAATCATAACCCATGAGCAAACTCTAAATGTTTACCTTGAATTAAATTTGGACATACTCCGAGTTTTCTCCCAAATTTGATTCAAATTCAAACTTCATCCCAAAATTCAAGCCAAGGTGAATAAAACTCAAATTCTATTCAAGATTTTGACAAAATTTTCTAAAACTAAAATTTGGGCATACTCCAAATTTTCTCCCAAATCAAAATTCAGATAGAGATTAAATTTCATTCCAAATTCAAGTCAAAATTTCGTAAAATTCCACCTCAAATTAAAATTTGAGCATAGTCCAAAATATATAATAATCATAATTTTGAATTAAATTCTTATTTTGATTATTTGACACATCAAAGAAAGCCAAAATTAAGAACGAATATCTTACATTTTGATTTCAAATTATCTTTTTCGAGATTCACTCACACATACTTGTGCATAAATCTCGAAAAGGGACATTTGTTGAATGAGAAATTTCGGCCAATCACAAATTGCCACGTCATTAATTTGAATTAATGATGAAATAAATTTGGGACCAATTACAAATTTACATGCGTCCCTAAATTAAATTAATAGACATTAAAATTCGGCAAATCAAACAATGCCACTTGTCTGTTATTGATCCATCAGATGACATAAGCCGAGTCCAATCAAGTTATGCCACGTGGCAATTGAACCCGAGACTAATGTAACTCGAGATCATTGAAGAAATTGGGCTAAATTAAAATAATCCAACTTAATTAAAAATTGGTTGGATTAAAGCCCAAATACAGCCTAAGCCCAAAGGTTGGGCCCAAGCCCAAGCCCAAGCCCATATGAGGTCAATCAAACTCTATAAATAGAGGAGGCCACCATTCATTTTGGGCATTCAGATCCAGATTCAAGCAGAGGCAGATTCAGCAGAGGTAGAGAGGGCAGAGAGGGCAGAGTCTAGAGCATTCTCCCAAAATCCAGAGTCGTCAGAAGCCAAAGAGTCCAGATAATTCAGAGAGCCGAGATTTCGAATTCAAAGGACTCAAGACTCAGAAGATCCAACCACTAGAAGACTCTAAGAAGAGATCAACAAGTCAATCTACCGATCAAGAAGATCAACAAGTTAACAGGCCGATCATCCAAGAGGATCAACAAGCTAACAAGCCGATCCAACAGATCATCAAGCCAATTGACCGATCAAGAAGATCAATAAGTCAGCAGGCCGATCATCCAAGAGGATCAACAAGCTAACAAGCCTATCCAACAGATCATTAAGCCAATAGGTCGATCATCCAAGAAGATCAAGCCAACAAGCTGATCCAACAAATCATCAAGCCAATTGACTGATCAAGAAGATCAACAAGTCAGCAGGTAGATCATCCAAGAGGATCAACAAGCTAACAAGTCGATCCAACAGATCATTAAGTCAGTAGGTCGATCATCCAAGAAGATCAACAAGCAAACAAACCGATCCAAGAGATCATCAAGCCAACAGATCGATCCAAGAGATCATCAAGCCAGCATGTTGATCATCCAAGAAGATCATCAAGCCAATAGTTCGATCCAAGAGGTCATCAACCTAGCAAGCTGATCATCCAAGAAGCCCAACAAACCGGCCCAAGAAGAGCAACAAGCTAGAGGCTAAAGTTTATATATTTGTGAGAAAGAATCAGAAGATAAATATTAGAGATTGTACATCCACACGCATACAAATATTAATACAAAAATACATTTTATTCCACGTGTCCTCATCTTCGAAGTTACGTGTGAACACTAGCCAAATTCAAAAACACAAAAACAAGTTTTTGAAAACTATTTTTTTTAGTTTTCAAAACTTGAGTTGGTTTTTGAAAACATGGGAAGAAGATACATAAAAACACAAAGAAACTTATGGGTGAAAATAATATTTGTAGGCTTAATTTTCAAAAACCAAATGGTTATCAAACGAGACCTTGGTTTTTCTTTTTCTTTCTTTATTTTAACTCTACATTGAAAAAACAATGGTTGGATAATGGCTTGAAAAAGCAACTCAAACTTAGCCCTACGTTGGTTTCTGTAACGATCCGACTTCTTAAATAGCCTTTTCGGGACCGTTACGACAATGCATGCTTTGGAGGCATTTTTAAATAAAAATATTTTAAAACACAAACACCAATTTAAGTAAAAACCTCAAAACAAAACCTTAATTCGAGATCCCTAATTTTAAAGGTTTTAAATATTCTTAAATAATTTCTAAAATATAAATGTATATGGCCTCTAGAAAATTTCCCAAACAAAATTTACAAATCAAATAAGTAAAACAGAGTACTTAAAGCGGAAGAAAATAAAATATGAAGTCAAAATAGTTCCCTCATGGCTGCTTATCGGATTCTCATCAATCGTCTTTCACATGTTCTTGCCTATACCTAAAAAAAAAATATTTTTGAAAATAATGAGTATTTAAAATACTCAGTAAGTGACCCTATTATTGAGGTTGGGTCACGCTTTAAACATGTTTTGAAAATTAACAACAAATATCTTTTTGGTGGCTCTAAACTTTATTTTAAACTTAATAATGAGAGGATATACATCAATTTCATGCATATCCTAGACACATCAATTTCATGTGTCTCCTACGGAGATCGTCAATTTCACGAACCTCGAGGCCGTCAATTTCACGAATCTCGACTTAGATACATCAATTTCATGTCTCTAAGTCCTGTGTAGACATCTCTTTACATCAATTTCATGTACACTTTCGAATATTTAAGAAAACTCACAAATAATTTAAACTCATACGCATAATAAATTTGAGAGACCACCGACTCAATTATTTCTAATATCAACAAATGCAAGCAAGAATAATGAATTTCATGCTTTCAACGATTTTACTAAATGCATACGTAATTAAAATAATAAATTTTTCATGCACAATTTTCATGCTTTTAACAATCAAAATAAATTTCAAGAACAACTCATAAGCACGAGAGAATTGTAGAAAATCAAACACACGCAACCCAATTAAAAAGTTCAACAATAAAGTCATTAATTTTATAAGATCTAAATAAATTCCTTAGCTCCAAGACCTTCAACCAAACCAAAACTCCAATTGGCGGCTGATCGGAATCCCAAAATCGCTCTAATTCGATAATTATAATTAAACTTCCAAATGCCAAGAGAACCTTGAAATCGAAAGCCACAACTAATGGGTATACTTGATTAAACGATAAATAAGCCAAATTCACTCTAAATCTCACTTACCCAAAGTCAAAATCACATAAAAACACTAGAGATTGAAGCTTACAGCCACTGGTCCATCGGAAAATCGCACGAAACGCCGCTGCCGTCACCGGAAACAGCCTGCACCACCGGTCTTCGCTGCTGGAACTCGCAGCCGAAAACAGCCCACGAAGAGACGTCGGAGATTGCTCGCTTGAAACTGCTCGAGCTGCACACGAACACCTGCTGCCGCCATGGATCGAGACGCGCAGCCGCAGACCCTCGTGAACGTCGAGAAGACGCGCTCGCCGGAGACGACGAGAAAGAGAAGGAGATGTTGCCACTGAAGGAGAAGACCGGTCGCCTTGCTTGTCGCTGCAACGCCGAGTACACGCCAGAGATACGCACGACGAAGGCTGAAACCGCGAGTGGCTGCTGAAGGAGAAGACCTGCCGCCTTGCTTGCTGCTGTCGGAGTTTGGGTCTGCTGGCTGGAAAAAGAAGAGTTTCACGATGGGGGTTGTTTTTCGGATGGGTAAGGAAGAAGGGAAAAGTGGCTTGGCTTGTCGCTCACCTAGGGCTTTGTGCACCATTTAAAAGAAGGAGTCTTGGGTTTGGGCTTGGCTCAACAATTTATCTATTTACAAAAACGCCATCTAGCCCAAATTTTAAAATTTCACAAATTTTTCAAATCTTTTAATTTCCCTCCAACTCCAAATTAAGGAAATTTGAAATTTACCTTAAATTTGGGACGTTACAGTTTTTTTTTTTCAATGTTAAATTTAATTAATTTATTAATTATTAATAAATTAATAAAATGGTTAAATGAGAACTTATAATTAAGCCACCCATGGTTAAGTGACTAGGCTTGTGGCTCACCTAGGGCTTCATGCACCATTTAAAAGGAGTCTTGGGCTTGGGCTTGGCTCAACAATCTATCTATTTACAAAAACGCCATCCAACCCAAATTTTAAAATTTCAAAAAATTTTCAAATCTTTTAATTTCCCTCCAACTCCAAATTGAGGAAATTTGAAATTTACCTTAAATTACGGACGTTACAATTTTTTTTTTCAATGTTAAATTTAATTAATTTATTAATTATTAATAAAATGGTTCAATGAGA
This sequence comes from Luffa acutangula, assembly GCA_036850905.1. NCBI lineage: Eukaryota > Viridiplantae > Streptophyta > Magnoliopsida > Cucurbitales > Cucurbitaceae > Luffa > Luffa acutangula. Next base: position 40,697,284 of record CM072087.1, read on the forward strand.
ACTTATAAATAAGGCACCCATGGTTAAGTGGCTTGGCTTGTGGCTCACCTAGGGCTTCGTGCACCATTTAAAAGAAGGAGTCTTGGGCTTGGGCTTGGCTCAACAATCTATCTATTTACAAAAACGCCATCCAGCCCAAATTTTAAAATTTCACAAAATTGTCAAATCTTTTAATTTCCCTCCAACTCCAAATTAAGGAAATTTGAAATTTACCTTAAATTACGAACTTTACCGTTTTTTTTTATCAATGTTAAATTTAATTAATTTATTAATTATTAATAAATTAATAAAATGGTTAAATGAGAACTTATAATTAAGCCACCCATGTACTTCAATAAACCTTTCAATATTTTCTATCCAATCAAAGAATATGAAAAAATTTGGATATTAAGAGCTTTCCAATTCATTTATAAAGACTAATTAATTTTTGGGAAAAATACACTTTTGGTCCCTGAGGTTTGGTTTAGGTTTGGTTTTGGTCCCTGAGGTTTCAAACTCAACATTTTAGTCCCTGAGGTTTGCATTTAGTAGCATTTTGGTCCCTCCATCCATATTTCCGTTAAAAACTAATGGTTTGCTGACGTGGCACCTATTTTTTTATTAAAATTTTATTTTTTAAATTTTAAAAATAAAATAATAAAAAAAGTATATTTTTTTAACTTTTCATTTTCCCTCCTCTTTTTCCCCCTCCTTTCTTCTCTCTTCTTCCTCCAACCATCTTCTCACTCCACCTTCTTCTTCTCGAACACCTTCAGCCATGGTCGGCGGTCGGCGGCCAGCGACTTTTTTTTCTTTCTTTCTTTCTCTTTCTCCTTCTCTTCTCTCCAGATTTTTCTTAAAAAAAAAAAGGGAGGGAAACGGGGAGGGAGTCCTCTGTTTTCGCCGGAAAACGGGGAGGGAGCTCCTCTGTTTTCCGGCGAAAACGAAGGAGGGAGGGAGCGAAAACAGAGGAGGGAGGGAGCTTCCTCCCTCCTTCGTTTTCCGGCGAAAACAGAGGAGGGAGGGTCCCTCCCCGTTTCAGATCTGAAACGAGGAGGGAGGAAGCTCCCTCCCTCCTCCGTTTTCTGGGGAGCGTTTTCCTCCCTCTTTTCTTTTCTTTTTTTTTTATAAGAAAAATCTGAAGAAAAGAGAAGGAGAAAGAAAGAAAAAAAAAAAAAAAAGTCGCCGGCCGGCGAGTGGTGGTCGCCGGCCACTGGCTATTGTTGAAGGTGTTGGAGAAGAAGATGTTGGAGGAAGAAGAGAGGGAAGAAAGAGGGGGAAAAAAAGGAGGGAAAATGAAAAGTTTAAAATATATATTTTTTTAATTATTTTATTATTATTTTATTTTAAAATTTAAAAAATAAATTTTTAATAAAAAAAATAGGTGCCACGTCAGCAAACTGTTAGTTTTTAACGGAAATATGGATGGAGGGACCAAAATGCTACTAAATGCAAACCTCAGGGACTAAAATGTTGAGTTTGAAACCTCAGGGACCAAAACGAAACCTAAACCAAACCTTAGGGACCAAAAGTGTATTTTTCCCTTAATTTTTTCTTTACATTTAGGGCTCGTTTGGTTTAAGGTTTTATAGATGCTTGGGAATACATGATGCCTGGGAATAAGATTGCTAGGAATCAAAGATAATTGTGTTTGGTTGTGCATGAGAATGTCATCAGGATTTTATGAGAACAAATTATGTCTGTATTTATTTTTTAGAATTAATCAGGCAAACTTTATGTAATTTTAATAAATTAATCAATAAAATAATCAAAATTAATTCAAACTATTAATAAAAATTAATGAAATAATAATCATGAAATAATTTTAATGGGATAAACTATGTTAATTTAACAAATTAAAATTATTTAATTAATTTTTTAATAAATATCTTTAACTACAATAATTTAATATATTGTATCCATAAAAATTAATTAGATAAATATTTAATAATAATATGATTATTTATTTATTAAAATAATAATCATATTATTATTAAATATTTATCTAATAATAAATAAATAATCATATTATTATTAAATATTTATCTAATTAATTTTTATGGATACAATATATTAAATTATTGTAGTTAAAGATATTTATTAAAAAATTAATTAAAATTATTTATTTATTATAAGGAAATCCAAAAAAGTAATTAATTGATTATAAATAATCGATAAGTAATTAATTATAATTATTGAAAATGAATTTTTATACTAAATTCATTTAAATGATTTTAATTCAATAATTAAATATATTTTTCGATAATATTAACTAATTAATTATAATTTTAGCAAATATGTAATTACATCCCTTTAATAAACTTGGACTAAGTATTTGTTTAAAAGTCCTAAAAAAATATTTGTTTAAAAACAATTGAAATTCTTGAAAATTTATTATTTAATCTAATTAAATAATTTATTATATTATTTTTAATTTAGTATCCATTAGTTAATTAATTAACTATATTCAAAATAAAATTGCATATAAAAATAAAAAATAAGAGATGGGAAAAAAGAAAATTCATGCTTTTGCAAGGGCATAGAAAACCCTTGCTTATCATATCATACTACCTTAAATCATATCATATCATATCATATCATACTACCTTAAAAAGTGGCTAACTTTGAGAATCATTTTTTGACTATTTTGTCCAAATACTAATTTCTTAATTCCAAATATGTCCTCACAATAAATATTATTTGTATTATTTAAATGGTCTTAAATGGGTAAATAATGTGTTGTTTAAAGAAATTGGATGGGAATTTGGAAGGTTTTGTTTTTTTATTATGTTTCAAATTTCTTTATACTTTTTCAATATGTTAATTAATTTAGTTACCCTCTGTTTGGAATTAGGAAAGTTCAAGAAATGATTTTAAATCCTATGATTTGAAATTCGAGAAATGATTTTAAATTCTTTATCTCGTTTGGAACGAAAAAGATTTAAAATGAATGTATTTAAAATTTTGTGTCGGAAAAGAAAAGAAAGTACGAAGTTTACTGATATAGGTTTTTAATATTAATTTATTAATAGAAAATAAAAACATGACAGGGTCAAATAAGTAATTTAGTTCTAAATCCTATGAAATCTTGCACAATCCTATGGTTTTAGTTGGGAAAATTTTTTGCGTAAAAACACGATTTGAAATCATTTCAGATTTTAAATCATTTTCTTTCTTGTGATAACAAACCGGAGAATTGATTTGAAATCTGTTATGATTTAAAATCCCTCAAAATCATAAGGTCCAAACAGAGCATTAAACTTTTGGGTTTGGATTGGATTGGATTGGAATGGAAATGGATGCCCTTGTTTGGTTGGCCGGGGTTGGAATGAAAGGGTGGGCATGTGGATTTCAATCCATTCCCACATTTTGGTGGGTCCCACTATTTCTCTCTCCATTTTTCTTCCTAATTTTGATGGGACCCACAATTTCTTTTTCTATTTTAACCACATTTTGGTGGGTCCCACTATTTCTCTCTCCATCTTTCTTCATAATTTTGGTGGGTTCCACTATTTCTCTCTCCATTAATTCCAACTCAAATCCAATGCACCAAACACAGACATGGGAATTATGATTCCAGCAAAATATTCCCATGGGCATCAGATTCCATTTCATTCCATTCCAAACCCATTCAATTCCAGCGCACCAAACGGCCCCTTGGTTTTTTTGGTTTTTTTTTCATCTATTTTTCTAATTCATTTAGACTTTTTTTAATGTGTTAATTAATAATTAATTATATATGTTATTTAAGGGATTAAAAATTGGTAAATAATATGCTATTTTAAAAGTTTTTTTTTACAACAATTTAAAAAGATTTTTAAGTTGTTAAACGTTTTTCATTTCTTGAAATTTGGAAGGTCTTGCATCTTTTTTTTTAACGGTAGACTTTGATTTTTTTTTTTCTCTAATTTATTTATACCTAATTTTAGTATGCTAATTAATCTTTTCATATTCCATAACCAAAAAATAAATGAGTCATTATAACACATTTTATAGTCCCTATATATATATTTCCATGCATTTGCAAAGAAAGCTCATTGTTAAGTGAAGAACAATGTTTTTTTCTCATTTCGTGTCAAATCAAGGTATATTTTCATCTCCTTTCGTGCCAAATCAAGGTATATTTCAATCTTTGTTATTTATTTTTCTTTTACCTTCATTTTATTTTAAGATAAGATTAAAAATTTTCTATTGCATTATTGCATTTGCAAATCATTTTCTTATATCTCTTTTTAGACCACAATTAGAATTATAATAATTTGTTTAAATTTCATTTTATATTACTCTTATTGATATATTATTGTTAAATTGCAAGCATAATGGACAATATATATATGATTTGGAACATCTTCAAAACAATTGGAGATCCAAGTTATTCAAAAAAAAAAAAAAAAAAAAAAATTGTTGAAGGGTATTAAGAAAGAAGACCTTCTAGACACATTGAGATTCATTATCATAGATGAGGAGGTAATTGTACTTTTTTTTTTTTTTTTTAATAATGTTTAACTTGGAGAATTATTTATGACTATTTTGTCCAACTATTAAGTCTCTAATTTCAAATGTGTCTCTTAATTAATTATTACTCTTTAATATTTGGGTTATTTAAAGGGTTTTAAAATTGATATGTGTTATTTAAAATAATTTAAATTTGATAAAATTAACTTTTTTTTTTTTTTGGACATGAGAACTTGGAAGGTTTTGAGTTTGTTTTGTATGTTTCTAATTTCTTCATACTCTTTTATCATGTTATTATCTAATTTAGTAAAGCTTCTGGTTTTTTTAGCAACAAACTTTGGAATTCTATTTTTTTTTTTTAATTCCTTTATACCTTTTTAAATATGTTAATGAATATTTTCTAATACCATAACAGAAAATTCTAGATGACCTATTATAATATAAATCTTGCTCCCCTATAAATATTTTCATGCATTTGGAAAACAAATTTTATTATTAAGTAAAGAGTAGTGTTTTTTCTTTTGTGGCAAATTCATTGATTCAAGGTACATCTCAATCTTTATTTTATTTTGTTTTTCAATTCAGTTTATTTTAAGGTTGTTCTATTGCATTGCATTTGCAAAGTCCTTTTTTTACGTCTATTTAAATCACACTTAGAATTATAAAAGTTTGTTTAAATTTCATTTTAAATTACTCTTAATGATATTGTTCACACGAGATTTTCGAAGAGAAAATCTAATTCGTGAAAACGACTTCTTGTATATATTGATTTCTATGTAAGTATTTGTGGAATACAATCTCTAGTTACAATCCTTTGATGCTTTCTCTCAAGGTAGCTTTGATCTACAAAGTCTTCAAGAAACTTTAATCTTCGGAGTCTTGAAGGTTTGCTCACCTTTGAAGGATTCTCCTGGATGATTGAAGTAGACTTCAGGCTTCAAGTCTTCAGTCTTTAGATGACTTCACTTCAATCTTCAAGCTTGCAGGAAAATCTAGATTTTGGTCTTCAAAGTCTTGTGGGAGGATTGGAGCTTCAATCTTCAGGATTGCAGACAGCTTCAATCTTCTAAATCTTTAGGGTCTTGCAGAGAACTTTGATCTTCTGAATCTTGCAGAGGCTTCAGTCTTCAGAGTCTTGGAAGAAACTTCAAGCTTTTGAACTTTGTAGAAGCTTCGATCTTCAGAGTCTTGCAGCAGGATCTGGACTTCAATCTTCAAGATTCTTGCAGGAGGGATGGAGCTTCAATCTTCAAGTCTTGTAGGAGGATCAGAGCTTCAGTCTTCAGAGTCTTCTGACAGCTTCAATCTTTCTGCCGCCCCTTTCAACTGAGCCAAGGCCTCCTATTTATAGAGTTTTCCAACGGCTTTAATGGGCTTGGGCCCATCCATGGGCTTGGATGAATTTTTGGGCTTCGACCCAATTATCTTAATAACCTTGGGTTTAAATTGAACCCAATTAAACATAAACTTAATCATACTTTAATTTAATTTTATGAACTTTAGACTAAATTGAATTTTTTTAGGCTACATGATCATTTGATCTTGAGTTTTATCACCGTTGGAATTCGATCAATACCGTTAACACAATTAGACGATCACCAAAGGACACGTGGCCCTTCTTATTTTGCCATAATTAATTTTGAGATATGTATTAATTTGTGACCCCCAAAATTAAATAATGACGTGGCAATTTCTAATTGGTTTTAAAAACTTCTATGCCAACAAATGCCCCTTTTTCGAGATTTATGCACGAATAAGTGTGGGTGAATCTCGAAAAAGATGACTTGGCAAGCAAAGACATGTGAATTTTTCTTCATGATTTTGACTATCCCAATTTTTATTTGAATCGGGAGTATGATTTGAGGCTATTTTCAAGTTTAGCTTGAACTTAGAATAAAATTTGAATTCTAGTTCACTCCTGTTTTAAGCCCAAATTTGGATTTGAGGTAAAAATTTGAGATTTTACCACGAATTGGTTTCGAAGGAAACTTTGAATTCTACCATTTTTTAATTTGGAGAAGAATTCGAGGTTATACCAACTTAGCCTTAACTTAATCATGCTTTGGGTAGAATTTGGAGCATGAGTAAATTTGGCTTTGAGATAAAATTCTACCAAATTTTGGTTTGAGTAGAACTTGAATTTGATAAAATCACCATTTGGAATAAAGTTTTGGATTATTCCCAAATTTTGATTTGAGGTAAGAATTCTACCCTATTTTAACTTGTAGAATTTGAGCTTTGAATTTGGTTTAATTTGGGATAAAATTTGGATTATGCCAAAATTTTGACTTGAGGTAAAAATTCTACTCAATTTTAATTTGGTAGAATTTGAGTTTGGATTTTGGTCAACTTTGATTTGGGACAAAATTTGGATTATGCCGAAATTTTGACTTGATATAAAATTCCAAATTATGAGCTTGAATTTGGAATATAATTTGAACTAGGATTTAAGTCCAAATTTGGGATAAAATTTTGGATTATCCCCAAATTTTTATTTGGAAGGAACTTAAATTCAACCAAGATTTTGACTTTGAACTTCTATATCTTGATTTGAATTCGAGTGAACTTTAACTTTGAATTTTAGTCCAATCTCGATTGCTATGAACTTTGGGATGTACTCCAATTTGGTTTCGAGACAATCCAAAATTTTATTACGAATTTAACTTCGAATAAAATTTGATTTAAGTTGAACCTGGGATTGGATTTGCACAACCTTCGAATTTTAATCTGGAATAGAATTTGGGATATTTTGGTGTTGAAATTTTGAATTTTACTCTTCATATTGATTTGGAGTAAAATTTGGAATTTCAACTAGGAATTGAATCTAGATTCACCAACATTTTTTATTTAAAGATCCACCAACATTTATCTGAAGCAATTCGTTAATTGTTCAAATTATTCATTACTTTATTTCATTTACTTTCTTTTTTTAAACTCTAAAAAGAATATTTTATACTAACCATATCCTAAATCAAAACAGGCTTACGGTTTGAACCCCAACAACTTCAAGATTTAAAATAACAACTTCAAGATTCTTCAAAGTTATCAGCTTCAGCAAGGATCTTCTCAATCTATAAATTGAGTCTGAGAACTTAGTAAACGTCACTCTCCATACAACTTGCAAGAGGTATTTTTCTGTGTTGGAATCTTCTTTACGCTTTAAAGGTCCCTTTTTTTTCTCTTTTTTTTCGTTGCCGGCGTTGTGAGACAGAGCGTCGCGGAGGTTGTGCACGGCGGTGTGGGTCTGTGAGGGTGTTGCGAGATGAACAAAACCTTTTTATTTTTTTTGGCGTCGCGCCGTTTCTTGCAGAAAACCGACGGCGGTGGACTTCGTCTTTAGGCGAAGGAGAGTCAGGCCGCTGCTTGCAGAAACCGGCAAGAGGGGGAGAGCAACAAGAGAGGAACGGGAGAAAGAAAAACTAAAAGCTTGAGAGAGAAAGAATGGGGGAGAAAGAAAGAAAATGTGAGATAAAATGGTGGGAGAGAGGGTGAGAAAATGGTGGGAGAGAGAGAAAATGGGGAGGAAACCGTGTTTTTTTTTTTGTTTTACTTATTTTGTCTTTTAGTGAAAAATCCTCTCATCTCCTTTTGGTTTTAGTTTCTGCTTTTTTTATTATTATTTTTAACATTGTGACAATTTTGTTATGTTTTGCTTTTTTTTTTATTTCCTTTTCTAATTTTCTGGGTTTTTTTTTTAATTAATAAAAAAAAATTAATTTCTCTGTTTGGCTTTTAGTTTAATTGTGTTCAGATTCTTTTCCTTTTTTTTTTATTCTTATATATTTTTTTTTTTACTTTTGTTTTTATATTTCATCAATTTTACTTTCTATTTTGTTTTTGTTTTTAATATCTTATTAACTTTTTTTTGTTTTATTTTACTCTCCAGACTTATGTTCTTTCTTTTACCACCACTTCTTTATTATTTGTTGTTTTTTTAAGCTTCTTTTTTTTTTTGCCCAGTTTTTTTTTCTTAAACTTTGTTTTTTCTACTTTTTTTTTTATTTTCTTTGATTTGATTTTTTTTTTCAGAGTTTCTTATTATTTTTTTTTAACTTTGCTTTTTTGTAAAAGAAAGTGCATCATCCTTTAATAGTTTGTTGTTTTTAAAACCATTTTTTAACCCCTTTTTTTTTTCACTATGTATATATATCTATATATAGTCAATCTTCTCATTTTTTTTTCGATTTTGATCTCAACACTTTTTTTTTACAGGCCCTAACTCCACTTTTCTTCAATTCACCCTTTTGTTTTCTAACTTATGACCCTTTTTTTAATTTTATTTATTTATTATTATTATTTTTCTCTTTTTTTTTTTTTTTTGCATCTTTTCTTTGTTGATCACAGGGAAAAATTGCATCCACAACTGATATTTGCTTCCCAAACAGTCACAGTAGCTTTCATACACGATAAAGGTATGGAAAATCTTGAAATCGAAAGCATGCGAAAGTTGGGGGTGACACTTATAAGGTAGGGCTTTGACCCTCAGTGTTCATCCCAGCTTAGCTTCCAGCCTTGAAACCGAAACCAAGCAAAAGTTGGGTCTGAAGCTTATAAGGTAGGGCTTTGACCCTCAGTGTTAATCCTCAGCTTAGCTTCGAACCTTGAAACTGAAACCAAGCGAAAGTTGGGGAATGAAACTTATGAGGTAGGGCTTTAACCCTCAGTGTTCATCCTCAGCTTAGCTTCCAACCTTGAAACTGAAACCAAGCGAAAGTTGGGGAATGACACTTATGAGGTAGGGCTTTAACCCTCAGTGTTCATCCCCAGCTAAGCTTCCAACCTTGAAACTGAAACCAAGCGAAAGTTGGGGAATGACACTTATGAGGTAGGGCTTTAACCCTCAGTGTTCATCCTCAGCTTAGCTTCCAACCTTGAAACTGAAACAAAGCGAAAGTTGGGAATGACACTTATGAGGTAGGGCTTTAACCCTCAGTGTTCATCCTCAGCTAAGCTTCCAACCATGAAACTGAAACCAAGCGAAAGTTGGGGGTGACACTTATAAGGTAGGGCTTTGACCCTCAGTGTTCATCCTCAACTTAGCTTCCAACCTTGAAACTGAAACCAAGCGAAAGTTGGGGGTGACACTTATAAGGTAGGGCTTTGACCCTCAGTGTTCATCCTCAGCTTAGCTTCCAGCCTTGAAACCGAAACCAAGCAAAAGTTGGGGGTGACACTTATAAGGTAGGGCTTTGAACCCTTAGTGTTCATCCTCAGCTTAGCTTCCAGCCGTGAAACTGAAACCAAGGGAAAGTTGGGGGTGACACTTATAAGGTAGGGCTTTGACCCTCAGAGTTCATCCTCAGCTTAGCTTCCAACCTTGAAACTGAAACCAAGCGAAAGTTGGGGAATGACACTTATGAGGTAGGGCTTTAACCCTCGGTGTTCATCCTCAGCTAAGCTTCCAACCTTGAAACTGAAACCAAGCGAAAGTTGGGGGTGACACTTATAAGGTAGGGCTTTGACCCTCTGTGTTCATCCTCAGCTTAGCTTCCAACCTTGAAACTGAAACCAAGCGAAAGTTGGGGAATGACACTTATGAGGTAGGGCTTTAACCCTCAGTGTTCATCCTCAGCTAAGCTTCCAACCATGAAACTGAAACCAAGCGAAAATTGGGGGTGACACTTATAAGGTAGGGCTTTGACCCTCAGTGTTCATCCTCAACTTAGCTTCCAACCTTGAAACTGAAACCAAGCGAAAGTTGGGGGAGACACTTATAAGGTAGGGCTTTGACCCTCAGTGTTCATCCTCAGCTTAGCTTCCAGCCTTGAAACCGAAACCAAGCAAAAGTTGGGGGTGACACTTATAAGGTAGGGCTTTGACCCTTAGTGTTCATCCTCAGCTTAGCTTCCAGCCTTGAAACTGAAACCAAGCGAAAGTTGGGGGTGACACTTATAAGGTAGGGCTTTGACCCTCAGTGTTCATCCTCAGCTTAGCTTCCAACCATGAAACTGAAACCAAGCGAAAGTTTGGGGTGACACTTATAAGGTAAGGCTTTGACCCTCAGTGTTCATCCTCAGCTTAGCTTCCAACCTTGAAACTGAAACCAAGCGAAAGTTGGGGAATGACACTTATGAGGTAGGGCTTTAACCCTCAGTGTTATTCCTCAGCTAAGCTTCCAACCATGAAACTTAAACCAAGCGAAAGTTGGGGGTGACACTTATAAGGTAGGGCTTTGACCCTCAGTGTTCATCCTCAACTTAGCTTCCAACCTTGAAACTGAAACAAAGCGAATGTTGGGGAATGAAACTTATGAGGTAGGGCTTTAACCCTCACTGTTCATTCTCAGCTAAGCTTCCAACCATGAAACTGAAACCAAACGAAAGTTGGGGGTGAAACTTATAAGGTAGGGCTTTGACCCTCAGTGTTCATCCTCAACTTAGCTTCCAACCTTGAAACTGAAACCAGACGAAAGTTGGGGCTGACACTTATAAGGTAGGGCTTTGACCCTCAGTGTTCATCCTTAGCTTAGCTTCCAGCCTTGAAACTAAAACCAAGCGAAAGTTGGGGGTGACACTTATAAGGTAGGGCTTTGACCCTCAGTGTTCATCCTCAGCTTAGCTTCCAACCTTGAAACTAAAACCAAGCGAAAGTTTGGGAATGACACTTATGAGATAGGGCTTTGACCCTCAGTGTTCATCCTCAACTTAGCTTCCAACCTTGAAACTGAAACCAAGCAAAAGTTGGGGAATGAAACTTATGAGGTAGGGCTTTAACCCTCAGTGTTCATTCTCAGCTAAGCTTCCAACCATGAAACTGAAACCAAACGAAAGTTGGGGGTGAAACTTATAAGGTAGGGCTTTGACCCTCAGTGTTCATCCTCAACTTAGCTTCCAACCTTGAAACTGAAACCAGGCGAAAGTTGGGGCTGACACTTATAAGGTAGGGCTTTGACCCTCAGTGTTCATCCTTAGCTTAGCTTCCAGCCTTGAAACTAAAACCAAGCGAAAGTTAGGGGTGACACTTATAAGGTAGGGCTTTGACCCTCAGTGTTCATCCTCAGCTTAGCTTCCAACCTTGAAACAAAAACCAAGCGAAAGTTTGGGAATGACACTTATGAGATAGGGCTTTGACCCTCAGTGTTCATCCTCAACTTAGCTTCCAACCTTGAAACTGAAACCAAGGAAAAGTTGGGGGTGACACTTATAAGGTAGGGCTTTGACCCTCAGTGTTCATCCTCAGCTTAGCTTCCAGCCTTGAAACTGAAACCAAGCAAAAGTTGGGGGTGACACTTATAAGGTAGGGCTTTGACCCTCAGTGTTCATCCTCAGCTTAGCTTCCAACCATGAAACTGAAACCAAGCGAAAGTTGGGGGTGACACTTATAAGGTAGGGCTTTGACCCTCAGTGTTCATCCTCAGCTTAGCTTCCAACCTTGAAACTGAAACCAAGCGAAAGTTGGGGAATGACACTTATGAGGTAGGGCTTTAACCGTCAGTGTTCATCCTCAGCTAAGCTTCCAACCATGAAACTTAAACCAAGCGAAAGTTGGGGGTGACACTTATAAGGTAGGGCTTTGACCCTCAGTGTTCATCCTCAACTTAGCTTCCAACCTTGAAACTGAAACCAAGCGAAAGTTGGGGAATGAAACTTATGAGGTAGGGCTTTAACCCTCACTGTTCATTCTCAGCTAAGCTTCCAACCATGAAACTGAAACCAAACGAAAGTTGGGGGTGAAACTTATAAGGTAGGGCTTTGACCCTCAGTGTTCATCCTCAACTTAGTTTCCAACCTTGAAACTGAAACCAGGCGAAAGTTGGGGCTGACACTTATAAGGTAGGGCTTTGACCCTCAGTGTTCATCCTCAGCTTAGCTTCCAACCTTGAAACTGAAACCAAGCGAAAGTTGGGGGAGACACTTATAAGGTAGGGCTTTGACCCTCAGTGTTCATCCTCAGCTTAGCTTCCAGCCTTGAAACCGAAACCAAGCAAAAGTTGGGGGTGACACTTATAAGGTAGGGCTTTGACCCTTAGTGTTCATCCTCAGCTTAGCTTCCAGCCTTGAAACTGAAACCAAGCGAAAGTTGGGGGTGACACTTATAAGGTAGGGCTTTGACCCTCAGTGTTCATCCTCAGCTTAGCTTCCAACCATGAAACTGAAACCAAGCGAAAGTTTGGGGTGACACTTATAAGGTAAGGCTTTGACCCTCAGTGTTCATCCTCAGCTTAGCTTCCAACCTTGAAACTGAAACCAAGCGAAAGTTGGGGAATGACACTTATGAGGTAGGGCTTTAACCCTCAGTGTTATTCCTCAGCTAAGCTTCCAACCATGAAACTTAAACCAAGCGAAAGTTGGGGGTGACACTTATAAGGTAGGGCTTTGACCCTCAGTGTTCATCCTCAACTTAGCTTCCAACCTTGAAACTGAAACAAAGCGAATGTTGGGGAATGAAACTTATGAGGTAGGGCTTTAACCCTCACTGTTCATTCTCAGCTAAGCTTCCAACCATGAAACTGAAACCAAACGAAAGTTGGGGGTGAAACTTATAAGGTAGGGCTTTGACCCTCAGTGTTCATCCTCAACTTAGCTTCCAACCTTGAAACTGAAACCAGACGAAAGTTGGGGCTGACACTTATAAGGTAGGGCTTTGACCCTCAGTGTTCATCCTTAGCTTAGCTTCCAGCCTTGAAACTAAAACCAAGCGAAAGTTGGGGGTGACACTTATAAGGTAGGGCTTTGACCCTCAGTGTTCATCCTCAGCTTAGCTTCCAACCTTGAAACTAAAACCAAGCGAAAGTTTGGGAATGACACTTATGAGATAGGGCTTTGACCCTCAGTGTTCATCCTCAACTTAGCTTCCAACCTTGAAACTGAAACCAAGCAAAAGTTGGGGAATGAAACTTATGAGGTAGGGCTTTAACCCTCAGTGTTCATTCTCAGCTAAGCTTCCAACCATGAAACTGAAACCAAACGAAAGTTGGGGGTGAAACTTATAAGGTAGGGCTTTGACCCTCAGTGTTCATCCTCAACTTAGCTTCCAACCTTGAAACTGAAACCAGGCGAAAGTTGGGGCTGACACTTATAAGGTAGGGCTTTGACCCTCAGTGTTCATCCTTAGCTTAGCTTCCAGCCTTGAAACTAAAACCAAGCGAAAGTTAGGGGTGACACTTATAAGGTAGGGCTTTGACCCTCAGTGTTCATCCTCAGCTTAGCTTCCAACCTTGAAACAAAAACCAAGCGAAAGTTTGGGAATGACACTTATGAGATAGGGCTTTGACCCTCAGTGTTCATCCTCAACTTAGCTTCCAACCTTGAAACTGAAACCAAGGAAAAGTTGGGGGTGACACTTATAAGGTAGGGCTTTGACCCTCAGTGTTCATCCTCAGCTTAGCTTCCAGCCTTGAAACTGAAACCAAGCAAAAGTTGGGGGTGACACTTATAAGGTAGGGCTTTGACCCTCAGTGTTCATCCTCAGCTTAGCTTCCAACCATGAAACTGAAACCAAGCGAAAGTTGGGGGTGACACTTATAAGGTAGGGCTTTGACCCTCAGTGTTCATCCTCAGCTTAGCTTCCAACCTTGAAACTGAAACCAAGCGAAAGTTGGGGAATGACACTTATGAGGTAGGGCTTTAACCGTCAGTGTTCATCCTCAGCTAAGCTTCCAACCATGAAACTTAAACCAAGCGAAAGTTGGGGGTGACACTTATAAGGTAGGGCTTTGACCCTCAGTGTTCATCCTCAACTTAGCTTCCAACCTTGAAACTGAAACCAAGCGAAAGTTGGGGAATGAAACTTATGAGGTAGGGCTTTAACCCTCACTGTTCATTCTCAGCTAAGCTTCCAACCATGAAACTGAAACCAAACGAAAGTTGGGGGTGAAACTTATAAGGTAGGGCTTTGACCCTCAGTGTTCATCCTCAACTTAGTTTCCAACCTTGAAACTGAAACCAGGCGAAAGTTGGGGCTGACACTTATAAGGTAGGGCTTTGACCCTCAGTGTTCATCCTTAGCTTAGCTTCTAGCCTTGAAACTGAAACCAAGCAAAAGTTTGGGGTGACACTTATAAGGTAGGGCTTTGACCCTTAGTGTTCATCTTCAGCTTAGCTTCCAGCCTTGAAACTGAAACCAAGCGAAAGTTTGGGGTGACACTTATAAGGTAGGGCTTTGACCCTCAGTGTTCATCCTCAGCTTAGCTTCCAACCATGAAACTGAAACCAAGCGAAAGTTGGGGGTGACACTTATAAGGTAGGGCTTTGACCCTCAGTGTTCATCCTCAGCTTAGCTTCCAACCTTGAAACTGAAACCAAGCGAAAGTTGGGGAATGATACTTATGAGGTAGGGCTTTAACCCTCAGTGTTCATCCTCAGCTAAGCTTCCAACCATGAAACTTAAACCAAGCGAAAGTTGGGGGTGACACTTATAAGGTAGGGCTTTGACCCTCAGTGTTCATCCTCAACTTAGCTTCCAACCTTGAAACTGAAACCAGGCGAAAGTTAGGGCTGACACTTATAAGGTAGGGCTTTGACCCTCAGTGTTCATCCTTAGCTTAGCTTCCAGCCTTGAAACTAAAACCAAGCGAAAGTTGGGGGTGACACTTATAAGGTAGGGCTTTGACCCTCAGTGTTCATCCTCAGCTTAGCTTCCAACCTTGAAACTAAAACCAAGCGAAAGTTTGGGAATGACACTTATGAGATAGGGCTTTGACCCTCAGTGTTCATCCTCAACTTAGCTTCCAAACTTGAAACTGAAACCAAGCGAAAGTTCGGGCTGACACTTATAAGGTAGGGCTTTGACCCTCAGTGTTCATCCTTAGCTTCGCTTCCAGCCTTGAAACTGAAACCAAGCGAAAGTTGGGGGTGACACTTATAAGGTAGGGCTTTGACCCTCAGTGTTCATCCTCAGCTTAGCTTCCAACCTTGAAACTGAAACCAAGCGAAAGTTGGGGAATGACACGTATGAGATAGGGCTTTAACCCTCAGTGTCCATCCTCAGCTAAGCTTCCAACCTTGAAACTGAAACCAAAGGAAAGTTGGGGTTACACTTATAAGGTAGGGCTTTGACCTCAGTGTTCATCCTCAACTTAGCTTCCAACCTTGAAACTGAAACCAAGCGAAAGTTGGGGGTGAAACTTATAAGGTAGGGCTTTGACCCTCAGTGTTCATCCTTAGCTTAGCTTCTAGTCTTGAAACTGAAACCAAGCGAAAGTTGGGGGTGACACTTATAAGGTAGGGCTTTGACCCTTAGTGTTCATCCTCAGCTTAGCTTCCAGCCTTGAAACTAAAACCAAGCGACAGTTGGGGTGACACTTATAAGGTAGGGCTTTGACCCTCAGTGTTCATCCTCAGCTTAGCTTCCAACCTTGAAACTGAAACCAAGCGAAAGTTGGGGGTGACACTTATAAGGTAGGGCTTTGACCCTCAGTGTTCATCCTCAGCTTAGCTTCCAACCTTGAAACTGAAACCAACCAAAAGTTGGGGGTGACACTTATAAGGTAGGGCTTTGGCCCTTAGTGTTCATCCTCAGCTTAGCTTCCAACCTTGAAACTGAAACTAAGCGAAAGTTGGGGAATGACACTTATGAGGTAGGGCTTTGACCCTCAGTGTTCATCCTCAGCTAAGCTTCCAACCTTGAAACTGAAACCAAGCGAAAGTTAGGGGTGACACTTATAAGGTAGAGCTTTGACCCTCAGTGTTCATCCTCAACTTAGCTTCCAACCTTGAAACTGAAACCAAGCGAAAGTTGGGGCTGACACTTATAAGGTAGGGCTTTGACCCTCAGTGTTCATCCTTAGCTTCGCTTCCAGCCTTGAAACTGAAACCAAGCGAAAGTTGGGGGTGACACTTATAAGGTAGGGCTTTGACCCTCAGTGTTCATCCTCAGCTTAGCTTCCAACCTTGAAACTGAAACCAAGCGAAAGTTGGGGAATGACACGTATGAGATAGGGCTTTAACCCTCAGTGTTCATCCTCAGCTCAGCTTCCAACCTTGAAACTGAAACCAAGCGAAAGTTGGGGGTGACACTTATAAGGTAGGGCTTTGACCCTCAGTGTTCATCCTCAACTTAGCTTCCAACCTTGAAACTGAAACCAAGCGAAAGTTGGGGGTGAAACTTATAAGGTAGGGCTTTGACCCTCAGTGTTCATCCTTAGCTTAGCTTCTAGCCTTGAAACTGAAACCAAGCGAAAGTTGGGGGTGACACTTATAAGGTAGGGCTTTGACCCTTAGTGTTCATCCTCAGCTTAGCTTCCAGCCTTGAAACTAAAACCAAGCGACAGTTGGGGTGACACTTATAAGGTAGGGCTTTGACCCTCAGTGTTCATCCTCAGCTTAGCTTCCAACCTTGAAACTGAAACCAAGCGAAAGTTGGGGGTGACACTTATAAGGTAGGGCTTTGACCCTCAGTGTTCATCCTCAGCTTAGCTTCCAACCTTGAAACTGAAACCAAGCGAAAGTTGGGGAATGACACTTATGACGTAGGGCTATGACCCTCAGTGTTCATTCTCTACTTAGCTTCCAACTTTGAAATCGAAACCAAGCAACAGTGGGGAATGACACTTATGAGGTAGGGTTATGACCCTCAGTGTTCATCCTCAGCTAAGCTTCCAACCTTGAAACTGAAACCAAGCAAAAGTTGGGGGTGACACTTATAAGGTAGGGCTTTGACCCTCAGTGTTCATCCTCAATTTAGCTTCCAACCTTGAAACTGAAACCAAGCGAAAGTTGGGGGTGACACTTATAAGGTAGGGCTTTGACCCTCAGTGTTCATCCTTAGCTTAGCTTCCAGCCTTGAAACTGAAACCATGCGAAAGGTTGGGGTGACACTTATAAGGTAGGGCTTTGACCCTCAGTGTTCATCCTCAGCTTAGCTTCCAACCTTGAAACTGAAACCAAGCGAAAGTTGGGGGTGACACTTATAAGGTAGGGCTTTGACCCTCAGTGTTCATCCTCAGCTTAGCTTTCAACCTTGAAACTGAAACCAAGCGAAAGTTGGGGAATGACACTTATGAGGTAGGGCTATGACCCTCAGTGTTCATTCTCTACTTAGCTTCCAACTTTGAAATCGAAACCAAGCAACAGTGGGGAATGACACTTATGAGGTAGGGTTATGACCCTCAGTGTTCATCCTCAGCTAAGCTTCCAACCTTGAAACTGAAACCAAGCAAAAGTTGGGGGTGAGACTTATAAGGTAGGGCTTTGACCCTCAGTGTTCATCCTCAACTTAGCTTCCAACCTTGAAACTGAAACCAAGCGAAAGTTGGGGGTGACACTTATAAGGTAGGGCTTTGACCCTCAGTGTTCATCCTTAGCTTAGCTTCCAACCTTGAAACTGAAACCAAGCGAAAGTTGGGGGTGACACTTAGAAGGTAGGGCTTTCACCCTCAGTGTTCATCCTCAGCTTAGCTTCCAACCTTGAAACTGAAACCAAGTGAAAGTTGGGGGTGACACTTATAAGGTAGGGCTTTGACCCTCAGTGTTTATCCTCAGCTTAGCTTCCAACCTTGAAACTTAAACCAAGCGAAAGTTGGGGGTGACACTTATAAGGTAGGGCTTTGACCCTCAGTGTTCATCCTCAGCTTAGCTTCCAACCTTGAAACTGAAACCAAGCGAAAGTTGGGGGTGACACTTATAAGGTAGGGCTTTGACCCTCAGTGTTCATCCTCAGCTTAGCTTCCAACCTTGAAACTGAAACCAAGCGAAAGTTGGGGAATGACACCTATGAGGTAGGGGTTTGACCCTCAGTGTTCATCTTCAGCTAAGCTTCCAACCTTGAAACTGAAACCAAGCGAAAGTTCGGGGTGACACTTATAAGGTAGGGCTTTGACCCTTAGTGTTCATCCTCAACTCATCTTCCAACCTTGAAACTGAAACCAAGCGAAAGTTGGGGGTGACACTTATAAGGTAGGGCTTTGACCCTCAGTGTTCATCCTTAGCTTAGCTTCCAGCCTTGAAACTGAAACCATGCGAAAGGTTGGGGTGACACTTATAAGGTAGGGCTTTGACCCTCAGTGTTCATCCTCAGCTTAGCTTCCAACCTTGAAACTTAAACCAAGCGAAAGTTGGGGAATGACACTTATGAGGTAGGGTTATGACCCTCAGTGTTCATTCTCTACTTAGCTTCCAACCTTGAAATCGAAACCAAGCAAAAGTGGGGAATGATACTTATGAGGTAAGGTTATGACCCTCAGCGTTCATTTTCTGTTTAGCTTACAACAAATTTTATTTGCTTTGCCCCCACCTTTTTTAACAACTGAACCTTAATTTTTTTTATTTTTTTTATTCACAGGATCATGGTATACTTCGCTGAGCATATCTCCTCCGAGAAGAAATATCTTATCATTCTCAAGGACAAAGATCAGCCTGTTAAATACGGGCTTAATCTCCTGGTCGAGGAACCAAAGTCTGGCCCTCTTTCAGACCTATGGCCAAATTTAAATGATGTCGCCTTTTTACCCGAACTATCGACGGAAAAGGCTTTAATCCAAGAAGAACGAGTGTGGCTTTTGCAATCCTCAATCCATCCTAAAGCTTACAACCGAGATCCAGAGTTGACTCTAGGATGTCGAATGATAGACGGCCAAGCCCGGTTGAATTCTGTGATGAAGGTTCCTGGAGACTTCTCCTTCACTTCACTCTATTGGGAATGGTTGGAGCTGGTTGTTGGTCGCAATGAGCAAAAACTTTATGAGACTCGTTTATTTAATGCGGTGATGGCCTCTCTTTATACGTATGATCGGAATAATGATGTGGTTCGGGCCTTCTGTGAAGCTTTGTGTCCCACAACCAATACTCTTCATATTGCAGCTGGTGAACTATCTATCTCTCTTTGGGACATATGGATGTTTGGAGGTCTCCCCATTAAGGGTAAGTTGTATGAGGAGGTCATTCCTTCTTTTAAAGAGTTGACTGGTTTGCGGAAGCAGTATCGATACCTTCCAAAGAGCTGTGAGTATCTCTTTAAAGCCTTTTATCAGATATCCACATCAAAGAATGACCGCAGCTCATCTTCGAAGAATGAGCCCAATGTTAGCATTAACTCTTGGATATCTTTCTGGTTTAGAGGAGTTCAAAAGTATGAGAAACCCCCTCAGCGAAAACCAAAGAAAACCTCCCGCTCAAAATGATCTACTCGTAATCCGGATGGCACGAGTATCAAATATCGGGATTGGTCAAGTCAAGAGCACAAGTTGTTTCATGAGCTTGGCATAGAAGATGAATGGCAAGAGCATACATATTTGGTTGCCTTCCTATCCTGCTGGTTGTGTCTTTTTGTATTTCCTCGTAGGGGCACCCAACTAATTCGCCCTGGAGTCTTTAGAGTTGCTAGCCTTATGGCTGATGGCCATATTTTTAGCCTGGCTGTCCCAACCTTGGCTAACATATACCATGGATTGGGTCGGATAACGATGGCTTCTAATCCAATCGGACGCATGGAGGTTTGCTTACCCATGCATT
The DNA here is from genome assembly GCA_036850905.1 of Luffa acutangula. Classification (NCBI taxonomy): domain Eukaryota; kingdom Viridiplantae; phylum Streptophyta; class Magnoliopsida; order Cucurbitales; family Cucurbitaceae; genus Luffa; species Luffa acutangula. The sequence goes on from CM072087.1 coordinate 40,717,107, forward strand.
ATGTTCATGGTTGGTTAGCCCATCATTTTAATACACACTATCCAGTCCCAGTGGAAGTTCGAGGCCCAAGGATGGCTAATTTTTCTGGTGAGGGAGGATCAAAATACTTTGAAGAGTACGAGGCTCGTGAACTGATCCACAAGGATGCCTCCATCCTATGGAATGTGAATATTCAAGGCAGAAACAAACATGAGACTCTGAAGGACAACAATACTTTGTCATTTTCTCAATCCTCTTATTTTGCAAGCCTTCGATCATGTTATTTATCATCCATGTGTGGGGACCAGATGATCATTGAGTCATATAGTCCTTACCGATTTGGCCGACAATTTGGCTTTTTCCAAGACATACCAAACGACTTAGATGATATCCCGCCTATGGCTGACATGGATAACGTATTACGTCTTTGGAGAATTTGCACCCAGGGTAAAACATCTTCTCAAGTATTTTTACCAGCTCGTACCCTAAACCCTCATACTCAGATTACTTCCCGGTATAAAAGGTGGTGGTTGGCAAAACATGGGGATTATCTTGCAGTGAACGTGCATAAATTAGTGGGTAGTGCCATTCCTTCTCCATCTCGTCCTAAACTTCCCAAAAATGATGGGGGGTAATCATGGAGGAAAGAAAATTCGCTTGCCTGAAGATGACACTTCTGTTCCTGTACAAAATGCTTCAAGACATGATGAATCAAGCTGCAGCAGTTCTCACGATCATCATTGGAAGAGACCAACCAAGAAAGCAAAGGTGTCCTCTACGAATGTAGATAACTCTTTTGATGAGGTTCCAATGGCTTCTCAATTCCCTAGTCCTCCTCCCATTTTGGTTAGCAACTTCCACTCCTTTTATTATTACTATTATGTATATATATATATTTTTAATATATATATAATTTTTGCTTGTAGTCACCTCTAAAGGATCCCCTTGAAGGAGCGGAGGAGCAATGCAGCGAGGAGTCGCTAACAAGTCCAAATGTTTTTGACAACACTGCAAAGCATATGAGTAACTCCAAGGCGTTGTCCAACGAGAAAGCCATGAGCTCTAATCCTCCTCCCCAGACTTCTGAAAATTATCAGCAGAATCAAAAGAGAGTAATTGGTGCGGAACCTGAAGCTTCCCATTATTGTGCTGACACCTTGCTCTCTGACCATCGACAGCAAACAGCCCTAGCTTTGTGGGACAACATACAGCGAAAGATTGTACGCACTGCTTTTAACAAGGTAGCTGCCCTTGAACTAGAGATACACAAAATATTTGCCGGTATTTCAGAGATTCATCCGAACAACCTGGCCTTCCCTCAAGACTTCGTGAATGACTACTTGAAGAGTGTAGAGACGTACAACAAACTGCAACTTTCGTATTCTACACAATTAACTCCGACGAGTAGGAACCACCGCTTAGAGGAGAAAAATTCTGATTTACAGAGAGCACTGCTTGCTGAGAACCATTTGCTTAAGAAGCAGGACACGTTCGAACAACAACTAGCACGATCATCTGAAGAGATAAAGGAACTAGAGGCCAGACTTGAGACATCAATGGTCGAGCATGAGAAACTTTCCAATTTGGTTTGTGAAGGAGAGAAGGCTTTGGAGCAACAGAGACTTGAAGTCGCTAAAGTCCGTGAAGAGATTGCCAGTATTGAATGTGCCCCTCTCATGACTGATGAGGATGCTAAGTCTTTGGATACAGTTCGTGCCAACTTAGAGGGTCTACATGAAGAGCTGAGGAACTTCAAGTGGATGATTTGATTTGATGGCCCCCACCGTTTTTTTAGATTAGATGTCAAGACACTTTCTTTTTATTGTCAATCAATTGATGTTTCTTAGATTAAATAAAAAGTTAGGATTCCATTCATAGCCAGAACTCTTTTTTTTATTTACCTTAAAGCTTGTCTCCTATAAGACTTCTCCTTTAATTTTTTTTTAAACTCTTTCAATGCATTGTATCAAACATTTATGCTTCAACTGTCTATGCCATAATAAAAGTTCAATGCTTTATCTGCAACACAGAATAGTTTTTTTTTTTATTGCTTTGACTGAACTTAAGTTTTTTTGCATTTTCTTAAGCTGCCTACGTACCCTTCAAATGGGAAGGGATCAAGTCATAACGTAGTTCAATATATAACTTTTTTTTTCTTGAGCCGTTCACCTTTTTAACTCATGCGGGCCAGGAGTATCATGCAGTTTAGACTCTTGCGATAAGGAGTGTTTACATTTCACGCATAGAATTTTTTAAGGAACTTTCCGTTAATTGGACCGATCCTCAATCCATATTTGTCAACGATCTTATATGCTCCATTCGAGTAAACTTCTTTGACGATATAGGGTCCATCCCATTTAGGTGTGAATTTGTTTCCCATGTGTCGCGTTGTAATTATAGGTCTTCGAACAGCAAGTACTAGGTCTCCAACTTGAAATGACCGAAGCTTCACATTTTTATCGAAGGCTTTAGACATCCGCGCTTGGTAACATTCTAGTGCTTGTTGAGCTTCTAATCTTCTCTCATCAAGCGCTTCTAACTCTTGAAGACGCAACCTTGCATTCTCTTCTGTTGTCAACCCTTCTTGTATGGCCATTCTTAATGACATAATTTCTCTTTCTAATGGGAGCACAACTTCTACCCCATAAACGAGGGAATAAGGTGTGACTCCTGTAGGAGTGCGGTGAGTAGTTCGGTAAGCCCACAACACTTCACCGATCTTTTCTTGCCAGTCTCTCTTCGACTTGGAGACTACTTTCTTCAGTAGGTTGCATAATGTCTTATTGAACGCTTCTGCCAATCCATTTGCTGCAGCGTTGTATATAGATGACTTGTATTGCTTGAAGTTAAACTTCTCGCACAACTTGTCCATTAAACTATTGGAAAATTGTCTTCCATTATCTGTCACAATACGATGAGGGATACCGTATCGATAAATGATATGGGTTCGGACGAAATCTACAATGTTTTCTTTCTTGGCTTCTTTTAACGCAACAGCTTCAGCCCATCTTGAGAAGTAATCTGTCCCTGCAAGAATGTAAGAATGTCCTGCTGAAGACTTTGGTGTTATAGGGCCAACGAGATCGAGCCCCCAAGCTTCAAAAGGCCACGAGGCTACGGTTGGATGAAGAGGCTCTGGAGGCTGATGTATGAAATTGGCGTGAAACTGGCAAGCTTCACATTTCGTGGCATATTGCATTGAGTCTTGAATCATGGTAGGCCAATAATAGCCCATTCTTTTTAACTGGAATTGAAGTTTTGGTCCAGACTGATGAGCACCACAAATGCCTGAATGTGCCTCTTCCAATGCTTTTTTAGATTCTTCATTTCCTAAGCATCGAAGAAAGAGGCCTTCGTACGAGCGGCGATAAAGAGTGTCCTTATAATAGACAAATTGGGCAGCCCTTCTTCGTATCTCAGCTTTGTGTCGAAGATCTGTGGGAAGCTTTCCATGCTGCAGGTAATCTATGATTGGTTGCCGCCAGTCTTCCTCTTCGATTTCATAAGCTGATGTCACATTAACTTCTTCACACTTATTTGCACTTGGTGGAACAATCCATTTCTGGCAAAGAGAAATATTTATGGCTATACCATCTGAAATTGTTAGAGCAGTGGCCAAGTTTGCTAACGCATCTGCTATTTTGTTTTCTGATCTTGGGACGTGCTCTAATATTAAATTATCAAACTTCTCCAGTAAGTTTCTTGCATACCCGAAGTAGGGTTTTAAATCCTCGTGTTTTACATCGTATTCGAGTAATATTTGATTTATTATCAACTTTGAATCACCATAAACTTCCATGTATTTTATCCTGAACTCCAAAGTCATTTGAAGGCCAATGATGAGTGCCTGATATTCAGCAACATTATTTGAGCATAATTCATTAAGTGTGAAGCTGTATGGCAACATGTGTTTCTCGGGTGAGATGAAAACAATGCCAACGCCTGCCCCACTCCTTCGTGCTATGCCATCGAAATACATGATCCAGGGTTTCATAATTTCAATATACAATACCTCTTCATCAGGCAAATCTTCGCATAATTTCCAATCTGATGGGATCGGATGATTGGCTAAGAAGTCTGCCAATGCCTGTCCTTTTACTGCTTTTTGCGGCACATACACCATATCATATTGCTGAAGTATGATTGCCCATTTGGCTAGGCGTCCCGAAATGATAGGCCTAGATAGAATATACTTGATAGGATCAGCTTTTTCCACTAAATGTACACTGAAGGCTTGCATATAATGTCTTAGCTTATCAATAGCAAAGAAGAGAGCGAGACACATCTTCTCGATTGGAGAGTAATTTAACTCAGCTCATGTTAGAGTTCTACTTAGGTAATAAAGGGTCTTTTCTTTGTGATTTTCTCTTTCTTGTGCCAATAGTGCCCCAATAGACTTGTCTTGTGCAGCGATATACAATATTACTGGCTTTCCTGCCTTAGGGGCACCTAAGATAGGAGGATTGAGCAAGTATCTTTTTATACTATCCAGAGCATTCTGACACATATCATCCCACTCAAAATTCACATTCTTTCTCATCAACCTATGAAAGGGTTGACATCGACCAGCGAGGTTGGATATGAATCTTCTAATGTAAGCCAAACGACCCTGGAGACTTCTCAACTCATGTAGGTTTCTTGGACTTGGCATTTTCTGAATTGCATCGATTTTTTATTGATCGATTTCAATTCCTCTATGTCTTACAATGAACCCAAGGAATTTTCCTGAAGTCACACCAAATGCGCACTTGAGAGGGTTCATTCTCAATTGATATTTTCTCAAGCGATCAAAGACTACCTTCAGATCCTTAAGATGATCTTGTCGTTGTTTGGACTTGACCACAAGGTCATCAACGTAACATTCAACATGTATATGTAGCATATCATCAAATATTTTCTGCATAGCACGTTGATAAGTAGCACCTGCATTTTTCAATCCGAAAGGCATTACTTTGTAGCAATATATTCCTTTTGGAGTTCGAAAAGCTGTTTTCTCCTCATCCTCAAGAGCCATTCGAATTTGGTTGTATCCTGACGACCCGTCCATGAAAGACAAAGCTTCATGTCCCGTGGTTGCATCAACCATGATTTCAGTAATGGGTAATGGAAAGTCATCTTTCAGACATGCATTGTTCAAATTGCGAAAATCGACACATATACGAAGTTGCCCATTCTTTTTTCGAACGGGGACAATATTTGCTATCCACGTTGGATATTTAACTTCCCGGATGAATCCTGCCTCTATCAACTTATTGACTTCAGATTCTATTTGAGGAATGAGTTCTGGTCGAAATCGTCGTTGAGCTTGCTTCATTGGTTGATACCCTGTTTAATTGCCAGGCGATGGACAGCCACTTTTGGGTCAAGTCCTGGCATTTCTTTGTATGACCAAGCAAAAATGTCCTTGTATGTCGTGAGTAGACTCATATAATCGCCTTCTTCTTTCGGAGTAAGCGATGCACTTATAAAGGTCGGACGTGGTTCTTCTACTGTACCAAGGTTGACTTCTTTGAGTTCATCAACTGTTGATTGGTTGCCATCTTCAAGTGACAACGGAGTCTCTTCTGCATCTTCTTCAAATGCTTCAAGCTCTGATTCATCCCCTATGGTAATATGGTAGCATATACCTGTGTCATTTTCATCATCGAAGCTTTTCTCTCTGGGTCTTGTGATAACGACATCGTGTCACTTTACTTTTAACGAACCCTCTGTATTTACAGAGACAAGCAACTTTCTCTTCATTCGTGAGGGGACAACGCTACGAATTTTCTCATCACCTTTTGCCTTGGTAGTGGTCTCTTTTATGTTTGAGGCTAATATAGGAGATCATTCTTCACTCCTTTTCGTGGCTACGCTCAACCTTTGGAAAGCTGATAGTCGTGTAATAGGGGTTGAATGCACGTTCCCTTTTTCCTCAGAAGCCATACTCAGCCTTTGGAAGGCCGAAGGTCGTGTGGAGCCATAAGTTGGATGCTGACTTTCATCTTCTATTGCAGCTGTACTCAGTCTTTGGAAAACCGAGGATCGTGTAACCGACGGTCCAATGCGATCAAATGCAGAAGTTCTATGATCTATTTTGTCTTCTTTAGCCTGTTCGGAATCATCGATTTCTTCCACTGTAATGTGAAGTGTATCTGCAACTTTCGCTTTCCCTTTTCTTGTGATTCGAATCGGCTCAGGAGACTTATATCCAAGACCAGCTCTTGAAATGGGTATAACATAACCCTCTTTCTGAAGTTTCTTCTGTGTTGAGGATAGTTCGGGCCTTTGGTCATCACCCTCTTTCTGAATTTTCTCATCACCTTTTGCCTTGGTAGTGGTCTCTTTTATGTTTGAGGCTAATATAGGAGATCATTCTTCACTCCTTTTCGTGGCTACGCTCAACCTTTGGAAAGCTGATAGTCGTGTAATAGGGGTTGAATGCACGTTCCCTTTTTCCTCAGAAGCCATACTCAGCCTTTGGAAGGCCGAAGGTCGTGTGGAGCCATAAGTTGGATGCTGACTTTCATCTTCTATTGCAGCTGTACTCAGTCTTTGGAAAACCGAGGATCGTGTAACCGACGGTCCAATGCGATCAAATGCAGAAGTTCTATGATCTATTTTGTCTTCTTTAGCCTGTTCGGAATCATCGATTTCTTCCACTGTAATGTGAAGTGTATCTGCAACTTTCGCTTTCCCTTTTCTTGTGATTCGAATCGGCTCAGGAGACTTATATCCAAGACCAGCTCTTGAAATGGGTATAACATAACCCTCTTTCTGAAGTTTCTTCTGTGTTGAGGATAGTTCGGGCCTTTGGTCATCACCCTCTTTCTGAATTTTCTCATCACCTTTTGCCTTGGTAGTGGTCTCTTTTATGTTTGAGGCTAATATAGGAGATCATTCTTCACTCCTTTTCGTGGCTACGCTCAACCTTTGGAAAGCTGATAGTCGTGTAATAGGGGTTGAATGCACGTTCCCTTTTTCCTCAGAAGCCATACTCAGCCTTTGGAAGGCCGAAGGTCGTGTGGAGCCATAAGTTGGATGCTGACTTTCATCTTCTATTGCAGCTGTACTCAGTCTTTGGAAAACCGAGGATCGTGTAACCGACGGTCCAATGCGATCAAATGCAGAAGTTCTATGATCTATTTTGTCTTCTTTAGCCTGTTCGGAATCATCGATTTCTTCCACTGTAATGTGAAGTGTATCTGCAACTTTCGCTTTCCCTTTTCTTGTGATTCGAATCGGCTCAGGAGACTTATATCCAAGACCAGCTCTTGAAATGGGTATAACATAACCCTCTTTCTGAAGTTTCTTCTGTGTTGAGGATAGTTCGGGCCTTTGGTCACATATCCGTAAACTTTTAAACTCAGTATGCGCTGTGAAATCATAACCTGCCTTTGCCAAGAGTTTGTATGCTTTAGGATCAAACCCCTCTTCTATTCGTCTATCAGGTAAAGTTGCTTCTACTTGTTTGTATTTGACCTTTTGTTTGGATATCTTTGTAAGAGGTGTGATAAAATTCTCTTTCAAGACTTCAATGTCGCCAACCCTTAAATTATTGGAGCATTCTGCAAATGGCGAATCACCCTTCTTACGTCGAGATAAAGGAACATAGCGCAAGATAGGAGCGTTTGTCTTCTTCTCTTCCGAACATAGTGTCTTCTCATTTTTCGCCACTTCAACTTTTGTTTGCCTAGGAGATACCATGCTTTCCTGATTATTAGAAGCACCCGCTTTTTCATTCAGCTCTTTTTCTGTGCTTGTCTGTCGCTTTGATTTGTCACTATTTCTTATCAAAGGAACTTCTGACGGCATAGCTTCCCCTACACTGTCATTCTTCATAAAAAACTTCGCGTCTGCATAATGAGACTCAGCCTCTGAAAAGGGGTTTGGTATCAGCATCAACCTTCTTGATACCATCTTGATAGAATTTAAAACATTGGTGCAACGTGGAAGTAACTACTCCATTTTCATGAATCCAGGGACGACCTAGTAACAACTTGTAGGTGGTCCTAGAGTCTATAACATGAAATAGGGTGTTAGCCTTTAAATCTCCAATGATGAGCTCTAGGCGAATCATGCCAATCGCGCGTTGCCCACCTTGGTTAAATCCTTGAATCACCAACTTACTATTTGACAATTCTTGCATCAGAACACCTAGTTGGCTCATGGTAGACTTGGGCATTGTGTTAATGGCAGAACCATCATCAATGAGAATTCGGCTAACTTTCTGCTCTCTGATGTAGCTTGAGACAAACAAAGGCCTATTATGAGGCTTCGACCCAAGTAGTAAATCTTCATCGGAAAAGGCTATGGACGTGCAACATGCAGCAACATTATTTGTCTGAGAAGTAGATGGTTTACAATCCTTTAACACTTCAATAAGAGTATTTTTGGCCTCTTGAGGGAGTGACAATAAATCATCTATACTGAAGGATGGTAGGTCTTCCACTTTCTTGATTACTTCTGACGTGGCTGATGTAGCATTATCATCTTCTGTCACATTAACGACGTGACATGTAACAGTTTGGTTGATTCCTGAAAGAAAAGTTCTTGGGAAGAATTCTTTTAGAGTTATTGGATGTGGAGGGTGGATATACTCCTCATTTTCCTCTAAGATAGGCTTGAGCTTTCTCGTATGTTTCTTCCCATTTTTCCTTCGAGGTCTGTCTTTTCTTTTGCGTTCTTGAAACAAACGAGATTCCTTCTGAACCCAATTTTTCTTTCGGTTCTTTCGTCGGGTTACAAGTGTCCAACCTCCATCTTCGTCTTCAATTTGCCTAAACTTTCCTTGAAGATCTTCATCGTAGAGAGCCCTTTCTGGGAAGTCATTTTCTGGGACCTCTGGTTGAGACCAAACAATAATAGGCTCGAAGGTACCAAATTGGATTAAGCTTCCTCTTTGATCATAAGGTAAACTTATAGATGACTGGACGCTAGGATGAGTTACTATGGCAGTGTGATTTGCCTGAGCTACTTCATCAAGATCTAGCTGGATTTTCTTTTCTCGAGCTAATTTCAAGATTAACTCCTTTAAGACGAAACATTTCTCTACTGGATGACCGACGACTCGGTGATATTTGCAGTAGTTGGGATCATTTACTTTTCCCCTCTCTTCGGGTCGTTTGAATTCAGGGAGTTCAATAAGTTTGTTTTCCAAAAGTTGTTCTAACATATCTGGGATGTCAGTATCTGAAAAAGGATAGACTTTTTCTTGTCTTTCTTTCAAAGTCAAGCGTCGTTTCTCGCCATCATTTTGACGTTTCTCTATTTTATTTTCTCTTCTGTTAGAAGTAAACTTCAGAGGGGTCGTATTGACGACCATGGATTCTCTTGTAGCACCCTTCGAGGTTTTCCCAGTGCTCTTCACTTCTTTCACTTCTTTCTTCTCCTTCTTCACATCGGGGACTGGAAAGTCCTTGTTTCCTCTAGTAGCAATACTCAGTTCCATGTCATGAGCGCGAGTTGCTAATTCTTCGAAGGTGCGGGGTTTTATGCCCTGCAATATATAAAGAAGTTCCCAATGCATTCCTTGCATACACATTTCCACAGCGGATAATTCGGTGAGTCGGTCTTTGCAATCAAGACTCAGAGCTCTCCAACGATTAATGTAATCAATGACAGGCTCACCTTTCCGTTGTTTTGTACTTGTGAGTTCTATCATGCTAACAGTTCGCCTTGTGCTGTAAAAGCGATTTAGGAACTCTCTTTCAAGTTGTTCCCAACTGTCGATCATCTCTGGCTCTAAATCAGTATACCAATCAAAGGCATTCCCCTTTAAGGTTCGGACGAATTGTTTAACCAGGAGATCTCCACGAGTCCCAGCATTCTCGCATGTTTCAACAAAGTGAGCAATATGCTGCTTAGGATTCCCCTTTCCATCAAATTGTTGAAATTTTGGAGGTTGAAACCCGGTTGGCATGCTCAAGTTGTCAATTCTCTTAGTGTATGGTTTGGAATACATAAGAGAATTTTGAGTAGGTCCACCATATTGAGCTCTAATGGAGCTCATAATCATATCTTGGAGTTGTTGAACAGACATCGAAGCAATCAAAGTGGAATGCTGAGGCTGGTTTTCTTGTATGACAGCCTTCCCTTTGTCATTATTCTTTGCAGCAGGTGTTTGGCTTGATTCAGCAATATCACGACTTTCAATGTGATTTTTTAGAGAGGCAATTTCACAATCTCTCTCTTCAACCGCCTTCATCAGCATGTTGACTTTCCTTTCCAGTTCAGCCATTCTTTCTTCGCCTGTACCTATGTCAGCCATCATTACGGACATCACGTCAGGATCTGATATCTCATTTGCTTGCTCAGAAGATGAAGTAGAATAGCCAAATAAAGGATTTTCTTGGATGATCATTCCGCCTTGATTTGGATCTGCCATCTGGTTCCATATTATATTTGCAATGACAGAGGCTTGTTCTTCTTCTAACTTTTGAATTTCTTTGGAGCGTCCGCGAGTAATTGGTCCCACGTACGAGTCGCTTGAAGTCTTGGAAGCAACTCTCTTGGATGTCATCGCTTCTTTATAACTTTTTTTTTTTTTCGTAGATCTTGGATGAGAGAAAGAGATGAAAGGTAGAGAGGTCCCACTGGGCGTGCCAAACTGTTCACACGAGATTTTCGAAGAGAAAATCTAATTCGTGAAAACGACTTCTTGTATATATTGATTTCTATGTAAGTAATTGTGGAATACAATCTCTAGTTACAATCCTTTGATGCTTTCTCTCAAGGTAGCTTTGATCTACAAAGTCTTCAAGAAACTTTAATCTTCGAAGTCTTGAAGGTTTGCTCACCTTTGAAGGATTCTCCTGGATGATTGAAGTAGACTTCAGGCTTCAAGTCTTCAGTCTTTAGATGACTTCACTTCAATCTTCAAGCTTGCAGGAAAATCTAGATTTTGGTCTTCAAAGTCTTGTGGGAGGATTGGAGCTTCAATCTTCAGGATTGCAGACAGCTTCAATCTTCTAAATCTTTAGGGTCTTGCAGAGAACTTTCATCTTCTGAATCTTGCAGAGACTTCAGTCTTCAGAGTCTTGGAGGAAACTTCAAGCTTTTGAACTTTGTAGAAGCTTCGATCTTCAGAGTCTTGCAGCAGGTCTGGACTTCAATCTTCAAGATTCTTGCGGAGGGATGGAGCGTCAATCTTCAAGTCTTGTAGGAGGATCGTCAATCTTCAATCTTCAGGTCTGGACATCATAATGAAGATTCAAATTATTCAATTTATTTATATTAATTTATATATCTAATTATAAAAGCACACAATTTATAAAATAAAAAAATAAAAATTTGTATAAATAAATATTTAAATATAAATAAAATTACAATATAAATTTCACCAACGCACGTTAATGTTTTCTAGTGGGCATAAATGATGCCTGGAATGCGTCATTTACGAGACTCACCAAAGAAATCTTGAAACAAACAAGGGTATTAGAAACCCTTGCCCATTCCTATCTCCAAAAACTTTGTACCAAACAGCCCCTTAATTACAAGTCATATTGAAATTTCAAAAGTTTTGGAATTTTAATAATTTTGTAGCCTTTTTCAATTCTTAAACTATATAAGAAGCTATGTCCTATGTTTTTTTCTATCCAATCAAAAGATAATAGGTTTTGTTATAATGTGAAAAATTCATCTTTTTTTTTTATAGAATATATTGAAATTACTTTAATTCTTACAAAAATTTAAAAATTTAATATAGTATAAATCGATAAGTTTACAATTTTGTATCTAATATTTTTTTTTTTTGAAACATTTGTATCTAATATTTTAGCTAGTGGATGAATGACCCTAAAAAAGTTGAAGATTTTTTTTTTTTTTGAGGAATAAAAAAAAAATTGAAGATTATTTGATACATTTAGCTGTTAAATAAAAAAAATACAATAAACTTTATTAAAAAAAATTACCCTAAGTTCCTAAACTTCAGTTTCATAAATCTAGACCTATATTTTACAAGCCTCCGTTCCCCTACCTTGCGAAATTCGTGAATGCAACACGCGACATCGTTTCCTTTCCGCGAATATCACATTCACACCGCATGGACCCAACAAACCACCACCACCACCGCAACTCCACCGCCGCAGCCACCGGAACTTCGTCCTCCTCACCGCCACCACGGCGAACAATTTGCCCTAATTGCACTCGTCCCCAACCCGTCTGCCTCTGCAAATTCCTTCCATCTCCACCAATCGCAACCAAAACACAGATCATCACCCTCCAACATCCTCACGAGGCACAACACAAGCTCTCCACCACACCGATCCTCACCAAATGCCTCCAAAGCGCAACCACCATCGTCGGTCGCCGTCTGAAGCCAGGCCTCTCCGAACTCCTCGACCGATCCCCTCCCGCCGTGTTCCTCTTCCCGCCGACGCCTCACTCGTCGCCGCCGACCAACATATCGGAGCTCGACCTTGCATCCTCGGACTCGGATCTGGTCTTGATAGCGTTCGACGGGACGTGGAAGCACGCGAAGGAGATGGTGCGATCGAGCGAGGAGTTCCTGTCGAGGTTCGCGAGGAGAGTTTGCTTGGACTTCGACGACGGCGTGGACGGCGGAAGCATCTTCGATTCGGAGTTGATTCTGAGGAAGGAGCCGCATGGCGGATGCGTTAGCACGATGGAGGCGGTGGCGAGGTGCTTGAGAGTGATGGAGTCGGAGGGGGCGGAGATTGAGAGGAGATTGATTGGAGTTTTGAGGGAAATGGTTAGGTTACAGGCTGCGTTCTTGAAGCCCATGAACCCTAGGCCCAAATTGTTGAAGATGAAAAAGATCATGAAGAAGAAGAAGGAAAGCGAGGATTAAATTGTGAATTTGGGCTTACTTTACATTTATTTCCAATTTTGTATTTATGGATTTTTAAAGTTTCAATTTAGTCCCTCCAAATTTGGGGTTTTATTTTAATTGGTTCTTTATTATTTGAAAAGTTTTTAAATTAATTTAAAATAATAATTTTTTTTTCTTTTTTTTGACAATATGTGGGGATGGAAGATTCAAATCACAGACTTTGTGGTTATCAATACAATTTTATGTCAGTTCAGCTAAGTTCTTGTTGCCAATTTAGAATAATAGTTACCTCCACAATAACGACTATTTTAAAAAAAAAAATCAGAAATTCTTATTGACAACTATTATATTTTGAAAAAATATAAAGATAAAGAGAATGATGTAGTAAGAGAAAGGGATAAATGAAATTTTTTTCTGTTAAAAAAAATAGTGGAGGGTTTATGTTTAAAGAGGATTTAATTTAGACCTTCTATTTCGATTTTCAAATTGAAGGCTTAAACTTTTTAAAAAGTCTACACATGTGGAAAAATTGATTTATAGATGATTTTCAAATAAAAGAGACTAAATTGATTTACTCACAAAAGTTTAGAAGTTTAATTACGAGTCTCTATAAATTTAAGCTAATGTTTTTCAATGAAATCCAAAAGAGGGTACAAATTGATACACTTATGAAAGTTAAAAGTTTGAATTAATACAATTATCGATTTAAAATTATAATCGATACAACGTCAAAGTTTAGAGTATGTATTCATTTTTTTTAATAAAAAAAATGCTTTCTTTTCTTTCTTTTTTTTTTTTTTTTATAATAATAATAAAAAAATGTTTACTTGCATGGACCAACTTAGGAAAGTGGAGGCAAAAGCTTGTTTGTGGGGGACTGTGTGTCTAAAAAGTATAAAACTTTCAAAGAGACTTTTATAGTATGTGCATGCAAATGATGGCTTCACCTCTTTCTTTTTTAACAAGCTTGTCTTTTAAATCTTTTTTCTAAAAAGAAAATTAATTATTCAACCAACTTGATAACAATATTAATAACTTGAAAGGATTTAAATTTGAATTTCCAGCTCTATTTGGTTCTGAAAATCACTTTTAAATATCTTCAAATCGAAAATTACTTAAAACCTAACTTCTAAGTACCACTCTCAAGCTTAATCAAATAAAATTAAAGAAAATTTTTCATATATATTATCTATTGGCTTATTGGCTTATTAAGTTTACATTTGACCCCACTATGACTCGGCCACATATCTTCGTCGGTGTAGGAAGAATTATTAAGGCCTCGTTTGATAACCATTTGGTTTTTTGTTTTTGAAAATTAAGCTTGTTTTCTTCCAATTTCCTTATCATGGTTTGCATCTTTGTTATGGACACATTTGATTCTAGCCAAATTCCAAATTTCAAAAATAAGTTTTTGAAAACTACTTTTTTTAGTTTTCTAATTTTGACTTGATTTTTGAAAACATAAGAAGAAGGTAGATAACAAAACCAAGAAACTTAAAGGTGCAAGTAGTGTTTTTAAGTTTAATTTTCAAAAATAAAAAACCAAATGGTTATCAAACAAGACCTAAACAATTAGTTTAGGCCCGGTTTGATAACCATTTCGTTTTTTGTTTTTTATTTTTGAAAATTATGCTTGTTTTCTCCTAAATTTCCTACCATGACTTTCATCTTCGTTAAAGATCCATTTGAATTCTTAGCCGACTTCTAAAAACAAAAACAATTTTTTTGAAACTTTTTTTTTTCAAAATTAGACTTGGTTTTTTAAAACAAGGAAGAAGGTTGATACTAAAATAAAGAAACCTATAAGTGAAAGTAGATGTGTACAAGCCTAATTTTCAAAAACCAAAAACATAAAATGAAATGGTTATCAAACGGGTCAAACGGGGCCTTAGTTATTATTTAGTTAATTAATTTTTCTTCCAATTGGCATAAAGCATGTTGATTTGACTAGGAGGTTTGAGGTTCAAAATACACCTTTTTAGTCCCTGAGTTTTGGAGAATAGGTGCATTTGGTCCCTGAGTTTTCAAAATGAACCTTTTTAGTCCCCCAATTTTGAGAAATAAGTTTAAAAGGTCCCTAAGTTTTCAATATAGACCTTTTTAGTCCTTGAGTTTTGAGAAATAAGTTTAAAAGGTCCCTAATATTATTTTTTTTCAATTTTTTAAATTAATTTTTTAATTTAAAACGCTATTCAATATTAAAAGATAATAAAAAATATTAATTTAAAAAAGTTGAAAAAATAATATGAGAGACCTTTTAAACCTATTTCTCAAAACTCAAGAACTAATTAAAAAGGTCTATGTTGAAAACTTAGGAGACCTTTTAAACTTATTTCTCAAAATTCAGGGACTAAAAAGGTGTATTTTTAAAACTCAAGGACCAAATGCACCTATACCTAAAACTCAGAGACCAAAAAGGTATTTTTTCCAAAAAAAAAAAATAGATTGGTAATTTAGTCTATCAATTAACATTTAAGGCTTAATAATGATTTCAATATATTATATATGAAAGGCAACATATAGCCACTTTTAGGATGTATTTGGAAACCTTTCCAAAATTTTTCATTGGTGCAAATTTGAGTATTGTGTCTACTATAGTCTTTAGTAAGACCATTTTTTTTTTCTGGAAGGATAGAGAGTTGAAACATTAACCACGAGGACAAGTCAAAGTAAACATAAATCAGTGGTAATTGACATGTACTCTCAATCAAGAGATCAAAAGTTCAGATCTCCCTACCTCCAAATGTTGTTGAACTAAAAAAAAAGAAGCCAATTTACACATGGCCAAATTCAATATAAGAGAGCTGAGCTAAGAAGTACTAAGGAAAACACAATAAAGAAAACAAAAAGAAAGAAATGTCGTTGTTCTTAGCAATGTCTAACCCAACAAAAATTATGTGTCATTGAAATCCTAGATCACATTAAAGAAAATAAAAGAAGTTAGAAATACTTTTTTGTTTTTTAATTCTATCCATGATATTACCTATCTCTACAAGAATATACAAACATCATTTGTAATATTTGGTTTCATTGATCTTGGCTCTTTCCAATAATATTGGTAAGGCTTGAGCACAAATGGAGCATTGGGGCAAGTAAAAGGTTAAATGCAAGCAACCAAACCCTTCACTACTTTTATCAATAGCTGAAGCTCCTATATGGGTGAAATTACCACACGCACTTGAGTCAATTGTGAGAACTAGAAAAGAGTCACCCAACTAGGTTGAGTTGAGCCCAAGGACGAGTCCTCCTTTAAGTCGAGCTGAGGTATTTATTCTCAAGGTGACATCACCCCACTATATCATGACACTATTAGAAATCACAGATAGATTGCATTTCAGAATTAGGTGACATTGATTAGATACAAATATTCAACAATTTGTGAGATTGACAATGGTAAGCATGACCTAAACATTTTTTGAACAACTAGAAGAAGTCTCATGTGTGAGGTACGCTATACAATTCTAACTTTTGCTAAATTTAACACAAACTCTCGTCTAACCTTAGTTATCAAAGTACGTTGGGTTATAGCACCACGTTAAAGGTGTTGTTTTTTGTGCTCCAAGCATTATTCGTCCCATCATTTGAGCTCGAATCAAACTAGAAAAAGTGCAAATTTGACTATTTACTTAGACCAAATTCAAGCAACAACTCCAATGCTTCTAATTTTCCTTCCACATAGATCCAAGAAGAATCAACAAAAATTCCTACTTTAGCCATGTAAACTCATAGGCCCACTTGGTTGGACCCATGAGAAAGTTTTGTGATCGACTTTGTCATGGAGAGGAACTCTTTACCTACCAAAGGGCATGAAAATTTTGAGTTTAGTCGAACCTTTAAACTTCAAAAAACTTTTCCTCCAACCATATAGTTATTTTGGATTAGAGGAAAAAATCACATTGTAAATATTCAAATAAATAATTCTATACCTAAATTTAAATTTATTCAAAAAAATAAAGATTTTCACCAAAAGGGAATCCATCACATCTCTCATTCTCTCTCTCTAGGGCATCCCTTCATCTCTAGGGATATATGTCCCACCATAATGAAAAGTTGATATTTGAGAATTGTGAAGTGGACAAGGACAATTGCTTTGAGGCTTCCAAACACAAAATTTCCATCCCATACAAAATGGCATGGTCAATCTTGGATAGGATAAGGGGGCCAACCCCACGAGGAAGAAAGCAACCCCTTGTGCTTTGGCATGTTATACAATCAACACTCAACCCCACCCTTTGAATCTTTTTTCATTTAACGCTTAGTCCGAGGAAAATGAAAAACAAAAATATTCCTCGAACTGAGTGTTATTTTAGTTCAACAATTACTCGGGAGGAGATCAAACCATCAACCTTTAAAATGATAATTATTGGTGTCTTATCTAATGAACTATACCTTAATCTAATAGTATAAGCAAATTTTTGTTGTCATCACCAAACTTATTATTGTATTCAACTAATCTACTTCCTTCTGTTAGAAATGTAATTAGATTTTTTTAAAAAAAAAAATTCAATGACTAAGGCCTCGTTTTGACAACCATTTGGTTTTTTATTTCTTGTTTTTGAAAATTAGACTTGTTTTCTCTTAATTTCCTTATCATTTTTAACATCTTTGTTAAGGACACATTTGAATTCTTAGTCAATTTTTTTTTAGAAAAAAAAGAAAGAAAAAAAACTTTTGAAAACTTTTTTTTATATGAAAACTTTTTTTTAGCTTTTAAAACTGGACTTGATATTTGAAAACATGGGAAAATGTGTGTAACAAGCCAAAGAAACTTATAGGTAGAAGTAGTGTTTATAGGTTTAATTTTCAAAAACAAAATAATTATCAAACAATGCTTAAATAATCATAATCAACAATGGTTAGTAACTTATAGTTTAGGGACTAATTTTAGGCTTAATCACAATCAATAAATTTAGGGACTAAATTTATAGTTTAACCGGTAAAATAATTTTAAAAATAGTAACTTAAAAACTATAAATATTCAATTTACAAGTAAAAGATGTATCGAATAGTAACTTTGCTATGATTTTATAATATAAAATGATATTTAGATAAGTGATTAACCAGGGTTATAATCGCCAACAAGAGCATAGCTCAACTGGCATAAAGTTGTACTTTTAGGGTTGTGTCAATTTATTCTCTGGACTTTAAATAGGTTCTCGAACTTTCACTTTTGTGTCCAATAAGTTCGCCAACTTTTAATTTTGTGTCTAATACGTCTTTGACCTATTCAACATTTTTTAAAATTCACAAGCCTACTAGATACAAAAATGAAAGTTTAGAGTCTCAATAGGCATAAAGTTCAATTTTATATATAATAGATTGGTTAATTTTTAAAAATATCAAATATATCAAGGACCTATTAGACATGAAATTGAAAGTTCAAGGACCTATTAGACATTTTTAAAGTTCAAGAACCTATTAAGAACAAAATTGAAAGTTCACAGACCTATTAGGAACTTCTTAAAGTTTAGGGACCTAATTGATATAGTCTTAAAAGTTCAGAGAGTAAACTTGTAATAAAACCTAATTTATAACATATATATGTATATGTGGGAGATTCTTAAAACAAAACAACTAACAATGTTTTAGGATTGCATAATTCAACAGTAATTGACATGTACCATCGGCCAAGAGATCTGAAGTTCGAATCTCTCCACTCCAAATATTGTTGAACTAAAAAAAACACTTTAAGGTTGCATTCAAAGGGAAAATGACCATCTTGTCCTTATTGAAAGAAACTTAATTATTAGGATGATTTATCATATAACTCAAGTATTTTATTTGTGCATAAAATAAAAATAAGTTTCAGTCCCAAGAACAATGGAATTGCTTGCAAACAAATGTGTCTCTTTAGATAGAGCTGGAGGAAGCTCCATTTTTTAGTAGAAGGGATTGAATCTTGTTGCAAGGTCTGTATCAAAACCTTCATTGGTTAGTTTTTCCTCTTCATTCTCATCTCAAAATATACCATCTTTGAATCAAACTTTAGTATATATTTTCTCGATTAATTTTAATCGTCCGATTTTATCAAATTGAATTCTAAGCTTTATCTTGAGACATCAATATTTTTACCAAATTAATAAGTTTACATTTATTTTTTAAGTTTTCTTGTTGTAGAAGGAGACAATTTTGATGAGAATATGGATTCTACTTGCCTACGTTGATTCTCTTTTTTAATTTGGACATTTTATTATTGAGTTTAAGCTCTATATTTATCTCTTTATGTTTGTGGTTAGATTTGAGTATTTTCATGATTTAATGAACTGTTCTCTTGTAGTTTGATTTGGAATGTTTTGCTAGTTAAATTTTGTATAGTAGGTTTATTGATGCACAAACAATTTTTTTTAATGAAAATTTGAGAAGATATTAATTTTACTACTATTAAGTTAAAGTATTCAAATATCGATTGAATTGGAAGTTTAAAGTTAAAATTTATTTACTATATTGAGGTGGATTTGAATATAATGGTCCCAAAAAAGAACAGCTCTCCTTTAATATAAACATAAATTGTTTAACTTGTTTGTTTGTTTGGGATATTGAAACTGATTGTAAAGATGAGGTAGAAAACATCCGAAGAATTATTGAGACATCGAGAAAATTGCCTTGTTTGAAAAAGAAATTTGACAAAATATGAATGAACGAATTCAAACTCTACTATCACTTTATCCATTTTAAATCATGTCAAAATTACTTCAATTTTTTTTTAGGATAACAAGACAAAAAAAAAAAAAAAAAATACAAGACATACAAAAGAAGCCTACAAAAGGTGAAGACCAACTAAAGAAGAGCCAAATAAGAGAATGATTACAAAGTAGTTTAACCACTATTAAACAAAAATTGAAGGCTTAAGTAGCAATCATAAATTTTCAAACTTTAGGAATCTATTTGACACAAAATTGGAAGATCATAGACCTATTAGATGTTTTTGAAAGTTTAAGAACTTATTGAATACGATCTTAAAAATTGAGAACTAAACTAGAAAAAATGAATAAAAAATTACAAGATCATAATTATAACATTGGCTAGTTTTGGATAACATATAGATTGATTTGATCTCCCTTTTATAAATGATTGAGCCCAAATGAATAATTTATCAAAATAAATTAATAATGAATCAAATTTGGAAAATGATCAGATGAAAAGAAAAAGAAATTAGTTAACGTTGCATTTTATTTTTCTTTTCCTCTAACATATAAAATAAAATAAAAATACCATTCATATCAAATATTTCTCATTCCAAATAAAATAAAGAATTTAATATCTTTCATTAAAAAAAAATTAATATCATTTCTTGAATTTAAAATCATAAAATTAAAATTAGTTTCTTGTATTTTTTTTTTTTAATTTCAAAATGAAGGGCAATATATTTACCATACTCGCTTTTGTCTTTTTCTTTTTTTTTTAATCTAAATATTATATATACACAATAGAAAAAATACATCATTTTGTTTTTTTTTTTTTTAAAATACATCATTTGATAACGACTTAACAACAACAATAAGAACTCACAATAATAATAGTTATTATTAAAATTAACTCATGATAACTCTACATCTTATAAAAAAACATCATTCCATAATAATGCATCATAATAGAAAAAAAAAATTAAGCAATATAATAATGTATCTTAATAATAAAAACTTATTGATGTAAATTTTATTTTTGAAATAACTTATTGATGAAATTATAAATTAGCCCATAAATGGTATAATTGACATTTATTTTATTATTTTTCAATAAATAGCAATAATTCAAAAGCTCAATTTATTTATTTGATTATGTTATTCTTTTCAAATATTTATATTCATTTTCACAACATATCTCAAAGGTTAAGAAAGAGAGATAAAATCCATTGAGAGAGAGATTATTTAAAGTTCAAGAACTTTTGAATCAAATATTGGAATTAAGAAAATTTGATTTGGTAAAATCAATTAAGGATTAAAATTGGTTATGATAAAGATAAAAACCCAATTCAAATTAAAATATTAAATTATTTTATTAAAAAATTATGGTTAAAAATAATTTAGGGGAGTGAATTGTGTAATTTACCTTTTTTTAAAAATTTATACATTTAAACTTAACTATGCAAATTTTTGCTTCAAGATGGCATGCTAATTTAAATATATGTTATTTAAATTTAATATCTCTATTTAAAATATTCTAAAATTATATCTCTTTTTATAAAACACCTATAATAACTATCAATATTAGATCTTTTCTTTAGATATTAATCAACTCAAATTGTATAATAATATCTTCAGTTAAAAAATGGTAATACATATTCTTAATAATCATGGGATAAGGAATTTTTTAATCATGAGTCTGAGTTTTTTTTTTTTTTTTTTTTTTTTTTTTTTTTTTTTAATTAATTTAAAGAAAAGAGTCTGAGTTTAATTATACTACTATTTTTAAATTAATAATTAAAACTTTTTCTAGAAAGTGAGAACTAATATTTAATATTAAACTTTAAGTTTCAAAATTTAAAGCTTGGGACTATGATTTTTAGCAAACTGAGGTTAGAAAATAGAAATGTTGTCAAGAGCGTGAGTATTAGATATATTGTTATATGTGTAATTATCTTAATTAATTACCTTGGTTAATAGTCTGTTAATGAGTTGTTACAGTAGTCATTAGTTTGTTATTTCTCTAACAACTTATCTCATGTATTTAAGGAGAGTTGTTATTTCTCTAACAACTTATCTCATGTGTTTAAGGAGAGTTTGTAAATCATTTGTGAATCAATGAGAATCATCTTCATTCTCTCATATTCTTGATATGGTATTAGAGCATCTCTGAAACTCGCGCCAATTTTTCCAGATCTCGCTTCTTCTTTCGATTTTCAATGGTTGAAAAGACAATTCAAGCGGTTTTTCTTTGGACATTATTGACACTCAATTAAATCCTTTTCTGTTGCATCATTCCTTTCCGTCGACGACCACGCTCGTTAATCAGCCGTTGGTTGGTGCCGATAACTATGCTTCTTGGAGTTGAGCGGTGATGATGGCTTTGATCTCTCCGGCAAGAACAAGGAAGGTTTCATCAACAATACAATTCTTTAACCTCAGCACCTAAAATGGCTAAAGCTTGGAAATGTAATAACAATATTATAGCCTCTTGGATTATGAATTCCGTTTCGAAGGAGATAGCTGCTAGCATAGTATATTCTGGTTGTGTTAAAGAAGTGTGGGATGAACTTGCCGATAGATTTAAGGAAAGTAATGGACCTAAAATCTATCAACTGTGGAAGGAATTAATCACTACTTCTCAAGGAAATTTATCCATTGAAGCTTATTTTACAAAACTAAAGACTATATGGTAGGATTTATGCAATTTTCGTCCGAAAATTGATTGTTCATGTGGCAAAATTAAGAAGTTTCTTACGCATATGGAATCTGAGTATGTTATGATTTTTCTTATGGGCCTCAATGAACATTTTGCTCCTATTCAGACTCGGATCTTGCTAATGAATCCAATTCCTTCTATTAGCAAGGGTTTTGCCCTAATTATACAGGAGGAACGTCAAAGAAATGCTAGAACTGTATGCTAGTACTGCGAAGAAGTCTTCTCCCAACAGTCCAACTCCTAATTCTTCTTCTCGTAAGAAAGATAACTCTAAGGATGATCAAAGACCAATTTGTTCCCATTGTGGAATTAAAGGACACACAATTGATAGATGCTATAAGATCCACAGTTATCCTCCTGGATATCGAACACGAAATCAGCATTTGAACACAAATGGTAATAGCAATAATTCTCAACAATCTGCTGGAACTAACTCTGTTTCTCAGGTTCCACAGTCCAATTCTATTGGAGAAATTTTTTTCTCCAGCCTCAATGCCAACCAATGTTCACATCCGATGAATTTTTTTTCTTCTCAACTACAAGCGACCAAAACTAAGTCTATTGTTGTGGCTTCTTCGGTAGTACATACCACAGGTATTTGTTCTGCCATCTCTTCGCTTGTTGCCTCTGTTTTTTGGATAATGGATTCGGGTGCTTCACGACATATTTCCTACTGTTTTCATATGTTTCACAACTAGCGTCGGGTGAAGAATGTTTCCATTGTTCTTCCAACTTCTTACAGAGTAATTGTTGACTATATTAGTGATATTCAGATTTCTTCTGATTTTTTTCTTCGGGATGTTTTATATATACCGAAGTTCACTAACAATCTTATCTCTGTGAGTTGTGTTGGGTTTTATGCCCTAAAACTCGTAGATAGTGAATGTAACCGTTGACCGGATATTAATGAAATAATTTGATATATTTTTCCATTAATTGTTATTAGCTATTTTATATTTGTCTTTGCCTAATAATAACCCTAATCCAATAAACTAGACATCCAATGCTGTAATATGAGTCTTAAACTATATGTAGCGACATATGAGATCATTGTTCAAGAAACAACCTAAAGGGTCTATAGTATAAGGATAAGACTGGGTGCCTTATCCTGGTGACACTATGGATACGACCCACTTTGTATTTGATAAAAACGTTGCGATCCAACGCGTTCGTGTAGGAGACATGCGAGTGGGGGTATCCTATGCAATGAGTTTGCATAAGACCGGACCGCGAAATAGTAACTACTGGTTATAACACCGTTAACTAGTTGGTTTTCTATTTCACTAGGACGACCTAGACAACTTAGTCTTAATCTTGAGTTGATTATGGACTCCTGCTCATGAGAGATTGTCCTTTGATTTGTATGGGTGAGAGTGACCAATACGCTGACTCAATAAGCCTACCACTTTGGGGACAAGACCGAATGGGGAGCTGGGAACATAATCGTACAAGATGGAATTCACTCCTTCCCGACTTTAGGGAAGCAGATGAGTGTTCCCTTAAGTGGTTACTCCGAGTCTTGAACAAAGGGCCCTACCCTCTCAATAGCACGAGAGGGGTTTCTGTTTGATGGTTGGACCACAAACAGGTTGTTCATTAGAGGAGAATTGGTACTTAAGGAAATAGAGGTAACCTAGGGGTAAAACGGTAATTTGACCCAGCTGGTGTTACGGACACTCGTGAAGGACTAACTAGTCGATGTTGGTCTAGATCCGTGAACACAGAAAATATGTCTGCAGTGAGAAGAGTGCAACTGTGAGTCTATAGTGGAATGAACACACAGTTAACGAATATTGATTAATGTGGTTAATGAGTTTAACCAATTAATCTCACATCGTTGGAGCTTCTGATCTGCAGGTCCATTAGGTCCCACTAGTAGCTCATAAAGTAATTTGAGGCAACTAAGTAATAAAAGTAAATTGAAAATGTTCAATTTATTAAGGGAAACAAATATAATATATATTGATATATTATTATGAGAGAAATTAATATTTGAAAAGTTCAAATATAAATTTATGGAAGTTTTGAAAGAGTTCAAATAATTAATTAATTAAATTTAAGGCCTAAAATGTGTTTGAGCAAAATTAATTAATTCTAGGTCGGGAATTAAATATGTGATATTTAATTGGTGGTTAATTAATTAGAGAATTCATTAACCAGGAATTAATCAATTATGAAAATAATTAATCACTTAAGGAAGTGATTAATCATTTATGGAAATGATCTAATCACTTATGGAAGTAATTAGTCATTTGTGGAAAAGATTAATCAATTATGAAATTGATTGATCATGATTGATTAATTAAGGAATAAGATTGAATCAATTTTGGAAAAGATTGATTTAATTGAATATTTTATTCATTGCCTCTCTTCTATAAATAGAACACTAGACCTAATTGGTCATGACACTTGACATTCTTGCTCTTGCTCTTAGACTCTCAAAGACAAGACCTAGAATTCTCTCTAGCCTCCCTCTTAGAGAAAGACTTCCACAAGTCTTTTGCCTCCTAGACTTAGAGACATACCGGTGTAACCTCTGTGGTTATTGTGTCATTCAAAGAAGGAATTTCCAGCGAAGAAAATCAAAGGCGGCTGCTGCGTTTTCATTCGTGGAGCGTCGTTGGCGAAGAATGGTCAAGTGTACAACGAAGGTTTGTAACGGTTCTTCTTTCTTTCTTTAGAAAAGCATGAAAATAAATTTAGATTTATTTTTAAAGCATGTTTAAACTGAATTTCCAACAGCTTTAAAGTGAGTTTAAAGTTTGATTGAGTTTTCGTAACGGTATTTTAATGTTAATTAATATACGGCGTAAGGTCCAATCGATGCGCTTCCGCTGCGTGGGGAATTTTATTCCCTTCAATCGGCATCAGAGCCATCATTGTCCCTATTAATTAATTTTAAAAGTTGCGATAGGCTCTAATAGGTGGGATTTATGCATAATGTATGTTCGGTTTGCGTTGAACTGTTTGGGTTAATTTTATGGCCATATTTTTAAAGCATGTTTAAACTGAATTTCCAGCAGCTTTAAAGTGAGTTTAAAGTTTGATTGAGTTTTCGTAACGGTATTTTAATGTTAATTAATATACGACGTAAGGTCCAATCGATGCGCTTCCGCTGCGTAGGGAATTTTATTCCCTTCAATCGGCATCAGAGCCATCGTTGTCCCTATTAATTAATTTTAAAAGTTGCGATAGGCTCTAATAGGTGGGATTTATGCATAATGTATGTTCGGTTTGCGTTGAACTGTTTGGGTTAATTTTATGGCCATAGATTTTATTTTTATGTGATTTTGATCATGTAAGGCCCGATGTTTCGGGTATTTTATGTAAAATCGAGTCCTATGTAAGTCCGGGTCTAGAATAGGTTTTTATGAGATGAAAATCGAAGCAATCGCCACTGAAATCGAGGCCAAAACCGAAGAAATCGTTGCTGTTTTGCCCAGATTCTGCCTCCAGACGCAACAGCGTCGGGACGCAACCTCAGCAGCGTCTCGACGCTGTCTCGATACGCAGGCGCCAGATAAGGAATGCGCACAGCGTCGAGACGCTATCAACACAGCGTCTCGACGCTGTCACGATGGCGGCGCGCGCTAGGGCTTCAACAGGCGCGGTTCAAGCTGGTGGCCGGTCCGGTTCGGACCAGTTCGGCTGGGCTGGGACCTATTTGGTCCGATTCAGCCAATTTTTGGCATGGTTCGTGATTTTCGAAGCCGGTTCGAGGTGGTTCGAGGCAGTTCGTGCTGTCTAGACCAATTCCGGAGTTGTACAAGGATTTTTTAGGATAGAATTTAGCTAAATTAATGTAATTTAATGCTTTATTTTATCCTAGGGGCCAAAATTAACCGATTCAATTGCTATTTATATGCTTTATGGATGTCATATAGAATATTTAATCCCACCTTAGGTTATAAACATGCTCATGCATTTTTATATATTATAAAATGTTATAATGTATGTTTAAATGCATGGATTTGTTTTCATATTTTTTAATATAAGTGTATATTAATTATATGAAAAATTGGAAAGCATGAAGCATGTCATTACTTAAATTAAATATAAATAGTTATGTTTAATGTGATGAATGAAGCATGCTTGATTGATTTTCTTGATTGGCTTATAATTGTTATATTAAAAGAAAATAAAAATTGCATGAAGCATGAAACATCCATAGTAAATAATATAATTGTTATATTATTCATGCAATTAATGTGGTTTAATTATTTAATTTGAATGAGATTGTTGAATGAATTAAACCCTAGATTCTTGATTATAGGATTAATCATTAAAATTTGAAATAGTTCTTTAATATTAATGATTAGAAACCGTCAATCTATAATCAAGATTTGCATGCAAACATAAGATCATAGGATAAATTGGATTAATTTTAAATTGTTTAAAATTAATTAGACCTAGATCGATTTCTAATAGGATTAGAATCTTTTCTTACTTAGAATTAAAAATAGTTTTAATTGACTAAGTAGGAAAAACATTGTTATGATTATAAGGGAACTCCACCGGTAATGTTCTGTCTAAGGCTGGGGGTATTTAAGTTGACGGTTTACGGAACACCTCCTACCTGGGAACTGACCTGGAATACCGGAGTTGAATTAATCATAGTTAAATGTTAGCATGCAATGTCACTAGGTTTATTAAAAGTGTTTAATGCACCTAGATCTTTAGAGTAAAGACCTTACATTACTGAGGTTATAAGGGAACTCTCTCGGTAAAGTTCTGTCTAAGGCTGGGGGTATTTAAGTTGACGGTTTACGGAACACCTCCTACCTGGGAACTGACCCGAACATTGAGTTGAATTAACCATAGTAATGTTGACTTGCAATGTTGGGTTTATTAAAATAAGTTTAATTCACCCAAAAGATTGCAGTTGAATCCTTTCCATAATTGTTATAATAGGATCAGACTTAGATAGATTGACTTAGCCGAATACTATCTAAGTTAAACAACCCTATATTAATCTCATGACATTTTCAGTGGGAGGAAAATTACAAAACGAGATTTAAATCAAGTTTTGCTCCTATGTCCCTATATTCACAACGTGAGATTCATGCTCGGCTTCGAGTCGCCTTAGGAGCAGCCTCCCTTCGGAAAGTGTTTGCATGAATCAATATCAAGGTGAATGGGAAAAATGTCTAAAGTAGGTGGGAGAGGGACACGTGTCAACGTATCTCTCGGTCTCCGCCCATAGTTCGCACCGTGAGAGTCCTATGATCCGCCTGCAGGTTGTCCTGGCACAACCATCCCTTCGGAGGGCCTGGTCATAGGATTCGGAACATCGTGAACTCCTGAAAAAGGATAGGAGCTTTTAGGCTAATCACCAACAGTTGTTTTTCCCTTCGGTAGCCTGTTGGTGCGTGCCTCTGAGATCTGAAAGTGGGAGGGTTACACTTACGAGGATGAGTTAAAAGTGTTAACAGATCCTTGACCGAAAAACGGTGGCTAATGTCTATAGGAATATGAGTTATTCTGGAATTAGAATTAGCTAAGAGGTGTCTCATTTCAAAGGAGGAGTACCTGATCACCCTTTGGTGGCTGATATTCTAAACCTCTGAAACATCGTTGCAAAACTAAATCGATAGTTTTAGGGTTCTATGATTGTCTGTTTTGCTAAATTGATTGGATTGTGTGCAATTGTTTGCTTGTATGATGGGTTAAGGCAAAGATAATTAATACGGTCATTGTTTGTTTAAATTTCAGCAATGTCTTCCTCAATTGTCTCTCTGCTTAAAAATGAGAAATTAACCGGCGAAAATTATGCTACGTGGAAGTCGAACCTGAATACGATTCTTGTTGTCGATGATCTGCGGTTCGTCTTAACGGAGGATTGTCCTCCAGCTCCTGCTCGTAATGCATCCCAAGCAGTTAAGGTTGCTTATGACCGCTGGACAAAGGCCAATGATAAAACTCGCGTCTATATCCTAGCCAGCTTATCTGAAATTTTGGTTAAAAGGCATGAGGGCATGGTAACAGCGAGGGAGATTATGAACTCTCTCCGGGAGATGTTTGGACAACCGTCCTACCAACTCCACCATGACGCTCTCAAATACGTTTATAGCTGTCGCATGAAAGAGGGCACGTCTGTTTGGGAGCATGTCCTGGATATGATGGTTCAATTCAACGTGGCAGAAGCAAACAGGGCGGTCATAGATGAGCGTAGTCAGGTTGCATTCATCTTAGAATCTCTTCCGAAGAGTTTCCTGCAGTTTCGAAGCAATGCAATGATGAACAAAATAACATTCAACCTGACTAGCCTCCTGAATGAGCTACAACTCTATCAATCTCTTCTTAAGAACAAGGGACAGATAGAAGGAGAGGCAAACGTTGTTCACTCTAAAAGAAAGTTCGAGAAGGGTTCATCCTCTGGAACTAAATCTGTAGCCACTTCTTCAAAGAAAACTCAGAAGAAGAAAGGAAACAAGGGGAAAGCTCCCAGTACTGCTGCTAAAAGCAAGGGAAAAGCCAAAGCTATGGCAGATAAGGGCAAGTGTTTCCACTGCAATGTAGATGGACATTGGAAGAGAAACTGCCCAAAGTACCTTGTTGAGAAAAAGAAGGAAAAGGAAGGTAAATTTGATTTACTTGTTTTAGAAACATGTCTGGTAGAACATGATGAGTTTACCTGGATACTTGATTCAGGAGCAACTAATCATGTTTGCTCTTCTTTTCAGGAAAATAGTTCCTTTCGGCAGTTGAACGATGGGGAAATGACACTCAGGGTCGGAACTGGAGAAGTCATTTCAGCTAAAGTAGTGGGAGCTACGAAGTTATTTTTTAGAAATAGATTCTTACTTTTAGAAAGTTTGTTAATCGTTCCCAAGATTAAGAGGAACTTAATTTCTATTTCATGTTTGATTGAACAATCGTGTACAGTTACTTTTGATATGAATGAAGCGTTCATTTATAAAAATGGTGTACTTATTTGTTCAGCCAAATTGGAAAATAACTTGTATGTTTTAAGACCAACCGAAAACAAAGCACTTTTAAATCACGAATTATTTAAAACTGCTGAAACTCAAAGTAAAAGGCAAAAGATTTCTCAATCAAGTAACAATACTCATCTTTGGCATCTTAGAGTGGGTCATATAAACATCGATAGGATCAATCGTTTGGTAAAAAATGGACTTCTAAGTAAGTTAGAAGATGATTCACTACCACCTTGTGAATCTTGTCTCGGGGGAAAAATGACCAAGAGACCCTTTACTGGAAAAGGTTACAGAGCCAAAGAACCCTTAGAGTTAATACATTCGGATCTATGTGGTCCAATGAAAGTAAAAGCTCGAGGAGGGTACGAATATTTCATCTCATTTATAGATGATTATTCAAGATATGGTTACTTGTACCTAATGGGACATAAGTCTGAAGCCCTTGAAAAGTTTAAGGAGTTTAATACTGAAGTTGAAAACCTATTAGGTAAATCTATTAAAGTACTTCGATCTGATCGAGGAGGGGAGTATATGGATCAAAGATTCCAAGATTATATGATAGAACATGGAATCCAATCTCAACTCTCAGCCCCTGGTACACCTCAGCAGAATGGTGTGTCAGAAAGGAGAAATAGAACCTTGTTAGACATGGTTCGATCAATGATGAGCTATGCTCAATTGCCTAGCTCGTTTTGGGTGTATGCAGTAGAGACTGCAGTATACATCTTGAACAATGTTCCCTCCAACAATGTTTCTGAAACACCTTTCGAATTATGGAAGGGGCGTAAACCTAAGAAACTGGAACCTCGTTCAAAACTGTGCCAATTTGTTGGTTACCCTAAAGAAACGAGAGGTGGTTATTTCTACGACCCACAAGAAAATAAGGTGATTGTATCAACAAACGCCACTTTCTTAGAGGAAGACCACATGAGAGATCATAAACCACGAAGCAAAATAATATTAGGAGAAGCTACTGAAGAATCATCAAGAGTTGTTGATGAAGTTGGACCTTCAACAAGGGTTGATGAAGGAACTAGTTCTTCAGATCCATCACGTCCATCTCAAACGTTGGGAATGTGTTGGTATGAACGATTATCCGCAAGCGCACGGGTCGTGACAAGTAATATAAAACGGTAGTAATACCGAGTATCGAATCCACAGGGAGGCGAAGTGAAACTTAAGCAAATAATTAAAATCTCTTGAGCACTAAAAATACTTAGGTGAAATAATATTTAGGGACCACTTCATGCAATAAAAAAAATTCAAATTCAAGATAATTAACGAAAACAAATTGATCAATCAAAAATAAAATACGGAGAAAGAGTTTTCTTAAAATGGGAAGAGGGGTCTTGAAAATCGATGATTAGCCAAATAGTAGTTATAATTATCATATCTCATTGCCCAACTAATTATAATCCTAGAATCTCCGTTAGTCACATAGGTTCTCCTGTCGGTTTCCCCTAATTGTAATTAATTCATTTTAACAACCTAAGTGTCCTTAGCGCTATTAAAAATCATTAATTATTACGCTCTGATTCATTTTAGGAATCTAAGTTTAATCAACTAATCCCGGTGTCACAACGGGCAATTAAACTAGTTGCATGGATTATGATCTATCCTAATTTCTCTCCGTCGAGTTTCCATTAAGAATCGAATCATTACACAATTGGCCAGATTGAGTAAAGCATTAAGCACATCCATACAAATAATTAGGACATGGGCAAGAGACAAGAAATTATAACAATATTTGGACTATCATTTCATTTCAAGACCCCAAATTGGGGTTTAGCTACACATAATATCCACAATAATTACAAAGGAAAGCATATTAAAGAGCATAAAAGGAAAGGAATTGACCGTCGAAAAACCCCTCGCTGACGCTTGGAGCCCCGCTGACTACTCCTTGAGCCTCTAATATGCTCCCCCAAAATTCCCAAAATTTTCCCACTAAAAGAATCCTCTCAAAAAGGCTCAAAAGCCTTGAGAGGGGCTCCAAAGGAGCCTAAGGAAGAGAGAAAGGAAGGGATTGGAATGATGATTGATGAATTATGAGGCACCCAAGGGTGCCTTTTTTTTTGCCTGGAATAGGGGTAGCGTCGTGACGCTACCTTGCTCAGCGTCGCGACGCTGCTGCACACGCGGCTTGGGCAACACGAAAGGGTAGCGTCGCGACGCTGCCTTACTTAGCGTCTCGACGCTGCCCCAAATTTCCAGATTTTTCAACTTCCTTTTGGGCTGATTTTTGGGCCTTCTTCTTTATTTCTTTTGGTCATTTCTTCATGGTTGTCTTCTTTGGGCCTCCAATTGCTTCAAGCTTTGATATGGGCTATAATTACTTCAATTTTTGCTCTTTTTTCTCCCAAAATCACCATTTGTGCTCCTAAAGACAAAATAACAAAATTCATTAAATATATTCATTAAAAACACGATTAAAGCACCAAAAAGCTTAATAAATTGAGACTAAAATAGCGACATTTTTGCTCGCTATCAGAATGCCTCGACGCAGTGGGAGGGTTGTATTACAACCTGACCGCTACTTGGGTTTAACTGAAACTCAGGTTGTCATACCTAATGATGGCATTGAGGATCCATTGTCCTATCGACAGGCAATGAATGACGAAGATAAGGATGAATGGGTCAAAGCCATGAACCTGGAAATGGAGTCAATGCACTCCAATTCTGTATGGGAACTTACAGATCTACCAAATGGGGTAAAACCCATAGGGTGCAAATGGATCTATAAGAGAAAAAGAGAGGCAGCTGGAAAGGTACAGACCTTCAAAGCTAGACTAGTGGCAAAGGGTTATACCCAAAAAGAAGGGGTTGACTATGAGGAAACCTTTTCTCCTGTAGCCATGTTAAAGTCCATAAGAATTCTCTTATCCATAGCCACATATTATGACTATGAAATATGGCAAATGGACGTCAAGACTGCTTTTCTGAATGGTAATCTTGAAGAGAATATCTTCATGTCTCAACCCGAAGGGTTCATAGCCCAAGGTCGGGAACAAAAGGTTTGTAAGCTCAATCGATCCATTTATGGATTGAAACAAACGTCCAAATCATGGAACATTAGATTTGATACTGCAATCAAATCTTTTGGCTTTGACCAAAACGTTGATGAGCCTTGCGTGTACAAGAAAGTCAACAAAAGGAAAGTAGCTTTTCTAATACTTTATGTATACGATATCCTACTCATTGGGAATCATGTAGGATACCTCACTGACATTAAGAAATGGCTAGCAACCCAATTCCAAATGAAAGATCTGGGAAAGGCTCAATATGTTCTGGGAATCCAAATCATTAGGGATCGTAAGAAAAAAACGCTAGCTTTGTCTCAAGCAACGTATATTGACAAGATGTTGTCTCGATATTCGATGTAAAACTCCAAGAAGGGACTACTACCCTTCAAACATGGGGTACACCTGTCTAAGGAACAATCTCCTAAGACACCTCAAGAAGTTGAGAACATGAGACACATTCCCTACGCCTCAGCTGTGGGCAGCTTAATGTATGCTATGCTCTGCACTAGGCCTGACATATGTTATGCAGTGGGAGTAGTCACTAGGTATCAGTCTAATCGAGGGTTGGACCACTGGGGAGCAGTTAAGAATATCCTCAAGTATCTTCGGAGAACGAAGGACTACATGCTTGTGTATGGAGCTAAGGATTTGATTCTTACTGGATACACTGACTCTGACTTTCAAGCTGATAAGGATTCAAGGAAATCCACATCAGGGTCAGTATTCACCCTCAATGGAGGAGCAGTAGTGTGGAGAAGCATCAAACAAGGATGCATAGTAGACTCAACCATGGAGGCTGAGTATGTAGCAGCTTGCGAAGCAGCTAAGGAGGCAGTATGGCTTAGAAAGTTCTTGACTGATTTGGAAGTGGTTCCGAATATGAACGTGCCCATAACACTATACTGTGACAGCAGTGGGGGCTGTAGCCAACTCAAAAGAACCTCGAAGCCACAAACGGGGTAAACACATCGAGAGGAAGTATCACCTGATACGGGAGATTGTGCAAAGAGGAGATGTGATCGTCACTAAGATCGCCTCAAAGCACAACATCGCTGATCCATTTACAAAGGCTCTCACGGCTAAAGTGTTTGAGGGTCATCTAGAGGGTCTAGGTCTACGAGATATGTATGTCATCTAATCTAGGACAAGTGGGAGAAATGTATAATGGGTATAAGGATGCCCTAGTTCATTGTATTATTTTAATATACATGACATTTCCAGCTTTAGATTATTGCATTTACATCCCACTAACTAGTGTTTTAGTTCAAGTGGGAGTTTGTTGGGTTTTATGCCCTAAAACTCGTAGATAGTGAATGTAACCGTTGACCGAATATTAATGAAATAATATTGATGTATTTTTCCATTAATTTTTATTAGTTATTTTATATTTGTCTTTGCCTAATAATAACCCTAATCCAATAAACTAGACATCCAAGGCTGAAATATGAGTCTTGAACTATATGTAGCGACATATGGGATCATTGTTCAAGAAACAGCCTAAAGGGTCTATGGTATAGGGATAAGACTGGGTGCCTTATCCTGGTGACACTATGGATACGACCCACTTTGTATTTGAAACAAACGCTGCGATCCAACGCGTTCGTGTAGGAGACATGCGAGTGGGGGTATCCTATGCAATGAGTTTGCATAAGACCGAACCGTGAAATAGTAACCACTGGTTATAACACCGTTAACTAGTTGGTTTTCTATTTCACTAGGACGACCTAGACGACTTAGTCTTAATCCTGAGTTGATTATGGACTCCTGCTCATGAGAGATTGTCCTTTGATTTGCATGGGTGAGAGTGGCCAGTACGCCGACTCAATAAGCCTACCATTTTGGGGACAAGACCGAATGGGGAGCTGGGAACGTAATCGTGCAAGATGGAATTCACTCCTTCCCGACTTTAGGGAAGCAGATGAGTGTTCCCTTAAGTGGTTACTCCGAGTCTTGAACAAAGGACCCTACCCTCTCAATGGCACGAGAGGGTTTTCTGTTTGATGGTTGGACCACAAACAGGTTGTTCATTAGAGGAGAATTGGTACTTAAGGAAATAGAGGTAACCCAGGGGTAAAATGGTAATTTGACCCAGCTGGTGTTACGGACACTCGTGAAGGACTAACTAGTCGATATTGGTCTATATTCGTGGACACTGAAAATATGTCTGCAGTGAGAAGAGTGCAACTGTGAGTCTATAGTGGAATGAACGCACAGTTAACGAATATTGATTAATGTGGTTAATGAGTTTGACCAATTAATCTCACATCGTTGGAGCTTCTGATCTGCAGGTCCATTAGGTCCCACTGGTAGCTCATAAACTAATTTGAGTCAACTAAGTAATAAATGTAAATTGAATATGTTCAATTTACTAAGGGAAACAAATATAATATATATTGATATATTATTATGAGAGAAATTAATATTTGAAGAAATTCAAATATAAATTTATGGAAGTTTGAAAGAGTTCAAATAATGAATTAATTAATTTAAGGCCTTAAATCTATTTGGGCGAGTCAATTAATTCAAGGCCGG
Organism: Luffa acutangula; assembly: GCA_036850905.1. Classification (NCBI taxonomy): domain Eukaryota; kingdom Viridiplantae; phylum Streptophyta; class Magnoliopsida; order Cucurbitales; family Cucurbitaceae; genus Luffa; species Luffa acutangula. The sequence goes on from CM072087.1 coordinate 40,751,693, forward strand.
AAATTAAATATGTGATATTTAATTGGTGGTTAATTAATTTAAGAATTCATTAACCGGGAATTAATCAATTATGGAAATAATTAATCACTTAAGGAAGTGATTAATCATTTATGGAAATGATCTAATCACTTATGGAAGTAATTAGACATTTGTGGAAAAGATTAATCAATTATGGAATTGATTGATCATGATTGATTAAATAAGGAATAAGATTGAATCAATTTTGGAAAAGATTGATTTAATTGAATATTTTATTCATGGCCTCTCTTCTATAAATAGAACACTAGACCTAATTGGTCCATGACACTTTGCTCTTGCTCTTAGACTCTCAAGACAAGACCTAGAATTCTCTCTAGCCTCCCTCTTAGAGAAAGACTCCCACAAGTCCTTTGCCTCCTAGACTTAGAGACATACCGGTGTAACCTCTGTGGTTATTGTGTCATTTAAAGGAGAAATTTCCAGCGATCACAAGAAATGGAGGCTGCTATGTTTTCGTTCGTGGAGCGTCGTTGGCGAAGAACGGTCAAGTCTACAACGAAGGTTTGTAACGGTTCTTCCTTCTTTCTTTAGAAAAGCATGAAAATAAATTTAGATTTATTTTTCAGCATGTTTAAACCAATTTTCCAGGAGCTTTAAAAAGTGTTTAAAGTTTGTTTGAGTTTTCGTAACGGTATTTTAATGTTAATTAATATACGGCGTAAGGTCCAATCGATGCGCTTCCGCTGCGTGGGGACTTTTATTCCCTTCAGGGATAAGGCTGGGTACCTTATCCTGGTGACACTATGGATACGTCTCGCTTTGTATAATGATACAACCGTATTGATCCAACGCGTTCGTGTAGTTGACATGCGAGTGGGGGTATCTTGTGCAATGAGTTTGCACAAAGACCGGACCGCGAAATAGTTAACCACTAACTGTAACACCGTTAGTTAGCTCGGTTTCTATTTCACTAGGATGACTTAGGCAACTTGGCCTTAATCCTGAGTGGATTATGGACTCCTGTCCATGAGAGATTGTCCTTTGATTTGTACGGGTGAGAGTGGCATGTTCGCCAACTCAATAAGCCTACCATTTTGGGGACAAGACCGAGTGGGGAGCTGGGGACGTAATCTTACAAGATGGAATTCACTCCTTCCCGATATTAGGGTAAGTAGAGGTGTGTTCCCTTAAGTGGTGTCTCCGGGTCTTGAACAATGGGCCCTACCCTCTTTATGACACGAGAGGGACTTCTGTTTGTTGGTTGGACCTCAAACAGGTTGTTCATTAGAGGAGCACTGGTACTTAAGGACCAAGAGGTAGCCCAGGGGTAAAACGATAATTTGACCTAGCAGGGGTACGAACATACGTGAAGGGCTAACTTGCTGTTGACGGTCGATATCCGTGGACACAGAAATATATCTACAGTGAGAAGAGTGCAGTTGTGGTTCTTTAGTGGAGTGAACCACAATTAACGAATATTGATTAACTTGGTTAATGAGTTTAGTCAATTAATCTCATATCGTTGGAGATTCTGATCTGTAGGTCCATTCGGTCCCACCGGTAGCTCACTAAGGGTGTTGAGGTAAATTTCTATGGGATAATTAAATATTCGAATGAGTTCGAATATTACACCATAAAATGAATTTGATTCACATTAAAACTATAGGTTATAATTAATGTGCATTAGATGTATATTAATACCATAGTTTATTTGAGAGAGGAATATAATTAAATATGTGATATTTAATTATAAAGAATTAATTGTAGAATTAATTGATTATTGTTTTAATTTAGTCTAATTAAATTTGATTTAATTAAACTGCATTAAAACTATAGGTTATGTGGTTCATTTTATGTAAAATTGTTTTATATAAAGTGGTTAAATTAAATGTTAATTTAAATTCAATTAAATTAATTAATAATTCAATTATTAATTTAATTTAATCGGTGATCAGTTATCAAAACTAATGGAGTCTTACCCACTAACCTATAATGTTGCGTGGTTGAGAGAGTTTTTAGGGTACTTTGCGTGAGTCGTTATACTGCTAAGGCTGGGATTACAGAAACTCTCTCTCACTCACTTTCATTCACGCAAAAAAGGCATCCTCTCAGTTAGAGCATTCTGGTGCAAATTTGATGTGGAATTTTCCTTACCGCAAGCGCACGGGTCAAGTAATAATAAAGTGTTCGTATAAACGAGTGTCGTCCTCTGGATTGGATTTTGAAGCAAATCAAGTATTGTGAATTATCTTGCTCAATTTTATTTAGGGATAAAAAAGTAGTGAGTGAATGATATGAAAACTAAATCAAAGCAAGTAAAAAATGGAAATTCAATTGGAAAAACACTTAGGGAATTGATTTTGCCGATTTAGTCTAGGATTGATTTTAAGGAGTAAGTTATTATATAGAATGAAATTATGAGCCTAAGACCCTTTTATCACAACTACCTCTCCCGAGTATAGTTGATTCACATGCAAATTAATCTACTTGATATCCCTATCTAAGTTTGTTAACATGCAAGGCAATGAGATCTTTTGACCAATTCTAAAGTTAATCTAAAACCGTCACGAATTAGAAAATAAACTTTAGTCATGCAATCTTGAGTAAGTCTATATTAAATCCCCTCTCCCGAGCTAGATTCAAGACTTAGATCATTCAACTAATGGCCAATTAATTGAAAGCATTAAATCAAGATTACAAACATAATAAACATTGCACAACTTAAACCATAAATCAATCCCTAAGCTATGAGTTTAGCTACTCATGAATGGAATTACAAGCTAAACTAAACATAATAAAGCCATAAACTCTAGCTAAAGAAAAGGAAAGGAAAAAAAAACTCAATGTAGGCCGAGACCGAACGTTCCCGTCCCGATCCCCACGAACAATGGGTTGATTTCCAACTTGCTCTCTTTGCTTCAGCCCTCAATTGCTCTGTTTCTCCCCTGTTTTCGGCTCCAAGAAGTCCCAAAATCGAATCCCCCAAAAACCTAGCCGAAAAGAAGCTTTTATTCTGATTTTTCGTCGTAGCGTCGAGACGCTGCCTCTAAACACGCGTGTTCTGGAAAGGAAATTGCACAGCGTCGAGACGCTAAGGTCGCAGCGTCGAGACGTTGTGACCGTTTCGCGCCTATTCAGATAAGAATGCTAGCGTCGAGACTTTCAAGAACTCTTCAAGGGTAAGGATTCTTGAACCCTAGGATCATTAGCATCCAATTATAGATGAGATATAGTTAATTTTATTCCTATTCAGCATGCTTTATAGGTGTTTTTCCAGCATGTTTAAACTTGTTAAAATTGCTGCAATTTTCCCAACGTACTGGTATTTTGATTTTAAATTAAAACAGAGTTAATGGTTCTGTACGTTTCCGCTGCACGAGGGCTTTTATCCTTGCAATTGGTATCAGAGCCATCTCTGTTTTTAATTTAAGAATTAAAATTTGCGTTGGTTTTAGGTGGGATTTGCATTATGAATGTTTATATTTTGCGATAAACTGTTTAGGTTTAATTGGCCTTAGTATTTATGATTTTTGATGCAATCAATTGTAAAGGTCCCTGTGTTTTTGGGCATAAAATCATAAATATCGAGTCTGTACAGTCCGGGTCACGGTTCACGAATAGCATTCTTATCTGAATAGGCGCTAGTCTGTAATTGTAAAGGTCAGTGCAAGGCTTGTAGACAGGATTTGGAGCTGCAGATTTGTGTAATAGGATAGTTTTAAAGCTTTATTAGAGTAATTTTGCTTTAATTTATCCTAGGGGCCAATTAAATCGGTTTATTCGTTGTTTAAATGCTTTATGGATGTCATTTAAATTAAAATCTCACCTTAGGATATAAAGCATGCTCATGCATTATGTATGTTATAATATGATTATGATGTATGGAATAATGCATGGATTTTCATGTTTTTTAATATATAGTTGAGTTATATTAAATTCATGAAAATGGAGAAGTATGTTGCATGCAATTACATAGATTTAATATAAGAGTTATATTAAAATGGATTGTTTGCAGCATGTTACTATGATTTACCATTTTTGGCAATAATAAAATTGTTTATTTATTAAAAATGGAAATCAAGTTGCATTGAGCATGATACATCCATAGGTTAATATAAGAGTTATATTAATTTTTCCATGTAATGCAAAGTTGTATAGTTGAAATTTGATTAATTTGAATATGATAGTTAATTGATTTAAACTATAGTATGCATGATTATAGGGCTAATCATTAAAATTTTGAAATAGTTTAAAATTTATGATTAGAAACCGTCAATCTATAATCAAGATATGCATGCTCACATAGAATCTTAGGTTTAAAATGAATTAATTTTAATGAGTTAAAATTAATTAGACCTAAGATCATTTTCTAATAGGATTAGAAATTCTTACTTAGTTTTAAAATAGTTTTAATGAACTAAGTAGGACAAACATTCCTGAGATTATAAGGGAACTCTACCAGTGAAGTTCTGTCTAAGGATTTGAGGTATTTAAGTTGACGGTATACGGAACACCTCCTACCTGGGAACTGATCTGGAACACCGGAGTTGAATTAATCACAGGTTAATGTTAGAATAATGTCGCTAGGTAAATTAAATTTGTTTAATACACCTAGACATTAGGTCTTATTATAATAGTTATAATAGGACTAGACTTAGATAAATGACTTAGCCGGATTTATCTAGGTCTAATCAAACTCTAAAATATCCGATAGGTTACTTTAGTGGGAGAAAAATTACAAAACTTGATTTAAATTGAGTTTTGCTCCTACGTCCTATATAGTTCACACCGTGAGATCCATGCTCGGCTTCGTGTCGTCGTAGAGCGGCCTCCCTTCGGAGAGTATTTGCATGGGTCAATACCAAGGTGCATGGGGAAAGTAACTATAGTAAGTGGGAGCGGGACGCGTGTCAACGTATCCTTCGGTCTCCACCCCTAGGTCACAACGTGAGATTCCTATGATCCGCCTGCGTGTTGCCCTGGAGCAACCACCCCTTTGGAGGGCCTGATCATAGGATTCAGAACACCGTGAACTCCTGAATAGGATAGGGTCGCTTAGGCTAATTACCAACAGTTGTCTTTCCTAACAGTAGCCTGTTGGTCCGTGCCTCTAAGATCTGAAAGTGGGAGGGTTACACTTACGGGGAGGAGTTAATTGTTAACAAATCCTTGACCAAACAACGGTGGTTAATATCTAATGGAATATGAGTTATTTTGGTATTAGAAATTGACTGAGAAGAGTCTCATTTTAGAGGAGGAACAATTGATCACCCTTCGGTGGCTGTTCTTCTAAACCCCTAAAGCATCGTTGCGAAACACAATCATAGTTTTATTAGGGTTCTTTGATTGTTTGTTTGCAAAATTGATTGGATGTATGCAATTGTTTGTATTGCTTGTGTGATGGGTTAAGGCAAAGATAACTAATACGGTCAATTGTTTGTTTTTCAGCAATGTCTTCCTCCATTATTTCCTTGCTTAAAAACAAACAACTTACTGGCGAAAACTTTCCACTATGGAAATGGAATCTAAATACCATACTCGTGGTTGAGGATTTAAGGTTCGTCTTAACAGAGGAATGTCCTCACGTTCCCCCTCGCACTGCCGCTCAGGCAGTAAAAGACGCCTACGAACACTGGACTAAGGCCAATGAAAAGGTCAAAGTCTACATACTGGTCAGCTTATCTGAAGTCTTGGCCAAGCGTTACGAGAACGTGGAAACTGCCAGGGAAATTATGAATTCCCTGCAGGAGATGTTTGGACTTTCGTCCTACCAGCTCCACCACGACGCCTTGAAGAACGTCTTCAATGCCAAGATGCAGGAAGGTCAATCTGTTCGGGAACATGTCCTTGACACGATTAACCAATTCAATATTGCTGAGGCAAATGGCGTGGTAGTTTGCGAGCGCAGTCAGGTTGCGTTCATCCTTCACTCGCTTCCAGCGAGCTATCTATCTTTCAGGACGAACGCGAGCATGAATAAGATTCAGTTCAACTTAACTACCCTCCTCTCGGAGTTACAGATTTATGAATCCTTGCAGAAGAGCAAGGGCAAAGGTGTGGCTAAAGGAGAGGCCAATGTGGTCCATTCCAAAAAGAAGTTCCTGAAGGGTTCATCCTTAGGGACTAAATCAGTACCCCAGGCTTCTTCATCGAAGCAAATACAGAAGAGGAAGGGAGACAAGGGGAAGGCTCCTGCACAGGCTGTGCAAGGTAAGGGAAAGACAAAGGTCATGGCCGACAAAGGCAGATGCTTCCACTACAACGCAGATGGACATTGGAAGCGCAACTATCCCCGTTACCTTGCTGAGAAGAGGAGAGAAAAAGAAGGTAAATTTGATTTACTTGTATTAGAGACTTGTCTCGTTGAACATGATGAGTTTGCCTGGATATTGGATTCGGGAGCCACTAATCATGTTTGCTCTTCTTTTCAGGGAAATAATTTCCAACAGCTGGCAGACGGTGAAATGACGCTCAAGGTTGGAACAGGAGAGGTCGTTTCAGCTCGTGCAGTGGGAGCTGCAAAATTATTTTTTAGAAATAAGTATTTAGTTTTAGAGAACTTGTATTTGGTTCCTAGAATTAAAAGGAATCTTATTTCTGTTTCTGCTTTACTTGAACAAGGTTACAATATTTCATTCTTGCTTAATGAAGCTTTGATTTCTCGGAATGGAATTTATGTTTGTTCAGCTAAGCGTGAAAATAATTTATTTGTGTTAAGACCAACTGATGCAAAGGCTATTTTAAGTCATGAAATGTTTAAAACGGCCCAAACGCAAAACAAAAGGCAAAAAAATTCTTCTTTAAGTAACAATACGTATCTTTGGCACCTTTGTCTCGGTCATATTTGAAGGGAATAAAAGTCCCCACGCAGCGGAAGCGCATCGATTGGACCTTACGCCGTATATTAATTAACATTAAAATACGGTTACGATAACTCAAACAAAACTTTAAACAACCTTTAAAGCCGCTGTAAAATTGGTTTAAACATGCTAAAATAAATCTAAATTTATTTTTAATACTTTTCTAAAGAAAAGAGGAAGAACCGTTACAAACCTTCGTTGAAGACTTGACCGTTCTTCGCCAACGACGCTCCACGAACGAAAACGCAGCAGCCGCCTTTGTTTTTCTTCGCTGGAAATTTCTTCTTTGATTGACACAATCACCACAGAGGTTACACCGGTATGTCTCTAAGTCTAGGAGGCAAAAGACTTGTGGGAGTCTTTCTCTAAGAGGGAGGCTAGAGAGAATTCTAGGTCTTGTCTTTCAAGAGTGTCAAGTGTCATGACCAATAAGGTCTAGTGTTCTATTTATAGAAGAGAGACCATGAATAAAATATTCAATTAAATCAATATTTTTCATAATTGATTCAATCTTATTCCTTAATTAATCAATCATGATCAATCAATTCCATAATTGATTAATCTTTTCCACAAATGACTAATTACTTCCATAAGTGATTAGATCATTTCCATAAATGATTAATCACTTCCTTAAGTGATTAATTATTTCCATAATTGATTAATTCACGGTTAATGAATTCTTTAATTAATTAACCACCAATCACATATTTAATTCCCGGCCTAGAATTAATTAATTTGCCCAAACACATTTTAGGCCTTAAATTAATTAATTCATTATTTTGAACTCTTTCAAACTTCCATAAATTTATATTTGAACTTTTCAAATATTAATTTCTCTCATAATAATATATCAATATATATTATATTTGTTTCCCTTAATAAATTGAACATTTTCAATTTACTTTTATTACTTAGTTGCCTCAAATTACTTTACGAGCTACCGGTGGGACCTAATGGACCTGCAGATCAGAAGCTCCAACGATGTGAGATTAATTGGTCAAACTCATTAACCACATTAATCAATATTCGTTAACTGTGTGTACATTCCACTATAGACTCACAGTTGCACTCTTCTCACTGCAGACATATTTTCTGTGTCCACGGATCTAGACCAATATCGACTAGTTAGTCCTTCACGAGTGTCCGTAACACCATCTGGGTCAAATTACCGTTTTACCCCTGGGTTACCTCTATTTCCTTAAGTACCAATTCTCCTCTAATGAACAACCTGTTTGTGGTCCAACCATCAAACATAAAACTCTCTCGTGCCATTGAGAGGGTAGGGCCCTTTGTTCAAGACTCGGAGTAACCACTTAAGGGAACACTCATCTGCTTCCCTTAAGTCGGGAAGGAGTGAATTCTATCTTGTACGATTATGTTCCCAGCTCCCCATTCGGTCTTGTCCCCAAGGTGGTAGGCTTATTGAGTCGGCGTATTGGCCACTCTCACCCATACAAATCAAAGGACAATCTCTCATGAGCAGGAGTCCATAATCAACTCAAGATTAAGACTAAGTTGTCTAGGTCGTCCTAGTGAAATAGAAAACCAACTAGTTAACGGTGTTATAACCAGTGGTTACTATTTTGCGGTCCGGTCTTATGCAAACTCATTGCATAGGATACCCCCACTCGCATGTCTCCTACACGAACGCGTTGGATCGCAGCGTTTGTATCAAATACAAAGTGGGTCGTATCCATAGTGTCACCAGGATAAGGCACCCAGTCTTATCCCTATACTATAGACCCTTTAGGTTGTTTCTTGAACAATGATCTCATATGTCACTACATATAGTTCAAGACTCATATTACAGCCTTGGATGTCTAGTTTATTGGATTAGGGTTATTATTAGGCAAAGACAAATATAAAATAACTAACAACAATTAATGGAAAAATATATCAATATTATTTCATTAATATCCGGTCAACGGTTACATTCACTATCTACGAGTTTTAGGGCATAAAACCCAACAATATTAACATCGATCGGATCGATCGTTTGGTTAAAAATGGACATCTAACTGATATAGAAGATACATCTTTACCACCCTGTGAATCGTGTCTCGAGGGTAAAATGACCAAGAGGCCTTTTACTGGAAAATGTTATAGGGTCAAAGAACCACTTGAACTAATACATTCGGATCTTTGTGGTCCAATGAATGTAAAGGATCAAGATGGTTATGAATATTTCATCTCTTTCATAGATGATTATTCTCGATACGGTTACTTATACCTGATGGGCCATAAGTCTGAGGCTCTTGAAAAGTTCAAAGAGTTTAAGGTTGAGGTAGAAAACCTGTTAGGTAAAACTATTAAAATTCTTCGATCAGATCGATGTGGAGAGTATTTGGATCAGAGATTCTAGGACTATATGATAGAACATGGAATCCAATCCCAACTCTCAGTGCCTGGTACACCTCAGCAGAATGGTGTATCAAAAAGGAGAAATAGAACCTTGTTAGACATGGTTCGATCTATGATGAGCTATGCTCAGGTACCTAGCTCGTTTTGGGGGTATGTAGTAGCGACTGCAATACATATTCTTAACAACGTTCTCTCAAAGAGTGTTTCTGAAACTCCTTTTGAGTTATGGAAGGAGCGTAAACCTAGTTTGCGTTACTTTCGTATCTGGGGTTGTCCTGCACATGTGTTAGTGACAAATCCTAAGAAATTGGAACCTCGTACGAGAATATGCCAATTTGTTGGATACCCGAAAGAAACGAGAGGTGGTCTTTTCTACGACCCTCAAGATAATAAAGTGTTTGTATCGACAAATGCAACTTTCTTGGAGGAAGACCACATTCAAGATCATAAACCACGAAGTAAGTTAGTATTAGGAGAAGCTACAGAAGGGTCAACAAGGGTTGTTGATGAACCTGGTCCTTCAACAAGAGTTGTAGGAGAATCCAGTTCTTCTCGTCAACCTAACCGTTACTTGGGTTTAACAGAAACACAAGTAGTCATACCTGATGACGGCGTAGAAGATCCATTGTCTTATCGTCAAGCAATGATTGGCGTAGATAAAGACGAGTGGGCCAAAGCCATGGACCTTGAAATGGAGTCTATGTACTTCAATGAAGTTTGGGAACTTGTAGATCCACCTGAAGGGGTCAAACCCATTGGGTGTAAATGGATCTATAAGAGGAAAAGAGATGTTGTTGGGAAAGTACAGACTTTCAAAGCAAGACTTGTAGCAAAGGGTTATACCCAACGAGAAGGGGTGGACTATGAAGAAACCTTTTCTCCAGTTTCTAAGCTTAAGTCCATAAGAATTCTCTTATCCATTGCCATGTTTTATGACTATGAAATATGGCAAATGGATGTCAAGACAGCTTTTTTGAATGGCAACCTTGACGAGAGTATTTTTATGTCTCAGCCCGAAGGGTTCATAACCCAAGGTCAGGAGCAAAAGGTTTGTAAACTGAATCGATCCATTTATGGGTTGAAGCAAGCCTCCCAATCTTGGAATATTAGATTTGATACTGCGATCAAATCTTTTGGTTTTGAGCAGAATGTTGATGAGCCTTGTGTCTACAAGAAGATCAACAAAAATAAAGTAGCTTTCCTCGTACTTTATGTTGACGACATCCTACTCATTGGGAATGATGTAGGATATCTGTCTGACGTAAAATAATGGCTAACAGCTCAATTCCAAATGAAAGATTTGGGTGAGGCCCAGTATGTTCTTGGCATCCAGATTATTCGGGATAGAAAGAACAAAACACTAGCTCTGTCTCAAGCAACGTATATCGACAAGATGTTGGCTCGATATTCGATGCAGAACTCCAAGAGGGGCTTATTGCCTTTCAGGCATGGGGTTCACTTGTCTAAGGAACAGTCTCCTAAGACACCTCAAAAGGTTGAGGATATGAGACGGATTCCCTACGCCTCTGCAGTGGGTAGCTTAATGTATGTCATGCTCTGCACGAGGCCTGACATATGTTATGTTGTAGGGATTGTCAGCAGATATCAGTCAAATCCAGGGTTAGACCACTGGATCGCCGTTAAAGGAACCCTCAAGTATCTTCGGAGAACAAGGGACTACATGCTGGTGTTTGGAGCTAACAAGTTAGTTCTCACTGGATACACCGACTCTGACTTTCAGTCTGACAAGGATTCTCGTAAATCCACGTCAGAGTCAGTTTTCACTCTTAACGGGGGAGCTGTAGTTTGGAGAAGTATTAAGCAAGGATGCATAGCAGACTCCACGATGGAGGCTGAGTATGTAGCTACTTGTGAAACAGCTAAGGAAGCTGTTTGGCTAAGGAAGTTCTTGACGGATTTGGAAGTTGTTCCAAATATGAACTTGCCCATTACGTTATACTGTGACAACAGTGGAGCTGTAGCCAATTCAAAGGAACCTCGCAGCCACAAACGAGGTAAACACATAGAGAGGAAGTATCATCTGATTCGAGAGATTGTGCAACGAAGAGATGTGGTCGTGACCCAGATCGTTTCCGAGCACAACATTGCTGATCCGTTTACGAAGGCCCTCTCGGCTAAAGTGTTCGAGGGTCATCTAGAAAGTCTAGGTCTGCGAGACATGTATATAGCGTACAAAAACTTGATGTGGACTTTTCCTACTGCAAGCGCACGGGTCAAGTAATAATATAGTGAATGTAATTCGAATGTCGTCCTCTTGATTGGATTGTTAAGCAAATCAAGTATTGTGAATTATCTCGCTCAACTTTATTTAGGGATCAAAAAGTGATGAGTGATTAATGGAAAACTAAATTAAAGCAAGAACAAAAAGTGTGGAAATTCAATTGGAAAAAATACTTAGGGAATTGATTTCGCCGATTTAGTCTAGGATTGATTTTAAGGAGTAAGTTATTATGCACAATGAAATTATGAGCCAAAGACCCTTTAATCACAACTACCTCTCCCGAGTATAATTGATTCTCATGAAAATTAACCAACTTGATATCCCTATCTAAGTTTATTAATCATGCAAGGCAATGAGATCTTTTAACCAATTCTAAAGTTAATCTAAAACCGTCACGAATTAGAAACTAAACTTTAGTCATGCAATCTTGAGTAAGTCTAAATTAAATCCCCTCTCCCGAGCTAGATTCAAAACATTAAATCAAGATTACAAACATAATAACATTGCACAACTTAAACCATAAATCAATCTATAAACACAATCAACTACATCAATCCCTAAGCTTACAAGTTTAGCTACTCATGATTAAAATTACAAGCTCAACTAAACATGTAAAAGCCATAAAAATCTAACTAAAGTGAGGGAAAGAAGAATTAAACTCGTTGTAGGCCGAGACCGAACGTCCCCGTCACGATCCCCACGAACAATGGGTTGATTTCCGAATTTTCCCCTTTGCTTCAGCCTTCAATTGCTCTGTTTCTGCCCTCTTTACGGCTCCAAGAAGTCCTAAAATTCTCTCCCCCAAAAACCTAGCCGAAAGGATGCTTTTATTCTGAAATTTCGTCGTAGCGTCGAGACGCTGCCTCTAAAACACGCGTTCTGGAAAAGGAATTCTCGCAGCGTCGAGACGCTGCGACAGTTTCGCGCCTCCTCTGATATGGAATGTCAGCGTCGAGACGCTAAAGAAGCAGCGTCTCGACGTTGGTCTATATTTGACCAAATGTTGACTTCTTTCCTTTTTTATTCTTTTTCCTTCCTTTGCATCTTTTCGCGTCCCGAGCACCCGATTAACGCCATTATTGCACTATAGCTCCAATCAACCATTTCCTACAAAATAAACAACAAAGTGCAATAAAATGGCCAATAATCATCAAAGACTAGCTAAATTCAATAAGGAAAGATAGCTAGCTATGCTCGCAATCAGTAATCTAGGGCAAATGGGAGATGTGTAATGGGTGTAAGGATGCCCTAGTTTATTGTATTTTGTATATTTACTTTTTATGTAATGTACAACATACATGTACCATTTCCAGCTTTGGATTATATTGTATATACTTTTTCCCTGTAACTTGAGTTTTAGTTCAAGTGGGAGTTTGTTGGGTTTTATGCCCTAAAACTCGCAGATAGTAACTGTACATTTGACCGAACATTAATAAAAGTGATGTATTATTCAATGTTTGTATTATATCTTGTCTTATTAACTCTAATCCAATAAACTAAACATCCAAGGCTAATAGAATGAGGTTTGAACTAGTATGTGGGGACATACGGGGATCAATGTTCAAGTTTTAGCCTAAAGGGTCCGTAGTATAGGGATAAGGCTGGGTACCTTATCCTGGTGAGACTATGGATACGACCCGCTTTGTATAATGATACAAACGTATTGATCCAGCGCGTTCGTGTAGTTGACATGCTAGTGGGGGTATCATGTGCAATGAGTTTGCACAAAGACCGGACCGCGAAATAGTTAACCACTAACTGTAACACCGTTAGTTAGCTCGGTTTCTATTTCACTAGGATGACCTAGGCAACTTGGCCTTAATCCTAAGTGGATTATGGACTCCTGTCCATGAGGGATTGTCCTTTGATTTGTACGGGTGAGAGTGGTCTGTTTGCCGACTCAATAAGCCTACCATTTTGGGGACAAGACCGAGTGGGGAGCTGGGAACGTAATCTTACAAGATCGAATTCACTCCTTCCCGATATTAGGGTAAGTAGAGGTGTGTTCCCTTAAGTGGTGTCTCCGGGTCTTGAACAATGGGCCCTACCCTCTTTATGGCACGAGAGGGACTTCTGTTTGTTGGTTGGACCTCAAACAGGTTGTTCATTAGAGGAGCACTGGTACTTAAGGACCAAGAGGTAGCCCAGGGCTAAAACGGTAATTTGACCTAGCTGGGGTACGAACATACGTGAAGGGCTAACTTGTTGTTGACGGTCGATATCCGTGGACACAGAAATATATCTGCAGTGAGAAGAGTGCAGCTGTGGTTCTTTAGTGGAGTGAACCACAGTTAACGAATATTGATTAACTTGGTTAATGAGTTTAGCCAATTAATCACATATCGTTGGAGCTTCTGATCTGTAGGTCCATTAGGTCCCATCGGTAGCTCACTAAGGGCGTTGAGGTAAATTTCTATGGGATAATTAAATATTCGAATGAGTTCGAATATTACACCATAATATGAATTTGATTCACATTAAAACTATAGGTTATAATTAATGTGCATTAGATGTATATTAATACCATAGTTTATTTGAGAGAGGAATATAATTAAATATGTGGTATTTAATTATAAAGAATTAATTGATTATTGTTTTAATTTAGTCTAATTAAATTTGATTTAATTAAACTGCATTAAAGCTATAGGTTATGTGGTTCATTTTATGTATAATTGTTTTATATAAAGTGGTTAAATCAAATGTTAATTTAAATTCAATTAAATTAATTATTAATTCAATTATTAATTTAATTTAATTGGTGATCAGTTATCAAAACTGATGGAGTCTTACCCACTAACCTATAATGTTGCGTGGTTGAGAGAGTTTTTAGGGTACTTTGCGTGAGTCGTTATACTGCTAAGGCTGGGATTACAGAAACTCTCTCTCACTCACTTTCATTCACGCAAAAAAGGCCTCCTCTCGGTTAGAGCATTCTGGTGCAAATTCTCTCTAGACTACAGAGTGAAAAAAATCCCTATTGAAGTTTCCTTGTTCTCACAAGCAACAACGCAACACTCCTTGTGAGAATACTGGTGAAGATTGGTGGTGGTGTCCTCCAAAATCAGCGAAATCAAGGCTGGTACGTTGCTGTTTTTCTGCGAATTCGCGAGGGAAAAGACGGTTTTTATCAAGAACTCTTCAAGGGTAAGGACTCTTGAACCCTAGGATCATTAGGATCCAATTATAGATGAGATCTAGTTAATTTTATTCCTATTCAGCATACTTTATAGGTGTTTTCCAGCATGTTTAAAGGAAGCATCAACTTCTGCTTCCGCTGCGCGAGGGCTTTTATCCCTGCAAATAGAACTCAGTGGTTGAAAGGAAGCATCAACTTCTGTTGAATGTTGCCAGATCTTTACTTTTTCAATCTCAGGTGCCAATTCGATTTTGGGGGGATTGTGTTTTGACTGCAGCTTATATTATTAATCGTATACCAATGCCTCTTTTTTCGAATGCTACACCATTCTCTATTATGCATAATAAAGCTACCGATTATTCTGTACTTCACACGTTTGGATGTTCGTGTTATGCTTCCACTTTGTCTGTTTACTGATCCAAGTTCGATCCTTGTGCGTCTGCTTGTGTCTTCATTGGATACCCCCTGGTATGAAAGGATATTGCGTCTATGATATCTCCAATAGGCATATTTTTGTGTCTCGTGATGTTGTTTTTATGGAGAATCAATTTCCTTTTCATGCTTTACATGAGGAACCATGTGTGGATGATATTTTTTCGGATTTTGTCCTTCCATGCCCTGCTTCTGGTTTTGTACCTACTACAAGGGCTAACTCTTTTACAATTGCTGAAAATACTTTTGAGAATATTGTCCATGTTGAGCATGTTCCTGATGTGTCTTCTCCTATTTCAGAAGCTCATGGTACTGTTGAGCATGTTGTTCATAAGGCTACTTCTGGAAATGATGCGCCACTTGTTCATAATACTTCTAAACATGGTTCTACTTATTGTGTTGATAGCTCAGACACTGGACTTTCTCCTTTAAATTTACAGGTTTCTGATGATTTGCCTGAAGCTCATGAGACTGATATTATCCAACCTATTAGACGATCTACTCGAGCTCGTCAACCCCCTGGCTTCCTTTAGGATTATCACTGTAATTTGATTCATCAACTAGAAGGTGTTCTTGATAAGTTTCCTTATCCTCTTCAACGTTTTTTTCCTATGACAAGTTTAATATTCCTCACAGGAATTTCATTCTTAATGTATCCACGACCTTTGAGCCATCATATTTTCACCAAGAAATAAAATTTCCTCATTGGAAAATTGCCATGAATGAGGAAATAGCAGCCATGGAACAAACTCGTACTTGGTATGTGGTTCCTTTACCGCCTGGTCACAAAGCTGTGGACTATAAATGGATATATTGTGTGTAGCATAAAGCTGATGGTTCAATCGACCGATAGAAGGCACGCCTGGTTGCTAAAGGGTACAACCAACAAGAAGGTATCGATTACTTTGATACCTTTTCTCCGGTTGCTAAAATAGTTATAGTGAAACTTCTTTTTGTTGGGTTTTATGCCCTAAAACTCGTAGGTAGTGAATGGTGACAAATTGTTCACTTGTATCAATACGTCATTATTGAGATTTGTACAATAAAGAGTTATTGTTACTAAAATTGCACAATATGACCCAAATCCAATAAACTAAGATCCTAGGTTGTTTAGATGAGACTTGAACTAGTATGTGGGGACATACGAGGATCAGTGTTCAAGTAACAACCTAAATGTTCTATAGTATAGGGATAAGGTTGGGTACCTTATCCTGGTAACACTATGTGATACGGCCCACTTTGTATTCGATACAGATGCAATGATCCAAAGCATCCATGTAGGAGACATGCGAGTGGGGGTATCCTATGCAATGAGTTTGCATAAGATCGGACCGTGAAATAGTAACCACTAGATGTAACACCGTTAACTAGTTTAGGTTTCTATTTCAATAGGATGACCTAGGTAACTCAATCTCAATCCTGAGTCTGTTATGAACTCCTTTTCAGGAGGGATTGTCCTTAGATCTGTATGGGTGAGAGTGGTCAGTTCGCCGACTCAATAATCCAACCATTTCAGGGGCAAGACCGAATGGGGACTGGGAACATAACAGTACAAGATGGAATTCACTCCTTCCCCTATTGGGGCAAGTAGATGTGTGTTCATTTAAGGGCTGATTCCGGGTCTTGAACAAGGGCGCCCATCCTCTCCTGGCCCGAGAGGAACTGCTGTTTATTGATTGGATCATAAACAGATTGTTCATTAGAGGAATCAGTGGTACTTAAGGATCCAGAGGTAATCCAGGGGTAAAACGGTAATTTGACCCAGCTGGCGTTACGAACACTCGTGAAGGATTGACTTACTGTTATTGGTCGATATCCGTGGACACAGAAATATTCTACAGTGAGAAGAGTGCAGCTGTGGGTCTTTAGTGGAGTGACCCACAGTTAACGAATGTTGATTGACTCGGTTAATGAGTTTAGCTGATCAATCTCGTATCGTTGGAGCTTCTGATCTGTAGGTCCATTAGGTCCACCTGCTAGCTCATAACGGGTTCTGAGATAATATAGTCTTGATTATTAAAGGGAATATAAGTTAATTGTATTTTGATACAATTAATATAATGTATGGAGATACATTATAATATAAGTTTAATTAATGAATTAAACTTTATAATAAAATTAATTTTTGATATGATTCAAAATTAATTAATGAGAGAATTATGAATTTAATTAAATATGTGATATTTAATTAATTCATGAATTAATTAATTGGGGAATTAATTAATTTAATTTTAATTTGGTTAAATGTGATTTAATCAAATTAAAACTATAGTTTATATTGATGTACATTTTGATGCACATTAAAACTATAGGTTAAATGAGAGAGGTTAAATTGAATATGATTCAATTATAAAATTAATTAAATATTTGATATTTACTTAATGTGGGATCAATTAATTTAGAATTAATTGAATGGCCAATTTAATTTAATTGAATATGATTCAAATTAAATTAAAAACTTTATATTATAATTCATTTAATTAATATTGATTTAATTAAATTAATTATAATTAATTATTTATTTATTTATTTATTATTTAATTAGTTAATGGTCGAGATCATTTTGATTAAGATCTAACGGTCTAGATCTAATAGGCATAACTCACTCCCCACTTATCGTACAGGGGAGAGGGAGTTTCCTGATGCTCCCCCCATTTCTCTCATTCACGCAATTTCACAGAGAAAGAAGATTCTTTCTTTTCTCTCTTCCTCTCTAAAAAATTACAGCAAGGTTCTTTGCTGAAAATTCCCTTCCAAGACGGATTTTGGTTCCCACAAACCAATCTCAAGTAATCCCAAGAGAATAGCGGGTGATTCGAGTGGTGGTGTTCGTTGGAAGTCCCAAGAACGAGATCCTTGGAGCATTGTGCAGTGTTCTTCGAACCAAGTAAGTTTTTTCTAGATCTAAATAGGTTTTAGATCTAATTTACAGCATGCTTAATCTTAGTAATTTAGAAATTGTTTCTGAATTTTGTTGCCAACGTATTGGTTTTTTCTAAAATTGAAATTTTAATTCGAGATTGTTCTTGTTTGCTTCCGTTGCCAAAGGGATTTTAACCCTTCACTTTTATCTCTTACTGCTTTGTTTGGTTGGAATCTTGCTCAGCTAGATGTCATTGTTTGAGGAAGTTTACATGTCATTGCCCCTTGGATATTATTCTGATGTTAAGGGTATTCTACTACTCCTCTTGCTTGTAAACTTCACAAATCGATTTATGGTCTCAAACAAGCTTCACGCAAGTGGTTTTTTTTTCTCGCATGCTAGTTTCTCATGGACTTTCTCAGTCCAAAGCTGATTACTCTGTGTTTACTAGAGGAAAATGGTCTTCTTTTATAGCACTCTTGATGTATGTTGATGATATACTTATCACTGGGTCCATCTTCTGCTCAGATTACTACTATAAAGAATGTGTTACATTCTCATTTCAAGTTGAAAAACCTAGGTGCTGCAAAATATTTTCTTGGACTTGAATTGTCACGCTCTAAACACGGAATTTATATTTCCCAACATAAGTACTGCTTACATATCTTAGAGGATTGTGGGTTTCTGGCTTCTAAATCGGTTTCTCATCCCATGTATCCTTCCTTACATTTGTCGGCAACTTTAGGTACTGTCCTTGATTCATCCGCTGCTTCTAAGTATCGTCGTTTAATTGGACTACTTTTGTATCTCCAAATTTCTCGCCCTGATATTTGCTTTTGTGTTCACAAGCTTAGCCAATACATTGCTAAGCCATATACTGATCATTTTAAGGCAGCACACCATTTGTTAAAGTATCTCAAAGGTACTGTAGGCCAAAGGATTTTACTCAAGGCTACTAATGATCTTCAGCTTAAAGGTTTTGTTGACTCTGATTGGGGTTCTTGCACTGACACCCGCAAGTCTGTTACCGACTTTTGTGTCATCTTGGGTGAATCTCTTGTTTCATGGAAGACCAAAAAGCAGGCAACAATTTCACGCTCCTCTGTAGAGGCGGAATATTGGGCTCTTTCTTCTATTTCCAGTGAGCTGACTTGGATTTCACATCTTTTGGCTGACTTGCATATTTCTTCTCCTCTACTAGCTGTGGTTTATTGTGATAATCAGGTTGCTATCTCGATTGCTTCTAATCCAACTTTCCATGAACACACGAAGAACATTGAGATTGATTGTCATTTTGTCTGTGACAAGGTTGATAGAGGTCTGCTCAAGCTTTTGCCCATTCGGACAACTTCTCAGCTTGCAGACATGTTCACTAAACCTTTGGTTGCTTCTGTTTTGAAAGGTTTCATGGTCAAGATGGGTATTATGAATCTTCACTGTCCATCTTGAGGGGCGGGTATTAGATATACTGTTATATGTGTAATTACCTTAATTAATTACCTTGGTTAATAGTATGTTAATAAGTTGTTACCGCAAACATTAGTTTGTTATTGGGAAAAATACACTTTTAGTCCCTGAGGTTTGAGTTAAGTTTCATTTTGGTCCCTGAGTTTTCAAACTCAGCAATTTAGTCCCTGAGGCTTGATTTTATTTTCATTTTGGTCCCTCCATCCAATTTTCCGTTAATAATTAATGGAATGCTGACGTGGCACTAGTTTTTTTATTAAAAATATTTATTTGATTTTTTAAAATATAAATATATTAAAATAATAAAAATATTATAATTTTATATTAATTTTATTATTTCTTTTCCCCTCTCTCTCCTTTTTCTTCACTTTTCCCTTATTCTCCAAGCTCCATCACCACCATCCTACTCTCACTAATAAAAAATTAATGTCACGTCAGCATTCCGTTAATTATTAACGGAAAATTGGATGGAGGGACCAAAATGAAACTAAAATCAAACTTCAGGGACTAAATATTTGAGTTTGAAAACTCAGGGACCTAAATGAAACCTAATCCAAACCTCAAGGACTAAAAGTGTATTTTTCCCTTTGTTATTTCTCTAACAGCTTATCTCATGTATTTAAGAGAGTTGTTATTTCTCTAACAACTTATCTCATGTATTTATGGAGAGTCTGTAAATCGTGTGTGAATCAATGAGAATCATCTTCATTCTCTCCTATTCTTGATACTGAGATATTCTTACTACTCTCAAGAAAATATTAAGTTAGAAAAAGATTTCTTTTGTCGACCATCTTTTATTATCAGTCACATCCAAATATGCCAACATGAGCTTAGCTCAACTGGCATAACATTGTACTAATGATCAAGAGGTGTGGATCGAATCCCCTCATCCCCACATATATTGTAAAAAAAAAAAATCAGTCACATCCAATATAACCAAGGTAATTAAAATATGCCAACATATTTTTATACCAAGGTAATGGATGGAGATCAGACGAATCCTTGTTTGAGAGAAGAAGAAAAGAGAAAGAAAAGAACAAAACAAAAAGTCTGCACCGACAGGCGGTGGCCGTCGGTCGTCGAAGTTAGAAAGAAGAAGAAGAAGGAAGATGAAGGAGATGGAGAAGATGGAGAAAAAGAAGAAGAAGAAAGAGAAAGGGAGAAAAAATAAAAATAATTTTTATAGTGCCACGTCAGCAACCATTAGGAGTTAACAGAAAAATTGACGACAGGGACCAAAGTGCTCCTTATCTCAAACCTCAGGAGTATTTTTGTTGAGTTTGAAAACTCAGAGACCAAAGTGTCACTTAACCCAAACCTCAGGGACCAAAAGTGTATTTTTCCCTTTTTTCTAATGTTCCCTCCTTGTGAACTTGAGAAAATAATATTGATAATACAACTCCTTAACTTTGTTTGTTTTTTTTTTTTTTTTGAATAAAAGAAACTTCATTAAAGACTAACCACCCATACAACTTCCCTCATAAAGAGGAGGGGAAAACCAAATTGGAATATCAGGGGCCCAAAATATTTGCCCATAATCTCTCAAACTGGGATTCGCCTGATCTCCATCCATCGACAAAAAAGACGATTTCCTTGCCAACCAGTGGGCTACTGTGTTGGCAAGTCGATTACAGTGATTAAATTCAACAACTGGAAGACGAGAGGATGCTCGGAGAATGCCCTCAACGATCGACTTCATCTCCGACAGGTCATCATCTTCTTCGTTCAAGGCTTTGATTATAATCAAAGCATTCGATTTTACTTGCAGTGGCGTTTCATTTTGGATATAGGTATTCCCAATAGCCTTAATTCCTTCCAAAATGGTTGTAGCTTCCAAAACTTTCATCTCCCATTTGTGATTCATCTTCTTCATGCCTATTGTTGGGTTCCTAGAGTGAGTAAAAATGTAGTATAAAATACTCTAGAATTCCTGTGCAAGTATACACAGTCTGCAGCAAGTAATATTATCAATCCAAGGTCTGAATGAGTTTCCACTCTACCTATTTTTGTGTAACTTTGTAATGGTTTCAAGAATAATAAAATGATTGGGTTTTATCGGAATTATGCTGAAGCAAAATAAATGACAGAACAACGAGTAAACAAATAGATAGACAGATTAAAGACAGGCGCTGGTTAGGCTTCAGTGATTGTTCTAAGATATGCTCTAGCAATATTATTGATCATGCATTTCTCGCAGTATTATTAGCGGATTCCTCCCGGAACTCTGGATCTTTTGGGATATGTTTCAAACCCAATGAAGAGCGATCGATCAAGCACTAGGCAACTGGCTATCCCTAGCTCAGTCATTGGCGTTCACCAATACACAATGATCGTAGTGTGGATAATTGCCACACACTCTCTAAATCATCCCTGAAACTAGAGAGAGCTATCCATACCGGCTGGCCAGGCGGGCATAAAATAAGAATAAACACAACAATTAACCAAAATGCGATAGTCAATTTATTACTAGAGATGAAGCACGGTAATCACATTATTCCTAACCAACACCCTAAGCTACTTAGTTCATAATAAGCATAGGAATACGAATTACAATCTGAGTATGCATGTCCATAACTACAAGTTAATAAAGAAGATAAACTCCCTAATCAGCTTGCGGTTGATGGTGTTCTTGATGATCTTCAATCTCCCTATCCTATTCGGCTTCCAAGGGAAAACATGGAATGAATTTGACTTTGACGGCTACTTCCTTTTATAGAAGGATGGGAGGCTCGAATTAGGTCAACTAGGACACGTGTAAGGCTCTCCTTGATCCTTTATCACGAAAATAACTCAACAGAAGTCGGTTCATGAAGTTGGCTAACGAGCTGTGATGTGGCAGTTCTGTTCCCAGTTTTGCTGCAGCACAGAATTTGCTCTCTCCAGTCGCTCAGCAGCATAATCTGCACAAAATAATTTCCAATGCTTCCATTCTTCCAAATGGGTTAAAACATGTAATATCTATCCAAAACCAACCCTAATAAGCATAGAGGACACACAAATCTCTATATAATTGAGGCCTAAATAACTACCTTTTGGGCAGTTATCATACCCCCAAACTTGAACTATTGCGCGTCCCGAGCAATACTAACTCACCTTCCTTCAAGAATTCAGAACATTAGACAAAGAATAGCTTAATCAAACCAGACAGTCCAACATTACCTTTAACCTTTACCTGAGCACTCTGCAAAACCAAGCTCTGCTGCAGCAAAATGATTCCTTCAGTAGGGACAAATAATCACCACTTTCAACTCAATTCTAAGAACTCTCCACAGCTTAGATCTATTATCAGACATTTCAAAACATATTTTTAAAGGGGTTTATATCATTGTTTATTAGACTTATCGCAGCCTTACAGTCATAAACTCTTAATGGTGCAGTATACCCTTGCCTCAAGCTTATCACCAACTAGGCTCAATACTCATTATAAAGCTCAAAACTCCTTAGTTATTCTATCTCTTGCCCCTCAGAATAGCGACATTTTATGATGAAGCTCACCTAAGTTCTGGGAGACAGAAAAACTGCTGGATCATCATTCATCCCTCAAAACTTTTGCTCAGTCAATTTTTTTCAGCAAAATCTTCAACAAATAATTTTTTTCAGCAAATAATTTTTCTTATCATTTTTTCACATTTCCTAGGTCATCTTTTGACGCGAAGACAAACTGTGGGTATCACAAATGTCCCCGGTTACTCAATAACCTAGCAAATTTTAATTTTGAAGGAGAGGAATGCTCGAGCAAAA
Source organism: Luffa acutangula (assembly GCA_036850905.1). Taxonomy (NCBI): domain Eukaryota; kingdom Viridiplantae; phylum Streptophyta; class Magnoliopsida; order Cucurbitales; family Cucurbitaceae; genus Luffa; species Luffa acutangula. The sequence goes on from CM072087.1 coordinate 40,774,774, forward strand.
TAATTGGAGTAGCAAAAAGTCCCCCAAACTTGAATTATTCATTGTCCCCAATGAATCATTAATTAAGCAATTATACCCCCAAACTTAAATCTTTCTTTCTGAATTTTTAAACTAAACATGGGACTCAGATTAAGCTTAAAGTGGATCATATAAGTCAATACTACCTTCAAAATCTTCTTGCCGCAGCAACAGTCCAGGCTAGAAGAAATGCTCAAGCAAAAGGTTTCTGGAGATCAGAATACCTTGATCTAATTAAGCGTAATCAGTCCAATCTTCAAAAATTCAGAAGAAAAATAGTTAAGTTAGAGTTAGTCAGTGCTCATGGAATAGAAACATTCAGAAATTTCATTAAAATCATAGAAAAAATATTACAAAGTAGATATATTTTTTCGCAATAAAAAATTAAAAAGAAACAAGACAAGCAGTTATAACAGTGAGCAGGGTCAATATGCGCGAGCAAACAAAAATGGAGAAACAAAAGTAATGCTCGCTCCAGGTCATCCCATCAGTCAGTCTTCCTGACCCTGCTCCTCATCAACATCCTCTTCTCGTTCAACAGGCAGGGGTGGTATCCAAAGATTAAACAAATCATCGGGAAACACTGGAAAGGCCGGATACGGTGTTGAGAAATTGGTTTGCAAGGCCCCCCTGAGCGCATCATCTCTCCTTTTAGCATAAGTCCAGTAGGTCTGAGCTTGCCTTTCAGCAAATTCTAACCTACTGGCCAACACTGACAGTTGCTCTAGGATCTGATTAACGCCATACACAAGCCCACCCTGGCGAACCTCTTGCATACGCTGAAGCCGCGCCAGATTAGGTGTGTCAATGATTCTCTTATCAGTCATGATCGTATCTTCTGGAACCGTGGGCACTCCTGCCCTGCTGCATAACATTGTGATAGTGTTTGGAAAGAACAGCTTCCCCACCTTCTTTTTCCAGCAATCAACAATCTCAGAAGAAATAATTTTTCCTACATCAATACTCATCGAGCGAAGAATGGCAAAGGCAAGCAATACCCTGTCCCGAGATACTGTGGAGTCGTGTGTTGTCGGCAGCAAGCGTAGCCTGATGAAACCCATCCAAGTGTTGGCTTCACTCTTCAAATAAGCAGCTTGAAACGTATGCTTCCGCGTCTGCGACACCCTTCATTGAGCCCCCTCAATGCCTACCTCCCGGACAGCCGCACTCAGTTGATCACTAGATGGTGCAGCCACCATCTCATTAAAAACGGCATGCGGAAAATCCTGGAGATCGAACAATTCATTAATGGCCTCGGGACTCCATTGTACTGGCACTCCTCGAACGATAACCTCAAAATCATTCTTAACGTCAAGATTGGCATAAAATTCTCGAACTATGTTGGAATTGACAGGTTCTAGTTTCGCACAAAATTGCCTCCATCCAAGGTTCACTATTCCAGACTCCAAGAACCTGGGCAAATCACTGCCAAATCCTCGTTCGAACAAGAAGTTCCGTTTCAGCACCTCCTGGTATTTTGCTCGAGCAAGATCGTTGACGAAGCGAATGAATGGTGCCCTCGGCTCCTCAATTTCTCCCGATGCTTCGGCAATTCCTTTGCCCTTGCTTTCTCTCTGTTCACGCAAACTCTCTTCTTCTGCCTTTCTTGCCTCTTCTTCTTTTTCCTTATTCTCAGCTTCCCTTTTTTCTTCCTCAGAGTCCGACGTCGGAGGTGATGGAGTGTTCCGAATCACCCTCACGCGACCCGCCTTCCTCTTGATGCGGCGGCGCTTGGGCGGTTCAGGCATAATGATTTCAACATGAGCCTCCTGCACCGGCTCTGGTGTTTTCTCTTTTTCAGGCATACCTGCGACTTGTCTGTCGACCTCTGTCTCATGTTCCTTCTCAGTATTCCCTTCCTGAACCGTAGCAGAAACTATCAGTTCTGTCTCAAGATTCTGAACAGCCTCTGTTTCTTGGATGACTTCTTGTTCCGCAGCCCTCTGCTGCCTCCGTCTTCGCTTCGCCTCCTTCTCTTCTGGCGTTCTTTTTTCTTAGTTTTCCCTTTTTGCACTTCCGGTGTGACCGGTACCTCCTCCTCTTCACTCTCCCTCTCTTTCCTAGCTCTAGTCTTAGCCATGGAGGACTCAACAATTTTTCAGAGAATTGAAGGGAAAAAGAAAGAATGTAGACGCCAAAAATGGGATCAAGAAGACGAAGTGGAAAGAAACTTACCAGCGGTAGTGAATAAATAAGGCTCCAGCAAAATTCAATCTTAACCGAAAAGATTTGCTCTGCAATAACTAATATTACCGTTGTAATTAAAAAAAATGCAAACCTGAAATTCAAAGATTATCAACGGTAAATTCGTGGATTCCAAATGCCCATGGTAAAAATCAATGTGTTGTCATCATTGAAGCCTTCGGATAATTGTTCTGCGACACGTGGCCTCATCAGATGATACACGCACATTTACCTGCGAGAATTCAAAACCAAATCCAACGGTAAAAATAATAAATTCCAACGGAAACTCTTTTAATTCAGAATATTTTGCTCCAGCCATATCTTTGACGCAACAACCTGAAGAATCTTGGATATGTTATTTGAATTTCAAAATTAAATTTTTCAAATTTATCCGATCAAATCAAATTTAATTTTTTATTCTCAAAAGAAGCCGAATAAATTAGAGAAAATCTCTATTAATTAGAATTCAAATAACTGAAAATAAAATCTAACTAATTAAAAGATAATTGAAAGATAATTTAAATAAATAACCCGAAAATAAAATAAAATCAAATAAAAAATAGATCAAATCTATCCTACCAAAAATAATAAAAATACTTAAAAGATAAAATCTAATAAATCATGCAAAATTAAATCTAACCTAACCGAAATAAAAAAAAAAACAAATCAGTGAAACATAAAATCAATACAAATCCTGGGAGCTCAAAATTTTGCTCTGTGAAATGCTCCCGCAAAAGTCCTGCTCTCTCAAACATCGACCAACCTTAGGGAAGGATATTTCGACTGAAACTCCTCACCCCAATAATGCTTCACACGCTGTCCATTCACCTTGAACACTCTCCCATCTTTTTCATCCTGCAAAGTAATTGCTCCATTGGAAAAAACCTCAATCACAATAAACGGTCCTGACCATTTAGATTTTAATTTTCCAGGAAATAATTTTAATCTAGAATTATAAAGCAAAACTTTTTGACCCTTGACAAACTCCTTAGATTTAATTTTTTTGTCATGCCACAGCTTAGTCTTTTCCTTATACATTCTCGCATTTTCGTAAGAAAATTGACGAAATTCTTCTAGCTACAACATTCTGATTGCTCCTGCACTACTCAGATCAAAATTTAACTTTTTCAAAGCCCAAAATGTTTTATGCTCCAGCTCTAACGGTAAATGACAAGCTTTCCCGTATACTAACCTATAGGGAGACATACCTAGAGGAGTCTTATAAGCTGTCCTATAAGCCCAAAAAGCCTCATCCAACCTAAAGGACCAATCCTTTCTAGATGGATGGACTACTTTCTCTAAAATAGCTTTAATTTCCCTATTACTAATTTCAGCTTGACCATTTGCTTGTGGGTGATAAGAGGTAGCTATCCTATGCTTAATCCCATACTTAGCTAAAAGCTTAGTTAAGATATTATTAACAAAATGTGTACCCTCATCACTCACTAGAGCCCTAGGTGTCCCAAACCGCGCAAAGATGTGCGATTGAAGAAACCTTGCTATTGTCTTGGCATCACTCTGATGGCATGCAATGGCCTCCACCCACTTGGACACATAATCAACTGCCAATAAGATAAAAGCATTGCCATTAGAAGGGGGAAATGGCCCCATAAAATCAATACCCCATACATCGAATAATTCAACTTCTAAAATGTAAGTAAGAGGCATTTCATCTCTAGGTCCCAAGTTTCCTCTCCTTTGGCAAGCATCGCATTGCTTGTAAAACCAATGGGCATCCTTAAATAACGTAGGCCAGAAAAATCCGCAATGCAAAATCCTCATAGTTGTCCTCTGACCACTGAAATGGCCTCCATACGGCAAAGAGTGACATTGCTCCAGGATTTCCTTTGCTTCAGCACCTGAAACACACCTACGAATAATATCGTCAGAGCATTGCTTATAAATAAATGGCTCATCCCAAAAGAAAATTTTTGCATCATGCTTAAATTTTTTCTTCTGCCTCCAATCCATGTCAATAGGAGTGACTCCCTTTACTAAAAAGTTGGCAATATCAGCATACCAAGGGACATCCCTGACTACCTTTACCTGAACAGCAAAAAGTTGTTCATCTGGAAAAGAATCGGAAATGGCAGATTGCTCCAGCAAAGATGATGATGGATCAAGACGAGACAAATGATCTGCAATGACATTCTCTGATCCCTTCTTGTCCTTTATCTCCAAGTCAAATTCCTGCAATAATAAAATCCAACGAATTAATCTAGGCTTTGCATCTTTCTTTGACATTAAATACTTTATTGCTGCATGATCCGTGAACACCGTGACTTTGGATCCAACCAAATATGGTCGGAATTTTTCAAAAGCAAACACAACAGCTAACAACTCTTTTTCAGTAGTTGTGTAGTTGACATGTGCTTCATTTAAAACCTTGCTTGCATAATATATAGGATGAATAAATTTGCCTTGCTTTTGCCCCAGCATCACACCTACTGCAGCATCACTCGCATCACACATTACCTCGAATGGCAAATTCCAATTAGGTGCGCAGAGAATGGGTGCTGAGATTAAAGCAGCCTTCAATGTTTCAAAAGCCTTCCTACAATCTGCATTAAAGTCAAAAACATGATCAGTGCACAATAAGTTACAAAGAGGTTTACTGATTTTGGAAAAATCCTTTATGAACCTCCTATAAAATCCAGCATGTCCTAAAAAACTCCGAATTCCCTTCACTGAATTTGGTGGCTCTAGCCTGTCAATAACCTCAACTTTTGCTCTATCAACTTCTAGACCATTCTTAGAAATCCTATGACCTAACACTATGCCCTCCTTCACCATGAAGTGGCACTTCTCCCAATTAAGAACTAGATGGGTATCCTCACATCTTTTTAACACCTTACCTAAATTATCTAAACAACTCTGAAAAGACCCTCCAAACACTGAAAAATCGTCCATAAAGACTTCAACAGTGGATTCAATCATATCAGAAAAAATTGCTAGCATACACCGCTGAAATGTTGCTGGAGCATTGCAAAGGCCAAAAGGCATTCTCCTAAAAGCAAATGTCCCATAAGGGCAGGTGAAAGTGGTTTTTTCCTGATCTTCAGGAACAATAGTAATCTGGTTATACCCAGAATAACCATCCAAGAAACAGTAATAGGCCTGACCAGCCAATCGATCCAACATTTGGTCGATAAATGGTAGAGGGAAATGATCCTTTCGGGTGGCTTTATTAAGCCTTCTGTAATCCATACAAACCCTCCAGCCAGTTACTGTCCTTGTGGGGATCAACTCATTATCTTTATTGCTCACCACAGTGACACCTCCTTTCTTAGGAACACATTGGACAGGGCTTACCCAATTGCTATCGGCAATTGGATAAATGATCCCAGCATCCAACCATTTAATTACCTCCTTTTTAACAACCTCTTTCATTGCAGGGTTAAGCCTTCTTTGTTGCTCAATACTCCTAAAGGATCCCTCCTCTAGAGTGATTTTGTGCATACAAAAAGATGGGCTAATCCCCTGAATATCAGCCAATGTCCAACCTATAGCTTTGCGGTATTGCTGCAGCAATTTTATTAAGGCCTCCTCATGCTCTGGCATTAAATCTGATGCAACAATAATGGGCAACGTCTCACTTTCCCCAAGATACACATACTTTAGATGATCCGGTAAAGGCTTCAAATCTAAAGTAGGTGCCTCAATCAGGGATGGCTTAATTGGGGGAGCCTTTCTTTGATCTAAATCTAAAGACTCAAAAACATCCTCACACCTAAACAATTCTTTTTCATTTTTTTTTATCTAAAGAACAAAATTCAAAATTTTCTACACTAACCTCTCCATGCTTTTCCGAATGCTTATCAGCCGAATCCTGTATTGCTGTCTCAATAACTGTGCTCTCCAGAATCCTGATGAAGGAGCAATCCTCCATCTCGTCTGGATATTTCATGGCTTTAATGACATTAAATTTCACTTCCTCATTACAGACTCTCATTGTTAATTCTCCTTTTTGAACATCTATTAACGCCCTACCAGTAGCCAAAAATGGACGACCTAAAATAATTGGGACATCTTTATCAGCCTCATAATCTAAAATAATAAAATCAACAGGAAATATGAACTTATCAACTTTTACTAAGACATCCTCAATCTTACCCTCTGGATATGTGATAGACCTATCAGCTAATTGGAGTGTAACTGTGGTAGGTCTAGCTTCACCAATACCTAACTTCTGATAGATCGAAAGAGGCATAAGGTTAATGTTTGCACTTAAATCACAGAGTGCTCTACCTAACTCCTTTCCACCTATAGACACAGGTATAGTAAATGACCCTGGATCCTTAGCCTTGGGGGGTAGACCATTCTTAAGAATAACACTACACTCCTCAGTAAGAGATACAGTTTCAAACTCACCTAACCATTTCTTTTTAGTCAAAATATCCTTAAGAAATTTAGCATAATTAGGCATTTGCTCAATAGCTTCTACTAAAGGGATATTTATATGCAACTGCTTAAGAATCTCTAAAAACTTTTTAAATTGATCATCCTGATTCTTAGGCTTTTGCCTTTGTGGAAAAGGTAGAGGTGGTACATAAGGTGGGGGCGGCACATATGGTGGTTCTACATCTGGCACAGAACCAGATGCTCCATCATTTTCTTTGCTGCCTCCAACACCCTGACCAGACTCCAACTCTTTCTCAACAACAACATTATTATTTCTATCACCATTTTTATCCTGGGTTTTACTAGGCTCAATTCTTTCTTCTAATGGCTTACCACTCCTAAGAGTAACTGCCTTTACCTGCTCCTTACCTTCCCTTCTAGGGTGTTCAGTATCTGATGGAAGTTTCCCTTGAGGCCTTGCCTTGAGCTCATTAGCTAGCTGACCCACTTGCAATTCCAGGGCTCTCATCGAAGCTTGATTACTTTGAATTGTGGCGTCTGTACGAGCCATAAATTCTTTCATCATCGCCTCGAGAGGATTTCCCGAGTTTTGCTGGGGCATTACCTGCGCTTTAGCAAATCCCGGCTGGTTCATCTTTTGTTGCGCTTGTACATTATTTCCTTGACCTCCCCATGAGAAGTTGGGGTGGTCGCGCCAACCTGGATTATAGAAGTTAGAATAAGGGTTGTTCCTCTGATTACCTACAAAAAAACACAGACGATGGATTGCTGGGGCAAAACTCGTAGTTGTGGTCTTCACCGCAATAGACACATGCTTCGTCCGTGACTTGGTTCACCACTGCTGCAGGCTCCATAGCTGGTGGCTGCTGATGACTAATCACTGTCACATTCTTAAGAGCATTAGCAATCATAGCAAGATCGACCCTAATGGTGGACACACCATCAACCTCTAATACACTCTTAACCTTTTTATTTGTGCCTCTAACATCCGACCACTGACAACTATTAATAGATATTCTTTCTAAAATTTCATAGGCTTCATCAAAAGTTTTTGCCAAAAGGGCCCCTCCAGCCGAAGCATCGACCATACCTTGGATTACTCCATTTAAACCGTTGTAAAATGTTTCCATTTGAATACAATGAGGTAACCCATGGTGGGGACACTTTCGTAAAAGCTCCTTAAACCTCTCCCAAGCTTCACTAAAAGTCTCATCCTCAAGTTGCCTAAACCCTACTATTTCACTCCTTAATTTATCATTTCTATTAGGTGGGAAATATTTACTCAAAAAAATTTCAGCTAACTCATCCCACGTCCTAATTGATCCTGGAGCAAAAGAGTTTAACCATGACTTTGCTCCATCTCTAAGAGAATACGGGAACAAAGTTAATCTAAGAGCATCTCTAGGCATTCCTTGAATTACAAAAGAATCACTAACTCCTAGAAAAGAATTAAGATGTAAATGAGGGTCTTCAGATGACAAACCATGGAATTGCCCTACGGTTTGCAACATCTGAAACATTACCAGCTTCATTTCAAAATTTGCCGCTTGGATTTGGGGACGTGCAATCCCTGGATTCAACTCATTAAACATTGGGACAGCATATGCTCGAATGGCTCTGGTCCTATCGTTCGCTATCAAGATAGGATTCTCAGCCTGATTATTCCGCTGCTCATTTTGCTCAAACAGTGGGTTTTGCTGCAGCAACGGATTCTGCTGGGGGTTCACTGCTACTGGACCTTCAGGAACCTGCGGAAGTTGCGGGGCGTTCTCCATCTGGTTTATGCGTTGCTCCCTCCTTCTGTTCCTAAATGTCCTTTCAATTTCTGGATCAAGCTCAAACCGTACCCCAGGCGGATCGCTCATGCACCAAAATCACACCTGCAAAAACAAAAGAAACAATCAAAAAAATTCTAGCACCAAACCACTAAAACACATACACAAAACAGATCAGATAAAAACTTATTCAGTTCCCCGGCAACGGCGCCAAAAACTTGTTGGGTTCCTATAGTGAGTAAAAATGTAGTATAAAATACTCTAGAATTCCTGTGCAAGTATACACAGTCTGCAACAAGTAATATTATCAATCCAAGGTCTGAATGAGTTTCCACTCTACCTATTTTTGTGTAACTTTTTCATGGTTTCAAGAATAATAAAATGATTGGGTTTTATCGGAATTATGCTGAAGCAAAATAAATGACAGAACAACGAGTAAACAAATAGATAGACAGATTAAAGACAGGCGCTGGTTAGGCTTCAGTGATTGTTCTAAGATATGCTATAGCAATATTATTGATCATGCATTTCTCGCAGTATTATTAGCGGATTCCTCCCGGAACTCCGAATCTTTTGGGATATGTTTCAAACCCAATGAAGAGCGACCGATCAAGCACTAGGCAACTGGCTATCCCTAGCTCAGTCACTGGCGTTCACCAATACACAATGATCGTAGTGTGGATAATTGCCACACACTATCTAAATCATCCCTGAAACTAAAGAGAGCTATCCATACCGGCTGGCCAGGCGGGCATAAAATAAGAATAAACACAACAATTAACCAAAATGCGATAGTCAATTTATTACTAGAGATGAAGCACAGTAATCACATTATTCCTAACCAACACCCTAAGCTACTTAGTTCATAATAAGCATAGGAATACGAATTACAATCTGAGTATGCATGTCCATAACTACAAGTTAATAAAGAAGATAAACTCCCTAATCAGCTTGCGGTTGATGGTGTTCTTGATGATCTTCAATCTCCCTATCCTATTCGGCTTCCAAGGGAAAACATGGAATGAATTTGACTTTGACGGCTACTTCCTTTTATAGAAGGATGGGAGGCTCGAATTAGGTCAACTAGGACACGTGTAAGGCTCTCCTTGATCCTTTATCACGAAAATAACTCAACAGAAGTCGGTTCATGAAGTTGGCTAATGAGCTGTGATGTGGCAGTTTTGTTCCCAGTTTTGCTGCAGCACAGAATTTGCTCTCTCCAGTCGCTCAGCAGCATAATCTGCACAAAATAATTTCCAATGCTTCCATTCTTCCAAATGGGTTAAAACATGTAATATATATCCAAAACCAACCCTAATAGGCATAGAGGACACACAAATCTCTATATAATTGAAGCCTAAATAACTACCTTTTGGGCAGTTATCACCTATTGATAGCGCAATTTATTGTGTTATATTTTATATGATTTTATAGTTAGTCTTGGGTACTTTTTGGCCAATTTTATGTCTATTTGGTTTTGTTTTGTAGGAATCAAGCATTTCAATGGAATCGACGTTTTTGAAGATTACCGGTGATTTAGGAGCTGGAGAATGATTTCGAGCCAAGAAAAGAAGCGGAATAAGCAAAGTCCAAGGCTTAGCGTTGAGACGCTACCCCTTGGAGCGTCTCAACGCTAGGCGCACGATCAGGATAGGCGCGAGATCGAGGCAGCGTCGAGACGCTGCAAACTTTCCAAAAATAATTAGGGCACGCGCGCGACAGCGTCGCAACGCTGTGTCCTTAGCGTCTCGACGTTGTCACGCAGATTGGACAATATATATTGTTTGTGATGCCATCACATTAAGGGGACTCTTTTGGAGAGAGAAAAATGATTTTTAGAGAGGGAAAACGCACAGAACAGGGCAGAAACAAAGGGGGCTTGATTTTGGGAGCTTGGATCGTGAGGATCGTGACGGGAACGCGCGGGAATCACGGCTAGCGAGTTTAATCTTTCTCCCTTATTTCTCGTACTGATTTTTAGCATGTATTGGACTGATTTCGCTTGTATTTTAGAGACCATGTGTAGCTAAATTTCGTTTCTTAGGGGCTTGATGTAGCCATTAGTTTGTATGGATTAATTTACGGATTTTTTAGGACGTTTCGTAACGCGGTTTATTTATGCAATTGTATGATTAATGCCTATAATCTCTTGATCATGGATTGTATGTTGTTGTTTCTGAACTAATCGCTCGAGAGAGGATAGTTTAGATTAGACTATCAATTGCATGACTTAGGTGATTCTTTAATCGGGAGATTTGGGATTGCTTGAGAAACCGTTATAAGGATTGTTCTTATTGCTTATGCTTGTTGTTGAAATTAGATAGGGATATCAATTTCTTAATTTGCATAAAGAATTAATTGTACTCGGGAGAAGCTTTGAATTACCGATAATCCTTGGTTTATGAACTTGTTACGAGTTTGTTCCTAATTATTCTTTGAATTAATTCATGCATCTAATAGGTGAAATCAATTCCCTAAGGCTTTTATCCATTGAGTTTCCACACATTTTATTGCTTTGATTAGTGTTTCATTGATTTGCATTTTTCTCGATATTTTTCTCTAAATAAAATTGAGCGAATATACCGTTAATAATTATGGGAACTAGAAAACCAATCCAGAGGAAGACATTCGATTTTAAATCACTATATTATAACTTGGGCCCGTACACTTGCAGTTAGCGATTTGCGTATCACCTATGCAAATTAGGGACCCAGACAAGTCCTGCACTGTCCAGCCAATGCCTCCAACACCAGAATCTTCGAACCAGGCAGCATCCGAGTTGATCTTCCAAAAGGTTGGCTTCGACTTCTCCCAAGTTGCTTGACTAGCATGGTTTCTCAATCTGCACGTCTTTGATCTCTTAAGGTAAGAGTCTTCCCAATCTTTGATGTTATCCTCAATGGATTTGATGATTGAGTCTGTTGGAATATTGATGTTAGTTGCTTGCATTCGGTTTCTGAAATTCCACAAGATCCACATGATGATCGAGCTTTTTGCTATTTCCTTTGAATTGAGATTTCCTGAAATCCAGCTCCAATAATCCTTAGTTTCCCATTGATTCCTACACAAACCAAAGAGATTTAGGGACTTAGGTATGAAAATTTTCCAAATTTCTTTGGAAAACTTTGCAATCCCAAATTAAATGGGGGGTGGATTCATTGTTTTTTCCACAAAAATAGCACAGGGGATTAAGGTCTATCCCTTTTTTTTAATATGTTTGCTTTGCTAGATATAATGTCATTTGCAATCTTCCAGGTGCAAATTTTGATTCTAGGATGTACTCTTGAGCTCCATATACTTTTCCATTGCTATTTTTCTTTTGCTCTGTTCGAGTGAGAGGCTACTTCTTGTGTTTTCAAGTCCATAGCCAGTAAGTAAGCGCTTTTGACTTTGAAAATGCCTTTTTTGTCGAAATGCCATATCACTTCATCTCTAGATGCTCCTTCACTAGTTGGCAAAGCTAAAATGTCTTCAACATCCTGGTTTAGAAAGACCTCGCGAACCCTGTCTTCCCTCCAATTGTTGTTGTCGTCTAGCAGCCAACTAACTCTTTTATTCTCGAGAGTATCATTCTCGTTTAATCCAAGGATCTTTAACAATTTGGATGAGTTTTTCGTTTCCCACTCTCCATCGATATTCTTTCTTGAATAGGTCTCTTTCCCAACAAATACTTCTCCAAGTGTTAGATGGAGTGTTTCCTAGAGGGGCTTGCAGGTAGTCCCCAACCTTAAAATACTTCCCTCTCAAGGTTTTGAAAAGAAGGCTGTTAGGATTTCTTAAGAGCCTCCAACTTTGCTTTGCTAGCATGACTTGGTTGAAAGCTGAAATATTCCTAAAGCTCATCCCTCATTTGGTCTTGTTTGTGCACATTCTCCTCCAGCTCATCCAATGCATTTTGTCCTTGTCTCCCGACGATCCCCACCAGAATTTAGCGCATAACCTGTCAATGTCATTACAAAGAAAGTTAGGAAGTCAAAAGCAGCTCATAGTGTACGTTGGGATTGCTTGCGCTACTGCTTTTATCAGGACTTCTTTCCCTCCAAGCGAGAACAACTTTTCCTTCCATCCTTGAGGCGTTTTTTCGATTCTATCCTTAATCTTAATGAAAGCCTCCCTCTTGCTCCTGCCTATCTGAGACGGCATTCCGAGGTATTGACCAAGAGTTTCAGTTCTCTTGATCCCAAGGATTTCTTCACATGCCTCCTTTTCATTCTTGCTCATGTTCCGGCTTGTCATGAAGACTGATTTTTCCAAATTAATCACTTGCCTCGAAGCATTCTCATAATATTCTAGCACTTTCTTCATAGTTTGGAGACTCGTGGCTTCTGCTTTAGTGAATATGAGACCATCGTCTGCAATAAAAAAAAAACAAATGAGTAATCTTAGGGCAGTGTTTATTAATTTGAAAACCACTAAAATTAGAAAGAGCTTCCTCCCTGTTTAAAAGAGTCGAAAAACCTTCAGCACACAGAAGAAAAAGGTACTGAGACGGCGGGTCTCCTTGTTTGATTCCTCTTGAAGGCTTGAACTCTTTTTTAGGGGATTCATTAATGAGGATAGAGTAGCTAACTGTGGATATACACCCCATGATCTTGCTAATCCACCTTTCCCTGAAATTCATTTGTCTCATTACTTCCTGGAGAAAATCTCATTCAACTCTATCGTAAGCCTTGCTCATATCTAGTTTAATCGCTACATGGCTTGTTTTTACCTTTCCTTTTATTATTCATTGCATGGATACATTCAAAACCCACCACCACATTATCTTATATTTGTCTTCCAGGGACAAAGGCAGATTGAGTGGGGGAAATGATTGTGTCTAGGACCTTCTTCATCCTGTTAGCGAGGACTTTAGCGATAATTTTGTAGCTTACATTATAGAGACTGATGGGTCTGAATTCGCTCATTCTTTTTGGCTCCTTAATCTTTGGAATGAGGGCTATGTAGGTTTTGTTGAGGGGTTCCAAATCTTCGTTGTTGTTAAGGAAACCAAGGCATATTTGGGTTGTATCCTCTCCTATTGAATCTCATAGTAAAAAACTCAAAAGAATAAAGGGTTTATATACAAATATGAAAAGAAGTATTTAAAACTTAAACTTGAACAAAGTTAAGGAGACTTCTTTTCATATTTGTATATAAACCCTTTATTCTTTTGAGTTTTTTACGACATTTTTTTTTTCCTTTAAGCTGGTTGATTATAAACAAAAACAACATAATGCCTACTTTGGTTGTTTTAGGTTTCTCATTCATTCTATGAACGTATTGACTTTTTTTTTAATATCTTTTATAGACTTTTAATTCTTTTAGGATTATTTATAGAACAATACTTGGCTACATAGTATAGATCTCCCAGCATATTCCATTAAAATCTTAACAACTAAGAAAAAAAGTAGAAAATAAAAAAAAAATTATCTCTCATAATTGTCATCATTTTAATGGTGGTATGTAAGGAGAGCCCTATATACTTACCATTATGCAGCCAAACTTTTTCTTTATTTATTTATTCTTTTTGAAAAATAACTTTTTCTTTATTTATATGGGTTTGTAATTTAAAATATGATTTTGGTCCTTGTACTGTGGGTTTCATTCCATTTTAGGTTGTTTGTCCAATTTTAGTCATTTTTACTTTGAATAAAGCTTAAAATTGATCTATGCAGTAAGTTTGAATTTAATTTTTATCGAAATTAGTTAAATAATCACAATAATTCTCATCATGCAAGAAAAGACACAATGTGATCATATTTCCAAAATTGATAGAGAGAAGGCTAAGAGAAATTAAACTGTTTTTTAGAAAAGTTAACAGTAAACTAATAGTAGAAACCAAATTTAAGTTTTATTGAAAGCATAAGGACTAAAATTGGGCATATGAAAGTACAAAATCTAAAATGGAATTCTACTTTGGAATTAAACTCAAACTAGAAGAACAAAAATAATGTATTTTAACTTCTTAGTTAGAGACAATTTACCACTACTTTATAAGGTTAATATTTTTTTCATTAAAAAAAAACACATCTCAGTCACACCTGTACATTTTTATCAATTATCATATTGTAGAGTGTGTTGCAATCTATCATTATATATTAACATTTAAATAATTCAATGGAGATCATGCAACTATTATTTGACCACATTTAATTCTCAACAATTAAAAAATTGAGAGTTTTTTTTTTCTTTTTTTTTTCAAGATAACAATAAGTGGGATGAGATTTTAACCTCTATCTCTTAGAGCAAGATATAATATCTTAATCTTAATACGTTAAATTGCGCTTAGGTTGACAATTTGAGAAAAATGATTGTATTGCAAATTTGTTTTTTTATATAGTATTTGAACTTCTTACTGAGATTTAAATAATTTAATTAAGATGTGCATCTAAATATAACTCAAAATGGTCGTACGTCAACCTGAACATAACTCAATTAGTTAAGCGATCGATTATTCCTCAACAAAAGGTCAAAGGTTTAAATCTTCACCCTTATATATTGTTGAGCTAAAAAAAAACTCGAGTGATCATACATCAACGTTGTTCGATCTAAATCATATGTTTAAATATCCTCCAATTTGTACCCTAATATTATAAAAGAAATAAATTAATTTAAATGTCTATTACTTGGATCACATTTAATTCTTAAAGAAAAAACCAATTTAAGGAGAGTTGAATATTACATTAATAACCTTCGTTCCTTGTTTGAACTAAAAAAACTTACAAAAAGATTGATGTTAAAGCAAAGAGATTTTATTATGCAAATGGATGGATATTACAACCTGTTTGGATGTCCAATGTTAAATATCCAGAGTTAAAAATCTTGGAGGAGTTAAATATCTGGGTTTGTTTATTGATTTTGTTTATGAAAAAAACAATTTCAATTATTAGATTTAATTAAAATATTTATATTAGACAATTAATTAATTAATAAATAAGTCTCTAGCAATTATTTTTTTTTAAAGAAAGAAATACGCCAAGATTACAATAAGTTGAAACTTCGTTCATCACTTTCTATTGCATCCGTAGCCAACTCAGAAAATCTAAAAAACAAATGTCATAAACTTCATTAAGCATTGTAAATTTGTAATGATTAATTTCCTCCTTTCTCTCCCCTCTCATCCCCATTACCTAAGAAAATAGTCCCCGAGTAAAAAAAATCTCATCTCCAAGAAAGGTAATAAAATCTCATGCTTCATGATTTTTTTTATTCATGAACAATAATTACCTTGGTTTTTTAAAAGGTAAACGTCATGAAACAACTATGGTCAAAGCGAGCTCAGTGGTTGTTATAGGTAATTTTGGACCACTCCGATGTACAAGGAGCTGACGAGGACAACCCGACACGAGTCCAGAAATAGGATTAGAAAACGAATTACGGAGGTGAAACGACCCAAAAGGTTGGAGGGACCGAACATTGGCTTGAACCATATGGTTGACCTCGGCCCAAGGGCGAGGCCGACCACTCGGGCCACTTGCGTGGCCCGAGTCCTTCCGCCTCCATTCGGTCCCTACTATCCTTAGCCGCCCCAGTTCCACTCGGTTCAGCCCTGGATCGCCTCCGAACGCCTTGAAACCCTAGAGCAGGAACATGTATTTAAACCCTTTTTCGTGACTAGATCGCTTAGAAACCCTAGGGCCCCGGTTCCACTTCGGTTAGTGGAGGTTGACAGTGATAGGTCTTCAGAGGTCGACGGTGGTCGGTAGTCGAAGGTTGACGGTAGCAGGTGGGCGCGATTGGTAATCGGAGGTCGACGGAGGTCGACGACGATAGGTAGTTGAAGGTCGACGGTGGTGGTCTGTCGTGACCGGTAGTCGGAGGTCGACGATGGCGCCCGATTGACGGAGGTCGACGACGATCGATAGTCGGAGGTGGATGGTGGCGGTCGGTTGGTGGAGATCGACGACGACCGGTCGTTGGAGGTCCACTATTGCGGTCGGTCGCGACTTGTTGTCGGAGGTCGACGGAGGTTGACGACGACTGATAGTCGCAGGTGGATGGTGGCGGTCGATCGGTGGCCGATATTTAGAGGTCAATGATGGCGGCATGTTGGTAGAGGTCGGTAGTCGGAGGTCAACGGTGGCGGTCGATCGGTGGAGGCCGGTTAGCGGAGGTTGACGGTAGCGGTCGACCGTAACCGGTAGTCGAAGGTCGACAATGGTAACCGGTAGTCGAAGGTCGACGATGGTGGCCGGTCAATGGAGGCAGGCGACGATCGGTAGTCAGAGGTGGATGGTGGCGGTCGGCCGATGGAGGTCGACGACAGCCGATATTCGGAGGTCGCGGTGGTGGTCGATTGGTGGAGTCGACAGCAGTCGGTCGTCGGAGGTCGACGATAGCAGTCAACCATAGAGGTATTTGGAGGTCGGCGACGATCAGTAGTTAGAGGTTGACGGTGGTGGTCAGTCGATCGACGTCGGCGACGGTTGATAATTCAAGGTCGACGGTAGCCGTCGGTTGGCGGAGGTCGGCGACGGTCGGTGGTCGAAAGTCGACGGAGGAGGTCGGTCGATAGTTAGAGGTTGACAGTGGCGGCTGGTCGGCGGAGGTCGGCGACGATCAATAGTCAGAGGTCGACGGAAGCGGTCGGTCGATAGTCAGAGGTTGACGGTGGTGGCTGGTCGGCGGAGGTCGGCGACGACCAATAGTCGGAGGTCAAAGATGATGGCCAATCGGTGGAGGTTAGTGGCGGCCGGTAGTCAGAGATCGACGGAGGTGATAAAAAAAGGAAAAAGGTAAGAAATAACATAAATAATAAAAAAATGAAAGAGAAAGAAATAACGAAAAACAAAATTAAAAAAAAAAGACGAGAAAGTGGTTAAAAAAATAGAGGAAGAGTAGAGACTGGTGTAGGAATGAGAGGGAGAAATAGATACATGCATGAAAAATAGAAGAAAAAAAAAACATAAACAAAATTTGAGAAACAATTTTTTGTAGTTTCTCAAATTTGGCCTATTTTTTAGAAACGTTTCTAGAAATTTAGAAACAAAAAACATGGATGAGTTATCAAACAAGTTTGTTTCTTAAAAAAGGAGAAACGGGAACAAGAAATAGGAAACGAGAACGTTATCAAACGAGCCTCCAGTGATCTTGTAACTTATTTCTCAAAACTCAGAAAGTAAAAAACTCTATTTTGAAAACACCAAACGCACATATTCCTCAAAATTCAGGGACCAAAAAGGTATCTTTTTCAAAAATGTATTAAACATTTTTTTTAATTAATTTATAAGGAAATTTAGAAATCACTCTATCACATTTAAATTCTTATTTAAAAAAAAAAAATTGAGGTTATATTTTAGCTTGAGAAAGAGAGGAAAAAGAAGAAAAAGGAAAAGAAAAACTAATCTTTACGAATATTCCGTTCCACGAAGGAAGAGGAGAGAACCAACATTGCAGGTGCCAACGTCACCACTTTCTTTGCCTTAAATAACGACTGTCTCTCCCATTTTTTTCTGAACTTTCTCTCTCTTACCTCTCTCTCTCTCTCATCATCATCTTCATCCATTTCCTTCTTCTCCTTCATAATTCATTCATTTCCAATTCCATCACCTCTCCTGTACTTCTCCCACTCCCCTTCTGATTCATCAATTCTTTCGAACGCTCAACCAAACAAAAGTTGGAGACAGAATCTCCTCTGCACCAATTTAGCAATAATTGTCTCACTTTCTTCCTTTTTTTCTTCTCTTTTTGGCCTGCCTCCTCCTCATCATCGCCGGAATTCTGACCTGTTCAGGGATCTCAGGTATTGGGATGAATTTATTTTTGCCCCCTTTTCTCCATAATTCCCAATTCCCTTTTGGATCTCTTCCTAATTTAATGTTCTTCTTCTGTTCATTAACGGTTTTTGTTTTTGGTGCTGATTATTATCGTTTCTTCTTGTTTTGGAATCGTTTTGAATTGGGTATGGATGGGTTCTTTGCTCTCGTGTCTTTATGTTTATTTGGTGCGCTTTTGGAATACATCTGAAAGTTCTAATCCCTTCCCTTTTTTCTTTTTTCGTTTGTCTGTGTTTTGGTGTCTTCCTTCGGTTTGGATATCGCTGTTTGTCTCCTTACTTCTCCCATTGACTTAATCTGTCGCGAATTAACGTTTTTTTTTTTTTTATTGAAATGCCACAATACGGTTGGGAATTGAGCGCTTGATGGTCTTCCATCCATTGCTTTTTATGGAACGTGATATAATTTTGAGTCGTTGAATGTGTAAAGACATCTATAATATTAGAATATGAAAAGCTTATACACTATGCTCTTGAGGCAACTTGAAGGCTTTTTTTTTCCCTTCCACTATCTACTATCAACCATGGATCTTCATTGACGTAGCTCACCACCGGAGGATTTTATAGAGCGCATATTGTTTTTCTTAAGAGTGCATGCAATGTGCTCTTGAGGCATGTTATTCTCCTTGACACTGAAGGATTTTATAGACACGGCTTAGTTTGGGGCAGGCCTCTGATATCACTTGTTAGGACAAGGGACATCTCCAACTTTTCACCATGGTTTGATAGTCTATTTTGAACATAAGCCTTCATGAGTTTGTTTTTAATTTCACCCAAAAAAGCCTCATCCAATGGAGATGTTGTCCCTCACATACTCACTCATGATATTTTCCATGTCTTTGCCAATGTGAGATTTTGGTTGCATTTCCAACAAGCCTCAAATAGTCATTGACCCGTCTGGCTCTTATTGAGGCCAATTCCTTTATTTTCAAACCAATCTGCCTATTTGCTAAAGCTCAACCACTGATCTCCGCACGACTATGTTAGTAAGCCACACCACCTCTTTCTTCAACGCACGAGGATTCTACGAAGATGAAAATGTTTTGTACATGACTTTGATACCATTTGTTAGGACAATGGACCTTTCCACATATCCAAAATGGTATGATATTGTCCCGTTTAAGCATAAGCCCTCGTGCCTAACTTTTGGTTTCACCTAAAAGGCTTAATACAAATAGAGATGTTGTCCCTCACTTATATACTCGTGATCTTCCTTTTCTTTGGCTGAGGTGGGACTTTGGTTGCATTCCCAACAATGGGACTTTGGTTGCATTCCTAACAATGGAAATATTGAATTCAGTTGTTTTTGGCCTGTGACAAAGAAAAATATGCAAATTTCAGTAGTACACTTTTTTTTAACTACTGCTATTTTGACGGATGAAGAGTGACCTATTAGCTTATTAGGTGTGGTCATGGTCAATTAACTAGAGCGTAGATGTTGTAGCATGCATACAACTGCATCCTTTCATTTGCTTTTGTAGACATCCATTTTAGCTTATTAAGTATCGTCCGTTCAAGTGTTTTTTTTTAAAGAATATTGGTCTTATTTCTTGTTTTAGGGGTTATTATCAAACTACTGAAGCAAACGTGTTCTTTTCTTTGTAACTTTTCATAAATAATGAAAAGAAAAAAGTTTCGTGAACAGTGGCACAGAGAAACTTTAACGTTTATGTGTACTCTATGACATTAGTATAATACAGCTGCAGTCCAGTATGGTTGCCTTTGATATGTCCGTGTCAAATTAGTTATGTGAATGCGCTCTATGGAGAACAATATGCACGTTGCACTTTGGAAAAGATTATTCAAAACCAAGGGATCTTTTTACTGGTGTAAAATATGGGCCAAGGAAAATATCACTTTCTTTCCGTTTGTTTGATAGGCAACATTGATATATTTATTTATTTATTTATTATTTTTTGTATTTATTTATTTATTTTGATAAGAAACAAAACTTTCATTATCTAACGAGAGAATACACAAAAGAGGGGAGATGAGATATTCCCACACACCACAAGGTTAAAAAATAGAGGCCCAACTGGTGAAGATTTGATTAGACTGAAATTACAAAGTTGTTTAGAAGCAGTAGACCAAATAGATTGTTTGTTTTTTTTTTTTTTATTAGTCAGAAATTTAGTATTTTTCCGTGTTCCACAGCCAAATTGTGGGAGGCATCCATGAAACGATTGTTTTTATATCTTTTCTGAAGTTATGAATGCTTAACAGATATGCAATTTTTCTTTGGATTTTGATATTTTCCATTCTCCATTTTACTGTTCCCTAGTTACCACCAAAGATACCCTTTTGTGAAATCTGATGTATAGATTATGCAAGGAAGGGATGAAAGATTTTATGATTTGCCTAGATGGAATTTAACTGATGTAGGTTTTACAGTCATCTTAATTACAGTTCATTGATAAATTCTAAATTTTAGTTTTTGTTATAAATTTATCCTGAGTCCCTACTTTCTTTCATGCAGCGTTTTGGGGCATTTTTGGATGATAGATAAAGGTGTTTAAGAGAGCCTATCATTAAATCTGTGTTTCTGTACCCATTTTTAAGGAAGGAACTAAAACATGTCTGGCCCAGCAAAAGTCTTGGATCCTGCTTTTCAAGGAGTAGGGCAGAGAGCGTATCCTTTGTTCTAGTAGGCATTGAACATTGTTTTTCCTCACTTTTTGTTCTTTATAGAATAAGAGAATTTACGTTCACTGTATATCTAACAAATTAAGATCATGTTATTGATTTTCTTATCTATTTTATTTAAACTTGCTTGTTTTTGTCAATATTAAACATGCTGATCCTAATTTTACATGTTGAACTTAACATCTTTTAGTGGCACTGAAATTTGGCGAATTGAGAATTTTCAGCCTGTTCCATTGCCAAAGTCCGATTTTGGAAAATTCTATATGGGGGATAGCTACATACTATTGCAGGTTGCTTTCAACTTATTATTTTTAGTACTGCTCTAGTATCTGTCTTTTTTTTTTTTCCCCCCTTGAAATCATGCTCTAGTATCTATTTGAAATGTCTTATTGCATTTAATAAATTTGGCAATGATAATTTAATTCAATTTCCAGGATTATTCTTTTTCATATCATATGATTAAAAAAAAACTATAGTTATACACACCTTGCCAGTTGCCTCCCATTTTGGAGTTTTAATTGATGTAAGTTCTGTGGGATGTTTGAAGCAGTTAGATAGAAGTACAAGTTATTAGATTATTTTTCTTGTTTGGTTGTCTTAGTTTTTTCTTCATTGAGAAAGAATGAGCCACTCATGCTAAGAACTGACAGATAAACTATAAAAATGGGGGAGGTGGCTTTGGAGCAAATGCTTGTGCTATCACTGTGTGAAAATTGTCTCTTTTGTGTACTGTATTTTAACAAATATTTCCTATTGCAGACAATTCAAAGCAAAAGTGGCTCTTACTTGTTTGATATACACTTCTGGATTGGAAGAGATACAAGTCAGGTATTCTTCCTTATCTTGTACCCTGCTCTCCTTCTCATCCTCACTCACTCTCCTTGCTTTGGAGAAAAATTTTCAGATCATTGGCCACTGCACTGCAATATTGCTCTTCTAGCATATAGTTCTGTTGTGACCATTGTGATAAAATTCTGAGATGTTACATGTTTGATTAGGCTACTATCACATACTATTTACTTGTTTTATTTTTTAATAACACCAGTGAAACCTTGAAAGTCATTCACCAATATTTGTTGGAATTTGGAAAATCCATAACATTAGAGCTTGGATCTAAAAAAAAATTAAACAAAAATTTCTTTAACTTTCTGAGAGTTTAAAAAATCAATGTTGCAATACTCAAAATCTGTAATTATGATTTTTTTTCCATGAATGCCAATTGGGCACCCTTTTTCTGCTCGCTTGGCCTCAGCAAGTGCCTGGATCTTAAAGAAATTAAAATAGATATTTTTCTTTTATTTTCTGAGAATTAAAAGAGTTACAGTTGCAATATTCAAGACCTGTTAATTATGAATCTTTTCCCATGAATGCCATATTGGATGCCACTTTTGTGCTCATTTGGCGTCAGTGGGTGCCCTAACCCCCCACTTCGATGAAGTTTTTGTTATTATTGTAAAATAAGATAACTCAATCTTTGTTAATGTGTTTTTCAGGGGACCAGAATTATCATCTAAATCCTCTAGAAACCTTTGCATTTTCTTTTCCTTTTTTAATCCTAAATTTCTGGACTTTTGACCTAGGATGAAGCTGGGACTGCTGCAATAAAATCTGTAGAGTTAGATGCAGCTCTTGGAGGACGTGCAGTGCAGCATAGAGAGCTTCAAGGCCATGAATCTGACAAATTTTTATCATACTTCAAACCTTGTATCATTCCACTTGAAGGAGGTGTTGCATCTGGATTTAAAAAAGTTGAGGAAGAAGAATTTGAAACACGGTTGTATACCTGCAAAGGAAAACGAGTTGTTAGAATGAAACAGGCAAAGGATTCAATTCAATATAAACTCCTATATGTTTTGAATTCATTTAATTTGATTTTTCTTGGATCAAGTTTTTCATTTTGATAATGCAGGTTCCTTTTGCTCGGTCTTCTCTCAATCATGATGATGTGTTTATCCTAGACACTGAAAACAAGATATATCAGTTCAATGGTGCTAATTCCAATATCCAAGAAAGAGCCAAGGCTTTGGAAGTGGTTCAATTTTTGAAGGAAAAGTATCACCACGGAGGAGTGTGTGATGTTGCAGTAGTGGGTATGCAGAAATGCTTTTAGTTTTTCGCTCTGCTACCTTTCCCACCTCAATAAGAAACATAACTTCTTTGAAAGTAATGGAGTGACAAGAGTAAAAAAAAAAAGAAAAAAAATTAAAGGAGTAACAGTAGGCAGAAAGGAATTTAGTTTTTCACATGGCTACTTTATCTATCACTAGTTTTCTTAAGTTCCTCACTTCTTGTTAGTTACTCCTGTTTCTTAATTGTGTAATTTTGTTTGCCGTTTTAGATGATGGGAAGTTAGATACAGAGTCAGACTCAGGGGAGTTCTGGGTCCTCTTTGGTGGTTTTGCACCTATTGGAAAGAAGGTTTGCACTGAAGATGACGTGATTGCAGAAGCCACGCCTGCTGTACTTTATAGGTATCTGTCTATTTCTCATCCTCACCAAATGCAAATTGAGAAATTTATTTGATTTAGTATTTACTGTGTGCAACTATCTTAAAATGAAAAATTTTCTTATATAAATCTTTTTTTGAAATAGAAACCAACTTTTCATTAAGTAATTGAAAATTTAGTAATTTACAAGTTAGCACCCATCAGGAATAAGCAAAAGCAATGATTTAGGTTAAATATATTATCCTCCTTTCTTTTGTATCTTCTCATATTTTCAATGATGGTATAGTCTCTTATTTCTTATCTAAAAAAAATGGAATCATTGGATACATATGCCAAACATGCTCGAAAGAGTTTTCATGATAGAGGAACCTGGTATGCCTTGTAGTCTTTTCAATGAGAAGATCATTTTTTCAGAAAAGTGGATACTTAACGGGAAGGAGATCATTAAACGATTTTTGTGCACTTTGGCTGGTGATTTTGGATTTGAAAATATACTCTTCTTTTCCCCCTTCTCCTTCCTCTTCTTCTCTTGGGCTGTTTCATTCAGAAACTCAATTTGAATGCAACTTTTGGTTTTTTTAGCAATAGACCTTTAGCAAGTAAAAATTTGCATGTAATTGTCATCTAGCCATGCCTTCAAGTAATGTTGAGTACATTCATGAATTTGCTTTTCCCCTTTTTTTGCAGCTAGATATAGTTCATGGAATCTTTTACTGTTAAATATATAACCCTTTTTACGTCACTTTCTCAGTTGATGTATTTTATGATTTTATCTTTTCATCTTGCTAAACCTGAAAATGGTCTAGAGACTCATAAATGAATTATAGACAACAATTCCGTTATAATCCAATTTCCTTCAATTTTATTTCTTGTGTATCTGAATTTTAATTTTTTTTTTTTATCTCAATCTTGAGAAGTAATTCAGTATGTCTTGGGAGTATATTGTCAGGATAGCCTCTAAATTTCTTTAGGTGACCGTTTAACATTTTAGAAATTGTACACAAGATGGATTCATGTAGTGGACGAAACATTTTTAGAATAATTACCTGACATGTGGGTGGTGGTATTCAAATCTACAACCTCTTAGTGGGAAGTAGAGAAGCCTTAAATGTTGAGTTAAACTCATATTGACAAGGATGGTCTTGCAATTATTAAATTGACAGAACCAGCTTGTTACATATATTGCTATCTTTCTTCAAGACAAAATAAAATTGAATTCTAACATGTTTTACGAGAATCTCATATGCTTTTCTAGATTGATATGTAATTTAATTTAAGGATGTCTTTCCACACTTTCGTTATTGGTATGATACTGGAAACCTTGATTCTTGTATTATTATCTTTTAGCAGGGGAAAAAAGAACTTGACACACTGTGCTACTGGATTGTTTTTTTCTTTCTTAAGAAACATACTCATTTCTTTTTTGGACGCATGCAGCATAGCTGATGGTCAAGTGGGGATTATTGAAGGTGAACTATCCAAATCATTGTTAGAAAACAACAAGTGCTATCTACTGGACTGTGGTTCCGAGGTATTTGTTTGGGTTGGACGGATAACCCAGGTGGAGGAAAGAAAAAGGGCCATCCAAGTTGCTGAGGTAATAGAGTAGCAATATAGCATCTGAGATCGTGTGTTCCACTAAATTTGAATCTAATTGTAGCTATTATTCACTACCCGTACATTTCTAGGAATTCCTTGCTAATCAAAGTAGGCCAAAATCAACACATATAACACGGCTTATTCAAGGTCATGAGACGCATTCTTTCAAATCCAACTTTGGTTCCTGGCCAGCAGGATCTGCAGCTTCCGGAGCTGAGGAAGGAAGAGGAAAGGTAGCAGGTATGTGTTATTTGTGACTTAAAAGTATACCTGAAGTACTTCCTCCTCAACTTATTCATTCTGATATTCAAATTTCTGCCAGCTTTATTGAAGCAACAAGGTGTTGGTATAAAGGGGATGTCAAAAAGTACACAAGTAAATGAGGAAGTACCTCCATTGCTGGAGGGAGGTGGAAAGATGGAGGTTTAGTCAAAAATTACTTTTTCATATTAATTCTAAAGATAACTTTATGAATTTAGTAATTACTTATTTGTTTTGTGCTAAGGTATTGCACATTGTTCATTTTGCAGGTATGGTGCATCAATGATGACACCAAGACTCCAGTGCCCTCAGAGGATGTTGGTAAATTTTATAGTGGAGACTGTTATATTGTTCTTTACGCTTACCACTCAGGAGAGAGGAAGGAAGATTACCTTTTATATACTTGGTACGGAAAGGATAGTGTCGAGGTAAGTTAAAATATGTTGCTTTTGGCTGGTTTTTTTTTTTTTTTTTTATGCCCTTGTATTCTTTCGTTAAGCATGTATTTCTATAAAATAAAAATATGTTGCTATGCGTGTTAAATGGAATTCCATAACTTGGAGTTGTGCATTTGAAACAATAAGAAATAGATCAATGCATTCTCAGACATACCTTATACGGCTGTTGATTAGTTTCATTTTAAGTGGCTTTTGCCAGAGATACCTTACACGACTGGAATAGCAGTCGACAATAATTAGCATTAGAGAAAAGGGAAATATTATTATGTTCTTATAGATAGGCATATTATGTTAAGAAGGATCTTACAGGATTTGGTGTTTGGCATAGCATCCTAAGTGATTGGGTGACTGTAAGTGTTTTTTATTTTATTTTAATTTGCAATGTTTGTTAATAAAATCAGATTGCTGTTTTTTTTTATTTAAAGAAATACATGCGTGATGGCTCTCCAATGAGTGATTCTAAAAGATTACCTAGGAGTCACTTTAAAATATGTAGTGAGAATTTATTTATTTTTTATTTTTATTTTTTTGTGAATCACTTTTGGATGGCGTGCAAGTAAACAGGTTTGTGGCTTTTTTTTAAGAAATCGAGCTTTCGTGGAGAAAAATGAAAGAAAATATTAGGACATACAAAAAAATTAGCTCCACAAAAGGAGTCCAAACTCTAAATACAGAAATGGACTCCAATCTAAAACAATAAAAACAAGCTAATCATTATCACAAATTTGCAATTAAAAATGCAACTAAACACTTTTATCATTGGTATTTCAGTATTTCTTTTTTGTAAGAAATCGAGCTTTCATTGAGAAAAATGAAAGAATACAAGGACATAAAAAAACAAGCCCCAACAAAAAAGGAGCCCAAACTAACTACAAAAAAATGGACTTGAGTCCAAAAAACAATACCAAGATTATAGTTACAGAAAAGTCTGGAGACCAAAGCCTTCAGAGAGGTACTAATCCTAGCCACTTTGCAAACCTCCTCACACGATCACTTGACCTCCGCAAAGATTCTATCTCTCAATCTAAATACCCCACAAAAGTGCAAAGAAACTCGCTTGCCATAGCACATTGCCCATCCCCGTAAAAGGAGGATTCTCGAAGCACCTCCTCCTCCGTAGACCTCCCCTCTCTTTTACGAGCCCTACACACCCTGAATGAGCCTTTCCAGTGATCCCAAAGGAAAAAGAGTAAATCAATCCTACAACAAATGTGCCTCTTGCAAAGAATGCACCATTGCAAGAACAATACATTGGAAGAATGTATTTGGATACGATCCATGGTGTTAACTTTTGTGTAAAATCTTCCATGCAAAAACCTTAACCTTCTTTGGAATTTTAACTTTCCAAAGCGAGGAGGAAGCAGAAAAAATCAAGACATCTGGAAGGGAGGAAAGGTGGACATGATACATTGGCGACACAATAACTTTTATCATTGGTATTAAAAACCCCTAGGTAATTGGCCACACCAAAACTTTTGTCATTGATATTAAAAACCCCTAGGTACGTTGGCCAGAGAAATACTTTGATAGTCTCTTTTCATTTACTTTAACCTTTAATGGTATTTCAATCTCCAATTTTCTTTGACTAACTCCTTAGGAAAAGTCTTTTCGTGGGTTGTGACGTTAACCAAGAAAGATCCTAGAATAAATGCTCAGTTGTTCTGCAGTATGCACCCTTTTATGCCCATGGCAGTGGATAATAAAAAATCTGGTCATCTTTAAGTTGACATAAGTTGTTCTTGCTCCATGTTCAGATTTTTACTAAAATCTCCTGACCCAGGATTTAGAACTACTCTGGCAAAAGAAGTTTGTTGATCTAGTTAATATGAATAAATGGGGGGAAAATCTAGGTCAAGGGGAGATCTATACGATCAATGAGTCCAACCAACTAGCCATAATTTTGTGCCACCTAGTAGTTACTCACACTCTTTAAGGGAAATGTCGAGAGCCACTTTTAGTGGAGGGCAAGAAGATGATAGTTTATTATGTTGACAGAAGAGCTTAAGCCAAAGTCTTCCTTTTGGATATGAGAAGTTCTTCCACTTTTGGAGCTTCCTAAGGATCTATTTGAGAATAGAACCCTAGTCACAAATCTTGGGAAAAAAATAATAAAATAAATAAACTAAAGGAGGGTAGTAGTTGCACCGCTTATTCAAGTGTAGGATTTAGTTAAAAATGCACCACTTATTCAAGTGTAGGATTTAGTTAAAAATGCACCACTTATTTAAGTGCAAGGCTTAAATGGATGAAGTTGGAAGATTTAAGATTAAAGTTGACTCACCTGCGTAGGGAGTAAAATTGAACTTGTCCTATTTTTTATGTCTAATTAGTTTAAAGTTTGTGTAAATATATTGATTGATGACTGCCAAAAAAAAGGAAAAAAGGTTGGAACTAGATACTTATCATTGTCATATACATTGTCCCATCAGGAGGACCAAACGACAGCTGCTCGGCTTGCAAGTTCGACTTCAAACTCACTTAAGGGGAAACCTGTACAGGTATTGTATCACTTTATTAGATCAGGATTATGTCATCATTGTTGACACGTTATCTTGGTACTTCTGCAGGGTCGCATTTTTCAGGGTAAAGAACCACCACAGTTTGTTGCACTTTTCCAGCCTTTGGTGGTCCTTAAGGTATTGTAGCTTGGTTTAATACTTTGGGAGAATCGTGCTTTGTAAGTTATGGTTTCTAGCACGGAAACTGGAGGGATTTGCTTTTCTTTTTTTAACTGAATACTCTCTTTAGGGTGGTCTGAGTGCTGGTTACAAGAAATTTATAGCAGACAAAGATTTGGTGGATGAAACATATAGTGCAGATCGTGTTTCTCTCATCAAGATTTCTGGAACTTCTATCCACAACAATAAGGCAGTGCAAGTTGATGCTGTATGTGTAGAATAAACTTCTTTCGTTTCTATTTGTTTGTGGCTGTCAGTTTATGGATATTATTTCTGTAGAATGCCTTTATCTTATATAATTTGGGTTGATGCGTATTTTCTTTGTATGGATACTATTCAACCACGGTAGGGAGAGAAAGAGGAAACAGGAAGTATCTATGAGAAACTTTCAGTCATGGAAATGTTTCTAGCAAAAAAAGGGTGCAACGTCATCTCCTTTAAGATTGAACTCTTTTATTGAACCCGGCAGAATAATTAATTTTTTGGTTATAGAAACTTTATCCACAGAGTTATTTCATGGTTCTAAGAAATATTAAACATCATTTTCCCTGAGTTTTATGTATGGAGTCATATGCAGGAGAAGTACCCTTTGTGAGGGCTTTTAGAAGATTGCTCAATTGTGCTTTTGCCCACTCACAATTTCTTTGGGCTTAGAATTTTTCACATTGAACATTCTGGAAGTTTAGTATCGGTATTATCATTAGGCTTTGGCTTCTAAAAGGGCAGGTTCAACATATGTGATCACTTGTTCGAGATCGATAACTTCAGCATCTCTCTAAGCTGAACACTTATCCTGAGTACTTTGGCTCTTAGTTTGAATAAATATGCTCTAAAAGCTTAAAGATTAATCCCTAACCTTTTATAAACTCTGCTTTGTATAGATATGTACACTTGAACAAATCTAGCTATTGTAGAAATTTCTTAACCACTTTTTTCCTTTGGAATTGGATGCAATTCTTAATTGGCATGATTCTACTTCCATAGTTAAATGTCATCCTTTATGTTACGTTGGGAACAATTTCATAAGCTTTTTTCTTGATCAGGTAGCAACATCATTGGACTCTAGCCATTCTTTTGTCCTGCAATCTGGATCTTCCGTGTTTACTTGGCATGGAAATCAATGTGCCTTTGAGCTGCAGCAATCAGCTGCAAAAGTTGCTGAGTTTTTAAAGGTTTGCACCTCAGTATTGCCGTTTACCTTTTCTTTCCCGCTATAAAATTAGGGTTTAGTACCAAATTTATCTGATTTTTATTGAGTATATACCACAACACTACCTTTATGTTAAGAGAGGAGCTTCGAGAGTAACGTTTATTAGTTCTGTTAGGCTTGTTTTTAAGGAATAACTTAATTGTTTTTAAGGATAACATTGAGTGACGAGAATCACTTCTCTCTTTAAACCAAAATTTAGAATATAATGGGAATATCTACAAATTGGACCATCCGGTTTCTTTTTCACAACAATGCTTTACAGGCATTCTTGTAGACACAAGTTCTGTACACTTGGCTATTTACTAACAGTAGTACATCCTTCCTATTTATGATATAGCCGGGAGGTACTTTGAAACATGCTAAAGAAGGAACAGAAAGTTCTGCTTTCTGGTCTGCTCTTGGGGGAAAACAAAATTATGCCAGCAAAAAAGCAGCTCCAGATGTTGTCAGAGACCCCCACCTATACACGATTTCATTGAATAAAGGTGGCAGTTCTCTGTAAATTTATTCTGAATTAATAATTTCTCTCTTGTAATGACACTATGTTGTTCTCTACCTTATCTAATTAGTCGTTATACTGATACCTATTTCCTTTGACTGATCATTGTGGCCATCCCCCTTGCCTTGGATATTTCAGGAAGATTTCAGGTGAGCTCTGGACCTTCTATACATATTATTTTGGATGCTTTATTAAGTCAGTATAGTTATTCTTTTTCCTCATATTTTGCAGGTAGAGGAGGTTTACAACTTTTCTCAAGATGATCTCTTGACAGAGGATGTCTTGATTCTTGATACACATGCTGAAGTGTTCGTGTGGATTGGTCAGTTGGTTGACACCAAAGAAAAGCAAAATGCCTTTGAAATTGGGCAGGTACTCTTATTTTAGGATGTCTCGAAATACTCTTCTATTATTGTTATTTGACAAATTTCTTTTGCAGAGTTACATAGAATTGGCTTCATCGCTGGAGGGTTTGTCTCCAAAAGTACCACTATACAAAGTCACTGAGGGGAATGAACCAAGCTTCTTCACAACATACTTTTCATGGGATAGTACTAAAGCTATCGTATGTGCTAAACTGTGGCCTTTTCCTTTCTGTTCGTCGTTATATTTCTTTTACATATTTCATCTTATATTTCACAGATAAATTTCTTTGATTGAAACCTTGTTTATAGTTTTCTCTTGCCACTCTATTTTCTTTATCTATATTTGTCATGAAAAAAAAATCTTGTCAAGTGAAAATTGAGTATATTCTAGGAAGGAAACACTTGAATTAAAATGGTCAAATATGAGGGTCATTTTTCTTGGAAGGAAACAGCGCCAGAACTTCAGGAAAAGTTATGAAGCAGCAAAGGTCTAAACCCATATGAAATGGAGGACATCATATAAGGGATCTCTTGGATTCAAATGGTTAAATTATAGGAAAGTTATAACCATGCTTGATTATATGCACCTGAAATATTCTTAGATTAATATTCAAGGTAGGTGGTTACCTTGATTTGAACTCATAGTCACATATATTTATTTATTATAGAAGATCTCACGTGCTTTGAAAAGTTGTACTACCATAACAAGATAGGTAGTTTTTAGGACAATTTCCCAATTTTTTCTGGACTAGAAATGTCTTTTTGAACTTTGAAGGAAAACAATTACAGTTTTCTCGAGCTCAACACAAGAAAATTGATGCAGTACTACTTTGCTTGCATCAAAAAGGTATGAGGTTAGATGTTGGATTACTCCATCTTTTTTTTTTTTTTTTTTTTTGATAAGAAACATCAAGATCTGCACAAAAGAATACACCTAAGGGGCCAAGGGATGAGGAAGCCCCTGCCTGAGCACTACCTCAAAATGGCTTGTCAGTCATTACTAATTATAAGCAGACTATAATTACAAAAAAAAAAAAAAATTGTTGAGAGTAATCCACCATGAGGCCGTATTTTGTACAAGAATACAAAAAGAGTCGAAACTAGAAGATTTATCTTCAAACGATCTAGAGTTCCTTTCCTTCCAAATGGTTGCTCTAAAAGCACAACTGGCCACCACTCTAGCTTTTTTGGATAAGTTCCAAGCGTTCAACCCCTCCACCAACCAATCTTCAACCTTATTTGGGACACAAAAAGAGATGCCCAGCAAGCCAGCAACAAAACTCCAAGCCTAGTAAATGGGCTTTAAGAGACGAATGGGGACCACACAGCAAAGCTATGTATAAAAGCGAAATTTGCTTATATTTTATTGAGTGAAAAATATTAATATTTATATAAGAGGATTCAATCATAAATCCCTAAAAAACAGCTGTAAGTAATTAGCCTAGGTCCACAAGGATGGAGAAATTATAGTTATACAAATATACAAGGAAATAAATAAAACTTTAAAGGAAAAAATACCTTTTCGGTCCCTGAGTTTTGAGGAATAGGTACGTTTGGTCCCTGAGTTTTCAAAACAGACTTTTTTAGTCCTTAAGTTTTGAGAAATAGGTTTAAAAGGTCTCCAAATTTTCAAAATTGACCTCTTTAGTCCTTGAGTTTTGAGAAATGAGTTTAAAAGATCCCTCATGTTATTTTTTCAAATTTTTTAAATTAATATTTTTTATTATTTTTTAATATTGAATGGTTTTTTAAATTATGAATATTAATAAGTTTTGGTTTAAAAATTTTGAAAAAATAATATGAGAGACCTTCTAAGCCTGTTTCTCAAAATCCAGGGACTAAAAATGTCCATTTTGAAAACTTAGGACCTTTTAAGTCTATTTCTCAAAACTTGGACTAAAAAGGTCTATTTAAGGACCAAACGCACCTATTCCTCAAAACTCAAGGACTAAAAAAGTATTTTTCCCAACTTTAAATTTGCAGCTTGATTGTCTACAGAAGGAGATTGCCCTTTGTGTCATTTATCAAAACCCAATGTAAGTTGAAAATCTGAAACAGATGGTGCCAGCAAGTCATAGCAAAAGAGCAGCCAAGTAAATAATAATTAAATTGAAGGAATAACTATACTCTGTATGGTTATCCTCAGAATCAAACTAAAGGCTTCTATACCAAGTAAATATAGTTTATAGTTGGTTAATGCTTCGAAGATCAATCCTTCAGTTGCACCTGCATGATAATTCTCCAGGATTTGGAGATACAAGTTGTATGACTTACATGACTTATGGTCAATTTGCTCATTAATGCAGAGAAGATTACCTCATTTGCAGACACAAATTTGATTGCATCGAATTAATAGGGTTTTTTTTTTTTTAATGTCAGTTACTACTAACTATAGACCTCATTATGTCATAGCCTTAAATGTGCATGTTAATGCAATATACTTTGACTGGAAGTTTCAAGAAAACTTTGTCAAGTTTGTATGGTTTGGAAAACATAAAATCGAGATGATATGGTAACATGTCAAGGAATTTGCAAATTTGCCATTTGATTCATATTTTATAACTTGCTTCAACTTTAGTGTTTGCATTGATAATTTATCTCGTTATATGTGTGTGTGTGTTTTTTTTTTTTAAGAATTCTAGTTAAACTTTGAAATATCTTCACCAAATGTAGGTTCAGGGTAACTCCTTCCAGAAGAAGGTTTCTTTGTTGTTTGGAATTGGCCAGGCTGCGGAGGTAAATGCTCAACTTTCTCTAACCTATGAAAATTGTGAATATAGAATGCAGTTAATTTTTTTTTTTAAGGTTCTAGCTGCCCTTCCGATTTGCATAATGTGCTTCCAACTCTCAAGCAGGTTTTTTTGTATTTATTTTTTGTCTATATGTATTTATTTTCAAAATTAGATTGCAAAATGCTCGTTAGAAAATGAAATGTGTCAACGTCTGGAGTAATCATAAGTCAGGCTGCATTCATACTTATTGAGTATGCTAATTGTCATAACTGCAAATGTCAATAAGAGGCTAGTTTGTCAGGTAAACAACGCATGAATATAGCTTTAAGCTTTAAGGGCTTAAACTCTTGTGAGGCAAATGGGTCACATCATGCAATAGTTGATGTGAATTATTTATATTTATCATACTAGGAGGAAAATAAAGCAGTTATTGGCATTGTACTGCATTAGGGCTTCTGGGAAAAAATGGAATTATAGCAATTATTTTCCTATTGTGGTGAACACAAAATCACAAATTTTGTTTACTTCTTTTCCTGGTACATGTCCAATGTCCTCCTGTCTTGAAAGGACAACTCTTGTTATTTCTCTGTGATTTTGCTTTGTTTTTGGCCAATTATGGTTTTGCCACTATTTTTTCCGCATTGATCGATTGATGAGCATATTTTTATTGCAGGACAAAACTAATGCATCGGGCGGAGGACCTAGGCAAAGAAGTGAAGCTTTAGCTGCTTTAAACTCTGCATTTAATTCATCCTCAGGGCCGAAAACTACTTCTACAAGGCCATCTGGCAGAAGTCAAGGAGGAGGGTCACAAAGGGCAGCTGCTGTAGCTGCACTTTCTTCGGTTCTTACTGCAGAAAAGAAGCAAGGATCTGATTCTCCTACTGCCGCACATAGTCACAGTCCAACATCAGAAGATCATTTTTCAGGTAAGAGAGCCCCATTGGACTTTTTAGATATCTGTTTCTTAATTGAAGATTTAAATTCTTTGCATTTACATTTATACACCCAGAGCTAAGTTGGTCTCGTCTGAATTATGTTTCTTTTGTAGTCGAAATTTATATGATGGGTGATTAAATACTGCTGGAAAGTTTCTAATCTTCTTTTGATCTTCACTATTCATATGTTATTATTAATCATAACTCTTCTGAAATTTCTACTTGACTGAATTCTATTGAGCGACCATACTTTTTTCTCTCATTTGCTGCAGTGAATTACACTTGATTTGGACTTTTTTTTTTTGCTTCTTTTTAATTGTATGTAGCTGCTTATAATTAACTAATTATGCACTCAACTCAAGAGTGTTAAGGTAAAGATCAAATCCTGCCAAAAGTTAGCCTTTTCTGTTGCAATATGGAAATGAAGAAAATTATATCCCTATTGTCTGTCTTGTGGTAACCATAACCCTATAATGATATTCTTTAAACGTGAAGTCCATCCTTATATG
The DNA here is from genome assembly GCA_036850905.1 of Luffa acutangula. Taxonomy (NCBI): domain Eukaryota; kingdom Viridiplantae; phylum Streptophyta; class Magnoliopsida; order Cucurbitales; family Cucurbitaceae; genus Luffa; species Luffa acutangula. The sequence goes on from CM072087.1 coordinate 40,809,209, forward strand.
TATACTTCAACATTTTATATCATCGAGTATTGGCAGGGAAAGGAGATGACGAAAATATCCAAACAGAAAAGGAAGCTACTAAAGAAGATGAAGACAAGGACACAGGGAACCTTTCCCCTTCATTTGAAAATGATGGGGGGGATTCGACCCCCAAGCAAGAGGGGGAGCAGGAGGATGAGACTGAAATTGATAGTGTATTCAGTTATGATCAATTAAAAGCTAAGTCTGACAATCCAGTGACTGGAATCGACTTCAAACGAAGAGAGGTTGGTCTGATGGAGATTTCTCTCTAAATATTTCCTGGTATATGATGGTTCTAATGGTTCGTTCAATGCCCCTGATTTCTCAGGCCTATCTCTCCGTGGAAGAGTTCGAGACGATCTTTGGCATGCCAAAAGAAGCATTCTATAAACTGCCTAAATGGAAGCAAGACATGCAGAAGAAGAAGGTTGATCTATTTTAGAGAATGAATTTGCCGGGCAGGTGATGTTGCTGCTTCTTGTGGTGTCTTGCAGTTGCTCGTTTGAACTCCGACATCCATATTCGAGAATCGGTATTCTGCGAGTGCATGGGCATCATGGCTGGTTTGCATTTTTGTCTAGAATTTAGTAGTGTTTCCATCAAAGGGAAAAAGACCTTTGCTTATTTTATTGATTGTGATGCAGCCTGATGAGTGGTTTTGTTTTTGTTTTTGTTTTTTTTGTTTTTTTTTTTTTGGTTGAACGAACTCCTTTTTTGTAGTTTCCCTCTCTGCATGGTGTCTCGTTTTTGGGACAAGCCTCGCAGTTCAATTCTTTTATTGTTGGTATGTATTAATTATGCTTTGTTTTGAGGTCGTTTGAGCTTTTTGATATTTTATTTGGCAGAAAGAAATGAAATGGTGTATATGAAAATGTATATGGAGTGACTCAAAATATTAGCAAGAAAAATTACTTGCCTGTCTGCTAATTTTGTGGGCTTACAAGAAGTTCCTTAGTAGTTTAGAATGGTCTGGATTTTTTGGTTGGCTCTATGATTTTGGTTTTAAGTTTGCTCCTAAACTTGGGGAAGGATCTGGAGAAGTGGAATGGAAAATGCTACTGGTTATTGTATTTACAGGGAGAAATGACTACTATTATCATGTGTTTTTTTTTCCTTTTGTTTTGTTTTGGTTGTTTTCGTTTTTGGTTAAATTACAATTTTGGTCTCTAAAGCCCCGTTTGATAACAATTTTGTTTTTTATTTTTGGTTTTTGAAAATTAAGCCTACAAACACTACTTCCATTAATAAGTTTCTTTGTTTTGTTATGTACCCTCTTCCCATGTTTTCAAAAATCAATTCAAATTTTGAAAACTAAAAAAAATAGTTTTCAAAAAATTGTTTTTGTTTTTGGAATTTGGCTACGAATTCAAATGTGTCATTGAAAGGAAGAAAACAATTGTGAGAAATTTGAGAGAAAAAAAGTATAGTTTTCAAAAATCAAATGGTTATCAAACCGAGTTTAGACTTTTATGTTTTTGTTTAATGTTTAATAGGTTTCTGATTTTTAACTAAACTTTTATGTTATGTTTAATAGGTTTCTAATTTTTAACTAAACTTTTATTTTTTTGTTTAATAGGTTTTCGATTTTGTAAAATTGTCTTCGAATAGGTCTACGTAGGTTCCTAATTTTAAGAAGGTTGAATATATCCCTAAACTTTTAATCTTGTGCCTAATAGTTTTCTAGTCTATTTTATATATATATTTTTTTAAAATTAACAAATCTATTAGACAAAATTAAATTTGTTGTCTAATGGACATTATACTTTCAATTTTGTGTCTAGTAGGCTTGTTAATTAAAAAAAAAAAAAAAAACAGAATAAATCTATTAGACACAAAATTAAAAGTTCAATGACTTGCTTGAAAATTTAAGGACTCATTAGTCACAAAACTAAAAGTTTATGGATTTATTAGACGTTTTTTTATAGTTTAGAAAGCTAATTGACACGAACTTTGTAATTTAATATTTTTATCCTTATGCCCCTTTTGTAATTGGATATGCATGTGGAACCAAACCTTTTCTCTAGAATATTACAAAAAAAAAAATAATTAAATTAAAATTGTAGAAACCTAAACACAAAAAGTCGAAGAAAATGGTAGAACTATAATTGACTAGCACATCAATTCGATATACTATTCGATCATTCGGTTGAGGATCTCACATTGAAAAGATTGGTGGAGACCTCACAATATATAAGCTACAAGGATCACTCCGAGATGGAAGTCCATATAATATAATATAGTATTAGAGCCCATTAAACCAAAACAGGTATTATCCAAGAATGATGAACCCAAAGAGGCATCATCTTGAGGGGGCATGTTGAGGATCCAAACTACAAGAGTCACTTCACTCATTGCCAATTGGTTTTGAGATGGAAGCCCATATAATATAATAATCAGTCATTTTAATATAGCTAATATAATTGATTATTAATATATTGACTAAATTGGTTCTATCTTCATTTTTAATTATTTTAGTTTTTTAAAATCTAATAATAATAGAAATAATTCTAACCATTACAAATCTCTATTTTAAAAAAAAAAATTAAACTAAAAAATCAATAAAGTTGTGAGAAGTATTGGTAGTGGAAAGTGTGAAAAGATTGAATGATTATTGAGAATGACATTGGAGTAAACTGTAAATCTACCTAATTTCTATCCCAAAAAATAAAATAAATAAATAAATAAATCTACCTAATTATTTTTTTTTTTTTTTACAATATGTGAGGAAGGGGATTCAAACTACAGACTTTGTGGTTATCAACACAATTTTATGTCAGTTGAGCTAAGCTTTTGTTGGTAATAAATCTACCTAATTTCATTTCTATTACCTAAACTATTACATACTTTAGCCTTTTGCTTATGATTCTTTCTCAGAAAAGAGTTGAGACAAACAAATTAGCCTTTATCACTCACCTTTCTTTTTAAAAAAAAAAAAAATAATATCACTCACCTTTCTTAGGCCCCCTTCTGGAATGTGGACTAAGCTTCATTGGCATTTTCTCAATGTCTATCAATCAATAAATTATTGATTTTTTTCCTTAGAAATCAACTTCTATTTCCCTATCAAAAATAAATTAAATAAAGGGCCGGTTGCAAGGATAGCAATATGGGCCAAAATAATTGCAAATCTAGCAACCCACAAAAAAAATTGCAAAAATGGCAAAATCTAATAGTTTGTGTGTTGCATTTACTAAAATACCCCTCCAGATTTTCTTTCACTGATAGAAAGTTTTTCTATACTGATAGATTCTATCAGTGATAGAAAGATTTTCTATCAGTGATAGAAATTTTCTATCACTGATAGATTCTATCAGTGATAGAAATTTTCTTTCACTGATAGATTCTATCGGCGATAGATATTTTTCTATCACTGGTTCGGTGTTCTATCAGTGTTTGGTTGTTGTTATTTGGTTTTCTATCAGTGTTTGGTTTTTGCTTTTCAGTGTTTGATTTCTATAATCGTTCGTTTTTGCTTTATTTTTCAATGCTCGATTTCACCATGTATCACCATCGCTGATAGAAATAAAAGATCTTCTATCACTGATAGAAAAGTATCAGTGATAGAAAGATTTTCTATAACTCACGAAAAGTTTTTCTATCAGTCTCAGTGATAAAGATAGAAAGTTTTTCTATCACTCATAGAAAGATTTTCTATGAATGATAGAAATTTTTTCTATCACTCATAGAAAAAATTTCTATAAGTGATAGAAGATTTCTATCACTGATAGGTTCTATCAGGGATTGAAAGATTTTCTATCAAGAGTTTTCTATCATTGATAGAATATCTTTCTTTCACTGATAGAATAGTAAAAATTTCTATCAGTGATAGAAATCTTTTATCATTGATAGAAAGCTTTTCTATCGGTGATAGAAAGTTTTTCTATCACTTATAGATTATATCGGAGATAGAAAGATTTTTATGGGTGATCAGAGATTAAAAGATTTTTTATCAAAAGTTTTTCTATGATTTTCTATAAAAAGTTTTTTTTTATCACTGATAGAACCTATCTCAGTAATAGAAATCTTTTATCACTGATAGAAAAAGTTTCTATTAGTGATAGAAATCTTCTATTCTATCAGTGATAGAAACTTTCTATCACTGATAGAAAATTTTTCTACCACTGATAGAATCTATCAGTCATAGAAATATTAGTGATAGAAATTTTCTATCGTCGATAGAAAATTTTTCTACCACTGATAGAATCTATCAGTGATAGAAATATCACTCATAGAAACTTTATTCTATCAGTGATAGAAACTTTCTATCACTGATAGAAAATGTTTCTAACACTGATAGAATCTATCAGTAATAAAAAGACTTTCTATCAGTAAAAAAAAAAACTGACGAGGAAGAAGAAGATGGGCACACAGGGGCAATTTAGGAATATAAAAAATTAATTCAAAAATTTTGCCATATTTGCAAATATTTTTAAAAATTGCTATATTTGTAATTATTTACTTTCATGTTGCCACCCATTACAATTATCCTTAAATAAATCATTGATTTTATCATGTTAATTTTCAATTAATCAAATGACAAATTATCGTTAACTAATTAATTAATTAATTCCGATACTAGTTTATAATTATCTTTAACTATATTTAAATCATTATAATTTATTAATTTCTCCATATTCATCTAATTGATTTATCATGTTCATGATTTAGAAATAACAACTATTTCCACGAATTATAAAAAGTGTCATATTTAAAAGTAGAGATTCCACCCAATAAATGATAAAGTGATTTTTCACAAACTATGTAAGTATATTTTGTGATTTCTTTAAGAACAGGCTAAGATTTTGCATTTTATTGTATTAATTTTGGGGAAAAATAAAAGGAATTTCAATAAATAAAAGATGGTATTTTTGTAATTTGCCCAATATTTTTTATAAAAAAAAAAAAAAAAAAAAAAAAAAAAGAGAGCCATTATAGTATAGTATAAATTTTCTAGTTGTAGCTTTCATAGAGCATATTAGTCCTCATCAGTGGGGCTGCCAACCACAAACAATTATCCAAAGACTCAACCACTAAAGATATGATTTATAAATTGTCTTTTTTTTTTTTTTTTAATAATCATTGATTATGAAGTTAGGTTATCATTTGCTCTCTTTCTTGTTTGATTTTTTTAATTTTCTCTGATTATTCTGCCACATACACATTGTCAAAGTCTAACACCATAAAAACCTTCTTTTTTACTTGATAAGATGGATTATGCTCTTTGTGGACCATGGTTTAAATATATAGTTTTTTTAAAAAAAAAATAATTTGAACATTAAATTTAAAAGGTTTTGATAGTGTTGTGTTTTTGTTTTTGTTTTTTTATTTTTATTTTTATTTATTTTGGTTATTGGCAATGAAACTTTTTTTTTTTTTTTTTTTTGAGAATACAATGACAATTTCTTTAATGATGAAGATGATGTTTTGTTTTTTAATGACAAAAATAGAATAAATTAAATTTTCTATAGCTTCACAAATACACTCTAAGATTAAGTGGACTGAACTTTTTTTTTCTTTTTGAGTTCAACAACATTTGGGGTGGGGAGATTCGAATATCTGATCTCTTGGTCAAGAGTACATGTCAATTATCGTTGGACTATGCTCTCTTTGGCGAGTGGAGTGAACTTAATGGGCACTTAATTGTACTTTTTATTTATTTATTTGTCATATCATACTAAATTAGCGGATATTTGTCTAATAAATAGGTAAGTTATTCTAGTCAACGAAATTAACTTCAAACAACTCTATAAAATTAAAATTTACAATTGAAGAACATGATTGAACTTTTTTTTTTTTTAAAAAAAAGGATGAAATAAACACAATTATCATGTTTATAAAATAGATTTATAATATAATATATTTTTATCAAAACTTCTAAACCCTAAACGAAAGAAAAATTTTAAACCCTCAAAATCTATATGCTTTCTTAGGAAGAAAATTAGTTTCACTCGTTATTTCCCTTAAACTTTTGAGTGTATTTCAATTTATTAATTGAACTTTTTATAAAAAGCAAATGGATTAATATGAATAACTTTATAACTACCTTTTTTTTTTTAATATTCCTTCACAGTCTCATTTTTCTATTATATGAACTTTAGTAAATAACGTTAATGGATAACGAAAATGTCTCCTTTCAATTCTTTCATTTTCATTACCCAAAATAAACAAGATGTATATCTAAAGGAGAAGACGATTTATGCACAAACAAAAATAGCAAGTAGGCGACGCTTCCTATTAGCTTAAAAAAAAAAAAAATCTAAATATGAAGGGACAGTTGCATAGATGGCAAATTGGACCAAATTAATAATAAATATAACATAGTTGCAAACTAATTGCATATATAGCAAAATTAATTATACAAGACCAAAAAACAGTCGTTAGATTCTATCTGTGTCTACCACCAATAGACTCTGATTATTCAAAGTCTTATCAGTGTCTATCGCTGATAGACTCCGATTAATCAAAATCTATCAATGACTATCATTGATAGACTTTGATTAATCAAAATCAAAGTCGATACTCTGAATAATCGGAGTCTATCACTGACTGATAGATTTTGATTAATCAGAGTCTATCACTGATAAACTTTGATAATCGAAGTCTATCAGATAGATTCTAATTAACCAGAGTCTATCAGTGTCTATCAGTAATAAACTCTCTAATAGATTTTTCTATATTTGCAATTTTTTTTTTACATTGTGCTATATTTACAATTATATAGTTCTTATTTGTCATCCACGGCAAATTCTCAAATATGAAATATGAATATAATAATACAAGATTGAAATGTGAGGGAAGTGAACAAAATACCTCTTACCTCTGCTCCAAAATCATGATATCATCTACATAAATATGATAATTCTTTATTCGTACTTATTCCCGAATACTCTAAAAAAAGAGCCGACCGTGACGAAGTAATAGGTCCAATGAGCCTCATCTAATCATGAATTATTGTAATATTGTTTGAACCTAATCTAGAATAATTAACTCAAAGACTTGAAATAAAATGTTAGACTCTTGCTTCATGAATTGTCCTTTAGTAGCTAAATAATTGCAAAATATATGTGTGAGAGGAAAAAAAAAACAATTAGAGAGAGAAAATGGGTAAGCTTTAGATAGGGTTAATGAAGCAATTTGATGGTGTTAGAGTGTTAGGTGAGCTTTAGGTATCCAAAGGACTTTATTAAAAAAAAATAAAAATTGAAATTGTCCAATCATAAAACATAGTTGATTTATTTTACCTGTGATAATTAATGTCCTTTTCCCCTATTTTATTCACTATATTCTAAGATTATTTTTTTTTTTTTTTGGACAAATTCAAAAGGATCATGAGTGAAATTTAACTAAATTATAAAACTAAATTGAAGCTAAGTTGTCTTCGACTAAGAGATCAAAGGTTTAAAGTGTTATCTCACATATTGTTAAGCTTTAAAAAATATTAAGGTTAAATTACAGGTTTAGTCCCTGAACTTTCAAAATTGTGTCAATTTGGTCACTGAACTTTAAAGAGTGTCAAATAGGTCTTCAAACTTTTAATTTTGTTTTCAATAAGTCCCTGTACTTTAAAAAGTATCAAATAGGTCCTTAAACTTTCACTTTTGTGTCAAATAAGTCCTTTAACTTTCAATTTTGTGTGTAATTAGTCATTGACGTATTCAACAATTTTTAAAATTCACTAGCCTACAAGATGCAAAATTGGAAGTTTAGTATCCCAATAGGGATAAAATTCAAGTTTATATCTAATAGATTGGTTAGTTTTTAGAAATTTCGAATGTGTCAGGGACCTATGAGACACAAGATTGAAAGTTTAGGGATCTATTGGACATTTCCAAAGTTCAGCAACTTATTAAACACAAAATTATTGAAAGTTTGGAGACCTATTAAACACTTTTTAAAGTTCATGGACCTAATTGATACAACCCTAAAAGTTCGGAGATTATACTTATAAGTTATAACAAAGCCAAAAATGAAATTAAGAGCAAACTATTTAAACCAAATTGAAACTGAACTCAAAGTGAATGGACTAAATAATTGGTATTTTTTACAGCATCAGGTGAGAGTGAAACTTAATTGAGTAAAACCAGTAGGATTAATATTAAAATTAAACAAAATTGTAAGTAAGTCGAAAGTTAAAATATTTAAAATCGTAAAAATTAAAAGAAGACAATTATAATTGAAATTATAAAAAACGAAATAAATTTAAAAAAAAAATGGATGGAGAAAAATATGAATAATAATTAAAAGAAAGAAAAAGAAAATAGTAAAGTGACTTGTTTGTACATATGCACAATTGTGCTAAAGAAAAAAAAGAAAAAAAAAAAAAATAGAAAGTGGGCACTAATTAGATGGTGCTCCACGCTTGCACATATACTTCTAATTTTCTAAGCTGTACACTCCAATCTTCTTCTCCTTATTATTATAATTATTATTTTGTCTTTTTTTTTTTAATTTGTTTTGGAATTTTTTTTTTCTTCTTTCTTCTCTTTGAAAGTGTGGTTGTGAGAGAGAGATTTGGGAGTTTGTTGACTAGCTAGATAGGGCATTTAAAAAAACTACTTTTTAAATTAGTTTTTAAATTAATTTCAAAACTTTTTAAATTAAGCTTACAAAAACTACTTACGTATGAGTTTTTTTTTTGTTTTGTTATCTACCTTTTTTTCTATGTTTTAAAAAATTCAGGTCAAATTTTAAAAACTAGAAAAAGTAGTTTTCAAAAACTTGTGTTTTGTTTTAAAATTTGACTAAGAATTGAAATCTGTCTTCCACAAAAGTGAAGATCATTACAAGAAAATGGAGAGAAAACAAGCATCATTTTCAAAACTAAAAACCAAAAACCAAATTGTTATCAAACGTGACCTTAGTGTTTGAACTTTAAGGTTTGTGTCTATTTGGTGTCTAAACTTTTGATTTCTTTTTTTAAAATTCACAGAACTTTTAGTCACGGAATTGAAATTTTAGGGATCATTAGACATATAATTCAAATTTATATTACATCTAATAGATCAATTAATTTTTTTAAATTTTAAATTTGTCAAGGACCTTTTAGACATAACTAGTCAAGTAACACGTGCAATGCAAATTGAATCTTATAGTCTTAAATTAAAATAAGAGAAAATAGTAGTTTTTTTAGTATATGTAATGTAACAAAAAAATACCATATAACTTTGTTTTAATTACCATAAACTTTTGAAAGTTAGAGATAAAAATAAAAGATTTCTTATTATATAGTACGTATACAGACATAATAGTAGCACACACGTACATAACACAATTTTTTTAAATGTAAACTTTGACAATAAGTTTAATAGTTATCTTATAAAAATTTCAAAGTTTAATAATTATCTTATAAAAAATAAAAATAAAAGGAAAAAATACACTTTTAGTCCCTAGGGTTTGGGTTAGGTTTCATTTTGGTCCCTGAATTTTCAAACTCAACCGTTTAGCCCCTGAGGTTTGGTTTTAGTTTCATTTTGGTCCCGTCGGTTTTGTGCAATTTTTTATTAGGGTTTGATGTTTGGGGAAGAAGAAGATGAATGAAGAAAATAAAAGAAAAATAATAAAATAATAAAAAATATTTAATATATTATTTTATTTTTAAAAAGAATAAATAAATAAATATATATATATATATAATATGTCACGTCAACCATATATAGAAAATTTGACGGAGTGACTAAAAACGTAACAAAAATCAAACCTCAGGGGCTAAATTGTTGAGTTTGAAAACTCATAGACCAAAATGAAACCTAACCAAACCTCAAGGACCAAAAGTGTATTTTTCCCTACAATAAACAACTCGGGTTCTAGTACTAAAGAAAGCATAAACTCCAATGTTTAAAACTCTTGGAAAATCATTTATGCTATAATTAAAAGTAATCTTTGAGGCACATTGAAATTTGATACTATAATTTTAAATAACTAATTTTGTTGGGAATATAATTAAATTTTATTAAATACAAAATTTAAAATGCTAAGATCTTAAAATGTGTATTGCAATCTTTAAAAAATTATATTTACTTAAAAGAATTTATGATTTATCCAAAATTGTATTTACTTCAAACTTCAAAGAATTGATGTGGATGTAAGTAACATTTGATTACATTATAAATATAAAAAACGATAGATAACAATACTTCTTTATCGACAAAAATAAAATTTTGAATTCTCAAGGTTTTATTGTGACACGGTTCACGATCAAAATATATGAATTCTCAAGATTTTATTGTGACACGGTTCACGACCAAAATATATCAATTATATATTTCAAGGTTTTGTCAATTATATATTTTCTTTTTATACATGGATCACACCTATACACAAATAAATATATGAACAGTTGCACGAATAACCATCTTCATATGAACAGTTGCACGTCGACATCAATTGTACCTATTGGACACAACCAAAATAACACCTTATTGTGACACGGTTCAATAGTGTTTCCCTCACGAATAACACAAATGTGTAATTTTTCTTTTTTTTTTTTTTTTTTGAAAATCTTGAGTTCTCTTATAAAATAAGAAACTTTCCAATAGTTTGACATTTTTTTCAATTATATATTTTCTTCTTATACATGGATCGCACCTATATATGAATAGATACAACAGTTCAATGTGTAACCATCTCCATATGAACAGTCGCATCCCGTCGACATCAATTGTACCTATTGGATAAAATTTCATATAGTTTGACATTTAACCATCTTTACACGAACAGTCGCATCCTGTCGACATTAATTGCACCTATTGGATTGAATGGACACTTATACTTGAAGGGTAGCGTCTCATAGCAAAGGACAAAATAGGAATTTACTTAAAAAGTAAGGGCATAAGAGGAAATGAAAAATTTTCCCCTCTTAGCCCCTTTTATATATAGTATAGATTTACACGAACAGTCGCATCCTGTCGACATTAATTGCACCTATTGGATTGAATGGACACTTATACTTGAAGGGTAGCGTCTCATAGCAAAGGACAAAATAGGAATTTACTTAAAAAGTAAGGGCATAAGAGGAAAAGAAAAATTTTCCCCTCTTAGCCCCTTTTATATATAGTATAGATTTACACGAACAGTCGCATCCTGTCGACATTAATTGCACCTATTGGATTGAATGGACACTTATACTTGAAGGGTAGCGTCTCATAGCAAAGGACAAAATAGGAATTTACTTAAAAAGTAAGGGCATAAGAGGAAATGAAAAAATTCTCCCCTCTTAGCCCCTTTTATATATAGTATAGATATTGAAAGTTCAAGGACCTACTAGACACAAAATTGAAAGTTTATAATGAAATAGACACAACGTCAAAGTTCATAGACTAAACTTGTAATTTAACCATTTAATTTTTAGTTTTTTTTTGGGAAAAATACACTTTTGGTCCCTGAGGTTTGGGTTAAGTGACACTTTGGTCCCTAAGTTTTCAAACTCAACAAAAATACCCCCGAGGTTTGAGATAAGGAGCATTTTGGTCCCTGCCGTCAATTTTTCTGTTAAATGTTAACGGTAGCTGACGTGGCAATATTATTTTAATGAAAATTAATTTTTTAATTTTTTAATAAAAAAATTATTAAAATAATAAATAAATAAATATATTAATTTTACTTTTCTCCCTCCCCTTCTTCTTCTTCTCCCCCTCCATCTTCTTCTTTCTTCTTCACACCAACCGGCGGTCGACGACCACCGCTCGCCGGCAGCGACCGACGGTCGGCAACCACCGCTCGCCGGCAGCCGACCGCCGTTGGTAACTTTTTTTTCTCTTTTTCTCGTCTTTTCATCTTCTCTGGTACTGCCTACCGCTGCCGATTCTGCCTGTGTGCCTTGCCGACAGATCCGAGTCGTGGGTCTTCTCTTTGCTCACGTGAATCGCCTTCCCTTTTCCTTCTTCTCGGTTTCTTTTCTTTTTTTTTTGTTACATATTTCCATCACGGTTAACCGAAAGAGGTAGAATGAGAAGACCGTGGTTCACCACATCTGGGTTTGTGTCGCCGACGATACTTGTCGTCAGAGAAGGAGAAGACCGCTGTGGGTTCGAGCGCGGTTCACCGAGAGAGGGAGAAAACCGAAGGAGGGGACGACGTGGGTTTTCTAGATCTGAGTTTGAGTTGGTTTTTTAGATCTGAGTTCTCGTGAGATTTCTAGATCTGGGTTTGACGGTGGATCCACCGTTGTGTGAGTTTTCTAGATCTGAGTCGTTGTGCGGGTTCTTCAGACCATCGCCGTTGTGGGTTCGCATCGTCGGAGAAGAAGATTGATAGAGGACTCTTGGATCTGGGTTGTGTAGGTTCCAGCGGCGGCTCCAGCTGTGTGGGTTAACTTCGTGCGATTGTGTGGGTTCGACGGCAGCTTCGATTCTTCGGGTTCCAATGGCGGCTCCGGTAATGGTCTGAAGAAAGGTGGTGGCCCCGAAAATCTCTGTTTAAAAAAAAACAGAAAAAATAAAATAATGGAGAAGAAAAGAAAAAGGGAAGAAGAAGAAAAGAGAAAAATCCCGGCCGGCGACGCCGCCGGCAGCCGCCGGTGACTGGCCACTGGAGCTGAAGAAGAAGATGGAGAGGGAAAAAGATGGAGGAAGAAAGAAAGAGTGAGAAAGGATTTAAAAAATAATAAAAAATAATAATAATATTTTTTATTTTAATTTGTTTTTATTTAAAAAAATTAAAAAATAATTTTTTTATTAAAATAATAGTGTCACGTCAGCAACCGTTAGTATTTACAGAAAAATAGACGGCAGGGACCAAAGTGCTACTTATCTCAAACCTCAAGGGTATATTTGTTGAGTTTGAAAACTTAGGGACCAAACTGTCACGTAACCCAAACCTCAGGGACCAAAAGTGTATTTTTCCCTTTTTTTTAACTTTTATTCAAATTTGAGCTGGAAATAATTATAATTATTATATTTAGAGTAGTTCATTTTTTATAATTTAAATAAAAGAAAAAATAAGAATTGGAGAATTTAAAAACTTTATCATCCATTTTTTAAACATTATATAATATAATGTTTTTATGAAGTGTTGTATTATGTTTCAAAATATGATTTATTGTGTCGTCAATGAATAAAAATTTTAGGAAAAAAAAATACCTTTTGGTCCCTGAATTATGAGGAATAAATGCACTTGGTCACTGGATTTTCAAACTTGGCCTTTTTAGTCCCTTAGGTTTAAAAGGTCCTTAAGTTTTCAAAATTGACATTTTTAGTCCTTGAGTTTTGAGAAATATGTTTAAAAGGTCCCTCATGTTATTTTTTTCAACTTTTTAAAATTAATATATTTTTTGGGAAAAATACACTTTTGGTCCCTAAGGTTTGGGTTAAGTGTTGGTCCCTGAGTTTTCAAACTCAACAAAAATACCCCTGAGGTTTGAGATAAGTAGCAATTTAGTCCCTACCGTCCAATTTTCCGTTAAACCCTAACGGTCTGCTGACGTGGCACCATTATTTTAATAAAAAAATATATTTTTTTTTAATTTTCTAAATAAAAATATAATAAATATTATTATTTTTATTCTTTTTTTATAATTATTTCTCCTTTATCACTTACTCTTTCTCTTCTTCTCCACTCCTTCCTCTTCCCTCTTCTTCTTCATAGCTCCGGTGGTAGGTGTGGTTGGCGGCCACCGCTCGTCGCCGCCGCCAGCTGCCGACGACTGCGTTTTTTTCCCCTTATTTCAATCTCTCTCTCCCTCTTCTTCATTGTCCTCGCGCGGCAACCTGAAAAAAAAGGACGTACGAAGGGGGTTTCCCCCTTCGAAACCCATCTGGAACGAAGGGGAAATCAGATCTGGGCTGAAAGGGGGTTTCGAAGGGGGAAACCCCCTTCGTCTTTTTTTTTTTCAGGTTGTCGCGCGAGGACAATGAAGAAGAGGGAGAGAGAGATTGAAAGAAGAGGAAAAAAAAAAAAAAAAAACCCAGTCGCCGGCGACGAGCGGTGGCCGCCGGCCACCATCCACTGGAGCTATAAAGAAGAAGAAGAGGGGAGAGGGGGGTTTCCCCCTTCGAAACCCATCTGGAACGAAGGGGAAATCAGATCTGGGCTGAAAGGGGGTTTCGAAGGGGGAAACCCCCTTCGTCTTTTTTTTTTTTTTTTTCAGGTTGTCGCGCGAGGACAATGAAGAAGAGGGAGAGAGAGATTGAAAGAAGAGGAAAAAAAAAAAAAAAAAAAAAAAAAAAAAACCCAGTCGCCGGCGACGAGCGGTGGCCGCCGGCCACCATCCACTGGAGCTATAAAGAAGAAGAAGAGGGGAGAGGATAGAGTGGAGAAGAAGAGAAAGAGTAAGAGATAAAGGAGAAATAATTATAAAAAAAGAATAAAAATAATAATATTGATAATATTTTAATATATTTTTATTTAGAAAATTCAAAAAAATATATTTTTTATTAAAATAATGGTGCCACGTCAATAGACCGTTAGGGTTTAACGGAAAATTAGACGACATGGACTAAATTGCTACTTATCTCAAACCTCAGAGGTGTTTTTGTTGAGTTTGAAAACTCATGGACCAAAGTGTCACTTAACGCAAACCTCAAGGACCAAAAGTGTATTTTTCCCTTTTTTTTGTTATTTTTTAATATTGAATGGTTTTTAAATTTAAAAATTAAAAAGTATTAGTTTAAAAATTTTGAAAAAATAATATGAAGGACCTATTAAGCCTACTAGTCGTGAACGTGCATTTGCACGTGAATTATTGTTGTTTTAAATTAAAATAAGAGAAAATAGTACCTTTTTAGTATGTAATAAGTAAATATTACATAGCCAACAAAAGCATAATTCAACTGGCATAAAGATGTATTGATAACTATGAGGTCTGTGGTTCGAATCCCCACCCCCATATTGTAAAAAAAAAAAAAAAAAGTAAAGAATACATAGTTTTAATTTAGTACAACAACATTGGGAGGTGGGAGAATTCAAACCTCTAACCTCTTGGTTGATGGTACATGCCAATTACCGCTAAACTATGCTCGTTGCAATCATTTTTTTAATGTTTTCATATTATCACTTTTCCATGAAAATTCTTTTATATATATATATATATATATATATATAATACAAAGCGAAATTTTGTGCAAATAATTAATTTATTAAATGATAGGTTAATATTTTGATATTGTAAAACATATATGAAAAGCAATTTTCATTTTAATGATTTCATATTTTTTGTGATGTTTTACCTATGTCGTCTGAATCACAACTATACAAGAAACAATACTCTGTCTTGTTGTGTAACCACTCCCACTGGAACCTCCTAACGGACACCTCAACACAAATAGTTACAACTATTCCCAGGGAAGGAAAAAAAAAATGATTTTATAAAATTTTGAAAGGCAACACAAGAAAGCAAATATTCTCCTTCATAGCCCACCATTAGACCACAATGTTTCACATCTATAGTCAAGATGACAATCATACATAAAATGATCGAATACACTGCTTTGTTGTATAACCACTTCCATTGGATTAAAATCTCTCGGGACAACTTGACACGAACAGTTATAGCTATTCCGAAAGAATGAAAAAAAAATTGTAAACATTTTTAGGGTAAAATTGGAAGGAAAATTTCTCCAACATAGCCCACCATTAGATCGTAATGTTTCATGTTTATGGTTTAGATCGTGTCCATATGTGAAAGAATACATTGTTTTATTGTGTAACCAATTCCAATGGATTAAATTCTCTCGAGGGACACCTCTAAAAGTTGCAACTATTCGACGGGAGGACAAATCAGGAATTTATAAAAAATGTAGGGGCAAAATAGGAAGACAAAGATTCTCCATAGCCCACCATTAGATCATGATGTTTCATGTTTATGGTCTAGATCATGTACATATTGCGGAAAAATACATTGTTTCATTGTGTAAACAATTCCAATGGATGAAACTCTCTCAATGGACACCCCTAACAATTGCAACTATTCGACGGGAAGGACAAAACATGAATTTATAAAAAATGTTGGAGCAAAATAGGAAGACAAAGATTCTCCCATTTTAGCCCCTTTTATATATAGTATAGATTTCTCAAAACTCGAGAACTAAAGAGGTCAGTTATGAAAACTTATGGACCTTTTAAACTTATTTCTCAAAACTCAGGGACTAAAAAAGTTTATTTTAAAAACTTTGGGACCAAACACACTTATTTCTCAAAACTGAGGGACCAAAAAGGTATTTTTCCCAAAATTTTATCTTAAAAAAGCACTAGAAACTCTTGCTTGGGTTTTTCTTTTATAAGTATCATTAAAAAAAAATCTCATATGATATGCATTTATGAATTACAAGACTTTGCCTTAATATTGAAATTGACTGTGCTTTCAAGTAAGACAGTACTGAGGTTAGACTTTTGTTGAAATCGGTTAGTTTTGAAATTAATTCAATAGTGGTAGTTTGGATTTTATGCATTAAATTATTATGTTCTCATTAATGTTGAAATTAATGAGTTTTATGAAATTTGTAGGTTAAAAAACAAAAATCATTGTATGTCAAAAAAAAAAAATCATTGGATAAATATAACCAAAGTCAAACATAAAATAAAAACACGGCAAGTTGTGAAGGGAAAAAAATTGATTATTGTAGCTAAGTTTTAGGGTTAATTTTTTTTTTTTTTCCTTAAAAATTTGGACTTCATATTAAAAACAATCCAACCTAACATAAGATTTGCATGAGAGAGAAATTAAGATATATTAATATGCGAGTTAAACCTAATCTATTTAAAGTTAGGTTAAAAATCACTTTTGGTCCCTAAACTTTCATGAAAGTAACAATTTAGTCCCTGAACTTTGATTTGTAATGATTTAACCCCTATACTTTCAATTTTGTAATGATTTAGTCCATGTACTTTCAATTTTGTAACAATTTAGTCCCTAAACTTTAACAAGTAAAAATTTAGTCCTTGTACTTTCAAATTTGTAACAATTTAGCCCCTATCGTGAAAAATTAATGTAAATATTTAATGAAATTTCTTACCTAAGATAGATTAATAAATTAATTTGGGACTCAATATGTTAATAAGCTACAGAGTTTAATCATTAAATAATAAAAATTGACATTTAATTTTGATGATTTTTTTGCGACAAGGATTAAATTGTTACAAATTTGAAAGTATAGGGACTAACTTGTTACAAATATGAAAGTATAGAGACTAAATTGTTACAAAATTGAAAGTACAGGGACTAAATCGTTACAAATCAAAGTTTAAGAACCAAATTGTTACTTTCATGAAAGTTTAGGCCCCGTTTGATAACGTTCTCGTTTCCTGTTTCTCGTTTCTCGTTTCTTGTTTCATGTTTCCTGTTTCTTATTTTTTAAGAAGTAGAAACAGAAACATGTTTGATAACTATTTATGTTCCTTGTTTCTCTGAAAAAAGAAACAGAAAAACAAAATGTGTTTGATAACTGATTCTTGTTTCTTGTTTTTTTAGTTAAAATAAAATTTAGTACATATAATATAAAAAATATATTAATTTTCAACGATTATTTTTTTATTTCTCCTTCTTCTTCCTCATCACTACTACCATTGTTACCGATCATCAGCCATCGTTGATCATCGACCATCGCTACTGACCTTCGACCATTGAGCGAATGCAGACAGTCAGCGACGAATGCTAGAAAAGTCGTCAGCGCGTGGTGGCGGTTGTCGAAAATAAGAAAAAAAAGAACAAGTTTCGGTCGACGACGATAGTGGCAGTCAGTAGTCGGAGGTCGACGGTGGCATCTGGTAGTTAGAGGTCGACTTTAGCAACTGGTCGACGGAGGTCGGTGGGGGTCAGTCAGCGAAGGTCGATCAGCGGAGGTCGACCACGATCGGTAATCGGAGGTCGACGGAGATCGGCGATGTCCAGTAGTCAGAGGTCGACGATAGCTGTCGTTCAGTAGAGGTCGGTAGAGCCTGATAGTCAAAGGTCGACGGTAGCGGCTGGTCGACGGAGCCCGGTAGTCGGAGGTTGACAGTAGTCCGAGATCAACGGTGGCAGTCGGTCGACGAAGGTCGATAGTCAGAGGTCGACGATGGCGGTTGGTCGGTGGTGGCTGGTAGTTGAAGGTCGACGATGGCGATCGATCGACATATGTCAGTCAGTAAAGGTCGACAATGCCCGGTAGTCAAAGGTCGACGGTGGCAGTCGCTCGGCAGAGGTCGGCGGTTGCCGGTAGTCAGAGGTCGACGGTAGTGGTAGGTAGGCGACGCCCGGTAGTCTGAAGTCGACGATAGCTGTCAGTCGGAGGAGGCTGGTCAGCGGGGTCGACGGTGGCGGTCGTTCGATGGAGGTTGGCAGCTGTCGGTAGTCAGAGGTCGACGGTAGTGGCAGGTTGGCGGCGTCTAGTAGTTTGAGGTCTACGGTAGTGGTCAGTCGGTGGAGGTCGATCAGTGGAGGTTGATAGCGGCCGGTTTTCGTAGCTCGACAGTAGCGGTCGACCTCAACCGGTAGTTGGAGGTTAGCGACAACTGGTAGTCGGAGGTGCACGGTGGCAGTCGGTCGGCAGAAGTCGACAGCGATCTGTCAACGGTTGTCGTCGGTAGTGGGAGGTTGACGACGATGGTAGGTCGACGGAGGCCGGTGATGATCGGTAGTTGGAGGTGGACGGTGGCGGTCAGTTGGTGGAGGTCGAGAACAACCAGTAGTCGAAGGTCGACAATGGTGGTCGGTCAGCGGAGGTCGACAGCGGCCGGTAGTCGGAGGTCGACGACGATCAGTAGTCAGAGGTGGATGGTGGCGCTCGGTCAGCGGAGGTCGATGGCGGTCGGTTGTCAGAGGTTGACGGTTGCGGTTGGCCGCAACAGGTAGTCGGAGGTGGACAGTGGCGGTTGGTCGGTAGAGGTCGACGGCGGTCGGTTGTCGGAGGTCGACGGTAGCGATCGGTCGAGGGCGGTATTCAGAGGTCGACGATGACGGTCTGTCGGCGAAGGCCGATAGTCGAAGGTTGACGGTAGCGGGCGACCGCAACCAGTAGTCGGAGGTCGACAATGGTGGTCGGTCGACGGAGGTCGGCGACAACCAGTAGTAGAAGGTGGTCTGTGGCGGTCGGTCGGTAGAGGTCGGCGACGGCCGATAGTCAAAGTTCGACGGAGGCAGTCTGTCGGCGATTGCTAATAGTCGGAGGTTGACAGTGACGGCTGGTCGGTGACGATCGATAGTCAGATGTCAACGATGGTGGGCGGTAGTCTGAGATCGTGGAGGTGATAATAAAAGGAAAAAAGGAAAGAAATAACACAAATAATAAAAAAAAATGAAAGAGAAAGAAATAACGAAAAAATAAAATAAAAAAAAATGAAAGAGAACGAAATAACGAAAAAAGATATATATAAAAAAAAAAAAAGACGAGGAAGTGGTTAAAAAAATAGAAGAAGAGAAGAGATTGGTGTAGGAGTGGGAGGGAGAGATAGATATATGCATGAAAGATAGAGCAAAAAAAACAGAAACAGAATTTGAGAAACAACATTTTGTAGTTTCTCAAATTTGGCCTCTTTTTTAGAAACGTTTCTAGAAATTTAGAAACAAGAAACAGGGATGAGTTATCAAACAAGTCTGTTTCTTAAAAAATGAGAAACGGGAACAAGAAACAGGAAACAGGAACGTTATCAAACGAGCCCTTAGGGACCAAAAGTGATTTTTAACCTTAAAGTTATTAAAGTTCCGTTATATTTCAATTTTTTTTAAAAAAAAAAAAAAAGAGTGAATGAGAGAGATATGTGAAGTGATTACTTACATATATTTCACGATCCAAGAACCCAAGAAAACAAACCCACGCGAGAAATGGTCACATTCGGTGAGACTCTGTCGCCGTCGAGGGTTGAAGATAAGGGAGGAAGCTTGCCGAAGGTTGATGAAAATGGGGAGGGTTTGAGCTTGGTTTTCGAGGAGATAGAGAGTGCAGAGCGTGTTGTCATGAGGAGAGAGAAACTGTCATTTAATTTTTACAGTTTTTAAAAAACAATGCCCACGTTAAAAGTTTGAAAATTTTAAAAACCACGCATCCGACATTAAAAAGCCTGCACGTTTTTTAGTCCGACATTAAAGGTCCCACGTCCCATTTTTCTGTCCGACATTAAAACGTTAATTTGTTGTAGTCACCACTGAAGAATTAAAATGATCACATAAGTTCAATGGATTAGGGGTCAAAGTGAACTCTCTCGTAAGGATGAATTTAGTTTAAATCCAATCTTTACTTCTTTACTTGATATGACAGCTTTTAAGCCTGGTTGACTTTTGCATTACCTAATACTAAATTTCACATTTTTTCAAAACATATATTAGTTTGTTTTGTCATCCTTAATTATTATACTCTTAATTTCATTATATATCATTGCACAAACAAAGATTCAATCTATTCCACTGTTTGAGGAAGTGAAGACACACAATCCAACTACAACATCAGATCCAATTTGTATTGGAGAATAAGATTTGATACACTATTTAAAGTTGTTATCTTTTATTATCTTCAATTATCTCTTGGTACTGTGTTAGATTATGGACATCCATTTTAGCTTTGATTCTTTGTCTTTTTGTCTTTTCATATACATTAATTATGTGTTTTTGAGTTAGTTGTCTTAAAACTTTTATTACAGGATGATTACTTAGTTGGTGGTATGGAATTCTTGAATTAAAAGAATGGTTTGATCAAAATTATGCTTCAAAGGGAGCCTTTTTGGTTCATTTTCGACTAAGCTTTTATCTTTACTAAATGAAAAAGTGGGATGAATCACATCAAATTTAAAATGTTATTTATGTATTCATTAAAATGGAAAAGAAAAATTATTTAGTTTTAAAATCTTGTGTTTTGTTTTGGTAAATTGGCTGAGATTTCAAAACTGACTTTTAAAACAAAACATAATTAAAAATCGTTATCAAACAAAGTCTTAGGTAAAAACAATTATCACATACGCAATGTAGATTGGAAAAAAAAAATAGTAACAAGAAAAGTGCTTCAGTGTAGAGTTTTTTTAGCCCAAAGAACAGACTTTTCACCGTCAAATGATTCAAATCTATACCAACGGTTTCACAGTCGTAACATTGAGTACCATAAAAATACAATTAGTAATAATTTTGAAACCACAAGTACTAAATAAGAATATGTCATTTGATTCAATAACCATGCAACACTATCCACTTAAGTTATGTTCATATATCCCCTCACATGTTGTCGAATTCAAGAAAAAAAATTATATTTATATTTATAAGGTCCATAACTCAACATTTAATTTGCTTTAAGTTAAAAGATTTATTGAATTATTATTATTTTTAAAATATTACAACACTCTAATAATTTCGACAACAATTCCAACTTCTGATCTATAAAGAAAAACAACAACCGACTAATATCTGATTATGATTATTCAATATTCTAAGTTGGTAATGGCTCACAAGTAAAGGTTGAAATTAGGTATAAGAAAGTTTTCTTCTTTGGAAAAAGCACAATTGCATGCGTGAGTTAAAGGCATTATATTCCATTAGGCGTGACATTGAGGGCTTTTATCTTCTTCTCTCCACCTTTTTAGTAATTAGTACTGTTATAGGCAATTTTGGACCACCCCGATATACAAGAAGCTGACGAGGACAACCGGGGAGAAATCGGGCTGAAAGATGGACCAAGGAGGCAAAACCGGCAAATGGGACGGGCCAAGACCGAAGGGGTCGGGTTTTCGGCCCGACCCCCTGCTCGGCCCGCTCGTGCGGGCCGAGCCCGTTTGGTCCCGTCTGGTCCCCACCGCCTCTGGATGCCCCGGTTTCGCCTGGTTTGACCTAAAACGCCTCCGAAACCCTAAAAAGGCTAGGAGGATGAACAGGTATTTATATCCCTCTTCGCCACTGAAGAGGGGATCCCGAATTCTATCCCTAAACTCTACTCTCTATTCTCTGCTTTCTCCTCTTGCTCTTACTTTTCCACACCCTACCGTTCTGTTTGCTGACTTAAGCATCGGAGCCGGTGTGACGAGCACCACACCGGTGTGCAGGTTTACTGTCTTGCAGGCCACGTCTTCCCCCCTCAACTACAAATTTACCGTTGGTGGCACGTGAAGGTCAGGTGAGATCCTCTGGCCAAAATCGACCATCAACAAGTACATTCATTATTATATTTAATTTACTATACACCTACTTGGTATTTCAATATTAAACCTTTTTTTTTTCTAAGTTACTTTATCAATTTAGTATCTTTCGTGTCAAAAATAACATAACTTAATGATAATTAACATGTACTTCAATTAATAAGTCAGAGGTTCGAATCCTCACACTTCCAAATGTTGAACTAAAAAAAAATAGTATCTTTTGTATTTAGGTTTGTTACTCTAAAAATTTTACCAAACTTCCAATATTGTTTTGTAATAATGAACAGCTTACATTTTATCAATGGCCACTTTTATATATTGAATTAAATTTAATTGAAAGGTCTTATATGAAATAAAATTTTAAAATTTCTAAGGATGGAGGCTTAAAAATTATTGTTATGGAAGGGTTTAATGTAACGCCCCAGGCCCAGGATTGGCCACCGAAAAGGAAGGTGCACCTTGTTGGTATAGGTAGTATCTATCAATTCTTTTAAGCTTTCCTTGAACATACTCTCATGTCCTCAAGATCCTTCTCATTCGGATGTGATCTCGGTTCATTCATGTACCCCTCCTAACTCGGGTGTTACATGCCCACCAGCTTCCGCTTTGGTTCGTCCCCGAACCACATCCTATTGGGAAAGGTTCCGCTCTGATACCATCTGTAACGCCCCAGGCCCAGGATTCAGAATTCGAATTCGGCACCTAAGGCCCCGACATTCCCCTGCGACCTGGCCACGTTACCATACTCGTCTGAAACTGCTTCTAAGATTGAAGACTGTCCCCACAAACCAACACGGGGTCCTTTTAGCATGCTTTGTCCTCACTCACATGCTTCCTAGGAAAATTTCCAGGAGGTCACCCAACATAGAACTTCTCCAAGCTAAGCACGCTTAATTTCAAAGTTCCTATGATTGAGCCACCGAAAAGGAAGGTGCACCTTGTTGGTATAGATAGTATCTATCAATTCTTTTAAGCTTATCTTGAACATACTTTCATGTCCTCAGTATCCCTCTCATTCAGATGTGGCCTTGGTTCATTCATGTACCCCTCCTAACTCGGGTGTTACATGCCCACCAGCTTCCGCCTTAGTTCGTCCCCGAACCACATCCTACTGGGAGAGGTTCCGCTCTGATACCATCGGTAACGTCCCAGGCCCAGGATTCGCCACCGAAAAGGAAGGTGCACCTTGTTGGTATAGGTAGTATCTATCAATTCTTTTAAGCTTTCCTTGAACATACTCTCATGTCCTCAGGATCCTTCTCATTTAGATGTGATCTCGGTTCATTCATGTACCCCTCCTAACTCAGGTGTTACATTTAAGATATTTGAAGTGGTAAATGTGTTATAAGAAGATTTTTGGGAGCAATTTTGATGTATTATTATTGATGTCTAAATACTATAAATCTATAACACAATTTGCTTAAATTTTATTTTGATGTGTTGACATCTAGGATACAAACCAAAATCATTTTTTTTTTTTTAAAAAAAAAAGGTTAAATCAATCAAATTGATCAAGTTGATTTATGAATAATAGTCACTTTGACCATAATTATTGGCTCCGTTTAATAAACTCTATAATTGAAAATTTGTTAATTCATTCAATTTGGAATTTTTACAACAATTTTGATTAATTCAATTCAATTTTGATAGATTTACAATTGTAGTCCTTTTAATTTTTTTTTTTTTAAATTGACATTAATTTTCTATTTTTCTTCAACTGGTAAGTTGATTTTTACTGAAAATTAATCTGAACCAACTTGTTACACCCTTGCTTAAATACTTTAAAAGAATTACATTGACTCTTATTTAATTTGTATAAACTTTTATACTTAATTATTTCATACTAGTCCTTAAACTTTCCAATGTTTTGATGTAATTCCTAAACCTTGAATGAAAAAACCATTTTAGTTCTTGTCCTCATTTTTTCTTTTCAGAATGTAAACAAAAATCTAGATTTGTGTTTTGAAATTCGATACTTGTGTTTTTTTTAAAAAAATAAAAATAAAAATAAAAATTGATACTTGTTATACTATATATGGGTACAAATACCAAATATTTGTCAAGATAGACTATTCTTGGGATAAAAGAATAAAAGGAAAAAAAAAATCATTTTTAACCTTAAACTTAGCATGTTGTATCAATTTCAATCTTGAACTTTCAATTTCATCGAATTGAACCTCAAATTTGACAAGTTGTATCAATTTTAACCATCAACTTTCAATTTCATCAAATTGAACCTCAAACTTAGCCGTTTGTATTAGTTTTAACCTCTAACTTACATAAGTATTGCAATGTAAACCTTCAATTACTTTATTTTTGAATCATCGTTAAAAACACGTAATTAAGTATTTTCTCTTTTTTTTTTTTAGTTCACATTGCACCTGATGTGGTTTCTCGCGTAAGTTGTTTATTGGAGAAATTTTTTTATTTGAATAAGTTTGGGAAAAATACACTTTTGGTCCTTGAGGTTTGGGTTAAGTTACACTTTGGTCCTTGAGTTTTCTAACTCAACAAAAATACCCCTGAGGTTTGAGATAAGGAGCACTTTGGTCCCTGCCGTCTATTTTCCTATTAAATCCTAACGGCTGCTGACGTGACACTATTATTTTAAAAAAAATATATTTTTTTATTTTAAAATAAAAACAAATAAAAATAAATAAATAAGGATAAAAATATTATTATTTTAATTATTTTTAAAACTCAACCCTCAACTATCTTCTTCATCCTCTTCCCTCAACCCCTCCATCTTCTTCTTCAAATCTCTGGTGGTCGCACCGCCCACATGCTATCGTCAGCGGCGACAGATTTTTTTTTTTTCTTTTTTCCTTCCTTCCTTCTTCTTCTCTTCTTCTTCTCCTTCCTCAAAGCTTCAGCTGCTTTTTTTTTAAATGAAAGAGAAAGGAGGAGGGAGGAGGGTTCCTCCTTCCTCCGTTTTCCAACGCCGGAACGGAGGGAGGAGGTCCTCTGTTTTCTGGCGCCGAAACAGAGGGAGGAGGATCCCTCCTCCTTTCTCTTTCATTTAAAAAAAAAAAAACAGCAGTTGAAGCTTTAAGGAATGAGAAGAAGAAGAGAAGAAGAAGGAAGGAAGAAAACAAAATTTGTCACCACCGACGACGGCATGTGGGCGGCGCGGCTGCCGGAGATTTGAGGGAAGAAGATGGAGGGGTTGAGGGAAGATGATGAAGAAGAGGGTTGAGGGTTGAGTTTTTAAAATAATTAAAATAATAATATTTTTTTATTTATTTTTATTTATTTTTATTTTAAAATTAAAAAAATTATTAAAATAATAGTGACACGTCAGCAGCCGTTAGGATTTAAAAGGAAAATAGACAGCAGGGACCAAAGTGCTCCTTATCTCAAACCTCAGGGGTATTTTTGTTGAGTTTGAAAACTCAAGGACCAAAGTGTAACTTAACCCAAACCTCAGTGACCAAAAGTGTATTTTTCCCAATAAGTTTTTGTTATTGAAAAGTTTTGTACAAGAGTTTCTCGTTTCCTCTCATTTTCTTCTTATTGTATTTGTGAGTCATTGCTTTTTTTAGCTGCTTTAGAAGAATGTGCAATTGTGAGATGATAAAAAAGCAATGTGCAATTGAAGGTCTACATTTGCAACACGTATGCAAGTTTGGGGTTAAAATTGATACAATCTACTGAGTTTAAGGTTCATATTTCATGAAATTGAAAGTTTAGAGTTAAAATTGATACAACCGATTAAGTTTAGAGAAAATTATTTTTTTTCCAATAAAATCGAGTCAGGTTAAGTTTTAGCTACATGATGTATTAGAAAACAATAATTCATGACAAAGAGTAGAGTAATTGTTTATGCGTCAACAAGAACATAACTCAACTTCCATAAAGTTGTACTGATGACCACGAGATTTGTGGTTCGAATTCTCCACCCTACATATTGTGAAAAAAAAAAAAAAAAAATTGTTTATGCATAGTTAGATTTATGGAAGAAACATTTAAATTTTATGAACCAAAAATAAATTCTAAATTTAAAAAAAAATTAACAATTTAAGTATATATTTGGGAGGAATTCTTTTAAGAACAACATCATTAAATAAAATACTCTTCTTATTGACCCTTTTTTTAAAAAAAAAAAAAAAAAAAATCTTATTGACCCTTAATTAAGAAATAGCAATCACATTTTTAATCTCAAGAAAGCTGCTTATTTAAGAAAAGTGTTAGGAAAACTATTCTTAAGACAGTTTCCAAACAGTCTCTGGTTTCTTTCAATTCTAAAGACACTATATTTAATTAATCAAGACATGTTCCAATATTAAAAAAAAAAAAAAAAAAAAAAAAAAAAAAAAAAAAAAAAAAAAAAACATTCCCAACATACACTGAAAATCTTTCTGGGTTTGATACAGTATCAGAAAGATTATATATCTATTAAAGAAGTCATTAAACTTTGAATTATATATTTTAAAAAAAAAAATAGAACAAAGAATATGGGTCAATTGTTTAATTTCCAACTGCATACCAACCTTGAAGCTTCCATTTCTAAATTTCTTTAATCAGATATGTAAAAGACAATATATATATATATATAAAAGGCAAAACAGAATCTAGATATGTAAGAGGAATAAAATAATGGCTCACACAACAACGTGATTCATATAAAGTCTTAAATGTAACCTTCAATACTCAAATAAATAAATAAATATATATATATATATATATTAAAAAAACAAATATAGAGTTGAATATATATAATAGAAAAATGACTTAGAAGAAATAATGGGTACAAGTCATAGTGACCACTTACAAATTTATTATAATTTTAGAAGATTTTTAATGGTTAACATAAGCATAGTTCTTGTTTTGTTTTTGGTTTTTTTTTTTTTCTTGAGTTCAACAACATTTGGAGTAGGGAATTTAAACATACTTCTTGATCAAAGATACATGTCAATTACCAATAAGTTGTGTGTTGTATTGTCAACAAGAACATGGTTCAACAGACATAAAAGCTTGTATCCTGACCAAGAGGTTAGAGGCTCAGTCTCCCACCCCTACATGTTGTCAAAAAAAAAAAAAATTGTGTGTTTGTTTTTAAGAAAGTTTTCTATAAAAATAATACTTTTTTCTATGAAGTTTGACAGAGATTTTACTTTGGTCACTTGAATTTTAAAACTTGAAAATATTTTAGAAGTTAAGATTTTGGAAACCTACATTTTTGTTTTTTTTTTTTTCACTTTCATCAACTTCCCATTACAATAATTGTAATTAACAAAAACACTCATGAGATGGTGACAATTCATTAATTAATTCAAGAGAAGGAAACTTTTAATCCCTATATTTTACTACCAAGTTTAAAAACTCAATATATTTGACTCTAAGATTTTGAAAATTTTATATAACACAAGATAAAAATAAAAATAAAACATACGTTTTTTTAGAAACGAGTACATAGGTCCTTACTCCTTACTAGAATCTAGACTATTCACAATAATTTCAAACTTCTTGACTTCTTAATTTTTTTTTTTTTTAAAAAAAATCTTTCTAAACATTGGACTAAAAACATGTTTAAATCCAACAAAAAAACTATATATTCTCATAATTAATTCAATAATCAACTAACCCTCCAAACATGAAGGCTAATCAAGCAAAAGAAGAAATTAAAAAGCAAGAAAATTGTGAAGGAAAAAATTCAGTTTGTTTGATGTTTGATTTTAAAATATAGTTTGTTAAAATTAAATTTTGTAGTGTCCAAAAAATGGAAATAAAATATTTTTTTAAAAAAAAATAGTCCACTAAAAAGAACAAATTGAGAGAGATGGTTTATATTTATGTGGGTGCAAGTTGCAATTGAAGAGTGAGACATCAGAGAGGCTTCTTTCAAGCAACTAATATTGTGGGGGAGATTTTTAATTTCTTTAATTTAATTTAATTTAAATTAATTTTAATTGAAAATTTTCAATCTAAAATCTAAATCTGATAATGTCTTTTATTTGTCTCTTTTTGTCTCATATATTTTTTGTGTCGGTGGCTTAGTTGGTCTCTATTTTGTGATTCACAGCCCATAGCCGACCATTGCCTTTGATTTTTATTTTTATTTTTATTTTTTTGAAATATTCATAAAAACATTTAGTTATATATATAAAATAGTATATGATATTTTTGGTAGTTTTCAATTTAGTTTCTAGAAGAGAGCATAGAGATAATGGCCAAAATTATTTTTGTTATGTCATTTTAGTGATTTCGGACATTCACAAAATCATTCACAAATATGTCCAGATGATTTTAGTGATCTTGCGCGTGTGTTGTGTGTTTTAATCGATGATATGTTGCCAATTTGAACATAATTTAACTAATTTAGAAATTATATTCCTTCACCAAAAAAGCTGAAGTTCAAAATTTTTCTTCTAAATGTTGTTAAACTAAAAAAAAACAATGGGTAATATGTTTGAGTATTTTTTCTTTTTCAATTTTGTCCCTATTGTTTAGGAAGCTTTTGAAAATCAAGGGTGAAAATACAAACCTATAAACTATAAGAGAAGTTATTTAATTAGTTTTTGTTCGAACAAAAAATGGCTATATATAATGTTTTAATCCATAATGTTTATGTATTTTTATCAATTATGATGATATATATAAATTCAGATGATCTTATACTTGATGAGCTAGTAGAAATTTAGAGGAATTTAAAGGAGTAAAATAAAAATTTCTACCAAAACTTTCTAAAAAATTAGGAAGATGGTCCATTAGAAACTTTCTTCTTTTTTTTTTTACTTAATTCATTTTCTAAATTTATATCAACTCACTAAATATCACTTTTTTCTTTTCTTGAAAATAACCATTTTAATTTTTAACATTCATCCATAAGAAATATATAATTAAAATTTGTTAAAGAGTATAAAAAAATAAAATTTAAAAAATATATATATATCTCAAATGGTAAATAAGAAAGAAAGGATTCGAAACCACATCCTAAAATTATTTTTTTTTCATATCCGTGAGAGTCTGAACCAACTTGCACACACCTTAATTAATCTTACTGACCCTACTACATTTGGTTGCCAGAAAACACGTATGTGGCCATCATGTATACTTTTCCTATGGTCATTTAACCCGTGACGGTTCACATCCTAGAATTACTAGTTCCCTATTAGTTAGAATACACTCCAAGTCGGTCAAATCAATACGTATAGTGAAATTACTAAATGTATGTCATCTCCAACTTAATTTAAACGTTTTTTTAGGAAAAAAAATTATTCTTACAAACCTTTTAATTTTTTCTTTTATACTTTTAAATGGAATAATATGCCAAATTGTACGATGAAATTCATATATATTGTACATTATGGTTGGATCATAAATGTCCAATTTTTTTTAATGTATATAGAATTTTTTTTTAAGAAATTAAAAAATAAAATTTCTGTCAACATAAAGTTGTTGCCAACTATGGTATTACATATTTGAAACATGGTACCAAGTTCACGAACGTGACATCATGACATGGTCATTTATTGATTGCATTTCATTCACCTAAGCCTCTGTCCCATCTCCATACACTTTTTTTTTTTACATATTTATTTTGATATTTTCAAAAGTTAAAAAAAAAATAAAAATAAAAAAAAAAAAAAAAAAAAACCTTGATTGAATATGTTATTTTTGTATTTCCAATGGATTGATTTATTTATTTTTATTAAATTACAAATTTATTACAGCTTTTAATTTTTCGTGTTCTATAGATTCTTAAAATCTAAGAGTTTCTAATAAATTTTTATTTTCAATTTTATGTTCAATAGGTCCTTCAATCTTTTATTTTGTATCTAGTAGATCATTGGCTTTATTGATATTTTTTAAAATTAACAAATCTACTGACACAAAAATGATAGTTTAGAGTCTATTAGACATAAAATTCAATTTTATAACTATTGAAATCTATTAATTTTTTAAAACTTTGAATTTGTCGAGAACTTATTAGACATTTTTTTAAGTTAAAAAAACCTATTACTCTATTAGACAAGGACTTATTAAATACAAAAATTGAAAATCTAGAGATTTTTTTTTTTAGTACATCAACATTTGGGTTCGAACTTCTAACCTCTTGGTCGAGAGTATTTATCAATTATCGACAAAGAAAATGGAGATTTGAACCACAGACCTTGTGATTATCGGTATAACTTCATATCAGCTGAACTAAACTCTTGTTGGCATATTTTTCTTTTAAGTTCACTTAAGGAAAATTTTGGCCAATGATAAGTTTACATTAATACATTACGTACTAATGATAAGCTTACATTAAAGTAAGAATTAGGCCATCAAAGAGAGGAATATTTTTAATTTCTCCTCCAAATTCTTGAGAATTTAGCATAAATTTTGTATTTAAAAAAAGCATAAATTTTTATTTTTCTTCTCTTTAACGGCTTTATGTTCTTCCTTTATATTTCTACCAATTCACTTAGTTAAATGTCAGGTAAAATTATCATCAACCAATTCTTATCTTAAATAATGAGAAATGTATAATTGAAAAGTAGTAAAACATAAAAAGACTAAATTGAACGTTTCAGAAAAATAAAAATTAAAAAAATAAAAAAAAAAACTAAATTGAAATTTCTTAAACATTAGGCACTAAATTGAAGAAAGAAAAATACAAATATTAGGCACTTTCATTTTCAATTTTTCATTGTCACTTTTGTAAATTTAAAAGTTTTAACTCAAAAAAAAAAAAAAAAAAAAAAAAGTTTGACCATTATAAATCAAAGGCTTAAATACAATTTCGGTTCTATGACATTCATATTTTTCTTATTTTAGTTTCTTTGACTTTTTTTCCTAAAGAAGTTTCTTAACTTTTTGTTATTATTAGTTTACCAATTACTCAACAAAAACTTTGCACAAACACACTTTTTATTCATAAGTAAATATATTTTTTAATGTTTGAGTTTTTTTTTTTTTTTTTTGGTCAATTTAATCTATGTTCTTAAGAAAATTTCATTTAATCTTTTAGAATTTAACAATTTTCAATTAATTATATCATTCATGTTGGTAAATACTAAAATTAGTTGATTTGCTCACATGTTAGTGAGCTAGCATAAATTTGAAAGAGGAGTTAGTTAAGCTATGTGTTGGGAGTGCGACCAAAGTTCCACATTGGCTAGATAAGGGGAAGATCATAGGTATATAAGGGAGGACAATATCTCCATTGTTATGAGGCCTTTTGGGTGAACAAAAAGCAAAACCATGAGACTTTATGCCCAAAGTGGACAATATCGTACCATTGTGGATATATGTGTAGTGTTCTATATAATCCCTTACACTATGAAAAGGAAGGAAAGCTTTTTATTTCTCATTCAAGTTTTTAATAATAGGATTGAGATTTTTTTTTTCTCTTATATGGTCTAATCCCTCCTCTAAAGTTTCTATCAAGTCATAGTATACAATATCATGTAAATTTAATTTATTACTAACTAATTTTAACATTCACCTATAAAAAGGGTATAATAAAAAATGTTCAAAACATAAGAAACTAAATTGAAAATCTTCCAACAATAAATATTAAATTGAAGATAAAAATACCCAAACATATATATAGTCATATTATTCATTTAATCAATAATAATTTTTTTTTATAGAAAAGAAATCAAAGTCACATATGGGTTAGGTAGCTTCAAAACAAAATATTAAATCTTTTATCAAATCATCAATACAAAATTAGCACCAATAATTAAAATAGTCCTTATGTAAAATCCAAAGATCAAAATAAAATAGGTACAAAATAGGTACAAAAGTTAAATATCAAATCTTTTTTAAAAAAAAAATCAAATCCGAATATAACTTAATAGATAAGACATCTATTATCATTTCAGAGATGAAGGGTTCTAATTGTTGATTGTTTTTTTTATTATTTAAAAGTAATTGCAATATGGTACTTTTTATTATATTAATTTTGGGCAAGCAATTTTTTTTTTTTTTTTAATGGTAAAGAAGAGGAGAATTAAATATGTGGGCATAAGCAAAAGCAGAAGCCTTGAATAGCTCAAAGAAAATAAAAGCTTCATTAAGCCTTTCTGATGCATTTCAGAATTCAGACACGGTTTTGAGTGAATCAATGGTTATTTATTAAAATTTATTACTTTTTTAAATGTTTTTAATTTTTTTAAAATTTTGTTAGTGTGACTTTAATGTCACTCCAAGGATTTAGGGACTGTGTAAAAATAAAAAATAATTAAAAAAAAAATCAAAATAGCTGGCAAAGGCGTGATTGTGCACGTTTCCTTTCTTCTTTTCGAGCTGTTAAAAGAAGTGAATTTCATTTTCAACTCATCATTTTTTCCCCTTTTTTTTTTTTTTTTACTTTTTTTTAATTCACCCACTGTTTTTCTTTTTCACCTTTTTTTAATGGTAATAATAAGATCTAAATTTAATCTTTTTAAGTAAAATAAAAATCTCATTTGTAAAAAAAATGTTAAAAATCACTTTTTGTCCTGAACGTTCACGAAAGTAACAATTTAGTCTATGAACTTTGATTTGTAACGATTTAGCTCCTATGTTTTCAATTTTGTATCAATTTAGTCCCTGAAATTTCATATTAACAATTTAGTCCCTATACTTTAAATTTTGTAATTATTTAGTCCTTGTCGTGAAAATTAATATTAAGGTTTAATGAATTTTCTTTTTAATAAACCAATATGTTTATAAGCTATAAAGTCTAATCATTAAACAATAAAAATAAACATTTAATTTGGATGAAATATTTTGCAACAAGGAGTAAATTGTTGTAAATTTGAAAGTACAAGGACTAAATTGTTACTTATTAAAGTTCATGGTCTAAATTGATACAAAATTGATAGTTCAGAGAGTAAATTGTTACGAATCAAAGTTTAGGGACTACATTATTGCTTTCATGAAAGTTCATGAACTCAAAGTAATTTTTAACCAAAGAAAAAAAAGATGGCATGAGATCAATCAACTTAATATGTTTGTATCCTAGTTTCCTTTTAGTACAATAAATGTATAGTGAGGAATCCAACTTCCAACTTCACCTAAAGTAATAGATTTATTATCTATAGTTGTTTGTGTTGTACGTAGTTTCATTCAAGTTTTTAAACACAACATGATTAGTAATCTCACATAATATTTCGAGTCAAATATTTATGATATCAAAGATAAATCGCAGTTATTTGCTCTCTATATGTTCAATATAACATATCATACTTTACTAATTTATTGGACGACATTGTAGTGTCCCCAAACTTTCATGGCTTAGATGGACCATGTTACTTTTATCCCTCGAAAAAAAGAAAAAAGAAAAAAAAAAACCTTAGGGGCTACATATTCATAAGTCCACTATTTTTTTTTTCATCACAATTCTTTTATATAAAATGAAATTCTTACTAACTTCATTAAATAGAGGAATAATATCTTAACTACTTCCTTTACTAGGGAGTGTCCTAATTAAAATCTTAACTACTTACTTTACTTTACTAGGAGCCCTAATTAAAAACTTAACTACTTACTTTATAAGGAAAACGATCTACCCTAAGTTAAATAGGTTTGTTATTTACCTTTCATCACATTTGTTATTATATCTTAATTAAATAGTCTACATTTCTTTTAATAAATATTGTAGTAAGGTAGTTTCTAAGTTAATCAATAGTGAGCTAAACTGAGACGCTATATATACTTATCTTACGACACGTATACAACACACAACATTCTTTCTCCAAAATTTTCATCTATCTCTTATACGCTCTTTTAAGAGCAATTAGTCAAAAGATGGTATTCTTTAGGATAGAGTTCTGAACCTAATCTTTTGGTGAATATTCGGTTGAGTTGTTATATTCCAGAGGGTACAAATCAGAAAAGACCTATTATACCGATCATTGATCGATATTGATAAAGAGTCGCAAAAGCTCGATAAATAAATACTTGTTAATATCGACTCCAATCTATTCTACAAAATGGAAGAAAAATATATGAACATATTGTTGGGAATGACTTGAATATTTACTTTGATATTTTGGCCTTTTGATGTTTTACTTTATATTTGTCTCACACGAAAAGATTTGGAGTTGGGAGGAGTGTTTTTATACAACTACTCTTCGTTTTTCTTGTAAAAGTGGTTAAGGGTGGTACAAGAGACGGGTTTTACTTTTTGGCCAAAATATTCATTTTATTTTATTTTCCCTACAACCCACGTGTCCGGTTTGGTTTGACGGTATCATAGTCCGGTTTTGGTTCATCGTCGATCTGGTTCGTCCACGCTGAAGTTGTCTGTTCGCTAACCGTCAGTTCCGCGCCGTTCATTGACTGTAAATTCTGCGCTGCTGGTTGACCTCAAATCCGCTTGCGTGGACTGCTTCTATGGTGACACGTGGCAGCCGCTTACCTCATTTTGTGGAAAAGTTGTTGTCGATTGGCTTATATAAGTACCTCCTGAGCAGAGTGGAAGATCATCACTTTTCCATTCGATCTTCCTTCATTTCCTTGATTTCAATCCTTCTCTGTCGAGTGCACGAACGAGGAGAGTGTTGTGTTAACCTTAGGAGCAACTGACGTAAACGATTGAGCACCGTGGTCGTGTCGAAATTGCTTTCAAGACAGTGATTCCATCCACGACACAACAATTGTTTCTCCCATTTTCTTCTACACATATTTGATAATGAAAAAAAAAAAAAAAAGTCAAAAGAGTAAAAAAAGTGATTGTTGTGATAAAAAGGAAAAAGAAGAAGAGAAGATGGGAGAGGAGGAAGCAAGCACATGGGTTTCATCAATGCGCTTAACCGTTCCTCACGCGTCGTTGCCTCACAGTCCCTCCGTGAAAACAAATCACTTTTTTTTCTTTTTTTTTTCTTTTTCTTTTTTAATTAAACAAAAAAAAAAGCCACCTACTAAAAAAAGAGAAAAATAAAATAAAAAATTATTCTCTCAAGTCTCACTTCTTTTGCTTTCATTATTCCACACTTTTACTTCCTTTTCCTTCCCATCCCCATATTGGATAATGGATGGTATCAATGCATTTTGCATCTAACTTCCTTTCATGTTTTTCCTTTTCCCTCTAATCTCATATTCCTCCTCCTTTTAACCATTTTTTGTATTGCAATTACTAAATTAATTTCGTTTGTAATTTACCGAATTGTTTCACGTATTAGGTTAATGGAGTTCTTGTCAGGAGTTCGATTGTTGTAACAATTTAAAATCTACGTATATGATTTGGTTTTGATGTTTGTGTTATTTTTAAATTCTATTTCATTCTCGTTTACTTTTTCGATCAAAGTTTTTGTTATCCCCATATTTTCTTTCGGTTCAATATCTCTTGATGGAAATTTGAACCTCTAATATTTTTGTCAGATACATAATGCTTTAACTAATTGGATTATGTTCAGGTTGACAAACTTTTGTTCTCCCTAACGATGGAAAGAAAGAAACATGATTTGTAAAATTTAAGAAGCTATCTTTTATCTGGCTATTGGTTGTTAGTACTCGGTAGTACAACAACATTTAATCTGTTGCCGTTCATTTTGAGTTGAGAAAGTTAATCACCATATGTTAAAGAAGGTATATTTTATTATAAATATATAAATTAATTTCTTCTTTCATTTCATTCTTATATTTAGGATTGTATTAACTTTATTTAATTGAAATATTGATCTCAATCATCTATGTCATTAATAAATGTATAAAAAAAATGTTGATGAATATACCATTATCCTTGTTGACTCAACTATTGAGATTAATAAATTAAACCTTCTAAAAATTTAATAAATTAAAGTATGATGATAAATTTGAAACTCCCAAAACTATAAATGAAATTAACATAAGCATGAAAGTAATTTAGCCTAATCCTTTTAAAAATAATTAACTTAAAAGTGCTAAATAATCCTTGAAAAATATATAATCAAACAACATTAGAATTTTTATTCCAAGATGTCAAGTATATACAAGAAGAACAAAACTTATATAAAAAAAAAGAAAAAAAAAAAAACTTTATAGCTCACTCATTTAAAATTATACATCTATTTTTTTTTAATTATCTTTTTTTTTTTCCTCTCTAATTGGATTTGCTAACAATCACTATAGACAGAAGAATCAATTTCCGACGAACATATTTTCTTCATAATAACTGAATTAATTTCACGTAAATTACCATTATTACCCCTCTGTAACAGCGTCTTCTCCGGCGCCGACGACGAACCGACAGAGTCCGATTCAACTCCGGCGAGCGAACTCGCTTCTGGAATCGACTCGGTCGCCATAATCACTTTCACATTCTTCAACAAGAACTCACTGTTAACGAGGTGACTCAGTACTCCCGAGTCGGTCACCGAGTTCTTTTTCTTGTGCTGCATCAGTACTCGTGCGATTTCCACCAACGCCGCGTTCGACAGCCGCCGGACTCCTCGAGCGCCGCCGATCACGACGGCCGGATTCACCAGATGGTGCGATTTATCCGAGTTCTTTTTGGTGTGCTTGTTCGCGAAGAGAATTACCGACTCGGTGCCTTTGTTTCTAACTCGGCTGAGTGGATCGCCGGTTAGAAGCGAGTTTTTAGCGTCGACGAGAATTATGTGCTTGAAATTCCGGCGGACTCGGCCGAGGAGCATGGGATAACACGCCCACCGCCGTAGACTCATCGTAATGTGATCTGAGAAGCCGGAAAGTGAATTCTCTGGATCGATCTCCGCCGCGTCGAAACTCACCACCGAGCCGTAACTCAGCCGAGTCAACTCGTCCTCGCCGCCGTTAGAATCGTTGGCGAGTCGTTTCACTTTTTTCCCCCAAATCGGCTCCTCCGGCTGCTTCTTCTCGTTGCTATTAACAAACTGAGTCACATCAAATCCCACAGCCGCGCTCCGGCGCGCCGTGCCATTCGAATTCCGGTACCGACGAAGGAGTTTCAGAAACGACTCGTTTTCCTCTCGTATAATCGGACCGAATCTCTCCGAGAAAACCGATGAGGGAAAGATGAATACGGAGTCGGATTTCGCAGTGACGCCGGACCGATGGAACAGTCGGAGAAAGAGGCGGAAGTCGTCTTCTCCGACGTCTTCCGGTACGTGGACGACTGCGAGGTCCGCCATGGCTCGAGTACCTCGCATGTACAGAGTCCCCATTCGTTGCAGCGCCTTCATCGAAACGGCGGCGGTGGTCCTCTTCACCGTGGCCGGTTTCTGCTTCCACATTTCGCCAAACCAATTCCAGCGATTCTCCGACGGCGTACGAACTTCAATCGGCGTCGATTTTTGCGAGAGGAGCCTTCGTGGAGGAGTGAGGTTCATTTTAATGGCGGGCTCGAAGGTGGAGAGAGTGAAGAGAAGAAGAGAAACAAACACAAGGAGAGCACAGACGGAAATGGTGGACTGAGCTTTAGTGAGAAGGTTGTAATTGGTCCGACGAAGTGAAGAAGAAGGGGAGGAAGAGGAAGAGGAAGAAGAAGGGAAGAGCTTCTTCTGGTCGGCAATGGCGGATGGGGAATCTTCAGAGAAGAAGACGAGAAGAAGACCCATTCCCCAATTCTCGCCGGCGGTGGATTTGGATTTGCCGGTGAGAGTGAGACCCATTTTGGTTCCTCTCGTTGTTCTTCAATGGCGGATTTGGAATTGGAATTGAGAATTGGCATTTTGGGGAATTTTGAGGTGAAGCTTTATTTATTTAAACTTTTTTTTTAAAAAAAAATAATTATTATTTACAGAGAAGGAAGAAGGATGTTAGTTTAGTGAGTGAGTTTCTCTTGTGGAATGCTGTCTCTTTCAATTCTTTTTCTTTTATTTATTATTATTATTATTATTATTATTATTATTGTTCCTATTTTTTTTTAATTTTATTGTTTCCTTTGCTAGGATCGAATATGGGTGTCGTTTTATTTGATTGTTTAAAATAATAATAATAATAAATAATAACATTATTGATTTTAAAACGTGGAGTAACTAACTTTAGGTTTGAGTTTTGATTCTCTACGGATTTTTTCTTCGTAAAGAATTGTATTTATTTCCTAGTCATTATCTTTACTCTTAAAGTAATTTTTTTTTCCAAAAATGTTTCCAACTTTAGGCTTATTTTACATTTTTTTTAATGCATTTTGTCTTAGTTCTTTGATCCTTAAAGTGACATTAAAATTAAAAAGCAAGACCATGCTTAAATTGTCGATTTAATCCATTTAATTTTAACTTAAATAACAAAATAAATATGTCTATATTTATTTATTTATTTTCAAGACAATAAGTTAATGTTGAGTTTTTCACTATTTAGTTGACTATGTTAGTTGATTGTATTAGAAGATAAGAATAGGAAAAGTAAATTTTTTAGTGGATAAAAAGTATTTAAAAACAATTTAGGGTCCGTTTGGAATAGATTTTAATTTAAATGTTTTTTAAAAATGCATTTTTTTTAAAAAAAATTGTATAAAAATTGTTTAGAACTTAAACACATGCATGTTTGGTTGCATTTCCTCTAAGCTCTTGTTAGCAGATTTTTTCTCAAAATTAAACACTTAGAAAAGTTAAATCAAACTTACCCTTAACCATATTAAGAGTTTTAGATAATCTAGAAAACTAAATTTTCCTGAAAAAAAAAAAAAAAAAAAAAAAAAAAAAATCTAGGAAACTAAATTAAAACTAGGGCCGGTTGCAAGAATAGCAATATGGGCCAAAATAATTGAAAATCTAGCAACCCACAAAAAAAAAATTGCAAAAATGGCAAAATCTAATAGTTTGTGTGTTGCATTTACTAAAATACCCCTCCAGATTTTATTTGATAGAAAGTTTTTCTAATAGATTCTATCAGTGATAGAAATATTTTCTATCAGTGATAGAAATTTTCTATCAGTGATATAAATTTTCTTTCACTGATAGATTCTATCGGCGATAGATATTTTTCTATCACTTGTTCGGTGTTCTATCAGTGTTTGGTTGTTGTTATTTGGTTTTCTATCAGTGTTTGGTTTTTGCTTTTCAATGTTTGATTTCTATAATCGTTCGTTTTTGCTTTATTTTTCAATGCTCGATTTCACCATGTATCACCATCGCTGATAGAAACAAAAGATCTTCTATCACTGATAGAAAAGTATCAGTGATAGAAAGATTTTCTATAACTCACGAAAAGTTTTTCTATCAGTCTCAGTGATAGAGATAGAAAGTTTTTCTATCACTCATAGAAAGATTTTCTATGAATGATAGAAATTTTTTCTATCACTCATAGAAAAAATTTCTATAAGTTCTATCACTGATAGGTTCTATCAGGGATTGAAAGATTTTCTATCAAGAGTTTTCTATCATTGATAGAATATCTTTCTATCACTGATAGAATAGTAAAAATTTCTATCAGTGATAGAAATCTTTTATCACTGATAGAAAGCTTTTCTATCGGTGATAGA
The DNA here is from genome assembly GCA_036850905.1 of Luffa acutangula. Lineage (NCBI taxonomy): Eukaryota > Viridiplantae > Streptophyta > Magnoliopsida > Cucurbitales > Cucurbitaceae > Luffa > Luffa acutangula. The sequence continues at coordinate 40,848,573 of CM072087.1, forward strand.
AAGTTTTTCTATCACATTATATCGGTGATAGAAAGATTTATATCGGAGATAGAAAGATTTTTATGGGTGGTCAGAGATTGAAAGATTTTTTATCAAAAGTTTTTCTATGATTTTCTATAAAAAGTTTTTTTATCACTGATAGAACCTACCTCAGTGATAGAAATCTTTTATCACTGATAGAAAAAGTTTCTATTAGTGATAAAAATCTTCTATTCTATCAGTGATAGAAACTTTCTATCACTAATAGAAAATTTTTCTATCACTGATAGAATCTATCAGTCATAGAAATATTAGTGATAGAAACTTTCTATCGCCGATAGAAAATTTTTCTACCACTGATAGAATCTATCAGTGATAGAAATATCACTGATAGAAACTTTCTATCACTGATAGAAAATTTTTCTACCACTGATAGAATCTATCAGTAATAAAAAGACTTTCTATCAGTAAAAAAAAAAAAAAAAAAAAAAAAAAAAAAAAAAAAAAAAAAAAAAAACTGACGAGGAAGAAGAAGATGGTCACACAGGGGCAATTTAGGAATATAAAAAATTAATTCAAAAATTTTGCCATATTTACAAATATTTTTTAAAATTGCTATATTTGTAATTATTTACCTAAATGTTGCCACCCATTACAATTATCCTTAAAACTAATCTAGCTCAAACCATATTTTATTAGATACATATTTAAATTATTAAAGTTAACTTGAATAATATTATCAAACACTAATGTAAGTGTTTTTGGTTAAATATGGTTTGGATGTTTAATCTTTTTCTTTTAATCCCCAAACATTTAGAAAATTTTATTTTAGTCATTTTTTAAAATCTTTTGAATAATCTTGGAATAAATGGGAGTTTGTTTACAGATAGAAAAGTCTCAGTCCCATAAATTTTTGGTCAACTTCATCCTCATTTTACACATGTATTTAACCCACCCCAAAATATATATACACACATATATATCTTTTTTTTTCGAAAATAAAAATATATATCTTAATTCTTAGGAAAGAAATTATAATATTATTGTAGATATTACTATATTGGTCAATACTTAGCTGGATATAGTTTTTCCACTGCTTTCAGTACTTTTATTATTATTATTATTATTTTGAAATAGCTTTCAGTACTTTTATTGTAACAAAGAAAAAGTAATTTTCAATCAAATAGATTATCACAAAATTACTTTTGAAAAAGTAAAATAATAATAATAATAATAATATGTTTTATAACTTAGGTTGATGGTCAAATTTGGTCAGGAGGAACTTACCTGACCTTCATGTGCCACCAACTGTAAATTTGTAGATGAGGGGGAAGACGTGGCCTGCAAGACGGTAAACCTGCACACCAGTGTGGTGCTTGTCACATCGGCTCCGATGCTTAAGTCAGCAAGCAGAACGATGGGAAGCAAGAAAGTAAGAGCGAGAGGAGAATGTAGAGAATAGAGAGTAGAGTTTGGGGATAGAATTCGGGTCCCCTTCTTGCGAAGAGGGGTATAAATACTTGCTCGTTCTCCCAGGGTTTTTAGGAATTCGGAGGCGTTTCGGGGCAAACCAGGCGAAACCGGGGCAGCCAGAGGCGGTGGGGACCAAACGGAGCAGGACGGGCTCGGCCCATGGTTGAGGCCGACCATGAGGCTCGGCCAAGGGGTCAGGCCAAACGCCCGACCCCTTCGATCTTGGCCCGTCCTACTCGCCAGCCTCGCCTCTGGGTCCATCTTTCAGTCCTATTTCTGTCCACTGTCCTCGTCAGCTCCTTGTACACTGGGGTGGTCCAAAACTACCTATAACAACTTATAAGAAAGACATTGAGGTATGGTTAAGTCTTGGGAGCACCTTTTTCAATTTTCATAGCCAAACTCCTCTCAAATTATCATATGAGAAACATAAAATTATGCTTTTGAAAAAAGTTAACAGTTAAAAGTCTTTTATGAGGAAATATGTTTAGAGCTTTTCTTCCTTTTTCTTTTTACCTACATGTTTAGAACCAAACATCAAATCGATCTCGGGCGTTATAATAGTATCAAATTTGTTTCTATATTATTCTATTTAATCTTTGATTTATATAGGTATTGATTTCAATATATATATATATTAAATACTTTGATTTAATAAAAACATTTTAACAATTGTGAGCACTTTTTTTTTTTTTTGAGAAAAATAATTGTGAGCACTTTAATGGTTAACGTGCCTGATGACAAATTATTTTGATATTAGTTTTATGGATGTTTAGGGTGCTCTAGAATAAACTCACTTTTTGAAGAAGCACTTACTAAAATTTCTCCAAAAATCAATTTCGTATATAATATATATCTTTTAGTATTTTTAGAATTTTCAAAATCATTTGATATTTTGATCATGAGATTGAAATGACTTTCAAATTATAATATTGGTGTTTGTTCCTGGGAAAAAAAATCATTTGATATTTTCTTTTAGAATAAATCATTTGATCATTTAATCATGAGATTGAAATGACTTTCAAACTTTTTTTTTAAATGTTTGTCAAAAATTTTATAACGTTCATTTTGATAATCAATTAAACGTGATTTTGAAAATGCTAGTAAAAACAATTAAAAATGCTTAACGAGAAGTTTTTTTTTTTTTTTTTTTTTTTTTTTTTTTTTTTTTTTTTTTTTTTTAGAAAGGAGAAGTGCTTTCATTAGTAATTTTCCCTAAAAGTATTCCTATTTGTTTACCTGAGATGGTGAGTGATTTCAAATCTAAATAGATTTTGAATGAAGCCTCCTTATTTGTTATCACATGAAATATAATGATTTTCAAATGAGATTTGTCAAGTCTAAATTTGTTGGATAAATTTACTCTATCATACAGTCTTCGTATATTCAATCTTCTTAAAGTTTTAAGATGTACACTAAATATATGTGCTGATAAACTAAAAAAACTAAATCGTCACATAAATAAATTTGATATTCAATTTTGGTGAATCTTTTCACACTAAAGACCAAATAATTACCAATTAACCATAGACTATATGGACTACTTTTTTTTTTTTAGTATAACTAAGCGTCACACTCTTCATTTATGTTAGTTCAACATATAAATGTAGAGATTCAAACATTTTGACTTTTTGATCAAAGATATATGTTTTAACCGGTTGATCTATAATCATTGGCTATGGTTCACATTGTTACAAAAATAACAATAAAAATTTAAAAAAAAAAAAAGAAAAAAGAAAATCAAACGGTGTTTAACCAACATGAAAGTTTGGTAGATGAAAAACAAACACAGGACGAGAAGCAGAAGTTTCCAGGAAGCAGAGAAAGGGGGCCGCCCAACAAAATTTCCTCACGAAGATCTTGCAAGATCCGCAATCCAACGGCTGGGATTACTTCTCGGATCGCGATCACGGTGTACGCTAACGCAGCGAATCCGGGCCCCCATCGGGTCAGTGATCCGCCCGATCCTCGAATGGCGGGTCCGGGCAGTTTGCGACCGACACGAAAATAGGACACGTGGCGAAATCGGGAAAGTCGATGGGCTCGTGACCGTCGATCTTCCATTGGAAATTTACAAAAACGGTGCGTTTTCTCTGAGACTTTTCTTTTTATTTAGTTGTGTAAGTGCAGAGAAATCTGACATTGTCGTTTCCAGTTATGAAAGTTTCAGAGCTGAGTGAGAAGTGGGAAGGATTCATGTGGATTCACTAACTTCCGTTTTATTATAATAATCCATATTGTATTTTTGTGTTGATTTTAATTTAGTATGATGATTTGATTTGGATGGTAATCTCTCAAACTTTAGAGATTGGGTTTCCGTTTGCATCATTTTAGGTTAAAAAACACATTTCATCCCTGGACATCAACTCTAATCTGTAAGATTTAATCTTTATACTCTCAATTTTATAACAATTTAATCCTTAAACTTTAATATGCAATAATTTAGTCTTTAAACATGACTTAGTCCTTATTGTGAAAATTATTAATAAGGTTTAATGAAATTTTTTAATGGATAATTTGATTAGGGCAATGTATGATTGTAAACTACAAAGATTAAGTCATTAAATAATAAAAATTGACACTTAGTTTCAATAAAATTTTATACGAAAAAGGCCAATACGAACCTAGCTTAGTGATAATTGGCATGTATCATTGACCAATGTTAGAGGTTCTTCAAACCCCCTCACCCCCAAATGTGGATGTACTAATATATATATACACGAAAAAAGACTAACTTGTTACAAATTTTACAATATAGAGATTAAAGTGTTATATACTAAAGTTTATAGACTAAATTGTTACAAACTTGAAAGTTTAGAGACTAAATCGTTATGGATAAAAGTTTAATTGTTACTTTCATAAAAGTACAAGGATTAAAAGTGTTTTGGGAAAAATAAATATTTTTAATCCTTAAGTTTTGAGAAATAGGTTTAAAAGATTCTTAAGTTTTCAAAATAAGCATTTTCAGTCATTGAGTTTTGAGAAATTGTTTAAAGAGATCTCTCATAATTTTTTTTTTCAATTTTTTTTTTTTAAATTTTAATTTTAAAATCATTCAATATTAAAAAAATATATTAATTTAAAAAGTTGAAAAAATAATACGAGGAACTTTTTGAACCTATTTCTCAAAATTCGAGGACTAAAAATGTCTATTTTGAAAACTTAGGAACCTTTTAACCATATTTCTCAAAACTCATGGACTAAAAAGTCTATTTTGAAAATGGAAGGACCAAACGCACTTGTTCCTCAAAACTCATGAACCAAAAAGATATTTTTCCGAAAGTGTTTTGTAACCATGTTTTTATTTTCATCTCTTTGAAACTTTAGGTGGTTTGCATCTAAATTCTACTCTCTTGAGCTCCCCAATATTATTTTTTTTTCCAAATATGGGAGAATGTGAGTGAACTCATTCTCATTTTTTTGAAACAAACTCGTTCAAAAGAAAGAAATGCTAGAAACAACATAGATGTGACAAGAATTAAATAATTTGAAAAGCCTATTTTGATTTCAGATTTTAACACTCTCTATTATGTTTTTGAGTTCGAACAAAGCACGCACTTTATGCCAATTGAACTATGTTCTGATTGACACTCTCTATTATGTTCGTGGTTAAAAAGAATTGTTATTTTCTTAAAGGTGACACCTAAAACAAAATTGATGATCATATTCATGCACTCAATAATTTTAATTAAATTGGCAATATAATCTCAGCACCATCTTTTATCTCAAAAATATTATTTAAGAAAATAATGAAGAACTTAAATAAGAACTAAATTTGAAATTAAACACTATAAATAAGTCATATGGATCATTTTTATGCATTGGCTAGGTTGTGGACCACCCATCTTAAAAACATAAAATAGGCCCAATCAACTGCTCTTAATTAGTCCTTGGAGACTTAGGCCCACTTAGAGCCCTCTATGTCTACAATTTTTTTTTTTTGTTTATTTCAAATTTTATTTTAATATTTGACATAAAGATTCATAATAAAAATATTTCTCTTCAATTTCGTTATAAAGTTAAAATTTACACAAAAGAAATTTAAATTATTGGAAACTACACTACTATTATTGTTAACCTTATACATTCGAATCCCCCACCTCCAAATGTTGATGTACTCAAAAAAAAAAAAAAAAATTGCTAACCTTATACATATAATATAGGAGAGAAAATATGATGTAATGTTGAGATGAACGGATGAAAATAGAAGATATATTTTGTACGTTTCTTGTGAAATTGAAAATGTGTGTTTGTTTAATAAAAATAAAAATGAGTGGATGAGAATCTTTATGTACAATTTCCTATATCAAATTGGGGTTTGCTCATAAAGAATGCACGATAATTTTGAATTTCAATGACATGTAAACTGTTTTAGCAATTATCATCTATATGTAGGTGGTCATCGACATCGTAAGCTACGATGACAATTGATCAATGATGACACTTAAGAACCACCATCTATTTAAATGTTTATGATAACAATTTGAAATCATCTATCTACTAAAGTCTCATTTTGAGTTATAGTGACTACTAAAAATGATGACAGTGGATCAATCATTATTTTAAATCTTATATTATAATATGATTAATCTATTATTCTCGTAATTCTCAAGACTTTCAATCTTATATTTTCAATCTTATTGATGTTTATTCATACTCTCCCTTGTAACCATGTAGTGTCATCAATCATAACCAAAATTTTCATCTTTGGTTGTTATATGTCATGTTCTTGATTAGTACTTCTTGCTAAAAGCTAATTCATCTCTGGGAGTTTATTTAATTTGTACATGTTTTAAAACAAGTCTATTGAAAAACATATTTTCCCATTGATCTAATTTATTTCATAAATATAGTTGTTCTTCCAAACAGAAGTTCAAATTTATTAATTATTAGTGATGATTACAATAGGCACGATTTCATTCATCTTTATTAAGTCATCTAATCACAACTCTTATAAACAAATTTTTTATAGACTACGGTCTCATTTGGTAACTATTTGGCTTTTGAAAATTAAGGCTATAAACTCTATTCTTATCCACGAGTTTCTTTGTTTTATTATCTACATACTTGTCTTGTTTTAAAAAACTAAGTCAAAATTTTAAAACTAAAAGAAAGTAGTTTCCTAAACCTTGACAAAGATGAAAATCATCGCAAGAAATTTGAGATGAAACAAGTATACTTTTCAAAAGCCAATAACAAAAAACCGAAACCCAAATGGTTATCAACCGGGACTTACAACATTATAAATTAAGTGGTCTGTGCATTCATCAAATTTACGATAATGAACTACTTTAAGTGTCAAAACCTATCAGAAAAGAAAAAAGTAAAAAGAAATATATATATATATTCAAAGCAATTTCCAAACCATTTCTAAAATACTCTTCTAATTTTAAGACTAAAAAGGATCGATAATTGAGACTTGAGGGTGACCTTCATGTAAATAGAAGGTTAATAAATTTTTGGTTTAGATAGTTATTTTAGTCTCTACACCTATTTGTTGTTAAAGTTTGAAACACAATCATTTTAGTTATAGTTTTTATTCAACAATAAAGTAATCATTAGTTATTTAACTAATGAATGTGTGTATTAGCCAAAGCGAGCTTAGCTCAACGGTAATTGACATGTACTCTCGACCAAAAAGTCAGAGGTTCAAGTCCCCCACCCCAAATGTTGATGTACTAACAAAAAAAAAAAAACGAATGCATGTATTATACTTTAAAAAAAAGGAATGCATAATATTTGAAAGTTCAAGAACCAAAATATTGGGACTCATGAATGATGGTTTAAGAACCAAAATATTGAGAAATATTTGGAAATTTGAGAACCAAAATTTGACATTATATATTATATAAAATCAAAATGAATGATGGTTTTGAATTAGAGATGGTCACCTAGTTTTAAGGCTAGAAAAAGGGGGCAACCATGAAAGGTTGAGGAATGAGGTCAAAATTTATGTACATAATGCTTTAGTTGAAATTTTGAAATAAAAGGGCAATAATGGACTGCATAATGGATAGAAGTGGCAGTGATCATGGCATATAAGGATGAAAGAGAATGCAATTTGCAAGAATAAGTGAGTTTTGAGTAAAGGGGAAATATTATCATTATGAAGGAAAAAAAGTAAATGTTACTTTTAATATATTACTTAGAAACTTTATTTTTTAAAAAGAGTACTGTACATGTATTATACTAATTGGGTTATATTTGACTTTATCTCATTTAATTTCATTGAATCAAATTTTAGCAATTCTCATATTCTTTATAAGTGTTTGTTTTGACTTTTGAGGATATTTAAGCGAATGTCATAGTTATTTGACTTTGTGGTCAAGTCCTAGTGTCTTTATTATTGGGTTTAATTTCTTTTAATGATTGGATTGTGTTTAGATTAATAAAATGATTAATTTTTTCTAGTTCAATGAAAAGATTAAATTATGAATTACAAGAAAATATCAAATCACAATAATTAAAAAAAAAAAAAAAAAACCTCAAAATGGTGTTTAAGAAAGGAAACTAACACATGAATCCATGAAATACTTTGGAAGAATGTGATTGAGTTCGTGACGTTCCCAAACACTTCAAGAAGTATAGTTTAGTAGTTAAATATTTGTACTTTTTGTAAGAGGTCGTATATTTGAACTCACACTCCCACATGTGATGTAATATTCTGAAAATAAATAAGAAAAAATGTCTAAGATGAAGAGGAGGTGAACTGAATAATGCATAATATTTTTGAAGAACATTATTCTATAGTCTTATTGATCGAGTTCTTTTAACACTGATCCCAAGAGGAAAGAACTTGGTATGCACTTTGCACAAATGGATTCTGAGTCCAATAGGGTTATGGAAACTTAGTTGTGATGCTACATGGAGCGAAGAGAAGCAACGAGGTGGCACCAGTTGGATTCTCCAGGATTGGGAGGGACATCCATTGACAACGGGTTACTGGAGCATAAATTGATGCGGGAAGATCCAATGGCTCGAAACTTTGATGATTAGCAAAGGGCTTCGATCGATTCCATCGACATTTTCCTCTTCAGTGCACGTGGAATGCAATTCTCTTCAAGTGGTTAGATTAATGAGGAAGAAGAGGATGCCACTGAACTGATACTCTTCATTAAAGAAGTCCAAAACCTTCGATCTTTGAAAAACATTGAGTTTGTCTCACATATCTCTAGATCTCACAATTTTATGACTCATTATCTGGTTCGTAGGGCATGTGAGGAAAATGGTTCTAATTGTTGGACTAATTTGTTTCCCACTTGGCTATTGTCTGTAAACGAAGCTGATACATAATGTGTTCATCACACTAGTGGGGGATCCTATCCCATCAATGTCGTTATCCCTTCGAGAGTTATTGCTCTTAATTAATTATATTTCTTTTCTTCTAAAAAAAATTTGGTATGCACTTGAAAAGGGAAAATATCTAGTACTACTATGGTATGAAAAAGTTTCTCATGGGACAATGTATACTTAGGGTAAGAAAGAGGAAAAGAAAGACATTGTTTGGTTAATAGAAGCCTTCGTCACTTTTAATTTGGTCAATCATATAAAACAACCTCGTGACATAATTTTTGAATACATAGCTCATTTTATGTAGAATTAAAAATTCTAAAAATATTAAATGCTTTATTTTTTTTTGGCTAATTTATTCCAATACTTTCTTAAAATATTTGAAATATACGTGCGGATATTGATTTGGTGAATAATAACAAAAAGAAGATTTTCTCAATAAACAAAAAGGAAAAAAAAAAAAAAAAAGAAGAAGAAGAAGAAGAAAAACATTGTGAAAACCAAAGAAAAAAAATTAGAAATTATGGTGGATGAATTCTTTTAACTTATTAATTTCAAATATGTCTGAATCTTTTACAATTATCAATGGTAAGATTTCATGATTAAATAGATTTTTATTCTTTTCCAAATGTCCTTATTTAATTATGATATTCTAATACTTATTGATTTTTTTTAATTAGACAGTCGGATTTCAATTTTGGTAAGTCTTAAATTATTAATTTATTATATTATCAATTGATTTTTTTATAAGAAACATACCTTTTTTGTTTCAATATTTTTTTATTTTGCTTATTTAGTTCATTTTAATTGTTTTCGATTTTAATTGTTTTTGTATTTTGTATATTTTGAGTTCCATTCCGTAGTTTGTAGTCCATTTTTCTGTATGTATGTTGTTATTTCTTATTCTATGGGTTCATATCAGAATGAAAATAAAAAATGGAAAATGCATGGTTTGAGGAAAAAATTTCAAATCAATCCGTCGGTTTTTTCCTTTTTTGTTTTTTAATTACACATATCATCCTATAGGGGCAAATGCGTAAATGAACTTCCCTTGCTATTTTCATATATGGTTATGGGCTGACAAGAATGTAAATTTTGAAAAAGGGGGGGGGATTATGGCAGATGGCTAGAAAAAAAAAATCCTTATTTGTTTTATAGCTAAAATAGTTTCGAATTTGGAGGGATGACTATTGTGAATTAAGGAACAACCTGTTGGAATTTATGCATTAAAACTCTTAGATAGTAAATGTAACATTTGACTATTTGTTAATAAATAGTTATTTCATTTCAATAAAAGCGTTATTGATTATGTTTGTATTAGTCTTGCCTAAATAACCACAAATCCAATAAACTAAGAACCTCGGGCTATGTTATGAAAACTTGAACTTTATGTAGTGACATAAAAGTGGATCAATTTTCAAGTAATGGCCTAAACGGTCTATAATATAGGGATAGGGTTGGGTACCTTATCCTAGGGACACTATTGACGCGACTCACTTTGTCTTTAGTACAAACAATGTGATCCTGAATCGTTCATGTGGTGACACGTGAGTGAGAGTGTCATTTGCAATGAGTTTGCATAAGATCAGTGATAGCTCTTAGAAATAAGAGTTATTGGCTTTCTTTTAGGCTTAAAAACTCTACCCTTTGATGTGTTTGAGCTTTGGTTTGTGCATGAAAATGAGTATTCTTTGATGAACATTTTTACATATCAGTAGGCCAAGCTTGAACTAAATTTGGTGCAGATTTCTTATGTTTTAAGCTGATTTTTCTGGTGTAGGGGCACTCAGGTTTTGCTACAGCAACTGATTTCACAAGCAGAAGGCAGAAAGTCTGGAATTTAAAAGACTGCACGTGTTGAACCTGTGGGATCTCTCATTAATTGAGCTGGCAGCCATGTGGAGCTGATTTGTACCATCTTAGCCAATTAGGGAAGGTCCATGTGGAGGCATATGTCCAATCAGCTCTGAAATCAATGAAATGAGCTAATATAAATAGTTATTTGGCCCAAAATGAGAGAGGATTAAGCTGGATAAGTTGACCTAGAAGTTGCTGCTGTCATTGAAGGGGAAAAAGACAAGGAGGCTGCTGTTTGGAGGGATTTTCAGCTTGGGAAAGCTGGAATCTCATTTGGAAGCTTATTCTCTTCACTCCTCTTCTTTTATTCTTCTTTCTCCTAGTGTTTAGTTGGTATTTAAGGTTGTAATCATGACTGATATGGTTGTTTGCTGTTCTATTTTCATTATTTTCACCTTGAACATAAGCTAAATCCTCTTAGGTGAGGATTAGGGTGCTTAAGCTTGAACTTGTTGTTTGTTTTAGTGGAATTTTATATATTGCAACTTAAAGCAAAGTGTTCTTCATGCTTAAAGCTGGAATTTCGTTTGGCCAACCATTTTCTAGCATTGTTATTTAGTGTTTGGGAAAACAATAGATAACCGACTACTTTGTTTTACCTTAGTCTTTAATGATCATGAAAATGAGTGGGTATTTAGGGATAAATAACCACCTAAGGCACTAAATCAGTTGAGCTAAAAAGAAGGGGTTAAATGGGAGTTTAATCACCTAACTAAAGGAGAATTGGAAGATTCCCGTAGAAAATTCTGTGTGAGTTGTAATTATAAAGTTCTGCTACAACAAACAGCTTGTGAGAGTAGACAGCCCCTAATCTGAACCTTGTTTTCTCTGTGTGATTTTCTGTTTTTGTTCAATTTCTCTTAAGTTCTTATCATTTTAAGCTTGTTTACCAATTTAATCTCTTGCACTTAGTTAAGAAAAAATATTTGGTTCTTGGTTACTTTGAATTTCATTGGAAATAGGCTTAAGAATAGTGATTTTCGTGCATCAATCCCTGTGGAGAACGATATAAAAATACTTATCACTTGCTGCTGATCGTGTGCACTTGCACGTGTGTTGTGAGTTTTTCTTGCATATTTAGAATCACTTTGCACAAGGCAACAATCAGACTACGAGATAAGTCACTTTCACTTTATAACACTTTTTACTGATGAAACAGACTATTTCATGCGATGACCTAGGTAACTCGATCTTAATCCTAAGCTAACTATGAACTCCTGTTTATTCGGGATTGTCCTTTGATTTGCCTGGGTGAGAGTGACCCTAGTTCGCTGACTATTTGTTAATAAATAGTTATTTCATTTCAATAAAAGCGTTATTGATTATGTTTGTATTAGTCTTGCCTAAATAACCACAAATTCAATAAACTAAGAACCTCGGGCTATGTTATGAAAACTTGAACTTTATGTAGTGACATAAAAGTGGATCAATTTTCAAGTAATGGCCTAAACGGTCTATAATATAGGGATAGGGTTGTGTACCTTATCCTAGGGACACTATTGACGCGACTCACTTTGTCTTTAGTACAAACAATGTGATCCTGAATCGTTCATGTGGTGACACGTGAGTGAGAGCGTCATTTGCAATGAGTTTGCATAAGATCAGACTACGAGATAAGTCACTTTCACTTTATAACACTTTTTACTAATGAAACAGACTATTTCATGCGATGACCTAGGTAACTTGATCTTAATCCTAAGCTAACTATGAACTCCTGTTTATTCGGGATTGTCCTTTGATTTGCATGGGTGAGAGCGACCCTAGTTCGCTGACTCAATAAGCCTACCATTTTGAGAATGAGATCGGGTAGATAGCTGAGGACATAGTCCTACAAGACGGAATTCACTCCTACCCAAATTAGGGATAGTAGAGAGGTTGTTCCCTTAAGTGCTGACTCCGGGACTTGAACAAAGGGATCTCGCCCTCTCATTGGCCCGAGAGGGATTCGGTTTGTTGGTTGAACCACAAACCAATTGTTCATTAGAAGATTGGTGGAACTTAAGGAACTAGAGGTAACTTCAGGGGTAAATCGAACATTTGATCCAGTTGTAGTTACGAACAACCTATGAAGGGTTGACTAACTAATCATGGTTATATCGGGTGGTGATGTGGAATTTTCCTACCGCAAGCATACGGGTCAAGTTTTAATATAGTAATTTTCGTGTTAACGAGTGTCGTCCTTTGGATTGGGTTTCTAATCAAATTAATTACTCGAATTATCTTGTCCAATTTTATTTAGGGATTTGAACTTAGTGATAATGAGAATCAAGACACAAAATCTAAATCAGGGAAATTCAAATAGTTTCAGCCTTAAGCATTAGATTGCGCCCACTTATGCGCCAGCAAATTACTCAGACATTGAAGTCGGCTGAGAAACACTATCTATATTGCCCACATAGACATGGTGTAGATAGCATCTCCCAGTTGCGCATGCAATTACCCTGACAACTAGATTGTGAGTTAAGTCTCACTTCTATTCAGCTCCGCTGTAGGTGCCTTTAGAAGACTAAGCCAACTAGACATCTATTTCTAGGGCTAGTTGAACTTAGATAAATAACGCTCATGACTCTTCAAATCCTAGTGGTTCCAATCCTATTTCTAGGATGCAAGAAAGCAAAATCCTATTTCAAGGATCTTTTCCACTATTGTTTTGCAAACCCGCGCCTTTAACTCCAACCTTTCAGCCATCAGCTAAATGCAAACTATGCTAACCTAAGTGATCAGTTTAAGCTAACATTTAAACTTTAATTTCAACAAAAACAAACAATGCTAAGAGGGAGCAAAGTTGCTTTTGCATAGGCGGGGCTTTCTTCTATTCAAGGAATCCACATATTTGAACCCCCAAATAGAAGCTTAGCTCATAATTGAAAGTAAAGTCCAAGAGGTAAAAGAAAACAGACTCATCATAGAGAAAAGATAACTTGGATTAATATGAAATAAAGAATTGAATATAATAGCTTTACTTACAACTGAAAAGCAAAAGAAAACGATAACAACACAACTATAAATAAAAGAGTACAAAATAGAAAGTAAAGACAAGACTCGACTAAGGATCTCTCTCTCTATTTAGCTTGCTCTTTCCCTTTTTCAAGGAGAGACAAGTCTTTCTCTTCTTCTTCTTTCAAATAGAAGAGCCGACAGAGCATGAAAGATTTGGAACTCGGAGTGGCTACAAGATGAGAAGGAAGAAACTGAAAAATAAATCCTAAGGGCGAAAACTCCAAGCTCCCCTTGTTTCTTGCACCTTGGTCCCCTTTTATAGACCTTGGAAGGTAAGGTTGGCTGCCGAGATCAGTGTGAGAAGGCCTTGGAAGGTAGGAATCCACGATCTTCGGAGATTTGATACCGGATTGGGGATTTTTGGATGATTTTGTGAAGATCCCGTGAATCTCGAAATTCTGTTGGAAAGCCTAATTGCAGCCGCATATCGAGCGCATTTTCCACTATGTTCTACTTCGATAATTCTGTCTTCAGCATGGGGCTACTTTCCTTATATGGATTGCAGGCACATCTTGATCGCATTCCTCACATCCTCAGGTCTAGATGCAGGCGTAATTCTTCAGCTTTGACTTCTTTTGCTCCGTTACCTTTTATCTCCTCTTGCGGGCGCATCCTCCTCGCAAAGACTTCTCCACAAAAACATTAACTTTGGATAAAATCTTTACGGAAATAATCTCCTTATGTACAATCTAAGCTTAAATTCTATAATTCTAAGATTTTCTTCATGATTCTACAACTTTTGCTAAAATGAGTTAAAATGATAAGATTTTAAACACGAAGTCTTTGCTTTCCAAACAATAACCTAGGTTTTTAAGGCTAAATAACACACATAAATGACCGTTATCAAGGATAGGCGCCCTTGTTCAAGACCCAAAATCAACCCTTGAGTAAACACTCATCTACTTGCCCCTAAAGACGGGAATGAGAGAATTCTATCTTGTGTTGTTATGTTCCCAGCCCCCACTCGGTCTTATTCCTGAAATGGTAGGCTTATTGAGTCAGCGAATCCGGCCACTCTCACCCATACAAATCTAAGGATAATCCCTCATGAAAAGGAGTTCATAACACACTTAGGATTAAGATTGAGTTACCTAGGTCATCCTATTGAAATAGAAACCTAACTAGTCAACGGTGTTACATTTAGTGGTTACTATTTCGTGGTCCGGTCTTATGCAAACTCATTGCATAGGATACCCCACTCGCATGTCCACTACATGAACGTGTTGGATTAATGCATTTGTATCGAATACAAAGTGTGTCGTATCACATATTGTCACCAGGATAAGGTACCCAGTCTTATCGCTATACTATAGACCCTTTAGGTTGTTACTTGAACATTGATCCCCGTACGTCTCCACATATAGTTCAAGTTTGATAAAAACAACCTTTGATATTTAGTTTATTGGATTTAAGGTTAATTATTGCAAGACTAAGAATAACAAATTGAATAAATCCTTATTAAATAATTTCAATAACTCGTTATTGATATTAATTAATTTGTTACATTTACTTATCCACGGATTTTAGGGCATAAAACCCAACAGGGCTTTCTTCTACTCAAGGTATCCCATATTTGAATCCCCGAGAAGAAGCTTAGCTCATTGATGAAAGTAAAATGCAAGATAAAAAGTAAAGAGAACACAAAATAGAAAAACAACTTGAATTCATATTAAGTAAAAAAAATTGAGTACAATAATGATAAACTTACAACTGAAATTAAAAAGAAAAGTACAACAGCTGAAAGTAAAAGACTTAAACAGAAAGTAAAGACTAGACTCGATTAAGGATCTTCCCCTCTCTATCTAGCTTGCTCTTGTCCTCTTTCAAGGGGAGACAAGCCTTTCTCTTCTTCTTCTTTCAAATGGAAGAGCCGACAAAGGCTGAAAGACCCGGAACTCGAAATGGTTACAAGATGAAAAGAGACCTTGGAAGGTAGGGTTGGCTGCTGAGATCAGTGTGAGAGAGCCTTAGAAGGTGAAAATCCCCGATCCTTGGAGATTTGATATGAGATTTGAGATTTTCGGATGATTCTGTGAAGATCCCGCGAATCACGAAATTCTGTTGGAAAGCCCAGTTGCGACAGCAAATCGGGAGCAAAATCTTTGTGTACTGCCTTGACACTTCTGTCTTCAGCTGAGGCTACTTTCCTTATCAGTTTGTGAGCGCATATTGAACGTATATTCCACGTCTTCAGGACGAGATGCAGGCACAAATCTTCAACTCCAACTTTTTGCTATGCTAACTCTTTCTCTCCAATTGCGGACACATTTCCCTTGCAAAGTCCTCTGCACAAAAACATTAACTTTGGATAAATTCTTGCAATAGTAATCTCTTTTTGTACATTTTAAGCATAAATTCTATACCTTTCTTTCTAAACAATAACCTAGGTTTTTAAGGCTAAATAATGCACATAAATGAGCGTTATTAATATCAAACCTCTACAATTTCTTTGCTCTCAAAGTAGATTGAGGATTACCTAAGATGAAGAACTAGGCAACAAACGTACATCTTGAGTGGAGGGAGCTTGCAATTAATGTGTTTGAACATGAAGATGTAAGTGAAAAAATAGTCTCACTCATTTACTTATTAATCAACATTTCTATTTTTCTTTTTTTTTTTTTTTTTACTTATGTTTTGTTTAAAAAATTCAATTTGCATTCAATCCAATGAATGAGGAGGATCTTGTTATTTGGGACAAAGGAAAGAGGCCAGTTTTAGTGAAGGAAGTGGTTGCTAAAAATGGTGAACCATCTATTGTTGCCAAAATCTAGACAGGGGTAGTGGCCTTCACGTGACAACAACCGTAAATTTGTTTGAGTGGGAAGATGTGACCTGCAAGACAAGGAAAACTGTACACCGTTGTGGTGCTTGCTGTTAGGTTTTATGTCCTAAAACTTGTAGTTTGTAAACAATAAACATATTCTACTTTCAATGAAGTTGTTCTTGAGGTTTATTCAATAAAGTTGTTATTTAATACTAAATGAATTGCTCATTATATAACCCAAATCTAATAAACTAAGAACCCCTGTCTATAGCATGTATACTTGAACTATATGTGGAGACATAAAAGTGGACAAAGTTCAAGTAATAGCCAAAACGGTCTATAGTATAGGGATAGGGCTGGGAACCTTATCCTGAGGACACTATGGACACGACCCACTTTGTATATGATACAAACGATCTGATCCTAAATCGTTCATGTATAGACATGAGAGTGGGTGCGTCCTATGCAATGAGTTTGCATAAGACCATGACCGCGAAATAGTCACTTTTACTTTATAACGCAGTTTACTGTTAAGACTGACTATTTCATGCGATAACCTAGGTAACTCGATCTTAATCCTGAGCTAACTATGAACTCCTGTTTATTCGGGATTATCCTTTGATTTTCATGGGCGAGAGTGGCCTGAGTTCACCGACTCAATAAGCCTACCATTTTGGGGATAAGACCAAGTAGATAGCTGGGGACATAGTCCTGCAAGAAGGAATTTACTCCTACCCGTTTTAGGGTTAGTAGATAGGTTGTTACATTAAGTGTTGACTCCAGGTCTTGAACAAGGGGCTCCACCCTCTCATTGGCCCGAGAGAGACTCAGTTTGATGGTTGGACCACAAACCAATTGTTCATTAGAGGATCGGTGGGACTTAAGGAACACTAGGTAATTACATGGGTAAAACGGTACTTTTGACCTAGCTGTAATTATGAACGACTTGTGAAGGATCAAATTACTAATCATGGTTATATCGAGTGGACAGAAATATATCTACAGTGAGGAAAGTGCATCTCCGGGGCTAGTGACCAAACAGTTAACGAATGTTGGTTAATTTGGTTAAAGAGTTTAGCTGGTTAATCTCGAATCGTTAGAGCTCATGATCTGTAGGTCCATTAGGTCCCCTGCTAGCTCATATCGGAATAAACCTTAGAACAGTGTGATGAGAGAATTTGAATTGTTCAATTTCGGTTTAGGGAATAAGTGTCAATTATGTAAGATATAATTGACCGATTAGATATATGAATTAAACTATATTATTATAGAAAGAGTTGTTAGATATTTAAATATGATTTAAATATTGCTAATATGTATATGATATGTATTAGAATTTTGGTTTGAATTTTACATATGAATAGGGATTCATATTCAAACGATCAGTTTTGAGAGAGATCGGGATTGGTGCAATTATTTAATTTAATATTTGATATTAAATTAAATAAATATAATTAATTAAATTTGTTTAATTAATTATATTTAAAATTAATTATTTATATTAGTTTTATTTAAAATTAATTAGAAAATTCATTTTCAAATATTGAATTTTTAGAGGTGGTGGAATTGTGACTAATTCCATGCTTAAACCCAAGGATTGCCACCTTAATCATCACCTAATCTCATCATAAATTGGTGTCTTCATTTGGTTGATTTGAAATGCATGATTTATCCTTTAAATTGGCTATGAAAACAATGAATCAAAGGTTGATTCTTGCTAGAATTTTCTCGAAAAAAGAACCATATCAACTCTCTCAAGCTCACTTTTCTCTTTGAAATTTTATCACAATTGGTTCCCAAAAACTGTTCTAAGGCCGAAAAATAGTGGGGAAGACTCTAGCGGTGGTCCACGACGTGTTCAAGATTCATTTCATCCAACTAGTTGCCGTTAATCGATCTCCTAAAGGTTGGTTCTTCAAGCTCTTTTTTTATCTTGTCCTATGCACGTTTGTGCTTGAAATTGATGTAAATTAAGAGCCTAAGATCTGAATTGCTTCCGCTTGAGTGTTAAACACTCCTTCACTTGCCACACGGACTTTGATGCTTAAGTCTATTAGAACCTTCAGAGTAAATAAAAGACTTGCATATCTTTTCATTAAAGCAAGGTTGTATAAATAGCCAATATAGCAACCAGTTACAATAACAGAAATACCAACTAGCTACTAACAAACTAACAATATATCCTAACAAACTAACTATATATCCTAACACTCCCCCTCAACATGGGCCTGTTAAGTTTACAACTCCCATCTTGAAAAGCAAAGTAGAAAAAACAGGAAATGGAAGAGCCTTAGTTAAGATATCAGCCAGTTGCATATTCAAACGAACGGGCAACAACTTAATTTCTCCTTTGACAATTCTATCTCGGACAAAATGGCAATCAAGCTCGATATGCTTTGTACGTTCATGGAAGACCGGATTTGATGCAATATGAATTTTAGACTGATTGTCACAGAATATCAAAGAAGGGGCCAAAGAAGAAACTCGAAACTCTTTGAGTAATTGAATGATCTATACCAGCTCACTAGCTGTTGCAGCCAAAGCCCTATACTCAGCTTCAGTAGAAGAACGAGAAGTTGTGCTTTGCTTCTTCGCCTTCCAAGAGACCAAGGAGTCTCCCAGAAAAACGCAAAATTTAGTCGTTGATTTGCGAGTATCAAGATATGAGGCCCAATCTGCATCAGTAAAGGCTCGTAACTGAAAAGTTGAAGAAGATGATAAGAAGATTCTTTGCCCTAGAGACCCTTTCAAGTACCGGAGGAGATGATGAGCAGCAGACAAATGTGAAGTCCTTGGGTGAGCAACGAACTGACTCAGTCTGTGAACAGAGAAAGTAATATCCGATCGAGAAATAGTGAGATAAAGTAAACAGCCAACTAAGCGCCTATAGACAGTAGGATCACGAAGTAATTCCCCTTGATCTGCTGTGAGTTTGATACATGGATCCATAGGAAGATTACATGGTTTGGAAGCTAAAAAACCTATATCTTCAAGCAACTGCAATGTGTAATTGCGCTGCGATAGATGAATTCCTTTTGAAGACCGTGTCAGTTCAAGTCCAAGGAAATAACGAATAGCTCCAAGATCTTTTAATTTGAACACAGAATTTAGGTGTCCTTTTAAATTAGTGATGAGCCGCTCAGAAGGTCCAGTGACAATAATATCGTCCATATAGACAAGAAAAGCAAGAAAAGAGACACCAGCACCTCGAGTAAAGAGGGAATAATCACTCTTTGATTGTCGAAAACCAAGCATCAAGAGTGCAGCTGTAAATTTATCAAACCATTGGCGAGAAGCCTGTTTGAGTCCATAAATCGACTTGTGAAGCTTACAAACAAGTTTACTATTGTTAGGACATTGTACTCCAGGTTCATAACCAAGAGGAACATCCATATAAACCTCCACATTAAGCTCTCCATGGAGGAAAGCATTATTCACGTCGAGCTGGAGTAAGGGCCAGTTTAGAGAAACAACAATGGAAAGAAGAAATTTCAATGTGACCAACTTTGCAACAGGTGAAAAAGTTTCTAGGTAGTCGATCCCTTCCTGCTGAGTATACCCATTTTCTACCAACCGGGCTTTATAGCGCTCAATAGACCCATCCGACTTAAATTTTACCTTATAGATCCACCTGCACCCAATGGAGTGATGACCCTTTGGAAGAGGGACAATAGACCACGTACGGTTAGCTTCCATAGCATGTAACTCAGCACTCATTGCTTCACGCCAATGAGGGAATGGAGCAGCTTGATGGTAAAAATCTTGTTCATAGTGAGTTGAAACACTAAGAACAAAACTTTTGTACTTAGGAGATAGCCTATCATAAGATAGATAGGTGGCCAATGGATACGGATAATTTGCCTTGGGTATGTCAGTCGAGAATAAAAGACTACAATGGTAGTCCCGAAGGTAAAATGGCACCTTACATGTTCTGTTAGAGCGTCGAGGCTGATTGCAGGAACCAGTAGTAATAATATCAGCAACAATAGCAAGCTCACTGTTAGGAACAACTCTATCAGGTTGTGAAATTACATCAGTAGGATCAGCAACTACTGGAGATTGAGGTTGTTGTTCAGGTTCAATGCGGGCACAAGTATCCAGAATCTCGTCAGTTGTAGTGCCGGTAAGAACATCAGGTGTTTGTTCATCAAAATTAGATCCATCCGCAAGTGTTGGAAAACCACTGGTAGCCTGATCAGTAGAACTTGTACCAGAATAATTGAAAGTCGTTGGCAAAACTAAGTCAGGAAAAATGGTTGTAGGATCACCTTGCGGAGCAACTGTATGAAAAGGAAACAGATGTTTGTGGAACACCACATCCCTGGAGACAAAAATTTTCTTGGACTGAATGTCATATAAACGAAAACCCTTGACTCCTGGAGGATAACCAAGAAAAACAGCAGGAAGAGCCTGAGGTTGAAGTTTAGATCTATTATGCTGCAAAGTGGAGACAAAAGCAAGACAACCAAACACTTTTATGTTAGAGTAATCAGCATGCTTCCTGTGGAGACGAAGAAAAGGAGTTTACCATTTCAACAAGGGAGATGGAGTCATGTTGATGAGGTAACATGCTATGAAGACACACTCACCCCAAAAACAGACTGGGACTCTCGATTGAAACAATAAAGTACAAGTAACATTCAACAAGTGTTGATGTTTGCGCTCCACAACTGAGTTTTGCTCAGGTCTAGCTACACACGAGTATTGATGAATCACCCATTTAGAAGCAAAGAACTCTGTGAAGGCAAGCTCAGGAGCGTTGTCTGATCTAAATTGCTTTATGGAAGCAGAGTATTGAGTTTCCACCAGTTGAAAGAAACGAGGAATTATCTGAAGAGCCTCTGACTTTTGTCTCATGAGGAAAACCCAAGTGTAACGAGAATGATCATCTACTAAGGTAAGAAAATACCGAAAACCAGCATGTGTTGGTGTCTTATAGGGGCCCCAGATATCACAGTGCAGCAGATCAAACACTTTGCTAGATATATGATTGTTAGAATGAAAAGACAACCTACGTTGTTTGGCAAGAGGATAAATGAGACAAGGATCATGTGAAAAAGTTTTAACACTGTTATTTTGCAACAAAGAACCCAAAGCATTAAGATGCTTAGAAGAAGGATGGTCGAGTCTATCATGCCATGTTACATTATTACAAGGAAAAGATTTATTCAAAACAGTAGTACTCAAAGCAGTCACGGGGGAAGCAACTTTCAAAAGGTAAAGCCCTTGCCAATGATCAGCCTTCCCAATCATCTTCCAGGAGAACTTGTCCTGAAGAATGCACGAATTCTCAACAAATTTCACAACAAGAGGTTGACTAGCAGTTAAAGCACTTATGGAGATCAAATTAAAACTGAAAGACGGAATAAACATCACATTACGCAGCATGATATCACTGTTAAGTTGAATATCCCCCTCAAAATCTACTTTAATCTGAGTTTGATTCGGTAGAGTGACTGACTTATGTGTAACAGGCCTCAAGTATGTAAATAATTCTTTCAAATGGCAGATATGAATAGACGCTCCATAGTCAAGAACTCACGACGTAACAGAAGAAACACGAGGGACAGAACAAATACCTGCCACATGAGTTGATGGAGAAGTATCAGCAGGAGCAGAAACCTTAGTGAGATGGCTCTGGAGAATGGCCAATAACCCTTGACACTACTCAGGTGTTAAAGAAGATAAAGAATCAGCCAAAGACAAGGAACCATGAGTAACGGTGGAACAAGGAGTGTCTGTCTTCGAAGAGTTGACCCTTTGATTGCGGTATCCTGGTGGATAACCGTGGATTTTAGAACACTTGTCCACGGTGTGGCCCAGAATATTGCAGTGAGTGCAATGAGGCCGTTCTTTCTTCTTGTTCATAGACGATTGTGTTCGACTCGGAGGATTATTCTTGACAAGAAGTGCGGCTGGCGAAGTGATTGTGTTGCTTGCGACAGTGGATGAATGAGTGATATTCACCGAAGCTCGCTGTTCAACTTCTTGCGCAACCAAAGAAAAAGCCCGTTGGATGGTCGACTCTGGTTCCATAAGAAGCAATTGTGTGAGGATTTGGCTAAATGAATCATTCAATCCCATGAGAAAAGTCATAACGTGTTCGGTCTGAAAATACTCAGTAAGTTTCTTGACACTTCCACATGTACATTTCCCACAACTGCAGACAGGACGATGATAACTCTTAGTAAAAGAGTTATTTATCTTATCTTTTAGCTTGGATTCTTTAATATGGGGGTAATTGGCTAGCATATTTTGGTATTATTCCTCTATAAATCTCATGCTTTGGTCTGAATCATCTTTGAGGAAATAGTTAATATTTTGCTACTGTTTTGAAGGTGAAAGGCATTAAATTTGGTGTACTTTTAGTGCAGATCCATTAAGCCATTGTGGTAGCAGACTAAAGGCAGCATGTGTAGAGTTGAAGTGATTGAGGAGCTGGAGATGAAATTGCTGGATCAATTCTGGAGCAAAGCTTGCACGTGATTCACACGAGGGAAAAATCAATTCATTAAATGAGCTGGCACTTTTTAGTACAATCAGCTCTTTCATCCAATGGGAGGCTGCCATCTTGCTGAAAAGAAGCTGATGTAGCCCTGAAATCAATGAAGAGAAGAGTATATTTTTAGGGCAACCACATTTTGTGAGGAGGTATAAAAAGAGAAGAAACCAAAAGGGAGAAAAAAAAAATATACAGACATTAAGAGGCAGCAGTGGAGAAATCGAGGAAGGAAGAGAAGGAGATTCCATAGAAGAAGGAGAAGCTGACATTTGGAAGGAGCATCTTCAGCAACCTTTCCATTTCCGGCGACTTCTTCCCTTAGTTTTTCTTTCTTCTTCTCTTGAACTTTGAGTAGCTGTGTTTAGTTTTCTTCATGGCTTTTTCTGGTTGTTTTATTTTGTTTTCAGCTTGTAACATGAACTAATCACCTTAAGGTGAGGATTAGGATACTTTTGTATTAATCTAAACATTGGAGTTGAGCTCCTTAGCTTTCTTAATCTGGTTTTGAGGGTGTTTATTGCTTAAGCAAAGATTTCGTCCGGCCAACCATTTCTTTGCTCTGTCATTTTTAGTTTTGGGAAAAACAAGGGTGGCTGAATACTCAAAATCACATTAGCTCCTTGTTAGGGTTAGTAGCTAGCTAAGTGAAGGAGTTAGGGATAACACTTCACCTAATGCACATAATACAGCATGTTTAAAATGAAGTGGGTTAATGGGAGTTAATCTGCTATTTTCGGAGATCTGGGAAGATTCTGTGAGAACCTGCTGTGTGGATTGAGAGAGCAAAGTTCTTGCTCCAGCATTCAATGTTTAGAGAGATACAAATAGTTCCTAATCCGAGCCTACTTTCTTAACCTTGTTGCAAGTTTCGTTTCATTGAGCATTCCGCATTTACTTTGTTTTATGTTCAGTTCTGCAATTTATTTTATTAAAGCACCTTAGTTTAGACATTACTAAGATTTTATCGGTTACCATCTTGAATTTGCTAGAAATTAAGTTTGAGCATAAGAATTTTCGTGTTCTAATCCCTGTGGAGAAGATATTAATATACTTATCACTTGCTGCTGGCCGTGTATACTTGCACGTGCATTGTGTGGATTTCATTGAATATTTTAACCCCACCTTACAAGGCAACAAGTTTTTGGCGCCGTTGCCGGGGATTAGTTTGAATTTCACTGTGTTTGAACTTATTTTTGGTAAATTGGAGCTGAAATTGCATTCTAACTTGGCTGTTTGTTACTTTTCAGGGGTTGGTTTGGTAGTGGTGTATGAACGAGTTTCCTGATCTAGAATTTGAGCTTGACCCTGAGATTGAAAGGACATTTCATAAGAGAAGGAGAGAACAGAGGAATAGGAAAAACTGCATGGACCTACCTCCTCTTTTACCTCCTGCCCACCCGAGAAATCCTCAAGAGCAAGAGAACCCACAACAACCTAACCCTGAAATGGACCGACAAGCTAGAGTAGATAATCCGGCTGAAAACCCTGTCCTTCTAGCCAATGATAGGGGAAGAGCCATTAGAGCCTATGCACTCCCTATGTTTGATGAATTAAACCCCGGGATACTTAGGCCAGAAATAGAGGCACCTAATTTCGAAATGAAGCCTGTGATGTTCCAAATGTTACAAACGGTGGGGCAATTTCATGGATTACCTTCAGAGGATCCCCACCTTCATCTAAAATCCTTTTTGGGAGTGAGCGACTCATTTAGGATGCATGGAGTTTCTAAGGATGCACTTAGATTAACTCTTTTTCCTTATTCCTTGAGGGACGGAGCAAAAGCTTGGTTGAATAGTCTTGCTCCAGGATCCATCACTTCTTGGAATGAGTTGGCTGAGAAATTCCTTATCAAGTATTTTCCTCCCACTAGGAATGCTAAACTTAGAGCTGAAATAGTTTCCTTTAGGCAGTTTGAGGATGAATCTTTTAGTGAGGCATGGGATAGATTTAAAGAGTTGTTAAGAAAATGCCCTCACCATGGACTTCCCCATTGTATCCAAATGGAGACTTTCTACAATGGATTGAATCTGACTACACAGAACATGGTTGATGCTTCAGCAAATGGTGCTCTGCTGTCAAAAACTTTTAATGAGGCATATGAAATTTTGGAAAGAATTTCAACCAATAGCAGCCAATGGTCTGATGTGAGAAGTGTGGCTGGAAAGAAAGGTAAAGGAATGATGGAGGTAGATACTGTTACTGCTTTCAATGCAAGGTTTGACACCATGGAGAATATGATGAAGAAACTGGCTTTAGGATTTGAAAATTCGAATTTAACTCCTAGTGCAAACAAAAATGTAGCAGCAATCAATATAAGTCAAAATACTCCAGACTCTTGTGTGTATTGTGGAGAAGAGCACACCTTTGAATTTTGCCCCAGCAACCCAGCTTCAGTGTGCTATATTGGGAATCAAAACAATCAGCAAAATAACCCTTATGCTAACACCTATAATCCAGGGTGGAGGAACCATCCTAACTTTTCTTGGAGTGGCCAAGGAATTAATTTGCAAGGCCTCCAAGGACAGCAAAAGATGAATGGTCCACCTGGATTTGGGAAGCAAAATCAGCAGACTATGCCCCAACAAAAGAATTCTGTCAATCAGTCCAACCAAGGAACAAGTTCTCTCGAAAATCTGTTTAAGGAATATATGGCGAGAAATGATGCTGCCATGAGAAACTTGGAGATACAAGTGGGACAATTGGCAAGTGAGATGAAGGCTAGACCCCAAGGAAAATTACCTGCTGATACTGAGGTCCCAAAGAGAGAAGGTAAGGAGCAAGTTCAGGCTATTGAATTGAGGAGTGGTAAACCTCTTGCTGAACCCAAAGTTTTGATCAAGCAAAAGCAGAAAAGTAAGGAGTCTGCTGTACAAACAGAAGGTGAGAATGTTGCTGAAAAAGATTCAGGAGTTGAAGAGGTTGAAGAGATCCCAAAGACAACACCCATAGAGCCACCTAAGCTAGTCCCAATCTCCATCCCTGAGTTTAAACCACCTCCACCACCTTTTCCCCAAAGATTGAAACAGAAAAATCAAGAAGTGCAATTTAAGAAATTTTTGGAAGTATTGAAGCAACTTCACATAAATATACCCTTGGTTGAGGCTTTGGAACAAATGCCTAATTATGTGAAGTTTCTTAAGGACATCCTAACCAAGAAGAAAAGGTTTGGGGAGTATGAGACTGTCTCTTTAACTGAGGAGTGCAGTGCTATCTTGAAAAATAACTTCCCACCTAAGGTTAAAGATCCTGGTTCTTTTACTATCCCTGTTTCTATAGGTGGTAAAGAGCTAGGGCGAGCTCTATGTGACCTCGGTGCCAGCATAAACCTTATGCCATTATCTATATTCAAGAAATTGGGCATAGGTGAAGCTAGACCCACAACGGTTACATTGCAACTTGCTGATAGGTCCATAACTTACCCAGAAGGAAAGATTGAAGACATCTTGGTTCAAGTGGATAAGTTCATATTCCCGGCCGATTTTATTATTTTGGATTATGAAGCGGACAAGGAGGTCCCTATAATTCTTGGAAGACCATTTTTAGCCACCGGGAGAACTTTAATAGATGTCCAAAAGGGAGAGCTAACCATGAGGGTGAATGACCAAGAAGTGAAATTTAGTGTTTTTGATGCACTGAAATACCCTCCTGATGTGGAAGAGTGTTCTGTTATTCAAATCTTGGATGAATTAGTGGAGGAAAAATTTGTTTTGGATTTGAGAGAGCAACACACCCAGGCATTTGGTAAAGTTACAGTAGAAGAGTTAGAGATTACTGGGTTGAAACAAGAGTCAGAAAGTGTTTGGGAAATGCAAAAGGTGAACAAAGTTTTTGAGTTGCTGGATTTAGCTGATAGGAAGCTCCCACCTATGCAGCCATCTATAAAAGAACCTCCCAAACTTGAGTTAAAACCATTGCCCATGCATCTGAAATATGCATATTTAGGAGAGAAGGAAACTCTTCCCATAATCATATCAGCAAGTCTAACGCTTGAAAATGAAGGATTGTTGCTTAATTTGCTGAAGCAATATAAGAAAGCAATAGGCTGGACTTTAGCTGATATTCAAGGGATAAGTCCTTCGTTCTGTATGCATAAAATTAATTTGGAAGATGGAAATTTTAAGACAGTGGAGCAGCAGAGGAGACTTAACCCAGCTATGAAGGAAGTAGTGAAAAAGGAAATAATCAAGTGGTTAGATGCGGGAATCATCTACCCTATCTCGGATAGCAATTGGGTAAGTCCGGTCCAATGTGTACCCAAGAAGGGAGGCATGACAGTAGTGGTTAATGAAGCTAATGAACTGATTCCCACTAGAACAGTAACCGGTTGGAGGGTGTGCATGGATTACCGAAGGCTTAATAAAGCCACACGTAAAGACCATTTCCCTCTACCGTTTATTGATCAAATGTTGGATCGATTGGCGGGGCACGATTACTATTGCTTTTTAGATGGTTATTCAGGGTATAACCAAATAACTATAGCCCCACAAGACCAAGAAAAAACCACTTTTACATGCCCCTATGGTACATATGCTTTTAGGAGAATGCCTTTTGGGCTCTGCAATGCTCCAGCAACGTTTCAGAGGTGCATGTTGGCTATATTTTCAGATATGATAGAAACCATGATGGAAGTCTTTATGGACGACTTTTCAATGTTCGGGGAATCCTTTCAGAATTGCTTGGAGAATCTGGGAAAGGTGTTGAAAAGATGCATAGAAACCAATTTGGTCCTAAATTGGGAAAAATGTCATTTCATGGTCAAAGAGGGCATTGTTTTAGGACACAAGGTTTCTAGGAAGGGAATAGAAGTGGATAAAGCTAAAATAGAGATCATCGAGAAATTGGATCCTCCAACTTCAGTAAAGGGTATTAGAAGTTTCTTAGGACATGCCGGCTTTTATAGGAGATTCATTAAGGACTTTTCTAAGATTTCCAAGCCCCTTTGTTTGTTGTTAGAGGCCAATCGACCATTTGAATTTGGAGAGGAGTGTTTGAAGGCATTCAACACCTTGAAGTCTGCATTAGTCACTGCACCTATCGTCTCTAGTCCGAATTGGCAACTACCTTTTGAATTGATGTGCGATGCAAGTGACTATGCAGTGGGTGCAATGCTTGGGCAAAGGTATGGCAAGATTATTCATCCTATTTACTATGCTAGCAAAACCCTTAATGGAGCACAGTTGAATTATACCACCACTGAAAAAGAACTGTTGGCTATAGTATTTTCATTTGAAAAATTTCGGCCATATTTAGTGGGATCTAAGGTTACTGTATTCACAGATCATGCTGCCATTAAGTACTTGCTAGCTAAAAAGGATGCTAAACCAAGGTTGATAAGGTGGGTATTACTACTACAAGAGTTCGATTTAGAAATTAAAGACAAAAAGGGAACTGAGAACTTAGTAGCAGACCATTTGTCAAGAATTGAGAGAGCAACTGTTATGCTTCCTCAAAATGAGATCAGAGACTCCTTCCCAGATGAGCAGCTTTTAACAGTAGCTCACATTAAGGATATGGAAGCACCTTGGTATGCTGATATTGCTAATTATCTTGCTTGTGGAATTTTGCCCTCTGATTTATCAAAACAACAATTGAAGAAATTTTTGCATGAAGTGCGGTTTTACTTTTGGGATGAGCCTTATGTGTATAGACAATGTGCAGATGGGTTAGTGAGAAGATGTGTATCTCAAGAGGAAGTTCCTGAAATTTTGGAGCACTGTCACACATCACCTTATGGAGGGCATTTTGGTGGTCAAAGGACAGCAGCTAAGGTTTTTCAATCTGGATACTATTGGCCCTCGGTTTTTAAGGACTCTCATTGGTTTAGCAAAACTTGTGATAGTTGTCAGAGGAAGGGAATTATTGGCTTGAAGGAAGAGATGCCTCTTACCTATATTTTAGAGATAGAGCTTTTCGATGTATGGGGGATCGACTTTATGGGACCCTTCCCACCTTCCTTTGGTAACATATACATTCTCTTAGCGGTTGATTACGTGTCTAAGTGGGTTGAAGCCATTGCTTGCCCCTTAAATGATGCTAAGACAGTTTTGAGATTCCTCCACAAGTACATTTTCACAAGATTTGGCACCCCTCGTGCATTGATAAGTGATGAGGGATCTCACTTTGTTAACCGGTTAATGAGTAGCATGTTGGCCAAATATAACATTAAGCACAAAATTTCCACTCCCTACCACCCCCAAGCCAATGGCCAAGCCGAGATTTCCAATAAGGAGATAAAAGGAATTTTGGAAAGGGTAGTTAGTCCCAATAGAAAAGATTGGTCTCTTAAGCTTGAGGATGCTCTTTGGGCTTATAGGACAGCTTTTAAAACTCCCTTAGGAATGTCTCCTTATAGGCTAGTCTTTGGTAAAGCTTGTCACTTACCTTTAGAATTAGAACACAAAGCTTTTTGGGCTCTTAAGAAATTAAATTTTGATCATGTGGCAGCTGGATCATTGAGGAAGTTGCAATTGGTAGAATTAGAGGAGTTCAGGCAGACTTCCTATGAAAATGCCAAGATGTATAAAGAAAAAACCAAGATATGGCATGATAGGAAAATTTTGCCAAAGCAATTTGAAAAGGGTCAGAAAGTGCTTTTGTTTAACTCCAGACTTAAACTTTTTCCAGGAAAACTTAAGTCTCGTTGGTCTGGTCCTTTCACGGTCTTAGAGGTATTTCCCTACGGAGCAATCATGTTGAAGGATGAAAAAGATGGTAGGGAATTCAAAGTTAATGGTCAGAGAATTAAGCATTATTGGGGAGAAGAAGTTCAAAGAAAGTTAGCTTCTCTCCAATTAGCTGGGGATTGATGTAGTAAAAATTTTGAGGGAGCATTGTGGCTTTAACAGTGGGTTTTAATTGAGCTCCCGAATTTGGTTGTTTTTCTTTGAGTTTATTTATTGCTGGTTTAGTTAATTTTTTTTTTTTGTTTTTATTTGTTTTCTTTTAATTTCTTGTGTTTCTTGGTTGCAGATTTTTTTTTAAGAAGGCAAGGGTTTTAATATTCATCATCATTTTGGAAAAGAAGTTGATAGGATTGAATTGACTGATTTTTGGAAGAAAGTTGAAAAAGGAAAGAGGAAGTTATGGTGAGGTAAAGCACGTGGCTCAAGGCTGACATGAAAGGCATGGGGAAGAGAAATTTGATAAGATGAGTAAAGATTAGGGTTTCCAAAAGGAGTGGTCAAATCAGCAATTAAGGAGAAAAAAGATTTCATTTTAATGCAAGATTTCCCCCCAAAAATCGTATTCGGTTTTTAAGAAAAAAAAATCGATAGTGCCTTCATCTTCTTCCTTTTAAAGCTCCCCATAAACCCTTAAGCTTCAGCATATTCCATAGCTAATACCTCTTTTCTTAGAGTGCTAAATCGCCATAATGTCGCCAAGGACAAGAGGAAAAAAATCAGAGGCTCACCAAAGAGAGAGTAGTATTCCAGAGGAAAGCCTCGGCATTGAGCAGTCTGAGGTTGAAGCTCAAGCAAAGAAGAAGGGTAAGAAAAAGCGTGTTGTAGCCAAGGAGCCATCCGTTGTTCAGCATGCAAGCAGAGAGGAGCATGAGCAAGAGCATCCCGTTGATGATGATCATATCCCAGTAGTTGAGCAGCTGAAAAAGAAGAAGAAGAAGGCCAAGCAAGCTGAATATTCCAGCAAAGGTAAGGAAGTCTTAGTTCCGCAACCAGCGCCGGTGGATCGCTTCATCAACGAAGTTGCTAGAGCAAAGTATGAAGCTCTTCTAAGAAGAGGATTTCTGGCAGAACGAGGATTTCAATCTCCATTCAATCAGCTTCCTAGTTTTCTTCAATCTGGAATTACTAATCTCGGCTGGGATATTTTTTGCAAAAAGCCGGAGCCTGCGCGTGTCCAAGTTGTACGAGAATTCTATGCAAATATTGATGAAGAAGGGGGCTTTCAAACGATTGTCAGAGGAGTGCCCGTGGACTGGTCGCCTGAAGCAATCAATGATCTATACCACCTTCCAGACTTTCCTAGAGCCATGTTCAATGAGATGGTAATTGCTCCATCAGAGGAGCAATTAAAAGCTGCTATATCAGAAGTAGGTGTTGAGGGAGCTAGCTGGCAGATGTCTAAGAATCGTGCCCGAACATTCCTAGCCACTTATATGAAACCCGATGCAAATGTATGGCTGGCGCTGATTCGGAATCGAATTCTCCCAACAACTCACGACTCTACCATTTCAATGGAGCGAGTCCTTCTGACCTTCGCCATAATGAAAAATCTGAGCATTGATTTGGGGAAGATAATTTCTACTGAAATTTTTCTGTGTTTCAGGAAGAAGGTCGGGCGGCTATGTTTTCCAAGCACCATAACAGCGCTATGTAAAAGAGCCGGAGTTCCTATCCAAAAAGAAGACGACATCCTTTTTGACAAAGGAATCATTGATGCTGCAAATATGGACAGGCTTAGGAGAGGAGAAGGTCAGCAGAGGCAAGGAGGGCTGATGTCGGGGGTCCATAAGGCTTTGGACCAATTGGACGTGATTTTAAAGAGACTTGAGCACATGGAAGGGCAGCAGCAAGCTTACTGGTTGTATGCCCAGCGGAGAGATTCAATTTTGAAGAAGGCAATGCAAGCCAACTTCACTCGGCCGTATCCTCCATTCCCTCCATTTCCAAATGAAGTGCTCGTGCCTTGGATCCCCCACCTTCCAGAAGAGAATCAAGAAGAGAATGAAGAAGAGGTCGATGCAGATCTCAATGTTTGATCAGGGATGTTGTTGAATCCCTTGCTATTTTATGTTTTATGTTATTTTGTGTTTATTGTCTGCTCCTTTAGTTTGTTTCCTTTTTATCTTGTTTTGTGGCTGTCTAATTTAAGATGTATGTGAAAAAGAATATGAATTTAATGAAATATCATATGTTGGGCTGCATTATTGTGTTGTGCTCGTGCATGAGTTCTGATTTATAGAAAAAAAAAGAGAGGAGAATGAATCTGCTGTATAAAGAATCTATGTATGCGTTGAATGAAAATCTGTTTAGCTTTGCTGGATCAATGATGTCCTTTGCTAGGGCAAAGTAGTAAGCATTGTCTCAATCTTGTTAGTTTGTGTTGCTGCTTTGAATCCTTTGGTTTGCTTTAGATCATTCAAATGATATTGTTGTTTGTTGTGGCTGAAAATTTGTGCTGGATGAGTGTTCTGAATTGCCCATAGCTTAGATATCTTTGTAGCAATATCATCACACTTTTGCACAATAAGTCCTTGTGTAGTCCATGATTTTAGAGCCTTACTTATCTCAGCTAGTGTTTTAGGAGAGCTGCCTTCGTTAATCAAGATCTAGCTTGTTCAACTCTCAAGCCTTAAATTCTAGCTTAGAAATAAGTTTGGGGGTCTCTCCTAGCTAATTTTCTCATTGGGGACAATGAGTAATTTAAGTTTGGGGGTGTGGTGATTCCCTTTGAAAAAAAAAAAAAAGAAAAAAAAAAGCAGTAGAATAAGCCCTTGTGAGAACACTCCTCTTTTCCTTAGAAGATGCACTCAATCCTTTCCAAATAAGAGAATCTATCTTTTTCTTAAGTAGCCGAGTAACCAGAGGCATTTATGATACCCATAGTTTGCCCTTGCGTCAAAAAGTGGCTTAAGAAAAAGAAGATTCCTCTTAAAAAAAATAAAAATAAAAAAAAATATATCTAAGAGAAAGGATGAGTGTAGCCCTGCTAGTTGCATCCCTCCCAGGACTTAGGTGAGCTTCATCATAAAATGTCGCCATTCTGAGGAGCAAGGGGGAAACAACTAATAGGATATCTTTATGGAAAAATGAGTGTTGATCCTTATAAGGTGATGAACCTAGAGGCTAGGGTGCACTTCATCATAAAATGTTGTCATTCCTAGATTAAGGGTTGTGACCTTGGGGACTCTCTTAAGGTATATATATTTATAAAAAAAAAAAAAAAAAAAAAGGCTAGAATTAGGTAAAAGGGTTATGGAGGGTAGAGGTTGATTATCGGATTGCATGGTTGGCTTGAGGATTTGGATGCTAGTTGAGTTAGTTTAGGAGCTTGAATCTGTGGATAAACATCTTGGCATGTGCAAAAGAGTGGTGAGCTTGGTGCAGTGTATAAGCTAAGCTAGGGGTAAAAAGTACAGGACAGCATTTAAGTCTTCCAAGAGCCTTTTGTTTGAAGGAAGATTGTGTTGATCTTTTAGTGAGCTTTGGGAGTCAAAAGTGGCAGCACAAATTTCTTGATTGAGATGATGATATATGTATGATTGGGTTATTGGCAAAGGGTGATGATTTGATCTAGGCTAGCATTACTCGAGGACGAGCAATGATTCAAGTTTGGGGGTTTGATAACTCTTAGTAAAAGAGTTATTTATCTTATCTTTTAGCTTGGATTCTTTAATATGGGGGTAATTGGCTAGCATATTTTGGTATTATTCCTCTATAAATCTCATGCTTTGGTCTGAATCATCTTTGAGGAAATAGTTAATATTTTGCTACTGTTTTGAAGGTGAAAGGCATTAAATTTGGTGTACTTTTAGTGCAGATCCATTAAGCCATTGTGGTAGCAGACTAAAGGCAGCATGTGTAGAGTTGAAGTGATTGAGGAGCTGGAGATGAAATTGCTGGATCAATTCTGGAGCAAAGCTTGCACGTGATTCACACGAGGGAAAAATCAATTCATTAAATGAGCTGGCACTTTTTAGTACAATCAGCTCTTTCATCCAATGGGAGGCTGCCATCTTGCTGAAAAGAAGCTGATGTAGCCCTGAAATCAATGAAGAGAAGAGTATATTTTTAGGGCAACCACATTTTGTGAGGAGGTATAAAAAGAGAAGAAACCAAAAGGGAGAAAAAAAAAATATACAGACATTAAGAGGCAGCAGTGGAGAAATCGAGGAAGGAAGAGAAGGAGATTCCATAGAAGAAGGAGAAGCTGACATTTGGAAGGAGCATCTTCAGCAACCTTTCCATTTCCGGCGACTTCTTCCCTTAGTTTTTCTTTCTTCTTCTCTTGAACTTTGAGTAGCTGTGTTTAGTTTTCTTCATGGCTTTTTCTGGTTGTTTTATTTTGTTTTCAGCTTGTAACATGAACTAATCACCTTAAGGTGAGGATTAGGATACTTTTGTATTAATCTAAACATTGGAGTTGAGCTCCTTAGCTTTCTTAATCTGGTTTTGAGGGTGTTTATTGCTTAAGCAAAGATTTCGTCCGGCCAACCATTTCTTTGCTCTGTCATTTTTAGTTTTGGGAAAAACAAGGGTGGCTGAATACTCAAAATCACATTAGCTCCTTGTTAGGGTTAGTAGCTAGCTAAGTGAAGGAGTTAGGGATAACACTTCACCTAATGCACATAATACAGCATGTTTAAAATGAAGTGGGTTAATGGGAGTTAATCTGCTATTTTCGGAGATCTGGGAAGATTCTGTGAGAACCTGCTGTGTGGATTGAGAGAGCAAAGTTCTTGCTCCAGCATTCAATGTTTAGAGAGATACAAATAGTTCCTAATCCGAGCCTACTTTCTTAACCTTGTTGCAAGTTTCGTTTCATTGAGCATTCCGCATTTACTTTGTTTTATGTTCAGTTCTGCAATTTATTTTATTAAAGCACCTTAGTTTAGACATTACTAAGATTTTATCGGTTACCATCTTGAATTTGCTAGAAATTAAGTTTGAGCATAAGAATTTTCGTGTTCTAATCCCTGTGGAGACGATATTAATATACTTATCACTTGCTGCTGGCCGTGTATACTTGCACGTGCATTGTGTGGATTTCATTGAATATTTTAACCCCACCTTACAAGGCAACAAGTTTTTGGCGCCGTTGCCGGGGATTAGTTTGAATTTCACTGTGTTTGAACTTATTTTTGGTAAATTGGAGCTGAAATTGCATTCTAACTTGGCTGTTTGTTACTTTTCAGGGGTTGGTTTGGTAGTGGTGTATGAACGAGTTTCCTGATCTAGAATTTGAGCTTGACCCTGAGATTGAAAGGACATTTCATAAGAGAAGGAGAGAACAGAGGAATAGGAAAAACTGCATGGACCTACCTCCTCTTTTACCTCCTGCCCACCCGAGAAATCCTCAAGAGCAAGAGAACCCACAACAACCTAACCCTGAAATGGACCGACAAGCTAGAGTAGATAATCCGGCTGAAAACCCTGTCCTTCTAGCCAATGATAGGGGAAGAGCCATTAGAGCCTATGCACTCCCTATGTTTGATGAATTAAACCCCGGGATACTTAGGCCAGAAATAGAGGCACCTAATTTCGAAATGAAGCCTGTGATGTTCCAAATGTTACAAACGGTGGGGCAATTTCATGGATTACCTTCAGAGGATCCCCACCTTCATCTAAAATCCTTTTTGGGAGTGAGCGACTCATTTAGGATGCATGGAGTTTCTAAGGATGCACTTAGATTAACTCTTTTTCCTTATTCCTTGAGGGACGGAGCAAAAGCTTGGTTGAATAGTCTTGCTCCAGGATCCATCACTTCTTGGAATGAGTTGGCTGAGAAATTCCTTATCAAGTATTTTCCTCCCACTAGGAATGCTAAACTTAGAGCTGAAATAGTTTCCTTTAGGCAGTTTGAGGATGAATCTTTTAGTGAGGCATGGGATAGATTTAAAGAGTTGTTAAGAAAATGCCCTCACCATGGACTTCCCCATTGTATCCAAATGGAGACTTTCTACAATGGATTGAATCTGACTACACAGAACATGGTTGATGCTTCAGCAAATGGTGCTCTGCTGTCAAAAACTTTTAATGAGGCATATGAAATTTTGGAAAGAATTTCAACCAATAGCAGCCAATGGTCTGATGTGAGAAGTGTGGCTGGAAAGAAAGGTAAAGGAATGATGGAGGTAGATACTGTTACTGCTTTCAATGCAAGGTTTGACACCATGGAGAATATGATGAAGAAACTGGCTTTAGGATTTGAAAATTCGAATTTAACTCCTAGTGCAAACAAAAATGTAGCAGCAATCAATATAAGTCAAAATACTCCAGACTCTTGTGTGTATTGTGGAGAAGAGCACACCTTTGAATTTTGCCCCAGCAACCCAGCTTCAGTGTGCTATATTGGGAATCAAAACAATCAGCAAAATAACCCTTATGCTAACACCTATAATCCAGGGTGGAGGAACCATCCTAACTTTTCTTGGAGTGGCCAAGGAATTAATTTGCAAGGCCTCCAAGGACAGCAAAAGATGAATGGTCCACCTGGATTTGGGAAGCAAAATCAGCAGACTATGCCCCAACAAAAGAATTCTGTCAATCAGTCCAACCAAGGAACAAGTTCTCTCGAAAATCTGTTTAAGGAATATATGGCGAGAAATGATGCTGCCATGAGAAACTTGGAGATACAAGTGGGACAATTGGCAAGTGAGATGAAGGCTAGACCCCAAGGAAAATTACCTGCTGATACTGAGGTCCCAAAGAGAGAAGGTAAGGAGCAAGTTCAGGCTATTGAATTGAGGAGTGGTAAACCTCTTGCTGAACCCAAAGTTTTGATCAAGCAAAAGCAGAAAAGTAAGGAGTCTGCTGTACAAACAGAAGGTGAGAATGTTGCTGAAAAAGATTCAGGAGTTGAAGAGGTTGAAGAGATCCCAAAGACAACACCCATAGAGCCACCTAAGCTAGTCCCAATCTCCATCCCTGAGTTTAAACCACCTCCACCACCTTTTCCCCAAAGATTGAAACAGAAAAATCAAGAAGTGCAATTTAAGAAATTTTTGGAAGTATTGAAGCAACTTCACATAAATATACCCTTGGTTGAGGCTTTGGAACAAATGCCTAATTATGTGAAGTTTCTTAAGGACATCCTAACCAAGAAGAAAAGGTTTGGGGAGTATGAGACTGTCTCTTTAACTGAGGAGTGCAGTGCTATCTTGAAAAATAACTTCCCACCTAAGGTTAAAGATCCTGGTTCTTTTACTATCCCTGTTTCTATAGGTGGTAAAGAGCTAGGGCGAGCTCTATGTGACCTCGGTGCCAGCATAAACCTTATGCCATTATCTATATTCAAGAAATTGGGCATAGGTGAAGCTAGACCCACAACGGTTACATTGCAACTTGCTGATAGGTCCATAACTTACCCAGAAGGAAAGATTGAAGACATCTTGGTTCAAGTGGATAAGTTCATATTCCCGGCCGATTTTATTATTTTGGATTATGAAGCGGACAAGGAGGTCCCTATAATTCTTGGAAGACCATTTTTAGCCACCGGGAGAACTTTAATAGATGTCCAAAAGGGAGAGCTAACCATGAGGGTGAATGACCAAGAAGTGAAATTTAGTGTTTTTGATGCACTGAAATACCCTCCTGATGTGGAAGAGTGTTCTGTTATTCAAATCTTGGATGAATTAGTGGAGGAAAAATTTGTTTTGGATTTGAGAGAGCAACACACCCAGGCATTTGGTAAAGTTACAGTAGAAGAGTTAGAGATTACTGGGTTGAAACAAGAGTCAGAAAGTGTTTGGGAAATGCAAAAGGTGAACAAAGTTTTTGAGTTGCTGGATTTAGCTGATAGGAAGCTCCCACCTATGCAGCCATCTATAAAAGAACCTCCCAAACTTGAGTTAAAACCATTGCCCATGCATCTGAAATATGCATATTTAGGAGAGAAGGAAACTCTTCCCATAATCATATCAGCAAGTCTAACGCTTGAAAATGAAGGATTGTTGCTTAATTTGCTGAAGCAATATAAGAAAGCAATAGGCTGGACTTTAGCTGATATTCAAGGGATAAGTCCTTCGTTCTGTATGCATAAAATTAATTTGGAAGATGGAAATTTTAAGACAGTGGAGCAGCAGAGGAGACTTAACCCAGCTATGAAGGAAGTAGTGAAAAAGGAAATAATCAAGTGGTTAGATGCGGGAATCATCTACCCTATCTCGGATAGCAATTGGGTAAGTCCGGTCCAATGTGTACCCAAGAAGGGAGGCATGACAGTAGTGGTTAATGAAGCTAATGAACTGATTCCCACTAGAACAGTAACCGGTTGGAGGGTGTGCATGGATTACCGAAGGCTTAATAAAGCCACACGTAAAGACCATTTCCCTCTACCGTTTATTGATCAAATGTTGGATCGATTGGCGGGGCACGATTACTATTGCTTTTTAGATGGTTATTCAGGGTATAACCAAATAACTATAGCCCCACAAGACCAAGAAAAAACCACTTTTACATGCCCCTATGGTACATATGCTTTTAGGAGAATGCCTTTTGGGCTCTGCAATGCTCCAGCAACGTTTCAGAGGTGCATGTTGGCTATATTTTCAGATATGATAGAAACCATGATGGAAGTCTTTATGGACGACTTTTCAATGTTCGGGGAATCCTTTCAGAATTGCTTGGAGAATCTGGGAAAGGTGTTGAAAAGATGCATAGAAACCAATTTGGTCCTAAATTGGGAAAAATGTCATTTCATGGTCAAAGAGGGCATTGTTTTAGGACACAAGGTTTCTAGGAAGGGAATAGAAGTGGATAAAGCTAAAATAGAGATCATCGAGAAATTGGATCCTCCAACTTCAGTAAAGGGTATTAGAAGTTTCTTAGGACATGCCGGCTTTTATAGGAGATTCATTAAGGACTTTTCTAAGATTTCCAAGCCCCTTTGTTTGTTGTTAGAGGCCAATCGACCATTTGAATTTGGAGAGGAGTGTTTGAAGGCATTCAACACCTTGAAGTCTGCATTAGTCACTGCACCTATCGTCTCTAGTCCGAATTGGCAACTACCTTTTGAATTGATGTGCGATGCAAGTGACTATGCAGTGGGTGCAATGCTTGGGCAAAGGTATGGCAAGATTATTCATCCTATTTACTATGCTAGCAAAACCCTTAATGGAGCACAGTTGAATTATACCACCACTGAAAAAGAACTGTTGGCTATAGTATTTTCATTTGAAAAATTTCGGCCATATTTAGTGGGATCTAAGGTTACTGTATTCACAGATCATGCTGCCATTAAGTACTTGCTAGCTAAAAAGGATGCTAAACCAAGGTTGATAAGGTGGGTATTACTACTACAAGAGTTCGATTTAGAAATTAAAGACAAAAAGGGAACTGAGAACTTAGTAGCAGACCATTTGTCAAGAATTGAGAGAGCAACTGTTATGCTTCCTCAAAATGAGATCAGAGACTCCTTCCCAGATGAGCAGCTTTTAACAGTAGCTCACATTAAGGATATGGAAGCACCTTGGTATGCTGATATTGCTAATTATCTTGCTTGTGGAATTTTGCCCTCTGATTTATCAAAACAACAATTGAAGAAATTTTTGCATGAAGTGCGGTTTTACTTTTGGGATGAGCCTTATGTGTATAGACAATGTGCAGATGGGTTAGTGAGAAGATGTGTATCTCAAGAGGAAGTTCCTGAAATTTTGGAGCACTGTCACACATCACCTTATGGAGGGCATTTTGGTGGTCAAAGGACAGCAGCTAAGGTTTTTCAATCTGGATACTATTGGCCCTCGGTTTTTAAGGACTCTCATTGGTTTAGCAAAACTTGTGATAGTTGTCAGAGGAAGGGAATTATTGGCTTGAAGGAAGAGATGCCTCTTACCTATATTTTAGAGATAGAGCTTTTCGATGTATGGGGGATCGACTTTATGGGACCCTTCCCACCTTCCTTTGGTAACATATACATTCTCTTAGCGGTTGATTACGTGTCTAAGTGGGTTGAAGCCATTGCTTGCCCCTTAAATGATGCTAAGACAGTTTTGAGATTCCTCCACAAGTACATTTTCACAAGATTTGGCACCCCTCGTGCATTGATAAGTGATGAGGGATCTCACTTTGTTAACCGGTTAATGAGTAGCATGTTGGCCAAATATAACATTAAGCACAAAATTTCCACTCCCTACCACCCCCAAGCCAATGGCCAAGCCGAGATTTCCAATAAGGAGATAAAAGGAATTTTGGAAAGGGTAGTTAGTCCCAATAGAAAAGATTGGTCTCTTAAGCTTGAGGATGCTCTTTGGGCTTATAGGACAGCTTTTAAAACTCCCTTAGGAATGTCTCCTTATAGGCTAGTCTTTGGTAAAGCTTGTCACTTACCTTTAGAATTAGAACACAAAGCTTTTTGGGCTCTTAAGAAATTAAATTTTGATCATGTGGCAGCTGGATCATTGAGGAAGTTGCAATTGGTAGAATTAGAGGAGTTCAGGCAGACTTCCTATGAAAATGCCAAGATGTATAAAGAAAAAACCAAGATATGGCATGATAGGAAAATTTTGCCAAAGCAATTTGAAAAGGGTCAGAAAGTGCTTTTGTTTAACTCCAGACTTAAACTTTTTCCAGGAAAACTTAAGTCTCGTTGGTCTGGTCCTTTCACGGTCTTAGAGGTATTTCCCTACGGAGCAATCATGTTGAAGGATGAAAAAGATGGTAGGGAATTCAAAGTTAATGGTCAGAGAATTAAGCATTATTGGGGAGAAGAAGTTCAAAGAAAGTTAGCTTCTCTCCAATTAGCTGGGGATTGATGTAGTAAAAATTTTGAGGGAGCATTGTGGCTTTAACAGTGGGTTTTAATTGAGCTCCCGAATTTGGTTGTTTTTCTTTGAGTTTATTTATTGCTGGTTTAGTTAATTTTTTTTTTTGTTTTTATTTGTTTTCTTTTAATTTCTTGTGTTTCTTGGTTGCAGATTTTTTTTTAAGAAGGCAAGGGTTTTAATATTCATCATCATTTTGGAAAAGAAGTTGATAGGATTGAATTGACTGATTTTTGGAAGAAAGTTGAAAAAGGAAAGAGGAAGTTATGGTGAGGTAAAGCACGTGGCTCAAGGCTGACATGAAAGGCATGGGGAAGAGAAATTTGATAAGATGAGTAAAGATTAGGGTTTCCAAAAGGAGTGGTCAAATCAGCAATTAAGGAGAAAAAAGATTTCATTTTAATGCAAGATTTCCCCCCAAAAATCGTATTCGGTTTTTAAGAAAAAAAATCGATAGTGCCTTCATCTTCTTCCTTTTAAAGCTCCCCATAAACCCTTAAGCTTCAGCATATTCCATAGCTAATACCTCTTTTCTTAGAGTGCTAAATCGCCATAATGTCGCCAAGGACAAGAGGAAAAAAATCAGAGGCTCACCAAAGAGAGAGTAGTATTCCAGAGGAAAGCCTCGGCATTGAGCAGTCTGAGGTTGAAGCTCAAGCAAAGAAGAAGGGTAAGAAAAAGCGTGTTGTAGCCAAGGAGCCATCCGTTGTTCAGCATGCAAGCAGAGAGGAGCATGAGCAAGAGCATCCCGTTGATGATGATCATATCCCAGTAGTTGAGCAGCTGAAAAAGAAGAAGAAGAAGGCCAAGCAAGCTGAATATTCCAGCAAAGGTAAGGAAGTCTTAGTTCCGCAACCAGCGCCGGTGGATCGCTTCATCAACGAAGTTGCTAGAGCAAAGTATGAAGCTCTTCTAAGAAGAGGATTTCTGGCAGAACGAGGATTTCAATCTCCATTCAATCAGCTTCCTAGTTTTCTTCAATCTGGAATTACTAATCTCGGCTGGGATATTTTTTGCAAAAAGCCGGAGCCTGCGCGTGTCCAAGTTGTACGAGAATTCTATGCAAATATTGATGAAGAAGGGGGCTTTCAAACGATTGTCAGAGGAGTGCCCGTGGACTGGTCGCCTGAAGCAATCAATGATCTATACCACCTTCCAGACTTTCCTAGAGCCATGTTCAATGAGATGGTAATTGCTCCATCAGAGGAGCAATTAAAAGCTGCTATATCAGAAGTAGGTGTTGAGGGAGCTAGCTGGCAGATGTCTAAGAATCGTGCCCGAACATTCCTAGCCACTTATATGAAACCCGATGCAAATGTATGGCTGGCGCTGATTCGGAATCGAATTCTCCCAACAACTCACGACTCTACCATTTCAATGGAGCGAGTCCTTCTGACCTTCGCCATAATGAAAAATCTGAGCATTGATTTGGGGAAGATAATTTCTACTGAAATTTTTCTGTGTTTCAGGAAGAAGGTCGGGCGGCTATGTTTTCCAAGCACCATAACAGCGCTATGTAAAAGAGCCGGAGTTCCTATCCAAAAAGAAGACGACATCCTTTTTGACAAAGGAATCATTGATGCTGCAAATATGGACAGGCTTAGGAGAGGAGAAGGTCAGCAGAGGCAAGGAGGGCTGATGTCGGGGGTCCATAAGGCTTTGGACCAATTGGACGTGATTTTAAAGAGACTTGAGCACATGGAAGGGCAGCAGCAAGCTTACTGGTTGTATGCCCAGCGGAGAGATTCAATTTTGAAGAAGGCAATGCAAGCCAACTTCACTCGGCCGTATCCTCCATTCCCTCCATTTCCAAATGAAGTGCTCGTGCCTTGGATCCCCCACCTTCCAGAAGAGAATCAAGAAGAGAATGAAGAAGAGGTCGATGCAGATCTCAATGTTTGATCAGGGATGTTGTTGAATCCCTTGCTATTTTATGTTTTATGTTATTTTGTGTTTATTGTCTGCTCCTTTAGTTTGTTTCCTTTTTATCTTGTTTTGTGGCTGTCTAATTTAAGATGTATGTGAAAAAGAATATGAATTTAATGAAATATCATATGTTGGGCTGCATTATTGTGTTGTGCTCGTGCATGAGTTCTGATTTATAGAAAAAAAAAGAGAGGAGAATGAATCTGCTGTATAAAGAATCTATGTATGCGTTGAATGAAAATCTGTTTAGCTTTGCTGGATCAATGATGTCCTTTGCTAGGGCAAAGTAGTAAGCATTGTCTCAATCTTGTTAGTTTGTGTTGCTGCTTTGAATCCTTTGGTTTGCTTTAGATCATTCAAATGATATTGTTGTTTGTTGTGGCTGAAAATTTGTGCTGGATGAGTGTTCTGAATTGCCCATAGCTTAGATATCTTTGTAGCAATATCATCACACTTTTGCACAATAAGTCCTTGTGTAGTCCATGATTTTAGAGCCTTACTTATCTCAGCTAGTGTTTTAGGAGAGCTGCCTTCGTTAATCAAGATCTAGCTTGTTCAACTCTCAAGCCTTAAATTCTAGCTTAGAAATAAGTTTGGGGGTCTCTCCTAGCTAATTTTCTCATTGGGGACAATGAGTAATTTAAGTTTGGGGGTGTGGTGATTCCCTTTGAAAAAAAAAAAAAAGAAAAAAAAAAGCAGTAGAATAAGCCCTTGTGAG
This sequence comes from Luffa acutangula, assembly GCA_036850905.1. Lineage (NCBI taxonomy): Eukaryota > Viridiplantae > Streptophyta > Magnoliopsida > Cucurbitales > Cucurbitaceae > Luffa > Luffa acutangula. The sequence continues at coordinate 40,891,525 of CM072087.1, forward strand.
AACACTCCTCTTTTCCTTAGAAGATGCACTCAATCCTTTCCAAATAAGAGAATCTATCTTTTTCTTAAGTAGCCGAGTAACCAGAGGCATTTATGATACCCATAGTTTGCCCTTGCGTCAAAAAGTGGCTTAAGAAAAAGAAGATTCCTCTTAAAAAAAATAAAAATAAAAAAAAATATATCTAAGAGAAAGGATGAGTGTAGCCCTGCTAGTTGCATCCCTCCCAGGACTTAGGTGAGCTTCATCATAAAATGTCGCCATTCTGAGGAGCAAGGGGGAAACAACTAATAGGATATCTTTATGGAAAAATGAGTGTTGATCCTTATAAGGTGATGAACCTAGAGGCTAGGGTGCACTTCATCATAAAATGTTGTCATTCCTAGATTAAGGGTTGTGACCTTGGGGACTCTCTTAAGGTATATATATTTATAAAAAAAAAAAAAAAAAAAAAAAAGGCTAGAATTAGGTAAAAGGGTTATGGAGGGTAGAGGTTGATTATCGGATTGCATGGTTGGCTTGAGGATTTGGATGCTAGTTGAGTTAGTTTAGGAGCTTGAATCTGTGGATAAACATCTTGGCATGTGCAAAAGAGTGGTGAGCTTGGTGCAGTGTATAAGCTAAGCTAGGGGTAAAAAGTACAGGACAGCATTTAAGTCTTCCAAGAGCCTTTTGTTTGAAGGAAGATTGTGTTGATCTTTTAGTGAGCTTTGGGAGTCAAAAGTGGCAGCACAAATTTCTTGATTGAGATGATGATATATGTATGATTGGGTTATTGGCAAAGGGTGATGATTTGATCTAGGCTAGCATTACTCGAGGACGAGCAATGATTCAAGTTTGGGGGTTTGATAACTCTTAGTAAAAGAGTTATTTATCTTATCTTTTAGCTTGGATTCTTTAATATGGGGGTAATTGGCTAGCATATTTTGGTATTATTCCTCTATAAATCTCATGCTTTGGTCTGAATCATCTTTGAGGAAATAGTTAATATTTTGCTACTGTTTTGAAGGTGAAAGGCATTAAATTTGGTGTACTTTTAGTGCAGATCCATTAAGCCATTGTGGTAGCAGACTAAAGGCAGCATGTGTAGAGTTGAAGTGATTGAGGAGCTGGAGATGAAATTGCTGGATCAATTCTGGAGCAAAGCTTGCACGTGATTCACACGAGGGAAAAATCAATTCATTAAATGAGCTGGCACTTTTTAGTACAATCAGCTCTTTCATCCAATGGGAGGCTGCCATCTTGCTGAAAAGAAGCTGATGTAGCCCTGAAATCAATGAAGAGAAGAGTATATTTTTAGGGCAACCACATTTTGTGAGGAGGTATAAAAAGAGAAGAAACCAAAAGGGAGAAAAAAAAAATATACAGACATTAAGAGGCAGCAGTGGAGAAATCGAGGAAGGAAGAGAAGGAGATTCCATAGAAGAAGGAGAAGCTGACATTTGGAAGGAGCATCTTCAGCAACCTTTCCATTTCCGGCGACTTCTTCCCTTAGTTTTTCTTTCTTCTTCTCTTGAACTTTGAGTAGCTGTGTTTAGTTTTCTTCATGGCTTTTTCTGGTTGTTTTATTTTGTTTTCAGCTTGTAACATGAACTAATCACCTTAAGGTGAGGATTAGGATACTTTTGTATTAATCTAAACATTGGAGTTGAGCTCCTTAGCTTTCTTAATCTGGTTTTGAGGGTGTTTATTGCTTAAGCAAAGATTTCGTCCGGCCAACCATTTCTTTGCTCTGTCATTTTTAGTTTTGGGAAAAACAAGGGTGGCTGAATACTCAAAATCACATTAGCTCCTTGTTAGGGTTAGTAGCTAGCTAAGTGAAGGAGTTAGGGATAACACTTCACCTAATGCACATAATACAGCATGTTTAAAATGAAGTGGGTTAATGGGAGTTAATTTGCTATTTTCGGAGATCTGGGAAGATTCTGTGAGAACCTGCTGTGTGGATTGAGAGAGCAAAGTTCTTGCTCCAGCATTCAATGTTTAGAGAGATACAAATAGTTCCTAATCCGAGCCTTCTTTCTTAACCTTGTTGCAAGTTTCGTTTCATTGAGCATTCCGCATTTACTTTGTTTTATGTTCAGTTCTGCAATTTATTTTATTAAAGCACCTTAGTTTAGACATTACTAAGATTTTATCGGTTACCATCTTGAATTTGCTAGAAATTAAGTTTGAGCATAAGAATTTTCGTGTTCTAATCCCTGTGGAGACGATATTAATATACTTATCACTTGCTGCTGGCCGTGTATACTTGCACGTGCATTGTGTGGATTTCATTGAATATTTTAACCCCACCTTACAAGGCAACAGACGATAGGAAGAAAATTCATTCCAGAGCGTTTTGAGTTTTGCAAAGTATGTGGTGACAGAGTCTTGATCTTGGACAAGATTCAAAATCTCTCGACGAATCTGAAAGACACGGGGGCGATTCTTTCTTTGATACCGTTGTTGAAGATCGAGCTAAATGTCCCGAGCAGTCTCAGCGAAATTGGCACTAGTTGTGATCTCCTTTGAGAGGGAATTCAATATCCAAGCAGTAACCACACTATTGCAAATGATCCAAGAGCGTCGCATTTCACTTGTTCTTCACTGTCAAGCCAATAATCATAGCATTGCACCAGGAAGTATAATTGGATTCTGTCACGAGGTCAGAAACGAGAACGAGATTAGTTCCATCTGAATGATGCAAGAAATAAGGATTTTCGTATTGCTCAATAACGAATCGATTTGTGGGCTGAGTCGTAGAAGAAGAGTCGTCAGCCATGGATGGAACTGGAAACTCGAAGAAGTTGCGGAAGGAAGAAGAAACTCTCGAAGGTTAAAAGATTAGAGCGACTGATACCATATTAGAACCTTCAGAGTAAATAAAAGACTTGCATATCTTTTCATTAAAGCAAGGTTGTATAAATAGCCAATATAGCAACCAATTACAATAACAGAAATACCAACTAGCTACTAACAAACTAACAATATATCCTAACAAACTAACAATATATCCTAACAAAGTCAGCAAGGAGAAAGATGAGTTACGGCAAGTAGAGAGCAAGAGGTAGAATAGGAGAATCAAAGTTGGGAACCCATTCTCCAAGGTTGAAGAAGAGTTTATATACCTTGTCCGTTTTAGGGTTTTTTCCCATGTGAGGACAATCTGGGGTTGAAAATGGATCGAATCAGACTGGCAAAGTTTTCCAGGAGCCGAGTGTGGGTAGGGCAACAGAGCCCACACCTTGGTCCTAGGGTCGATCTCAGCATGGGTCGAGGTTGAAGATTCGACCTTAGCCCAATTCTCTTACCCTTTCTCTCTTTCGGAGTCTGTTGTCCTATAATCTTTCTTGTAGTTGGACCTGGTCTTTCATGTTTCCTTGGGTTGATGTTGTGCTGGCTTGTCTATTCCTCGATAACTGAGATGGTCCAAAATTGCCTATAAAACCATCAAACACAAAAAGATTTTGAGAGAGAATATGCAGATGAATGGGTAAATCTTTCGACTCGGGCTCTAATTTTATTTACTGGATTTTACGATCTATGGATAAAGATTTTTAGAGTTTTAGAACATAAATTAGACTTGGTATTTGTTGAACTGAAAGTTGTGAAAGAAAAGATGGAAAAATATTCTTGTTCTAAGAGGGATGAGGATAAAAAAAATGGTGAGGAGGACAAAGAAGATGGTTGGGGAGGATGGGAATGATGCGGATGCAAATAACTGTCTATGGTGAAGTGAAAATTATGGAGATGGTAGAACTAAAGGGAATAATGGAAATGTTGGGTGGTTCGACACAATGGAGATGACTTGAAGGATGTGCAAAATGAAGAAGAATTAAAAAGTAAAGGGATAGATGGAAGATTAGAAGACAATATGGTTAGTTCCCAAAATAATGTAGAAAGTTGACAAGATTAAGCTACAAGTAAGCAATGCAAATGTATGAATCATAATACTATATTGTATCAAATATACTATACACCAAATTTCAGGGGCTAAAATGTTGAGTTTGAAAACTTAGGGACCAAAATGAAATCTAACTTAAACTTCAAGGACCAAAAGTGTATTTTTCCTTTATTTTATCTTTCAAATAGGAAGATTACTTTATCTTTAAAATTTTTAAATAGAGTTTTGTGTACAAATTTTACTTTCATCTTAATCAAATTTACTCATATCTTCAAATAATGTACAAAATTTTGAGTTTCTAGTGATGTATTAACATTTACCCATGTTTAATTTTAGTTACAATTAATTTCTTATGGATAAAGTCTATAAGTTTTAAATTTTATATTTAATTATCTAAAATGTTACGTTCTTTTAGATTATGTTGACTCCTATTTTCTAACCGTTTTCAAAATTTAGAATATTGTTTCAAGGATATATTTTTCCAATAATATAATATATAATCGTCAAACATTCCATTATGATGATATTTTAAATTTTAGTTATTTAACAAAATGACTATTTTAATGAAGCATTTGCACATATAGCAAAAAATAGCAAAAAGTAAAACTATTTACAGAAATAGCAAAAAATGATGTTAAATTACAAAAATACCCTATCTGATAGAAAGAATAACTAGTGTCTATTACTAATAGTCATTAATAGATCTCGATTCATCGAATTCTATCCTTGGTAGACACTGACACTAGTAGATTACACATAGTCTATCAGCATGATAATCTATCAATGTCTATTACTGATAAATTTTGATTAATCAGAGTCTATCAACATGTACTGATATAAATAATTATACATAGTTTATTAGTGTCTATTACGGATAGTCACTAATAAAAAAAATTATATTTAAATGAGTAGAATTCACATATAATTCAAAATAAAACAAGGGTAAAACGGGAATTATAAAATTTTATTATAATAAATTGTCATATTTGCTATTATTTTTAGATTGTGTTATATTCCACAGCAATTTTCCTATTTTAATCCAGCATGCGTAGTTAGCCCACCAAACAAATGCAATGTATATTGGGCCTGGGCCAACAATCTGGGCCCACCAAGAAGCCTTCTCCATGAACACAACCCAACCAATCCATGCTTGAACTTCGACATCGAAATCGCGAGCTGATTTTTCGTACGACATTATTCTTAGTACCGTCACTGTCGTCCCGTCAGCGATAATGTTCCATTTCATTCGGCTGCGTTTGAATTTTCAAGCAAAGGGTCGGCCATTAGAATAATCATATTAAATCATTATTTCCAATAACATAATTTAACTATTCGAACCTTATCCGATCATATTCAATTTGTGTTTTTAAATCTGCTTCTTTTAAGTGAAATGACAAATGAGCCCAATAACTTGGAATATCTTTTTGTCTACTTTATCTTATCGGTCTGAGTTTGGTGATGATTTTGATTCTCTTTCTTTAGTTTCCTTCTTCTTCTGATTTCTACGTTTTCTTTTTCTTGAATTTTACTTTTTGCAAGATTAGGATAAAGAGCTTGCTTATAATTGCTTCTTCCTTTTAACATTTTAAGGAAAATGAATGATTATATAGATATTTATTTTCATAGTGAAAAATGCCCAACTTAATAGAAGTTAATGCAAATTATTTATTATTGTTTTTTTTTTTTGAAAACGTTAATGCAAGTTATTTGAAAATATATATATATATATATATAAAAGATGGAAGAACCAACTATTATAGTAACAACTAATGTATAATAGATAATATAAAAAAAAAAAAAAACTAATGTATAATAGATCAAATGTATGAGTAAAAGAAAGTTTTATAGTCATGCAAATTTAACATCGTTTTACGACTTTGATAAAAAAGTATAGTTCAACTGGTTGGATGAACCTTCAGTGATCGGACGGTATTCCAGTGGCAGTCGGCTACAGAACAGTCACAAGGAGATGGAAAATTGGCTGGTTGGAAGCCCTAGCATTGGTTGAAGGTTTGAAATCGACGCCTCTGCCTTCCCCCAAGTTGATTATCGAGCTTGACTCAATGCAGGTGGTACATCTGCTTGAGGGGAAAGAATATGACCTCATTGAACTTTCTCTCTTCATTGAGGAAGCAAAGGATATCATCTCCAACCACCAAGTGCAATCGATTTCCCATATATCATGAAAGCTTAACAATATGGTCCATCAACTGGCCCGTAGAACTTGTTCTCTTAACTCATCTTAGAGTTGGATCGGTATTTTCCATCTTGAGTTTTAGATCTAAATAATGTGGACATTGAGGATAATAATGTCAATGGTCGGGGTGCCTTCAAAAAAAAAAAGTATAGTTGAACAAATTGTATGTGTTGTACTTTAGTAGACTCGTTTCCTACGTACTTAATGAGTAGCCAAGCTCTCTAAAGAACTATTGTATAAGTTTTTCTTATAAAAACAACTTTTATACTTGTGAACAACTTGATGAATTAACTTCTTTGTAAAACTCATTAAAAAAAAAAATCAACTAGTAAGGTTCAAACACCCAATGAGTTTTGATAAATATTCTCTATTAGTATTCACCGTTCCATTGGGGGCGGGTCCCTAGGGACCCCGACTCCGCGGGACAAATGGACATCCCTCTATTAACACATATTCTAGTGTATAAAAAATCAAATAAATGATTGAATTTTCATTTCGCAACTATGGAAGGAAAATAGAGAATTGCCTAGATGCCTGAATGATAGTCTATTTTTGTCCCTTGATGGACACAAAAGGCTATTTAGTGTACATTCCAATTAATAATGACTTAGCTGAAATCTAAAAAAGCAAAATAAATAAACAAAACAACAATGACGACCTAAATGTAGAATTACATTTTTCAAATTGTCAACAAAAAAAAAAAAAAAAAAAAAATACATTTTTCAAACGAATGAAAAAAAAGTAAAAAAATAAAAAATAAAATTTGTAAACATGTTGACTCCACAAGACGCCTCGCCAACACCAACTGCCTCCATTTTGATCATCTTCTTTCTTTTCTCTCTCTCTCTCTGTCCTTCCTCCATGTCTCTGATTCTGCCCTTCCCTCTTCTCTGAGAAGCTCCGTCCGTCCTTCGATCCTCCGGAGATGGGAACTGCATGGAGGCAGCTCAAGGCTATGCTTCGCAAGAACTGGCTCCTCAAAATTCGCCATCCTTTCATCACCTCCGCAGAGGTTCTCCTCTCCATTCATCCATTTACTTTCGCTGTCGCTTTACATTCATGTTCATTTTTCATCGCAATCTATACGCTAGGGTTTTCTTGTTCACTGTGGATGTCATTCATGTTTCCAGCGTTGTATCGTCAAATTTCTAGAGAATTTGTTGTCTCTTATTGGTATTGAGTAAATGTGTACTGGAATATGCGATTTTAGGAGCATTGTGACTTTTCGCCCCTTTTCTCCTTTTCGCTGTGGATATCATTCATGTATACAGCGCTGTTTCGTTAAATTTCCGGAGAATTTGTTGTTTCTTATTGCTATTGAGTAAAGTGTATTAGAATATACAAAAATAGTAGCAGTCTGATTTTTTTCTTTTTTTACTGTCATTCTTCCTTACGCTGTTAAAGTTCTTTTAGTTTTGTGCTTGTCGATAATCGCCTTATTATTATTATTATTATTTTCCGTTGTTATTGTTCGTTCTGTTTCTGTTCTGTTCTGGAATTGAAGATTGAACGACTAATATATTGTTTCTATTTCCGGCAGATTTTACTTCCGACAGTGGTGATGTTGTTACTTATAGCTGTGAGGACGCAGGTGGATAACACAGTTCATCCTCCGCAACCGTGAGTTCTAAAAATTACTAATAATTATAACGTTTCATTTCTCTCTGCCTTATGAGTGGTCTGTTATTCTTTGGTGCTCGTTTTGTTCGCTTGAGTTCTGTATTGCCAGTATATGTTCGTGGAATGTGTTTTCGTTTCACCGAATTTCATGCTTCTCTTTCAAAATGCTTTTACGGCTATTCGCAGTGTGTAATTAATTAATCATAGCTGGGAAGGTCGTTCTGTAATTAGCTTCGGTAGTTTTGAGGTTTCTCTCTTATTATGTAATACTCCTAAGTGGATAACTTTTCAGACTGCAAATTTTCAATTGTCAATGGAGAGTTTTCAGGAGTTCAAAATCGAGGAGATGTAGATATTTGTTTGTTTCAGTTTTATTTTATTTTGGAATAAAAGGTGGCTTTATTTTTTTTATGCGTATAGAATGCTTTAGCAGCTGGAGTTGTTTCTTTTCAATTTTGCATGCATATTCAGGCTTAAATATGTGTATTCCTTGAATTAGTTTTCCGTTCTATTTCTATAATTGGTCAAGCAAATGAGTATTTGTCAAGCAAAACGAACTGGCTCCAATGATTTAAGCACGTTCAATATATGTTCTCCTGCTTGTGTTGCCAAGGAATAATACTTTTATTATTTTTTATTTTTATTTTCTGTGTCAGGCATATACGGAAAGGAATGTTTGTAGAAGTTGGCAAAGGTATATCCCCGAATTTCCAGGAAGTTCTGGAGTCACTATGGAAAAATGGAGAATATTTGGCGTTTGCACCAGATACAGTCGAGACAAAGACCATGCTAGATTTGATGTCAATAAAATTTCCTCTTTTAGAGGTATATATCAGTGCCTACATTGCAATTTAATTCAATTAGTATAAAAAATGAATTGGAGTAGGATTCCAGCTACACCCGAGTAGTATTCTTTCTGCTTGATTATTAAGTAAATATTTCCGTAGCTGTGTCCCCAATATATGATTTTAAGGAACACACCAAAAGTTGCAATGAAATGTATAGATCTTTGGCCCTTTCTGAAAACACAATTAAGAATAAATGATCCACTGCTTCATTTTCAAATTTGTAAATAATGCACCAAATGAAAGATAAAATTAATTGATCTTGTTTTCTTGGTAGTTTGAATCAGACCTAAAAGTAATATCTGTTGACTAATAGCCTCTATTCCCTTGTTATGTCCTCCTACAATATCTTCTTCTTCTTCTTCTTCTTCTTCTTCTTTTTTTTTTTTTTTTTTTTGTCATGGTCTTTCAAATCATTGCCATCACTTGTGGAGGTTTCAGTTTGAATGTTCTTCTTGGCGTTTCTTTCATAATTTATTTTGTAATTAATTCCAATTGAGGTGCCTTTTTTTAAAAATTCATATAGTAGTTTTTGTATTGAAGAAAAAAATCTCCATATGTTAAAAAGAAACATGGGTGTGGGGATGACCTGCCTGCATTGCCATGCTCTAAGCACAATGCATGACACATGGGATATCCTTGCAGTGTGGGGTAGGCGGTGCGTGGTGGAACGTGCACAGTGGGGTTGGGCCGAGCACCATGAATGCACCAATTGAGCCTCATTGGGCACAGGGTGTTGCAGTGAGCTCACCACCCTACGACTTAACTTTGAGGCAAGCACTTAAGGTCCAAAGGAGCCACATGTTCTGGTTTGGTGGACGATGTGGGTGGAATCAACAATGGTGGTGTGTCAAAAGGTGGGTCATTGTTTCGGGGTGGCTGAGTTTCCATGAGTATGTGGCATCTTGTTGGCCAATGTGTTGCTCGACATGGAGCTAGGTGCTGTTGCCACCTTGCTTTCCTGTTGGATTGGATTGGTTGTAAACTCACACACCTCCATCGGGTGGGGAAGAGAGAGTGAGATGTCAAGTTGAGCTCAAGGTGGGCGTGGGTGGTAACTGGTCGCTTTAGACTGTGATCTGCACTTTGAAAATTTAGTTATAATTAACCATTATGGGTTGCCCCTAGTGGTCAATAAGGGCCATAGAAAAAATAAAGGACTTAGAGGGAATGAGTTCAATCTATGATGGCCACCTACCTAGGATTTAATATCCTACTCCTTGGCAACCAAATGTAGTAGGGTCAGGCGGTTGTCCTGTGAGATTAGTCGAGATGCGCGTAAGCTGGCCCGGACACTCATGGATATAAAAAAAAAGTTATAATTGTAACTTGAAAATATAATGCAATTTAATTCTTATGCTTAAAAAAGTAAAATATTATGCATTTATGAACTACTGAAACAACTAGCAGAATGTTTTTCTTGGAGTCCAGTGGGGCCAATTTCGTATACCTTTGAGTTAGGCAGTTGTCTTGTATAAAGTTTATGGTAGTCTTTAAAGAATTTTCTTTTTTGTGTTTGTTCGGTTCAAAGTTGGAGTAATTTTTTTCCCCATTTTTTTTTTTGTCTCCTATGTATATGGCGGTACTTTTTGGTAATTTTTCATTTCATCAATGAAAAATTCTGTTATTAATTTTTAAATAACTACTTTTGTGGAAATATTAAAGAAAATGTATAGAACAACAATAGTTAATTGTTAGATATCTAACTCAGAAATGTGCAGCAACTTGCTTTGGTCTAATTGGGCCATCAGTTTTAATTGGTCCATCAGTTTAGCCGGTCTCTAAATTGCTTTGGTCTAATGGGGCCAAAGCCGTTTTATCAGAACTTTGGTTTGAAAGAAATCAGAGAATTTTTCATGATATTTCTCTTCCTTGGGTGGATCGTTTCAACTCTGCTCGGCTCAAAGCTTCGTCTTGTTGTTCTTTGTCCAAACTTTTTTCGGGATTCTCTATTCAAGATATTTGCCTCAACTGGGAAGCTTTTATTTTTCCGTCTTAGTACTTGTGTTTTCTTACTTTTATGATGATTCTTTATCTTATTCGGTCTTTTTGTATCTTTATTCCATTGTACTATGAGCATTAGTCTCTTTTCATCTCTTCAATGAAAAGTGTGGTTTCCTTTTCAAAAAAAAAAAAAAAATCAGAAAACCTGCATAAAACACACTAAACAGCACAAAGATGGATAAAAAGACCCAACCTCTGCACTATTGATAGTTCTTCAATAGCCAGAGGGGTTATTCAGCCATAATACTATTGATAAACCTTCAAAATTTATGTCCTCCTACGATATCTAACTCAGAAAACCTTTAAGCCTCTCGGTTCCACGATTTTAGCACCCCTTTAAGCCTTCTCAATTTACCCATGAACCGATAACCTTCCCAAATATCAGGTACTTCCACGTTCCACCAAGAAGTAATGGAAGACTTAAAAGACATGTGATCAAGCCACATATTCTCAAATCTGAACGGACAAGGACCCCATTTCTGATCTCCTGAATTAAGGGTAAGAGGCCAATGATCCGAAGTGAATCTAGGACCCACCAATTGTCTAACACTCTCAAAAGCTTCCATCCAGCCCCTCGAGATGAGAAAATGATCTATTTTGCTACGGTTATTAGACCAAGTGAAATTACCATTTGGGGGGGGGGGGTCCACCAAACTACACCCTTCGATAAAATTATTAAAACACTCTCATGGATTTAGTAACCCTACCTCTTGAGGATTTCTCAGAAATTGAATGGATCACATTGAAGTCATCTGTCACACACCAACAATCCCCACATAGCCCAAGAGATTCCCCAGCTCCTCCCAAAAATTTTTCCTACCCTTCGGCCTAGGAGGTCCATAAACCCCCGACACCCATCTAATATCATTGTCCTTGGAACGATATGAGATAGACACTGAGAATCCACCCTTCACCACCTCCGAAGGAATCACCACCCTACTATCTCACATCATGAGAATCCCTCCCGAGGCCCTAACCAATTCAAGAACCTCCCAATCCACATACCTGTTGGCCTAAATACTTCTCACAAGCTGCCTATTGACTGCACTCTTCTTAGTTTCCAGCAGAGTAACTAAGTCGGGATTCTCCTGCGCAATAGTATCTTTTACCAAGGACCGCTTCTCTCTCCCCCTAGCCCCCTAACATTCTAGGATAAAATCTTCATAAATGATCCCTGGCTTCCTTAGAAGCTTTCTTCCTATCATAGTTTGATAGAACCTCGTTATTTATTTATGAACAAGTTCTATACATCCGAGGGAAATATTCGAGAGTTTCCCCAATCTCTCCACCCTTTACCCGTCAATACATCTAAGCCAAAAGGTATCCTTCTCCTTCACATACATGCCTATATACAAGATAAAGTAACTAACCAGATAACTATACCAACTACCTTATAACAACCTAACTACTGGTCCCCCCCACTACCCTTCTTACGCCTTCTCTTATATACAGGTCTAATTGGAGGTCTGTCATAGTTCACTGAATAGTCTAGCTTTTTTAACTCATTAACCAGTCTAGCTTGCCTTGTCAGGTTTATTTTCTTTGCTGGTTGTAGCGCTAGCCTAAGGTTTTTGGTTTGTTTGGTTCTTTAGATCCTGTAATTTGGTTCGTAGTTTATTGTCCTATACCTCATTGTTTGCTGTGTTTTCTCATATTTGTTGTTGATACTTCATTGTAAATTTTTGTTTCTATATATAAAGAAAGAAGAAGTTAGTTTTGAGGTGCAATTTCCAAACTGAAGAAAGCAATTGTTTTCTTTACCTATGGGTGAAAAGTGCCCTGTTCTTATTGAAAAAAAATTATGCTTTATTTTTAGAGGATCAGTCACTTCATTATAGCAAAGAGTCCACCAATCTAAATTGTGGGCCAATAATTTTTTATTTTACAGAAGCTAAATGTATACCACCTTTTGCTGACAGGTAGTTAGCAGAGTCTACAAAGATGAACAGGAGCTGGAAACCTACATTCGTTCTGATCTGTACGGAAACTGCAATGTAGTTAAGTATGTATTTAAATATTTATAATTTCTTTTAAAAAAAATTATAATTTGATAAGAAACTAAATTTTCGTTATCAAAAATAAAATTACAAGAAGGAAAATGAGGCAAAAATAGAAGTACAAGAAGGAAAGTGAGGCAATTATGATTTCTTATATAGAGAATATAGAAGAAAACTATTTTTTTTTTACCGTTTAAAATTAAATTTGTGGTTCTGCTTTAATTTATTCATTAAAAAAGATTTCAATTGAACTTATGCCAGTAAAATTTGAAGTCAAAGTTCCTGGCCCTTTAAATACTCATCAACCGTAGTAGGTTTTAGTCAAGGAAGGGAATCTGTCTCGAGAATAAATGCATCTGGTACTTTTTAAGCTGGGTTTATTGGACATCAAGTTTTGTGGAACTTTAATAGGTGAAAATCAAAAGGTTGTAATGGTTTAGGCTGGTACGTTGTCAGTGTGGATAATATCAAAGGCTTGCTGATACAGATCTAGTAATCTCACTCAAGAATGGATGTTTTATAGTGTCATTAGTTCTTTTTTTGAACCAGAAACACAACTTTTCATTGATGAAATGAAAAGAGACTAATGCTCAAGGATACAACTCAAAGTGAACATAAATAATAGCAAAGAGCCACAACGAACGATACAAGATAAAAAGGAACTATAAACCAATAATAATAATAAAAATACTATAAAGGATATATAAAGACGTTCCAATGTAGGCAAATGATCTAAAGTGAAAATCCCACAAACAACTTTGACAAAAAAACACCATAAAGAGGTCTTGAGACGAGCTGATTCAAATCCATCAATCCAGGGAATTTGCTTGCTTGGAAAATTCTTTGATTCCGTTTCAATCATAATTCCATAATTTTTAGATATAAATTGGAAAAGAAACCAAGAATTTCCTCATGTATATCTCTAAAAGAGGTGAGAGGTTTACAATCTTCTGAACACAATTCAGAAATAAGAAGTTTCTTCTTTTTTGTAGCCAATAAATGATGAAAGAAAAAAAAACCATATTGTCATCCCCAGCCTTCAGCCACTTCAATTTACACTTTCGAATCAAGTTTCTCTCATCATTAAGATGTAATTCTATCAATTCTCCTTCGGCTACTGATCTGATTTCACATTCAAAAGAGGAGAGCCCCTCAAATTCTAATTTTGCATTAAAAAAAACTCAATTTCTTTCTTCTTTCGTTCTTTTTTTTTGAAGAATAAAAAAACTCAATTTCAGCAAAGAAAATTTTCTCCTTCTGCTGTCTTTTCCAGCTTGTTCAGCATACCTTTACATTCTGAGATGTCCGAAAAACTGTTGTAAAACTAAAAAAGAGAGAGAAGGCCCCCAAACAAAATTACTAGCTTCCAAAAGAAAAGGAAAATGGTCAGAAAAAGTACAAACTTGTATAGACACTCTGGAATTATCAAAAAGGCAGACTCATTCCTTATTCACAAGAAACCAATCAATCAAAGAGTGGGAAAAATCTCTTGACCATGAAAAACACCCATTAGTTAAAGGTATTTCCAAAAGACCAAGATCTTCAATAGGTTTATTAAACTTTCTCATTCCCGTTGTCTCCTTCCCATAGGAGACCGTTCGTGTATCCTGCTCTACCAATAGAGGCAACGTTAATCCAACAAACTGATAGGCCTTAGCCACCAATTTTATTTATCAACATCAATCGGGGAAGTTTCGAGAGCTCCCCTTCTCTCCCAAGTTTCTCAACAGAGAAATTACAATTCAAAATAGCAAAAAGATACCTACTCTCTAACAAAGCATTCCCTTATAATCCGTACTACCCAACGCACAGACATCACGTGGGCCCCCCTATTCCTAACGAACTCGCTACTCCCCACTCTCTCTCTTCTCTTTCTTCTTCATGCGCCTTCGTTCATACACTTTCGTTATCTGGGGTCTATCAATACTGCCCCCCAAGAAGCCACCTTGTCTTCAAGGTGAAAAGATGGAAATTGAAAACTAATATGAGTAGCTAGCTCCCAAGTTGCATCATCCTTCATAGTGTTTTCCCATCTGATTAGCACTTCCAGCGTACCATCCCCAAGTAAGGATTTTCGAAGCCCCAGTAATTCCATGGGCTGAGTTTGCACCGTGAGATCACTTCTCAGTTGAGGAGGGATTGGGCATACTGGTAAATTATGTCCCATAGCTTTCCGTAGTACCGACACATGAAAAACGGGGTGAAGTCCTGCGTCTTTGGGAAGGGCTATTCGATAAGCCACTGTGCCCACTCGCTCCAATACTTGATAAGGGCCAATGAATCGAGGTAAGAGCTTCGAGTGTTTGTACCATCCCAACGAGGATAGGCGATAGGGACGTAACTTGATGTATACCCAGTCATCGACATTCAGCTGAACATCTCTTCGCTTTTCATTTGCACTCTTAGTCATACGCTGTTGTGCTTTTCGCAAGGCCTCCTTCAATTGAGCCAACATTCGATCCCGATCCCGCAGTTGAGTATCAACTTCTGCCACAGCCGAAGAGTCCGCCACATAAGGTAAAATCGGTGGTGGTGGCCGACCATAAACGACCTCAAAAGGGGTAACTCCCGCCGACACATGAAACGACGTATTATAGCTAAATTCAGCCCAAGCAACCCATTTCACCCACTGCATAGGATTTGACATAGTGAAACAACGTAGGTAAGATTCCACACCTCGGTTTACTACTTCTGTCTGACCGTCGGTCTGAGGATGGTAAGTAGTGCTCCTCCGGAGTTGAGTGCCCAAAGAACAGAACAAATTTTCCCAAAATAAGCTCGTGAAAATTTTATCGCGATCTGAAATAATACTACGGGGGCATCCGTGCAAACGAACAACTTCTTTAATAAAAACAGCAGCCACAGAGACAACAGTAAATGAGTGTTTCAACAATAGAAAATAACCATACTTCAACAAACGATCCACAACCACTAGGATAGCATCATACCCGTTAGATTTTGGCAAACCTTCGATGAAATCCATGGAGATATCCTCCCATATTTTATCCGGAATGGGTAAGGCTTGTAGCAAGCCTGCTGGAGCAAGAGTCAAGTACTTGGCTTGCTGACACACTGAGCAATTGGCAACATAGGTATGAACCGTGGCCTTCATCCCATGCCAATAAACCTCTTTAGACAAGCGTTGATAGGTCTTCAAAGCCCCATGATGGCCTCCTACTGGGCTGTTATGAAACTCACGAAGTAGAAGAGGGATTGTGGGAGAGTCAGATGGCAACACGGGCCTACCCTGATAAAACAACTTCCCACGCAAGGAGTATCCCATTGGCGCTGCTGCATTAGACTGAAGAGCCTGGCAAATATTAGCAAGAGTGCTATCCTTCTGAATTTGTTCTTCGAAAACCGCCGGGTTGATGCCTTCAACTACGCTTAATAATCCCAGCTCCATGGCCGGTGGCAATCGTGACAACGCATCAGCTGCCTTGTTGTCTAATCCTCATTTATATTCAATACTAAAATCGTACCCGAGCAATTTCGCTATCCATCGTTGATAATCCCCGACAATCACACGCTGCTCCAACAAAAACTTCAAGCTTTTTTGGTCTGTTCGCACCATAAATCTTCGACCGAGTAAGTACGACCGCCATTTTTGTACCGCAAACACAATGGCCATCAACTCACGTTCATAGACTGCCTTGTGGCGGTGTAGCGGAGGTAGCGCTTGGCTAAAGAAAGCCAATGGCCGCTGTTCTTGCATCAAGACCGCACCTACCCCTACTCCCGAAGCATCCGACTCGATCACAAATGTCTTCGAAAAATCCGGCAGCGCCAAAACTGGGATCAAAATCATTGCCACCTTTAATTGCTTGAAAGCTTCTTCAGCGTCTGAATTCCATCCAAATTTGTCTTTTTTAAGAGCTGAGTTAAGGGAAAAGCAATCGTTCCATATCCTGCCAAAAATTTTCTGTAATATCCCGTTAGTCCGAGGAACCCACGTAATTCTTTAACATTTCGCGGAACCGGCCATTGTTGCATAGCTTCTATCTTCTTTGGGTCTGCAACCAACCCTTTTTCCGAAACCAAATGCCCCAAGTACTCAATCTTCTCAGCCCCGAACTGACACTTCTTGAAGTTAGCAATGAACTGATTTGCAAATAAGTTTTGTAGTACCTAAGACAAGTGAGCAATATGATCATGTAGATTGTGGCTGTATATCAAGATATCATCGAAGAAAACCAGGACAAATTTACGTAAGTACGGCCGGAGGATATCATTCATAACCGATTGAAGGTTGACGGAGCATTACGTAGCCCGAATGGCATCACTAGGAATTCGTAGTGCCCTTCGTGCGTTCGGAATGCCGTTTTATGAACGTCGGATGGTTGCACCCGAATTTGGTGATACTCGGATTTAAGGTCAATCTTAGAGAATATAGTGGCGCCAAATAACTCGTCGAGAAGCTCATCCACGACTGGTATGGGGTACTTATCCGGAATCGTGACTCTATTCAACGCCCGATAGTCCATGCAAAATCGCCAACTACCACCTTTTTTTTTTAACTAACAACACCGGGCTTGAAAATGAACTTCTACTCGGCTGAATAATACCCGCTAACAACATTTCTTGCACCAGGCATTCAATCTCATCTTTCTGAAATTGTGGATAACGGTATGGTCGAACATTAACAACTCCAACCCCTGCTTCGAGCTCAATTATGTGATCTCTACTTCGAACTGGGGGTAAAGACATTTGGGGCTCGAAGATCGCTTTATTCTGCTGTAACAACCCTTGTAACTCCATTGGCACCCCCTCCATGCTCGCTGGCGCCACTAACGGCTTTTCATTCACTTCCGGCGCTTCCAAAGAACTGAGCTCCACCAAAATTCCTTGGTCATCTACTCCAAACGTTTTCATCATGGATTTGAGAGATACCTGGGATTTTACCAAACTACGGTCACCCTGCAGTTGAACCAGCCAACTCCCAATTTGAAAATCCATTACGGATAATCGGTAGTCGAATTGGATTTTGCCCAACGTCTCCAGCCATGATATACCTAGGATCACATCTGCACTTCCCAAGGGCAAAGGCAGAAAATCATGGATAATTGTTAAATCAGAGATAGTAAGAACCACACCTTTGCAAATTCTCGAGCCTGGTATTGGGCCCCCGGTGCCCAAAACGAGACCGTAATTGGAAGAAGAGGAAATTGGTAAGCCGGGCCTTTGCACCACCTCAGAAGAAATAAAATTATGGGAGGCACCATTATCGATCAAGACCACCACCCCATGTTCTCGGATTGTTCCTCTAACCTTCATAGTCTTAGGCGAGTTTAACCCTACCATGGAATTTAGGTATAAGGCAGCTACTTCGGTATTTTCCCCCAAATTCTCTTCGTTCCTTGCCACGTCGGGCGTTACTGTTTCTTCTCCCTGTCCCAATTCCTCCACAATTTCATCCTCGCCTTCTTGCACTACCATGACTTGCAGTTCCTTTTTTTTGCACCGATGCGCAGGAAAGAATTTCTCATCACATCTGTAACACAATCCTCTTTCCCTCTTCTGTAGCAATTCATTATCCGTCATCTTTTTAAATGCCGGCGTTCCCCCTCCCTTCGCCGCCGATTCACGTACTGGTGTCACCGTTGTCGATGACCCCGTCGCACCTCGATTATAATTCAACGAGATCGTTCACGCAGATGAGGCATTTGACCCACTCGAGTTGCTTAACCCACCACCCGATCCACTCTGAGTGGTATTGGTCTTTGGTATTTTCATCACCCTCACACACGTCTTTTAGGGTTGCGGCGTACTGTTCGAATCGCTGGCGATACTCCCTCACGGTGGTCTCCTGCTGCAGTCGCATCAGCCGAGCATATCGATCCCCCTGGGAGGTTGCCCGGAATCTCTCTTCCAAACACATCATCGCTGCTTCGAGCTTGTCTTTCTCAGACAATCGATTAACCACAAAGTACCTCTCCACGCGAAGCAACCATCCATCCGGGTCTTCGACTTCCTCTCCTTTGTAAACCGGAACCTCTAGCTTTCTCAGTCGCATATCAAACAACGGAATATCTCGATTAGTTGGCGCCTGAATTCCCTCACTTCCTTTCGAAGGCGTATCACTGTTTTCTTTGGGTTCTTCGCGTTTCTGGCTCGATTCTTCTTCCATCACTCTCTTGCCTTTATCAGTAACGGTCCTTTCCGACGACGGGGAACCCCTCTCTGTACGTACCATTCCTTCTATCCTAGCAAACATTGCCTTCATCTCTTCTCTAACCATTGTAAACTGTAGATCTAATTTTGCGTCAACATTTGCCCGAGCCTCTCCAACCTCTGCAATCTGTGTTCCCAAGCTTACCTCCATATCTACTTGCTTCACGACCAACTCAGACATTTTCTCTTCCAACGCAACAATCCGTCCCTCCATCTTTCCCACCATTCCCAAGCAAAGTGCTCTGATACCAAAATAGATAGGCCTTAGCCACCAATTTTATTTATCAACATCAACCGGGGAAGTTTCGAGAGCTCCCCTTCTCTCCCAAGTTTCTCAACAGAGAAATTACAATTCAAAATAGCAAAAAGATACCTACTCTCTAACAAAGCATTCCCTTTCCGCGCTAAATCTTCCTTTACATCCACATCCGACACCCTATAAGGTAAGTTGGATCAAGAAAGGAGGCGAGGCTCAGGTCACTCATACAAGTACCATTCCGTTATCAATTGGAGCAAGCTACAAAGACCAAATAATATGTGATGTGTTGGATATGGATGCATGCCATATACTTTTGGGACGTCCATGGCAATACGATGTCCAAGCAACACATAAAGGGAGGGACAATACATATGACTTTCTATGGATGGGCAAGAAGATAGTTCTCCTACCGCTCAATCTAGCAAAACAACTAGCTCCAACGACTACCTCTTCAAAGAAAGGTCAACTCTTCACCCTATCATCGGGTAAAAATTTCTTTTCTGAAAAACAGTCACATATCCTTGGTTTAATCGTTAAAGACTTCACTGATACGGATTCTAATGTTGCTGTTCCTATCGAGGTCCAACAATTGTTGCAAGAGTTCAATAATATAGTAGAAAATCCAGCCACTCTTCCCCCTCTTCGTGACATACAACATGCCATTGATTTACTCCCTGGAGCTACTCTTCCAAACCTACCTCATTATAGGATGAGTCCAACATAATATCAACTTCTCCACAACCAGGTGCAAGAGACTTGATAAGGGACACATACAGCCAAGCTTGAGCCCGTGTGCAGTCCCAGCCTTATTAACTCCTAAGAAGGATGGCAGATGGAGAATGTGTGTTGACAGTCGAGCAATAAACAAAATTACAATAAAATATAGGTTCCCTATCCCACGGATTACTGACCTCTTGGATCAACTGGGAGGTGCCACGATTTTCTCTAAAATAGATCTGAAAAGTGGGTACCATCAAATCAGAATACGTCCGGGAGATGAATGGAAGACATCTTTTAAGACCAATGAAGGTTTATTCGAATGGCTTGTCATGCCATTTGGGTTATCCAACGCTCCAAGCACTTTCATGCGGCTTATGAATAAGGTATTATCTCCATTTACTAATAAGTTCATTGTTGAATACTTTGATGACATATTAGTTTATAGCCATAGTTTCGAGGAGCATCTAGAACATATTAGAACCTTGTTTTCTGCTTTACAGACCAATACTTTAGTCATTAACCTTAAGAAATGTTCCTTTGATACTAATGAAATATCATTCCTTGGCTACATAATTGGCCACAACCAAGTAAAAATGGATCCTTCCAAAACTAAGGCTATAAACGAGTGGGAGGAACCCAAAACTATTAAAGAATTACAAAGTTTTATGGGTCTAGCCTCGTTCTACCGCAAGTTTATCCGTAATTTTAGCACTATTGTAGCTCCTTTAACTAATAGCCTTAAAAAGGGGCAATTTCTTTGGGGTATCCACCAACGTCAGAGCTTTAATGAAATCAAGGACAAATTAACTAGTCACCCTGTTTTATCACTACCAAATTTTGATAATCCATTTGAGGTTACAGTTGATGCTTTGGGAATAGGAATTGGAGCAGTATTATCTCAGAACAAACATCCAATAGAATTCTTTAGCGAAAAACTTAGCCCATCAAGACAAAAATGGTCCACCTATGAGCAAGAACTTTATTCCTTAGTTCGAGCCTTAAAGCAATGGGAACACTACCTATTAGGGAAAGAATTTGTTCTCTATACCGATCATTTCTCCCTCAAATTTCTGCATACACAAAAATCCATAAGTAGAATGCATGCTAGGTGGCTCTCTTTTCTCCAACGATTTGATTTTGTTATACAACATACAACGGGAATAACTAACAAAGTTGCAGATGCCTTGAGCCGGAAAGCAAGCCTTTTAACTCTTTTGAAGGGAGAAATTATCGCAATGGATCATCTTCCCGACACCTATAATGATGATAAAGATTTTTCAACAATCTGGAAAAAATGCCAAGACCACCAGCCAACGGGAGATTTTCATATTGTCGAAGGATTTCTCTTTAAAAAAGATGTCCTCTGTGTGCCACATTCTTCATTGCGTGAAGCGTTAATCAAGGAAGCACATGCTGGCGGTCTTGCTGGGCACCTGGGACGTGACAAAACTCTGAACATCCTGGAACAAAGGTACTTTTGGCCCCAGCTCCGAAAGGATGTAAGTAATTTTGTTAGTCGATGCTTCACTTGCCAAGTTTTTAAGGGACAATCTCAGAATACTGGTTTATATACACCCTTGCCAATCCCACAACATATTTGGGAAGATCTTTCCATGGATTTCATACTTGGCCTTCCCCGGACTCAACGTGGACTTGACTCAGTTTTTGTAGTAGTTGACCGTTACAGTAAAATGGCCAATTTTCTGCCATGTAAGAAAACTGCGGACGCTGTATATGTTGCTAATCTGTTTTTTAAAGAGATTGTTCGACTCCATGGTATTCCAAAAACCATAGTATCTGATCGAGATGTCAAGTTTTTGAGTCATTTTTGGAAGACACTATGGAAAAAATTCGACACAACACTCAAATACAGCACAACCAGCCATCCTCAAACCGATGGGCAAACTGAGGTAACAAACAAGACCCTAGGGAACTTAATTCGATGCCTAAGTGGAGAAAAGCCAAAACAATGGGACATGGCATTGGCCCAAGCTGAGTTCGCCTACAATCATATGAAGAACCGAACCACAGGGAAGTCCCCATTCGAACTTGTGTACACTAAATTACCTAGACTTACCATGGATCTAACCAAAGTTCCTTCTTCTATTGATTTTAGTATGGAGGCTGAAGAAATGGCCGAACGAATCCAAGCGCTTCACAATCAAGTTCGAGAACATATAGAGAAGCAAACAACTAAATACAAAGAAGCAGCAGACAAGAAGCGACGATTCAAGGAATTCAAAATAGGCGATCTTGTTATGATCCAACTGCGGAAAAGTCGATTTCCAGTGGGGACTTACAACAAATTGAAGCAAAGGAAGCTCGGCCCATTTTCTATTCTTGACAAATATGGCGAAAATGCATACAAAATTGATCTCCCTCCAGATTACAATATTAGCACCACATTTAATGTTGCTGACTTGTATGCTTTTAGTCCACCAGATGAATTCTCCCTCGCTAGTTAACTCGAGGTCGAGTTGTTTTTTTGGGCCGGGATATTTGGTGTAGCCTATTCTATGTATTTCTCTATTTTAGCTTCCTATTTTAGTTAGTCATGTGCTTAGCACATGTTGTAACTAATTCTAGTTAGTCTCCATGCCTATTTAAAGGATGGAGCTCATTAATAAAGAGATCATTTATTCATTATTATTACACCTAGTTTCGGCTACACCAAATACAGTTAAGTATGTGGTTGGTGGTTGGGCAATGGGTTTGTTGGCCGTTTAGTTGTAAGTAGAACTTCTTTATGGAATTTTGCTTGGGATGCTAGTTTTGATTATTTTACCCTTCTATTCACTTTTGGGCTAGAAAAGTTGGATAGTGGCAAGCTTATTGATCTTTTTAGTATGAAAAAGTATTAAAAAGATTTTATTAATAGAATTATAGTTTACTGTAAAATGTATAAAAAGGATAGTTTATGGCAACCACCATGGATTGACCTAATTGTCAATAAGAGCCAATGTAAATAGTAGAGGGCTTAAAGGGAATGAACTTAAGTCATGTTGACTATTGACCTGAGATTATGAATTTCTTTGACAATCAAATATAGTAGGTTAGGTGATTGTTCTATAGTTGAGGTACGCTCAAGCTTCTATAGTTGAGGTACGCTCAAGCTGGCTTAAACTCATGAATAAAGAAAACAATACCTTCACTTAAATAACATCTCATCCTGAAATTCTCAAAATTTATATCCATCAATGTCTCCATGAATTTAAGTTGTTGATACTGACATAGACATTTTGATCCTTGTACGTACTTTTGTATCTTCATTTGATTTTGATTTTAGCAGTTTGATAGTTTGGGCTGTTTGAAATGTATTTCCTTGTTGGAGATGTTTCCCATGTACTCTTCTGCAATAAGCATTCCTCATTGGCAAGCAGTCGATATAGAAAATTATGATTGATATGAAATTTTCTTTGATTTTTTGTATAAGATTGCCTAAAGGGGTTGTGTACTCTGTGAAATATGATCAAACCATTTCATTCTTTATTCAGGAACTTGAACTGTTCAAATCCCAAAATTAAAGGAGCCGTGGTATTCCATGAACAAGGTCCAAAGTTATTTGATTATAGCATTCGCCTCAATCATACTTGGGCTTTCTCAGGATTTCCTAATGTTAGATCCATCATGGACATGAATGGTCCGTATCTCAATGACTTGGAGCTGGGTGCAACTAACATACCAACAATGCAGTATAGCTTCAGTGGTTTTTTAACTGTATGGTTTCGTAGATCCCTCTACTTTTTCATTTCTTAGTTAATATGCTGCTTACTTGATTAATAAATAATAACGATGCTCTTATGTTGAGTTTAGTGCTTGGTTTCGCCTTCTTAAAACTAAAACTATTTGGACTATTATAGCATATTGATATAATTAAATTTGCCCTAACCCATCAGCATAAGCTTTTAGGTCGATTGGTGATTTAACATGATATTAGACTCTTAATGCTCTCTTTCGATTGGGCTTCATTGTCAATAAACACTTTCAACTGACCTTCATTGCTGGCCTGAATTTTTTAGTTTTTTTCTTCATCGAACTTACTGGAGTTCACATCTTGATACGTGGGTTATTCATCTGTGTATTTGGTAATTGAGTGTTTCTACTTGTGCGTGGGTGTTTTTGTTCCTGGGCAATCCATTCGTGCGTGGGTATTTCTTCTGCCTTGTGTTGCATGGGTATTTCTGTCCTGTGTTGCATTACTGCCCGTGGGTATTTCTGCTTGTGTTGAGTTTCTACCAGTGGATATTTCTCCTGTATTGCAGTGGATATTTCTGTTTTCTGCCCTATTTTTGCTCCCAGTTTTCCCCTTGGTGAATCATCCTTGTAATTGGCACTGTCAGACTTCACCAAAGGTCACTAAAGTTCTTGAAGATATTAATAAAAGGCTAAATTATAAAAAATACCCCTGAACTTTGAAAAGTTTCAAAAATACCCTTGAACTTTAAAAAATATTTCAAAAATACCCTTGCTGATAATTTTTGGATGGAAACCGTTAAAGTTTCAGTTTCAAAAATACCCTTGAACTTTCAAAAAAATTTAAAATATGCCCTTATTGGAAAATGCTTCTTTTTTTTGTTCCCTTCTCTCACCGTAAGTTTTTCCTCCATGAAAATTAATGAGAAACTTTACTTATTTGTCGTGTATTCATAGTCTAGGAGCTTTTCTTCTCTTTCAACACATCATCCCAAGAGTTTGACTAGATTTTCGTGTTGAAACTTCAATTGGACTTTTGATTTGTTCTTGAAATTCTACATGTGCTTGACTTCATTTTGTTGGTAGCTTTTTCAATATTATTTCCTCACCAACCATTACCCATTAGCTTTATCTATATTCATTTTATGAAAAATAAATGAAACTATTGTTGAATATGGGTTCTAACAATTTTTAAATATTAATAAGAACAAAATCATATATAAAATTTTTGATAAATTAATCTTATAAACTGGACCAAATCCACAATCTTATAAACACTTCTTCTTCTTATCACTAACATATACAAACAGAGAGAGCAAAAAGGAAATAATATATATACATATATATGTTATTTTCTCACACTTATCTTCTTTATACTTTTTAAAAACTTGATTTCAAAGTCTTTTATCTGGTATTGTGTTGCACACAACCTTTATAAGCAAAGTCTTGCATTAATTTTCATGGAGGAAAAATTTACGGTGAGAGAAGGAAAAAAAAGAAGCATTTTCCAATAAGGGCATTTTTGAACTTTTTTTGAAAGTTCAAGGGTATTTTTGAAACGGAAACTTTAACGGTTTCCATCCAAAAATTAACGGCAAGGGTATTTTTGAAACATTTTTTAAAGTTTTGGGGTATTTTGAAACTTTTCAAAGGGGCATTTTTGAAGCAAGCCCCATAGTTCAGGGGTATTTTTTATAATTTAGCCTTAATAAAACGAGACCTTCAGAACATTCATCCTAGTTATAGCCTATAGGTTGGAGGGAAAAAATTATCTGCACAACTTGTTCGTACTTTAGACAAAAGGAAAAAGGAAAGTTTTTATTTTTTATTTTTTTTTATTTTTTTATTTTTTTATTATATATATATATATATATATATATATATATATATATATAGGAAACATGAACCATTCATTGATATGATGAAATGGATTACAAAAGGGCCTATCAGTAATTATTTACAAAAAACACCTCCACTGATTTACGAGAGTGGTGAGGTTGTAATTACAAAAAGAGGGAGATAATTTACTCCAAGAGACAACTAAAAGAGAAGTAGAATCTAAGAAGAATCCAATGTCTTTAGTCTTGTCCTTGAAAATGCGACCATTACGCTCCAACCATAGGTTCCAGAAGAAAGCCCGAACATGACACATAGGATCTTTTTATCATTTTTGAAGGGATGACCCAAAAGAGTAAGAGATAGAAGGGATAGAATATGACTCGGTCTTGGGAAGGCCCAATCAAATGTGGCTTGTAGGAAGCTCCAAAACTTTGAAGCATATGAGCAGCTGCTGAAAAGGTGGATCAATGATTCTTCATCACTATAACTATAACATAATGGACAGCAAGATGACGATAACATCGTCCCAAGATATCTCTTTTGAAGCTTGTCATGTGTGTTGATGCAAGAATGGCTAACTTCCCAAAGGAAGAATTTTACCTTTTTGGGGTATCGACCAACCCAAATGTGCTGGTATAATTCTGAATAAGCACTTGGCGAGGAGGATGATAAGAGGTTAGAAAGAGATTTAGAAGAGAATGATTTATCTCTCTCTAATTCCCACCACCAAATGTCGCTTCTATCATTAATAATCACCGTTTGTAAGTTGGATACCAATGAGATCCAGTCTTCAGCTTGTGAGTCTGTGAGGTTTCTCCTTGAGTAGCACACCCAAGATTTAGACTGGGAGCACCAAAAATCAGCTATGGGAGCATCTTTTTTGGTCGATAGATGATGTAATCTGGGATTCAAAAGTTGGAGGCTCATATTCCCCGACCACTCGTCCTTCCAGAAGGAAGTGTTTTTACCATCGCCCACCTTGATAGATACATTGGAGTACACCAGGATTTTCAAGCCATCAATAGATTTCCATGGACCTTTGGATGAATTTAGAGATTTTGTATCTGGCTTTAGATCATAATGGGTGGACCTATATTTAGTAGCTATGAGTCGACGCCATAGAGCTCCTCTCGCTTTCAAAGCGCCAAATCCATTTAGCCAAGAGAGAAGAGTTCTTCTGTTTGATGATGCCAAGGCCGCCTTCATCAATGGGAACCTTGACTTTTTCCCATTTCAGAAGATGAATGCCTTTGGACTCACTGTTGCCTTTCCATAAAAAATTCCGAAAAAGTTTCTTAATCTTATTTGTCACCTTTGTGGGAGCCTTGAAGAGGGAGAGGTAGTAAATGGGGAGGTTAGATAGAGTGGCCCGAATAAGGTGAGCCTACCCCTGTTGGAGAGATGAGTGGAGCCCCATGAATGAAGTCTTTTCTCTATTTTCTCAATAATAGGATCCCAAAAGGATGATGAATTTGGTTTACCATTCAACGGTAATCCAAGGTAGGTGTTCGGCCATCCCCCTAGTTTACAACCAAATCGATGAGCAATGTGAGATAATGTATGTGGCTCAATACCAATGCCCATAAATTTTTTTTTGGGGCTTTGATTGGTCAAACTCCATCATCTGTTTCTTATCTGGGTTTTTCTTTACCACCTCTTTAAACGTCTTTTTGTCTTTAATGGTTGGAGGTTGTGGTTTGTTGGCTTCTTTAAGAAGAGAGAGAAAGTTCTTCCATCCATATTTATCAGAACCCACGGGTATGATGATCTTGTTTAAACCCCCGTTAATACCCAACCTAGCTATTTCGGCACAGTGGCCTTTTTTGTTGGTTATCTTTTCAAGCCATAGAACATATTCATCAAGCCGACATTCCTTGAAGTACTTCTGGTTTAAGGGAGCTGTAAAAAGGTTTGTGAAACATGAGGACAACCAGGCTTGAGATTCAGACTTAAGATTGAGGGTGAAGGAGTGGTCCTGAGTGGACTCTGTGATTCGAAGCCCTTTGCTTTTATCAACTGTGAAGATCTTCCTTTCTAAGGAGAATGACAAGGGAGGTGGGGATGGTTGTCGGACCATCCTTGGTGTGACTTACCTGAGCTTGGCCGAACTAAATGGCAGGTAGGCATTGGGACGGGGGTGGGTGGACGGAGGAAGGTGGGGTGTGAGGAGGGAAAGGGAGAGAGGAGAGAGAGACATGAGGAGAGAAGACTTATCTTTAAGGAAAAGGAAAGTTAAACCATATAATTGGGATGAGACCAAGATTGGAAGATCCAGAAGTTGTTGTGTGGGTTGAGGAAGACTCGATGATCATGTATTGGTTATGGAATTTAATGATTCTTGCGAAGGAGATATGGGAAATGATGTAGCAAACTTATTCAAAAGTGAAGGATGCTGCACAAATATATGACATAGAAACTCATATCTCGAAGTAAGTCAATAACATATTTTCTTTGATTAACAAAAATACCTTTCTTAGATCTTGCAAACTCCATTCCTAAAAAATACTTTAAAGCTCCCAAGTCTTTGATCTGAAACTCACTTGCAAGTTTATTCTTAAGATCAACCAAACTTTCATCATCATTACCTGTGAGAATAATATCATCATCATAAACAATTAGAATAGCAATTTTATTATTCCCAAAATGTTTATAGAAAATGGTATGGTCTGCTTGACTTTGAAGGTATCCATAGCTAGTAACTGCTTTTCCAAATCATTCAAACCAAGCTCTTAGAGATTGTTTAGACCATATAAGGATTTCTTTAACCTGCAAACTTTGTTATTTCCAAATACCATTTCAAATCCTGGTGGTAAGCTCATAAATACCTCTTCTTCCAAATCACCATTGAGAAAGACATTCTTAACGTCAAGTTGATGAAGTGGCCAATCTAAATTAGCTGCAAGAGACAAAATAATTCTGATGGAGTTGATTTTTGCAACTAGAGCAAAGTCTCATGATAATCAATACCATAGGTTTGAGTGAAGCCCTTAGCTACTAGTCTAGCCTTGTATCTTTCAACACTTCCGTCAGCATTGCACTTCATGGTAAACACTCATTTGCATCCCACTGTCTTCTTATTTTTTGACAGGTCTGTTATTTCCCAAGTACCATTTTGTCTTAGAGCATTCATTTCCTCCATAACTGCTAGTTTCCATTCCTTGGAACAATCCGAACAAATAGGTTGTCTAGATCCTAGAGGTGAAGGCTTTATGACTATTTGACAATTTTTCATATAAGATTTAATTTGCAATGGGGTATTTAGTACAGGTTCGAGTACCTTTCCTAATAGCAATAGGAATATCAAGATCAGAAAGAATAGGTAAGGTATTTTCAACATTCGGAAGATTAGGAATAGGAGAGAGATTACTAGACCTGTCATCATCGAGAATAGAAGAGGGATTTCCAGCATCATTTCTCAGAGTTTCAGATTGGGTTTGTTTAGAATCAACTCTTTGGTCTTGGTTCCTTTGATTAACGGTTCTTCTAGTATAAAACTTTAACTCAGGAATTTGACTTGTAGAGTCATTTTGCAGTATTTCTTCCCCTGAATGAGACATTCTATACTTGATCGAAGGGCTAAAGATGACATAAGGAAGGGGTTCAGAAGTTTTCCAAAAATTGTCTTCTAAATTTGATATTGGGTTATCTTCTAAATTTGATTTCTCCCCCTGAAGAGAATTTTGGGTAAAATATGGTTGTTTTTCAAGAAAGGACACGTCCATACTCACATAAAATCTTTTTGTCTGAGGATCAAAACATTTATACCCTTTTTGATTTGTAGCATAACCCAAAAAAAATGCATTTAGTAGCCATATGATCAAGTTTTGATCGGAAAAAATTAGGAATGTGAACATATGCAGTGCAACCCAATATTTTTATGGGTAAATCACAATGTATGCGACTAGTTGGAAAAAGTCTTACGATTTTCAAGAGGTGTTCTAAAATTCAAGACTTAACTGGACATCCTATTTATCAAGTAGGTGGCCGTGAGTATAGCTCTCTCCCCCCCCCCCCCCCCCTAAATACTTAGGAACATGTTTGGAAAATATTATTCATTGAAATATTGATGTAATGCCTATTTTTCCGTTCAACAATTCCATTTTGTTGCTCGACAAGTGGACTGATGTAAAATACCTTTATTATTTAAAAAATCACTAAGGGGCTGTTTGAGACGCTGAATTGGTTATAATATCTAGTGGTTATAATAATCTGGGGATTATAATAGTCTGGGGGTTATAATAATCTGTGTTTGGGGTGCAGATTATTATAGTCTGGGATAAAATAATCTGTGTTTGGGGTGCAGATTATTTTAGTCTGGGATAAAATAATCTGTGTTTGGGATGCAAATTATTTTAGTCTGGGTTAAAATAGTCTGTGTTTGGATTGCTGATATGTTTAACATAAGATTCTGAATCAAATGTTCAAGTTGACTATTTTTTTCCTGACTTTTTTTATTTTTTATTTTATTTTATTTTTTTATTTTCCTTGTACAACTTTGTATGTCAAATATTATATTTTGCAAATATCAATAAAAAATTGTTTGGATCCAGTTGTAAAAAAAATAAAGTATTGGGTATACGGGTTAAATGATGTGTTTAACTTAAAAGGAAACAAAAATAACCTAAGGTAAGAGTTGATTTTCTTTGTTTTAGGGTCATGATTTTTTCACAAAAGAAGTCGTTTTATGACTTCATATTGGAAAACCATATTTGTTTCATTTATGTATTTTCAACGTAAGAAATTATATAATAAAACTCCATATTTATATATGTAGAAAGACAACTGAAAAACTGACAAGTGTTTCTAACATGGAATGACCAAAAATCGTTTTTTTCGTTTTCTTTTTTCCTTCTTTTTCATTTTCTTCATCTATCTTTATCTTCTTCCTCCATCTCCATCATCTTCATCTTATTCCTCCATTTCCATCTTCATCTTCATCATCTTCTTCCTCCATTTCCATCATCATCTCCATCTTCTTCCTCAACCTCAACCTCAAACTCCATCTTCATAATTTTCTTCTTCCTCTAACCCTAATGCCGACAACATTTGCAACGACTTTTCCGACGGTTGCCGACTAATTTTTCGACGACCAAAATTGTTTTCCTCGTTTTCTTTCTTTTCTTCTTTTTTTTTTTGTTTTTTTTCTTTATTTTCATTTTTTTATATTTTTCAAAATGAAAATGAGAAGAAATATGAAAAAAGGAAAAAAAAATAGGTTGCCGGAAAAGTGGTTAGCGATCGTCGGAAAAGTCGTCCGCGCTCGTTGGAAAATTCGTCGGAAACTTCGCCGACCGACAGCAACCGACGGTCGTCGGAAAAGTCAAGAAGTCGCATGGAAGAAGAAAGGAGAGAGTTATTGTAGAAAATGAATTGAATAATCGGGTGGGTTGAATGATGGTTACTGTAGATAATGGATAAAATAATCGGGGGTAAAAATAACCCACCTCACCATTTATTTTTGTTGATCGCCGGAAAAGTGGTCAGAAAAGTGGTCGGCGCTCGTTGGAAAATTCGTCGGAAACTTCGCCGACCGACAGCGAACGACGGTCGTCGGAAAAGTCAAGAAGTCGCATGGAAGAAGAGAGGAGAGAGTTACGGTAGAAAATGAATTGAATAATCGGGTGGGTTAAATGATGGTTACTGTAGAGAATGGATAAAATAATCGGGGGTAAAAATAACCCACCTCACCATTTATTTTTGTTGATGCCCCAAACACTGAATAGGTTATAATAAAGGGGGTTATTATAACCTATTCAGTGCCCCAAACAGAGGCACAAACCTTCACAACCTTTTTTTTTTCCAAATGAAAGGTATGCAGAGGGAGTCCTGACTTTTCTTTCTCTTGCCTTTTCCGACATAATTCGGGGCTATCGGTTTCGTTCTGTTCTCTCTCTCTACCTCTTCTTTTTGACCTAACTTAACAATCTTTTATGCCCGACCATACCAACATGGGAAACCTAGCTTCCCTCCCTTTGAAGTGCATTTATCAGATCAGCTCCCCGAGTCACTAGAGTCCCTAAGTATTCATTGAAATACTCAGTTCCATTGTCCTGTAAAATGCTAATTTTAGTTGGAAATTGAGTTTCAATCATATTGTAAAAATGTTTGAAAAGATCTTTCACCTCAATTTTTTTTGACATTAAATAGACCCAAAATAGACGTGTGATCATCAATAAAAGTAACAAACCATTTTTTACCACTATGAGTCAAAATTTTAAAAGGACCCCAAACATCATTATGAATTAGGTAAAACAGTTTGGAGGCTTTGTAACTTTTTTGCAAAAATGCAACTTTCACGGTGAAAAGAAGAACAATCAACATCTTTGAATAAATTAGGAAATAAATGTTTAAGATAGAAAAAATTGGGATGACCTAATCTACGATGCCAAAGCATGATTTGTTCATGAACAGAAAGCGAACTAATACTACTAAGACCCTGAGTTATTTTATTACTAAAAGAACCTTTATCAAAGTAGTAGAGACCATCGAGCATCCTAGCACTCCCAATCTTCTTTCCCGAGTCTTGATGTTGGAAAATACAATGGGATTCAAAGAAAGTGACACAACAGTTAGAATCTCTATAAAGCTTACTAACAGATAAGAGATTATAAGCTAATTTAAGAACATGGAGAACAGATTGTAGGGAAAGTGTATCAGTCAATTTTATGGTTCCTTTTCCGGCAATAGAAGAGAAACTACCATATGCGATTCTAACTTATTCCTTTTTATAAGAAAGAGAATATGTATCAAATAAATGAGATGAACTAGTCATGTGATCCGAGACTCCTGAATCAATAATCCACGGAGATGAATTATTACAAGAAAAAGCTTGAGGATAGTTACCTATTTGTGCCAAGGATACACAGATTACCCGATGAAAAATTGGTTCGTAGCAGTTGTGGTAGATTAATTTGCTCCATATTGAATAACCTTGAGAATTAACCAAAAAAAAAAAAAAAAAAAAGAAGAAATGATAGTTTGGTTAAAAGAAACAACTTCCAAACCACTAAACCAAGTAAAAGAGAACTGAACCAGAAATTAAACCAAACCAAACCAAACTTTTAACTGACTTGGTTCTTAAACTTAGGGTTTAACGAGATCTCAAACCCACGAAAAACAACTCTTCTTCAAACCCACGAAAAACACAAATGCAGAGGGTGATGATGACGAAGTCTAATCTCGAACACAAACGCAAACCAGATCTGCTGGTGATAGAAGGAAGGTTGGCGGCGGCAGCTTGGGTTGTGACTGTGTGGGTCGCGGTTGGCAGAAACGTAGCAACGACGGTGGTTGGTAGAAACACAACGACAGTGCTGGGTTCTGCTTCGGGCTACGGTGGCGATGGGCTCTGCTTCAAGCTACGACGACAATCGGCGAACACCAACTAGAAGACAAACACGAGGCTTCACATATGAACACGAGGCTTTGAACAAGATGATGCAAGTGTATGGGTCAAGGGAAAAACTCGAAGCCACAACGCAGGAAGTAGGATGCACTAATGAAAAATGGTGGCTAGGGTTCCGACGACGTCGACTATGGTTTTTTCGGCAATGACTAAAGTATAAGGGTTTTTAGAGACGACTAGGGTTTACCCGCTCTGATACCAACCAGAATTTTGGGAAGAAATTAAAATGATTGTATTTCTTTTCTTACTTTGAATCAAATACAAGGTCTTCTTATATAGAAGAAAGACCATCTACCAATAAGGAAAAAATAATATAAATATACAAATAATACACAAATATTATTACAAAAGATTAAAGGAAAATCTAACAATTATGCATACCACCATATCCTCTAGCTCCTTCCCAAAAAAATCCGGAATAAGTTTATCCAATTCCAATATTTTGGCAACCTTGTTTGGGAGTTTAAACAATGAAAGGTAGTAAATAGGCATACTTGAAAAAGTAGCTTGAATAAGAGTATGTCTACCTCCTTTTGACATAAAAGCGTACTTCCAACTATGAAGTTTATGCTGAATTTTTTCAATCACGGGTTGCCAAAAGGAGATAGTTCTTGGATTTCTACCCAAAGGAACACCAAGATATGTAGTAGGCCAATATCCTTGTTTACACCCTAAGTTTGTCTTCAGCCAATTCATGTCATGATAATCAATGTGGATTCCCAAAATCTCACCTTTACCAAAATTGATATTCAAACCAGATGCCAATTCAAAGATTTTGAGATCAAACAAGTTCTCCAATGCTTTCAAATCAAAGATGGAAAACAATAACGTGTCACCATGTTTTAAAAAACTATTGAGGCTTACGCCTTGAGGCTCGCCTCAAGGCAAAGCTCTAACTTTTAGCCTCGAGGCTTACGCCTTCTTTGGACCATAAAAGGCTTACGCCTCTCACAAGAGAGACTTACGCCTTTATGAAAACACACTGAGGCTTAAAGTCTCTACGCCTCATATAATGGTTAAAATAGTAGTATTAATTTTCCCATTCCTTAAAAATATAAAGGTTTGAGTTGTAACAATTTGAAATATTACTAGTTTTACCACTTAGGCTTTAGAAACATTGAAAATGAAATATTACTAGTTTTACCACTTAGGCTTTAGAAACATTGAAAATGAAATATTACTAGTTTTACCACTTAGGCTTTAGAAACATTGAAAATAGTAGTGATGTTAAAGATATACTTTGGAATTTTTGTTCAAGTAGAAATTCAAGGGTTGACTTTTTTTATACTTTTATATAAGTATTATATTATGTTTAGCATTAGTTATTCACACAAATTTAGGATTTATGTGATGTTTTTAATTAAAATTGAGGCTTACGCCTCATACCGCCTCAAGGCTTGCGCCTCGTCTTTTCAAGAGGAAAAACCTCAAGGCCGCCTTTAGCCTTTTAAAACATTAGTCATAGCAAATTGCAAATGATTCAGCTGAACATAAGATTTACCAACGGGATGAGCCATAATTTTACCCAACTGTGCACCAATGCATCTTGATTTTCACAATTTGTTATCATTCCATGAATTTTTTTCTATTGATTTGTTATCATTCTTTACCTTGCTTAAACAAAAACAGCTCACAGGCCATAAAAGTAAAAGATAAAGTGACTTGAACTGTATCCACTTCATGACTATAGGGTTTTCTCCCACATGAAAGGTTTCCATAAAAAAAAAATCGTAAAGCATTGGATTTTGTTCTTTATATTTTCTCTTAATTTATCAGAATGACTGATGCAGCTTAATTTCTGCAGCTCCAGCAAGTCATGGATTCATTCATAATATTTGCTTCCCAGGAAATGGAAACTAATATTCTCCATGTAAGTAGAAAAAATACTTCATCAATCTCCTCACCTTCCTTGCTGAACTTGCCTTGGACGCAATTTAGCCCTTCAAAAATACGAATTGCCCCTTTTCCAACTCGGGAATATGTTGATGATGAATTCCAGTCTATTGTCAAGAAAGTGATGGGTGTTTTGTAAGTAGCCCATTATGATATCTTTTTAGCCCATTATGTACACATTTTTAGATTAGTTTTTTTTTTCCTGACGTGCTTAGTCAACCTTCCTTGTATTGAGCAGGTATCTGTTGGGATTTCTCTACCCAATTTCTCGCCTTATCAGCTATTATGCATTTGAGAAGGTTTGATAATGATGTTGTTTACTGTGATAATTATATCTCTGTTTCTTATAGAAAAACAATATTATTTACCTTGATCAGCGAAAATATCTGTACTCATTTCAGTTTTAGACATGTTTTTGTTGTTGGATAATTGTAATGGGTGGCAAAATTATGGTGCATAATGGCAAATATAACAAGTTTTTAAAATAATTGCAAATATGACAAAATTTTTAAATGAATTTTTTATATTCCCAAATTGCCCCTGATTGGCGCTCATCTTCTTCATCCTCGTTTTTTTTTATTGATAGAATCTATCAGTGATAGAAAAATTTTCTATCACTGATAGATTCTATCAGTGATAGAAAAAAATTCTATCACTGATAGAAAATCTTTCTATCACTGATAGAAAATCTTTCTATCACTGATAGATTCTATCAGTGGTAGAAAAACTTTCTGATAGAAATCTTCTATCACTATTGAAACTTTTCTATCAGAAACCAAACAACACGATTGAAAACCTTGTTCAAGTAAATTTTTTTATTCAGTTCATAATGCTCATCTTTCCATGCTCATCTTTCTATCACCTATCACTGATAGAAGATTGAAAACTAAACAACATGATTGAAAACCTTGTTTAAGTAAATTTCTATATTTGGTTTATAATGCTCATCTTTCTATCACTGATAGAATTTCTTTCTATTACTGATAGAATCTATCAGTGATAAAAAAAATTTCTATCAGTGATAGAAAGTTTCTATCACTGATAGAAACTAGCTGTTTCGTTATTGTATGTTGGATTTTTCTATCAGTGATAGAAAACTTTCTATCACTTATAGAAAGTTTCTAAAACTTTCTATTGAACATTCTATTAGTGATAGATATTTTTCTATCAATGATAGAAAGATTTTCTATCACTTCTCCTTCTATCACTTATAGAAAGTTTTTCTATCCGTGCTAAAAACTTTCTATCAGTGATAGAACATTC
This sequence comes from Luffa acutangula, assembly GCA_036850905.1. Taxonomy (NCBI): domain Eukaryota; kingdom Viridiplantae; phylum Streptophyta; class Magnoliopsida; order Cucurbitales; family Cucurbitaceae; genus Luffa; species Luffa acutangula. The sequence continues at coordinate 40,927,314 of CM072087.1, forward strand.
TATTATTGATAGAAACTTTTTCTATCATTGATAGAAAATTTCTATCACTCAGAAGTGATAGAAAATCTTTCTATCATTGATAGGAAAATATCTATCATTGATAGAAATCTTCTATCAGTGGTAGAAAATTTTTCTATCATTGATAGAAAAATACTTATCATTGATAGAAATCTTTTAAATCTAGAGGGGTATTTTAGTAAATGCAACATGCAGAACATCAGATTTTGCCATTTTTGCAAATTTTTTTATGGGTTGCTAGATTTGCAATTATTTTGGCCCATATTGCTATCCTTGCAACTGGCCCTTTGTTGTTCAATAGTTCTCGCAGTTTGACTCACCCTCTAATTTCTATGATATTATAGGAAGAGAAGATCAAAGAAGGCCTCTACATGATGGGTTTAAAAGATGGGATATTCCATCTCTCTTGGTTTATTTCGTATGCCGTGCAGGTAATGACCAATGACGTGATGTGTTCGTGGCTTTACTTGTGTATAAGTCATGATATTGTTAATACTTTGATATAATTTTTGTGCTATAGCATTTGCATGCTTAACGTGTGAGTAAACAGTAGTTCAAGACAACTTCTTTAGAGGGATATCATCTGGGAGCCTCCTGGTAGTAATCCTCAAAAAAGTTGTCTTGAATTAGGAAGATATCCAGCATGCGTGGAGGGCTGTAAGGTATTCTAGAGTTTAGGTTCCCAAACCTTACAAGGGATTTTTGTAGGTATCTCCTTAAAATTGATATATATATTAATCACAAAAGATCCCAAGATGGGCAAATTACAAGTTCACCAGCCTTTCGAGAAGGCTGTAGCTCTCCTTACACAACCAAAAGATATCCAAAACTAACATAACTACAGACAAAGATATAAAGCATAATAAATACAGCCCAAAAGAGACTAACTAGCCATTACTAACGGCAATTAACTGACTTCATTTGATGAAATTCCCAATCTGCCCCTCCTAGTGTATGTACGGGTTATTGGGGGCCTGACAATTTTCTTGCAGCTCTTTTTATTTTTATTTTATTTATTAATATTATTATATATATATCCTTTGTACCTATGCTCCCTCGAAACCCTGGAATCTCCTCTCTTTGGGAGGTTAAAATTCCTAAGAAAGTAATATTTTTTGCACGGTAGAATAAACACTCCAGACCTTCCCCAAAAACTTTCCACTTTTGTGTTGTGGGCCTGGGATGTTCATTTGTCCCACGGGGATGGGGCCTGTGGGGACCCACCCCTAATGGGGCGAGGAATCCCTATTAAAGCGAGGAATGAGGGAGTGAGTGGGGGAAAAATTCCCTGTGAGCTAAACGGGGATGGGGATGGGGACTGTACTCCCCATCCCCGCTCCCCACATCGATTACTTCTTTTTTTTAATTATTAGTATTATTATTTGTTTTACTATTCTTATTATTTCTCTATATATATAAATTTAAAGTTTTATTGTTAATGATTTAGAAAATTAGATATGTTTGAATTATATGGTTTAAACATATGTATGGATAATTAGATAGGTTGATATGAAATATTATTTTGTTTCTAATAGGAGATTTAAGAATTTTTCTTTAAAAAGAGATTTTTTTAAGGAGATTAACTATTTAAATGAAAACTTATGTGAATAATTAACTATCTAATTGAAAATTAATGAATGTTTTCCATGCAAAGTTAACTATTTGAAAACTTATCAAAAGAATTATTTGATTCAATGAAGACAAAAAAAAAAAAAAAAGAAAAAAACTAAATGGGAAATAATTCTCCCGAGGAACCCGATCCCTGCAAATTCCCCGTGGGCAATCCGGGGATGGGGATTGAATTGGGAGGTGGGGATGGGGATGGGGATGGGGGAAGCCATCCCTATCCCTGCCTTGCCCCGTGGACATACCTTTGTGGTTGCAATGGTGTGTTCTTTGCAGGAATCAATGGGAGGACCTCAACCATCTTTTGTGAGATTGCTCTTTCGTTATTTCACTCTGGAGCCGGTCTTTTAGAACTTTCAGAGTGGATATGGTTCGTAATAGAGATTGTTGTGCCATATTTGACGAAGTGCTCCTCAATTCTCTTTTACGCGACAAAGGAAAAGTTTTGTGATAGACTTGCTTTTTTGGTATTTTATGAGACATTTGGCTTAAAAGGAACAGTTGTGTTTTTAGAGGGTTTTATAGGCCGGGTGAGGAGCTTTGGGATAAAATTAGATTTAATTCATCTTTATGAGCAGGCGTCCATTAATCGGGCTTTCTATAATTAATAGACGGGGCTCCTCTTTTGGATTTGGATCCATTCTTGTAATTAGTTCTTTTGCTACTTTTCTTTTTGTTGGTGGGCTTGTTTTTTTATGCCCAGGTACATCCTTTCCTATCTCTTAATCTCTTAATGAATGTTCGGTTGCCTTATAGAAAAAAAAAGCAAGAAATTCGAGTCCTATCCCAGCATTAGAGATAGTAGCTATGCCCTAGTTTGTATAGATTTCAGTGATTAAATTCTTTGTTCTCCTTACTAATATTAACATGTGAGATATGATTGGGTGCTTCTAATCCCACCTTGAGCAAATTATATGATGTGGTCACCCCAAGAAGATAAATTTTTTTCTCGAGAGCTTAGTTTGGAGCTATTAATACACGTCTGATCGACTTCAAAGATGAATGCCCTTTTTCCATCTTGATGTGTTATGTGTAGTTCTGACTCTGAGGATCCTTGTTATTTATTTGCACATTGCTCCTTTTCTTCTAGATATTGGTCAACAATCTTTCATCTTTTTTGCTTGGTCCTTGGCTTTACCAAACAATATATATGATGTTCTTGCCTCCATTTTTGTGGGACATCCTTTCCTTGGAGTGAAGAAGATCCTATGGCTTGCTCTAAACATGGTCTTCCTCTTGTTTCTTTGGGGTGAAAGGAATGGACGAATTTTCAGAGATTCTTTCTTATCTTTTCACATCTTTATGAATTTGATTTTTTTTTATGCAGTATATTGGTGCATGAAATTCTAAACGACTCCTTTTCTGATTACAATCTCTCTTCCTTAATTCTAAACTAGAGACTTTCTTGTAATTTGACTTTTTAGGTGTTGGAGTTTTTACTCCGTTTATTTCATTTGAAATTTGTTTCCCTCCTAAAAAAAGCTATCTTTTTATTCCATCATAAGAGTAAATTGATTATTTGACATACCAGACATGAAGGTTTTTGATGAAAGCTTTGGGAAAAATTATTTTTCATTTTCCCATTTAACGAGGAAGAGAAACTATCGGGAAAAAGAACTGTACAGAGAGAGAAGGAGGTGAAGAGAAAGGGAAGAGAGAGATTACGAAAGGAAGGAAAATATTACAAATAAATTCCACTAAAGGAATCTATGATACGATAAAAAGGAAATTAGGTGAAGCCCATAAGCAATACTTGTTACGGTTTACATAACCTCAGTACGCCTTCACAAACCAGAAGCTCTATGAGGGAGAATTCTAACCATTGCATCAATTGTATTCTGATAAAGAATTCACAATATCAGTTCTTAGGTACAGAGCATGCCAATGAAATTCATTATCTAGATCTTAAGGTGCACCCTCTCTACTACGTTAGAAATTTCTAGTTTACTACCCAAAGGTCGCGTGTTATATCTTCGGGTGAGTTTAATAGTGAAAAACTGTTGATGTCTCCTGAGTCTAGGCCTTGGGCGGGCGAAAACCTTTTTAGAAGTTTAATAAAGAAAAACCGTTAATCTTAAATTTGAGAGTATAAATCTCATTCTCATGTATTGATATGTGCAATATAGGTCCTCTTATATAGGAGAAAGACCTATTACAAATATGGAAGGAATAAAAGCCATAAATACCAAATATTTTACAATAAAGATTTACACACAAATATTAGAAATTCCAACACTCCCCCTCAAGTTGGTTTAAAGATGTCTTCCATAGCCAGCTTGTCAATCAACTTATCGAATTGCTTCTTTGGAAGACCTTTAGTTAGTACGTCGGCAATTTGTTCTGATGTAGGAAGGTAAGGAATACATATTGTATTCGCTTCAATCTTCTCCTTGATAAAATGTTTATCAACCTCAATGTGTTTTGTTCTATCATGTAGAACTGGGTTATGAGCTATAGAGATGGCAACTTTATTATCACAATAAATCCGTATAGGTGTGTTCAAAGGAATCTTTAATTCTTCAAGTATCCTTTTGATCCATATACCCTCACAAATTCCATGCGCTAATGCTCTAAATTCTGCTTCAGCACTGCTTCTAGCTACCACATTTTGTTTTTTACTTCTCCAAGTAACCAAGTTCCCTCCAACAAAGGAACAATAACCAGAGGTAGATCTTCTATCAGTAGTACTTCCTGCCCAGTCTGCATCAGTATAAACTTCTATCTGAAAGTGATTATGTCTTCCAAATAGAATGCCTTTCCCAGGAGTCCCTTTTAGATACTTCAAAATTCTGTAAACAGCTTCAAAATGAGTTGGTCCTGGTGCATGCATAAACTGACTTACCATGCTTACCGCATATGCAATATCAGGACGTGTATGAGATAGATAAATCAATCTTCCAACAAGTCTCTGATATCGTTCCTTGTCCTTTATTTCTTCTACTTTTGCTACTTGTAACTTTAGATTGGGTTCAACTGGAGTTTCTGCAGTCTTGCAACCAAGTAATCCAGTTTCCTCAAGTAAGTCAAGAACATACTTTCTCTGATTCACAAAGATGCCCTTCTTCGATCTTGCAAATTCCATCCCTAGAAAATATTTCAACGGTCCTAGGTCCTTGATTTGAAACTCTCTTGCAAGGTTTTTCTTGAGATCAGCTAGACCGGCTTCATCATCACCTGTGAGAATAATATCATTTACATAGACAATCAAAATTGAGATTTTATTATTCTCAGAGTGTTTATAAAATATAGTATGATCTGCTTGACTCTGAATAAATCCATAGCTGGACACAACATTTCCAAACCGCTCAAACCAAGCTCTTGGTGATTGTTTCAAGCCATAGAGGGATTTTTTTAATTTACAAATTTTACTGCATCCGAGATCTTCTTCAAAACCTGGGGGTAAGTCCATAAAAACCTCTTCCTTGAGATCACCATTCAGAAATGCATTTTTTACGTCAAGTTGGTAAAGTGACCAATCTGAATTGACTGCAAGAGACAAAAGCACTCGAATAGAGTTAATTTTAGCAACTGGGGCAAACGTTTCCTGATAATCAATCCCATATGTTTGGGTGAAGCCTTTAGCTACTAGTCTGGCCTTATATCTCTCAATACTACCATCTGCATTGCATTTTATGGTGAACACCTATTTACAACCCACTGGTTTCTTATCTTTTGGCAACTCTACTATTTCCCAAGTCCCATTTTGTTTTAGAGCATTCATCTCCTCCATAACTGCTACTTTCCAATTTGAATCTTCTAAAGCCTCATGTATATTCTTTGGAACAAACAGATCATTTATCCTAGAGGTGAAGGCTTTATGACTATTTGACAAATTTTGATATGACATGTAGTTTGCAATAGGATATTTGGTACAACTTCAAGTACCTTTTCTAATGGCTATGGGCATATCAAGATCAGACACAACTGGCAAAGTATTTTGAATAGTTTAAGTAGGAATGGAAGAAGAATTACCAGATTTTCCAGTTTCAATCGTCGGAGTCTCAGATTGGTTCTGTGAAGGATCAACTATTTGGTCTTGCTTCCTCTGATTGAATTTTCTTCTAGTATAAAACTTAAACTCAGGAACTTGATCAGTAGGATCATTATGTAGTATTTCTCCCCCTGAATGAAAAGTTTCTATACTTGGCACCAAAGGACTAATATCATCAGGACAAATAACGTTAGGAAGAGGAGTAGAAACATCCCAAAAGTTATCTTCCAAATTTGGTTTCTCCCCCTGAAGAGAACTTTGGGTAAAATATGGTTGATTTTCTAAAAAAGACACATCCATGCTTACAAAACATTTTTTTGTCTGAGGATCAAAACATTTATAGCCTTTTTGATTTGAAGAATATCCCAAAAAAATGCATTTAACTGCTCTATGATCAAGTTTTGACCGAAAGTGACTAGGGATGTGAACATAAGTAGTACACCCAAAAACTTTGAGAGGTAAATCAGAATATAAGCGGGATTTTGGAAAAACATTTTTAAAGCAATCAATGGGAGTTTTAAAATTCAAGATCTTACTAGGCATTCTATTTATTAGATAAGTAGCTGTGAGAATTGCTTCGCCCCATAAATATTTCGGAACATGCATGGAAAACATTATAGCACGAGCTACTTCAAGTAAATGCCTATTTTTTCTTCCAGCAACACCATTCTGTTGCGGAGTATCTCGACAAGTAGATTGATGAACAATACCTTTATCTTTTAAAAACTCACCAAAAGATTCATTAAAATATTCAGTCCCATTATCAGAGTGTAAAATGCAAATTTTGGTTTGAAATTGAGTTTCAATCATATTGTAAAAATTTTTAAAAATGTCTTTCACCTCAGATTTCTTTTCCATTAAGTACACCCAAGATAGACGAGTATGATCGTCAATAAAAGTAACAAACCATGTTTTCCCACTATGAGTCCTAATTTTAGAAGCACCCCAAACATCACTATGAATTAAATAAAACGGTTTGGAAGCTTTGTAAGGTTTAGGTAAATACGTGGAACGATGATTTTTTGCTAAAATGCAACTTTCACAATCAAATGAGGAGCAATCAAACCCCTTAAATAAATTTGGAAATAAATGTTTGAGATAAGGAAAACTAGGATGCCCTAACCTAAGATGCCAAAGTATAATTTTTTCTTTACCAGAAAGAGAACTCATACTACTGAAACCCTGAGTTACTTTATTACTGAAAGAACCTTCATCAAAGTAGTAAAGGCCATCAAGCATCCTAGCACTCCCAATCATCTTCTCCGATTTTTGATCCTGAAGAATACAATGAGATTCAAAGAATATAACACGACAATTAGAATCTCTAGAAAGTTTGCTGACAGATAAGAGATTACAGGCTAATTTCGGAACATGTAAGACAGACTGTAAAGAAATATGTTCAGTCAATTTAATAGTTCCTTTTCCTGCAACGGAAGAAAAACTGCCATCTGCAATTCGAATTTTTTCATTAGAATAAGAAGGAGAATATGAGTTAAAAAAGTGAGAGGTACTAGTCATATGGTCAGAAGCTCCGGAATCGATGATCCACGGAGAAGAAGTGCCACAAGAGAAGGCTTGAGGATAATTCCCTGTTTGTGCCAATGAAACACAAGAATTATTAGATGATAAATTGGTTGGTAGCAATTTTAGGATTTGATGAACTTGCTCCTTGGACATGTTATCAAAAAATGAGTAAATGGGAAATAATAAAATATAAACCAAACCAAACAAACCAAAGCTGAACCAATGAATCAAACCAAACCAATGAACCGATATAAACTGAATCGGATAGGAACCAAACCAGTGAAGGTAACCCTAGATCTTGAATCGACCGTGAATCACACCAGATCTGAGTACTAAGGCGCCGATGGAAGTAGATTGCGCCGTTTGAAGTCGGCGACGAGAGTTCCGACCGGCGGTGAACGATTCAGATCGTGACGGCGAGCAATCTTGTTTATCGGAAATACAACCCCACAGATTCAGAAGCTCAAGGCGAGACAAATTTGCGAGTTGGTGAAGGCGCAGGTCATGTTCGCATGGGCATCTGTTGCAACCGACGGCGGCGTCTGAGGTTACTGACAGCGGCGACAGCGGTAGACTGAGAATCGACAAGGAGAAAGATCGTGAGAAGACGACGGCGCTGAATATTGACGGCGGTGACTTGCAGGTCGCGAAGTCGTGGGTTGCGGGTCGTTTTCTCACGAGGCTCTGGGTCACGATTCACAAAATACCCAACGGCTGGGTCTGGGGTAAGCGGCGACAACGTCTGAGGTGGCCGGCGGGGGCGGCGGCAGCGTCTGAGGTGGCGGCGGCGGCAGCAAAGGCTGGGAGCTAGGGTTAGGTTTGGGTATTTTTAGGGTTATAGGAAAATGTATGGGTCAAAGCAAAAATACGAGACCACCGACGTCAGAAGTATGATGCACCAATCAAGAATGGTGGCTAGGGTTCCGACGGCGACGACGGCTAGGGTTTCGAAGTATGGTATTTAGGGTTTTAGAGACGGCTAGGGTTTAGCCTGCTCTGATACCATCTGAAATTTGAGAGTATAAATCTCATCCTCATGTATTGATATGTGCAATATAGGTCCTCTTATATAGGAGAAAGACCTATTACAAATATGGAAGGAATAAAAGCCATAAATACCAAATATTTTACAATAAAGATTTACACACAAATATTAGAAATTCCAACAGTTAATCATTCATTAAGGATAGCCTTTTGTTTTAGAACTCAAGGGCACAGTTGTACAACCGATAGGATCTGATCCTGTTCATGTAAAGGTTGTAATTTCTAAAATAGTAAAAAATTTCATTCAAATATAATTGAGTACTTTTTCTTTCTTTCTTTTTTATTTTTCTTTTACCAAGAAACAAATTTCCATTGATAGTATGAAAAACGAGTGCTCAGGAAACAAACTCTCGAAGGAGCTTAACAAGAAGCATTACAACCATAAAAGGATATATGAAGAAAATAAAAAAACAATGTTCCTGCGAACTGAAGAATCCAGAGATGGCAGCACCAAGAAACCAAAGGCTCCACCAAAACAACCCAAAAACAAAAGTCCACAATGAAATTTTAAAAAAAAAAACTCAACCATTGTAGGCACCCGATTGAAAGATAAGCAACAGCCTAAAATAACTACTTGGAGCTGACGATACCCCAAGAAAAAGACCTTTAATACTCAGACAACCCAAAAGGAGAGTTTCAGGAATAAACTGCCGCTCCCTGAGAGAGTACTTGATGCATTACCAAAATATCCTCGTTAGTTGCTTATTTGACCCTTCCCTTTATATTGCTGTAAACTGAAGAAAAATATTTTCCAATGCTTTTCTTTGGGGATAGAAAAGTCATCTGGCTCTTCGTTCTCTTTCAATAGAACAGGGGAGTTCAAATAAACACCTAAGCTTCCAAAGCCGCAGAAGAGGGAGCCTCAATAGATTCCCTATTAGACTTGGTATAGAAGATTGAAATTCTTCCTCCTCGAGATCAGAAATGAAAATTCCTATTGACAACTTCAAAAACTGGGATTATTGATTATGGAAATGCTTCATTAAAAGCACATTTAATCTCTAAAACACCCTTTTGCCAATTATAGTCTTTCTACTTTAATTTCTAATTGGAGAACTTTATTGTAATTCATCTTTAAGGGTTGGTTTTAATTACACCAACTTAAATGAAATATGTTTCTCTTTCAAAAAAAAATCTCTAAAACACTCTTAGGAGTTGAAGCGTCATTTAAAACTTCAGCTGATTTCTCCATGCAAGGAAGCAATGCATTAAAATTGTTTTTAATTTCCAAAACACTCCTAGTTAGCTTTTTTGAGGCCTTCTTTTATTGTTGTGCACTATTTCATTTTTCTCAAGCTTTCTTTTTTAATAATTCTCTCTTTGTTCTTTGGGGTAGGACAACGTGATTTTGATTTTTGCCTGATCTGATGTCTTTTACAGTTTGCAATATCTGCTGGAATTATCACTTTCTGCACGATGCATAACCTTTTCAAGTACAGTGATAAGACAGTGGTCTTCATCTACTTCTTTTCATTTGGATTAAGTGCAATCATGTTTTCATTTCTGATCTCTACATTCTTCAAACGAGCAAAAACTGCTGTGGCGGTGGGGACACTTTCTTTTCTAGGTGCCTATTTTCCTTACTATACCGTTAATGATGAAACTGTGTCCATGTAAGTATCTTTGCGACTAGGAATCATATTTTGTTTTAAAGAGTTCACAATTTCATTTTGTAAATTGAAGTTTGATCCAAGTTTTTCACTCTACTTCAGGATAGTGAAGGCAACTACTTCACTGCTTTCACCAACAGCTTTTGCTCTTGGGTCTATTAATTTTGCAGATTATGAACGTGCTCGTGTTGGACTTCGATGGAGCAACCTATGGAGGGTAATGTTTAAGGTTTTATCTGTGCTTTTAACAATAATCTACAAGATCTTTTTGTGGAGGTAACTAAATGTTGACAGCTTGATTTGGATAGGCATCCTCTGGTGTAAACTTTTTGGTGTGTCTTTTAATGATGTTCTTTGACACGCTGCTGTACTGTGTGCTTGGTCTTTACATGGATAAGGTATGACTTTCCACTCAAATATTATTTTAAGGCAAATCTTTCAACTCAAAAATATTCCTTCAAGGTTTTTTCTCTTGAACTTGAAAAAATCAATTTTGTGAACTAAGTTCTGAAAGCTAAGGGAAAAAAAATCTTGAGTTTGAAAACTAGGGACCAAAAAGTATATTTTTCCATGTGTATTGGTCTAAATATCTTCGATAATGAGGTTTATTATTCTTTTGTCCTTGATTGTAATCTTACACTTTTAGTTTTTGGCTCCATATATACTTATATATATGTGTGTGTTTCTTGAGGTAGAAACATAACTTTTCGTAGATTAAATAAAAAATTATGAAAACAATAACATATTATAAATAAAATAAACCCTCACAGACAAAAATCGCTGAAAGGCCTCCTAATACTAACCTACCAAAAAACACCCAAACTAGACCATACATGCATCAATCTTAACAAGAAAAAGAATTCCAACAAAAAAATATATATTTTTTTTGGTAAGAAACTGAACTTTCATTGAACAAATGAAAGAATACAAGGGTATATAAAAAACAAGCCCGAAAGAAAGAGGAGTCTAAAGCTAACTAAAAAAGGGACTCCAATCCTGAGGAGTCTAAAGCTAACTACAAAAACGAACTCCAACCCAAAGAACAAGACTAAAACCATAATTACAAAACGGCTGAGTGACTGACACCCAAAGCGAGGCATCAAACCTAACACCCTCCAAACCTCCTCACTCGATTTCTCTTTTATTCTTAAAATCTTGTTGTTCCTCCCCATTCAAATGTCCCACAAAAATGCAAAGAAGCTAGCTTGCCACAACCAAGGTTGTTAACTCGTGAAACGGAATACGTATCGAAATCAAATTTTAGTGTATCGTGTATCGTAACGTATCGTGTATCGTAAGTTTCCATTTGAAAAATAATATTTAAATATAAATTTAAATAAGGGAACCTATAAATTAAAAATAGGGGTTCCCTTAGGCAGGGAGAAGGAGAATAGCCATTTGAAAAAAAAAGAAAGAAAATGAAAGGACACAAATATGAGAGTGAATATTAGTATTGAGTACAGATGGCAGTTTGCATGACATTTGCTGAGTCTATTTAATTTCTTGGAAGGGGAATTAATAATATGCATCGGAAAAAAAGAAAGAAAATGGGAGGGCAGTGTATTTTTTTTATTTAATTTCTCTTTCTTCCCAATAAATTTCCTTCCACTTTTTTACTAATTTCTTTTAACTCTCTCAGTCTCTCTCTTGTCTCTTCAACTCTTCGTCTTCTTCAATATTCACAGTCCAACTCTCCAGCCTTTCACTCTCCCTCTCATTCATCTTCTTCATTCAAACAAAACCCAACAACCCACAACCTTTTTTCATCTTCTTCAAGTACGAACTTCTTCACGACGAGGGTTTCTTCTCCACCTCTCCACGCATGCTGGCGAACTTATTCGGCGCTGGCAAGTATTCCTAAACCCAAAATCGTAGGTATTTTGCAATTTTGTTTTTAGGTTTATTGATTTTTGAATCGAAACGTTTCGATTCAAGCACGATTCTTACGATTCAGAAACGTGAATCGTATGAGACATGGAATTTCCGATTCAAAATCACGTTTTGAATCGTTTTCCTCCCGTTTCGAGTTGTATTGTACGATTTTAATAACACTGGCCACAACAACTTTCCTTTCAAAGGAAAATGCCAAACGTAAAAGGCAAACTAACAATCCCACAACAAATGATTCAAATCGTCCCCACGACTCCTACAAAGAACGCACCATTGTGGGAACAAAGTTAAGGAGGAGGAGAACAATTCCTAAAATGGTGAAGTTTTTTGCGTGGCAAGTTTTACTAGGAAAGGCCAAGACTTTGGATCTCGTCCAAAGGCACTCCTACTTAATTCCAGCACAAATATCCATTAAAAGGAGAACTATTACTAAAAAGCTTAGAAAGAACACACAAGGTAGCCGGTTTCCTCCTCCTCCTTTTTTTAAATTTTGTTATTATTATTACTTTTCTTAATGCAAACATTCAAGTGACTATTTTCAAAAAATTCATAAAAGACCTCCATCAAATATGCTTTCAACAATTTCCAGAATTTACTGAAATTCTCTAAAGAAAAGCCATCTGAATCTGGAGTTTTTGACTTACCCAATTTCTTAACAGCTGCACACACCTCTTCTTCCTTGAACGACCTCTCAAACCACCTTTGGAACTGATGGGATTCCAGCTTAATCCAGCCAGAATAAAACTCAAGTTGCAGTCTTTTGAATATAAGGATTCATAAGAGCTCAAGATCTTTTTCCTATCTTTTTATCTTACACTAAACTCTGCCACCTGCCAATCTCTCTCTTTTCTACTTCCTTTCAATATATAGTTCTTTTTAATGAAAAGAAATAGTTGCCTCTCTCTGATCTGATACGTTCTCTTTGATTGTCGTATTGTATATCTAAATTATTCTATGACTATCTTCTAATTAGATTCTTTCAAGGAAAAATGGGTTTGGTTATTCATGGAGCTGCTTTCTCCGCAAGTTCTCAAGAAAAAGGAGTATTATGGAAGATCAAACTCCCATAGATTTTAAAATTGCTGATGCAAATTCTGTAGAAAATGCTATTGCGTCTAGAAAAGAGACCTTTGATCCTATAGTGGAGGCTATAAGTTTGGACATGAAACAACAAGAGCTCGATGGCAGGTCATTTTCTTGTATTATTGTTAGTAATTGCCCTTAATTAATTCCAACTTTTGTACTTACACATAACATTATTTGTAGATGCATCCAGATAAGAAATCTCCATAAAGTTTATGATACAAAGATGGGGAAATGTTGTGCCGTTGACTCTTTACAACTCACTCTCTATGAAAATCAGATTCTAGCTCTTTTAGGTTTGTTTCTTTACTGCTTTCATTTATAGCTGCCTCTGCATCCTTTTCTTATGTGTTCGAATGCTTGGATTTCTCAAATCTTCATGTTGTTCATATGTTCGTGTTATTAAAAAGTTCCCTTTTGTGTTGTGATTTAGTTTAACGTTAGATACTCAAAGTTTAATGTGAAATTTGATGCTCAAAGATATCTCTTACGTTTCTGGTGTTGCCAATTTAGTTGTCCAGAATATTTAAATCTGTTTGATATTGTAAAAATATGAATTTATCTAGTGAAGGATTTTCATCCTAGTTGTTCGTTCAAAAACAAAAGTTGGTTTATTCATTAAAAAAAAGAAAAAGAAAAAGAAAAAGAAAGACTCTAGTTGTTCGCTCAATAGTCTCTATGAGATCATTTCGTTTATTTTTAGGAGAAACAAACTTCTCGTTGATGTTTGAAAAGTTACCATAATAAATTTACAAAGCATCTTCAAAACTTTAAAACTAACTCTACCAATGCAATTAAGAACTTCAACTAAAAAGAACAAAATAAGAAAACTATTCTCAAATTGACTGACTTAGAAAAGTGTTCCAGCATGAATAAAGGTGATATGAGAAACTAAAAAAGCAATTGGAAGCACTGGTACATGAACTCCATCTCTAGGGAATGTTGCAATTCTCAATTTTTCTTGAGATCAACTAAACCTGCCGCGTTAGTACCGGTGAAAACAATTATCTACATAGACAACCACTAAGAAACGTGGACACGGACATGGGACATGGGTATGATACAACATGGACACAGTGACACATCCATTTCTATAGAAGTAGGACAAAAATATGTTGGGGATACGTTTTGTTCATGCAGGTCTGAATTTGTGCTATTTTGTGGGGTCTTTGGGAAGAATAATAGGATCTTTAGGGGTGGGAGAGCCCTTGTAGCGATGTCTGTTGCTAGATTCTATGTTTCTTTTTGGACTTTAGTGTCTAGGCCTTTTTCTAATTACTCGCTAGGTCTCATTTTACTTGATTGGAGCCTTTCTTATGGTTTGACTCTCTTTTTGTGGGCTTCTTTTTTGTATGCCCTTGTATTCTTTCCTTTCTTTCTCAATTTTTATTTTATTTTATTTATTTTTTAAAATTGCAACAGAACCCACAAAATAGCTATTCCCAAAAGAAAAAAAAAACGATAAAAAAACGATAAGTAGCAAAACTTTTCTAACACTTTTCCAACAGCTATGGGAACATCAAGATCTAATAAAATTGGTAATGTTGATTTAATGGTTGAAGTAGGAATAGAAGATGTCACCGAAATTTCCAAATGTATCGCTTGAAGGTTCATGTTAGCTTTGTAAAAGATCAACCATCTGGTTTTTGTTCCTTTGATTAACAATCCTTATACTATAAGACTTTTTTTTATTTTATTTTTATTTTTTTTTAACCAGAGGCAAAGCTTTTCATTGAAGTAATGAAAAGAGACTAATGCTCGAAAGTACAAGAATCATCACAAAAGGGTAAAAACGGTAGAACATTAGCATAAATTACATAGGAACAATAAAAGTATGAAAATTATAATTAATATCAAATATTGAGAAATCTATGAAAAGTTTGAAAAGAGAACACCATATGAGAGGTTTCCTTTGCTTGACATGTTACTATCGACCGTCTGTAATGAATTATGGGCTAATTGCGAGCACCCCTCACGAAGTTGTTGAAGAAAGATGCTTTCCATTGGGACGAAGATGCTACAACTGCCTTTGATAGCCTCAAGCAAGCAATGATAACCTTGCCAGTTCTTGCACTCCCTGACTTTAATTTTCCGTTTGTAATAGAGATCGACACGTCAAGCATTGGAGTAGGGGTAGTGTTGACCCAAAAGCAGAGGCCTATAGCCTTCTTTAGTCAGGCTTTGTCGAACAGAGCAAGAAGCAAACCAGTGTATGAGAGGGAGTTAATGTCTATAGTGCTAACGGTTCAAAAGTGGAGACACTACCTCCTTGGGCAGAAATTTTTAGTGCTTAGGGATCAACGAGCTCTTTGACACCTGTTGAAACAGAGGGAAATTCAAGGGAAATTCAATATGAGTATCAAAGGTGGTTGATGAAATTATTGGGGTATGATTTTGAGATTAAATACAACCTCAGCCTCCTTAACAAAGCAATGGACGCTCTCTCTAGAGTACCTCATGAAGTGGTTTTTGGCGAATATATCTATCCTAACAATCATAGATGTGGAGGTGATTCAAAGGGAAGTAGAAAAAGATGCGGAACTAATGAAGATAATAGAGGAAATTCAGCTAGATCTCCTTATGCACCCGAAGTTCACTATGCAACAAGGGAAACTGATGTACAACAATTGAATGGTTTTTTCAAGTAAGTCCACTTTGATCCCAACTATCTTACATACTTTCCATGATTCTATGATGGGTGGTCACTCGGGATTCTTGCAGACTTACAAGTGGCTAACCGGGGAGTTATATTGGAAGAACATGAAGAACAAGGTCAAGGCTTGTGTAGCCCAAGTGCCCCACATGCCAAATGAACAAATCTGCCGCAGTAGCACCAACCGATTTGCTTCAACCCCTACCAATACCTGAAAGGATATGGGAAGAAATAACGATGGATTTCATTGAGGGGCTCCCAAAATCCAAGGGATTTGATTCCATTTTAGTTGTGGTGGACATGCTGAGTAATATGGTCACTTCCTCCCTTTAAAGCATCTGTTTACGGCTAAAGAAGTTGCAACAGCGTTCATCAAAGAGGTTGTCAAACTACATGGTTTCCCTAAGTCCATAGTATCCGATAGGAATAAGGTATTTGTTAGTAATTCTAGGATCAACTGTTCCGTATGCAGGGCACACAATTGAGGAAGAGTACTGCCTTCCATCCCCAAACTGACGGGCAAACAGAAATAGTTAACAAGTGCATTGAGAACTACCTTCAATGCTTCTGTGGTGAACATCCAAAGAAATGGGAACAATGGTTATCTTGGGTCGAGTACTGGTACAACACCACGTACCACGTGTCTATTAAGACCCCACCTTTTCGGGTGGTATATGGAAGGCAACCTCCACCTCTATTATCGTATGGAGACAAGAAGACAACCAACCGTACACTTGAACAACAGTTGCAAGAAAGGGATCTATCCCTATTAGCACTCAAGGAATAGTTGAACGAAGTTCAAAATCGCATAAAGAAGTATGCAGATCGAAAACGAAGAGAGCTGGAGTATGAGGTAAGTGATATGGTCTACTTGAAGCTATGACCTTATAAACAGAGGTCTTTGGCGAAGAAACACTGTAAAAAACTATCTGCTAAGTTCTTCGGGCCCTATAAGATAATCGAGAAAATAGGGGCAGTGGCTTAGCGCTTGGAACTCCCTTCAAATTCCTCTATCCACAACGTTTTTCATGTATCTCAACTTAAGAAAGTGTTGGGAGAGTGGGATAAGACTTAGTTGAGAGAGCCAACACTCACAGAAAATTATGAATGGGTTGTGGAACCAGAGGAAGTGTTGGGCATGTGCTGGAATGATGAAAATAACAGGGAAGAATGGTTAGTTAAGTGGCTGGAACGTCCTTAATTTGATGCCACTTAGGAAGATCCATAAGTCATCAAGATCCAATTCCCAGACTTTCATCTTGAGGACAAGGTGCTTCTGAACCTCGGGGGAATTGTTAGACCCCCCATTGTAAAGACATATGTGAGAAAGGGCAAGAAGGTCATTTCCAAAGCGACAGACAGTTAGGAAAAGAGGTTGGGGAATGTGAGGTTGTTGTGGTACGAATGTTTGCTGAAGAATGTAGGTTTTTGCATGGGATCGTGCGCCTGAGATTATTTTGTGTGGAATTTGGACAAGATATTTTCGTGGAGAGCTTGCCAGCACTCTCGAATGGCTGGGGTGTTTTAGCTTTGTTTCCTTTGTATTGCTCGGTATTTTCTTGTTCTTGATCATAGACTATGACTGAATATTGTTCTCCTTATCAATATAACAGTGTTGGCTTGGCTGTTTTTTCTAGTTTGCATGGTTTTCCTTACTGTTTGCAGGTGATTTAATAGTGGATACCTAACATTAGCTTACTGAGGTATTTGAACTCTTTTTTTTTTTTTTTTGGAGTCTTTCGAGGTTTTGATGGGATGTAGCAGAGGTCATATGGCAATGTTGGAGGAAGTTTAGTGCATCCTTCCTTAAGGGATAAGGGCAGGTTTCTTGGGCCAGTTTGTTTTGTTGCTGTTTTATGGGACATTTGGTTGGGAGGAAGTTTAGTGCATCCTTCCTTAAGGGATAAGGCAGATTTCTTGGGCCGGTTTGTTTTGTTGCTGTTTTATGGGATATTTGGTTGGGAGGAACAATAATTTTTTTTTTTGGGAGGGGAGAGGCTCTAGGAGGAGACTTGGACAGTCCATTCTTGTAGTTTGTGGGATTTCTTTTGTTGGGCCTTTTTTTTTTTTTTTTTTTCTTCTTCCTTCTGTACATCTTTGTCTATTTTTTATTTTTCTCAATGAAAGCTTGATTTGTTGTAAAGAAAAAAAAACCATCAAGTAATGTTCCCACCACTTCCTATCAACAATAGTGTCCCATACCTCATCGTTCTTGCTTCAAAAATTATGCTGGTGTTGGCTGTTGAAAGACTTGAAATGTTGAGTATCTCCCAGATAAGTATAATCACCAAAACTTCTAATATTGATTGTCATAGTATTTGAAAATTTTCCCCTCTCCTTATATTTCTTAAACATTGTGTTTTTTAAAGCATGAGAAGGATTATAGTGTTAGAAGTCTCTAGGGCTTATGTGTGAATTGCAAATAAAAACAAAGGCTTTTTTTGGCAGTAAGAAGATGATCGCTAATTTTCCAATTATAGCTTTTGTTAATTTACTGTAGAGAGAAATGAACGTTTATAAGAGTATTTCATAGTTTCTTAATAAATAATTTAAAATTTTAAAAAGAAAAAAGAGAAGGGATTTAGGCACCTCAGCGTGCTTTAGTGAAGACAAAGCAAGATGCTGTTGCATTGTGTCACGGTCATGCTTGTCTAAAGCGTGTTGCCTATGGCCGCATGCCCTTGACAAGCCCTCTCCCTCATGCTTCCATGTCTATGTGTTTCCTTTATCTCTTATTTATTTTTTCCTGCATTTTTATAGTGTATGACTCATGTATTTTGATGTTCAACCCTGCTAAAGGCAAAATGCTTTATAATATACTATAGGGGGTAAAGATTAGTTGTCAATCCTTCCTACTCGGAGTTGTTTGCTATCAAGCTGTTGTTATTCCTTTTGTTTACTTGATAGTTGCAATATATATTCTCTCAAAATGTTTTCAACTGTTGCCCAAAACCTTTTCTATAACTCCGTTTTCTAAAAACCGTTTTCCAAGAAGGGGGTGGAGGTTGCGATTGTACAAAGTATTAGAGAAAATACTTATCTATTCACATTAGAGAATAACACATATATATAGGAATACAAGAGAACCCTAACTTAAGTAATGTACAATTACGATAAATGACGTATATACAAAATAACATATATCATAACACGCCCCCTCAAGTTGGAGAAAATATGTCAATTATGCCCAACTTGTTGCAGAGATAAGTTATTGTTGCTCCATTTAATGCTTTGGTAAGAATATGCCCCCATTGTTCTCCTGTCTTCACATATCTTGTGGACACCAACCCTTGTTGTATTTTCTCATGAATGAAATGACAATCCACTTCAATATGCAGCCCTCTCATGAAACATTGGATTAGATGCAATGTGAAGTGCAATTTGATTATCACACCACAGTTTAGCTGACATAGTAATACTGAACCCTATCTCCGTCATAGTTGATGTATTCATACTATCTCACATACAGATTGTGCCATAGCTCTATATTCTGATTCAACACTCGAACGTGAAACCACATTCCGCTTTTTACTCTTCCATGAAACCAAATTGCATCCCACAAAGACACAACACAATATCCAGAAGTTGATCTTCTATCTTCTTTAGATCCAACCCAATCAACATCTGAAAAACATTCAACTTTTGTATGACCATGATCTTTATATAAGATTCCACGCCCTGTAGCAACCCTTTGGTAGCATAGAATTTGTTCTACTGTAGCCTAATGATCTAATGTAGGTGATGACATATACCGACTTACAATACTAACTGAATAAGCAATGTCTCGTCGTGCCATTGTTAGATAATTCAACTTCCCAACTAATCTTCTGTATCTTTCTGGGACTTTAAATAATTCTCCTTCTTTGGAGAGTTGCAAATTTGGTATCGTCGGAGTACTACATGGTTTAACTCCTAGTTTTCCTATCTTAGATAACAAATCAAGTACATATTTCCGTTGTGTTAAAAAGATACCTTTCTTGCTTCTCATCACTTCAATAATCAATACCCAGAAAATACTTTAGTGTTCCCAAATTCTTAGTATGAAATTGACCCTGAAGGAAAGTTTTGAGAGAGGCTATACCTGATGTATCATTTCTAGTGATAACAATATCATCAACATACACAACAAGCAAAGTAATACCATCCTCAGATCATTGGTAGAAAACAAAATGATTAGACGTACTCTTCTTCATTCCAAATTGCTCAAGTGCCTGACTAAACTTACCAAACCATGCACGTGGACTCTATGTCAATCCATACAACGATTTTCTAAGGTGACAAATTTTATCACTCTCTCCTTGAGCAACAAATCTAGGTGGTTGCTCAATATAAACTTCCTCCTGAAGATCGCCATGTAAAAAGGCATTCTTGATGTCTAGTTTATGTAAAGGCCAACCTTCAGTAGCAGCCATGGAAAGAAACAATCGAATAGATGTTAGTTTAGCAACCGGAGAAAATGTATCAGAATAATCAATTCCATAAACTTGAGCATGCCTTTAGCAACAAGACATGCTTTTAAACGAGAAACGGATTCGTCTGGATTGACCTTGATGGCAAACACCCATTTACACCCAATTGCCTTCTTGCCTACAGGATGATATACTAATCCCAAGTATCATTAGCATTTAAAGCATTCATCTCCTCGACCATTGCATTATGCCAACCAAAATGAGATAAAGCTTCATGAACAGAGTTAGGTATAGAGATATAATCAAGGGATGTGATAAAGGAATATGTGGGTGATGACAACTGGTTATAAGAAACAAACGAAGAAATAGGACAAGTACATGTGCGCTTACCTTTACGAAGGGCAATGGGAAGATCATCACTTGGTCCAAGATTAGATGTTGAAAAATCTTGTGGTGTAGGACATGTGCCTGAAGGTTCCTGTGGTGGCCACCTGGAGTATACCTGAGTAATGGGTGGATGAGAAAGGATATATACTGATGGAGAAGGATCAAGGGATGATGATGGAGAGATAATCTCATAGATAAAGAGATCATCATCCTCCCCTCACTCGGGCTTTGCAATGATGGACTAGAAGAAGTATCTTCGAAAAATGTAACATTAGGAGAACCAAGATATTTGTTAAGACTAGGACAATAACAACTATATCCCTTTTGAACACGAGAGTAACCCAAGAAGATGCACTTCAAGGATTTAAGATCTAACTTGGTACGATGAGGATGGACATCTTGAACAAAACAAGTGCAACCAAGGATTTTTGGTTCAATGGGAAACAAAGGTTTGGTGGGAAAGAGTACACGATAAGGAATCTCACCATTAAGGATGGATGAAGACATTCTATTAATCAAGAAACACGTTGTGGAAACTGCATTTGCCCAGTAAGGCTTTGGAACATGCATTTGAAAGGATAATGCTCTCGCGGTTTCAAATGCCTATTTTTTTGTTCAACGACCCGTTTTGGGATGGAGTGTCAGCACATGAAGATTGATGAACAATTCTATTTTTACACAAGTAAGAACCAAGTATGTGAGAAAAATATTCATTAACATTATCAATGCACAAAGATTTCAAAGACACATTAATCTGAGTTTGGATTTGGCATGGGAAGCACAAATGTGAGAAAATAACTTAGAACAATTTTCATTAAATATAGCCAAGTTAGACGAGAATAGTCGTCAACGAAAGTAACAAAATAACGAAATCCAGTTTTGGACACTATTAGACAAGGACCCCAAATATCAGAATGAACTAATTCAAAGGGAGCACTAGTTCGTTTATTGACTCTTGGACTAGAACTAAGACGATCAAATTTGGAAAACTGACAAGACTCACAATTTAAGGACGACAAAGATTGAAAAGCCGGATAAAGTTTCTTCAACACAGACAAAGAAGGATGACCCAAACGACAATGGACTTCAAATGGGGAGGCAACTCCAGAACAAGCCACAACTTTTGGTAGGTGGTGATCAAATATGTAGAGACCTCCAGACTCATATCCTTTACCAATAATCTTCTTCGTCATACGATCCTGAAACAAGCAATAGCCAAAGAAAAAAGAGATAAAACAGTTAAGGTCACAGGTGAGTTTACTCACAGAAATGAAGTTAAAAGAAAGTTTAGGCAAATGTAAAACATAAGACAAATGAAGAGAGGGTGTGAGATTAATGGTGCCATAACCAAGAACAAGTGATATTGATCCGTCTGCCAAAGTGACATTCAGAGAAAGTGCAGGTGACAAATAGGTAGAAAATAAGCTAGAATTACCTGTCATATAGGTTGTGGCACCAGAGTCTATGACCCATTTGGTAGAGGATGTACGAAGACAATGATTCGGATTACTTGACTCAACAATAGTTGCAATAGGATTCGAGGAAGATGATGCTGGTAATGATTCCTGGTACAATTGGAATTTAGCAAATTCATTTGCAGAAATGGAAACTGACCTCTCAGGTGTATCATTAGTAGAAGCAATCTGAGCAAGTTGAGGTCTATAGCGCTTGTTTAACAACTTCTACAATCATGTTTCATATGACCAGGTTTCCAACAATAGTTATATAAAATCTCCTGTGAATCTTGTCGTCGATTATCATAACCAGTTCTCTGAGTATTACTGCTCGTTCCTCTATTAACCTTAGGGTCATTATTTCTACCTATCAAAACATGTTAGATTGAGGGACAGACAAACTGAATTGAGGACTTTCAATACGGAGAGCTCTACTAAAAAACTTCTTCTAAAGTAGGAATTTCAGAACCAGAGAGAATTTGTGCTTTCGCCATCCCAAATTCAGGTTGAAGTCCATTAAAAAAATATCATGCGGTCATCTTTTCTCGCTGAGCTTGTTGAACCTTTATATTCGAAGTAAATGAGAATAATGTACCAAGCTCTGCATATGTCTTCTTAAGTTGCATGAAGTAATTTGTAACAGATTGTTTTTTCTGAGCGGCATGAAAGCAGACCATGGAAACATCGTATTCGTACATTCTGTTAACTTGCTCTTTACCTGAGTATAAAAGCTCTATGAATGCTAGTAGTTCTTTCACCGAATTACAATGATTAACCAAACTAACTATCCCGTTTTCTATAGATTTCTTTATTCCCAGGTACAACCGGGCATCATCTCTAAGCCAAACCTTCTTCTTTGTGTCATCTTCTAGTGGATCCTCAATGATATGGTCATCCATCTCAGTGCTCCGTAGATAAAACCGAATTGTACGACTCCATCCATAGTAATTGGAGCCATTTAGCTTATGTTCCTTGAACTTCGAAGCAAGGGGAACTCCATTAGATATGACCAAAGGTTTCATCTCAGCCATTGGTAACCCAAAACTGTCGATAAACCTCAATAAACAAAGAAAAACATAACTGAATTGCAGAATACAGCTTGATACCAAAGAAAACTACACAACCCGAGACCAAATAAGGTGATATTATGAAATCTAATCACACATACTGGTCGAAAACAATAAGGCGAGACGAACCCAGGCGGCGGAAACGATAATGGACGGCCCACGCGCCCTCATGCGTCGGCGCTTGGCGGCGGTTGCAGATGCTTTTGGAAGTGTGTGTGGCTCATGCATGGTGTTTTCCGACGAGCGGCGATGGTGCTCCTGGTCTCTGACGGCAGCGCTCTTTCCTAGGTAGACAGTGATGACAAACGACCACTCAAACGAGGTGACCCAAACTTCAAACTTATAGAGAAAAACTCTAGCTGCCAAAGAGAGAATTCTAAAATCTAAACGCTCTGATACCATGTACAAAGTATTAGGGAAAGTACTCATCTATTCACATCAGAGAATAACACATATACATAGGAATATAAGAGAATCCTAACTTAAGTAATATACAATTACGATAAAGGATGTATTCATGTATATACAAAATAACATATATCATAACAACGATATAGACTTGTTGTGCTATCGGTGATCCGAATTCGAGTTGGCTGACTTACTTGTGGGCGAGAGTAAGTGCCTCACAATCGCTTTGCGAGACCCAAAACCGTGATTGTGACACACTGCTTCACTTGAAAGCAGCGCACTTAGGCGAGCGCTTAAGTGTGCTTTTCAAGACATGTCTTAAACATACAAGAAAACAGTAGAAAATAGTGCTCGATATTTGTGTTTTTTTTTTTTTTTTGAAAAACTGCTCGATATTTGTTTTAATGAATAAGATTCCCGAATTTGATTTTTTATTTTTCAGGGCATAATGGAGCTGGGAAAAGTACTACAATATCCATGCTTGTTGGTCTTCTTCCTCCTACTGCTGGGGATGCTCTGGTGCTTGGCAAGAATATCATAACAGATATGGTAAATTGTGTTTTTCGCAGTCAAGTTTCTATCTCATTCTAAGTTTTTGTGTGTCCATTGATAATTTTCTTCATAGTTCTGTACAAGAAAAATACGTCTTCTTCAAGGCTGTAATCGACAAGGACCACTTCTTTATGTGTAATAGAAAATATTGAAGACTTCCAGTCTTTAGGACTACTTAATTATGCACAAGATTAATAAAATAGCATTTACTTAAATTGGGAAAACGCCCCCAAAATTAATACACATTTGAATTAATGGACTATTGTCTTGTTTGGGAATGCCCAATTCTTGTTTTTCATTTCTTTCCCTTTTTTGAAATGGTAGCATTTTCTGTTTTTTTCTCATCTTTCAGAACATTAACTTTTTTTTTTCTTTTTTCTGACTCGTATATTGCATGCATAATATAAAATTGTCATAAAAGTTTTGAGTATTTTTTCTTCTAGAAGTTAATTTTCAAGGGAAACGTTTATATCTTAAAAAGAAAAACTTAAGAGATCAACAAACAAAAATGCTTTTTAATATATTTTTTTCAGTTAAAAGAAGTAAACAAAGAAAACCAGAAACGAGATGTAATTCCCACACAGATGAAACATAACTTAGAAAACTAGAAATGAGAAAGGACGAACACGAAAGTAAATTACATTACTAAACAATCTCTGATATTGGCATTGCTTTATTTTCATTATTCCAAAAGGAAAAAAGAAGCTTTCTGGATATAAATGTCAATGAGAGATCTTACGGGATATTACTGACTGATGATATGTTACGCATTTTTAGTTGTATCCACAGAAAGTTTCTTTTCTTATAGAAAATGGGTGGTGTGTTTTGCTACCTTTTGAATGCATGGTCGGACTGTTGGTAGATTCTTCCGAGGGATTCATTTTGCAGTCTTTCAGTCTTTTTTTCTTGAGATTTTTTTTCTTCTGAACTATCATGTTGTAATGCTTTTGAAATATCACGATGCTGTTATTTATTGACATTGCTGTACATCATGTATTTTCTCGAATTTTGAAATTTATATTTGTTGAATTTTTCTGTAGGAAGAGATACGGAAAGGGTTGGGTGTGTGTCCCCAGAATGATATTCTCTTCCCAGAGCTGACTGTAAGCAAAAATATTTAGTTTATTCCTTTGTCACTACAAACATATCTGAAGATTATTATTATGTTTAGGTTTAAATTCTATTTTAGTCTTGTTCAACATTTTATTATTAGAACAATTAGAGGGTTTAAATTAATCCTTTCCGGAGAATTAGATGGTCTTCCCGAACAAGCCTTTATTATTATTATTTTATTTTTTATTTTAGTCCTTGAAATTTTAAAACATTTTTTTTTTTAAACAAGAAACGAAACTTTTCATTGATGAAATGAAAAGAGACTATTGCTCAAGGTACAAGCTCCAAAAGAAGTGAATAGAAAATGAAACTAAAGAGAAAACTAAAAAAAACAAAGATCACCGAGGAAAAATGAAAGCATGCCAATTAAAAAAATATCCTGTGAAGAGAAACCAACAAAAGATTTAGAAAGAGTGCACTTGGAGGAAGTCTTTGCTGACTCTGAACGAGCTAAAGAATGTCACGCTTTATCTTCAAAAACTCTATGATTTCTTTCCGTCCAAATTTCAGAATTTTCAAGAGACCAAACTCAAACATCGTCAGATGAACCAACAACTACTGAAGAGTCCAAAACACCTTCTTTTTCCAAACTCTTCATTACCAATCCATATCTCTTCTTTTGATAAGGGGGAACTCAAAGCCTCATTTTCCGACGAGGATACCACATTCTATTGAAGGTTAGAAGGGAGAAATCTTTTACTTGGCAATTTAGTGTATAATACTGTGAAGAAATCTAAAATTTCTTCTTCAATACCCCTGTAATACAATAAAGAATGTCCAGCAATCAATGTTAACTCAAAAATCAAACACTTTCTTTTCCTAGCTGCCAAAAACGGATGGAAAAAACCAGTGTTTTCTGTTGGGAGACAAAAGAAGATAATAATATAATATAATATAATGACGACAATCAATAATATTATAATTATCTCTCCTTCCACAGGTTAAGCCAACACAAGCCAATAACAATAGTCACGAATAATAAAAGATAGGGAAAAGAAAAACGACACCGAAGAATTATACTGGTTCGCCCCAATCTCGGGACTACGTCTAGTCTTCTGCAACTGCAGGTTCTACTAAGATGATGGGAGATTACAGGAAGCCTTCAAAATAACGCACTACAAACAATCCCTCAATAGCCTAACAATAGCTATTGACTTCCAAGAACCACAATCCGGTAACTTGGGATAAACAATAAAAATAACCCTCAAACCCAACAAAGAGAATAAAAATATTCTCTTGCTAATAACTCATTGCCACACAAAAAAATTCAGCTGCATGAGAATTTCATGCACACCCAAGGTCACTCCTCTGATCCCTTCTTTTGTTGGGATGAAAGAATGAAGCAGCCCCCCTTCCTATTTATAGGAAAAAATCCACTGCCTCATTTTTCTTCTCAGCCAATCAAAGCCTCAGCCGCAATTTCCTTCCTTCTTAATTAAGTAAGACAGCCGTAATTTTCTTCTTGTGTTCACACTGCTGCAGTGACTTTTCTCGCCGCATGCATTTCTCACCGCATGACTTTCTCGTCGCATGCATTTCTCGTCGCATGACTTTCTCGCCGCATGCATTCTCGCCGCATGCATTCTCGCCACATGAATTTCTTGCCGCATGCAACAATGATTTGATGGGCCTTGTTTGTTTTGGGCTCCACACCTTAACAATCTCCCACTTGGAGACAAAACAAGCAACATGTCTCCCACTCCAACAAAACCTTAATCATCTTGGCAAACTCCAAGGATCTATTCCCACTACAACTGTTATTTCTGATCTTCTTGGTAAAACTCCAAGGCTCAAAATACCTGAAAAGCAAAAAACTCACAAAAACAGGCAACTATCAGAATATAACTGTAGCTTATCTGTGCTCGCCCCGAGGTATGGGCTAGCTACGTGGATCTGTCTCCCAGACGAAAAAGACAGACACGTACTCCCACTTCAGCTAAGTGGTGACTCCTGATATCTTCTTCCAACTTGAACGACTGTTCCCGAAGAAGAATGGTTTGAATCCTTTATTCAAACCTGTTGCCAAGCTAGAGACCTGACCAACTGCTTTGGCCTTCCACTTTGATGCCTCAACTCGCCTAAGCGACTTCTTCAATTCATTCGAGCGTCTGACAACTGGGGATTCACGATAGCCATCTCCTGGACTTCCCAATTGTTTCTGAATTGAAGGATCGTGATCAGACTGATCGAAATTGGCTATCCTTGCTGCTGGCTCAACTGTACCTCTACAACAACCATCTGCAGCTTTAACCGACATCCACTGTCTCCTTGATCTTTTGGCAACATCCAACTTACATTTGTACAGTGTAGGTTTCCTGTGACCGACTGCCACTTCCTGGGATCCGAACGTGAGTTTACACTGGCGACTACCAAACTCACACATGTAACCATCATCTGCCAATTTACCAATAGAAATAAGATTCATCTTGATATTAGGCACAAATCTGACATCTCGCAGTACTAATTTATCTCCACACTCTGTCTTCAGACTAACATCTCCAATCCCACTGGTTTTGGAGGTTCTACCATTCCCCATCCTCACTAGACCATGATGTCCTCCTGTGAATGATGTGAACAAACTCCTATCTGAAGCTATGTGTACAGACGCTGCACTGTCTAATATCCAATCTGATGAATGGTTACTACACTTTGTGTCACTCTCAACACAAACTAAGGCATCATACACTGTATTTGCCTCGTGTTTTCTTTTCAGATCCTCTTTAAATTTTCTACACTGACTCTTGAAGTGACCTTTCTTGTGGCAGTAAAAACATTCTACCTCATTCCTATTTTTCCATTTTTTCCTACTGCTACTCGGTTCATTATCTTCATCAATCTTATCTTTACCTCTAGTCATAGCCAAAGCTGACCCTACTGTAGACTCCTTATTACTACCCTGTCTACGAATTTCCTCAGCTATGGCTAAATCACAAACTTCTGAAAATTTTAAAGTATTATTTCCAGTCGAATTAGACACTGCTGTCTTCATCGTTTCCCAACTATCAGGTAAAGATGTTAATAACTGAATAACATTCACCTCATCAGTAAATCCTATCTTAACAGATTTTAACTGATTAATCAAAGTGGTAACTTCATTAATATAGGAATTCATAGAAGCATCCTCAGCCATTTGCATGTTGAAGAACTTCTTAACTAGGTAGACTTTATTATTCGCAGAGGGTTTTTCATACCTGTTTGTAAGTGCTTCCATCAATTTAACCGCAGTTGTCTCATGGGCCACTAGACTTGCCACATCCATTGATAAGCACATCCTTATGCTTGCAACTGCCTCTTCATCCAGAGCTTCCCAATCATCGTCCGTCATCTCTTTCGGTTTCTCCTTCAGTGCCTTATGCAATTTCCTGCAAGTTAAATAATCCTTGACTTGCATCTTCCAATATCCAAAATTTTTCCCATCGAACTTTGTGACTCCATCGAAATTTCTTGGCTCTACAAAACCCATGACTCCTGAACCAAAAGCTCTGATACCACTTGTTGGGAGACAAAAGAAGATAATAATATAATATAATATAATGACGACAATCAATAATATTATAATTATCTCCCCTTCCACAGGTTAAGCCAACACAAGCCAATAACAATAGTCACGAATAATAAAAGATAGGGAAAAGAAAAACGACACCGAAGAATTATACTGGTTCGCCCCAATCTCGGGACTACGTCCAGTCTTCTGCAACTGCAGGTTCTACTAAGATGATGGGAGATTACAGGAAGCCTTCAAAATAACGCACTACAAACAATCCCTCAATAGCCTAACAATAGCTATTGACTTCCAAGAACCACAATCCGGTAACTTGGGATGAACAATAAAAATAACCCTCAAACCCAACAAAGAGAATAAAAATATTCTCTTGCTAATAACTCACTGCCACACAAAAAAATTCAGCTGCATGAGAATTTCATGCACACCCAAGGTCACTCCTCTGATCCCTTCTTTTGTTGGGATGAAAGAATGAAGCAGCCCCCCTTCCTATTTATAGGAAAAAATCCACTGCCTCATTTTTCTTCTCAGCCAATCAAAGCCTCAGCCGCAATTTCCTTCCTTCTTAATTAAGTAAGACAGCCGTAATTTTCTTCTTGTGTTCACACTGCTGCAGTGACTTTTCTTGCCGCATGCATTTCTCACCGCATGACTTTCTCGTCACATGCATTTCTCGTCGCATGACTTTCTCGCCGCATGCATTCTCGCCGCATGCATTCTCGCCACATGAATTTCTTGCCGCATGCAACAATGATTTGATGGGCCTTGTTTGTTTTGGGCTCCACACCTTAACAGTTTTCATCTCCTTCCCGAAGCCACTAAAGTTTACATTTTTCAATCAAGTTTCTCTCTACCATCATGCAGAGATCCATTAAAGCTCCTTTAATTGAAGCCCTCATACTTAATTCATACTTTGATAAAGGGACAAAATCAGATGCTTCGATTTCTTTCAACATCTATTTTTACTCCTCTTCTTTACTGTTTCATATTCGTTAAACCAAAATTTAATTGATGGTTTCAAAATTTGAAGCTTAGCAGAAACCATAAAACCTGGCCATTCATATGATCCATCTGCCAAAGTAATGTTAGCAAGGGATGTAGATGAAGAAAAAGTGGAAAATAAATTGGGATTACTTGTCATATAATTGGCACCATGAAAGTCTATGACCCATTTGGTAGAAGAGGAAAGAAGACAATGATCCATGTTATTTGACCCAACAATGGTTGTAATAGGGTTACGTATGGATGATGAAGAAGATGCTTTCAATGATTTCTGGTGCTGCTAAAATTTAGCATACTCAGCCGTAGAATTAACAAATGGTTTCTTAGATGAACCATGGATGGATTGAGTCCACGATTGAACCACATTAGACATTGCGAGCTCTTGTTCGACCATAGGTCAATAACGAATGTAAAACCACAAATTTTGATCTAAAACCATGAAACCAAAGCCAAATGACCACCAAACTTCCAAAAGAACCCTAATTCTTTTTCAGAACAACTTTTAACTCGAGCCAATTATGACCAAACTAACCACATAAACAAGTTGGAGATATCAAGAAATGGCAAACCACAGTAATTGGAGAAAATTTTCATCACACATGCGCCTTCACGTGTCGATGCATGGGACAGACGACAGTATCTTTCGATGGCACATGTGGCTCATGTGTAGAGGATTTTTTGGTCGGATTTCAGGTACATGCTGATAGGGCTGTTCATTGGTTGGTCGGGGTCAGTTTTGGACGAAAACCGACATCGAAAACCAAATATCCATTTTGGTTGGTTGGTGGTTGGTCTTTTTAGGTTGCTCTCTAAAATCGAGTGACCATGTATTTGGCCGGTTGGTCAATTTTGCGACTCTGATAGGTGAGATGCGATTATGTTTTTTGAAGTTTTGGGAGGGTTTGAAGCATGGTGAGGAGTATAAAAGAAGGGAAGAGAAAAGAGAAAAAAAGGGAAAGACGAAGAGGGAAAGAGAAAAAAGAAAAAAGAGAGTGAAAGAGAGCTTGGTGCCTGCGTCGATCAATAAAAAACAGAGAATGTGTGAGAAAGAATGGCTAAGGAAAGAAAGAAAGAAGTATGGTAGGAAGAACTATGAAGGAATGAGGAGCGAAAAGAGGGAAAAAGAAGAAAGAGGGAAAGAAATTGGGTGAAAAAGAAAGAAAGAGAAGAGAAATGAGAGAAGAAGAAAAGAAGGAGAGAAAGAAATTTCAGATGATGAAGAAAAAAAGAGAAAGAAAAAAGAGAATAAGGAAAGAGAGAAAATAAGAAAAAATAATAAAAATTTGAAAAAGTAATGATATTTGTGCAGTGTGGTGGGGCAGCGTGATATTTGTGCAGTGTGTGGCATACGACTACGACTGAGGCATAAATATTTTTTTTTATTAATATAGGGCCAATTGCAACACTAGCAAAAAATAAAAGGGAATTTGCAATTGTGCCTTCCGTTTTTGTATGGTTTAAATATAGCAAAAAAAAAGGCCTAGCCCAAACATTAAGTTGAAAAGTCGAAAAAGTCCCTTAAAAACGCGGAGGTTTAAGAAGTATATCAATGGTGTTATTGATATACCGTATATATATATATATATCAGGTACATCATTCATTTATTTAGTGTGACTGATATATTTGGTATATCAGTCTATCGATCGATTTTAAATTTGGTATATCAATCTATTAATCTACTAAATATATAGTATATTAGATGTATATTTTGTGAATATAATATACTTTATTCATGAAGTATACACACGAGTTTTCGTTAGTTTGAATATTTTTTTTATATAATTCATTAATGAATAATTAGGTATATTAATTTTTTTTTTGGACAATATGTATGGTGGGAGATTCAAACATCTACCTTCTTGATCAAAGGTACATGTCTTATGTCAGCTGAGTTATGCTCATGTTAGCAAATATATCATTGATATATTATATATCATCTTAATGATATACTATTATACTATTGAGACATTAATGATATACTTGAAATTGCATTTTTAGTGAGTACTGATCATATACTGTTGATATACTTGAAAATGCATCTTATTGATATACTTATAAATAATTTTGCATACCATGACCTTCATGATACACCAACAATTATAACATTGTTATACTACTAATATACTAATGATATACCTTGTTAGTGTATCAACATGTTATACTTGAAATGAATTTTGAATGAAAGCATCGATATGATATTGATATATACACCAATGATATACTTGATTGTAATAAAATTTGCATTTCACAACCTTGATAATATATCAACAATTAAAAATATATCAATGATTTTTTTTTTATAAATAAACATCAAGCCTATCATTGATATACCTAACTACTCATAATCAAGTATATCAATATTTAATATAACAAATGAGGTATATCAATGATATATCAACATTCATAATATGTATAGAAGATAAATATTTAGGTTATAAAAGACAAACATTTAATTTAAAATATGTAAATAACACAAAACAATTTAATTTAAAAAAAAATGATGAAAGAAGTAAAGAGAAGTAACATATGAGGTATATCATTTTGGTATATCAACATTCATATCAAGTGTATCGTTCATATATCAATACTCATAATTAAGTATATCAAAGGTTCATCAAATCAAGTATATATATCAGTTATATCATTAGTATATTAGATAGATCATTATATTCATTTTAAGGTAAAACATGAATGTATCATTTTAGTAGTATTTTGAATATATTAGCAATATATCATACATCAATCAATATTCATTTGAGTTAAAATATGAGCTAAGAAGCACGGACACGGACACGACAGGACATGGCGATACGTCAATTTCTAAAAAACTAAGATACGGATACGTTGTTTTTTTTTTTTTAGTATTAGTATATATATAAATTTAACATAAGAATACTAAAAATACACCACTAAAAAAACATGAAATATCAAATATCTAATCTTGAAAAACATGTAAAGTTTTAAAAAAATATATAAGGTAAAGTTGCTGCAATTTGACTTATTGAGCATAAAAGTTGGGCAGTATTCAATTTTTCTCATTCTGAGATACAGAGAAAAAGTTAAGTAACAATGTATAGTGTATACAAGTTCTAACTTCTAAGTCATTCCCTACCCCCTCGATTAAGAAAAAACCCTTCCCATTAAATGATCAGATGCAACTTTTTAACTTTAGCTTAAGCTTAGTTTAAAAAAAAAAAGAAAAAAGAGAAAAGAAAAGAAAGCAAGTTGAAAACTTGAAATTGAAAGGAAAAAAAAAAAGTGTACTTGGTCGGAAAATGGAGCTGGCGGCGGAAATGGCAACAAACGGCGGCGGCGGTGAAGACGGTTGGTGAAGGTTCCGACAGTGACGAAAGGAGAAGAAATTGGTCGACCGAGTTCGTGAAGAAGAAGAACCGAACTGTTGTTTTCTTTTCACCTTCAGAAATCATGAAGAAGCCCTAGCATCGTGAATTTCAACTTCTGTTTTCTATTCATCTTTTTTTTTTTTTAATTAAAGACAACCTGCCCAGAGAATTGGGCTTCTATTCGCCAGGCCCAATCTTTAAATTTTTGATGTAGGCGTGTCCGTGGGCGTGTCTAGCCGTTTCCAGCCGTGTCTGGAAATAGAAAAAAATATATATATTCGGACTTGCAAAATTACGTGTCCGACACGTGTCCGACACAGTTCCTTAGTCAATTTTAGCGTGTCCATGCTTCATAGAATGAGTGTATCATTTTAGTAGTGTTTTGAATATATCAAAATACATGAATCAATAGTTTTTGGACTTTTCTTATGGGTTGGACTAATTTCAAGTATATCAAATTTTTAAGTATATCAGTTAACAAATATAAAGTATATCGAATATACTATTGATATACTATCTGATATATCAGTTTTTTTTTTTTTTTTTTTTTTTTTTGAGAATAGATAAACTTCATTAAGACAATAAAAAGTTAGGTAATAATTTACATTCCCTTAAAATGTAGGTGAACCAATCGGGAATTTCAGATCTCATCCCTACAACTTCCTTTCACAGGCATTGAGAAAGAGGGCTAACAAAAAAAACCAAATCCCTTTTGGAAGCTACTGCGAGCGCAAAGGCAGTATGCCAAAAAATTGCAAGATCTCGGACATCTGGTGAAGGAGACGACATTCGCTGACTTCGCCAAATCCTCCACCTCCTCGATCAGAAAAAAATTCCGACCGATCCTGAGATTTACGGTTCAGGAGATTCCCCACTTCGGCCGAATTGGACTTGACTTCAAGCGACTTCAGCAATCTGCTCTCACCGGCGCCTACGATTCCGACAAGATTTTCAAGCCCTATTTTGATGGCTTTTGATTCCAGCACTTTGATGGATTCGTGCTTGTTAATGATCTTACAACCCGCTCCAATTAGAGACCCGTCCGAGTCACAGATGGCCCAGCCGACCCCCCTGAATTCGAAGCCTCAAACCACGTTGCATCGGAATTCATCTTCCAGCGGTTGTCCTCTAGCGGCTTCCATCTTGTGTGACTGGGATGGTTCTCCACCGAGCTTGTTGGTTGATGCGTCTCCTTCGTCGCAGATAAGTTAGACATTCTGTTCTTAATATCTCTAATGCTTTGGCTTGGGTCTGTTCAATTCAACCTTTGATTTGCCTGGTTTTTAACTTCCGAAATAGCCCATATAATCTGACCCGCTCTTAACATCTCTGATTTATCAAGAATTTGGGAGGCTTAATCCCAGATGTCCATTAGGCTCCAATCTCCCCTGCACCAGAACTCGTTAGCTTAGGAAGAAAATTAGCCCATATGCACTTACCAATTTTACAGTTCCAAAACAAATGCACCGCGTCCTCGACCTTGGACCTGCACAAACAACAAAGCTTGTTAGTGTCAACCCCTCTCTTCTTAATGTTCTCATAAGTGGGGAGAGCATCATTGATTGCTCTCCACACAGTGATCTTAATTCTGGGCCAGGCATCTATGTGCCAAAGAGAGTTCCAAAGCCTTTGGGAAGACGAGGAGTCCGATCCCGAATCATTTGCCTGTCCCTCTATTTGGCAAGCTAGATGATAGGCCCCTTTCACCGTGAACAACCCTTTAGAATCTTTTCCCCAGATTATCTTGTCATTTTTTTGAGACACTTCTAGGCATATTAAGAATGATGTTAGCATCGCTTGGTAAGAAGGCTTCTTTAATGGTATCTTCCTACCACGATCCATCTTCATTGATAATGTCGAACACTCTCCTGCCTTTTAACTGATCCTTTACCCCCACGGTAATCCAGGGGCCTTCATTCAAGAGCCATGGATCTTGGTCAATGTATAGTTGCTTTCCATTACCGATTTTCCACCTGTAACCTTTTTCAAATAAAGATCTGCCCCACAAGATGCTTTTCCAAACAATGGAAGCACTACTGCCAAGCTTTGCCTTTAAGAAAGTCTCTCCGCTGAAATATTTTCCTTTAAGCACTTTAGCCATTGAAGTATCCGGGGATTTAATGATTCTCCAACTGATCTTGGCTAACATGGCCTTGTTGAATAGGACTAAGTCCCTAAAACCTAGTCCTCCTCTAAGGGCACATTTTATTCCACCTGATCCAGTGGGCTTTACTTTTCTCTTTTGATCCTCCCCACCAAAATTTCGCACACAATCGGTTGATCTCAAGGCAAATATTTTTCGGGATTCTGAAGCAACTCATCGTGTATATCGGAATTTCTTGGACAATGGCCTTAATCAGGATTTCTTTTGCTGGAGGTGGTAGTAGCCCTCATTGCAGGATGGTTCAAGTCATTTGGTGTGTTTATGCAGTTTGTTGGTGTTTAGTTCGTTGTTCTTCAAATGTTCTATTCTGTTGTATATATTTTTTTTTTGGGCTTCTTTCTGTTTGGTTGTTTTGTCTTTTTTCATTGCCATTGGGAACTTGTATCCTTCAACATTTATCTTCCTTTTCGTATATGAAAAGTTGTTTCTTGTTTTAAAAACGATAAAGAAAGCTGCTAATACACACGAAGAAACACTAGAAACTGAGAAAAGAAGATCTGACTGTTCAAGTCAAATCTAGAAGGAAAAAAAAACTAAGTTTTTATTTATTTATTTAAAGAAAAAGGATATATGGAGAGTTTTATTTAAGGAGCTAGAGTGAAAATTTATTTCCATAATCGATGTCAAATTTTATTTAATTTAAAAAAGAAAAGGAACGCGTGGAAGAAATGAATTAAATAAAAGGCGATAAAAAGAAATTGATTATTTTGAGACGAATATTACATTATGCTATACATATATCATGTGCTGTGTGCCTGTACTACTCGTTTTCAATTTATATTGCTATAATTAATGCTATTATATCCAAGTTTTAGTTGTCTTGTCTCATTCTCTTGATTTAGTTTGATATTTGGTATTATATTAATCTTTTTTGGATGCTTCTCATTCCATCACGTCATCCAGGTACGAGAACATTTGGAAATATTTGCCACATTGAAAGGAGTGAAAGAAGACTTTTTAGAGAGGACTGTTGTTGATATGGTTAATGAAGTAAGAATTTAATTTATTTGAACATGCTTCTACCAGAATAGCATACATATTCTCTAGTTTTGCAACCTTTCATGGAAATGACCACGGATTTTTTGTGCAAGATTTGACCAGTAATTTCTGGTATTATTGTTCCTATCATACTCAAGGGCATAAATTGTTTTAATATTTTATATGAAAAAACAAGAGGACCCATGAAAATTTCCATATTTGTCTAAGCAAGAACCAAGAATATCAAAAAATATTCTCTGGCATTATCACTTGTTAGAATTGTTAGAGTTGTTAGAATTTGAAGAGAAATATTAAATTGAGTCTGAACTTATGAAAAAAATTGCAAAAATAAGAAAGCAACTCTAAATAATTTTTCGTTATGTAACCAAGTTCATGATAGTGGTCATCAATAAATGCAACGAAATGTTTAAACTTAGTTTTGGCCACAAGAAGAATGTTCTCCTCCTATGATTGAATCGTGAAACCTGATTTTCCTCATGATAATGGGCTGAATTGATGTGGGCATTTAGGATGATCATGGACTATCTTTCAACAAGTAGAAGCTACAGGAAGAAAATAGCATTCAAGGACATTTCTCAATATATATTTTCTATTTAGTGTTTTGGGCAAGCTTTCCTGTTTGTAGAACTTCAATTCATATTTTTGAATCGAGAAACCTGGTTTTCTTCTTCTTTATATTTTGGATGATATATAGGATAAGATAAAGATTAGTTGTTTTCTTTTGAAAGAATGATGAGTTCATTTACACTTGAGATATTATTTCTGTTTTCTTTTAAAGTACACTGCAAATCTTTCCTATTTCTGATGTGAATAATAATTGGCCTTTTTTTTTCCTCCGTATAGTTAGTTCACTGGGATCAGTTTGAAATTTCAACTGTTCAATTATTTCTATCCTTATGGGCAGGTTGGCCTGGCCGATAAAATTAATACTCCTGTGAAGGCTCTTTCTGGTGGAATGAAGAGGAAACTGTCCCTAGGAATTGCGTTGATAGGAAACAGCAAGGTGGTTAAATTAAGCTAAGCTCGTTCTCAATAATTCCTACATGTTTAATATTTTAGTGTCACAGGTTATCGTGCTTGATGAGCCTACTAGTGGAATGGATCCATACTCAATGCGTTTGACATGGCAATTAATTAAAAAGATAAAAAAGGGTAGGATCATATTGCTGACAACACACTCAATGGATGAAGCTGATGAACTAGGAGATCGGATAGCAATTATGGCTAATGGATCTCTAAAATGTTGTGGAAGGTATAACCTCTGATAGTACGATTTTGTATGTTTGATGCTTCATAATTATTTAGTTTTCCAGGGTTATATGGCAATAAATATAAATATAAATACAGCATAAAAGGAATATATTTTACCAATGAAGTTACTAAGCCTAGAATGAAAAGATGAATAGAAATAAGATGATCTTGTAATAGATGAAAAGATGAATACAAGTAAGATGATTTCGTTACAACTAATTAATTGATAGAACCCAAAGGTATTGCAATATAAAAAGGTAATGTAACTACAAGATAAACCATTTTATTCGAGATACTTGGATCCTCCCTCTCTTGAGCAATGCTCAACTCGCCTGAAGCCACTAAACAATTGTCTGTCTTTCCCCTCCCTCACTTCATCTATTTATTACAAACTACCATAACCTAAGAAGCACGAACACTTTAGTTTGGCTAGCGTGTCCGTGTCTGACACGTATCGGACACTTGGACATTCCGACACTTGCTGGACACGTATCAGACACTTGTTAGCACAATTGATATGTGGAACACACTAATTGTAGGCTCATTTTGGACCCTTGTTAAGTAAACTAAATAGACCCTATGCATAAATGACAAAAATAATAAATTTTATGTGTAAAATACATTAAATTCATTTTTTCAAGTATACAAATGCATAAACTTATTGATTTTGAATTTCCTTCTTGTATAAAACGATATATATTTTAAAAATGTATATTTTTCTAAACGTGTCTGTGTCCTAGATTTTAAAAAAATGACGTGTCACCGTGTCCATGTCGTGTCGTATCCGTGTCTCGTGTCCATATCCATGCTTCTTAGACCATAACAAACTCCCAGGCTAATTACTAA
The DNA here is from genome assembly GCA_036850905.1 of Luffa acutangula. Taxonomy (NCBI): domain Eukaryota; kingdom Viridiplantae; phylum Streptophyta; class Magnoliopsida; order Cucurbitales; family Cucurbitaceae; genus Luffa; species Luffa acutangula. The sequence continues at coordinate 40,965,252 of CM072087.1, forward strand.
TATACCCTTAATACTCTTATAATATTTCTATCATTAACCTTTATGGAAAAAATATTTACATATAAAGGAAAAGAAAATACTGATAATTAGCACAATGATGGAAAATGTGAAATGAAACTAGAAACATGTAGGATTGCTAATCATTGCAGAAAATTCAGTAAATCATATGATCAAATGGCCATGCTTAGAATTGTTAATCACCTTTCCTTAAGTCACTTCCTCAATTGATGCAAATATGAACAGAATTTAGAGCTACAGTTTTTAAACTCAACCCACCTAGGAGCATAAAGAATATTAGAGAGTAAGAGATTTTCTCAATTTGATTGACCCTGTTCCTATAACTTATGGAAATATCTACTATTTTCCCTCATCTACTATTTAAACTAATGAGTGACTAGGCTGTCATTTGAAGTTGTGGAAAATATAGATGTTGCCAGTCATGTAGTCTGACGCTAAAGAATTCAAAATCCATGGTTTTTGCTTGTTATGCTACCAGAAACATAGGGAAGAACGACACTTCATTTAGCAAGGTTGGTTGGAGATGTGTTTGTGACTTGGAATGATGGTTTGGGTCCTTAGGTTATGAGTTGTGCAGAGAGAGATGGTGGTAAACATGAGATCACAAACACACTTCGTGTGGCAGAAGTTCACAATGATGGTAAACACCATGAAAGATCAAATTTGAAAACGGGTTGGAACTTGTCAAAGGAAATCAAGAGACATAGATGACCAAATGTTCAAACTTCAAACCATAACCAGCTATAATGATGGCAACTAGATTATAGCTGTATTGTGTTCACTTGTTGAAGATAAGTGTGAACAACTAGTTGGAAAGTTAGTTTACTTTACTCAGACTTAATCATACTTTAGCTTTGTTGTTAGTTTGATAAAGTCTATTTCTAAATAAACCTTATAGAAGCTATGTATAAAAGATTTAGATATCTCAAGCACAGCCTGAGTCTAGGTAAGTTCTAGTGTTTAGGAAAACCATGAACCTATTTTTTGAAGCCTACAGTGATGCAAATTGGGCTACCTCCTATTCGTGGGGAAACTTAACAATCTAGGATAGCAAGAATATCAGGTTATAGTTTAAAGCGAAGAACATACACTCTGTAATGTCTGTTTTGGACATGTCTCACATGGATTCATTCAAACACATTATGGTACGTGTCTGACATGCGAAAAAGAGTATCTGATTTTTTTTTTTTTTAAATTTCATATACATTATTGGGATACGTCTAAAGACCTGTATGACATCCGAAATGTCATATTTCCTTTAAAATGATCTTACGAAAAAGAAGCCTTAGATGAACTGAAACTTTCAAATTGGAGGGAAATTGAAATATGAGATCCAAAACTCACTCGATTAAGGGGGAGAAAAAGGTACTTATTCTTTGGAGAGAGCAACTATCTTGTTCGATTGTTTGATTGAAATTGGACAGTGGAGCTTCAGTTAAAATAGTGCAGTGAGGGAGGGAGGGAGGAAGAGAAATCAAGCAAAGGAGGAAGATAATCTAGCAATGGCCTTTAGTTTTTAGTAGGTTTGTATCTTCCTAGGTGCTTACCTTCTTGATGGGAATGTTCCCAATCCCCTGCCCTCTAGGCACTTATCTACAGATTTCACTGCCTTTGTTTTTATCCTCTTGGTGAGATTTTCCCCAATGAGATTAGTTTAGTTTTTGTTTTTTAATTTAGTTTATTTTAGTTTTCTTTTAAGATATATGCCTCTATAGCTGTGAGCAACTTTTTGTAGGATCTTGTTATTTGATATTTAAATTGGTTGGATAAGATGACCTCTTCTTCATCTGGAAATAATAAATCAGCTCCTACTTCGATCATTGAGGACGAATCAAACCACTTTGGATTATGTGACCCAGCATAAAAATTTGAGTGACCAAGTATTGCAGTTCTTAACTTGGCCTTTAGTATTCTTAGTGAAGTAGGTTTTGTTTTCAATATCCAATTTAGATGTTTTATCTTGAAGTATTAAACATATCTGGATCCACATTTATTTTGTAAATAAAAACGTGTCCCTAATGTGTTCGAGTCATGCTTATTTAGAAATTAATATATCACTCTGTTTTTGTTATGTTGTATCTGTGCCTGTGTCCTACATCTGTGCTTCTTAGGCTCAAACAGAATTGAGTTTCAATCATTAGCCCATGGGTTTGTGAAGAAATTTGGTTAAAACACCTCAGTAAGCACAAGGTCAAGATAGAAGGTACTATAGAGTTACTATGGTAATCAATTTGCCATAATTATTGTAAAAAATTCCATATTTCATGATTGAATGAAGCTTGTTGTGGTAGACTGCTACTTCATAAGTCCTCAAATATTTGTATTCTGATAATTAATAAGAAATATGTGACCAACTTATACTGGAGAAAAACCCAATACAAGAAAGGAAAGAAGCATAAAATGAATAACTCAGAATTACAACTAAATTAAATATTTATCGTTAATATTTACTAAGAATAAATCAGTGAAAACAAAGTCACCTCAAAAAAAACGCTATGGGGAAATTATTGTGGTTGTCACCTCTGAAGCCTAAACTCTTGGATAAATAGTTAAACCATAAATTTTTAATTTCTCTGTATAAAGTTGCTAGCTACATTGTCTCAAGTTGCCAGGCTGTAACAACTAAGTTAAATGTGACATTAGTAGTTCATATTCTCAAATGTTCCTCTGTAATTATCTTCAACTTTTTATTAATATAATATTGTGCTTCTCATAAACAGAAAAGGGCCCAACAATAAATTACAAAGGTCATGGTTGAATCAATTATTGACCTATCTTATCTTACACAAGTATTTAAATGTTGCACATTTTATTTTCTTTCATTTTTTTGACAGCTCTCTTTTCTTAAAGCATCAGTATGGAGTTGGTTATACTCTTACTTTAGTGAAGGTGAAGGTTTCTTCCTACTTCTGTTTTCTCTTTATGATCTTACTGTGTGATGGTTTGATAATTTGCAACCTTTGGCTCATTCATTGTCACAATGTCTCCTTTCAGTCTGCACCTACTGTCTCTGTTGCTGCAGATATCATCTATCGTCATATCCCATCAGCAGTATGTGTGAGTGAGGTAGTCAATTCACCTGCTTATTTATTGCTTTCTATTCAATTATTAGCAATGATGTAGGTTCACCATTAGCTTATTGATTGTGATCACCTACAACCGGCTGTTGCTTGAAGAACATCTTAAGAATGTTCATGATTGATTAAATTTTTTACATGAGCTATAGTGACAGTTGTATCTAGATGCTACAAATGCCCTTCTGGTTGACTATGTTTGAAGAATGAAGAAATATGTTTTCCCTGCTCACCAAGAGAGTGACACTGGAAAAATGTTGAAATTAGGGATTTGCAGTTCACCTGTAAACTTGATACACTATCAGCCAGCTTCTTTTATTCTTATATTCCGAGTTGGTTTTCTATGCACGATTTTGTTTTTACCTCTTTTCTCTCCCTTTTTTGTTAAAGAATATTTTTGTGCATGAGGTTTTTGCAACCTTCCTTCGAGAGATCATGCTTTACTTCAATGATTGGTGCATATATTTGTGCTTATATTTGCCTTGGCCATAAAGAATAATATGTTGTGTTCAAAATGTATTGAATGCACTGATAAAGTTGGTAAGAAAGAAAATTGATGGAGACATACTTTTTCTGAAGTCCATACTTTCATTAAAGCAATTTTGACCGTTTTTTCCCTGTTGGATTTTCTTTCAATATGCATGGTTACCATGCTTTTCAGGTTGGAACTGAGATCTCCTTTAAGCTTCCTATATCATCCGCTTCTTCATTTGAGAGCATGTTTAGGGAAATTGAAAATTACATGCGAAGATCAGTTTCTGATTCTGAAATGAATTGTTTGACTGATACAAGTACTGGTGATGAAAAAGACCATTTTGGAATTGAAAGTTACGGCATATCTGTTACCACTCTTGAGGAAGTATTCTTAAGAGTTGCTGGATGTGATTTTGACGTTGCACCCAGTGAGCAGGAAAAAAGCTCTCTCCTCACTAGTTCTGTGGTTTCTGATATTTCTGTTCATCAATCGCCTGGCAAAATTTCTGAGTCTCAGCATTTTGGAAAATCTGAAAAGTCTGGGTTCTTGACTGTCATAGTAAAGAGAGCGTGTGCTTTGATATTTTCAACAATTTTCAGTATTATTAACTTTCTGGGTGTGCAGTGCTGTGGTTGTGATATACTATGGAGATCAAAATTTTGGCAACATTCTAAAGCATTATTTATTAAGAGGGCCATATCTGCTCGTAGAGACCGCAGGACAGTTATATTCCAACTTTTGATTCCTGTTGTATTCTTATTTGTTGGTCTTCTCTTTCTTAAGCTCAAGCCACATCCTGACCAGCGTTCGGTGACTTTGACAACTTCAGAATTTAATCCAGAACTAATCGGTGGTGGTGGTGGTGGTCCAATTCCTTTCGATCTGCAATGGTCTATTTCCAAGCAGGTTATCAATTATCACGTTAACCTGTCCTTTTCTTTGTTGTGTGTATAAGGTTATCTCCTTTGACAGTTTCGGATATTCCTCGGTTTGAGCTTCATTTTATGGTATTTGAATGTGAAAACTAATTCTTCTAAGTGGAATTTGGTGGTACAGGTTGCACATTACATTAAAGGTGGTTGGATTCAAAAATATAAACCTAGTGCTTATAAGTTCCCTGATGCTGAAAAAGCAATGTCCAATGCAATAGAAGCAGCAGGGGAAACTCTGGGACCAGTTCTATTATCCATGAGTGAATATCTAATGTCTAGCTTCAATGAATCCTACCAATCAAGGTGTGTTAACACTTAATTTTAAGTTTGTTGCAGTCTGCATTATTTTTAATGTAGCTTTTGGATTAAGCTTGATTTTGTTGATCCTAGGTTAATGGCCTTATTCTCCTTAAGATTGACACTCTTGACTTCTCTATTTCTCTGTTACTCCTTGTGTACATAGCTATGTTGGATACTGCACTTTTAGATCATCCGATTCTTCATTAATAGTTTGCTAAGGGGCTTTGGTTCAAGCTACTTCATGGCTAACGAAATTTGATATGTTGTGCATTCTGCTAACATGATAACCTCAAATTATTTTTGGAGATTGGCCCTCGGAACAGAAATGTTTTTTGAGTTATATTAACCTTTTTCTCATTTTAAGTTTTGTCAGTAGAGAGGAGAATATTTGTAATAAGTTTGATGACGTTTAATGAAGTTGTAGTTTAGTCAAGTTATATACTTGCTTTCGATGTAAAATTTCAAGGTTTCGTTTCTTATTTTTCTGCATTATAATGGATGCCGTCCTACCTCAGACCACTTTCCCATCATGATGTCATTAGGCGCTCTTAAGTGGGGCCCAACCCCGTTTAGATTTGAAAATGCTTGGCTTGATAACCGAGACTTCAAAGGCAAAGTTGAGCTGTGGTGGAAGGACGTAAACCCGGTTGGCTGGGCCGGTTTCAAGCTGATGGGGAAGCTGAGAGGTTTGAAACTCAAAATCAAGGAATGGAGTAAGGATAATCTCTCCAAAAAAGTCAAAGAAAAAGTTGAGATCTTAGGCAAGATTGAGATCATAGATAAATTGGATGAAGCCAATTCCATTCTTCACAGCATGGTTGAGGAGAGAAGGGCTCTAAAGGCCAAACTTACGGAAATTACCATAGATGAGCAAAGATGCATGTATCAAAAGTGCAAACTCAAGTGGTTGAAAGAGGGTGATGAGAACACCTCTTTCTTCCATAGATGGGCTACTGCCAGGAAGAACAAGTCCTTCATTTCGATGCTTGAGACTGAAGATGGGAGGTTTCTTACCAAGGAGAATGAGATTGTTGATGAAATCTTGACCTTTTTCAGTAAGCTATACAAGGATGATTGCAAGCAAAGATTTGTGCTTGAAGGCGTGAATTGGGATCCGATTGACAGCAACTGTAGAAGTAGTCTGGAAGGCTCTTTCAGTGATGAAGAAATTTTTAAAGCTGTTAGTGTTCTGGGAAATCTGAAATCCCCTGGCCCCGATGGTATGACTAGCGAATTTTGGAAAAATCATTGGAACATCTTGAAGCCTGATTTAGTAAAGGTGCTCCAAGAATTTTTCCAAAAGGGCATTGTTAACAAAAGAACAAATGAGACTTATATTTGCTTGATTCCGAAGATGGATAAAGCTACTAAGGTGAGGGATTACAGACCTATCAGCCTAGTCACTTCCCTATACAAGGTGATCGCCAAAGTCTTAGCCGAGAGATTAAAAAGAGTGCTTCCTTCGACAATTAGTGACTGCCAAGCGGCTTTTGTGCAAGGTAGGCAAATTCTTGATGCTATTTTAGTGGCTTTGGAAGCCGTGGAAGACTATAGAATTAGAAAGAAGAAAGGAGTGTTGCTCAAGTTGGACTTAGAAAAAGCGTATGACATGGTTAGTTGGCAATTTCTTGATGAGATTCTAGCTTTGAAGGGCTTTGGCCAAAGGTGGAGGAGATGGATCAATGGGTGTCTTAGAAATACTAATTTCTCCATCATGATCAATAGAGGCAAAATTATGGCTACTAGAGGGCTTAGACAAGGGGATCCTCTCTCCCCTTTTTGATTCACCATTGTCAGAGATGCTATATGTAAGTCTGTAAAATTCTGCCTTGAGAAAGAGGTTCTTAAGGGTTGGCAGATTGGATCCAATAATTTGGATATAGCCATTTTGCAATACGCAGATGACACCTTGGTCTTTTGTCCGAATAGTGAAGAGGAGTTGTCGAGATGGAAGGAGATTCTTCTGTTGATTATGGAGGGTTCGGGCCTCAAATTAAATTTACTGAAATCTTCTCTTATCGGCATAAATGTGGATAGACTTCAGCTTAATCTTTGGGCCAACAAATTTGGGTGCCATTGCAGTGAGGTCCCATTTAACTACCTTGGTTTTCAATTAGGGGGCAACTTTCGTAAAATATCCTTTTGGGATCCTCTTTTGGACAGATTTAAGCAGAAACTTGACAAATGGCAGAAATTTCCCATCTCCAAAGGGGGAAGAATTACCTTGGCACAAGCTGTTTTGAACAGCCTCCCTATATATCAATTTTCTCTCCTTAAAGCTCCAAAGGCTGTCATTAAAAATATGGAAAAACTCATCAGGGACTTCATATGAAGTGGAGGTCAGTACAAGCCGGGGGTTAACTTGGTGAGATGGGAATGGTCGTCGCTACCAATGCAGCAAGGAGGTCTCGGTATTGGATCTCTTGCTCAAAGAAATCAGGCTCTCATGTGCAAGTGGTTATGGAGATTCACCCAGGAGAAGTCTGCTCTTTGGAGGAAAATTATTGAGAGTATTTATGGGGTTTCTCAATATGGTTGGAGAACCAACATGCTGCAAGGTAAAAAAGGTAACAGGATTTGGGTTGACATAGCATTGAACTATCCCAATTTTGAGCAGTGTACGAAGTTTATTGTTAACAGTGGTAAAAACATCAAGTTTTGAGAGGATAGATGGTGTGCAGATCAGCCTCTCAGTTCCATTTTCCCTGATCTTTTCTCTATTTCCGATAAAAAAGAAGATACTATAGCAGATTGTTGGTGCCATGCCTCGCAAACTTGGAATTTGGGGTTCAGAAGAGGCCTCTTTGAAAGAGAGATTAGTAGCTGGTTGGCCTTGGTGGAGAAAATCAAAGATGTTGAGTTGATAGATGATCACGACACCATCAGCTGGAAGTTGGAAAAATCTGGAACCTTTTCTGCAAAATCACTCTTCCTGTCTATGTCCACGGTCTCTCCTAAATTAAGCCAGCCCATTACTAGTCTTATTTGGAAACATAAAAGCCCAAAGAAGGTGAAAGTGCTTCTTTGGTCCCTTGCATACAGAAGTTTAAACACTGATGAGATGTTGCAAAGAAAGTTTAAAGACTGGGCGATCTCCCCTTCGGCTTGTAGGCTTTGTATTAAGGCAGCAGAATCTTTAGACCATTTGTTCCTCCATTGTGAGTTTGCAGGGGCTGCCTGGAATTTTGTGGCCAGATTGTTGGGCTTTTCGTTCTGTTTGCCAAAGAAGATTGAGGACTGGTTGTTAGAAGGGCTAAATGCTTGGAATCTAAATAGGAAGGCTAAGATCTTGGCTACTTGTGTGTTTCGGGCCACTATTTGGATTTTGTGGAGGGAGAGAAATGCTAGAACTTTTGAGGATAAGTGTGGCAGCTTTGCTTCTTTTTGTGATAAGGTTCAAAATACTGCTTCTTGGTGGATATCGCTCCATAAGAATTCTTTTTGTAATTACAGCCTGCTAATGATTATTAGCGATTGGAAGGCTTTGTTAATTTAGATCTTGGGCCTGGGTCTCCTCTACCCTTGGCCTTTAGGATGTTCCCACCATTTTTTGTGATTAATATATCTCTCTTTGATGTGTCTTGTCAAAAAAAAAAAAAAAATGTCCTTTTTTTACAATTATTTTCTTTGCTTTTTCCTTTTTTTGGGTTTGGTTTTTATTCTGTTTTCTTCCTCAACAACATTCTGTTTCCTATTCGATTCTTTTATTTATTGTGCTTTATGATTTCGAATGTCCTTGAGCAAACCAGTAAAGCATAGTGATTAACCAAGGACTTAACCGTACAAGAGGAGAAGATGAATTTGAATGAAAAAGAGAAGTAAACATGTGTACATATTATAAGATGACCAATATCTTACAAAGTTTAGAAAAAAGATTAAATTTTATTAATTGCATGGTACAACCATTTTCTTCGAGCATGATTTTTAGTCAAAATATTCCCAAATTCAACTTCATGACAACGATGTTCCCAAGATTGCATTTTGATCACATGGCTCATCACGAGTTTCCTGTGATGCTATCTGGTCTGATAAATTTGTTAGCCACTTTCTAAACCATATTGAATCTAGTATTCTGACCTTTCCAATGCATATTTTTAGGGAAAAATACACTTTTGGTCCCTGAGGTTTGGGTTAAGTGACACTTGGGTCCCTGAGTTTTCAAACTCAACAAAAATACCCCTGAGGTTTGAGATAAGGAGCACTTTGGTCCCTGCCGTCAAATTTTCTGTTAACTTTTAACGGTTGCTGACGTGGCACTATTATTTTAATATAAAAAATTATTTTTGTTTTATTTTTTAAATAAAAAATATTAAAAAATTAAAAAATTAATATTTAATTATTTTTTTTTATTCTTTCTCTCTTTCTCTCTCATCTTCTTCTTCTCCATCTTCCTTCTTCTCCATCTTCTCCCTCCTCCTTCTTCTTCTTCCTAAGTCCGGCGACCGGCGACCACCACACGCCGCCGCCGCCACCGGCCGCCAGCCGCCGGCGACTGATTTTTTTTTTTTTTTTTTCTTATTTCTTCTTTCTTCTTCTTCCTTTTTTTCTTCTTCTCTTCTTTTTCTTCAATGTTTTTTTTTTTTAAAAAAAATAGAAAAGGGAGGGAGGAGGGACCTCCCTCCTCCTCCATTTCCGGCCGAAAACGGAGGAGGAGGGAGGTCCCTCCTCCCTCCATTTTCTATTTTTTTTTAAAAAAAAAAACATTGAAGAAAAAGAAGAGAAGAAGAAAAAAAGGAAGCAGAAAAAAAAAAAAAAAAAATTCAGTCGCCGGCGGCGGCGTGGGGTGGTCGCCGGACTTAGGAAGAAGAAGAAGGAGAAGGGAGAAGATGGAGAAGAAGGAAGATGGAGAAGAAGAAGATGAGAGAGAAAGAGAGAAAGAATAAAAAAATAATTAAATATTAATTTTTTAATTTTTTAATATTTTTTATTTAAAAAATAAAACAAAAATAATTTTTTATATTAAAATAATAGTGCCACGTCAGCAACCGTTAAAAGTTAACAGAAAATTTGACGGCAGGGACCAAAGTGCTCCTTATCTCAAACCTCAGGGGTATTTTTGTTGAGTTTGAAAACTCAGGGACCCAAGTGTCACTTAACCCAAACCTCAGGGACCAAAAGTGTATTTTTTCCATATTTTTACTTATTTTCTTTATGTATGTTATAGTGTTTATATTGGTTTATTTATGCATTATTGTAAATATTTAAGTTATTAGTCCTTTAGTTATATTTTCTTTTTTTGTCATTTTAACTTCTTTATTTTAGGATTCGTTTGTGTTAGAGTTATTATATTAGTATAATAAGTGTAATTATATAGAGTTGTCCTTTATTGTCTTTTGACATTCTCCTACTTAGGGTTAACCTTGTACACTTGTATATATAAATCTTTATGTGAATGGAATATATTATTCGGATTCTCTCAAACCTTAGAGTTTACATGGTATCAGAGCGTTAGGGCAATTAGGGTTTTGTCTCATTGGAGATTTGTTAACGGTTAGGGTTTTGTCTCGTTGGAGATTTGTGAACGGTTAGGGTTTTGGTTTGGAACACCTTTTGAGAGTTTTGGGTTGCCCAAAACGTTTGCTGCTTGAAACCGCCGCCGCCACCACCAGATTCCGCCGCCGCCGCCGTTTTGGTGTGTCACCGGAGGATTTTTTTGTCACTGCCCAGCTCAAAACGTAGCCCACTCGCCGATCTATTGATCCTCAAAATCCGAAGCCGAAAATCCCAGCGCGTGGCCCTCACGCGCCGCCACTAGCTTCTGCGACAGCCTCACGCGCCGGCGCGTGTGAGCGCGTGCGCCGCCGTTTTTCTGCTCCTTTTTAGTGGGTCGGCTCGTTTTGGTCTTCTCCTTCCAGTCGTGTGTTGCTTTGGGCCATATCGGGTTTGTTTGGTTATATTTGAAAGCCATAGTTTGTTTGGAGGTTTAGGGTTTGTGTGATTCAGATTTCAGCTCTAGTTTTTTGTCTCTTTTTGTTGAGGTTATGGCTGAAAAGAAGGCTTTAGTGCTGTCTGAGATGATTCCAATGGTATCCAAGATCACGGAACATAAGTTGAATGGTTCTAATTTTTATGCTTGGTGGTCGAATATTTACCATTATATTCGTAGTCTATGAAGCACGGACACGCCAAAATGGGGGGAGGATCTGTGTCGGACACGTGTCGGACACGGATTCGCCCGGACACGCTCCGGACACGTGTCCGACACGCTATTTTGCGTGTCCTTTTTTTTTTTTTTTTTTAATTTCGGACACGCGGGGACACGGCTGGATACGCCCACGGACACGCGGAGTCTAGGGGAGAGAGAGAGAGGGAGAGAGGGAGAGAGGGAGAGAGAAACCTCAGGTGCGGGCTGCTGCAAGATTATTTCATCCAAGTTTTTCTTCTTTATCTTTTAAACCCTAGATAAAACCCTCCTAACCTAGATAAAAGGGCCCAGCCCAATAAACCCTCCTTTTTAAAGTTAAGATAAAAGGCCAGCCCAATAAAAAAACTGTTTTTAAATTAAGAAAAAATGTATGATTATTAAACTACTCATAAAATTTTATATATAGTTTTTAAAAAAATATATATACTAATCTTTTTTTTAAAAAAAATATATATATATATATAAAAAAAAAAAAAAACAACGTATCTTCAACGTATCCGTATCTTAGTTTTTTAGAATTTGACGTATCGCCGTGTCCTGTCGTGTCCGTGTCCCGTATCCGTGTCCGTGTCCGTGCTTCTTAGTTCGTAGTCTTGATATGGATGACCACCTGACTTTAGAATCCCCGCCAAACGATGATACTAAGAAGAGTTGGCTACGGGACGAGTCTCGACTTATTCTACAAATCAAGAATTCTATTGAAAGTGACATCATTGGGCTCGTTAATCACTGTAATTCTGTCAAGGAGCTCTTGGAATATTTAGATTTTCTTTACTCTGGGAAAGGAAACATCAGTCGGATATTTGATGTGTGTAGAACCCTCTTTCAACCTGATCAAGGCGAGAAGTCTTTGTTGAATTATTTTATGGAATGCAAAAGAGCATATGCAGAATTTAATGAAGTGTTGCCCATGAGTACTGATATCAAGGTTCAGAATGTCCAACGCGAACAACTATTTATCATGAGTTTTCTAGTTGGTCTTGCTTCAAAATATGACACAGCTAAAGATCAAGTTCTTTCGAGTTCAGACATCTCATCATTGGAAGATGCTTACACTCGGATACTACGTACAGAGCGGTCGCCAGTGATAGTGTTATCTGAATCTAACAGTGCTTTAGTTGGACAGACCACTGAATATAGAGGCAATCGAGGGGTAGCATCGAACATGTCCAGAGGAAATTCTACTGCTCCAAAAGCAAATTGAGGAGATATTGTTTGCCGCTATTGTCATAAGCCAGGGCATATAAAACGTGATTGTCGGAGATTGCTTTATAGAAACCAGAGGTTTCCATCTGCACATGTTGCCTCTACTCCTGATAATTCTGACAAGTCTGTTTCGATCTCAGCTGAGGAGTTTGCTAAATTCCGACTGTATCAAGAGTCACTGATGGCTTCATCCTCCACTCCTGTTACTGCCATTGCTGACACAGGTAACACATCTACATGTCTTCTTTCCTCCTCTGCGAAATGGGTCATAGACTCTGGCGCTTCCGATCACATGACAGGTAATCCCCGTTTATTCTCTACCATTGATCCATCTACATCTTCCCCTAGTGTCACTATAGCTGATGGAACCACCTCTCCAGTCTTAGGAATCGGTAATGTTCGACTTACCAACTCACTTTCGTTGTCTTCCGTTTTGAGTTTACCACAGTTTTCCTTTAACTTGATTTCTGTTAGTAAACTCACTCGTGACCTTAATTGTTGTGTCTCATTTTTTCCTGGTTATTGCTTATTTCAGGATCTTACGACGAAGAGGACTATTGGTAAAGGGCGTGAATCTAGAGGTCTCTACATCTTTGAACCAAAAATATCAACAGCCGTTGCATGTTCTAAAGTGTCATCTCCATTTGAAGATCATTGTCGTTTGGGTCATCCTTCTATTTCCGTATTGAAGAATCTTCGTCCTCAGTTTCATTCTGTCTTCTTTAGCTTGTGAGTCATGTCAGTTTGCTAAGTTCCATCGTGTGAGTCTGTATCCCCGTGCAACTAAACGAGCTAATGCTCCATTTGAATTAGTTCATTCTGATGTTTGGGGTCCGTGTCCTATTGAGTCAAAGATAGGGTTTAGATATTTTGTTACCTTTGTCGATGATTTTTCTCGTGTAACTTGGTTATATTTAATGAAAAATCGCTCTGGGCTGTTTGCTCATTTTCGTAACTTCCATGCTGAAATCCGAACTCAATTTAACGGTGCTCTTAAAGTTCTACGGAGTGATAATGCTAAAGAATACTTCTCTCATGCTTTTAATTCTTATCTAGATGAACATGGCATCCTCCATCAATCCTCATGTGTTGATACTCCATCTCAAAATGGGGTTGCAGAAAGAAAGAATCGTCATCTCCTCGAAACAGCCAGAGCCTTAATGTTCCAGATGCATGTTCCAAAGTATTTTTGGGCCGATGCTGTATCCACAGCTTGTTTCTTAATAAATCGCATGCCCTCCTCAGTTCTAAAGGGTGAGATACCTTATCGTATTTTATGTCCCACACAACCTTCATTCTCTCTTCCTCCCAAAATCTTTGGTTGTATTTGCTTTGTTCGGGATGTTCGTCCTCATCTCACCAAACTTGATCCCAAGTCCTTAAAATGTATCTTCCTTGGTTATTCTCGTGTTCAAAAAGGGTATCGATGTTATTGTCCTAGTCTCGATCGTTATTTTGTCTCTCCTGATGTCACCTTCTTTGAGGATTCTTCTTTCTTTTCCTCACCTTCCATTCAGTCTCAGGGGGAGCGTAATGAGGAGGATGATGATTTTCTTGTCTATACCATTCTCTCCTCTTGTGAGCCTTCTACTGATTCACCTCCATCTATGCTTGTTTCTACTTGTCCACCTATTACTCAGGTTTATTCTCGACGACCACCCCCTTCAGTTACATGCCCTGAACCAGAGGCTTCTTCGTCATTGGATCCAAGAACGAGCGATGACCTTCCCATTGCTCTTCGTAAAGGTAAACGTCAATGCACTAATCCTATTTCCAATTTTGTTTCATATAATCATTTGTCATCTTCTTCCTGTTCTTTTATTGCATCCTTGCAATCGGTATCTGTTCCTAAGACTGTTCATGAAGCTTTGTCTCATCCTGGTTGGTGTGCTGCAATGGTTGAGGAGATGAATGCCTTAGATGACAATTGTACTTGAGATTTAGTTTCTCTTCCTGCAGGAAAGAAGCCTATTGGTTGTAAGTGGGTATTTGCGGTCAAGGTCAATCCAGATGGATCTGTGGCTCGCTTGAAAGCTCGCCTTGTTGCTAAGGGTTATGCACAAACCTATGGAGTTGACTATTCTGATACCTTTTCTCCCGTTGCTAAATTGGCTTCTGTTCGGCTGTTCATTTCGTTGGCATCCATTCATCATTGGCCCCTGCATCAGCTTGATATTAAAAATGTCTTTCTTCATGGTGATCTTGAAGAAGAGGTGTATATGGAGCAACCACCAGGGTTTGTTGCTCAGGGGGAGAATGGAAAGGTATGTCGTCTTCTTAAATCCTTGTATGGATTAAAACAGAGTCTCCGAGCTTGGTTTGGAAAATTCAGTCGGGTGATTGTAAATTTTGGAATGAGGAAAAGTAAATCAGATCATTCTGTTTTTTATAAGCGATCTGCAAATGGTGTTATCTTGTTGGTTGTGTATGTTGATGATATTGTTATTACTGGCGATGACACATCAGGTATCCAAGCACTCAAAACCTTTCTCCATAGTCAATTCCATACAAAAGATTTAGGAGCGTTGAAATACTTTCTGGGAATTGAGGTAGTAAGGAGCAAGAAGGGAATCCTGTTATCACAGCGAAAATATGTAATTGACTTGTTGACTGAAACAGGGAAGTTAGGGGTTAAACCATGTAGTACCCCAATGATGCAGAACTTACAGCTTACGAAAGAGGGAGAGTTATTTAAAGATCCTGAAAGGTATAGAAGGTTAGTAGGAAAACTCAATTATCTTACAGTGACTCGGCCTGACATAGCTTATTCAGTGAGTATTGTGAGCCAGTTTATGTCTTCTCCTACAGTTGATCATTGGGCTGCATTGGAACACATTTTGTGTTATTTGAAGGCAACTCCTGGACGTGGTTTATTATATAAGGATTATGGACACATGAACATTGAATGCTTCTCAGATGCTGATTGGGCAGGATCTAGAGAAGATAGAAGATCAACTACAGGATACTGTGTATTTGTGTGTGGTAATTTGGTTTCTTGGAAAAGTAAGAAACAAAATGTGGTGTCACGTTCAAGTGCTGAATCAGAATATAGAGCAATGACACAGTCTGTATGTGATTTAGTCTGGATACGTCAACTTCTTGTTGAATTGGGATTTGATATCACAACACCGACAAAATTGTGGTGTGATAATCAGGCCGCTCTTCATATTGCATCTAATCCTGTATTTCATGAACGGACTAAACACATTGAGGTTGACTGTCACTTTGTACGTGAAAAGATACAAGAAGGTTTGGTGTCAACAGGATATGTGAAGACTGGAGAGCAATTAGGAGATATCTTCACAAAGGCACTAAATGGAGCTCGAATAGATTATCTCTCTAACAAGTTGGGCATGACGAATATATATGCTCCAACTTGAGGGGGAGTGTTAGAGTTATTATATTAGTATAATAAGTGTAATTATATAGAGTTGTCCTTTATTGTCTTTTTACATTCTCCTACTTAGGGTTAACCTTGTACACTTGTATATATATATATCTTTATGTGAATGGAATATATTATTCGGATTCTCTCAAACCTTAGAGTTTACAGTTTGTATAAATGTAATGGAATAAGGCATATTATCCTCCCTTTAATAAAATTCTGGTTTACAGCCTTGATGTGGTATCCCATATTACCCATTTAATGAGCCTTTTCAACCCAAGATCATAAACTGTTTGTGAATTTTAAGATGTTTCAATTTTCTAAAGATAAATTGGAGTATTTAGGTTGTTGGATGTCTTACAAGGGTATAAATACAGACCCGAGTAAGGTACAAGCCATGTTGTGGTTTCCTACTCCAAAATGTTTAGAGGAACAATGGGGCTTCTTGGACCTCACGGGCGACTACTGTCATTTTGTAACAATATACGGTTCTATATATCTTTGCTCCTCACCTAGCAACTCAAGAAGGAAGCATTCCCTAGGAATTTTGGAGCCTTCGAGCTTTGGTCCTCTGATCATTTGTTTGCCTCACTTGATCTTTATTACCCATTTGTCACTAAGAAAGATGCCTCCAGCACAAGTTTGGGAGCACAATGCAGACCCGAGTACACTAATTTCTTACAAGGGTATAAATAAATGCAGACCCAAGTAAGGTACAAGCCATGTTGTAGTTTCATACTCCCAAAATGTTTAGAGGAACTATGGGGTTTCTTGGGCCTTACAGACAGCTGCTGTCGTTTTGTAGCCATTTATGGTTCTATACATCTTTGCTCCTCACCTAGCAACTCAAGAAGGATGCAATCACTTGGAATTTTGAAGCCCCCGAGCTTTGATCATCTGATCATTTGTTTGCCTCACCTGATCTTTGTTTCCCATTTGTCATGAGAGCGGTGGGGTGACCTGTTGCAAACAAAAGGATTGCTGAACTATGTTGAAGAAGTGTCGCTGGAAAAAGAAATCGCAAGTGAGGTCATAGTCGGTAGAAGTGTCGTCGAAAGAAGAAATCGTCGATAGGCATTCGATGGCTAGGGTTTTCTGTTGTAATTATGGTTTTTGAGGGCTAGGGTTTGATTTTAGGGTTAGGCCTCTGATACCATGAGGTTTTGGGATCGCTAAAACCCAAAGTACAAGAAGATATAATACACTGGAAAATAAAGAAAAGGAAAACTAGCCATATTGAGCAAAGAATATTAGCTAATAAATGTGAGATAAAAATAAAAGTGTCTAATCAAATAAAGATAAAATATTTCTAAAATGAAATAAATCCACAGATTGGGCAGGTTTTGAACAAGTGGTTCGCATCCTCCCCAACGCGCTTACACATGGAGCACCAGGTGGGGCTGAGAGCTATAGTAGGAATTTTCCTTTGAAGTTTATCAACTGTGTTGATAAGTCCTAGCTGTTATCATTTTTTTGGCAGTTTGATGTCCCAGATTTTCCTGGAAAAGAGGGGGCTAGGGATTGCCTAAGCAGTGTTAAAGGCGTGCATAAACAGCAGAAGCCTTGAGATGCAAAGTGCAGCAGCTCAGGGCTTCCTTATTATTTATTTATTTATTTTTTTTAAAAAAAGAAGAAATCTAATCCTAAACCCAAAAAACCCTTGCATTTAGGCTTTTCGCTATTTCTCCACATATTCCCATCATAGCGTCGTATTACATTACCATCTACTCTAGGCCACGATTTCTTTACTATTTCTCCACATTTTTTTTCTTCTCCTCCTTACTTTCTATCAAATACAGAAAGTTTGAACCTTGTTTACCTTTTCAGTTTTGTATGTTATAATCCTTTTCTTTGTTATAAATCATTTCTTTCCATAGAATGCTTATTATTATGTATATAATACACCTACATATATTATATATATTCACAATGTAACGCCTCACAAAAGAAAAAAAAAAGTAATAATAATAAAATTAAAAAAAAAGCCCTTGCTCTTTTTTGCACCAAAGATCTGACAAGGAAAATGCCATCTCTCTCTATAATCCAAGAATGATAGCTGGGTAATGTGTTGAGGCTATTTCTCTGTAGGGTGGTGGTGAATGAGCTCAATCTTTTGTCACTGCTTCTAATAGGTCTTCTTAATGCAATTGCCGAGGCACCTCTGTTTCTGTCTCATCGATTACAAGTTTTGTTGCCTCGATGGCTGGATAGAGCAAAGAGTCATGGATATTTGAGCTAAGGCAGCCAGAGCCTGACCAATCATCATGTCGTAGAAAGATTTAGAGGCATCCCTGTTTTAAATGCCATGAGACTGTCAAAGATGCTCTTGAGCTTGATAATGACCATGGGATTTTAGAGCTAACGTGTCTACTAATAGTAAGGAGGCTGCTAAGGTTGGCCAAATCATATTAGGAATGAAGCAGAGCTTTCCAGACGCTTGTAGTTTCACATATAACAACAATTTAGGAAACTTAAAAACAAAATAAACATAAAATAACAATTAAAATAATTACAAAGAAAGCCGTACAATTCCCTACTTCATATAATCAGTAAAATTATAAATATGAATGTAACTTTGTAGTTTCATAAGTATATATTTAAATCAATGCATTATTATTACGTCTATCCCGACATAGAACACATTGTAAAATGTGCCTTATGTGTGTACATAATTCCTTGAAAGCAGTGTCTTCAATTAAGGACTAGAGAATTTTATTACACGTTCCATTTATGATTACTTCCTCTGCTCTTCAGGTATGGAGCGATTGTTATGGATGATCAGAATAGTGATGGCAGTTTAGGATATACTGTACTGCATAATTGTTCTTGTCAGCATTCTGCTCCAACCTTTATCAATTTGGTGAATGCTGCAGTTTTGAGGCTTGCTACTGGTGACCAGAATATGACTATTCAAACACGGAATCATCCTCTCCCCATGACAAAAAGCCAGCACTTGCAACGTCATGTATGTGATTTCTTCCTCTGAATATAAATATGGAAACATTTGCTGTGTATGAACTTGGTTAATACTCGGGTACCTCTCATGTACCCTTTAGAATCTTAATGGAAAGTTCTTTATTTGTTTCTTAGTGAGAAATAAAAAATAAAATTTCCTTGTGCTGAGACATGTTCTGCCCAATCTCTCCCATGTACTTTTTAGAATCTTGATATAAAGTCCTATGTTTTTTTAGCAAAATAATAATAATAACAAATAAATAAAAGGGTCAGTTGCATATATAATAAAATTGACCAAAATATTAGCAAAAATGGCAGCTTGCAAAAAAAATTGCAAAAATGGCAAAATATTATACTCATAGGATCTAAATTACTAAATTACTCTTCCTATCGCTAATAGAAACATATCACTAAATAGTTTTCTATCAATGATAGAAATTTAACTTTCTATCACGTTTCTATTATTGATAGAAACATATCACTTATAGATTTCTATCAGTGACAGTGATTGAAATCTCTTATCACTCTATCACTAATAGAAATGTTTCTATCAGTGTTGGAAACGTATCATTGATAGATTTCTATCAATGATAGAAGGTTAGATTTCTATCACCGATAGATTTAACTCACTAATTTTTCTTATATTCTAATTATCTTTTAATAATAATAATCAATTAAATTTTAGAGATTTCGGTTCACATCCTTCAGATTCTCTTGCATTCTCTGCACCAACAATACAGATCTAAAGGTTTCTATCAGTGATAGAAATAGTTATATCTGTCAATTACTTTGTATTGTACATTCTAAGAGGATCAACCTGGAAAAAAAAAGCATAATAAAAAAACATAAAAATATTATTTGTAAAATTAAAATATCAAAGTATCACAATAGGCTTCTATAGTGATAAAATATATCACTGATTCCTATCAATAATAGAAAGATAGATTTCTATCAATGATAGAAACCTATCACTTATCTTTCTATCATTGATAGAATCGATAGAAGATTTCTGCATTTTGTTTGGAAGTTGCTATTGTTTTCTATCATTTTTCAAACCTCAGGGACTAAAGTGTTTTTTTTTAAACTTCAGGGACTAAATAGACATCAATCTCAAACCTCAGGGACCAAAAGTGTATTTTGCCCTATTTACTATCTGTTGCTTTATTGCTCATATGCTTCCTTATCGTATACTTGAGGTTTTTGGAAGACTCTTCTCTTATTAAAAACAACTTCGACCATAGATTCTTCTGGAGTTCCTTCTTGGAAATCTTTTCTGAACATTGTTAGTCTCAAATTTATAGATCTCAATTTGTTTAAAAGATGATTGAGTGGTTAAATTTTCAATAGAGATTCCAATCTTTGTTTGGAGTTCTTCATACAGTAAAATTATATCAACAGTTGAATGTTCCAAAAATACTTGTCATGTGTGGTAAATAGAATTTTTTTTTTTACTATCTCTTGCTTCATTGCTCCTATGTGTGTGCGTCAATTTGTGAGGTACTTGTCTCCAACTTCTGAAATGTATTAAACACTGGATTCTTTTGCAAATTCTCGTCTTAAATTCTGTATTAGAAGGAATCTTAATATTATGTGCTATATTACCCCTTTCAGTTATTTATCTGGGTATCTGTGTACGCTTCAATCAAGAAGGATCTTGTCATTTTGTAGGATCTGGATGCTTTTGCTGCAGCTGTCATTGTCAATATAGCATTCTGTTTTATTCCGGCATCTTTTGCTGTCTCACTTGTGAAGGTAACACAAAATAGATTACTTGCTTCATTCATTTAATAAGTATTTGATATGGTTTGGACATAGTTTCAATTTGGTCTCTATACTCTAAAAATTTTCAGTGTAGTCTTTAAGCTTTCTTCCCGGTTTCAATTTGGTCTAATTTGGTCCCTATGGTTTAGTCACGCCTCACCCATCATCCCAACTATTACAATATTGACACTTTTATTTACGTGAAAATGATCTAATGTTTCTATTTAGAAAATTGTGTTAGTTCTAGTGTATTACGGTTTAGGGTGGACTAAAATTTAGAAGCAAATATGTAAATTTTTCGAGTGGGTGAAAGATCATTTATGAAAAATTTGTGAGGTACTGAGGTTTAACCAACCATATTTTCGCAACATGATCATGACGTGGAGTGGCCGACATTCTCATTTAAGAGTTTTCTTTAAATAAAATAATTTTGGTGGAAAAAAGAATTTTGGAGTTGCCACCAACCATATTGAAAGTGTGATTGGTCATTGTGCAAAAATAATTTCACTGGAATAGAATATTTTTCTATTCAATCATAATAGTAATATATATTAGATACAAGAGAATCCTCCTTAAGAAGAAGAAGAAGCCTAATACAAAGAAGGAAAGAATCACACAAATAAATACAATATAATTACAATTAATAAGACTAATTAAGGAAAATATCAAACATAAACCAACACTCCCCCTCAAGCTGGCTTGAAGATGTCTTCCATTGTCAGCTTGTCAATCAACTTGTCAAATCGTAGCTTTGGAAGTCCCTTTGTTAGCACATCAGCAATTTGCTCTGATGTAAGAAGATAAGGAATGCATATTACTCCGGTATCAATCTTCTCCTTTATAAAGTGCTTATCCACTTCAATATGTTTTGTCCTATCATGAAGGACTGGATTGTGAGCTATGGAGATAGTTGCTTTATTGTCACAGTAAACACGCATAGGCTTCATTTGGATAAATTTCAATTCTTCCAATAGTCTTTTTATCCAAATACCTTCACAAATGCCATGAGCTAAAGCTCTAAATTCTGCTTCAGCACTACTTCTGGCTACCACACTTTGTTTTTTACTTCGCCAAGTAACTAGATTCCCTCCAACAAAAGAGCAGTAACCAGATGTAGATCTTCTGTCAGTGGTGCTACCAGCCCAGTCAGCATCAGTGTAAATCTCAACATGTAAGTGATCATGTTTCTTAAAGAGTATACCTTTTCCTGGAGTTCCTTTCAAATATCTTAGGATCCTGTAAACAGCCTCAAAGTGAGTTGGCCCTGGGGAATGCATGAATTGACTTACCATACTAACTGCAAAAGCAATATCAGGACGAGTGTGAGATAAGTAGATAAGTCTTCCCACAAGTCTTTGGTATTTTCCCTTATCTTTTACCTCTTTATCTGTTGCTGCTTGCAATTTTAAATTCGGTTCAACAGGAGTTTCAGCTATTCTACAACCACTTAAGCCTGTCTCTTCGAGTAAGTCAATAATATATTTCCTTTGATTAACAAGGATACCCTGTTTTGATCTAGCAAATTCCATTCCTAGGAAATACTTCAAAATTCCCAAGTCTTTGATCTGGAATTCATTTGCTAGCCTTTTTTTCAGATTATTTAATCCAGCCTCATCATTTCCTGTAAGAATGATGTCATCAACGTACACTATTAAAACAACAATTTTATCATTTCCAGTGTGCCTATAAAAAATGGTATGATCTGCTTGACTTTGAAGAAAGCCATAGCTAGTAACAGCATTCCCAAACCGCTCAAACCACGCTCTAGGAGACTGCTTAAGGCCATACAAACATTTCTTTAACCTACATACCTTGTTAACTCCAAGATCCACTTCAAAACCTGGTGGTAAGTCCATAAATACCTCCTCTTCAAGATCACCATTGAGGAAAGCATTTTTAACATCAAGCTGATAAAGAGGCCAATCTGAATTAACAGCAACAGACAAGAGCACTCTAATAGAATTAATCTTAGCAACAGGAGCAAACGTTTCTTGATAATCAATTCCATGAGTCTGCGTGAAGCCTTTAGCAACTAATCTGGCCTTGTATCGTTCAATGTCACCATCAGCTTTGCACTTTATAGTGAATACCCATTTACACCCTACCGTTTTCTTATTTTTTGGTAGTTCTACTATATCCCATGTACCATTCTTTTCTAGAGCATTCATCTCTTCCATAACTGCTAAATTCCAATTCGGATCATTTTGAGCCTCCTGTATATTCCTTGGAATAAATAGGTTGGTTATCCTAGAGGTGAAGGCTTTATGATTATCAGACAATCTATGATATGAAAGGTAATTTGCAATAGGATATTTGGTACAGTTACGGACACCTTTCCTATGGGCTATTGGAATACCAAGATCAGATATATCAGATAAAGATTAGTTACCTGAATCTTCAGTATCATTCATCGGAGTATTAGATTGGTTTGGTGACAAGTCCGCTATCTGATCCCGGTTTTTTTGATATGTCCTTCTAGTATAAACCTGAAGTTCAGGATTTCGATCAGTGAGATCATTTTGTAGTATTTCTCCCCCTGAAATAGAATTTTCCAAGTTTGGCATAGAAGGACTAGTACTCTCAGGACAAATAATTTTAGGGAGAGGAGAAGTATCCCAAAAATTTTCTTCCAAGTTAGATATCTCCCCCTGAAGAGAATTTTTGCTGAAAAAAGATTGGTTCTCCACAAACAATACATCCATACTGTCAAAGTATTTTTTGGTTAGGGGATCAAAACACCGATAGCCCTTTTTGTTTGAAGCATATCCTAAAAAAATGCATTTAACAGCACGAGGATCAAGCTTGGACCTAGAAAAACTAGGAATATGAACATATGCAATACATCCAAATATTTTGATCGATAAATCAGAATACAAGCGAACAGTGGGAAAAAAATTCTTAAAATGATCAAGGGGAGTCTTAAAGTCTAAAATCTTAGAAGGCATTCTATTTATGAGATAGGCAGCCGTAAGAACTGCATCTCCCCACAGATAGTTAGGAACATGCATATAGAACATAATAGCACGAGCAACATCAAGCAAGTGTCTATTTTTTCGTTCAGCAATTCCGTTCTGTTGTGGAGTATTGCGGCAAGAAGACTGATGAGAAATCCCTTTATCCTTCAAAAAATCATCGAAAGATGCATTAAAGTATTCTGTTCCATTATCAGAATGTAAAATACTGATTCTAGTTCGAAATTGATTCTCAATCATATTGTAAAATCGAATAAAAACATCTTTGACTTCAGACTTGTTTGTTAACAAATAAACCCAAGTTAAACGAGTATGATCATCAATAAACGTAACAAACCAACGTTTACCACTATTAGTCAAAACTTTAGATGGACCCCAAACATCACTATGAATTAAATAAAAAGGGTTTGAAGCCTTGTAAGGTTTTGGCAAATACGTGCCACGATAATTCTTGGCAAAGATACAACTTTCACAATAAAAAGAAGAACAATCGATTCCTTTAAATAAGTTTGGAAACAAATACTTCAAATAGAAAAAACTGGGATGTCCTAGTCTACGATGCCAAAGCATTATTTTTTCTTTAACAGAGGAAGAACAAATACTACTAAAGCCCTGAGCTTTTTTATCACTAGTTGGGGATTCATCAAAATAATAGAGGCCATCAAGCATCCTAGCACGCCCAATCATCTCCCCCGAGTCCTGATCCTGAAAGATACAGTGAGTTTCAAAGAAAGTAACACGACAGTTAGTATCTTTAGAAATTTTACTGACAGATAACAAATTACAAGCCAATTTAGGGACATGGAGAACAGATTGTAAGGTAATTTGTTTAGTCAAACAGATAGTTCCTTTTCCTGCAATGGAAGTGAAACTACCATCGGCTATTCGAATTTGTTCATGGTTATACAAGGGAGAGTATGAGGTAAAGAAACAAGAGGAACTAGTCATATGATCAGACGCTCCGGAATCTATAACCCACGGAGATGAATTTAGGCAAGACAATGCTAGAGGATAATTACCTGTTTGTGCCAAGGAAACACTAGGAGTACCAGATGATGAAGTGACCTTTAGTAGTTTCAGGAGTTGATCAATTTGCTCTTGATTGAAGGGATGAGAATCAACAACATTGGCAGCGGAATTAGACGGATTGTTACTTTTGTCACCTTGCTTGGTACTTTTCCAATTTGCAGGCTTTCCATGGATTTTCCAACACGTCTCACGGGTGTGTCGGGGTCGGTTACAGTAGTCACACCATACCCGAGGTTTGGTGGGTTGTGCAGAAGCCTTATTTGTTGTAGTTTCAACTACCATAGCAGAGGTTTCAACTACACTGATGGGTTTCTTGCCAAGCATAACATTGCGACGACTCTCTTCCCTGCGAACTTCAGAAAAAACTTCATTAATGGAAGGAAGTGGATTCTTACCAATAACTCTACTGCGAACCTCATCAAATTCATCGTTAAGACCAGCAAGAAATTTGTAAATGCGACCATCCTCTACAACTTTCTTGTAATGAGTTTGGTCTGTAGTTGACTCCCATTCGTAAGTGTCAAAAAGATCTAGGTCTTGCCAGATTGTTTTTAGAGTGTGGATGTACTCTGTGATTGTATCTCCTCCTTGACGTATATCTCTCAGTTTGAGATTCAATTCAAACAATTGAGATTGATTTCCCAAGTCGGAATACATCTCAGTTACACTGTCCCATAATTCCTTTGCAGTCGCGTAACACATATAATTGCGACTTATTCTCTCAACCATAGAGTTGACCAACCACGTCATGACCATGGAGTTCTCAGCATCCCAAGTAGCCAACGAAGGATCATCCTTTTTAGGTATTGTTTTCTCCCCAGTAATATAGCCAATCTTCCCTTGTCCACGTATATACATCCGAACACTTTGGGACCACAACAGAAAATTATCCCCATTAAGTCGGATGGTGGTAATCTGAACAATAGGATGGTGGCGTGGGTCAGAAACCTTAGTCATCGATGTTTTTTCTTCTGACATATTGCTACCTTTGTAAAGGACTGATCCGGAAGAGTCTAACAATTGCTGGAACAGCAGCAAGGAAGTAAAAAAAAATGCCCTAACAAACAGACGGCGCCAACTGAGAAAAAAACGCCACTCAGACTGACGGCGAGATGGTCGGACGAGCAACCTGCGACAGCCGGCGAGCCACCTGCGACAGCCGGCGAGCAACCTGACGGACGAGCGAAGACGAGCAACCTGAGGCGTGAAACAGACAGCCGGCGAACGAGTAACCTACGAGCGTGCGAAGAGAAAAAGTTCGCGCGAAGGAGCAAACGCAAACACGCTGTCGAACGTGCGAAGAGGGCGCGCGACTCCTTGGCTACGAACGGAAACACGCTGCTCGGAGCTGGAAGATGGTCGGACGACGGCGGCGGAGGCTTAAGCAGAGAACGGCGGCGCCGGCGACTGCTGTGGAAGCGGCGGCAGTAAGGGGCTAGGGTTTAAGAAAATTAGGGTTTTATTTTTTCTTTCTATTTTTGCTCTGATACCATGTGCAAAAATAATTTCACTGGAATAGAATATTTTTCTATTCAATCATAATAGTAATATATATTAGATACAAGAGAATCCTCCTTAAGAAGAAGAAGAAGCCTAATACAAAGAAGGAAAGAATCACACAAATAAATACAATATAATTACAATTAATAAGACTAATTAAGGAAAATATCAAACATAAACCAACAGTCATCTGATTAAAAAAACTTAAAATGTGATGCATAAACCAAATTAGACTCAAGAGTCTGTTTGTGAGTGTGAAATGTGTTAGCACCCTACGATACCCGTTTTAAAACCGTGACTGTATTTTATCTTATATTATCCAATTAATTTATTACAAAAGGTCCTTTGTTTTGAAAGAAATATATATATTAATCTTAAATTTGAGAGTATAAATCTAATTCTCATGTATTGATATGTGCAATATAGGTCCTCTTATATAGGAGAAGGACCTATTACAAATATGGAAGGAATAAAAGCCATAAATACCAAATATTTTACAATAAAGATTTACACACAAATATTAGAAATTCCAACACTCCCCCTCAAGCTGGTTTAAAGATGTCCTCCATAGCCAGCTTGTCAATCAACTTATCGAATTGCTTCTTTGGAAGACCTTTAGTTAGTACGTCGGCAATTTGTTCTGATGTAGGAAGGTAAGGAATACATATTGTATTCGCTTCAATCTTCTCCTTGATAAAATGTTTATCAACCTCAATGTGTTTTGTTCTATCATGTAGAACTGAGTTATGAGCTATAGAGATGGCAGCTTTATTATCACAATAAATCCGTATAGGTGTGTTCAAAGGAATCTTTAATTCTTCAAGTATCCTTTTGATCCATATACCCTCACAAATTCCATGCGCTAATGCTCTAAATTCTGCTTCAGCACTGCTTCTAGCTACCACATTTTGTTTTTTACTTCTCCAAGTAACCAAGTTCCCTCCAACAAAGGAACAATAACCAGAGGTAGATCTTCTATCAGTAGTACTTCCTGCCCAGTCTGCATCAGTATAAACTTCTATCTGAAAGTGATTATGTCTTCCAAATAGAATGCCTTTCCCAGGAGTCCCTTTTAGATACTTCAAAATTCTGTAAACAGCTTCAAAATGAGTTGGTCCTGGTGCATGCATAAACTGACTTACCATGCTTACCGCATATGCAATATCAGGACGTGTATGAGATAGATAAATCAATCTTCCAACAAGTCTCTGATATCGTTCCTTGTCCTTTATTTCTTCTACTTTTGCTACTTGTAACTTTAGATTGGGTTCAACTGGAGTTTCTGCAGTCTTGCAACCAAGTAATCCAGTTTCCTCAAGTAAGTCAAGAACATACTTTCTCTGATTCACAAAGATGCCCTTCTTCGATCTTGCAAATTCCATCCCTAGAAAATATTTCAACGGTCCTAGGTCCTTGATTTGAAACTCTCTTGCAAGGTTTTTCTTGAGATCAGCTAGACCGGCTTCATCATCACCTGTGAGAATAATATCATCTACATAGACAATCAAAATTGAGATTTTATTATTCTCAGAGTGTTTATAAAATATAGTATGATCTGCTTGACTCTGAATAAATCCATAGCTGGACACAACATTTCCAAACCGCTCAAACCAAGCTCTTGGTGACTGTTTCAAGCCATAGAGGGATTTTTTTAATTTACAAATGTTACTGCATCCGAGATCTTCTTCAAAACCTGGGGGTAAGTCCATAAAAACCTCTTCCTCGAGATCACCATTCAGAAATGCATTTTTTACGTCAAGTTGGTAAAGTGACCAATCTGAATTGACTGCAAGAGACAAAAGCACTCGAATAGAGTTAATTTTAGCAACTGGGGCAAACGTTTCCTGATAATCAATCCCATATGTTTGAGTGAAGCCTTTAGCTACTAGTCTTGGCTTATATCTCTCAATACTACCATCTGCATTGCATTTTATGGTGAACACCCATTTACAACCCACTGGTTTCTTATCTTTTGGCAACTCTACTATTTCCCAAGTCCCATTTTGTTTTAGAGCATTCATCTCCTCCATAACTGCTACTTTCCAATTTGAATCTTCTAAAGCCTCATGTATATTCTTTGGAACAAACAGATCATTTATCCTAGAGGTGAAGGCTTTATGACTATTTGACAAATTTTGATATGACATGTAGTTTGCAATAGGATATTTGGTACAACTTCGAGTACCTTTTCTAATGGCTATGGGCATATCAAGATCAGACACAACTGGCAAAGTATTTTGAATAGTTGAAGTAGGAATGGAAGAAGAATTACCAGATTTTCCAGTTTCAATCGTCGGAGTCTCAGATTGGTTCTGTGAAGGATCAACTATTTGGTCTTGCTTCCTCTGATTGAATTTTCTTCTAGTATAAAACTTAAACTCAGGAACTTGATCAGTAGGATCATTATGTAGTATTTCTCCCCCTGAATGAAAAGTTTCTATACTTGGCACCAAAGGACTAATATCATCAGGACAAATAACGTTAGGAAGAGGAGTAGAAACATCCCAAAAGTTATCTTCCAAATTTGGTTTCTCCCCCTGAAGAGAACTTTGGGTAAAATATGGTTGATTTTCTAAAAAAGACACATCCATGCTTACAAAACATTTTTTTGTCTGAGGATCAAAACATTTATAGCCTTTTTGATTTGAAGAATAACCCAAAAAAATGCATTTAACAGCTCTATGATCAAGTTTTGACCGAAAGTGACTAGGGATGTGAACATAAGTAGTACACCCAAAAACTTTGAGAGGTAAATCAGAATATAAGCGAGATTTTGGAAAAACATTTTTAAAGCAATCAATGGGAGTTTTAAAATTCAAGATCTTACTAGGCATTCTATTTATTAGATAAGTAGCTGTGAGAATTGCTTCGCCCCATAAATATTTCGGAACATGCATGGAAAACATTATAGCACGAGCTACTTCAAGTAAATGCCTATTTTTTCTTTCAGCAACACCATTTTGTTGCGGAGTATCTCGACAAGTAGATTGATGAACAATACCTTTATCTTTTAAAAACTCACCAAAAGATTCATTAAAATATTCAGTCCCATTATCAGAGTGTAAAATGCAAATTTTGGTTTGAAATTGAGTTTCAATCATATTGTAAAAATTTTTAAAAATGTCTTTCACCTCAGATTTCTTTTCCATTAAGTACACCCAAGATAGACGAGTATGATCGTCAATAAAAGTAACAAACCATCTTTTCCCACTATGAGTCCTAATTTTAGAAGCACCCCAAACATCACTATGAATTAAATAAAACGGTTTGGAAGCTTTGTAAGGTTTAGGTAAATACGTGGAACGATGATTTTTTGCTAAAATGCAACTTTCACAATCAAATGAGGAGCAATCAAACCCCTTAAATAAATTTGGAAATAAATGTTTGAGATAAGGAAAACTAGGATGCCCTAACCTAAGATGCCAAAGTATAATTTTTTCTTTACCAGAAAGAGAACTCATACTACTGAAACCCTGAGTTACTTTATTACTGAAAGAACCTTCATCAAAGTAGTAAAGGCCATCAAGCATCCTAGCACTCCCAATCATCTTCTCCGATTTTTGATCCTGAAGAATACAATGAGATTCAAAGAATATAACACGACAATTAGAATCTCTAGAAAGTTTGCTGACAGATAAGAGATTACAGGCTAATTTCGGAACATGTAAGACAGACTGTAAAGAAATATGTTCAGTCAATTTAATAGTTCCTTTTCCTGCAACGGAAGAAAAACTGCCATCTGCAATTCGAATTTTTTCATTAGAATAAGAAGGAGAATATGAGTTAAAAAAGTGAGAGGTACTAGTCATATGGTCAGAAGCTCCGGAATCGATGATCCACGGAGAAGAAGTGCCACAAGAGAAGGCTTGAGGATAATTCCCTGTTTGTGCCAATGAAACACAAGAATTATTAGATGATAAATTGGTTGGTAGCAATTTTAGGATTTGATGAACTTGCTCCTTGGACATGTTATCAAAAAATGAGTAAATGGGAAATAATAAAATATAAACCAAACCAAACAAACCAAAGCTGAACCAATGAATCAAACCAAACCAATGAACCGATATAAACCGAACCGGATAGGAACCAAACCAGTGAAGGTAACCCTAGATCTTGAATCGACCGTGAATCACACCAGATCTGAGTACTAAGGCGCCGATGGAAGTAGATTGCGCCGTTTGAAGTCGGCGACGAGAGTTCCGATCGGCGGTGAACGATTCAGATCGTGACGGCGAGCAATCTTGTTTATCGGAAATACAACCCCACAGATTCAGAAGCTCAAGGCGAGACAAATTTGCGAGTTGGTGAAGGCGCAGGTCATGTTCGCATGGGCATCTGTTGCAACCGACGGTGGCGTCTGAGGTTACTGACAGCGGCGACAGCGGTAGACTGAGAATCGACGAGGAGAAAGATCGTGAGAAGACGACGGCGCTGAATATTGACGGCGGTGACTTGCAGGTCGCGAAGTCGTGGGTTGCGGTTCGTTTTCTCACGAGGCTCTGGGTCACGATTCACAAAATACCCGACGGCTGGGTCTGGGGTAAGCGGCGACAACGTCTGAGGTGGCCGGCGGGGGCGGCGGCAGCGTCTGAGGTGGCGGCGGCGGCAGCAAAGGCTGGGAGCTAGGGTTAGGTTTGGGTATTTTTAGGGTTATAGGAAAATGTATGGGTCAAAGCAAAAATACGAGACCACCGACGTCAGAAGTATGATGCACCAATCAAGAATGGTGGCTAGGGTTCCGACGGCGACGGCGGCTAGGGTTTCGAAGTATGGTATTTAGGGTTTTAGAGACGGCTAGGGTTTAACCTGCTCTGATACCATCTTAAATTTGAGAGCATAAATCTAATTCTCATGTATTGATATGTGCAATATAGGTCCTCTTATATAGGAGAAAGACCTATTACAAATATGGAAGGAATAAAAGCCATAAATACCAAATATTTTACAATAAAGATTTACACACAAATATTAGAAATTCCAACAATTAATTTTATTTTTTAAAAATATATCACTTGATCTTACCTTTTAACTTTGAAAATAACACAAGGGTCTAATATGGAGAGTGGAACTAAATCGGAACTTTTTGAACTATAAGAACCAAATTGTAACCTTAAAAGGTTAAATAGAAATTTTTAAGACATAAGGACCAGTGTTTCAAGAAGTCCAATGAGGCATGTACCTTTGGTGCAAGGTGCATCCCTGTGCCTCACGCTTGAGACACATGCGTAACTACTTCTTAATTTTTCTAACAAGGAAGAAATTAAAGAATATTCTTAAAAAACAATCATATTTCCCCTACAAATTAGAATAAATCTATTAAAAATTTATCATCTTATTATCTGTAATACTTTTTTTCTTCATATATAAAAAATTTATTTGCATTTTTCTATTGTGTGCTTCATAAATTAAAAAAAAAAAAAAAGTTAAATTACAAGTTTAGTCCGTTAACTTTGGGGTTTGTGTCTATTTGGCCTTTGAACTTTAAAAAGTGTCT
Source organism: Luffa acutangula (assembly GCA_036850905.1). Classification (NCBI taxonomy): domain Eukaryota; kingdom Viridiplantae; phylum Streptophyta; class Magnoliopsida; order Cucurbitales; family Cucurbitaceae; genus Luffa; species Luffa acutangula. The sequence continues at coordinate 40,996,498 of CM072087.1, forward strand.
AATAAGTCCTTACACTTATAATTTTGTGTCTTATAGGTCCCTGAACTTTCAATTTTGTGTCTAATAGGCCCTTGAACTTCAAAAGGTGTCTAATAAATCCTTATATTTTCAATTTTGGGTCCAATAAGTCCCAGAGTTTTCAATTTTGTATCCAATAGGTCCTTGACCTATTTGACATTTTAAAAAAATTACAAACCTACTAGACACGGAATTGAAAGTTTAAGATTCTAGCAGTCAAAATTTCATTTTATATCTAATAGATCAATTAATTTTAAATTTTTTTTGAACATGTAAGGACTTATTAGACACATAATTGAAAGCACAAGGACCTGATTGACACTTTTTAAAGTTTAAGGACCTTTTAGACACAAACCTCAAAGTTCATGGGCGACTTGTAATTTAACCTAAAACAAAGTGTGTGCTTTATGTGCCCCAAGCTTTAAAAAAGATTTATAAGGACTAAATTGAAACAAACCATAGGGACTAAATTTGTAATTTAATCTTTAATCTCTTATTTGCATTTTTAACATTCTTCCTTGCTTGTGGGGTTGGAAATTAGTACAATGCTTAACAAGTAATTATCAAGATTAATCAGGAATGAGCCAAATTGAGCATAGCTTTGCAGTAATTGACATGTACCTTGACCAAGAGGTCAGAGGTTCGAATCCCCCCTCTCCAAATGTTGTTGAACTCAAGAAAGAAAAAAAAAATAATTGGGAAGGAAATGAAATTCTAGAGGTTCAAACACATGACCTTTTGTTTTTATGGCGAGGTTTTTTTTTTCTGAATCAACTTTCATGGATAGATGAAGAGATTCAAAAAGTTCAGAAAACAACCTCCCAAAGGGAACAAACAACCAAAAATAAAAATAGGCCAAAACAGTGGCCTCCAATAAAACCAAACAACAAACTTACCAGCAACAAGCTAACCAAAAGCCAAAGAAAATGCTCAAGCTAAAAAACCAAACAAAAAATATATTTTGATAGTGTGTTAAGTTATGATTTAACCCAAAAGTTTAAATTGATAGATTATGGTAATTTTATTTTGAAAAAATTATCCTTTTGGTCCCTTGATTTTTCACTTATAGATCAATTTGGTGCCTGAGCTTTCAAAACATAGTTAGGAGTCCCTGAGTTTTGAACATGTTAGATCCTTCCACTAATAGTATCAAAAAAATAGTTGACTGGACGTCTTATATGTGGTTTGTCTTGGAAAAAAAGTGACTTATTTAATTTTTCTAATCTTCTTTCTCTCCTCTTTCTTTCCTCTTCCTCAACGCAATGCATGGGCCTTTGATGTCCCCCTCCCCTATCCTTTCGGAGATTTCATCACCAGCCCTCTTTCCTCCTCTTTCGATTTTTGTCACTGAATCCACTCCCTCAGATTTCTATGCTCCCTCCCCCTCTTTCTTTAATGTTTAAGTTATTCTCTTGGTCAGAGACACAATGGAAGTGGAGCATCAGAAATCACCAACTAGAAAGAATAGAAATCTGCCTCCTTTACCACAGAAAACAAACAAAATGTAAATCTAAATTTATATCCATGCAATGAAAAAATTAAGGCTTAGAAACCATTCTTCAGAAGGTAAGGATCAAGCACAGAACAAGGATGACTATAAACAGTGATTTCAAATTTCAAACCTCCAAAACTCCAAGTCTCTTTCCTCCCGACTCTATGTAAATTCAAATTCAAATTAAGAAATATTGATTGCACAATTGGCCAATGAAACCTTGGAATTAAAATCGTGTTTAACATTATGCTCTTTTGTAAATGGGTTATTCAGCAATTTAAATCTTAGAAAATGATAACAAAAATCTATCTAAATGCGTGTGAACTTATTGATTACATTGTAAAGGATTTGTTATTTTACTAAATGATTATCTTGCTTAGAATATGCTCAAATTGTAATTAAAAAAATCACATTCAACATATTTGTCAAAAAGACCAGTAGTTATTTTAATATACCACATGATAAAAGCATCTCAATCTATGCAGGAACGTGAAACAAAAGCTAAACACCAGCAAATGATCAGTGGGGTAAGACATCTCTTCCATTGCTTCTTTCATAGTTTTTAGAACTTTTAAGCTGGACATTGCCTTCAATGATATAATGTTACCAGGTTTCAATGCTTTCATATTGGACATCTACATACGTATGGGACATTATCAGCTTCTTCGTTCCTACTTGTTTAGCACTAGTGCTCTTTTACATCTTTGGTATGTCCATTGTCTTCTAATTTTGTGTTTTCCAGAGTTTCGATGGTTACAAGTTTTATTCTTGTCAACCTTCAATCATTTCACATCTCTTTCACCGTTTTCCCTCTTTAAATTAATGTCAGTCTGTTCACCTGTGAATTATTTTGTGGAGTGATTTAGATTTGGGAATTTATATTTATTTTTGTCACATTGTTCGATTTCAAAAAATGTTTGTGTAGGTATGGATCAATTCATTGGTAAAGGTAGATTTCTAGCAACGGCTGTCATATTTTTGGAGTACGGATTGGCCATTGCATCATCAACATATTGCCTTACATTTTTCTTTTTGGACCATACTGTGGCTCAGGTGGAAGAAAAATTAACTTTTTTTATTGTATCCAAAAACATATGGTATGAACCATCATTGTATACTAAAATGTTGTCTCATTTTCTTTGCAGAATGTGGTTCTCTCGGTCCACTTTTTCACTGGTCTCATTCTTATGGTTATTTCATTTATTATGGGTCTGATTGAAACAATGGAAAAAACAAATTCTTTTCTTAAGGTTGGTTCTCTTTATGCATTTGATATTGCCATTTATTCAAGATAATCGGCTTACAAGTGAATATTCTCCTAAATGGTTTTCTCATCTCCTTTCTGTATTTAGAGATGACATCTTTCAGAAAAAGAATATTTAAATTACTAAATGCGAGGAAAGTAGGTGATTCTAAATTCAAATTAGTTGTTAAAAAATTATTAAATTATAACTTTAAATTTTAATTTGGTTCCATTGCTTTCAATTTAGTTTTTAAACTATCAAAATGTCTATTTTAGTCCCTAAATTTTTAAAATGTGCTTATTTTGGTCTTGATCATTAATCTACCATTAATAAATTAAAGGATTAATGATGTGACTTTTAAGTAGTAGCTTTATATGTCATGCATCTGCAGTGAAAAAGGCAAGTTGGGGTTTAGGTAAGCATTATCAGGTGAGTGTAAAAAGTGGGTCAATTTAGGACTAGAAATTTGGGGCAAGGTCGAATCCCCCACATTTGCTCAAGTGCTGCATCAAAGCACTTGGATTTCTTGCGTGTAGAAGAGGAAGCAGCCCAAACATTTGGATTTCGTCGCCACGTTTGCCCAAGTTGTAGAGATGTAGATACCAAAGATGATGAGGTTTACCATCCCATTTTTTGAAACATGAGCTTGGCGAGGTTGGTTGATTAAGTTGAGCTGATGAAATTTACAAAAGTTGGTTTTTACTTGAAATCGACCCATTTTAGTGGCTATAATACGGTGAATATATTACAGCCCTCTTTCTTTTTTCCCTTTTAGTGGCCAGCCACATGTTCTTGCATAGAAATGACAACCACAAAATCCCACTGAAGTTGATTACTCACCAATAAGGGGTCTTTTTTCCATTTTCCTTTTTTTTAACTTAGTTTTCGTGTAAAACATTGACTATTTTAATTAATAAATTTGTGAGAGAAAAAAGAAACATTGTTACCAAATACATCGATGTTTCGTGTTTTTAATGGAATCTGTATTTCATGTTAACTGTTCCATCAATTTTTTGTTAGAATTCCCTGATCTATGATGTTATTATTGTTAACAGATTTGTTTCCATCATTTAAGTCCATAACTCCCAGAGGCACGTAGCCATTTTCTGCATAATACAGTTCCAATTCTTATCAGAAACCTAGTAGATGTGACTGAGTTGTTTCCAGCTTAGTTTCCTGTATCCAAAATGTTCAGTAGATACAGATTTGAAGCTTAGTTTCCAATAACTAAAAATAAATAAATAAAATAAAATAAAAAATCACTCTATACGGAAACCACATAGTCTAGTCTATTGGTAGGGAAAAAAAAGTTTAGCTAGAATCAACCAACTATGCCATCACCATAGACTTTTCAAAATCAATATCTTTATTTTGTGAACATCTGTGAGCCATTATCAAGAAGATTTGTCAACTTCTCTCACATTATTGTGTTGATTTTCATCTGTTTGAGTACAACTGTAGCAATGAAACTGATAATCTAGACATCTTGATTCAGATCTGCTTCTCTAAGTTCTCTTTTCTCAGGACATTTATTCTCATCTCTCATCAGTAAGCATGGATATAGAAATAATTTTCTTCTGACTTTCACGGGTATCTGTGCAGAATTTCTTCAGAATATCACCTGGGTTTTGCTTTGCTGATGGACTTGCTTCATTGGCTCTTCTTCGACAGGGGATGAAGGACAAAACAAGTGATGGGGTTTATGATTGGAATGTTACTGGTGCCTCAATGTGTTATCTTGGCGTACAGGTTTGAATGTACCTCTTGCTTTTGGCACTAACTTTTATTATGACTAATTATAACTTAGGAATTTTCAAAAAAAAAAAAAATTATCACTTAGGATACAACTTATGGGAAATATATTTGATCTTCGTGCGTGCTGTGACCAATGTCTTTCTCTAGAGGTTTCTTTTGCTTGTATTGTTAAAAGTATTGATATAAGATTATATTTATCATGACTCATCAACTTAAGCTTTTGAGTTGAGTGGTGATTTAACATGGTATCAAAGTAGCATGTGTTTAAACTCTCATATTATCATTTCCTCCCCAATTAATATTGATTTCCACTTGTTGAGCCTTCTACAAATTTCCAAGATTACAAGTGAGGGGAGTATTAAAAGCATTTATATAAGATTATATTTAATATACCATTAGCCATCAACTTAAATTCTTGGGTTGAGTGATGATTTAATAGATATTCTGTTGGATGACCATTGGTAACAAATGTTTAATCAAATATCTAAGGATTCAAGTTATTTGGGAAACCAATCCTACTTCATAATCACCCGTGGCCAAAAAATAAAAAAGGTAGGATCGGTTAAGGTTTATTTGCAAGTTATCTTACGGAAAAAAGAACAAAACCAAAATATGGTTAATAAGACAATTTCTTGAATTAGTTTTAGAACATAAAACATTGGGAAAAAAAAATCATATATTGTCTTGTTTTTTTCCTCTTTTCTAAACTACACTTTACATGGAAGTAATTGTAAAATACGAGAAGAAATACTAAGTCATTGAACAATTTTTAAAAAACATATACAAACAAGATGGAGGGTGTTTGGTAGGTATGTTTAGTTCCACATCGGAGTCAACCATCTATCTCATTGTATGTAATTAGATAACTTAAAAGAATAAGTCAACCTGAGCATTGCTCAACTGGCATAAAGCATGTATCATTGATCAAAAGATAATTTAAAAGAATAAATTAAATTATTTTCTATATTAAACACTTGAGACTTGAGAGTTATTAGTTTGTTCTCAATGGAGTTTTTTTTTTTTTTTAAATGGGTAATGTACGGCATACTACTTATTTGTAGTATTCAAACCACAAGAAATTTGTTTTGAAATTATTGCCTCCTCGCGATTACAAATATTGGAAGGCTTTGGTTGTGTAGTTTGCTCCCTTTTGGGCGGGGGATCTCTCCTCCCCTAGCCTTAGGTTGTTCTCCCTTTTTGTGTTTATATTGCATCCCTTGTTTCTTCAACCCTCCCGCCCAAAAAAAAAACCCACTTCAGAGTTATGTAGGACCTTGGATCTAATGGAGAAATAGCTAAACATGCTTGCTACTTGCTATCATATGAAGCCCTGGTGCAAATATTTGTTTACCTACCCTTGCTACTATGAGCTTTTTCATTTGAGCAAAGCATGGGAAAATAAAGGAAGGATTGGCTTGCTCGTGCAGAAAATACAGAAAACAAAAATAATATTCACGAGGTTTCTGAAACCAGTAGGGATTTTTTTTTATCCATTTCTAACTTCAAATTTTATTTATTTCCGTTCAAAGGGTGAGATATTTAATTTTGGTTAGTTGACATTTTGACAAGTCATTTTGGTGAAAATCGAGCAAGTACGGTGTTAGATGTTTTATCAGTGATCAGTTTAGCTGGATAGTAGACTTCTAAATCTATCCATGCAATAGATTTGATCATATCTGAGTAGTTTTTTTTTCTTTCTTTTAACAGTCTGTGTGTTACTTTCTCTTAACTCTTGGTCTTGAACTGCTGCCTCTCCATAAATTGACTTCAATTGCGGTCAAAGAATGGTGGACGAAGCGTTGGAGGAACAATCTCACAAATCACCAAATTGAAACTTCATCCCCTAGCTTGGAACCCCTTATTTCGCCTTCTTCAGATTATGTTACTCCTGACTTTGATCTAGATGTAGATGTGACAGCAGAAAGAAATAGGATTCTGTCAGGTTCTATCGACAATTCCATTATCTGCTTGAGGAATCTTCGGAAGGTATTTCCTTTACACTCTTATATTAAATTAATTATGATGGATTTTTGTAGTCATAATATTCCTACGTGTAGTTGCCTACTTGTTTATTTGAAGTTGCGATGATGTATTGTTCTTGATTTGGTTTATGGAGGAATAAATATTACACCTTAATCTTAATTTGTATTACCTTTTATCACTCATCTAAATTAATTTGTGTTTCTTGGTTCCTCCCAACCTCACAAAGAAAATAAGGGTAATTGACATATGATTTTGATAGGGAAATTTTTATTTACCCCAATACTTGGCCAAGTTTGTCAATTTTAACTTTAAATTTTCAATTTCATCAAAGTAATTAATATTCCCCCTTTCATCAAAAAAAAAAAGTAACTAATATTCCCTCAAAACCAGGGTTTTAAATTTCCATCGACATTTCCATATGTCCATGGATTCAACATCGACGTGAAGGTGAATCAACATTTTCATTATATCATAGAAAAATCAACAAAATATAACTAAAATGTCAATAATGGGACTTACGTTTTTTTTTTTAAATGGCAAATTGCTTATTTCTTAATTTAAATATTTTTTATGAATTTTTTATATTTATAATTTTTTGAGAAATTCCATTGACATCGACATTTTACCAATATCTTCATCAACGTTTCCATAAAATTGACATCTTGACAGTTATATTGACATCGATGTTTAGGACTCTTTTGTATAGGGCGTTTTGACTCTCACAGCTCAAAATACCTTGCTCAAAACTAAATCAGAGAATTACTCCCAATAAATCCAATGGAATTCAACAAATAAAACACTCTAAGTGAAGTCATAGAAATGCCAAAATTGAACTATGTAAGGGCTGCCCGAATCTAGCTAAAGTGCCCAAAATCACCAATAAAATACCTCCAACATGACAAGAAAAATGAATTCCCACAAAATCAGTGTTGTCCAACTACAAAGTTGCTCATTGAAAGCCAAAAATCTTCCAAGAAATGTAAACTTAATTAATTAAGGATACTAATTGCATCACTTAATCTAGTTTGAGGTTAAAATTGATGAACTGAAGCTTTGATCATATTTCCTCTCTACTTCAGTTTCTTTTCTAACCATGAATGATAGACAAATTCTTCCCTCAGCTTTAGTAGGAATGAGTTTTCTTCCTTATCAAAGAATTAACATGCCAATTCTCCTCTTACATCCTAATAAGAAAAGTAATTTTTACTTTTACATTCATTATGGTGATGAAGATTTTCTTATCAGTGCCGTAGTTTTCGGTTTTTCTCGTAATCATTAATTGATACTAAAATAGCTATTATTCTACATTATGTGACTTTCTTAAAGGCATGATATGTTACATCTTTTAAGTAAATGAAGTTTATCCGCTTATTACATTTCTAGTAATTAGACCATTTTATGTATACTTGCGTGAACTTGAGCATTTTTTTTTTCTTTTCCTTTCCTCCTTTTTTTTTTTTGGATAGGAGTGATCTAAAGCTTTGTTGGCATTGAGAATTGAACATTATTGTGGTATTTTAGCTAATTAAAACCATTTTCAGGTATTTCCTGGAGAAAATTTTCTCCACAAGAAAGTTGCAGTGGATTCTTTAACTTTCTCGGTCCAAGAGGGAGAATGCTTTGGGTTTTTAGGAACAAATGGTGCTGGGAAGACAACAACTCTATCAATGCTTACTGGTATAACGTCACTTTCACTTTTGATTTCTATGACAGTAACAATCTTGATTAGAGCTCTTATACATCTTGTCATTTTGTATGAGACTTTTTTTTTAAGGAAATAGAAATTTTCATTGATAAAATGAAAAGACAGAAGTATGAAACAACTTACATGGAAAACAGGACTATCACAGACTAAAAACTTGAAACAAGCTACAAACCACCTTAAATGATAAAAAGAAACTCAATAAAAACCTAATACCATACAATTAGACTGAGAGACGACCCCATAGGCCTGACAAAACTAACCGAAACAGCATAAACTAACTCTGGATCTGATATAGGGACTAAATCAGTAAATTAAGTCTTCAAAACCAAAAAGAATCGATCTTTAAAGCCACCAGTTGCATCATCCGTGGGAGCTCCCGCATTGGTTGAAACCATCTAATGAGAGCGAAAACTTTGCGCACTATTTCTTTCCTCACAAGAGCGACTCAAACAGCAGAATTTGAGCACCAACTGCCTTTAAAACCCACAACAATTAGGCATAACAAAACTTGAAATAACCTAGCCATTAACTTCACCAGCAACAGAAGCCCCAGTTGAGACAACAGCGAAGAAAAAAGACAAAAAAAACCAGCAACAAGTTCTGCCACTTTTGCACAATCATCAGCAAAAATGCTGTCAACCGAATCTGTAAACTTGAAAACAACTTTAAAGAAAAACGATAACCAAACACAAGGAAGATCAGAAACTTCAATTCTTATCAAGATTGTTATTGAGTTCAATGCTTATCTAAATGCAGATAACTTTAGCATATATTTAATGCAATAACTTATCAAACTATGAAGAAGCTCCCATTGATCAATAAGTTCAACACTTATCTAAATGCATATAACTTTAGTTATTGCTTTATAAAAGATTTGTAGCTTTTTAAAATTGGTTATTGTAGTTTTTCCTCCCTATAGTTTTCATTATTAGTAGTTCGAAATCTTTTACTGTCAAATATAACTTCATTGTTTAACAATGTGGATCACTAAAAGGCTTAATGTTTTATCCAGGGGAAGAATCTCCCAGTGAGGGAACTGCTTTCATTTTTGGAAAAGATATAACATCGGACCCCAAGGCTGCTCGTTGCCTTGTATGTAAAAGAATTTCTTTTTTCATTTATTTTAATTATTTTTGCAGTGATCATGTATATTACTGCTGAAACTTTCATTGTTTTATCCGTGATCAGATTGGATATTGCCCACAGTTTGATGCTCTATTGGAGTTCCTTACCGCTAAGGAACATCTAGAACTTTATGCAAGAATAAAAGGTGTTCCAGAGTTGAAGATAAACGATGTACGTATTTTAGTTCAATTTTCAGTATAGTTTTTGCAAAATAGTTGTGAATTTGTATTCAGGGATCTCATGTGCAACTTGCTCGTCCTTCTCTTGAGTCACTTGAATTATTTAGATTTGGATGTGATAGGGTGTGAATCAAATATATCTCTCATCTAGGTAATAGTTAATTTTGATGGAATAAAATATTTGTATTCCAATAGTCTAAAAAGTAAGGAACGTGTGGTCCTCTTATATAGGAAAAATGCCCAATACAAGAAGGAAAAAGACCCAATACAAGAAAGGAAAGAGGAATAAGAGTAAGATTAAGAATAAAATAGAACAAATGATTACAACTAATTTAAATATTTACTGCTAATATAAACCAATGGTTATAAATTGGTAACAGGATTACTGGTTTTCCTTTATTGTTTCTATTTAAGAATCAAGATTAAGTTGAGATTCAATCTGAATCCAGTTTCCAAAAGTAAATACATTAAAGTTTACTCTGATGTTTGAGGTCTAAATCGTCTAAATTTGAGATTGTATAACCATCTGAGTAGGTCGTTATGGAAAAATTGGTGGACTTTGACTTGCTGAAGCATGCTAATAAACCATCATATTCACTCAGTGGAGGAAACAAACGTAAACTCTCCGTTGCAATTGCAATGATTGGAGAACCGCCTGTTGTTATTCTTGATGAGCCATCCACAGGTACTCTTGATTTTTTTCTTTTCTTCTAATTGTTGATAATATTATTAGATATTTCTTATATGCTCTTTTTGGTTTTGCACATAATTTCCAACAACTTAAAAAATTGTTGACAGAGGTAAAAAATTGGAGATGAAAAACATTTGTTTGTTGAATCCAGGAAGTAAAATATATCAGATGACTACCAACTGGTCAACTTGGAAGGACACTTGAAATTCTAGTAATGTTTCATGTCTAACATGTGTTGGACTTTTGAGATCTTGTATAATTTTGAAAAGTAATGAATCTTTTTAATTAATAAATTTCGATAAATAAAACGAAACCTTTAGCTTTATCTTTTCCAGAATAGTTGATTGTATCATTATAATTGAGTTGGATAACTTCTTTTACTATTCAGGCTGAAACTAATCTGCATCAGATTACTGATGGCAGCAAAGTTGAACTTTTTATTTTTTTTAATCTGATGGTAGCAGCAAAGTAGAAGTTGAAACACTTAGATCACCTCCAATTTAATAGTTCGTGAAGGGAGGAAACTTAACATGAGAGATATAAATATGGGATATTCAATAATCTATTTTAATCGAGTTCTGCTAAGGGTTCAGCCATAAAAGTACCTTGTGGATCAAGTACAATTTTTACACAAAAGACAAGGAAAATTACTAAGCTGAAATATGTACACGGAAAGAACCAAAAGTGAAGGAGAAAAGGCTAGTTACGAATATGGGAGCTAATAATGTTCTGAGGAGAGAAATTGGCTGGAGCCTGGAATAGATAAGGCTTGTTAAAGTGTGAGAGGACCTCTTCCTCAACAGCTTGTCAGTTCCACTTTCTGCATGCTTGAATTCCAGTCCTTAGTGAATTCACTTTCCTCCGTCAAAACAAGCAATGGTCTATACATGAACCAGAGAGACTAACGTTAAGAAAGAACTCTTGGAACATCATATATATCTTTCTATTTTTCCATGTCTTCCAATAGTTTTACTTTCCATCTCTATTCCAGGTGCATCATTGTCTTCTGGATACAGATACCACATGTTCCATTACTAGTTAGAAAAATATGCTCCCAGTTGCTCTGAATAGTGAATACTATATTATGAATGTATAAAAGCTTCAATTTCGTGTACAGTTTGGACACAAGTTTCAGGAAAAATAAATAGAAAACTGACTATGCTGCTTCCAGGAACTAGGCGATTTAAAACTAACAAATAAGATGGTTCTATTTTGGTTATGAACTGAGAGTTAATGTCTCTATTTCTTAATCTTCTATTTCTTAATCTTCACAAAAATACAAAGGTCCTCTATATAGAGGGAGGACAAACCCTAATACATAAAAGGAAAGCATACACAAGAATTTACGAAATAATTACAGCAAATAAATCTAATTAAGGAAAATATAAAACACATAAACCAACACTCCCCCTCAAGCTGGTTTGAAGATATCTTCCATTGCCAGCTTGTCAATCAACTTGTCAAATCGCAGCTTTGGAAGCCCTTTAGTTAATACATCAGCAATTTGTTCTGTTGTAGGAAGATAGGGAATACATATCACTCCGGTATCAATCTTCTCCTTTATAAAGTGCTTATCAACCTCAATATGTTTTGTCCTATCATGAAGGACTGGATTGTGAGCTATAGAGATAGCTACCTTATTGTCACGGTAAACACGCATAGGTTTCATTTGAACAAATTTCAATTCTTCCAGTAATCTTTTTATCCAAATACCTTCACAAATGCCATGAGCTAAAGCTCTTAACTCTGCTTCAGCACTACTTCTAGTTACCACACTTTGTTTCTTACTTCGCCAAGTAACTAGATTCCCTCCAACAAAAGAGCAATGACCAGAAGTAGATCTTCTATCTGTGGTGCTACCTGCCCAGTCATTTTCCTGGAGTTCCTTTCAAATATCTTAGGATTCTATAAACTGCTTCAAAGTGAGTTGACCCTGGAGCATGCATGAATTGGCTTACCATACTAACTGCAAAAGTAATATCAGGGCGAGTATGAGATAAGTAAATAAGTCTTCCCACAAGTCTCTGGTATTTTCCCTTATCTTTTACCTCTTCCTCTGTGGCAGCTTGCAATTTTAAATTTGGTTCAATAGGAGTTTCTGCTATCCTACAACTGAGTAAGCCTGTCTCTCCGAGCAAATCAAGGATATATTTCCTTTGATTTACAAGGATGCCCTTTTTGGATTTGACAAATTCCATCCCTAAGAAATACTTCAAAATTCCCAAGTCTTTAATCTGGAATTCATTGGCTAGTTTTTTCTTCAAAGTATTTAGTTCAACCTCATCGTTACCTGTGAGAATGATATCATCAACATACACTATTAAGACAACCATCTTGTCATCTCCTGTATGTCTATAAAACATAGTATGATCTGCTTGACTCTGAAGGAAACCATAACTAGTAACAGCTTTTCCAAACCGTTCAAACCATGCTCTCGGAGACTGTTTAAGTCCATATAGTGATTTCTTCAACCTGCAAACTTTGTTAACTCCAAGATCCACTTCAAAACCTGGTGGTAAATCCATAAATACTTCCTCTTCAAGATCACCATTGAGGAATGCATTTTTGACATCAAGTTGATAAAGAGGCCAATCTGAGTTAACAGCAACAGATAAGAGCGCCCTAATAGAATTAATCTTAGCAACAGGGGCAAATGTTTCTTGATAATCAATTCCATAGGTCTGTGTGAAACCTTTAGCGACTAATCTGGCTTTGTATCGTTCAATGTCACCATCAGATTTGCACTTTATCGTGAATACCCATTTGCACCCTACTGTTTTCTTGTCTTTTGGTAGTTCAACTATATCCCATGTACAATTCTATTTCAATGCGTTCATCTCTTCCATAACCGCTAAATTCCAATTCGGATCATTTTGGGCTTCATGTATGTTTCTTGGAATAAATAGGTTGGTTATCCTAGAGGTGAAGGCTTTATGATTATCAGACAGTCTATGATAAGAAAGGTAATTTGCAATAGGATATTTGGTACAATTACGGACACCTTTACTATGGGCTATTGGAATATCAAGGTCAGATATATCAGATAAAGATTGGTTACCTGAGTCTTCAGTATCATTTGTCGGAGCATCAGATTGGTTTTGTGACAAGTCCACTATCTAATCCTGGTTCTTTTGATGTAATTTCCTCCTAGTATAAACCTGAAGTTCAGGATTTCGGTCAATGAGATCATTTTGTAGTGTTTCTCCCCCTGAAATAGAACTTTCAATGTTTGGCATAGAAAGACTAGTAATCTCAGGACAAATAATTCTAGGGAGAGGAGAAGTATCCCAAAAATTTTCTTCCAAGTTAGATATCTCCCCCTGAAGAGAATTTTGACTGAAAAAAGATTGATTCTCCACAAACAAAACATCCATACTTTCAAAATATTTTTTTTGTAGCGGGTCAAAACACCGATAACCCTTTTTATTTGAAGTATATCCCAGAAAAATACATTTAACAGCACAAGGATCAAGTTTAGATTGAGAAAGACTAGGAAGATGAACATATGCAACACACCTGTGATTGAGGCGAATGTCTCTCAATTTAAGATTCAATTCAAACACTTGTGATTGATTTCCCAAGCCAGAATACATCTCAGTTACACTAGTCCATAATTCTTTTGCAGTCGAATAACACATATAGTTCCGACTTATCCTTTCAACCATAGAGTTTACCAACCATGTCATAACCATGGAGTTCTCAGCATCCCATGTAGCAAATAAAGGATCATCCTTCTTGGGAATTTTTTTCTCTCCAGTGATATATCCAATCTTCCCTTGTCCACGAATATACATCCGAACACTTTGGGACCAAAGCAGAAAATTATCCCCATTAAGTCGGATGGTAGTAATTTGGACAGTGGGATGATTACGTGTGTCAAAGACCTTTGTCATCAATGTTTTGTCTTCTGACATGGTTGATACTGTAAGACAAAAAAAAAAAAAAAAAAAAAAAACTGATCAAGCAATTCCAACCAAAAGACCACAAAGAACCACACTGTCCAAGCTGAAATATGTGGAAAAAATCGCTGCCCAGACTGAAGAAAACGAGCGGACAAACACATGGAATACAACCCAAAAACCGAAGAAGTCGAAGGCCAAAAGAAACGGCGAAGACGAGGGTCACAAACGAAGGTCTGGCGAAGATGAAGACTTGCAGACGCTAAGGCCAAAAACTGCGAGCAAACGACGGCCAAAAAACACACGAAGAAGACAAGAAACGAGCAGCGGATCGGCGCAAATCGAAAGTTCTTCGTGGGTTAGGTCGAACGACGGTACACTCGCAGGTGGACGATGACGACGACGGCGGTTGTGACGACGACGGCGCACTCGTAGGAGTCTGGCGGCTGGTGGCTAGGGTTTGGAAAAAAATTAGGGTTTTAATTTGTTTTGCTCTGATACCATGAGAGTTAATGTCTCTATTTCTTAATCTTCACAAAAATACAAAGGTCCTCTATATAGAGGGAGGACAAACCCTAATACATAAAAGGAAAGCATACACAAGAATTTACAAAATAATTACAGCAAATAAATCTAATTAAGGAAAATATAAAACACATAAACCAACATGAACTTTTAAGATAGTTCATATAGCTTGAGCCAAAACGATTTAAAAAAAATAATAAAAAAAACAGGAACTAAAATAGACATTTTGAAAGTTCAAAGACCGAAATAGAACAAGCCTAAAAGTTTAAGGACTTAACTGGACATTTTAAAAATTCAGGGATCAAAATGGGACAAACTTGAAAGTTCGGAGATCAAAATGAGATAGGTCTGTCTTTTAATTTTTTTCATCTCTTCTAATAGTTTTTACTTTTCCATCTCTGTCCCATGTATATATGTCTTCTGGCTACTACTGGTACCACCAGTCCTAATATTACCACTTAGAAAAATATGCTCTCGATTTAATATTTGTAAAATAATTGAATAAATTAAAAAAATACCATTGTTGGAATAGAAAATCAGGAGGATAGAATAATGGAAATTTTGTGGGGTCCATTCAAAATTTTAATTGAATCATCGGTATTTTTTTGCAAGGTATACCATTGATACAGGTAAAAAAATCTCATTACTTTTGTGTGTTGGCCGGCACAACAATTCGTTTAAGGATGTTTAAACAGCATTATTGAAGAAATAGAGTGGATCTCATTTTTCCATTTTCATAATCAGACCTTAATTTTTACATAGCATATTATTCTTCTTATGGCTTTATATATGGCCATCATAAATCATTTATTGTCATTTGTCTGATGTCATTGCTAGGGATGGATCCTATTGCCAAACGTTTCATGTGGGATGTTATATCCCGGATATCTACTAGACAAGGAAAGACAGCAGTTATCCTCACCACACACAGCATGAATGAAGCTCAAGCACTTTGCACTCGTATTGGGATAATGGTAGAAAGAGATTTTCTTCCTACAAGCTGAATCATTTATTGGTTTCAACCTGGGAGGACCCTATATGAACTTTTGCTTATTTTTATTTGAAGGTTGGAGGACGATTACGTTGCATAGGAAGTCCCCAGCATTTGAAAACACGATTCGGAAATCATCTTGAGCTAGAGGTACTTTATGCCATACTAATTCTTGGATGTAATCAGTAGTTTGATTGCAATCATCTTTCTACAGGTCAAACCTCATGAAATCCACTCGGAGGACTTGTATAACCTTTGCCAAAACATCCGTGAGCGGTTTTTTGATTTTCCTTCACACCCAAGAAGCTTGTTGAATGATATTGAAGTTTGTATTGGAGCTAATGAGCCCATCACACCAGAAAATCAATCAGTGACGGAGATTAGTTTGTCTAGGCAAATGCTAACCATAATTGGACGTTGGCTTGGTAATGAAGAAAGGATAAATACACTTGTATCGTCGCCATCTACTGCTCCTGGAGTTTTTGGTGAACAATTGACAGAGCAATTGTTTCGAGATGGTATGTGGAATCCTTGTTTGTATTTTTCTTATTCTCTCCTTGAAATTCATATTTCATTTCTCAATCAATTTTAAATTTGAAATTTTAAAATATTGCATTACCAACGTCATTTAATAAAAAGATAGTGAGTGTATTTAGCATCATCTTGTGAATGCACTGTCTGTATCGGATTCATTTCTGCATACAAATATTTTACATGGACTTATTAGTTATTGGTACCAAAAGTGCGAAGAAATATTCTCCATTTTTCTTATTTTTATGCCTCTTAGACACCAAACATATCAATGCAAATAATTAAAGATTTGCTAGAAAATTCAAGAGGATGATCTATTGTTGAGGATCCCACATTGAAAAGATTGGTGGAGACCTCACAATATATAAGCTACAAGGGTCACTCCACTCATTGCCAATTGGTTTTGAGATGGAAGCCCATATAATATAATATCTATGATAAATTCTATAACTTATTGCAAAAAAATTGAGCATCATTCTTTTTTCTAAATAAAAGCTGTCTAATCTATGTAGGCAGTATACCGTTACCTATATTTTCTGAGTGGTGGTTGGCCACAGAGAAGTTCTCAGAGATTAATTCATTTATTCTCTCTTCATTTCCGGGTGCAACATTCCATGGGTGCAATGGATTAAGTATGAAATATCAGGTATGATCAATATGGCTTTTTGAAAATTGGAACATCATTTTTATTAGCCATCTATCGCGATTTCTCTCTTTAGATCAGAAATGGAGTGTTTTTTTAAACCATCGTTTCAAATCATGCATGTTCAAAATTTATTTGCCTCAAAAAGCCTCCATAATCTTCCCAAGGAAAGGGACATGTGAAAATAGTTTTAGAAAAAGGGGTACAGGTCCTATAGGATTTAGGAGATCCCTTAAAAGATGGGGGCATTTGCATATTCTCTTATTCCATTTATTCCTTTCATGTTCTGCTAAATCAACATTTTGGGATTGATTATTTTGCTCTTGTCTGGCCATTAGGCTGAATCGATAACGTTAACGAGCGTGCAAGGATTTCTTTATGTGTTAATGTGTGTCATTTTCTTAAAGATTGATGTATTCAATGTTGTTTTGAAATCTGTTCAAATGCAGTTGCCTTATGGGGAGGATGGCCTCTCGCTTGCAGATGCTTTTGGACACCTTGAGAGAAACAGGTAAAATCTATCCAGTACTTCATTCTTAATCGCTTAGCTCGTCTAGGAGTCTGATCTATTCTGTGATGTTTTCTTTCCTCCAGAAAACAGCTCGGAATTGCCGAATACAGTCTCAGCCAATCGACGTTAGAAACGATATTTAATCATTTTGCCTCTAATCCTTAACGAGACTCTTGAGAAATTTTCGTGTCACGAATTGAGTAAATATAACAATGCAATATGAGATGCTTTGATGTTTAATGAATGACAATTACTCATTTTAATGTAAAAACGCATGAGGTTCTTATTGCTTATGAGTCCATGCAACAATGGGGATATTCATTTTGCGGTTTCCAGCGGCTCTAACTTGCACCAAAGCCATTTTTAGACCATTCCTAACTACTCCCGGTTTTTTTTTGTTAAGATATATAAAGGATTAAATATATCTACTTAACACAGTGAAGGAGGGCTTGTATTTAAATCTACCGTTTTTTTAGTTCAACAACATTTGGGTGGGAGATTCAAATCTCCGAGTACATGCTAATTATCACTGAGTTATATTCACTTTGATGTCATTTTCATATTTGATTGGTCTACCTATTTACTATACTAACAATGTATTAAATTGTTCCTCAATATTGCATGAACATGACATTTGTGAAAGAAAATAATAGTAATAATGTTAAGAACAATATAATTACTTGTTAAAATCAAAATTGATTGTTCATTGACCTAGTTGGAGCTTTCTAAAGTTGATGAATTAAATAGGCATAACTATCAATATCAATTTTGGTTATGGATGCAATAAGTTCTAGAAATACATTCAACAAGAGACATAAAGTTGTACTAATGAACAAGAGACATAAAGTTGTACTGATGACCAATAGGTCTGTTGTTTGAATCCTCTTATCCCACATATTGTAATTAAAAAAAAAAACTAGGAATATATTGTAGTAAAAACTTTTGAATTGAAAGATAAGCAGAAATTCATCTATGTCAACTAGAATGATAATGGTAAGGTGGAGCTTGTGCCCACCATTTTACATCTTAGCCATTCAGCGTTTATTAGTCTTCATAAATATTATAAAATTAAAAAAAGTCAGTTTCCCTTTTTACAGATAATGCTTCTATATGCTTCTTCATAATGCACTATTACCATCTAAATAGCATAATAATTCTACAAGCCACTAAATTTTTCAGTAGCCTTTTTAAACTCTAATAGTAGTAATTGCTTTCTCCACTTTGGCCCTTACTTGCATGATTGAGATAGCAAAAAAGTTGCTGTTTCATTGATTTCTTCTGCCCTTTTTCTTTTCCCTTCTCTCTCTCCTTCAACTTCCAACCTCACTCCAAACAGCTTTGGCCTCTCATCTTTCTCTTCTTTCTTTCTACTTTTTCCACACTTAGCCACTAAATCAAGAAGCTCTTTACACTTACTTTTCATGCTTGCAAGCTCTGAGCTCAAGGCCCCATTTTCCTTCTTCAACCTCTTGTTCTCATCCATTAGAGTGTTGTACTCTGAATATGATGAGTTTGAAGAGGATGATCTTTGATCTTCATCAACTTCATGATGTCCTAATGTTTCAGCTACATGTTGTTGTTTGTTGGTCCATGCTTTTCTTCTTCGTATTTCACAAAGCTTTTCCTTTTCGCCCTTTTGAAATTTGTCGTTGCAAAACTCCCACCTTGTTGTTGCCACCTTTCGAAATCCCTTCAATAAAACAAAGAATGAAAGATCTAAACTTGAGAAGAGGATCGAACATTTATAGATTTATAAGATCAACTTCTTAGAAATGTTTTGGAAATTTTAGTCGCTTGAAATCAGCACAACATCCTCCAATAAGAAGAGTTCCTCAATTTTCCTTGTACGTTGTTATCATACAACTTACGATCTTTTAGTCAATGATCTAGGTAAAGTGGTACAACAATCCTTGTTAGCTGGAATGTTGTAGGTAAAGTATTATACTCATGAAAACTCCATAATCCTTGTTAGCTGGAATGTTGTAGGTAAAGTATTATACTCATGAAAACTCCATATTGGTCAAACTAGAGAGACAAGACCATCTGATGTTTGACGAAGTATTTTATTGGGACGAGAACTAACCATTCAAGAAGGTAGATGAAGAGTTGACGATGGAATCTCAATAGACATCTACCATAGCTAGTGGATGTCTAAAGAGAAAATCTTAATTGCATTAGGTATGTGAATGGAGAGATTAGGTATGTGTACGGAGAGATTCAATGATAATAGTTACCAAGACTTTGGAAGAAAAGAATGAATCTTTTTGTTTGAAATGTTGTAGATTCTATAACAAAAAGATTGTACAAGTAAATAAGATTAAAAATGTTATCAACTAGACTTTTAATGACAAAAAAAAAGGACGACTTGACAAAGATGCATTAAGGAAGAATAGAAATTTTTTTTAATGAAAAATACTTCATTAAAAAAAATCAATAAAATATAATATGCACTAACTCAAACAATAAAATAAAATGGACAATTGAGATGAGTATACTTAATTAATACGCCCATTAGTCTTCCTTTGTTCTCATTCTTTTGGTATGGTAACAAATATGATTATTGTTTCATTTGTACAATTAATTAAACATGTCAAATAAAATAAACTTCTTTGGTGATACAAATTCAAATCAAGTTAGGTTAGACAAGTACAACTTATTCCTTTTCTTTTGTTTGAAATATGGACACTATAAATCAAACTTAATTAGTAAACTAAGTTCTTGAATGTCAAAATCTCACACAAATCCTCACTTAGTTTTCTCAATTTATAACTAGGTCAAAATTAAAGATAAGAAAAAAAATTCTCAATCTATTTTGAATATAGAAACGAAGACTTTATTCTCCTTCCTCATCTAATCCTAATACCAACTTGGAATATTTTTCTTTTACTTATTTTTATATATATTCATTAACTTTTCCACTAATTTATTTGTAAAAAAATATGAAATAACATCGTAGAAGTAGTTTTTTTTCTTTTAGTTCTCTATTTTGACATTTAGACTTTTGACAATATATGGAGAGAAGAATTCGAACCACAGACCTTGTGGTTATTTGTACAAAGTCATGTCAGTTGAGCTAAACTCTTGTTAGCTTTTGACATTTACACTTTATTTGGTAAATATATTTACATTTTCTACATTTTTGTTCATAAAATACAATGAAAGAAAAAAAATCACCGGTTGTTATTTCAAAACATTAACCTCCCTAGTGGTCATATCATAGTTTTTTTTAAAAAAAAAAAAAAAAAAAAAAAAAAAAAAAAAAAAAAACTATCACCCACTTGTTTGAATTTTTTTTTTTTTTTTTTTTTTTTTTTTTTTTGGATAAACTCCACTTGTTTGAATTTTAATACTCTAAAAACACAATGAAAACTGAATAAATTCAAAATCCAATCCTCGGTTGAAAAATCATGGAACCCCACTCCAATTCTAAAAAATCAAGGGAAAAAAAATTCAAATAACGAACTCAACTCAACCCAAAATTATGGTCAAATGCTCTTAGTTTTTCTATTTCATTTTTCATTTTTAACAAAACCTAAACCCCTTTGACCTTTTTTTTAACCGAAAAAAATAACATATCAAAACATAGGTGTTATTGACCTAAGCATAGTTGAGTAAATCTTCGTATGGACGGACAAAATCTTCATACTGGACATAAAATTCAATTTTATGTTTAATAAATGTGTAAATTATCAAAAATGTTAAATAGGTTAAAGGGTTACTAGACAAAATTAAAAATTAAATAGATCAATTAGACATTTTAAGTTCAAGAATCTATTAGACAAAAAATTAAAAATTTAGAAATCTATTACATCAAAATTTTTAAAATATTATCAAACTTTTTGAAGTTCAAAGATCTATTTGACACGTCAAAGTGAGCATAGCTCAATGATAACTTACATATATACTTTTATTAGACACAACTAAAGTTAAAAACACTAAACTCATAATAGTTTCAAAAAAGAAAAAAAAAACACTAAACTCATAATTTAACTATATATTTTTTTCCCATGTTATATTCATCTCCCACCCCACAAAGGAAAAGTAATAAATTTTCATAGGGAGGGACAAAATTTACATTTTTTTTTTTTTTTGAAAAGGACAAAATTTACATTTAAACTATATATATATAATTTTGAATTAAGAAAACTTAGAAAATAGCAAACTAAAAAAAAATGAAAATTAAATCTCAACTTTCTTATGTAATTTTCTTAATCCATGACAAACCATGGGAGTCCTCTCCTCCCTTTTTCGCTTCCCCTTTAACCTCCCTCTCCTATAAAAAATTATTAGACGTTTCCAGTATAACGAGACCCTTAAAAATCGTCGGAGGTAAATCTTCAAATTTGTTTGTCCCTTAATAATCATTGGATACAAAATCGAGGTACTTTCATCATTTCTCTCTTACATCCAACGATGCAAAACTACCGGCCTCATTGCACCGGAAGAACCTAAAAATTCTCTTCTTTGACAGCTAACTTCAAATCTCCACTTCATATTTTCAATCAAACATTCAAAAAAGACAAAAAGACAAAAAAAAACAAAAACAAAAGAGTAGAAATTGTAATTAAATAAGCAAAAAAAGAAAGAGATACGTACATAGGTATTAAGCTGGCGAACAAAGCTAGAGAAATTGCAGTGTTTAAACAGCTTCGGCAAAACATCCTTAGCGAACTCCGCCGTCTGCCAAACCACAAACGCCGTCCCGTCGCCGTTCCACGATATCACCTCGTCCGTCGCCGGATCCTCCACCACCGTATACGTCTTCACCAGAAACGGCGGCGGCGTTGACTTTCTCATCACACTCTCCGCCGTCTGCGCCGGCGACGGCAACGGCAACGGCAACGGCAACGGCAACGGCAACCCCTTCTGATCATTATTATCATTGCTCACTCCGGCCTCCATTAGACAGAGAGACAGAGATGAGGATATGAATGGAAATTTTGGATTTTGATCGACTTTAGAACAAGAGAAAATTAATGGGTTTTTTTTTTTGGGTTTAGAATGAGAATTAATGAGTTGAAGATGAAGAATTTCTCTCTCTCACTCTCTTTCTCTCTCTTGTGTTTCTCTCTCTAAAGAAATGGATGACCATTTCTATGTTTATAGTCAGAAATTCTTGGCTGATTCAACAGTGTTTTCTGTAAATTAATTAATTTTGTATTGTGATTGTGTGTAGAAGAAAAGAAAATTTAATTTGTGGGTGTTTGAATATTTTAATTTTGAATGATGTTTGTTTTTGGTTTAGTGTTGAATAAGATTGATTTTTTCTTGTTGGGTAAAATTTAAAAGTGTTGGAAAAAGAGGTTTGGTTTGCGAATGGATGAAGATAATTATTGATTTGATGTTCATATTAGTTTAGGGGAAAATATGGAATTCAATCAATTTATTTTCTTTAAAAAAATGTATTTGCTTTTGACTAATTCATACGGTTTCATGTAATATGGTGTGTTTTTGACTAAGCATCATTGGTCAAAAGAGTGAGTAAGAGGTTTTGAGAAACCTAAGAATTTGTTTAGAAAGAGGGTTAAACTATAGTTGTAGTGTTTGAAATTTGATTATATTTAGTACATAAACTTTGGAAAATTTTTTGAGCTAAGAACTTTAGAAAGTTTGATTATGTACTTCAAGTTTAGATTTTGATTCTAACAAGGTCTTTATCGTTGGAAACTATTGTTTAAATGTCAATCTGAGAAAGGTTCAACTAGTTACAACATATGACAACATAAACATAGTTCAACTGACATGAAGTTTGTACTAATGATTAAAAGGTTTGTGGTTTGAATTCCTAAATCTCACATGTTATCAAAAAAATAAAATAAAAACATATAACCTTGCATATTCTCCACAGACTAAAACGGTTAGAAGTATTCAAATTATCACTAAACTATACATCATTGAACTAAAAGAAAACTATTGTTTTATTGTTAGTGTGGCACATCGATTAGAATATCATGGCAACGAGTGACATAAGAGAGTTAATAATAGCGAGATAAAATAGGAATGGACTAAAAATACCGAGATAAAATGTATATGTTACTTGTCTATCCCATCAAATTATTTGGCTCAAATCTACTTATAACTTATCTAGTTTACTTATTTTCTTGAGCCATGAAGTTCTAAATCAATCTTTTTGGATAATATTGTAGGGTGAGAGATTTGATCCTCTGACTTTTTGGTCAAGAGTACAAGTTTTATGCTAATTGAACTACGCTTTTGTTGATAACTGTTAAATCAATCTAGTTTAGGTCGTGTCAACATTTAAATAATAGTATTTATTAGTATGACTTTTTAAAATTGAAATCGGGAGCTTAGTATAATATATGAAAACTTTAAACTTTTCAACGAAATAAATGAAAATAACTTTCAAAGCGTTTAATTAAAGATTAATTTTCTCTCAAAAAATATTATGAAAATATTTTGTGAGTTCTAGTTCTAGTGGTGATTTCAAAGTTATTTCCTAGGAAGGGTCAATGAACAAATAATTTTAAATTTTAGATGAAAACTCTCATACCTTTTTAAATAATTTCAATTTTATGGTATTTTCAAGTTTTTTAATGAAAAAACGAGAATAATTAATCTAGGTTTTTTTTTTTTTTTTTTTTTTTTTTTTTTTTTTTTTTTTGTAAAGGGTATAAAGTGGTTTTCTTCATGTTTTTGTTAAAAATATTATATATTATTTCCTCACAACACAATAACCCATGTTTTTAATGTTAAGATTAGAAATTTAAAAAAAAAAAAAAAGAGGAAAATCACTTCATATCCTTAACAAAAATGACTTAAACATTATAATTATTGAGTCAAAAGTGTGGAGGAAAAGCCATCCAATATTATGAAATCATGTATAGAAGATCCAAATATATACACAAAGCAAAGAAAAACATTGAGGAGATTGTTTGGTTTAAAGTTGATGGTTTTTTTAGTTGGGAGAGTTTGATACTTCACTTTCTTTGATTACAACATGACAAATTCTTCACCTAATTTCATTTGGTCTCTCACTTTAATATTTTGTTCATCTTTGACTTCTCTTCTTTCCCTTCCTCCTTAAAATGGTATATAGAAAAAAAACCTTGGAGAACGAGAGAGAAAGTCAAACGGTGGGTCAATCAAATGGTAATTCATTGGTCTAATCAAAGGACACTTATCCTTATATCTCCTAATGTTGAACAAAACGCCTCTATTCTATTTAATAAGTACTACATTATTTTAAAAATTTTATCGTGAATAGAATTTGGTGACAATAGTATATGTGTAACTTGGTAAGGTTTGTTTATCCACTCAATCTGAGTGACTATTTCTTTCTTTCTTTATTATTATTATTATTTTTTTTATCAACATCTTAGAAGATTTCGTCATGAGTATGTCATTGAAGAGTTTTCTCAACAATATATAATTTTAGCTATTGCACCCAATAAACTTCTCTTCAATGATCACTTTGTCTCCAAAAGTTCGAACTCCAATCAAATTCTTCAACAAGAGTTTGACATACAGTTATCATAATGATTATAACTATAGATTATCTACTAATTTATATAATAATAAATTCTACCGATTTAAGCTTCTTTTTATCAATATATATGAGTCTCCACACACATTTTGAGATATATGTTCTTTATCAAAGATATAGACGAAAGAAATGAGAGGATAGTTTTAGAATAAAAAATTAAGAATTTAAACTTTTCTTTCTAATATGTCCCATTAAAGTTTGAAAATTGAAAGATTTTATAGTAAGTTAGAATGACAAATTTTACCCCTCTCTAGAATCTTTTAGCTTCATTATTATTTATTAATCCTGGTCCTCTTTGTGTGAAATCAAAGGTATGTCTTTCTAATATTTTGACATCGGCATATAAGTCACTTCGACAAAGTGTCATATCGAAGTTCATTAGTTAAACTCGCTAGACGTTTCTCTATTTTGCATGTCTATATCAAATGGTTGAGGATAAATTTTAAAACCTCTATGCATCTCTTACCATAGAAGTGGAAATATTTTTCATGGGCAATTAATTCTATGAGATATTCCATTGAATTTTATGGTATATGTTTGGCCTATTAGTTGGAAGAAGATTGTCAAAAATGGCTCATTTTGTGGGAGAAAAAAACAATCTAAGTTTCTAGAAATATTTAGGCCACAGACATTTTGACAATAGAAGCGTGTAACACACGCGCTAACGTGAAGGGGTGAGAGAAATGTTCAATTTTGACTCTAAATGAATTGAATTGCCTTTCCAATTGGGTTTGGCCGCTAAACCTTTTTTCCACCTTCCATTATTTTTTATTACCCGTTTTGCCCTTCAATCCCACCACATGGGTGCAACTATGGTCGGAGGCCCCTTTTGATAACAATTTGGTATTTTTTTAAAAAAGAAATTTTAACCTATTTTATCACTTTCTTTAGAATGGTTTTCTTCTTTGCTGAGAACACACTTGCCAAATTTCAAAAACAAAAATAAATTTTTGAAAACTTTTTTTTTTTTTCAGTTTTCAAAACTTGAGTGAGTTTTTGAAAACATTAAGGGGCCGTTTGTTTTTTGAGAATCTGAGATGCCCATGAGTCAGGCATCTGGATTCCCACGTTTGTTTTGCAGTAATGTAAGATACCCAGGTATCTTGAGATGCCCGGGTATCCTAGGATGTCCTACCGGAGGTAATCTAAGTACTTTTGGATGCCCTTTTGAAACATGGGTTTCGAAGATTCTCATGTTGCGGGCATCCCCTCTTTACCTTTTTGCCCTTCGTTCATTTTTTTATATATTTTCTTTCATCAATTTTCTTTATCTTTATTTTTAATTTTATGATTTAAATAGATTAATGTCCAATAATCAACTTTATATAATTAAGTATATTTATATATTACATTTACATATAAAATAGACTTCAATTCAATTAGACTTCACCTCATATAACATTAATTATATAATTGTCTTTTAGAAAAATATTAAAATTAAAAATAAAAGTTATATTTAATATAGCTTTTTTATTTTAAAAAAAAGTCATATATTAATATGAATTCTATGAAATAACATAAAAAATGAATGTACACTTAATTAATATAAAAAAAAATTAAATTAATAAAAACAAATATATATTATATAAATATAAATTATATTAAATCAATATATTAATATATTAATAAGGACATTTTTGGAACATTACATAAATTTACAACATTTCCAAGAATAAATCCTTCAAAACTATCAAAATATTCCGGGATACCTTATAAATATTTCTACAAAACAAACGTGGCTATCTGAAGATGCCGGATATCTAAAATTTCGGTCATCTGTGATTCCAGGCATCTGAAGATGTCGGACATCTACATTCCCAAAAAACAAACGGCCCCTAAAAGAAAAAAAGATAACAACACAAAAAAAAAATTATATTTGGATGTAGTGTTTGTAGGTTTAATTTTCAAAAACCAAAAGCAAAAGACCAAGATCCCGTTTGATAACTATTTGGTTTTTGGTTTTTGGTTTTTGAAAATTAAGTTTAAAAACACTATTTCTATACCTCTAAGTTTCTTTGTTTTGTGTTAACTCATTCTATTGTTTTCAAAAACCAAGTTAAATTTTGAAAACTATAAAAAGTAGTTTTAAAAAACTTATTTTTGTTTTTGAGATTTGGCTAGGAACTCAAGTGCGTCCTTAACAAAAATAAAAGTCATGGTAAGGAAATTGGATGAAAGCAAGCATAATTTTCAAAAACCAAAAACCAAAAACCAAAAACCAAATGATTATCAAACGGGGTCCAAATGGTTATCAAACGGGGGCTAAATTTTTTGTTAAATTATTAAAAATATCTCTCAACGACTTTGAACATTTTTTATTTTACAAATTAGAAGGCACGCGTGATATATATATTTTTTGGAGTTCAATAATTGTGAGGTAAGGAATCAAACCATCGACCTTCGGGATGAAAATTAGTGTTTGAGCTATGCTCGAATACACATAATATTATTTACAACTATATAGTAAATTAAGATCATTTGTTACCATTTATTTCATTTATAAAGATATATTGTTAAAATCATTTACATAATCAATTTTTACACATCAAATGTTACATCAATTTACAATATGAATGATGTTGTAAATGATGTCATATACGCATCAATTTCCATCCTATTTTAACAAAAAAAAATCTCCAATGAGTTTTTTTTTAAAACAAATTTCAAAGTTCAAAGATAAAAATGAAAATTTTCAATGCTTAGGGGCATTATTGAAACCTACCCTAAAGTTTAGGAGTATTTTGTATAAATTAACCTAAAATTTTTATATGAAAAATTAATCAAATATATATAAGTTCATTATTTTCAAAAGAAATAAGAAAATAAATGGACATTAAATTATAATTTTGTTTTTCTTGTTTCTAGGTTATTTAGATTTGGTCTCTATGAGCAGGACATATAGTTTCAATTTAATCTCTGATCTAGGTTTAGTTTTAATTTTATTTATATAGTTTTAAAAAGTTTTAATTTAGTCTCTATAACTTAGTCAACTTTACAAATCGTTTGTATCACTATTATGTTGATGGACATTCTCTATGTAGTAATGAACCATTTTTTTTAGTTGACTAATTAACACTTTGAGCTCTTTCAAAAAAAAAAGAAAAAAAAATTAACACTTTGAGCTAAGTAAAAAAATAAAAAAAGATTGGTGGATATTTTGGATGAGTAAAAAGATAGTTTTAGGATAATATGTAAGGTTTAACCAAACTACTTCAAATTCATTAAATAAATAATAAACAAATTCTATCGAAATTTATGAAGTTTCTAAAAAAATATTTGAAAAAAAAAAGGAATGGGTTTGTTGTGAAGCTTGGTTGCTTTTAGTTTTTGAGAAAAAAAAAAAAATGAAAGGAGGAGAAAGAAAAGACGAAGAAGAAAGGAAGGGAGAAGAAAAAGAAAAAAAAAAAAGGAAAAATACATTTTTAGTCCCTGATGTTTGGGTTAGGTTTCATTTTGGTCCCTGAGTTTTCAAACTTGACAATTTAGTCCCTGGGGTTTGGATTTTGTTTCATTTTGGTCCCTCCATCCATTTTTCCGTTAAATACTAACGAATTGCTGACGTGACATTGTTTTTTTAATTTATTTTTTTTATTTTAAAAATAAAATAATAATAAATTAATTAAAATAGTTTTTTTTTTCTTTTTATCTTCTACTTCATTACCATCACAACCACCACCATTCTTCTTCACCATGACCACCACCACCATACTTATCGACCACTAGCCACTGGCGACTACTTCGACAAAAATTTCAATGATAAGAATTTTTCTCTTTTTTCTTTCTTTTCTTCTATCTCTTCTCTTCTGTTTTTCTCTTTATTTTTGTTTTTTGTTTTTCGAAATGAAAATAAGATGAAGAAGGAAAAAGAAAGCCCAAATGTTGAAGTTTTCAACAAACAGCCATCTCACACATGAGCTTGCACCTTCTCAATCTCACGTCTCAGTGTCTGGCTCCTTTCTTGGTCATTAGATTTTTTTTTTTTTTTTTGTTAGTCTCTCTTTAATTATTGAACTTGAAAGGCCAAAACAAGAAGAAAAAAAAAAAAAATACACTTTTAATCTCCGAGGTTTGGGTTAGGTTGCAGTTTGGTCCATAAGTTTTCAAACTCAACAATTTAACTCCTTAAGTTTGGATTTCGTTACACTTTTGGTCTCTTGTTAAACCCTAACATATTTTAATAATAAAAATTGTTTTTAAATTTTTCTAAATAAAAATATTATTATTTTTTATTATTTTTTTCCTTCTTCTTTTTATTTTTCTTCCTCCTTCTGTTGCAGATGGCTGGCAGCCATACATTTTTTTGTAAGAACAATTCACCCATAAATAAAATCAATTTATTTCAAGTAACACGTCTAATTAAACAGTATATCCCCATTCAAATGTGTCTATAAAAACAATAATTTAAGGTTAAAAATCACTTTTGATCCCCAATTTACGTGAAAGTAACAATTTATTCCCTGAACTTTATTTTGTAATGGTTTAGTCCTATATTTTTTAATTTGTACCAATTTAAGTCCTTGAACTTTAGATATAACAATTTAGTTCCTATACTTAGTTCCTGTCGTGAAAATTATTGTTGAGATTTAATATGATTTCTTAGATAAGAATCTTATATGTTATAAGCTACCAAGTCTATATTGTTAAATAATAAAAATTGACATTTAATTTTGATGAAAACTTTTATGTTAAGGATTAAATTTTTATAAATTTGAAAATACAAGACTAAATCGTTACAACTTCGGAGACTAAATTGTTAATTTGAGAATACAAGAACATAGATCTTTTAACTATGTGCTTGAGTGACTCTAGAGCATGTTCAATGGTTAAGAAGAAGACGACCAAGAATCCAAAGGTTAATTAAAGCCAAATATTTATCCAAAAAAAAAAGCCAAATAAAAACTATTTGGTTTTTTTTTTGTTTTTTGGGTTTTGAAAATTAAATTTATAAACATCACACCTACGTATGGATTTCTTTTTTATTGCTTTTTACTAGTGTTTTAAAAAATCCAACCAAGTTTTGAAATCTTAAACAACCCTTTTTTAAAAAAATGAAAAACAAAAACAAAAAAAACAGAAAACAAAATGGTTATCAAACGACCCCTAAAAAACAAGTTTTTGAAAACTTCTCATGTTTACCAAGTTTAGTTAAGAATTAAAGTGTTTCCTTAAGAAAATATGAAAACCATGGTAAAGAAAATGTAAAAAAAAAAAACAATCACAATTTTTCAAAAATCAAATAGTTATCAAACGGGACTATAATGTCAAGTTTGTATACCGTGATTTATGAGTCTGTGTTAATTTTTTGTTTTGAGTTCAACAACATGTAGGAGTGGAGATTCAAACTTCTAACCTTTGGATTTAATATATTTTGTCTCAGTCAATTAAGGCAGGTCAATTTATTCTAAAAAATAATACTATTTATTAAATGGTTAACAATAAGATTTAATCAAACACAAAAGATTAAAATCACAATAACCAAACTAACATGACTACAAAAGTGTGAGAAAATCATAAAAGTCATCGTCAAAATCATAAAATAGAGAGATAGATACCTTGAATATGATCTTTTGCAGACGAGAATAGACTAATAAAAGTCTTAATGAGATGGATCGAAGAGATTGATTAGCGCAAAATATGTGTTATTTTATTAATCTCAAAGAGGAATTTAAATACCCTTTGTTACAATACTAGGGGTGAGTTTTGTGGGTTTACAAACTTACTCTACCCACTACTAACATATAAATAACTAACAAAGCAAAAAATAGACCCACAAAGAACAATAAAAAAAATAAACTATGTTATAAAACGGAAAGAACAATAACAAGAACACTAAGAACACTTAGAGAGAAATAGAGAGAGCAAATGAATTGCATTCAATTGTGTTGTTATTGTGTTTAATCTTTCATATACATCCCTATTTATACTATTACAATAGGGATGGTTACAACCTTAAAAGACCTAAAATAGGAGGGAGGGATAGTCTTGTGCCTAAAGTTAAGGAGAGTCATGGAGAGAGCCCTAAAATAGTGGGGTTGAATGCCCTATAAATGGATATCTATTAATACATTTGCACTGTATTTATAACATTCCCTCTTAGATATCCATTGTATATGAAATATATTTCTCGTTAAAACCTTACTAGGAAAAACCCAATGGAAAAAAACCATAGTGAAGGAAAAATAGTACATTTTTCATATATATTAACAACTGCCTCATTAAAAACCTTACTAGGAAAACCCAGTGGGAAAAACCATAGCGAAGGGAAAAGGAGTGAAGTATATTTACTCCTCATGAAAACATCATTTGAGATCTCTGAGTCGTCGCATTTCAATGTTGTGCACCAACTTCTCAAATGTTGCAGTAAGTAATGCCTTCGTAAATAAGTCTGCTAAGTAGTCTTTTGAAGAAATTTGTTGAACAGTGATATCACCATTTTCTTCAAGATCGTGAATGTAGAAGAGTTTTGGTGAGATATGGTTCGTTCTATCTCCTTTAATGTATCTTCCTTTGATTTGGGCTATACATGTTGTATTGTTTTCATATAATGTTGTTGGACAATCTTTGTTAGAGGACAATCCGCATGTTTCACAAATGTGTTGAGTCATTGATCTTAGTCATACACATTCTCGACTAGCCTCATGAATCGTCAGAATCTCAACATGATTTGAGGAAGTAGTTGTTATTGTCTGCTTCATAGATCACCATGATATAGCAGTTCCTCCATATGTAAATAAATAACCTGTTTGAGATCTAGTTTTATGTGGGTCAGATAAATAACATGCATCTGCATAACCAACTAGATCAAATTTTGATTTATTAAAATAAAATAAACTCATATCAATTGTCTCTCGAAGATCACGGAGGATATGCTTAACTCCATTCCAATGTCTTTTTGTTGGAGAAAAACTATATCTAGCTAATAAATTTACTGAAAATGTTATATCAGGTCGTGTATTATTAGCAACATACATAAGTGCATCAATTGCACTAAGATATGGTACTTCTAGACCAAGAAGCTCTTTATTATCTTCTCGAGGTCGGAAGATGTCTTTCCTTACATTGAGTGAACAAACTACCATTGGAATGTTCAATGGATGTGCTTTGTCCATGTAAAATCTTTAAGATATTTTCTGTAAGTTGATTGATGAATAAATATTTCATCTGCTAGATGCTCAATTTGTAAGCCAAGGCAAAACTTTGTTTTCTCGAGATCTTTCATCTCAAATTCTTTCTTAAGATATTCTATTGCCTTTGGAAGCTCTTCAAGAGTTCCAATTATATTCAAACACATGGACAAATTAGGTAATGATAGCAAATCCTGACTGTGAATTCTTTATAAAAACACATGGACAAATTGAGTTATTTTGATACCCTTCTTTCAATAAATATTCACTCAGGCGATTATACCATATTCGTCTTGATTGTTTTAACCCATATAATGATCTCTACAATTTGATCCAGTATAATTCTCTAGGATTTGAATTATACAACTCTAGTATTTTTAATCCTTTAGGGATTTTCATATAAATATCATTATCAAGAGATCCATATAAATATGTTGTAACAGTAGCGGAGCTACAGTAGGCTCAGGGGGGCTCGAGCCCCCTCTGAACTTTTTAGTATATATGATTAATATTAATAAAGTCAGTGATCTTAACAAAAGATACTCTTGTCTCAATGGCCTAGCGAGCGTTAAGCCCCCTGCCCTGCGTTCGGCGCCCAAGTTTGAATCCCCGTGTATGTAAAATGCATTTTTCTGCCTTATATCTTTTTAAAAAGAGTCCATTAATTGTGTGGCCTATAATTATTTTTCAATAACTAATCCCATAAGAAACTGTACTTATTATTTTAAAAATTTTAATTATTATTTCGTCTCATTTTTATTTTTATTTATTTATATTAAATAAAAGGTCAGAATATCATTTTAATTATTATATTTTGAGATTTGTTTTATTTGTTTTTTTTAAATAAGATTTGTTTTATTTTAGCCCTTTTGTTTCCAAATATTCAAATTTAGTCCATGTACTTTTAATTTATCTTAAAATTAGTATATTTTAATTTATCTTATATATTGTTAACTTTTCCAATTTTTGTTTTTCTCTATTAAATGGAAATTGTTAAGATTTGTTTTATTTTAGCCCTTCTTTCTATAAATTTTAGAAACATGTGTTCATATTGTGTCTTTACTCTTCTTAAATGGAAATTGTTATCATTATAAGTTCGATAAAATTTTAATTCAAAATACTAACAAACTAATTTTAAGATTTATTGGAAGTATATGAACTAAATTTGAACATTTAAATGTCGATGGACTAAAATGAAAAGAGGTCTAAAGTAGATGGACCAAAATGATATTTTAACCTAAATATATCGATCGTATTTTCTATTAAACGAACTAATATTAAAATATATCAAGCCCCCCTGATATAAAGTTCTGGATCCGCCACTGTGTTGTAACTACATCCATAAGATGCATGTAAAGCTTTTTATACACAGTCAGGTCAATTAAATATCTCAATGTTATTACATTCACCAGTAGAGAATATGTCTCCTCATAATAAATATTAGGCCTTTGCGAGAATCCTTGTACAAGTCTCACTTTATATCTTGTGACCTCATTCTTTTCATTTCTTTTTCTTACAAATACCCATTTGTATCCCACAGGCTTAACATCTTCTGGTGTCTAGACTACTGGTCCAAAAACCTCACAGTTTGAAAGTGAGTTTAATTCTATCTGGATTGCTTCTTTCCACTTAAGTCAATTCTTTCTATTGAATGATTGGAATTCCCAATTCCGTTACAGCGGAAGCAATTGGACCGTTTCGTAGTTAATTTTGTTTTCACCAAAATACTAATACAATGGCAAAAGGTTAAGCGATGAGAAACATACCTCCATTGACGACTCTGAATACTTCAACGCCTTTCTTGATTTTGGACCGAGCGTCAATAATTGGGACACCACCAATTGATCTTTCCCGCTATAACTCTGAAATTAGGAACGTAGTTGTGGGACTACCTAATCTTGAATGGGAAAAACTCTAGAGAGAAAATTCTCCCTAGAGTTCTTGAGTTGAGAGAATATGAGAGGGCCTTATGGTGGCCATAAGTTGTAGTACCTAAACCCTAGGGTTAGTGTTCTATTTATAGGAGAAAGACCATGAATAAAATATTCATTTAAAATCAATTATTTCCATAACTGATTTAGTCTTTTCCATAATTAATCAATTCCATAACCAATCAATTCCATAATTGATTAATTTTTTCCATAAATGATTGATCACTTCCATAAGTGATTAAATCATTTCCGTAAATGATTAATTACTTCCATAAGTGATTAATCATTTTCATAATTGATTAATTTCTAATTAATTAATTCTTTAAATTAATTAATCACCAATTAAATATCATATATTAAATTTCAGACCTTCTATTAGTTAATTAATTAATTACCCAATTAAATATCATATATTTAATTTCAGGCTTTCAATTAATTAATTCTATAATATGAATCAAATTCATATTAAAATTGGAACTCCTTCCAATTCTCTTATATCCTATAAATCTAATATGAATCAAATTCATATTAATATTTGAACTTCTTCAAATATTTATTTCTCTCATAATAATAAAGTTTAATTTCAAATTAGACTTTACATTTTAATGTATCATTATACATTATATTAATTTGTATCTCATACAATTAACTTAATTCCCAATATGAATTTGAACTATTCAAATTCTCTCAAGATATAATTGTTCCTAATTACTCTTTACGAGCTAGCAGGGGAACCTAATGGACCTACAGATCAGAAGCTCCAATGATATGAGGTTAATAGATTAAACTCATTAACTAGGTTAACCAATATTCATTAGTTGTGGGTCATTCCACTAAAGACCCACAGCTGAACTCTTCTCACTGTAGAACATTTATGTGTCCATGGATATAGACCTATACCGGTAAGTCAATCCTTCACGAGTGTCCGTAACTACAGCTGGGTCAAATTACCATTTTACCCATGTGTTACATCTGTCTCCTTAAGTACCAGTGCTCCTCTAATGAACAACCTGTTTATGGTCCAACCAATAAGTAGAAAGTCCCTCTCGGGCCAGTGAGAGGGCGGGATCCCTTTGTTCAAGTCCCGGAGTCACCACTTAAGGGAACACTCATCTACTTCTCCTAGAAGTGGGAAGGAGTGAATTCCTTCTTGTGTTGTCATGTCCCCAACCTCTCACTCGGTCTTGTCCCCAAAAAGGAAGGCATATTGAGTCGGCGTATTGGCCACTCTCACCCATGCTAATCAAAGGACAATCCCTCATGAGAAGGAGTTCATGACACACTCAGGATTAAGACTGAGTTACCTACGTCATCCTATTGAAACAGTAACCTAACTAGTTAACGGTGTTATATCTGGTGGTTTACCATTTCATGGTCCGGTCTTATGCAAACTCATTGCATAGTATACCCCCGCTTGCATGTCTACTACATGGGCGCTTTGGATCAATACGTCTGTATCAAATACAAAGCGGGTCGTATCACATAGTGTTACCAGGATAAGGTACCCAACATTATCCTTGTACTATAGACCTTTTAGGTTGTTACTTGAACACCGATCCTCGTATGTCCCCACATACTAGTTCAAGTCACATGTAAACAAGCTTGGGTCTTAGTTTATTGGATTTGGGTCAAATTGTGCAATATTTAAGAATAACACTTTATTGTAGAAACTCAATAACACTTTATTGAAACAAGTATACAATTAGTTTACATTCACTATCTACGAGTTTTAGAGCATAAAACCCAACAAACTCCCACTTGAACTAAAACTCTAGTTTAGTGGGATGTACAATAATCTATACAGCAACAAGTGTATAAATACATGTATAAAACATATACAATGTACAAATACAATATACTAGGGCATCACTATACCCATTACATAATGGTATCACTATACCCATTATATTTCTCCCACTTGCCCTAGATTACACTTTTGTACATATCTCGTAGATCTAGACCTTCTAGATGACCCTCAAACACTTTAGCCGAGAGAGTCTTTGTAAATGAATCAGCAATATTTCATTCAATTTAATGTGTCTGCTTGTCTTAGGCTGCGATGTTCTTTTGAATTTGCCACAACACCATTATATCACTATAAAGTGTGATGGGCAAGTTCACATTTGGAACACATTCCAAATCAATCAATAACTTTCTAAGCCATATAGTCTCTATCGCTGCTTCACAAGTAGCTATTTTTTCGGCCTATACGGTCAAGACTGTAACTATGCCATACTATAACTCCATCGTAAAGAGTGACCACAGATACTGATGTAGATTTCTTCAAATCCTTATCAGTCTTAAAATTTGTGTCAATGTATCCTGTAAGGATCAAATCCTTAGTCCCATACACGAGCATATAGTTCTTCGTTCTCCTCGAATACTTGAGGATATTCTTAACAGTTTTCCAATGATTAAATCTTTGATTAGATTGATACTTATTGACAATCCCTATTGCATAGGGCATTCGTCTCATCTCCTCAACTTCTTGAGGTATCTTAGGAAACGGTTTCTTAGACAAAAAGAATTCCACGCCTGAAAGGTAGTGAACCCTTCTTGGAATTCTGTATCTTATATCTAACTGACATCTTGTAGATATAAGTCACTTGAGACAAGGCTAGCTTTTTGTTCTAACGATTCCTAACGATTTGGATCCCAAGAACAAACTCGGCTTCTCCCAAATTTCCATTTGGAAATGAGCTGTTAGCTTTTTTAATGTCAGTAAGATAACCTACATCATTCCCAATTATTAGGATATCAATCATATACAACACTAAGTAACCTACTGAACTATTGATGATTACTTGTAAACACAAGACTCATTAATGTTCTGATTAAAGCCAAAAGATTTGGTCACTATATCAAATCTTATATTTCAAGATCGAAATGCTTAGGTCAATCCATGAATGGATCAAATCCAACATATATTCCTAGCCTCCTTTGAGGGCCCTTTTTAGTACGTTTTGGTGGAGCAATTGGAACATATACTGCACTTATAAAAGTTCGTAAGTGAGATATATTTGGTTGCTGGCCATAAACTAATTGTATTGGAGCCTATTTATGATAGGTTGCTGGCCTAATGCGTATAAGCGATGTAGCATATAAAATTGCATGACCCCATACAGATATTAGAAGCCTTGCTCTCATAAGCATTGATTTAGCAATTAATTGCAGACGTTTTATAAATGATTCAGTTAGACCATTTTGTGTATGAACATGAACTACATGATGTTCAACACTTATCCCAATTGACACACAATAATTATTGGGAAAAATACACTTTTGGTCCCTGAGGTTTGGGTTAGGTTTCATTTTGGTCCCTGGGTTTTCAAACTCAACAATTTAGTCACTGAGGTTTGATTTTAGTTTCATTTTGGTCCCTCCATCCACTTTTTCGTTAAATCTTAACGGTTTGCTGACGTGACACTATTTATTTATTAAAAAATTATTTTTAGAATTTTTAAAAATAAAATAATAATAAAATAATTAATTTTTTTTTTTAATTTCATTTCTCTCCCATTTTTCCCTCTTTTCTTCTTCTTCAACACCCCAACCATCTTCAACTTCAACATTCCAACAATCCACCTATTGTCGGTTGTCGACGACGGCGAGATTTTTTTTTCTTTCTTCTCTTCTTCTTCTCTTTACTTATCTTCTCCAACTTTTCGTTTCTTTTTTTTTAAATGTAAACCCTTTCATCTTCACGCACAGATCTTCACGGTTCATATTTCAACAAAGAAGATGATGACCTTGTCGGCGTTCACGTCGTCTTCAGCTTCACGGTTCGTGTGGGTTTCATGGGTTTCGAAGTTCATTTTCACGCACTGATCTTCACGGTTCAGCTTCACGATTCGTGTGGGTTTCGGAGTTCATCTTCGTGTGGGTTTCTTCGTCTTCATCTTCGTGGGTTTCGTGTGGTTCAACTTCGTGGGTTTGTTTGTGCGGTTCATCTTCGTGTGGGTTTTGTGGGTTTCGTACGGTTCGTCTTCATCTTTGTGGTTCATCTTCGTGAACTTTCCAACCACAGCTCGCTCGCCCGCTCGGAAGTATTGCAGTTGCAGCCGTCGGTCAGATCTCTCTGTCACATCGCTCACCCAAATCTCTTTGTCGCATCACTCGCCCAGATCTCGTGACTGTTGCTTGTCGTCGTCGCCCACTCTCCTCCCCATTTCCCCCTCTTTTCTAAGATGGAGGAAGGAGAACTCCCCCCTCCTCATTCTGGCGCGCAGGGAACGGGGAGGAGGGAGTCTCCCTCCTCCCCTTTTCTGTTAAAAAAAAAGCATCGGTGGTCGCCAGCAACTGGTATTAAAGAAGCACCAGTCGTTGGGTGAAGAAGAAGAAGAAAGAGGAGTTGGGTGAAGAAGAAGAGAGAGAAGGGAAACAATAAATAAAATAATAATATTTTTATTATTTTTTATATTTATATTTTAAAAAACTTAAAAAACAATTTTTTTAATAAAAAATTTGCCACGTCAGAAATCTGTTAATTATTAACGGAAAATTAGATGGAGGGACCAAAATGAAACTAAAACCAAATCTCAGGGACTAAATTGTTGAGTTTGAAAACTCAAGGACCAAAATGAAACCTAATCCAAACCTCAGGGACTAAAAGTGTATTTTCCCATAATTATTAAATGATTGAGATGTAAACTCACCAGCATTATCAAGACGAATTTTCTTAATTACATAATCAGGAAATTGTGCTCTTAACTTAATTATTTGAGCAAGTAATCTTGCAAATGCAAGATTTCGACTTGATAAATAAACACACATGTATGTAATTGTCTGCCTTAGAGGATAGACCTTCTGTCTCCGCCGCATAATATGATTTAGTTGAGTAGTTTCATCTACTACATGCATCAATTAGAACCATAAAATATCTAAATGGTCCACTTGGTGGATTTATAAGTCCGCATATATCACCCTGAATTCTTTCTAAAAATGTGGGGGATTCAATCCCAATTTTAGCTGGTGAAGGTCTAATAATTAATTTTTCTCGAGAGCAAGCAACACATGACAATTTTTCGTTAATCATTCACTATCTACGAGTTTTAGGACATAAAACCCAACAAACTCCCACTTGGACTAAAAATCTAGTTTAGTGGGAATGTACAATAATCTATCCCAGCAGTGGGTGTATAAATACATGTATAATACATAAAACGTATTTACAATGTACAAATACAATAAACTAGGGCATCACTATACCCATTACACTTCTCCCACTTGCCCTAGATTACATCTTTGTACATAACTCGTAGACCTAGACCATCTAGATGACCCTCATACACTTTAGCCGAGAGAGCCTTCGTGATTGAATCAACAATATATCCTTTAGATTCAATGTGCTTGCTTGTCTTGCACTAGGCTAGTTCATATTTGGAACACCTTCCAAATTAGGCTTGAACTTCCTAAGTCATACCGTCTCTATCGGTGCTTCATAAGCAACTACTTATTGGCCTATTTGGTCGAGACTACAGATAACTCGTACTATAGCTCCTCCATTAAGAGTGAAGACAGACACTGATGTAGATTTCATCAAATCCTTATCAGTTAAAACATCTGTGTCAGTGTATCCTGTAAGGATCAAATCCTTTGCGCCATACACGAGCATATAAAACCTCGTTCTCCTAAGATACTGGAGGATGTACGTAACGACACTCCAGAGATCAAATCCTAGAATTGATTGATACTCACTGACAACCCTACTGCATAGGGCATATGTCTCATGTCCTCAACTTCTTGAGGTGTCTGAGGACACAGTTCCTTAGACAACAGAATTCCATTCCTGAAAAGGTAGTAAATCCTTATTGGAATTTTGCATCTTATATCTAACTAACATCTTGTAGACATAAGAAACTTGAGATAAGACTAGCTCAACTTCTCCCAGATTTTCATTTGGAAATGAGCTGCTAGCTAACCTCTTTTAATGTCAGTAAGATAACCTACATCATTCCCAATGATTATGATATCAATCACATACAACATGAATAACGCTACTGAACTATTGACGATTTTCTTGCAGACACAAGGCTCATCAATGTCCTTATTAAAGCCAAAAGATCTGATCACCGTATCAAATCTTACATTCTAAGATCGAAATGCTTAGGTCAATCCAAGAATGGACCACTTAAGCGTGCAAACCCTTTTGCTTTTCATCTTGCTCAATGGACCCTTCTGGTTGAGACCTTAAATGTCTCGTTTCTTCTTGTAAATTCACTTGTAACCTATAGGTGTTACCCCATCAAGCAAATTTACAAGACCCCAGATGGAATTGAAATGCAAAGACTTCATTTCCAGGTCCATGACTTTAACCCATTGGTCCTTGTCAACATCATTCATTTTCTTTCTAAAAGATAATGAATCCTTTATGTCATCATCAAGAATGACAACTTGAGCTTCAAATAAGCCCATGTAACGGTTAGGTTATAAAACAACCCTCCCACTACATCAAGGCATTCTCAACTCTTGAGATGGATGTGACTAACCAAAAGCACTGGCCTTATCAACAACTCTTGTTGAATAACCAGTCTTATCAACAACTTTTGTTGATTCATCAACAACTCTAGTTAATGTTTCCGTAGCTTTATTACTTAATTTACTTAAACCGACCTTACTTTATGGCTTATGATTTCTCATATGTTCTTCTTCTAAGAATGAAGCATTTGTCGATACAAATTATTTATTCTCTTATGGATTGAAGAAGTATATTCTCCTCGTTTCCTTTGGGATTGCCTACAATTAGGCATTATTTTCAACGATATTCCAATTTATTTTGGGTTAGTCACAAGCACAAGTCCTGGACACCCCAAAATTTAAGGAACGTAAACAATCTTTACGTCCTATCCACAACATAAAAGGTGTTTCAGAAACACTTTTGATGGAACGTTGTTCAAAATACACGTTGTAGTCACACTACATGACCCCAAAACGAGTCGGGCAATTGAGCATAGCTCAACCTGGATTGAACCATATCCAATAGGGTTCTATTACTCCTAACTGAGATTTAGGATGTGATTCCATGAACTATCAAATAGCCTTAGAATCTCAAGTCTCTATACTCAACACATTGATCAGATCAAAGTGGTTTTATTATCTCTCCTAACAAGTTTTCAACTTCAGTCTTAAGCCCCTTCGAATATCTCTAGAGATTCAGACTTAAGTTGCATTAGGTAGAGATGTTCATACCTATAAATAATTATCTATAACAGAGATAAATTATTCATACCCTCCCACTGCTTTAACATACTAGACCACAAGGATCCAAATGTACAAGCTCCAAGGACTCTTTGGCTCTTTAATTCTTTTTCAATAAAAGATCCATCAGTCATATTGCCCATAAGGCATGACTTAATTGGTATTAAAGAGTTCTTCTAACTAACTTAGAAATATATTCATAGACTAAGCTCCCAATCATATTGAGATAAAAAATAGTCTACCCTTAAGAACCAAAGAAAGGTATTTCCTTTAAGAGATATCCTTTGCCTTTATTTCTCTGAGTATAAGCAATCTTAAACAACTCAGTGCTCATGACTTGCTTTACTCTCGATTAGTTTTAAAACACATAAGTTATTTACCAGTAATGTTGAACAACTGTCAACTCCCTTTCTTAAAATAAAACTGCGTTAGCAGAGAAAGGTAGAGAGTAACATTGTTCTAGCATATAGAAATCAAATTTCTGTTAATCTTTAGGAAATTCAGATACATTATCTAATGATGTGTATTTTCTCCCACTGGATAAAATAACTTAATGTTCCCTCCGCCAAAACCGAGATATACTCTCCAGATCAAAATCTAAGAATCATCTCACCTATTTGCAACAGTTGCCATGAGCTTATTCCTTAAAAGGAAAAGCAAACGTGATAAGTGGCACCTGAATTAAAAATTCAGGTTGTATCCTCATTTTCCACTATGCACGTTTCAATGACCAATAAATTATATTAATTGTCATTGATATTGGCTAGGCAGTTAATGTAATTGTCATCATGAACAATTCAAGATGAACTAGACATTTGAGCCTGAGGACATTCCTCACTAAAGACTAATCTAAAATCATTTACCACAAGTTTGTCGTTTAAGCTAGTTGTATCTAAACCGTTATTAATAAAATGGTGTGTAAGACAATGCACATAAAGTTTTATATAATTGCTGAAGTGACAAATTACTTGTATTATTAATCGCACTAACCCATTACAAATAATCCAATCAAATTCTGCAAAAACAAACAAGCAATCAAAGAAACCCTATAAAACTATTGATTTAGTTTTTGCAACGATACTTCAGAGGTTTAGAGCAACAGCCACCGAAGGGTGGTCAGCTACTCCTCCTCTGAATTGAGACAATCTCAACCAAATTCTAACACCAGAATAACTCATATTCCGTTAGCATTTAGTTACCGTTGTTCGGTCAAGGATTAGTTAACACATTTAACTCATCCCTGTAAGTGTAACCCTCCCACTTTCAGATCTCAGAGGCACGGACCAACAGGCTACTGTTAGGAAAGACAACTGTTGGTAATTAGCCTAAGCGATCCTATCATATTCAGGAGTTCACGGTGTTCTGAATCCTATGATCAGACCCTCCGAAGGGATGGTTGCTCCAGGGCAACACGCAGACGGATGATAGGAATCTCACGTTGTGACCTAGGGGTGGAGACCGAATGATACGTTGACCTTTCCCATTCACCTTACTATAGTCACTTTTCCCATTCACCTTGGTATTGACCCATGCAAACACTTTTCGAAGGGAGGCCGCTCTACGACGACACGAAGCCGAGCATGGATCTCACGGTGTGAACTATACAGGGACGTAGGAGCAAAACTCGATTTAAATCAAGTTTTGTAATTTTCCTCCCACTAAAGTAACCTATTGTATTTTAGGGTTATTAAACTTAGATAAACCCGGCTAAGTCAATCTATCTAAGTCTATGCCTATTATAACTCTTATAAATAGGACTTTACTCTAATGTCTAAGTGTATTAAACCCTTTTAATTACCTAGTGACATTGCATGCTAACATTAGACTATGATTAATTCAACTTAGGTTCCGGGTCAGTTCCCAGGTAGGAGGTGTTCCGTAACCGTCAACTTAAGTACCCCCAGCCTAGACAGAACTTCACCGGGAGAGTTCCCTTATAACCATAGTAATGTTTTTCCTACTTAGTGCATTAAAACTATTTTAATCCTAAGTAAGAAAATAATTCTAATCCTATTAGAATTAAAAAAGAGCTTAGGTCTAATTAATTTTAAACAATTTAAAATTAATTCATTTTAACCTAAGGTCCTATGTTTGCATGCAACTCTTTGTTATAGGTTGACGGTTTCTAATCAATTTTATAACTATTATAAAATTTTAATGCTTAGCCCTATAACATGCTTCTATGGTGTTTCCAAATAACAAACTAATTCGAATTATCAAACACCATAACGCTCATGACGCCGATAATATTACGATTATATTAATCTAAGGTGGTGCCATGCTTCATGCAATTTCAATTTCATTTAATTAATATCGATTATATTAATTAATCATCAACGAAATTAAATCACATGAAATTAGACATTAATATAATATAACTCTTATATTAATCTAATTAATGTCATGCTCAATGCTATTCCATTTTCATTTAATTAATATAACATTTTATATTAATATTATACATGAAAATCAAGCATTGAAATTTATTTCCATTCATAATATAACTATTATATTAATACTCATGAAAATAAATCTGAAGGTGTACATATTACACATGCGGAAGCAATTGAAGATCGAAAGCACTTAAGACATTCAATTTTACTCCTAAAGCATGCATGTTCTAGAAAAGACAGAATAGAGAGTTTAGAAAACACCAACCTTTGTAGCTCACTTATGTTGAACTCCTTGTGGTGTTTGCCTCTCCTATGCTCCTTGGACAACCTCTAGAGTCTTCCCTACTATACTCCGGGCCAAGAACGACTTGTGGGAGTCTATATAAGATAGGGAATGGGAAGGGAATGCTTGAAGCATCAAGCAATGGAGAAGAATGAGAGATGAAAGAACTTTGAGTCCAAATTCCAGCAGCATAACATTAAGGAAAATGGCTCTCTTGTGTTTGAATATGATTCAAACTCCTTTTAAAGACATTCTCCATGCAAAGCCAAGCCTCAAGACACAAGACACATGGTGTATTTGCAAGCTCAAGTGGATTCTAGGTGTACATTACACAAGACATGCAACAATGCATGAGTGAGTTGTCTTTCCACTTTGAATGATCATGCATTAAGTGGATTTCCAACTAAATCCACTAAATTCAAATTGAAATCAAATTTCAAGCTTGCAAATTACCCCCAATTTCAATTCTAAATTGAAATTGATTGCTTGGTAATTAATTTGAAAATTTTCAAATTAATTTTGATATGGTTAATGTAATTAATCTTTGTTATCTTGTGCAATTCCATATATATGATTCCTAATACATATATATAGTATTCAAAACACTTTTAAATACTTCATCTCTCATTTTCTAATTTAATTCATAATTAAATTATTGTGTCAAACACAATTTACGATAATACCCTTTTTCCCGATTTTGAATGATTCAAAGCTTCCTATCTTTTGTTCTAGGCTTAATTCCGATATGAGCTAGTAGGGGGACCT
Source organism: Luffa acutangula (assembly GCA_036850905.1). NCBI lineage: Eukaryota > Viridiplantae > Streptophyta > Magnoliopsida > Cucurbitales > Cucurbitaceae > Luffa > Luffa acutangula. The sequence goes on from CM072087.1 coordinate 41,040,987, forward strand.
AATGGACCTATAGATCATGGGCTCCAACGATTCGAGGCTAACCGACTAATCTCATTGTCCAAGCTAGCCAACATTCGTTAACTATCGGGACACTCCACTATAGCCCGATAGTTGCACTCCCCTCACTATAGATATATTTCCGTCCACTTGATTTAACCATGATTACTAAGTCGATCCTTCACAGGTTGTTCGTAGCTATAGCTAGGTCAATAAGCCGTTTTACCCCTATAGTACTTCTAGTTCCTTAAGTCCCACTGATCCTCTAATGAACAATTGGTTTATGGTCCAACCAATAAACCGAGTCCCTCTCGGGCCAATGAGAGGGCGGGATCCCTTTGTTCAAGCCCCGGAGTCAGCACTTAAGGGAACAACCTCTCTACTATCCCTTATTCGGGTAGGAGTGAATTCCTTCTTGCACGACTATGTCCCCAACTATCTACCTGTTCCTATCCCTGAAATGGGAGGCTTATTGAGTCGGCGATACTGAGCCACTCTCACCTATGCAGATCTAAGGATAAGCCCGAATAAACAGGAGTTCATAGTTAGCTCAGGATTAAGATCGAGTTACCTAGGTCATCACATGAAATATTCAGTCTCGTCAGTAAACGGTGTTATAAAGCGAGAGCGACTTATTTCTCGGTCCTGGTCTTATGCAAACTCATTGCATAGGACACCCCCACTCGCATGTCTCTACATGGACGATTTAGGATCACATCGTCTATACCATCTATAAAGTGGGTCGCGTCTCATAGTGTCTCCAGAATAAGGTACCCAACCATATTCCTATACTATAGACCGTTTTGGCTATTACTCAAGCTTGATCCACTTTTATGTCTCTACATAAAGCTCAAGTGTTCATCATATAGCCATGGATCTTAGTTTATTGGATTTGGGTTATATATGTGCAATTTAATTTATTCAGTAATGACTTTTACTGAATCAATCTCGATAACACCTTTATCGAATAAGTATATAATTCGTTTAACATTCATTATCTACGAGTTTTAGGGCACCAATCCCAACAAAATCAAAGCATGCATGCTACATTAATAAAATATAACATCTTATATTTATCTAATTAATGTCATGCATCATACTTTTTCCAATTTCATATATTTAATATAACAATTATACTAAATAACTCATGAAATTTAAATTCATGCATAATTATCATATATTATAACATTTATAACATAAAAATGCATGAAAACATGCTTAACCTATGGTGGGATCTAGCTAAATGACATTCATAAAGCAATAAATAGCTGAAAAACCTGTATATTGGCCCCTAGGATAATTAAAATAAACAAAAATTACAATAATTTCAATTTAATTATCCTCCTGAGTCTTGAACCGCTCCAGAACCGGCCCAAACCAGCTTGAACCGCTTCAAACCGGGCCCATAACACTCGAACCGGACCAATACTCCAGCGAACCGGACCAGACCACGAAGAAAACCGCATGCGAAAAAATAATTGTGAATAACTGCACACCCTGAAGCTCAAACTCACAACATCTAACGAGATAGTCATGCACGCCTACCATTTGTGTCAGCCACACAAGTTTGAATCTAAATGAACGCATAAATTTATATTTCGTAACTGTCAAATAACCAACCCACGTTCTGCACGACACGTTCAACGCTCCGGAAATCCGAAAACTTCTGTCAGCGTCGAGACGTTGTAAACATAGCGTCTCGACGCTGCCCCGAGTTTTTCCAGCCTTCGTTCTTCAGCGTCGCGACTCCGTTGAGCAGGGTCGCGACGCTACGTCTCTGGACAGCCTCTGTTCTTCGTTTCCAGCATCAGTTTTTCACCAAATTGAACCCCGATTCGAGCATCGATCAATAAATTGATTCCTAATTTCTAGACACGGACTTACAAGATTCGATTTACGATATTTTTACCCCAAAAACATGGGCTCTTACATGATCAAATCATACAAAATTGTAAATCTAAGGCCAAATATAACCAAAACAGTTTTTCAGCAAACCACATTCATAATGCAATCCCACCAAAAACCAACGCAATTTTCATAAATCGAATTTAATTAACGAGATGGCTCTGATACCAATTGAAGGGTTGAAATCCCTTTTGGCAGCGGAAGCAAACAAGACCTTTCTCGAATTAAATTTCAATTATAGAAAAACCGGTACGTTGGCAAATCAAAATTAGAAACAATTTCTAAATTAAACTAGATTAAGCATGCTAAAACTGATTCAAGATCAAGAACACTTACTTGGATTTTCGAAGAATACAACACGATGCTCCAAGATTCTCGTTCTTGATCGTTCTTGATGGAAACCACCACGCAAGAACACCCGCTATTCTCTTGGGATATTTGAGATTGGCTTGTGGGAACCCAAAATTCGTCTTGGAAGGGAAAAAGTCTTGCAAAGGAATTATTGGAATTTTTAGAGAGAAAGAGAGAAAAAAAAAACTCAGAGTTTTTTCTTTCTCTGTTTTGCGTGAAGTTGAGAGAATGAGAGATGTGTTCTGGGTTACCCCTCTCCACTTCACGATAAGTGGGGAGGGAGTTAAAAACCCTACAAGATCTCAACCATTGGATCTAAGCCAAATGATCTTGACCGTTTAATTATTATCAAATAATAATTAATAAATTAAATAATTAATAATTATTTAAATAATAATTAATTATAATTAATTTAATTAAACCAACTTTAATTAAATCAATTATAACATATAGTTTTAATTCAATTAAATCATATTCAATTGAATTAAATAGGTCATTCAATTAATTTAAATTAATTGATCCCACATTAATTAAATATCAAATATTTAATTAATTTTATAATTGAATCATATTCAATTTTATCTCTCTCATTTAACCTATAGTTTTAATGTGCATCATAATGAACATTAATATAAACTATAGTATTAATTTGATTAAATCATATTTAACCAAATTAAATTAAATTAATTAATTCCCCAATTAATTAATTCATGAATTAATCAAATATCACATATTTAATTAAATTTATTATTCTCTCAATAATTAATTTCGAATCATATTCAAAATTAATTATAAAGTTTAATTCTTTAATTAAACTTTACACTATAATGTATCTCCATACATTATATTAATTCCCTTTAATATCAAGACTAAATTATCTCAGAACCCGTTATGAGCTAGCAGGTGGACCTAATGGACCTACAGATCAGAAGCTCCAACGATACGAGATTGATCAGCTAAACTCATTAACCGAGTCAATCAACATTCGTTAACTGTAGGTCACTCCACTAAAGACCCACAGCTGCACTCTTCTCACTGTAGAATATTTCTGTGTCCACGGATATCGACCAATGCAGTAAGTCAATCCTTCACGTGTGTTCGTAACACCAGCTGGGTCAAATTATCGTTTTACCCTTGGGTTACCTCTAGATCCTTAAGTACCATTGATCTCTCTAATGAACAATTTGTTTAGGGTCCAACCTCTAAACAAGAGTTCCTCTCGGGCCAGGAGAGGACGACACGCCTTTGTTCAAGACCCGAAATCAGCCCTTAAGGGAACACACATCTACTTGCCCCAATAGGGGAAGGAGTGAATTCCATCTTGTATTGTCATGTCCCCAGCCCCCCACTCGGTCTTGTCCCCAAGAAGGTAGGCTTATTGAGTCGGCGTGCTGGTCACTCTCACCCGTACTAATCAAAGGACAATCCCTCGTGAGAAGGAGTTCATGACACACTCATGATTAAGATCGAGTTACCTAGGTCATCCTATTGAAACAGTAACCTAACTAATTAACAGTGTTACATCTAGTGGTTTACTATTTCGTGGTCCGGTCTTATGCAAACTCATTGCATAGGATACCCCCGCTCGCATGTCTCCTACATGGACGCCTTGGATCAATACGTCTGTATCGAATACAAAGCGGGCCGTATCACATAGTGTTACCAGGATAAGGTACCCAGCCTTATCCCTGTACTATAAACCTTTTAGGTTGTTACTTGAACACTGATCCCCGTATGTCCCCACATACTAGTCCAAGTCTCATGTAAACAACCTTGGATCTTAGTTTATTGAATTTGGGTCATATTGTGCAATTCTAGACTTAATATGACAATAACACTTTATTGCATAAACCTCAATAAAATTTTATTGATACAAGTGTATAATTCGTTAATCATTCACTATTTACGAGTTTTAGGACATAAAACCCAACACATGTGATTTTTCAATAATCTATCTCATCATTATTGACCCATGATGACCCAATCGATCATGTCAAACATAAAATATATATGGATCATTGAACTTCAGGTTCATTGTTGCATATGTTTCAATAACACGAATATGCGTGTAATATAATCCAGAAGAAAAGACAGACAACTTTTCTAATATACGTTTTTCATGTGAGATAGTAGATATAATATAAAGATACTCTATATTATTCTTCTTATCAGTCTCATATGATAATTGTTAGCACGTATATCTTTAAAACTCAGTAGGTTTCTTTTTTATTTACTAAAGAACAAAGCATTATCAATGGTAAATTTTGTTCCTCTAGGCAAAATAATATTCGCTTTTCCAAAACCTTCAATTAAGTCTGAAAGGCCTGATATTGTATTGCCTTTTGCTTCAAGCATTGTCAATTTAGAAAAGTATTTCCTACTTTTAAGTATTGTATGCGTAGTTGCACTATCTACCAAACATAAATCTTCATTATCTATATTTGAATCCGTCAAAATATGAGAAGTGTCCATGATTCTTCATCATAGAGAGAAGAAAAACAAAAAGATATAATAAGTCTCCAAAAATAAATTTTGAACTATATAGAAAAATAAATTACAATAGACTAACGACTTGAATTATAAAGAAAATAAAGATTGCAAATTGAACTAGAACAAAAAAAAGTTACAAAACTTGAAGCAATACATCAATTTTCAAATGAAGTACTTGTTCTTCCTTCAATGGTATTAATATTAATTTTCTCTTTCGGAGATTCGAAAAAATCAGCAACATCTAAATGTGTCATGGTGGACGGGTCAAATACATCATCTTCTTGATATGTGAAGTTTGCTTCCACAGTTTTTTCTTTCTTTAATGATGCTTGGTAGAGATCCACCAAGTTCTTAGGCGTACGACAAGTACGAGACCAATGTCCTTTCATGCCACATCGAAAGCATTGGTTTTCAACACTTTTAGAGTCCCGATTTGATTGTGGAGTTTTTCCTTTATGATCATCATTATTTGTGGTTCTCTTAAAATTATGACGACCACCACGAAATGAATTATTTCTTCCTCTTCCACGGTCACGACCTCGACCTCGACCACGATTGTTAGAAATTACAGCATTCGCTTCAGCGAATGTTGTTGCTCCAGTTGGTCGAGACTCATGATTTTTCATTAACAACTCATTATTTTGTTCAGCCACAAGAAGACATGATATAAGTTCAGCATACTTTTTAAAACCCGTCTCTCAATATTGCTGCTGCAAGAGCATATTCAAGACATGAAAAGTAGAAAATGTCTTCTCTAACATATCCTCATCAGTAATTTTTTCTCCGCATAACAATAATTTTGAACTTATTTTGAATAATGCAAATTTATAATCACTTACTAATTTAAAATCTTGCAACCTCAGATGCATCCAATCATAACAAGCTTTTGGAAGAATAACCATTTTTTTATGATCATACCTTTCTTTCAGTTTTTGCCAAAAAATGTAGGGAACCTTTACCGTAAGATATTCAATTTTTAATCCCTCATGAGGATGATGGCGAAGGAAAAATCATGGTTTTTGTCTTTTCTTTATTTGAGGTCGTATTTCCTTCTTTAATTGTATCTCCAAGATTCATGACATCTAAATGAATCTCAGCATCAAACAACAATGACAAGTAGTTATTTTTATTGATATCTTGAGCTACGAACTTTAATTTTGTAAGGTTTGTCATGATAACACTATCATAAAGAAATATATTTATATTAGAATTTAATAAATATGCGAAACATGCATGCTAAAATTTATAGGTAGTAACACGTTGCAATCTAAAGATATATGACCATAACATGTTTTATATATAAATGATCTATAAGCAATATATCAAATGTTCTGTATGTATATTAAATGCACATGATATAAAATATATAGAGAATCGTATGAAAATTATATCGAACAAAGAATACATAAACTAACGAGATTAATCTACAGTAGCAAAGTGGAAGAGTTTAGAAGATGCACATGATTTAAAATTGTGACATATATAGGGTATATGTGCATCATGTTCATTGAATATGCATTATGCATTCTAGATTATTACATAAATAATTAGAATATAACATACTCTTAATATCTCAAATTATTTAGACAGTATAAATATCATAAATATCATTGTGAAATATAGAACCATAAACAATAAAATAGATTTAAATGTTAATATCATCATGAATAAATATGATGCTTACTAATCTCATATAGTATGCACAATAATATAGAACATGCTAATCTTGCATAAAACATATGTTGCCAACGTTCAATACACAGTGTATATACGAGATATATATAATACATATACAGTGTATATGTGAAACGTACCAAAGACAAGTACAACTAATAATGCAAAGTAAAATGAACCTACCTTAAATTGAACAAAAATGGCAGAGACTCGTGTTGATAACGTGTTATAAAACGTGAAGAACAATAACAAAAACACTTAGAGAGAAATAGAGAGAGCAAATGAATTGCATTTAATTGTGTTGTTGTTGTGTTTAACCCTTCATACACATCCCTATTAATACTATTACAATAAGGATGGTTACAACCTTAAAAGACCTAAAATAGGAGGGAGGGAGAGTCTTGTGCCTGAAGTTAAGGAGAGTCATGGGAAGAACCCTAAAATAGTGAGGTTGAATGCCCTATAAATGGATATCTATTAATACATTTACAGTGTATTTATAACAAACTAAACTAAAATTATTTACCAAACGTTGTCATCTTCTTCCTTGTAGGAGGTACCAAAACCCTCTCGTTGCAAATGAAGGCCAAAGATATTTTTTAGATGTCACACATGGTTAGGGAATTGTTTTTACTAGCTAAAATGTACAATCAAATTCTAAACATATACATTACCTCAAAACAGTTACTGAACGTCAGATTGAAAGTCATTTTATATGCCACTAAAATCCAAAAATATTCTTCCAATATTCCTCAGCTTCCTCATTGGTGTTAAACTAAGGCAAAAAGAGTACTTCACTAGTATCTTCATTAGTGGTTATCGCAAGCATGCGGGGCCCATCATTAGTACCTTGATCAATGGTACGCGAGGCAAGTCAGGTACTATGACTTGATTAATGGTCTGGTCAGGCATGTTACCCATATTAATACTTGGGTCAGACACAATATTCATACCAGTGTCAAGGTTAGACTCAGTTTCCAGCAGCTCCATCAAAGTATCAAAATCAATGGTCACATCAGGCATGTTATAGATCATCTCAGTCTCAAGTGCCGCTTCTCTTGTTCAGCAGGTTGCGACTCAGTTAAACATCTTTCAGGTGCCACTTCTGATCTTTGCTCAACAGCTTGTGACTCAGTTAAACATCTTTTCGATACCACTTCTCTTTGCTCAAGAGGTTGCGAATCAGTTAAACATCTTTCAAGCGCGACTTCTCGTTGCTCTGTACGTTGTGGCCTAGAGATTTTAGGTGCTATAATTCTTTTCTTTCTAGGCTCTTGCAACTCACTTCCTTTTTCAGCTTTTCTTTTAGGTCTTTCATTCTTCCTCATTCGACACAAAACATAATTAGGTTCTATACCTTCGCATGCAAGGTCTTCACGTAAGCTATATTCGTGCATGATCCATTCACCATGGTGTTCTGGCAACTGCACATTCTCATACCTGAAATTAACCAAATTATTTCATTTATTTCAAAAACATAAAATAAATCACTTTTCTAACCTAAATGTTTCCGAGAGGAAAAAGAACCATTAAACTAATCACATAATTAGTCTAGTAATTAAATATGGGGAAAGTAATGGTTAAAATTGTAAAAAAAAAAACGAAAAAAACTATCTAATTAATTCCACATAGCTAGGAAAGACCAATGAAGAATATTATTGTCTTCTAATCATCACAAGTTTCACAGAACTTAATAATTAATCTATCGAAGTTGATCACATAGTTATGGATTCTAACAAAAACATTGAAAACTCTGAAAATGAATAATGAAGTACCTGAATCGCTTTGCGATAACCAATTATTGTTTGATCAGTTTCATTAGGGAAAACAAGGGGTGGTCGAATTCTCGCACTCCACGTGCCACTGGCCAAGCCAATCTTGCGTTTGATGTGTGCCCACAATTGTCCAGAATTTTTGGTAGACCTCTTGAGTTTGGTGAAGAAATAAAGATCTTCGTTATCATCGGCGCCTTTAAAATAATCCCAAATCTCCCATGGCTCGCTTCCACCGTAGAGATCGCAATCGAACACAACACCTTGAAAATATGGGATGCCATGAATCTTATAGTATAGATACTGAAGAATCTGTTCGTCGGTAGGTTTGAAGTAAACGCCCACATACTGATTCAATGGCAATGCCAAACAATCGGAAACTGTTGCCATTACTGTCAAGGATCTAGTTGAATCTTACTGGGGGATTGTGATACTTTGAAGATTTTTTTTGAATGGGTTTTATGTGAATTAAAATTTTATAATTTAACCAACCCGGTTAACCGTTTTAAGGTAGTTTTTTTAATGTATGATTGAAGATTTGGTGTTTGTTTGATTTTTAAAAAAAGGTTTTTTTTTTTTAAATATCAAATGTATCCTTCGTATATATATTTTCTCATTGGTTCTCTCTCATATGAATAAAACTGTGATTGATTCAATTTTTATAATAATTATTTTTCCTAAATTTGTATCAAATATTTTAAATTAATTAAATATAATTAGATTTAATTTAAATCATATAAATAATTATCTTATAATAAATTATAAATTATATATAAATATGAAAATAATTGAAATAATAAGCCTACTTTTATCATTATAATTAAATCCCAACAATTTAGTATTAATTTACCAAACAACGTAACAAGTTTTTTCTATTTTAAAATTGAAATTTACTAAACATTATTTTACTTCATTTAAAAGATGATTTTTTTTTCTAAAAGCAAACCGACAATTATTTTAAAAGCTACAACAATCCCAAACTAAGGGGGTGTTTGGTTTAATTTTCCAAGCTAGTGTTTCATTTTGAAAAAAAAAAAATCATTTTGAAAAAAATTCTAGTGTTTGGCAACCACTAAAATTAACAGAGAAACACTTGAAACCAATTTTTTTTTTTAAAAAAAGTTTTTAGTATATAATAACTTGGGTATAAAAAAACACTTATGAAGGAATGTAACCAAACATATGATTGCGTAAATTCTAAACAATTTTTATACAAAATGTTTAAAATAAAATACGTTCTTGAAAAACATTTAAACTAAAAGGCATTCCAAAGCCTAATTTACTAAATGGTGTCCGAAAATTGAACATTCTCATACCTGAAATCAACCAAATCATATCATTTATTTTAAAATATCAAAATAAAGTAAAATGATGAAACTTTTCTAAACTAAAGTTTGGTTTGGTAAATGCATGTTTGGGAATGATTCTGAAATGGTCAAAATCATTTTTGTCATATTCACAATTTCTCCGAAACATGCCTTTAATAATTCAAAGTCATTTTTTATGATATGAAATCACATTTAAAAGTATAAAATCAAACATAAAAATTGGTTTTAAATAATTAAAGGTATATTTTGGGGTAATTTCGAACATGATAAAAGTAATTTTAGCTATTTAAAAATTACTCTCAAACATTCACTAAATCTGATTATATTTTTAATTTACTTTTCATTTTACTCTTACATTCAAAATCACACCCATACCAACTTTTGAATTCAACTTTACTAAAAATCTCTCCCTCAGTGAATTTTTTAAAATCCAAATCTATCCATGTGATCTCTCTTTTTTTATATCAACCAAATTTTGTATTGATTAAATTTTTTATAATATTTTTTTTTGAACATTTTATCAAATAATTTATATTATATTAAACAAAGTAATTATTTACATTTTAAATATATAAACTTTTAAATACTAATTATCTTACAAAAAAAATTGATATCAAATATCAATATAAAAATAATTGAAATAATATGTAGACTTTGGTCATTATTATCAAATCACAACAATTTTGTATTCATTTATCAAACATCATATTATGTTTTTTCAAGTTTAAAATTGAATTTTGCAAATTACTATTTTTACTTCATGTCAAAGTTGATTTTCTAAAAGTATCGTTGTCAACAATTATTTTAAAAGCTACAACAATCTCAAATAAAGCCTAAATACTTACTGATAAGACACATTTACATTAGTGACTTATAAAAATGATTTCAAAACCTTCCTATTGTTGATGCCAAAATCCGGACAGAAGACTCACCTGACCTTCACGTGACACCAACAGTGAATTTGTAGAACTGGGGGAAGACGTGACGTGCAAAACCAGCAAAAACCGCTGCACACCGGTGTTGTGTAGGCCACACCGCCTCCGATGCTTAAGTAAGAAAACCGAGAAGGAGCTAGGAAGAAAGGGGTTGAGCATAAAGTTTTCGGAACCCTTATTCAGTGATGAAGAGAGGTTTTTATAACTGCTTTTCCTCCTAGGGTTTTTAGGAATTCGGGGGTGTTTCAGGACGAACCAGGCGAAACCGGGGCGATCCAGGGCACCTTTTCCCGATTGTCCTTGTTAGCTCCTTGTTCGTCAGTGTGATCCAAAATTACCTATAATACCTATTATCCAACTCTATAATATTTTAAGAATATGAAATTTGTTTCATAAAAATGTAAAATTTCTTTCTAGTGCAAGATTGACATATACCTAATTTCAAAAGGATTCAACCAAAATAATTGCTTCTGACCTACCTCAAACTCGAGTTGAAAAGTAGTTTCATGCAGCATTGCATCATCGTCAAAATAATAAAATAGAGAGATAGATACTATGAGTTTGATCTTTTGCAAGCGAATAGACTAACAAAAGTCTTAATTAGATCGATTGAAGAGATTGATTAGTGCAAAATATATGTTATTTTATTAATCTCAAAGAGGGATTTAAATACCCTTTGTTACAATACTAGGGGTGAGTTTTGTGGGTTTACAAACTTACTCTATTACCCACTACTCACATATAAATAACTAATAAAGCAAAAGATAGACACACAAAAACAATTAAAAAATAAACTAAACTAAAATTATTTACTAAACGTTGTTATCTTCTTCCTTGTAGCAGGTACCAAAGCCCTCTCGTTGCAAGTGAAGGCTGAAGATATTATTTTTCGAGTTGTCACATGGCTAGTGAGTTCTTTTTACTAGGCTAAAATGTACAATCAAATTCTAAACATATACATTCCTCAAAACAGTTACTGAACGTCAGATTGAAAGTCATCTTATATGCCACTAGAATAAAAAATATTCCTCCAATATTCCTCAACTTCCTCATTGGTGTTAAACTGAGGCACGAAGAGTACTTCACTAGTATCTTCATTAGTGGTTATCCCAAGCATGCAGGGCCCATCATTAGTACCTTGATCATGTTGGGTTTTATGCCCTAAAACTCGTAGATAGTAAATGTAAACAAATTGTATACTTGTTTCAATAAAGTGTTATTGAGTTTCTACAATAAAGTGTTATTATTAAATATTGCACAATTTGACCCAAATCCAATAAACTAAGATTCAAGGTTGTTTACATGTGACTTGAACTAGTATGTGGGGACATACGGGGATCAGTGTTCAAGTAACAACCTAAAAGGTCTATAGTACAAGGATAAGGTTGGGTACCTTATCTTGGTAACACTATATGATACGGCCCGCTTTGTATTTGATACAGACGTATTAATCCAAAGCGTCCATGTAGTAGACATGCGAGCGGGGGTATACTATGCAATGAGTTTGCATAAGACCAGACCATGAAATGGTAAACCACTAGATATAACACCGTTAACTAGTTAGGTTACTATTTCAATAGGATTACGTAGGTAACTCAGTCTTAATCTTGAGCGTGTCATGAACTCCTTCTCATGAGAGATTGTCCTTTGATTAGCATGGGTGAGAGTGGCCAATACGCCGAATCAATATGCCTTCCTTTTTGGGGACAAGACCGAGTGGGAAGGTGGGGACAAGACCGAGTGGGAGGCTGAGTGTTCCCTTAATGGTGACTCCGGAACTTGAACAAAGGGATCCGCCCTCTCACTGGCCCGAGAGGGACTTTCTGTTTAATGGTTGGACCATAAACAAGTTGTTCATTAGAGGAGCGCTAGTACTTAAGGAGACAGATGTAACACAGGGGTAAAACGGTAATTTGACTCAGTTGTGATTACGGACACTCGTGAAGGATTGACTTACCGGAATAGGTCTACATCCATGGACACAGAAATGTTCTACAATGAGAAAAGTTCAGTTGTGGGTCTTTAGTGGAATGACCCACAGTTAATGAATATTGGTTAACCTGATTAATAAGTTTAATCTATTAACCTCATATCATTGGAGCTTCTGATCTGTAGGTCCATTAGGTCCCCTACTAGCTCGTAAAGAGTAATTAGGAACAAATATATCTTGAGAGAATTTGAATAGTTCAAAATCATATTGGGAATTAAGTTAATTGTATGAGATACAAATTAATATAATGTATAGTGATGCATTAAAATATAAAGTCTAATTTGAGATTAAACTTTATAATATTGAGAGATTGATATATTTGAAAGAGTTCAAATATATGTCTAATTAAATATATGATATTTAATTAGAAGATGAATTAATTACTTATGAATTAATTAATTATTCAATTTAGTTTAAATTAAATGAGATTTAATTAAACTATAGTCTATGAGAGAAAGAAATATTTGAAGAAGTTCAAATATTAATATGAATTTGATTCATATTAAATTTATAGGATATAAGAGAATTTGAAGGAGTTCAAATTTTAATATGAATTTGATTCATATTATAGAATTAATTAATTGAAGGCCTGAAATTAAATATATTATATTTAATTGGGTAATTAATTAATTAACTAATAGAATGTCTAAAATTAAATATATGATATTTACTTGGTGACAAATTAATTAAAGAATTAATTAATTGGAAATTAATCAATTATGGAAATGATTAATCACTTATGGAAGTAATTAATCATTTATGGAAATGATTTAATCACTTATGGAAGTGATCAATCACTTATGGAAAAGATTAATCAATTATGGAATTGATTGGTCATGGAATTGGTTGGTCATGGAATTGATTAATTATGGAAAAGATTAAATCAATTATGGAAATAATTGATTTTAAATGAATATTTTATTCATGGTCTTTCTTCTATAAATAGAACACTAAACATAGGGTTTAGGGACAACAACATAAGGCCACAAGAATGCACTATTGCATTTTCTCTAGCCTCCCTCTCATATTCTCTCAACTCAAGAACTTTGGGGGGAATTTTCTCTCTAGAGTTTTTCTCATTCAAGTTTAGGTAGTCCCACAACTACGTTCCTAATCTCAGAGTCATAGCGGGGAAGATCAATTGGTGGTGTCCCAATTGTTGATGCTTGGTCAAAAATCAAGAAAGGTGTCCGTTGAAGTATTCAGAGTCGTCAACGACGATATGTTTGCTTCTCCCCTTTAGATTTAGATCTAATAATTTTTGTATGTTTAGCCTTAAGTTTGTATAGAATTTGTTCTATGTTTTAACCAATGCAATAGTAGTTTTGGATAAACAGAATTAACTGCAAATCGGTCCCAATTATGCTTACGCTTTAACGGAATTAGGGAATTCCAAATCCTTTCAGATCAATGATAGTATTATTAAGGATGACAAGCAAGCAGCCAAGTCAGGAAGCCTTATACAATCAGCAACCACATCAACCATCTCCAACGAGTCAGCAACTATAGATCACAACAAAATCCAGAAGCTTCTATCAAAAAATTCTGTTAGAAAATGATTCCCTAGCCTTGTCATTTTTTCTCATTCTTGGACATTTGTCCCTTAATCATTTTCTTTGTAATATTTCATTATTTTGCCCCAAGGGCTTGGTGTATGAAATCTCTAGTCTTAGCTACAGTAAATTCATTGAGAAAGAAATACAGAAGCTGAATACTTTGCTTTGAAAAGCTTATTTTGGTATCAGAGCAATATGGCAAACGCCTCTTTGACCAATGCAACTTCGTCTGTTGTTACTGGAGCTGGAAATTTTAGCAGCCCTCCACTTAACCAGCTACTGAATCAAATCACCTCCATCAAGCTAGATCGAGGGGACGATCTTCTCTGGAAGAACATTGCAATGTCAATCCTCCGAGGCTACAAACTTGAAGGACACCTATTAGGCACGAAAGAATGCCCTCATATGTTCGTTCAACAAGTCGATGAATCAGCCAATCCGCCCACAACCACTGTAGTGGAAGTAGCTAGAGCATCAAGCTCAAGAACAGCAGTTAGCGGAGCTGCCTCCTCTGAATCGAGAGTTGTCACAAATCCCCAATATGAAGCTTGGGCAGCAGTCGATCAATTGCTACTTGGATGGCTCTACAACTCTATGACTCCGGAAGTTGCAACTCAAGTTATGGGAGTCGAAAATGCAAATGACCTGTGGATAGAAATTCAAGAGTTGTTCGGAGTTCAATCGAGAGCTGAAGAAGATTTCCTTCGTCAAACTTTTCAACAAACCAGAAACGGTAAAATGAAAATGGCGGAATATTTAAGAATTATGAAGAATCATCCTGATAATCTAGGCTTGGTTGGTAGTCCTATCTCAAATAGAAATCTAGTTTCATAAGTCTTGTTAGGTCTTGATGAAGAATAAAATGTTATTGTTGCAATGGTGCAAGGAAGAGAAAATGTGTCTTGGTCTGAATTGCAGGCTGAATTGTTGGTTTTTGAAAAGAGATTGGAGCTTCAAAATTCTCACAAAAGCTCGGTAACATTCAATCATAATGCCACGACCAACATGACAACTAGTAAAACAACAAGCTCTCCCAAGCAGACTAATCTGAGCAATACTCCTAGACAGGGATTCTACAATGGTCAGCATGGAAATGGAAATAGAAGTCGAGGGAGAGGACGTGACTACAACAACTACAACAATAGACCTACTTGTCAAGTCTGTGGGAAGGTAGGCCATTCAACATTGGTTTGTTATCATAGATTTGATAAAGAATTTTCACCTATACAGAACATGAGCAATGGAAATGGGAACTATCCACCAAACCGAGGAAATGGAAATGGCCAACAACATACAAATGTATTCATGACAACCCAAAAGACAGCCATCCCAGAGACTTTAGTCGATCCTAATTGGTATGCAGACAGTAGTGCCTCTAACCACTTCACGAGAAGCTATGAAAATTTCAACAACCCGACTGAGTATGGAGGTAATGACTATGTTACTATAGGAAATGGTGATAAGCTACCCATTACATGTGTTGGATCAACTAGTTTAAGTGATGGTCATCATGTCTTACAACTTGAAAATGTCTTGTGCGTACCTGAAATTGCCAAAAATTTAGTAAGCTTGTCGAGGTTAGCTCAAGATAATAATGTGTATATTGAGTTTCATGAGAAGTTTTGTCTTGTTAAGGACAAGAGTACGGGACGTGTGGTGCTGAAAGGAACACTTAAAGATGGACTCTATCAACTACATGATGCTCAGCCAAGGATTTCAAAAGTTTCCAGGTGTTCGCAGCTCATTGATAGTTCAGTGTTAGTCGTGTCTAGTGTATTTCCTACTGTTAATGTTGATGTATCTAGGCACATATGGCATAGGCGCTTGGGTCATCCAACCACTAAAGTTTTGGATTTCATAGTTCAAAGTTGTAGTTTTTCAATTAAAGGAAATGAGAAGAATTTGTTTTGTGAGTCATGTCAATTTGGTAAGTCACATGCTCTTGCATTTCCTGTAGGAGTGGAATTTCATAATCTGTTAAGCAGAAGCGAAATTGGGACTGATTCGTAGTTAATTTTGTTTAATCGAAAATACCAATACAATAACAATAAACTTAGAACTATTCTAGATTTATATTAAGGCTAAGCATACAAAAATATTAGATCTAAATCTAATAGGGAGAAGCGAACATACCGTAGTTGTCGTCTCTGAAATATCAAGAACACCTTTCTTGATTTCATAGGGACCAAGCGTCAACTATTGGGACACCACCAATTGATCTTCCCCGCTATGACTCTGAGATTAGGAACGTAGTTGTGGGACTACCCAATCTTGAATGGGAAAAACACAAGAGGAAAAAGTTCCTCTTTGTGTTCTTGGTTGAGAGAATATGAGAGAGTGGCTAGGGAGGCTAGAGAGTATGCAAGAGTGCATTCTTGTGGCCTTGTGTTATATCACCTAAACCCTAGGTTTAGTGTTCTATTTATAGGAGAAAGCCCATGAATAAAATATTCATTTAAAATCAATAATTTCCATATATAACTAATTTAATCTTTTCCATAATTAATCAATTCCATAACCAATCAATTCTATAATTGATTAATCTTTTCCATAAATGATTGATCACTTCCATAAGTGATTTAATCATTTCGATAAATAATTAGTTACTTCCATAAGTGATTAATCATTTCAATAATTGATTAATTTCCAATTAATTGATTTTTTAATTAATTAATCACCAATTAAATATCATATATTTAATTTCAGAACTTCTATCAGTTAATTAATTAATTACCCAATTAAATATTATATATTTAATTTCAGACATTCAATTAATTAATTCTATAATATGAATCAAATTCATATTAAAATTTGAACTCCTTCAAATTCTCTTATATCCTATAAATTTAATATGAATCAAATTCATATTAATATTTGAACTTCTTCAAATATTTATTTCTCTCATAATAATAAAGTTTAATCTCAAATTAGACTTTATATTTTAATGTATTACTATACATTATATTAATTTGTATCTCATACAATTAACTTAATTCCCAATATGAATTTGAACTATTCAAATTCTCTCAAGATATAATTGTTCCTAATTACTCTTTAAGAGCTAGTAGGGGGACTTAATGGACCTATAGATCAGAAGCTCCAATGATATGAGGTTAACTGATTAAACTCATTAATCACGTTAACCAATATTCATTAACTGTGGATCATTCCACTAAAGACCCACAATTGAACTCTTCTCACTGTAGAACGTTTCTGTGTCCACGGATATAGACCTATACCGGTAAGTCAATCCTTCACGAGTGTTCGTAACTACAGTTGGGTCAAATTACCGTTTTACCCCTGTGTTACCTCTGGCTCCTTAAGTACCAGTGCTCCTCTAATGAACAACCTGTCTATGAGAGAAATAAATATTCGAAGAAGTTCAAATATTAATATGAATTTGATTCATATTAAATTTATAGGATATAAGAGAATTTGAAGGAGTTCAAATTTTAATATGAATTTGATTCATATTATAGAATTAATTAATTGAAGGCTTGAAATTAAATATATGATATTTAATTGGGTAATTAATTAATTAACTAATAGAAGGTCTGAAATAAAATATATGATATTTAATTGGTGATTAATTAATTAAATAATTAATTAATTGGAAATTAATCAATTATTTAAATGATTAATCACTTATGGAAGTAATTAATCATTTATGGAAATGATTTAATCACTTATGGAAGTGATCAATCATTTATGGAAAAGATTAATCAATTATGGAATTGATTGGTCATGGAATTGGTTGGTCATGGAATTGATTAATTATGGAAAAGATTAAATCAGTTATGGAAATAATTGATTTTAAATGAATATTTTATTTATGGCATTTCTCTTATAAATAGAACACTAAACCTAGGGTTTAGGTACTACAACATAAGGCCACAAGAATGCACTCTTGCATTCTCTCTAGTCTCCCTCTCATATTCTCTCAACCCAAGAACTCTAGGGAGAATTTTCTCTCTAGAGTTTTTCCCATTCAAGATTAGGTAGTCCCACAACTACGTTCCTAATCTCTGAGTCATAGCGGGGAAGATCAATTGGTGGTGTCCCAATTGTTGATGCTTGGTCCAAAATCAAGAAAGGTGTCCGTTGAAGTATTCAGAGTTGTCAACGACGGTATGCTTGCTTCTCCCATTTAGATTTAGATCTAATAATTTCTGTATGTTTAGCCTTAAGTTTGTATAGAACTTGTTCTATGTTTTAACCAATGCAATAGTATTTTTGGATAAACAAAATTAACTACGAATCGGTCCCAATTACGCTTCCGCTTTAACAGAATTGGGGAATTCCAAATCCTTCACCAAAAATATATTTGTTGAACCCGCGACCCGAACCGAACCAGCCAGTTCCCATAATTCTTAACCCAACCCAACCCAACCCAACCCATATAATTTAGGTTGGGTTGTCCGGGTTTTCGGGTCATCAGGTTCGATGAACAACCCTAATGACCCCAGCCTCCCACTCAATCTCGTCCCCAAAATGGAAGGCATATTGAGTCGACGTATTGACCACTCTCACCCATGCTAATCAAAGGAAAATCTCTCATGAGAAGGAGTTCATGACACACTCAGGATTAAAATTGAGTTAACTAGGTCATCCTATTGAAATAGTAACCTAACTAGTTAACGGTGTTATATCTAGTGGTTTACTATTTCATGGTTCGGTCTTATGCAAACTCATTGCATATGATACCCCCGCTTGCATGTCTACTACATGGACGCTTTGGATCGATACGTCTGTATCAAATACAAAGCGGGTCGTATCATATAGTGTTACCAAGATAAGGTACCCAACCTTATCCTTGTACTATAGACCTTTTAGGTTGTTACTTGTGCAGGGATTAAAGCCCTAGTGCAGCGGAAACGTATAGAACCTTAACTCAGTTTTTAATTCGGAATAAAATACTGTACATTGGCAAATCAAAATACAGCAGTAAAATCAATATAAAACTACTGAATTCTAACGATAAAACATGTTGATTTCTATTTAGATTTAATCTAAATTTGATCCTATTGATCCAAGATCAAGAACACTATACCTTTGATGACGTTCTTGACCCGTTTCACCAAAAAACCTTGGTTCTCCACCCAAATATAGCAGCAAAAACTCCTTTTCTTTGCTGGAAAATAATCACGAACACCACCAAAAGGCTGCACCGGTATTCTCTTGAAGGATATGCGATAGGTGCTTGTGGGAGCGTAATTTTCTAAGGGATAGGAGTATTTTTCTTCTCTGTATTCTTGAGAGAATAATTGCAGAGAGTTCTAGAGAGTAAGAAGGTGAGAGAGAGGCGTGATCTTTTCCCAAAAAAAATTTCGTACTGAATGAATGATGAAGGAGTTATCTAACGGATGGAGAAACTCCCTCCCTAAAAACCCTATTAATCACGCATAACCCTGGGTTAGTGGGATGAAGTTTTCTTATCAGTTAACTGATAAGATAATTAATTATTAATTTTAATAATTAATTAATCAAATTAACAATTAATTTAATTAATACTTATATAAATCACATTTATACAAATATTGATACTTAACCCATAGTTTTAATAAAATTCAATTAAATCAAATTTAATTAAAGTTATTAAAACTAATTATTAATTAATATATTAATTAATATTATAATTAAATATCTCATATTTAATTATATCTCTCTCCAAATAAACTATAGTATTAATGTACATCTAATGTGCATTAATTATAACCTATAGTTTTAAAATATAAAAATCAAATTCATATTTTATCTTAATATTTGAACCCCTTCGAATATTCAATTCTCCCTTAGAAATTTACCTCAACGCCCTTATAGAGCTACCGGTGGGACCTAATGGACCTACAGATCAGAAGCTCCAACGATGTGAGATTAATTGGCTAAACTCATTAACCAAATTAATCAATGTTCGTTAACTGTGGTTCACTCCACTATAGAACCACAACTGCACTCTTCTCACTGCAGATATATTTCTGTGTCCACGGATATCAACCATCAACAGCAAGTCAGCCCTTCAGATGTGTTCGTACCCCAGCTAGGTCAAACTATCGTTTTACCCCTGGGCTACCTCTTGGTCCTTAAGTACCAGTGCTCCTCTAATGAACAACCTGTTTGAGGTCCAACCAACAAACAGAAATCCCTCTCGTGCCATAAAGAGGGTAGGGCCCATTGTTCAAGACCTGGAGACACCACTTAAGGGAACACACCTCTACTTACCCTAATATCGGGAAGGAGTGAATTCCATCTTGTAAGACTACGTTCCCAACTCCCCACTCGGTCTTGTCCCCAAAATGGTAGGCTTATTGAGTCGGCGAACAGGCCACTCTCACCCGTACAAATCAAAGGACAATCCCTCATGGACAGGAGTCCATAATCCACTCAGGATTAAGGCCAAGTTGCCTAGGTCATCCTAGTAAAATAGAAACCGAGCTAACTAACGGTGTTACAGTTAGTGGTTAACTATTTCGCGGTCCAGTCTTTGTGCAAACTCATTGCACAGGATACCCCCACTCGCATGTCAACTACATGAACGCGTTGGATCATTACGTTTGTATCAATATACAAAGCGGGCCGTATCCATACTGTCACTAGGACAAGGTACCCAGCCTTATCCCTATACTACAGACCCTTTAAGCTAAAACTTGAACATTGATCCCCGTATGTCCCTACATACTAGTTCAAGCCTCATTCTATTAGCCTTGGATGTTTAGTTTATTGGATTAGAGTTAATAAGACAAGATATAATACAAACATTGAATAATACATCACTTTTATTAATGTTCGGTCAAAAGTACATTTACTATCTACGAGTTTTAGGGCATAAAACCCAACAAACTCCCACTTGAACTAAAACTCAAGTTACATGGAAAATATATACAATATAATCCAAAGCTGGAAATGGTACATGTATGTTGTACATTACATGAAAAGTAAATATACAAAATACAATAAACTAGGGCATCCTTACCCATTACACATCTCCCACTTGCCCTAGATTACGCTATATACATGCCTCGCAGACCTAGACTTTCTAGATGACCCTCGAACACTTTAGCCGAGAGGGCCTTCGTAAACGGATCAGCAATGTTGTGCTCGGAAGCGATCTTGGTCACGACCACATTCCCTCTTTGCACAATCTCTCGAATCAGATGATACTTCCTCTCTATGTGTTTACCTCGTTTGTGGCTGCGAGGTTCCTTTGAATTAGCTACAGCCCCACTGTTGTCACAGTATAACGTAATGGGCAAGTTCATATTTGGAACAACTTCCAAATCTGTCAAGAACTTCCTTAGCCAAACAACTTCCTTAGCCGCTTCACAAGTAGCTACATACTCAGCCTCCATCGTGGAGTCTGCTATGCATCATTGCTTTATACTTCTCCAAACTACAGCTCCCCCGTTAAGGGTGAAAACTGACCCTGACGTGGATTTCCTAGAATCCTTGTCAGTTTGGAAGTCAGAGTCGGTGTATCCAGTGAGAACTAACTCTTTAGCCCCAAACACCAGCATGTAGTCCCTCGTTCTCCTAAGATACTTGAGGATTCCTTTAACGGCAGTCCAGTGGTCTAACCTTGGATTTGACTGATATCTGCTGACAATCCCTACAGCATAACAAATGTCAGGCCTCGTGCATAGCATGACATACATTAAGCTACCTACTGCAGAGACGTAGGGAATCCGTTTCATATCCTCTACCTCTTAAGGTGTCTTAGGAGACTGTTCCTTAGACAGGTGAACCCCATGCCTGAAAGGCAACAAGCCCTTTTTAGAGTTCTGCATCGAATATCGGGCCAACATCTTGTCGATATACGTTGCTTGAGACAGAGCTAGTGTTTTGTTCTTTCTATCTCGAATAATCTGGATGCCAAGAACATACTGAGCCTCACCCAAATCTTTCATTTGGAATTGAGCTGCTAACCATTCTTTTACGTCAGACAGATATCCTACATCATTCCCCATGAGTAGGATGTCGTCAACATAAAGTACGAGGAAAGCTACTTTATTCTTGTTGATCTTCTTGTATACACAAGGCTCATCAACATTCTGGTCAAAACCGAAAGATTTGATCGCAGTATCAAATCTAATATTCCAAGATCGGGAGGCCTGTTTCAACCCATAAATGGATCGATTCAGTTTACAAACTTTTTGCTCCTGACCTTGGGTTATGAACCCTTCGGGCTGAGACATAAAAATACTTTCTTCAAGATTGCCATTCAGAAAAGCAGTCTTGACATCCATTTGCCATATTTCATAGTCATAAAACGTGGCAATGGATAAAATAATTCTTATGGACTTAAGCATAGCAACTGGAGAAAAGGTTTCTTCATAGTCCACCCCTTCTCGTTGGGTATAACCCTTTGCTACAAGTCTTGCTTTGAAAGTCGGTACTTTTCCAGCAGCATCTTTTCCTCTTATAGATCCATTTACACCCAATGGGTTGACCCCTTCAGGTGGATCTACAAGTTCCCAAACTTGATTGAAGTACATAGACTCCATCTCAAGGTCCATGGCTTTGGCCCACTCGTCCTTATCTACATCATTCATTGCCTGACGATAAGACAATGGATCTTCTACGCCGTCATCAGGTATGACTACTTGTGTTTCCGTTAAACCCAAGTAGCGGTTAGGTTGTATCACAACCCTCCCACTGCGTCAAAGCTCTCCCACTACGTGAGGAGGACTAGATTGACGAGAAGAACTGGATTCTCCAACAACTCTTGTTGAAGGACCAGGTTCATCAACAACCCTTGTTGATCCTTCTGTAGCTTCTCCTAATACTAACTTACTTCGTGGTCGATGATCTCGAATGTGGTCTTCCTCCAAGAAAGTTGCATTTGTCGATACAAACACTTTATTATCTTGAGGGTCGTAGAAAAGACCAAATCTCCTTTCTTTCGGGTATCTAACAAATTGGCATATTCTAGTACGTGGTTCCAATTTCTTAGGATTTGTCACTAACACATGTGCAGGACAACCCCAGATCCGGAAGTAACGCAAACTAGGTTTACGCCCCCTTCATAACTCAAAAGGAGTTTCGGAAACACTTTTTGAGGGAACTCTGTTAAGAATATGTACTGCAGTCTCTACTGCATACCCCCAAAACGAGCTAGGCAATTGAGCATAGCTCATCATAGATCGAACCATGTCTAACAAGGTTCTATTTCTCCTTTCTGATACACCATTCTGTTGAGGTGTACCAGGTGCTGAGAGTTGGGATTGGATTCCATGTTCTATCATATAGTCCTGGAATCTCTGATCCAAATACTCTCCGCCTCGATCTGATCGAAGAATTTTAATAGTTTTACCTAACAGATTTTCTACCTCAGCCTTAAACTCTTTGAACTTTTCAAGAGCCTCAGACTTATGGCCCATCAGGTATAAGTGACCATATCGAGAATAATCATCTATGAAAGAGATGAAATATTCAAAACCACCTCGAGCCTTTACATTCATCGGACCACAAAGATCCGAATGTATCAGTTCAAGTGGTTCTTTGGCCCTATATCCTTTTCCAGTAACAGGCCTCTTGGTCATTTTACCCTCGAGACACGATTCACAGGGTGGTAAAGATGTATCTTCTATATCAATTAGAAGTCCATTCTTAACCAAACGATCGATCCGATCGATGTTAATATGACCAAGACGAAGGTGCCAAAGATACGTATTGTTACTCAGAGGAGAAATCTTTTGCCTTTTATTTTGCGCTTCGGCCGTTTTAAACATTTCATGACTTAAAATAGCCTTGGCGTCGGTTGGTCTTAACACAAATAAATTATTCTCACGCTTAGAAGAACAAATATAAATTCCATTCTTTGAAATTAAAGCTTCATTAAGTAAGAATGAAATTGAATAACATTGTTCAAGTAAAGCTGAAACAGAAATAAGGTTCCTTTTAATTCTAGGAACCAAAAACAAGTTCTCCAAAATTAAAAACTTATTTCTAAAGAATAATTTTGCAGCTCCCACTGCACAAGCTGAAACAACGTCTCATGTTCCAACCTTGAGCGTCATTTCACCGTCTGCCAGCTGCTGGAAATCATTTCCCTGAAAAGAAGAACAGACATGATTAGTGGCTCCCGAATCCAGTATCCAGGCAAACTCATCATGTTCTACGAGACAAGTCTCTAATACAAGTAAATTGAATTTACCTTCTTTTTTCTCTTCTCTTCTCACCAAGGTAATGGGGACAGTTCCGCTTCCAATGACCATCTGCGTTGCAGTGGAAGCACCTGCCTTTGTCAGCCACGACCATGGCCTTTCCCTTCCCTTGCACAGCCTGTGCAGGAGCCTTCCCCTTGTCTCCCTTCCTCTTCTGTATCTGCTTCGATGAAGAAGCCTGGGGTACAGATTTAGTCCCTGAGGATGAACCCTTTAGGAACTTATTTTTGGAATGGGCCACGTTGGCCTCTCCTTTAACAACATTTTTGCCTTTGCTTTTCTGCAAGGACTCATAAATCTGTAACTCCGAGAGGAGGGTAGTCAGGTTGAACTGAATCTTATTCATGCTCGCGTTCGTCCTGAAAGATAGATAGCTCGCTGGGAGTGAGTGAAGGATGAACGCAACCTGACTGCACTCGCAGACAACCCCGCCATTTGCCTCAGCTATATTGAACTGGTTAATCATGTCTAGGACATGTTCCTGAACAGATTGACCTTCCAGCATCTTGGCATTGAAGACGTTCTTCAAGGCGTCGTGGTGGAGCTGGTAGGACAGAAGTCCAAACATCTCCTGCAGGGAATTCATAATCTCCCTGGTAGTTTCCACGTTCTCGTAACACTTGGCCAATACTTCAGACAAGCTAACCAGTATATAGACTTTGACATTTTCATTGGCCTTAGTCCAGCGTTCGTAGGCGTCTTTTACTGCCTGAGCGGCAGTGCGAGGGGGAACGAGAGGACATTCCTCCGTTAAGACGAACCTTAAATCCTCAACCACAAGAATGGTATTTAAGTTCGATTTCCATTGTGGAAAGTTTTTGCCAGTAAGTTGTTCGTTTTTAAGCAAGGAAATAATTGAGGAAGACATTGCTGAAAAAACAAACAATTGACCGTATTAGTTATCTTTGTCTTAACCCATCACACAAGCAATACAAACAATTGCATACATCCAATCAATTTTGCAAACAAACAATCAAAGAACCCTAATAAAACTATGATTGTGTTTTGCAACGATGCTTTAGAGGTTTAGAAGAACAGCCACCGAAGGGTGATCAGTTGTTCCTCCTCTAAAATGAGACTCTTCTCAGTCAATTTCTAATACCAAAATAACTCATATTCCATTAGATATTAACCACCGTTGTTCGGTCAAGGATTTGTTAACAATTAACTTCTCCCCGTAAGTGTAACCCTCCCGCTTTCAGATCTCAGAGGCACGGACCAACAGGCTACTGTTACGAAAGACAACTGTTGGTAATTAGCCTAAGCGATCCTATCCTATTCAGGAGATCACGGTGTTCCGAATCCTATGATCAGGCCCTCCGAAGGGATGGTTGCACCAAGACAACACGCAGGCGGATCATAGGAATCTCACATTGTGATCTAGGGGTGGAGACCGAAGGATACGTTGACACGCGTCCTGCTCCCACTTACTATAGTCACTTTCCCCATTCACCTTGGTATTGATCCATGCAAACACTCTCCAAAGGGAGGCCGCGCTAAAACGACACAAAGCCGAGCATGGATCTCACGGTGTGAACATCACGAGGACGTAGGAGCAAAACTCAATTTAAATTAAGTTTTGTAATTTTCCTCCTACTAAAGTAACCTATCGGGTATTTTAGGGTTTGATTAAACCTAGATAAATCCGGCTAAGTCATTTATCTAAGTCTAGTCCTATTATAACTATTATAACAAGACCTAATGTCTAGGTGTATTAAACAAATTTAATTTACCTAGCGACATTATTCTAACATTAACCTGTGATTAATTCAACTCCGGTGTTCCAGATCAGTTCCCAGGTAGTAGGTGTTCCGTATACCGTCAACTTAAATACCTCCAATCCTTAGACAGAACTTCACTGGTAGAGTTCCCTTATAATCACAGGAATGTTGTCCTACTTAGTTCATTAAAACTATTTTAAAACTAAGCAAGAATTTCTAATCCTATTAGAAAATGATCTTAGGTCTAATTAATTTTAACTCATTAAAATTAATTCATTTTAACCTAAGATCCTATGTGAGCATGCATATCTTGATTATAGATTGACGGTTTCTAATCATAAATTTTAAACTATTTCAAAATTTTAATGATTAGCCCTATAATCATGCATACTATAGTTTAAATCAATTAACAATCATATTCAAATTAATCAAATTTAAACTATATCATTGCATTGCATGAATTTAATATAACGATTATATTAAACTATGGATGTATCATGCTCAATGCAACTTGATTTCCATTTTTAATAAATAAATAATTTAATTATTGCCAAAAATGGTAAATCACATTTGCATGCTGCAAACAATTTATTTTTAATATAACTTTTATATTAAAACTATGTAATTGCATGCATCATACTTTTCCATTTTCATGATCTTAATATAACTCAACTATATATTAAAAACTCATGAAAATCAAACCATGCATTTCAACCATATATTATAATCTAATTATAACATACATAAATGCATGAGCATGCTTTATAACCTAAGGTGGGATTTCTAATTTTATATGACATCCATAAAGCATATAAAATAGCATATGAACCGATTAATTGGCCCTTAGGATAAAATTAAAGCTAAATTACAATAATAAAACAAAAATCTATCCTATTACAACCTTCTGCAGCCCCGAACCGGACCAAAACCGCCCAAAACTAGTCAAAACCACCAAAAATTGGTCAAAACCGCTTGAACCAGCTGGAAAACCACTGAACCAGTAAAAAACCGCCCATAATTGACCGAACCGCGCCCCAGTCAGCAACCCATGCGAGCCGGTCAACGAACTACTGCTTCAGTCAACGAACCGCGGCTGAACCGGCCTGACGCAGACCGAACCGGACGAGCTGGACCGCGCCTCCACCTTGTGCCCGAACCGCGCCTCACTGACGTCAGCGTGGTGAATGCTGACGTCAACCCTACCTGTTGTACGCGCGTTCCGTCCGAATTTTTCCTTTTTTTTTCGAATTTCTGGAAAAACTACACTGTTCCAGCCGCAATTCTTCGCCATTTTTCGCCGTTTTTGGCCAAATTTTGTCCCGATCTTCATCGTTCTTCAGCCTAAACTAGACTTGGATTTACAGAGACTCGAATTACAATTTAATTGCCCAAAAACGCAGGGGCCTTTACATGTGATCACATCAAAAAAAAATTAAATCTAAGGACAATTAACCTCCAGTTCATAGCAAATTAACATACATTATGCAATTAAATCCCACCTAAAACCAACGCAAATTTTAATTCACAAATTAAATTACAGAGAAGGCTCTGATACCAATTGCAGGGATTAAAGCCATAGTGCAGCGGAAACGTATAGAACCTTAACTCAGTTTTTAATTCGGATTAAAATACTGTACGTTGGCAAATCAAAATATAGCAGTAAAATCAATATAAAACTACTGAATTTTAGCGATAAAACATGCTGATTTCTATTTAGATTTAATCTAAATTGGATCCTATTGATCCAAGATCAAGAACACTATACCTTTGAAGACGTTCTTGACCCGTTTCACCAAAAAACCTTGGTTCTCCACCCAAATATAGCAGCAAAAACTCCTTTTCTTTGCTGGAAAATAATCACGAACACCACCAAAAGGCTGCACCGGTATTTTCTTGAAGGATATGCGATAGGTGTTTGTGGGAGCGTAATTTTCTAAGGGATAGGAGTATTTTTCTTCTCTGTATTCTTGAGAGAATAATTGCAGAGAGTTCTGGAGAGTAAGAATGTGAGAGAGAGGCGTGATATTTTCCCAAAAAAAATTTCGTACTGAATGAATGATGAGGGAGTTATCTAACGGATGGAGAAACTCCCTCCCTAAAAACCCTCTTAATCACGCATAACCCTGGGTTAGTGGGCTGAATTTTTCTTATCAGTTAACTGATAAGATAATTAATTATTAATTTTAATAATTAATTAATCAAATTAACAATTAATTTAATTAATACTTATATAAATCACATTTATACAAATATTGATACTTAACCCATAGTTTTAATAAAATTCAATTAAATCAAATTTAATTAAAGTTATTAAAACTAATTATTAATTAATATATTAATTAATATTATAATTAAATATCTCATATTTAATTATATCTCTCTCCAAATAAACTATAGTATTAATGTACATCTAATGTGCATTAATTATAACCTATAGTTTTAAAATATAAAAATCAAATTCATATTTTATCTTAATATTCGAACCCCTTCGAATATTCAATTCTCCCTTAGAAATTTACCTCAACGCCCTTATAGAGCTACCGGTGGGACCTAATGGACCTACAGATCAGAAGCTCCAACGATGTGAGATTAATTGGCTAAACTCATTAACCAAATTAATCAATGTTCGTTAACTGTGGTTCACTCCACTATAGAACCACAACTGCACTCTTCTCACTGCAGATATATTTCTGTGTCCACGGATATCAACCATCAACAGCAAGTCAGCCCTTCACGTGTGTTCGTACCCCAGCTAGGTAAAATTACCGTTTTACCCCTGGGCTACCTCTTGGTCCTTAAGTACCAGTGCTCCTCTAATGAACAACATGTTTGAGGTCCAACCAACAAACAGAAATCCCTCTCGTGCCATAAAGAGGGTAGGGCCCATTGTTCAAGACCTGGAGACACCACTTAAGGGAACACACCTCTACTTACCCTAATATCGGGAAAGAGTGAATTCCATCTTGTAAGACTACGTTTTCAGCTCCCCACTCGGTCTTGTCCCTAAAATGGTAGGCTTATTGAGTCGGCGAACAGGCCACTCTCACCCGTACAAATCAAAGGACAATCCCTCATGGACAGGAGTCCATAATCCACTCAGGATTAAGGCCAAGTTGCCTATGTCCTCCTAGTGAAATAGAAACCGAGCTAACTAACGGGGTTACAGTTAGTGGTTAACTATTTCGCGGTCCGGTCTTTGTGTAAACTCATTGCACAGGATATCCCCACTCGCATGTTAACTACATGAACGCGTTGGATCATTACGTTTGTATCAATATACAAAGCGGGTCGTATCCATAGTGTCACCAGGATAAGGTGCCCAGCCTTATCCCTATACTACAGACCCTTTAAGCTAAAACTTGAACATTGATCCCCGTATGTCCTTATCTCTATTAGCCTTGGATGTTTAGTTTATTGGATTAGAGTTAATAAGACAAGATATAATACAAACATTGAATAATACATCACTTTTATTAATGTTCGGTCAAAAGTACATTTACTATCTACGAGTTTTAGGGCATAAAACCCAACAACTTGAACATCATCCCCGTATGTCCCCACATACTAGTTTAAGTTACATACAAACAACCTTGGATCTTAGTTTATTAGATTTGAGTCAAATTGTGCAATATTTAACAATAACACTTTATTGTAGAAACTCAATAACATTTTATTGAAACAAGTATACAATTTGTTTGCATTCACTATCTACAAGTTTTAGGGCATAAAACCCAACATTTCCTTCATCCACTTGTAGAGCAGCTCATCCTTTTGATCTTATACATATCGACCTTTGGGGTCCTGCGCCTGTTGTTTCAACTGATGGTTATACCCTTGTCGTTTTTTTTCTCATTCTTGAACATCTATCCCTTAATCATTTTCTTTGTAATATTTCATTATTTTGCCCTAAGGGCTTGGTGTATAAATCCGTAGTTTGTGCTACAGTAAGTTCATTGAGAAAGAAATACAGAAGCTGAATACTCTGCTTTGAAAAGCTTATTTAGTATCAGGCACATGAGGCATGGTATCTAGATTCATAGTCAAGTCAGGCATTGTGTCTAGATTAATGGTCAAGTCAAACACGTTATCCATATTAATACTTGGGTCATAGACAATATCCATATACCAGTGGCTAGGTTAGGCTCATTTTCCAGTAGCTCAATCAAGGTATCAAAATCAACGGTCGCATCAGGCATGTTGTAGAACATCTCAGTCTTAGTTGTCACTTTTCTTTGCTCTACAGGGTGTGACTCAGTTAAACATCTTTCAGGCACCACTTGTCTTTGCTCAGTTGGTTGCGACTCAGTTAAACATCTTTTTGGTATCACCTCTCTTTGCTTAAGAGGTTGCAACTCAGTTAAACATCTTTCAAGTGCGACTTCTGGTTGCTCTGCAGGTTGCAACCCAGAGATCTTAGGTGTTCTGATTCTTTTCATTCTAGGTTGTTGCAACTCACGTCCTTCCTCGGCTTTTCTTTTAGGTCTTTCATTCTTCCTCATTCGACACAAAACATAATTAGGTTCTATACCTTCGCATGCAAGGTCTTCACATAAGCTGTATTCGTGCATAATCCATTCACCATGGTGTTCTGGCAACTGGACATTCTCATACCTGAAATTAACCAAATTATTTCATTTATTTCAAAAACATAAAATAAATCACTTTTCTAACCTAAATGTTTCCTGGAGGAAAATAAACCATTAAACTAATCACATAATTAGTCTAGTAATTAAATATGGGGAAGTAATGGTTAAGATTGTAAAAAAAACGAAAAACAACTATCTAATTAATTCCACAAAGCTAGGAAAGACCCATGAATACTATTGTCTACTAACCAACCATCACAAGTTTCACAGAATTTAATAATTAATCTATTGAAGTTGATCACGTAGTTAAAGATTCTAACAAAAACATTGAAAACTCTGACAACGAATAATGAAGTACCTAAATCGCTTACGATAACCAATTATTGTTTGATTAGTTTCATTAGAGAAAATAGGGGTGGCCAAATTCTCGCCACTCCACGTGTCATTGGCCAAGCCAATCTTGCGGTTGATGTGCGCCGACAATTGTCCACAATTTTTGGTGGACCTCTTGAGTTTGGTGAAGAAATAAAGATCTTTGCTGTCACCGACGCTTTTAAAATAATCCCAAATCTCCCATGGCTCACTTTCGCTGTAGAGATCACAATCGAACACGACACCGCCATGAATCTTATAGTTAAGATACTGAAGAAGCTCTTCGTCGGTAGGCCTGAAGTATACGCTCACAAAGTGGTTCAATGACAATGCCAAACAATCAGAAACAACCACCATTCGAGGATGAATGGGAAGGTTATGTCTTTTTTTTCTCTTCCAGAAGAAACGAGTGGAGAAGGGTTAGGTTTCATTTTGGTCCTTGAATTTTTAAACTCTACAATTTAGCCCCTGAGGTTTGGTTTTAGTTTCATTTTGATCCCTCCATCCATTTTTTTCGTTAAAAACTAACGGCTGGATGATGTGACACTATTTTTTTTTAAAAAAAAAATTATTTTAAAATTTTTAAATTAAAATTATATTAAAATAATAAAAATATTTTTATTTTTAATTCTTTTTCTTCTTTATTTCTTCCCTCTCTGTCTTCTTCTTCTTCAACACCTTCAATACATGGTCGACAATCGATGGTCGACGACCACCACTTGTCGCCGGCGACTCTTTTTTTTTTTTTCTCTTCTTCTTCTTCTCTTTTCCCTTCTTCTCCAACTTTTTTTTAAAAAAAACATAACCCCGTTTCAGATCTGAACACCCACTGAAACCTCGCTGCTAGTCAACCCACTAAACACCCACGCCAAAACCTCGCTGCTAGACTGTTGGGTTTTATGCCCTAAAACTCGTAGATAGTGAATGTAACCGTTGACCGGATATTAATGAAATAATATTGATATATTTTTCCATTAGTTGTTATTAGTTATTTTATGTTTGTCTTTGCCTAATAATAACCCTAATCCAATAAACTAGACATCCGAGGCTGTAATATGAGTCTTGAACTATATGTAGCGACATATGGGATCATTGTTCAAGAAACAGCCTAAAGGGTCTATAGTATAGGGATAAAACTGGGTGCCTTATCCTGGTGACACTATGGATACGGCCCACTTTGTATTTGATACAAACGTTGCGATCCAACGCGTTCGTGTAGGAGACATGCGAGTGGGGGTATCCTATGCAATGAGTTTGCATAAGACCGGACCGCGAAATAGTAACCACTAGTTATAACACCGTTAACTAGTTGGTTTTCTATTTTCACTAGGACGACCTAGACAACTTAGTCTTAATCCTGAGTTGATTATGGACTCCTGCTCATGAGAGATTGTCCTTTGATTTGTATGGGTGAGAGTGGCCAATACGCCGACTCAATAAGCCTACCACTTTGGGGACAAGATCGAATGGGGAGCTGGGAACATAATCGTACAAGATGGAATTCACTCCTTCCCGACTTTAGGGAAGCAGATGAGTGTTCCCTTAAGTGGTTACTCCGAGTCTTGAACAAAGGGCCCTACCCTCTCAATGGCACGAGAGGGTTTTCTGTTTGATGGTTGGACCATAAACAGATTGTTCATTAGAGGAGAATTGGTACTTAAGGAAATAGAGGTGACCCAGGGGTAAAACGGTAATTTGACCCAGCTGGTGTTACGGACACTCGTGAAGGACTAACTAGTCGATATTGGTCTAAGTTCCGTGGACACAGAAAATATGTCTGCAGTGAGAAGAGTGCAACTGTGAGTCTATAGTGGAATGTACACACAGTTAACGAATATTGATTATTGTGGTTAATGAGTTTAACCAATTAATCTCACATCGTTGGAGCTTCTGATCTGCAGGTCCATAAGGTCCCACTGGTAGCTCGTAAAGTAATTTGAGGCAACTAAGTAATTAAATGTAAATTGAAAATGTTCAATTTACTAAGGGAAATAAATATAATATATATTGATATATTATTATGAGAGAAATTAATATTTGAAGAAGTTCAAATATAAATTTATGGAAGATTGAAAGAATTAATTAATTTAAGTCCTAAAAGTGTTTGGGAAAAATTAATTAATTCAAGGCCGGAAATTAAATATGTGATATTTAATTGGTGGTTAATTAATTAAAGAATTCATTAACCATGAATTAATCAATTATGTAAATAATTAATCACTTAAGGAAGTGATTAATCATTTATGGGAATGATCTAATTACTTATGGAAGTAATTAGTCATTTATGGAAAAGATTAATCAATTGGGGAATTGATTGATCATGATTGATTAATTAAGGAATAAGATTGAATCAATTTTGGAAAAGATTGATTTAATTGAATATTTTATTCATGGCCTCTCTTCTATAAATAGAACACTAGACCTAATTGGTCATGACACTTGACACTCTTGAAAGACAAGACCTAGAATTCTCTCTAGCCTCCCTCTTAGAGAAAGACTCCCACAAGTCTTTGGCCTCCTAGACTTAGAGACATACCGGTGTAACCTCTGTGGTTATTGTGTCAATCAAGAAGGAATTTCCAGCGAAGAAAAACAAAGGCGGCTGCTGCGTTTTCGTTCGTTGGAGCGTCGTTGGCGAAGAACGGTCAAGTCTACAACGGAGGTTTGTAACGGTTCTTCCTCTTTTCGTTAGAAAAGTTTTTAAAATAAATTTAGATTTATTTTAGCATGTTTAAACCGATTTTTCAGCAAATTTAAAGCATGTTTAAAGTTTTGTTTGAGTTATCGTAACGGTATTTTAATGTTAATTAATATACAGCGTAAGGTCCAATCGATGCGCTTCCGCTGCGTGGGGACTTTTATTCCCTTCAATCGGTATCAGAGCCATCGCTGTCCCTATTAATTAATTTTAAAAGTTGCGATAGGCTCTAATAGGTGGGATTTATGCATAATGTATGTTTGGTTTGCATTGAACTGTTTGGGTTAATTTTATGGCCATAGATTTTATTTTTATGTGATTTTGATCATGTAAGGCCCGGTGTTTTGGGTATATTATGTAAAATCGAGTCCTATGTAAGTCCGGGTCTAGAATAGGTTTTTATGAGATGAAAATCGGAGCAATCGTCGCTGAAATCGGGGCCAAAATCGGAGAAAAGTTGCTGTTTCTGCCCAGAAATCGGTTCCAGACGCAACAGCGTCGGGACGCTCCTTCAACAGCGTCTCGACGCTGTCTCGATACCGAAGGCGCTCGGTAAGGAAAGCGCACAGCGTCGGGACGCTACCTCAACAGCGTCTCGACGCTGTCTCGATACCGCAAGCGCCAGATATGGAAAACGCATAGCGTCGGGACGCTATCAACACAGCGTCTCGACGCTGTAACGATGGAGGCGCGCACTAGGGTTTCAACACGCGCGGTTCAAGCGAGGCCGGTCCGGTTCGGACCGGTTCGACTGGACTGGGACCTATTTGGTCCGGTTCAGCCAATTTTTGACATGGTTCGTGATTTTGGAAGCCGGTTCGAGGTTGTTTGGGGCGGTTCGTGCTGTCTAGACCAATTCCGGAGCTGTACATGGATTTTTTAGGATATAATTTAGCTAAATTATTGTAATTTAATGCTTTATTTTATCCTAGGGGCCAAAATTAACCGGTTCAATTGTTGTTTATATGCTATATGGATGTCATATAGAATATTTAATCCCACCTTAGGTTATAAACATGCTCATGCATTTTTTATATATTATAAATTGTTATAATGTATGTTTAAATGCATGGATTTGTTTTCATATTTTTTAATATAAGTGTATATTAATTTATATGAAAAATTGGAAAGCATGAAGCATGTCATTACTTAAATTAAATATAAATAGTCATGTTTAATGTGATGAATGAAGCATGCTTAGTTGATTTTCTTGATTGACTTATAATTGTTATAATAAAAGAAAATCAAAATTGCATGAAGCATGAAACATCCATAGTTAATAATATAATTGTTATATTATTCATGCAATTGATGTGGCTCAATTATTCAATTTGAATGAGATTGTTGAATGAATTAAACCCTAGATTCTTGATTATAGGATTAATCATTAAAATTTGAAATAGTTCTTCAATATTAATGATTAGAAACCGTCAATCTATAATCAAGATTTGCATGCAAACATAAGATCATAGGATAAATTGGATTAATTTTAAATTGTTTAAAATTAATTAGACCTAGATCGATTTCTAATAGGATTAGAATCTTTTCTTACTTAGAATTAAAAATAGTTTTAATTTACTAAGTAGGAAAAACATTGCTATGATTATAAGGGAACTCCACCGGTAATGTTCTGTCTAAGGTTGGGGGTATTTAAGTTGACGGTTTACGGAACACCTCCTACCTGGGAACTGACCTGGAATACCGGAGTTGAATTAATCATAGTTAAATGTTAGCATGCAATGTCACTAGGTTTATTAAAAGTGTTTAATGCACCTAGATCTTTAGAGTAAAGACCTTACATTACTTAGGTTATAAGGGAACTCTCTCGGTAAAGTTCTGTCTAAGGTTGGGGGTATTTAAGTTGACGGTTTACGGAACACCTCCTACCTGGGAACTAACCGGATTGAGTTGAATTAACCATAGTAATGTTGACTTGCAATGTTTGGTTTATTAAAAGAAGTTTAATTCACCCAAAAGATTGCAGTTGAATCCTTTCCATAATTGTTATAATAGGATCAGACTTAGATAGATTGACTTAGCCGAATACTATCTAAGTTAAACAACCCTATATTAACCTTAGGACATTTTCAGTGGGAGGAAAATTACAAAACGAGATTTAAATCAAGTTTTGCTCCTACGTCCCTATATTCACAACGTGAGATTCATGCTCGGCTTCGAGTCGCCCTAGGAGCGGCCTCCCTTCGGAAAGTGTTTGCATGGATCAATATCAAGGTGAATGGGAAAAATGTCTAGAGTAAGTGGGAGCGGGACACGTGTCAACGTATCCCTCGGTCTCCGCCCATAGTTCACACCGTGAGAATCCTATGATCCGCCTGCAGGTTGCCCTGGCGCATCCATCCCTTCGGAGGGCCTGGTCATAGGATTCGGAATATCGTGAACTCCTGAAAAGGATAGGAGCTCTTAGGCTAATCACCAACAGTTGTCTTTCCCTTCGGTAGCCTGTTGGTGCGTGCCTCTGAGATCTGAAAGTGGGAGGGTTACACTTACGAGGATGAGTTAAAAGTGTTAACAAATCCTTGACCGAACAACGGTGGCTAATGTCCATAGGAATATGAGTTATTCTGGAATTAGAATTAGCTGAGAGGTGTCTCATTTCAAAGGAGGAGTACCTGATCACCCTTCGGTGGCTGATATTCTAAACCTCTGAAACGTCGTTGCAAAACTAAATCAATAGTTTTAGGGTTCTGTGATTGTCTGTTTTGCTAAATTGATTGGATTGTGTGCAATTGTTTGCTTGTATGATGGGTTAAGGCAAAGATAACTAATACGGTCATTGTTTGTTTAAATTTCAACAATGTCTTCCTCAATTGTCTCTCTGCTTAAAAATGAGAAATTAACCGGCGAAAATTATGCTACGTGGAAGTCGAACTTGAATACGATTCTTGTTGTCGATGATCTGCGGTTCGTCTTAACGGAAGATTGTCCTCCAGTCCCTGCTCGTAGTGCATCCCAGGCAGTTAAGGATGCTTATGACCGCTGGACAAAGGCCAATGATAAGACTCGCGTCTATATCTTAGCCAGCTTATCTGAAGTTTTGGCTAAAAGGCATGAGGGCATGGTAACAGCGAGGGAGATTATGAACTCTCTCCGGGAGATGTTTGGACAACCGTCCTACCAACTCCACCATGACGCTCTCAAATACGTTTATAGCTGTCGCATGAAAGAGGGCACGTCTGTTCGGGAGCATGTCCTGGATATGATGGTCCAATTCAACGTGGCAGAGGCAAACGGGGCGGTCATAGATGAGCGTAGTCAGGTTGCATTCATCTTAGAATCTCTTCCGAAGAGTTTTCTACAGTTTCGAAGCAATGCAATGATGAATAAAATAACATTCAACCTGACTAGCCTCCTGAATTAGCTACAGCTCTATCAGTCTCTTCTTAAGAACAAGGGACAGATAGAAGGAGAGGCAAACGTTGTCCACTCTAAAAGAAAGTTCGAGAAGGGTTCATCCTCTAGAACTAAATCTGTAGCCACTTCTTCAAAGAAAACTCAGAAGAAGAAAGGAAACAAGGGGAAAGCTCCCAGTACTGCTGCTAAAAGCAAGGGAAAAGCCAAAGCTGTGGCAGATAAGGGCAAGTGTTTTCACTGCAATGTAGATGGACATTGGAAGAGAAACTGCCCAAAGTACCTTGCTGAGAAAAAGAAGGAAAAGGAAGGTAAATTTGATTTACTGGTTTTAGAAACATGCCTGGTAGAACATGATGAGTTTACCTGGATACTTGATTCAGGAGCAACTAATCATGTTTGCTCTTCTTTTCAGGAAAATAGTTCCTTTCGGCAGTTGAACGATGGGGAAATGACACTCAGGGTCGGAACTGGAGAAGTCATTTCAGCTAAAGCAGTGGGAGCTGCGAAGTTATTTTTTAGAAATAGATTCTTACTTTTAGAAAGTTTGTTAATCGTTCCCAAGATTAAGAGGAACTTGATTTATATTTCATGTTTGATTGAACAATCGTATACATTTACTTTTGATATGAATGAAGCGTTCATTTATAAAAATGGTGTACTTATTTGTTCAGCCAAATTGGAAAATAACTTGTATGTTTTAAGACCAACCGAAAACAAAGCACTTTTAAATCACGAATTATTTAAAACTGCTGAAACTCAAAGTAAAAGGCAAAAGATTTCTCCATCAAGTAACAATACTCATCTTTGGCATATTAGACTTGGTCATATAAACATCGATAGGATCGGTCGTTTGGTAAAGAATGGACTTCTAAGCAAGTTAGAAGATGATTCACTACCACCTTGTGAATCTTGTCTCGAGGGAAAAATGACCAAAAGACCCTTTACTGGAAAAGGTTACAGAGCCAAAGAACCCTTAGAGTTAATACATTCGGATCTATGTGGTCCAATGAATGTAAAAGCTCGAGGAGGGTACGAATATTTCATCTCATTTATAGATGATTATTCAAGATATGGTTACTTATACCTAATGGGACATAAGTCTGAAGCCCTTGAAAAGTTTAAGGAGTTTAAGGCTGAAGTTGAAAACCTATTAGGTAAATCTATTAAAGTACTTCGATCTGATCGAGGAGGGGAGTATATGGATCAAAGATTCCAGGATTATATGATAGAACATGGAATCCAATCTCAACTCTCAGCCCCTGGTACACCTCAGCAGAATGGTGTGTCAGAAAGGAGAAATAGAACCTTGTTAGACATGGTTCGATCAATGATGAGCTATGCTCAATTGCCTAGCTCGTTTTGGGGGTATGCAGTAGAGATTGCAGTATACATCTTGAACAATTTTCCCTCGAAAAGTGTTTCTGAAACACCTTTCGAGTTATGGAAGGGGCGTAAACCTAGTTTGCATCACTTTCGCATCTGGGGTTGTCCTGCACACGTGCTTGTGACAAATCCTAAGAAACTGGAACCTCGTTCAAAACTGTGCCAATTTGTTGGTTACCCTAAAGAAACGAGAGGTGGTTATTTCTACGACCCACAAGAAAATAAGGTGATTGTATCGACAAACGCCACTTTTTAGAGGAAGACCACATGAGAGATCATAAACCACGAAGCAAAATAATATTAGGAGAAGCTACTGAAGAATCATCAAGAGTTGTTGATGAAGTTGGACCTTCAGCAAGGGTTGATGAAGGAACTAGTTCTTCAGATCCATCCCGTCCATCTCAAACGTTGGGAATGCCTCGACGCAGTGGGAGGGTTGTATTACAACCTGACCGCTACTTGGGTTTAACTGAAATTCAGGTTGTCATACCTAATGATAGCATTGAGGATCCATTGTCCTATCGACAGGCAATGAATGACGAAGATAAGGATGAATGGGTCAAAGCCATGAACCTGGAAATGGAGTCAATGTACTCCAATTCTGTATGGGAACTTGCAGATCTACCATATGGGGTAAAACCCATAGGGTGCAAATGGATCTATAAGAGAAAAAGAGATGCAGCTGGAAAGGTACAGACCTTCAAAGCTAGACTAGTGGCAAAGGGTTATACCCAAAAGGAAGGGGTTGACTATGAGGAAACCTTTTCTCCTGTAGCCATGTTAAAGTCCATAAGAATTCTTTTATCCATTGCCACATATTATGACTATGAAATATGGCAAATGGACGTCAAGACTGCCTTTCTGAATGGTAATCTTGAAGAGAATATCTTTATGTCTCAACCCGAAGGGTTCATAGCACAAGGTCAGGAACAAAAGGTTTGTAAGCTAAATCGATCCATTTATGGATTGAAACAAGCATCCAGATCATGGAACATTAGATTTGATACTGCAATCAAATCTTTTGGCTTTGACCAAAACGTTGATGAGCCTTGTGTATACAAGAAAGTCAACAAAAGGAAAGTAGCTTTTCTAATACTTTATGTAGACGATATCCTACTCGTTGGGAATGATGTAGGATACCTCACTGACATTAAGAAATGGCTAGCAGCCCAATTCCAAATGAAAGAT
This sequence comes from Luffa acutangula, assembly GCA_036850905.1. Classification (NCBI taxonomy): domain Eukaryota; kingdom Viridiplantae; phylum Streptophyta; class Magnoliopsida; order Cucurbitales; family Cucurbitaceae; genus Luffa; species Luffa acutangula. The sequence goes on from CM072087.1 coordinate 41,080,465, forward strand.
CTGGGAGAGGCTCAATATGTTCTGGGAATCCAAATCATTAGGGATCGTAAGAACAAAACGCTAGCTCTGTCTCAAGCAACGTATATTGACAAGATGTTGTCTCGATATTTGATGCAAAACTCCAAGAAGGGACTCCTACCCTTCAGACATGGGGTACACCTGTCTAAGGAACAATCTCCTAAGACACCTCAAGAAGTTGAGAACATGAGACACATTCCCTACGCCTCAGCTATGGGTAGCTTAATGTATGCCATGCTCTGCACTAGGCCTGACATATGTTATGCAGTGGGAGTAGTTAGTAGGTATCAGTCTAATCCAGGGTTGGACCACTGGGGAGCGGTTAAGAATATCCTCAAGTATCTTCGGAGAACGAGGGACTACATGCTTGTGTATGGAGCTAAGGATTTGATTCTTACTGGATACACTGACTCTGACTTTCAAGCTGATAAGGATTCAAGGAAATCCACATCAGGGTCAATATTCACCCTCAATGGAGGAGCAGTAGTGTGGAGAAGCATCAAACAAGGATGCATAGCAGACTCAACCATGGAGGTTGAGTATGTAGCAGCTTGCGAAGCAGCTAAGGAGGCAGTATGGCTCAGAAAGTTCTTGACTGATTTGGAAGTAGTTCCGAATATGAACGTACCCATAACACTATACTGTGACAACAGTGGGGCTGTAGCCAACTCAAAAGAACCTCGTAGCCACAAACGGGGTAAACACATCGAGAGGAAGTATCACCTGATACGGGAGATTGTGCAAAGAGGAGATGTGATCGTCACTAAGATCGCCTCGGAGCACAACATCGCTGATCCATTTACGAAGGCTCTCACGGATAAAGTGTTTGAGGGTCATCTAGAAGGTCTAGGTCTACGAGATATGTATGCCATCTAATCTAGGGCACTTGGGAGAAATGTATAATGGGTATAAGGATGCCCTAGTTCATTGTATTATTTTAATATAAATGACATTTCCAGCTTTAGATTATTGAATTTACATCCCACTAACTAGTGTTTTAGTTCAAGTGGGAGTTTGTTGGGTTTTATGCCCTAAAACTCGTAGATAGTGAATGTAACCGTTGACCGGATATTAATGAAATAATATTGATATATTTTTCCATTAGTTGTTATTAGTTATTTTATGTTTGTCTTTGCCTAATAATAACCCTAATCCAATAAACTAGACATCCGAGGCTGTAATATGAGTCTTGAACTATATGTAGCGACATATGGGATCATTGTTCAAGAAACAGCCTAAAGGGTCTATAGTATAGGGATAAGACTGGGTGCCTTATCCTGGTGACACTATGGATACCGCCCACTTTGTATTTGATACAAACGTTGCGATCCAACGCGTTCGTGTAGGAGACATGCGAGTGGGGGTATCCTATGCAATGAGTTTGCATAAGACCGGACCGCGAAATAGTAACCACTAGTTATAACACCGTTAACTAGTTGGTTTTCTATTTTCACTAGGACGACCTAGACAACTTAGTCTTAATCCTGAGTTTATTATGGACTCCTGCTCATGAGAGATTGTCCTTTGATTTGTATGGGTGAGAGTGGCCAATACGCCGACTCAATAAGCCTACCACTTTGGGGACAAGATTGAATGGGGAGCTGGGAACATAATCGTACAAGATGGAATTCACTCCTTCCCGACTTTAGGGAAACAGATGAGTGTTCCCTTAAGTGGTTACTCCGAGTCTTGAACAAAGGGCCCTACCCTCTCAATGGCACGAGAGGGTTTTCTGTTTGATGGTTGGACCATAAACAGATTGTTCATTAGAGGAGAATTGGTACTTAAGGAAATAGAGGTGACCCAGGGGTAAAACGGTAATTTGACCCAGCTGGTGTTACGGACACTCGTGAAGGACTAACTAGTCGATATTGGTCTAAGTTCCGTGGACACAGAAAATATGTCTGCAGTGAGAAGAGTGCAACTGTGAGTCTATAGTGGAATGTACACACAGTTAACGAATATTGATTATTGTGGTTAATGAGTTTAACCAATTAATCTCACATCGTTGGAGCTTCTGATCTGCAGGTCCATAAGGTCCCACTGGTAGCTCGTAAAGTAATTTGAGGCAACTAAGTAATTAAATGTAAATTGAAAATGTTCAATTTACTAAGGGAAATAAATATAATATATATTGATATATTATTATGAGAGAAATTAATATTTGAAGAAGTTCAAATATAAATTTATGGAAGATTGAAAGAATTAATTAATTTAAGTCCTAAAAGTGTTTGGGAAAAATTAATTAATTCAAGGCCGGAAATTAAATATGTGATATTTAATTGGTGGTTAATTAATTAAAGAATTCATTAACCATGAATTAATCAATTATGTAAATAATTAATCACTTAAGGAAGTGATTAATCATTTATGGGAATGATCTAATTACTTATGGAAGTAATTAGTCATTTATGGAAAAGATTAATCAATTGGGGAATTGATTGATCATGATTGATTAATTAAGGAATAAGATTGAATCAATTTTGGAAAAGATTGATTTAATTGAATATTTTATTCATGGCCTCTCTTCTATAAATAGAACACTAGACCTAATTGGTCATGACACTTGACACTCTTGAAAGACAAGACCTAGAATTCTCTCTAGCCTCCCTCTTAGAGAAAGACTCCCACAAGTCTTTGGCCTCCTAGACTTAGAGACATACCGGTGTAACCTCTGTGGTTATTGTGTCAATCAAGAAGGAATTTCCAGCGAAGAAAAACAAAGGCGGCTGCTGCGTTTTCGTTCGTTGGAGCGTCGTTGGCGAAGAACGGTCAAGTCTACAACGGAGGTTTGTAACGGTTCTTTCTCTTTTCGTTAGAAAAGTTTTTAAAATAAATTTAGATTTATTTTAGCATGTTTAAACCGATTTTACAGCAACTTTAAAGCATGTTTAAAGTTTTGTTTGAGTTATCGTAACGGTATTTTAATGTTAATTAATATACGGCGTAAGGTCCAATCGATGCGCTTCCGCTGCGTGGGGACTTTTATTCCCTTCATAGACAACATGAAACGCTGGAAAACTATTGTACCGTTGCGTCGCCGCTGGAAATCGAACAGGCAGAGAAGAGAGACGGTGTTGTCGAAACCCACGAACAAATCCCACCGTTAGAAGACTACTGTATCGTACCGTCGTCGGCGAAACCCACAAACGAACCCCACCACAAATGCTCGCCCTTCGAATGTCGATGAACCAACGAACGAACCCGCGATCTAAGGACAGCATTGACTGCCTACTACACGGATAGGAGACGTCGGAGATGGAGAGATGGTGTTGGGTTTCACGACCAAACAAAGTAGAGGGAAATGGTGAGGCTAGAGGCGTCGCACGACAAGTGGCGGTGGCCAGTGGCAGTTCTATCGTTGGCAGTTATGGGGATGGTGGGTGGGTGGTAGGTGGGTGGTGAAGAAGAAGAAGGAGGAGGATGGAGAGAGAAAGAAATAATATATTAAAAAATAATATTTTTTATTAATTTAAAATTAATTTTATTTTAAAAATTAAAAAATAATTTTTTTAAATAAAAAAAATAGCGTCACGTCAGCAAGCTGCTAGTTTTTAACCGAAAAATGGATGGAATGACCAAAATGAAACTAAAACAAAACCTCAGGGGCTAAATTGTTGAGTTTGAAAACTCATGGACCAAAATGAAACCTAACCCAACCCTCGGGGACCAAAAGTGTATTTTTCCAAAAAAAATCAGCCCATTTATGTAAATGACACCCTCCTTTTTCTTCTGTGATTTTTCCCATGATCGTATCTTTGTGCATTGATTTGGAAATTTTGAATATTTATTTTTCATTTTTTTGAGAAAATATTTGAAGGTTTTTATTATTGGAACCAGAAATGGGAAATATCAAATGGGGTTTTACACAGAGTGGGACAGTGTAGAAAAATCAAATTGTATTGAGGTTGGTGAAAGTAAACATGGTCGGTGTTGGAAAACAAAGGAGGGATTTCATTTTTTAAAAAAAAAACAGAAAGGGGAAGAGAGGAAGAAATGAGGGAAAAGAAAAGGGGAAAGGAAGGAAAAGAAGAGAAGATAAGAGAAGAAAAAAAAAGGCCAGCGACCGGCGACAATTGCAGGGTGGTGATAATGGTGAGGAGAAGGAGAATGAAGAAGAAGAAGAAAGAGGGAGGGAAAAATGAGAAGGAAAAGAGAGAGGGAAAAATGAAATTTTAAAAAATATATTTTTTAATTAATTTATTATTATTTTATTTTTTAAAAAAATAAAAAAAAAACAAAATAAAATTTTGATTAAAGAAATAGTATCACGTCAACAATCTGTTAGTATTTAATGGAAAAGTAGATGGAGGGACCAAAATGAAACAAAATCCAAACCCAGGGACTAAATTATCAAGTTTGAAACTCAAGGATTATTAAAATGAAACCTAACCCAAACCTCAGGGACCAAAAATGTATTTTTTTTCCTTAAAAAAATGATTTCACTAGGGTATTTTATATAATTATAGAAGTCATTCCAAATTAACTCACTTTTATATAGACACCTTTTATATATACACCTAAATTGATGTTCAAAAATCAAACCTTTGCAGAAAATAAATTCACCCAAAATACATTATGGATAACCTTTCTTTTAGAATTAAGATATCACAAAGGCTTAGATTATAAAATAATTCCCTACCAATCAATAATGCTCAATTATTTTTAGCTTGAGCATAGTTAAGTGGGAATTGACATGTACTCTCGATCAAGAGGTTAGAGGGTTCAAATCCCTCACCTCTAAATATTGTTCAACTAAAAAAAAAAAAATAGAAAAAGTACTTGCACTTTCGTACCACATCACTTAATTTTCCACTTAGCAATTAAATTGGTTTATTATTTTGACTTAAATATCTTTAATTCTTGTTTTAGACGCATCTATACCTGGTAATAAATAACTTATGATAGTAACTTTTGTTTTAAAATTTGAAACACTTTGGTCTTCTTCTGAATTCACCGAGACTCTTTTAAATATAAGAATTGACTAGGCAATTAGTGAAGTACGAGTGCTCTTTGAAAAAAAGAAAATGAAAAGTGTTCCTAAATAACTAGAAGAATATTGGCCATTAACTCATGCTCCACATTGTTTTTTAATTACCTCACAAGTAGGTAACCTAGAAAGGAAAAAAGTCAAAGAGACTTACGTGACGAATTTACCTTATGATTGTGATGATCATTAGCCAAAGCTACTTGACTTTGCAAGTTTTACATATATATACTTACTTTCAATGACTCTGTTCACACGTAACTTCAGGGATGGAGACACGTGGAATAAACAATATATTTTTATTTATGTAATATGCGTGTGGGTGTACAATCTCTAACTTTAATCCTCTGATTCTCTCTCTTAAATATATAAACTTTGGTCTCTAGCTTGTTGATCTTCTTGGGCTCGTTTGTCGAGTTTCTTGGATGATCGGCCTGCTAGGTTGATGATCTCTTGGATCGGCTTGTTAGCTTGTTGATCCTCTTGGATGATCGGCCTGCTGACTTGATGATCTCTTGGATCGGCCTGTTGGCTTGATGATCTGTTGGATCGGCTTGTTAGCTTGTTGATCCTCTTGGATGATCGGCCTGCTGACTTGTTGATCTTGTTGATCGGTCGGTTGGCTTAATGATCTCTTGGATCGGCTTGTTGGATTGTTGATTTGTTGGATCGGCTTGTTAGCTTGTTGATCCTCTTGGATGATCGGCCTGCTGACTTGTTGATCTTCTTGATCGGTCGATTGGCTTATTGATCTCTTTTTAGAGTCTTCTAGTCTTCAAACCTTCTGAGTCTTGAGTTGGTTGAATTCTGAATCTTGGATCTTCTGAATTCTCTAGACTCTCTGACTTCTGATGACTCTGGACTCTGGCAGAATTCTCTGGACTCTGAGTTCTCTGATCTGAATCCCCTAAAATGATGGTGAACCCCCCTATTTATAGAGTTCTCGCAGGATGGGCCCTGGTAACTTTTTGGGCCTAACAACTTGGGCTTGGGTTTTATTGGTCTTGGGCTGAACCATTTAGTCTTGGGTTTGGTTTATATTTGACCCAAAACCATATGACCCAAACATTTAAAAGATCCAAATTTGATCCAAATAATTATTATTTTTAATTAATTGGGCAAATTAATTAATTTGATTGAAATAATTTAATTTTAATTAATTGATCAAATAGAAATTTGGCTCTATAAATTTATAATTGGCCAACTTTGTTTTCAAATTAAATTTGGGACACATGTCAATTTATAATTGGTCCCAAATTTAATTAACTTTAATTTCGTCATTAATTTTATGTAATGACGTGACAATTCGTGATTGGTCAAAATTTCTCTATCAACAAATGCCCCCTTTTCGAGATTTAGGCACAAATTATGTGTGAGTGAATCTCGAAAAATATATTTTGGAATTAAAATGCAAGGTATTTGTTCTTGACTTTGACTCCATTTGGTGCGCCAATTTAATCAAAATATGGAACATAACTTGAGGTTTGGACTTTGGTCCATTTGGGATAAAATTTGGATTATGCCCAAAACATTATTTGAGGTAAAATTTTACCAAATTCAAACTTGCATTTGGCATAGAATTTGATGTTTGAATCTCAAATTTTGATTTGGAAGAAAAATTTGGAGTATGCCCAAATAAAATTATTTAGATAAAATTTGAATTCCCAAATTGATTTGAATTGAAATAATCTTTTAGGAATTTTAATTTAATTAAGTTGGTTCAGATAAAGATAAAGATTATCTCATAAAATTTTGAACCGGAGATAGGATTTCATTTTAGTCAAATCTTTATCCAAATCTTTATCTAAACCTTTGATTTGAACTTAAAACTCCCCCTATAAATAAGACTGAACCTCAGTAGGGGAGAGCACACATCAATTGCAGAGAGCATTCAAGAAGGGATCCAGGTAGGAAAATTTCTTCTCTTTTTATTATTTTTTTATTTTTCGTTTTTATTTATTTATTTATTTATTACTTTTCGTTTTTTTTTTTAATTTTCGTTTTTTTTTTTTATCTGCATATATATTCCATGTATGTCCTTATTGGATGTCGCTCATATGAATTGCTTTGATTGTACTATAGAGCTTTTGGCTTCCATTTTTTTTTCTTTGCACATATATTATTGCAATTTGTTTCTTTCTTGCTTGAATGTGTAAGCTTCGTGCAACGGTCGTCACCAGCTTCACTTGCAGCGATCTCACTCCTGCTAGACCAGTCCCCTATTTCATTGGGTGATCTGAGTAACCTGCAGGGGTAGTCACCAGATTCGCCTACAGTGATGCACTCCTGCTAGACCCAGTCCCCATTTTATTGGGTGATCTGAGTAACCTGCAAGGGTGGTCACCAGACCCGACTCGCCTACAACGGTCGTCATCAGATTCAATTGCAGTGACTTCACCACCTGTCTAGACCAGTCACTTTGATGACTGTAGTTTCCTGCAGGGGTGGTCACCGTTTTTTAACAACACCTTTATTGTCTTTTTTTTGTGGTTTGATATCAAGCATTTTTTTAACTTGTAGGCTAAGATGCATCTTCCAGTCTGGACACTTTCAAGATAAAGGCAACACTAAAGTTGTTCATCTTTGCAGATGTAGCGAAGACTTCAACCGTCAACTTTTGAATATGAAGTGAAGTTATCAACAGTCAATTTTTGAAGATGAAGCGAAGCGGACGCCGTCAACTGCCAACATTTGAAGATGAAGCGCAGCGGACGCCGTCAACTACCAACATTTGAAGATGAAGCAGAACGAGGACGTCAACCGCCACCAAACATTTGAAAAGGAGCAACGGTGAACCTTCGAACTTGGAGAAGGAGAACCTCAGTGGCAAACCTTCAAAAAGAGGGGTGGAGAGAAGCGCCTTCGAACTTGGAGAAGGAGCAGTGGAGAAAAGCGCATTCGAACTTGGAGAAGGAGCAGCGGAGAGAAACGCCTTCGAACTTGGAGAAGGAGCAGCGGAGAGAAGCGCCTTCGAACTTGGAGAAGGAGCAGCGGAGAGAAGCGCCTTCGAACTTGGAGAAGGAGCAGTGGAGAGAAGCGCCTTCGAACTTGGAGAAGTAGCAACAGAGAGAAGCGCCTTCGAACTTGGAGAAGGAGCAGTGGAGAGAAGCGCCTTCGAACTTGGAGGAAGGTAGCAACGGAGAGAAGCGCCTTCGAACTTGGAGAAGGAGCAGTGGAGAGAAGCGCCTTCGAACTTGGAGAAAGAGCGAGCGAAGCGCGTGAGGGAACCTTCAAACTTGGAGGAAGGAGCTGCAGCAGCGCGTGAGAGAACCTTCAAAGTTGGAGGAAGGTAGCAACGAAGCGCATGAGAACCTTCGAACTTGGAGGAAGGAACTGTGCAGCGAAGCGCATGAGAACCTTCGAACTTGGAGGAAGGAACTGCAACGAATCACAGCGCGTGAGAACCTTCGAAACCTTCGAATTTGGAGGAAGGAACTGCAGCGAAGCGAGTGAGAACCTTCGAACTTAGGGAGGAAGGAACTGCATCGAAGCGCGTGAGAACCTTCGAACTTAGGGAGAAGAAACTGCAGCGAAGCGCGTGAGAACCTTCGAACTTGGAGGAAGGAACTGCAGCGAAGCGCGTAAGAACCTTCGAATTTGGGAGGAAGGAACTTCACCGAAGCGCGTGAGAACCTTTGAACTTGGAGGAAATGAACTGTAGCGAAATGCGTGAGAACCTTTGAACGTGGAGAGAAGGAACTGCAGCAAAACACATGAAAACCTTCGAACTTGGAGGAAGGAACTGCAGCGAAACAACGTGAGAACCTTCAAACTAAGGGAGGAATGAATTGCAGCGAAGCGCGTGAGAACCTTCGAAGTTAGGGAGAAGAAGCTGCAGCGAAGCGTGTGAGAACCTTCAAACTTGGAGGAAGGAACTGCAGCGAAGCGACATGAGAACCTTCGAACTTGGGGGGAAGGAACTGCAACGAAGCGCGTGAGAACCTTCGAACTGTGAGGAAGGAACTGCAGCGAAGCGCGTGAGAACCTTCGAACTTGGGGGGAAGGAAATGCAGCGAAGCACGTGAGAACCTTCGAATTTGGGGGGAAGGAACTGCAGCGAAGTGCGTGAGAACCTTCGAACTTGGAGGAAGCAACTTCCATTCGCTGTGTTGCCCCTACTAGTGATGAATTTCCCCAATTTATATCGTCGTGCTTCAATATTTGTTGCACTTTCTTTTTTTTTTTTTTGTTTGTAGAGACTGAACTTAAAGTTTTCTTTAAGCTGCCTACGTACCCTTTGAAGAAAAGGGATCAAGTCATAACGTAGTTCAAAATTTTTTTTGCACTCACCTTTTAAGCTCGTGTGGGCTAGGAGCATCATGCAGTTTAGGCTCTTGCGATAAGGAGCTTTTACATTTAAAAGCTCTTATCTTTTTCATGGTCTTGATCAGATCCTTCATTTGCAGGATTGGTCAAGATAATGAGATTTGGCTTCACCTTCAAGGAACCTTCCGTATTTATGAGAACAGAAAACTTCCTCTTCATACGTGACGGGATGCTACTATGAAGCTTCTTGTCACTGTTTACTTCATCGAAAAGTTTCAAATCCAAGTTGTTCATCTTTCTTTTAGGTTGATCGTTTGTTACTTTGAGGCGATCAAAGACAGATGTTTAAGATCGACTTTTCTTCGATGTGGAGACACTTAGCCTTTGGAAAGCTGAAGGTCGAGTGGAGGTGGACATTGAACATTGATTTTCTTCCTCTGTCGCGGCCATACTCATTCTATGGAATACCGAAGGACGAGTAGTTGGAGGCTTGATGCGATCAAAGACGGAAGTCCTTTGTTCACCCTTCTTAGAATTGTCAACTTCTTCTACGTCGATGCAGTACGAAGTCGCAAAGTTCTTTTTTTCCTTTTTGTGGAAATTTTTGGAGAATGATTTATTCAACATCACCAGCTGTTGAGGTTGAGAAAACTTTTTACTTCTCTTCCTCTTGGGTTGAAGTTTCTTAGGATCCTTCTTTCTTTGATGTTTGCTCTTTCCTTTGATTGTAACAAGATTTGATTGGGCTACTTCATCAAGGTCGAGCTCAATTTTGCCTTCCTTAGCCAGCTTTAAAATTAAGTCCTTTAGGACGAAACATCTTTCCACTGGATGACCAATAACTCGATGATACTTGCAATACTTGGGATCATCGACTTTCTCCATCTCTTCTAGTCGTTTACACTTAGGAAGCTCTATCAGTTGCGCTTCTAGTAGTTGTTCCAACATATCAGGAATGTCAGCATCAGCGAAATGATAGATTTTCTTCTGTCTTTCCTTTAATATTAAGTGATGTGCTCCATTTGTTTGCCGCTTTTCTTTCGAAGACGACTTGGGAAGGGTTGTGTTGACAACCATAGATTCTTCTATAGTCTCTTCATCGTTCCTTCCTTCTTTTCTCATGTTAGGGAGGAGAATGTCTTGGTTTTCTCGACTAGCAATACTTAGCTCCATATCGTGGGCACGAGTTGCTAGTTCCTCAAAGATGCGAGGCTTTATACCTTTAAGGATGTAGAGGAGTTCCTAGTGCATGCCTTGAATGCACATCTCAACGGAAGAGAGTTCAGTGAGGCGATCTTTGCAATCTAGACTCATAACTCTCCAGCGGTTAATATAGTTAACAACGAGTTCACCTTTTCGTTGTTTAGTGTTGGTGAGCTCGAACATGCTAACGGTTCGTCTAGTGCTGTAGAAGCGATTCAAAAACTCTCTTTCGAGTTCCTCCCAACTGTCTACTGACTCGGTTCTAGATCAGTGTACCAGTCCAAAGCATTTCCTTTAAGTGTTCGAACGAACTGTTTGACTAGTAGGTCCCCTCGAGTACCAGCGTTCTCGCATGTCTCAACGAAGTGGGCAATATGTTGTTTAGGATTGCCCTTTCCATCAAACTGCTGAAACTTTGGTGGCTGATACCCGATTGGCGTTCTCAAGTTGTCAATCCTCTTAGTATAAGGTTTGGAATACAAGAGGGAATCTTGAGTAGGTCCACCATACTGAGCTCTGATACAGTTTGTGATCATATCTTGGAGCTATTGGATGGATAGTGAAGCGACCGAAGCAGAACACTGTGGCTGATCATCTTGCACTGTAGTCTTTCCTTTGTCATGATTTTTTATGATTTGGGTTTGACTTGATTCAACGATATGTTGGTTCTCAATTTGGCTCTTTAGTTGCGCGATTTGAGAATCTTTTTCTTCAATCGCCTTCATCAAGGTGTTGATGTGCTCCTGCATCTCAGCCATTCTTTCTTCCGTAGTTCTTGTCTCAGTCATCATGACAGTCACTACGTCAGAATCAGGTTCAAACAGAGGGTTATACTTAACAAGAAATTTGTCATTAGTATATGCCCCCTGCAAGGTTGTTTCTTGGCCTCCAGCGATAGAAGCTTTATCTTCTTGCAACGTCAGTTCATTGAAGCAACAATGGGCAGTAGAACCCATGTAAGACTTGTTCATGACAGCGACCATTGAAGAAGTTTTGAACGACATGTTTATACTTGTGTTTTGAGATAAGAGAGAGAGATGAGAGGTAGAGATGGTCCCACTGGGCGTGCCAATCTGTTCACACGTAACTTCAGGGATGGAGACACGTGGAATAAACAATATATTTTTATTTATGTAATATGCGTGTGGGTGTACAATCTCTAACTTTAATCCTCTGATTCTCTCTCTTAAATATATAAACTTTGGTCTCTAGCTTGTTGATCTTCTTGGGCTCGTTTGTCGAGTTTCTTGGATGATCGGCCTGCTAGGTTGATGATCTCTTGGATCGGCTTGTTAGCTTGTTGATCCTCTTGGATGATCGGCCTGCTGACTTGATGATCTCTTGGATCGGCCTGTTGGCTTGATGATCTGTTGGATCGGCTTGTTAGCTTGTTGATCCTCTTGGATGATCGGCCTGCTGACTTGTTGATCTTGTTGATCGGTCGGTTGGCTTAATGATCTCTTGGATCGGCTTGTTGGATTGTTGATTTGTTGGATCGGCTTGTTAGCTTGTTGATCCTCTTGGATGATCGGCCTGCTGACTTGTTGATCTTCTTGATCGGTCGATTGGCTTATTGATCTCTTTTTAGAGTCTTCTAGTCTTCAAACCTTCTGAGTCTTGAGTTGGTTGAATTCTGAATCTTGGATCTTCTGAATTCTCTAGACTCTCTGACTTCTGATGACTCTGGACTCTGGCAGAATTCTCTGGACTCTGAGTTCTCTGATCTGAATCCCCTAAAATGATGGTGAACCCCCCTATTTATAGAGTTCTCGCAGGATGGGCCCTGGTAACTTTTTGGGCCTAACAACTTGGGCTTGGGTTTTATTGGTCTTGGGCTGAACCATTTAGTCTTGGGTTTGGTTTATATTTGACCCAAAACCATATGACCCAAACATTTAAAAGATCCAAATTTGATCCAAATAATTATTATTTTTAATTAATTGGGCAAATTAATTAATTTGATTGAAATAATTTAATTTTAATTAATTGATCAAATAGAAATTTGGCTCTATAAATTTATAATTGGCCAACTTTGTTTTCAAATTAAATTTGGGACACATGTCAATTTATAATTGGTCCCAAATTTAATTAACTTTAATTTCGTCATTAATTTTATGTAATGACGTGGCAATTCGTGATTGGTCAAAATTTCTCTATCAACAGACTCATCTACCAAACCCCATTATGCTGACCCCAACCATCATGGCACATCCGAAACTGGGAGGGAGGGAGGACCTTCCTCCTTCGATTCTCTCGCCGTCCAGCAACCATTAAAAAAAATTGTAGAAAGTGAGAAAAAGAAGAAGAAGAAAAGATGAGAGAAGAAAAAAGAAAAAAGAAAAAAGAAAAAAAAAGTCGCCGGCAACATGTTGAAGAAGAAGATAAGGTTGAAGATGAAGTTGAGGTTGGAGAAGAAAGAAGAATAAGAGAGATGGAGGGAAAATAAAAATAAATAATAAAATAATAATATTTTTTTATTATTTTAATATATTTTTATTTAAAAAAATTAAAAATTAATTTTTAATTAAAATAATCGTGCCACGTCAGCCCTCCGTTAGATTTAACTGTAAAATGGATGACAAGGACCAAATTGCTCCTTATCTCAAACCTTAGGGGTATTTTTGTTGAGTTTGAAAACTCAGGGACCAAAGTGTCACTTAACCCAAATCTCAGGGACCAAAAGTGTATTTTTCCAATTATTTAATTATTCAATTAGTCTAATTAAATGTGATTTAATTAAACTATAATATATGAGAGATATATTAGAATATGATTCTAATATGTAATTAATTAAATATGATTGATATTTAATTAACTATAAAATTAGTTAATTTTTGAATTAATTGATTGTTCAATTTAATTTAGTTAAATGTGATTTAATTAAATTAATAACTATAGATTAATGTGAATATGATTCATATTAAAACTATAGGTTATAAGAGAGATGCACATTTGAATATGATTCAAATGTATGATTAATTAAATATGTGATATTTAATTGGTCAAATAGTTAATTAATTGTTTAGTTTAATTAATTTAATTAAATGTGATTTAATTAAACTTAATTAAAACTATATATTAAGTGAGGGATGTGCATTTAATATGATTTATTGCACATGTAATTAAATATTATATATTTAATTATATTATTATTTTTCTCACTTTAGTAACTAACGCAGAGGAGGGGTTTTTGGTTGAAGATTTCATTTGCTACAGAATCTATCTCTCTCAAATAACTCACTCTCATTTTTCTCTCAAAAACAAAACACAGAGGAGTTCTTTGTTTTTTCTCTATTCTCTCCCAAATTCAAGAAAGATCGTGGTCCCACAACCACGTTTCCAAACTCAGAGGATAGTGGGGAAACCATGTGGTGGTGTTCTTCGTTGCTGCAGAACGTTCAAGAAGGTGTTCTTGAATTCAGAGTCGTTAGACGACGGTGAGTTTGCTTAGCCTTAAATTTTGTAGAATTATGAATTCGTTTTTGCCAATGTATGGGTATTTTGTTAAATGAAATTAATTTACAAACGGTCCAATTGCTTGCGCTGTAACGGAATTGGGAATTCCAATCCTTCATGATCGCACTTTAAATTCTAAGTCATGCATGGTCACTAATAATGTGATGCATTCTTCTGCTGTTAGATGCCCTGACTTAGATGGAGAGTTGATTGATGTAGTTGATGAACACCAGATAACCCTTACTGATAAGTCTGGTGGAGTCACCAAGAGTTCATCTTTTAGGATTAGGACTGAGCGCATTATCTGTCAGCCCACCTCTGCTTCCCATATTTTTTCTGCTTCTACTGATTCTTCCCTGCAGGTCCCAAAATTACTGAAACAAGAAATTTCTAAAAACAATGTATTCTGGACCTTTGGAGAGAAGCCTCCTTAAGAAAAAATAGAGGAGAGCGTGGTCGAGCAAACGACCTTAAACAATTACACCCTTTAATTTTATTGCTTTCTGATATTTCAATTCTTAGATAGGTTTATTTTTATAAGTTGCTTTTATGTTTGTTTCCTTGTTTTTGCTTTTTCTTTAGAATTGACGGTACCAAAACGAAGTTCTACATTTATAGAAAACGTGATTCACCACCCATGAGCGCAGCATTCAGGGAAGTTATATTTTTTCCCTATGCATTATCTTATTCTTCATGATTTATTACATTGAGGGCAATGTAAATTTTAGGTTGGGGTGAGGAATTTACTTTACATTCCGGGCCTTGAGCATCTGAGCTTCAGGCCAGCGTTTGTGCTTAATGAAATATCTTGCATGCTTGTTGTGTGTATGCTTGTTTAAGTGATGATGATTTCCTAGGATTGACTCAATTTTTTTTCGAAAATTTATTGCTTTCGATGAGTTGTGACCGAGAGTGTTAAAAAATGAGCCTTTTAAAACTTTTCTTCGATATGTCTTGCACCTGTTGAGTTTCTATTTTGCTTTAAAGTAGGACTTGAATGCTTAGGAGCGAATTACTTAGTTCATATTCCTGTTGTCACCCCCATAGATGTAAGGTTAAGCGAGAAAGTCTAAATTTTTTGCAAAATAGTATGTGGAGTCTTGCTTAGGAGAGAAAAAGAAAATATGCCTGCAATATAAAAAAATAAAAATAAAAAAAAAAAGTGGAAAAATAAGTCAGTGGTGGCGAGCCAAAAGAAAAAAAAAATCATATTCTCGCCATCTTTACTTTGAGAGAAAAGAAAAAAAATAGCATGCTTGCGTTGAGCTTAAACACTTAGGAGTAAAAAGAGATACCTGCAGTGTGATCAGTTAGGCCAACCAAGAGTAAAACTCGGGTTATGGGTCCCTGCATTGTAGTGTGAAAGCTAGTGCCCTATCCAAAGAAATGCAAAAAGAAAAAAATAATAATAATAAGAGAGAGCAAAAGCAAAAGCAAAAAGAAAGAATAGTGCAAAAGAAAAAGAATAGTGAAAAAGAAAAAAAAAAATAGAGAGAAGAAAAAGGAATTCCTTGATCAGGCATCTAAGCAAGATGAAGCAACCTAGTTTGTTCCATTTGGGCCTTTTAGCAAGACTTTAGTGCCAGTGCAAGGGAAAAATAGGATGAGAGTTGAGTAAACCAATCTCGGGCTAGTAAAGTCTTCTTTAGGTGGGATGGAGCTCTCTTGTGCAAGATAATCTTTGAAAAATTTTGATTTGTCTCCTCATTTGTCTCTCTTGCTAATGTCTCTTGATTGCTTTTGTTTTTGGAATATTTGAGTCTTGAGGAATAAATCACTTTTCAACTATATGCACAACGCTTTTCTCTTTGTTTTGTGTGTGCCTTGCTCGAGGACTAGCAAGATTTAGGTTGGGGGTATTTGATAGGACCTAAATAGTCATATTTTATCGCCTCTAACCTAAGCTTGTTAGATTTATTTTATGCTTTACTCGTCATATTTACAAGTTAATTGAGCTTAGGCCGTGTTGAGCCGATCACGCTAACTGGTATTAATTTGGACCAATTACGAAGTTTTTGGAGCCATCTCGATGTCTTGGACAACGAGGAGGTGAAGAGACCCAATTGTGTTGAAGTGGGCCTAAATTGTGACACCGAAAGCCAAAGATTGAAGCCCCGAACCGTGAAGAAGCGAGACCAAGCTGAGAAAAAAAAGCAGGAAGTCGAGTTAAGAGGCTCGCGTCGAGACGCCGACGCGATTTCGGGCCGAAGACAAATGTATGCAGCGTCGAGACATTGTGCCCTGGCGTCTCGACGCTGGCATGTTTTCTATATATGTAGCCTCAGTTTAGTCTGCCGTTAGGTTAGAATTTGGGTCCCTTTTACGACTTCTTTGCCTCTTTTACTTTCCAGCATTCTTGTAGGCCATTGTTGGGCATATTCTATGGATTCTTTAATGTTTATTGTTGCTTTTACTTCATCCATGTGTAGCTAAACTCCTTTAGATCGTTGGATTGGATTTATGTCTTGATTCTAAATGATATTGGCTGAGTTTTCTGGTTTATTCTTGTTGTTCTTCCTGGGTTTTTATTAAGTTTTGCATGTAATCCCATTTAAACCAATACATGAGGCTAGTCAATTATGATTGACGCCCTATGCGATTACCACTTGTGTATTATATCAGTTATTTGAGATAACCACTAGGTTGAGGCAAGCCACTCTCTACGCGAGACGGTCCTTGATAGGCCTAGGATGCATGTTAAAGGTTGTAGGAATTAGATTTAAATTGCATTTGAATTTAATTCTTATGATTCCAGACCCACGATCCCAAAGCGGCTAGTTTTAATAGGTGGTTGCAAGATTGCTTGTTAATAAACTAGTTAGATATAAGTAGTAACCATTACAGAGGTCTCGGATGGTTCCTACATTATGCATAAGGGGTGGCGAGCGATAGAGTCTATATTTAATTAATCTTGTTAATTGGAAAATTCACGATTAGCGAGTTAATTAGCACATGTTAGTGTAGGGGGGGTCCTCCGAGTAACCCAGAAGCCGACCGAACTAATAAAATCAGTTTAGAATAATCATTAGAGAAAACTAGGAAGCCAATGAATTAGAATCAAGCATAATAAATCTCAATCCAACGATCCCTTTTTATGTTATTGATCCCGTCTAATTTCTCCCTTGCATGTTTAGTTTTGTGCCATTTAAAATTCTGCATTTAGTTATTTTACTTTATTTTATTTTTCTTGCTTGTTCTTCAATCACAAAAATCCTCCCATTTTCATAAGCACAAAATTCTACAACTATTATGTCCCCTTTCCTGTGTTCGACCCCGACCTCTATTTCTACAAAATAGTTGTAGTGCCGTGGAATTATAAACTTATTTGATACGACCCTCGACAAGTCGCTATGTCACCTTAACAACTTTGGACCCCGTCAAATAACCAATCTGACAATCCCGTATTTCTAGTGAATTTCCTAGTTACTCTCTGTTTTCTATTTTCATTGCATGTTATTTCTTGTTTTCGACATTTTTATTTTCTCTTGCATTTTATTTTCCTTTGGTTAGTGACAAAACCCCATATTTTTACACCCCCCTGTTTGTTACTAGCGAGAATTCAAAAATTAAATATGAACTCACTTCCCCTATGGATGACCCGACCACTACCTACTGCAAAGTACCATAGACCCGGAGTTATAAATTTTATTTGGTCACAAGGAATCAACAAACTCGTTCGACCAATATATTCATTACATTCAGATTATGTTAAATACCCAACAATTTTGAAATTAATACAACCAATACATTTGAGAATATCAAGCAATCAAAGAACCTTAATAACTATTGATTTACACCCTATGGGTTTTACCCCTTCAGGTTGATCTACAAGGTCCCAGACTGAATTGAAGTACACATAGACTCCATTTCAAGGTCCATAGCTTTGACCAACTGGTTCTTATCCACGTCATTCATTGTTTGTTTATAGGTCAATGGATCCTCGATGCCATCATCGGGTATGACGACTGAAATTTCAACTAAACCCAAATAGCATTTAGGTTGTATAATAACCCTCTCACTACGTCGAGACATCCTCAATTCTTGAGAAGGACGGGACTGACTGGATGTTGTGCAAACAGTGGACTGAAGATGGATGTTGGAAAAGATGATAAATAATAGATAAAAATGAATTCAGTCAACCAAGTGCAAGTATACACTATCGCATCTAGTAATAATAAAATCTCTGGAAGTATTCGAAAGGTATCGATCCCACAGAGACTACGTTGGAAACACAGATTTGAAGAAGAAACTGCTCAAGGATTGCTTTTGAAAAGTAACCAAAAGAAATAGTTGATGTTGGGTTTTGAAAAACAAATAAACAAACAAGTAAAGAATTAACAATAATAATAAAGCGAGGTATTCAATATAGCTTCAACCCTAAGACAAATAACTCTACTAATGGCTTATTTAACCAAAGTCAAATCATGCATTGGGAGGTTTAACTCCTATTTGACCTTGCTCCCAAGAATCGTTAGAAGGCTAAGCGAGTACCGTTATGCACATTTTTGTGACTCGACTCCGACATAGATAGTTCATGCATGCAACCTATAACCCTATAGTTGTTATAAGACGACCTTCCCCTATAACACCGAATACACTCTCTCGAGCCATTTCTCCTACATCACCTTTATGAGAACCGATATTTCTTGTCCCTTTCAGAATCAAACTCACATAGCATGCAAAGTCTAAGTGATCAAGTTAAACTCAGCAAGATTCAGAATGATAATCAATAAAGGATGACATGCAATAAATAGAACTTAGGCAAATAAGCACTTTCAAGCCATTTAAACCATAAGGGAATTCACTATATCAAACCCCTCAATGGAATTTAGCTACGCGTGATGAAATATAATGCAAATGAACAACTTTTCATTGAAATAATGAATAAAGAATAAAGAATAATGAAAAGAAACAAGTGTTGGAAAATATAGTGCAGTAGCTAAAACTAGGGTTTTTCACTTTTATCCAATCCTTCTAGAGTTCTCACGACACTTTATTCTCCTTTTACAAGTGAGAATAGGGTGAAATCTCTACAAACACTCGGGTTTGAAGCCTAACTAAGGGTTAGAATTTAGTCTTCTAGCAAGGACCTCAGACATCCCTACTCATGGGCGTCTACTAGGGTTCTGTCACCACCGTCTTCTTCCCAGTGAGTTCTGCTTGAATTTCCCTTCGAGTCGAGGCCTTTTATAGCGTGGGGAGTGGTTGAGAAGTCACAAAAATGGTGCTAGCAGGTGGCTCAGTTAGTTTCGGAGTCAAAATAGCCAGTTAGGTGCGCAAAACACTCGTTCAAAACAACCCGCGATGGACTCTGAACTGTCTGCCTTTGCCCAGAAATGCGGTCGCATTTCATTTTTGCCTTGCTGGGAAATTCTAGATTCCTCTATTTTCTGCAAAACACCAAAACCATGTCAAATCCTTACCAAGATGAGTTATTTTAAACACAAATATGCATAATTTGACATACATGACTCTCGACATCCTAAACTATCAACTTTAGTACTTTTTTGAGCTCGGAGATAGTGTTTTTGATCTAAAACATGCAATTTTGACAAAGGAATGAGCTAAATATAAGGGTAAAATAGGTATATTTTTTACCCTTATCATACCCCCTAACTTAACTCATTGTCTGTCCTCAAGCAATAGCAAACCAGAACGTTAAAGATCAACTCATATTGCCAATCAGAATGTTAGAGCTCAATAGTAATTTCAAATCAAAATGTTATAGCAAATCATAGTACTAGAGTCTAACTTATTTGCAAATAAAAATGTCATGAATAAACCACATGGAAACAAGTAAACATGCTTCTCAAGATCGTTTTCTAAAAAGTTGCCTTTTAGGAGAGGTTTCTACTCTAGTGTCAGTCACAACTTCTAAGTTTCCTAGGCATGATGATTTCTACTTTTCTTTTCCAAACCAAAACTCTCCCTAGTCCATCCTAACCAATATGTTTAAACTATCTACTACTACTCATAGAGCCTAGTATAGTCCTTTTAGTTAAGAAGAACTAATCTTGAGGTGTTTAGCATACATAAGTTTTCTAGACTTTTTCTATCTCTCCCAAACTTATTTGACTGCTGGTGTTTTTTTTATTCAACTTTTCTTTTTCCCAAGAGAATCCTTGTTGTCACCTCTACCTTCGTTCTAGCTTATCGACACTTTGTGGTGAAGATATCTAGCTACGAGCAAAGATCGCGAACTTGGACTAATACTCACTTCCCTAAGTCAACCTTTCATGCAGTGGCAACCATGGGTGTCATGAATGCCCCTGGTTACTTAGTAAACTCTAGGAAGGAGGAGTAACTCTCGGTTTTTCTCTTCTTTTTTTTTCATAATATATATACTGAACATATATCTTTTCCAGAAATACAAACTTACACAAAATGTATATTTACAAAGTAAAGCACCCCCCCAAACTTAAGATAGGAAATGCCCTCATTGACTTTTGTTTTTGAGGCATGGGCTTAACATGAGGCTTTTGTTTTTCAAAACATCAAGGCTAAACTCTCCTAGTGTGCTAGAAAGGTTAAAAATGAGGAAGTTTAGGCTTAAGAAAAATTTTTAAAGAAAAAGACTAGTGGAAAGCCGATGACTAGAAAACAAATAGGTTGTGACGACGACACTTTATGAGATAGAAATAAGCTCTAGTTATCATCATCAAAGACTTAAAAGAAAACTCAAATGAAAACATGTTTCTTCAAAAAAAAATCAAGAAAAAAAGTTTTCATAAAGTTGATTTTTTTTCCAAAATTTCACAGATTTAGCCAAAAAACAGCAAGCAGATTTTTCAGAAAATTTAAAAAAAAAAAAAAAAAAAAAAAAACCCAAGTTATTCTATCTTATCTAACAGCAAACCAACACTAAACTAACCTAACAACTAACAACTCATTCAAAGCAATATAAACAGCAACTAACACAAGAATAAAACTAAAAAAACTAAAAAATTAAACATGTTAAAAACATAAAAACATCAACTAAACAAAGCATAATTTAGAAGTGTAGAGGATCAACAAACTTCATTATTCCTCTTCTGAGGAACTCTCTTCAACTTCTTCATCTTCATCTTCAGACTCTTCTTCTTCTCGAGGCAGCAAGGTTTAAGGAAAGTCAGGGAAAACATGAGCGATGCTTGGAGCAATAGAGAGATAGAACTCTCTAATTGCTTCATCTCTTTCCTTCGCATAGACTCGGTATGTTTTCAATTTCTCTTCAATGCGACCCAGATGTCAGAAAGAAAATCCAAGTACCTCGGATGATGGTGTAGGCCCTGAAACTGGAGTGTGTTGTGGAGGTGAAGCAAGTGTTAGCCCCAAAAATGGAGTAGCATGGGATGCAAGTCAATGGTTGGCTTGAAAAAGTATCGTTCCTCATCTTTTCCAAGAACAATCTTGACTCTTTGACAAAGTTGGGTTATGAGAGACCCAAAAAACAACTTCTCTTCCCTCTTTCTCCCACAAGATAGAATCTCTTCTCTGTTGATGCTCCCTATATTGATCTCCAATCCTTTCATTATGTTGTAGAGAAGCATGACCCTCTCTACTGAAATCGTACTATCATCGGTGGTGGGCATCGACCTGTTTTTTATGAAGTGAAGTCACACTACCGGTTCTGGCTTTAGGTCACTTGGCACAAGGGTCTTCACTTTGGTCTGAGACTCCTTCCATTGGACTCCCTTCCTGCCCACAATTTTCAAGGCTTCTTTTAACTATTTGGCCGAAGGGTTTTTATTGGCATCGTTCCCTCTCAGATGCAAAGGAGCTTTGATCCGATATACCTTGTTAATGTCAACCCAAGATAAACTCACCATCTTTCCTCTTACAATCGTCAAACTCATGTTTTCTTCCATCAGTCCTGCATAAAACTCTCGGACTAGAGGCACCACGACCTCTTGAGGGTGAACGTAGAATTCTTGAATCCTTTCTCATTCAAGAAGTCCTGCTTCCTCATAATCTCCATCTTCTCTTGGAAATTTATATCTTTAAAGACCTCGGGGAATGGATTCTTTGGCGATGTAACTTTAGGCGTTTTAACATTTGGCTTGATTGGTGTGGTGGTAGGAGGTACATGAGAGGAGTCCATGGACCTAGTCCTCGACCTCTAGTCTCACTGTCACTAGAGGTCTCAGCCTCTTGTTCTTCAATTTTCTCTTCATCCTCTTTCTCTTCTGAAGAAGAACTTTCAGTAGCTGGTGAGGGTCCCCTAATGTCATACTCGAACAACGGATCGAGGGGCTCATCAGCTTGTTGCTCATCCACGACCAAAACTTGGCCTTCCTCCTGCCCAATTGCGATCGCATTCTGTCCTTCATTGTCTTCTTTTTCTTCTTTTTCTGATTCTTCAATATTTGGCCCTTCGAGGGTTTTTTCTTCTACTTCTTGCAGCTCCTCAGCTTCCCTTTGAACATTGTGTAAAGGCTCAAAGGCTGCAAGAAATTCCTCTGCTTCTTTCCTTCTGTTTTCTTCTTCTCGAAGGATCTCTTTTCTTGCATTCTCTTCTTCAAGGAGTTGGAGTTCAGCAGCCAACCTATTTTATTCTTCATCTTTGTTTCTTGTTTTTCAGCCTCAAGGGCCCTCTCGGCCTCTTGTTTTTCTTCTTCTCTTTTTTTCTCAGCTTCTACCCTTTTCTTCTCATCCTCCATATCCATTTTTCTTGCCAATTCATCTTCAGGCCTCATGCTCTATAATTCTCTTTCTTTTTCAGCCCTTATCTCCCTTAGTGCATCTTGTTTAGCCCGGTATCCTTCAGCAATTAATAGGGCCTACGCAACAGCTTGTCGAATCATGTTTTCAAACACGTCCGCGGGCATCCTTTCCGTTTTAAGAGGCTCAATGTTCAGGGGCTTCTTAGTTTCAGCTTTCTTGGCACTTTTCTTCTTGGCACTGTAAGTCACAAACAGTTTGTCCCTGCAAGAAGTAGGGTCAGTTGAAGGGTTAGAAACGTTACCCATTGAAGCCTCCCCTTGTCAAGAGTTTTCCCCTGCTTTAGAAGGTTCTTCAGCTTCATGCAACCGTGCCTCTTCCTCAATAGTCGCGCGTCTCTTGGCTCCCATCTCATGGATCATGGTGAACCATTCCTTAAAGTGCTTTTTAAAAGGTTTTTCACCCGTTTTCTGCAAAAGATGAAGGGACTCGGTGGGTGCGATCTTCTTTTGTCGAGAACTGCTTGGATTTTCCCTTGTAGCAGTCGGTATTGTCGTGGATGAGGGAGTTGGAGTAGTGGTTCTTCGTTCCACAATAGCTTGTGAAAAACATGTAGGTCTCTCGATCCTTGCTTCATGCATGCTTGGAGCGGACCCTTCTCCTTGGCATCAATCAGCTTGTTTAGCGTGTTGAGCACTACGATTACTCAAATATCGAGTAATCGTGTGAGAGATTGAAGATTGAAGATTTAGCCCTCGGCCATTTGGAAAATGCAGTAGCATTTCCAAATGAACTAGGAAAAATGCAGTCGCATTTTCCTTGGTTACTGCCTCCTTTATTTTTTTTTTTTTTCACTTCCTTTGATTTTCTTAGTTTCTTTCCTTCTTTCTTTAATGGATGAAACAATAACAAACTTATTAGAATGTTCACACATTTAAAACATGATTTATTATCATACTTTCTTTCCTAAACAAATTCAAAATAACATAGGCATTTCAACTCCCAGGTAAATCCCCAAGAAAAGGTGTTCCCTATGGTCAGCTTAAATACCTTTTCCTAGATAGAATTTTCCTAGATAGAGTTTACTCTTGCCCATATATTGTATTATTCCTTTTTTTTTTCATATTAATCCACATAGTGTACAAAAATTTCTTAGAAATAGAAATCATACCAGATCAATTACAGATATAAGGGCTTCTTCAGCCCCAAGACTCTTTTCCCAATATGGCTTAATCCTC
The DNA here is from genome assembly GCA_036850905.1 of Luffa acutangula. Classification (NCBI taxonomy): domain Eukaryota; kingdom Viridiplantae; phylum Streptophyta; class Magnoliopsida; order Cucurbitales; family Cucurbitaceae; genus Luffa; species Luffa acutangula. The sequence goes on from CM072087.1 coordinate 41,104,273, forward strand.
TGTCCATTTACCTTGAAATGCGTACTTTGGTGATCCATCAATTCTATAGTTTAATAATAAAAAATTCTCACAATCTTGAATGGTCCTGACCATCTTGACTTCAGCTTTCATGGAAACAACTTTAGTCTGGAATTAAAAAGCAATACTTGTTGGCTTCTATGAAACTCCTTTGGATGTATCCTTCTATCATGTCACCTTTTGACCTTCTCCTTGTATAAGTTACAGCATGATAGAAGCTGCTGTAACTTTCTCTTAACTCTAGCAGCTTGTCCAAATTGAAATTGAACTTTTTCAACGCCCAATATGCTTTGTGCTCCAACTCAAGAGGTAAATGACAAGCTTTTCCAAATATGATTCGATACGGAGACATTCCTAAGGGTGCTTTGTATGTTGTCCTATGCACCCATAATGCCTCGTCACAACGTAGCGACCGATCTTTTCTGGAAGGGTCTACTGTTTTCTCCAAAATTTCTTAGATCTCTCGATTAGAGAGATCTACTTGTCCATTCATTTGAGGATGGTAAGCAGTTGCAACCCTATGTCAAATGTTATATTTGGAAAACAGGTTGGCTATCACCTTGTTCAGAAAATGTGATCCTTCATCGCATATGATGAATCGAGGAGTCTCATATCTTGTGGTTATGACCTCGATCCACTTTGGTACATAATCAACTGCAAGCAGAATATAGATATTTCCAAAGGACGGCGTGAATGAGCCCATGAAATTTATTCCCCATACATCAAAGATTTCCACTTCAAGTATGAAGTTTAGTGGCATTTCACTTCTAGCTGTTAAATCCCCAGTTCTCTGGCACTGTTCGCAGTTCTTAGTAAAGAGATGTGCACCCTTGAAAAGACTCGGCCAAAAGTACCCTGATTGAAGGACTTTGGCTGCAGTTTTGAGGCCGGCGAAGTGCCCTCTATATGGAGCCGAGTGACAGGCTTCCAAAATGAATGGTACTTTGGTACTTCCATATAATTTTGTAGCTATAAGTTTCAAAATATCCATTTATATAGTCTTGGAGCTATAACTTTCAATATCTATTTAGTTTGTGGGTATATAATAGTAATGACTAAAATAGTTCTCTTTTTTTAATAAAATAAAAAAAAACTAAAGACCAAAATAGATGTTTAAAATTTATTTTTAAAAAAAAATTAAAACTAATATCGGTGACACATCAACTACATTTTAAAGTTTAGAAACTTATGAAACACAACATCTCAAATGAGTTCAAATACTAAACTTATAATTTAAGTAAATTAAAAGATAAAAATGAGACTAAATATATGTGTTTGGTACTTAATGTTTGAGTTTTTATTTTTTATATTTTTTCAATTTAGTCCCTATTGCTTAAGTTTTTTTAATTTAGTCCTTTATATTTGAAAAAGTATTCAATCATGCCAACCATGGTTGAATGTTGAAATGGACTAAGGATAAACATAGGTGAAATAATACTAAATGACTTGGTGGAAATATTGAAGAAGAATTACATTGTCTAAGAGATAAAGCTTCCTAATTTGCCTCATCAACTTTTAAGTGGTTTAATTTATCCTTTATATTTTTTCCGACTTACTAGGTATTATGTCAAGTAAGCTGAATCAGGCCATTTTAACCTTCATGATGTTGAGACTAAGTTGAACATTTTTAAACAATAAAGACTACATTAAAAACATATATGGTGTTATAGGTAATTTTGGACCACTCCAATGAACAAGGAGCTAACAAGGACAATGGACAGAAATAGGACTGAGAGATGGACCCTAGAGGCAAGACTGACAAGTAGGACGAGCCAAAACCGAAGGGGTCGGGCTTTTGGCCGGACCCCGTGCTCGGTCTCGGTCGAGCTCGTCTAGCTCCGTTTGGTCCCTACCGCCTCTGGCCGCCCCGGTTCCGCTTGGTTTGTCCCGAAACGCCTCCAAATTCCTAAAAACCTAGGAGCATGAGCAGGTATTTATACCCCTCTTCACCACTAAAGAAGGGGACTCAAACTCTCTCTCTCTTGCTCTCTAGCCCTCCTACTTTCGTTTTCTGACTTAAGCATCAGAGGCGGTGTGGCTAGCACCACACCGATGTGTAGGTTTTCCGTTTTGCAGGCCACGTCTTCCCCCTCATCTACAAATTTACTGTTGGTGGCACGTGAAGGTCAGGTGAGTTCCTATGACCAAATTTGTCCATCAACATATGGCAAAATTATAAGTAAAGTCTTCCAATTTGAGATCATTAAATTTATGTCTTATAAGTCCCTAAACAATAAATAGTATCTAAAAGATCATTGAATTTTCAATTTTCTGTCGAATAGTTTCTTAAACTTTAAAATGTCAAACTTAACAAATCTATTATACATAAAATTAAATTTTGTGTCTAATTGATTCACAAATTTTAAAAAATGTTGAATAAATCAACCAGACACAAAAATGAAAGTCCAAAAATTTATTAAATACAAAATCAAAAGTTTAAAAATTTGTTAAATACTTTTTAAATTTTGGAAACCTATTTTATTCTAAAACAAAGTTTAGAAACTTATTTTGCTACAAATCCAAAAGTTCAAGGACTAAGTTGTAATTTAACCAACATAGATGATATATGACATATCTAAGACAAAAACATCGTGGGAATTATTTATTACCATTATAGTTGAACTCCACAAATATTCAAAAAGAAAAAAAAAAGGTTAAAATATAAGTTTACTCCATGAACTTTTAGGGGTCATTTGTTTTTTTGTAATCAAGATAGCCGAAATTTTCATATGCCCGAAATTATATATGCCAGAAAATATAGATGTATGACATCTTTAGATAATCATGATTGTTTTGTAGGAATATTTATAGGGATGTTCAGGAATATCTAAATAACCATGTTTGTTTTGTAAGATTTCTAGATGGAAATGTCTTAAAATGATGTATTATTCCAACAATACTTTTTCCTATCTTCAAATCATTTATATATTAATTTAGTATAATTTAATTTGTATAACATTTTTTACTTTAATAATTTAATATTGTTATCAATTCAATTTGTATTAATTTTATATGTTATTTTTTAAAAAAAAAATCAATAGTCTTAAGATTTGTATGCAAAAATTAGAATTAAATATTAATTTCAATTTAAACTTGAACTACTTGAACTTATTTTAAAATAAGACAACTATATAGTTGATAACATTTAATAGTGGATTATATTTATAAATTATCAAAATAGAGAAAGTTTTGAGAGAAATAATATCAATTTGTGATTTTATTTCTTTTTAATAAAAAGATATTGGATGATCGTTATTGGAAAGGTAAAATAAATAATAAATTCTCTTCAAAATTCAATATTTGAAATTAGATTCAACTATATGTTATACAAATTAAATAGAGTTTATTTTATCTGTAAATGAAACATATAAATATATTTAATTTCATATAATTTTTTATTAGTGAATGAATACACTATTTTTTTTTAAAATCCTAAAATAAAAAAAAAAAAGAGAAATAAAGAAAATTGATGAAAGAAAATATAAAAAACGAAGGACCCAAAACGCCAAATGGTTGTTTCCCTTAACATGGGAATATTAGAAACCCATGTATGAGAAGGACATCCAAATCTTCTTAGATGCCTCTCGTGTGGGCATCTCAGGATGCCTGGATATCTTACATTACCGCAAAACAAACGAAGTAATCCAGATGCCCATTCCATGGGAATCTTGGATTACCGCGAAACAAACGACCCCTCAAGGTGTTGTCAATTTCGCCCCTTAACTTTCAAAAGTATCTGAAAGGTCTTTAAACATTAAGAATATCTCGCAAATTCCCGAACTTTCAATTTTGTGTCAATAGGTCCATGTCATATTCGAGATTTTTAAAAATTAACCAATGTATATAAAATCGAATTGTATGCCTATTGAGACTCTAAACTTCCAATTTTGTTTCTAGTACTTGTGAATTAATAAAAAAATGTTGAATATGTAAAAGACTTATTAAACACAAAATTGAAAGTTGAGGGACCTATTAGACACAAAAGTAAAAATTTAAAGACTATACTTTTCAAAGTTCAAGGACCTATTGGACACAAAATTGAAAGTTTTGTGACTTATTTAAAATGAATTTTTGTACGGATGACCCTCTAAAATAGGCGGTAATGATAAATGCTTCACCTTTTCAAAACAAGGATGTGTTAAGAGTTGACTTTAGAGGGCTTTATGTGTACTATATTTAATCAGTCACGTGGGTTATTTCAGTGCTTATTTCCCATGTTTTCATCTCAGAGTTTAGTCATTAAGTTGCGTTAAATCCTATATGCTCTCATGATTATTTCTCCAGCTGGTAGCTGTTCCTAGAGTCATGGTATGTATAGTCTTATCTCCTCTCAGGCTCGTTTCCTTTCTCATTGTGTATTTATAGAGGTTTAAACCTCTCTTTTGAATAAGAAAGCTAAGAGCATCGTATTATCAAAATCCATTCTGGCATTAGTGCTTGCGATCAACATGACTGAAACCGAACACCCAAACCCAGAGCCCTCAATCGAAGCTTCAAAGAGCAACACGCCTTCTGGAATCACACCCAACAAAGGAAAGGAGATTATCGTTGAAAACAGACCGTTTGAAGTAAGATATGGAACCCAATCTTTGGGAACACCAACGTTTGCAAATCTCCTGAATCAGGTAACATCCATCAAGCTAGACCGAACAAATTACCTCCTCTGGCAGAATATTGTTATTCCGATCCTCAAGAGCTACAAGCTTGAAGGCCACTTGTCTAGCAAAACTCCTGCGCCCGAAATGTCGATTATCCTGCCACCGTCCCAAAAGGAACCTGATGGCCTGAAAATGCCCAATCCTGAATACGATCTGTGGCTGGCAGCAAACCAATTGTTGGTAGGATGGTTGTACAACTCGATGACACCAGAAATCACCACCCAAGTTATGGGACATGATGAAGCCAAACCTCTGTGGGACTCCATTCAGGAGTATTTCGATATTCAATCACGTTCACAAGAAGACTACAATCGCTTGATGCTTCAACAAACCAGAAAAGGTACTATGAAGATGCATGAATATCTAGACACCATGAAAAGGTACTATGATAACCTTCAAATCGCCCGTTTTCCCATGGATATGCGTAGTTTTCTTTCTCATGTAACAACAGGTCTAGATGAAGAATATACACCTATAGTGTGTGTAATAAGAAGCCAAAATTTTACCTGGAGCGAGATCCAACTGGAGTTGTTTTCATTTGAATAACTGCTGGAAAGATTACAAGCATTAAAGGGAAATATCTCCATGAACCTGACATCAACCAAGCTTGCTTCAATAAATGTTGCAAGTACAGAAGGACAAAAGGGTGGGATGCACACATCCAACCCAAACAATTACAATCAGAACAGTGGATTTGCTTCAAACAACAGTCAAACCAGAGGATACTCGTCAAATAGAGGAAATAGGTATCGATCCAGGGGCAGGTACTCTCCTTATACTCCAAATAATAGACCAATCTGTCAACTTTGTGGAAAAATGGGCCACACTACAGTCATTTGTCACCACAGATATGACAAGGCTAACTCCAATACACAAGATCACACAAATCAGACCTCTGCTCAGCCTACTGTCATACAAGAACCAACATCCAGTAATCCCACTGCCCTCATGCCCTACCCTGAATCTCTTCAAGACCCTTCGTGGTATATGGACAGCGGAGCTAGCAACCATGTTGCAACTGATTTCGGAAAACTCTCTCTAAAAGGTACCACCCCATCTCTGTCAAATGTGGTTGTGGGAAATGGAACAAAAGTTCCAATTAAAGGCGTTGGTTCCACATATATAAAAGGGAGAAAACGGAATTTATTGTTGAAAGACATTTTATTTGTGCCTCACATGAAAAAGAATCTAATAAGTGTCTCAAAAATCACTCAAGACAACCCGGTTCTAGTAGAGTTTCATGATGTGTTTTGTTTTGTAAAGGAAAAGAACTCCAGTGAGGTGTGCTTGATTGGGAAGCTCGAGAATGGCCTCTACAGACTCTTAGAAGAACATGAAGCCTTAGTATGTCTAAGTGAAGTGAAGCAGAGAACTCAAAGTCAGTTTTGTGGACCTCCACCCCCTGTCCAAGGCGACCAACAACCATTTTTTGTTACCCCAACTGTTGTGCAATCTGTCCGACGTGATAATGGGGTTTTGATTAATGTCATTCAAAGTATTTTGTTAACTTGTAAAGTGGATATGTGGCATAAAAGACTAGGTCACCCCTCTCCCAAGATTTTAAATCAAGTTCTGCACATTTGTAATGCTTCTTCTAAGAACAATGAAAGTTTATCTTTTTGTGAGGCATGTAAATTTGGTAAATCCCATCGGTTGCCCTTTACCTTATCTGATTCTCAAGCTTCTGGTGTGTTAGATTTAGTTCACTCGGATCTTTGGGGACCAACCCCTATTCGGTCTACACATGGTTATGCCTACTATATTGCCTTCTTGGATGATTATTCACGATACACTTGGATTTTCCCTTTGAAAACCAGAGCCGATGCTTTCTCAGTGTTCACTCAGTTTAAGGCCCAAGCGGAAAAACAATATAATACCGTTTTAAAAACTCTTAGGTGCGATGGTGGTGGCGAATACAAACCGATTATTCAGTTTGCCAAAGAACAATGAATAGAAATTCAGGTTGCTTGCCCATATACCTCTGCTCAAAAGGGACGAGTGGAACGGAAACACCGCCATGTCGTTGAAATCGGGTTAGCTCTATTGGCTCAGGCCAAAATGCCTTTTCATCATTCGTGGGATGCTTTTTTCACCATTGTTTACTTGATCAATCAGATGCCTTTTCCCACGATTGACAATGTCTCCCCGTATGCACTCTTGAAGAAGCAACAACCTGATTACAAATTCCTCCGTGTATTTGGTTCTACGTGTTATCCATGCCTTCGACCTTACCAACATCATAAATTTGATTTCCATACTGAAAAATGTGTGTTTCTTGGGTATGCAGATCATTTCAAAGGCTACAAATGCATTAATGCAACTGGACGCATGTATATCTCACAACATGTTTCCTTTAACGAAGCTGAATTCCCCTATACCGAGTTGTTCTCCACTACCGCTACTGCCACACCTATGGCCGAACATACCATTCTTTCTTGGCTACCCCTTCCTCTTCCGATGACCTCATTCTTTCCTTCTACCCATAACCACACTTCCCCTCGTCCTTCTACTCCTCTTAGTTCTTCCAGACCACCCCCTTTCTCGTTTACACCAATTTCTTCCCACCCATCATCTCCCATCACTGACGGCCCCTACCCAATTTCAGCTTCTCAATCGTCTCCCATCAACCCACCCCCCGCCCCCATTCCATCGTTGCCCCAAAATGCTCATCACATGAGTACCCGTGCCAAGTCTGGCATCTTTAAGCCCAAACAACCCTTCACAGGTGTAGCCGAACTCCATACCACCGCCTTTGACTGGTCTCAAACAGAACCCCACCGCTTCAGTGATGCCATCTCTCATCCGGGTTGGCAAACTGCTATGGATGAGGAATTTCGTGCACTCCAACAGAACCATACGTGGGAGCTTGTTCCATTTCATCCCCAACAACATTTAGTTGGCACAAAATGGATCTACAAAATCAAGCGCACTGCTACCGGTGAAGTTCAACGCTATAAAGCTCGTTTTGTTGCCAAGGGCTATCTCCAACAGCCGGGTCTTGATTATGGCGAGACCTTTAGCCCGGTCATCAAACCATCCACCATTCGAGTTGTTCTTACTTTGGCTCTTACATGGGGATGAGAACTTCGTCAACTTGATGTAAGCAATGCTTTCCTCCACGACACTCTTCAAGAACAAGTTTTTATTGACCAACCTCAAGGATATGTTGATCCTCAGTTCCCCACTCATGTGTGTCGTCTTCCCAAGGCCCTCTATGGGCTCAAACAGGCACCTCGAGCGTGGTATGATGCCCTTCGATCCACTCTCTTGCAGTGGCAATTCACACAATCAAAGGCAGACATGTCCCTCTTTATTTACCACACTTCGGCTGGTACTTTGTTTTTACTGGTATATGTTGATGATTTAATCCTAACAGGCTCCAATTCTGTGTTGATCTCCCAAACTATTACCAAGTTGAAGACTTCTTTTGCAGTTAAGGATCTCGACCCATTGCACTATTTTCTTGGAATTCAGGTTCACTGCCTCCCTGATGGTCTCATTTTGTCTCAAGCTTAGTATGTCACTGACCTTATCCATCGGCTCCAGCTTCAGCATCTTAAACCAGTGTCGACACCCATGGTTAACAACAACCCATTGCGCCTAAATGATGGTCCTCTGCTCACAGACCCCAGGTCTATCGAAGCACTCTCGGCTCCCTTCAATATCTCCTCCACACTCGACTGGACATTGCATTTTCCGTTAATAAGCGCAGCCAATTTAATCAAGCTCTTATGGTGAATCATTGGCGGGCTCTTAAACGAGTTCTTAGGTACCTCCAAGGCACCTTGCACATGGGTCTTTTACTTCATCCAGTTGACTCTCTCCATCTCTCTGCTTTCTCCGTTGCTGATTGGGCCGCCTCCCCGAATGACCGTAAATCAGTCGAAGCCTACTGTGTTTTTCTTGGGAATTCTCTTATCTCATGGTCCTCCAAAAAGCAAGCGGTTGTTGCCCGCTCCAGCACCGAATCCGAGTATCGTGCCCTTACGCACACTGCTTGTGAATTGATGTGGCTTCGGTCTTTACTCTCTGAGCTCCGCGTTTCGCTTTCTCATGCGCCTCTCATTTGGTGTGACAACATTAGTGCTGCCTCTCTTGCTTACAATCCGGTTTTTCATGCTCACACCAAGCATATTGAAATTGATGCTCATTTTATTCGTGACCAAGTTCTTGCCAAGCAGCTAGATTCGACACATTGCCTCTCATGATCAAGTGGCTGACAGCTTCACCAAACTACTTCCTCTGTATCAACATCAGTATCTTCCTGACAAACTCGCCCTTCGGTTACTCCCTACGTCTCGTTTGCGGGAGGCTGTTAAGAGTTGACTTTAGAGGGCTTTATGTGTACTATATTTAGTCAGTCACGTGGGTTATTTCAGTGCTTATTTCCCATGTTTTCATCTCATAGTTTAGTCATTAAGTTGCGTTAAATCCTATCTGCTCTCATTATTATTTCTCCAGCTGTTAGTTGTTCCTAGAGTCACGGTCTGTATAGTCTTATCTCCTCTTAGGCTCGTTTCCTTTCTCATTGTATATTCATAGAGGTTTAAACCTCTCTTTTGAATAAGAAAGCCAAGAACATCATATTATCAAAATCCATTCAGATGTGTGTCCTTTTGCTTGCATCAACATCCTAGTAAAATTACCATTTTACTCTCTACTCTAACATTGCTATCTCTCTAGCTTCTCGCTCTCTTTCCAATTTCTCTCTCCAATCTCTCACTCTCTCTCCAATCTCGCTCTCGCTTTCTCTCTCCAATTTCTCCCTCCAATCTCTTGTTCTCTCTCATTTCTGTCTCCAATCTATTGCTCCCTCTCAATCTCTCTTAAATGCCTTAAATGCACGTTTTCATATAAAGAGTAAAATGGTAATTGTGTTAGGATGATGACGTAAGCAAGAAAACATGTATCCTTATTCAACATTTTTTATTTTGGCCACTCAAAATGGGTCATCCATGCTATTGTTTCTTACTTAAAATTGAAATTGAAAAAAAATAGAAAAATAGAAAAAAAATTTGAAGTCCACGAGGAGAGTCGCAAATACAATACACCCATACATACATAGTGGAGCAAGTTTCGGATAAAACATAGAGCGCGTGAGTCACACTCCCCAAGAAAAACACACACACATTGGACTCAAGAGAAAGCTCTGTGTGTAATGTAATCGCTATTAACTCCGAGTGTTTCGTTTGTATGGTCTCAAACTCAAATGGCAGCTTCTCTCCAGATAGGAATCGGCCCCTCCGTTTCCTCTCACCATTTCTCCGCCATGCCCGCCCTCTCCAATGCTCTTCCTCCTCCGCCGCCGCCGCCTCGTCGCCTCATCCTCCTCCGCTCTCCTTCCTCTCGCCGCTGCTCCATCGCTTTCCGCTCCTCTCGCTCTCCTCCTCCTCCTCTTCGCCCTCGCGCCTCCTCCGACGACCTCTCTCCCTCTCCAGGTCACTTCGATTTTTTTGCTCCTCTCTGTTTCTCTGCGCTAATGTCTCTGTTTTTGCTGTGTTTGCAAGTGTGTGACTCTGTGAGTGTTTGTTTTCGCACTTTGGATTGGATGTGTCAGGCTTATCTTGATTTTTCGTTGGTTTGAGGAGAATCGAGATAGGAACTGTTTCTGTAATTCAATTCGATGTTGAAGTTCTCCAATGTGAAATCTGTGGTTTCCGTTTTCCGCACGACTCTACGAGTTTTCCTGCGTTTTCTGGTTTTCTGATGTGTGGATATGTAGTTTATGCGCATGTTTTTATTAGCGTAGTCATTGGTCTTTCCTGTGTGTTTAAACATCTGTATTGAATGAGTTTTTCTGTGCTCGTAGCTGTATTTCTAAGTGCGTGTTTTCATCTTCAGGATGTTGTGCGTTTTTGTAATGTCTGGTGCAGTAGAGCTTTGTAAGCTGGATATCTTGTCTAAATTTTCTGTCATTTTGAAGAGAATCGAGTTACAAGTTGTTTTAGTGCTCGAATTTCGATGTTGAGCTTTTCCGGTGTGAAGTCCGTGGTTTCCTTTTTCCACGTGATTCTAGAATTTTCTTACATTTTCCAGTTTCCTGATGTTTGAATACGCAATCAATGTGCATGCTTTTTTAAGCCTAATCATTGGTTTCCCGCTTCTCTCGTACTAGTAGTTCTCATCTTCTTCTTCGTCCTCGAGCGTTCTCCGAGTCTCTCTCTCCAGGTTACTTCTTTTTTTTTTTTTTTGGTTTTTTGTTTTTCTGTGCGTTTTATCTGTGCTAATGTATGTATTTGTGGTCATACCTGTGTTTGTAACCGTTTGTTTTCATCTCTTGGATGTTGTGTGATGTGGTGTAATTTTGTTTTGTAATAGGTGGATACAAGGTTTATTATATATGTATGTGTGTGTGTGTGTAAGAAGCTGGAATTTTGAGGTGTACTTGGCATAAGATCATGAGAGTGATCACGTGTTCTTTATAACAGGAGTCGAGAATCTGGTAATTATAGGTTCTGGTCCTGCTGGATATACTGCAGCCATATATGCAGCTCGGGCAAATTTAAAGCCTGTAGTGTTCGAGGGTTTTCAAGCAGGTGGTGTTCCTGGAGGACAGTTAATGACTACTACGGAAGTGGAGAATTTTCCTGGGTTTCCTGATGGAATTACGGGTCCAGATCTGATGGATAGGTAAAGTAATATAAAGTATGGGAAATTCTTTGGTTTTTCTTGCTTTCTGTCAATGGAAGAGACATTGGTTAGAGACCCATGAGTAGATATTTTATTGGTCGTAATCTTCATATTATATTGGATAGGATGCGGAAGCAAGCAGAGCGATGGGGGGCTGAATTATTTCAAGAAGATGTGGAGTCTATTGATTTAAAGAATAGACCTTTTACTGTGCAAAGTAGTGAACGCAAGGTGATGGATTATTTTCTATGAAAATGTATGAATAAACTCTGAATTCTTGACTTCCTCTTTAAGAATTTATATGTTTATTTAGAATCATCAATTCATTCTTTGTGTACTACTTTTCCCCAATTTTTTATTTTTGGTATCTAAGAATCGAAGAATAATTTGGACTGTACCTTTTGCCCTGTTTCAATGCATTTTATTAATTATTTTGTATTTATGCCTATAAGCAATCCAATTCATCCGTGTTGGTGTTTAAAAAATACACGGCGCTTCTCTTCTTTCTGATTTTCTTCTTTGGTTTTTCTTCCTCGAACATTTCAGGTTAAGTGCCATAGTGTAATATATGCAACAGGAGCGACAGCAAAACGGCTTAGGTTACCTCGTGAAGATGAATTTTGGAGTAGGGGAATTAGTGCTTGTGCGATTTGTGATGGAGCATCACCCTTGTTTAAAGGGCAAGTTCTTGCTGTTGTTGGAGGAGGTGATACAGCAACAGAGGAAGCCTTATACCTGACTAAATATGCTCGTCATGTTCATTTACTTGTACGTAGGGATCAACTTAGGGCTTCTAAAGCAATGCAAGATAGGTATGTTAATTAATTCAATACTTTGGCGCAGAGTCATTTTTATTTTGTAGTAGTTGGTTCTATAAACTATGTACTTTTAGGGTAAGTATGTCTTATTTTTCAACATTTGCTCTGTATTTTTATTTTAAGGAATATAACAATGTGTTTCTGGGAAGGGAAAAACCAAAATTTTTATGTGGAGAAACTATTATGGGGTTCCTGCTGTGTACTTTATGCTAGTAGATTGTAGTGACTGCTGACTTTAAAGTTTAAATTATCCAAATAGGCTTACCAACTTCTATAGCCTGTGTAATGTTATATCCTTATAATAAATATTTGTGGATGCTTTAAAAATTCAAAAACATAACTTATTTGGAGGATGATGACATGTTTTGTTATTTGCATAACTGGTTTGTACTGACTAGGTTTTTTATTACTTTTATATGATCATTTGGTGATAAAGTAGGATGGATCAATTTTACATTTTAGATTATCAAGTGTGTATGGAAACAATATATCATGTACCTTAGAATGGGTGCCTTCTTGAGTTATGGGATTTCCTACGGCCTATCAAGTGAATTGGATAAGCAAGAAGAAGAAAATTCAAACTTTAATTTACCAACCTAGTGTAGAGCCTTTGGAGGATAATGAAAGACTTGAAAACTCGTTAGGCTAGATGACTTTTTCAGTGTCTTTGAAATGTAACTTTTCAATGCCCTTCACAGTTGTATAACAATAATTTCATGGTTTTCTAGGCTCATATTTCCTTATAACTTAATCTCATAATAATCTCGCCTTATACTTGATCTCTACAGCCTTTTATGTTGACTCCCAACTATCTCTAGGTTTACTAATAAACAATTTGTATGTGAGTTTTCAACTCCCTGAATGTTTGTTTAACAGGTTGATTATCGCGAATGTTTCAGAGTGTTCAACAGTCCAAATGTTACCTTGCACTTTAACACGGAGGCTGTGGACATTGTTAGCAATACAAAAGGGCAAATGTCTGGCATTTTAGTTCGAAAAGCTGATACTGGGGAAGAATCTGTGCTTGAGGCAAAGGGTTTATTTTATGGAATAGGTCATTCACCAAACAGCCAGTTATTGCAAGGCCAGGTCGAGCTTGATAGCTCTGGGTATGTGTTAGTGCAGGATGGTACTGCAAAAACTTCTGTGGAAGGTGTATTTGCAGCTGGAGATGTGCAGGTATTTTCATCCTGAAAGTGCATTCTTAATTATTGTCATCGCTTATACAAGGGCTGGATCTTTAAGACTCTTGTTTGAATCAGAATTGGCTTCAGAAGCACATCATATGGTTATTTTTTATGTCTTGTGCATAACCAATGGTAGTTTTGGATAGAACAAATATTTTCTATTCTAAAATGTAAAGAAAATAAGTTTTTTATTTCAATCATAAGAGATGTAGCCTACCAAACAAGAAAATGAAAGTAAAAGTTAATTTTTTTTAACAAGAAATGAACTATTCATCGATAAATGAAAATAAAAAAATACAAGTTGATAATTAATTTATTAATTCTTTTCAATTTTGAGATCCACTACTTTTGCTTTCATAAACTATTTGGACTTTAATTCTATATTTGTTCAATTCACCATTTATACAATCAATTCAATATGGCTAATGACATGGAATTTTAGGAAAAAATGATTGTGCCAATTTTCTAATGTTTCCAGGGCAATCCATAACTTCTCCAGGTAGTAGACTGCATGCTCTTGAAACATATTAGTTTTAGGATCTTTTCATCTTAATTTATTGTGGTGTGCATTGGTTTTTGATGGTTGAAAATAAACCAAATAGGGATAACATTTGTGGAAGTGTTAACAACTTGAGCATGTCCACAAGGTGTGAATCTGTGATGTGACATAGAGCACAAAAACTGTTCATTAGTCAAATTCATTATCTAATTCTATTCATCTTTTTTCTTGGAAATCATGAGTTTACTCTTCTCAAAAAAAAAAAAAAAAAAAAAAAAAAATCTTGAGTTTACATTTACTTGTATCATCTTTTGATTATCTTTCTTGTTAAATTCTCAGGATCATGAATGGAGGCAAGCTATCACAGCTGCTGGATCTGGATGCATTGCTGCTTTATCAGTTGAGCGCTATCTTGTGAGCAAGAATCTTCTTATTGAGTTCCACCAGGTATTGAACCCCTGTTGAAATTGGTTGACTGATTTATTCTCAGCCTTAGCATATGCCATAGAATTACTGACTTTTTTGGGAGTAAGAATAACTGCATTGAGAAAAAAAAAGACATGAATCTTTTCCTTTGTTTCTGCTTGATTTAATGTCCAAACTCAGGTGTTTTCAGCATTTTCAACCATAATATTTTTTTGAGCTTTTTTTTTTTTTTGAAGAATTAGTTTCTTGAGCTTTGAGTAAGTTAACATGTGACAAAGTCCTGTTCTTGTGCATGTTTGGGGAACTCATTTTGTGCTGCAGGTTTATCATAAGTAGTTTATTGACACTAAAACGATCATTCTTGTATTTGCTTGTGCAGCCCCAAACCGAAGAGGTTAAGAAGGAACCAACAGACAGGGATGTTCAAGAGGGTTTTGATATCACACTTACGAAGCATAAAGGCCAGGTGTGTATTTTTTTCCTTCTGTTTCGGTAATTACGTTACAATTTTTTGTATAACATTTTATTCTTCTACTACGGTTGAGGTTTTCAAAATGGTTTTTTTTTTTTGTCATTAACTCACAAATTTTATTATCTTTTTCATTTCTGTTTCTACAGTATGCTCTTCGGAAACTATACCATGAAAGCCCCAGGCTTATATGTGTACTATATACAGCACCAACGTGTGGCCCATGTAGGACTCTGAAGCCAATTCTCAGCAAGGTAGGTCAAGTTATTCATTGGCTTGAGTGTAGGATCAATCCATCCAGTCTGCATGTATTATCATAGTGACTGTTATAGAAAAAATGCAGAACTTTTTCATTGTTGTGATGTAGGATCAATCCAAATACATAACGTTTGCTGTTTTTTGTGGATACTATGATCATCTACATAAATTCACTATTTCATGTTCTAAGATACATTGATGATCTTTATGATCAAATATTGTAGGATGGTGATTGGTCAAGGTGGGCATAAGTGAGCACTGAGCAGCATCAGTGTAGAAGTTAAAATAAGAATTTTGAGATTATATGGGAGAAACTTGTAGTTGTAGGTAGAAACCTTCTTGTTGCCAAAATCTGGACAGGGGAGAAAGCACTTGACCTACTTGACCTTCACGTGACAAACTACTTGATCACGACAACAGTAAATTTGTTAGGGGAGGAGGGGGGAGGAAGTGACCTGCAAGATCAGAAAAACTGCATAGTTGTGGTGCGCTTGCCACATCGGCTCCGATGATTAAGTTAGCTAGAAAGTTTTGAATGTAGCAAGTAAATTGAGAATGAGAAAGAAGCTTAAGAGAAAGAACGAGGACTCAGTTGAACTCCTCTCCTTTGGAGTTATCCTCTCCCATTTATAGTCAACCTAGAGTTCCCTGTTTTCTTTTAAGAGAGGTAATTACAAGAGGATTTGCCTTTCTCTTTAGGAATTGAGAGATTGATTTGGACCCAAGGGGCCTTCTTGGGCTTGTATCCACTCTGGACTCTTATCATCCTGACTTTTTTTAGAATTAAGTCCAAATTCACCGATAACACTTCCCATAAAGTTGAAGAAGCTTGTATTATTAATCTTCTTCATTGAACAGTGTCCCGGCTATTTTACTAAAACTACAGTGTTGACCTTGTTAAAAACTAGGTTAGTTTGGTTTGAAAATTTTGAAAATGAAAAGTGTTTGTGATAGGACCATTTTAGTTGGTTTGATTAGTATTTTTTAGTCAGTTCAACTTTAAGAACCTTTCTTTTTATATACTTCTTAAAGCAATAGGTTGAATGAGCATTCATTTAGTGAAAAGAGCTAACATCTCTAACTGTAATAAACAAAAGGTCTGGAATGATATGTTTTACCCATTGATGCTTATTTTTTTCTTTTATTTTTATTTCAACCTTTTGTTTGTAATCTAACAGTGAGCCATTTGCACCCAATGATAGATTCTTTCTAGTTCATATACTGGTATTGACCTAAACTAGCCTTCATAAATTTAATCTTCCAGGTGATAGATGAATTTGATGAAAGTGTGCATTTTGTTGAAATTGATATTGAGGAAGACCAAGAAATAGCAGAAGCAGCTGGAATTATGGGTACTCCATGCGTTCAGTTCTTCAAAAATAAGGAGATGGTCAGGTATGTTGTGCATCTTATTTGTTGTCACTTCTATGTTTTAGTGTCCTAGGATCTTTTGTTCACACTCGTTCATGTCCATTTATCGTGCCTATTCACATTGCAAGGAATATATACTTCATCTTTGTTCATCCTTTAGATGTGACTTGTGAGGCATCTGTGCTTCCTTGTATTTATGTTTTTTTTGGGGTTTAGTTTTTCACTTTTTAAATTTGACATCTTAAGCCTACTTCAGGAATTAGGAATCCGATTAGAATTTGAAAAAAAAATTTGAAAGTAAATCACGAGTCCTTAAAAAAAACCATAAATAAGCGATTTTAAGAAACGGAAAACCAAACTAAGGACCAGTTTGAACCATTTGATTTTTGGTTTTCTATTTTTGGAAATTAAGCTTATAAATATTATTTCTACCCATGTGTACTTTTATTTAGCTATCTACTTTTCAAAAACATTGACAAAATCTAATCCGGATTTTGGAAAAAAAATTTATAACTTGTTTTTATTTTCAAAATTTAGCTAGAAATTAAAATGTATTTTATAGAAAGGGGAAAAATATACCAGGGCCTAAATAATTTGAAAAAGTAAATTCCTCTTAAATTCCTCTGCAACATTTGTTACTAGGATTCAAGCACTTGTAACAAAAGACCGATAACTTCTATGAATTCTTGTACCAGAAAACATTGAAAATCCTCATATAATGAAGTGTATGGCATGGGAAATTTTCTGGTGTAACTCTTACCAATATTTCACTTTATGATTCTTATGTAGGAATATATCTGGAGTCAAAATGAAGAGCGAGTACAGAGAATTTATTGAGTCAAACAAATGAGGTTGTTAAGTTATTGCCCTTAATCTTCTGCCTTCAATTTTGTTTCATTTGTACCAATAAGTTAAGTGGAAAAATGCTTTAAAATTTTTTCATGTCCTGTAACATTCAAATTTACACTCTAGATTTTAGACCCAGAGCTGAGAAAAAGGGCCAAAAAAAAAAAAAAAAAAAATCTCATCATGTGCAGAACAGGCATTCATTTGATGGGGATGTCTCCTATTCTTCGTCCTCAAATTCCTTGGTTGTAGTTTTTGGATGAATAAGGTTCGATTCCTTCATAATACATCAGAAAATTCATTCTTCTTTTTGGCTCTTGATGAATTAATGTGCAAACCTGAAAGTTGAAAAGGAACTTTCAGGGAAAATTCCTAGTATTACCAAATTTTTCATACAACCTACTTTCATTGTTTGCCATAAAATAAGTATTTAAGAATTGTGGGATCCATGGAATAAAATATTATTTCATTAAATGCTCATTAAATGACGTGTCAAATGCTGAATAGAGGGAGTAGGTACATAGGACTAGAAATTTTCCCGAACTTTCAGGTTGAATATCGTTGAAGATGGCAAAACGTTACAGATTGCCAATAGCTGCTAACTATATCCTAACCAATTGATTAAACTGAACTAATCTAACTATAATAGCCGATTTTAGGTGGCTGAGCTGTACAAATTTGCCAAAAAACTAATAACTCGACCCTTTTTGGAACTCCTAAATTTGTGAGGATTTCAAATTAGTTCATGTGTTTGGTAGTAACAAAAAAGCAATAGATTTGATTTTGTTTTTTTTTTTTAAAAAAAAAAATTTCCCTTCCAAATAGTTCGGATTTGCTAGGATTTTAAACTTTAAAAATATGATTCCAATTTTAACCCTCGATTCTCTTTCTTTTATTCGATAAGTTTTCCATCATATTGACTAAGTTTTCCATCATATTGTCTCTCTCTATCTTCTCCCAGACTCAGCCATTTGATGTCGTTCAGAAGGTTAAGAGATTTCTTGTGAGTTTTTCT
The DNA here is from genome assembly GCA_036850905.1 of Luffa acutangula. Classification (NCBI taxonomy): domain Eukaryota; kingdom Viridiplantae; phylum Streptophyta; class Magnoliopsida; order Cucurbitales; family Cucurbitaceae; genus Luffa; species Luffa acutangula. The sequence goes on from CM072087.1 coordinate 41,122,468, forward strand.
TTTTATAAAGTATGCATGAGGGTGAGAGATTCGAGTTTGAGATAGATACTTTAAATCTATTGGATTATTATTTTTTCTTTTTTAACATGTGAGGTAGAAGATTTGAAATACATACCTCTTAATCATTAATACAAGTTTTATGTCAGTTAAACTATGTTCATGTTGGTTGATCAATTGGACTTGTTAGTTAAGCTTAGATCAATAATAGTACTTTAGTTGTCACACTACAATCGAGGTGGAATTACTTGGCCGCAATTTGAGTACGAAATGTAGGTTTTTTTTTTTTTTTTTTTTTTTGAAATAAGTAGGAAATGTAGGTTGTTTCTTAGAATTTCATGTGATAAGATTATGATCATCAAATCTAAAGTAGCTCAAATTAGATTTTTCGTCATCCAAATTTCAAATGTGGATTTGCAAATCTTTCTACGGGTGACTAGGTAGTATTTGTTTCATAGTTTTAATAAAGTTGGAAAGCTTGAATTTACATAATTTGTATTTTGATTGGGGTAAAGAAATCAAACTGAGTTTGGGTAACGTGGTTTGATTATGAGTCGGTGATTTGTGGATGTAGCATAAATAAGGGAAATTGCAATATGTAGCAAAATAATATTAAGATATTTACAAATTTAGCTATGTTTTTTGAGATTTACAAATATAGCAAAATTTTTAAAATCTGATTTATGCTATTTTTATTATTCCAGTTTTACTCTCGTTGATATATCAATTTGTATATTAATAGTATATCTGATATACTTTATATTTACTGATATACGAAATATAAAGTATATCAATTAACTGATATACCAAATTTGATATGCTCGAATGAATACAATGCATACCTAATATACTAATGATATATTTAATATATATTTGATTTGCTAAACGTAACCTTTTATATACCTTATTATGAGTATATATATTTGATATATGAATGTTGATATACCAATGATATACTTGATATATTACTTTTGTTATGTTTCATTTTTTCGGTTGTGTTATTTACATATTTTAAACGAAATGCTTGTCTTTTATAACATAAATGTTTGTCTTTTTTTTTTTTTTTGGAATTAAAATGTTTGCCTTCCATATACCTATTACGAATTAATATACCTCATTTGTTGTATTACTCCAATAATTAAGAACATTGATATACTCAATTATGAATAGCTAAATACATAGACTTGCTATTTAAAAAAAAAAATCATTGATATATATTTTTAACTGTTGGTGTATTATGAAGGTCGTGGAATGCAAAATTTGTTATAAGCATATCAATAATATGTAATTTTAAGTATAGGGAAAAATACACTTTTAGTCCCTGAGGTTTGGGTTAAGTTACACTTTGGTCCCCGAGTTTTCAAACTCAACAAAAATACGTCGAGGTTTGAGATAAGGAGCACTTTGGTCCCTGCCGTCCAGTTTGCCGTTAAATACTAACGGACTGCTGATGTGGCACTATTATTTTAATTAAAAAATTAATTTTAAAATTTTTTAAATAAAAAAATAAAAAAATATTATTTTATTAATTTTTTAATTCTTTCTTTCTCTCTCTCTTTCTTCTCTTTCTTCTCCTCCTTCTTTTTCTCCTCCATCTCCTTCTTCCTTCTTCCCCATCTCCTTCTTCTTAAACTCCGGTGGCCCGCCGCTGCCGGATGCCGACGAACGGTCGGCGGCGCTGTCGCCAATTTTTTTTTCTTCTTCTTTCTTCTTCTTCCCTTCTTCTCTTCTTCTCCATTCTTTTCTTTCTTCTGTTTTTTTTAACAGAGGGAGAGGGAGAATCGGAGAGGATTTTGTGCGAACTCATGAGAGAAGACGAAAACACACGAACCCACGAGTGAAGACGGCGTTCTTGTGGCCGGCGTTCCCTTTCCTTCCGTTTGTCGACGTTCTCGTGTGAAGGCGGCAACTCACGAACTCACAAGCTTCCGCGAAGACGATCGAATCTAAACTCATGAACTCAGATCTAACACGCGGATCTGAACTCACGAACTCGACGGCGAACGGTACGGATATGAACTCACAAACTTGACGGCAAACGCGCGCATATCTGAACTCACGAACTCAACAGCGAGCGGCGCGGATCTGGACTCAGATCTGAACTCACGAACGCACGGTTCCAGCTTGACGATGGCGACGTTCTCGTGCGAAGACGCCGGCCGTCGAGTTCGTTCGGGACTAAAAGCGGCGAGCGACGGTGAGATCTATGGTTTGGACTCAGATATGAACTCACGAACTCGACGACGACGACGTTCTCGTGCGTTGGCTTTGGGTGTTTGATTTTCAGATCTGAAAATATGGGGGTTTCTCCGAAACCGAGAGGGAGCACCTCCTCTGTCGCCGGCGGAGAGGGATGAGCTCCTCCTCCCTCTCCCTTCTTTTTTTTAAAAAATAATAATAAAAAAAAAGAAATGAAGGAAAGAAAGAAGAAAGGAGAAAAGAAAAGGGGAGAAAGAAAAAAAAACTTAACTTTCCGGCGGTGGCCTCCGCCGGCGCCGGCAGCCGGTGGCCGGTCGGCCACCGGAGTTGAGAGGAAGGAGATGAAGAAGAAGGAGGAGTGGAAGAAAAGAGGAAGAAAGAAAAGGGAGAGAGAAATAAATTAAAAAATATTAAAATAATAATATTTTATTATTTTAATATTTTTTATTTAAAAAATTAAAAAAATAATTTTTTTTATTAAAATAATAATGCCACGTCAGCCACCGTTAGTCTTTAACAGAAAAATAGACGGCAGGGACCAAAGTGCTCCTTATCTCAAACCTCAGGGGTATTTTTGTTGAGTTTGAAAACTTAGGGACCAAAGTGTAACTTAACCCAAACCTCAGGGACCAAAAGTGTATTTTTCCCTTAAGTATATCATTGGTGTATCACTAATATATTATTAAAATGATATATAGTATATCGATGATATATTTGCTAACATGAGCATAACTCAATAAGCACAAGACATACATATCCAACGAAGAGGTTAGAGGTTTAAATCTCCACCCATACATATTGTCCCAAAATAAAGTTAATATATATATAGTTATTTATTTAAGTATATCAAAGACATCTAAACTAATGAAAGTTGATGGACATACTTCTTGAATGAAGTATATTATATTAACGAAATATACATTTGATCTACTATATATTTAGTATATCAGTTGATTGATATACCAAATATCCAGTATATCAATTACACTAAATAAATGAATGATGTACCTGATATACGGTATATTAATAACACCACTGATATACTTTTTAAATATCCAATTTCCAGCATGTTTTTTTATGGTTTTTTTTTTTTTTTTTTTGTCTTTTCAACTTTAGTGTTTAGGTTGGACCCACTTTTTTTCTTTTGTCGCCATATTTGCAACATTAAAAAACTGATGACATGGTTGCAAATTCCATTTTTATTTTTTCTATTCTTGCAACTGTCCCTGTAAATAATGATTTTTTCTCAGTTTAGGTCAATGTCGATTTTTTTTTTTTTAAAAAAAAAACAACAAAATTATAGTTTGGGATAAGCAAACTCCTTTTTATTTCATACACAAACCTAACCAATGAATTAAACAACATTCTAGTCAATCTCAAACTATAAAATTGTCGTAAAACTCGTTATGTTGTGATAAATAAAAATAAATAAACAAATAAATTGAACAATCATACTAGAGAGTAGTAACTGAATTAGCTCATTGTAATAAATCCTTAATATACTTGGTTCGAGTCAATGCCAATCTACATGAATGGAGCTGAGAATTCTGCGATAAATTTTTTTCCTCGTTATTAGAACATTGGAATTTTTTTTTCAAAAAAAAAAAAAAAGAACATTGGAATTTAGAAATAAATTAAATGAATACGTAACCTTTTTTTTTTTTCAAATCATCTGAACGTGTTTAATTTTTTTGTCTTTTTTTACTATGTGTGGGAGGAAGGATTTGAATCTAAGTTTTACATCAATTGAGCTATGCTCTTGTTGACATTTAATTTTTTACGTTGAAACCATGGTTTTAAGTTTCCATCAATAGGCCCAAATTTTCATATTTTTATAAGCTTGATATGAGACATAAGGAGTGAATCAACAATTCCATTATATCATAGAACAATTGATTTGGTCTTTGAACTTTACAAAAGTGTCAAAGCTTTCAATTTTATATTAAATAGGTCTTGAACTTTAAAAAACACCTAATAGATCTTTAAAGGGCCGTTTGATAACCATTTTGTTTTCTGTTTTTTGTTTTTGTTTTTCATTTTTTAAAAACAGGGGTGTTTGAAAACCATTTCTGTTTTTTGTTTTCTGTTTTTTAAAAACGTTTTTGAAATTATAAGTAAATTTCAAAAACCAAAAAAAGTAGTTTTTAAAAACAGATTTCTGTTTTTCAAAAACTCATTTTTCTTCTAAGACTTACTTTTTTTTTTTTTACCTATCTTTCTCCAACAAATTCCCTTCTCTATTTTTTTTTCTCTAAAACGTTTTTTACACTATAAAATTTATTTTTCTCTCTCTAAAATTCTCTCTTAAAACATTTTTTTTCTCTATATCTTGTCTATTTCTAAAAACTTATTAATAATTTTTCTCTCCTTAATTAACATGTTTTAATTTTTCTTTTGAAAAAAAAAGTCACCAAAATTTTCTCTCTCTACAACTTTTCTTTATTTTTCTAGTTTATCATTATTTCTTTGACATATCTTTTACTCTTAACCTTATTATCTCTCTAAATTTTCTTTTTTTATTTAATTTTTTAAATATAAAATTTATCGCTTTTACTCTTACTTGTTTTCTATTTTTCCTCTAACTAATATCTTTTCTTGAGTCTAACTAATATTCTTTCTCTAAATATTTTCTTTCATCTCTCTAAATTTTCTATGTTTAAATTTTCTCGTCTTTCAAAAAAAAAAAAAAAAAACTTATCTTGAAAACATTTATATTTGTGTCTCTAAATTTTTGTTTCAACGTCTCTACACATTTTTCTCTCTCTAAAACATCTTTTCATCTTTCTAATTTTTAAAAAACTGAAAACCAAAAACAGTTACCAAACAAGGTTGGTTTTCTGTTTTTTAAAAACAGAAAACAAAAAACAGTAATCAAACATATATGGTTTTTGTTTTTAAAAAACAGAAAACCAAAAACAAAAAACAGAAAAACCAAAAACCAAAAACTGAAATGGTTATCAAACGGGGCCTAAACTTTTAAATTTGTGTCCAATAAGTTCTACTTGATCTATTTGACATTTAAAAAAAAATCAAAGATCTAATAGAAACAAAATTAAAAGTTTAGAATCCACACAAAATAAACTTTTATATCAAATAGATTAGTTATTTTTAAAAAATTTCGAACATGTCAAAGACTTATTAGAATTTTTAAAGCTCAGGAGTCTATTAGATACAAAATTGAAAGTTTAGACACCTATTAGACACTTTTTAAAGTTAAAAGACCAAATAAATCCGATTAAACTTGTAATTTAACATATATTTAATCACACACCGTTTAATGAATCAACCATCTTTCCTGGAGGGTTCATTTGCGAGGATAAAACTCACAAAATTGATGGAATTGACACAAGTAGAGGAGAATGTAGTTCCCTACCTGAATTGGTTCTTATACTTTACCCTCCCAATTTATTGTAATTTTTAAAACTTATTATTGAAATATAGTTAGTTTGAAACTTATTATATAAATATTGTAGTTTTAAATTTTCGGTCAAAGATTGTCTCTTCAAGAAACGACTTCTACACATTTAATTAACAAATATACTTCTGGCTAGGTGGTAAATGTGGAACCTTTCTTCCTCCCCTTCCCATGTTAAAATCCCAGCGACTGCACTATCTTTTTTTTTTTCATTTCTAGTTTTTTTATTTTTAAAAATATCAGCAGTTTTTTTTTTTTTTTTTTTTTTTTTTTTTTTTTTTGAAAAATGAAATTTGAAGTTTGAAATATACTTAAAAAATCAAAAATTCTATACCATTTTCTTTATATTTTTATTTTGAATTATAAAATTATTATAACCAACCTTTTAATTTAGCTAATTGAGATAAATGAAAAATAAAAATGAGAAATATGACAAATAAATCAAATTGTTGTTATTTTTATACCAATAACAATGGTTTCAATGAAGAGTGAAAAAAGAAAATGTGTATTTTATATATTAAATTAATTTATTGGTATAAAGATAACAACAATTTGATTTATCTGTCATATTTCTCATTTTTATTTTTTTTTATCTCAATTAGCTAAATTAAAAAGTTGGTTATAATAATTTAATAATTCAAAATAAAAATATAAAGAAAATGGTATAAAATTATTGATTTTTAAGTATATTTCAAACTTCAAATTTCAAAGAAAAGTAAACAAGAAAAAAGAAAATAAAAAACTGCTCATATTTTTAAAAATAAAAAACTAGAAACGAAAAAAAAAAGAAAAAAGAAAACGAAAAAAGAAAAACAAAAAGAGTGCAGCCTCTGGGATTAAAACATGGGAAGGGGAGGAAGAAAGGTCCCACGTTCACCACCTTGCCAGAAGTACATTTGTTAATTAAATGTGCAGAGGTCGTCTCTGCGAATTTTTTTTGGTTAAATTTATTGTCATGCCAGATGACGTGCGACATGTGTTTCAAGGTCGTTTCTTGAGAGACGACCTTTGACCGAAAATTTAAAACTACAATATTTTAATAATAAGTTTCAAACAAACTTTATTTCAATAATAAGTTTTGAAAATTAAAATATTAATTAAAAAAATGTCCAATTTTTGATGTGGTCGAATTCTTTATTATTTTGGTAAAAAAAAAATAGGAAAATTAGCTTTGGGTTGTCCATCTCTATTCAGTCCATTTGGAGAAATTATGTAAGGAAACTCCTCACAATATATTGATATTCAAAGGAGAAAATGCCCTAAGGCTAAACAAAACTTCTAGTTTTACAAAAGTGTTGGTACTCTCTTGGAAAAACAACATAAAACCCTAAAAAGAAAAACAAGCAACTTATATACTACCCAGATCAACGACATTCTTTCCAAAACCTTGCTCTCAGGATCACAGTGGTCCCAACTTCCCTCTCCATGCACTACTAAATAACTAAACATTATGTACTATTAGGATAAACAGAAACTGGTAATTAGTTTCTGGTTAAAGTCAGTTAGTTTATTAGTTGCTCATGTCTGTTATTCAAACTAACTGATAACTTGTATTCTTGGTGCCTATTTATATGGCTTGCCCTATTAATGAAATTCTTAAGCAAGTTTTATTTACTCTTTGCATTCTTAATATGGTATCAGATGTTTTTTAGCCCCATCCCAGAGAGTCTTCTTGCTTCTTCTGTTCTTCCTTCTCGGTTTTGACAATGGCTGGGGATTCTTCAGATCCTTCAGATCACAATTCCTCGTCCTCTGCAAATCGAGTCTCTACCCAACCTACAAATCAATCTGTCATTGATTTGTATGACAACCCATACTTTCTCCATCACTCCGATGGAACCCATTTGGTTCTTGTTTCCGAACCACTCATCGAAACCAACTACACCTCGTGGAGTCAGGCGATGATCCTTGGCCTCATCGTAAAAAACAAGTTGTGTTTCGTCGACGACTCTCTTTCTCAACCTACCAGTAGCCTACAACGATCTTGGGTCATATGTAATAGCATTGTCAAGGCCTGGATACTCAATGCTCTTTCAAAAGAAATTTCGGCAAGCATTAATTTTGCAGACTCTGCTCAAGAAATGTGGTTAGACTTACAGCAGCGCTATCAACGAAAGAACAGGCCACGAATCTTCCAGTTACGAAAAGAAATTTCCAACTTAAGCCAAGATCAGCAGACGGTTACCCAGTACTTCGCAAAATTAAAGACCCTCTGGAATGAGCTCATCTCTTACCGACCCTCGTGCTCTTGCGGTCGTTGTACCTGCGGTGGTGTAAAAGAACTTGTCAAATACTTCCAAACTGAGCATGTCATGGCCTTTCTTATGGGGCTAAATGACTCCTTTGGGCAAGTTCGCACACAACTCCTTTTAATGGAACCAGAACCTTCAATCACTCGAGCAGTCTCTCTTGTGGCTCAAGAAGTGGAACATCGTGCCTCTATTCTTCCTCTTCCCACACCTGATGCGAATGTTGCGGCCCTCCTAGCAAAAGCTTCACAATCTGCCCCCAATTCCTCCAGTCGCTCTCATAATACAAAGAAGAAAGAGCGACCTGTGTGCAGCCACTGTGGAGTTCTTGGTCACACCGCTGGCAAGTGCTATAAACTTCACGGTTACCCCTCAGGCTACTGCAATCAAAGGAGTAATCCAAATTCTCCCAATCCGTCTGCTACTTCTCAATCTAAAGCTGAAACAACTCCTTCTACTTTACCGAATCTGTTTGCAGAACAGTGTCAAGGCCTCTTGACAATGCTCCAATCTCACCTTGCTGCTGTCAAGGTTGATACTGAGCCAGCTTCCATTGCTAATTCTCATATGGCAGGTACTTATTCTAATCTCATACCTGTCTCCAATAGTTGGATTATTGACTCGGGTGCCTCCACACACATTTGTTATTCAAAAGACTTGTTTTCCACCTTGATGCCTGTTTCCGGATTCACCGTCACCTTACCAAACCAGAACCGTTTTACTTTTGACTACAATGGAGATATTCACTTGACATCCACTCTCACTTTAAAGAATGTCTTGTTTATTCCCTCTTTTCGGTTCAACCTCATTTCTGTCAGTGCATTGTCTGCTAGTTTGCCTGTGCTGATAACCTTTGTTGGTGATTTTTGCATCATTCAGGACAAGTATTCTTTGAGGATGATTGGACAAGCTAAACTTTGGCAAGGCTTATACTTGCTTCAATAAGATTTTTCTAATTCCTTTACTAACAAAGCCGTTTGTAATTCAGTTTCACATTGTAATCCAAATACATGGCATGACCGCCTTGGTCACCCATCTACTAAGCATTTGGCTGCATTAAAAAATGTCTTACATTTTTCCTCTTCTAATACAGTCAGTTCTCATCCTTGTTTCATCTGCCCTTTAGCAAACCTTTTGAGTTAGTCCACTGCGACACATGGGGTCCATACCAAGTGCCATCATTTTCTGGTTATCGCTACTTCCTAACTGTGGTTGACGACTTCTCGCGTTACACTTGGACTTTTTTAATGAAAAATAAATCAGATGCCTTAAAGATCATTCCACAGTTTTTTGCATATGTCGAGACTCAGTTTGGGGCCTCAATCAAATGCTTCCGCTCAGACAACGCTCTCAAACTCTCCTTCATCGAATTCTTCAAAACCAAGGGAGTTCTCCATCAGTTTTCTTGCGTAGAATGCCCTGAACAGAACTCTGTTGTGGAAAGAAAGCATCAGCATCTGTTGAACGTTGCAAGGTCACTTTTGTTCCAATCTAGAGTTCCAATAAAATTCTGGAGTGAGTGCATTTTGACAGCCTCATTCCTTATTAATCGGACTCCATCTTCCATATTGAATTGGCAAACACCTTTCTATCGTCTGCATAACAAACAGGCCGACTACACACAACTTTGGGTATTTGGCTCCCTCTGTTTTGCCTCTTCCTTACATACTAATCGTTTAAAATTTCATCCCAGGGCTATTCCTTCGGTCTTCGCTGGCTACCCTCAAGGCATGAAAGGGTTCAAGCTTTATGACATCCAACACAAGCGTTTTTTTGTGTCTCAGAATGTCATATTTCACGAGCAAATCTTTCCATTCCATCACACTACAGTTCAGAGTGATGTTCATGATTTGTTTCCAGACTTAGTTCTGCCAAAGTCATTCAATTATGCTGGCATCCCCAGCTCTCCTTCGAACTCAAGTGCCTCAGTTGACAACCCTTGCCTTGATGCAGCGTCCTGTGCAGATTCGTTGATCCCTCACATACTTGAGTCAACTCACACTGAGACTTCAGCTTCAAGTGATACTAGACAACCTGAACTTCCTTCAGATTCTGTTGTACCACCAAGGAGATTCAGCCGACAAGTAAAGCAGCCTACTTACTTGAAAGATTTCCATTGCAGCCTCCTTGAGACAAACACATATCCATCGACAAGTCACAAGTTTCCCTTGCAGAAATACTTGTCTTATGATCGTTTGTCTCCTTCTTATAAACAATTTGTTCTCAATGCTTCAACATCATATGAGCCCCAATTCTACCATCAAGCTGTGCCATTCGGTCATTGGAGAGACGCCATGTCTGCTGAGCTAAATGCTATGGAGAACAATCAAACATGGACTGTTGTGTCTTTACCTGAAGGAAAGCACTCCATAGGCTGCAAATGGGTCTTCAAGATCAAGCACAAGGCCGATGGTTCCATTGAAAGGTACAAGGCCCGTCTCGTTGCCAAAGGGTACACGCAGCAAGAAGGAATTGACTATGTCGAGACGTTTTCACCCGTGGCCAAGTTTGTAACCATTAAAGTCTTACTCACATTAGCTGCTTCTTTTCAATGGCCCTTAGTCCAATTGGATGTCAACAATGCATTCTTGCACGGGGATTTGTTCGAAGAGGTGTACATGGACTTGCCACTTGGTTACAAGCACAATGCCACATCTCATAGCAGCCGCCTTGTATGCAAGCTGCACAAATCGATCTACGGATTGAAGCAGGCATCTCGCCAATGGTTTGATAAATTCTCATCAGCTCTCTTACGCCTTAGTTTCAGGCAGTCCAAGTCTGATTATTCTCTCTTCACAAAGGGCACTGGTAATTCATTCATCGCTTTATTAGTCTACGTCGATGATATCATCATCACGGGTGCTTCTCAAGCTGAGATTGACATGTTAAAAGTTCATCTTCATGATTCTTTTAAACTCAAAGATCTGGGTCCTCTCCGGTATTTCTTGGGACAAGAAATTGCCAGATCATCGAAAGACATTTTTCTATCCCAAAGAAAGTACACTCTTCAGTTGATCGAAGACATTGGTTTCCTTGCTTCGAAACCATCCTCATTGCCCATGGACCCCAACAGAAAACTGCAAGCTGATGTTGGTGAATTGTTGCCTGATCCCACTGTGTATCGTCGGATGGTAGGACAGCTTCTTTATCTCACCATCTCACGGCCTGACATCACGTTTGCTGTACACCGCTTAAGCCAATATGTTGCCAAACCCAGGACTTCCCATTTGCAGGCTGCTCACACTCTCCTTCGCTACTTAAAAGGTTGTCCTAGCCAAGGCATCTTCTTGTCTGCTTCCAATTCCCTCCAAATCCGTGCCTTTGCTGATGCTGATTGGGCATCATGTCCTGACTCCAGGAAATCCACCACGGGTTTCTGCATTTTTTTGGGGGAAGCTTTGGTCTCTTGGAAAGCAAAGAAGCAGACCACAGTCTCACGATCTTCAGTAGAGGCTGAGTACCGTGCGCTGGCAGCCGTGTCTTGTGAAATTGTTTGGCTTCATCAATTGCTCCAAGACCTTCAAGTTTGTGCTCCTTCACCATCTCTTGTGTTTTGTAATAACAATGCTGCAATTCACATTGCTTCTAATCCCATCTTCCACGAGAGAACCAAACACATCGAGCTCGATTGCCACTTCATCCGTGAGAAAGTTCTTGCTGGTGTCATCAAACTTCTCCCCATTCAGTCCAGTCTTCAGCTGGCTGACATACTCACCAAGGCACTTCCACACTCTTCTTTTTCTTACATACTATCCAAGATGGGTATTGTCAACTTCATGAGTCCATCTTGAGGGGGGAGTATTAGGATAAACAGAAACTGGTAATTAGTTTCTGGTTAAAGTCAGTTAGTTTATTAGTTGCTCATGTCTGTTATTCAAACTAACTGATAACTTGTATTCTTGGTGCCTATTTATATGGCTTGCCCTATTAATGAAATTCTTAAGCAAGTTTTATTTACTCTATGCATTCTTAATATGCACATTTCCTTTTCTACCCTTCCTGGCATACACTTCTACTATAGGAGGTCTAACAATACTCCGAGTTGTTCATAAACCTTGTCCTCAAGGTTGAAATCAGGGAATTGGCACTTGAAATCTTCTACTCTTTCCCACGTTGCTTCATGTTCGGGGATCCCTTCCAGCTAGTCAACACTTCAGAATGGTCTGGATTAAAAGCAAATACCTCATTTGGAATTGCTATCCATTCAAAATCACCAGTCAATTTCGAGGGGTTATCTTGTGCTTGCTGATGGTTGCCTGATAGTATGCAAAAATGTTATCTATATTTCCTAGTTATTTTGGCTAATTTTGTGATTAAACTGTGAGCTTTAATGTCTTTTTATGTTTAATTTGTAGAATCCGAGCCAAAAAAGTAAAACCGGAATTCTTGAACCAATTTGGATGAATTTGGAGGCTTTTGGACCATTTTGAAGATTAAAGAAGAAAACAATTGAAGATGAAGCCCCAAAGCCCTAGAGAAGAAAGTTAGGAGGCCCAAAATAGCACCCAAAACATCATTGAGGAGAAGCAATCTGAAGAGCTAGTGTCGAGACGCTAGCCTTGAATTGTCTCGACGCAAGGATGCGTAAGCGGCAAGTTCCAAATTAGGAGGCGTCGATACAATGGCCTTGGAGCGTCGAGACGCTGTATGAGTGTGATGGAGCCAAAGATAATGAATAACCCCAAAAGTATTATTAATGCCGAAAGCCAAAAGCTATGAGCCTATATATAGGCTATACAAGGGGCGGAAAGGCCTAACAAACTAACTAACTAACAAACAAAGGAGCACATGCCAATCACATGGCTTAATAAAATAGAGACTAATACATAAACCTGTAAGCCATTAATCGGCTACATCAACTTTCCCCCCGTTACAAAAGAACTTGACCTCGAGTTATGAGGCTAGCACAAATTCATCTGGAGGTTTGTAAGGGGATATATCTGCAACATTGAAGGTTGGATTAATGTTGTATTCGGTCGGTAGCTGAACTCGATAAGCATTATCCCCAAATCATTCTAAGATAGGAACTGGACCGATCTTCTTCTCTTTGAGCTTGTTGTAAGTGTCGGTAGGAAAACAACTTTTCCGTAGATGAACCATCACAAGATCTCCAATGGAAAATTCTTTGAATCTCCTTTTGTTGTCAGCCACTGCTTTATATTTTGCTGTTTGTTCTTCAATGTGTTTGTGGACTTGTGATAGCGAGCATAGCTAGCTAGTTTTCCCTAATTAATTTAGCTAGTCTTTTATGATTTATTGGTCATTTTTATTGCACTTAAATGTTTATTTTGTAGGAAATTGTTGATTAGAGCTAAAACGTGATATTGGAGTTAATCGGGTGTTCGGGACGTGAAAAAAGGCCAAAGAACCGAAAAGAAACAAAGTTGGAAGAGTGCAAAAGAGTCTTGTTCGAGGGCTAGCGTCGAGACGCTATGATGTAGCTCCTGAATCTTGGCCGCCATTTCCTCTACTTCAAGACTAAGATTAACAAAAGAAGGAAGATTTATTAGGTCAATTGTTAAGCGAGGAATATGAGTATAAACAAGCTCAAATGGGGACTTCCCTGTGGTTCTGTTTTTCATGTGGCTGTATGCAAACTCAGCTTGCGCTAAATTCATGTCCCATTGTCGTGGCTTATCTCCACTCAAGCATCGAATAAGATTTCCCAATGTTCTATTCGTTACCTCGGTTTGACCATCCGTTTGTGGGTGGCTTGTAGTGCTATACTTGAGAGATGTGTCAAATTTCTTCCATAGAGTCTTCCAAAAATGACTCAGGAATTTAACATCTCGATCAGAAACAATGGACTTTGGAATTCCATGTAACCGGACAATTTCACGAAAAAATAGGTTAGCAATGTTGATGGCATCCGAAGTTTTCTTGCAAGCTAGAAAGTGTGCCATTTTACTATTGCGATCCACTACTACGGAAGACTGAGTCAAATCCTCTTTGGGTACGAGGAAAACCAAGAATGAAGTACATCGATAAATCTTCCCAAATATGTTTAGGGATTGGAAGAGGGATATATAATCCAGTGTTTTGGGCGGTTCCTTGTATATTTGACAAGTGTAGCAGCGGGTAACATAATTCTGAACATCTTTTCGCAACTGTGGCCAATAAAACCTCTGTTCCAGAATGGTTAAGGTCTTATCTCGGCCTAAATGCCCAACAAGGCCACTGGCATGGACATCTTTGAGCAATGCTTCCCGTAAAGAAGAATATGGAATGCACAGGTGTTGGGTTCCTAGAGTGAGTAAAAATGTAGTATAAAAATACTCTAGAATTCCTGTGCAAGTATACACAGTCTGCAGCAAGTAATATTATCAATCCAAGGTCTGAATAAGTCTCCACTTTACCTATTTTGTGCAATTTTTCTAATGGTTTCAAGAATAATAAAATGATTGGATTTTATCGGAATTATGCTGAAGCAAAATAAATGACAGAACAACGAGTAAACAAATAGATAGACAGATTAAAGACAGGCGCTGGTTAGGTTTTAGTGATTGTTATAAAATATGCTCTAGCAATATTATTGATCATGCATTTCCCGCAGTATTATTAGCGGATTCCTCCCGGAACTTCGGATCTTTTGGGATGTGTTTCAACCCCAATGAAGTGCGACCGATCAGGCACTAGGCAACTGGCTATCCCTAGCTCAGTCACTGGCGTTCACCAATACACAATGATCGTAATGTGGAGAATTGGCACACACTCTCTAAATCATCCCTGAAACTAGAGAGAGCTATCCATACCGGCTGGCCAGGCGGGCATAAAATAAGAATAAGCACAACAATTAACCAAAATGCTATAGTCAATTTATTACTAGAGATGAAGCACAGTAATCACATTATTCCTAACCAACACCCTAAGCTACTTAGTTCATAATAAGCATAGGAATACGAATTACAATCTGAGTATGCATGTCCATAACCACAAATTAAGAAGGAAAATAAACTCCCTAATCAGCTTGCGGATGATGGTGTTCTTGATAATCTTCAATCTCTACACTATTCGGCTTCCAAGGAAAAACATGGAATGACTTTGACTTTGACGGCTACTTCCTTTTATAGAAGGATGAGAGGCTTGAATTAGGTCAACTAGGACACGTGTAAGGCTCTCCTTGATCCTTTATCCCGAAAATATCTCAATAGAAGTCGGTTCATAAAGTTGGCTAACGAGCTGTGATGTGGCAGTTTCTGCTCTCAGTTTTGCTGCAGCATAGAATTTGCTCCCTCCAGTCGCTCAGCAGCATAATCTGCACAAAATAATTTCCAATACTTCCATTCTTCCAAATGGGTTAAAACATGTAATATCTCTCTAAAACCAACCCTATTAAGCATAAAGACACGCAAATCCTTATATAAATGAGGCCTAAATAACTACCTTTTGGGCAGTTATCATACCCTCAAACTTGAACTATTGCGCGTCCCGAGCAATACTAACCAACCTTCCTTCAAGAATTTCAGAACATTAGACAAAGAATTAGCTTAATCAAACCAGACAGTCCAACACTACCTTTAACCTTTACCTGAGCACTCTGCAAAACCAAGCTCTGCTGCAGCAAAATGATCCTTCAGCAGCGACAAATAATCACCACTTTTCAACTTAATTCTAAGAACTCACCACAGCCTAGCTCTATTATCAGACATTTCAAAACATATTTTTAAAGGGGTTTATAACATTATTTATCAGACTTAAAGCAGCCTTACAGTCATAAGCTCTTAAGCATGGGATGACCCACTTTATGGTGCAGTATACCCTTGCCTCAAGCTCATCACCAACTAGGCTCAATACTCATTATAAAGCTAAAAAATCCTTAGTTATTCCATCTCTTGCCCCTCAGAATGGCGACATTTTATGATGAAGCTCACCTAAGTTATGGGAGACAGAAAAACTGCTGGATCATCATTTATCCTTCAAAACTTTTGCTCCATCAATTTTTTCAGCAAAATCTTCAACAAATAATTTTTTTTTCAGCAAATAATTTTTAATTATTTTTTTCCATATTTCCTAGGTCATCTTTTCACGCGAAGACAAACTGTGGGTAACGCAAATGTCCCCGGTTACTCAATAACCTAGCAAATTTTAATTTGAAGGAGAGGAATGCTCGAGCAAAATAATTGGAGTAGCAAAAAGTCCCCCAAACTTAAATTATTCATTGTCCCCAATGAATCATCAATTAAGCAATTATACCCCCAAACTTAAATTTTTCTATCTGAATTTTTAAACTAAACATGGGACTAGGATTAAGCTTAAAGTGGATCATATAAGTCATACTACCGTAAAAAATCTTCCTGCCGCAGCAACAGTCCAGGCTAGAAGAAATGCTCAAGCAAAAGGTTTCTGGAGATCAGAATACCTTGATCTAATTAAGCGTAATCAGTCCAAGCTTCAAAAATTCAGAAGAAAATAGTTAAGTTAGAGTCAGTCAGGGCTCATGGAGTAGAAACATTCAGAAATTCATTTAAAATCATAGAAAAATATTACAAAGCAGAGATATATTGTTAAAGTAGAAAAATTAAAAAGATTAGAAAGAAACAAGATAAGCAGTTATAACAGTGAGCAGGGTCAATATGCGCGAGCAAACAAAAATGGAAAAACAAAAGAAATGCTCGCTCCAGGTCATCCCATCAGTCAATCTTCCTGACCCTGCTCCTCATCAACATCCTCTTCTCGTTCAACAGGCGGGGGTGGTATCCAAAGATTAAACAAATCATCGGGAAACATTGGAAAGGCCAGATACGGTGTTGAAAAATTGGTTTGCAAGGCCCCCCTGAGCGCATCATCTCTCCTCTTAGCATAAGTCCAGTAGGTCTGAGCTTGCCTTTCAGCAAACTCTAACCTACTGGTCAACACTGACAGTTGCTCTAGGATTTGATTGACGCCATACACAAGCCCACCCTGGCGAACCTCTTGCATACGCTGAAGCCGCACCAGATTAAGTGTGTCAATGATTCCCTTATCAGCCATGATCATATCTTCTGGAACCGTGGGCACTCCTGCCCTGCTGCATAACATCGTAATCGTGTTCGAAAAGAACAGCTACCCCACCTTCTTTTTCCAGCAATCAACAATCTCAGAAGAAATAATTTTTCCTACATCAATACTCATCGAGCGCAGAATGGCAAAAGCAAGCAATACCATGTCACAAGATACTGTGGAGTCGTGTGTTGTCGGCAGCAAGCGTAGCCTGATGAAACTCATCCAGGTGTTTGCTTCACTCTTCAAATAAGCAGCTTGAAATGTATGCTTCCTTGTCTGCGACACCCTCCACTGGGCCCCCTCAATGCCTACCTCCCGGACAGCCGCACTCAGTTGATCACTAGATGGTATGCGGAAAATCCTGGAGATCGAACATTTCATTGATGGCCTCAGGGCTCCACTGTACAGGCACTCCGTGAACAATAACCTCAAAATCATTCTTAATTTCAAGGTTGGCATAAAATTCTCGAATAATGTTGGCATTCACAGGTTCTGGCTTCGCACAAAATTGCCTCCAACCGAGGTTCACTATTCCAGACTCCAAAAACCTAGGTAAATCATTGCCAAATCCACGTTTGAACAAGAAGTCCCGTTTCAGCACCTCTTGGTATTTTGCTCGAGCAAGATCGTTGACGAAGCGAATGAATGGCGCCCTCGGCTCCTCAATTTCTCCTGATGCTTCGACAATTCCTTTGCCCCTGCTTTCTCTCTGGACACGCAAACGCTCTTCCTCTGCCCTTCTCGCCTCTTCTTCTTTTTCCTTATTCTCAGCTTCCCTTCTTTCTTCCTCAGAGTCCGACGTCGGAGGCGATGGAGTGTTCCGAATCACCCTCACGCGACCCGCCTTCCTTTTGATGCGGCGGCGCTTGGGCGGTTCAGGCATAATGATTTCAACATGGGCCTCCTGCACTGGCTCCGGTGTTGTCTCCTTGGTATGCTCACCTTCAGCCTCTGTTTCTTGATGTTTCTCAGCAATCTGTTCTTGAACCGTATCTGGGTTTTGTACTGCAGGTTCTTGAGTACTTCCTTCCTTCTCAGTAGTGGCAACAACGTCCTCCTCTCTCGCTCTTTCTTATTCTTCAACCCTCTGTTGTCGTCTCCTTCACTTAGCCTCCTTCTCTTCTGGCATTCTCTTTTTCTTAGTTTTTACTTTCTGAACTTCGGGAGTTACGGGTATCGCTTCTTCCTCACTCTCCCTCTCCTTTCGAGCTCTTGTTTTAGCCATTGAAGGTGTAATAGGGTTTGACAGAGGATGCAAAGAAAGAAAGAAATGATAATACACGCACAAAGATTCGATCAAGAAGACGAAGTGAAACGTGCTTACCATAGATTGCGAATAAATAGGGCTGCAACAAAAAGAATCCCAACCGAAAAGATTTGCCCTGCCATAATTATTATTACCGTTGTAATTTTTAAAAATGCAAACCTGAAATTCAAAAATTACCAACGGTAAAACTACGGATTCCAAACGCCCATGGTAAAATTGATGTACTGTCATCATTGAAGTCGTTGGATAATTACTCTGCGACACGTGGCCTCATCAGATGATGCACTCACATTTACCTGCAAGAATTCAAAGCCAAATCCAACGGTAACAATAATAAATTCCAACGGAAACCCTTCTGACTCGGAATATTTTGCTCCAGCAATATTTGTGCCGCAACAATCTTTCGAACCTGAAGAATCTTAGATACGGAATTCAAATCTCAAAATAGACAAATCAAATCTTTTTTTAATTCAAATTAAACCAATCAAAGCAAACTTAACCTGTTATTCTCAAAAGAAACTGAATAAGTTAGAGAAAATCTCCATTTAATTAAAACTAGAATTCAAATAACCGAAAATAAAATCTAGATAAAATAAAATCTATCTAACTAAAAGATAATTGCAAGATAATTTAAATAAAGAACCCGAAAATAAAATCTAATCAAATCTAACCTACCAAAAATAAAAAATACTTAAAAGATAAAATCTAATAACTCATGCAAAATTAAATCTAACCTAACCGAAATTAAAATCAAATTAACGGAAAATAAAATCAATTCAAACTTCGGGAGCTCAAAATTTTGCTCTGTGAAATGCTCCCGCAAAAGTCCTGCTCTCTCAAACATCGACCAACCTTAGGGAAGGATATTTCGACTGAAACTTCTCACCCCAATAATGCTTCACACGCTGTCCATTCACCTTGAATACTCTCCCATCTTTTTCATCCTGCAAAGTAATTGCTCCATTGGAGAAAACCTCAATCACAATAAACGGTCCTGACCATTTAGATTTTAATTTTCCAGGAAATAATTTTAATCTAGAATTATAAAGCAAAACTTTCTGACCCTTGACAAACTCCTTAGATTTAATTTTTTTGTCATGTCACAACTTAGTCTTTTCCTTATACATTTTCGCATTTTCGTAAGAAAATTGACGAAATTCTTCTAACTCATTAAGCTGCAGCATTCTTATTGCTCCTGCACGACTCAAATCAAAATTACTTTTTCAAAGCCCAAAATGTTTTATGCTAAAACTCTAATGGTAAATGGCAAGCTTTCCCATATACTAACCTATAGGGAGACATACCTAGAGGAGTCTTATAAGCTGTCCTATAAGCCCAAAGAGCCTCATCCAACCTAAAGGACCAATCCTTTCTAGATGGATGGACTACTTTCTCTAAAATAGCTTTAATTTCCCTATTACTAATTTCAGCTTGACCATTTGCTTGTGGGTGATAAGGGGTAGCTATCCTACGCTTAATCTCATACTTAGCTACAAGCTTAGTTAAGATATTATTAACAAAATGTGTACCCTCATCACTCACTAGAGCCCTAGGTGTTCCAAACCGCGCAAAGATGTGCGATTGAAGAAACCTTGCTACTGTCCTGGCATCACTCTAATGGCATGCGATGGCCTCCACCCACTTGGACACATAATCAACTGCTAATAAGATAAAAACATTGCCATTAGAAGGTGGAAATGGCCCCATAAAGTCAATACCCCATACATCAAATAATTCAACTTCTAAAATGTAGGTAAGAGGCATTTCATCTCTAGGCCCCAAGTTTCCTCTCCTTTGGCAAGCATCACATTGCTTGTAGAACCAATGGGCATCCTTGAATAACGTAGGCCAGAAGAATCCGCAATGCAAAATCCTCATAGCCGTCCTCTGACCACTGAAATGGCCTCCATACGGCGAAGAGTGACATTGCTCCAGGATTTCCTTTGCTTCAGCACCTGAAACACACCTACGAATAATACCGTCAGAGCATTGCTTATACATAAACGGCTCATCCCAAAAGAAAAATTTTGCATCATGCTTAAACTTTTTCTTCTGCCTCCAATCCATATCAATAGGGGTGACTCACTTCACTAAAAAGTTGGCAATATCAGCATACCAAGGAACATCCCTGACTACCTTTACCTGAACAGCAAAAAGCTGCTCATCTGGAAAAAAATCGGAAATGGCAGATTGCTCCAGCAAAGATGATGATGGATCAAGACGAGATAAATGATCTGCAATGACATTCTCTGATCCCTTCTTGTCCTTTATCTCCAAGTCAAATTCCTGCAATAGTAAAATCCAACGAATTAGTCTAGGCTTTGCATCTTTCTTAGACATTAAATATCTTATTGCTGCATGATCCGTGAACACCGTGACTTTGGATCCAACCAAATATGGCCGGAATTTCTCAAAGGCAAATACAACAACTAACAACTGATTTTCAGTAGTTGTGTAGTTGACCTGTGCCTCATTTGAAACCTTGCTTGCATAATATATAGGATGAATAAATTTTCCTTGCTTTTGCCCCAGCATCGCACCTACCGCAGCATCACTCGCATCACACATTACCTCGAAGGGTAAATTCCAATTAGGCGCGCAGAGAATGGGTGCTGAGATTAAAGCAGCCTTCAACGTTTCAAAAGCCTTCCTACAATCTGCATTAAAGTCAAAAACATGATCAGTGCACAACAAGTTACAAAGAGGTTTACTGATTTTGGAAAAATCCTTTATGAATCTCCTATAAAATCCAGCATGTCCTAAGAAACTCTGAATTCCCTTCACTGAATTCGGTGGCTCTAGCCTTTCAATAACCTCAACTTTTGCTCTATCAACTTCTAGACCATTTTTAGAAATTTTATGACCTAACACTATGCCTTCCTTCACCATGAAGTGACACTTTTCCCAATTAAGAACTAAATGGGTATCCTCACATCTTTTTAACACATTTCCTAAATTTTCTAAACAACTCTGAAAAGACCCTCCAAAAACTGAAAAATCATCCATAAAGACTTCAACAGTGGACTCAATCATATCAGAAAAAATTGCTAACATACACCGCTGAAATGTTGCTGGAACATTGCAAAGGCCAAAGGGCATTCTCCTAAAAGCGAATGTCCCATAAGGGCAAGTGAAAGTGGTTTTTTCCTGATCCTCAGGAGCAATAGTAATCTGGTTATACCCAGAATAACCATCCAAGAAACAGTAATAGGCCTGACCAGCCAACCGATCCAACATCTGGTCGATAAATGGTAGAGGGAAATGATCCTTTCGGGTGGCTTTATTAAGCCTTCTATAATCCATACAAACCCTCCAGCCAGTTATTGTCCTTGTGGGGATCAACTCATTATCTTTATTGCTCACCACAATGATACCTCATTTCTTAGGAACACATTGGACAGGGCTTACCCAATTGCTATCGGCAATTGGATAAATGATCCCAGCATCCAACCATTTAATTACCTCCTTTTTAACAACCTCTTTCATTGCAGGGTTAAGCCTTCTTTGTTGCTCAATACTCCTAAAGGATCCCTCCTCTAGAGTGATTTTGTGCATACAAAAAGATGGGCTAATTCCCTGTATATCAGCCAATGTCCAACCTATAGCTTTGCGGTATTGCTGTAGTAATTTTATTAATGCCTCCTTATGCTCCGGCATTAAATCTGATGCAACAATAATGAGCAACGTCTCACTTTCCACAAGATACACATACTTTAGATGATCCGGTAAAGGTTTCAAATCTAAAGTGGGTGCCTCAATTAGGGATGGCTTAATTGGGGGAGCCTTTCTTTGATCTAAATCTAAAGACTAAAAAACATCCTCACACCTAAACAATTCTTTTTCATTTTTTCTATCTAAAGAACAAAATTCAAAATCTTCTACACTAACCTCTCCATGCTTTTTCGAATGCTTATCAGCCGAATCCTGTATTGTTGTCTCAATAACTGTGCTCTCAAGAATCCTAATGAAGGAGCAATCCTCCATTTCGTCTGGATATTTCATGGCTTTAAACACATTAAATTTCACTTCCTCATTACAGACTCTCATTGTTAATTCTCCTTTTTGAACATTTATTAATGCCCTACCAGTAGCCAAAAATGGACGACCTAGAATAATTGAGACATCTTTATCAGCCTCATAATCTAAAATAATAAAATCAACAGGAAATATGAACTTATCCACTTTTACTAAGACATCCTCAATTTTACCCTCTGGATATGTGATAGACCTATCAGCCAATTGGAGTGTAACTGTGGTAGGTCTAGCTTCACCAATACCTAACTTCCGATAGACCGAAAGAGGCATAAGGTTAATGCTTGCACCTAAATCACAGAGTGTTCTACCTAACTCCTTTCCACCTATAGACACAGGTATGGTGAATGACCCTGGATCCTTAGCCTTGGGGGGTAGCCCATTCTTAAGAATAGCACTACACTCCTCAGTAAGAGATACAGTTTCAAACTCACCTAACCTTTTATTTTTAGTCAAAATATCCTTAAGAAATTTAGCATAATTAGGCATTTGCTCAATAGCTTCTACTAAAGGGATATTTATATGCAACTGCTTAAGAATTTCTAAAAACTTTTTAAATTGACCGTCCTGATTCTTAGGCTTTTGCCTTTGTGGAAAAGGTAGAGGTGGCACATAAGGTGGGGGCGGCACATAAGGTGGTTCTACATCTGGCACAGAACCAGATGCTCCAGCATTCTCTTTGCTGCCTCCAGCACCCTGACCAGACTCCAACTCTTTCTCAACAATAACATTATTTCTATTACCATTTTTATCTATAACCTGGGTTTTACTAGGCTCAATTCTTTCTTCTAATGGCTTACCACTCCTAAGAGTAACTGCCTTTACCTGCTCCTTACCTTCCCTCCTAGGGTGTTCAGTATCTGATGGAAGTTTCCCTTGAGGCCTTGCCTTGAGCTCATTAGCTAGCTGACCCACTTGCAATTCCAGGGCTCTCATCGAAGCTTGATTACTTTGAATTGCGGCGTCTGTGCGAGCCATAAATTCTTTCATCATCGCCTCGAGAGAATTTCCCAAATTTTGTTGGGGCAATGTCGGCTTATTTTGCTGGGGCATTACCTGTGCTTTAGCAAATCCCGGCTGGTTCACCTTTTGTTGCGCTTGTACGTTATTTCCTTGACCTCCCCATGAGAAGTTGGGGTGGTTGCGCCAACCTGGATTATAGAAGTTAGAATAAGGGTTGTTCCTCTGATTACCTACAAAAAACATAGAAGCTGGATTGCTGGGGCAAAACTCGTAGTTGTGGTCTTCACCGCAATAGACACATGCTTCGTCCGTGACTTGGTTCACCACTGCTGCAGGCTCCATAGTTGGTGGCTGCTGATGACTGATCACTGTCACATTCTTAAGAGCATTAGCAATCATAGCAAGATCAGCCCTAATGGTGGACACACCATCAACCTCTAATACACTCTTAACCTTTTTATTTGTGCCTCTAACATCCGACCACTGACAACTATTAATAGATATTCTTTCTAAAATTTCATAGGCTTCATCAAAAGTTTTTGCCAAAAGGGCCCCTCCAGCCGAAGCATCGACCATGCCTTGGGTTACTCCATTTAAACCATTATAAAATGTTTCCATTTGAATACAATGAGGTAACCCATGGTGGGGACACTTTCGTAAAAGCTCCTTAAACCTCTCCCAAGCCTCACTAAAAGTCTCATCCTAAACCCTACTATTTCACTCCTTAATTTAGCATTTCTATTAGGTGGGAATTATTTACTCAAAAATTTTTCAGCTAACTCATCCCACGTCCTAATTGATCCTGGAGCAAAAGATTTTAACCATGACTTTGCTCCATCTCTAAGAGAGTACGGGAACAAAGTTAATCTAAGAGCATCTCTAGGCACTCCTTGAATTACAAAAGAATCACTAACTCCTAGAAAAGACTTAAGATGTAAATGAGGGTCTTCAGATTACAAACCATGGAATTGCCCCACGGTTTGCAACATTTGAAACATTACCGGTTTCATTTCAAAATTTGCCGCTTGGATTTGGGGACGTGCAATCCCTGGATTCAACTCATTAAACATCGGGACAGCATACGCTCGAATGGCTCTGGTCCTATCGTTTGCTATCAAGATAGGATTCTCACCCTGATTATTTCGCTGCTCATTTTGCTCAAACAGTGGGTTTTGCTGCAGCAACGGATTCTGCTGGGGGTTTGCTGCTGTTGGACCTTCAGGAACCTGTGGAAGTTGCGACACGTTCTCCATCTGGTTTCTGCGCTGCTCCCTCCTTCTGTTCCTAAATGTCCTTTCAATTTCTGGATCAAGCTCAAACCGTACCCCAGGCGGATCGCTCATGCACCAAAATCACACCTGCAAAAACAAAAGAAACAATCAAAAAGTTCTAGCACCAAACCACTAAAACACATACACAAAACAGATCAGATAAAAACTTATCCAAGTCCCCGGCAACGGCGCCAAAAACTTGTTGGGTTCCTAGAGTGAGTAAAAATATGATATGAAATACTATAGAATTCTTGTGCAAGTATACACAGTCTGCAGCAAGTAATATTATCAATCCAAGGTCTGAATGAATTTCCACTTTATCTATTCTGTATAACTTTCTAATGGTTTCTAAGATAATAAAAATCATTGGGTTTTATCGGAATTATGCTGAAGCAAAATAAATGACAGAACAACGAGTAAACAAATAGATAGACAGATTAAAGACAGGCGCTGGTTAGGTTTTAGTGATTGTTATAGAATATGCTCTAGCAATATTATTGATCATGCATTTCCCGCAGTATTATTAGCGGATTCCTCCCGGAACTCTGAATCTTTTGGGATGTGTTTCAACCCCAATGAAGTGCGACCGATCAGGCACTAGGCAACTGGCTATCCCTAGCTCAGTCACTGGCGTTCACCAATACACAATGATCGTAGTGTGGAGAATTGCCACACACTCTCTAAATCATCCCTGAAACTAGAGAGAGCTATTCACACCGGCTGGCCAGGCGGGCATAAAATAAGAATAAGCACAACAATTAACCAAAATGCAATAGTCAATTTATTACTAGAGATGAAGCACAGTAATCACATTATTCCTAACCAACACCTTAAGCTACTTAGTTCATAATAAGCATAGGAATACGAATTACAATCTGAGTTTGCATGTCCATAACTACAAGTTAATAAAGAAGGTAAACTCCCTAATCAGCTTGTGGTTGATGGTGTTCTTGTTGACTTCAATCTCCCTAACTATTCGACTTCCAAGGGAAAACATGGAATGAATTTGACTTTGACGGCTACTTCCTTTTATAGAAGGATGGGAGGCTTGAATTAGGTCAACTAGGACACGTGTAAGGCTCTCCTTGATCCTTTATCACGAAAATAACTCAACAGAAGTCGGTTCATGAAGTTGGCTAACAAGCTGTGATGTGGCAGTTTCTGTTCCCAGTTTTGCTGCAGCATAGAATTTGCTCCTTCCAGTCGCTCAGCAGCATAATCTGCACAAAGTGATTTCCAAAGCTTCCATTCTTCCAAATGGGTTAAAACATGTAATATCTCTCTAAAACCAACCCTATTAAGCATTAAAGACACGCAAATCCTTATATAAATGAGGCCTAAATAACTACCTTTTTGGGCAGTTATCAGTACACTGCCAACATCTTCTTGCAGTTGTTGTATTATCTTCATTAACTTAGGATCTTGAGTGACTTCTTGTTTCACTACTTCAACATCAAGTATGGCAGACGTTGTTCAGTGGGCTAGATGGACTGCAAGAACAATACTGGATAAACCATCAACCACTTTATTCTCTAGTCGACCTATATTGCACTTCAAAATCATAGCCTAACAATTTGGACAACCATTTCTAGTATTGAGGTTGATGTTCCGACAAGTATTTCAGCGCCATCTGATCTGTTCTCACCACAAATTTCTGTCCTAACAGATACTATCTCCATCTCTAAATAGCTAACATTGTCTCCATCATCTCACACTCGTAAATAGATTTTTGTTGGGCCCTTGCAAAGAGGGTGTGGCTAAAGTAGGCAATTATATTCTTTTTATGAGATAGGACAACTCCCAATTCGGTGCCAGACGCATCGGTTTCGACTACAAAGGGTTGATTAAAGTCCAGTAACGCGAGTACAGGTAGGGTGACAATTGTGGCCTTCTTCAATTGCTCAAAGGCTATTGTTGCTTGGTCATTCCATTCAAACGTTCTCGCTGTTATGATATATGTTATTTTGTATATATGTCCTTTATCGTAATTGTACATTTCTTAACTTAGGGTTTTCTTGTACTCCTATATATATGTGTTATTCTCTAATGTGAATGAGAGAGTATTTTTCCCTAATACTATGTACATGGTATCAGAGCCCTTAGAGTTTTGAATTCTCTCTTTGGCGGCTAGGGTTAGGGTTTGTAGTTTGGGTCACCACGTTTGAGTGGTCGTTTGTCATCACCACCTACCTAGGAAGGAGCACCGTCGTTAGTAGTGCAGAAGCGTCGTCGCCGATCGTCGGGAAACACCGCGCGTGAGCCACACGCGCCTCCGGAATCTTCTGCCTCCGTCTCCACGCACCGGCTCGTGAGGGCGCATGAGCCGCCCGTTTCTGCTTCCGCTGCCTGGGTTTGTCTCGCCTTGTTGTTTCCGGCCAGCCTGTGTAGTTAGATTTCAGAATACCACCTTTTTTGGTCTCGAGTTGTGTAGGTTTCTTCGGTATCAAGCTATATTTTTGCGAATCAATTCTGTTTTTTGTGGTTTATTGAGGTTTTTCAGCGGTTTTAAGCTATCAATGGCTGAGATGAAACCTTTGGTCATATCTAATGAAGTTCCCCTTTCTTCGAAGTTCACGGAACATAAGCTAAATGGCTCCAATTACTATGAATGGAGTCGTACAATTCAGTTTTATCTACGAAGCACTGAGATGGATGACCATATCATTGAGGATCCGCCAGAGGATGACACAAAGAAGAAGGTTTGGCTTAGAGATAATGCTCGGTTGTACTTGGGAATAAAGAATTCTATAGAAAACGAGATAGTTGGTTTGTTTAATCATTGTGATTCGGTGAAAGAACTACTAGCATTCACAGAGTTTTTATACTCAGGTAAAGAGCAAGTTCACAGAATGTATGATGTTTCCATGGCCTTCTTTCATGCCGCTCAGAAAGAACAATCTGTGACGAATTACTTCATGCGGCTTAAGAAGACATGTGCGGAGCTTAGTACATTATTCCCATTTACCACTGATATAAAGGTTCAACAAGCTCAGCGAGAAAAGATGGTCGTCATGATATTTTTGAATGGACTTCAACCTGAATTTGGGATGGCAAAAGCACAAATTCTCTCTGGTTCTGAAATTTCTACTTTGGACGAAGTCTTCGGTAGAGTTCTCCGTATTGAAAGTCCTCAAATAAGTTCATCTGTCCCTCAATCTAATAGAACTACAAGCATCATCTTCCTCGAATCCTATTGCAACTATTGTTGAGTCAGGTAATTCGAATCACTGTCTTCTTACATCCTCTACCAAATGGATCATAGACTCTGGTGCCATAACCCATATGACAGGTAATTCTAGCTTATTTTCTACCTCTTTGTCACCTGCACTTTCTCCGAATGTCACTTTGGCAGACGGATCAACATCATCTGTTCTTGGTTATGGCACCATTGATCTCACATCTTCTCTTCATTTGTCTTCTGTTTTACATTTGCTTAAACTTTCGTTTAACTTGATTTCTGTGAGTAAACTCACTCATGACCTTGATTGTTTTATCTCTTTTTTTCCTGGCTATTGCTTGTTTCAGGATCGTATGACGTAGAAGATTATTGGTAAAGGATATGAGTCTTGAGGTCTTTACATTTTTTATCACCAACTACCGAAAGTTGTGGTTTGTTCTGGAGTTGCCTCCCCATTTGAAATCCATTGTCGTTTGGGTCATCCTTCTATGTCTGTGTTGAAAAAGCTTTATCCCGTTTTTCAGTCTTTGTTGTCTTTAAATTGTGAGTCTTGTCAGTTTGCTAAATTTTATCGTCTTAGTTCCAGTCCTAGAGTCAATAAACGAGCTCGTGCTCCCTTTGAATTAGTTCATTCTGATGTTTGGGGTCCATGTCCAGTATTGTCCAAAACTGGATTTCGTTATTTTGTTACTTTTGTTGACGACTATTCTCGTCTAACTTGGTTATATTTAATGAAAAATCGTTCTGAGTTACTTTCTCACTTTTGTGCTTTTCATACTGAAATCCAAACTCAGTTTAATGTGTCTTTGAAAACGTTGCGAACTGATAATGCTGGTGAATATTTTTCTCACATGTTTGGTTCTTACTTGTGTAAAAATGGAATCATGTGCTGACACTCCATCCCATAATGGGGTCGCTGAACGACAAAATAGGCATTTACTTGAAACCGCGAGAGCATTATCCTTTCAAATGCATGTCCCAAAGCCTTACTGGACCGATGCAGTTTCCACAACGTGTTTCTTAATTAATAGAATGCCTTCATCTGTCCTTAATGGTGAGATTCCTTATCGTGTACTCTTTCCCACCAAACCTTTGTTTCCCATTGAACCAAAAATCTTTGGTTGCACTTGTTTTGTTTGAGATGTTCATCTTCATCGTACCAAGTTAGATCCTAAATCCTTGAAGTGCATCTTCCTCGGTTACTCTCGTGTTCAAAAGGGATATCGTTGCTATTGTCCTAGTCTTAACAAATATCTTGTTTCTCCGGATGTTACTTTTTTCGAAGATACTCTTTTTAGTTTGTCATTATTGAGCCCGCGTGAGGGGGATGATGATGATCTCTTTATCTATGAGATTATCTCTCCATCATCATCCCCTGATCCTTCCCCATCAGTTTATATCCCTCATTGTCCACCCATTACTCAGGTATACTCCAGGAGGCCACCACAGGAACCTTCAGGCACATGTCCTACGCCACAAGATGCTTCGACATCTGATCTTGGACCAAGTGATGATCTTCCCATTGCCCTTCGTAAAGGTAAGCGCACATGTACTTATCCTATTTCTTCGTTTGTATCTTATAACCAGTTGTCGTCACCCACATATTCGTTTATCACATCCATTGATTCTGTTTCTATCCCTAACTCTGTTCATGAAGCGTTATCTCATTCTGGCTGGCGCAATGCAATGATTGAGGAGATGAATGCTTTAGATGCTAATGGTACTTGAGATTTAGTATCTCGTCCTGCAGGCAAGAAGGCCATTGGGTGTAAATGGGTGTTTGCCATCAAAGTCAATCCTGACGGATCCGTTGCTCGTTTGAAAGCACATCTTGTTGCTAAAGGATATGCTCAAGTTTATGGGATCGATTATTCTGGTACATTTTCTCCAGTTGCTAAACTAACGTCTATTCGGTTGTTTCTTTCCATGGCTGCTACTCAAGGTTGGCCCTTACATTAGCTAGACATCAAGAACGCTTTCTTACATGGCGATCTTCAGGAGGAAGTTTATATTGAGCAACCACCTGGATTTGTTGCTCAGGGGGAGAGTGATAAAATTTGTCGCCTTAGAAAATCATTGTATGGATTGAAACAGAGTCCACGTGCATGGTTTGGTAAGTTTAGTCAGGCACTTGAGCAATTTGGAATGAAGAAGAGTACGTCTGATCATTCTATTTTCTACCGACGATCTAAGAATGGGATTACTTTGCTTGTTGTGTATGTTGATGATATTGTTATCACTGGTAATGATACATCGGGTATAGCCTCACTCAAAACTTTCCTTCAGGGTCAATATCATACTAAGGATCTGGGAACACTAAAGTATTTTCTGGGTATTGAAGTGATAAGAAGCAAGAAAGGTATCTTTTTGTCACAACGAAAATATGTACTTGATTTGTTATCTGAGATAGGAAAACTAGGAGTTAAACCATGTAGTACTCCGATGATACCAAATTTGCAACTCACCAAAGAAGGAGAAATATTTAAAGACCCAGAAAGATATAGAAGATTAGTTGGGAAGTTGAATTATCTAACAGTGACACGACCAGACATTGCTTATTCAGTGAGTATTGTAAGTCAATATATGTCATCACCTACAGTAGATCATTGGGCTGCAGTAGAACAAATTCTGTGCTACTTGAAAGCTGCCCCAGGGCGTGGAATCTTATATAAAGATCATGGTCATACAAAAGTTGAATGTTTTTCAGATGCTGATTGGCTTGGATCTAAAGAAGATAGAAGATCAACTTCTGGATATTGTGCCTTTGTAGGGGGCAATTTGGTTTCATGGAAGAGTAAGAAGCAGAATGTGGTTTCACGTTCGAGTGTTGAATCAGAATATAGAGCTATGGCACAATCTGTATGTGAGATAGTATGGATACATCAACTGTTGACAGAGATAGGGTTCAGTGTTACTATGCCAACTAAATTGTGGTGTGATAATCAAGCTGCACTTCACATTGCATCTAATCTAGTGTTTCATGAGAGGACTAAACATATTGAAGTGGATTGTCACTTCATTCCTGAGAAAATACAACAAGGGTTGGTGTCCACAGGATATGTGAAGACAGGAGAACAATTGGGAGATATTCTTACCAAAGCATTAAATGGAGCAAGAATTACTTATCTCTGCAACAAGTTGGGCATGATTGACATATTTGCTCCAACTTGAGGGGGAGTGTTATGATATATGTTATTTTGTATATATGTCCTTTATCGTAATTGTACATTTCTTAACTTAGGGTTTTCTTGTACTTCTATATATATATATGTGTTATTCTCTAATGTGAATGAGAGAGTATTTTTCCCTAATACTTTGTACACTCGCCTTTAAGAGTTGTGTTAATGGTGCTGCCATATTTCCATAATTGCACACAAATCGCCTATAGTAGCCTGTTAATCCAAGAAACCCTTGCAATTCTCGAATGTTTTGTGGTTTAGGCCATTCGACCATTACTCTTACCTTCTCAAGGTTCATTTCTACTCCTAACACCACAAATAGATGTCGTAAGTGTTCATCATAACTTATACTATAGATCAATATATCATTAAAAAAAAAGTACAAGGATGAACTTATGGAGATAAGTCTTGAACATGTGGTTCATGAGGGTTTGAAATGTCGAGGGAGCATTGATTAACCCAAATGGCATGACAAGAAACTCATAATGCCCCTCATGAGTTCTAAATGCTATCTTTTTAATATCCTCAGCGTGGACCCTGATTTGATGGTAGCCCGATTTCAAGTCGATCTTGGAGTATATATAAGATCTGTGTAGCTCATTCAACAATTCCTCTACAATAAGAATGAAGAACTTATCAGGGATAGTTATGTTGTTCAATGCTCGATAATCAACACAAAATTGCCAACTCCATCCTTCTTTTTAACCAAAAGGACTAGACTAGAATAAGGACCAACGCTTGGTTGTATGACCCCTGCTATTAACATCTCCTTGACCAGGCGTTCAATCTCATTCTTTTGGACTTGTGGGTAGCAGTATGGATGTACATTCACGGGTTGAGTTCCTTCTTTTAGGTGTATGTGGTGATCAATTTCTCTCCATGGTGGTAAGGAATCTGAAGCTTGGAATATATCGTTGAATTAGTTTATAAGTTGTTGCGTAGAAGCAGGGACTTCCTCACTTGGCTTAATCGAGTAAAATTCTGCATAATCTATAAAGGCCTCAAATGCTTTAAACTCAACTAGATAACCCTGGTCATTCTCTTTCCACTCATTCATCATCCTCTTTAAAAATACTTTCGTTTTTGTTAGGCTCGAATCACCCTTCAACGTTACTACCTCATCCCCTTTCTCTATCATAATAGTCAATGTGGTCCAACCAACTCAAGCTTCTCCTAGTGTATGTAACTACTGCATTCCCCTAACAACATCCACTCATACCAAATCCAAAAGCAGAAAATTTTCAACCACTGTCAAGTCCCCCAAGGAAATTACGACTCTCTTACAAACTCCTCTTTCTTTTATCGACGATTTGGATCCCATAATAATTCCATTATTGGAAGTCTCTATTAACGGTAGTTTCAACTCATCCACAACATCATCCATTTCTTCTTCGTTTCCCCCGATTTTTTTCACTTGACCTTTCCCCTTTTATGATTTCCAACTCGTCTCTATTTTCTTGAACCACTAACATGTGAAGTTCCTTGGCTTTACAACAATGTCCGACTGTATATTTCTCTTTGCATTTTTTTATGCAAAGCCCCTTCTCTTTTCTTGCTTGAAACTCAGCGTCAGACAATCATTTCATTCATCCCTCTCTTCTCTGATTCAAATTAGGGCTATTAGAAGAAGTAATTTTTTGGGTTGGGTGTACCTCCACAGTTTTGGACCCTTCTTTTCTTGCTCCCGAGCTTCCTTTTACATCATTTGTCAGCCTTCTTTGACCTGATTTAGGCTTCTCTTCTTCTTCACAGGTTGTCCCACGATCCTCAACGAGCTAGGCTTTCTCCATCATATCTTCAAGGCTCACTGGTCAGAAGCACAACACCTCCACCTTGATTACCGGTTTCAAATCGTTCATGAACATGTTCTTAAGAATCTCGTCAGTGAGGTGAGGTAAAAGGGCTACAAATCCTTCGAAGTCTTTACAATATTTTGTAAAGAAGTCTCTTGTTTCACTATGAGGACACGCAAATCGTGTCCTTCGAAAACATTTCACTAATGAGAGTTTTAAGTCCCTCCAATCTTTGAACGGCTCACGTTCTTCTTTTGCTCGATACCAGTTCAACGCTACTCCTTCAAAGCTCACCATAACCATGATTAGTTTCTCTATATCAGTTAGTTTATGGATTTGAAAATATCTATCAATGCGAAAGAGCCACAAATCAGGTTCATCTCCTCCAAACATGGGCAACTCGACTTTCTTAAACTTGTTTCGATCTCCAGTGTTCTATTTTACACACTTGGTAACCGTCTTTCATGTTCCTTCTTCACTGGTTCCCGCATTCTCACTAGAATCTGCTCGCTCCTTCTTTTTCTACCTTGATTCATCGATAACCCTCGAAGAGGTTGGTCTTGATCACAGCATAGCTATCTTAGAAGCGAATGTCGCCATGACTTTCCGAATTTTGATCATCCCCTCTTCAATCGCAGTCATCCTTTGGATGCTCTCCTTCATTCTCGCTAGTTCTTATTTGTTATTTGAGCCATCTTCTTTCACCTTCCCAGGATTTTTTTGATGTTCTGATACCAATTTGTAAGGAAACCTCTTACAATGTATTGATATTCAGAGAAGAAAATGTCCTAAGGTAAAACAAAACTTTCGACCTTGCAAGAGTGTTGGTACTTTCCTCTCTACTGCCACATTAAGCAGAAAACATTCTTTTGCTCATAATGCTACCCAAATCAACAACATTCTTCTTGGCATACACTTTTACTATAGGAGGTCTAACAAATTAATGATTACATGATCTTATTTCTTGATTCATTTCAACGAGAGAAAGAAAAATGATTTCAAAAGAATACTTGACATGTACATCCTTTATGAGTAGGGATCAAAACAAAATAACTCTACTCTTAAGAAATTTTCTTTTGTTCCTCTCCTTGTTAATACTATTGGTTGATTTTTCTGACATCTTCAATTTTTTATGCTTGTGCAATAATGATAAACTGAAATAGGATCCTATTCTCCAACGAAAGAAAGAACTATCTTTTGCTCATCTTCCATCTTTGGAAAAACAACATTTTGTGATTTATTGGTAAATCAACTTTAAATTCTAATGTTCTGCTTTGAACGACTTTGACCATCTCTCATACATATTTACAATGGTCCAAAAACGAGTTGATAATGAGATTTTCGCAGTGATTCTATTTGTTTCATCAATCTAAGTAGAAACTATAAATGTCTTGAACGACTAATCTGTTGAAAGGAAATATGTTGATATAGCTTCATGACTGGATTTGACAGACTTGGCATAGATGTTAAAAGGAATTTGGAATGAAATCTTGGATCTTTGGTCTTAGCTCCATTAAATATGAATGGTTTTGGTAGGTTTAAGGTAGGTTATTTGAGGCCAAAACTAATAGGAGGAATTAAGCAGAAAAATTCTTATCACTACCCTACTGTTTAGATAGTAAAAACTCATAAGAGTCCGAAAAATAAGTAATAATTAAAACAACTCATTGGCAAAAATTCCTTGACAATACAAATCTAATGGTATCTTATCAGTAGAACCATTTAATTTACACAACCTACGTTACAAAATTGAAGATGAAATATACATTTTACCCTAAAAATAAGCATTGCAATAAAGCCACTTCTGCTGAAGACAGGAACACTATTTTTCTAAGGATTTAATGGTGAATAATTTACGTTAGGGACATCATCAAGGATGAATGGACCAAGCTTACCGGCTCTGAATAGAGTAAGTAGTTTCTTTGATACTTTCAGCCGAGCTTCTGCTGCCTTGTGAGGTATCTTCATTGCTTTCTGCAATGCTTCAAACTGCAGTTCGATAAGACTTTCTAAATCATTCTCATCTTCTACATTACCATCAAATTTCGACAGAGTTGCGTACAGTGCACGTTGAACTTCTGTAACAAGATCCTGAACAAATGAATCAGATAATAAGAATACAGTTTTCCTTTTCGGTTTATAGACCGCTTTTGTGAAGAGGAATGAAAGTAAGAGAAAAAGTGAGGTTATACAAGAACCACCCAATGATGGATAAAAGAGTCTGCAACTTGACCACCTCCAGGACCCCGGATTCCAGAGTAGTAGATGAAAGAAGAGAGAGGATAATTTTTTGCAAGTAAATATTAAAGATGCTAGGAAATAAAAAAAAAAAAAAACAATAGAGTCATTGCCATTCCCTGATCCTCCCAAACAGAAAATAAAGCTAAGAAAACAGGGCAAGTAGCTTTCAGTTTGTTTTATTTTTGTTCTTTTTTTCAAGAAATTATATCATCACGGGGTGAGGATTCGAACCTACAACCCATTAGAGAAAGTAAAGATTTTGAACTCAGCTCATGTTCATGCTTTCCATGTGTTTTTTAAAGTTCAACGACTAAAATTGAATCCCAACCAGTAGACTGAAGCCCAATTAACTTGCTAATCCTATGCCATAAAAGCATCAAGCTCTAAGAGGAAGCACTGTCACAATATTATCGAGAGAGCAACAATTAACGTCTTTCCCTGTTTCTGGTGAACAATTTAAATCTGGAATTCCCTCTAATTGTAAACTACAATTCATTAAAGTCCCATGGAACATAGAAAGGCACAGACACTGAGTCTGAATAAGAAATCCTTTCCTTACCTCAATGTATACCACATCAGACTTATTTGGAGGAGGAGCCCTCCTTCTTGGCCGGAGATCATTCAGATTAAATCTGTGCCCTTCCTCTGGTTCATATTTAATACCCTCCATTCTTCTGTTATTCAACTGCTTCCAATGGAAGGGAGTCCCCCGAGTATTCAGAACGGCCAGCAGATATTGAGCAATACGCTCCTCACCCACCACGGCATCCTTCACAGATCCTGCTTCCATGTAAAATAATATATATATAGCGTCAGTTTTACAAGGAGATGCACTAATATGGCCAATATCAACGTGATGGTGCAATATTAGAATGAAGAGGAAACTAAACCGTAAGTTTAATGAACTAATCTCAATTGTATGATTGAGGAAATAGGCAACAGAAAGATCCCATTCAAACAAAAAGGCTACTGTGGGGTTGTGGACATTGGAATCCAGCAATCACATGAAGAAAGAATCTTCCGTCCCCACAAAGAGGTGCCACGAGGAGATAAAATCATAACTCCAAACACAAGCATTATCACAACACAAGATTACTGTTTCAGCATCCATCTAATCACGATCCTGCTAAAAGCTTGCAAGATGGGAGTTGGCAGGGGATGCGAATTTCATGTTCCATCAAATTGTCTAGACTAAAAATTACAATACTCTAAGAAGTTTCTGTCCTTAAGATTTAGGTTATTGTGGTCAGATTTCATTAGTAATTATTCATTACGTAGTCCATGTTTTTAACTTCAGCAGCACTAGTTATTTAGTGGCATAAACGGCACAATCAGTATTTCACCTAATTGCATCATTCTTGTATAGCATATCCCAATGCACATAGAGCTATAGTCTATAGCTTAATGAAACGTTTCTGAAAAATAAAAAATAATTCTTATAAACTAGAATTCAACCTGCAAGTGCCAGTTTTAACCCTGTCTCGATATCTTGAATACTTGGAACTAATACACCGGGAGTATCTAGAACATATATGCTAGGTTGATGAGCAATCTGCATATCAAAGAATTGCAAATGGTTAATAATTGAAGATGATAAGAACTCATATCAGAAAGAAGAAAGGAAAGGAGAGGCAAAAGTAGAAATTGATTAATCAAAATGAAGATAGGCGGTTAATCAAAACTACCTTGTAGCCAGCAATATCTTGAGTAACCCCAGGCAAGGGACCAACATGAGCTCGCTTCATTTTCTCCTGCACTATGGAAAAATTATTGAAACCACAAAAGTCCAACAAACAAGGCCTCCGGATACTTGTAATCTTGTACAATTCAATATGAAAGAGGAATTGACATAATGTTCCAAGAAACAGCCTTACCTGGAAAGCGTGCAGAAGCAATTTGATGGATTGAATTAATTAAAGCCGACTTCCCAACATTCGGAACACCAACCACCATAACAAGAAGAGTAGGCTCCCTTGAAATTGCTTCCTTTAGTTTAAATTCCACGAGCTCAAGAAGCTTTTTCATCCATAAAAAAATAATAACTAATAAATTAATATCAAGCTGTATATTAAAGGCCAGAACCTCAGATTAATTGGAAGCTGTAAATTAACATCACCGCAGTACTGTAGAAAACAACAATACCTTCCGAACAGAACTCTTGCTGTGAGCGTTAATTGGAATGCAATCTTGATTGCACGAGTCAAAAAAGTGCATCCATTTCTGCACAATTAAATTCGTAATGACAATGCGAACTATGAAGGAAAAATGATCGATTAACTACTTAAAAGAACACGACAAATAACCAACTTTTTGTAATTTGAATATCTATCTTTCAACATACACCCATATATAAATAAGCACATTCGTACACATACAAATATCACTTTACAAACATTTGAAATGGAAATTCTCAGAAAGGATCAACAGACAGATACAGAGTGAACTCACTTTACAGAACATTCAGCATTGGAAACCAATCTTAGTAGTGAACAAAACAGTTCAATTGTAGAGCTACAAGGAGATAAAGGATAATTAAAGACGCACACACATACACACAGGAGGACTACTTGAAGCCAATCATTGCTCATTTTCTAGCTGTTTCCGAACTCAGAGTTAATACTTCCAAATCCAACGGATAGAAAGTTAATCAAATGAAGCAGAATCATCAAGTGGTGTCTTACGTGCATGATATTAGGGTTAGCCAAATCTTTCTTGTTGAGGGCGATGATGCGTCGTTTAGAAGAGAGATGGGGCTGGAGGTCTTGGTTGGCCGAGGACAAGGGAATTCGGGAGTCTCTGACCTCGATCACCATATCCGCGAGCTTGAGTCTGTCGCGAATGGCTCGCGTGGCTGCGGCCATGTGGCCGGGGAACCAGTTGATGGCTCCACCGCCGGCAGTGAATTCCATCTCCCCTAAAGCCTTCTTCACCACTCCATTGATCCCCCTCATCTTCTCCCTCTCCGACGATGACGACGACGGAGGTTTAGGGTTTAAGGTGGCCATTTTTGCCATGGCTGAGAGCGCTTCGGTTATGGGCTTGGACGATATTTCTACCTTGGGCTTTTTCTTTTCGGCCCATTGGTGAGAAACTGGGTTTTGAAATAGATACAAGGGCATCAACTGTCAAATTTAAATGCGAATTTTAAAAGGAAAATTGTAATGGATGACTAAAATCTAATGGTTATTTACAAATATAGCAAGTTTTATAAAAAAGAAAATTGCAAATATAGCAAGTTTTATAATTTTAAATCGTTTTTTTTTTAATTCTCCTTTTGCCCCTGTTTTGTTATAGATTTCTATCACTGATAGAATCTATTAGTGATAGAAATTTATTGCTGATAGAATTGGCATGATAGAAATATAGAATCTATCATTGATAGGGTAGTTTGGGTATAATTTAGTAATCTAGGTAAGAAATTTCATTATTTTCAACTCCAATTTTTTTTTTTCCTTTTTGACAACATGTGGAGTGGGTGGATACTACTTTTTTTTTAGGGTAGGGGACTTGAACCACAGACCCCTTGGTTGCAACCAATTGAATTACACTCATGTTGGCAAGAGGATACCACTCATGTTGAATATTCAACTCCAAATTTTCTTTTTTTTTCTTTGACAATATGTGAAAGTGAGGAGATTCGAACCACATACCTTGTAGTCATTAGTACAACTCCATATCATATGCTGTGGTTGGCATTCAACTCTAAATTTTCATTCAAGCTACAATTTTCATTTACAATCTTTGTTGGCTATTTATGATTTTGCTTATAGAGATATTCCATCGAACATCAAAAACAAGTGGTGAAAGTACTCGACTGCAATATAGCAAGAGAAGAAATTGAGAAATTTTCAAAATCGATTATAAAGGTATAATTCCTTAATATACAACAATATCTTTAGATATTTTGCCGGCTTATTTAGGAGATTGTATAGTAGCTACAAGATTTAGACCTTGGACACCATATTTTAAAACAGTTAAAAGAATGTGTGGACATGAATTGTAGGTCGGGGTACAATTGGGAAAAATGGAGAAAATTATGGCACGCGAAATGCTTTTTTTCGTCGACATTTTGCACAATTACACTATCGAAGTCTAGTTGGTTTACAATGATTGTCAAACTAACAAAGTATGTCTAGTTACTTAACATATATATTATTCTTGTCAATATGGTCATAGCTCAGGTTGGGAATTGAAGAGTGTGACCGAAGTCCCACATTGGTTAGATAAGGGAAGGGGAGGACAATTATCTTCTTTGGTATGAGGCCTTTTGGATAGAACCAAAAGTACTAAAGTCGTGGGAGCATATGTCCAAAGTGGACAATATCATATCATCATGGAAATCTGTGTTGTGTCCTTGTTCTTTTGTTCGAGGGGACAATTGTTGGGAATTGGAGAGTGTGACCAAAGTTCCACATTGACTAAATAAGGAGAGGATCATGGGTTTATAAGGGAAGACAATTATTTCATTGGTACGAGGCTTTTTGGGTGGAACCAAAATCACTCGATACAAAATCAAAATACTTTTACAATTTTTTTCTTATACATCTAATAGTATAAAACTATCAACCGCATTTTCTTATACATCTAATAGTATAAAACTATCAACCGCATTATGACAGCCTCACTGAATAATTTCTCCTCTAGTATGGTCAAAATATATTCCTATCTTTGAGCATATCTTAGGTAGCATTTAGTGCAAAAACATGGCCAAGATTTGCTTTTTGCCAATTGGCACCAGTTTGTCTAAACTAGCTCTTCTTTGCCACTACCATTAACTCTATATTTTAAACAAAACTTTTGATTCTTGTGAGACAAAGCAGCCCATGTTTGAAGATTTTCTTGTTGTTGTTGGTACTCTCTTAATCTTATTTAATTCAAATCACTTTTATTTTTTTTTGGCATGTCATTTTCCTTGTTGGTCTTTTAGGGGAAATGTTGTTTGGGGTCAAGACCCTAATTCTTTCCTCTTCTCCTTCTTCTCTCTTTTAAGAATAATTATCGGAATCCAATTTCTATCTTTAGCAACCTTCTCTCTCGAAAAATCATCACCAGTCTATTTTTTTTTTTACCAATGATTATACAATATACATGCTCTTCTCGTGAATGACTTCTCAAGTCTTACCTTGGTTCTATTTTTAATAAGCTTGCTCTTGAAAGTCGACCGTGTTTTTTAATTTCTCTATATAAAGTTCAAAATGGTTGGTATATATAATTTCTCCTACAATTATTGATAGATCATAAAATTTGATATCTTGTAATTCTAGAAGTGCTTTTTAAAATTCTATCGATTTCTTACTCCTACTAGCTCTTGCTTTCTATGACTTTTATTTTTTCACATGTATGGCTACTCTCTATCTCTCCTACAAATTGTCAAAAAAAAAAAAAAAAAAAAAATCTCTCCTACAAGTGACAACCTTCTTTTCCTTTATTTCTATATCTTGATTTTCTTTTTCCTATATTCTTGGTTTATCTTTGTCCATAAAATTTCCCCATGTGACTATTTTTAGTTTTTCTAAAAAGTAGTTTGATTATTTCACTTTTCCCATTGTTTTTTTCCTCTATTTTCAACACAAAAATCTTGGCTTACAATTTTCAAAAGTAGTATGAACTTAGTCTAACAGTCTAATCTTTAAAAGGTGATGTTGTTGTTTCCTTTTTTCTACATCATCTTTCTTAACTTGTAAAGGAGGGGTAGGCCTCTCAAGTGTGTTCTAAGTATGATCATGATTTACACAACAAATATACCATATCATTGATCACACATTATTTTGAACTTTATATATGCTTTCAAATGTTGAGTGTCCCACATTAAAAAGATTAGTGGAGACCTCCCAATTCATAAGATAGATGAGCTACTCCACTCCTTACGAATTGGTTTTGAGATGAAATCACATGTAATCTAATATGGTATCATAGCCCATGAAACCCAAACGGGTATTCGGTCCAATAAAAAAAATGGATCCGATTCAAGAATGGTGAACCCAAAGAGGTACCATCTTGAGGGGGCATGTTGAGGATCTCATATTTAAAATATTAGTGGAGACCTCTAAATTCATAAGATAGATGAGCTACTCCCCTCCTTGCCAATTAGTTTTGAGATTAGAACCTCATGTAATCTAATATCAAATGCATCTAATATGTGGGTCAATTTTATAATCAAAGACAAGTATACAACATAAAGATAATATTTAGTGTGAATTTCACATGGCTTGTACAATGGTAGAAAATATTTTTGGTCCATTGAAAGTACTTTTTTGAAATTTTTATGATATTTGATTAATTTAATGATCAAAAAGTGAGTTTGAAATTTTTTAAATTATTAATTGAGTACTTTTAAATGAACCACTATTTGATAGATATTATTTTAAATGAATCATTATAAATGGTAGGATGTAGTGGTTTGTCATGTTCGCCTTTTAGCGAATTGAATATTAAAATCACTCTAGAAAGCACGATATACACTAAAAAAAACCTACAACTGATAGTGAATTTAAACGTATAAGGAAGTGCTTTTAATCCTTTAAAAACAATTTTTCAATGGTTTAAATTAGGCTACCTCTCGAGTTTTCTAGACTTTGTAGAATTGTGCTAAAAGTGATGAAGGTTTACTCCAAAGCCTTCAAAATTCTTACAAGTAGCTCACAATTATCCAAATTAGCTCAAACCATATGTCGATCCTCTATCTAAATACGCCTCGGAGCGCATGTCTAAAGCAGTCATGCTCTAGATATTGAGGGAAGGCCTAAATAAAATCCATTCATCCTTTTTTAATTATACCAGGAACCATATGAGGAATTTTGTCAACATGAGTATAGCTCAACTAGGTAAGACATATATTTTCAACAATAAACTCAGAAGTTTGAATCTCCACCTCCACCTCCACCTCCACCCAACATGTTGTCAAACTAGGAAAAGAAAAAAACCAATTTCTTTCTTCGTGAAAAGGAATAACCCAACTTATCTTATTTTTCAAGAGACAGAACTCTCGTTGCATTAAGAAACAAATTTCCTAAATTTAAAATTGGACCTATTTAGTAATTAAGTTCTACAACCCATCAATTTTAAGGGGAAAAAATAATACTAATCCTACATGTTGATGGTCGATTTTGGTCAGAGGGAACTCACCTGACCTTCACGTGCCACCAACGGTAAATTTGTAGATGAGGGGGGAAGACGTGGCCTGCAAGACAGAAAACCTGCACACCGGTGTGGCGCTAGCCACACCGACTCCGATGCTTAAGTCAGAAAACGGAAGTTGGAGGGCTAGAGAGTAAGTGAAGAGAGTAGAGAGTTTGGGTCATCTTCTTCAGTGGCGAAGAGGGGTATAAATACCTGCTCGTGCTCCTAGGGTTTTTAGGGATTCGGAGGCGTTTCTGGACAAACCAGGCTAAACTGAGGCGGCCAGAGGCGGTGGGGACCAGGCGAAGCAGGGGGTCGGGCCAGACCCTTCGGTCTTGGCCCGTCCCACTTGCCGGTTTCGTCTCTTTGGTCCATCTCCCAGCCCGATTTCTCTCCGGTTGTCCTCATCAGCTCCTTGTACATCGGGTGGTCCAAAATTGCCTATAACACTAGATATGGTAATACTAAAGTTAAGAAGCTAAAAAGAATGACAAAAAATAGTGCTTTTTTAGGAAAACTTAAATTAATTGAAAGCACCTCTCAATTGAATTGTTTCTTTGTTTTCAAACCTTTTTCAGCTTTTGGAGTGAGAAAGCCAAACGTGCGTGTATTAAAATATTGCTTCTTTGCAAAGCCTTTACTTATTTTAGACTTCAAAGCACAAGAAACGCATGCAGCTTATAAAGTTGCAACTTATCATTAATCCAACTCTCTTTTGCTTCAATATTATATTGAAAAACTAAATAACTAGGATTAAATTACAAATTTAGTTATGAAATTTAGTGTAATGTGTGTTTATTCAACTTTAAAAAGTGTCTAATAGATTCATGAAATTTTAAAATGTCTCATAAATCATTAGACTTTTGTGTTTAACAGGTTTTTGAAATTCCAATTGTGTGTCTAATAGGGTCTGTCACCTATGTGGTTTTCTTTTTTTTTTTTTTTTAATTTAAATTTCTAAACCAACTAATTAAAAAATTGAAAGTTTAAGGTTGTACTGAAAAAAAAAATAATTTCAATTTATATCTAATAGATCACTTAGGTCACGTTTGATAACTATTTTGTTTTTTGGTTTTCGAAAATTAAGCCTATAAACACTATTTTTATCTACAAGTTTCTTCGTTTTGTTTTCTATGTCATTTATTTGTAGAATTTGGCTACGAATTCAAATGTGTTCTTAACAAAGATGAAAACTATGGTAAGAAAATTGAGGGGAAACAAGGGAAATTGTCAAAATTGACCCTTTTAAGTTTTGGGTTTTCAAAATTAACCCACTTTCTAAAAACTTGTTTTTTTAACCCATTTTATATAAATTTGGATACTTTTAGGTGGGTCCCACTAGGTAAAAAGTCTTTATTACCCTTCTTCAATTTTGATTAATAATGGTCATTAAATTGTCAACTAACCTCTCAACCAACTAATTCTAACAATTAAAACAAAATTGAAACATCAAAACATAATTTACCATTTGACCAACAACATACTCTAGAGAAAAGAAAGAAGTCAAACACGTGAAGCCAAAATCCGGGTATTGTCAACGTTTTTTTAAAGAAGGTATGTAGATTACTTGTTTTAAATCATAAGTATGTTTTTTAAGAGTTTTATTCGAAAATCTGGAAAAAAAAAAATTGAATTTTGACCGGGAAATGATGAATCCCGACCGGGATTTCTTGGTCAAACGACCGGGATTTCCTGGTCGGGAAATCAACCAGGAAATTTTCCAGATTTTGTTTTTTTTTTCCTTTTTTCCTTTGATTTTTCTTTCCTTCTTTTACAAAAGTTGTTTTTTCTAATGAATCTTGTATATATATATATCTTGCAGAATGCCTTGAATCTTTGTGTGTTACGGTGGTGTATGGAAAGAGAATGAAAGAGATTATCAAGGTGGCTATTTAGCAGGATTGGATGTGAATATTGATATAAGGTATGAAGAGTTTTTAAGAGAGCTGTATAACGTGAGTGGCATTAACCCCGATCAGTTTGACCTTATAATAAGATGTCTATACAATTTTGGATCAAGAGTTCCTACTTATTTGATTAGAAATGATAGAGAATTAAGATTCTTTCTAAGTGGAGAGGATGCATCTAAATTGCCGTTATACTTATCAATGATTCCGAAAGATGTCCATGGTAGTGGCAGTAACTTAGGGAGTCATAGCCATATACCACACACTCTCTCACAACCTTTTCCACAACCGCCACCATCATTTGCACAAACTGTACCCTACAATTTGGCCGAAAACATACCATCATCCATTCCCTCGTATCATCCGGCATATGATAACGTATCATCACCAACCCCTATAAGTAATACTTTTGTCCCACTAGACTTAGCCGATGATAATACACCAAATTTTGGGATTGAAGAGAATTTGTATACTGGTGACGATACACTTAATTACGAGGAAGAAGAGTATGATGAAGAGGAAGATGAAAATTGGGAATACAACGAGGAAGATGAAGAATTAGATGAATCATACGAAGAAGAATCTGAAGCAGATGAATTTGAGGAAGTAGGTTATTATGATGATTGCGTTGCATTGGATGGAATTGAGGTAGATGGTGGGACAGATGGAGGCAACGAAGTTGAGGAAGATGTTGCTCCTCTTGCTTCTAGAATGGAAGGTGCTTGTAGCCAGCAATTGATCACATCAGGTCAGTGTTCATATTCTACTGGTGATGTTGAACTTGGACAACTATATGATTGTAAAGAAAAATTGAAAACGAGGTTGTCTGTAATGGCCATGAAGAAAAATTTTGAGTTTAGGGTTAAGAAATCCACGAAGTCTTTGTTTGTGGTGAAATGTATAATTGAATCTTGCAAATGGAAAGTTAGAGCTATAAAACCGAAGGGTTATGACGTATTCAAGATTTCGAAATATTATAATGTCCATACATGCTCCCATGAATTACTAAATCACCACCATAGACAAGCGAAGAGTCGGGTGGTAGGGCATCTGATTAAGTCGAAATTTGAGGATGTAAGACGAATTTACAAGCCGAATGACATTATACAGGACATGCGAAAAGACTACGGGGTCACTATTAGTTATGAGAAAGCATGGCGGGCTAGAGAGAAGGC
The DNA here is from genome assembly GCA_036850905.1 of Luffa acutangula. Classification (NCBI taxonomy): domain Eukaryota; kingdom Viridiplantae; phylum Streptophyta; class Magnoliopsida; order Cucurbitales; family Cucurbitaceae; genus Luffa; species Luffa acutangula. Next base: position 41,167,435 of record CM072087.1, read on the forward strand.
ACTAGCTTTTGTTAGAGGGTCACCAGAAGAGTCATTTGGTCACTTACATGCATATGGTGAAGCGCTGAAGATCATGAACCCTGGGACCGTATATGATATAAAGCTCGAGGATGGAAAATATTTTAAATATGTGTTCATGGCACTAGGTCAGTGCATTAGGGGGTTTATTCAATACATTAGGCCAGTCATTATAGTTGATGGCGCGCACCTAAAGGGGAAGTTCGGTGGTTGGCTTCTAATTGCGGCTGGAGTGGATGGAAACAATCAAATATACCCCATTGCATTTGGAGTTGTTGATGGTGAGACAGATGATGCGTGGCAGTGGTTCTTTGAGAGAGTTAAACGTTCTATTGGAGATCCCACTGGATTGGTTATAGTATCAGATCGAAAGTCCAGTATTGGCAAGGCAATTAGAACAGTGTATCCATCTGCATTTCATTGTTTTTGCATACACCATTTATCTATGAACCTCACGAAGAATTTTAAGTGCGAAGGTGCAATACCTTTCTTTTTTCTTGCTGCAAAAGCATGTCGAGAGTCGGAGTTTCAAAACATGTTTGCTAAACTTCGTCCATTCAGTGGTGTTGCTAAGTACTTGGAAGAATTAGGTTTCCCACGTTGGGCTCGAGCTTTTCAGTGTGGACGAAGATACAATCAGATGACAACTAATGTGGCCGAAAGTATGAATGCAACATTGGTACATGCTCGAACCTTGCCGGTGACGAAGATGTTGGACAATATACGAGGCATGCTTCAAAGTTGGTTTTATAAGCGTCGGACACATGCCTCTAGCCGATCTTCGACGTTATCAGAGTACGCAGAGAACCTATTGATGGAAGCCGAGAATAAGTCTCGAAGGCATAATCTGGAACCGATTGATTACTACCAATATCAAATAGACGAAGGACAGCTAGACTTTCGTGTCGACCTGCACATGAGGACGTGCACTTGTCGAGAGTTTGATTACTACGAGATTCCATGCTCTCATGCAATCGCCGCAGCCCGAGACCGTAATGTTAATGTGGCCACTCTTTGTTCCCCGGCATATCACACAGAATCCGTGATCCTATCATACGCAGAACCGATATATCCTGTTGGCCCTATGTCTGAGTGGAAGAGATCCGCTGAATTTCAAGAGATGGAGATATTGCCGCCAAAAAGGGTTGCTCGAGTTGGTCGCCGACGGACTGTTCGAATACCATCTGCAGGGGAGAGACCTCAAGTACAACAAGTTCATAAGTGCGGTCGATGTGGTAACATAGGTCATAACCGCAAAACTTGTCGTGAACCGCTCTCAATGACATGAGATCTCTTACTTTATGCCATATTTTGTATGTTGTATTTAATATGTAAATATAAGCATCTTGTGTATGGATGGATGAAATTGAGTATTAAGAACCGCTTGATTTTGTACTTATTATTATGGATGGATGAAATTGAGTATTAAGAACCGCTTGAGTACTAACATGTCCATATGAAATTGGTTATTAGGTGTGGACCACATTTGTATAGGACAAACAAAAAAATTTGAAATAACAAGCTTAAAACAGTTGCTGTTTTTTTTCCTGGTCGGTTTCCCGTCAGGAAACAGACCAGGAAAAAAAACAGCAAGCACTAGCAAGCAATACCGCTTGCTGTTTTTTTTCTTGGTCAATTTCCCGGTCGGGAAATTGACCAAGAAAAAAAACAGTATGTTTTTTTTTTTTTTTTTTTTTTTTTTTAATTAAATCTCTCTCTCTCTTTCTCTGTCTTTCTTTTTCCTTTTCTTCCCTTCTTCCTCTATCCCTTTACTTTCCCTTTACTTTTTTACTTATTATAAAGAAATGACTACAATATTTCTCAAAGTTTAGGTATAGTATCCCTTTGCTTCTTTATTTCTTTACTTATCAAGAAATTCATCTAGCCACGTATCATTAGCTTTAATTTAAATATGTCCCATTTGATCGATATGAAATTTTGGTCACAAAAAATTCGACAGCATAACGGCGTAGGTATAGTAACCCAAAAATTTTTTTTTACCTGAAAAACGAAAAATACACTCCCAAATTTATCACCACAAGCTCCACAACACATCAGAAACAACAACTCCAAAAAATTTGATGTATTGCCTTGTCATTCAAACAGTTTACAAACTTTACATCACAATACAAGAATATCTAAACTATACAAATTTTACAAAACTATACAAATCAGACTAAAATATCGGCCTGTTGGCCCAAATTTGAACAGCAAATTGACGTCTACAAAAATTAATCCTATCTTGATTCAGAGTGTTTATTTCACTTCCAGTAACATCATATTCAAAAAACTTTACCGCGAACATACCACAATCCCCACCGTTCGTTTGTTGAGGCACTGAACTATCTCTATGTATTTCCCATTCGTGAACTGGGAGATGTGGCTTCGCTTTCATGACATCGCACTTGAACAGTAGCACTGGCAATACTGTGGCTAGAGTGCTCAACTCTTTCTTCAAGGTTGCATCTGATGTCAACGCTATGAATGAATCGAGGACAGTCAATTTTCCCACTAGGAGATCAGCACATACCATAACCCAATGGTTCCCCCCAAGGTTCAATGGCATGTAGATCGCATCAACTGTACTCCAATGTGTATCGTGGTCCGAGTGTCGACCCAAAACGTAGTCTATCACAGTATTGGCCGTACTCCAGTCGTACGTAATCAACGAAGGATCTTGCACCTTCTTCAACTCTTCAGCTATGTCGTCGCTACGCCTCAGAAAATCCTGTTTACGAAAATCATAAAGTATTTGTAACTAAAAATTGAGTTGATGTGCTAGTGAAGAGACACTTACGGTAACAACAATATCTGCAGTGACAAACTTCCAACGACATAAGTCTGCCCGCTGTTGCATTTTCTTCCGGACGAACATAAAAAGTGAGTCAATGACCTGCATCAGTCGATGACATTACAATAAAGAAACTAAATTAAGTACTCCAGACCTTAAAGAAACTAAATTAAGAACTTCAGACTTTACCTCATCGCTCATCCAATAGCAGGGTTTCAAAAGGTTTTGAAACCACACTTTGTCCCTAAAAGCATATGTCGTCTTCCTTGGAGCATTGTCCACCTCCGTGTCGTCCAACCACTTTTGGAAACGTCTATCAAGCTTCCCAGGAATCTCAACTAAGGGGTTGTATGGCATGACCTTTTGTTTTTTGGCCCCTTCCCTCGTATCCTTCCACGGAGTTCGAAGTTTCCAAGAAAGAGTTCTTTTCCGATCTCCCCGACGCTTCACCATTTCTCCAGGTTTCGGGATCTCTTCAACCTCATGGGAGTCTGATTCAACACCCTACAACAAACGCTTCACGGTCAATTATCAAACCCAATAGTGTATCTCAACTATGTCAAAAATACACAATTACCTTGTCCATATCATGGTGCTCTACCATCGCATCTATTGAAACCCCACCACCCCCCTCCTCCACGACATGGTTCTTTCCTTTATCGGATGGTTCATCACCTGATGCAGCTGCACTACGGTCGGGACCCAAATACTTGGTAGGATCAACCACCATTTGACCCTGTAAACTTGAAAGTATTAACCACAGTATATAACAGACTAACCTTACTATTGAACATGTTAGTACCTTAGATAACCGGCGCAAATACTTCTTGATCGACTTTAAGTCAGATTTCATCTCTTTTACATCGGACTCCACCACCTTCATCCGTCGGTCTAGTGACTCGTATGCTTGCTTGCAGTCACATTGGCAGGTCTTGCCCACGCCTTCAGGTAGACCGTCGTGTGTCGATTGTTCATCGAGCCTAACCATTTCTACATCCTTTTTCGGTGAACTCATATCCAAACCAGCCTCCTCTGACCCTCTATCACTCCCCACAGGATCATCTAGGTTTGCATCTGGGTGTGGCGACAAAACAGGGGCCTCTGGATGTGGCGGCGAAACAGGGGCCTCTAGTTGTGGCGGCAAAACAGGGGCCTGTAGTTGTGGCGGCAAAACAATACGACGCATATGTTCGAGCTCTGCTTCGCTTGGAACCAATTGCACTGTCACCCTTGCCTACAATAGTCAATTGTAAAGGTCACAAATAACTTCAAGAATACATAAAACTCAACGAATAATATATTAATTACTTACTACCTCCGTCAAGCCAAATATCTCACTGCTAAGTTGGGTGTACGTAGAAGAATGAGAGCATGACCACCGAGAAAACCGTGGGATCGCATCCTGGTTCATCCGGTTCGCAACACGGTTCGTTAGAGACGAAATAGTCTCATACGCCCATACCTACAAGAAGAATATCAAACAAGTTAGTCTATTTTAGGTTTTTAAAGTATTCCAAGTTTTGAGTAAAAATAACTAACCTGAAAAGCATGTGGAAAGCCGTAAAGACTATATCTTTCCAATCGACTAGCCTCTCCGGCCACAACGTCTCTTTGGGTGGCATGACTGAGTGCTTTCTTCAAACTCCTTATCGTCATCTCAAAAATTACTTTGCTCCAGTCATAATTGCAGAATATCTCCCAATCGTCCACGATACCCAATAAAGACCAATTGAATTTTTGTTTCCTCTCCCGCCCAAACATTGCTAGCTCGATAAAATATGCGAGCGCTACCTTCACCGCATCTTCATCTGACTGAAACTGTATGTCTAAGAATCTTTTTTCAGCATCCATTACGGTATCTTTGACACTGTCATTAAAGTACAGACGCCTCAATCTAACCCCCGACTCATGTCTATCAACTATCCTCCTATTGTGTCTAAATCCGGTGATTAGATCGAATTCTTCCTTGCCAAACGACACCTTATTTCCAAATATATCGAAACTAATTACATCCTTCCTGGGATCCTCAACCTCCCTAAGTAGTAGATGGTGGATTAACTGACCATTAAACAATATGTTGCTGTCTAAAATAGGGCCAAATATAGTTTGCCTAAACATATCTAATTGGGTTTCAGTCAATCTCTTCTGCAAAGTTTCAATTGTTTTCGTTAAGTGTGAACAACAAGTCAACTGTGCACGAAAGTAACCTTCGGGCCTAATCTTTGCTACCATCTCCATTTTAATACCTAAATAGTTGAAATATCAAACATATGGAATGTCATTTAGTTTGAAATTAAAACAAAAACAACACCTACACACACAAGTTTGAGTTTGAGTTTCTAAAATCAAACATTAAATTGATTTTAAATGACTAAAAACATGTTTTTGAGTGACTTCAAACATAATAAAAGTAATTTTAGTTATTTTGAAATCACTCCCAAACATCATTTAGAGTAAAATGAATATTTAAGAATCACTAATAAACTAATTTAACTTGATTTATGAATAAGTTTTCAAAGACTTCTTTTTATTGTTTTATTAAGGTACGGTCAAAATACAATTTTCTAAATCTCTCACACATTCATCTGTATTTTGAATTTAGTCATTTTATTTCAGCCCTTCAAATAAGTTCTAATATTAGGAACTAACAAATTAATCAAAACAATCACCCCAATGAAACTCAGGATTTAAAAAGCATTGTGATGCAAATACTTGCGAACAAACATCTCTATCTAAATGTTCTAAGATATCCACAATCATTGTTGGAATCAATTTAAATTCTCTAAACAACAGAACACTTTCGCAAGGGAATAAAAAGGAACAACGAAGCAACCTTCAATGTGATGCAAATACGTGCTAAGTTCTGTATATATAACTCTAAATACAGGGAATAAAAAGGAAGAAGGAAGGCAGGACGTGAGAAAAAAAGAAACAAACAAACAAAGAAGGAAGAAGAAGGCAAAAAAAAAAAAAAAAAAAAAAGTTCTGTTTTTTTTCCGGGTAAAATTCCCGGTCGGGAATTAAACCAGGAAAAAACCGGTTTTCCCGTAAGGGTTGAACCGGATTTCCCGTAGGAAATCGGTTCAAATCTTACGGAACCGTATTTCCCGGTTTCGATCCCGACCGGGAATCTACCGGGAAAAGTCGTCTTCTCCGGCGCCGGCGATTACACCAACCAGTAAAACCCTCTCCCTCTCCGAAAACTCTTCAAAAAACCCTCTCCCCTCTTCGAAAAATCTCCAAAAAAAATGCTAGGGTTTAACAAACACATTTCCATGGTGATTCAATTCATTATCCGCCCCCACGCCAAAAAAAACAGCAGAAAGTGCAGAAATAAGACACAAGAAAATGTACCTTGACTGGTGGAGTCTTCGGAGCTGCTGGAAACGGCCTGAAAAATCCGTGGGATGAAGACGGCGTGGAGTTGGAGCTGCTAGAACGGGGATGAAGACGCCGCGGAGTTACGTTGCTGGACACGCCGGAGTCGAACGAGAGAGAAGGAAACGCCGGAGCCGTTGGGGTCGTCGGAGCTGCTGGACACGAGAAGAGAAGACGAAGGGAAGAAGGAGAAGACGAAGGGGAAGGGGGTTAATGTTTTCAGTTTCAATTTTGACCTTTTACCTTCAGGGATAATGTTGTAAATTCACATTATTGGGTTTTATCAACTAGGTTAAAAAAACATGTTTTTAAAAATGAGGTTATTTTTTAAACCCAAAAACTTAAAAGGGTTAAAACTGACAATTTCCCGGGAAACAAGCATAATTTTTAAAAATAAAAAATCAAATGGTTATCAAACGAGACCTTAATTTGTAAAAATTTTGAATAAGTCAAAGACTTATTGGATATAAAATTTAAATTTTAGGTACCTACCAAACATTTGTAAATGTTACAGATTTATTAGACACAAAATTGAAAATTTAAATATCCTATTAATATTAAGCCTTTTAGACAGAAACTTCAAAGTTTGAGGGTTGAACTTATAATGTAACCTTAAATATATTGCTAGATCACTCTCTTAATTAAATTTACAACTTTCAGTTATGTATTGTCAAGTCATCTTTCGTTAGTCTAATATAAAAACGGAGTCGTTAGGTTTAAGTATTGGACGAAAGATAACTGAATTTTGGTTAAATTATAGGTTTGGCATATATGTATTTAGCCTCTATACTAAAATAAAATAATATAAAAATTAATAATCTAGCGGTTCTTAAACTTTTAATTTTTTATATGATAAATCTCTATCATTTAATTTGATTAGTTTAATGAGTACACTACAAAATGTATAAACTTATCCAATATCGATTCACTCTATAATTCTAATCAAACATTCTACGTGAACATTACATTGATAGGGTTAATAGCAAGAATTTATAAGACATAAAACGAAAATTTCAAAGACTTGTTAATTTTAATTTTTAAAGTATAGGGATTAATAGACATGACACCAAGATTAGACAAAACTCGTGTAATTAATTTAACCTTTTAATCTACTTGTAGTCAACACATTTTAAATTGAATTATAAACTAACGTAGCATTCTCGTGAACCCAATTAAACACACTCTATAGATTACATTCTATTAAATAGAAGAGATGTGAGATTATGTTAGGCGTGGTTCTAAGCTTGTCACTTATCCGATTTCTTTTTATGTCGATAATGACTTGAACCCTTAACCTCTTCCTTTTTTGGACGTGTTATTTTTTAAACGATTATTTTTATTTATTTATTTATTTATTTATTTTTGTAGCTTTTATCGGTGTAAATTAATTATTTTTCCATATTGATTATTTATTTCCACTTTTTTTTTTTTTTTTTTTTTTTTTTTTTTTTTTTTTTTGGGTTCATATAGATTGCAATGAGTGTGGCAAATGTGAAAGGGATTGTTCAAGGGTCAGAACTTTCACAATATATGTTTCATTAACAGAGAGAAATTATTTTAATTATTACAAAATAAATTTATACTTTATATTAGTTTAATAATTTTATGTCAAATGTGTTTATTTTTTTTTAAAAAAATACATTATATGTTTGAAAAATAAAATGAGATTATGTAACATAAATAGAGAAAAATATTAAAAGTTGGCATTGGGTGGACGTAATTGAACTATTTTTATTATATTGATCAATTTCAAATAAATAATCAATTAGAGCTGATTTTTTTTTTTTTTTTTTTGACGCAAATTAGAGCTGAAATTGACAGCTAAATATTTAAGTTAATCTCATTATTTTTTTATATTGTCTTTATTCTCGATTAAACATAAAAGTTGATTGACAAAAATGATGACATAATAGCAAATTATATTTTAGTAATTATATTGAAACCCCTTATCTTTTAATTCGATGAAATAAGTATTAATCCACAAATTAATAAATTTATCAACTTTCTTCGATTCTTACCCAAGGATTTTTTTTTTAATAAAAAAAAAAATTGATTAGTTACAAACGAACTGGAAAATTAAAATAAATATATTTATAAACATTAAAACTAATTATATTTTTAATTAAAATAAATGAATAAAAAAGAGTGATAAATAAAAATGAATCCATAGTTTTATTATGGATTATTTATTATTTTTTTTATTGGAAAATTTATATTCTGAGTAGAAAAATACTGAGTTCTGGTCCTCCATTACCATCTGGATTCATCATGTAAAAAGCTTCCGAGTCACGGCTACCTACGACTCGCTCAAACTTTGCTCTCATGTACAGTAACTCGCCCTCCGACCCGCCGCCTTTCCGGCCGTCGTCGACCACCGGAATCACTCCGGCGCCGACCGACACGCTCTGCACGGTGTTCAGCACGTGCCACTCAAACTCTCCACACGTGCGCGACGTCGCGTGTCCACACTTTCTCCCGTTGCAGTACATCGTCCATCTCGGCTCCTCAAACAACCTCCTTGAACCACCATCTATTAAGAATATTAATAAAAAATTAAATTTACTCTATGAACAAGAGTCGAATTAAAAATTTTTGAATTTTGATAATCAAGATTATAAATACTATTTTTCATATTTTCGAAAATTAATTTAGACTCCAATTGACAATCATTTAGTTTTGGGTTTTGAAACTGATGCTTATTTTCATTAACCATGGTTCTTGTTTTTTCAGTGAACAATACTTGGTTACATATCGGTAGGTAGAGATCTCCCTACATATCTCATTAAAATATTGACAACTAAGAAAGAAAAAGGTAGAAAATGAGATTTTTTTTTATCTCTCCTAGTTGTCAACATTTTAATGGTAGTGGGTAGGGAGATCTCGGTATGCACCCAATTTTTTTTTTCCTTTTTTAGTTTGGTTTTTAGTTTAAAGTTTATCTTTGATTTGTTATCTACCTTTTAAAAATGTTTTCAAAGTCCAACCCAACTTTTGAAAAATAAGTAGTTGTTAAAAACAACTCTTTTTTTTTTTTTGAAATTTTTTGAAATTTCGTTAAGAATTCAAATCTTTCCTTAACAAGACAAAATCAATTGTAAAGAAATAGAGAGAAAACTAACCCAACTCTCAAAAAACCAAAAACTAAAATCAAATAGTTATCAAATAAGACCTAAATAATAAATAGTCAACGGGGATGTAAATATTATTATAAAAAAAAAAACGGGTATGTAAATATTAAATCAATATTTAATAATAGGACAGACACATAATTGAAATTAAGAACATAACACACTATAGACATAAAATCTATATATCTGAAACTTTTTAAAGTATAAAAAGACTATTTATAAATATCTTCGAAAATTTTGAATAACTTATTAAAAAAAAAATTGAAATAAAAAAATTAAAGAAAAAGGACAAATAATGCATGCTATACAACCAAAATTAAATTCAATATAATTCAAGAAACTTAAAAGCATCAATACCATCGGTGGCCGGAGCCTCAGACTCGAGGGCGATACGAACCAGACCGGAGGACATTTCCTTGACGAGGGACGAGGTCGACGTGGCCAACTCCAGCAACAAAACCGGCTCGGACCGGGGGTCAAGTTGGACGGCGAAGGTGACATGGCCTCGGCGGCGGCCAAACAAAGTTCCGGTGACTCTCCGCCCAAGAGAGGGGCTGACGGAGAGGTGGGTGGGGATGGAGAGCCATTTGCAGGTGGGAACGGAGAGAAGCTTGAGCAGGGAATGGAGGATGGAGGAGAATTTTCCGGCAGCCGGGTGGTGGTGGTGGTGGTGGCGGTGGCGGTGGTGGCCGGGGTTCTTCCGGATGAGGAATCTGCTGGAAAAATTATCGGCGTCGGTATATTCCGGCGGGATGTTGGAGGAAGAAGAGGATCTGAGGTGGTGGTGGGCGGAGATGGAAGATGGGATGATGTTGGTGGTGGTTTTAATGGCGGCGCTGCAACTTCTGGTTCTTTGCAGGCCTGTCATGGCGATGAGAGAGAAAGAGAGAGAAGGAGAATATTGGATGGATTTAGTGGAGAAGAAATGGAGAAAGAATAATCTTCATTTTTAGAGAGAGAAATGGTGAGAAAGAGAAGGAATGGTGGGGGAAAAGAGGCAGACAAGGGTTGATGATAGTGTTGGGAGTTGGCCAATATAAAGGGAGGCTGTGGAGTCATCATCATCATTTTTGTGGACTTTTTACTTCACATTTTTTTTAATTATTCCTTATGTTCTTCATGTGGGTATGTATATATATATGTATGTATCTATGTATATTCACTACTACAAATCATGCTTTTAATGACGGTCAAAAAATTTTCACGGTTAGAATCAACGACGGACGTTGGAAAAATGCGCAAGTTTTTGGAAACGGGCGCTAAGTTTCTGAAAGGACCGTCATTAAAGTTAAAAAAATAAATAAAAAGGAAAAACAACAGCTTTCCCTCTCTCAAACCTAGCGAAAAAAGCCTCCATCTCTGTTGATCTAACCCTCATGATCTCACACTCCTCACTCACTCCTCACGATCTCTCACAGCAGAAGGCCAAAAGCAGCAAAAGCAAAACATGGAGAGCTCAAAATACTCTACTTCTTTGATTTCTTCTCACTCTCTCGATCTCTCACGGCACAATGGTTGCTGTCAGCCATTCGCAGATCGCCGTCCGGTGGTTTGTCGAGCATAATCGGTGCCTATCTCAACCGAGGAGGTGATTCGAGTCTGGATCGACGGGAGGCCAATGCTCTGAACGAAGAAGAAATATTTATAAGCGCGGAGCGAAGAATGAACCGTATTGAACTCTGAGAAATTACCCTCATGTAAGTTCCAGTGGGATTCTTCTCCATGCTCTGGAGCTTCATCTCCTTTCTTCTTCTTGCCTCTCGTCCTTGGCCTCTTCAAAGGTAATTTCACCGCCTCTTCTTCTCCATTCATCTGGTTTTGAAACAAAAGTTCTAAATCAATGAAACTATTTCGAGTAGCTTTCTTCAATTTTGAGGATACAATGTTTGATTTGTGGACATTTTCAGATGCAATCGTTGGCCCCATTGCAGTCGGCATTCTTGTAATTGGAAACTCCTCTGTCATTGTTGGGTTTTTTCCCACACATTTTTTATGGAGTTTCTTCTGCCTGGCTAGATACGTTAATAAGATACATCGTTGAAGTCTATTGACTGTTGTTTGTTCAAATATTTGTTGAAGTACTGTATGTTTTTTAGTGCATTGTTGTTTATAGGGGCGGAGCGAAGAAGAAATAAGAGTTAAATTGCCTACTCTTAGTTTGTTTAGATGCAAAAAGTTGTTTAAATGAGTTTAAGAGTTTGAAGTTTTCCCTTTTAAAAAAATTGGTGGTTCTTTTCCTAGTTGGTTTCTGGATTTGATTGGAGGACTATGCTTCTATGATGATATTGTTTGATGGTTGTGTTTGGAAGACATTTTCATTTTTTGTTCAACCTGAACTGTTTCCTTGGAGTACTTCTCACTTGATTCTTAATTTGTATACTCTTCCAAGGATTTATTCAAGAGAGTGTGCTAGAATGATGCTAAGGCATTAGGCTGACTATTTTATGTCCTACAATCTTGTAGTTCGACTTCCTATTCCACTGCCTTGATAATTGTTTAAAATGCTCGCTAAAGAAATTGTGCTACTTGATTTCTGGATTGTTTTTAACATCTAGTTGTTCTTACTTGGTTCATGAAGCATCAACTCACTTGTTGTTTCATGAAAAATTCTTATTTAAATTCTTTCGGGATCAATGGTGATTTCTGGATTGGCAACCATTTTTTATATTTTCAAAGTTGAGTTTATTCTAAACAATAAAACATCATTATTTGAAGAGGATCTTGGTGTTTTTCTTTCCTTTTTTTTTTTTTGCCTGAAAACCTATTATTATTTCAACGAGTTACAATTCTTCTTATCTCTAGTTTCCACATTTTATTTATAACATATGGTTTCCATGCTTTTAAAGTAATGCCTCATGTAAATAATCTCACTTTTCACCACAGGACAAGAAAAGAAAATTTCGCACGTGCAAGAGAACATGAAACAAATGGCAATTCTGTTGCTACCTACGAGTGCTACCAGAAGGCCGTTGATATAACACCTTTGATCGCCCATTAACTAATTCAAGTAACAACTTTTTCATATTTGTTATGTTACTATTGTTAGAGGGTTGTGTGAATTATATTTTTCAGTGCTCAAGGATATTACTTTAAACTTGACATGAGTTCATTTCAGTGCTCAAGGATATTACTTTAAACTTGACATGAGTTCATTTTGAAGATGTTAAAGCGAGAGAATATATCATATGTTGTGGCACCTTATGAGGCAGATGCTAAAAATGACCTTCTTGGTTATCAGCAATCAGGTTGATGTCGTTCTTACTGAGGACTCTGATCTAATACCGTTTGGTTGTCCAAGGGTAAGCTATATAGAAAAACATTCTTGGACTCTTTTCATTTGTCAATCCACTTTGATATTCTTAGATGTAAACTGCTTCTACTCTATACTTCATGGAGAATTCTTAATGATTTTTGTTGCTTTGCTCCTGTACAAATAAGATTATTTTTAAAATGGACAAATTTGGACAAGGATTTTGAGTTTCCATATGACAACAATTCATAAATCAGAGGAGTCTGTATTTTAAATGTTATTCAGTTAATAAGAGCAATAGCTTTGATGAAATTAGTTAGTTAATCAATAATAGGTGTCCTGTTTTTGGCATTTTTATCCATGACATTCAGATGCTAGACAAATTTAAAGCAAATTGTAATTATCTAGTTAAATGGATTCACTTGTCCAAACAACTTACAATGTGGTCTATGATATAAATAGTGCAATGAAAATAGTCAAGTAGGAATGGAAATAATGTTTTTGCTTTAAGTGAGAGTTATATCTTCTGAATCCAATATTATGTAGCTTAAAAGCCCCACCTTCCTCTTATGGGGATGAGGTGGGGACACTGATGAATAAGATTCGTTTCTTAAGTTTGTTATGTTGTAATACTTATAGTTCTCTGATTTCTTTACATGAACAGGAGCAGAATATCAATTATGGAGTCGTGCATGAAAGGTACATACTTTCAGTTTTCATTTTTTATGTTTCTTTTGGGGTGAAATAATTGGATGTTTTATTTTTCATGAAATGGATCCTGAAAATGTAGGTACACCGGAAAGAATGGAGTTTTCTAAGTAGCTTTAAAAAACCAAAGTTAGTTATTGATCACCTACTCCAAGTGCCGCAACGACCTCTTCACTTCTCCGATCTCTCAAACCCTAATTTTTTTTATTTGAATTGATGAGTGTTTCATTAGGACGAAGGAGCTGTTCGATCAGTACCAGAAGACTTTAGGGCTGATCTGTGGATTACTCACTACAAGGTCTCTGATTTCCCCTTCTTTCTCCATATTTTTTAATTTTATTTTTGTAAAAGTGATTGATCTGTGATTTCCATTTTCTCTACTTTTACCTATCATGTAATACTGAGATACGTTCATAGGTGCTAATTTTTAAATTTTGTTTGGCTTTCTCTGGGAATATGAATGAACTACTAACTTAACTCTCTGGTTGTTGTATAGAATTATTGTCATTCTAGCCATCAGGCTATGTTGATAGTTGGATGGTTCAACAATTTCAGTAGCTAAAACTATGATTTAGTGAATGTTTTTTTGCAGGATGTTCAAGAGCTTGTAACTTGGGTGCTTGCTGAAGGTTTTATGCCTTCTTGGGTTTTTAATTAGTGGAGGGTGATGGAAGGTTTACCTTCTATTTAAAACACATATACAAGGAATCCAGTGGAGGGTGATGGAATTGGAGCGTGAGTGTAAAAAAATGCAAACTCAAATGGGAAAAGTCATGAAATATAAAGTGACCAGTCATAGTCAGCTGAAATCTTTACCATGGTTTTGTTCATAGTCTCAATCTTAATTTGAATATTGTTGTTTATACAAAGTGAGGAATTTTTTCTTCCTTCTTCCAGCAGAAACTTGATCGTGATTAGATGTTGTTTTTCCCATTGTAGATTCAAATATTGAGTTATGTACAGTGACAAAAGTGAAGATTGAAAAAAGACAAAGAAGAAAGCTTTTTTTCTGATTTTTCTCATCTTTTTTGGTTATGATTTGCATCTTTTAGCCCTCTGTTGTGCTTGTCAAAATATATATCCCAAATGTGGAGTCCTTTTCTTCTGTGTTATCCTCACACTTCCTAGAATTCTTTTTTCACGATCCTTCTCTAACTGTTCCTTTAAGTACAGAGAGTTTGTTATTTCCAATATCCAGCTTATCAAATGACTCATAATCCCCATTTTCCTTCACTGTACATTGTTCTATGTCTTTTTTCAGGTTGTAGAAAAATGTTCTGAAGTGATAATGGAGCACTAAAGTTGTAAACATGTAGCTCAACACCCTATCAAGGTTAGAATGCAAAGTATTTCATTATTTTCTGTTTATGACATCTCTCTATCTGATATCGTGTTAATTTAAGAAGTTCTTGCATAGAGCTTTTGTAACTATGATCTTTCATTTACTTGTGCTACTTTGGAGAGTTTTGTAACTCCACTGATTAGTTCCGATGTTAAGCTCATTGCTTTTAAGTGTAGGATGTGCTTGTTCTGGTTGTACACTTATTAGTTTCAATGTTAAGCTCATTTCTTTTAAGTGTAGGATTCCTTGTGTTTTGGTTGTAAGGCGATGGATATTTATAGTTTTTCCGTCATTAAAAGTCTGTCACTTATTAGTTTTTCATGTTAAAACTAACTGGTTAGTTTTAAGATATTTGGGGTCTTGTTGTGAACCTGAAGTGTTGTGAGACTGTAGTCAGGTGATTTTTTTTTTTCATATAGAAGTGTGTTTCTCTTGTTTAACAGGTTTAAAAATTTTTGGGTTAGTCATATGTATGTCGTTATGCCGTCGAAATTTCTAGAGCAACCGGTTAGAATTAGGATATATGCTTTAGTAATGTCTCTAAAGGGGTTAAATTTGATATCTTGAAGTTTGTAAGCTTTTGGAGTTTATTTGGTTTTCTCACAATTTTTTCCGATACTCATCGAGATTGGTTTTTTTTTTTTGTGTATTTTATTGTTAACTAAATTTGATTTTATTAGGTTCTTCGAGTTGTTGGCCATATGTTTGTTTGGTTTATTTGGTTTTCTCACAATTTTTTCCGATACTCATCGAGATTGGTTTTTTTTTTGTGTATTTTATTGTTAACTAAATTTGATTTTATTAGGTTCTTCGAGTTGTTGGCCATATGTTTGTTATGTGAGTTCTTGTTTTGGCGTTGTATCGAACCTAATTACAATTTGTTTTTCTTAGGTTCTTCAAGTTTGATGTACGAGCAAGATTATGGTGACAGGAATGAAAGCGGCATGTACGATAATTTTTGTTTTTTAGTGTAGGTGTAGACTTTAAATTATAGGTGTTTAGTAATTTTGAGGCTTTTAAGTGTAAGTGTTTGTAATTTTAGTTTTATATCAAACTTATATGAATAAAAATTGTATGAACAAATTTGGTTCATTGGCCTATTGGAATGAAATTTGACAAATATTTGATTTCTATACAATTTTTCACATTTAAAATTAAGATTACTTTCTTTATAGGTTGACAAATGAAGAAAATATTGTTGGTTTGCCACCGGGCAACCAACAAATTTTTTTTATTAAATTATGAACAAAATAATGACGGGCAATGCCTGTCATAAAAAATGACATTTAATGACGGACATTTGGTTCGCAAAAACTCTTTTAATGACGGACTTTTCATGACGGACGACTTTTAATGACGGACAATGCCCGTCATTGAAGATCTGGTTGGTTGGAAAATACCCTTTAATGACGAACTTTTGATGACGGACGACTTTTCATGACGAGCATTGACCGTCATGAAAAACGTCCGTCATTGTAACTTGTTATGACGGACAGCTTTTAATGACGGGCAATGCCCGTCATTAAAAGTCGCCCGTCATAACAAGTTACGACGACACTCGTATAGACGACGGACGCGCGCCCGTCATGAAAAGTCTTTAATGACGGGCAATGCCCGTCATTAAAAGTGATTTTTGTAGTAGTGATTTGATTATTTACAAATTTGGGTTTTTTTTTCCCTTTTCGACAACGTGTGAAATGAGAGATTTGAACATCTGACCTCTTGATCGAAAGTACAAACTTTAGGTCGGTTGAGCTATGCACTCTTGTTGGCTTTACAAGTTGGGCTTTAATATACCCTAAAACATGTCATTTTTATATATGAACAATACTTGGCTGCATACCGGTACGTAGGAGTCTCCCTACATATCCCATTAATTAAAATCTTGACAACTAACAAAGAGAAAGGTAGAAAATGAGAAAAAATTTTTATCTCTCACATCGTCGAACCAAGGTTTTTCCTTTATATATCTTGGATGGTTAATCAGTGGTGTGTGTGTTAATTAATAATGTTAATTGGAAATTGTTGACTTTGTATGTACTTGTGATGTGACTGAAAATTTTTAAATATTATCCAGTAATTACTATGAAATTGAATTCTTAAAAAGATATATGGGGAGATTGACATATGTACTTTTAACTTAAATTTAAATGGAATGGAGTTTTTTCTGTTTAGTATTTTGTGTGTGTATATGAAGCTCTTAGGTTTTAAGGAGTTCTGGATTGTTACCTTCGAACTATTTCGACCTTGTTAATTGATTTGATCATATTAAGCTTCCTATCTTATTTTTGCCTTGTGTCCAAGACTCAATTTGGTCATACCCTTGGTTTGAGTAATTGATCCTCAAAATCGGTCAAATCTTAACCCTAACATAATAGACCCAAATAAAAGCTCAAAACGGAAATATCATATCTAATCCCTATACATAATTTAACATAATAGGCCCAAATAAAAGCCCCCGTACTGGGTCGTTCAGAGCGCTTCATATCAAATTCAAGGCATATCAACAAACTGACATTATATTGCTAATCAAAGGGATCATAACTGCAATTTGCGATATTTACTATATGCTTTTTTTTTTTTTTTTTTGTGGCTCATTTACCAAAAACTCCTAGGTTATATATTATTATAGCAAGGACAATGCATACTTGAAAAAAGATGACCCTCAAGAGTAATAGTGGTTCAACTCAGAATTTCATAATTTTAAAATTAATTTATATAATCATATAGAAAATCAAATCATGAAACCCGGGAGTAAATAAGAATTTAGTTCACAACAAATTTTGTATTAAAATATCTTAAATGCATATCCTCTTTTTGTATTTTGTCATGTAATTGCATTTACTTTCAATTTTTTTTTCTTTAAATCTCATTTTAATTCCCAATTTTCAAAACATTTAATTTGGTACTGCAAATTTTTATATTTATTCTATTTTAGTTATTAGACTTTCATAATCTTTTTTTTTAGTCTTTAACCTTTTTTTTTTTTTAAAAAAAAACAATCATTTTAAATCGAACCATTATTTTGCTTTTTTTTTTTTTTTTTTTTTTTTTTTGGATAAAACCATTATTTTAGTTTTTGCTTTTTACTAATGGATAATATGATTTTGATCGATATGTGTATTTGCTAAGAACATCAAATCTCTCCACACCCCTACAATAGTATGATATTGTTTACTTTGGACACAAACTACTACCAAAAAAAAAAAAAAAACTTGACTATCTTCGAAGTTCACAACACCTTTGAAAAAGTATTAAAAAAAATCTTGATAAATCTTTTTTTCGAAAGTTAACAAAATCTTCAAAAAAAAATTTGATATAGATATAGATGTCATTGAAAAAGCTTTTTTTCAAAGGTGTCAAATTATATATCGCTAATTTTTATTGTCAAATTATCTCTTTCTATGGTTTTCACTTTTTAAAGAGATAATACTATTTTCAAAGATTTTAAATTAGTCTTTCAAAAATAATTCTTTATCAACATTTGTAAATAGTCCTTGAAAAACCTCTCGCAAAAATCTTTAGTATTTGAATACAATAACATAAAAACGAAGGGAATAATATAAAACTACACTATGTTATTTTGTTAATGAAAAACACTAACAAATGTGATTTTGAAGAAAAGATAACTCATATTCCTACTTTTTTGCTTTATAATTTCATAAGTAGAGGATGGCTATAGATTCAATGAAATATCATTTTCCTTTGCTTGGTGGGTGCTCCTACCACAAAGGAATTAATGTATTTTACATGAAGTCCAATCTTTAATGCATTTTGTTTACCTAATCTTCATTGAAGAATAGGTTAATGTGGAAAAGAAATATTTGAGGCTATTGAGAACAGTTTATTGTCCATCAAGCATGCCCAAATTTTCTTGTAGATCACTAAAGTAACTTTCTTGTGCTAAGAAGTACGGACACGGACACTTGATGCAACACAATACAGACATGACGACACGCCAATTTCTAAAATAGAGGACACGACACATTGGCATATATATATAGTCATAGTAATACTTCTAAATAAATCAACCATACAAATTTAACATAACAAAACAACACGTGATTCATTAATAATTTAATAGTTAATACTTAATACATAAATGAGAACACTAAGCATTGTTGTCCAACATAAAATTACGATATAAGTACAAAGTACTAGAAAGAGATTACATCTTACACATAAAACATACTGTTGATATGCCTTGAATTTGTTATCTGGCGCTCCAAATGACCAAATACGGGGTGATTCAGTGTGTCCTTCACGTCTTCGAAATTGAAAAAAGAAAAATTGATAAGAATCATGGTGCCTCCACATGCTAAATTGTTTAAGGAGGTGTTAGACCTAAGGGCATATAACTCTTCACAACAATGTTAAATAGACTGATTTTGAAAACATTAAAAGTGGTTATGCAATAATCTTAATTGTTTTTTGTGTTT
The DNA here is from genome assembly GCA_036850905.1 of Luffa acutangula. NCBI lineage: Eukaryota > Viridiplantae > Streptophyta > Magnoliopsida > Cucurbitales > Cucurbitaceae > Luffa > Luffa acutangula. Next base: position 41,186,489 of record CM072087.1, read on the forward strand.
GGTTAAACTACTTATGAATGAATGTATTAAAATAACTTTTGTAATTCATCTTCATTTACCAAATCTGTTTTTACTAACTTTTTTAAATAGATTTTCATAGAATCTGATACCACTTTTTAATAAATTTTCAATTTTCAATTTTTTCCTTCAAGAAATTAATATTCATTTTATATGTCTATTATTTTATCACATACCTAAAATTCTTTCTCCTAATTTTTCAAATTAATTAGGCTAATGCAACAAATTTTTTTATTTTAATCATTATAGCTAAATCACAACAATTTAGTATTCACCTACCAACAACGTAATATGCTTTTTTTTTTTTTTTTAGTTTAAAGCCTAGAATTTACCTAACACTAATTTATTTCATATTACAATTAATTTTTAAAGTAAAATTGTCAACAATTATTTTAAAAGCTACCGCTCTCAAACTAAACTTAAATTAATTTTAAAATCTACCACAAATAGAAAAACAAAAGAATGGAAGAAAATAGAAAAACTTCTATCTTATTAAAATAAAACTAATGGAGAGGCTTGAATATAACTCAACAATAAAACGAGTACAAAATTATGAATAAGTTAGGCTCTAGTTAATGATTGGTAATACCAATTCTAAAAACCCCAAAATATATTTAATATAATTCATATCTCATGAATTGACCGTTGGATCAAAAATCACATGAACATAAAAAACTATAGTGTAAGAAATATAATTATTCATATCTCTTGAAATTGACCGTTGGATCAAAAAAACACATGAATGTGAAAAGGATAGGGGTGGAAATTAAACGTGTGATTGAGATAGAAATATATAAATAATTTTATAAAATAATGATTATCAAAATGAAAATGTCTATGCACGCTTGGTCGATGTGATCTCACCACAATCCATATTTAAAAAAATTAAAATGATGAAATAATTAAATAATAAATATTCCAAACTTCTTCCATTTTTCTTAAAATATTGGGATGTTCTCACAAACCATTCAAAATAGATATAGATCTTTATGGGTTTCAATCTCTCATACAAAAAAAAAAAAAATTATTATTATAATTAATATTAAAATCAATTTTAATCTGGTGTACAATGTGGACCAATATTTGTCAACATGAACATAACTCAACTAACATAAACCTTGTACTAATGACTAAGAGGTTTGTGGTTCGAAACTCCCCACTCCATATGTTGTCAAAAAAAGGGACAAATATTTAGTCTAAAGTTTCAACTTCTTTCCATTGCGCTTTAATCTTGGATATATGTTGTACTTTTTTACCATAAACTTAATTATATTTTGCAATTTAACCCTTGGTTGGCCTAACTGTTCACAACAGGGGTAGCTCTTTTTGCCTAAAACATTTATTATGCATTGCATATTGTGCACAAGGCATGACATAATTTTCTTTCAAAAGTAAAGACAAAAATGATTTTTCTTTTATGATCATGATAAGCATATGTTCATTTATTTCCTCCTAGGCAAGATTAAACATGCTAATTTGCAAATAAAATTAACTCTTTAGATCTTCCCTACACCTATCGAGGTGACAACAAGCATATGAACCTAATAATTCGCTTCTAAGCATTCAAGTCTAATTCTAAACCAAGGAAAACACTCTACTAATGTAAGACATCTCCTAGAAAAATTTTAAAAAGTTTCCCTTTTTGGGGTACTCATGCTTACAACTCATCAAAAGCTTAAAAATTGACAAAAGAACTTATCCTAGGAAATCATAATCATGCAAAAATAACATCCATAAGCAACCATATGCTAAATTCAACAATATGCTAAAAAATATAGCCCGAGCTCATATGCTCAAGGGTTCAACAAGCAAAGCATTCCACCCCCAAACTTAAAACATGCATTGTCTTCAATGTATATAAAAGTAAAGACTAATCAAGCATGAGAACAAGAAAGGAATGGAAGGGGTGAACAATACTGCCCTAGAATGATGATGACCTTCTCGTTGATGCCAGCAAAGATAAGAGTCACGGGATCAAAGGACCTACAAAACAAAACACAAAAAGCAAATCAAAAGCATAGAACAAAAATAAACTTACTTGGGTTGCCTCTCATAAGCGCTTGTTTAACGTCTTTAGCTCGACGTGTTAATCGAATATGCATCAAGGAGGTCTGATGTCAGGAGATCCGTCAATGGTGCTCTTCCTTGCACCTTTCCTGTAGCCCACTGCCATTGCCTCAGAAGGGTTCTTAGGGTCCTCAAATGCTATTAAAATTTCTTTCTCTTATTGAACCCTAATGACGAGCGTCCTGCACTCAATATCAATGATAACTCGCCCAGTAGCGAGGAACGGTCTCCCTAATATGACAGACATTAGAGGCTTTTCCTTAATATCCATAATAAAGAAATCAACAGGGAGAATAAACTTTCCTACTTTAATTAAAACATTTTCCACTACCCTATATGGGCTAACTACAGATTGATCAACTAGGTGGAGTCTAACAGGTGTAGGCTTAATCTCTCCTATATTTAATTTCTTACATAGAGATAAAAGCATGATATTAATACTAACACCTAAATCACACAATGCTCTATAGGAATAAGTACCAAAACCACAAGGAACAGAAAACACACTAGATCAGCTAATTTTTCTGGCAGTTTTTGTTGAAGGTGAGTATTGCATGTAGCTGCAAGATATATTGTCTCCAATCTTTTCTCCTTTTGCTTCTTGGATAGTCATTCCTTCATGAACTTCACGTAATTGGGCATTTGTTCTAAGGCCTCTACAAATGGTAAATTAATATTAAGACTCATAAAAGCATCTAAGAACTTATTAAATTGAGCTGCAGAATTTTTCTCTTTTTTTCTTAGGTTTTGGAACTAAAACAATAGGAGAAGGGATAGAGGGCTCAGGATTAAGCTTTTCAGCTTTGTTTGAGGATGTGCCCTCTTCAGCTTCTCTAGTGAGGTCTTCTGGTTTAGTAGTTTCTTGCTCCACAGCTTCTTAAATTTCCTCCTCGTGATGCACAGTGTGATGGCTTTATAGTACTCCATCTGGGATCTCTCTTGCTTAGCTGGGGCTTTACCTTTTTGCATTGTGTTGACAACACTCACCAATTGTCCCAGCTGAGTCTCAATGTTTTTTTTATCGTTGTACTGTGGCTAGTCACTGTGGTGTTAATGGTGATCACGACCTCCTCCAGCTTGTTTGTCATGTTGCTTGATTTTGCAATGAAAGCTCCAACAAGATCCTTTAAAGATTGTTTATTCTCTTGCTTTTGAGGGGCAAAGCTAGGAGGATTTAAGACATATTTATTATTAGAATATGAGAAATTTTCATGATTCCTATTGTTAGGGTGATAATGTGTAGGTGTAAAATTATTATTATATCCCCTAACATTTGAATTTGAAACATATTGAACTTGTTCTATGGTCTCCTCCTGAGACTGAGATGCAAGGGCAGCTGCTGACTCGATAGATTGAGCACTCCCTATACCTAAAAACTTCAAGAACGCATTAGCAAGGGTAGACATCTGGGCTTGGAGCGCACTTACATTGTCGATTTGAATACTCCAGCAGCAACCTTCTTTGGTGTAGACCGATCAGATGGCCACTGATAGTTGTTGGTGGTCATATCCTCCAGTAATGTACGTGCATTTTCCACGGTCTTGGACAAGAGAGTCCCATCTGCAGCTGCATCAACAATGGTTTTAGTACTAGGATTTTTAAACCATTGTAAAAGAGTTGAATTTGCAACCAGTCAGGATATCCATGTTGAGGGCACTTCCTCAGCAACTCTTTGTAACGCTCCCATGCCTCGAACAACTACTCATCAAACTGCTGTTGGAACGTTTCAATTTCGATCCTCAGCTTCACCATCTTAACAGGAGGGAAAATTTTCTTCAAAAAGGTCTGGACCAAAGCATCCCAGGTGGTAATGCTCCAATGTGGGACATACTGCAACCAATCTCTCGCTTTATCCTGCAAAGAAAAGGGAAATAAACGTAAGTGAATGGCATCCTCAGTAACACCATTGATTTTTACCGTCTCACAGATGTCTTGATAAGAGTTCAAGTGAGAATTTGGATCCTCTGTGGGAAATCCTCTGTAAGCGCAGTCTCGAGCCATTTGAATGAGACCGGTTTTCAGCTCAAAATTGTTGGCATTAATCGGGGCATAGACAATCCCTGACTGTTGCCCTTGGAACACAGACTGAAAGTAGTCTCTAATGGGCTTGGGCTCCTCCTAAGGATTTGGATCGGCCATTTGGATAGATTCTTTGGTTTCCCTTCGAATCCTACTAATTGTCCTCTCGATTTCAAGATCCATAGGTACTAAGGTCAAATCCCTATCCTTTGGCATACACGGTCCAAACTAACCTAAGAAAGGAAATAAAAGAAAAGAAAAGAAAAGAAATAAGGAAAGAAAATAGAAAAGGAAACAACTAAATCTAAATAAGGAAAATATGTTTTAGAAAAGAAAAAAAAAACAAATAAGGAATGCAAAAACAAATAAGGCAAAAACAATTAAGGAAACTAACAAATAAGGAAAAACTAATCAAATAAGGAAATAACTAAAAATGAAAATTACAACTATGGAAACAAAAATTTAAAAAAAAAAAAAAAAAACAAATATGGGAAGAAATCAAATAAGGAAAAAAATGAAATCTACCTAAAAAAAATAAAAATACACCCTAAATTAAGACCGAACAATTTCTTCACAATATTAATTTGACTAACTATGCCAATCTTGGGTAACGACGCCAAAAACTTGATACGCAATTTGCTTACCGCAAGTGTATGGGCCAAGTTATAATATAGTGATTTTTTAGATCGAATGTCGTCCTTTGGATTGGGTTTCTGATCAAATTAATTACCGCAAATACTTATGTCCAATTTTATCTAGGGAACAAAACTTAATGAGAATGAATAAAACAAGACACAAAAGCTGAAAATTATGGAATTCAAATGATGAAAAATTCTTAGGGAATTGATTTCACCTATTGGGATTGTGAATTAATTGATGAGTGTATGACATGCAATGATCCATAAATCTAGGATTTTCTAAACTCATATTTATCTCTCCCGAGCATAAATAATTCTCACACATGTGATTAACCTGATATCCCTATCTAGATTCATTCACATGCATGGTTGTAATTAAATCCGATTAACAATTTCTACAACTATCCTAAATCTCCCGATTCTAGAATTATTGTAGTTATGCAATTCATATATCTAAACTAAGTCCCCTATCCCGAGCAAGAATTAGAGATAACATCAATTAGCTCATGGCCAGTGAATTAAGCATTAAGGACATAAATTGCATAAATGAATAAAAAACAATAAACATCCATCAAAATAATTCAACAACGCCCAAAGGGCTACATCAATCCCTAAGATAAAGAACTTAGCTACTCATACACGGCGTTACGATGTAAACTAAGTCTAAAACAACCATTAAAACAACTAAAGGAAAGAGAGAAAGGAGATAAAACACTATTGTCGCCGAAACCGCATGTCCCTGTCACGATCTCCACGAGCCAAGCCTTGAATCTCTCTCCTCTACCTTGCTTCAGCTCCCACAGAAGGTCTTTAGTCGAATTTAGGGCTAAAATTGCATCAAATGAACTCCCCTTGACCGTAACAAATCACTTTCTATTTATAGGAATTTTGTCGACAGCGTCTTTACCGCCTATTCTGTTTAAGGAAAAACCGAGAGCGTCAAGACGCTATAGTCACAGCCTCGAGTCACTGTGACCTTTGCCGCTTGAATCTGATAAGAAAATTGCTAACATCGAGACGCCCAGAAAGCAGCATCTCGTTGCTAGCTCTCGGATTAGCCTCATTTGTAAGCCTCCAACTTTGATTCTTTTATGTTCCTTGGCCTCTTTTCGCGTCTCAAACACCCAATCAACTCCATTTTCACGATTTAGCTCCAATAATTGATTCCTACAATTAAAACATTAAAATGCATAATTTTGGTCAATTTATTTTCAACACTACTTAAATAGATAGGGGAAAATGACTTACTATGTTCGCTATCATAAGCAAAAGGGCATATAGCCTTAAATTGAAAAGGTAGAGCATTTTTCATTTTGGCCTCTTCAAATGGGTCATCTACACAAATATTATGTTCCTTTAAAATTTTAAATTCAAAATTTGGATTCACTAAAAACATAGAAAAGTTGTTTTCAGAATTTTCACTATTTGGATCACAAAATCTGGATTGCCTACTCATAAGTGTAAAAAATATATGTATTTTGCCCCTTATTCTTAGGTCATTTCTTATGAAAACTTGTATGCTTTGAGTCAATTTTCCTTATCCCGAGCCTAAAAAGTGTCAAAATTGGTAAAATATAATGAGTCATAGGGAGTCTAATTTGTCAAATCATGATTGTTTGTGCTTAAAATAATTTATTTTATATGAATTTGATCAAATTTTGCATTTTGTAGGAAAACAGAGGAAAAACAAAGGAACAACAAAAATTCGACTGCATTTTTGCCAAGGCAAAAAGAAAAAGAAATGCGATCGCATTTCTAGGCAGAAACCGTTTTCCAGATTCTTCGTGAGTCAGAGTTGAACGAGCTTTCCACGCACCTACCCGACTATTTTGACTCCAAAATTGACTGGACTATCTACTAGCATGGATTTCGTGACTCCTCAACCACTTATCACTCTATTAAAGGCCAACAATAGAAAGGAAACGTAAACAAAACTCACTGGGAAGATATGAGTGGTGACAGAACGCCCTAGCTCATACCCATGATTTGTGACGATGCATGCAGTCCCTAATCTAGTTAGACATCAAACCTTGTATTTGTAGAGAGTTCACCATTTTACCTCCTTGTAAAAGGAAGATTAGAGTGTCGTGAGAACTCTTGAGGGATTGGAAACCCCAGTTTTAGCTATTGCACTATTATTTTCCAGCATCTATTTTTTTTCATTTATTTTGTACTTATGAATTCTTATTCAATGAAAAGTCATTATTCATATCATTTGTTATCATGTGTAGCTAAATTTCTCTAAGGGATTTGGTCTAGTGAATACCCTTGAGGATGAATTAGCTAGAAAGTAGTTTGCTTGCCTTGAGTTTTATTTATGCATGTTTCTCTTTATTGATTACAAAGTTATCTTGTTAAGCTTAAATTGGCCATGTAGACTTAGCATGCAATGTGAGTCTGATACCAAAAGGGTCGAACGATAACGGTTTTCATAAAGGTGATATAGGAAAAAAACCTAGAAATAGAATTCATAAGGGTAATTGGCCATCTAGAATTCGTTGTTACGAGGAGTAACAACTATAGGGTTATAGATTGTATGTGTGCATTATCTATGTCAGAGTTGAGTCACGTACATGTGCATAACGAACTCGCATAGCCTTCTAACTGTTACTTGGGAGCAAAGCCAAATAGAAGTTAAATCTGACCCAATGCATAAATAGACTCAGGTTGTGAGCAAGGTAGCAAATAGGGTTAATCCTACTTGGATTGAAACTAAATTGAATCTCTTGTCTTTTATTATTGAATTTTATTGTCTTTTATTATTGCTTTCTTGTTTAAAACTATTTCCAAAATCAATCAACTTATTTTGTTACCAACCATCATGCTTAAGAGTAGTTTCTTCTTCAAATCTGAGTTTAAATTAGTCCATGTGGTATCCATACTTTGGTATACTTCGATTATTTTTATTACTGCACGTGATGGTGTATACTTGCCCTTATTGACTGAAACCATTTTAATTCATATTTTTCATCAACTCTTTTACCATCACCTTCAATCACACATCACCTACCAAACAGAACCTACTAAAACTTAGACAATACTAAATACCTTATGATCTAGCCGATACTTTTCTTTTTTTACTTTTATTTCTTTTTAACCTTCATCACTATACTTTAATTTCTTTTTAACCTTCATCACTATACTTTAAAAAAAATTACATAAACTAGAGTAAATAAATTACTACCATCTCATTCTCAATACACTTTTATTAGTTACAAAGATTTTCTACTTCCTTTGTTTTTTTTTTTTTTTTTTTTGGCATTTGTGATAATGTCTTTTAGTAGACACCTTTGAGCCTTTATATATTTAATTAAGCTAACACACTCCTCCTCAATGGCCAAGATGCTTAGCTTTAGAGCAAATAAGACATTAGGGAGTTTTAAGTGTTTCCCTTCCATCCAATTAGATTATTCTTAGTAATTAATCAAGTAATGGTTTTATAAAGTCTAAAGTAAACTCATGGCTCAAAGGCCCCACTTGATTGCAAAAAGGGAATACAATCAAACACATGGTCTTATTTTTTAAACTTATGAGCTTGTACTTAAACCAACAATGGTGGCCACTTGTTTGATCTCATTCTTAGTCTATCATACAATTAGATGTTCCCAAAATGTTGTTCTTTTTTTTAATGTTACTTTATGTTATGATGTTTATATGAATTAGCCAAAAGGTTTTGTTAGCTCCCCAATATTCAAAATATATTTGCAAGCTTCAATGCTTTGTAAAAGTTCATGTATAGACTCAAGTAGAATTCATGGTTTTCAACTTTTCATCATATACAAAGTTGAGTAATTGCAATCTAGCTAGTGTTTGCAAAGTTCTCATTCAGCACAAAAATTGACTAATTTAGTCTCTGTTGGATAACTATTTGATTTTTAGTTTTTAGTTTTTTTTTAAATTAGGTTTGTTTTCTCCTAATTTTCATACAATGATTTTTATCTTTGTTGAAGAGATTTGAATTCCTAGTCAATTTTCAAAAACAAAACATGTTGTTGAAAACTATTTTTTTTTTTTTAGTTTTCAAAATTCGACTTGATTTTTGAAAATATGAGAACAAGGTAGATACCAAAACATGAAAACTTGTAGGTGAAAGTACTATTTATAAGTTTAATTTTCAAAAATCAAATGTTTATCAAACAATGCCTTAGGGAACGGTGTTTTGACGATTCGTTAAAAAAAAAAAAAAAAAAAAAAAAAAAAAAAAAAAAAAATCTATTGTTGCAAGGATTGCTTATTGCTTGCCACATATTGCTAAAGGGATAAAGAGGTGATTGTTAGTCGAGGTAAAGAGGATTAACTTTCAGGGTTTGTTTTTAGTTCAACAACATTTGGAATAGAAAGATCATAAACACGTGTTTTATGTTAGTTGAACTATGCTCTTGTCGGCAAAGATTAGCTTTGAGTTGTGGAGAGAGTCATCCAAATACCTCGGCCACGTTACAAAAGACATCAAAGTATAATCTATGACTATTATAAGATCGTGTGAACTACGTCAGAAATCATACTTAATTAGGGTTCAATTAAATTCCCCAATAAATAGAAGATTGAAACTGAAAGTCAAAGTATGCAAAAATTACTTCCTAATTACATGTAAATTTACCTTGATTGGACATTAATTAAGTATCGAAGGATAATTGCTTTTACTTGCTTTCTTTTAGTGATTTTTCAAGAATGATATATTTATTTTTAAAAAAGAAAATGTTGTTATTCCTTGGCTAATTTTTTTTTTTAAAAAAAAAATGCCCTTGAACTATGGGGTTTGTTTCAAAAATGCCCCTGAACTTTAAAAAGTTTCAAAAGTACCCCTGAACTTTAAAGAATGTTTCAAAAATACCTTTGTCGTTAATTTTGGGATGGAAACATTAAAATTTTCAATTTCATTAATACTTTTTAAACTTTCAAAAGATTTTAAAAAATAACCTTATTAGAAAATATTTTTTTTTTCCTTATCCCACCGTCAATTCTTCTTTCATGAAAATTAATGAGAAATTTTACCTATTTTTCATGTATTCATACACTAGGAGCTTTTCTTCTTTTTCAACACATCATCCCAAGAGCTTGACTAAATTTTCGACAATGGTATTTTTTAAACATTTTTATCGGTTTTAACGGTTCCCATAAAAAAATTAACTGCAAGGGTATTTTTGAAACATTTTGTAAAGTTCAAAGGTATTTTTGAAACTTTTTAAAGTTCATGGGTATTTTTTATAATTTAGCCTTATTCCTTTCAAAGTTTAAATTTTGTGAATAATGATTATAATGTAGAGAATAAAATTAAAGAGGGGTAAAATACCTTTTTGGTCCCTCATGTTTCGGGTTCGTTTCCAATAGGTCCCTAGGTTTCAAAATCGAACAATCAAGTCCCTACTGTTCCGGAAATGTATCTATTGAGTCCCTCTAGGGCTGACGTGGCAATTTAAAATAATAAAATATTGATTTTTAATTAAAATAATAATATAATAATAATAAAATAATAAAATCATTATTATTATTATTAAAATACAATAACAATAATAATAATAAATAAAAATAATAATTAGGATAATTGTAATGGGTGGCAACATGAAGGTAAATAATTACAAATATAGCAATTTTTAAAAATATTTGCAAATATGGCAAAATTTTTGAATTAATTTTTTTTATTCCTAAATTGCCCCTGTGTGCCCATCTTATTCTTCCTCGTTTTTTTTTTCTGATAGAAAGTCTTTTTATTACTGATAGATTCTATCAGTGGTAGAAAAATTTTCTATCAGTGATAGAAAATTTCTATCATTGATAGAATAAAGTTTCTATCAGTGATATTTCTATCACTGATAGATTCTATCAGTGGTAGAAAAATTTTCTATCAGCGATAGAAAGTTTCTATCACTAATATTTCTATGACTGATAGATTCTATCAGTGGTAGAAAAATTTTCTATCAGTGATAGAAAGTTTCTATCACTGATAGAATAGAAGATTTCTATCACTAATAGAAACTTTTTCTATCAGTGACAAAAGATTTCTATCACTGATAGATTCTATCAGTGATAAAAAAAAACTTTTTATAGAAAATCATAGAAAAACTTTTGATAAAAAAATCTTTCAATCCCTGATCACCCATAAAAATCTTTCTATCTCCGATAGAAATCTTTCTATCACCGATATAATCTATAAGTGATAGAAAAACTTTCTATCACCGATAGAAAAGCTTTCTATCAGTGATAAAAGATTTCTACCACTGATAGAAATTTTTACTATTCTATCAGTGATAGAAAAATATTCTATCAATGATAGAAAACTCTTGATAGAAAATCTTTTAATCTCTGATAGAACCTATCAGTGGTAGAAATCTTCCATCACTTATAGAAATTTTTTCTATGACTGATAGAAAAAAATTCTATCATTCATAGAAAATCTTTCTATGAGTGATAGAAAAACATTTCGTGAGTTATAGAAAATCTTTCTATCACTGATACTTTTCTATTAGTGATAGAAGATCTTTTGTTTCTATCAGCGATGGTGATACATGGTGAAATCAATCATTGAAAAATAAAGCAAAAACGAACAATTATAGAAATCAAACACAGAAAAGCAAAAACCAAACACTGATAGAAAACCAAATAATAACAACCAAACACTGATAGAACACCGAACAAGTGATAGAAAAATATCTATCGCCGATAGAATCTATCAGTAGTAGAAAAATTTTCTATCATAGGATAGAATCTATCAGTGAAAGAAAATTTCTATCACTGATAGAAATCTTTCTATCAGTGATAGAAAATCTGGAGGGGTATTTTAGTAAATGCAACACACAAACTATTAGATTTTGCCATTTTTGCAATTTTTTTTGTGGGTTGCTAGATTTGCAATTATTTTGGCCCATATTGCTATCCTTGCAACCGGCCCTAATAATTATTATTAAAAAATCGTTTCTCTCTCCTCTTTCCCCACTCCCCTCTCTTCTTCCCACTTCGTCTCTCTCCTCTCTCTCTCTAAAAACACTTCCTCTCTCTAAAAATTTCGATGACGGCGTCGGTCTCGTGGACGGCGGCGCGATTGTCGGCGAGAGGAGCATCGACGACGGTTAGGCGGAAGCGAAGGGGACGACGAGGACTCAAACTCGGAGATTGGGACCAATCGGATTCGATCCCTGTTCGATTCGGAGATTGGGAAACCCTAGCTTCTTGAACTCGGATTTGTATCAGAAATCTGGATTCTCTTCAACCTCGGAGAACTCAAACTCGAACTCGCAGAAACCCGACGATTTGAAGCACCAAGAAATGGAAGGGCCGACCGTGGAGAGAGACCTGTCGGCGTTGGCTGGTGAAACTAGAGGGGTGATTGAAGTGATGATGAAGAACGTGTACAGGTTAAGCAAAGCTATGGCGGTTCTGGGTCTGGTTCAATTGGGCATTGGGGCTTGGATTTCGTACGCAACTCGCGGTTCACCACTTCAGAAGTTTCTATCCAGAGCTTCGTGGCGTTCGGGTTTCCTTTCTCGATGGCCTTCATTCTGCGGCAGTCTCTGTAATGATGTTTTTCAAGAAGATGGAGGAACGAGGTAGGTTGCAGATTCTAACTCTGACTCTTCAATCTAAGAATTTAAATATTCTGTTTGTTAGAGTGCGAACTGTTTCTTTCTTGTGTGTAAATGGATTCTCTATTGGACTTCTGTTTGCTTTGCTTTCAAGATGAATTGAATCCATTTTAGATTTCCCATTTTGTTGTTTATTTTTTAGTTTTCTCCCATCTCCAATTTGAAACCCACTATGATTATTATTCAAATAGGTCGTCACAACTCGTCGTCCCCTTCGCCTCCGCCCAACAGTTGCCGGTGCTCCTCTCGCCGAAAATCGCACCGCCGTCCACGAGATCGACGCTGGCATCGAAATTTTTAGAGAGAGAGAGGAGAGAGAAGAAGTGGGAAGAAGGGAGGGGAGTGGGGAAAGAGGAGAGAGAAACGATTTTTTAATAATAATTATTATTTTTATTTATTATTATAATTGTTATTGTATTTTAATAATAATAATAATAATTTTATTATTTTATTATTATTATATTATTATTTTAATTAAAAATCAATATTTTATTATTTTAAATTGCCACGTCAGCCCTAGAGGGACTCAATAGATACATTTCTGGAACAGTAGGGACTTGATTGTTCGATTTTGAAACCTAGGGACCTATTGGAAACGAACCCGAAACATGAGGGACCAAAAAGGTATTTTACCCTAAAGTGAAATCACAATTTTCAAAAACAACAAAATTATTCTTTTTTAGAGAACAAAAAAAAATCCCAAAAAAAGGGCTGTTTTTAAACAAGTCATTAGTTATTTCTCTTTGTAGCAAGAAACGCCCTTGATAATGTCTTGTTTTAGTATCTGCATTTATTCAAATTCACAAAGTAATGTGAAAGTTTTTTTTTTTTTTTTCCCTTTTTAATTCAACACAAACATTTGAACATTTGATCAGTTGAGGATATATGTTCTAATAATTTTTTTTTAAAAAAAAGCATTTATACTAATCAATTGAGTTATATTCAAATTGACAATTAATTGAATAGATAACGAACGAAAATAAAGAAAAAAAATATATTACATTGACTTACTAGAGTGCACTCTTTTTGCTTCTTTATTTATAAAAGAAAAAATAAATCGACAATTATAGGAATAGAAATTGAAGAGTCGATTTTTGGAATGGTAATAAATATTCTTAGCCTTATCTGCCAAGCATAAGCAAGTTATTTTAGCTTACAACCCATGAGGTTTTTTTTTTGTTAAACATTTTTTCTCTTTGCATAATTTCTGGTTTATTTTAGCTTTTTCATAACTCTACCCATTTAATTACAATCATATGAATGGAAATAAAAATAATTTTACTCTTCAATTTTTCTTTATAATCCGATCACAATTTTTTCATTTTAAATATTATTTGATATTTGATTGGTGTGATTTGAGTTTTTATTCATTTTAGTCTATACTCTCAAAATGTCCATATAGTCCAATACCTATACTTACAAAACGCCCATTTGGTCTATGACTTTAAATCCAATTTTGTCATTGTATTTTCGAAACGTCAATTTTAGTCCTAGTACTTTTACAAAGTGATTGTTTTCATATTTTTATTTATTTTTTTATTTCAATTTTACAATCACAATTTCTTCGCACAAACTACTCAATAAATTTCTTAAAAGGTTTATATTTCCTTCTTGATGATTTTATCAGTGAAAGGTTCAACTCACAAAGATTTATATAAAGTTAGAAAACCTAAATTTGTTTTGATGATGTACCATTATAATAGATTAAGACTTTGTATCGGTTAAATTTAGTCTCTAAACTTTAAGCATCATTTCCATTTAGTCCTTGAATTTTTTTCGAAGTTCTCAATAGCTAACAATTCAGCAGAAACAAAATTAGTTCAAACTTGTATACTGTGTTGCATTCTATAGCCTTCATTTCTCATCTTGATACACCAAAAATTGTCCATTTACAGGCCAAAAGAACCAAAAAGTAAGAGGGAAGAAGAAAATCACTGCTCAAATTGATTTTACTATAACTGTATCAAATTTCATTGAAAACAACAGTCTATCAATCAATATAAGCTGTGGTGACTGTGGACAATTCGATGTAATTAGGCTCTACCTCTATATGATTCTCTGATCCCGGATGAACAAGAATGCCAAAGAAAAAACCCGAACCCGAACGCGAACACGAGTCCATTACAGACCAAAATGATGAGAGAGTTCATCACTTGCTATAATTGGATCTCCTTCCAAGTCTATTTGACTGCTTCTTGTGTCATTGCTGCCACCTTCAACTGATCGTTTCCTTTTTCGTCGACCATCCAACGATAACCTGTTGAAAATTTCGCATTTCGAGACTTAACCATTAGTTTGAAAGAAATACGACGGTAGAAAGTTCTCATTCGACTCTACACGAAAGGTATTTTGCGAATAAATGACCAACAAAAAGGAAGTTTGGCTTCAAAATGAATTGAGCAAAGGCAAAACAAAAGGTTCAAGGAGTCTTTGGCTCATGAGTTGGGTTAACATGAGATCAAGAAGTCAAGTCTACATTTCGTAGATTGGTTTAATGGTTTACAAATGGTTACAAATGTGAAACTACACAGGCTAAATTGTTAGGGGTTGAATTGTTATAAATTTGAAAGTATAAGGACTAAATCATTACTTTGATGAAAGTAAAGGACAAAAAGTGTATTTTAACCCAAACTTTTACGTGAAGAACACTATTTTTACGCCTTTCTTCGATTTGATTCGATGCAAAAATAAATGAGTGTTACATGGAATATCAATCAATTGCAAACAGTAAGAGCCTGATAAAGTTGACTGTTGCATTAAAAGCAGTGGAGTATGCCTATGAAAAAGTTTGTAGTTGCTAATCATGTTCATTTTCCACACAGATTTCATTTGAAGGCAGGAAATTTTGATGAACACACAATTTTCAAACTATTAATCACAACCTTAGATAAAGAAATGGCCACATTCAGACAAACAACCAAGCTGGTTGCTCAAGAAAACGAGCCGAAAAAAGTATTAGAGTCGGTTTGATAATGATTTTGTTTTTGCTTCTGTTTAGAAAATCATATATACTTATTAACATTTCATCTTTGCTATATACCCTTATTTTCAAAAACCTTTTACAATCCTAGCTAAATTCTGAAGAAGTCATTTCCAAAGGTTCACTTTTGAGATTTGAAAATTTCTAAATATTTATAAGTTACTCTACTGAAAACTAGGCAGGTTTTTAGAGTTTACCCCAGATGCAAGCAAATTTCCGAGTGGTCATTTTCCTCTGCCTCGGTCTCGGCCTCGGTCTCGTTGGTAGAAGTGGTTTTCGAATCGGAGAAGTAGGACCTCTGAAGGGGGCTGGACTCTAGAAGAGGTGTATTATTTCTCTGCTGAAACTCCTCAAGCTAGCATATTTGAAAGGAAGATAAATTTAAAACATCAATGCCATTCTTTCAGTTTCAATCACAGAAGTTCGAGCTAACTACTCTCGAAGCCGAAAACCTACCTGTTTTCGCAGAGTCTCATTCTCTGAAATGACCATTTCTCCCTAGGAGTAAACAAAATCAGATAAGAAACAAAATCAGATCATGTTTATTACAAGTCCATGAATCTCATGCTTTCACATAAACTATTAGGAGACTTCTATGTGTAATGCAACAAGCATTTCAATTAATCCATCAATCTATAAACTTATGAAAATTTCCTTCTAGCATTTTATCCGATGCATAATCGAGTTACTTCGTGCCACACCGTGCATCAAAGTTGGTTACATTATAATTGTCTTTCCATTGTATTGCATTTGACATACACAACCACAATCAATTATAGTCAAATCAAACAAAATCTTGCAAAAAGGCAAATTTTCAGCAAGATTTACTCAAAGAGCTGACTAATCTTGGTTTGTTTAGTCTCAATCAAAAGAAGATGAAGAGATGACTAAAATGTAGTATAAAGTTCGAAATTGACGATGAATCAAGGAACACGAACATTTATTCAATTTTTATCAGGGTGATTGTAATAAAGTTCCTAAAGCCATTTTCAAAATCATCATAAATAACTAATCACAAACTCAACATCCAAACCAAGCTTCGATAAGCTTACTTGTGATATTGGTAACTTCTAAAGTAGAAAGGATAACTAAGTTACCTGTGACCTGCACCTTTGGAGCTGCTCCAAAAGCAATGTTTCCTACAAAAGCAATGTCTCAGCCAAGGCAAGTATAATTACACAAGTACCGAAATGAACATGTATATTTGCAAACTACCTTCTTGTCTTTGATCGATACGATCCCTTCTCGCAACTGACTTTCTAAGTTTTGTAGCTCTCTAAAGTTCAAACCATCCAATTCTTGGCCTCTCATCTGCCTATAAAACCCAAGTTATACGAGAAAGAAGATCGAAACTAAGAGTTATTAAACAAATAACAGGCTTTTTAAGTCATGTTCTAGAATGTTGAAGCAAATAAATTGGTAAAATGAACACATATAACCTCTACTTTTGAATGTTCGACAATGACATTGACAGACTCTTTTATTTTGTTGTATCATGATTTGAGATCATTTCCTTCTATTGCAAATTTGAATCTTAAACAAGAAGTTTATGCCAAGTCCCTGGAGAAGATTAGCTAACAAAAAGTAAACTATTGACTTACATGTATGCTAACTTTAGCTTTACAATCTCCTCCTCGGACGACTTCGACTTCACATCAGAATCAGATGGTGGCAGCTGTTTTTCAAAAGCGAATTTAGCGAAAACACAAATAAGAGAGGAGAAAAGTAGAATCTTAGACCATAAATGTAATGCATTTACTTTTGTTGTTTGGTCCAAAGTCTCCCTTGGAAAATCCAACTCCATGCCCTGTCCTCTGTACCTTGAAAGTGTATGTTCCATGCTTTAAAACAGAGAAAAACAGAGTCAAATAACCAAGCATGTTGCCAAATAAACAAATAACAGTGAATTATAGCCATTAAAAGTCATCTTAATTCATGCCATAGTGTACTTTTAGCTTTAAAAGACAATTTAAGTGATAGTAATTGGCCAACCAACTTTGAATGATCTGACAATTTGTAAAAGAGAAAAATGCCCATTATTCTCTTCTTCTTTGGCTTTTCAAAGTGGAGAAACCCAAACTTGATTAATATAATATCACAAATGAAAGTTTGTTTCTCATCCCAAGAAGAAAAAAACCAAAAAAAAACAGAAAGAGAGAGAGAGAAAGAAAGAAGACAGACTCATACATATCTCACTAGTAAAAGGCCAAACATTACCTTTAGTGAGTGTTCTCAGTGAACCCACACTACAACTTTCATTAATCCTATTCAAGTTTCACTAAAACCCCAAAAGAAAGGGAAAGGAGAAAAAATGGAAAAACCCCTTTAAACTCCAATATTGTACAAATGCCAAGGCCTAAAGCTTCCACCAAAACACAGTTTCCAGTTCCACCATTACTAAATCACAAAAGAAACTAAAACCAAAGCACCATTCCAATGACAATCCATTTTGAACTCTCAAACTCACATCCTCTAACAATCAAAAACTCAAAACCCTCGAAACAAAAATCTGAAGAACCAAAATCCAGAAAGCAAAAACCCCAGAAACAGAAACTGATAAATACCTAGTGCTGGAGAATTCATAGAGCCGGCCAGTGCTGGAAAACACAACAATGGCGACCTCAGCATCACAAAGAACTGACAATTCCTTGGCCTTCTTCATCAACCCATTTCGGCGTTTTGAAAATGTAACTTGTCTGCTGTTGATATTCTCAATCTTCTTGATCTCAACTCGGCCTCTTCCCATGGTGGCTTTGGCTCTGGGTCTGGGTCTGGGTTTGGGTTTGGGTTTTCTCTCTGATTTTCTCGGATATTGGCGAGGATTTTCTTTGCCCCCAAACATGAATCAAATTGAATTTGGGAAAAGGGGGAATTGCTTAAAAAAGAAAGGCATTGCTGTTGGAACTTGAAAATGGATTTGGGAATTTGGGTTTTTTCTTTCTTTTATGAACATGAAAGGTAAGTTCGACTAAAATTAGTATGCAAGCATAAAGGGGTGACGATTGCTATTTCTATACCAAGAATTTATCCAATATTGGCATGAACTTGCTGGTTTCTTTCCCCGCGTTCGGAGGGATTTTTTTGAATCTTTTTGTATTTTTCAAAACTCTTTTTGTAGACTAGTCTTCAATTCGAAAATGGAAATTCGAACCTTTAATCTTAAAAGACAGATATATAAGTGTTGTAATATCTTAAATCATCTTTTCTCTTTTTTAAATATTGTCTTAATCATGATTAAAATATATATATATTTTTTGTCTTAATCAACTTAACTATATTTAATTTAGGAAAAATAAGAATGTTTTTTTCCATAGATTTATTTGTCTTGAAATTTAAACTTGTAATGACTTGAATGTAGTTTAAATGTTGAATAGTAATCTTGTAGAAACAAGTATTGGACAAGTGGGTAATATATGAAAATAAAATACCAATGACCAAAATGGTTGGTTTTTTTTTTTAAGGTTAAGAAACTAAAATAAACATTTTGAAAGTTTCAATGACCAAAATTGAATAAACTTAAAAGTTTAGGACTAAAATATAATTTAATTTTTTTTTAAAAAAAAGAACCATAATTTAAGTATTTAACACATAGGTTTTTTTTTTTTATATTTGTGAGTGTCCAGGGCAGCTTGTGTGCACTTCGGCTAATCTCACGAAACAACTGTCTAGCTCTACTACATTTGGTTCTCAGAAACACGTATGATATTAAATAGGTGGCCAATTAGACATATTTTAATCGTTACGACACTTATATACTTCCTCTAACAGATCAAATCTACGTTTCTTCGCACTTCCAACAGATCAAAGCTACGATTCTTCACACTTCTCAAGTAGGTTCTAAGTTCAAATCCTAGATCTTCTTTCTTTGTATTGTAATGTTAAAAAAAATACTAGTGTTACCAATTATATAAGCCAAAAATTTAAACTCACATTTTCAAATACACAATCATTTTTGGGGAGTATTTAGCTCATAATTTTAATAAGGTTAAATTAATAAAACTTGGTATTAGAGAACTTATATTTGTGTATGTTATATGTCTTAGAATTGCATAAAGAAGTATGTTATATAAACTTGGGTTTAGTTTTTTTTTTTTTTTTTTTTTTTTTTTTTTTTTTTGACAATATGTGGGGAGAAGACTCGAACCACAGACCTTGTAGTTATCAGTACAACTTTATGTTAGGTAAGTTGAACTAAGCTCTTGTTTGGAACTTGTGTTTAGTTTACAAGCTTACAATTTATAATAGCCGGTATATAATATAAAACAAGTCTAAATTTATGTATAACACTTGTACAATCGATAAAGTTAACAAACTCATAACTTGGGATAAGTAAACTCACCTAACAAATATAGACTCGACTTCTTAATTTTAGATTCTACAAACCTAACCTAACAAGTTACATTGCAAATTCACAAATCAAATATAAGCCAAATAAATAAAAGATTTTGAAATTTATTCCTCAAAATAAAGTATTACAACTCAGATTTTACAAAATTCAAGCCTTTTAAACTAGTTGGATGTTAGGTCATATAGTCCTTGTAGTATCCAGAATTTTTTATTTATTTATTTTTTTTTTTTGAACATATCCAGAAATTAAATCTTAGAAAGGAAAGAAATGGACCAAACATAGGCCTTGCCAGATTGGTGTGAATCAAATTGCCAAGAATGGCTAACAATTCCTATTATAGAAGGCAATTAGAAGGCTAAAAATGGTACTTTTCTTTTATTCCCTTATTTGGTTTACTTTCCTTTTATTTTTTATTTTACTTTATTTTTAAGAGAACTTTCCTTTTATAATTATTTTGAAATTTGGATTTTTATGGAAATTTTGATGATGCAATTCCTTTTAGTTTCTGGTGCTTTGCCAATATTTGCATGTCTTCTAGTTTGAGCATTTTTTTTTTTCCTCAAAATATTTTTAATAAAAATGTTTTATATATGTTAGACTTTTAAAAGTACTTTAAATAATAAATTTATTTTGTGGTACTTTAAATCATTTTTAACTTACTTTTTGGATAATTTATCTTTCAAGTGTTTCTTCCGAGAGAGTTTTTAAATTCACCTAATTTTTTAAAAATTAATTTTATTTTTAAAAAGTCATTTTTATCATCTAATATTACTCAAAAAGTTATACTAAATATAATTAGTACGGGAGAAAAATACACTTTTGGTCCCTGAAGTTTGGGATAAGTAGCATTTTGGTCTTTGAGTTTTCAAGCTAACAATTTTATCTCAAGGTTTGGATTTTGTTATACCGTTAGTCATCCGTCCAATTTTTCGTTAATTACTAACGGATTGTTGACGTGACATTTATTTATATTAAATATTAAATATTAAATATTTTTTTTTATTTTTTTCCCTTTATCTCTTCTTCCTTCATTCATCTTCTTTCTTCTTCTTCATCTCTAAAAAACCTTAATTTCAGCCCCCACCAACAGCAAACACCACCGCCAGCCGTCGCCCACCAGGAATTCTTTTCTCCCTTCTTTCTTCTTTCTTCTTTCTTCTTTATTCTTTCTTTTCACCTTCTCTTTTCTCCCTTCTCTCTTTTTTCTTCTTTCTTTTTCCTTTCTTTTATTTATTTTTCTTTAAATTTGAAACAGAGGAGGAACTCCCTCCTCCCTTTCCACATTGGAAATGGGAGAGGAGAAAATTTCTAGTACTGCGGTAGTACATACTCTTTTTAAAATTTGACAAGACATTTAATGATCATTTAATGATATAAATCTTTTTTTCATGACAAATAATGAATGAAGGTAATATGAAAAATTTTCCATATTACTGTATTACTATAATTTTTTTCTGGAGGAATGAGCTCCTCTTTCCTTTCAAGTTTCAATAAGAAAAAATGAAGGAAGAAGGAAGAAAGGAGAAGTGCAATAGTAGGGGTGATAGTCGGTTCGGTTCTCTCGGTTTTGAGCCCAACCGAAAACCGAACCGAACCGTTCGGTTTGTTCAAAATGAAAACCGAACCAATGTCCAATAAATGATAAAACCAATGGTTCGGTTTTTTGGTCGGTTCGGTTTCCTATCGGTTTGGTTTTCGGTTTCCAACCTTAATTTCCTTAACTTTCCTTTTCTGCCTCTGATTGAGCTTTTAAAATACATCAATGGCTGCACATTTTCAAGTACAGAGATTGGGAAGGAGAGAATACAAGCAAAAGATGGTTTGGAATGAATTATAAATCAACACTCAATGGATTGCAATGAAAAAAAAATCAAGCAAAGCCTTCAATACCATCTTTTTAAAATAATTAATCAAATCACAAGTTTAGTTTTATTTACCTAATATGGCTTTGGCTGGGAATGAGAGAATGATGCCCAGAGAATGAGAGAATGCAAACGTTAAAGGGTTGCAGTGTTTTTCAAAAAAAAAAAAAAAGGTTGCAGTGCACAGAGAACTACAACTCTTGTGCCGTGGAGCGCAATGGGGAAAACGAGCGATGAAGAACTGCTAGAGAAAAGAAAATAGAGGTAAGACTACTGACGGAAGACTATAGTGCGATTGTTGTGGTGATTGAAGAAGATGGCAGTGACCGTTGGCAAAAAGGGCAATGGCAATGGTGATCAGCCAAGATGGAAGTAATTGGAGAAGAATCGATTGGAGAAGATGGTTGTAAACCTGCGGTTGGGAATGAAGATGGGTGAATTGAAAAAAGGATTAGGGTTTTTTAAGGGTATATATATAGCTTCGGTTCGGTTCGGTTTTTTTGTTGGTTTTTCAATAGGAAACCGAACCAAACCGAAAATGGTCGGTTTTTTTCAAAACACAAATCGAGATGTCCAATCTAATGCCAAAAAACCGAACCAAACCATTGGATCGGCTTGGTTCGGTTCGGTTTTTCGGTTTTTCGGTTTTCAGTTGCACCCCTAGGCAATAGGAAGAAGAGGAAAAGAGAAAAAAAGAGAGAATGGCAACGGTGGCAGATGGTGGGGACCACCGTTGGTCTAAAGAAGAAGAGGGAAAAATGAAAATTTTAAATATATATATATACATATAATTTAATATTATTTTATTTTTAAAAAATTAAAAAAATAATAAAGAATAGTGTCACATTAGCATACCATTAGAAATTAACGAAAAATTGGATGAAGGGACTAGAGTGTAATGAAATTCAACCTTAGGGTAAAATGATACCTATCTCAAATCTCAGGAACCAAATGTGTATTTTTTCCTTTAATATATTTTTTCAAAAGAGCTTATTTTTTTTATTTTTTTTTTATGAATGACATTTTTTTCAAAAGTTATCCTAAACACACTATAATTTTAATAGTGTTTCAACTCATCTTTACATCAACATTTGGGATAGGGGGATTCCAACCTCTTGGTCGAAGGTACATGTCAATTACCGTTAAACTATGCTCGCTTTGGCAATACCATAGTAGTACTTACTCCTTACTCCTTCAATTCATGATTTGAAACATCATTAAATGATATATTATCAATACTCTTCCAATTCGTAATTTGAAACATCATTAAATGATTATATATTATTTTATTTAAAGACTTCACACTTGTTATAGGCAATTTTGGACCACCCCGATGTACAAGGAGCTGACGAGGACAACCGGAGAGAAATCGGACTGGGAGATGGACCCAAGAGGCAAAACCGGCAAGCGGGACGGGCTAAGACCGAAGGGGTCGGGATTTTGGCCCGACCCTCTGCTCGGCCTCGGCCCGGCTGAGCTCATGGTCGGCCTCGGCCATGGGCCGAGCCCGTCCGACTCCGCTTGGTCCCTACCGCCTTTAGTCGCCCCGGTTCTGCCTGGTTTGTCCCGAAATGCCTCTGAATCCCTAAAAACCCTAGAAGGATGAGCAGGTATTTATACCCCTCTTCGCCACTAAAGAAGGAGACCCGAACTCTCTACTCTCTTCACTTACTCTCTAGCCCTCCTACTTCTGTTTTCTAACTTAAGCATCGGAGTCGGTGTGGCTAGCACCACACCGGTGTGCAGGTTTTCCATCTTGTAGGTCACGTCTTCCCCCCTCATCTACAAATTTACCGTTGGTGGCACGTGAAGGTCAGGTGAGTTCCCTCTGACCAAAATCGACCATCAACAATTGGCGTCGTCTGTGGGGAAGAAAGCTTGCCAAATTTGCGCACCGATCATTCCATGAGTAAGGGGATGAAGAAGAAAGACCAAGACATAAACACAGAGAATTCGGATGGTGACCGCCACCAGCGAAGGTCGCGAGACGATGATAACATTCGGGGGTCACCGAGACGAACATGCCAAGGAGCATAGGCCGAGGGGCCAAGGCCGAGCAGAGGATGTTGACGCCAAAATTGCCGCCCTTGAGGATGAGGTGAAGGGAATGAATCGGAGTTTGTCCAGAATACTCCAAATCTTGGATAAACCCGACCCTAGCACCAAATTCCATGAGGGGGGCTTGATTAGAGACCCGAGGAAGGGGAAGAATTCAGTCGAATACATGGATGAATCAGAGACAGAATCCAAAGGAAGGAAGACCAACAGTGCAACCAACAAGGTTAGGGGGCTGAAGCACACAGAGCGCACAGTACTGAGGAGCCCTAAATCAAGTACCAACCGTAGAACAGACCTGAGAAATCTGATCAAGGAAAAGCGCAGAGTGGCCAAAACTGCCGAGTCTGAGGCCGAGGCTAAGTTGGCCGAGGCCGAGGCTAAGAAAGACCATCTCCCTTGGAAGACTGAGCTTCTAAACACACCAAAGGAGCTTGGAAATCCTCAGGGAGACCTGCCTAAGTTGACGGATTCAGGAAGGCAAGACTGTTGGGTTTTATGCCCTAAAACTCGTAGATAGTGAATGTAACTGTTGACCGGATATTAATGAAATAATATTGATATATTTTTCCATTAATTGTTATTAGTTATTTTATATTTGTCTTTGCCTAATAATAACCCTAATCCAATAAACTAGACATCCAAGGCTGCAATATGAGTTTTGAACTATATGTAGCGACATATGGGATCATTGTTCAAGAAACTACCGAAAGGGTCTATAGTATAGGGATAAGACTGGGTGCCTTATCCTGGTGACACTATGGATACGACCCACTTTGTATTTGATACAAACGCTGCGATCCAACGCGTTCGTGTAGGAGACATGCGAGTGGAGGTATCCTATGCAATGAGTTTGCATAAGACCGGACTGCGAAATAGTAACCATTGGTTATAACACCGTTAACTAGTTGGTTTTCTATTTCACTAGGACGACCTAGACGACTTAGTCTTAATCCTGAGTTGATTATGGACTCCTGCTCATGAGAGATTGTCCTTTGATTTGCATGGGTGAGAGTGGCCAGTACGCCGACTCAATAAGCCTACTATTTTGGGGACATGACCAAATGGGGAGTTGGGAACATAATCGTGCAAGATGGAATTCATTCCTTCCCGACTTTAGGGAAGCAGATGAGTGTTCCCTTAAGTGGTTACTCCGAGTCTTGAACAAAGGGCCCTACCCTCTCAATGGCACGGGAGGGTTTTCTGTTTGATGGTTGGACCACAAACAGGTTGTTCATTAGAGGAGAACTGGTACTTAAGGAAATAGAGGTAAACCAGGGGTAAAACGGTAATTTGACCCAGCTGGTGTTACAGACACTCGTGAAGGACTAACTAGTCGATATTGGTCTATATCCGTGGACACAGAAAATATGTCTGCAGTGAGAAGAGTGCAACTGTGAGTCTATAGTGGAATGAACACACAGTTAACGAATATTGATTAATGTGGTTAATGAGTTTGACCAATTAATCTCATATCGTTGGAGCTTCTGATCTGCAGGTCCATTAGGTCCCACTGGCAGCTCATAAAGTAATTTGAGGCAACTAAGTAATAAAAGTAAATTGAAAATGTTCAATTTACTAAGGGAAACAAATATAATATATATTGATATATTATTGTGAGAGAAATTAATATTTGAAGAAATTCAAATATAAATTTATGGAAGTTTGAAAGAGTTCAAATAATGAATTAATTAGTTTAAGGCCTAAAATCTATTTGGGCGAATTAATTAATTCAAGGCCGGAAATTAAATATGTGATATTTAATTGGTGGTTAATTAATTAAAGAATTCATTAACCGGGAATTAATCAATTATGGAAATAATTAATCACTTAAGGAAGTGATTAATCATTTATGGAAATGATCTAATCACTTATGGAAGTAATTAGTCATTTGTGGAAAAGATTAATCAATTGTGGAATTGATTGATCATGATTGATTAAATAAGGAATAAGATTGAATCAATTTTGGAAAAGATTGATTTAATTGAATATTTTATTTATGGTCTCCCTTCTATAAATAGAACACTAGACCTAATTGGTCCATGACACTCTTGCTCTTGCTCTTAGACTCTCAAGACAAGACCTAGAATTCTCTCTAGCCTCCCTCTTAGAGAAAGACTCCCACAAGTCTTTTGCCTCCTAGACTTAGAAACATACTGGTGTAACCTCTGTGGTTATTGTGTCATTCAAGGAGAAATTTCCAATGATCACAAGAAAAGGAGGCTGCTGCGTCTTCGTTCGTGGAACGTCGTTGGCGAAGAACGATCAAGTCTACAACGAAGGTTTGTAACGGTTCTTCCTTCTTTCCTTAGAAAAGCATGAAAATAAATTTAGATTTATTTTTCAGCAGGTTTAAACTGATTTTCCAGCAACTTTAAAGTGTGTTTAAAGTTTGTTTGAGTTTTCGTAACGGTATTTTAATGTTAATTAATATACGACGTAAGGTCCAATCGATGCGCTTCCGCTGCGTGGGGACTTTTATTCCCTTCAAAGACATGGAAAAACTAATCGACCAAGTCGACCCACCCTTCACAGAAGAAGTCATGAAAGCTGAGATGCCCCAGAAGTTCAAGGTACCTACATTCAAGTCGTACGATGGCAAGAAAGACCATGTCCAGCATCTAAATGCCTACAAAAGCTGGATGGACTTCCACGGCGTCTCAGATGCAATTAGGTGTCGTGCATTCTTTTTCACCCTAACAGGATCAGCCAGGCATTGGTTTGAGAGGCTGAAAAGGAGATCCATCAACTATTTCAAGGATTTAGCCCGAGCATTCCTTGCACAGTTCATGGGGGCCAAAGAACTGTGCAAGTCTCACATCAACCTCTTAACAGTCAAACAGCAGCCAGATGAGAGCTTGCGTGATTACATAATGCGTTTTAATGACGAAGCACTACAGGTTGAGGGGTACAGCGAGGGAGCAGCCCTAGTAGCCATAACAGCCGGACTGGAAGACGAAAGACTGCTCAATTCAATAGGTAAGAGCCAACCTCGAACCTATGCGGAGTTTGTCTCTCGGGCACAGAAATACATGAGCGCAGAGGAGTTGCTCAAGTCAAAGAAGACGGAACGAGAGCACAAAAGGTCTTCTTCATCTAACTATGACAATAAGAAGAACAAAAGGCAGCGGACCGACGAGGGAGGCCGAGGCCGAGCAGACCATGGCCGAGGCCGACCAGACCAAGGAGACTACTTGAAGAAGTTCGAAAAGTACACCCCTACTTCAGTCCCACAGGAGCAGATCTTGATGGAGATAAGGAACACAAACCTACTTAGCGCACCTCGGAAGCTGAAGTCAAATCCTGACAACAGAGACAAAAGCCAGTATTGTCTCTTCCATCGAGATCATGGACATTCAACCAGGAACTGCATTCAGCTGAAGGACGAGATCGAAGCGTTGGTCCGAAACGGATACCTAAAGGAATTCACCACAAAGGCCGAGGCCGACCAGAGATGGCCGAGGCTGACCAGAGATGACCCGGGCAAAGATGGTGGTGGACCTCTTCTGGAAATCCGTTGAGGACCAAGACAGACTCTCCTATGGCCATGGCCGAGCCTCTTTCCAGGATCAAGGACAACATTCTAGAGAGCACACTAAGCCTTAGTTTAGGGAATTCTAGTTTTCTTTATTTGCACATTTATCATGTAATCAGAGAACTGTTGTTCATTTTACTTTTGGTAGGTAGGAGTAGACTTTTCCCTTTTGCTTTACCATTCAATGTAAACATTCTCATTAATGTTAGGACCTAGATGTTCCCTTGTCAAGGCTTAGAGTGTGTTTCAAGGAATGTATGAAGACGTCATGCGAGCCTAAGCTTTCCAGCTTAGCGCCCACGCCCACATGCGAGCTTATAGAGCCCACGCTTCATGCGAGCCTATAGTGCCCACGCTCAAACATACGAGCCTATAGAGCCCACGCTTCATGCGAGCCTATAGTCCCCATGCTCAAACATGCGAGCTTATAGAGCCCACACTTCATGCGAGCCTATAGTGCCCACGTCCACATGCGAGCCTGTAGAGCCCACGCTTCATGCGAGCCTATAGTGCCCACACTCAAACATGCGAGCCTATAGAGCCCACGCTTCATGCGAGACTATAGTGCCCACGCTCAAACATGCGAGCCTATAGTGCCCACGCCCACATGCGAGCCTGTAGAGCCCACGCTTCATGCGAGCCTATAGTGCCCACGCTTCATGCGAGCCTATAGTGCCCACGCCTACAAGCGAGCCTATAGTGCCCACGCTTCATGCGAGCCTATAGTGCCCACGCCTACCTTGCGAGCCTAAGCTTTTCAGCTTAGTGCCCACGCTTAGAGTCGATGCTACTACTCACGAGCCTGGACTACCAAGTCTACCTCACCTCAGAGCTCAAATACTTGATATAAGTCAAGCTCGCTCTGCAGAAGCCGGGACCGAGCATCTCTTGCCAAAGCCGAGCACCTCTTGCCGAGGCCGAGCACAAACTTTAAAGGTATTCTCCTATTTACTCAACTATACTTTATGTTTTAATGAAGCTTTACTTGAGATTGGGGGCTAC
Source organism: Luffa acutangula (assembly GCA_036850905.1). NCBI lineage: Eukaryota > Viridiplantae > Streptophyta > Magnoliopsida > Cucurbitales > Cucurbitaceae > Luffa > Luffa acutangula. The sequence goes on from CM072087.1 coordinate 41,214,593, forward strand.
AAAGAGGATATGCACTCCCTATTAAACAAAAAGCAGATAGCAGGGGATATGCACTCCCTATTAAACAAAAGGCACACTAGCTTAGCATGTCTAGTCAATAGCTACATGTTCTAGCTTGTTATTTCCTTATTTTCTACAAGGGCTAATGTATGAATGCATGGATCTAAGTTTCAGGCTAAAAAGGGCATGAGGCCGAGGCCGACCCTAGCCTCTTCCCTCATTCTTCTTTTGCAGAAATTAACTTTTTATGCAGGATCGTGAGATCTTCTATTTTTCCTACATATTACTTGTGGAATGGTCCTGGATCTGGAATGAAGCACTCCGAATGAGCAAGTACGGGGGTCTCGCTGACCGGGAGAGGAGAAAATTTCTAGTACTGCGGTAGTACATACTCTTTTTAAAATTTGACAAGACATTTAATGATCATTTAATGATATAAAATCTCTCTTTCATGACAAATAATGAATGAAGGTAATATGAAAATTTTTCCATATTACCGTATTACTGTAAATTTTTTCTGGAGGAAGGAGCTCCTCTTTCTTGGAAGGAGCTCATCTTTCCTTTCAAGTTTCAATAAGAAAAAAATGAAGGAAGAAGGAAGAAAGGAGAAGGGCAATGAGAAGAAGAGGAAAAGAGAAAAAAACGAGAGAATGGCAACGGTGGCGGATAGTGGGGACCACCGTTGGTCTAAAGAAGAAGAGGGAAAAATGAAAATTTTAAATATATATATATATATATATATATATATATATATATATATATATATATATTTTAATATTATTTTATTTTTAAAAAATTAAAAAAAATAATAAAGAATAGTGTCACATTAGCATACCATTAGAAATTAACGAAAAATTGGATGAAGGGACTAGAGTGTAATGAAATTCAACCTTAGGGTAAAATGATACCTATCTCAAATCTCAGGAACCAAATGTGTATTTTTTCCTTTAATATATTTTTTCAAAAGAGCTTATTTTTTTTATTTTTTTTTTATGAATGACATTTTTTTCAAAAGTTATCCTAAACACACTATAATTTTAATAGTGTTTCAACTCATCTTTACATCAACATTTGGGATAGGGGGATTCCAACCTCTTGGTCGAAGGTACATGTCAATTACCGTTAAACTATGCTCGCTTTGGCAATACCATAGTAGTACTTACTCCTTACTCCTTCAATTCATGATTTGAAACATCATTAAATGATATATTATCAATACTCTTCCAATTCGTAATTTGAAACATCATTAAATGATTATATATTATTTTATTTAAAGACTTCACACTTGTTATAGGCAATTTTGGACCACCCCGATGTACAAGGAGCTGACGAGGACAACCGGAGAGAAATCAGGCTAGAAGATGGACCCAAGAGGAGAAACCGGCAAGCGGTATGGGCCAAGACCGAAGGGGTCGGGATTTTGGCCCGACCCCCTGCTCGGCCTCGGCCCGGCCGAGCTCATGGTCGGCCTCGGCCATGGGCCGAGCCCGTCCGATTCCGCTTGGTCCCTACCGCCTTTAGCCGCCCCAGTTCTGCCTGGTTTGTCCCGAAACGCCTCCGAATCCCTAAAAACCCTAGGAGGATGAGCAAGTATTTATACCCTTCTTCGCCACTGAAGAAGGGGACCCGAACTCTCTACTCTCTTCACTTACTCTCTAGCCCTTCTACTTCTGTTTTCTAACTTAAGCATCGGAGTCGGTGTGGCTAGCACCACACCGGTGTGCAGGTTTTCCATCTTATAAGCCACATCTTCCCCCTCATCTACAAATTTACCGTTGGTGACACGTGAAGGTCAGGTGAGTTCCCTCTGACCAAAATCGACCATCAACAACACTATTCATCAATGTTGTTATTATAGCAAATAATGAATCGAGGTAGTATAGATTTTTTTTTTTCTATACCCTTCTAGTATTAGAAGTTTTTCCTATGACTAATGGGAAGATAAAAATTTTCTATGTAGGGTGAAATTTACAACTTCCTAACTATGGCATGTGCATGTGTATAATGCCCTCCCATATTTAAAAAAGAAAATCTTTTTTTTATTTATTTCAACAATATTAGGGGTGGGGAATTACCTCTTGGTTGATGATACATGTTAGTTACCATTGAGCTATGCTCACTTTGACCATATTAAAAAAAATGTAATAGTTCCTTTTACTACTGATTCAAATATTGGACAACAAGTTACATGACCTTTAGCAACCCAATAAAAATATAACCCACTGTATAATCCTAATAGGATAATTCATTAGGGAGCTAATGAGACTCAATGAGATAAGAGAGCATAGGTGATAGTTTAGGGGTAGGACGAATGTTTTCCCAATTAAAACTATTGGTCACTTTGTGAATAGTTAGGGCATGTAAATCACTTTTGACATGTCTAAAATCACCTCTCTTTCAAATTGTCATGTTTGGTAATGGAAAATAAGTGATTTTAGAAGCATCCAAAATCACTTTAAGGGATTCTCAATCATTCACTTTGAGAGGTGATTCCGAAGTGATTTTTGTTAAGTGATTGTGAGTGATTTTGTTTCTAAAATGACTATTTTATTTCATATTAAAAAAAAAAAAAAAAAACTCCTCCTATTTCACTTTATTTTGTCAAAAGTGATACGTAACTAAATACTTTTACAAAACCAATTAATTATAAATTTATAATTAAATCATTTGGCTTAAAACTCTTATTCTAAAGTCAATCTCAAGAATGTTCTTATTGAAAACCACTTTTGATGGTATGAAAATCACCATTAAAAACGTTGAACCAAACATTAAAATGATTATGTGAAAATCAATTATAAACAAATCAATTTTGTTAAAATCACTATTTCTAAAATCATTAAGTGTGCCCTTAAATCACAAGTAATAATATATTTGTGGCCAACCATAGTATAGTTCGATTGGTTAAGACATATATCATCGATAAAATGGTCAAATATTTGAATCTCATGCCTAAAAAAAATTATATTCACTTACATAACTCAATCATCTACAATATTGAGTTACCTCAAGTAATGGTAATTAATTAATTAAAGAGTTTGATGGAGATCAAACTTGTATGATTATTTAAAAAAACAAAACTAATTAATTAGTATTGATTATTCAATTATGTAGTTTATCAATAATGAATAAAATTATTTTATACATTATGAAAATTTAGACTCTAGATAGTAAGATCTGAAAATTTATTATTAAATAAATATAAAAATTATAGCTAATTAATAAAATGTTAAATTTATCAAGACAAATCTATTATGTATTTGGAATCATTATAAAATATCGATTATTTGTGAAAACAAACCACAACTGTTGATGGTCGATTTTGGTCAGAGGATCTCACCTGACCTTCACGTGTCACCAACGGTAAATTTGTAGATGAGGGGGAAGACGTGGCCTGCAAGACAGTAAACTTGCACACCGGTGTGGTGCTCGCCACACCGGCTCCGATGTTTAAGTCAGCAAACAGAACGGTAGGGCGTGGAAAAGTAAGAGCAAGAGGAGAAAGCAGAGAATAGAGAGTAGAGTTTAGGGATAGAATTCGGGATCCCCTCTTCAGTGGCGAAGAGGGATATAAATACATGTTCATCCTCCTAGCCTTTTTAGGGTTTCAGAGGCGTTTTAGGTCAAACCAGGCGAAACCGGGGCATCCAGAGGCGGTGGGGACCAGACGAGACCGAACGGACTCAGCCCGCGCGAGCGGGCCGAGGGTCGGCCTCGGCCCATGGTCGAGGCCGACCATGTGCTCGGGCCTAAAACCCGACCCCTTCGGTCTTGGCCCGTCTCACTTGGCGGTTTTGCCCCCTTGGTCCATCTTTCAGCCCGTTTCCTCCCCGGTTGTCCTCGTCAGCTCCTTGTATATCGGGGTGGTCCAAAATTGCCTATAACAACAACAATATAAAAATAATTATTCAAACATATTTTTAAAGTTTTATTCTAAGAAAGTAAATTTTTTTTAAGGAATCAAACCATATTTGAAATAATAATAAATAGTTGAATATATTTCTAGAATACTCTTTATAATAATAATGGCCTTAGAAAACCTAATTTCGAGATGCTTTGGTCTAAAGTTGTGGTCGTAATGCATTTAGTTAGGCATGGGCCAAAAAGTTTGGTAATGAAAATTTCAATGGCTACTTTTCCTACACTATTTCATTTAAATTTATTTTATTTTATCATTAGTTTCATTATATTTATTAGTTTGAACTTTTTTTTTTTTTGGTTGGTTCAGTTTTATAAAATATAAAATTTAAAAATAATTTATCAATTTGAATTGAATAAATTTTACCGATTTTGGTCTTTTTTATTTTTATTTTTAACATGTCGAGTGAGAGATTTGAACTCTTGACATCTTGATCGAGGTATAGGTATAAGTTTTATGACCGTTAAACTATGCTCTTTATTGACTTGGGTCCATTTGGTTAGTTTAGTTAAAAGATCACAGTTTTCATCTAAAGAGAGAAAATTGCCCTTTTTTTTTTATAAATTTTATTGACTATTCTTTTTTATGATTCTTTAAAGAAATTAAATGAAGTTCTAAAAGAAATTTTTCGTTTAATTATATTTTTAGCCTTAAATTTTGTTTTAATTTCATTCCTATGCTTTTAAATTTTTTATTTATCTTTTATATATATATATATATATATATATATATTAGTACATCAACATTTAGGGGTGGGGGATTCGAACCTCTGACCTCATGGTCGAGAGTTCATGCCAATTACCGCGGAACTAAGGTCGCTTTGGCATTTATCTTATATTTTTCTTCAAGTTTAGCAAATGCCTTATTGAATATCAACATTTATACTTGGTTTATGTTTGAGTCAATTTTCAAGTCATTTGCTCCTAAAAAAAAAAAAAAAAAAAATTCAAGTCATTTGGTTTATTTAGCAAATTTAGTGGTAAGACTAATTCTATTTTGACTATCGTCGATAATGTCCATTATATTTTTATGACTCATTTTTAGAATACAACCACAAATAATTCAAGGCATTATTTTTAAAGTATAGAGGTAGAATTGAAATTATTGTTAAAGTATATTATCTAAAAATATAATTGATCGAAGAACAAAATCATTTTAAAAAATTTCAAACCTAAACTTTTTTTAAAAAAAAAAAAAAATGATAACTAAGGAATTAAAAGAAAAAAGTACTTTTATTCCATTAAAAATAAGATTGAATCTTACATATATACCCAAAAAAATAAAAATGAAGAATTTACACTATATGTTGATCTCCTTTGTAAATGATTCACATCCCAATTCAAGTGGGTGATTTTTATGTGCAAAATAAACATACAAGAATAATCAAATGTTATCTACAGAACAAATGTTTTAAAAACCTCCCCCCCTTTATTTTCCCCAGCTCAACTTCCCCCAAAAAAGACAACTCCCCACATGATATGATGCAGAACAACCCTGCAACGATCACTCCGATCGACTATGGCGTCGGGTTCGGGTTCGGGCGATGCAGTAGTAATAAGCACGGTCCAACCGCTTCTGAAACCGTACAAGATTCAACCTCACATTTTGGCCATCCAGATAGATTTTCTTTGTGTATTCCCACCCTTTCTTCGTAATGCTATTTGGATCGACAAGAACAAGATCTTCTTTATCGTATTTGCTATATAACGAACTCTCCTTTGGCCGAATTTCGTACCCCATGTACTTCAAACCAAGCTTCTTCGCAGGCTCGCCGTAGTAGGTTTCGGCTGCCCAAACAGTCCCCAAGGGAATGATTTGGATGAAAACTGAGTTAGGCCTCATGAAGAGAAAGTGTGTCATGGCAGCTCCATGGACTCCTACCATTACATCACTTTCATTGAGCTCTCTATAGATTTTGGCCAGCTCTGTTGTTCTATCTGGCCTCAAAACTTTCGCCTCGAACCCGACCTTCTCCGCCATCTTCACCATCAACTTCTCGTTCGTTATCGCCCTCGATCCCTTCCGCGACAAAACCACCAATTTCGGTCGCTTTGCTTCATCTCCATACACCGATCCTCTTCGTTCGATTAGCGAAGAGATTCTCACCTCCTCTTTCGCTTCCTTCTCCTCGTGTCGAATCAACTCTTGGATTCGAGGTCGGTACGCCGCGTCCAATAGGTTTCGGAACTCGACAATGCTCTTGTTCCCTTCCATCAGTGAAGGCTCCACAGTCAGCTCATCATGGATTCTCAAACCAGCAATCACTTGTGGGAAGCAATGAGTTTTATTGTTTTTTCTAAAGTCTAATGGAGGATAATTTGAGAGTTGGGAAAGAATGTCACCATATTTTGTTAGCCACCAATTGTGATACTCAAGGATCACAAAAACAACCTCCTTCTTCAAATGCTGAGAAGTTATGTAGAGCGGCAGAATCCCGTCGTTGAATTCGTGATAAACGTTGCCCGTGTAGCCCCCGGTCGAGAAGAACACGGCCGGAACGTCGTGTCGGACGTTGCACCGGTGACGACGGTCGACGACGTTGCTTTTTCGTTTAACAATAAGCTCCAATTCATCAATTGTATCCATGGTGTTTCTCTCCCATTTCCTTGTGTATGGCTTGATTTTTTCGACTTGGATCACCCCGTCGTCGTCGTCGTCGCCGCCGATCGGGGAATCGGGTGAGGTGTAGAGGAAGATTGATGAGGAAGAAGAATCTGTTCTTATATCTCCTTTCATGATACAGATATCAGAACGAATGCTATTTCTGTCACAACATATGGTTCCTAAACAAAGGAAACAAGAAAAAAAAACCCCATAAGAAAACATGAATTTCTGCTAACAAAGTCAGAAAACACCATTGGAAGGATCATGTAAAACAGAGGATTCGTATATTTTAATGAAGAAATTTGTTCTTTTTCCCTTGTTTTCTTTGGGATTTCAAAACTAAAGCTGAAGAAGATTTTTTATTTTCAAAAAAAGTTAAAAACAGATCAGATTCTATTGGGAAATCTCCCTTTCTCTCAATCTCTGAAAAAATGTTTCGATTTACCCCGACATGAAACCTGGGATGAAGGAAAACTTCCAAAAAAAAAAAAAAAAAAAACAGAGAGAAACCTTATTTCCATTATTAGGGAAAACTTTGAAAAACAGAGACAGACAGAGCTAATTTCTCCTTCTAGCTTTTTCTTTCTCTTTTTCTTTTTGGTCAAAGAGAAAGAGCTGATGTTCTTACTAGGGAAAATTTTCAAAACAGAGAGAGAGCTTAAAAAAAACAAAGATTTCATTAAAGAAAAACAGAGATCAATCAAATCACCCATTTAAAAAGAAAAACAGAGAGATGAACATGAACATGAACATGATACCATTAGAGATGGAAGAACAGGGAGGAGCGAAAACCTCCTTATCAAAATCAGCAGAGAATCCACCATTTTCAACCCCAAAAGAATCTGCAAACAAACAAACAAACAAAAATCAAAACAAAAGCCAAAAAAAAACCCCAGAAAAAAACAGAGAAAGGAAGAGAGAAATTAAACTTACAGAAAGGAGAGAAGAAATGGGGGGCAAAAACGAAGCAGCAAGAGAGAAAAGAGAGAAAGAGAAGGAAGAGAAACTTGGGCCTGGTTTTGTTGTAAGCAGAAGCAGAGTAATAGAGTTCATCACAAGCCATGGCCTCTTCTTCATCTTCTTCATCGTCGTTATCTTCAAAGTAATGGGGTGTGGTTCTTAAGCTCGTCCCTTTCTTCCATGGCTGATACCGCATATAGTGATGAACCATATTCCCAAGCAAAGCTTTGATTCTATTGGCCTCTCTCTCTGTGTATTAGCTGTAACTTTTTCTTGGAATTTGGCAGCTTTTTTTTATTTTTATTTTGAAAGAGAGACAAAAACTGCAGAAAAAGAAATGGGTGTGTCTGTGATTTTTATAGAGAGGAGAGAGAAAGAAGAGAGAGAAGGAGAAGGAGAAGGAGAAGGTGGTTTCTGGGGTTTGTAGCCACAGGGAATGAGTAAGGAAGAAAAAGGCAAAAATGGAGGCGTCAAACTTGGGGATGGTTTATTCATGTATTGCTGTCTTCTTTTAATTAAGAAAAAGGAAACTTCTTCTTTATCTTCTTCCTTGCCTTTGTATTTTGGGATTTATTTTAAGTTCAATTATTAAAAATATTCTTCAACCCTAGGGTTGATTTCAATTATTCCTCTTTAACTTTCAAAAGTTTCGAGTTTGTTTCGAAATGATTTTTGGAGACATTTTTTTTGTTAAATTTATGGATAAAAAATGATGTGTTTGCATGTGTTTTTATTGTTGTTTCCATGTATATGTTTAAATATGTGTACAAAAGCAATAATACATATGCAAACACATCATTTTCCGTCTATAAATTTAACGAAAAAAAGTCAACTTTAACTTCAATTGAAGTTTGAAACAACCTTGAGGGTTATAATGAAACTTTTGAAGGTTCAAGAGTATAATTGAAACCAACTCTATAGTTTAAGGGTGTTTTTGATAATTTAGGGTTGATGATTAATATTATGAGGTTTATGTTTCTAAGTTTGAACAATTTTTATTTGTTCGATTTTGTGGCTAGGTTAGTTTTGTTTTTTTTTTCTTTTTTTGTGATTGGTTCGAGTTTTATTTTATATAATTTTAATTCTTTCGTAGTTGAATTTTATATAATTTATTAGTTAATTCATAGACATTTTCTTAAACTTAGTTTTGAGGAGGTGTTAATGGCAGCATTTATTCAATTTTGAGATTTAAATTAACTAGACTTCAATTGAAGTTAAAGTTGACTTATCCACTCAATTTCAGGATATAAATTAAAATATTCTCTAAAAAATATGGAAACTGATATTCCTTACTAATACCTTAACTAATGAAGCTCAAATTGACATGTCTAAGTTTTATTAAAAAAAAAATGACAATAAACTTAAACTCGACACTTAATATGCTATATATCACTTCAAATACTTGTATGGACATCGAAACTTATTAGTAAGGAAAATATGTCTCAATGTCCATTTTGTGTTAAATAATTTATCAAAATACTAGCTACAATAATTAAAATAGTTCATTATGCAAAATTTAGAGACTAAAATTTAATAAATGGAACTCAAAATTGGGGGAAAAAAATAATTTAATTTTGGTTGAGAAAAGTCCAAGGGAGAAGTGAAAGAAAAACGTGTAAATTCTTCATTACCTTTCCCAATGAATTGTGTTAAGCACTCAACGCACCTCTTCCTCTCCTCTCAAACTTAGCATTGTATCTTCCCAAATACAAAATAAACAACAACAATAATAATAAACAAATTCAAAATCAAAATGCCCATGGAACATAGTTTATGGGAGTAGATACCAATTACCGGGAAAATTTCTACTACTACAATAGTACTTACTCCTTCCATTCAACATTTGAACGTAGTACTAGAAATTTTCCGACCAATTACCATCTCAAAAGTCGATAAGTTTCTAAACTTTCAAAAGTGTCTAGTAGATTCTTGAACTTTTCAATTCTATATATCCAATAAGTCCCTCAATTTTCAGTTTTGTGTCTAACCTATCTATTCAACACTTTTTTAAAAGCCATGAATCTAGACACAAAATCAAACGCTTGCAGTTCTATTATACATAAAATTTAAGTTTATATCTAATGGATCTGTTAATTTTCAAAATTTTGAATCATGAAGTATGAAATTTCTTATCAACGAATTTCCACGTTCTTCACACAAAGAAGATAATAGTTTAAACGGGTGTTTAGGGCAAGGAGTTGGGTGGAGTTAAAAATTCCATCCGACTCCTTGTTTGACCCAATGACATACAACATTCAATTGTGGGACCCACAAATTTATTAACCAATTATAACACTCTATTGTAGTCCTACAAAATTATTAACTCATATTCTACACTTTATTGTGGGTCCCACAAACTTATTGACTCTTACTTCAATCCAACCCCTAGGACAAACACAACTACAAATTTTATAACTTCAACTTTTTGTCTCAAACACGTAGTCAAAGTGAGCATAACTCAGCAGTAATTGACATGTATCCTTAATCAAGAAATCAGAGGTTCAAATCCCTTCATTCTAAATATTGTTGAACTCAAAAATGAAAATAAAAGAAAAATGTAAAATAACTAAATGTGAAATTTGTTAAAAGAATGGGGACTAAATTGTAAAAGAATAGTGGAAAATTTGTAAGGAAAAAGAATAAAAATGAGAGAGAGAGAGAGATGGCAACAAGCTGGCGGATGTATAAACATAGGTTACGGCATTCTATTGGAAGATACGTGACGTATGCGGGAAGCTTTGTTCACGCGCCAACGACGCTCAAGCGCGTGGCAACTTCGCCAATACTAAATTCATCCTGACGGTAACAGTCGTTTTTTTTTTTTTTTTTTTTGAATTAACAATACTTCAGTAAATTAAAAAGAGTTTGTTGCAACAAGATCCTCTTCAATTAAAGAGGCTAGCCAAGGAGGGATGGCATCATCCCTACAAAAGAAAGCTTCTTCCAGCATGGAAGGGAAAGAAAGCTCAAAAAAACCATCAGCACCAACGGTCGACGGCGAAAGCACCGGAGGGATCCCCGCCGCTGCACGCGCGAGGTAATGCGCCACTTGATTGCCCGCTCTTGGGCATTTCACAAAGGAGACCGATCCCACTCTAGCCGCCAGATCTTCAATATCGATCAGAAATGCCTTGGCTTCAGAGATGTCGTAACATTCGTAATTCAGAGCTTTGATAACTTCTTGGGCATCAGCTTCCAAAATCAGAGCAGCATTATTAGTGTGCTCATTCGACAGGTAAGAGGCTAAGCCTTCCTTAATCGCAGCCAATTCTAGTAACTTAATGTTCCATTTTCGGTTAACCCTTTTGTATCCCCCTTGAACCAGAGATCCTGAGGAATCGCGGATGATCCACCCGACTCCTCCAACGCCAGTAGCTTCATTCCAGGAGGCATCCGAATTTATTTTCAACAAATTTGATGGGGGAGGGGTCCATCTGTCGTGATTCCGAAGGCTCTCCAGACGAATCTCCGAGAGATTTGGCGAGGTACGTTTTCGATGATCTTCCAAATTCTTCTGAATCCACTGAAATAGTTGTTCTTCTTCTGGATTTTTCTTGTTTACTGCTACTTGGTTCCTGAAATTCCAGATTGACCAAATGATGATGCCGATTTTCTCCAATTCTTCTTTACTGTGATTTTTGTGTATTAGATCCCACGCATCTTCCATGTCCATCCCTGGCCTGCACGACAGTATAGATATCATAAGATTGGGGAAAAAAAATTTCCACATATTTCGTACCTTTTTACATCGCCAAAATAAGTGGTCTGGGCTTTCTCTTGCACACCTGCACAAGTCACAAACTTGGTTAATGTCCATTCCTCTTTGTAATAGATTTTGTTTTGAGGGGATAAGGTTTTTAATGATTTTCCAGAGGCCAATTTTTGCTCTTGGGATAATGTTAAGGTCCCAGATGGACCTCCATCTGATCTTTTGCGAATTAACTCCAGAATCCGAGGCCTCGTTTACTGTTTGGACATTTGTAGCTATGTGGTATGCACTTTTAACGCTAAACATCCCTTTTGTCTCTCCGCTCCAATAGATTTCATCCTTATTATTCCTATTGCTCACTGGTATAGCCAAGATGTCATCGGCATCCATAGTTAGGAATAATTTTCTAATGAGCTCCTCGTTCCAGCCCCCATTGTCCAACATTAGATCCTTTACTCTTCTTCCTATCAAGCTCGGGTGGACAATAGTAGGGTAACTATTTCCTTTCCTCGGGATCCATGGATCTTGATCTATGTAAATATGGTGCCCATTTCCCACCCTCCATCTATACCCTTCCTTGAAGAGACTTTTCCCCCATACAATACCCTTCCATGCTAGCGAAGAATTTGATCCTTCTGTGGCATTGAGAAAGTCACCATCTCTGAAATATCGGCCTCTCAACACTCTACTTAGTAGGCTTCCCGGGTTCCTTAGAATCCTCCAACTTTGTTTTGCCAGTAGAGCTTGGTTAAATAAGTTGAGATCCCTAAACCCCATTCCACCCGCCTCTTTACTTCTGCACAATTTCTTCCAGCTGGCCCAGTGGATTTTCTTTTTATCCCCTATTGCCCCCCACCAAAACTTGGCACAAAGCTTGTTTATGTCATCACACAAGCCTTTAGGGAGTTTGAAGCAACTCATCGTGTAAGTGGGGATTGATTGAATCACCGCTTTGATAAGCACTTCTTTTCCTCCTACTGAGAAGAGTTTTTCATTCCAACCTTGAATAAGATTTTCAACTTTCAGCCTTATCTTTTCAAACATCTTATTCTTCTGTTTGTTATTTTGGGATGGCATGCCAAGGTAGACTCCTAGCGAGCTTGTTTTTTTGATACCCAATATCTTGCTGAATCCTGAGGCTTCTTCCTTAGGAACGTTCTTGCTGACCATGAACATTGATTTATCCAAGTTTATGCTTTGCCCGGACGCTTCCTCGTAGCATTTAAATATGTCTTTGATGGTCTTACAGTCCCTCTTGTTTGCCCTGCAAAAGATTAAACTATCATCAGCAAAGAATAAATGGGAAATAGTGGGGCAATGTTTATTAATTTGAAAGCCTTTTAAGTTGTTAGAGGTGACTTCCCTGTTTATCAGGCTGGAGAAACCTTCTGCACAAATTAAGAACAGGTAAGGGGATAGCGGGTCCCCTTGTCTGATACCCCGAGAAGGCTTGAATTCTTCCCTTGGTTCACCATTGATCATTACTGAAAAGGATACTGATTCCACGCACTTCATTAGAATTGAAACCCATTTATCACTAAATCCCATTTTGTTCAGCATTTCTCTGATAAAACTCCATTCGACCCGGTCGTATGCCTTGCTCATATCCAGCTTAATGGCCACTTGTCCCTCCTTTCCTTTCTTCCTTGATGTAATGGCGTGAATACACTCAAATCCAATAGTCACATTATCAGAAATAAGTCGTCCAGGGATGAAAGCCGCTTGGTGGGGTGATATGATCGAGTCCAAAACCTTTTTTAGCCTATTTGCTATGGTCTTTGCAATGATTTTATAGCTAACATTGCAAAGGCTAATAGGCCGAAATTCTTGCATATGCCTTGGATTCTTGATTTTGGGGATGAGGGCAATCACTGTCTTATTGATTGGGGACAAATCAACATTATCGTTCAATATTTGGAGACAAGTAGTGACCGTGTCCTCCCCAACAACATCCCAATAGGCTTGGTAAAAGGATGCGTGGGTGCCATCTCTTCCTGGGGCCTTGCTTGGACTTAAGCTCCTCACGGCTAGCTCTACTTCAGCTCTTGTGAAAGGGGCATCCATCTCTGCTTTTCGTTGTTCTGAGATTTTGCCTGCTAGACTTTCTGATATTGTTTGGGTTGCCTTCAAATTTGGGTTGGATGATTTAAATAATCTTTTGAAATAACTTGTGGCTGCTTCGCTTATCTTCTCCTCATCCTCCAACCATTCCCCACCCTCCGAAAACAAACCTTCTATTCTATTTCTTTTTCTCCGTTGAGAAGCTCTAGCATGGAACCATTTTGTGTTCTTGTCACCACTTTTTAACCACTCATCTCTTGACCGGATCCGCCAATACTCTTCTTCTTCTTCAAGGAGATCATCGAGCTCCGATTCTGCTTTAAGGATATTCTCCCATAGTTGTTCGTTTTTCGTGGCATATAGAGCCTGGATTTCATCCTCTTTCCTTGAAATGGCTCGTTTTAAACTTCCTTTCAAACGGATCTTGTTCCACTTATGAAGTTTGTTGATACATCTAAGGATTTTCGCATTAAAATTCTGAACACCACTCCCATCTGAAGACTTCCAGGATTCTGCAATAATCTTTTTTGTATCTTTCAGCTTAAGCCAACCTTCTTCGAATCTCAGAATTTTCTTGCTTCTAGTGAGCCTGATTTGAACATCTGATATATCCCACTGAGCCATAATAGGCCGATGGTCGGAGCTGTGAAAGTTTTGGTGGCTGACCGACAAACTTGGGGCCATCATAGCCATAGGGTAGTTCATAAAGAATCTGTCCAACCGCTCTTTAATTTGGTTTCGACCCTTTTTACCGCGTCTCCAAGTGAATTTGTCACCAGAAAAGCCTGCATCCATTAAGCCACAACTATTAATTGTATCCAGGAAAGGCCTTATTTGTTTTAAGCTTCTAGTAACCCCACCTTTCTTTTCATCCACTGACATAACCTCATTGAAGTCCCCCCTACAAGCCAAGGCCCCTCATAACAAACCTTTAGTCTTTCTAACAACTCCCAAGAGAAATGCCTCTTATCGGTTTCCGGGTTCCCATAGAAACCAGTGAACCTCCAGGATCCATGCTTCTCTTTTATCAACGCATCAATGTGGCCCTCTGAGTAAGAACTAACCGTCACATCAATATCCGAGTTCCAAAGAATCATAAGCCCACCACTTTTCCCATTGCTAGGAACACTAAACCCAGACTCATACTGAAGCCCAACTTTTATCCTATCACACTTGCCCAAATCACATTTTGTTTCCATGAGGAATATCAAGTGGGGTTTTAGATTTCCCACCAAATGGTGGAGGGCTCGGATCGCCCGAGGGTTCCCCAACCCTCGAGCGTTCCAACATAGTGTTTTCATGACGTCCGGCGGGGCTGTTCCACAGCCTCCGCCGATATCCCTCCGATTTCCTCGAAGCAGTTGGTTTTGGGTTTTTTGTTTGTGCCACTTCCCGACGAGATGTCCAGCCCATGTCTCTTTCCCAATTGGCTGGCCATGATTTGTACATCCTCTTGCTGCATGGGCTCAAACCTAGCCAGCCTCTTCCATGTTTTTAGATTCCTTTTTGGGCTTGAAATTCCTTTTGGCTTCAAGTCTCGTTTCCTATCTTTTTCCTCTGTCATCTGATTGACTTTGCCTTCTGGGTTGGGGCCTTTACTTGGGCTTGATTCCCCTTCTGGCCTTTTTCCTTTGTTTTGAACATCCTCTGGGCTTTGTTTGGGAGTCACCTCTATTACCTTCCTTTCACCACTGTGTTGTTTGTCCTTTTCTACCTTTACCCTTCGGTCATTTTCCTGATTGGGATTTTTGCTTTCTTTTACTGTGTAATCTTCCACTTTTTGAGTCTTCCCACCGCCTGCTTTTTGTCCTTTTTGGCTTATAACGGCTATTTCCCCTGCTGATTCTGATTTCTGACTTTCCTGCAGGGCACTGTCACTGTCAATACTTCTGTTTCCACCTTGTTCCTCAGGGGGCTTCCGGTGATCTTCCGGTCGGTGCTCTTCTCCGACTACAGTTCCGACGACTTCAGCTAGCAGATTTGAGATTTCTGCCACCTCTTCTGCTTGTTTTTGCTTTTCTTCTTCTTTCTCTTTGTCTGATTTGTTTTTCTTATCCGCTTTTTTACCCCTGATTTCTGTTCTGAAAACCGAGTTTTCCCTTAACCATGGCCCATACTGAGCTTCCTCCTCCTCTTCATCCTCGCTGTCTTCTTCTTCGCACTCGTTCATAACGTGTCCTAGTCTTCCACATTGATAGCAGAAGTCTGGCAACTTTTCTATCGTTATAGGAACCAACGTCTCTTCTGCCATGGAACCCACTTTAATCTTGGTCACTCGACGAAGTGGCTTTGTGATGTCCATTTTAACTTTGGCTCTTAATGACTCACCCTAAACTCTATCTTCTTCTGGTATCTCGTCCATCTTTTCAAAGGTTCCTATCGAGTTGCTTAAAGCCATAGCATATTTCCTGTTCAAGCAAACCACCGGGAGTTTATGAAAGTGAACCCAAAAACTTGCGTACCTGAACTCCAAAGCATTGACTTCCCTGTTCCCTTTTGGTTCGTCGAATAAGATGATGGCTTTGTCGTAAATCCATGGTCCCCCTTCTATCACTCTTCTTTTTGTTTTTCTGTTTCTGAACTTACAGGCATATGTATTTCTACCTGTTTTTTTCATCTGAACTTTTCCTTCAGCTCCCCAAATTTTTGGAATAAGCCTTTGAAAATGTTCTACGTTAACTCCCTTGGTGGTGAGAATCTTGCAAACCGCCACTTTTTTCATGTCCTTATCTGTATTGTCTATGTCATTGTCTTCAACTTCCACCACTCCCCCTTTTTCTTCGTTCGTAAGTTTCATCTTGCTGAGTTCCTTGAGAGCTTTGTCGCCCTCCATTGATGATAGCTACTTTTTACTCCGGCCCGATCACGAAGGATCCCCTGAAACGCAAACGAGTTGCCCTCAAATGCTCATGAGCTTTGCTTTCCCTCTCTAGAGAGAAAGCGGAAGTTCAGAGCCCACACACCATTCAAGTTTGACTTTGACGGTAACAGTCGTTTTTTTTTCAAAACAAGAACAACTTTTAATCCATTACTCAATGAGCTTACTAACCATTGAATATAAAATTGAGAATCTTTTACCATATCTCTATTAAATTTAATGGTACAAAACTATCAACTTTATTGGATCAATTTCATTGTATAATTTCTCTTGATTTTACAATGAAATAACAATTTAGGTTCCGTTCGATAACCATTTAATTTTAATTTTTTATTTTTGAAAATTAAATTTGTTTTCTCTCGATTTCCTAAAAATGGTTTACATCTTTGTTGATGATACTTTGGCATTCCCAGCCAAATTTCAAAAACAAAAACACTTTTTTTTAGGTCTCGTTTGATAATCATTTGGTTTTTAGTTTTTGTTTTTGAAAATTATGTTCATTTTCATTCGATCTCCTTACAATGGTTTTCATCCTTGTTAAATGCACACTTGAGTTCCTAGCCAAATTTCAAAAACAAAAACAAGTTTTTGAAAACTATTTTTTCTAGTTTTCAAAATTTGAGTTGGTTTTTGAAAACATGAGAAGGAGGTAGATAACAAAATAAAGAAACTTTTAAGTGCATATAGCGTTTTTAAGCTTAATTTTCAAAAACTAAATAATTCTCTACCTTTATTAATTAGCTTTAAGTAGACCCTTTATTAATTTGAAATGTTTAGGTCTCGTTTGATAATCATTTTGAAATTTGTAGGTCTCGTTTGATAATCATTTGATAATCATTTTGGGTCTCGTTAGATAATCATTTTGAAATTTGTAGGTCTAGTTTGATAATCATTTTGGGTCTAGTTTGATAATCAATTTGGTTTTTGGATTTTTTTTTTTTTTTTTTTTTGTAAATTTAGTTTATAAACACAACTTCCACCTATAAGTTTTTTTGTTATGGCTAAAGTGAGCATTACTCTAAAGTAACCGTAATTTACATGTACTCTCGACCAAAAGATCAGAGGTTCGAATCCTCCCACCCTCAAATGTTCTTGAACTAAAAAAAAGTTTCTTTGTTATGTTATTTACTTTCTTCCTATATTTTTCAAAAACCAAACCATAATTTTCAAAAGCTTGATTTTTGTTTTTGGAATTTGGATAAGAATTCAAATGTCTCCTAAATAAAGAAGAAAACCCTTATAAAGAAATTGGAAAAAAAAAACAAATCTAATTTTCAAAAACAAAAAACCTAAAACCAAACGATTATCAAACCGAGCTTGGTTTTTGGTTTTTGAAAATTAAGTTTGTTTTCTTCCAATTTCCTATCTTTATTAAGGACAATTTAATTTTTAATCAAATTTAAAAACAAAAACAAGTTTTTAAAAATTACTTTTTTAAATTTTCAAAATTTTATTAGTTTTTTAAAACATGGTAGAAAGTAGATAACAAAACAAAGATTTTTTTTAAAAAAAAAAAGTTATAGATGAGAGTAGTGATTTATTTATTGATAATATGTAAAAAGCTATATTCATCTTAATAATATTTTGCATGACCAATACTAAATTGCTGCAAATAATAAACTATAGAGATTAAATTATTGCATTTTAAATTTTCAAATTATAAGAATCAAAAGTATATTAAAAAAACCAAAAATACTTTTCGATCCTTCTTTAATCTTTTGGATTGTTTTTAATATGAAAAAGGTGTGGATTTGGGATAAATTTGAACTTTAACTTTTATAATACTTTAATCAACGAACAATGTTGTTGGCAATGGTAAGTATGGGGCGAGGGACTATTCACTATGAGTTGTGTATATTTGTCAACACCTAAGGTAGGATTTTTTTTTTTTTTTTTTTTTCCTGAGTACATCAACATTTGGAGGTGTGGGGGATTAGAACTTCTAACCTCTTAGCCAATGGTACATGTCAATTACCGTTGAGCTATGTTCGCTTTGACAACACATTTAAATTTATTACTAGTTTACTATTTCATTTAATAATAAATAAAAATGTCAAACTACTACGTTGGAGAAATAATTGAAAAACTGTAATTACATATAAAACTATAAGATTAAATTATAAATTTAGTCCTCATGTGATTTGGAGAGACAATTAGATGTTATTCCCTATGGTTTTAAAAGTTAGAATTTTGTTCTTATGGTTTGATAAACCTCACAAATAGTCTCTATCGTTAGAAGTTATATACCGACGAATTGAGTATGTGGTAGTCAGCTATTCTGCCATATACTCAATGTTAGTTGTTTCTAATAGTCATATATCTAATCTATTTATGTGATTTTATTAAATGATAGGAATGAGAAGTCGCAAGATCTTTCATAATGGGAATATTTTTGTGGGGATGGTGAAGGGGTCTATTCAAACATTTATTTGAGAGCTCTTCCCCTCGACTATTCGTGAGACTCTTGTGGGCTATCACCTCGACTTAGATGGACAGTGAAATTGAGCACAGTGGTTGCTTGGATCCCCCAGAAAATATGTACATGTGGACTCTTAATTAGTTGTGATGTGGTTTGGCTAAATCATGTAGGGGTGGGAGGTTTGGGTTTTGGGTGCTGCGTGACCCTGCAAAGATGTGGTCGGGGGAAACTAACCTAAACTCTTGAGCATAATTTAACTAATATATACATATATTCAACTAAAAGGTCAAATGCCAATTTTTATTCCTTGACTATGTCATATGTGGATATTTTAATGTGAATCAAGATATTTATTAAGTATTTGATATGAGATTTTAGTCACTAAATAGAGGCATGTCCACTTCAAACAACAAACTCATATTAGTTAGTGGAGGATCTAAAACTAAAATAAATGCAAGAGCCTAAAGAAAATTTAATAAGTGAATAAATAGTTAAAAATAAAATTTATGATATTCTATCAAAATTATTTTTTTAAAAAAAAAATTGTTAATGAATATATTAAAATTAAGATTTTATTATGAACATTTGTAATTTTGTTATTGAAATAACACAAAGTAAAAATATTGATGGTTAAAGTTAACTTAATTAAGAATATGAATGTTTTGCCCAAAAAAAAAGAATGTAATGAAGATAAATTTTTATTTAAATAGTAAATTTTGACGAAGTTTAATTGGAACCGTATACCCAAACAATTTTTTAAAAAAAATAAGGCCCCGTTTGATAACCATTTGGTTTTTGGTTTTTGATTTTTGAAAATTAAGCTTATACACACATACTTCCACCTATAAGTTTCTTGATTTTAGTATAATATAATCTTCTACCTTGTTTTCAAAAACCAAGTCCAATTTTGGAAAAAAAAAAAGTAGTTTTCAAAAACTTGTTTTTGTTTTTAAAATTTGGCTAGGAATTCAAATGTAACTTTAACTAGGATGAAAGTCATGGTAGGAAATCTAGGAGAAAACATGCAAGCATAATTTTCAAAAACCAAAAACCAAAAACCAAATGGTTATCAAACGGTGCCTAAATCATTAAAAAAACAGAAACAAAGAATTAAATAATTAAAAAAAACAGAAAAAAAATAGTTTATACCCCATTGGGGATTGTATAGATTAAAACCTAAAACTAATAGTTTATCAATTAAATGCGATAAGCATGATAACAGAGGACTACAATCTTCATCGGATGTATATCATATTGGATTATCCATATCTGTGATATGACTACTCAGTTTTCTAATTTAACTTTCTTTCATGTTTCTAGGAATAAAAATAGAAAAGCAGACTTATTAGTCAAGGATGCTTTAGCTAAGGATAAATCCATGCTCTGGCTATCGGATTTTCGATCATGGTTATTATCAATGGGTTCGTCAACTCACTGCAATGTACGTTGTATTGTGACGGTTTGTGTTAATGATATTTTGTGTTGTCTTCTAAAAATAAATAAATAAATAAAACAGTAAAGTTTATTATAAGAATTAATTTAGAGCTTTCATAACTATTTTTACTTAATTTCATTAAATCAATTTAAAATTACCTAAATAAATTTATTATTCCTCCAAATCCTATCAAGGTGGCAAGAAAAATTATCATATAATTCTTCTTAAATAGTAGAGAAAAATAGAGGAAGACAAAAAGATGAAAAACCACTCATATTAATGAAAATATGCTACAATATTTCATTCGATCCCAAAATTTTTATGTCTAATATTAGACTAATCTCCACATTTAAAGAAGTTTTATACACATGTGAAAACTATACATTAATGGGTTTAAAATGATATCCTAATGAAGGGTCTAAATTGATTCACTCATGAAAGTTTAGGCCCCGTTTGGTTCGTGATTTGAAAATTGTTTTCGAAAATAAGAATTCTATAAAAAAAAACGGAAATAATTTCCATCCTACCTGAAAACACATTTGGTTCCAATTTAAAATTAAACTTTAAATTTGATTTCAAAATTTGGAAATTATGTTTGGTTATGAATTTGGAAATGCAAGATTAATATGAGTTTGGTAAAATTCATTTTTTAAAAAAAAAAATTAATTTAATATGATTATTTCAACTTTATTTTTATTCATTTTTAGAGAGATATTAGAAATAAATGTTGTTGGAATTGATTCTTAAAAAGAATGGAAAAATACACTTTTGGTCTTTGAAGTTTGGGTTAGGTTTTATTTTGGTCCATGAGTTTTCAAATTCGACAATTTAGCCTCTGAGGTTTGGATTTCGTTTCATTTTAGTTCATCCATCCATTTTTTTTCATTCAATCCCAACAGTTTGCTGACATGACAATATTTTTTTTTAAATTTTTTTTGAAATAAAATAATAATAAATTAATTTTAAAAAATATATTTTTTAAAATTTCATTTTCCCTCCCAATTTTTTCTCCTCCTTCTTCTTCATCTTATTCAACTTCAAGTCCAGTCGCCGCCACTGGCGACTGACCGCCTTCAGATTTTTTTTCCTTTCTTCTCCTTTCTTTCTTCTTTTCTACTCATTTCTTTCTTATTTTCTTCCTTTTTTTTAAAAAAAAAAAAAGAAAATAAAAGAGGGGAGGGAGTAGGGACCTCTCCCCATATTTCTGGCGCCGAAAACGGAGCTTCCTCCCCATTTTCTATTTTTTTTTTAAAAAAAAAAGAGAAAGGGGAAGAAAATGAGAAAGAAAGAAGTATAAAAGAAGAAAGAAGGAAGAAGAAAGGAAAAATCGAAGCGCAATGGCAACGGCCACCGACGGTCACTAGCTGGATTGAAGTTGAAGAAGAAGGAGGATAAGGGAAAATTGGGATTGAAAATGAAATTTAAAAAATTATAAATATTAATTAATTTATTATTATTTTATTACAAAATTTTTTTAAAAAGAATTTTTTTAATTAAAAAATATTGTCACACCAGCAAACCGTTTGGATTTAATGGAAAAATAGATGGAGGGACCAAAATAAAACGAAATCCAAACCTAAGGAGCTAAATTATCGAGTTTGAAAACTCAGGGACCAAAATGAAACCTAACCAAACCTCAGGGACCAAAAGTGTTTTTAAAATTGTATCTCGTGGAAAACAAAATTGCAAAACAATGAAAACATTTTATCATTTCTGAAAGCAGGTCATTTTTTATTTGTTTTCAGATTTTTTTTTTTGAAAATAGGTATACCGAACACATTTTTATTGTTTCCCTTGTATTTTTTATTTTCAAAAACATAAAAACGAAAACAGATCATGAACCAAACGAGACCTTAGAATTTTAATTGATACAATTATTAGTTTGAGATTTTAAGTAATACAATCCCAAAATGTATGGGTATAAATGATTTTTTTTTCTTAAATAATTTAAATAGTTACCAATTTAAATAATTTATATATGTATATGTATATATAATTATAATTAAATTGTTCATAGTTTATTTGTAGTGAAATTAACTAGTATATGTAGCAAAGAAAATATAAGTTACTGGAGAGAAATTTAGGGATTGTATCTTATTGGTGTCGAATCTATGTGGATCCACCAAATAGGTCGGAGTATCTTAGGGTCCGTTTGGAATACATTTTGATTTAAATATTTTTCAAGAATACATTTAAAAAAAAAAAACATTTTGTATAAAAATTGTTTAGAATTTAAACATTCATATGTTTGGTTACATTTCCGGGTATTTTTATACACAAGTTATTGTATACTAAACATTCTTTTTAATAAAATTGGTTTCAAGTGTTTTTCTCAAAATGGTTTTTTTTTATCAATCTCATTTTCTAATAAATTATTTTTAGTGGTTACAATAGATTTTTTTTTTCAAAATGGTTTTTTTTTTTTCAAAACTAAACACTTGGAAAGTTAAACCAAACACACTCTTAGTCTACGAATACATGTACGAGTAGATTACGCTCTTTTGTGCCAACTCTAATATGGCTAAATGTTGAAGAAATTAGCACAAAAGGGGAGAGATAATAAACACTTTGGAAGAAAAAAACTTTTATTAGAAAAGTATAAAGATGGACACTTTTAGGAGAATACTCTCTTGCTTTCTCACCACTTGATGCTCTCTCGAACTTGTTGATACTTTTTCGAAGTTGTGATTCTTATAGGGGACACACTCCTATTTATAGGCCTAAGATCCTTGGAGCCCAAACAAAATTATTTTTCTAAGCTTTTCTTGGATCTAAATACATCTTAGGTATTTTTATGTTTATCCATATCCATAGGATATAGTTAGTGTTATGTCTTTTGCTTTAACACTAAATGGTTAACACATTTCTACCCCATTTTAGAGGTTATTAGTTTGAATCTTCATCATTTAATTTTTTACCTAACAAAATATTAAATATAATGGTTTAAATCTCATTTATGTAACTTCTTTCAAAATATCTATAGTTAGAGTTTCTTTATCAAAACCCTTTTTTTTTGGGGGGGGGGGGTATGTTGCACATTATCAAACATGATTACCTTTTCACAAAAAAATAAATTATTTTTATTGATTAATTTTTTTTTTCCAATTTTAAATTGTGTTTAAATATTAAGCTTTAAAAAGTTGGGTAAAAACTAGTCTAGCTTCCAATTTCAATTATGAGATAATTCAATTTTCAGCATCAATCCATAGAAATTAATATTCACTTAGAATCTTAGATACTTTTTTCCTCATTGTTTGGTTTCAATGAGGGTTCAAGGAACAACAAACATAAATATATACTTAAACATAGATAATCACTACTTAAATATATACTTAAACATAGATAATTTTTATTTTATTCTTCCATAATTTATCGACGGTGATAAAGACAATACTGATACCATATGCATCATTTACTATAAGTTTGTAGAGACTCGAGAGACAGATAAGGTGGATTGATGATCAGTTCTTGGAACGAGGCTCAAAGGATAAGAGAGTTCAGGAACGTTCGTGTGGCTTGTCCAACACAATAGCCTCATAAGAGGTGAATGAGTGGTGAAGCAATAGATCTATGGGGTCTTGCACCTCTATCATAAGGCGAAACTTTGTTCCATCCTCCACTTCAAGAAATGCAACACTGGACGCAAACATGAACTTAATTGTTTTCTTTGGTTGTTCCTGTTTTGTTTTATGTCCTAAAACTTGTAGATAGTAGACGTAACCGTTGACCGGATATTAATGAAATAATATTGATATATTTTTTCATTAAATGTTATTAGTTATTTTATATTTGTCTTTGCCTGAAAATAACTCTAATCCAATAAACTAGACATCCTAGGCTGTAATATGAGTCTTGAACTATATGTAGCGACATATGGGATCATTGTTCAAGAAACAGCCTGAAGGGTCTGTAGTATAGGGATAAGACTAGGTGCCTTATCCTGGCGACACTATGGATACGAACCACTTTGTATTTGATACAAACGCTATATGATCCAACGCGTTCGTGTAGGAGACATGTGAGTGGGGGTATCCTATGCAATGAGTTTGCATAAGACTGAACCGCGAAATAGTAACCACTGGTTATAACACCATTAACTAGTTGGTTTTCTATTTCACTAGGACGACCTAGACAACTTGGTCTTAATCCTGAGTTGATTATGAACTCCTGCTCATGAGAGATTGTCCTTTGATTTGTATGGGTGAGAGTGGCCAATAAGCCGACTCAATAAGCCTACCATTTTGGGGACAAGACCGAGTGGGGAGCTGGGAACATAATCGTACAAGATGGAATTCACTCCTTCTCGACTTTAGGGAAGCAAATGAGTGTTCCCTTAAGTGGTTACTTCGAATCTTGAACAAAGGGCCCTACCCTCTCAATGGCACGAGAGGGTTTTTTGTTTGATGGTTGGACCACAAACAGGTTGTTCATTAGAGGAGAACTGGTACTTAAGGAAATAGAAGTAACCTAGGGGTAAAACGGTAATTTGACCCAACTGGTGTTACGGACACTCGTGAAGGACTAACTAGTCGATATTGGTCTAGATCCGTGAACACAGAAAATATGTCTGCAGTGAGAAGAGTGCAACTGTGAGTCTATAGTGGAATGTACACACAGTTAACGACATATGGGAGTCTTTAATTTGAGTCTATAGTGCAACTGTGAGTCTTTAATTTGAGTCACATTAAAGTTATTAGTTATTTTATATTTGCCTTTGCCTAAAAATAACCCTAATCCAATAAACTAGACATCCTAGGCTGTAATATGAGTCTTGAACTATCTGTAGCGACATATGAGATCATTGTTCAAGAAACAGCCTAAAGGGTCTGTAGTATAGTGATAAGACTGGGTGCCTTATCCTGGCGACACTATGGATACAAACCACTTTGTATTTGATACAAACGCTATGATCCAACGCGTTCGTGTAGGAGACATGCGAGTGGGGGTATCCTATGCAATGAGTTTGCATAAGATCGGACCGCGAAATAGTAACTACTGGTTATAACACCGTTAACTAGTTGGTTTTCTATTTCACTAGGACGACCTAGACAACTTGGTCTTAATCCTGAGTTGATTATGAACTAGTTGGTTTTCTATTTCACGCACAGTCTATAGTGCAACTATGAGTCTTTAATTTGAGTCACATTAAAGTTATTAGTTATTTTATATTTGTCTTTGCCTAAAAATAACCCTAATCCAATTATTATAAATTTGAGTCACATTAAATTTATGGAAGTTTGAAAGAGTTCAAATAATGAATATATTAATTTTAAGGCCTAAAATCTATTTGGGCAAATTAATTAATTCAAGGCCGGAAATTAAATATGTGATATTTAATTGATGGTTAATTAATTAAAGAATTCATTAACCGGGAATTAATCAATTATGGAAATAATTAATCACTTAAGGAAGTGATTAATCATTTATGGAAATGATCTAATCACTTATGGAAGTAATTAGTCATTTGTGGAAAAGATTAATCAATTATGGAATTGATTGATCATGGATTGATTAAATAAGGAATAAGATTGAATCAATTTTGAAAAAGATTGATTTAATTGAATATTTTATTCATTGCCTCTTTTCTATAAATATAACACTAGACCTAATTGGTTCAGTACACTCTCGTCTTGCTCTTAGACTCACAAGACAAGACCTAGAATTCTCTCTAGTCTCCCTCTTAGAGAAAGACTCCCACAAGTCTTTTGCCTCCTAGACTTAGAGACATACCGGTATAACCTCTGTGGTTATTGTGTCATTCAATAAGAAATTTCCAGTAATTAAAAGACAATAGGGTTGCTGCGTTTTTGTTCGTTGGAGCGTCGTTGGCGAAAAACGGTCAAGTCTACAACGAAGGTTTGTAACGGTTCTTTCCCTTTTCTTTAGAAAAGCATAAAAATAAATTTAGATTTATTTTTCAGCATGTTTATACCAATTTCCCAGCAACTTTAAAGTATGTTTAAAGTTTATTTGAGTTTTTCGTAACGGTATTTTAATGTTAATTAATATACAACGTAAGGTCCAACCGATGCGCTTCCGCTGCGTAGGAGCTTTTATCCCCTTCAGTTCCATCACTGCAAACCATCCCATTGTTGGGTTTTATGCCCTAAAACTCGTAGATAGTGAATGTAAACAAATTGTATACTTGTTTCAATAAAGTGTTATTGAGTTCCTACAATAAAGTGTTATTGTTAAATATTGCACAATTTGACCCAAATCCAATAAACTAAGATCCAAGGTTGTTTATATGTAACTTGAACTAGTATGTGGGGACATATGGGGATTGGTGTTCAAGTAACAACCTAAAAGGTCTATAGTATAGGGATAAGGTTGGGTACCTTATCCTGATAACACTATGTGATACGACCCACTTTGTATTCGATACAGACGTATTGATCCAAGGCGTCCATGTAGGAGACATGCGAGCGATGGTATCCTATGCAATGAGTTTGCATAAGACCGGACCACGAAATAGTCAACCATTAGTTATAACACCGTTAACTAGTTAGGTTACTGTTTCAATAGGATGACCTAGGTAACTCAGTCTTAATCCTGAGTGTGTCATGAACTCCTTCTCATGAGAGATTGTCCTTTATGATTAGCATGGGTGAGAGTGGCCAATACGCCGACTCAATATGCCTTCCTTTTTTAGGACAAGACCGAGTGGGAGGCTGGGGACATGACAACACAAGAAGGAATTCACTCCTTCCCACTTCTAGGAGAAGTAGATGAGTGTTCCCTTAAGTGGTGACTCCGGGACTTGAACAAAGGGATCTCGCCCTCTCACTGGCCCGAGAGGGACTTTCTGTTTATTGGTTAGACCATAAACAGGTTGTTCATTAGAGGAGCACTGGTACTTAAGGAGACAGATGTAACACAGGGGTAAAACGGTAATTTGGCCCAACTGTAGTTACGGACACTCGTGAAGGATTGACTTACCGATATAGGTCTATATCCGTGGACACAGAAATGTTCTACAGTGAGAAGAGTTCAGCTGTGGGTCTTTAGTGGAATGACCCACAGTTAATGAATATTGGTTAACCTGATTAATGAGTTTAATCTATTAACCTCATATCATTGGAGCTTCTGATTTGTAGGTCCATTAGGTCCCCCTGCTAGCTCGTAAAGAGTAATTAGGAACAAATATATCTTAAGAGAATTTGAATAGTTCAAATTCATATTGGGAATTAAGTTAATTGTATGAGATACAAATTAATATAATGTATAGTGATGCATTAAAATATAAAGTCTAATTTGAGATTAAATTTTATTATATTGAGAGATTGATATATTTGAAAAAGTTCAAATATATGTCTAATTAAATATATGGTATTTAATTAGAAGATGAATTAATTAATTATGAATTAATTAATTATTCAATTTAGTTTAAATTAAATGAGATTTAATTAAACTATAGTTTATGAGAGAAATAAATATTTGAAGGAGTTCAAATATTAATATGAATTTGATTCATATTAAATTTATAGGATATAAGGGAATTTGAAGGAGTTCAAATTTTAATATGAATTTGATTCATATTATGGAATTAATTAATTGAAGGTCTGAAAATAAATATATGATATTTAATTGGGTAATTAATTAATTAACTAATAGAAGGTCTAAAATTAAATATATGATATTTAATTGGTGATTAATTAATTAAAGAATTAATTAATTGGAAATTAATCAATTATGGAAATGATTAATCACTTATGGAAGTAATTAATCATTTATGGAAATGATTTAATCACTTATGGAAGTGATCAATCATTTATGGAAAAGACTAATCAATTGTGGAATTGATTGGTCATGGAATTGATTAATTATGGAAAAGATTAAATCAGTTATGGAAATAATTGATTTTAAATGAATATTTTATTCATGACATTTCTCCTATAAATAGAACACTAAACCTAGGGTTTAGGCACAACAACATATGGCCACCATAAGGCCCTCTCATATTCTCTCAACTCAAGAACTCTAGGGATAATTTTCTCTCTAGAGTTTTTGCTTTTCCCATTCAAGATTAGGTAGTCCCACAACTACATTCCTAATCTCAGAGTTATAGCGGGGAAGATCAAATGGTGGTGTTCTTCGTTGTTGCAGAGCAATCAAGAATCATCCGTTGAAGTATTTAGAGTCGTCAACGGAGGTATGTTTCTCAACGCTTAACCTTTTGCCAATGCATTGGTATTTTAGTAGAAACAAAATTAACTACGAATGGTCCAATTGCTTCCGCTGTAACGGAATTGGGAATTCCAAATCCTACACCCATCTCGTGCAAATATGAAAAATAGGGTTTGGTATGGTTAAAGTCGATATAATTTCAACCAGACTCATGATCTTTGATACAACCACAATAGGATTCATTGCAACCTTTAGTGTAGTAGATAGTTTGGGAGGAGGGGAGGGGGGAAAACTTTGTAATAATATATGATGGTTTGATGGGTCTTTACCGAGTAGGAAGTTCGATAATTTATAGTTGCGGTCGGACTTAGAAACCGATGTTATGGAATTTGATTCGTGGGCCTAGAGTTAAAAGAGTGGAACTTTTATGTCGTGGAATCTTATTCTTAGACAAAAGATTGCTCTCTGTGTTGAGGGTGCAATAGGAATCTTCCATTGGCTACCATTGAATTTTTTATACGTGTTTAATTTTTTGAAAAAATAAAGTGTGTTTCTTCTTTCTTTCTCTATGCACTCTTCTTCCCTTCTATCGATTGAAAACTAATTAGTAATGAATAGCAATAGCAAGAATTTTATACTAGTCAATCAGAAGGAAGGATTGTCCTTTACGGACCTTATCCAAATAGGACCTACAAATAAAGGGCCGGATTTAAAAAAGTGTTCCAAATATAAGCAGACAACTAAATAATTTTATCTGACATCCAGCTCGTCTTCCAATTCCTCAATCATCTAACTCCAAGCTAGCTACTAGTTTGCTTCGAACTGCCTCGATCTCACCTTGAACCCGTCCCCAAGCTCATCATTTAGGCCTACAACAATATTACCGTCAAAATAAAACATTTGCACATAGAATTCAACGAGGATAAGGCACCTTAGGAAGGAGATAACACATAGACAAAAATGCTCTATCAAATCACCCCCAACCTAAATCTTGCTACTCCTTGGGTAAGCCTAAAACCAAATGATATGAATGGCAGAGAATCAAATGATGAGATTTATCAGCGCTACATATGCTAAATCTTTTGCCTAAGAGAAGCAATCACATGCTAGCAAAAAAATGAGACAAATCAAAACTTTCCAAGAAACTTCTCACGTGCGTGTGTGTTTAGCCTCTTCTAGAGCAGCCCCTATCGGCCCGAGAAAGATTTATAAGACCCTCCACCTATCTTCCCCTACACTGGAACTAAGACCTCACTTGAAAGGCTAACAGGGACAAATTAGGTTGCAATCTCAATACCTAGAATCCTGAGTAGAAATTTATTTTCTTATCTTTTTGCATTCTTTTAAAAGACGGGGCACTAACTTTCACACTGCAATGTAGGGACCCATAACCCAAGTTTAACCCTTGGTTGGCCTAACTGATCACACTGCATGCAACTCTTTTTACCCCTAATCGCTCATAACTAATGCAAGCATGTTGTTCCTTATGAAATAAACAAGAGAGAGCATAATTTTAATTTTCAAGCTCAAGCTCACTCACTCATTTTACCACTCCTTTTCTTTTAGCAGACCAATATTCTTTTCTTTCCCCAGGCAAGGACCATACTCTAATTTGCAAAATTAGACTTTCTAGCTAAACCTTACACCTATCAGGGTGACAACACGCTTATGGAACTCATAAAGCAAACCCAAACTTTCAAGACTAACTAAAGAAAATGCTAGGTGATCAAAATTGCAAGAAACTCTAGAAAATTTAAAAAGGCTCAAAATATGTCATGCAAGCTACACTTCAACAAACACAAAAGAAAGAGCATAACTGCACATATGGACATAATCATGATTGGAAATCCCACCACCTAATCTTAGCAATTAAGGCTCAAAAGTTATAAATTTTGCACAAAAATATAGGTCCACTGCTCAGATGCATGACCTCAATCCAATCATAACAGGGCAAAAAAATAAAAGCATAACATGCATAAGTCCACTGCTCAGATGCATGACCTCAATCATAACAGGCAAGACAATAAAAGCATAACATGCATAAAGTAGACTGATGCTCAGGTGCATACAGCCTCAAACCTAGAGTCCACTAACATGCAAATGCTTCCCCCCAACCTCAATCATACCATAATCTTAATGAAGTCTAGACATGCACACATAAGGGGCAAAATAAAAGGGAACAGAAAACCTCCCCTAATCTCCGACACTACGGATGGAGTGATGACTGAAGCTGCTTAGACTGATCACCTTTTCCATTCGGGGGATTCTTCCTCAAGGAAAGTGGCCGATGTATTAGAAAGAAACATCACGCAAGAGTACATCATTAATCTCAATAGGCCAATCTTCAAGCCACACTATATCAACATAACTAAAAGCTAGAGAAGCCATAATATGGGTTGCCATATTCCTAGATCGAGGCGTGAACAAGACTTTTGCATAACGGGTCTTGTAGCAACAATACCCGAACCTCATCCATGAGCAAGCTGACCTCAGATACATCATCAGACTCCCCAATTAAAATCTTGACTAACTTCAGAGAGTTCGTCTCCACATGAAATTGCAAAAAAACCAGCTTGACGTGCAATTTGGACTCTAGTGAGAAGAGCCTAACCTTCGGCTACATCCACACACCAACATCTAGGAAGATGAATACATGCTGCCAGTAAGACTTCACTTCTAGCATTACGCGAATGGAGCCTCCTCCCGCAGTCCGAGTTTCCGGCTTAACCGAAGCATCTACATTCAGTTTTAAATCAAGCTCCAACGGTGGCTTCCAAGTGCAAGCCAAGTCGATTAGAAGGGGACAAAGAGCTACATGAAGACACCGCCCCTCGAGACGCTGCAGCACGCTAGAAAGAGAATATAATCAGAGGCCCACTACATTAAGTCCTTTTCAACAACATTCCCTCCCCAGACCAATGAATTACGCAGATTCCATATTGCCTACCAAAACACTACAACAAGTTCAAAATCCAACATAGCCAGCCTATCTTTAACAGCCCACGGAATTGATTCAAAATTTAAGGAAATTAAGGACTGATATAGGAACTCAAACTTAGAGCAACGCCACAGATATTTCACAAACGGACATGCCCAAAAAACATGAAGACAATCCTCAACAGAAGCTTGGCAGAACACACATAAATTATAAATGTCCATACCTCGTCGAAGGAAGTTATCCTTTGTAGGCAACCGGTTATGCGACAACCTCCACAAAAAGAACTTGATTTTACTTGGAACATCCAGTTTCCAAATACTAGACCACCAACCCCGCGCACGGGGAATTATCAGACGACAATGGGCGACCTCGAGTCATCAACCTAAGCGCTAGCCGGTATCCGCTATTCACAGTAAACAACTCATCCTTCTCAAAATGCCATATCAGATGGTCGTCAGCCGTAGCATTAGGTAGGGGGTCCGCAAAATCGAGTCACAATCCAACGTCATAAAACGAAACCGTATTTTCTCCTCATCCCACTGACCTAAGGCAGAAAACAACTCACATACCGTACTTGTCAACAATAGAGTGGGGAAAGAGTGGACCTGGGACAAAAAGTGTATTTTTCCCTTAAATTTTTATATATATTTGGGAAAAAGACACTTTTGGTCCCTCAAGTTTGGATTAGATTTGATTTTGGTCCCTGAGTTTTCAAACTCAACAATTTAACCCTTGAAATTTGGATTTCGTTACACTTTTGGTCCCTTCGTCAAATTTTCTGTTAAACTCTCATGGAATGCTTACGTGGCACCTATTTTTTTATTAAAAAAATTATTTTATGATTTTTTAAAATAAAAATATATAAAAATAATTAAAATATATTATTTTTTAAATATTTTTAATTCCTCCCCTTCTTCTTCTTCCAACCACCACCACATATCGTCGGTGGTCAGCGGCCAATGAAATGTTTTTTTTTCTCCTCTTCTTCTTCCTTTCTTCTCATCTTCTCCTTTCTTTTCTTTTTTTTTTTTAAGAAAAGATGGAGAAACAGGGAGGTCCTCTCCGTTTCTCCTTCTTTTCTTACAAAAAAAAAAAAAAAAAAAAGAAAAAGAAAAGAAAGGAGAAGAATGGAAGAAGGAGAGGGGAGAAAAAAAATTATTGGCGGCTACCAGCCGTCGACGAGCGGTGGTATGTGATGGTGGTTGGAAGAAGAAGAGGAGTTAGGTTGAAGAAGAAGAAGGATTGAGTTGAAGAATAAGAAGAAAAGGAGGAGAGAGAAACTAAAAATATTAAAAAATAATATATTTTTATTTTAAAAAATCAGAAAATAATTTTTTTAATAAAAATAGGTGTCACGTCAGCATTCCGTGAGGGTTTAACAGGGATGGAGGGACCAAAAGTGTAACAAAATCCAAACCTCAGGGATTAAATTGTTGAGTTTGAAAACTTAGAGACCAAAATGAAACCTAAATTGTTGAGTTTGGAGTTGTTTTTGATCTTTAAATGTCACCTATTTTGATTATGCACTATTTGTTTAATTGTATTGTACTTGAAAATTTACAACATAGAGGTTAAAGAATAAATTTTGTCTTGAACTTTTAAATTTGTGTTTATTTGATCTATAAATTTTAAAAGGTGTTTAATAGATCTTCAACTTTCATAATTGTAAATGGTTCTAAACTTTAAAAAGTGTCAAATAGGATTTTTTTTTTTTTTTTTTTTTTAATTCACAACATACTAGACACAAAGTTAAAGTTTTAGGGTCTTATTAGATATAAAGTTTATTTTTATATCAAATAGATCCGTTAATTTTTAATCTTTTTCAATATGTCAGGAATTCATTAGATACAAAATCGAAAGTTCAAATATTTATTAGACATTTTAAAATTTAGATACCTGTTAGACACAAATTGAAAAAAGAAAAATAAAGCTCAAATACTAAATAGACACAAACTTTACTAAAACATGTAATTTAACCTAGAGTTAAAAAAAGTATATAAAAATTTTAAATAAACAATTTGACCATGAGGTCAGAGGTTCGAATCCCTCACTCCCAAACGTTGATGTACTAAAAAAAAGGAAATCTTGTGGGACTTTGGCCCGTGGATTCAAATTTAATATTTTCAGCTTTTTTTTTTATTTTTTATTTTTATTTTATTTTTATTTTTATTTTTTAAGTTGAGATTGGTTTCCATAGCCTAAAATTTTCAATAATTAATAATTATCATCTTTTTTCAGTTAAATGTATCTAATGTCCATCATAGATTCATGTCATAGTGCAACTCCACTTTTTTTTAAAAAAATGACTAAATTACCATCTTAGTCTTATAATTTGAAGAAGTTTGAATTTGATTCTTATCATTTGGTTTTCTTGATCAACTTTGTTAATTATTCTTATATTGCTCATTTTCTTTGGATGTCAGTTTATCAGCAGAAAATATATGTCATGCATCCAAATGAATGGTTTAAGAGTAATAAAAGTATCAACAAATGTGGGAAATATTGGAGAGGTAGTTTTGAGACATTATGAAAAACTATCGAAACTAAATTGGAATTTTTAGGCCTCATTTGATAATCATTTCGTTTTTTGTTTTGGGTTTTTGAAAATTAAACTTGTTTTCTCCCAAACTTCTTATAATTGTCTTCATCCTTACTAATGACACATTTGAATTCCTAGCCAAATTTTTAAAAACAAAAACAAGTTTTTGAAAACTACTTTTTTTAGTTTTCAAAACTTGAGTTGGTTTTTGAAAATATGGGAAGAGAGTAGAGAACAAAACAAAGAAACTTATCAATGGAAGTAGTGTTTATAAAACCAAATGGTTATCAAACGGGGTCTTAATCATTTGGTTTGTGACTTTCAATTTTGTATGTTGTAAGTTTATTTTATTTAGGTAAAATATCTTCTTGGTCATGTTTGGGGATTATTGTGTCTATTGAATTCTTAAATTTCAAAATAAAACAATCAAGTTCTCGATGTTTATCAAACAATAGATTAAGTCCCTCCACATGTATTCTTTAATAGAATGCTGATGTGGCAATTTCGTAAAATAAAATAACAATTTTTAAAATAAAACGAGAAGATTTTTATTTTAAAGAATTAAAATAATAATTTAAAATTTTCTTCCTCCTCCCCTTCTCAACCTTCCTCTCCCTCCATTTTCTTCTTTTTCAATCTTGAGGGGAAAAAGAAAAGCACCCTCCTCCATTTCTTCTACAAACTCACCCCTCCTCACAACAATTTCAAATTTGAAATTGAGAAAAAAAAAAGGAAAAGAAAAAAGAAATATCATTCGACGATCCTTTGAATTCATCGACGTAGAAAATAAGAAAAGATGCAATCCTCAAACATGAGGGACCAAAAAAGTAATTTGTTCTATTTTTTTCTTTTTTAATCTTTATCAGTTTAATATTCTTGTTAGAGATTATGTGGCAACATGACAATGGAAACATGTCAATGAACTAATTTCTGATTGACAAACTAATGGGTAGGTTTTGAACTTAGAAAACTATGCTTTGAGTACTCTAAAAAAATAAATTGTAATCTCATTTTATCCCTCTCATTTAAAATGAGTCCACTTTATGTGACTGCATAATATCTAATTAATTCTTAAAATTAACCATTGGCCCTCATTCTTATTCTTATTCTTTTTATTTTGTTTAAATATATAATAGATAATCTAACTTTAAATTTGTGTATGTATATGTTAAGATATTAATATTACCATGTACTAAATCACATAGATTGGATGGAAATATACTGAGTGACATTATAAGAAATATTTATTAAAATAAATAATTTGAAAGTTAGAAAATGAAATATATCAAGTAAAAATAATATAGAAAAAATACATTTTTTGTTCCTAAAGTTTGAGTTTCATGTCTATTTGATCTTTGAAGTTTCAAAAGTGACACTTTAAGTCTTTGGAATTTGTAAAATAGGTCTAAATGGTCTCTTACCCTTAGTTGATTTAATGGAATGCTGACATGGGGTTAAAAAAGTTGACTAGACTTTTATGACGTGATAATTAACTTAAATGGTAAAATATGGAAAATTTTCCTTATTTTTCGTACCTCTTCCTTTTAATGGATGTCCTATGGTATAAAATATTATATCATTAAATAACATGTCAAATGTTAAATGGAAGGAGTATATGCTAACGTAGTGCTAGAAATTTTCTCCACATTCTAACTAACCTGTCAGCATTTTGTTAAATCAACTAACGGTTGGAGACCATTTTGAACTATTTTACAAACCTCAAGTACTAAAGTATCGCTTTTGTTCAACGGTCAAATAGACATGAAATCAAATTTCAAAGACTAAAAGTGTATTTTGTCCAAAAAACAAGTCTAATAAAAGTGTGATAGAGAGATCGCAACTAGTTTGGAGGAAGTGACGTATTGCCCACGGGTTGACGATGGAAAAGCTTACGGTTGGTTGGGTAATATTAATTTTTATTTTTACGGATACAGACAAGAAACTGAAACAATTGTAGGAGACATTTCTTGAACAATCATATGAGACAATATTAAATGAACAATACTTAGGCATAGAGATTTTCCTACACACCCTATTAAAATCTTGACAACTAAGAAAGAGAAAGATAGAAAATGAAGAAAAGAATTTTATCTCTACTAATTATCTACATTTTAATAGTTGTATGTAAGAAGATTCCGATGTACAGGGTAAAATTAAATTGACCATGCAGGTAACTGTGAAATTTTTTGGTAAGGCAATATTGACTGTCAGTTCAGTTCCTTTGAATAAATAAAAATTTGACCGTCAGTTGTATCTTTGTCAGCACTTGGGTTAGTCAGGTTTAAATTTATTACTGTAATTTATAATACTGAATAAAAAGAAAAAAAAAAACTATAATTTATAATACCAAAAAAATGCGTGTCAGAAAAATCAAAAAGCAAAAATGTTAACCTTTTACTCAAAATAATAATAATAATAAAAACATCAAATAAAAATCTCAAAATATATATATATATATATATTTTGGAGTATATCAACATTTGAGGTGGGGATTCGAACATCAGACCTCTTCATCGAGGGTCTTGTCAATTACTACTGAACTATGCTAGCTTTGACAATAAAAAGAAATGTCAATTGTTATTCTATGATTAAATCAAAAGTTGAGTTCTTTGTGAAATCATATTAATAGATTTTTTAATTTTTTTTAAAAAATTATTCAATAGATCTCTAAATTTTCGATGCTTGTGTTTCATAAGTCATAACTAATAAGTCTATGAATTTTTAATTTTAAGTTTAATATATAAATTTTAAGTAATTTTAATTTTATGTTTAATAGATTATTGAATTTGATAGTTTTTTTAATCTCTATTATCCAATAAGGTCAAGATTTTTTTTTTACTAATAAGTTTGTGTCTAATATGTCTATGAACTTTAAAAGTAGCTAATCAGTCACTAAAATTCAATTTTGTGTTTAATAGATTATGGACATACTCAATATTTTTAAAAATTAACGGACCTAACATAAAATTGAATTTTGTATCACTTTGGACTCTAAATTTATAATTTTGTGTCTAGATTAGCAAATTTTTTAAAAAATTAAATAGATTAAAGTTCTATTAAAAACAAATTTTAAAGTTTAAGAACCTATTAAAAACGAATGACCGAGAGGCCAAATGTTTAGAGATCTATTAAAAACAAATTAACCTATCGGTCATTAGTACAAGAATTAAGTCACTGCTAATATTAGCTACACTTTTGTAAGGTTTAGAAATTTATTGGACAAAATATTAAAAGTTCAAAAAAATTATTAGACATGTTTTAGAGTTGAGGAACTTATTAGAAAAAGGACTAAATTTGTAATTTAAAAAGTTATATATAAAACTATGAATTATGATATATCTCAATCCAAGGCAAGTGTGGGGGAAGTGTTGCTCACGCGAATGAAAGCGCGTGGATAAGGCTTATCTCAGCTGTGGAATCAGACGCTTGCTTGCGAAAAGACCAATAAATTCCAATGGATTTTTTTTTTTTTTTTGGATTTTAATATAATATTTTGAGTCAAATCCAAAGTGGATTTTTTACGCAATAAGTTTTGAATCTTTTTGTTTTGATTCTCATAGCCGCCAATGCCTCCATATATATATATATTTGAATACAATGCCTAATTAATTGTTTCAATATGTTTCAAAAAAAAAAAAACAAAATTAATTGTTTTAATAATGGTCCAATTTTCCCTTTTTCAATTTCTTAGAAACTAAGAAATAAATATTCAATTTGATAACAACGAATCTATTTCTTAGTTTTCACTTTTTGCTCCTAGTTTTTGACAAAATATACCATTTCCATAAGTGTTTATTGATTTCCATGTCTTAAAATTAAAGAATGTTTCTAAAACTAACTATATAAAATTTTGAGAATTTTGAAAAAAAATCACTGTGGAACTATAGGAATGGTTATAATCAAACCCTTAAATTTTCTTCTTCCCTTAAGCTTATAAAATTGTTGCAATCAAACTTTTGAAGATTGCAACCTCCACAAACCACCGTTGAATTATAAGACCTATTTTCAATCAAACTCAAATTTTTTACATTAATATTTTTTCTTAAGTCCATCCAAGAAGTAGTTAATAAGTTTAAGAAAAGGGTTAAATTGTTATAATTTTATAATTCAAGATTGTGATTGTGACAATCATTATAGTTCAATGGTGGTTTGTGTCATTGACAATATTTCAAAGCTTAATTATAAAATTTCATAAGTTTGGAGAGTCAGAATGATTAAATTGAAAACAAACTTTATTCCAACAACACTAATCAGGCACAAGTTCTGCCAAAACACACGAATCCACTCTCGATGGATAGCTTTCCAACCACACTTCAGATTGACGAGCATCCATGGCCATTCAAGCAAGTTGATGAGTGTTGAGGATTCCACATTGAAAAGATAGGTGGAAACCTCACGATTTATAAGATAGATGAGTTACCTCACTCATATTGCCAATTGGAAATATAGCAAAATCTATCTTACTGATAGACTCCGATTATTCAGAGTCTATCAATGTCTATCGCTGATAAACTCTAGTTAATCAAAATCTATCAGTGACTATCATTGATAAACTTTGATATCAGCGATAGATACTGATATACTTTGAATAATCAGAGTCTATCAGTGATAGACACGGATAAAATCTGACAACAACTTTTTGGTCTTGTACAACTTATTTTGCTATATTTGCAATTAGTTTGCAACTATGCTATATTTGCTATTAATTTGATCCAATTTGCCATCTATGCAACTGCCCCTATTTATTAACATGGAAATATTAAAATGCAAAATTATTTAATATATATAGTTGTTATAAAATATAAATACATATAATTGTCGATTATCAAAATTGTTATGATTAAATTTGGGACCATCGAAGTCAAAGGAACTAACAAGGTCATGCAACACCAATCCAAGATACAATCGAGAGAACCACCAAAAAGACAACGATTGAGAGGATTGGGCTAGCCCAATCCCTACCTCGGGTCACATCCGTGAGTCAAGCTATTCTCCTCGTGCTCGGTTCCTAGAAGTTCTTGCCAAGCTCAATTCAACTTGACCCGACCCGATCCCAAATCGTCTATAAACAAAGGATAAACTTAAAACGAATAGAGGTATAAATATCATTATTCAACCTTGGAGAGGGGATTTCAAACCCTAACTTCCTAAACTCTTTCTTCTTCCTCTAGCTCTTTACTTGTCATATCTCATCTACTTCCTCGTTGACTTAAGTATTGGAGTCGGTGTGGCAGGTGTGGTCAAGCACCACACCGGTGTGCAATAATTGCTTGTTTTGCAGGTTACCCAAAAACGAATTATTTATTATCATTTTTTTTTACAACAATTATTTATTAATAATCAAAATGATTATTTAAAAAATACTTACAAACCTAAGTTTTGGTCAAAATGAAATTGAAACGTAAAATATTATGTCCAAAATGACAACTAAGAATGTTGGTTGGAATCAATGTCGTTAATGCTAAGAATATCAAAGTTGTTCTGTCTCCCTTTGTCTCTTGTTTTATCAATGCAGACAAAAAACTTATGTCGAGATATTTTCCATTCCCATTTTACTTCTTTCTAAACAATAAAATACTTTATAATAAGATTTTGTTATTTTCAAAAAATTTGAAGACATTAAATATAATTAAAAAAAAAACATTCAAAATTATGCATGTCAAAAAAAAAAAAAAAAGTTGCATCTCTTTTTCCTGTAATGTTTTAACGATAAGAATTGAATTAAAAAAATTTTAGATTCCTAAGGACTGAATTAAAAGATGGATGACTTTTCACATTAAAAAAAAAAAAAACAAAAAAAAAAAAAAAACAAAGGATGACTTTTATAAATTAAAGTAATGTTTATCTTAAATCATTTTCAAACAAGATAGCATTTTTTAATATATAAAATAACCTCTAATTTTTTATAGAAAAAAACTCTTTTTTTTTTTCTATTTAATGTAATAATTTTTCTCATCAAACCATTTTGTAAAAAATAATAGGCAAAATTAGTTAAAGAAAAAAAAGATAAGTAATTATCTTATTAATAGAAAAATAAAATTTGACAATGAAGTTGGGAATATGGTAGAAAACATTAAGGTTAAAATATAAGTTTAGAACTTGAACTTAATTTCAAGTTTGTATCTTAGGTTCATGAATTTTAAAAAGTGTTTTAATTTGTCTATGAACTTTTAATTTTGTATCTAAAAGGTCTCTAAATTAAAAGTGTCTGATAGATCCTAGTAATTATTTTTTCTATTTAATAGATTTATGAACTTTCAATTTTATGTCTAATAAATATTTGATCTATTCGAATTTTTTTAACAAAATTATGAATTCATTAAATCACAAAATTAAAAATTTAAAGTCTTATTAAACACAAAATCCAATTTTATATATAATAGATTTATTAATTGTTTAAAAGTACGAACATGTAAGTAATTTATGGACACAAAATTAAAAGTAAAAAACCTTTATTAACACAAAAGTGAAAGTTTAGGAGTATTAAACACTTTTTAGAGTTGAAGAGAACATATTAAACTTTGAAAGTTCAAAAACTTATCATTTAATCAAACATTAATGAAGGTTTTTTACTTTTACTCAATTCTCAGTTTAGTTCTTAATCTTTTAGGGCTACAGATGCACGTCTTCCTAACACCACCATTAAAATATTGATAACTAAGAGAAGATTTTTTTTTTCTCATTTTACAATCTTTTCTCATAATTGTCAATATTTTAACAATGATGTGTAGAAAGATACATACAAACATGTGTGTAACTAAATAGAATTCATATTTTACAAAATTTATCAATTTTGTGCTTAATGTATTTAAAATGATCAATTAGGTCAATCCACCAAAAAAAGGGGAAAAAAAAAGTTAATTTGTAAAAAAATGACAAATCATTAAATTACTATTTTATTAACATATTTAGATAGGTTAACACGTCACTCACATGTTACTTATTATATTATATGGGTTTCCATCTCAAAACCAATTGGCTATGGGAGGAGTGACCCTTGAAGCTTATATATTGGGAGGAGTGATCCATCGATTAACAAAGTTCATTATTTTAAATGGCATATTCCCTATGACATGTCCACGTGTCCAAATATATTTGGACACGCTTGTTGATGTCAAAATCTGGTCAAGTTACTCACCTGACCTTCACGTGACACCAGTAGTGAATTTGTTGAAGATGGGAAAGATGTGACCTGCAAAACCAGTAAGAACCGCTACACACCGGTGTGGTGTAGGCCACTTGCACTCTGATGTCTAAGTCAGATCAACACTAAAAAGTATTTTTGTAGTTAGTTTCCTGAACCTTTTTTCGGGTGTGGGAGACCCCATTTATACCTGTGTCTTCAGTTAGGTTTTTTTAGATGTTTGGAGGCGATCCAGGACTGAACTGAGTGGAATCGGAGCGAACAGGGGCAACAGGGACCGAATGAAGGGGGAAGGATTCGGGCCACGCAAGTGGGTCGAGTGGTCGGCCGAGTGGGTTGGGCCATGGGCCGATCCCTCCAGCCTTGGCCCGATCCTTTGGCATGTTCTTCCTCCGGGGTCCGTTTCCTGGTTGTCTCCTTAGACTGATAATGCATTGTCTTTCTCAGCTTCTTGCATATCGAGGTGGTCCAAAATTACCTACAACCACGCTTATTAACAAATGTTAACAATCTTTTTAGGAAGGAATCTAATTGGAAATTTTAATACATTAATAAAAAAGTTTAAAAATTTAAAAAGACAAAAAGACCAAATTGAAAATAAGTATATTTTTCCATTCGAAAATTGTGTGAGGAAGGATTCTTTTATTTGTTTATTTATATATTTATTTTCAAAGAAGCAGCCTCGTAAGTCGTTATCATACTGACGTACGAAATCCCAATATTTTAAATTAAGGCGAAAAAAATTAAAAGAAAGCTTTCGACAACGAGAAAAATGGCGGCTGAACAAATTCCCAGAACCATTATTTTTTTCCATCAAATATATTTTTTTTTTATACTTTGTCCAAATCAAATACAGTGTCCAATACTTTAAATATAAAAAATAAAAATATTCTGAATATAATATTATTATTTTTTTTTTATTTTAAATATATATATATATATATATATTGTTGATGCCAAAATTTGGCCAAGGGACTCACCTGACCTCCACGTGCCATCAACGGTAAATTTGTAGATGAAGGGGAAGACGTGGCCTGCAAGAAAGTAAACCTGCGCACCGGTGTGGTGCTCGCCACACTGGCTCCGATGCTTAAGTCAGCAAGCAGAACGGTAGGGAGTGGAAAAGTCAGAGCAAGAGGAGAGAGAGTAGAGAATGTAAAATAGCGTTTAGGGATAGAATTCGGGATCCCCTCTTCAGTGGCGAAGAGGGATATAAATACCTGTACATCCTCCTAGCCTTTTTAGGGTTTCGGAGGCGTTTTAGGTCAAACCGGGCGAAACCGGGGCATCCAGAGGCAGTGGGGACTAGACGAGACCGAACGGGCTCGGCCCGCGCGAGCGGGCCGAGGTCGAGCAGGGGGTCGGGCCTAAAACCCGACCCCTTCGGTCTTGGCCCGTCTCACTTGCCGGTTTTGCCTCCTTGGTCCATCTTCCTGTCCGATTGTCCTCGTCAGCTCCTCGTACATCGGGGTGGTCCAAAATTGCCTATAACATTAAGCCCCCACTCTTGAATTGGGATTCGGGGTGACTTATTGCTATAAGTTGAGCTCCTTAAGCCCGATTTAAGAGTAATGACCCTTGCCCTGGGCTGGCTTACGTGTAGCTTTGTTGTCATCCTGCAAAGTAGGATAGAAGTAGACACTCCCTGAATAGGGGTTAGATGTAATGGAAATGAAAAAGGGTGAGAGATTACAAAAGTGGTGCTGGTCGGCCTTGGCCTCGGGAAGAGGCCGAGCACAGCTATCTCCCTTTCTGCTTGCCTGGTCGGCCTCGGCCTCGGGAAGAGGCCGAGCATCATATTTTGTAATTTTGCTTAGGGGGCGTTGCCCCCGAACCCCCACCGGGCGCTTCGCCCCTGGACCCCGACTCGCTGACCGGTCAGCGAGACCCCCGTACTGGGTCACCCGGAGTGCTTCAGATCCAGGGCTTGTCCATGAAAATATGCAAGCACAAAAGGTTTCGAGCTCATGCATAGAAAAGTTGTTTTCTACAAAAGAAAAGTGAGGGAAGTGGCTAGGGTCGGCCTCGGCCTCAAGCCCCCGTTAGCCTAAAATTTGGCTCCCTGCATCCATATGTTAGTCCTTGTAGGGAAATAACAAGAGAATAAGTTTGAACATGTAAATTTCAGTAGAACATGCTAAACATAGGTGCTTTTTGTTTAATAGAGAGTGCATATCCCCTTTGCAGCCCCCAATTTCAGGTAAAGCCTCATTTAAACACAAAGTGTAGTTGGGTAAAGAGAAGAATACCTTATAGGGTTTGTGTTCGGACTTGGCAACATGTGCCCAACCAGATGAGTTGAGATAACCTGTGGCTCTGAGGAGGTTGTGGAGATGCATCAACCTCTCTGGCAGGAATTAGTCTCTTCCCAAGGGTGCGTACACTCTGTTGGGAACCTGTGCTTTCGTGGCTGAATTTTGGACTTGGCCTCTAGGTGGTCGGCCTCGGCTTTGGCATGAGGCCGACCAGCTTCCTTATGCTATTTGCTTGCTCCGTAGTTGGGCTTGTGTGCAGATTCACTTTCTGCTTGAACATTTCTTTGTTGCTTTGGATATTTCGGTTGCGCAAGTCGAGCCTCACCGCAAGCCCCCCACAGTCGTTCTTAGGGCTAGAATGCTCGGTTTCGGCCTTAGCGTGAGGCTGAGCATTTTTCATACATTGCTCATTATTCTGCTCATCAATCTGCTGTGTTCATCCCAGGGGTGCGTACACTCTTCTGGGGAAAAGCTTGGGGAGGTTGAGGGCATGCGTCAACCTCTTTGCAAGAGTTTAGTCTCCTTCCAAGGAAAAGTGCAGAAGTTCGGCTTCTACAAGAATCACTCTCGTTTGGCCATATGTGCCCATCCTATGGAAAAATGCTTTGCACAAACATAGTATAAAGAATTTTATCAAATTCGCAAGTGTCTGCATCGTACCATGGGAAAAAGCTATGTGCTATACAAAATGAGAATAAACAATCTTAAAAATAGCTCCATCGCTGTTCGTAATCCT
Source organism: Luffa acutangula (assembly GCA_036850905.1). Taxonomy (NCBI): domain Eukaryota; kingdom Viridiplantae; phylum Streptophyta; class Magnoliopsida; order Cucurbitales; family Cucurbitaceae; genus Luffa; species Luffa acutangula. The sequence goes on from CM072087.1 coordinate 41,258,314, forward strand.
AACTTGAATAAGAAAGGAAAGTCAAAATCATTGCAACATGGCCATGATTATGATGGACTTGGTCTGTCCTTACTCCCAACCCCCCACTCAAAATGTGCATTCATTACCTTGGACATGCATTTTTTGAGTAAGGAAAAACTAACTTCGTACCTGGGCCTCTAAGGGTGAAGTCCAGCCTTGGCCTCGGGATGGTCGGCCTCGGCCTTGGCATGTGGCCGACCACCTCCTCTGTGTTGTTCGCTTGCTTGTTTTTCATCCCAAGGGTGCATGCACCCAGTAAGGGAAAACTTAGGGAGGTCAAGGAAATTACCGAGCCTCTCTTCGCATGTTGCGTTCATCCCAGGGGTGCGTACACTTTGCTGGGGACTTGGGGAGGCTGAGGAATTTCCCGAGCCCACACTAAATATGCATTCCGGATTTAAAGAGTTGCATTTTTTTCAGTAAGAAAATATAATATCATACCTGGTCTTTTCAGGACAAAGTTCATCCTTGAAGCTGAGATAGCCAGCCCCGACCTTGGCATGAGGTCGATCCTCGCTTCTCCATCACCTGTTTGCTCCCCTCATAATTGGACTCATGTGCGGATAATTTGCCTGGGAAGTGACTACCGGACTCAGTCGAGCCCCATTCCTTGTCTAATGGTCGGCCTCAGCCTTGGCATGAGGACGAGCATTTTCCCTGCATGACTTGAGAAGTTTGAGGGAAACTTGGGAGGCTTTGGGATTTCCCCAGGCCTCTCTTCAAGCATTATGGTCATCCCAGTGGTGCGTACACTCTTCTGGGGAAAAGCTTGGGGAGGCCTAGGAATTTCCCGAGCCTCTCTTCAAGCTGCATGGTCATCCCAGGGGTGCGCACACTCTTCTGGGGAAAAGCTTGGGGAGGCCTAGGAATTTCCCGAGCCTCTCTTCAAGCTGCATGGTCATCCCAGGGGTGCGTACACTCTTCTGGGGAAAAGCTTGGGGAGGCCTAGGAATTTCCCGAGCCTCTCTTCAAGCGTCATGGTCATCCCAGGGGTGCGTACACTCTTCTAGGGAAAAGCTTGGGGAGGCCTAGGAATTTCCCGAGCCTCTCTTCAAGCTGCATGGTCATCCCAGGGGTGCGTACACTCTTCTGGGGAAAAGCTTGGGGAGGCCTAGGAATTTCCCGAGCCTCTCTTCAAGCGTCATGGTCATCCCAGGGGTGCGTACACTCTTCTGGGGAAAAGCTTGGGGAGGCCTAGGAATTTCCCGAGCCTCTCTTCAAGCGTCATGGTCATCCCAGGGGTGCGTACACTCTTCTGGGGAAAAGCTTGGGGAGGCCTAGGAATTTCCCGAGCCTCTCTTCAAGCTGCATGGTCATCCCAGGGGTGCGTACACTCTTCTGGGGAAAAGCTTGGGGAGGCCTAGGAATTTCCCGAGCCTCTCTTCAAGCGTCATGGTCATCCCAGGGGTGCGTACACTCTTCTGGGGAAAAGCTTGGGGAGGCCTAGGAATTTCCCGAGCCTCTCTTCAAGCTGCATGGTCATCCCAGGGGTGCGTACACTCTTCTGGGGAAAAGCTTGGGGAGGCCTAGGAATTTCCCGAGCCTCTCTTCAAGCTGCATGGTCATCCCAGGGGTGCGTACACTCTTCTGGGGAAAAGCTCGGGGAGGCCTACGAATTTCCCGAGCCTCTCTTCAAGCTGCATGGTCATCCCAGGGGTGCGTACACTCTTCTGGGGAAAAGCTTGGGGAGGCCTAGGAATTTCCCGAGCCTCTCTTCAAGCTGCATGGTCATCCCAGGGGTGCGTACACTCTTCTGGGGAAAAGCTTGGGGAGGCCTAGGAATTTCCCGAGCCTCTCTTCAAGCTGCATGGTCATCCCAGGGGTGCGTACACTCTTCTGGGGAAAAGCTTGGGGAGGCCTAGGAATTTCCCGAGCCTCTCTTCAAGCGTCATGGTCATCCCAGGGGTGCGTACACTCTTCTGGGGAAAAGCTTGGGGAGGCCTAGGAATTTCCCGAGCCTCTCTTCAAGCTGCATGGTCATCCCAGGGGTGCGTAGACTCTTATGGGGAAAGGCTTGGGGAGGCCTAGGAATTTCCCGAGCCTCTCTTCAAGCTGCATGGTCATCCCAGGGGTGCGTAGACTCTTCTGGGGAAAAGCTTGGGGAGGCCTAGGAATTTCCCGAGCCTCTCTTCAAGCGTCATGGTCATCCCAGGGGTGCGTACACTCTTCTGGGGAAAAGCTTGGGGAGGCCTAGGAATTTCCCGAGCCTCTCTTCAAGCTGCATGGTCATCCCAGGGGTGCGTACACTCTTCTGGGGAAAAGCTTGGGGAGGCCTAGGAATTTCTCGAGCCTCTCTTCAAGCGTCATGGTCATCCTAGGGGTGCGTACACTCTTCTGGGGAAAAGCTTGGGGAGGCCTAGGAATTTCCGGAGCCTCTCTTCAAGCTGCATGGTCATCCCAGGGGTGCGTACACTCTTCTGGGGAAAAGCTTGGGGAGGCCTAGGAATTTCCCGAGCCTCTCTTCAAGCGTCATGGTCATCCCAGGGGTGCGTACACTCTTCTGGGGAAAAGCTTGGGGAGGCCTAGGAATTTCCCGAGCCTCTCTTCAAGCTGCATGGTCATCCCAGGGGTGCGTACACTCTTCTGGGGAAAAGCTTGGGGAGGCCTAGGAATTTCCCGAGCCTCTCTTCAAGCTGCATGGTCATCCCAGGGGTGCGTACACTCTTCGGGGGAAAAGCTCGGGGAGGCCTAGGAATTTCCCGAGCCTCTCTTCAAGCTGCATGGTCATCCCAGGGGTGCGTACACTCTTCTGGGGAAAAGCTTGGGGAGGCCTAGGAATTTCCCGAGCCTCTCTTCAAGCTGCATGGTCATCCCAGGGGTGCGTACACTCTTCTGGGGAAAAGCTTGGGGAGGCCTAGGAATTTCCCGAGCCTCTCTTCAAGCTGCATGGTCATCCCAGGGGTGCGTACACTCTTCTGGGGAAAAGCTTGGGGAGGCCTAGGAATTTCCCGAGCCTCTCTTCAAGCGTCATGGTCATCCCAGGGGTGCGTACACTCTTCTGGGGAAAAGCTTGGGGAGGCCTAGGAATTTCCCGAGCCTCTCTTCAAGCTGCATGGTCATCCCAGGGGTGCGTACACTCTTCTGGGGAAAAGCTTGGGGAGGCCTAGGAATTTCCCGAGCCTCTCTTCAAGCTGCATGGTCATCCCAGGGGTGCGTACACTCTTCTGGGGAAAAGCTCGGGGAGGCCTAGGAATTTCCCGAGCCTCTCTTCAAGCTGCATGGTCATCCCAGGGGTGCGTACACTCTTCTGGGGAAAAGCTTGGGGAGGCCTAGGAATTTCCCAAGCCTCTCTTCAAGCTGCATGGTCATCCCAGGGGTGCGTACACTCTTCTGGGGAAAAGCTTGGGGAGGCCTAGGAATTTCCCGAGCCTCTCTTCAAGCTGCATGGTCATCCCAGGGGTGCGTACACTCTTCTGGGGAAAAGCTTGGGGAGGCCTAGGAATTTCCCGAGCCTCTCTTCAAGCGTCATGGTCATCCCAGGGGTGCGTACACTCTTCTGGGGAAAAGCTTGGGGAGGCCTAGGAATTTCCCGAGCCTCTCTTCAAGCTGCATGGTCATCCCAGGGGTGCGTAGACTCTTATGGGGAAAAGCTTGGGGAGGCCTAGGAATTTCCCGAGCCTCTCTTCAAGCTGCATGGTCATCCCAGGGGTGCGTACACTCTTCTGGGGAAAAGCTTGGGGAGGCCTAGGAATTTCCCGAGCCTCTCTTCAAGCGTCATGGTCATCCCAGGGGTGCGTACCCGCTTCTGGGGAAAAGCTTGGGGAGGCCTAGGAATTTCCCGAGCCTCTCTTCAAGCTGCATGGTCATCCCAGGGGTGCGTACACTCTTCTGGGGAAAAGCTTGGGGAGGCCTAGGAATTTCCCGAGCCTCTCTTCAAGCTACATGGTCATCCCAGGGGTGCGTACACTCTTCTGGGGAAAAGCTTGGGGAGGCCTAGGAATTTCCCGAGCATCTCTTCTAGCGTCATGGTCATCCCAGGGGTGCGTACACTCTTCTGGGGAAAAGCTTGGGGAGGCCTAGGAATTTCCCGAGCCTCTCTTCAAGCTGCATGGTCATCCCAGGGGTGCGTACACTCTTCTGGGGAAAAGCTTGGGGAGGCTTAGGAATTTCCCGAGCCTCTCTTCAAGCTGCTGTAAACTCCTTGCCCTTCAGGCTCTCGCTGTGCCTCTCGAATGGCGACCTTTCGCTCCCTGCCTGACTGTCCACCGGATGGTCCTCCTAAATTTGTTCGTATCTCGAGCGGTGGGTTAACACTGTCTTTACCTTGATCTGCTGGTAATGGTCTTTAGCTTCTGTCATTTCCCACAAACTCCTTGAGGTAACCCTTTCGGGTTAGGGCTTCTATCTCGTCTCTCAAATGTATGCATTTACGGGTTGTATGACCGTGGTCTCCGTGGAACATGCATCACTTGTTCCCATTCCCCCCGTCTGGGTCCGGCCTCAATTTTTCTGGGCACTTCATTAGGTTTGCATCCTGCATTGTGGCCAAGACATGTTCAAGCGAAGCTGTTAGTGGTGTATACCTGTCGGATCTGACTTTTTGTTCCGCACAACCCTGTGGCTCCTTGGCCTCTTTCCGGCCTCGGCCATTGGCCGAGGACTGTCCTTGCTTGCTGAGCTGAGTAGTCTTCCATCTTGTTGACCTAAAATCATAGCAGTCAAGGCAACTCCATCGTCATGGCCTTCTACCTGCAAAACTTCGTTACAAAATCTGTTAATATAATCCTTCAAGCTTTCTCGAGGCCCCTACTTTACTGTCAGCAACTTGATCTGAGGCTTATGTCGGCTCCAGACTCCTAGGAATTATGTAACAAGCGCTCGGGCCAATTCTTTAAACGAATCGATTGACTTCCGTTGGATCTTACTAATCCATTGCCTTGCCCAACCTGTGAGTGTTAGCGCAGAGGCTCGGCACCTTGTTGCTTCGTCTTTTAGCCATTTGGATAGCTCTCGCCCCTTTTGGCCCTACTCAGCCTCGGACTTTGCTCGAGCCTCTGATTTTTTCCTGTCATTATTCCCTGTGTACGTACCTGACGTTGTCTTTAGCGGCGAACTTTTGCGGGCCTTTTTGTGATTGGGCTTCTGCTCGGCCTCGGCCATCGACCGAAGAGTGCTCATGTCGGATATGGGCTCCATCTTCTACCCCGCGTCCTTTTCCTCTGTCTTCTCGATGCCGGTCGGGCACAAAAACTTCTCGGCTCTCTCACTCCTTCTGTCGGTTGCCCTCTTGGGTCAGGTCCACAGCGTCGTGGGCACACGGAACCTTACAACAATCTCCGAAGTTAGGGTCGGCCTTTTCCATACCAAGGTCGATCCCAGTCTGGTTCACAGCATCGTGGGCACACGGAACCTTACAACAATCTCCGAAGTTAGGGTCGGCCTTTTCCATACCAAGGTCGACCCCAGTCTGGTTCACAGCATCGTGGGCACACGGAACCTTACAACAATCTCCGAAGTTAGGGTCGGCCTTTTCCATACCGAGGTCGAGCCCAGTCTTGTTCAGTGTTTTCTGCTCATACCCGAGGTTTCTTTCTGGTTTCTGAACCCGATCCATCCTGTAGACCAACACCGATGCGCGGTCTGAACTGGCAAGCACTCTTCCCCACAGACGGCGCCAACTGTTGATGCCAAAATTTGGCCAAGGGACTCACCTGACCTCCACGTGCCATCAACGGTAAATTTGTAGATGAAGGGGAAGACGTGGCCTGCAAGAAAGTAAACCTGCGCACCGGTGTGGTGCTCGCCACACTGGCTCCGATGCTTAAGTCAGCAAGCAGAACGGTAGGGAGTGGAAAAGTCAGAGCAAGAGGAGAGAGAGTAGAGAATGTAAAATAGCGTTTAGGGATAGAATTCGGGATCCCCTCTTCAGTGGCGAAGAGGGATATAAATACCTGTACATCCTCCTAGCCTTTTTAGGGTTTCGGAGGCATTTTAGGTCAAACCGGGCGAAACCGAGGAATCCAGAGGCAGTGGGGACCAGACGAGACCGAACGGGCTCGGCCCGCGCGAGCGGGCCGAGGCCGACATGGCCGAGGCCGAGCAGGGGGTCGGGCCTAAAACCCGACCCCTTCGGTCTTGGCCCGTCTCACTTGCCGGTTTTGCCTCCTTGGTCCATCTTCCTGTCCGATTGTCCTCGTCAGCTCCTCGTACATCGGGGTGGTCCAAAATTGCCTATAACATATATATATATATATATATATAATATTATTATTAAATTAGAAGTCTACTCAATAAATTTTGATTTTAATAAATCTATGGCCAATATTATTATTTAGAAGTTTATGCAATGCTAATCAAACCAATCCCTAATAACCCATCCCAACATAGTTGAACGAATTTAAGTATTATAACTTTGAACCTTTTTAAAATATATATATATATTATAACTTTGAACAAAATATCGTAGATTTAAATCCTCATTTTCATTCTTTTAAAAAAAATAAAAGTATAATACTTGATAATACATAAATGAGTAGGTCATAACAATTTTTTTTTTTCTCTGAGTACATCAACATTTGGGGGTGAGAGGATTCGAACCTTAGACCTTATGATCGAGGGTACATGTCAATTACGTCTGAGCTAAGCTCGCTTTGACAGTAGATCATAACAATTAATTTATGTTAAAAATCACTTTTGATTCTTGAACTTTCATGAAAGTAACACTTTAATTCTTAAATTTTAATTTGTAATGATTTAGTCTCTGTACTTTCAATTTTGTAACAATAGTCTTTGAATTAAGTAATAATTTAATCTCTCTACTTTCAAATTTGTAACAATTTAATCCTTGTCACAAAAAGATTCATCAAAATTAAATGTCGATTTTTGTTATTTAATGATTAGACTTTGTAGCTTATATACATATTGGGTCCCAAATTAGTTTATTAATCTATCTATATAAGAAATTTCATTAAATCTTAACATGAATCTTCACGATATGACTTAAATCGTTACAAATTTTAAATTATAGAGATTAAATTGTTATATACGAAAGTTCAAGGGCTAAATTGTAACAAAATTAAAAGTATAGGAACTAAATTGTTACTTTCATAAAAGTTCTGAGACAAAAAGTGATTTTTAACCATTAATTTAACTAAATATTTTTTGCTCACTCATCTAACAATTTGATTACTTGTTATACCATATTGTTATAAATCTTCATTTGCTAGATTAATTAACATAGATGTTAATGATATAGATTTATAAGAATTAAAATTAAAAGTTTTAGGATGTAATAAAACTTTTTTTTTTTAAAGTTCACGGACTAAAGTTTATCATTTCCTTAATTAGCTAGCAATCTCATTGGTTGAGCATATCAATATTATTTTATCTTAACTACACAATGGATATATAATTTAAACATAGTTCAATAAATAAGGTACCAATTATCATTTCAAAGATCAATGGTTTGGTCTCCTACTTCCACAATGTTGAACTAAAAAAAACTACACGTACTTAGCTATATATTCTCACATTGATAAATATTATTTATATTTTTAAAACCACATGGGTAACTAAAAAAAATCTTCATATGTATTTGTCATCTCTCTCCCACCACAAACCCATGAACATAATCCATAAAACTCGAAAACTAAATTCTATTGAGTCAGATTCAGATTGACGAGGTTGATTAACTTAACCAACTCGATCACCCAAAAAGTAATATTTTGTTAAGTTTTAGTTAAACTAAACTGAGAATGCATTCGAATCATTGTTCTTGAATATAAATGAAAGTTGATTGGTTGAATTTTTAAAATTAAATCAAACTCTCAAAATTGTTCTCGTCTCAAAAAAAAAAAAAAAAAAAAAAATCCACTTAAAAGTCCTAATTCCAGTGCAAAGATACATACCAATTGAATATTCATTTGTCTAAAAAATGATATTCAATATTTATTCTTATTCATCTCTATCATATTCTCTTTCAATCATTAATTTCATCATTGAAATTGTTTTTAAAATATGAGTTGATATTATGATTTTAGAAAAACTATCATATTTAATGATATAAATTTTAAAGATTTAAAGTAGTAGTTATCTAATACTCGTTATAACTAAGGTTTATCTCTTCTTTTCATCGGTTGTAACTTCAAACTAGTTTCAATACTTAAATACTTAAATATAGTTAGTCTAGTAATTCAATATAATCATTTTTTTTAAAAAATATATAATATATTTTTCTTTTTAAATATTGAGGTCATAAATATTTAGTCGCTATTAATCAAATGATCTAATTTAAAATGAACACGCTAATGTTTTAACCTGACAATAATGATTGTGTTTGACTACCACCTCTTCTTAATTTATAATAATCATCAACTTGACGCAATTGATAGCTACTCTTCATTTGTTACTTTCAAGTTTATGTCACCAAAATTGATTGTTAATGTGTGGTTTATATTTATTTTAAGTGAATATTTGGAGCTTCAGAGTCTTTTTGGTCAATTATTGAATCATATATTATACATAGACACACACACATTTGTTCTAGTTCTATCCTCAAAACACAAGTAAAGCTATTTATTTATAAATGAACGAATAATGTTTGGTTGCATAGTGGTATATACGTACCTCTCTGGTTGTCAAGATTTTAATAGGATATGTAGGAGATTTCTACCCACCACTCAAATATTGTTGTTTATAAATTAAGCTAAATTTCATACGTAGGACAATAATATCATTGAAATTCTCTTTTTTACATAGGCATAACTTTTTAGGAATGATAAAAGATTTTAAAAAGTCTAGGTCCGAACTGAGTGTAACGTATTCATATTTTTAACGTAGTGGAGATATTAAGATATATGAAGTAAACTTATCTTGATTTTTTTAAGGGACAAGAATGATAAAATAAGGGCGGATGAGAGTGGCAACATGAACATAACTCAACTGGCATAAAGTATGTGTTTATGATCAGTAAAAATTTTGAACAGTGGGTAGTAAGATCCCCTACATGTTGTCCAAAAAAAAAAAAAAAGAGTTAAAAAGGTAGAAATTTATTATAAACAAATTCTAAAATTTGGAAATGTAATTAAGACATTTGAAAGCATAAGTAACAAATAAATACATACAAAAGGAATAAAAGGATCATCAAACACCTCTTAAATGTCCTTTAAAAAAAACACCTCTAAAATGCCAACAACAACTTAGTTCAACTGGCATAAAGTTGTACTGATAACCACAAGGTCTGCAGTTTGAATCCTCCTCTTCACATATTGTCAAAAGATCAAACACCTCTTAAATAACTCAATTATATATTAATTTTGGAAGTGTGTATGTAGATCAAGACTGAATTGATAGTTAATAAAATAATTTATTTATTTATTTGAAAAATATTATTCTGAACATTATCTTTCCAAATGAGATCAATTTTTAATTATCAGTCAACAAAGAGTTGATTATCATTTGAATATTTACAGGTGAGAGTTGCAAGTTATAATAGAATATTAATATATTTGAGAACTTTGCAAATAAATTCATTTGCATTGGAGAGTGCAAGCTAAGTTATAAAAGATTTTTTTTTTTCAAAATAAAAAAAAAAAAGTATAAGAGAAATTAGAATATTAATTTATTTGAGAGTGAAAATTCTAAATATAATATAGGTTAAGTTATAAATTTAGTTCAACTTTTAGAATTATGTTAAATTTGATTTCTAAACTTTAAAAGTATCGAATAGATATTCAAGCTTTCAATTTTATATTTAATAAGTCCTTAAACTTTAAAAAGTATTTAATAAATCTAGGGTCTCACAACTTTCAATTTTGTGTCTAATAGATCCTTAAACTTTAAAGAGTATTTAATAAATCTGTAAGCTTTCACTTTTGTATCTCACATAGACCTCGCAATTTTCAATTTTGTGATTAATAAGTTCTTGACTTATTCATTTTTTTTTTAAATTCACATACCTACTAAGTACAAAATTGTAAATTTAGGGTCTCAATAGAAATAAATTCAATTTTATGTTTGATAGATTGATTGATTTTTAAAAATCTTGAATATGTTAGGGACTTATCGGACAAAAAATTGAAAGTTTAGAAACTTATTGGACATTTTTACAGTTCAAGGAAAAATGGAAAGTTTAAGGACCTATTAGACATTTTTAAAGTTTATGGACTTATTAGATACAAAATTGAAAGTTCGAAGATTTATTAGATATTTTAAAAGTTCAAGGATCAAGTTAATATACAACTTTGAAGTTCAAGGATGGACTTGTAATTTTACCTATAATGTAATATTTATTTCGAAACTTTCAAATAAATTAGTTATTAAAAAAAATCAAAACATTGGCATTTTTATGATTTTTAAATAGGCAAACCACACACCACACGCTACACCTTTGGCAAAATTAATGCTTATATACTTTAAATCCATTCATTAAATATTTATATTTATTTTTTAAATGAATAAATAATTATTTTTTTTTTTGAAACATAAATAATTTATTCTTTCAATGTGCATCTTGCATGTTTTTTTTTAAATAAAATACATTTTTGGTCCTTAAGGTTTGGGTTAGGTTTCATTTTGGTCCCTAAGTTTTCAAACTCGATAATTTAGCCTTTAAGGTTTCAACGGATTGATGACGTAGCATTGATTTTTTTATTAAAAAAATTATTTATAAATTTTTTAAAATATAATATATTAAAATAATAAAAAAATATTATGATTTTAATTATATCAATTTTATTTCTTTCTCTCCCTCTCTTTCTTCTTCTTCACCTCCCCCTCCTTCTCCATCACCATCCCACTCCCATTGATGTCGCCAGTCGCCAACCACATTTTTTTCTCATATTCTCCTTCATCATTTCTTCTTTTTTCTCTCCATTTTATTTTATTTTTTTATGAAAAGAGGGAAGGAGGGGAGGCTCCTCCTCCCCATTTCCGCTGGAACGGGGAGGAGGAACTCTTCCTCCCTCCCTCGTTTAAGATCTAAAGATATATATATATAGAAGTTTAAGCAATATGTAACTGAAGATTCATATTTTAATACGTACTTATTGTCCATCAATGTAATTTCTCTCTTTTTTTAAATGATTCTTACACATATCGATTTACCTTGGATTACTCCTCTTATCACATCTGTAAAATGAAATCAATATTAGTAAATTGAAGGATAATGCTAAGATAAGTAATGTATCTTTCCTAACCTATCTGATTTTTTTGCTTGTTTATCATTCATCGGGATTTCAAAATCAACCATATTTTGATTCTTTGTGTTGTATACTCCTCCTTCTAGTTCTTCTATCTCAGTCATATGAGATAATGAGATCTCAATCCTTGCATGAATATTTTGATTCCGCTATGGATCATATATGATTTTCCCTTTTCAAGTTTTTCCCTGGATTTGTCAATGAACTAATTGAAAAAAGTGACCTGAACACATGCACCATGTATATAAGATATTTGTTTTAAAAAATACAATTATATATGTTAAACATAGAGAAAATAACAAAACGTGTAATATGATACTTCATTGTCCATAACAATCAATTTCATAATTCAGGATCCCCTCCCTGGTTTTGAATTGTTGGATTGAGAATTTTCACTGACAATCTTCCAACCTTTGTCAAGAGGTTTGAATTCTCTAATTAACATATCTGACACCTGCATATATAATACACACAAAAAAAAATCATGACATCAAGATTTTGAATTCAATTCAATGTTTATCCAATTAAGATTTTGAAGCTACCTTCATTTGAATGAAATTATCATGCTTAATTTTAAATTGACAAATTTAAATTTAAAATTGATTTTTCTAAAAGGAAAATTGAAAATATCAAAGTCCTCCCCAATAGACACACAATGTGAAACAAAAAATTAAATTGAAGAAATTAGATTTTAATAAAACATGATTTAAAAAAAAACAATAAAACTGACAAAACCGAAATCCTTCCGACAAAACATGAAAAAAAAAAATCTAATTGAGAAAATCATATTTTAATGAAACTTGATTTTTAAAAAAATTGACAAAATCGAAATCCTCCCGGTAGACACAAAATGTGAAACGAAAAAAAAAAAGTACTTGTACTGATAGAATATGTATTCCACATAATTTACCTAAATCATATACAATGTAATTAAATTAAGAAAATTAAAAAAAAAAAAAAAGTAAGAGAGATACTTGAAGTAGCGATGAAATAACTAATTTTAAACCTGAAAATCACGAAAATAAATTGGGTGGAAAGAAATTGATGTCCTCCTTATAATTAAATTGATAAAATTGAACAAAAACATTATAGTAATAATAAAAATTAAGGGAGCTATATGAAACAAACAATGGTGGAGAAAAATAGTTGTAGATGTGAAAACCTGGAAAAGATGAAAGATTTATAGACAAAATTTAGACTCAAATCAAATATTCTTTTGGATTTTATTAAACTCAGAATTTTGATTCTCGAATTTGAAAAATAAAAGATAAAATCACATACTAGTTTGATTTTTATTAAATTACGAAATTTGATTTTGAAATTCGAAAACTAATTATATAACTATTTAACTTTAAAGAGGTATTCTTGTCTAAAAATATTTTTCATAAATGCTTAGTATAATATATATATATATATATATATATTTTGACAATTATATAGATATAAATATAGATTGGTTGACTGATTGGTTAATTTATTTATAGTCCAAAAATTATATGATTTAGATTTTTTAAAAGAAGAAGAAAATGGAAAAAGAGAAAAGCTATTGTTTATTACGGAAGAAAAGTACATTCTTATCTGACAGCGGAAAATGACCGCGGGCAGCATCACCTGTCCGGTCAGTGACCGTAACGTTAGCAGCAGAATTTGACCGTTACATTTGAATAAGTCCAAAATCATATTCACGCTCTCCCTCTATTATTGTGACAATTTTATTTTCTAGTTTTCATTCGTGTTAATATTTTAAAACTTTTTCTTCAAAAAAAATAAAAGAAATAACATTTTAAAACTTCTATTTTGATTGGTCGTACAATTAATATTGATTAAATTATAAAAAAGACTGCTAAACTCTGGAGTTGGTTTCAATTATACCTTTAAGCTTTCAAAAATTTCATTTTAGCTTTCGAAATTTGAAATTTGTTTCAAAATAACCATGGGAGACATTGTCCATTCAATTTATGGACAAAAAAAAAAATGATATGTTTACATTTTTTTTTATTGTTTTTTTTCCACATATATGTTCAAGTTCACATGAGCAACAATACATATGCAAGTCTATCATTTTCCGTCTACAAATTTAACGAAAAAATGCCTTCAATGGTTGTTTTGAAACAAAACTTCAAACTTCATAGCTAAAATGAAACTTTTGATAGTTCAGGATATGATTGAAATCAATTCCATAATTCAGGAGTATTTTTTATAATTGAACCATTGATATACGAATAGAATTGTGTGGACTTGATCTACTCATGAACAATTATCGTTCTAAGTTGAGTCAACTATTCACTTACCATATGTGAAAAGGAATAAAAACGTTACATTATCTTTGTTTGATAATGACAAAATTGAGTTTGTCTTGAGCAACCATCATGCAAACATGCCTATATGACTTTTATCTCTTTAACTTAACATCATCATTCACTTACCAAGTGTTAAATGTTTGACAAGTCCGCAATGGAAACACAACCTCAAATCCAATTGTCATTATTAGACTTCCAACATTAATTAGAGAAAAATGAAATTTCCACTGTCAATTCATAAAAATAAATAGTCATATTCACTCTCATTTTCTTAATTAATTACAAGTTAATTAGTCTCTAAGGGTCTGTTTGGTAGACAATTCGATTATGTTTTATGTTTTCAGATTGATGAAATGAATTAAGTGAATATGCGCCAAACAAGAGCATAGTTCAACTGACACAAAGTTGTACTGATGACCCCGAAGGTCTGTGGTTCGAATCCCCTAATCCCATATATTGTCAAAAAAAAAAAAATAATAATAATAATTAAATGAATATGTGTTTGGTAGATGTGTTTTTGAAAACTGTTTTCGAATTTTGAGATCCAAACAATGGAAGTTGTGAAAACAACTTTTTTATCTTTTCATTGTATTCAGATTTTGAATTTGAAAATTTTAAATGCAGAATTAAATTGAAAAAGATAAAAACTCTAATAAATATAGTATTTCATGTTATAAACTCAATTTATTTTTGTGAAGTTAAAATTTGTATAATATAATGTATTATAAATTTATATGATATTGTAAAATAATAATAATAAAAATTTTATAACACATAACATAACATGCATGTTTATAAATTAATAATAATATTTTATATTCAACTTAGTATTTAGTTGATAACTACAAATAATTGATGGTTTATAAATATATTATCACACATTTTGAACTATTATTTAAATTCGAATCCAATTTCTAAATCTGTTATCAAACACATATCTAAAAATATGAAATACAACTTTATTTTCATTGAATCCCTTGTTTTCAAATTTCTATTTTCAGATCACCAATCAAACGCACCCTAAAATTTTCAGGTTTGTGTCCATCCGATCATTGAATTTTAAAAAGTGTTTAATAAGTTCTTGAAGTTTCAAAGTGTCCCATAGATCCTTGAACTATAAAAATGTATAACATATCCTTAAATTTTAAAATTTTTATCCAATAGATTTCTGTTCAATTTTAAAATTTTTATATTTTGTTTTTTGGCTCTTAAAATCTTATAACTCGTTATATCAAATTTTAATATTACATTAAAATATTTGATCAACAAAGTGAACATAGTTCACAGTATCTCGACCAAGAAGTTAGAGGTTTGAATTTCTGCATTTCCAAATATTGTTGAACTCAGGAAAAAAAATGATAAAGGAGAATTTTATTTGGATAATTGTAATGGGTGGCAACATGAAGGTAAATAATTACAAATATAGCAATTTTTAAAAATATTTGCAAATATGACAAAATTTTTGAATTAATTTTTTATATTCCTAAATTGCCCCTGTGTGCCCATCTTCTTCTTCCTCGTCAGTTTTTTTTTTTCTTTTTTTTTTTTTTACTGATAGAAAGTCTTTTTATTACTGATAGATTCTATCAGTGGTAGAAAAATTTTCTATCAGTGATAGAAACTTTCTATCAGTGATAGAAAGTTTCTATCACTGATAAAATAAAGTTTCTATCAGTGGTAGAAAAATTTTCTATCGGCGATAGAAAGTTTCTATCACTAATATTTCTATGACTGATAGATTCTATCAGTGGTAGAAAAATTTTCTATCAGTGATAGAAAGTTTCTATCACTGATAGAATAGAAGATTTCTATCACTAATAGAAACTTTTTCTATCAGTGATAAAAGATTTCTATCACTGATAGATTCTATCAGTGATAAAAAAAACTTTTTATAGAAAATCATAGAAAAACTTTTGATAAAAAATCTTTCAGTCCCTGATCACCCATAAAAATCTTTCTATCTTCGATAGAAATCTTTCTATCACCGATATAATCTATAAGTGATAGAAAAACTTTCTATCACCGATAGAAAAACTTTCTATCAGTGATAAAAGATTTCTATCACTGATAGAAATTTTTACTATTCTATCAGTGATAGAAAGATATTCTATCAATGATAGAAAACTCTTGATAGAAAATCTTTCAATCCCTAATAGAACCTATCAGTGATAGAAATCTTCTATCACTTATAGAAATTTTTTCTATGAGTGATAGAAAAAATTTCTATCATTCATAAAAAAATCTTTCTATGAGTGATAGAAAAACTTTCTATCTCTATCACTGAGACTGATAGAAAAACTTTTCGTGAGTTATAGAAAATCTTTCTATCACTGATACTTTTCTATCAGTGATAGAAGATCTTTTGTTTCTATCAGCGATGGTGATACATGGTGAAATCGAGCATTGAAAAATAAAGCAAAAACGAACGATTATAGAAGTCAAACACTGAAAAGCAAAAACCAAACACTGATAGAAAACAAAATAACAACAACCAAACACTGATAGAACACCGAACAAGTGATAGAAAAATATCTATCGCCGATAAAATCTATCAGTAGTAGAAAAATTTTCTATCATATGATAGAATCTATCAGTGAAAGAAAATTTCTATCACTGATAGAATCTATCAGTGATAGAAAATTCCTATCACTGATAGAATCTATCAGTTATTTTCTATCACTGATAGAATCTATCAATGATAAAAAATTTCTATCACTGATAGAAAATCTTTCTATCAGTGATAGAAAATTTCTATCACTGATAGAAAATCTTTCTATCACTGATAGAATCTATCAGTGATAGAAAAACTTTCTATCAGTGAAAGAAAATCTGGAGGGGTATTTTAGTAAATGCAACATACAAACTATTAGATTTTGCCATTTTTGCAATTTGTTTTGTGGGTTGCTAGATTTGCAATTATTTTGGCCCATTTGCTATCCTTGCAACCGGCCCATTTTATTTGTTATTTTTAAATATTTTTTATCTTTAAAATTTTACTCTTGGTACCCTCCCATATATAAATATTCTTAAAAGTTTTATGTATCACATACATTATTACCTTTTTTTTTTCTTTTTTTTTCGTGAAGTGAAAGTAAAAATAAAAAAGGTTAGAATTCACTTTTCATCCCTAAACTTTTATGAAAGTAACAATTTAGTCCTTAAACCTTTATTTGTAACGATTTAGTCACTGTAATTTAAATTTTGTAAAGATTTAGTCCCTAAACTTCAATAAGTAACAATTTAGTCTTTGTACTTTCAATTTTGTAACAATTCAGTCCCTATCGTAAAAATTAATGTAGAGATTTAATGAAATTTCTTACATAGATAGATTAATAAACTAACTTGGAACCTGCTATGTTTATAAGCTATAAGGTTTAATCATTAAATAATAAAAATCAACATATAATTTTGATAAATTGTTTTACATAAAGGATTACATTGTTACAAATTTAAAAGTACAAGGATTAAAATGTTACAAATTTGAAAGTACAGGGACTAAATTGTTATTTATTAAAGTTCAAGGACTAAATTGTTACAAAATTGAAAGTACAAAGACTAAAGCGTTACAAATCAAAGTTTGAGGACCAAATAGTTACTTTCGTGAAATTTTAGGGACCAAAAGTGATTTTTAACAAAAAAAAAATATAATAAAATAATAATAATAATAAAATAATAAATAAACCATGCGAAATATATTATCTAGGGAGATAAAATTACTTGTCATTCTCGTATATATGATTTTAAAAGCATGATAATATATAAAAATAAAAACTTATAATACATAATAATGAAAATAAAATTTAGGTAAACATATTTTAAACTAGAATTTTCATTTTGTGCTTTAATTTTATTTGAGATAATTGCGTGGATGACCCATTTTGAGAGGCCAAAATGAAAAATGTCATACCTTTTCAGAATATGGATATATGCCCTTTTGCTTACGTCATTATCCTAGCAAAATTACCATTTTACTCCCTATATGAAAACGTGCACTTAAGGCATTTAAGAACGAGAGGTTGGAGATGAGCAAGAGATTGGAGAGAGAAATTAGAGAGAGAATAAGAGATTGGAGGGAGAAATTGGAGAGAGAGAGCGAGAGCGAGAAGCGAGAACAAGATTGGAGAGAGAAATTGGAGAGAGAGCGAGAGTAGCGAGGGAAAACAAGGTTAGAGTAGAGAGTAAAATGGTAATTTTACTAGGATGCTAACACAAGCAAAATGACATATATCCTTGTTTTGAAAATGTGGGACATTTATCATTTCCGCCTATTTTAGAGGGTTATCCGTACAAAAATTCCATTTTATTTTGGCTCTTGCAAATTTTAAGTGACAACCCACCCATACTTTTTTTTTTGACAATATGGGGTGGGGGATTCGAACCACAGACATCGTGGTTATTAGTATATCTTTATGCCAATTGAGCTATGCTCTTGTCGGCAGTGACAACCCATACTTAGTTATGTATTTTAGCTATTATATAATATTTTGGTTAACACGCTATGATTTTGGTGTTGTACTGGTCAAATTCAGCATAACTTAACAGTAATTGGTATGTACTTTTGACCAAGAAATTAGAGGTTTAGATCTCCATCCCCAAAGGTTTTGAACTAAAAAAAAAAAAGATTTTTGTGTTTTACTCTAAAAAGATCTAGAGATTAAGTCAATTTGATTTAAAAATAACTCATAGGCATGAAATATGAGTAAGTGAATGATTTTAAAGGATCTCATAGGATAAAAATCAAAGGTGATTCCATTATTTGTCCAATTCAATTGCAAAAAAAAAAAAAAAAAAAAAAACCCTTCTTTTTTAAAAAAATAATTTAACATTTTTCTTAGTTCAACAAACATAAGGTGGTAGATTGAGCAATCAAACTTTTGGATTGTAATTTTTTTTTTTTTGACAATTTAGAGGTGGGAGTATTCCAACCACAGACCTCGTGGTTATCAGTACAACTTTATGCTAGTTGAGTCATGCACTTGTTGGCTTTAGGATAGTAATTAATACCTTATTCACTTAACTATATTCGAATTGAAAAAAATAAAATAAAATTATACTTTGTTACTCTTTTAAAAGCATAGATACTAATCATTTTCACAAAATACAACGAGAAAAATATGTATTTTAATATACTTTAAAATGTTGCAATTTGCCTTATGTTCTATGGGTAAAAATTTATAACAGTTCTTTTATATGTCTCTTGTTGAAATCGTCATTAAAAAACATGCTTATTTACTTTTACATTCTAACCTCAATCCAAAAATCCTTTTGAAATCAAAGCTTTTTTAAAAATAAAAAAATAAAAAATCTTCAGAAACATGTTATTATATTTAAAGTTTAATAAGATTTCTAAAGCATTCGAAAAAGTAAAAAGAAAAAAGAAAAAAAAAAAGAAAAAAGAAAAAGAAAAACTAAGGTCTTGTTTTTCAAAGGAGAAAGAAATCAAAAGAATTGATTTTTTGCTGTAAGAAATCAAACATCCCCACAAAATTTGGGCCTTTTGGGCCGAAATTTGTTGGATGTTCCAAAAAAGGAGAAGAAATTTCCTTGATTTTAGGCTTTATGTTTCATTCTCTTCCTTGACTATTTTGCCACTACTTAAACATGTGTGACCATGAAGAGAGTACAAGGGTCACCAACCAACATGCACAAGATAAATCAATTTCATCTTTTAAGCTATTAATTAAAAAGTTAGTCAATTCGGAAACAACTTAGCGAATAAGTCGTCAAAGCGAGCTTAACTCAACGGTAATTGACATTTATCCTCAACCATGAGGTCAGAGGTTCGAATCCCCCCACCCCAAATGTTGATGTACTAAAAAAAAAAAAACTCAAAGAATAAGTCACTGTTTATTATCCCTGAGGTATGAACATAACTCGACAGTTAAGACATCTACACGTTATTTATATATAATAAGAAGAATGTTGACATCAATTTGAAATGATCTATTCAACATACCATTAAACCTAGTTTTGTTTTGATTTTTATGTTTGTAACTACATATGTATGATGATTTGTCTTGAGTCAGAGCAAAAAGAGACATTGATATAGAGACATCACATAAGAGCGAGAAGGCTTTTCAGATGAGACAATGTAGGTATATTACACAACATAGCTAGCAAGAGTTTAAATCTAAGTCGAGACATCACTTCAAGTTGATGTTGCCAACATTAGAGTTGCTTTGTTTTTCTAAACATCTTGACCGCCCTATGAGCACCATAATCATCTTATTACCTGATTTAGTTCTAAACTTTCAAGTTTATTTCTCTTCTTTTTTTCCTAACATTTTAATTTTTTTTTTCTTTTCTTGAATTCATCTAAAACTATATATTTTTATTCCTTGTGTTATTCTATTGTCAATCTTTCAACATACTAAATATTTTTTTTTTGTTCTTGTCCTCGCAACATTTTAGTCATTGAATTTTAATAGGTAACTATTTGATCCTTGTACTTTTAAATTTGTATAATTCAACCTCTAAATGACAATAGGTATGGTTTAGTTCCTATGATTTAAATTTTTTTAACGATCTAGTCTTAGATCTTTAGTATGTAATGATTTAGTTCATTTATTTTAATTTTTTTTATTAAAAATTTTGTTAAAAATCTCATCAACTTGAAATCTTGATTATTATTATGTAATAAATTACTCTTTGCGATTTATAAACACATTTGGTCTCCGAGTGGTTTTATCAATTTAAATATTATAAAAAAATCCATTAAATCTTAATAAGATTTTAGATTAATATGTTACAAATGTTAAACTATGGAGACTAATTTTTTTTTTAAGTAATAGAGATTAAATTAGTTATAATCTAAAGTTTATGAACTAACTTTTTTTTTTCTTTACAGATTTGAAAATACAAGAACTAAATCATTACGTACTAGAGTTTAAAGGCAAATAATCAATTATTAAATGAAAGTATAAAGACCAACAATATTTTTGTAACACATTTTGAGAGTAAAGAAAACCCAAATAAAATGACTCTAAGGGCCCGTTTGGTTTAAGGTTTTATAAATGCCTGGGAATACATGATGCCTGGAAATACTATGCCTGGGAATAAGATTGTTGGGAATCAAAGATAACTGTGTTTGGTTGTGCATGGGAATGTGATTTTATGAGAACAAATTATGTCTGTATTTATTTTTTAGAATTAATCAGGTAAACTTTATGTAATTTTAATAAATTAATTCAAATTATTAATAAAAATTAATGAAATAGTAATATTTTAATGGTATAAACCATGTTAATTTAACAAATTAAAATTATTTAATTAATTTTTTAATAAATATCTTTAACTACAATAATTTAATATATTGTATCCATAAAAATTAATTAGATAAATATTTAATAATAATATGATTATTTATTTATTATAAGGAAATCCAAAAAAGTAATTAATTGATTATAAATAATCGATAAGTAATTAATTATAATTATTGAAAAATAATTTTTTATACTAAATTCTTTTAAAAGATTTTAATTCAATAATTAAATATATTTTCGGTAATATTAACTAATTAATTATAATTTTAGTAAATATGTAATTACATCCTTTGGACTAAGTATTTGTTTAAAAGTCCTAAAAAATTTTTGTTTAAAAAAAAATTAAAATTCTTGATAAATTATTATTTAATCTAATTAAATAATTTAGGGAAAAATACACTTTTAGTCCCTGAGGTTTGGGTTAGGTTTCATTTTGGTCCCTGAGTTTTCAAACTCAACAATTTAGTCCCTGAGGTTTGGTTTTAGCTTCACTTTGGTCCCTCCATCCATTTTTCCGTTAAATACTAACGGATTGGTCACGTGACACCTCTTTTTTTTATTTTTAAAAACAATTTTTAAATTTTAAAAATAAAAATAATATTAAATTAATAAAAAATCATTATTTTTAATACTGTTTTTATTTTTCTAGCCCTCCTTCCCCTTCTTCTTCTTCACCACCCGCCTGCCACCACCACCCACCATCTCTGTAACTGCCGGCAACACCGACCACCGGCCACCGTCAACTTTTTTTTTCTTTCACCAAGACCTACCATTGGAGCTTAATTTGAGAACCACAACAAAGCAGAAACGAGCTTCAAACTGGAGCAAAACAGTCCTGAAACCGAGATTCATGCTACCCACCAACGGAGACCCACAACGGCGCTGGACTGAGACCAAATCGGGCAACGCGAGACTCTTCGAGACCCACATCGGAGCTGAATCACAACGTCCCTTCGTTGTTGGTTTTTCCAGATCTGAACACGGCGACAAAGAGAGAAGGTGGTGGTGGTACATCGATAATCAAATCGTACTAGACGGAGAGATTCAGATCGTTCGTGGAATACATGAACAAATTTTCATTCCCCCAAAACGGATTCGTGATATTGACCAAATCTTCGCAATTGCTATAGACACTATTGCAAGCTTTAAATTCTTCTTGTGCGTCATCGCCAAAGCATGGGGAAAGATGAAACACAATGAAGAAGCTGGGCTTTAGGAAGGAGGGCAAAGAGATTTTCATTTTCTTTAACTACAAATGCTTCAGAAAGAGATAACCCACTAGTGGTTTTGTAGCCTGAGTCGATGGTAAAATATCATCCTCAAATTCAACAATGGGTCTCGGTAAAAGAAAGAAAAAAAAATTTGCCGATGGCGGCTGCCGGCCGCCGACGAGCGACGGTGTTCGGTGGTCGGTGTTGCCACCAGCAGTTACAGAGATGGTGGGTGGTGGTGGCAGGTGGGTGGTAAAGAAGAAGAAGGGGAAGGAGGGAGAGAGAAAGAAATAAGTATTAAAAATAATGATTTTTTTTTATTTAAAAAAAATAATGACTTTTTTATTAATTTAATATTATTTTTATTTTTAAAATTAAAAAATTATTTTTTTAAAATAAAAAAAGAGGTGCCACGTCAGCAATCCGTTAGTATTTAACGAAAAAATGGACGAGGGACCAAAGTGAAGCTAAAACCAAACCTCAGGGACTAAATTGTTGAGTTTGAAAACTCAGGGACCAAAATGAAAACTCAGGGACTAAATTGTATTTTTCCCAATAATTTATTATATTATTTTTAATTTAGTATCCATTAGTTAATTAATTAACTATATTCAAAATAAAATTGCATATAAAAATAAAAAAGAATGGGGTTTCTACATATATGGGCTGAAATCAGCCCATATATTTCAATCCTGTCCAAAACGTTTGCAAATTTCAATAGTGTCCAGCCCGTTTTTTTTAATTGTGGTTATTTTACCATTTTGACCCTCTGATTTAAAAAAACAAAAAAAAGAAAGAAATTACGGAAAAGGAAAAGACATCTTATATAGAATTTGAAAAAAATCCTCCAAAATCACACTTCTTCCTTCCTTCGGCTACACAATTCTCTCGTTCCCGCCCTCGTCTACTTCTTTCCACTGGTATCGTCTTCTTCCTTCCACTGTATCGTTAGGGTTTAGTCTTCTCTCGTCTTCCCCAAGCGTTCAAGAGGTGGGTTTAACGGTGAAGAAAGGTATGGTATTTCGGCTTCTTCGAACTCTGATTTTTGCTTTATAGGTTTCCGATTTTGGGGGATTTCGGTTCAGTATTTTGCATGTCTTAATTGTTCATCTCCTTCTGCTATCCATTGCTCTGTTTTCTCCCTTTTTTTCCACATGAGTAGCGTGCACTGTATGAATTTGGGGGTTTCGGTTCACAAAAATCTCATACCTTCCTTACTTAGAATACAAATGTTAGCTTTGCACTTTATTGTTATAGTCTTGCACATTTCATAGGAGATTCTCACTTAAATTAATCGATTGGGAAGTGATTCCAGCCACTGCACTGTATGAATTTTGGGGTTCACAAAATTCTCATACATTATTTGGTTATTGAGGTTCTGTATGAAAAATATGTGACATTTTATAAGGTTGTATTAGTTCTTCAGAAGGCTGTATATGCTTGCACCAGTTTGGATGTTGATACACCTACCTTGTCTGACAATGTTATAGCATTCTTATTTCTCTTTTGTTTATAGCATTTGGAAAATCATATGTTTGTGTTATAATAGAATGGATGTGTTATTCTCTTAGCTAATAGGCAAGTTTGTTTCTCTGCTGGAATCTAATGCCCCCTTAATCCTTCGTTCCATCATTCTTTATTGAGGTTCTGTATGAAAAATATGTGACATTATATATACATGAATGAATATCTTCATGATATATATATATATATGTATGATTTTACCTTTTTTATTTTTACTGTTAAATTTAGTATGGTGAAGATCAGGCAAATACCAGATAGAGACGTAAGAAGGAGCCAAAGGCTTCTTGGAAGCTCAACAAGGCAACCGAAAAATAAATCGAAAGAGAACGAAATTGTTGCAATTTCTGAGGTATGATTGCCACTGTTTATTATATATATGTATGAATTTTAAATGCAATAATTATGGATTTTTCCAGTGTGAAAGTTCGGATAGCGTTGATTATCCGATGAACGTTGATAATAAAGAAACCCCTTCGAGATCCAACATTTTTCAACCGAATGATTGGAAATGTTTGCAGGATGTTAAGTGCAATAGCCCCAACCAAGAGACAACTTTTTGGGGATGAGGAAATGGTTGACGTTGAAGGAAAAAAAGGTACATCCATTTGTTTTAAAAAAATTCTTTCAGCCCCAACATGGAATTTCCTTCTAACAATACAACAAATGCATGATGATTTGGACATAGACGATGTGGATCCAATAGGGACTCAATTACAGACACAAATAGTGCCGTATGAACCAAATATACAGGTATTATTTGAAACATCCTGTATATAGAGTGTTAACTAAGAGAAATATTTGACTTATTTTTTTATTCAAAAATAGGAGGAATATGTCAAGGGTGAAGATGAGATGTCGAACACCTCAAACAAGACCGAGATTTTAGATGATAAAGATGAACATATGGAAGATGTTTGCGAAGGAAGACAAGAGGAAGATGAACACACCGAAGTAAGAGGTGGTGAAACAGACGAAAAGGATATTGGGTGGAAATCTATCAATGACTATGACATGGAGGTCGATGGAGGGCGATTTGATGAAGAAGAACATGATAAGGTGTAATATTTAATAAATTACTTCTTATTATACTTACTCATTGTTAAAACTTATTGTATGAATTAATCTGCCAGGATGATGAGATGATTAATTTGAATGGGAAAATGATGTATGAAACTGAAAAAAAGGTAAATTGGTACTTTATTATTTAATCCATATGTTGTCATTAGTTAATCCATATGTTTTCAAATGTAGGAAACACCACGTAGGAAGAAGCAAAAAAACAAAAAGATATACATCGACACGCTTGAGAAATCAAGCAAAAGGGTATTTCAAAATACAAAATGTTACTTAATGTATTAATTTATAAATTATCACTTTTTTTTCTTAGAAGTTGTATAATTTTATAGGTGACCAGGCAAAACTCAAGTGCTCTACACACTGGAAAAGATGATCCTGAGGAGATGCTGAGAAAGAAGACTCCTCCATCAAAGTCAGTAAAAAAGGACAAGGACAACAAGAAGGTATGAATTTTATAGAACTATATTATAGATGATTTATACATAACACCAAACTTATTATTATTAATTATTTGTGCAGGTTTCAAAGAATCAACCAGCAAAAAAGCGACAAACAAAAGGAAAAAAAAACAGAAGATATCAGAAGAGGGTATGTAGTTGGACATGACAGAACCTCAAAATACCAGGTATGATAAATTTAAAAGGCATTATTAACATTTCAATCTATCTGGATGTATGAAATTATAATAGTAACGTATAATATTGAAATTTGAACAGGATGCCCCACTACTATTGCCTAGAGAAAAATGGTCAGGGTCACAAAAGCTGAATTTTTATGGGTCTTTGGATGTACTAATACAGATTAAACAAAGACTTAAGAAAAAACACCTTAAAAAATTCAGTGAGAGTTGTTTTGGTTGGTTTCTTGAAATAAATGTTAGTAGTTATCAGAGCCAAATCCTGTACCATATAATTAGGAGGCAGTGCAGTCCAACAAAATCAGATGAGCTCTGGTTCAATTTTGAGGGAATTGTAGCTAGGTTCGGGATTAAGGAGTTCGAGCTAATTATTGGTCTAAACTGTGGAGATGTTAATGCTATTGATCATTCCAAACTGTCTGGTAGGTTTTTGAACAAATATTTTGGGAATGAAAGACCTGTTAAGATATCCACAGTTCAAAAGTTATTTATGGAGGGGACTGTAAAGAAGAAGGACATGGTCAAGCTTGCCAAGTTGTACCTTCTTAGTAATCTTTTACTAGGAAAGCAAAAAGGAACGGGTGTCGAGCTTGACCATATCATGTTATTGGATGATATGGACCAGTTTGAAAAATTCCCTTGGGGGCGGGTGTGCTATGAAACCACCATTAAGTCTGTTAAAAATGCAATAAAAAATCCAGGGGCTTCAGTAACGGGGTTAGCTGGATTCTCGTATGCTTTATTGGTGTGGGCATACGAGTGTATTCCTTTGCTCACAGGGCCACCTAAATACTATGAGCGACGTGTTAGTAACAGACTCCCAATAATGAAAAACTTGAAATCGGATGCGCATCCAGAATGGAGGGATCTGGCACTGAAGGTCTTCGAACATGAAGATGTAAGTTACTACTATTTCTATTGACATTTTCAAATCATATGAAAAATATATACTATGTATGTTCTTTGTAAACATGTTATGAATAATATTTGCAGTTCTCATTCTGTCCTGTGACTGTCGATCAAAATTCTGATGTGAAAAAGGGGAAAAGAGAAGAGCATGATAATAAATGGGTTGAGCATGTTGGAGAGTGCTCGAAAAGAGATGAGGATAAAGGACAAAGAAAAAATGACCATGGGCAAGGCAAAAAAACGTCCGAAGATATCTTTCATGGGTTTCAGATGACACTCGTTGAATTTCAAAATCTTGTAATGAAGAATTTTGAGGTGTTGAATAGAAGAGTGGATTTACTACAACTTGAGATTGAATCCATGAAGGCCAGAGAGAGTAAAAAAAAAGAAGATCATTTTAGTGATGATGAAAACAATGATGAAGATGGAGAAAATGAAAATGAAGGAGAAGAAGAAAAAGAAAAGGGAGATGGACAAGGATTGGATGAAAAAGAAAACGAGATAGAAGGGCAGAATGAAATGGGGGACCAACTTGAGTATGATGATCTCAATACTCAAGTCCTCCAAGAAGTCGATCGAATCGAGCAACCGGTAAATAGTGCTAAGGTATGGTATTTATCTTATTTTCTTTATGCTATACGATATGGACTGGTATTAATTTGTTCTACATGTATTAGGGAAAAGAAAAATTGAATGAAGGTTTCGGTACATTGTTTGAATACGTTGGTCCAACAATATATATTGATGCGGTAATATGATTGCTAAAATTTTCATTTTGCAATTTTTTAGTACAAAATGTTATTCTAACTTAAGTCTCATTGTTTTTGTGTAGCTTAAAGGTAAAGGACCATTTGAAGATAAACCTAAAAAGTCCGACTTCGGAGGCAGACAGAGGGAGAGAAGAGTTGTTCTCCCATCGAAGTACGATAGGTCTCCGTACACTTCAAAGTTCGGATCGGCAGAGGAAAAAAAGAAACCAGGAAATTATGAAAACACACAAGACTTCAATGGTCCAAGCTTCAAAATTATGTCCCAATTGTAGGTTTAGATACTATGGTTTATTCAGAATTTTATAGGTTTTTTCATTATGACTTTTCATTTGATATTCATACCTAAACTGGATTTTATAGGATTTTAAAATCTGACGCTTGTTTATTAGTCTTTTTTGGAAGAATTCTGATGAATTATTTTGACTTTTGTATGAAAATCTGAGTATGATTCTGAGTATGTCCCAAATGGTATGATTCAGAGTATGTCCCAAATGGTATGATTCTGAGTATGTTCCAAATCTGAGTATGAATGATTCGGTTTGGATGGTTATTGTGATATTGAATGAAATCAGGTGTATGAAGGGATTTTAACAATTAGTCAAGGGTTTATTATGTTTATTTTTTTCAAGTATAGACGTGTATGAAACTTATATGATATTTAAATAGGTTGCTGTTAATGAGAATCATTTTCATTAGCAGGTGTTTACAAATGATTACCACACCAAAATTACTGTGAAACTCTTCCTACACCAGGTTGGTCTGTTGCAAGATAAATATGGAGATTGTAGAGGTTGCTATTGTTCACTATGTTGTGCCCTTTAAATACCAAATATAGACATATGAAATTTGTAATTGTGGAATAAAGAGAGTGGTGTTAGCTTTGCATGAAGTTTAGTTATTTTGAGCATTCCACTAAACTTGTTTAAAGAAAGTGGAGTGAGATTTGCAAAAAGTTTTGTTTGGTAACGGGACATATATGGTTTGTGTAGCAAATTGTGTGTATACTATCAACCTATATTTAGGTTGACTGTACATGTCGTTCTTTTACATACCATATGAACGCATGTATGAAAAACATAGTATTTATATATACCATACATAAACAGATATGAAACTTGAAATTCTATAAAATATGATCAAGTCTAAAAAAGACAAACAATTGAAATAGTAAAAAAAATTCATAAGGTTCGTGCTAACAATGGAGTTTAAAATAAAAAGCATACTAGAAACAACCTAAAATTCGAAAAATTTATTGGGTAAGGGCAAACTTGCATGTCTTCTTGTTGTGACCAACTCGCCCGCAACGACCACACTTGACCCTCCTCTTAAATTCCATTGTTGATGAGATCCTTACTTTCTTCGGCCTTCCTGCTGCACGTTTGACATTTGGAGGGAATATTTTGACGGTCTTCAAATTTTCTGGAATAACCCAAGAAGCTTCATTTCCAATTGGATGAACAATTCCACTATATATTGATCGTAGCGAATCATTAGTGTAATAGGTTGATACATAATCCTTTGTCGATACATGCTTTCGAGACAAAACCGCACAAGCATGCGGACATGGAATTTCTAGTTGATCCCAAATTCGACAAAAACAAGTTCGGTTGATGAGGTCAACGTTGAACTAATCTGAACCACTAAAGACTTGATACAAATGGTTATTAACTGGATTTACCTGAGAAGAAAATACAGAATCACAATATATACATAGTATGAAATAATAATATATTGCAAAATAATCACAATATATACATAGTATGAAGTAATCAAAATAAATTGAGTTAGACAAAATACCTGCATTTGACGACCTTCCTCTATTAACTCACACAATTTTAACTTAGCTGATTTGGTCAAATAAGTGAAGGCTTATAATCCCTTACGCAGCGGAAACGGTCAGAGATCCAAACCCAATTAAATCTTTGACAAGAATTCCGATACGAGGGCAAATAATTTATAGCAATAAAATCTCATAAAAACTGTAAATAAGGTCATAAAACATGCTATTTTATGGAATAAACTTAGATCTACACTATAGAATGATCCTAGTGATCATAGGAATAAAAGGTACTTACTACCGTTGTGGATCTTGACCGAAATCGTCGAATCTTGCTTCTTGATATGAAAATACAGCAACCAAAAGAACAATTTCTTTGCTGAAGTTTGATGAACACTACCACGTAAGAGCCACCTGTATGACTAACAAGGCCTTTTGTTAAGGTTTCTTGTGGGAGAAGGATTTTACTAAGGAACTCAAAGTCTCTGGAGTTCTCTCTAGAAATTTCACACACCAAAAACCGAATCCAAGCCTGAGAGAAAAAAAGGCCACAAACTAAAACCCTTATCGATGGGGAGATGGAGAGAAAATAGGAATTCATGCTCCACGTTCAGGTAACTGATCAGTCAGTTACCTGATAATTTTGATTTTAACGAATTAAAATCAAATTTAATTTTAATTTAATTAACAATATTAATTAAATTAATGTTAACCAATTTAAATCATATTTAAATTAATTCATTCATTTAAATAATCATTTAAATGAGTTTCCCTCTTTATACTATAGTTTTATTATCATTTAATTAAATCACATTTAATTAAACTAAATTAAAACTTACAATTAATTAATTCAAAAATTAATTAATCTAAAACTGAATACCACATATTCAATTATTATTATTTTTCTCTCACACATGTACTATAGTTTTAATGTACATCCAATGCGCATTAAATTTAACCTATAGTTTTAATATGAATCCAATTCATATTAAATTTTTCTTAGTAAATTTACCTCAACACCTTATCTGAGCTACCGGTGGGACCTTATGGACCTGCAATTCAGAAGCTCCAACGATATGAGATTAATTGGCTAAACTCATTAACCAAATGAATCAATATTCGTTAACTGTGGTTCACTCCACTATAGAACCACACTTGCACTCTTCTCACTGCAGATATATTTCTGTGTCCACGGATATCGACCATCAACAGCAAGTCAGTCCTTCACATGTGTTCGTAACCCCAGCTAGGTCAAATTACCGTTTTACCCCTGAGTTACCTCTACATCCTTAAGTCCCAGTGCTCCTCTAATGAACAACCTGTTTGAGGTCCAACCAACAAACAGAAGTCCCTCTCGTGCCATAGAGAGGACAGGGCCCTTTGTTCAAGTCCCGGAGACACCACTTAAGAGAACACACCTCTACTTACCCTAATATCGGGAAGGAGTGAATTCCTTCTTGTGTGATTATGTTCCCAGCTCTTCACTCGGTCTTGTCCCCAAAATGATAGGCTTATTGAGTCGGTGTGTAGGCCACTCTCACCCATACAAATCAAAGGACAATCCCTCGTGAATAGGAGTCCATAATCCACTCAGGATTGAGACTAAGTTGCCTAGGTCATCATAGTGAAATAGAAACCTATCTAGTCAACGGTGTTACGGTTAGTGGTTAACTATTTCGTGGTCTGGTCTTATGCAAACTCATCGCACAGGATACCCCCACTCGCATGTCCTCTACACGAACGCGTTAGATCAATGCGTTTGTATCATAATACAAAGTGGGCCATATCCATAGTGTCAACAGGATAAGGTACCCAGCCTTATCTCTATACTACAGACCCTTTAGGCTGTAACTTGAACAGCGATCCCCGTATGTCTCCACATACTAGTTCAAGTCTCATACTAACAACCTAGGATGTTCTGTTTATTGGATTAGGGTTATTTAGGCAAGATACAATACAAAATATAATAATATAGGAAATATTATTTTATTAATGTTCGGTCAAATGTTTACATTTACTATCCACGAGTTTTAGGGCATAAAACCCAACAATAAGTAACTTGGTAGTCTGCATCATTTTTACGTTCATAAAACCACCTCTACAAAAGCATTCTTATCACTTCTAACATAGAAGTTATCGGCAACTCTCTAGCTTCTAAGACAACGGAGTTAAAACTTTCAGATATATTAGTGGTCATAACTGTATATCTTCGACGAGGACAGAATGCACGAGACCATTTCGCAAACCCTATCTTATTTAAACTATCACGAATACCTGGGGCTCCACTTTCTAACTCTTGCATGTTATGCTCAAACTCAACAACGTTGAAAGCCTTTGCTGTTGAGTAGTATAATGCATCAACAAGATCACCTTTGTAGGTCTGCTTCAGGTTCTGCAGTAAATGGTATATACAGATGTCGTGGAATGCATTAGGAAATACCTTCGGAACGACTTTTAATATACTCCCGTGTCTGTCTGAAACGATAAGGAGGTCATTTCGATCTCCAATGGCATACTTCAATTGATGGAAAAACCATTGCCACGATGAATCGTTTTCAGAATCAACAACTGCACAACCTAAAGGGAAAATTTGGTTGTTGGCATCCAAAGTACAAGCTGCCAATAAAGTACTAGAATATTTGTTCTTCAAATGAGTACCATCTACAAATATGATTGGCCGACAATATTTCCATCCAGCAATAGAAGCAGAAAGGGACATGAAAAAATACAGGAAACGACCATCACCATCTATCTTATATGTTGTGTAGGTACCTGAGTATATATAAAATACCATGTATTTATAATATGATACTGTTTGATATAAAAATATAACGCATTCATACGTTATGTACCTGGGTTTTTTAACTTTAGCATGTAAGAGAATGCTGAGATTGAAGAGAACGAGTCTGCAGGTGAGCCTCGGATTTCATTTAGAGCCGTTTCTCTAGCACGCCACGCTTTTTGATAACTTATGTGGATGCCATGTTCAGAACAAATGAACGAAACAATATCTTTAGGTGTTTTCAATTCGCTTCCAGTGATGCTCATCTTCCTCT
Organism: Luffa acutangula; assembly: GCA_036850905.1. Classification (NCBI taxonomy): domain Eukaryota; kingdom Viridiplantae; phylum Streptophyta; class Magnoliopsida; order Cucurbitales; family Cucurbitaceae; genus Luffa; species Luffa acutangula. The sequence goes on from CM072087.1 coordinate 41,289,996, forward strand.
TAATACACTCTTTAATGACATCCGATGTTGCTTGTTTATGATCATTCAATGCGACATCAAGAGAGCACGAATGATCACTAATGATCTTCTTCACAATCCATGTTTCACTTTTAAAATCGCCATATCGACTGGCACGAATAGACCAATTGCAATCCTCAACGACACATTTAACAAACCACAACTCATTGTTGGATTTTACAGTCCTATACTGAAAATTGTCTCTCAAGGCAATAGCACGCAAAGCATTCTGTAAATTAATCCTGCCACTAAACATGTCATACAATTCAATGTGAAAATCATCCTTAACTTTGGACACATCAATGTTGTGAAAAAATCTACCGGGAGTAATCACTTCATTCGGGGTGGAAGATTCAACAATCATCTTGTCCACTATAACTGAAAGGCTATTACTGCAATCGACTACTAGTGAACAACTACTTGATGAAACACTAGAAATAGTGTTCATAAACCAACTAACATCCCTGTCGTCTGATAATTTCATACCCCTCTTTATATAATATTGCGGCCCTATACATGAAAAAATTTCAGGATGATCAAAATTACCTACTATTCCTAATCGGGACATTATAGCCTCAACCAACAATTGAAACGTCAATCCTTGAGGCAACATTATCTCCGAAACTTGGAATTCAACGTAATTGTCACTATCATCCCATTTACCCCCATGAAGCATGTAGACGGGAATTAAGTTTGAACCTAAGAAATGGTTAGAACAACTAATATGTTATCGAATGAAAAATATAATATTGCGGACAATATTGTGGTAATGAAAATAATGAGACATAGAAGTTGATATTGAAAAGAAATTGAAACATAACAAGGATTAAAAACATGCGTTTTAAGATAGTAGGAGACATGAGTAAATCCGGCAAAATGAAATCAAAGGAAAATAAATGAAGAATAACATACACATACTAGATGATGCAGCCATGAGAAAAAATTAAGAGTGCAAACGAAATATGAAAAAAAAAACAGAAATATAGGGCGGACCGTGGTCTTCAAATACAGAGGAAAAGAGGAATTTTGAATGAAAAATTGGTTGAAAATGGTGGCATACTGTGATAGCAAAATGGAGCCAAAATAAAAATTAGAAATTTCAAATATTTGGATGACAAATGGAATCAGACGGTCAATTAATGGAAAATTGGAAATAAATTCCATTTTGGTACACATATAATTTTAAAAAATAAAAAATATTATAAGAATATTACAGAATATATATATTTGTGTGATTTCTGTAAAAATAAACCCTAAATCTTATTTTAGTTAGGGGTATCTACAAGAATGGGATGAAATGAGCCCATATATTTCACTTTTGTCCAAAAACATTTAAAATTTCATTTTAATCTAGTCCGTTTTAATTAATTGTAGTCTATTTACCATTTTGACCCTCTGTTATTCAAAATTAAAAAAAATTAAAAAAAAAGACAGAAAAGGAAAAAGTAAGGTACTGATTTTTTGGATTCTCGGTTTATGATTTTGCAATATTGAAGATCGCAGAGCTCCGTCCAGGCCTTCATGGAGTGTTCCTCAAGACTGCAGGTATTTGTGATTTCGTTCGTCTTTGTCTTCATGTTTGGTGTACGTCTGTTGTTCATTAGATATGCAGAAGCTTAATTATTTTTTTATTTTTTATATTTTCTTTTTCAGAACTTCATGTGTCTGTTGTTCATTAGATATGCACAAGCTTTGTTTTTTTTTTTCATTTTTTCTTTTTCAGAACTTCGTTTCAAAATGGTAAATGGGTTTTGTCTTCGTGTTGATATGGAGGATGTTCACGCTTTTGACTCCAATCTCCCGTCAAAGATTCGATCTGCTCCTGCCGATTTCTTGTCCTTGGTATGGTGAATATATTGGATCTAATTGTTGATTGTTGGTAGTTAGGGTTTATGAGGACTTTTTAATTTTTTTTTTTGTTATTTCTCTATTTTGGTAGTTTGAGAATGCTGCAGCTAAGGGTTTAATGAATCTGAAGACGAAGGTGGCTGCTTCTGCGATTCCTTGTTAAATACCTCATATGGATTTCTAAATACCGGTATGAATTCCTTGTTAAATACCTCATATGGATTTCTAAATACCGGGTATGAATTTTTAAATACCGGTATGAATTTTGAAACTTCTCCGTAATTAGTTTTGTTTGCCTCAAATTTTAGTTTTTTAGATAAATTCTCACTAGCATAGTTATTTCATGTGGTATGAAATTCATTTATTCATAATTCTAACACATTACCGATATATACCACTTACAAGCACGTATGAAATTCATTTATTCATAATTATAACACATACATGATAATTCTGAACCAATATATACCATTTACAAACGGGTATGAAATTCATTTTTTCATAAGTCGATTATATATACCACTTACAAACAGGTATATGAAATTTGTTCATATCCAAAAGAAAAAAAAATACAAATATTGGTTGTAACAACTTATATATTATCGAATGAAAAATATAATAGAATCATATCCAACCACACAACGAGAAAAACAAACTGTTACAATCTATTACGCAAATTGCTAAATGGAGGAGACATAATTTGACCGCAAAAATGAAGGTGAGGATCGAAGAAAAAAAAATTGTGAAAATTAACCATGACAGATTGAAAAGGAAAAGGAATTTTGAAAAAAAAAACCCTAGCGTGCCGACAAGCTGAATTGGTTAAGGAAACTATAAATAAAAAATCTACAATAATACATTGTAGATTTGATTGATCTACAATGTATTATTCCGCCCATCGGCAGTGTTCGGAAGGAAGAAGACGATGGGCGGTATTTAAAAATTCATACCGGGTATTTAAAAATTCATACCCGGTATTTAGAAATTCATAGCCGGGTATTTAGAAATTCATAGCCGGGTATTTAACAAGGAATCGTAAAAGATGCAAAAAAAACTCAGATCTATACGACAAAAAAACCCAGATTTATACAAAAAAAAAATCCAGATCTATACGAAACAATTTTTTTTTGCAAATTTCAAAATCCATACCGGGTATTTAAAATTCATACCTGATATTTAGAAATCATACCGGGTATTTAAAAATGTTGTGTACTGTCAAATTTCAAAGAATGCAGGAGAAGAGCAGAGACAAAATTCTGAAACCAATAATAAAAAATCATGAGAGAAGACCTCCTATCAACGTTTGGTATAGTGATTTTTTTTTGGATGCTTACGAATACGAATAACCAAGTGATGGGGGGGGGGGGTGATCCCATATGGACTTTTCCGTCGGTTAATAACAGCGGTCTGTATAGAGGGACGATGTCGAGTGGGTTGTATTTCATGAACTTTCTGGCCCCGGTGGCGTTGGTTCCGTGTCAGCAATTCGGGTCAGGCACCAGCGTAAGGTAATAACTGTTCCGGCACTTGAACATACTTGCAGGACTGAATCTGTATCGATCAATGTCGAGCACGGGCGTAATGGAACCGCAGCGAAGTGGGTCGCACTCACATCACGATGGCAGAAGTAAAAGAAGTTTGGTGTTTTTAGAAGAAATCTCAAATGATTTAAAAGAAATCATTTATAAATAAAATCAGAATTACCAAATATTGTGTTGATAGGCTGGGATTGGAAGAGACGAAAAAAAAGCTAATTTAGGAATATAAAATCAATAATAATAATTTACAAAATTAGATTTTTTACTAGAGATAAAATTTGGGGCAATATTTAACGAAAAAACGGTTATTCCCCTAAATCCTAAAATTTGAGATCTATTCTAATATATTATTAAATTAAATTTATTTGATTCATTAAATGAAATGGTATTTTGGTAAGAAAAATAACTTAATTAATGTGAAAAACCCACCCATAATAATTTTGATTATTATGGACATTTGTGAAATTTGAGGATCAACTTGACCCATCCCCTGTAATTTCTGTTTTAGTTATTACCAAAAGAGATGCAAGCGTATTTTTTTTTTTAAAAAAATCAACAGCAAATCTACCAAAATGGAATGATCATGGCTGCCGGCTACGCAATTAATTGATATTATATATATAATTATATTTTTTTTTTAAAACAAAAACATTCCATCATTAAATAAGTGCTGTCGGCTGCAAATGGAAAGAAAAAAAATAATATGTAATATAATTATATAATTAAATAAGGGCAATTAGGGAAGAAAAAAATTGAAATAAATGCATGAAATCCTACAAATGAGAAAATCAAAAGATGAGGACAAAGATGTAATTAATAGGTTAATTGAACCAATCCGCTATAATTTCTGAAAAAGAATGGATGGAAAAAGAGAAAACTCATGCTTTTGCAAGGGCATAGAAAACCCTTGCTTATGGGCATAAATGATACTTGAGAATGCGATATTTCCTAGGCCCACCACAGAAATCTTGAAACAAACAAGGGTATTAGAAATCCTTGCTCATTCTCATCTCTAAAAACCTTGTACCAAACGGGCCATAAAGTCCTAAAATCTCATTGCATAAGGCACTATTTACTAACTAAAAAGTTAATGGTTCAATCAACCCGAACTAAAAAGAAAAAGAGATAACTACACATAAATAGGCTTAAAAGAATACTCGTTTTTCAAATCTGTCCATTTTGTCAATTATTTTCAACCATGTCCAGACTTTATAATATATGAACTCAAATAGATAAATTCAATTACTTTTATGTCCTCGTTATAGGTAAAAAGAATATAATAATAAAAAAATGGTTTAAATTCTTAATTTAAAATCATGCCCTAAAAGTCAAATCCTTCCAAAACAACCACAAAGAAATCTTCCTTCCAAAAACCGATCCCGTGGTAAGATAGTAAATAGGGGTAAAATAGTAAAGAAATATACAAAATAAACATTAAAGATCTAAAATTGAAAAAAATTAACATCTTAGAAGTTTGTGAAAATTATATATTAAAACAACTCATCCGCTATAAAGTTAGCGGATAACAACACTATAATAAAATGTTGGTTTTGAAAAAAGGCCAAAAAAAAAAAAATCTTACGAAAATGGAAAAAAGATTATAAATGGAAAATTACTAATTGTTATAAACGGACCGAAATGCCCCTTGAATGGAAAAAAAAAACAGTGTATTCCTAATTTTAAGGAGAAAACATCTTTTTAATCTCAAAATATTCTCAAATAATATTTTAGTATCTCTTCAAAATCATAACCATCTAAAATCTACCATTAATTTTTTTTAAAAAAATCTAAATACCTATTGTTCCAAAAATAACTAAAAATATCTTAGATTTAGAATCATGAAGCAAAAACACCCATTTGTTGAATGAAATGAAAACATTCTTAAAAAAAAAATCAACAACAAAACGTTGTCTAATCAAATTAATGAAAGAGTTTTGAAATCACCAATTTGGTCAATCAAGTACCAAACCTTCTCCCTCATTCAATTGTTCTTTTGTACGTTGTATATGTACAATATCATGTTATACGATCGTATAAACTAACAAATATAATGTATACGTGGGTGTGATTAAACAACACTAAAAATAGAGTATCGTGTTAAATGATCATATAAACTAACAAATATAATGTATATGTGGGTGTGATTAAACACCACAAAAAATAGGTAAAAAGTATGTAAGAAAACAAATATATAATTTTCATTACTCAAATTCATGCATTGAGACGTGTAAGGAACATGTTGTTGGCATAGAAATTTTCCAACCAATTAGAAATTGCCACGTCATTATTTAATTTTGGGGTGTCATGAATTAATACATATCTTAAAATTAATTATGGCAAAATAAGAAAGGCCACGTGTCCTTTTGTGGTCGTCTAATTGTGTTAACGGTCTTGATCGAATCCAACGATGATTAAACTCAAGATCAAATGATCATTTAGCCTAAAAAATGCAATTTAGCCTAAAGTTCATAAAATTAAATTAAAGTATGAATAAGTTTAGGTTAAATTGGGTTCAATTTAAACCCAAGGTTATTAAGATAATTGGGCCTGAAGCCCAAAAATTCATCCAAGCCCATGGATGGGTCCAAGCCCAATTTAAGCCCAAGCCCATTAAAGCCGTTGGGAAACTCTATAAATAGGAGACCTTGGCTCATTTGAAAGGGGCGACAGAAAGATTGAAGCTCTCAGAAGACTCTGAAGACTGAAGCTCTGATCCTCCTACAAGACTTGAAGATTGAAGCTCCATTCCTTCTACAAGACTTGAAGATTGAAGCTCCATTCCTCCTGCAAGAATCTTGAAAATTGAAGTCCAGATCCTTCTGCAAGACTCTGAAGATCGAAGCTTCTCCAAAAAATCAAAAGCTTGAAGCTTCCTCCAAGACTCAGAAGACTGAAGTCTCTGCAAGATTCAGAAGATCAAAGCTCTCTGCAAGACCCTGAAGATTTAGAAGATTGAAGCTCTCTGCAAGATCTTGAAGATTGAAACTCCAATCCTCCCACAAGACTTTGAAGACCAAAATCTAGATTTTTCTGCAAGCTTGAAGATTGAAGTGAAGTCATATAAAGACTGAAGACTTGAAGCTTGAAGTCTACTTCAATCATCCAGGAGAATCCTTCAAAGGTGAACAAACCTTCAAGACTCCGAAGATTAAAGTTTCTTGAAGACTTTGTAGATCAAAGCTACCTTGAGAGAAAGCATCAAAGGTTGTAACTAGAGATTGTATTCCACAATTACTTACATAGAAATCAATACATACAAGAAGTCGTTTTCCACGAATTAAATTTTCTCTTCGAAAATCTCGTGTGAACACATGTATTCAAGAGGAACAATATGTATTCAAGAGGAACAAAGTTTGATTTTGGGATTCTCCGCCATAAGAAATATCATTTTGGCATGCAAATATACCTTATAACATGAAATTAAATAAACTCATGGACAAGCAAATAAACAGAAGAAAATAATTAAACAAACCTTGAGTTTGGGGGAAGTGAAGGACATTAACTTGCTTCGGGGAGAAAATAAGGGAGTAAAAAAAAAAAAAAAAAAGTAGAAACGGTGGTTGCAGAGAATGCAAGAAGGAAAGAGTACTTACTAGAGTAGCTAGGAAGATGAATTGGATCGGGAGAGGTGGATTGAGGGAGGTCCTTGAGGCAACAGGTGGAAACGGGGACGAGGGAGGGGGTTTGGCCAGAGTCAGAGGGAGGAGTCTCGATTTTAACGGGAGGGGTTGCGGGAGTGGGGGAGGGCGAAGCCACAGGTTGTTTAGTAGAAGCATCCGTGGCGAAGGATCCTGGACTGGTGAATTAGCCGTCATGGATGTAACAACTATTTGTAGGGATAAATAACCCTAGGCAGCGGAAGACATCAGAGACTTTTTCGAATAAAAACGCCGATTGGGATACCAATACGACGACAAACCAATTTACAGCAGAAAATAAATATAACATGCTGTAATATTGTTATAAAACATGCTATAATCCGAAAATATAAACTAGATCTCATCTAATTTGGATCCTATTGATCCTAGATCAAGGAAAAACATACCTTTGTAGAAATTCTCGATTAACTTCACTAAAACTCCTAGAAACTCGCCAAAAACCAGCAGCAAGGAGACCTTGATTTCGCTGTAAAATCGTCATGAACACCACCACCAAAGATCCACCGGTATTCTCTTGAAGGTTGCGCGTTAGGGGCTTGTGGGAGCACAATCTCTAAGGGTTCTATGGAAAAATTTCTATGTATTCTTTTTGGGAGAGAATTGCAGAGAGATTTCTTAGAATTGGAGAGGTTGAAAGAGTTTTGCGTGAGATTTCAGAGAGCGACTAACTGAATGATGGAGAGCGTAACTTAAAATGCACAACTACCTCCTTAAAACCCTCACATTCACGCAAGATTGAGGAAAAAAGGAGCACACGTTCCCATCAGTTACCCTAACTGATGGAAAATAATTTAATTAATAATATTAATTAAACCTTTAATTAAATTAACTATTAATTTAATTAAATGTCATTTGTATAAACATATTTATACAAAATAAACTCCATTTATCCTATAGTTTTAATATAGCTTAATTAAATCAAATTTAATTAAAATTAAAACCAAAATATTAATTAATTCACCAATTAATTAACATCATAATTAAATATCATATATTTAATTATATATTTATATCTCTCAAATTCACTATAGAATTAATATATATCATATGTGTATTAATTATAACCTATAGTTTTTAATATGAATCAAATTCATATTTTTCAATTTAATATTCGAACCCCTTCGAATACTCAATTCACCCTTAGAAATTTACCTCAACGCCCTTATAGAGCTACCGATGGGACCTGATGGACCTACAGATCAGAAGCTCTAACGATATGAGATTAGTTGGCTAAACTCATTAACTAAGTTAATCAATATTCGTTAACTGTGGTTCACTCCACTAAAGAACCACAGTTGCACCTCACTTCAGATATATTTCTGTGTCCACGGATATCGACCGTCAACAACAAGTTAGCCCTTCACGTGTGTTCGTACCCCAGCTAGGTCAAATTACCATTTTACCCCTGGGCTACCTCTTGGTCCATAAGTACCAGTGCTCCTCTAATGAATAACCTGTTTGAGGTCCAACCAACAAACAGAAATCCCTCTCGTGCCATAAAGAGGGTAGGGCCCATTGTTCAAGACCCGGAGACACCGCTTAAGGGAACACACCTCTACTTACCATAATATCGGGAAGGAGCGAATTCTATCTTGTAAGACTATGTTCCCAGCTCCCCACTCGGTCTTGTCCCCAAAATGGTAGGCTTATTGAGTCGGTGGACATGCCACTCTCACCCGTACAAATCAAAAGACAATCTCTCATGGATAGGAGTCCATAATCCACTCAGGATTAAGGCCAAGTTGCCTAGGTCATCCTAGTGAAATAGAAACCGAGCTAACTATCGGTGTTACAGTTAGTGGTTAAATATTTCGTGGTTCGGTCTTTGTGCAAACTCATTGCACAGGATACCCCCACTCGCATGTCAACTACATGAACGCGTTGGATCATTACGTTTGTATCAATATACAAAGTGGGTCGTATCCATAGTGTCACTAGGATAAGGTACCCAACCTTATCCCTATACTACAGACCCTTTAGGCTAAAACTTGAACATTGATCCCCGTATGTCCCTACATACTAGTTCAAGCCTCATTCTATTAGCCTTGGATGTTTAGTTTATTGGATTAGGGTTGATAAGACAAGATATAATACAAACAATGAATAATATATCACTTTTATTAATGTTCGGTCAAATGTGCATTTACTATCTACGAGTTTTAGGGCATAAAACCCAATACTATTGAGCTGAGGAAGAAAGGAGAGTGATAAAGTTTCGAAGACCCGATCGGAAAAAAAAATTAAGCGTTCCTCAGGGGGAGACCGATTGCAGGCTACGCGACAAAGAAGCGATCAATCAGACGGAGTCCAAATATGTGTTATCGGACCTAAAAAAAGGGAGAGGAGAGGAAGTTGGAGAAGAAGATTTGAATCTAATTAGATAAATATAAAATATAAAATATTTTTGTAATCTAAAATTTGAAAACAATTAGTTTGGTTGGGGATAATACATTAATTTAGGATTTTAGAAAGGCAAAATTTTAGGGACCAATTAGTTTACAAGTTGCATAGGGATAAAAATGGGATGCTGAAAAAATTTTGGTCACGCAGAAAACACGTGTGACCATTTTTCAGTGTTTTTATATTTTTGGACATATTTCAAAATGACCCTATATTTTGCCATCCATACAAAATTCTCTAATTTTTTAAAGAAAAAACACCTATAAAATCCTTAAGGGCCCAACCCAAGCCCAAAAAGATCCACAAGCATTCACCCACAGCCACAAGCCACACTACAAAGGAGTATATTTCGAGAAATTAGGGAATATAGCAGGTTAGTGGGGGCAAAACTGAAATATAGCCAAAAAAAAAAAAAAAAACGAAAAATGGCCACACGTGAGCCAGGCGTGACAGCGGTTATCATGGTATTTCCATCTTTACCCCTGATGTATTTTTCAAATACCAGACGTGGGCCCACATTTTGCGTACGGTGTATCCAAACTCCCTCCCAACAAAATCTCCAGTCTTTTCGGTTAAAATTACTCTAGTAGATTTTTTCAGATAATTTTCAAATTTAAACTAAATATTGTTTTTTTTTTCAGAATTGATCGGGTAGATTTTTTCATATCATTTTTCAAGTTTGTTTCTCAACAAAAATCTGGATTTGGGTCTTCTATCGATGAGTACATCGTTCTGTTGACACCAAGCATCCTCAGTTTCAGGCACTGCCCCCTGTATTCTCAGTATACAGCAGGGGTTTGTGGATCACACCATACCAGATGCACTCCATGCCGCAAGGTGTTCTACTGAACGTGGTGGTACTATTCGATGGTAGGTGGGATGAAAACAATCGGTACAACGTTTTTAAGTCCGACAGCGTGCTAGTACTGGAGGGATGCACAATACAAGAGTTCAATGAATGCATTCAGAGCAAGGTATTTTCGTCTGGCGAGCACATGATCACTCGGTTAACCATGTACCGGAATGGTATCAACAAGTCTAACATAATCCGGATCACCGACGACAGGGATGTTACGTGGTTTGTGTCCAACATTGGTGATGGGATGGTTAGCGACATATGCGTTGTGGCTGACCACTGTGAGGTAGATTCGCAGGCTGTAAACGCAATGCATTTACAAGATGGAAATCACGGATTAACCTTGCAGCAGAATACCACAAAAAAAAAATCACGCAATTATTGATTATGTTGACGTTGGAGGATCAGTATCTGTTACAGGAGACTCGGCTTTTCAAGACAAGGACCAGTTAAGGAAAGCAATATACTTGCTTCCTTTAAAAAACAGTTTCCAGCTACGAACCATTAAGTCCAACCAGAAATCGTTTGTTGTTGGATGCAAGGACGTTGCATGTTGTTGGTACATTCGGGCGTCTCGTCACTTGGATGGGGGTTTCTGGATGGTTCGCAAGTTCGTGGATAGACACGAATGCCCTGTTGATATTGTAAAAAATGACCACAGGCAAGCCACAGCATGGCTCGTGGGGGAGTGTGTGAAGTCATTTCTAAAAGTAAATGACAAGGTCCAGTGTCGCCCGCGTGATGTTATCAGCTATATGAGGAGGAAACATGGCGTCAACATCAGTTATGACAAGGCTTGGAGGGGGCGGGAGCTTGCACTTACTGCCATCAGAGGTTCGCCCGAGGCATCGTATGCACTAATTCCAGCATTCTCCGCTGCTCTGATCGAGAAAAACCCAAGTGTGGTGTTGTAGACAATATTAAAAGTTAAGTCGGCAGGCACACATACAAAGTTTGTTGACATATATATGACGGTGTACATACATCACACGCATGGGGGGGGTGGGGGGGACGGTGCATACAGTGTGTTTATGTTGTTCTGTACAATCGTGTAACCTCATACCCTTTTTTGTTTTGCAGGCACATACACTGCTTTTGATGTTGACGACCAGGGCAGGTTCATGTATTTTTTCATGTGCCTCTCTGCATCTATACATGCATGGAAATACTGTTTCCCTATCATGTCTGTTGATGGTGCCACGCTAAAGCACAAATTTTTTGGCACCATGTTATCTGCTTGCACTGTTGATGGGAACTCTCAAATTGTTCCATTGGCGTTTGCGATAGTAGACTCAGAGAATGACGCTTCATGGACGTGGTTTTTTCGTAACCGATGTGGACTTTTCCTACCGCAAGCGCACGAGTCAAGTAATAATATAGTGAATAGTAAATTCGAATGTCGTCCTCTGGATTGGATTTTTAAGCAAATCAAGTATTGTGAATTATCTTGCCCAATTTTATTTAGGGATCAAAAAGTGATGAAAATATGATAATAAAACCAAATCAAAGCAAGTAAAAAGAATGGAAATTCAATTGGAAAAACTACCTAGGGAATTGATTTCGCCGATTTCGTTTAGGATTGATTTTAAAGAATAAGTTATTATGCACAATGAAATTATGAGCCAAAAACCCTTTAATCACAACTACCTCTCCCGAGTATAATTGATTCTCATGCAAATTAACCAACTTGATATCCCCATCTAAGTTTATTAATAAGCAAGGCAATGAGATCTTTTAACCAATTCTAAAGTTAATCTAAAACCGTCAAGAATTAGAAAGTAAACTTTATTCATGCAATCTTGAGTAAGTCTAGATCAAATCCCCTCTCCCGAGCTAGATTCGAAACTTAAATCATCCAACTAATGGCCAATTAATTGAAAGCATTAAATCAAGATTACAAACACAATAACATTGCACAACTTAAACCGTAAATCAATCCATAAACTTAATCAACTACATCAATCCCTAAGCTACAAGTTTAGCTACTCATGAATGAAAATACAATCTCAACTAAACATATGAAAGCCATAAATCTAACTAAAGGAAGAAAAGGGAAAAGAAAACTCAATGTAGGCCGAGTCCCGACGTCCCCGTCACGATCCCCACGAACAATGGGTTGATTTCCAAGTCTCCCCCTTTGTTTCAACCTCCAAAGTGCTCTGTTATGCTCTGTTTACAGCCCCAAAAGATCCCCAAATCGAACTCCCCCAAAAAAAAAACCTAGCCGAAAATAAGCTTTTATTCTGATTTTTCGTCTTAGCGTCGAGACGCTGTCAAGACAGCGTCGCGACGCTGCCTCTTATACGCGCGTTCTGAATAAGGAAAAACGGTAGCGTCGGGACGCTTCCTATCATAGCGTCTTGACGCTGTGAGCTTTACGCGCCTAATCTGATATGGAATGTGAGCGTCGAGACGCTCGAGAGCTAGCGTCTCGACGCTAGCCTGCTGTTGACCGAGATTTGATTTTTTTCCACTTTTACTCTTTTCATTCCTTTGCATCTTTTCACGCCCCGAGCACCCGATTAACTCTGATATTGCATTATAGCTCAAATCAACCATTTCCTACAAAATAAACAATAAAGCACAATAAAATGGCCCAAACACCATAAAAGACTAGCTAAATTAAATAAGTAAAAGTAGCTAGCTATGCTCGCTATCAAATACCCCCAAACTTAAGCTTTTGCTAGTCCTCGAGCAAACTCTAAATCAGACATACAATGGAAGAATGGATGCAACAGTCATAACTCAATTCTCAAGGCTCAAAAGTCAATAACCAAGCAAGCAAGAGTATGCACACAAGGACCAATGAGGGAGACAAATTAAAATTTTTCCAAAATTAACTTGCACAAGCGAGATCTAACTCAACAAGAGCAGACTCTACTAGCCCGGGATTGGATTATTAAACTCTCAGCTCATCTTCCATCTACACTGGCACTAAGGCTTCACTAATGAGTTAATGCAACAAATTAGTTTGTTTATCTCCATACTTAGGTGCTTATAATTAACAATCAAATTAAGCATGTATATGTGACACTAGCTTTCACACACCCATTGCAGGGACCCTTAACCTGAGATTTCTCTGGTTGGCCTAACTGATCGCAACAGGGGTAGCTCTTTTTGCCTAAACTTTATTAAACATTGCAAACTGTGCACAGGCCATGGCATAATAATTTTCTTTTCAACAGTAACAACAAGAATGATTTTTCTTTATGGGCATAAATAGCATATATTCTTTTCTTCCCTCCTAAGCAAGATCAAACATGCTAATTTGCAAAACATTAACTTTTTAGCTCTACCCTACACCTATCGAGGTGACAACAAGCATATGAACCCAATAATTCGCTCCTAAGCATTCAAATCCAAGTCAAGCCAAGACAGATACTCTACTCATGCAAGCCATCTCCTAGAAAATTTTTAAAAAGTCTCCCTTTTTGGGCACTTATGCTTACATCTCATCACAAGCTTGAAAATTGACAAGAAAGCCTATCCTAGGACATCATAATCATGCAAAAGTAGCATCCAGAAAACAACCATATGCATAATTCAAAGAAAGCTCAAAACTATAGCCCGAACTCAGATGCTCAAGGGCTCCACAAACATGCTAGTCCACCCCCAAACTTAAAGTATGCATTGTCCTCAATGTATAAAGAAAATAGGGCATAAACAAGCATGAGAACAATAAAAGAATGACAGGAGTGAATAATACTGGCCTGGAATGATGATGACTTCTTGCTTGATAGCTTTGAATCTTGAAAGCTTGAAAGCAAATGAGAGGAAGAAAACAAGACCTACAAAACAAAAACAAACAATAAATCAAGAACAAAAAGAAAACACACTACTTACTTGGGTTGCCTCCCATAAGTGCTTGTTTAACGTCATTAGCTCGACGTGTTGACCGTGCTTCAAGGAGGCTTTTGTTCTGTGAATCCAACAGAGGTGCTCTTTCTTGCACCTTTCCTGTAGCCCATGAAAAGCACTTCATCTTTAGAGTCTTCAACTGCTTTAAAGATTTCTTTTTCGTTCTTGACTCTAATAGTGAGCTCCCTGCGCTCAATATCTATGATCACTTGCCCAGTAGCGAGGAATGGTCGTCCTAATATGACAGGCATTGAAGGATTTTCTATCATGTCCATAACATACAAGTCAATAGGGAGGAAAAATCTACCTACTCTGATTAACACATTCTCTACAATACCAACTGGTCTCACCACAGATTGATCAGCCAATTGGAGCTTTACAGGAGTAGATTTAATCTCACCTATGTCTAACTTCTTACACAAGGACAATGGGATAATATTAATGCTAGCACCTAAATCACATAATGCTCTGAAAGAATAAGTACCAAAACTACAAGGAACAGAAAAACTCCCTGGATCTGCTACTTTTTCAGGTACTTTCTGTTGTACTCTGGTGCTACATGTGGAAGCAAGATAAACAGTGTCAACCTTCTTTTCTTTTCGCTTCTTTGCTAACCACTCCTTCATGAACCTGTTGTGTATTGGGGCATCTCTAATGCCTCTGCAAAAGGAATATTAATATTCACATTCATAAAAGCATTCATAAATTTATCAAACTGAACCTGATTATTCTTTTTCTTCTTTTTCTTTTTCTTTTCCTTGGGAACCATCAGTGTGGGAGAAGGAATAAGAGGCTCCGGTTTAGGCTTTTCAGCCTCATCTGCTGATGTGTCCTCCTCAGCTTCCCCTGTAGGCGTTTCATAGTCCTCAGATTCAGGTTCCTCTTCAGATTCCTCCTGGTGCATAGTGATTGCCTTACAATACTCCATCTGGGGTTTCTCTTGTTCAGCTGGGGTCTTACCTTTATTCATGGTGCTTACAACATTCACCAGCTGTCCCAGCCGAGTCTCAATGTTCTTGATGGCTGTACTGTGGCCATTCACTGTTGAATTGATGGCAATGACTGCCTCCTCTAACTTGGTTGTCCTGTTACTAGACTCTGCAATGAAAGCTCCAACAAGATCTTCTAACTTTTTATTATCTTGAGTTTGAGGGGCAAAACCAGGAGGATTAAGAACATTCTTAGTATTAGCATAAGAGAAATTTTCATGGTTCCTATTGTTAGGGTGATAATGTGTAGGTATAGAATTATTATTATACCCCCTAAAATTCGAATTTGAAACATACTGAACCTGTTCAATAGTCTCCTCCTGAGGTCTAGATGCTAAAGCAACAGCTGATTCAATTGATTGAGCACTCCCTGTACCTGAAAATTTCATAAAAACATTAGCAAGGGAGGTCATCTGGGCCTGGAGTGCACTTACTTTATCAACCTCAAACACTCCAGCAGCAATCTTTTTAGGTGTAGACCGCTCAGATGGCCACTGATAACTGTTGGTGGCCATATCCTCTAAAAGTGTGCGAGCGTTCTCCATGGTCTTGGACAACAGAGTCCCACCTGCAGCTGCATCAACAATCGTTTTTGTACTAGGAGTTAAACCATTATAAAACAACTGTACCTGAAGCCAATCGGGGTAACCATGCTGAGGACACTTCCTCAGTAGCTCTTTGAATCGCTCCCAAGCTTCGAACAACTGCTCATCATATTGTTGTTGGAATGTCCCAATCTCGGTCCTCAACTTGACCGTCTTTGCAGGAGGGAAGAATTTCTTTAAAAAGGCCTGGACCAAAGCATCCCAAGTGGTGATGCTCCCAGGGGTAATAGACTGCAACCAATCACGTGCTTTATCCTGCAAAGAAAAGGGAAATAAACGTAAGCGAATAGCATCCTCAGAGACACCATTAATCTTTATCGTCCCACAAATGTCCAAGAATGATTTAAGATGAGAATTTGGATCCTCGGTGGGCGATCCTCTGTATGCACAGTCTCAAGCCATCTGAATTAGGCCGATCTTCAGCTCAAAGTTGTTGGCATTAATCGGTGCATAGACAATTCCCGACTGTTGCCCCTGAAACACAAGCTGAAAATAATCTCTAATAGGCCTAGGCTCCTCAGGTGGATTTTGGTCAGCCATTTGAAAATTTTCTCTAGTTTCCCTTCGAATCCTATGAATTGTTCTTTCTATCTCGGGATCAAATGGTATCACTTCTCTACTACTACGCATGCAAAATTAAAACTACCCTAAAAAGAAACGAAAAACAAATATGGAAATAAATAAATAAAAGAAAACAACTAATTTAAGAATGGAAAATATAATCTAGAAAAAGAAATAAAGTAACCTAATATGGAATGCAAAAATGAATATGGCAAAATGCAAATAAGGAAACTAACCAACACGGAAAACTAAACTAAAAAAGAATAACAAGATACAAATATGGAAAAGATTACACAACTAAAAGAAAAACTAACCTAGAAAATCAAATATGGAAAGAAAAACAAATAAGGAAAAAAATGCAATCAACCAAAAAAAATAAAAAATACACCCTAAATTAAGATCAAGCAATTTTTTCACAATATCAATCTAGCTAAATGTGCCAATCCCCGACAACGGCGCCAAAAACTTGATGTGGACTTTTCCTACCGCAAACGCACGGGTCAAGTAATAATATAGTGAATAGTAAATTCGAATGTCGTCCTCTGGATTGGATTTTTAAGCAAATCAAGTATTGTGAATTATCTTGCCCAATTTTATTTAGGGATCAAAAAGTGATGAAAATATGATAATAAAACCAAATCAAAGCAAGTAAAAAGAATGGAAATTCAATTGGGAAAACTACTTAGGGAATTGATTTCGCCGATTTCGTTTAGGATTGATTTTAAAGAATAAGTTATTATGCACAATGAAATTATGAGCCAAAAACCCTTTAATCACAACTACCTCTCCCGAGTATAATTGATTCTCATGCAAATTAACCAACTTGATATCCCTATCTAAGTTTATTAATAAGCAAGGCAATGAGATCTTTTAACCAATTCTAAAGTTAATCTAAAACCGTCAAGAATTAGAAAGTAAACTGTATTCATGCAATCTTGAGTAAGTCTAGATCAAATCCCCTCTCCCGAGCTAGATTCGAAACTTAAATCATCCAACTAATGGCCAATTAATTGAAAGCATTAAATCAAGATTACAAACACAATAACATTGCACAACTTAAACCGTAAATCAATCCATAAACTTAATCAACTACATCAATCCCTAAGCTACAAGTTTAGCTACTCATGAATGAAAATAAAATCTCAACTAAACATATGAAAGCCATAAATCTAACTAAAGGAAGAAAAGGGAAAAGAAAACTCAATGTAGGCCGAGTCCCGACGTCCCTGTCACGATCCCCACGAACAATGGGTTGATTTCCAAGTCTCCCCCTTTGTTTCAACCTCCAAAGTGCTCTGTTCTGCTCTGTTTACGGCCCCAAAAGATCCCCAAATCGAACTCCCCAAAAAAAAAACCTAGCCGAAAATAAGCTTTTATTCTGATTTTACGCTGTCAAGACAGCGTCGCGACGCTGCCTTTTATACGCGCGTTCTGAATAAGGAAAAACGGTAGCGTCGGGACGCTTCCTATCATAGCGTCTCGACGCTGTGAGCTTTACACGCCTAATCTGATATGGAATGTGAGCGTCGAGACGCTCGAGAGCTAGCGTCTCGACGCTAGCCTGCTGTTGACCAAGATTTTATTTTTTTCCACTTTTACTCTTTTCATTCCTTTGCATCTTTTCACGCCCCGAGCACCCGATTAACTCTGATATTGCATTATAGCTCCAATCAACCATTTCCTACAAAATAAACAATAAAGCACAATAAAATGGCCCAAACACCATAAAAGACTAGCTAAATTAAATAAGTAAAAGTAGCTAGCTATGCTCGCTATCAGTAACTTGAAAGCTGCGTTAGGTGAGCATAAGGAGTTAGTTATCGTATCGGATGGGCACCTTATCATACCAAACGGCGTTAGGAATAGCTATGATTCTGTGGAGCATGGTATTTTTGCGTGGCACTTATTGAGGAACTTAAAAAAAAGATACAGGTCTAAGTTAATAGATAGAGCTTTTCATTCTTGCGCACGGGCATACACACCCCTTGAGTATGAATATTATATGAGGTAGCTAGAAGACATAGCACCATCAATTAGGACAGAGTTAGAGGAGGTAGGTAAAGCTAGGTGGGCAAGAGCGTTTTTTGCAAGGAAGAGGTATTCACTAATCACAACCAACATATCTGAGAGCATGAATTCAACCTTGAAGGATGCACGTGAACTCCCTGTTATCCATCTTCTTGAAGCTGCACGCAAACTTATGCAAACATGGTTCTATGATCGTCAGACCTTTTCAAGTTTTCAACGCACAGATTTATGTCCTTGGGCAGAAAACATGCTTCGATCGTCACTCTTACAAAGTCGTACAATGGATGTAGGTTCTAATATTTATTTACTGTAGAAATTCAGGACTTTAGAGTTTTTTTCATGGTGTGTGTGTTTATTTTTGCATGTGTTTTTTGTTTATGTGGGTTTTGTCTCCTATGTTGTGTATTTCAGATATACAATATCAATCAATATCAGTTCGAAGTGCATGATCGGACAAAGCAATTTGAGGTTAACATCTTTGCTCAGACATGCACTTGCAGGCGGTGGGACTTGGATCTAATACCTTGTCCACATGCATGTCTTGCATTATCTCGGAGGAATCAAGAATTTCGAGCATATTCACATGAGTTTTATCGTCTAACAAATTTAGTCCAGATATATAGCAAAGACATACGTCCGATAGGCAACATTGCACAATTCTCTGGCTACCAAGTTGTTGGTGACGACCCCATACTCCCGCCTAGCACTAAGCGTTCGGTTGGCAGACCCAAAAAAAAGAGGATCCCATCTTGCATAGAAAGGAGGTCGGCTAAAAAGTGTGGACGATGCGGACAGGTTGGGCACAACCGCAGATCCTGTAGGAACCCCATATCTCATTGATTTCAGTTTAACTGTACAGGGTGAGGCATGCGCTTGGTTACCATGAATTTGTTGGTCGGGCAGCGTCGTTTTGGTTTTGTGTTTGTGTTTTGTCATCGGGGAATAAGTGGAAGCGTACGTGTATTGTGCATTGTGGGGGGCTTTTTTTTCTGGATAGTCATAGGTATTTGTACTAGTGTGCTTCGGGAGTTTACACCTTCTGAATGGAAGTCTCCATTTCCACACCAAATTTACTACCTTGTTGATCATCAGACGACTGTATCTGTACGACGTTAAGGGGTTTTTGTATGTACCGTAACGGGGGGTACGTGGGGGACGCACGCACAAACATACGTGGTAGACCACCATGGGGTTTTTTTTGTGGATCACGCGTTTACAAACACTAGTACATGTAGTACACGATACGGGGGGGGGGGGGGAGCCTAATGGGGGTATTTTCTTAGGGAAACATGTGTTTACAGACACTAGTGCATGCGGTGTACGTTTTTCAACAAGTGCATGCACTATCATTACTGGATCCAATATTCACAAAATAAGTTGTCTATTTACTTATCCAAAGGGAAGCGCAAAAAGCGTGCAAATAACATTGGTTCAATACACAACACTCACGTATGTCATACACAAGACGGCAATATGCACAAAACAGGGTGCCCATTCATCTATCTACATAAGTTAGCAGCACAAAAACAATACACTTCTTCTCAAGATTAAGCACTATCAACACCGGGTTCAATGTTCACAAAATAGCATGCCCATTCATATCCAGTTAAAATAACAAAAAGTACAGATAACATTTGTCCACAACACAGGTATCTAGAAGTTAACAAGCATAGGGAAACAAAAAAAAAACATGGGTCCATAACACAGTTGTCTAGAATAACGTTAAAAGCAAAGTCTTTTCTCTAAAAGCTCGAACTGAAGTCTAAATTTCCCTATTCATTTCCTGGGTTAAGTGAAGGTCGAAAGATGGTCCATTTTCAACTCCAATTCCTGGCTGGTCTGAATTTTGTTTTGGTGGCCAATTCCCTCGCATAGCTTCGATGAAGATCTGGTCCTCTTTTGGCATCACCCTTCTTGCGGTGACACTTGGGATCAATGCGATGGGCTTGGGTCTATCGAACTGTCTGTTGAAGGTGACATTTTGATTTACCTGATGCAATTGCAAACATAATTAAGATAGGTGTCAGGGTTGAGTATGGTAATGGAGGAATATGATGGGTTACATACCTCTGAAAGCACCCTATGCGGCTGCACGAGGTTGGATTTGCTTGCTTCATCTACCCTTCTCTTTAGCTTCGGTAGTAGAGGTGATGTGTGTCAGTTTCAAGTATTTAAATATGTATAGGGAAAAAACTGTAATAACACACATATACCTCAGGATTGTGCTGCACCGTTCTTAAAGTTACTAGCCTCAGTATCCTTTTTCCCTTGAGGTCCCGTTTGTAGTTTTCGTAGACTTCATCTTCGTTGATAGAACGGATGACATCATTAATAACATCATCAACGTTATCACTTTTATATGTTGGCTGCATCAACATACAAGCACAGTTCTATGAAATCAACTCATACAGGGTATCACACGTATAAGCACAGTTACTACGGGATTAAAATGGTATACCTGTGGTTTCTCTCCCTTGCCTCTTGGAGGTTGGTCATTTTTTGGGTCCTTAGCTTCGGATGTTTTTGCATTCGTTGAAACAGGCTGCCCACCTACATTGCCCTTGGGGGCTGGAGCTGGCGGGTTTTCTCCATCATCATCTTTTCTGGACTTAAACATTTGGTGATCCTCAGCATCTCTTAAGTCAAGCTCCTCATCTTTGTCCTCTTGTTCTTCCCCCAGGTCATCCAGCTCGCGTTCAAAATCATTTGCTTCCTGTACAAGTTGTATAACAAAGTCAAGAGCTATTTTGCGTGTAACTTACATACAGTAGAACCACAACACATACTCTATATTGGAAAGGCATATCATCCTGCAAGTTGTCCAGTGGTGTCACCTGTATGTTTTTCATGTAGTCGATCATCATGTTCACGCTACCAACAAGTTCATCTAGACGCGCATTCATGACACCCTGGTTTTTATCCAATAAGCCCATACGTTCTGTCATCAACTCCAAGGAGTCATTTATGCGTTTAACATCTATCAGCGCAGGGGCCGCTCGATTGGACGTCTCAGCCATGGTATGCACAAGGTGCTCTGGTGCTACTCTTGATTGGAATTCACGTCTCAACGCCGCTTCTCCGTCGACAAATGGTTGGAAGTAGCTCATAGCGAGTTCTTCATCAGTTGCAAGCAGGGGGATCACCTCTAGCTGCGTTGTGTAGTGTTTTTATACATAATAGTCAGTAAACATCGTTTAGTAAAAATGATTAGAGGTATATGCAGACGTTACCTTTGTGGATTCAAAAATCCTGCGATCCAGATCCTTCCATTTGGGTTGTGTGTCTGCAACCCAGCTGATTATCCTCGGTATGCGTGCATTCATCTTCCGGGAAAAACAATTCTCTGCGGAACTTAGGGTCGGTATGACCTCGTATGCCCACGTAAGTAGTGGGAATATAAACCCACCCATTGTGATTCCGGTTGCCCCTTTACTAATCAATGCTTTGTGCATGTATCCTAATAACAACTCAAACGCGCACCTGCCTTAAGGATAATTGTTAAAGACCTCCTCGTCGTCAACCATTTCGATGTGATCCATACTGACATTCACACTATCTTGCCTTGGCAGAAGGAAACTTTCCAAGAAGTACAGGAGCGCCACTTTCAGCATATCGTCATCCGTTGCGTTTTTGTTAACATTAAATGCCATATTCAAATACCTTCGGCTTACAGTCTTCTCCCCCTCGAAGTAATGTGTTTTGATGTGATGGTTGCCTTTCATTTGCTCCTTGTCTATGGTGGGATATGGACCACAGTTTAGCCCCTGATCAGTGCGAACTCTCTAAGTCCAAACGTCAGTACCTTCCCTCCGATTAAGAAATTTATTTCCGTAGCGCTTTTAGGTCTACACTGCCGTTGTATTAGATGCAGCAACAACTGCGAAGATTGGCTCGTTACAGCAAAGTCGACGTAGCTTCCAAAACAACTCTGTCTGAACCTCTCTAAAACTCGGTCTGGCAGATTTGTCCGAATTTTCTCGATCACGTCAGGTTTGGCGTGCAACAAGATCTTAAGTGGCTGGGTCCTTCTTGCCTTTGGCAGCAAGTACAGATCCTGGGGTTGCACATTGTCAGTTTACAACATTTTTAGCATGGCAGTTTATAACGCACAACAAGCACACATACATCTGTTGCTTCCGCAAGGCCCTGGCTTGGGTGTCCTGATGCAGGCAATTTGTTTTGGGGGGTTTTGTTGCGGTCCCTATCCTTCCTAGCACCACCCTAATATGTCGTGGGGGGGGGGGGTCAGACAACATACAATGAACGTATACATCGTATGCATTAACGTCAAAATACTTTTACATACCTTGTTCGGGGAATCCTTTTCCCCGGGGGGGGGGGGTCTTTGTGTTACGGGGTTCAGGTCTTATAGTAGACATAGTCCTTGTCCTAGAACCAGTGGCCGAATGGCTGGTGGATCCTTCCTGGTCGGCTGTGTCATCACTCTCGGTCGCGCTCTCGTCACTCTCATACTGCAAGTGTAACACTTGTGTCAGGGGGGCAAATACCAAGTGTATGTAATGGTAACAAATACACAAACACACAGTACGTAACATCAGACGTCATAAAAAAAACACACCTCAGTTTCGCTGGAGCTTTCTTTCGAAGCTTCCTTTCGAACCTCTTTTTCCTTTTTCCTAGTCTCCTTCCTTTTCCGTTGTCTCTTTTCGCTCCTTTCAATCCTTTTTTTTGTCTCGTTTCCTCTTTTTGTCCCTTTTTGACTTCGATTTCCGTTTCGAGCTGTCTAGTTTCTTAGTCTTCACGGCATCATCCGTTTTCTCAACCGTGTCTTCTTCACTCTGTAAGTCTATAGGCGTCTTGTCTTCAGTAGCCCTTCCTTTCGGCGTCACTCCAGCGGCTTGCAGCCGTGCGCTTGCCCTAACCATCGCTACAAATGCAAAAAAAAAAAAAAAATGGTGTGGGGGAGGGGTCAAACCGGATGAATATGTTGGTTTGTGCTAAACTTCATCAAAAAATTAGAAAAATCCCTAAACAGACGACCCCCAAATCTCGCTGGGGTTGTTGCAGTCCTCACTGTGTAAGTTTAAGTAGGTTCGAAGTATTTAAATAACGAATATTTTGAACACACCCACCTCTCGACACAAAGAAAATCCCTAAGATAACTGGACATCACAATATTTTCGGAGTTTTTTCTGACAAGGGGGGTTACGCATTGTTCGGGGGGAGAGCAAAATGAGTACAAAAAGGGGCATGCATACCTGATTTTCCAGACGTCGATGGGCAGTCTCAAGCTTGAACGAACGAAAGAGGCGGAAGTTGCAGAGGATCGCTTGGACGAAGGAGGAAGAAGATGGGAGGGCTTGCTGAGAGGCGAAAAGTTTAGGTATGTGGAGGGGTTCAAAACAAAGGAGTGGGTGGGAGCCAAACAGTCATGCAAGTATGTCTTTTCTCATCAATTCCGTCTGACGCAATGGGGATTTTTGGGAGTTGTGATTGTTCTACATTCTTCATCTTCTACATTTATTTCTTTTTTGTTTTTAATTTAGGTCTCTTCGTTTCCATCATTTTGCATGAGTGTATCTGCGGGTATTGGTGGGTTTTTTTTTGGATGAGTCAGTCAGGATCTGGAAATTATGTATATCTTGTTGGGTTTAGGGGATATAGTGTTCAACTTGTTTTTTTTTTAAAAAAATCGAACGTTTTCCCGATTTGTTAGTTAGATTTGTTTTTTCAAAGATACTCTTCCATACCAATATGCTAGGAAGTAGGGAGTATACTGTATTTTTAAATTCAGGGGCATTTTTGGTAGTGCATAGCAATTAGTGTTTTCCCCGTTTTACCCTTTGGTCATTTTTCCAACGAAAATGATTTTTGGACTTTTTTCAAAACCACCTTTTTTGTTTGGCCATCCATGTGGTTACCCCGTATATTTCTCCTTTTGGGCTCTCTCCTCTACTCTCATTGGGATAGCTGCAATAAACCAAAAAAAAAAAAAAAAAAAAGAAAAAAAAGACCCCATTTTGAAAAATAGTAATTGTCCATATTATTTAGATAAATGGCCAAATAAATATGAAATATTAAGTTACAAAAATATCATCAACTAGAAATATAACTGAAAATCTTAAAAAAAAAGAAATATAACTGAAAATTTTGAATTAGTTAAATCAAAACTAAAATTCAAATTAAATCAAATCAATTCACCTACAAATCCCTTGAATCAAGGAACCGTTAAACAACCAAAAATTTGAAAATACAAAATAATAAAAAGTTGTTAATATTTAAATTTAAGAAACAAAATCTAATTTAGACGTTAAGCCACCAAAAAATTGAAAATACAAAATAATAAAAAATTTATTAATACCATGTATTTAAATTTAAGAAACGAAATCTAATTTAGATTTTAGACACTAAGATACATAAATATCTTGTATTAAAAAACTATGAAAAAAAATCTTCATTGTATGCTCACTCAATTCCTATTGAATATGAAAGTGACGGTGTCTTTTCTTAAATAAAAAATTTAACACAAATACTCAGTAACTCCATTGATAAAGAGTATGTTTTATCTCTTCATAAATAAAAAATTTAACATCGATCCTTGTACTCAACCTATATTTATATTTCTCTTTTACATTATTTATAACTCTAGTAAAAATATTATATATACTAAAATAAAGTGTAACCTACCAACCTCAAAAAGATTAAATTCAAATCCTCTCGGTCGCGGTATTAGAACAGAATCTCTCATGGAGATTTTTTCACCGCCCGGAGAATCTAGCCTTTGTAAAAAAAATTGAATCCTCGTTGGAAAACTACGGTGTTAAACCCACCACTCGAAGAATTTTTTTGGCAATCCAATGAAGATGAATGAGGAAGTGATTTTGATGGGTTGAAATTTTGGTTTTGTAAATGGAAGAGAGAGAGAGATGGAAAAGGAAGAATTTCTTTGGCAATCCAATGGAGATGAATGAGGAAGTGATTTTGATGAGTTGAAATTTTGGTTTTGTAAATGGAAGAAACAGAGAGACGAAAAAGGAATTTGGAGAAGACGACATGCAAATGAGAGGAAGGACTAGAGTGCGACGTGTTCAACAAGTGACAAAAGATGAAATCATATATATATATTTTTTAATTCAAATAGGGAAATAGAATCTATTTGAATAATTTCATATTAAATTAAGAGGGACAGATTGTTTAGATACGGTTAGGTTTTATGTCCGAAAACTCGTAGATAGTAAATGTAAGCAAACTCATAGATATTGTTGGCTGGATGTATGGCTATAAAGCCTCTCTTTCCCGTTTGCCTATGTGGGAGTGAGATTTTAGTGTTTGTGGGCTTTGTTTTTTGGAGCTTGTATTCGACGTTCTTCTCCCTCGTTTGATCTTTGATTGGTAATGAAATGATCTTTGATTGGAACCACCATAATCCGGTGGGTTTGATTTCTCTCTTTCCTTTCTCTTTATTTTGTTCCGTTTTGTTTCGAGTTCATTGTTGAGCATTGTTGATTCTAGAATTTTATGTTACAACAATTTGTTTATTAAACTTTACATAAATTCTTTCGAGCTTATTTTCACTTATTATGGTTAATATATACGGGTTTGATTGAGACTCATTATTATGAGAGTTTTTTCAAACCATGAAGTAACAAATTCTAACTTTTAAAACTAGGGTGGCTAAATTCTAATTTTATCTCCGAAAAGATTTTAATATTTTTTAAAGGAAAAATTTGTAATTTAATCTTAATATTAATATACCATTGAAAGGATATTTAAGTTAAAATAGTGTAAAAATTTTTTATAGGAGATAAATTTTACATTTTAATTTTGTACATTTATAATCTTTCAATTCTCAAAAATTTAAAAGAGCAAATTAGTGAGAAAATGTGAAAGAATATTAAAGTTTTTATATAATATTCTATGTCAATTCGAGAGAGAGACAAATATTCTCTTCCTTCTTTTTTTCACTTGACCCTTGAGAACATTAAGGCCACATGTTATCAAAAAAAAAAAAAAAAAACATCGCCTTATATGCAAATTGGATCCGATTGTTTGATAACTATTTGTTTTTTGGTTTTTTAAAATTAAGTTTATAACACTATTCCCATCAATAAATTTCTTTGTTTTATTATTTACCTTCTTCCCCATATTTTCAAAAACCAACTCAAGTTTTGAAAACTAAAACAACTAGTTTTCAAAAACTTGTTTTTGTTTTTGGAATTTGGCTGGAAATTCAAATGTATCTTTAATAAAGAAGAAAATTATTGTAAGGAAATGTGATGAAAATAAGCATAATTTTTAAAAAATAAAAAACAAAAAACCAAATGGTTAAACAAGGTGTTGGTTAATTTTTGAAAATTAAACTTATAAACATTGCTTCCACTGTAGGTTTCTTTGTATTGTTATCTACCTTCTTTCTATATTTTCAAAAACCAAGTTAAGTTTTGAAAACTAAAAAATGTAAATAGTTTTAAAAAAAACTTTGTTTTTTATTTGGAACTTGGTTAAAGAATTCAAATGTGTCCTAAACAAAGATGAAAACTATTGAAAAGAATTGAAAGAAAGAAAACAATCATAATTTTTAAGAACCAAAATGGTTATCAAAGATCTAGTTTGTAATTTGTATCACTTTTAATTTTTTCTTTGGAGATAAATTTCTTATCAGTGGCAAATTCTTTCAAAAGGTAATCTCCAAAAAAGAAAAAAAAAAACCTTTCAAAATGGTAAAATTTGCATCTGTGCTCTTATATTTAGGCATTCATTTAAATCTCTATATATTGTTTGTAAACAAACTATAAGGCAGCATCATCATCCATGATTCATTACTACTTGTAGTTTTTGGGAGGAATTTGTGACCTTTGATCATAAGCACACACTTGTAAATTGTATAATAAAAAGTTACGAGTAATACTCGTTATCTTTTATTAATAAATTTGATAATGTTTCTAATTAGTTACAAATAAAATAAAAAAAATAAAAAAATCTCACTAAAATAAAATTTAAACAATGCAATGTAACTTTGGGAAAATATCATGGATGAGCCAATGTGCCATAAACTTGTAAGCTTTTTGTGTCAAGTGGACTCCATCCCAACTAATATTTTCATTAGGGTTTGGGCAAACTGGCACTCCAGGAAGTCCGCACATTTTCATGAGGTTAAAATTGTAGTCACCTCCAATCCCACAACATGATTTTTGCAAAGAAGCTTCATCAAATCCTGTTCACATGAGAATTCAACACAAAATTTAAAATTTAAGATATATGTAATGCTTCGCAAGTTAATTATCGATCTGACATGCATGAACAATTAGTTAGGGTATCAATTAAGTTCTAATATTGGTTCGGTGTTGTAGAAAAACATACCAAGTACGAAAGCATGACAAAGAATCCATAGGAATGCATTATAATAGTCACCGTATACGATAACGGTATGTGGATTCTCCTTTTTGAGTACTTCAATGGCTTGCTTGATTTGATCATTGTGATAGCTTGCAAAACTGTTCAAATCCTTTAGACAGTGAAGTTCATCATAAGCAGTTGTATCATTGGTTTGGAAACCAGTGAGATAGATGGGAAAACATCCGATTGGAAAGTTTCCAGGAACAACAACTCTAGTAGCACCATAACTTATAACTCTCTACAAACAAAATCATTAAAAAAAAAGATCCATAAGAAAACCCCAAAATTCATATGACTAACAAAAAAAAAATATAAAAAGAATATAAACACATATATTACCTCAACAGCACTCTTTATGGTTTGCACAACTTCTGGCACTATGTCTTTCACCTCTTGAATAGTTTTTCCTTGAAACAGTGCATAATTATAATCATTGCCACCAATCTCACCCACCAAGAACAAAGCATCCCTTAATTTCTCATTGCAATCTAAGAGTACATTTTGGAGTAGAATACAAATGAAAATCAATATGAAACAAAATATGATGGGAGAAAGCTTAGAATGTGTTAATAAATTGATATTACCTCTTTGATTCTGACAAATGGAGTTGAAATGAGTGAACATCCAATCAAGTTGATGGTCGAGAGAAGAGTTAGTGACTGGAGATAAGATTTTCTTCTGCAAAAGAACCTCAAAAGACAAAGCGGTAGAACCAGCCACTGCGAAATTGACTCCATGATTCGTCAAAGCGTTTTTGTTCAAATAAGGGCTCACCAAAGGAAGTCCGGAATCCAAAGCTGCAAAATGACCATTATATTATATACGAGTTGTGTGGGGCTATAAAATTAGCAAATAAGAAGAGGGGGTCGAAAATGGTTACCAAAGTAATCGATCATAAGTAGACCGTTGGAGCAGCGACCGGTGGGATTGTTGAAGAATGTTTGGCCATAAGGAAGATGAGAAAATGAAGTGTTTGGGTTTTCCCGGATGAGATTTCCGGTGTCGGAGATGGAGTCGCCAAGTTGATATATGGAGTTGAAGATGCAAGCCTTTAATGGATGAGCGTTGAAGGAAGAAGGAAGAAGAAGAAAAAGAAGAAAAAGAAGAACAGAGGAAGGAGAATTGGTTGAAGCCACCATTGTCGAAGAAAAGAAAGCCTTAGATGTGTGGAATTTCGAATTGATGAAAGGCAGAATGGTGAGAGGTTATTTATAGGTTCAGTTTCTTTCCTAATGCTTTTGGTAAAATACAAGTCCTTTTGTTTTCGTTCTGAATTTCCTAATCCTTTTAAGGAGGGAAAATATCAAATTTATATTAATTTTAAATTTCTTCCCAATTCTTTTAGGAAAATAAAAGGATTTATATGTGGTCTCTATAATTGATATTAATTTTAACCGTATGATTCTAAAAGTTGATTTTTTTTTTTTTTCATTTAACCTTTCTTTGTTAATTTGTAAAATAATAATTAGAAAGGTTCATTTTTGTGGAAGAATTCTTGATTTTGTGGAGTATGAAAACATGGGTAGGAAAAAAAAGCACATTTGGTCCTAAATTGTAATTTATAACGATTAAGTCTTTGGACTTCCAATTTGATAACAATTTAGTCCCTAAAATTTAATATGTAACAATTTAGTCCCTGAAATGTAATATGTAACAATTAGTCCTTAAACTTTAAAATTTGTAATAATTTTGTCCTTGTCGTGAAAATTATCATTAAGATTTAATGATTTTTTTTTACATATAATGATCAATAACTTGATTAGGACCATGTATATTTGTAAACTACAAAGATTAAGTTATTACATAATAAAATTGACACTTAATTTCGATGAAAATTTTCATGACAAGTTACAAATTTTAAAATATAGGGACTAAACTATTACAAAATTGAAAGTTTAGGGATTAATCGTTATAGACAAAAATTCAAAGACTAAATTGTTACTTTTATGGTGTTAAAAATTTGTTACTTTTATGAAAGTTTAAAGACCAAATGTGTATTTAAACCTATAATATACATAATATATATATATATATATATATATATATATATATATATATATATATAAATAATGATTTGTATATTTATAATGACTTATGAATAATTTAATATATTTGAAACATTTTGAACTCATATCTAGGGGTTTTTTAGAAAAGTAGAAAAAAAAAGAAAAAAATTAGACAATAAGGGTGGTTTCAAAACTATATATATATATATATTTTTATTTTAATTATTAAATTATTATTATTATTATTATTATATATTATATTATATATATTATGTTTAATAATATTTTTATATAAATATTAATTTTCATTTACTTTTCCAAATAATCATATACTTTTCTATGATTGTTTTTTTAAAAAAAAAAATTAAGTTTTCATTTTTTATATAGGTCTTTAATTTAAATGACTTGAAGTTTGATTTTTTTTCTATATCATTTTTTTTTAAATACAAAACACTACCTTTTAAATTCAACTAATGTTACGAATAGATTTTTCGAAAATTATTGTACATTAGTTTTAGAAATTTTTCGATAACACTTTATATAGTTACAACATAATTAAATTTATGTATACATATAAAACACAATTACATTTTAAAAACTAACCATTTTTCAACATCTTCAATTCAATTTCAAATACAATTAATTTAAAAATATGTATATGAATTTTTCTTGTTTTATTGCATTTAAAATAATACTTATTCTTACTTGCATTAATAAACTAGTTTAGTACCATGTGCATTGCACGTGAAATATTATATTTTTAAATTAAAATATGAGAAAATAATAGTTTTGTAATATGTAATAAATGAATATTATATAAATCTAAAAAAAATGAATATTATATCATTTTTATTTTTATTTTAATAAAATTTTAAAAGGTAGACAAAGCAAACTATTCGAAGGGAGGGACAAAATAGGAATTTATTAAAAATTGAAGGACAAAATAGGAAGACAAAGATTCTCCTCTCTTAGACTCATTTTTATTTATTATAGATTATAGATTATAGATATATATGGATTTATAATACAATGCAATGAATCGCTAATCTAAATTAATTATATAGTTTACTAAAATTGCTCGTCAATAATGGTTCTTCTCAACAGAAAAAAATGAATCGTTATCAAATTTTAAATTAATTATACTTGAAATTGAATTGAATATGTTTAAGGATTGTTAGTTTTTAAAATGTAATTGTGTTTTTCATGTATACATAAATTTAATTATGTTGTAACTATATAAAGTTTTATCGAAAAATTTCTAAAACTAATGTACAATAATTTTCGAAAAATCTATTCGTAATATTAGTTGAATTTAAAAGGTAGTGTTTTGTATTTAAAAAATGATATAGAAAAAAAAAATCAAACTTCAAATCATGTAAGTTAAAGACCTATATAAAAAATGAAAACTTAATTTTTTTTTTAAAAAAAACAATCATAGAAAAGTATACGATTATTTGGAAAAGTAAATGAAAATTAATGTTTATATAAAAATATTATCAAACAGAATATATATAATATAACATATTATAATAATAATAATAATTTAATAATTAAAATTAAAAAAAAAATATTTTGTCGAGTTGGGTGAGCACCTCAAATCTAAAAATAGTTTTGAAACCACCTTTATTGTCTAATTTTTTTCTTTTTTTTTTTTCTACTTTTCTAAAAAACCCCATATCTAGAGATGATTTGATATGACTTGAACTTTTTACATTGGAGGTAAGTTTCACCATTTTAATTGATAGTTAAAAAAAACAAAAAAGTATTAACAACTATGTATATTGTCTATTAATTTGGAATTAATATGAAATGTGTTGTATATGATTTAAAATATTTGGAATAATTTTTTTATAGTGAAATTTCAAATTTGAATTAATATACTTTTCATTGAATTTAAATACTAAATATTTTAAGTAATTAATGAAAGAGAGAATTTTGATAAAGAACAAATGAGTTATTAAAATAAAAATAAAAATAATGTGCCTAAAGTAAAAGTTGTGAAGTGATATAAGAAGGATTGTTTATAACTTATAAGAAATATAGTTTATTACCTGAGGGGTCGTTTGTTTTTTGGGAATGTAGATGCCCGACATCTTCAGATGCTTGGAATCTCAGATGACCGAAATTTTAGATATCCGACATCTTTAGATAGCTACGTTTGTTTTGTAGAAAAAATTATAAGGATGTCCGAGAATATTTGGATAGTCCCGTTTGTTTTGAAGGTTTTTTTTTAGCCGAACAACATATTCATTAACAAGAACAAACTGAATACATCTTACATTTGCAGCGAGTTAAAGCAACCCCTGATGATAACCATGATGGAAACTCTGAAAGTCATAACATAGATCTAGACTTGGCTAGAACATCCTTGACTAATAAATCTGCATTCCTATTTCTAGTCCTAAAAATATGGAAGAAATTTAACAAAGTAAATTGAGAACGCATATCTTGGATTTGTAGGATCCAATGATGCACTTCGGGGGAAGAGTTCAACTCCCCCGATATCATGTTGATTGCATTCAACGAATCACAACATACTTGTACCTTCATGTACGGTAAACGTTGCAAGAGTCAAATTCCTTGTAAGATTGCTTGAATTTTTGCTGCCAATGAGAAGAAAAAAGTTGGATCTACCATCTCCATAGCTGCTACCATGGTATCCTTAGGCCCCAAAACAACCATACCATAACCCACCACATTACTGTGATTGCTAGTGGCGCCGTCTGTGAACAATTTATAAACGTCATCCTTAATACCATGTTTGCCATCTTGATGTAAGATATCATTCCGATCACTATTCTTAATCGGCCTTGTTTCTTTCCAATAGTCGTAAATCCATTCGCATCGTTGCTCCCAATTCATTATCTTCACATTCTGAATCACATTGTTCCTATCATTCCATATGGCCTAGAAGGCTATACAAGCCTTTTCAAATTCCTCATCATGTAGTTGTTTGGCCAAACAAATGAGTTTGTCAGCAAAATTATTGGCGTTTCGAATATTTTTGTCAACCTTCTGAAAAATTTGAGAACATATTAACTTTGCTCGTTTGCAGCCACACGATGCATGATCCACAGTCTCCTACTTAGAGCGACATAGCGCACACAATGGAGATACATTCATACCCTGTTTTTATAGACACCAGTTGACCAGCAAACATTCACTATAAGCCTTCCAAATGAAGATTTTGATTTTGGATGGAATTTTAGTCTTCCAAAGCTTGTCCCACCAAAGCCTTTGCACATTATCGCTTGAACACTCTAATCGCAACACAGTACTCATAATTAGTTTGTACCCTCTCTTAACTGAGTACTCCCCATTGGACGTGTAGTGCCAAATCCACTTGTCATCCTCATCCTGAGCACTAATTGGGATTGTGGCTATCAGATTTGCATCTTTTTCCTGCACTTCCCTTCGGATTCTATCCATGTTCCACCCATTTGACGGTGTAATAAATTTCGACACTTTAATTGCCCTTCGATCATCCACTGCTCGTGTAGGTATTGGTCGAAATGAGGTTTCTTTTGGGACCCACGGATCATCGAAAAATCTGTGGATTTTCCATTTCCAATTCTTCTGCGCATACCCATGCAAACTATCTCTCTCGCCCAAACAAATCCTCGCCAAAAAACCGAGCATGAGCTTTTAATAGGTGCATTCAACAAAGATCCTTGATGCACATATCAGTTCGTAATCACTCTAGCGGCTTGTGAATTTGGATTGATGATTAATTGCCAAACTTGCTTTGCTAGTAAAGCTTTATTGAAAGTGGTCAGATTTCGAAAGTTTAACCCTCCATTCTCTTTTGGTCGACACATCATATCCCATTTTTTTTCCAATGGATCTTCTTTTTTGAGTCGTTAGAACCCCACCAGAAACGAGCCATCATTTGTTGAAGATCATCACATAAAGAATGTGGTAACCGAAAACAACTCATGATATACGTAGGGATAGATTGGGCCACACTTTTGATTAGTGTCTCCTTACCTCCAATAGAGAATAAATTTCCTTTCCATGCCTGCAATGTTTGCCAAACCCGTTGTTTAACCATATGAAAATCATCTGTTCGCCTTCTAGAAAAAGAAGATGGTACTCCCAAATATTTCCCCAAGTTGTCTACTAAAGGCATGTTCAAAATGATGGAAAGAGTATGTAACGACCCTACTTTTCATGCCTAGATCCTAAGGCCGTTACTACATGCATTTCATTCTACTTCTAAGAACAGCGAGAAATTATCATTTAAAGAAATCATACTTAGAAACTTGCGAAACTTTTCAATCTGGGATCCCAGTTTAAAACAGAACAAACGAAACCTTTAGTAAATCAAACCAAACTTAAAGCGGAATAAATCGTAAATCATTCAATACAAGTTCAAAAGGAGAATTTCAAAACGTAAAAATGCGGAAGACTATCCTAAAGGAGATCCATGGCTCAGCAGCTCTCCGTCACGCGTACTGTACACCTTTACCTCTACCTGCAGTTGTATGTAAGGGAAAAGGATGAGTATTTAAGAAAATACTCAGTAAGTAGCCATACTTCAAGACACTTGCAGCAATAAAAGCTTTAATATCTTATTCGGGTTAAGGGCCTAAGGGTTAGGTCATTTCATTTCATTTCATTTATTTGCAGTTCGGATCTCGTGTTCAATTAGTACACCTATAAATATATAAGTTTGCCAACTCACTGATAGCGCACAGGTGGGAGTTTTGGGAGGTCTCTACTCCTACTGATGGTAGATGGCACCCAGTCAGTGAAGCTAAGTCTCATCCCTCAAGGCACTAATAGGCGCGTAGCGCTCTAAACTACCATTTCACTGGTGGGGCGTCCATGAGTTTAAGTCAGGAATTTACTTCCACAGTTAGTAAATGGCACCTAGACTGCTGTTGGGTTCCTAGAGTGAGTAAAAATATAGTATAAAATACTCTAGAATTCCTGTGCAAGTATACACAGTCTGCAGCAAGTAATATTATCAATCCGAGCCCTGAATGAGTTTCCACTCTACCTATTTTTGTGTAACTTTTTAATGGTTTCAAGAATAATAAAATGATTGGGTTTTATAGGAATTATGCTGAAGCAAAATAAATGACAGAACAACGAGTAAACAAATAGATAGATAGATTAAAGACAGGCGCTGGTTAGGTTTTAGTGATTGTTCTAAGATATGCTCTAGCAATATTATTGATCATGCATTTCTCGTAGTATTATTAGCGGATTCCTCCCGGAACTCCGGATCTTTTGGGATATGTTTCAAACCCAATGAAGAGCGACCAATCAAGCACTAGGCAACTGGCTATCCCTAGCTCAGTCACTGGCGTTCACCAATACACAATGATCGTAGTGTGGATAATTGCCATACACTCTCTAAATCATCCCTGAAACTAGAGAGAGCTATTCACACCGGCTGGCCAGGCGGGCATAAAATAAGAATAAGCACAACAATTAACCAAAATGCGATAGTCAATTTATTACTAGAGATGAAGCACAGTAATCACATTATTCCTAACCAACACCCTAAGCTACTTAGTTCATAATAGGCATAGGAATACGAATTACAATCTGAGTATGCATGTCCATAACCACAAGTTAATGAAGAAAATAAACTCCTTAATCAGCTTGCGGTAGATGGTGTTCTTGATGATCTTCAATCTCCCTATACTATTCGGCTTCCAAGGGAAAACATGGAATGAATTTGACTTTGACAGCTACTTCCTTTTATAGAAGGACAAGAGACTTGAATTAGGTCAACTTGGACACGTGTAGGGCTCTCCTTGCTCCTTTATCCCGAAAATAACTCAACAGAAGTCGGTTCATGAAGTTGGCTAACGAGCTGTGATGTGGCAGTTTCTGCTCCCAGTTTTGCTGCAGCATAGAATTTGCTCCCTCCAGTCGCTCAGCAGCATAATCTGCACAAAATAATTTCCAATGCTTCCATTCTTCCAAATGGGTTAAATCATGTAATATCTATCCAAAACCAACCCTAATAAGCATAGAGGACACACAAATCTCTATATAATTGAGGCCTAAATAACTACCTTTTTGGGTAGTTATCAACTGCGAAGCCAAGTCCCGCCCATTAAGCCCCTCATTTCAGTCTATTACATCTCAGTCCTAGGTGTTTAATTGACATGGCCCGCAATCGAGGCAACTAGCCTATCCTTTTCCCTTTCTTAATCCTTTACCCTTTAGGACCCCTTAACCCTTGCTATTTTAACGACAACCCTCCTAAACAGGCAAACCCTCCTAAACAGAGAAAATCACAGCTTTCCGTTGTCCACAAACAATGTTAGGCAGCTACGAAATACACACCTATTACGCACTCGCTTCTATCCCACAACACAAATATGCAGTAGCCAGAAATCTTAAAAAAAATGCATCACATCATTTTAGTCTCAATCCAAACAACATATACACATTCTCATGCCAGGAACACATCAGTCATCTCAATGCTTAATAGAGTTTAATCCAGCAAAGTACTTACCATGCTCAGCTACCACCCAATGCATTT
This sequence comes from Luffa acutangula, assembly GCA_036850905.1. Classification (NCBI taxonomy): domain Eukaryota; kingdom Viridiplantae; phylum Streptophyta; class Magnoliopsida; order Cucurbitales; family Cucurbitaceae; genus Luffa; species Luffa acutangula. The sequence goes on from CM072087.1 coordinate 41,326,224, forward strand.
AAAACATGGAATTTGAATCCAACTTAAGGATTAAAACCAACTCATGCTATTATAAGCCACACTCAACTTTAATGGGTTTTAAAGCATAGAACTTATTCTAAAGGGCTACTTACTTTGAGATACTACGCTTGATCGAAAGTCACCCAACAACTCGATACAATGCCAACCACGTGATGCGAAATTTTCGTCCAAATGAAACCACTGCTCGCTGTCCAATTTCTAAATTCGCTCCAATTCGACAACTCGGCCTTCAAACGCCCAAATAGTTCTTTAGAAACAAAGCTGAAACTTCGAGTGGCAGCAACGAACAGATCTGAAAAAGCGAACGAGCCGGAAGACGGTGGCGGCGACGGCGGCTCGCGACGGCTCGCGGCGGTGGAGTGCGACGGCGTGGGCGTCGACCGGTAGCGAGGATGAGTGGCTGAGAGAGAGAAACAAAAAAACTGAGAGAGGGAGCCGTGAGAGAGAGAGAGAGAGAGAAAACTGAGAGAGGGAGGGGAAACTCACCGGCGGCGAACGGCGACAGCGGAGGTCGGCGGTGTGGAGGCGGCGGCGCGCGACGGCTGAAGGGAGAGTACGAGAGAGAGAGTGAAAGTGCGGTGGGGGAGAGAGAGAGAGAGAGTGCCGAGAGAGGGAGATGAACGTGAAGGAGAGAGAGAATTCAGAATTTTTTATTTTATTACACGGTCAACTGACCGAATTGGGGGGAAATTTCCCCCCATTTTCCCTTTTTCCCTCTCTTGACCGGGCTTGTGCCCGCCTTTCCCTCCCCTATTTTTTTTCTTTTTTTAAAAAAAAAACGGCTGCTACAGAGTAGATCGAAGATCCATAGACACATTTGGTGAGAAATATAACGCATACTTAGTAGTATTGACCACCTGTCCTGAAGCTAACTCATACCTTTGGTGAGAAAGAGGGCTATGCAAGCGAATTTTTCTAAGCCATATCAAGCCTTCCTAATTTTCCTTCATGATCTTATGAACCCATGCATTCCACCCCCGCCCATCATTTGAGAGGAAGAAGAAAACACATAGCCTGAAGATGAAGAAGAATGAAAGGGAAGTTTCAGTTTCTGCGAGCAAATATTTTGATGACTGATTTTGTGTGCTCGTCTTGCTTGTGTTTTGTTTTTTTTTTTCTACTTATGTTATGTTCTGCTTCTTTGTTTTTATTTGTGGCTTTAAAACCTATCTCTGTCATGATTATGTTAATTTGTGATCTTCATCTTTAATGAATACAAATATTGTTTTGTTTGGCACATCTGAGTATCTAACTTATTTTTCTTCTGAATTTTTGGAAGCTTGGACTAGTTAGCTTAGTTAGATCAAGGTATTCTGATCCCCAGAAACCTTTTGCTTAAGCATTCCTACTAACCTAGTCATGATTGCTGCAAAAGTTCTAAGGTAGCATTTATTTGTTTATCCACCTTAAGCTTAGTCTTAGTCCCACGCTTAGTTTAAAATTCAGAATAAAAAAATTAAGTTTGGGGGAAATGTTTATATGTTGCCAATTCATTGGGGACAATGAATAATTTAAGTTTGGGGGACTTTGAAGCACTCCTCTTGTTTTGCTCGAGCATTCCTCTCCTTCATAATTCTTTTTCTACGTTATTGAGTAACCAAGGACATTTGTGACACCCACAGTTTGTCTTTGCGTCAAAAGATGGCCTAGAGAATATTGAGAAAAAATGATGATATTTATATGTTGAAAAAGAAAAGTGAAAATTTTGCTGAAAAACTAACAGAGCAAAACTTTTGAAGGATGAATGATAATCTGGCAGTTTTCTATCTCTCAGGGCTTAGGTGAGTTTCATCATAACATGTCACCATTTTGAGAAGCAAGGGATAGATAACTAAAGAATTTTGGTGTTGAGCAATGAGTGTTTAGCCTAATTGGTGATAAGCTTGAGAGCAAGGGTATACTACATCATAAAATGGGTCATCCCATGCATAAGAGTTTATGACTAAAAGACAGCTCTAAGTCTGAAAAACAAAAGAAAAAACCCCTTAAATTTATGATAAAATCTTTTAGGCCCCGTTTGATAACCATTTGGTTTTTGGTTTTTTGTTTTTGAAAATTAGGCTTGTTTTCTTTAAATTTCCTCACAATGGTTTTCATTTTTGTTAAAGACACACTTGAATTCCTAACCAAATTCTAAAAACAAAAACAAGTTTTTGAAAATTACTTTTTTTAGTTTTCAAAAATTGGCTTGGTTTTTGAAAACATGGGAAGAAGGTAGGTGAAAAGCCAAAGAAACTTAGAGTTGGAAGTGGTGTTTATAAGCTTAAAAACCAAAAACCAAAAACAAAAAACCAAATGGTTATCAAACGGGGCCTTAATGTTTCTAAGTTGTGGTAGTTCTTAGGATTGAGGTAAGGTGGTGATTATTTGTTCAGTGCTGAAAGAACTATTTGGTTGCAGCAATGCGTGGTTTTGCAAGATGCTCAGGTAAAAGAAGAAGGTAGTGTTAGATTATTTGAATCTGATCAAGTTGTGTTATGTCCATTGTTCTGAAATGTTTAAGAATGTGAGTTGGTATTACTCGGGACGAGTAATAGTTCAAGTTTGGGGGAATGATAACTCTCCAAAAGGGAGTTATTTATAGTCCATTATCTATTGATTTATATCTTAATTGTGCAATTTGGATGAGGTTATTAGATAAATTTCTTATGTTTTAGCTTAATTATAAGAATTGATGCTTTGGAGTTTCTTTTGTAGAAAAATGAATGCTGACAAGTTTAAGAGAGAAAGGTTGATGATCCAACAAAATATCAGCAAAACGGACCACGTGAGCTGCACGTGATTCATTAAATGAGGTGGCGTTTTAAGCATAGATCTCGGACTAATCCGGCTGGGAAGTCACTCCACGTGTCTAAATTAACCTAATTAGGATAAACCTCATCTTATAAAAGGAGGAGAAGTCAGAGATGAACTCATTCACAACTTGGAGATCGAATCAATCGGTTGGAGGCCGAATTGACGGCAGAATGGAGATCTTAGAAGACCAAGTGCGATTCCTGATGTGCAATTTGCTTACTGCAAGTGTACGGGTCAAGTAATAATATAGTGTCTTCGTGTAAAACGAGTGTCGTCCTCTGGATTGGTTTTCTAGCAAATTAAGTACCGTGAATACTTTTGTTCAATTTTATTTAGGGAGCAAAACTCAATGATAAAGATAAAAGTAAAGACTAAAAACATAAAAATAAAAGTGGAGACTCAAATGGAAAGACTCTTAGGGAATTGATTTTATTGATTAAGATTGTGGATTGATTAATAGGAATGAATTGACCGTGCAATTATTCTACAAGCCAAGGAAACTTTTATCACGATTACCTCTCCCGAGTATAATTGATTCTCATGCATATAAACTAACTTGATATCCCTATCTAAGTTCATTAACATGCAAGGCATTATTCGGTTCGGTCCTTGTTATGCTTCTAAAGTGATTCCAAATCCCATCACAAACTTAGAATTTCTACTCTAGTCATGCAATTAAACAAGGTAAGTCTTAGGCCAAATCCTCTCTCCCGAGTTAGATTCAACACTTAAATCATTCAATTAGTGATCAAGTAATTGAAAGCATTAAACAAAATTGCATGCATAAAATAAAAACACATTCATACCTAAAATCAATCCAAAAACTAAAACAATTACATCAATCCCTAAGACAAACAACTAGCAATTCATAGTCTTTAAACCATAAACACTAATTGAAAGAAAAGCCATAAAAACTACAAGAGGTAAGGGAAAGAGAAAGGAAAACTCGAATCCGTTGAAACCGACACGTCCCCGTCACGATCTCCACGTCTTCTCGCTTGATTCCCGCTCCTTGGCCTTGCTTTAGCTCCCACCAAAGGTCTCTAGTCGAAATTAGGGCTAAAATCTAACCAATTGGACTCCCTTAATCAGTAGCTGAAAAAGAGGAATTTATAGAAAATCTGTCTATAGCGTCGCGACGCTATTTTTTTTTTTTTTTTTTTTTAGGATTGAACTCCATTTGACTCCAATTGTTGAATTAAGCTTCAAACACATACTTCCTACAAATAAAACATAAAAATGCATAAATTTGGACAAATAATTATAAAAGACTAACTTAATTAATCAGAGAAAAATAGCTAGTTATGCTCGCTATCAAATACCCCCAAACTTAAGCTTTTGCTAGTCCTCGAGCAAACTAAAAATCAAGCATACAGTAGAAGAATGGATGCAACAAACATGACTCAATCCTCAAGGCTCAAAAATCAATAGTCAAGCAATCAAGAGACATGCACATAAGGACCAATGAGGGAGACAAATCAAAAGTTTTCCAAAATTAACTTGCACAAGCGAGATCTAACTCAACGAGATTAGACTCTACTAGGCCGGGATTGGATTATTAAACTCTCAACTCATCTTCCCTCTACACTGACACTAAGGATTCACTAATGAGTCAATGGAACAAATTAGTTTGTTTTCATCCATACTTAGGTGCTTAATATTGAAAATTAAATCAAGCATTTATATGTGGCACTAGCTTTCACACACCTATTGCAGGGACCCTTAACCTGAGTTTTCTCTGGTTGGCCTAACTGATCACAACAGGGGTAGCTCTTTTTGCCTAAATCTTTATTACTCATTGCACTGCGCGCATAAGTCATAACTTTTTTTTTTCAAATCGTAACAACAAGAATGATTTTTCTTTATGAGAATGATAATCATATATTCTTTTCTTTCCTCCTAAGAAAGACCAAACATGCTAATTTGCAAAAAAAAATTAACTCTTTAGCTCTTTCCTACACCTATCGAGGTGACAACAAGCATATGAACCTAATAATTCGCTCCTAAGCATTCAAATCCAAATCTAGCCAAGACAAATACTCTACTCATGCAAGACATCTCCTACAAAAAGTTAAAAAAAAAAATCTCCCTTTTTGGGCACTCATGCTTACAACTCATTGAAAGCTTGAAAATTGACAAGAAAGCCTATCCTAGGACATCATAGTCATGCAAAAATAGCATCCAGAAAACAACCATATGCTCAATTCAAAGAAAGCTCAAAACTATAGCCCGAACTCAGATGCTCAAGGGCTCCACAAACATGATAATCCACCCACAAACTTTAAGCATGCATTGTCCTCAATGTATAAAGAAAATAAAGCATAATCAATCATGAGAACAATAAAAGAGTAGGAGGAGTGAACAATAATGCCCTGGAATGATGATGACCTTCTCATCGAGACTTGCAAGTGAAGGAGAAGCTGGAACCAAGACCTACAAAAACAAACAATAAATCAAAAGCAAAAAGAAAAGCACAACTAAACTTACTTGGGTTGCCTCCCATAAGCGCTTGTTTAACGTCATTAGCTCGACGTGTTTGTCCAGTCTATCAACGCACATAAAAATTCTTGAATTTCTTTGGGGCCTTCTTCCTTGAATCAATATAACCAACGATCGCTAGTAAACTTACTAGCTTCTCATGGGCCCCTGAAACAGAATTATTTTTGGTATTTTTGAATAAAAGAAGCATAAAAGGAGAAATATCAAAATAAAGAGATTCTGACTCGTGAGAATAGAAAAAAGAACAATCAACATCTATAGAGGATGGAGAAGATAAAACAGACGATGGCTTTTCAACCTCAAACTCTACCTCCTGGACTTCCTCTGACACTACAAGCTCATTTTCTTTTTCTTCCTCACAAACGTGTTCTTGATAGGTGTACAACTCTCCCATTCTTCTTTACTATTCATGCAACTCACCCCTAACTGCTCATCCTTAGTAAGATCGAAAGAACTCATGTCAAGAATGGGTGCCAATGAATCATCGGCCACATGACTCACTAGACAACCTATGGAAGTGGATCCCACCTCACTAACTTCCTTTGGGACTTGAAGTCCTTTTATAATTTCATCAAATTTTAAACTCCTCGCTCTAGACTCCTCAATATAATTTTGAACTATGCTTTCCAAGGAAGAATTTTCTTTTAAAGGGGTATAACTTGAAGATGAAAAATTGGAATATGGTGTTGAATAAAAAGTCATTCAAATCAATTAAAGCAACAATGATAATTAGGCTTCCAATCAAATAATAACCCAACAAGAACAAATGACAAAGACTCAAACAAAAAAACAAAGAAAACTAAATAGAAAATGAAAACAAAAACAAAAAAGAAAATAAAACAAATAAGGAAAAAATCAAACAAATAAGGAAAACACTAAAAAAGGAATGCAACAAATATGGATAAAAAATGCAATCTACCTAAAAAAAATAAAAATACACCCTAAATTAAGACCGAACAATTTTTCCACAATATTAATTTAACTAAATATACCAATCCCCGACAACGGCGCCAAAAACTTGATGTGCAATTTGCTTACCGCAAGTGTACGGGTCAAGTAATAATATAGTGTTTTCGTGTAAAACGAGTGTCGTCCTCTGGATTGGTTTTCTAGCAAATTAAGTACCGTGAATACTTTTGTTCAATTTTATTTAGGGAGCAAAACTCAATGATAAAGATAAAAGTAAAGACTAAAAACATAAAAATAAAAGTGGAGACTCAAATGGAAAGACTCCTAGGGAATTGATTTCATTAATTAAGATTGAGGATTGATTAATAGGAATGAATTGACCGTGCAATTATTCTACAAGCCAAGGAAACTTTTATCACGATTACCTCTCCCGAGTATAATTGATTCTCATGCATATAAACTAACTTGATATCCCTATCTAAGTTCATTAACATGCAAGGCATTATTCGGTTCGGTCCTTGTTATGCTTCTAAAGTGATTCCAAATCCTGTCACAAACTTAGAATTTCTACTCTAGTCATGCAATTAAACAAGGTAAGTCTTAGGCCAAATCCTCTCTCCCGAGTTAGATTCAACACTTAAATCATTCAATTAGTGATCAAGTAATTGAAATCATTAAACAAAATTGCATGCATAAAATAAAAACACATTCATACCTAAAATCAATCCAAAAACTAAAACAATTACATCAATCCCTAAGACAAACAACTAGCAATTCATAGTATTTAAACCATAAACACTAATTGAAAGAAAAGCCATAAAAACTACAAGAGGTAAGAGAAAGAGAAAGGAAAACTCGAATTCGTCGAAACCGACATGTCCCCGTCACGATCTCCACGTCTTCTCACTTGATTCCCGCTCCTTGGCCTTGCTTTAGCTCCCACCAAAGGTCTCTAGTCGAAATTAGGGCTAAAATCTAACCAATTGGACTCCCCTAATCCGTAGCTGAAAAGAGGAATTTATAGAAAATCTGTCGATAGCGTCGCGACGCTTTTTTTTTTTTTTTTTAGGATTGAACTCCATTTGACTCCAATTGCTGAATTAAGCTTCAAACACATACTTCCTACAAATAAAACATAAAAATGCATAAATTTGGGCAAATAATTGTAAAAGACTAAATTAATCAGAGAAAAATAGCTAGTTATGCTCGCTATCAATTCCTCTCAAGAAGAAGAAGTTCTTCCATGTTCTTGGTGGTTTGGAGCAGTCGTTTCATCTCCCCAATTACTAAAAGGATTAGAATTTCTTGTGTATTTCGTATTATGGATGTGCTTATTGAGATTGTAACGTGTTTTATGTTTTCAATCATGAACTAATTGCTTTGTAGGCATGGGTTAAGAATTATATGATTGTTATATTTATAAAATCTGGAAATTCTATTTGATTGTCATCTTGAGTTATTGTTGTTCTTCAATGTCGTTATGTGCCCGCCTAGCTAGCTGATATGTACAGTTTTTCCTAGTTTCAGGGATGATTTAGGAGTTGTGCGGCGATAATTCACGTTAGACCATTATGAGTTGGTGAACACCAACAGTTGAACTAGGGATAGTCGATTGCCTAACGCTTGATTTAAAATTCAGAGTAAAAATTAAGTTTGGGGGAGTTAGTTATGTGTTACTAATTCATTGTCTTCATTGAGGACAATGAATAATTTAAGTTTGGGGGACTTAGAGGCACTCCTCTTGTTTTCACCGAGCATTCCTCTCTTTCTTAATTTTTCTAGGTTGTTGAGTAACCAGGGACATTTGTGACACTCACAGTTTGTCTTTGCGTCAAAAGATGGCCTAGGAGAATGCTGAAAAAAATAATGAAAAAAGATATGTTCTCAAAAGAAAAGAAAAGAATTTTGCTGAAAAGATTAAAGGAGCAAAACTTTGAAGGATGAATGATGGTCTAGCAGTTTTCTATCTCCCAGGGCTTAGGTGAGCTTCATCATAACATGTCACCATTCTGAGAAGCAAGAGATAGATAACTAAGGATTTTTGGTGCTGTGCAATGAGTGTTTAGCCTAATTAGTGATAAGCTTGAGGGCAAGGGTATACTGCATCATAAAATGGGTCATCCCATGCATAAGAGTTTATGACTAAAGGGTAGCTTTAAGTCTGAAAAATAAAAGAAAAATTCCTCAAATTTATGATAAAATCTTATAATGTTGCTAAGTTGTGGTAGTTCTTAGGATTGAGGTAAGGTGGTGATTATTTGTTCAGTGTTGAAATAACTATTTTGTTGCAACAATGCGAGATTTTGCAGGATGCTCAGGTAAAAGAAGAAGGAAATGTTAGATTATCGTATCTGATTGAGTTGTGTTATGTCCATTGTTTTGAAGTTTTAAAGAATGTGAGTTGGTATTACTTAGGACGAGTAATAGTTCAAGTTTGGGGTGTGATAACTCTCCAAAAGGGAGTTATTTATATTCCTTTATTGATTGGTTTATATGTTATTTGTGCCATTTGGATTTGTTATTAGATGGATTTATTGTATTTTAGCCTAATTGTAAGAATGGATGCTTTGGACTTTCTTTTGCAATAAAATGAATGCTGACAAGATTGAGAGAGCAAGTCTGATGATCCAGCAAAATATCAGCAAAACGAGCCACGTGAGCTGCACGTGATTCATTAAATGAGGTGGCATTTTAAGCATAGATCTCGGACTAATCCGGCTGGAAAGTCACTCTACGTGTCTAAATTAACCTAATTAGGTTAAACCTTATCTTATAAAAGAAGAAGCCATCAGAGATGAATGCATACACAACTTGGAGACCGAATCAATCGGCTGGAGGTCGAATTGACGGCAGAATGGAGATCTAAGAAGACCAAATGTAATTTTTCTCAAGAAGACGAAGTCCTTCCATGTTCTTGGTGGTTTGGAGCAGCGTTTCATTCCCAATTGCTAAAAGGATTAGTATTTCTTGGGTACTTTGCATTATGGATGTGCTTATTGAGACTGTAACGTATTTTATGTTTTCAATCATGAACTAATTGCTTTGTAGGCATGGGTTAAAATTATGTGATTGTTATCTTTATAAAATCTGGAAATTCTATTTGATTATGATCATCTTGAGTTATTATTGTTCTTCAATTTCATTATGTACCTGTCTAGCTAGTCGGTATGTATAACTTATCCTAGTTTCAGGGATGATTTGGGAGTTGTGTGACGATAATTCACGTTATACCATTATGAGTTGGTGGACGCCATCAGTTGAACTAGGGATAGTCAATTGCCTAACGCTTGATCGGTAGAGTTTCATTGGAGTTGAAACATATTCCAAAACATCTGGAGTTCCGGGAGGATCCCACTGATAAGACTGCATGAGATTGACTGATCAAAAGAATTGTTGGATCATCTTTATAAACAATTACAGAAGTCTTAACCTGTGTTTGTTTCCATTCTGTTTTTCCTAGATGTAATCATTTACTACTTTCTTATTTATTTTGTTTCAGCATTTTAAAAACTCAATCAATTTAACCAACCTTTTGAAATCACTAAAAAGGAAAATTAAATCAATAGAGATAGGCAATTCAAGACCCTATGGATACGATAAATACTTATCACTTGCTGCTAGATTGTGTATACTTGCACAGTATTTTGAAGTGAATTCTATCTATATTTTTAACCACTTTAGAATTGCAACAGCTGTCTTTACACAATCCATAATTAGCGCCACCCATTTATAGTCGAACCCAATCTTCAACATGAGACGCTCTAAGAAAGACCATTCCACCCTATCGTAAGGTTTGCTCATGTCAAGTTTTAAAGCCACCCAACCTTTACGTCCCGTTCGCCTGGATTTGATAGTATGAAAACATTCATGCCCCACAATAATATTATCAAAGATAGACCTCCTAGGAACAAATGCATATTGGTTTTCCGAAATGATTTCTTGAAAAACTCCTTTCATTCGATTAACGATCACCTTTGCAAAGATTTTATAAGCCACATTACACAAGCTAATAGGCCGATAATCAGATACTTTTTTGGGAGAGTTTAGCTTGGGAATAAGAGCAATGTAAGTGTAATTCCAATCCGCCACAGAACGTGCTTGGTTTAGAATTTCCAAGCAATTTAAAATAGTGGTTTAGCCAACCTCGGTCAAAATTTTCTGGTAGAATAGTGTCGTAAATCCATCTAGGCACTGTGCCTTAGACGGATGCATTTGTTTAATTGTTATTTCGATATCTGCTCGTGAGAAAGGAGCCAACAATTTTGCTTTCATATCTGCAGTAACTTTTGTTTGAATGTCCTGAAGTGAATTGTCCATAACCTCTGATAGCGGATTAGCAGATGAGAATAATTTTCCAAAATAAGATATAAACGCTTCCTCTAATTGTGGTTGATCTGTTATCCAACTACCCATCTCATCTTCAATACCACTGATAGTATTTTGTCTTTTCCTGAAAGTAGCACGAGAGTAAAACCATCTTGTGTTTCGATCTCCCCATTTGAGCCAATTTTTTCGAGATCACTGTTTCCAGTAAATTTCCTCCACTAATGTTTTGTCTAATTGAGTTTCAATCCTGTGAATCTCTTCAAAATCCCAAGGAACCGGTCGTCTATACACATCCTGTAACTGAGCTTGTAACTTGGAGATATCTCGTCGAATGATGGAAATTGTGTCTTTGCCTCATTTTTGCAACCTCACCCGACACTGATTGAGACAATTTTCCAAACAAGGAACATCTGAAGATCGAACCTTCAGCCATCTTGTCCAACAATAATGGTATGACAATCTGGTTGCTGAGCCAAAATTTCTTCGAAACGAAAAGCTTTTTGGCGTTTAAAGCGATCCTGGCCTGAATCAATAGACATAGGCATCACATCCAGTATAATCGGGCGGTGGTCAGATCTTGCCCAATCAAGATGCTTGTGTTGGGTTTAATGTCCTATAAACTCGTAGTTTGTAAATCATTAAACATATTCTATTTCCAATAAAGACGTTATTGAGGTTATTCAGTAAAAGATGTTATTGAATATGTAAGTTGCGAATATTTAACCTAAATCCAATAAACTAAGATCCTTGGCTATAACATGAATACTCGAACTATATGTAGAGACATGTCATAGGATCAAGTTCAAGTTTATAGCTAAAATAGTCTATAGTATAAGGATAGGGTTGGGTGCCTTATCCTGGGGACACTATGGACGCGACTCACTTTGTATTAAGTACTAACGATGAGATCCTAAATCATTCATGTGGAGACATGCGAGTGGGGGCGTTGTTGGGTTCCTAGAGTGAGTAAAAATGCGATATAAAAAGACTCTAGAACTTTGTGCAAGTATACACAGTCCGTAGCAAGTAATAAATATTTATCAATCCAAGGCCTGAACTAGCTTTCACTTTATCTATTTTGTTTAGTTTTTCAATGGTTTCAAAAGTGGTAAAAATGATTGGTTTTTATAGGAATGTTGAAGCAAAAGAAATGACAGAACAGAAAGTAAACAAATAGGTAGACAGATTAGAAACAGGCGCTGGTCAGGATTTAGTAATTGTTTTAAAAGATGCTCTAGCTGAAAGGATTTGGAATTCCCCAATTCCGTTAAAGCGGAAGCGTAATTGGGACCGATTCGTAGTTAATTTTGTTTATCTAAAAATACCATAACATTGACAAAAATCATAGAACAAATTCTATAGAAACTTAAGGCTAAGCATACAAAATTTAGATCTAAATCTATAATAAAGAAAAGAGAAGCAAACTTTCGTTGACGTGTTCTAAAATCAAGAATGATTCTTGATTGCTCTGCAACAACGAAGAACACCACCATTTGATCTTCCCCGCTATAACTCTGAGATTAGGAATGTAGTTGTGGGACTACCTAATCTTGAATGGGAAAAACTCTATGAGAGAAAATTCTCTCTAAAGTTCTTGAGTTGAGAGAATATGAGAAGGAGGCTAGAGAGAATGCAAGAGTGCATTCTTATGGCCTTATGTTGTTGTACCTAAACCCTAGGTTTAGTGTTCTATTTATAGGAGAAAGGTCATGAATAAAATATTCATTTAAAATCAATTATTTCCATAACTGATTTAATCTTTTCCATAATTAATCAATTCCATGACCAACCAATTCCATGACCAATCAATTCCATAATTGATTAATCTTTTCCATAAATGATTGATCACTTCCATAAGTGATTAAATCATTTCCATAAATGATTAATTACTTCCATAAGTGATTAATCATTTTCCTAATTGATTAATTTCCAATTAATTAATTCTTTAATTAATTAATCACCAATTAAATATCATATATTTAATTTCAGACCTTCTATTAGTTAATTGATTAATTACCCAATTAAATATCATATATTTAATTTGAGGCCTTCAATTAATTAATTCTATAATATGAATCAAATTCATATTAAAATTTGAACTCCTTCAAATTCTCTTATATCCTATAAATTTAATATGAATCAAATTCATATTAATATTTGAACTTCTTCAAATATTTATTTCTCTCATAGACTATAGTTTAATTAAATCTCATTTAATTTAAACTAAATTGAACAATTAATTGATTCATAATTAATTAATTCATCTTCTAATTAAATACCATATATTTAATTAGACATATATTTGAACTCTTTCAAATATATCAATCTCTCAATATTATAAAGTTTAATCTCAAATTAGACTTTATATTTTAATGCATCACTATACATTATATTAATTTGTATCTCGTACAATTAACTTAATTCCCCATATGAATTTGAACTATTCAAATTCTCTCAAGATATATTTGTTCCTAATTACTCTTTACGAGCTAGCAGGGGGACCTAATGGACCTACAGATCAGAAGCTCCAATGATATGAGGTTAATAGATTAAACTCATTAATCAGGTTAACCAATATTCATTAATTGTGGGTCATTCCACTAAAGACCCACAGCTGAACTTTTCTCACTGTAGAACATTTCTGTGTCCATGGATGTAGACCTATGCCGGTAAGTCAATCCTTCACGAGTGTCCGTAATCACAGCTGGGTCAAATTACCGTTTTACCCCTGTGTTACATCTGTCTCCTTAAGTACCAGCGCTCCTCTAATGAACAACTTGTTTATGGTCCAACCATTAAACAGAAAGTCCCTCTCGGGCCAGTGAGAGGGCGGGATCCCTTTGTTCAAGTCCCAGAGTCACCACTTAAGGGAACACTCATCTACTTCACCTAGAAGTGGGAATGAGTGAATTCATTCTTGTGTTGTCATGTCCCCAGCCTCCCACTCGGTCTTGTCCCCAAAAAGGAAGGCATATTGAGTCGGCGTATTGGCCACTCTCACCCATGCTAATCAAAGGACAATCCCTCATGAGAAGGAGTTCATGATACACTCAGGATTAAGACTGAGTTACCTAGGTCATCCTATTGAAACAGTAACCTAATTAGTTAACAGTGTTATAACTAATGGTTGACTATTTCGTGGTCCGGTCTTATGCAAACTCATTGCATAGGATACCCCCACTTGCATGTCTACTACTTGGACGTTTTGGATCAATACGTCTGTATCAAATACAAAGCGGGCCGAATCTCATAGTGTTACCAGGATAAGGTACCCAACCTTATTTTTGTACTATAGACCTTTTAGGTTGTTACTTGAACATCGATCCTTGTATGTCCGCACATACTAGTTCAAGTTACATACAAACAACCTTGGATCTTAGTTTATTGGATTTGGGTCAAATTGTGCAACTTTATTGTAGAAACTCAATAACACTTTATTGAAACAAGTATACAATTTGTTTACATTTACTATCTACGAGTTTTAGGGCATAAAACCCAACACTAGCCATATTATTGATCATGCAAAACTCTCGCAGTCTTATTAGCGGATTCTTCCCAGAACTCTGGATTTTTTAGAATATGTTTCAACTCCAATGAAGCTCTACCAATCAAGCACTAGGCAACTGGCTATCCCTAGCTCAGTCACTGGCGTTCACCAATACACAATGATCTAGTGTGATTAACCGCCACACACTCCCTAAATCATCCCTGAAACTAGAGAGAGGTATTCATATCGGCTGGCCAGGCAGGCATAAAACATAAATGAGCACAACAATTAATCAAGATGCATAGAATCAATATTTATTACTAGAAATTAAGCATGACAATCACATTGTTCCCTAACCAACGCCTAAGCTACTTAGTTCATAAGATGCATGGAAACACACGTTACAATTTGAGTAAACATGTCCATAATCACAAGATAATACAAGAAAAGATTAGTCTCCTCGATCAGCTTGCAATGATGGTCTTCTAGATGGTCTCCAATCTCTCTCCTCTATTTGGCTCCCAAAGGTGGAAGTAACTTTCCAAGAATGGAATGTTTTCTCCCAAAAGTGGAATGCCTTTGACTTAGGCGACTATCTCCTTTTATAGAGTTGAGGAAAGCTTGAATTAGGTTGACCTAGACACGTGGATGGCTCTCCTTGCTCCTTTATCCCGATAATGACTCAACAGAATTCAGTTTGTTAATTTGGCTAACGAGCTGTGACGTGGCAGTTTTTGCTCCCAGCTTTGCTGCAACACAGAATTTGCTCCCTCTAGTCGCTCAGCAATGTATTCTGTACAAAATAACTTCCAAAGCTTCCATTCTTCCAAATGGGTTAAAACATATAATATATATCTAAAACCAACCCTATTAAGTACAAAAGACACACAAATCCCTATAGAAATGAGGCCTAAATAACTACCTTTTGGAGAGTTATCACACCCCCAAACTTGAACTATTGCGTGTCCCGAGCAATACTAACCAATCTTCCCTTAAGAATTCAAAACGTTAGACAAAGAATAGCTTAATCAAACCAGAAAACCCAACACTACCTTCAACCTTTACCAGAGCATTCTGCAAAACCGAGCTCTACTGCAGCAAAATAATTCTTTCGGCATGGACAAATACTCACCACTTTTAACCCAATCCTAAGAACTTACCACAACCTAGCTCTATTATCAGACATTCAAAACACATTTTCAGGGGTTTATATATATATTTTTTTTTAGACTTTAAGCAGACCTACAGTCATAAGCTCTTAAGCATGGGATGACCCACTTTATGGTGCAGTATACCCTTGCCTTAAACTCATCACCAACTAGGCTCAATACTCTTTATAAAGCTAAAAAATCCTTAGTTATTCCATCTCTTGCCCCTCAGAATGGCAACATTTTATGATGAAGCTCACTTAAGTTCTGGGAGACAGAAAAACTACTGGATCATCATTCATCCTTCAAAATTTTTGCTCCATGAATTTTCTCAGCAAAATTTTCAACAAAGCAACTAATATTTTTTTCCTCATTTTTCCTATTTTCTAGGTCATCTTTTGACGCGAAGACAAACTGTGAGTATCACAAATATCCCCGGTTACTCAATAACCTAACAAATTTTAATGAAGGAGAGGAAGGCTCGAGCAAAACAATTGGAGTAGCAAAAAGTCCCCCAAACTTGAATTATTCATTGTCCCCAATGAATCATTAATTTTGCAATTATACCCCCAAACTTAAATTTTTCTATTTGAATTTTAAACTGAGCGTGAGACTAGAACTAAGCTTAAAGTGGATTATATAAATCGATACTACCTCAAAATCTTCTTTGCCGCAGCAACAGACCATGTTAAAAGAAATGCTCAATCAAAAGGTTTCTGGAGATCAAAATACCTTGATCTAATTAAGCTTAACCAGTCCAAGCTTAAAAAATTCAGAAGAAAATTAGTTAAGTTAGAGTTACTCAGTGCTTATGGAACAGAAACAACTTGGAAATTTCATTAAAACATAGAAAAAGAAATTACAAAAGCAGATATATTTTTTAGAAGCAGAAAAAATTAAAAAGAAACAAGCAAATATAACAGCAAGCGGGGTCAGATATGCACGAGCAAACAAAAATATAGGAACAAAAGAAACGCTCGTTGAAGATCATCTCATCCATCAATCTTCTTGACCCTGCTCTTCATCATCGTCTTCTTCTCGTTCAACAGGTGGGGGCGGAATCTAGGGGTTAAATAAATCATCGGGAAACACCGGGAAGGCCTGATATGGTTTGGAGAAATTGGATTGCAAGGCCCTCCTGAGTGTGTCATCTCTCCTTTTAGCATAGGTCCAATAGGTTTGAGCTCGCCTTTCAGCAAACTCTTGCCTACTGGCCTACAGTGCCAGTTGCTCTAGGATTTGATGAATACCACACATTAGCCCACCCTGGCGAGCCTCATTCGTACGCTGAAGCCGAGTCAGATTAGGCGTATCGATGATTCCCTTGTCAAGCAGAATCACATCCTGCCCTACTGCATAGCATCGTTATTGTGTTTGGAAAAAACATCTTCCCCACCTTCTTGCGCCAGCAACTTAGAATCTCATTTGAAATAATTTTTCCAACATCAATACTCAGGGATCGAAGAATAGCGTATATCAGAATCACACGGTTTCAAGACACTGTTGAATCATGCGTAGTCGGAAGCAAACGCAGCTTGATGAAGCCCAACCAAGTATTGGCTTCACTCTTTAGATAAGTAGCTTGAAACGTGCGTTTCTCCGTCTTCGATAGCCTCCATTGAGCCCCTTCAATTCCAACCTCTCGGACCGCTGCATTTAACTGATCACTCGACGGTGCCACGACCATCTCATTAAAGTCCGCATGTGGGAAGTCCTGAAGGTTGAATAACGAGTTGATAGCCCCTAGGCTCCAGTCAACAGATACTCCTCGAACTATGGCCTGAAATTCCTCTGCATTATCAACATTCGCATAGAATTCTCTAACAATATTCAAATTCACCGGGTCCGGTTTCGCACAAAACTGACTCCACCCAAGATTTGCGATTCCTGCTCTTAAGAAATGGGGGAGATAGTCACCAAACCCTCTTTCGAATAAGAAATTCCTTCGTAGCATCTCTTGGTATTTTGCTCGAGCAAGCTCGTTGATGAAGCAGATGAAAAGTCCTTCTCTTGCTTCCTCTACAGGTTCATCCGATGCTTCAGCAATCCCTTTGCCTCTGTCTTCTCTAAGCTTTCTCAAAGTCTCTTCTACTGCTTCTTCTCTCTCTGTCCTCAGCTTCTTTTTTCTCTTGTTCCCCTCTCTCTGTCTTCTCTTTCTCAGAATCCGACGACGGTGGTGATGGGGTGTCAGTTCGAATTACCTGGACGCGCCCAGCCTTTCACTTTATGCGGCATCGTTTCGGTACTTCTGGCATGATGACCTCAACCCGAGCCTCTTGCTCCTGTCCATTACCTTCCTCAGGCGCAACCTCCGTCTACTCTTCTTGTACCTTGCCAACCTGCTTTTCTTGATTCTCCTCAGTATTCTCTTCTTGATTTCTCTCCGTATCTACGACTATCGGCTCATCCTCCTCTGGATTCTGCACCGGATTCTGCACCTCATATTATTTCGGATTTCCTTCCTCCCCTACAGTAGCAACATCATCTGTCGCCTTCTGGACAGCCTCTTGGTCCTCAACCCTCTGTTGCCTCCGTCTTCTTTTGGTTTCTTTCTCCTCTAGCGTCTTCTTCTTCTTCGCTTTTACTTTCTGTACTTCAGGGGTAATAGGTAACTCTTCCTCCTCATTCTCCCTTTCTTTCCTCGCTCTCATTTTTTGCCATTGTGAACTCAAAGGGATTTATAGTAAACGAAAGCGAAAAGGAAAAGAAGAATAAAATGGGCAAAGGTTAAAACGAGAAGATGAAGAAAACTTACTGAAGGTTGTTTAATAAATAGGGCTTCAGCAAGGAAAATCCCAATCGAAAAAATTTTGCTTCATTAATTAAAATTGTCGTTTAATCTGAAAAATTAAAACCATCAAACGGTCAAATCCGAATTTTAAACGCCCATGGTAAACAATAATGCGCTGTCCAACGGCTAGGCTCTTTGTTTTTCCTTGTGCGACACGTGGCTCCATCAGAGGGCTTAAAGAATTAACCTACCCACATGAAATTCAAAATCCAAACGACAACAGTAATTAATTCACAATAAATCCCTTTCTATTCGGACGAAAGATTTGCTTCGGCCACAAAATTGCCGCAACAACCTTCTGAACAAAAGATTTACCTGAAGAATCTTGGATACGGAATTCAAAATTAAAATAGAAAAATCAAATCCTAAAATTAACCGCTCAAATCAAATCTTATCTTTTATTTTGAAGCCGAATAAATTAGAAAAGAAATCTTAAACCTAATCTAAACATAATTTAAATAATCAAATAAAAACTGAATTAAAATCTAAACTAATAGACTAAATAATAAACTAGGGAAAATAAATAAATGAACCGAAAATAAAACCTAATTAAATCTAATCAGAATAGATCAAATCTAAACTATCAAAAATAATAGAAGAAATAAAATCTACTGAAAATAACAAAGAATTAAAAACAATCATGCAAAATCTAAATAAAAACAAATCTAAAATAATTCAAACTAAAACCAACCAATTCATAACTTAATTAAAATTAAGACCAAATCAAATCAAATCGGCGAGAAAAAAAACACACACTGGGAGCTCAAAATATTGCTCTGTGAAATGCTCCCGCAACAGTCTTGCTCTCTCAATCATCAACCAACCTAAGGGAAGGATATTTCGCCTGAAACTCCTCACCCCAATAATGTTTCACACGCTGACCATTCACTTTGAACACTCTCCCATCTTTTTCATCCTGCAAAGTAATTGGTCCATGGGGGAAAACCTCAATCACAATAAATGGCCCTGACCATTTAGATTTTAGCTTCCCAGGAAATAATTTCAATCTAGAAGTATAAAGCAATACCTTCTGACCTTTGACAAACTCTTTAGGCTTAATTCTCTTGTCATGCCACAACTTAGTCTTTTATTTATACATTTTCGAATTTTCATACGAAAATTGGCGAAATTCTTCCAGTTCATTAAGCTGTAACATTCTTATTGCTCTTGCACGACTCAGATCAAAATTCAAATTTTTCAAAGCCCAAAATGTTGTATGCTCTAACTCTAATGGTAAATGACAAGCTTTCTCATATACTATCCTATAGGGAGACATACCTAGAGGAGTCTTATAGGCTGTCCTATAAGCCTAAAGTGCCTCATCCAACCTAAAGGACCAATCCTTCCTAGATGGATGGACTACTTTTTCTAGAATAGATTTAATTTCCCTATTACTTATTTCAGCTTGACCATTTGCTTGTGGGTGATAAGGGGTAGCTATCCTATGCTTAATCTCATACTTAGCTAACAGCTTAGTTAAGACATTATTAACAAAATGTGTACCCTCATCACTCATTAGAGCTCTAGGTGTCCCAAACCGCGCAAAGATGTGCGATTGAAGGAACCTTGTTATTGTCTTAGCATCATTCTGATGGCATGCGATGGCCTCAACCCACTTGGACACGTAATCAACTGCTAATAAGATAAAAACATTACCATTAGAAGGGGAAATGACCCCATAAAGTCAATACCCCATACATCGAATAATTCAACTTCTAAAATGTAAGTAAGAGGCATTTCATCTCTGGGCCCCAAATTTCCTCTCCTTTGGCAAGCATCACACTGCTTGTAGAACCAATGGGCATCCTTAAATAAGGTAGGCCAGAAAAATCCACAATGCAAAATCCTCATAGCTGTCCTCTGACCGCTGAAATGGCCTCCATACGGCGGAGAGTGACATTGCTCCAGGATTTCTTTTGCTTCATCACATGAAACACACCTACGAATAATACCGTCAGAGCATTGCTTATACATAAACGGCTCATCCCAATAGAAAAATTTTGAATCATGCTTAAACTTTTTCCTCTGCCTCCAATCCATATCAATAGGAGTGACTCCTTTGACCAAAAAGTTGGCAATATCAGCATACCAAGGGACATCCCTGACTACCTTTACCTCAACAGCAAAAAAGCTGTTCATCTGGAAAAGAATCGGAAATGACAGATTGCTTCAACAAAGGTGATGATGGATCAAGACGAGACAAATGATCTGCAATGACATTCTCTGATCCCTTCTTATCCTTTATCTCCAAGTCGAATTCCTGCAATAATAAAACCCAACGAATTAGTCTAGGCTTTGCATCTTTTTTATTCATTACATACCTTATTGCTGCATGATCTGTGAACACCGTGACTTTGGATCCAACCAAATATGGTCGAAACTTCTCAACAGAAAACACAACAGCTAACAACTCATTTTCAGTAGTTGTATAGTTGACTTGTGCCTCATTTAAAACCCTACTTGCATAATATATAGGATGGATAAATTTGCCCTGCTTTTGCCCCAACATAGCACCTACCTCAGCATCACTTGCGTCACACATTACCTCAAATGGTAAATTCCAATTAGGTGCACAAAGAATGGGTGCTGAGATTAAAGCAGCTTTTAAAGTTTCAAAAGCCTTCCTACAATCTGCATTAAAGTCAAAAACACGATCAGTACACAATAAGTTACAAAGAGGTTTACTAATTTTCGAAAAATCCTTTATGAACCTCCTATAAAATCCAGCATGCCCTAAAAAACTCCGAATTCCTTTCACTGAATTCGGTGGTTCTAATCTCTCAATAACCTCAATTTTTGCTCTATCAACTTCTAGACCATTCTTAGAAATCCTATGACCTAACACTATGCCCTCCTTCACCATGAAGTGGCATTTCTCCCAATTAAGGACTAGATGGGTATCCTCACATCTCTTTAACACCTTACCTAAATTATCTAAACAACTCTGAAAAGACCCTCCAAAAACTGAAAAATCGTCCATGAATACCTCAACAGTGGACTCAATCATATCAGAAAAAATTGCTAACATACACCGTTGAAATGTTGCTAGAGCATTGCAAAGGCCAAAAGGCATTCGCCTAAAAGCAAATGTCCCATAAGGGCAGGTGAATGTGGTTTTTTCCTGATCCTCAAGAGCAATAGTAATCTGGTTATACCCAGAATAACCATCTAAGAAACTGTAGTAGGCCTGACCAGCCAATCTGTCCAACATCTGGTCAATAAATGGTAAAGGGAAATGGTCCTTACGGGTAGCTTTATTAAGCCTCATGTAATCCATGCAAACCCTCCAGCCAGTTACAGTCCTGGTTGGGATCAACTCATTGTCTTTATTGCTCACCACAGTGACACCTCCTTTCGTAGGAACACATTGGACAGGGTTTGCCCAATTGCTGTCTGCAATTGGATAAATGATGCCAGCATCCAACCATTTAATCACCTCATTTTTAACCACTTCTTTCGTTACAGGGTTAAGCCTTCTTTGTTGCTCAATACTCCTAAAGGATCCCTCATCTAGAGTGATTTTGTGCATATAGAAAGATGGGCTAATACCCTGAATGTCAGCCAATGTCCAACCTATAGCTTTGCGATATTGCTGCAGCAATTTAATTAAGGCCTCCTCATGCTCCGACATTAAATCTGATGCAACAATAATGGGCAACGTCTCACCTTCCCCAAGATACACATACTTTAGATGATCCGGCAAGGGCTTCAAATCTAAAGTAGGTGCCTCAATCAGGGATGGCTTAATAGGAGGAACATTCCTTTGATTTAATTAAATCTAAAGACTCAAAAACATCTTAACACCTAAACACTTCTTTTTCATTTTTTCTTTCTAAAGAACAAACTTCTAAATCCTCTACACTAACCTCTCCATGATCTTCCAAATGCTTGCTAACCGAATCCTGCATTGTTGTCTCAACAATTGTGTTCTCCAGAATCCTAATGAAAGAGCAATCTTCCATTTCGTCTGGATACTTCATGGCCTTAAACACATTAAATTTTACTTCGTCATTACAGACTCTCATTGTTAATTTCCCTTTTTGAACATCTATTAATGCCCTACCAGTAGCCAAAAATGGACGACCTAAAATAATTGGGACATGTTTATCAGCCTCATAGTCTAAAATGATGAAATCAACAGGAAATATAAATTTATCTACCTTTACTAAGACATCCTCAATTTTACCTTCTGGATATGTGATAGACCTATCAGCTAATTGGAGTGTGACTGTGGTAGGCCTAGCTTCACCAATACCTAGCTTTTGATAGACCGAAAGAGGCATAAGGTTAATGCTTGCACCTAAATCACAGAGTGCTCTACCTAACTCTTTTCCACCTATAGACACAGGTATAGTAAATGATCCTAGATCCTTAGCCTTGGTTGGTAGCCCATTCTTGAGAATAGAACTACATTCCTCAGTAAGAGATACAGTTTCAAATTCACCTTAAGCTCTTCTTTTTAGTTAAAATATCCTTAAGAAATTTAGCATAATTAGGCATTTGCTCTATAGCTTCTACTAAAGGGGTATTTATGTGCAATTGCTTAAGAATCTCGAAAAACTTCTTAAATTGACAATCTTGATTCTTAGGTCTTTGCCTTTGTGGAAAAGGTAGAGGTGGTACATAAGGTGGGGGCGGCACATAAGGTGGTTCCACATCTGGAACAGAACCAGATGCTCCAGCATCATTATTGCTGCCTCCAGCACCCTGACCAATCTCCAACTCTTTCTCAACAACAATATTTCTATCACCATTTTTTCCTACAGCTTGGGTTTTACAAGGCTCTATTCTTTCTTCCAGTGGCTTACCACTCCTAAGAGTCACTGCCTTTACCTACTCCTTACCTTCCCTCCTAGGGTGTTCAGTATCTGAAGGAAGTTTCCCTTGAGGCCTTGCCTTCAGCTCATTAGCTAGCTGACCCACTTGAAATTCCAAGGCTCTCATTGAAGCTTGATTACTTTGAATTGTGGCATCTGTACGAGCCATATATTCTTTCATCATCGCCTCAAGAGAACTCCCCGAATTTTGCTGGGGCAAAGCCTGCTTATTTTGCTGGGGCAATACCTGCGCTTTAGCAAATCCCGACTGGTTCACCTTTTGTTGTGCTTGCACATTACCTCATTGTCCTCCCCATGAGAAGTTGGGGTGGTTGCGCCAACCTGGATTATAAAAGTTAGAATAAGGGTTGTTCCTCTGATTACCTACAAAAAACACAGAAGCTAGATTGCTAGGGCAAAACTCGTAGTTGTGATCTTCACCACAATAGACACATGCTTCCTCTGCGACTTGGTTCACTACTGCAGCAGGCTCCACAGCTGGGGGCTGCTGATGACTAATCACTGTCACATTCTTAAGAGCGTTAGCAATCATTGCAAGATCAGCCCTAATGGTGGACACACCATCAACCTCTAATACACTCTTAGTAGATATTAGTAGATATTCTTTCTAAAATTTCATGGGCTTCATTAAAAGTTTTTACCAAAAGGGCCTCTCCAGCCGAAGCATCAACCATACCCTGGGTTGCTCCGTTTAACCCATTGTAAAATGTTTCCATTTGAATACAATGAGGTAAGCCATGGTGGGGACACTTTCGCAAAAGCTCCTTAAGGGTGTGTTTGGTTTAACTTTTCAAGTGTTTAATTTTGAAAATAAATCATTTTGAAAAAATTTCTAGTGTTTGGCAACCATTAAAAATGACTTATTAGAAAATGAGATTGATAAATAAACTATTTTGAGAGAAACACTTGAAACCAACTTTTTAAAAAAGACTTCTTTAAGTAAGCAAAAACTTGTGTATAAAAACATTTGTGAGGAAATGCAACCAAACATATAAGTGTTTAATTTCTAAACAATTTTTATGCAAAATGTTTTTTAAAAAATGCATTCTTGAAAAACATTTAAATTAAAATGTATTCCAAACGGACCCTAAACCTCTCCCAAGCCTCATTAAAAGTTTCATCTTCAAGTTGCTTAAACCCTACTATTTCACTCCTTAATTTAGCATTTTTATTTGGTGGGAAATATTTACTCAAAAAAATTTCAGCTAACTCATTCCATGTCCTAATTGATCCTGGAGCAAAAGAATTTAACCATGTCTTTGCTCCATCTCTAAGGGAATATGGGAACAAAGTTAATCTAAGGACATCTCTAGGCACTCCCTGAATTACAAAAGTATCACTAACTCCTAGAAAATACTTAAGATGTAAATGAGGGTCTTCAGATGACAAACCATGAAATTGACCCACAGTTTGCAACATCTGAAACATTACTGGTTTCATTTCAAAATTTGCTGCCTGAATTTGAGGACGTGCAATCCCTGGATTTAACTCATCAAACATTGGAAAAGCATACGCTCGAATGGCTCTGGCCCTATCGTTCGCTACCAAGATAGGATTCTCAGCCTGATTGTTTAGCTGCTCATTTTGCTCCAGCAGCGGGTTTTGCTGCAGCAAACGATTCTGCTGGGGGTTCGCCAGATCTTCAGGACCCTGCGGAAGACGCGGCACATTATCCATTTGATTCTGGTTTCTGTGCTGCTCTCTCCTTCTTCTCCTGAATGTCCTCTCGATTTCTAGATCAAGCTCTAACCTTACCCCAGGCGGATCGCTCATGCACCAAACTCACGCCTGAAAAAACAAAAGAAACAATAAAAAAAAGTTCTAGCACCAAAGCACTAAAACACATACACAAAACAGATCAAATAAAAACTTATTCAAGTTCCCCGGCAACGGCGCCAAAAACTTGTTGGGTTCCTAGAGTGAGTAAAAATGTGATATAAAAAGACTCTAGAACTTTGTGCAAGTATACACAGTCTGCAACAAGTAATAAGTATTTATCAATCCAAGGCCTGAACTAGCTTTCACTTTATCTATTTTGTTTAGTTTTTCAATGGTTTCAAAAGTGGTAAAAATGATTGGTTTTTATAGGAATGCTAAAGCAAAAGAAATGACAGAACAAAAAGTAAACAAATAGGCACACAGATTAGAAACAAGCGCTGGTCAGGATTTAGTAATTGTTTTAAAAGATACTCTAGCAATATTATTGATCATGCAAAACACTCGCAGTCTTATTAGCGGATTCCTCCCAGAACTCCGGATTTTTTAGAATATGTTTCAACTCAATTGAAGCTCTATCGATCAAGCACTAGACAATTGGCTATCCCTAGCTCAGTCACTGGCGTTCACCAATACACAATGATCTAGTGTGATTAACCGCCACACACTCCCTAAATCATCCCTGAAACTAGAGAGAGGTATTCATACCGGCTGGCCAGGCGGGCATAAAATATAAATGAGCACAACAATTAATCAAGATGCATAGAATCAATATTTATTACTAGAAATTAAGCACGACAATCACATTATTTCCTAACCAACGCCTAAGCTACTTAGTTCATAAGATGCATGGAAACACACGTTTACAATCTGAGTAAACATGTCCATAATCACAAGATAATACAAGAAAAGATTAGTCTCCTTGATCAGCTTGGAATGATGGTCTTCTAGATGGTCTCCAATCTCTCTCCTCTATTTGGCTCCCAAAGGTGGAAGTAACTTTCCAAGAATGGAATGTTTTCTCCCAAAAGTGGAATGCCTTTGACTTGGGCGGCTATCTCCTTTTATAGAGTTGAGGAAAGCTTGAATTAGGTTGACCTAGACACGTGGATGACTCTCCTTGCTCCTTTATCCCGAGAATTGAAGGTGTACATATTACACATGCGGAAGCAATTGAAGATCGAAAGCACTTAAGACATTCAATTTTACTCCGAAAGCATGCATGTTCTAGAAAAGACAGAATAGAGAGTTTAGAAAACACCAACCTTTGTAGCTCACTTATGTTGAACTCCTTGTGGTGTTTGCCTCTCCTATGCTCCTTGGACAACCTCTAGAGTCTTCGCTACTATACTCCAAGCCAAGAAAAACTTGTGAGAGTCTATATAAGATAGGGAATGGGAAGGGAATGCTTGAAGCATCAAACAATGGAGATGAATGAGAGATGAGAGAACTTTGAGTCCAAATTCCAGCAGCATAACATTAAGGAAATGGCTCTCTTATGTTTGAATATGATTCAAACTCCTTTTAAAGACATTCTCCATGCAAAGCCAAGCCTCAAGACACAAGACACATGGTGTATTTGCAAGCTCAAGTGGATTCTAGGTGTACATTACACAAGACATGCAACAATAATGCATGAGTGAGTTGTCTTTCCACTTTGAATGATCATGCATTAAGTGGATTTCCAACTAAATCCACTAAATTCAAATTGAAATCAAATTTAAAGCTTGCAAATTACCCCCAATTTCAATTCTAAATTGAAATTGATTGCTTGGTAATTAATTTGAAAATTTTCAAATTAATTTTGATATGATTAATCTAATTAATCTTTGTTATCTTGTGCAATTCCATATATATGATTCCTAATACATATATATAGTATTCAAAACACTTTTAAATACTTCATCTCTCATTTTCTAATTTAATTTATAATTAAATTATTGTGTCAAACACAATTTACGATAATACCCTTTTTCCCGATTTTGAACGATTCAAAGCTTCCTATCTTTTGTTCTAGGCTTAATTCTGATATGAGCTAATAGGGGGACCTAATGGACCTATAGATCATGGGCTCCAACGATTCGAGGCTAACCAACTAATCTCATTGTCCAAGCTAGCCAACATTCGTTAACTATCGAGACACTCCACTATAGCCCGATAGTTGCACTCCCCTCACTATAGATATATTTCGTCCACTTGATTTAACCATGATTAGTAAGTCGATCCTTCACAGGTTGTTCGTAGCTATAGCTAGGTCAATAAGCCGTTTTACTCCTATAGTACTTCTAGTTCCTTAAGTCCCACTGATCCTCTAATGAACAATTGGTTTATGGTCCAACCAATAAACCGAGTCCCTCTCGGGCCAAAGAGAGGGCGAGATCCCTTTGTACAATCCCCGGAGTCAGCACTTAAGGGAACAACCTCTCTACTATCCCTTATTCGGGTAGGAGTGAATTCCTTCTTGCACGACTATGTCCCCAGCTATGTACCCGTTCCTATCCCTGAAATGGGAGGCTTATTGAGTCGGCGATACTGAGTCACTCTCACCTATGCAGATCTAAGGATAAGCCCGAATAAACAGGAGTTCATAGTTAGCTCAGGATTAAGATCGAGTTACCTAGGTCATCACATGAAATAGTCAGTCTCGTCAGTAAACGGTGTTATAAAGCGAGAGCGACTTATTTCTCGGTTCTGGTCTTATGCAAACTCATTGCATAGGATGCCCCCACTCGCATGTCTCTACATGGACGATTTAGGATCACATCGTCTATACCATCTATAAAGTGGGTCGCGTCTCATAGTGTCTCCAAAATAAGGTACCCAACCCTATTCCTATACTATAGACCGTTTTGGCTATTACTCAAGCTTGATCCACTTTTATGTCTCTACATAAAGCTCAAGTGTTCATCCTATAGCCATGGATCTTAGTTTATTGGATTTGGGTTATTATATGTGCAATTTAATTTATTCAGTAATGACTTTTACTGAATCAATCTCGATAACACCTTTATCGAATAAGTATATAATTCATTTAACATTCACTATCTACGAGTTTTATGGCACCAATCCCAACAATCTCCCACTTGAACTAAAACTCTAGTTTAGTGGGATGTACTATAATCTATAACAGCAGTGAATGAATACATACTTGTATTAATAACGGAGTAAAAATACAATAAACTAGGGCATCTAAATACCCAGTATACTAAGGTATCGATATACCGATTACAATTCTCCCACTTGACCTAGATTATTTCTCGTACATATCTCGCAGACCTAGACCTTTTAGATGACTCTCGAACACTTTAGCCGTGAGAGCCTTCGTGAATGGATCAGCAATGTTGTGCTCCGACGCTATCTTCGTGGCGATCACGTCTCCTCGGTGCACAATCTCCCTATGAGATGGTATTTCCTTTCGATGTGCTTGCCTCTCTTATGGCTGCGAGGTTCCTTTGAGTTTGCAACTGCGCCGCTATTATCAAAATACAAGGTGATAGGCAGATGCATATTTGGAACGACTTCCAAGTCAGTTAGGAACTTCCTGAGCCATACTGCCTCTTTTGCTGCTTCGCAAGCGGCTACATATTCGGCCTCCATGGTCGAGTCTGCAATGCATCCTTGCTTGATGTTGCGCCATACTATTGCTCCTCCATTTACAGTGAATACTGACCCCGATGTAGATTTCCTCGAATCTTTATCAGTTTGAAAGTCAGAATCAGTGTATCCTGTAAGGATCAAATCCTTCCAACCATACACGAGCATACTTTTAACGGTTGTCCAGTGATCAAATCCTGGATTGGATTGATATCTACTGACAATCCCTACTGCATAACAAATGTCAGGCCTTGTACACAACATGGCATACATTAGGCTACCTACTGCAGAGGCATAGGGAAAACGTCTCATGTCCTCAACTTCTTGAGGTGTCTGAGGACACTGTTCCTTAGACAAGTTAATTTCGTGCCTGAAAGGTAATAGTCCTTTCTTGGAATTTTGCATTTTATATCTAACCAACAATTTGTCGATATAAGACGCTTGAGACAGGGCTAGCGTTTTGTTCTTTCGGTTTCGAACAATTTGGATTCCTAGAACAAATTGTGCCTCACCCAAATCTTTCATTTGGAATTGAGTTGCTAGCCATAGTTTAATGTTAGTTAGATAACCTACATCATTCCCGATAAGTAGGATATCATCCACATACAGTACTAAGAAAGCTATAGAGCTGTTGATGATCCTTTTGTAAACACAAGGCTCATCAACGTTTTGTTCAAAGCTATAAGATTTGATCGCAGTATCAAATCTCATATTCCAGGATCTAGACGCTTGTTTTAATCCATAAATGGATCGTTTAAGCTTGCAAACTTTTTGCTCTTGATCCTGAGCTATGAACCCCTCTAGCTGAGACATGTAGATACTTTCTTCAAGATTACTGTTCAGAAAGGCAGTCTTGACATCCATTTGCCATATTTCATAATCGTAAAACGTGGCAATGGATAAAAGTATCCGGATCGACTTTAACATGGCAACAGGGGAGAAGGTTTCTTCATAGTCAATCCCCTCCCGCTGGGTAAAACCCTTTGCCACAAGTCGTGCCTTAAAGGTCTGTACCTTTCCAGCAGCGTCTCGTTTTCTCTTGTAGATCCATTTGCACCCTATGGGTCTAACCCCTTAAGGTTGATCTACAAGATCTCATACTGAATTAAAACGCATGGACTCGATCTATAAGTCCATGGCTTTAATCCACTCGTTCTTGTCAACGTCATCCATTGCCTGTTTAAAGGTTAATGGATCCTCGATCCCGTCATCAGGTATGACGACTGGAGTTTCAGTTAAACCCAAATAGCGATCAGGCTGTCTAACAACCCTCCCACTACGTCGAGGTTCTCTTATTTCTTGAGAAGGACGTGATTAACTCGAGGTGCCAGTATCATCAACAACTCTTGTTGATGTTTCTGTAGCTTCGTTAGATAGTTCACTTAAAACGACTTTACTACGTGGCTTGTGATCTCTGAGGTGGTCTTCTTCTAGGAATGTAGCATTTGTCGATACAAGTACTTTATTTTCCTCTGGATCGAAGAAGTATCCACCTCTCGTTTCTTTGGGATAGCATATAAATAGGCAAAATCTAGAACGAGGCTCCAATTTCTTTGGGTTTGCTTCTAGCACGTATGCAGGACATCCCCAAATTCTGAAATGTCGTAAACTAGCTTTACGACCTTTCAAGAGCTCAAATGGTGTTTCAGAAACACTCTTTGAGGGAACTACGTTCAAGATATAAACTGCAGTCTCTACTGCATAACCCCAAAACGAGTTAGGCAACTGAGCATAACTCATCATCGAATGAACCATGTCCAACAAGGTTCTGTTTCTCCTTTCTGATACACCGTTTTGCTGAGGTGTACCAGGGGCTGAGAGTTGGGACGTAATTCCATGCTCTATCAAATAGTCTTGAAAACTTAAGTCCATATACTCTCCACCTCGATCGAATCGAAGTGTTTTTATCGTCTTACCTAATAGGTTCTCAACCTCGGCCTTATACTCCTTGAACTTTTCAAAAGCTTCAGACTGATGATGCATCAGGTAGAGATAGCCATACCTCAAATAATCATCAATGAAACTGATGAAATATTCGTACCCTCCTCGAGCTCTAATGTTCATTGGTCCACAGAGGTCCGAATGAATGAGCTCTAAGGGCTCTTTGGCACGATAACCTTTTCCGGTAAAAGGTCGTTTTGTCATCTTGCCCTCAAGGCATGATTCACAAGGAGGCAACGAGTCATCTTCTAACTTGTTTAGAAGTCCACTCTTGACCAATCTCCCAATCCTATTGAGGTTGATATGGCCTAACCTCAAGTGCCAAAGATAGGTATCTTGAGAAACTCTTCGCTTTTTAGGTTGAGTCTCAGCGATTTTAAACATCTCGTGATTTAAAATAGCTTTAGACTCAATTGGTCTCAAAACATATAATTTATTCTTCAAGTTTGCAGAGAAAACATCAATACCTCTTTTAGTTATGAACGCTTCATTAACAGAAAAAGAAATTGAGTAACCTTGTTCTAATAAACAAGATAAAGAAATCAAATTTCTTTTAATCTTCGGAACTATTTACACATTATCTAATATCATGTAGCGTTCCTTGGTGAAGAATAATTTTATGTCTCCCACTGCAATAGCCGAGATGACTTCTCCAGCTATTAGCTGTTGCCAGGAACTCATTCCTTGAAATGAAGAACATACGTGATTAGTGGCACCTGAATCAAGTATCCAGGCAGAATCGTCGTTTTCCACTAAACACGTTTCCAAGACTAATAAATCACATTTAGAGTCGTGGATCATGTTTTTCTTGGCTACGCAGTTAGTTTGAGGACATTCCTCAGTTGAGACCAAACCTAAATTCTTTGCCACGTGTTTAGCGTTTAAGCAAGTATTCTTAGTCGAATGTACTAAACCGTTTAATTAGGCATTTGACAAAGCACATACGTTTTTCGACATATTGCTGAAACAAACAAATTAATCTCTATTAGAAACATGCACTAAACCCATTAATCACATTTATCCAATCAGATTTAGCAAAAGCAATCATCGACCCATATATACAATTGATTTATTTTGCAACGATACTTCAGGGGTTTAGAATAACCGCTACCGTAGGGCAGTCAGCTACTCCTCCTCTGAATCGAGACAATCTCGGCCAAATACTATTCCCATAATAACTCTTACTCCAATAGTTATTAGCTAACGTTAATTTGGTCAAGACCATCTTGTAAGTGTTACCCATCATTTTCAGATTGCAGAGGGCGGCCCCAACAATGCCACCGTAGGGAAGAGCTAATGTTGGGAATGGCCCTAGGAAACCCTATCCATTTATGGAGTTTGCGTTGTTCCGAATCCCATGCGCAAGCCCTCCGTAGGGTGATCGCTCCCAGGGCGACTCGCAGGCAGCGCATAGGAATCTCACGGTGCAACCTAATGATGGAGACCGCAGGATACGTTTGACACGTTTCCTTCTCCCACTTACTATGAACACTTTCCCCATTCACCTTGATATTAACCCATGCAAACACCATCCGTAGGGGGACGCTCCCAAGGCGCCTCGAGGCCAAGCATGGATCTCACAGTGTGAACTCGGGGGGACGTGAGAGTAGAAAGTTAATATGAATATTTCGTTTCTATACTTTTCCTCCCACTAAAGTGTCGTAAAGTTTTAGGGTCTATTACTTAGGTAAATTCCGGCTAAATGAATCTAAGTCTATGCCTTATTAAACAAGGTCTTTACACTAAATGTCTAGGTGAATTAAACTCTTTTAATAACCTAGTGACATTGCATGCTAGTAAGACTTTGGTTAATTCAACTCAGGTTCCGAACCATTTGCCGGGAGAGTTCCCTTATAACCAAGATCTTATGTCCTACTTACTCAAATTTTAAAACTATTTTTTAAAAAAAAAAACTAAGTAAGGCATATTTCTAATCCTATTAGAAAAGGCGATCTTAGATCTATTTCATTTTAAACCATTTAAAGAATGATAAGATCCTAAGATCCTATGTTAGCATGCAACTCTTTGTTATAGGTTTTATGGATTGTATTCATTAACTATTATAACTCTTATAACTTATAATGAATTAACCCTATAACATGCTTCCTAATGGTGTTTAAAAGCATATAACAATCAATCATTCAAGTTATAAGAAAAGCACCATTTAGAAACAACCTATGTCTAGGTTTGTATAACGCTTTATACTACGATGTCTAGGTGATAACACTTTAAAACCTCACACCGCTCAAGCATGCTCATAAAACTCGAGTTAACTTAACTCAAGAACCGACTCGATGCCCAGGTAGGAGGTGTTCCGTAAACCGTCAACTTAAATACCTCCAGCCTTAGACAGCATCTTGTCGGGTGAGTTCTCTCGTAACCATTGTTTTACAAGATATCGACCTAAACTATGCAAGTTGATCGAATCGTTGAAGGTTCATTAACCTAAGTGAGCATGCACTTAATCTTGTTATAGATTTTAGATTTCTATCTCTTTTTATAACAATTGTAAAAACAATTCATAACAAGCCTAATTTGAGAATAACACTTATAATCAAACTAATGAAATTTCATGCTTCATGCTTGGTTAATTTTATCAATTAATAATTATAACTATTATAAGAATAATCAATTTTAATTAACCATTCAAGCATGAATCTCCCTAAATTAATACAACACTTATATTAAATAAACATGAAATTTCCCTCATGCATTTGAATTAATCAATAACACTTATTAAAATTAAACAAATGCATGAACATGCTTTCCTATGGTGGGGTTTTAAAACTATATGGCATGCTCATAATGCACATACATCCATTAAATTAAATCATACATTCACAATGCATAAAGTAATTAAATCAAGCTAAAATGGAATAGTTTGGCAATTTTAAAAAAAAAAACACAAGCAATTTCACTAATTATTACAATAATAATTAATAAATAAACTTGCAACACGCCCGAGCTTCACGAACCATCCCGAACCGCTCATCCAAGCAATGAATCGGCCATGCAATGAGTGAAATGAGGCTGCTACAGACCGAGCCGGACCAAAAGGCAGCAGCTGAACCGGAATTAAAAAAAACTGCTGCTGGAATTAAAAAACAGCATGCTGGAATTTTCATTTTCTGCTGCGTCTTCTCCGGTTTTTCTTCAATTTTACAGCCTATATGGACTCTAATGACTCTATAAAAATTAAAAACTATAGTGCACACATTAACGCTCTTACATATCCGAGCAATTACAATTTCATGAAGGTTTGAATGCTCAAAAAATTGCCAAACCAGAACACTTCCATTTTAGCACACAGAAAATTCAATTTCAAAATGGTACCCACCAAAGCAAAATTAAAACGAATTAAGTGCTCTAATCATGCTCTGATACCAATTGAAGGTGTACATATTACACATGCGGAAGCAATTGAAGATCGAAAGCACTTAAGACATTCAATTTTACTCCTAAAGCATGCATGTTCTAGAAAAGACAGAATAGAGAGTTTAGAAAACATCAACCTTTGTAGCTCACTTATGTTGAACTCCTTGTGGTGTTTGCCTCTCCTATGCTCCTTGGACAACCTCTAGAGTCTTCGCTACTATACTCCGGGCCAAGAAAAACTTGTGAGAGTCTATATAAGATAGGGAATGGGAAGGGAATGCTTGAAGCATCAAACAATGGAGAAGAATGAGAGATGAGAGAACTTTGAGTCCAAATTCCAGCAGCATAACATTAAGGAAATGGCTCTCTTATGTTTGAATATGATTCAAACTCCTTTTAAAGACATTCTCCATGCAAAGTCAAGCCTCAAGACACAAGACACATGGTGTATTTGCAAGCTCAAGTGGATTCTAGGTGTACATTACACAAGACATGCAACAATGCATGAGTGAGTTGTCTTTCCACTTTGAATGATCATGCATTAAGTGGATTTCCAACTAAATCCACTAAATTCAAATTGAAATCAAATTTCAAGCTTGCAAATTACTCCCAATTTCAATTCTAAATTGAAATTGATTGCTTGGTAATTAATTTGAACATTTTCAAATTAATTTTGATATGATTAAATCTAATTAATCTTTGTTATCTTGTGCAATTCCATATATATGATTCCTAATACATATATATAGTATTCAAAACACTTTTAAATACTTCATCTCTCATTTTCTAATTTAATTCATAATTAAATTATTGTGTCAAACACAATTTACGATAATACCCTGTTTCCCGATTTTGAACGATTCAAAGCTTCCTATCTTTTGTTCTAGGCTTAATTCCGATATGAGCTAATAGGGGGACCTAATGGACCTATAGATCATGGGCTCCAACGATTCGAGGCTAACCGACTAATCTCATTGTCCAAGCTAGCCAACATTCGTTAACTATCGGGACACTCCACTATAGCCCGATAGTTGCACTCCCCTCACTATAGATATATTTTCGTCCACTTGATTTAACCATGATTAGTAAGTCGATCCTTCACAGGTTGTTCGTAGCTATAGCTAGGTCAATAAGCCGTTTTACCCCTATAGTACTTCTAGTTCCTTAAGTCCCACTGATCCTCTAATGAACAATTGGTTTATGGTCCAACCAATAAACCGAGTCCCTCTCGGGCCAATGAGAGGGCGGGATCCCTTTGTACAAGCCCGGAGTCAGCACTTAAGGGAACAACCTCTCTACTATCCCTTATTCGGGTAGGAGTGAATTCCTTCTTGCACGACTATGTCCCCAGCTATGTACCCGTTCCTATCCCTGAAATGGGAGGCTTATTAAGTCGGCGATACTGAGTCACTCTCACCTATGCAGATCTAAGGATAAGCCCGAATAAACAGGAGTTCATAGTTAGCTCAGGATTAAGATCGAGTTACCTAGGTCATCACATGAAATAGTCAGTCTCGTCAGTAAACGGTGTTATAAAGCGAGAGCGACTTATTTCTCGGTTCTGGTCTTATGCAAACTCATTGCATAGGATGCCCCCACTCGCATGTCTCTACATGGACGATTTAGGATCACATCGTCTATACCATCTATAAAGTGGGCCGCGTCTCATAGTGTCTCCAGAATAAGGTACCCAACCCTATTCCTATACTATAGACCGTTTTGGCTATTACTCAAGCTTGATCCACTTTTATGTCTCTACATAAAGTTCAAGTGTTCATCCTATAGCCATGGATCTTAGTTTATTGGATTTGGGTTATTATATGTGCAATTTAATTTATTCAGTAATGACTTTTACTGAATCAATCTCGATAACACCTTTATCGAATAAGTATATAATTCATTTAACATTCACTATCTACGAGTTTTAGGGCACCAATCCCGACAAGAATGACTCAACAGAATTCGGTTTGTTAAATTGGCTAACGATCTGTGACGTGGCAGGTTTTTCTCCCAGCTTTGCTGCAACACAGAATTTGCTCCCTCCAGTCGCTCAGCAATGCATTCTGCACAAAATAACTTCCAAAGCTTCCATTCTTCCAAATGGGTTAAAATATATAATATATATCTAAAACCAACCCTACTAAGCACAAAAGACACACAAATCCCTATAGAAATGATGCCTAAATAACTACCTTTTGGAGAGTTATCAGGCGTCCTATGCAATGAATTTGCATAAGACTGGACCACGAAATAAGCCACTTTCTCTTTATAACGTCGTTTACTGTAGAAACTGACTATTTCACAAGATGACCTAGGTAACTCGATCTTAATCATAAGCTAACTATGAACTCCTGTTTATACGAGATTATCCTTTGATCTGCATGAGTGACAGTGGCCAGACTTTGCCAACTCAATAAGCCTACCATTTTGGGGATAAGATCGAATAGATAGTTGGGGACATAGTTTCGCAGGAAGGAATTCGCTCCTACCCATTTCAGGGATGGTAGAGAGGTTGTTCCCTTAAGTACTAACTTCAGGACTTGAACAAGGGGCCCCACCATCTCATTGGACCGAGAGGGACTTAGGCTTGATGGTTGGATCACAAACCGATTGTTCATTAGAGGATTAGTGGAACTTAAGGAACAAGAAGTACTATAGGGGTAAAATGGACATTTGACCTAGCTATAGCTACAAACAACCTGTGAAAGATCGACTTACTAAACATGGTTATATCAAGTGGACGGAAATATATCTATGGTGAGGGGAGTGCAGCTACTGGACTGTAGTGGAATGTCCCGGTAGTTAATGAATGTTGGCTAGCTTGGTTAATGAGATTAGTCGATTAGCCTCGAATCGTTGGAGCCCATGATCTATAGGTCCATTAGGTCTCCATACTAGCTCATATCGGAATAAAGCCTAGAACAATAAGATAGGAAACTTTGAATCGTTCAAAATCGGGGAAAAGGGTATTATCGTAAATTGTGTTTGACACAATAATTTAATTCTGAATTAAATTTTAAATGAGAGATAAAGCGTTTTAAATACTATATATATGAATAAGGATTCATATGGATTGCACAAGGTTGGTATGATTAATTGGACTTAATCATATGATATTAATTGGAAAATGTTTCAAATTAATTACATAATGTTAACTTCAATTTGGAATTGAAATTAATATTAATTTGCAAGCAAAATCAGATTTAGGATCAATGTTAGTGGATTTAGTTGGATTCCCACTCTTGCATGGTGATTCAAAGTGGAAAGACAACTCATCCATGCATTCTTGCATGTTTTGTTACATGAACACCTAGAATCCACTATGGCTTGCATGTCCAACATGTGTCTTGCATCTTGAGGTTTTTTCCTTGCATGGATTCACTCTATAAGTAGAGTATGAACGAGATTGAGAGCCAGGAGAGCCATTTTCATATTGTTATGCTGCTGGAATTTGGTCTCAAACTCACTCATCTCCATATATCTCTCAAGTGCTTGAACCTTCAAGCATTCCCTTCCCATTCCCTATCTCTATAGACTCCCACAAGTTGTTCTTGGCCCAGAGAATAGTAGGGAAGACACTAAGGGTTGTCCTAAGAAGATTGGAAAAGAAAAGAATCCACGGAGGTCCACCAACCTCGGACATTCCAACATAAAGTTTTCATATCTCACAGTGGGGCTGATTAACAGCCTCCACCGATACATCATTTTGAGAACTGAAAAATTTCTCATTCGTTCGAGGTCTCTTCTTTGAGCTACCCACCAAGCTGTCTCCAATCCTTTTTTTTTTCGAAAAATCAGCAGGTTCCAAATTGGAAGAACCCAATACCATCTTCCTCGTGCGCCGCTTCCAACTTTTGATCGTGGGCCCATGCTCCAGAGTTTGGGCTGCATCTCCTGGTATCTCCTCGTTTAGAGCGTCTTGCACAGGTTCATTCACATCCCCTATCGGGTCCACAGAAGGCAAAGGCGCAAGATGACCCAACGAGATTGATTCAGTAGCAAAACCAATGTAATGGGTCGGTTGAAGATTAGGCCCATTATTGAAGGAAGCAGATTGTTGAAAGGCATGTGTTGCACTGTCATCCATAACCGACCTCATCTCTTCATTCTCACCATTTCCGTTTCAATCCCAAGAATCACGTCGTCGGTTGGGAAAAATCAATCCCCTCATTCTTTTCTCCATAAACTAGCTTTTTCTTCGCCTTAGTTGCTTCTTGTCCATTAATATTGGAGTTATCATCCTTTTCGTTATGATTGTCCACCATTAATGTGGCTGTAGCTTCCTCCAACGACACCAGCGAAATGTCCATCGGGCGGCTATCGGAGTCATTAGCAGCAGACCCATTTCCGGCGGTCGTGAACTCAGCAGAAAGTCCATCGAAATTCATCGTGTCGTCTATCGGAGTGGCCTGATCCACAGGAAAAGCATCGAACATAATCAAATTCTTCCCTATCGAGCTTGTGCTAGGTGATCGGAAGAGATTCATGTTTCGACCCGAGTACTACATCCACATTCCATACTGATGCTATTGGGAAGAAGGGTCATCCGCTAAGAAGAATGCTTCACAATCTTTGGATTGATGACCAATTCTCCCACAAAAGGAGCATAGTTCTGGTAGTTTCTTGTACCGAGTCGGCGTCCAAATGCTTCCCAACAACTCCGCTAATCTCACCTTTATACCATGACGCAGGAGATTTCCAATGTCCAAGGTAACTCGAAAAAGGAGACTTTCTTTCCATCCAAAACCCCGACCGTTATAGTAGTCCACAAATCTCCCGATAGCATTGCCAAGTCACTCTGCCATCGAACAAGTGTATAAATCCATCAGCAACTCACAAAAATGAACCTAGAATGTAGCATCTTTGAACACCATGGTTGTTGGTTTCACCATTGGAATGGGTTTTGAAAGAAGAAGTTGTTGGGTTTTATGCCCTAAAACTCGTAGATAGTGAATGTAACAGTTGACCGGACATTAATGAAATAATACTGATATATTTTTCCATTAATTGTTATTAGTTATTTTATATTTGTCTTTGCCTAATAATAACCATAATCCACTAAACTAGACATCCAAGGCTGTAATATGAGTCTTGAACTATATGTAGCGACATATGGGATCATTGTTCAAGAAACAGCCTAAAGGGTCTATAGTATAGGGATAAGACTGGGTGCCTTATCCTGGTGACACTATGGATACGACCCACTTTGTATTTGATACAAACGCTGCGATCCAACGCGTTCGTGTAGGAGACATACGAGTGGGGGTATCCTAAGCAATGAGTTTGACCAGACCGCGAAATAGTAACCATTGGTTATAACACCGTTAACTAGTTGGTTTTCTATTTCATTAGGACGACCTAGACGACTTAGTCTTAATCTTGAGTTGATTATGGACTCCTGCTCATGAGAGATTGTCCTTTGATTTGTATGGGTGAGAGTGGCCAGTACGCCGACTCAATAAGCCTACCATTTTGGGGACAAGACCGAATGGGGAGCTGGGAACGTAATCGTGCAAGATGGAATTCACTCCTTCCCGACTTTAGGGAAGCAGATGAATGTTCCCTTAAGTGGTTACTCTGAGTCTTGAACAAAGGGTCCTACCCTCTCAATGGCACGAGAGGGTTTTCTGTTTGATGGTTGGACCACAAACAGGTTGTTCATTAGAGGAGAACTGGTACTTAAGGAAATAGAGGTAACCCACGGGTAAAACGGTAATTTGACCCAGCTAGTGTTACGGACACTCGTGAAGGACTAACTAGTCGATATTGGTCTATATCCGTGGACACAGAAAATATGTCTGCAGTGAGAAGAGTGTAACTGTGAGTCTATAGTGGAATGAACGCACAGTTAACGAATATTGATTAATGTGGTTAATGAGTTTGACCAATTAATCTCACATCGTTGGAGCTTCTGATCTGCAGGTCCATTAGGTCCCACTAGTAGCTCATAAAGTAATTTGAGGCAACTAAGTAATAAATGTAAATTGAAAATGTTCAATTTACTAAGGGAAACAAATATAATATATATTGATATATTATTATGAGAGAAATTAATATTTGAAGAAATTCAAATATAAATTTATGGAAGTTTGAAAAAGTTCAAATAATGAATGAATTAATTTAAGACCTTAAATCTATTTGGGCGAGTTAATTAATTCAAGGCCGGAAATTAAATATGTGATATTTAATTGGTGGTTAATTAATTTAAGAATTCATTAACCGGGAATTAATCAATTATGGAAATAATTAATCACTTAAGGAAGTGATTAATCATTTATGGAAATGATCTAATCACTTATGGAAGTAATTAGTCATTTGTGGAAAAGATTAATCAATTGTGGAATTGATTGATCATGATTGATTAAATAAGGAATAAGATTGAATCAATTTTGGAAAAGATTAATTTAATTGAATATTTTATTCATGGTCTCTCTTCTATAAATAGAACACTAGACCTAATTGGTCCAAGACACTTGACACTTTGCTCTTGCTCTTAAACTCTCAAGACAAGACCTAGAATTCTCTCTAGCCTCCCTCTTAGAGAAAGACTCCCACAAGTCTTTTGCCTCCTAGACTTAGAGACATACCGGTGTAACCTCTATGGTTATTGTGTCATTCAAAGGAGAAATTTCCAGCGATCACAAGAAAAGGAGGCTGCTGCGTTTTCGTTCGTGGAGCGTCATTGGCGAAGAACGGTCAAGTCTACAACAAAGGTTTGTAACGGTTCTTCCTTCTTTCTTTAGAAAAGCATGAAAATAAATTTAGATTTATTTTTCAGCATGTTTAAACCAATTTTCCAGCAGCTTTAAAGAGTGTTTAAAGTTTGTTTGAGTTTTCGTAACGGTATTTTAATGTTAATTAATATACGGCGTAAGGTCCAATCGATGCGCTTCCGCTACGTGGGAACTTTTATTCCCTTCAGAAGTAAGAACTTATTGTCGAACAGCCAAGGTCCTTGGTTCAGCACTCAGGCTTGTTTCGCTACAGATTTCAGAGAGAAAAGAAAGAGGTTTGGCCCAAATTTTTCCACAACTAGGCCATTCGGGATATTCCAAGCTGCCTTGAAGTTCTTATGCATAGCTTCACCCAAAATGAACCTAGGGGCCAAGAGCTTCCCAATGAGACTAAATCCAAGGGATTTACTCGTGACAGCTGCTGCTTGACAGTCCACATCAACCTCAGCTGATTCTTCCTCAGCAGTTAAATTAAATTTCTCCCAACTCTCTAACAATTCTTCAAAGGCCATCCTTTTGAGCTTGGAGGAAATTGGCTTACGGAATTGGTTTGAGAAGTAGAAAATTAAACAAACAACTGGCTGAGTATTTTCCCTTTCCCCCACATATTTATAAAAACCCCAAATCGACCACATGAGATAGAAATGGTAAATCTCAACCAATATATCCAGAACATCAAATCGTAATAATTTCATTACGATATTCGGATGTAATAAAAAACAGATTCAATTCCAAGAGATAATCAAATCGAAAAAAGAAAGATCAGAAATTGGTTACCAGATTTCCGCTTCCTGAAGTAAAAACGCTTGAATCTTTGTCGATCTGCAGCTGATGAAGACGCAAAGTTTTTGGAGGGTCCAAAGAACCATATCACACAATCAACACGGTTGACTACGATATTCCAACAATCCAACTTCCCGTTTCCAGCTACGCTTGGAGCGTAAATCCGACGATTTGAGATCATCGTGTTTAGAGCCGGAGGAGAATCCAGTGAGAAGCTCTCCGTTTGTTTTGAAGGATTTATTTTTGGGAATGTTGTAAATTTATGTAATGTTACAAAAATACCGTTACTAACATATTTATATTAATTTATATATTAATTTACTATCATTTATATTTATATAAAATATGTTTTTTATTAATTTATTTTTTTTTATTAATTCAGTGTACATTAATTTTTGTATATTATTTCGTAGAATTCATATTAATATATGACTTTTTAAAAAAATTAATTAATATTTAAATATACATTTTATTTTTAATTTTAATATTTTTCTAAAAGAAAATTATATAATTAATGTTATATGAGGTGAAATTTATTTATTATATTATAAATGATATATATTTTTAAGAAACAAATATCAAATGTATGTTGATTGTTAAAAAAAGTTGCTTTAAAATTATTTATATAAGATAATAAATATTATTTATAATAATTCATTCCAAATATTAAAAATAAATGGAGATATTATATAATTTAATTGAAATCTATTTTATATGTAAATGTTATATATAAATATGCTTAATTATATAAAGTTGTTTATTAGACATTAACCTATTTAAATTGTAAAATTAAAAATAAAGATAAAGAAAATTGATGAAAGAAAATATATAAAGAAACGAATGAAGGGAAAAAAAGTAAAGAGGAGATGTCCTCGACATGAGAATCTTCGAAACCCATGTTTCAAAAGGGAATCCAAAAATACTCTGATTACCTCCCGTATGGGAATCCTAGGATATCTGAACATCTCGAGATACCCGGGTATACTGTAAAACAAATGTGGGAATCCAGATGCCCGACTCATAGGAATCTCGGATTCCCATGAAACAAACGGTCTCGAAGGGTAATCTTTTGGTATTCTTTAAAGGGATTTTTTATTTTTTATTTTTATTATTATTAGTTTTTAAGTTCTTAAAGGGATTGGTTTTTGGAGAAAAATATACAAACTAGAAAGAAACATGAAAAATATATTTCAGATAAATTATATAGGTTGAATTTATGAAAATTTAAATAAGTATTAATAAATTGGACCTTGATTAAAGGAGAGCAATCTCCGTATAAACAACATTTTTCATATTTTTAGAAGATAAATTTTGATCATTAATGAATTCGATAAGAATTTTTGTTTTTGACATTGAAACTTCTCTTAAGAATGCAACGTAGAGTTCTCCATGTGAAAATATGGGTTGAAAATGATATTTTTTTTTAATTTTCTTTTTTTAGTTGGACTTTTTATTTTGATTTTTTAAATGAAAAAGAGGAATGATATTTCATTTATATAGAATAAATATGCAAATGAAAGTATAAGTGAAATTTCTTTGTTTTCAAGCTACGAATAATTGAGCTTTCCAATTTACATTTAATTGTTTGAGAATTTTCATGCTAAGAATGAGAAGGAAAAAAAAAAAAACAAACAAGTTTGAGATTTACCTTATTACTCATCGGTGAAAATCAAAAGCTTGGTATTGGGAATAGTTGAAATCCCTCTTGTTTCAATTTCCAAAACAAAATTTTTTGAATTCTCGATGCTTCATCGTGATAGGTTCAGTATTTTTCCTTACGAAGAAAACAAATACTTTTAATTTTCATTCTTTTTGGAAACCATTGAGTCCTTGAATAAAAGAAGTTTTCCTATCACTTTGACATTTTGATAGAAAAATAGACGATGTAAGTATTGACAATTATGTTTATTTTTTTTTAAACATGGATTGCACCTATATATGAATGAACCGATTCAATGTGTCACCTACACCCAAAATAATCATGCCTGTTGGCATAAATTGCACCTATTTAACTTAAAAGTTTAATTTTTAAATATATTTTGTAAAGTCAAAAATTGAAGAATCACTTTTGTTATGGGTAATTTTGGCTTAGCAGGTGCACCGGAGAAGAAGGATTTCAGGCCCAGTTGAGATCGGCCCAAGGGAGAAGAAGCCCACCAGAGGTGGATTTACACCTCGTCCTCGGCCCAAAGCTGAGGCCGAGGATCTGGTCGTCCTCGGCCCAAAGCCGAGGCCGAGGATCTGGTCGGCCTCAGCCCAATGTCGAGGCCGACCGGGCTAGCCCGCCCATCCCCTAGGGCCCGGTAGCAGGGAGTCACGTGTGATGGACAGTGCGAGAAGGGAAAACCCTAGCAAGAGGAGGGATATAAAGTCTTAGAGATGGTCCAGGAAAGAGGTAACTGATATCTGAACTCTGAACTCCATTGAACTACACTTTTCGACTGGGAGACCGGCCGGAGTTTTACCGATCACTGACTTAAGCATCGGAGCGCGTGTGGCAAGCACCACACCGGTGTGTAGTGCTCACTTTCTTTCTTTGCAGGTCACGTCTTCTCCATATCTCAACAAATTCATTGTTGGTGTCATGTGAAGGGCAGGTGAGCGCTTGGCCAGATTTTGGCATCAACAGTTGGCGCCGTCTGTGGGGAAGAGGTGTTGGATTGAGAGTATTGCAGGCCAGTGCGACAAGATAATGGAGCAGGAAAATCCAGCGGGTGAGAAAGGTCAACAGTCCAAGGTAAACACCCCGGGCACTGAGATGGAAGACCTTAGAGGAAGGGTGAACGAGATGGGGCAGAGTTTGGCTGAGATTTTGGGTATATTAAAGCAACCGCATCCCGACACGACGTACAAGAGGAGTTCCGTACGAGACCATGAGAGGAAAAGAGGGGCCTCCGGTGAAGAGGAAGAGGAAACAGA
Organism: Luffa acutangula; assembly: GCA_036850905.1. Lineage (NCBI taxonomy): Eukaryota > Viridiplantae > Streptophyta > Magnoliopsida > Cucurbitales > Cucurbitaceae > Luffa > Luffa acutangula. Next base: position 41,370,101 of record CM072087.1, read on the forward strand.
TAGTGCCACCAGCAAGCTGCGCCAACCGAGGGATGGCGAAAAACTTGTCTTAAGGGAATCAGGGCCGAGCAGAGGGGCAGAGCGCAAAGGCGCACTTGATGTCCCAGATGAGGTAAGCATAGTGGGCTCGTACAGGAGGATCGAGGCCGAGGCCGAGGCCATGGCCAAGGCCAAAATGCTGGAAAAAGTCGAGCTCGAGGCAAAGATCCGGGTCGAGCTAGAAGGTAAACTGAGAGCCGAGGCCGAAGCTGCGGCCAAAGCAGAGGTCGAGGCCGAGCAGACCAAGGTTAAGGCCAAGGAAGGTACCCAGGGAAGCGCACGCCCTAGGGATGCGGACAGGGATCATTTGGAAAGCTTAATAGGGCAGGCTGACCCACCCTTCGTCGATGAGATTATGCAAGTCGAGGTTCCACACAAGTTTAAGTTACCGACTTTTCCACAGTACGATGGGAAAAAAGACCCAGTACAGCATTTGGACACCTACCAATCCTGGATGGGATTTCATGGGGCTTCCGAGGCGACTAAGTGCCGGACATTCTCGTTAACCCTAACCGGAGCAGCGCAACAATGGTACGGTAAATTGCCACCTAAATCCATTGGTTCATTCAAAGAATTATCCCGCCTTTTTGCCACCCAGTTTTTAGGGGCAAAGGATCGGAAGAAGCCACAGTTCAATTTGTTGACTATCAAGCAAAGGCCAGGGGAGAGCCTGAATGGGTATATCACACGGTTCGGTAACGAGGTCGTGCAGGTAGAAGGGTATGACGACGCAGTGGCACTAACCGCGGTTATCGCCGGGCTGCAGGATGAAAGATTGCTGAATTCCGTAGGGGAGGACCAACCGAGGACGTATACTGAGTTCGTTGCCAGGGCACAAAAGTACATAAACGCAGAGGAGTTAATGAAATCCAAGCGGGCGGAAAGGGAAGCGCAGAGGGTAACCACCATCGACAAGGGTAGAAGAAAGGAGGAGAGGGGCAAAAGGCCGCGGGAAGAGGACGAGGACCGGGGCCGCCTCAGGTATTCTGCTGGTCGGGGCCAACCAGACCAGAAGGAAGGCCGAGGCTGACCAGAGTTCAGGGGAAAATATGACAAGTACACTCCCCTCTCTGTCTCACCCGACCAGGTTCTGGCTGCAATCAATCATACGGATTTGTTGAAACGCCCGGATAGACTAAAAGCGAACCCCGATAGAAGGGATAGGAGCAAATTTTGCTACTTCTATCGAGATCATGGTCACACGACACGAAATTGCATACAGCTTCGAGACAAGATAGAGAGTCTAATCAGGGACGGGTATCTGAAGGAGTTTGTGGATGGTGAGGAGAGCAAAAAGCCGAGGCTGACCAGGGGGGATGGCAAGGAGGAAGGTAATGACCCCCCGCTGGAAATTAAAACGATTTTGGGAGGACCCGCAGGAGGAGACTCGAATTGGAAAAGGAAAGCAGCGGCTAGAGAGGCAAGGTGTGATCTTGAGGAGAGAAGGGTGTGTTCGGTACGGCTTTCAAAGGGGTTGCCATCGGTAGAGTTCACTGAGCTGGAAGCTTCCGGCATACACCAGCCTCACAACGATGCACCGGTGGTGAGTCTGACGATTGCCAATACGCGGGTTCATCGGGTTTTAGTTGATGGTGGAAGTTCAGCAGACATCCTATCCACGAAAGTGTTTGAGGCCATGAAATTGGGGAAGGAACGACTGAAGATGAGCGCTGCTCCGCTGGTTGGTTTTGGGGGAGAAAGAGTGCTACAAGAGGGAAGCATTGAGTTACCGGTGACCTATGGGGAAGGGCAGAATGTGGTGACAAAAATGGTTAATTTCCTGGTAGTAAACTATGTATCCGCCTATAACGCCATACTGGGAAGGCCAGCTTTGCATGAATTGAAAGCGGTGGCGTCAACATACCACCAAATGATGAAGTTCCCAACCGACAGCGGGATAGTTGTCGTGCGGGGAGAACAACAAGCTTCACGCGAATGCTATTTCACCGCACTCAGAGGAGCGAGCCAGCAAACAAGGCAGCACGGCTCCGCCCAGGACGAAGGTCGAGGCCGACCAGGCCGAGGCCGAGCAGAAGGATGCCCTTTGCCAATGGAATTCTGATTGGAACTTTGTCATTTTCTTTTATAGCTTTCCGCATAGGATAAATTTTGTTGCCTGTTATGTCCATAAACTTCATTCAATAACGAATGTAGCTAGAATTGAACTCCGGTTTTTGTTATTAATAAAGTTTCTTAAGTGATTTCGTTATAACAGGCATTCAACCAAAAAGTCCTTGTAGGAGTGGCAATGCCTATACTCCTAGGGCGTGCCCCGTGGCGTCTACTTGTCGAAAAGTCCTTGTAGGAGTGGCAATGCCTATACTCCAAGGGCGTGCCCCGTGGCGTCTACTTTTCGAAAAGTCCTTGTAGGAGTGGCAATGGCTATACTCCTAGGGTGTGCCCCGTGGCGTCTACTTGTCGAAAAGTCCTTGTAGGAGTGGCAATGCCTATACTCCTAGGGCGTGCCCCGTGGCGTCTACTTATCGAAAAGTCCTCGTAGGAGTGGCAATGCCTATACTCCTAGGGCGTGCCCCGTGGCGTCTACTTATCGAAAAGTCCTTGTAGGGGTGGCAATGCCTATACTCCTAGAGCGTGCCCCGTGGCGTCTACTTATCAAAAAGTCCTTGTAGGAGTGGCAATGCCTATACTCCTAGGGCGTGCCCCATGGCGTCTACTTGTCGAAAAGTCCTTGTAGGAGTGGCAATGCCTATACTCCTAGGGCGTGCCCCGTGGCGTCTACTTGTCGAAAAGTCCTTGTAGGAGTGACAATGCCTATACTCCTAGGGCGTGCCCCATGGCGTCTACTTGTCGAAAAGTCCTTGTAGGAGTGGCAATGCCTATACTCCTAGGGCGTGCCCCGTGGCGTCTACTTGTCGAAAAGTCCTTGCAGGAGTGGCAATGCCTATACTCCTAGGGCGTGCCCCGTGGCGTCTACTTATCGAAAAGTCCTTGTAGGAGTGGCAATGCCTATACTCCTAGGGCGTGCCCCGTGGCGTCTACTTGTCGAAAAGTCCTTGTAGGAGTGGCAATGCCTATACTCCTAGGGCGTGCCCCGTGGCGTCTACTTGTCGAAAAGTCCTTGTAGGAGTGGCAATGCCTATACTCCTAGGGCGTGCCCCGTGGCGTCTACTTGTCGAAAAGTCCTTGTAGAAGTGGCAATGCCTATACTCCTAGGGCGTGCCCCGTGGCGTCTACTTGTCGAAAAGTCCTTGTAGGAGTGGCAATGCCTATACTCCTAGGGCGTGCCCCGTGGCGTCTACTTGTCGAAAAGTCCTTGTAGAAGTGTCAATGCCTATACTCCTAGGGTGTGCCCGGTGGCGTCTACTTGTCAAAAAGTCCTTGTAGGAGTGGCAATGCCTATACTCCTAGGGTGTGCCCCGTGGCGTCTACTTATCGAAAAGTCCTTATAGGAGTGGCAATGCCTATACTCCTAGGGCGTGCCCTGTGGCGTCTACTTGTCAAAAAGTCCTTGTAGGAGTGGCAATGCCAATACTCCTAGGGCGTGCCCCGTGGAAACAGAGGAAGGAGCGGGGGCTTTAAGGTTTCATAGTAAGGTAAATAATATCCAAGGCATATTTACTCAAGTATAATTCGTTGAATTTGAAATAATACTTGAGTAGGGGGCTGGGGATAAGGAGATTGTCGTGGTCGGGTGAGCTGAAACCAAGGCGTTGTAATTGGTCGCACCCAGGCCGAGCCAAGGCCGAGCAGACCCAGGCCGACTTGGCCTACTGCACAGGTTCCACCCAGGCCGACTTGGCCTACTGCACAGGTTCGGTTCATTTTGTTGTTTTTCAGTTCCTTTTGTTTCACACTACTGTGCTGGGCTTTCGGTTCATTTTACTGTTTCTCAGTTCCTTTTGTCTCATACTGCTGCGTTGAGCTAAGGGTCGGCCTCTGCGTTTGCATGAGGCCGACCGTGGGTATTTGTTCTAGATTAACTTGCTCCGAGGCAAGTGTAAGCAAGAACAGCCAGAGAAGAGTGATTAAAACAAAAATCAGGGCATTTTCATTCAAGGTCTGGTTAAGCTACATAAGGGCTACACAAGATTACGTCATAAAAAGCAGAGACAAGTAACAGCAAGGGCAGCGTAGAAGTCCGAGACCATTAGAGGTCCATATGGTCTCTACCGCCAAAGGACTCATCAGAAGAGACAAAGGCATCAGGGTTAGTGGCGAGAGTAGCGAGATCTTCTTGGATAAATGAACCATCCACGGTGGGGTGGCGCTTGCTGTATCTCTTTTGTGCCCATTTGATGCCGTCATTCCATATCTCGTCCTGCATGGCATAGAACTCACTGGTTTTCTTGAACTCTTCAGCTAGGTAGTCAGCGCTGGCCAAATGGGCTTTAGCCTCCATCAGTTGAGCTTTTGTGGATTCCAACTCAGCATCCCTGGATTTGAGCTTCGTTCGCACTTCCTCCAGCAGGCGATTGGCCTCATTGAGCCTCTCTTGGGCTTGAATGAGCTCACTACGCGGGACGCTATTCAATTGAAGCTCGTTAATTTTGCTTGCCAGGCTAATCGCAGAAGCAGTGGCCTTCGTGAAAGCCTGTACCCAAAAAGAAAAAGTCAGGTGAGGGGGGAGAGTAGCAGGAGCAAAGGGGCAGAAGGGCTTACATCTCGAAGGTGCCTCTGGAATTCTCACATTCCTTGGGCCGGATCCTCAACTCCTAGCTCGCCTTCTGGCCTTCGAGATTGCAACCCTTGCCAGCACATAAAGTTTTGAGTCAGGATCTCTGCCTCATTGCCGCCACTCCCATAGTCCTCGGGAAGGGCAAAAACCAGGATGCTTGTGCTAAGGTCTGTCTCGGTGACCGAGGAGCGCGTCTGATACCGAGTTCTGCGAGTAGCATGGGCGGGTCGGCGAGAGGTCTCAGCCACAACCCGTGGAGCCTCATCCTCGGTTAAGTCCACGGAGGCCCGGAAGGTTCCAACCCTGTTACGTGCTTCACGTCTCTTCCGCTGCGAGTCGTACACTCCACGGAAAGCCATTTCTGTGAAATATTGTGGAAGAGCTATGTTATGTTTCTTTTTGTTTTCAGAAAAATGGTGAGCAGGCCGAGGCCGACCAGAGAGAAGATGCAATGGGAGTTTACCTTCCGAGCTGATGGTGCGACGCCTGGCTAGCCCAGATGCTTCAAGGACACTCTGATCAACTAGGAAAGGACCGTGGCGGTTAATCTTTTCGAGGGTCAGGACGTATTTGGCAAATTTCCTAGCTGTTGGGGAGCGTCGAACGTTGCGAGGCACTGAAAAGCAAAGAGAAAAGTTAGAAAAGGAAGAAAGAAGCGATGAGAATTGGATTCCAATGGGGAGGAGAATAGAGAGCTCACCATATTCTCCAAACCTCATTGGAACCCCGAAAAAGTAACCGTCTTCTGTTTTTTCAAGCCAGTTACCACTAACAAAGAACCAACCGTTTTTCCACTTTTTTACGGAAGTGGGTCCGCTGATTAAGGTGCCTTTTTTGGTACTTGCGTAATAAAAAAGGTCACCAAAGGCGGGGTTGCGATTGATGGTATGCAAAGACAAAAAATCGTCAACGGTCATTAGAGACCCCCCACCGTGCATCGCCCAAAGGGTGAAGCAACAGATGAGGTGGCACCACCCATTTGGAGCGAGCTGGGTAGGGGCTAGACCCGTACAGACTAAGAAATCTTGCAAAAATAATGGCAGTGGCAAGCGAACCCCAAACTTAAACATGGCGTGGTAAAAAACGACCTCTCCATCCAGGGGATTCTCAAAGTTCTCGTCAGCATTGGGAAGCCGAAGATGCACATCGTCGGGAATATCATACTTGCGCCGCAAGAACTCTAGGCGATCGGCGGTCAACGAGGATGATAAGTCTGATGAGTGTGCAGGAGGCTCCCCATCACTGCTATCTGAAATCTCCGGGTCCACAAAGCAGCCCGAGCTTGAAGGACCGTCATCGGAATAAGATTCCCCCACATCAGGAGAGGTAACAGAGCCTTCGCTAGCCATACAAGTAGCAAAAGAGAGTAAAAAGGAAATCTCTTGCTAGAAGCCTACCGTGGTCAAGTTGGAATCAGCAAGAAAGCAAGCAAGGAATACAGGTGTTGGTGGAGAAGAGTAAAGGAGGAAAGAAGGCTTTTATAAGCTGGAATTGATCGAAATGGTGGGAAAATTCAAAATTCAAAATTTGAATTTTTAGAATCTTGATGAAGTAGCTGACGTGACAGGACCAGGAGGTCCCGTCGGGTCATATCGGCCTCGGCTTTTTGCCGAGGCCGAGGCGCGCCTGCAACCAAGCAGGCATGCCGCCTGACACGCCAGACCGAGGCAGATAAGCCTCGGTCCCCGCCTCTCTCTCTCTCCTCTCTCTTTTGTTCTGTTTGTCTTTTTCTCATTTCTATTAACTTTACCGCCCCGACAAGTTGACTCAATTGCGATTCAACCATTCTGATATTTGTCCAACTAGAGGGGTTTAGCAAGAACTCCCATGTGACAAACTCTGAGGGTGAATTCGAACTTGTTGCACGTTCTCTGATAAGCTACCAAAATTTAGCTGTGCTCTCTAATTGGGTTATCGAAACTAGCTGGATTGAGGCAAAACACTCACAACCCAGATAAGAGAGCGGAGACTTAATGTTATGGGTAATTTTGGCTTAGCAGGTGCACCGGAGAAGAAGGATTTCAGGCCCAGTCGAGATCGGCCCAAGGGAGAAGAAGCCCACCATAGGTGGATTTACACCTCGTCCTCGGCCCAAAGCCGAGGCCGAGGATCTGGTCGGCCTCGGCCCAATGCCGAGGCCGACCGGGCTAGTCCGCCCATCTGCGGCCAGGGCCACCCGGATCCGTCCCCCAGGGCCCGGTAGCAGGGAGTCACGTGTGATGGACAGTGCGAGAAGGGAAAACCCTAGCAAGAGGAGGGATATAAAGTCTTAGAGATGGTCAAGGAAAGAGGTAACTAATATCTGAACTCTGAACTCCATTGAACTACACTTTTCGACTGGGAGACCGGCCGGAGTTTTACCGATCACTGACTTAAGCATCGGAGCGCGTGTGGCAAGCACCACACCAGTGTGCAGTGCTCACTTTCTTTCTTTGCAGGTCACGTCTTCTCCATATCTCAACAAATTCATTGTTGGTGTCACGTGAAGGGCAGGTGAGCGCTTGGCCAGATTTTGGCATCAACAACTTTCATTGTCTTAAACATCTCTCAGTGGACACATAAACACAAACAATCACATCCCGGAGATTAAATAGCCACCTCCATTGCACAAATTTCTCTCAACTGACATCTTAATTTAAAAAGTTGTGTCCCATCAACAAATAATGAAGAACAAAATAGGAATTGAATAAAATTGTAAGGGAAAAATAGGGATGTATTGAATATTAAGATGAAATAGATGAATCATAAAAGGTTGAAGAAAAAAAAAGGGGGCAACTAGATAAATGGTCATTTTTAATTGAGCATTTTGAAAAATGACCATATGTTTTTTTTTTCATTTGAAAAATGGCCAATTACTATTTTTGTAGGTTTTTTTTCACGAGTCGGACGAAAATACCCCTGAACGAAATCTAAATCCAGTGAACCGATAAATTCAAATACAACGTAAATCCAGTGAACTATAAATTCAAATACAATGTAAATGTAGGAGAAAATCTAGGGTTTACATGTAATTTAACGACACATTGAAAATCAATCAAATTCAAATTTAACAATATAACAAATAAATAACTTAACTGTATAAATTAATAATAGTGAGATAGTTGTAGAATTAAAAAAAAAATTGTTGAACTTTTACCTTTAAAAATAACATGAATCAAGGGAGAGGGTTGATTGATAAAAAAAAAATCAACCAAAATAACATGAATCCAGGGGGATAGTTGTAGGGTTAAAAAAAAATATGTTAACTTTGTGTGTATTTAAATTACTAAATTAATTTACACATAAAACCCAATTTTCTTTTCCAAACCTTTACTAGATATTGTCTCGTTGGGTATTCAATAACCTAACTTCAAAGTGCATTTAGTCAACTTGCAGATAATTTCATCATCTTGAAAAGGAGAAAAAATCATTACTCACAAATGTTACTAGAACAATAAAAAAAATTAGGGAAAAATACATTTTTGGTCCCTGAGGTTTGGTTTAGGTTTCATTTTGGTCTCTAAGTTTTCAAAAGCGACAATTTAGTCCCTGAGGTTTGAATTTCGTTTCATTTTAGTCCCTCCATCCATAAAAACTAACAGTTTGCTGACGTGGCACCATTTTTTATTAAAAAAAAATTATTTTTTAATTTTTTTAAATAAAAATATATTAGAATAATAAAATTGTATTATTTTTTATTCTTTTTCTCTTTCTTATATTACTACTTCTCCATCTTGTCCTCCATCACCAACAGTTGTCACCACCGTTGCTGGAACGCCACGGCCACAATCGCTGTCGTCGGACATCGGATCGACGCCATTTTCCCCTTTTTCTCTTTTTTCTTGTCTCCTCCCCTTTTTCTTCTTCTTCTTCCCTTTTCCCTCTTCGTTGTTTCCTTTCTTCTTTCACTGTGTTGTTTCTTTAAAAAGAGAAACTCGTTCCAGGTTTAGTGGACTTGTTCCAGATCTGGGCATCGACGCTGGTGAGTACGCCAGTAGTCCGCCCACTGTCGTCGAGGTTCGCCGTCCGTAAGAACTCGCCAGTGACGAAAGACAAATGTTTCAGAGTCTGCTCGCGTAAAGGACCTGAAACCCATATCTGTTCAAATCTGTTCGAGTGAAGCCGCTGAAAACCCAGACCTACTCGCGTGAAGGACCCGCTGGAAACCCAGATCTGTTCGTGACCGCACTATGCCTCGCCAGAGAGATAATCGGGCTGGGTTTCGCGCGATGAAAAAGCTTGGGCCGTCGGTGGGAGAGATGAGATGGAGAGAGGGAGCGATGGTCCTCGGTTTCGTTTGATGAGATGAAGAGAGGGTTTCGTTCGATGAGATGAAGAGAGGGTTTTCGGCGCTGGTGACGGAGGAGGGAGTCCCTCCTTCCTCTCTGGTGCCTGAATCGAAGGGGGTTTCCCCTTCGGTTTCTCGTTCTTTTTTTTTTAAATCAGTGAAAACAACAAAGAATAGGAAAGAAAAGAAAGAAGAGGAAGAAAAAAGAATAAAGGAAAAAAATTTCGGCGACGGTTGCCAGCGGTGGCAGCCGGTTGCTGACGACGGTAATGGGTGACCAGTTGGTTTAGAGTTTGTGTGGAGAAGAAGAAGATGGAAAGAAAATGGATGAAGAAAAGAAAAAAGAAAAAGAATAAAAAAATAAAAAAATATTTAATATATTATTTTATTTTAAAAATTAATAAAAAAAACATATTTTTTTAATAAAACCTAATGCCACGTCAGCCACCTGTTAGTATTTGACAGAAAAATTGACGGAGGGACTAAAAACATAACGAAATCCAAACCTTAGGGACTAAATCATTGAGTTTGAAAACTCAGGGACCAAAATGAAACCTAACTCAAACCTCTCGGACTAAAAGTGTATTTTTCCCAAAATATTAAGTTTATAAAAAGAAAAATATTCAAATATAGTGTATATAAGTTAACTAACCTACTAGACAACAAGCAAATAATTTCAGTAGGGTAAATATATCAAATCATCTAAAAAACGATAAGAAAGCATTACTCACTATTTTCCTTAAGCTTAATTCGAAAATGGGGATTTAGAAAATAATAGCCATGCAACGTCTCTATCCTCACAAAGCCTAAATATTGTTGATTTACTATAAATATTGCTATACAAGGAGAGACGATTAATTTTTCCATTATTCTGAAATGTAAGCTTACTATTTATGTAATCGCTGAGTTGTTCGAATGAATAATTTGAATCCACACACACTGTTGACACCTTGAATCCAGTGTATTGATTGCAATTATCCCACAATCCATCGTACCATATAAAAAGGAGAATAGAAGACATCTAGTTTGAAAAAAAAGAGCAAGGATTACATTAAGGAACAAAAAAATTGAATGTGATTTTTAAAAAATGAATACAATCATGCAAACCATACCTATGATCAGCCTACGGTGTTGGAAGAAACCGTGAACCAACAAATTGATAAACCTTCTCCCAAAAGATGATCAAGAGAGAGGATTGATGCTGTAAAAATCTACTGGAAAACCAAAACAAAAAACATATATTTTTGGTAGTCCCCCAGATTGCTAATGGGAAGAGGGATGATTGATTATGTAACAATCCTTTCCTTGATTCATGGGATTGGAGGTTAACGATTTTTTTTTTTTTAAATTTCATTAGATACTGGCAGTAGAAATATAGGGGGGAGACGAGGAAAATTACTTAAGGGTAAAAAAGGAAGATTGAATTGCACGAAAATAGATAAAAAATAACGGTAGGCCATTTTTCATTAAAAAATCCAGTTTGGCCATTTTTCAAAACTACACTGTAATTTTGGCCATTTCCAAGGATATCAAAAAAAAAAAAAAAAGGTTTAAAATCTTATTTAGGTCCCAACTTTAAGTTTATTCTATTTTTGTCTTTGAACTTTAAATTGTCCATTTTAGTCCCTAAACTTTCAAGTTTCTTCTAATTTGGTATCTAAACTTTTAACATGTCTATTTTAGTTCTTGAACTTTTTTAAAAATAACTATTTTGACCCTCATTTTTATTTCAATTTTAACGAATTAAAGACGTAGCTTTGAGTATGTGTATTAATACTATTATGAACATTATTTCAAGCCAAATAAGTAAGAGATAAACTCGGACAAATCAGATTTAAGGTATAAGTAACATATCAAGGACCAAAATGGTTATTTTTAAAAAGTGTAGGGACTAAAATAGAACAAACTTGAAAGTTTAAGGCTAAATTATAAGAAATACCCCGAACTATGAGGTTTGTTTAAAAAATGCCCCTGAACTTTGAAAAAGTTTAAAAAATAACCCTAAACTTTAAAAAATGTTACAAAAATACCCTTATTGAAAAATTTTCTTCTTTTTTCCTCCTCTCACCATAAATTCTCTCTCCATGAAAATTAATGAGAAACTTTACTTATTTGTCATGTATTCATAGTTTAGGAGCTTTTCTTCTCTTTCAACACATAATTCCAAGAGCTTGACTAGATTTTCGTGTTGAAATTTTACATGTGCTTAGCGACTTCATTTGTTGGTAGCTTTTTCAATATTATTTCCTCACCAACCATTACCCATTAGCTTTCTTTATATTCGTTTTATGAAAAATAAATGAAACTATGGTTGTACATGGGTTCTTACAATTCTTAAATATTAATAAGAACAAAATCATATATAAAACATTTGATTAATTAATCTTATAAATTGGACCAAACTCAGAGTCTTATAAACACTTCTTCTTATCTACATACGCAAATAGAGAGAGCAAAAAGGAAATAATATATATATACACATATAATATATATGTTGTTTTCTCACACTTATCTTCTTTACACTTTTTAAAAGAAAAAACTCGACTTCAAAGTCTGTTTTCATTTGGTATTGTGTTGCACACAACCTTTATAAGCAAAGTTTTGCATCAACTTTCATGGAGGAAGAATTTACGGCGAGAGGATGAAAAAAGAAGAAACATTTTTCAATAAGGGTATTTTTGATTTTTTTTGAAAGTTTAATGGTATTTTTGAAACTGAAACTTTAACAATTTCCATCCAAAATTAACGGTAAGGGTATTTTTGAAACATTTTTAAAATTTTAGGGGTATTTTTGAAACTTTTCAAAGTTCAGGGGCATTTTTTAAACAAATTCCATAGTTCACGAGTATTTTTTTAAGGGTAAAATACCCTTTTGGTCCCTTCTGTTTCAAGCCCGTTTCTAATAGGTCCTTAGGTTTCAAAATTGAACAAATCAAGTCCCTATTTCAGAAATAGTTCTATTAATTTTTTTTATGGTGTTGACGTGTTAAAAATATTAAAATTTTAAATTTTAAATTAAAATAATAAATTAAAAATTAAAAAAATAAAATAAAAAATAAAAAATGAACCCCTTCTCTCTCTCCCCGATTCCCTTTCCCCATTTTTCTTTTCTTCTCTTCTCTCCCTCTCCTTCATCTTATCGCCGGCGAGCGGCGCCACATTCATCTTCTCTCCCTTTCCTTCCCTTCCCCACAGCCATTTTTTCTCTTCTCTTCTCTTCTCTTCTCTTCCTCCATTGCCGCCGCTCGATCTCCTCATCTTCCGCCATCGCCGATTGCCTCTCCAAGCTTTCCTTTGCCTTTCAGAAATGTCGGTGAGTTCATCATCATCTTCTTCTTCTTCTTGTTTTATCTCTGAATCTTTGATGCCGCTCGATCTCCTCATCTTCCGCCCTCCAATATGCAGATTTGCCGTGTTTGCGTTCGGTTATTTATTTTCTCTTATGGTGAATGTCTGCTGTGTTGATTTGGGGATTTTTAATTGTAATGTGGGAATAGGGTTTTTTTATTTTGATTTTGATTTTCAAGATCTCTTTTTCTGTATCCTTTGGTTTCTTCAATTTGCGAATTCTGTTTGGCTGCCCAAAATTCCACTGTGCATTTTTCTCCCTTGGGAATTTATCAAGAAATGGTTGAGATCCTCGTTCTTTTGATGATGGTGCATAGAACTATTTTTTGATAAATGGTTGAGATTCTCGTTCTTTCGATTCTGTTTGGCTGCCGCCACCATTATCGCCCAGGAAAAAAAATTGATGTCGTTAGACTAACAGAATCTTAACCATTTCTTGATAAAATTGCATATAGGCTGTGGGGAAGAGAAGGGAAGAGAAAAATGGTTGTGGGGAAGGGAAGGAGATGGAGAGAAGATGAAGGCGGCGCCGCTTGCCGGCGATAAGATGAAGGAGAGGGAGAGAAGAGGAGGGGGAGAGAGAAGAAGAAGGAAAAGGGGGAAGGGAATCGGGGAGAGAGAGGGGAATTACAAATACAACACGTTCGATTTGGTTATGTTTGTGAATTGTCCTTCCTTCCATCAGACAATTCAAATTAGGACTTAGTTTGATGGATTTAGTTTGAGGGTACATTATAATAGATGTTGATGAGTTATTGAATTAAATTTTTTCTGTAGGAAGCCAATTAACCATTTTCTGAAAATTGAAGTTGTCTCTTGAGATTCTCTAATGGATGGTACTTGGAATGAGAAGAGTTCATAGGTTTTTGTGTAATAATAAAAACAGAGAGATACATTAATTAATAGCAGATAGTAAATTGAAAAGCCAACTTGGTAGGGTGTGGGGCAACGATCTTGAACCAACCCCACTTCCTCTTTCCAACTTGCTTTTTGTCCCGATTCCAATACATTCAATGTATGTACTTAAAGGAATTAGGTAAAATAGGCATATGTTTAAAATTTGGAGGAAAAAATGGGAGATAAAGTTTCTCCCTATAGCCACTTTTATATATAGTATAGATATAGATGATTTAATTGTTCAATTAGAATCTTTTGGATTATTGATTGATTGATGGTTTGGGTTTTGTTGTATTTGTTTATGTGGAATAACTTATACTTTGAAACCTGAAATGTGTGGATTTTTTGGAGAGTAGAGTGTTGGGTGGGACAGAAAGTTTCATTTTTACTTAATATTTGGGTTTTCCTGTTTGTTACTCTGTTTCTGTTTAACTTGTAAGTGTTCATATTATATTTAGATATGCACGAAAGTCTTGTAAAAAGAAGGATTTTTCATGAAATTCCAGCTTGATGGTGTGTGAAAATTTTCGCTATTTGAAGTGATTGTTCTCATTTGTATGTTGCAAGTAGATTTGATTTATCTATTTAGTTGGTCTGTTATCGTTGTAGGTGATGGTGTCGAATATGTTAAGACCAAGCAAAGTTTTTGACAACGTTGTCGATAGATTAGCTTGGTGCTTAACAAACAAAAAGATCATCTTCTCCAAAATTGTCTCCAAGAAGCACTACTTTTTCCCTTCTTTTCTTAGTTTCTCTACTTCACTACCTTCCAAGCTTTCAGTTTTTCAACTGCTGGATAATGTAAACACATGCATTGCTTTTCTACAATCATGTGCTGACCACAAGAATCTCAGCAAAGGAAAACAGCTTCATTCCCTTATGATCACCTATGGTTTTTCTCATTCACCTTCATCCATCACTAGCTTAATCAACATGTACACCAAATGTGGTCATATGGAGGAGGCCATTTTGGTTTTCCATGATCCGTGTCATGAGCGTAATGTGTTTGCATATAATGCTTTAATTTCTGGGTTTGTCTCTAATGGACTTAATTCAAACGGGTTTCAGTTTTATAAGCAAATGAGGGTAGAGGGTGTAATGCCTGATAAGTACACTTTTCCATGTGTAGTTAGATCTTGTTGTGAGGTTATGGAGGTGAAGAAGATTCATGGATGTTTGTTTAAAATGGGGTTGGAGTTGGATTTGTTTGTTGGCAGTGCTCTTGTTAATACTTACTTAAAGATTGGCTCAATGGAGGATGCACAAGAAGTGTTTGAAGAACTCTCAATAAGAGATGTTGTGCTGTGGAATGCAATGATCAATGGTTATGCCCAGATTGGTTGCCTTGATGAGGCATTAGAGGTTTTCAGAAGAATGCATATAGAAGGGATTGCACCTAGTAGGTTTACGATTACTGGCATTTTATCAATTTTTGCTTTAAGGGGAGACTTAGGCAATGGGAGAACAGTTCACGGGATTGTGATGAAAATGGGCTATGATTCAGGAGTTGCGGTTTCAAACGCATTAATTGATATGTATGGGAAATGCAAACATATTGGAGATGCTTTAATGATTTTTGAGATGATAAATGAGAAGGACATATTCTCATGGAATTCAATTATATCAGTTCATGAACAATGTGGTGATCATGATGGTACCTTGAGGCTTTTTGATAAGATGTTAGGTTCTGGGATCCTACCTGATTTGGTAACTGTCACAATCGTACTTCCAGCTTGCTCTCATTTGGCTGCCCTCATGCATGGTAGAGAAATTCATGGATATATGATTGTCAATGGATTGGGAAAGGATGGAGACAATGGAGCTGTAGATGATTTGCTTGTGAATAATGCTGTTATGGATATGTATGCAAAATGTGGAAGTATGAAAAATGCCCACAAGGTTTTTGACCTAATGAGCTTCAAGGATGTGGCATCATGGAATATCATGATTATGGGCTATGGCATGCATGGATATGGTATGGAGGCATTGGATATGTTTTCTCGAATGTGTGAGGCAAAAATTAAGCCCGATGAAGTTACGTTTGTTGGAGTTTTATCGGCATGCAATCATGCGGGCTTTGTGTGTCAAGGGCGTTTGTTTTTAGCCCAAATGGAATCTAAATTTGGTGTTATTCCAACTATTGAGCATTATACATGTGTAATTGATATGCTTGGTCGAGCTGGACATTTGGAGGATGCTTATGAGTTGGCTCAGAAAATGCCTATTCAAGCCAATCCCGTCGTGTGGAGGGCTTTATTGGGTGCATGTCGACTTCATGGGAATGCAGAGCTGGCCGAAGTTGCTGCACGACAAGTAATGCAACTTGAACCAGAACATTGTGGGAGTTATGTATTGATGTCTAATGTTTATGGAGTTGTAGGTCGATATGAAGAGGTGTTGGAGGTAAGAAAAACAATGAAGGAACAAAATGTCAAGAAGACACCTGGTTGTAGTTGGATAGAACTCAAGGATGGGGTGCACGTTTTTCTTACCGGAGATAGGACACATTCAGAATTGAATGCGTTGACTAATCAACTTTGTGATATTGGATTCATTTTAGATGAAGTTTTGAATTTATATTGAGATATGGTAGTATGTGCAATTGCAATAACCTTTTCTTTCATTGAAAAATTGATGAGTGGCATAAAAAAAAACCAACGATTCACATTATAATAGTAAACTCATCAATGCCTGATACAATCATTAATCAACGATTCGTGAATCGTTGATTAATGATTGTATCAAACAAATATCCTTGATTGCCCACCTCTTCTTATTGAGTAATGAGTTAAATGTTGTAATGTAATTTCTCTATTTCTTTGGCTACTTCTACATTTTTGTTCCAAATGCAAGTAGTTCTTACATCTTCCCTTCTCTCATTGGGAGCTCTCCATTGCAAAGTTTCTTAGTTGAAGAGCCTAGCTTCAAGGATATGACAACAAAACTGATGATCAAAGGTGGTGCCTTTTTGTGGCTCTTTTCATTCAAGTTCTCTCAACTGTGGCCTTACTCATATTGGTAATCTCTCTCTCTTCTCTATCACTTTCTTTCTCTGTTCTCTTGGAATTGGGAGGAGATTTTATTTTGTATTATGATTTCTATGTGCTAGTGATTGAGATATGTATGCAAGGAGTCCTGCTTAATGTCGATCTCAATAAGTTTTAGAAGGTATTTCGTTGATCATTGAATTTCTTTGGTAGAAGAATTATTGCGAGCTGACTTCCTCCAATTCACTTTGCTTCCCTGAGTGCAATTGCTCCACTACTAGTCTCTCTCTCTCTCTTGTTTTGTTTTGCTCATTGTTGATTGATGTGACAACACTTCCATAACAACGCTGATGAGGACGATAAACAAATTTGTTTCTTAATTTTAATGTACAATTTCAACCAGGCTAGCATCATAAAATCAAATGCATTAGTTTGGGTGATTGCACTATCATGCTCTAACTCTTTTTTATTATGATTTTGCTACCCAAAACCTATTTCCTTAGTTCTATTAATGTTAATGACAAGCATATGTATTTAATTTTTTTTGAAGTACTTTATTTCACTTGAATATTCTAAATGTTGGCAGATCTTGCTTCAAATGTAAATTTTGGTCTTTTTAAATAAGTTTTGCATCACTTGTATGTATATTGCAAATAAGAATATATATGGTATTAAAGGTTTTTTTTTTTTTAATTTTCTTCTTTTTCCTGCAATTGTAGACTCGAATGTATGATGAGATTCGGCGAGCCTATGAACAACCTAAACTAATTAGGTCTTGAACAAGCATAAAAACTGCCCAACTGCTATGTCAAAGTAAAGGCAAGAAATTGGAGTTGATGAAGGTATTATCCTACTAGTATTTTGTATTATGTTTAAGAAAAAATATTTGGTAATAGTCGTGGGATATTGTAGGGTTATTCTGGGGTTTGTTTTATTGCTGTAACTATTCCTTTAACTTAATC
Organism: Luffa acutangula; assembly: GCA_036850905.1. Classification (NCBI taxonomy): domain Eukaryota; kingdom Viridiplantae; phylum Streptophyta; class Magnoliopsida; order Cucurbitales; family Cucurbitaceae; genus Luffa; species Luffa acutangula. The sequence goes on from CM072087.1 coordinate 41,387,237, forward strand.
GTGTTGCCCAAGTATTGTACAGTATTGTTCTAGATGAATTGACTTGTTTTGATCTTCTCTTTCCTTGTATACTTACAAGGTTGTAAAAACATTCTGAACCACCATGGGTTGGCCGAGTGGTTGTTGAGGCCCATGAAAAAAGTAATGGACTTAGAAGGGATATTTCAAACCATGGTGGTCACTACTCAAAATTTTATATCTTACGAGTCTCCGTGGTATTCAAGATTTTGGTCGAGGTGTAGATTGAATATTATAAATGGAAATCAAGATTGTTGTTGATTGGTTCTAATGAGGATGAGGTATGAATTCTTTCTACTACTTATGTATCTCAGTTTCTTTGTTTCTTATAAAAGAAACTGTTACCTACCACAGCTTTGTGTTGTAGGTCCCAATAGATATACTTTTGCAAACTATGTTAATATCCGTTGGACATGTGAAATTCATTTGCTTGCTCAATGAACAGATGCTGTGGAGAAAATGATTGTCTTACTTTGATTATTGTTTTTGAATTTTTTTGATGGCTCTATAGACAGGAATTACATTTGTAACCATCTTTTCAGAAAGATGCTAGCAACGTTTTCTTTCTCATTGCACTCTTGCTCCCATCTTCATCGTCTGTAGCCCACGCTCAAACCTTAATCTAGATCATTTTTCTATCGCCATTGAGCTCTCTTTTAAAACATTTTGAAGATAAAATGTTTCGAGTTGTCGAGGTCCGAATGGTTGCCAGTTCAGGAAGGTACTTCACCACTAATTGGTATGTCAAAATCTCTACCATTGTAGGATGAGTTTTGTTTATTTGTTTGTGTGTTTTTTCTTTCATCATATTTTTATTGTCCAAAATATGTGCTTAGATATGTATCATTCATCCATCAAAACTCATAACATTGTCCTGGTCTCTTTCTGATAGATTTTTGTTTCTTTCCAACTTACCTTGTGAGATTTGAGATCTCTATTTTATAATGCGTCATTTTAATGCTTTTAACCATTTCTGAAGTGGGATTTATTTTTATTTTATTTATATATTTATTTATTTTGGTAAGAAACAATTTTATTGATATATGGACTTTACAAAGAAAGGGGAGAGAAAGCCCTAAACCAAAGGAGTTAACAATAAACATCTCCAATATGTCAAAAGTGATGAGATGCTATAAGAGGAAAAAAGCGAATTCTGTTTACACCAAGATAAAGCAAGGAACAAAACATTTAAGGTTGGATATGTCTTTCTTAGACTAAAAAATTCTATGATTTCTTTCAATCCAAACTGACCATATGAGTGCCCATTCTGTCGAAGAATTTCCTTTATGTCCTTGAAAGGGTGGCCCAAAAGGAGGAAAGATAGTAGAGTGTGGGAGTCCTTTTGGGAGGGTTGACTTCCAGTTAAATGCGAATCTCAATGCATTTCAAAAGAGTTGTGCAAAGTTACCGAAGATAAAAATGTGAGACTGGGTCTTCAAATAAGCTTTGTAAAGGATACACCTATCATTTGTGTTTAATGTTGGGTGTGCAAGTTCTCAAATGAAGAATTTAATCTTCTTTGTATAAATGTCGGACCAAATGCCTTTATATAGGGACAATGATTGTCTGTAGACGTTGAAACGAGGTTTTTTAGCAGAAATTTTGTTGTGAAAATCCCGGTCTCCTCGTATGGCCACACCCAAATATCTTCCTCTCTAGACAAATGGATGTTGTATAAGATAAAACTCAGTTGATCCCATTTTGCCACTTCCTTAAAATCTCTTTTGAAGTGCAAGTCCCACAAAGCCAAATCTGGTATCCACATGTCTTCAACAACAGCATACTGTCTATTGGACAAGGAAAAGAGAAGTGGGAAAGCCAATAATAAAGGAGAAACCCCTAGCCATTGATCATGCCAAAAATCAATGGAAGCCCCATTACCTATTTTAGTCACCAAAGTGTTGTGAATTAGAGATTGATGCTTCATAATTGTCTTCCATGGGCCCTTTGCAGAATGTAGAGAAAAGCTTTCCGGATGGTTATTGAGGGTCTTTGTACCAAATTTTTCATCCATAATCAACCGCCACAAAGGCCTCCTTTTTCTCCAAATCCATTTTGCTAAAAGAACCTGATTTTTGTCTTTTATACTATGGAGAATCTCAGTAGGGAGACAAACTTTAAACCACTTAATAAGGTATTTATGGAAGCCCTCGTCATGACCTTTCCAAAGGAAGTTCCGGAATAATCTCTCAATGGTCTTGACAACCTTATTTGGCATCTAAAAAGGGAGATATAATAGGTGGGTAGATTAGTGATTTGTGTCTTCCTCTCTTAGAGATATTGAAGTTTTTCCAACCATTTAATCTCCTTTGCATTTTTTCCACTTTGGGGGACCAAAAAGAAGAAAGTTTTTGTAATGCCCCAAGTTTTATTAGGACTAACCTGGTCAGTACACCCGGTGAGCCACCAAACAACACAACAACATGCTAGACACATGCATCCAACATACTTTCAAGTGATAAACAAACATCATGCTCTCTTAAAAAAAGGAACCAAACTATGCAACACATGCATTATGTAAGAACATGATGACAACACCCACAACATGCTATGCACCCCACATAGTTTCTGTGCCATGCTCGCCTTCTTAGCATATGATTTACGCGTTATGCCACACACCAAAACACATGAATTACGCATCACGTTTCGCACCAAAAACATGATTTACGTGTCAAGTAACGCACTCACGCCCAACACATGAATTACGCGCCATGCGCAGTGCACACTCACACGTTATTTACGTGTCACGCTCTGTACTCACAACCTCAATCACGTTCCGTACAAAAACATTATTTACGAGTCATGTAGCACAATCTTAACACATGCTTTATGTGTCACGTTCCGCATACACACCCGACACATGATTTACGCGTTATGCTCCACCACTCATCTCAATGGGCACACAGACTATGCAACCGCGACTCTTATGCAGTATATCAAGGAAACCAATAATACAACATGCTTGAGGAAAAACCTATGTGTTCCCTTTTTCCTCAGCTTTATAACCTATTTGATGAGAAGGCGTTGCACTCGGTAGCCTCTATTTTTCCCTCCCCTGACCCCTCCTCATCCCTTTCCTTGGGCCTCAACCGTCCCCTTACCGATCGTGAGATGACCCAACTTGCTAGTCTTCTTTCCATTCTTTCTAAGCGGATCATCCATCTTGGGAGGAGGGACTCGCATATCTGGATTCCTAAACCCTGTGAAGGCTTTTCTTGTAGCTCTTATTTCCAAATCTTATGTGCTTCCCCTCCTTCCCAGGGTTTCCCTACTTTATCTTCTCTCTGAAAAGTTAAAATTCCTAAGAAGGTGGGATTTTTTGCCTAGCAAGTTTTACATGGTAGGGTTCATGCAGGATCATCTTCAAAGATTCTCCTTTTTGGTGTTGTGCCCTCAATGATGTGTTCTTTGCAGGAATAAGGAAGAGACTCTAAACCATTTGCTTGGAAATTGCTTGTTCGCATCCTCTCTTTAGAATCGTTTCTATAGGACTTTTGGAGTGGCCTCGGCTCAAGGCAGGGATTGTGGGTCCATGATTGAGGAAGTTCTCCTTAACTGTCCTTTTCGTGATAAACAATCCAACAGTCATCGCGAACTCTAGCTGTTTGACGATCCATGCAACCACCACAAATCCGCAACCCCCAAACACCCAGATCCAATGAGCCGCGACGAACCCCTGCAGCTGTCGGTTGAACATAGCCCGCACGTCGCCACACAGCCTCCTACAGCAGCAACATCCGTTGGTGATGTAGCTCCTTTTCAAGTTGGTATCCGAACCAGACCCAATGCCTCGCGACCAAATTTGGACACCCACGACTTGCAGCCAATGCCGAACGCCCACCTCTGACAATCCATGCCTCCTAACCGCCCTGAACAACAGTGACTTTGACGGGGGATTGGTCCGTCGAAATTCCAACAAAAGTTGCCCACGCTTAGAGATAAAAAGAAGAGTGGAGGGAAGAAGGAAAAAAAGAACGGGGGAAGAAAAAGAATGAGAGAGAGAAAGAGAAAGAGAAAGAGAAAGGGGAAAAGGGGAAGGAGTTTTTTAAAGAAGGTGGACCCCACTCTTTTTATTATTATTAGTTTTTTTTTTTCTTTCCCTTCTTTCTTTCACATTTACCATTTTTTTAATTTTACTTTTTTTAATTAATTAATTATTTTTTAATCTTTGAATTTTCTGACTTAACTTAAATATGTTATCAATCGGCTTTAATTTAATCTTCTAACTTGTATGTCAATCAATTCTAAGTTTCCATTTATTTAACCAACGTTTCTTTTGAAATTCAACTTTTCTCAAAAGGGTTTAGGAAATTGAGTAATATGCCTTCATGGCATATGAAAATTTTTATTTTTCCTTTTTAGAAAATTTTAGCATGATTTACATTAAATAGGCTAATCCAACTCACAATGTCTAATCCTTGCTTTATTGTTAAAATTAAGGTAAGATCAAGAGAGATATTCTTTTTGTTATTTCATTTTAGTTTGATTTTCATTTATTGTTAGTTTATCTTTAAAAAAAAAACGAATGACCATCTATATCTATTTAATCGGACAATATAAGATAATGTAGTAACTATTTTTTTTAAATAGGTGTTGTAGGGGTATTAATACTTTCCCTACACTCAAATGACTCTTGAGCCTAATTTCTAGTTTTCTAAGACTTGTTTTTATCTTAAAACAGGTAACCAATTATACCTCCAATGATTTGATGGTAACTCTATTTTTCTTGTTAAAAATAAAATGACCCAAAGAGGACATTGGTCGCTTCGCGTCCCAATGACGTTGAAGTTTTTAGAGTCAAGCCATAAATATCTTTGTTGTCCTTCAATTGTACTTCATCTTTAGGTCCTTTCATTACTTTTTTTTTCTTGGCTTTGTGATATGTTGCTTATTCCATTATTATTCATTTGTTTGTTACCAATTTTGTAAGGTTGCTAATTGTATTTTATCATAGTTATTTCATTCATTTGCATATTATCTTACCAATCATGCATTTCACACATATTTACTAGTCTCCTACCTAAGATCTACCTTAGGATTGGATTCAGAGACTGAATAGTGTGACATTCGTGGAATTTTGATTCCCGTGTAGGTCACTTAGGCTAACCACACCGTTGAGTCGGTGGGGAGGTTTGGGGAACCTTTCTTCTCTAGATGCCTTAGAGTCAAATTTTACACTCATATAGTTTTAAAATTTGACATCATTGCATGCATTATTGCCTAAGTTATTTTTCTAAATCTTATCTCAAATTTCAAATTTCTCTCATTGAAAATATTTTTTTCTCCTTCAATGTAGTTATGGAAATTGTGCAAATTAAATTAACAAAATTTTCAATTATTTATGTGGGTAGAAAAATAAAATATGAGTAAAATAAAATTGTTCTCTTTAGTACAAGAAATAGGTATATAGGATCAAACAACAATATCCTAGTTTTTAGAGAGCGTACAACATGCCTATGGGGATTCTTTAGCACAAAATGTTATTTCTCAATTCAAGGATGTCAGTTTCTCAAAAAGTCAATTGGAAACATTGAAATAGTTGAGAAAGTTTAACTGCAGATAGAAAGACTAAATTTACAAGCAAGTATCATCATCTAGTGCAACTTCTATAATGTGTAGGTCAACTTCTCTATATTAAAAACATTGGTTCGACATTAGGATCCAACCTACACATGTCTTACTTTTGGTTCCATCGATATGACTCCTACAATAGAAGAATATCAATCCCTTCTGCATATGCCAACTCGAACAGAGATTGAAACCTACTCTTACGATGAAGAGGTTACAATGAAAAGAGAAATTTCTACTCTTATGGGTAAAGTACGCACAAGCGAAATCGAAAAATAAGTAAAGGTAAAGGGAAAGAACACATGCCTATCCATGGACTACATCTTGACTTTTAGACAAAAAATTGCAAACGAAGACAAAGAATTAACATTACTAGCATTATGTATCTTTAATACCGTTTTGTTTCCTAAAGTCTGCGGATATGTTGAGAAATGAATGGTAAAGTTGTTTGTCAAGATTGAAATAGGAGTTGATCCCATTATTTTTATTTTGGCAGAAACTTTTTGCTCATTGAATTATTGCAAAAAAAAAAAAAAAAAGGAACGGGAAGATTTATAGGGTGTGCACCATTACTCTGTACATTTGGATCCATAGTCATGTGAAGTGTCCACTAGAATTCAAATGTCCATAAATCAAAATTTGAAGTTCTTGGAACAAGCTGCAAAACCCTATTTCAGAATTTGTTGGTAGTACACTAAATTTGGGTTTGACAATTCATCCTTACGCATGAGTTGAAGGATTTCGAATTTGCTTATGGTGAAGGATTTTGAAAAGAAAGAATTCGACAAATCGTGAAGACATGGAAGATGATCATTAAAATCCTGAGTGGTTAGTTTCATGATGATACCTTGAAGGTTTAGAAAATATTGGCATTCAAACAGAGCTAAAACTATGCTCATGTCACTAAGCATTATAGCGAAGATAAGACTTAATGCAGATGTGATACCAGATCAACAGACAGAGTAGGTAGCATGCGAAAGAGAATGTGATGAGTTGAGAAGAGCGAATTCATCATTGGTTCAAGAAAATGAAAGGTTGCAAGTAGAGGTAAAGCAAGGATTATTGCGTGATGTAGAACTGGAAAAAGAGTTGAATCTAGTAAAGGGCGATGTTAGCACGCAAGAACAATTAGAAAAAGAAATTTCAACATTAGACATAGAGGCTCACGACCTGAACAGAAGAATGCATCGTTTAGAAGAGATAATGAAGTCTCCCAAGCAACTCTCAAGTCATGGAATGACCAAGTTTCGAAGTAACAGTCCGAGATTGTCTCGCTTCATAGTTGATGAAAAAGCTTGAAGAATGCATTAGTTCAAGGAACAAAAAAATTACCGAGGTAGAAGAAAAGAATGGAACGCTATGTCGAACAGTTGATGACTTGTAGTTAACACTCAACATTAGAGATGATCAATTATGGGAGCTCATCAACTACAATAAAGGCCTAAGAGAATCCATTCAATCACTCAATGTCCGCTTGAGTAAGTATCAGGATGCTACTGACAGAGTAATGAAGGACTATACCTATCTAAAGGAGTAATACGACAGATTGAGCGATGATTTTGGGTTAGTGTAGCAGAACCACATGACACTGTGTAGTAAAGCGGAACATATCCTCACCCAGTATAGGAGAGTCACTCGAAGGGCAGATGAATTAGTAGAAGATGCATGTACTATCTCTACAGTCATCGTACCCACACAACTGAGTAGTAAGATTGTGCTCAAGTTTCTAGGAAAGTTCGTATAAGTTTAGAATACTAGTAACAATTTATTGACTTCTTTACTTTAGTTCATGTCTTTTTTAGAAAGTTGAAATATTTTGTAATTCGATTTTGTACAAATTTTGCTACTATATTATTTTATCATTCTTTAATTTAATATCAAAGCTTGCTTCTTGCACTAAAACCTCTTTTTATTTTATTTTCATTAAAAAACAAACAGAGTCATTAGATAGCTCGGTCACCTCGAATCCACTACACTCACATCACAAGGTACAAAATGAGAGTCATGGAAGAGCAAATTACTGAATTGGAGAAAGCGAGAAGAGATATTGAGGAATTGCGGGAAGAAATGGATGACATTCTTATTGCCTTGAAAAGAGGCAAAATAGTAGTTGATGTTGCTCAGTCCAACAATACAATCAAATGACCCTCCTAATCCTTCAATCTGACAACAAACAGAGAACACTACTCTGAAATATCATCCATTGTACAATATTCTAGTAGAGCAACACTCAATTCCATTTTACAAGAATGAACAGGTACCCATAAATAATCAGCCCAGATTTTCACTTCCCAAGGAGGTACCTTCTAAGGTGACCATTACGATTCCCAATTTGGATGACTTTGAAGTTAGAAAAGAGCTAACTGGAGGTGAGAAGGTCTCTTCTAGTGAGAAGCTCGAAGTCCTGAAGGAAAGATTAAGAGCAGTAAAAGGCACAATCGTCTTTGGAAATATAGATGCAACCAAGTTATGCTTGGTGCCAGGTGTAATCCTCCATGCGAAATTTAAGGTGTTTGAGTTCAAAAATTATGATGACATCCTACCCTAAAACCATTTTATCATGTATTGTAGGAATATGGTAGCATATGTCCAAAATGACAAACTAGTAATTCATTGCTTCCAAGACAGTATTACTGGTCCAACATCTCGGTGGTATATGTAGCTAGATAACACCCATATTTGTTTGTGGAAGAATTTGACTGATTCATTTTTAAAGCAGTTTAAGCACAACATGAATATGACGCCCGATCGCCTGGACGTCCAAAGAATGGAAAAGAAGAGCAGAGAAAGCTTTAAAGAATATGCCCAAAGATGGAGGGATACTGGTGTTCAGGTGCAACCTCCTTTAACTGATGAGGAGCTGTCGATCATGTTTATCAATACTCTCAAATCTCTTTTCTATGATAGGATGAGTGGGAGTGTCACTACCAATTTTTCTAACATAATGATGATTGGAGAGAGGATCAAATATGGAATCAAGTATGGAAAGGTAACTAATATGACAAGATCAACAACAACAAAGAAACGAGTTTCATCAAAGAAAAAAGAGGGAAAAGTACAAATGGTTGGCTGAGTAGACCATTTCAATACAAGACAACAACCATACCTTAATGCTGAAGTATCACCTTGCCACTCAAACTATTATCCACCACCATACGCATACCATCAGCCTTACATCAACAATACATCAACCCAATATTCCTCTCCTTATGTCCAAATTCCTTGTCTCGTTGTGAATCCAAACTACCAGCCTCAAAATCAACAAACCTCTCCTAGGGAAACAACAAAGGGGTTTGTAGACAAAATCAATTTGATCCGATTCTGATGACTTATACTAAACTTCTACCCCAACTATTCCAAAGTGGTATGACCCAAATGTCCATTGCAATTAGCATGCAGGGGCAATTGGACATTCCACAAAGATCTATCTTGCACTCAAGCACAGGGTACGAACATTGATTAAGGCAAGATGATCAAACTTTAAGAAAGAAAATGATCTCGCTGTCAACAATAATCCTCTACAAAACCATCAAAATCCTCAAGTAAATGCAATAAAGGTTTAGAGGGCCAATATGAAAAAGGATGCTAATAGCATAATGACTTCGGTAGGAGAACTGTTTGAAATATTATCTAGAAATGAATACATTGGAGTAGAATGCCTCTAATAAGATTTGGTTTATGACACATACGATGACAGTTTAATATGTTCTTTCCATGTTAGGCCAAAAGGGCATTCTATTGACCAATGTCATCATTTTCGTTTGAAGTCAAAGATCTGTTAGACTCACATTCATTCATAATTTCAAGACTCTGCAGTTATGGTTATAATTGAAGCGGATCCTTTGGTTTACTGGTGCCTGGAAGACTTTGAACTCAATAATTGGACTGTAATGAAGTTACCATCATTTGTTAATGAGGTATCAAAGTAGTGGTTAAACTTTTTGTTTGCTTTTAATTGTTTTGATTATATATGTTTTCTATGTGAATATTTCATTTATCAATGAAGCAATTTTCCATCCAATGAATCTCTTTTGTCTCTACTACTTTTAGCATTATTTCAATTGATTTTATTTATTTCATTTCTCCCTTTTATCTTCTATCGTCACACTAAATAATCATTTTTTTAAACAACAATATTGAGTTTTAAAGCCTTAATGATTTTAAATGTGAACTTGATTCTCATATCTATGATGTTGAGTTTGATGAGAGAGCAAGTGGTAATGAGGAAGATTTAGAACTCACTTCTAAATTGTTGAGAATGATTGAAGAAGAGATGATATTAGGATCACATTCAGAGTTAATAGAGACAATTAACTTGGGGTCTCAAATAGAGATTAAAGAAGTTAAAATCAGGACCAACGTATCTACTGAAAGTTGTCAAAAGTTAATAGCATTGCTTTGTGAATACAACATATTGTTTTTGTTTAGTCTTATCAAGATATGCATGGTTTAGGTATGAGTACTGTGGTGCATCACTTGTCGCTTAACCGTGAATGCAAGCCAGTGAGACAGAAGCTATGCAAAATGAAGCTAAGACATGTTAATGAGGATAAAAGAAAAAGTCATAAAACAAATTGATGTAGGATTTCTAACAGATGCTAATTATCCAGAATGGATAGCTAACATTGTGCTTGTACCCAAAAAGAATAGACAGGTTCAAATTGTGTTGATTATAAAAATTTGAATCGAGCAAGTCCAAAGGATAACTTCTCACTTCCTCATATTGCTGTACTGGTAGATAATGTAGCTGGATTCTTGACCTTTTCCTTTATGGATGGATTCTCAGGTTATAATCAAATCAAGCTGGCACCTGAAGATTAAGAGAAAACTGCATTCATAACATTATGAGGAACCTTTTGTTATAAAGTCATGTTGTTCAGATTGAAAAATGTTGGGGCAACCTACCAATGGGTCATGGTTACTCTTTTCCATGACCTAATGCATAAGGAGATTGAAGTGTATGTTCATGACATGATTGCTAAATCAAAGTAGGGGGAAGAGCACACAGCTATTCTCCAAAAGTTGTTCGATCATTTGAGGAAATTCAAGTTAAAACTGAATCTGAGTAAATGCACCTTTGAGGTCACTTTCAAAAAGTTGTTGGGTTTCTTCATAAGCCAAGAGGGAACTAAAGTTGACCTTGATAAACTTAAAGTCATTCTAGAAATGCTATCATGACATACTAAAAAAGAAGTCAGAGGTTTCTTGAGGAGATTGAATTATATTGCATGATTCATATCACATCTCACGGCAACATGTGAACCAATCTTCAAACTACTTTGTAAGAACAATACGTGCATATGGAATGACGATTGTCAAAAAACGTTTGAAAAGATCAAGCAATATCTGCAGAACCTTCATGTCCTTGTACCTCCAACTCTAAGTTGTCCACTTATCTTGTATCTTACTATGACAGAAAACTCAATGGGGTGTGTACTAGGGACAACATGACGATTCATGTATAAAAGAGCAAGCCATATATTATTTGAGCAAGAAGTTCATTGGTTGGGAAACTAGATATTCTCTTTTAGAAAGAACGTATCGTGTTCTAGCTCAGGGTGCTTGCTGTTTAAGACCATGTATGTTATATTATACAACATGGTTCATCTCAAAGATGGATCCTATCAAATCAAATACATTTTCTTGAAAAGCCATCTTTGTTTGGTAGAATTTCAAGATGACAAATTCTTTTATCCGAGTATGATATCTTCTATATTAATAAAAAATCAATAAAGGGAAGTGTGCTTAGTCGATCACTTGGTCGAGCAACCTATAGATAATTATGACCCAATGAAATTTGATTTCCTTGATGAGTTTGTCTCCACTATAATGGTGGAAAAAGAAATATCATACTTGGAAACATGGACCATGTTGTTTGATGGGGCTTCCAATGAGTTAGGTCATGGATAGGTGTTGTATTAATATCACCCGAAGGAAAACTATTCCCTCTCATTGTCAACCTAAGTTTTGATTGTATTCATAATATGGCTGAATATGAAGCTTAGTCTATGGGTATCCAAACTGCATTAGATATGGAGATAAAAAAAAAACTATGGGTATCCAAACTGCATTAGATATGGAGATAAAAAAAAACTTTGGGTCTTGGGAGATTTTATGCTTGGTGATTCACCAATTAAGAGGAGAATGAGAAACAAGAGACACTAAGCTACTGCCTTATAAAAGGCTTATATTAGAATTGTCTCATAAGTTTGAAGAAATCACTTTTGACTATTTATCATGATGTGGAATTTTCCTACTGCAAGCGCATAGGTCAAGTTTTAATATAGTGATTTTCGTATTAAACGAGTGTCGTCCTCTGGAGTGGTTTTCTAGCTAAATTAATTATCGTGAATATTTTTGCTCAATTTTATTTAGAGAGCCAAACTTAATGAAAAAGATAAATCTAAAGACAAAAGCATAAAATAAATGTGGAGATTCAAATGGAACGACCCTTAGGGAATTGATTTCATTAGTTGAGATTGAAGATTGATTAATGAGAATGAATTTTAGTGTGCAATTATTCTATAAGTCAATGAAACTTAATCACAATTATCTCTCCCGAGCATAAATGATTCTCATGCATACAATAAACCTAATATCCCTATCTAAGTTCATTAGCATGCAAAGCAGTGAGTTTAGTTCTTTTTACAACTTCTAAAGTTATTCTAAATCTCCCGATCTTAGAATTCTACCTTAGTCACGCAATTAGGGTTTAAGCTAAATCCTCTCTCCCGGGCAAGATTCAACACGAGATCATCCAATCAATGGCCAGTTAATTGAATGTATACAAACATAATTGCAAGAATAAAAGAAATGCACATTCAATCCATAAATCAATCCAACAATCTAAACAACTACATCAATCCCTAAGACAAACAATTAGCAACTCATAGTTTTGGAACTACAAACACTAATTGAAAGAAAAACCATAAAAACAACTAGATAAAAAGGGAAAGAAAGGGATAAAACTCAAATCTGTTGAAACCATACGTCCTCGTCATAATCTCTATGCCTTCTTGCTTGATTCCTGCTCCTTGTCTTTGCTTTAGCTCCCACCAAAGGTCTCTAGTCGGAATTAGGGCTAAAATCTAACCAATTGGACTCCCCTTGGTCGTGCAACATAATGTTGTATTTATAAAAAATCTGTTGCATAGGACGCCCCCACTCGCATGTCTCTACATGGACGATTTAGGATCACATCGTCTATACCATCTATAAAGTGGGTCGAGTCTCATAGTGTCCCCAGAATAAGGTACCCAGCCCTATTCCTATACTGTAGACCGTTTAGGCTAAAACTCGAGTTTGATCCACTTTTATGTCTCTACATAAAGCTCAAGTGTTCATCCTATAGCCATAGATCTTAGTTTATTGGATTTAGGTTTATTAAATGTGCAATTTACTTTTATTCAGTAATGACTTTACTGATTTAATCTCGATAACGCCTTTATCGAATAAGTATATAATTTTGTTTAACATTCACTATCTACGAGTTTTAGGACACCAATCCCAACAGACTCTTCATGTGGTCCCAACATCCTCTCTTTGTCAATCATTCTCAACAATTTAGGAGTGAGTTCTATCTTCCTCATTACCACTTGCTCTCTTTTTGGACTCGACATTGTATGTAGGAGAATCAAGTTCGCTTTTAATATCATTAACACTTTCAATACAAGTATCGTTATTTAAGAGAGTGATTATTTAGTGTGACGAAAGAAGATAAAAGGTAGAAATGGAATAGATGAAATCAATTGAAATAATGTTAAAAGTAGCAGAGACGAATGATTCAATGGATGGAAAATTGTTTCTTTATTGATAAATGAAATATTGACATAGGAAACATAAATTATCAAACAATTAAAAACAAACAAAAAGTTTAATAATTACTTTGATATCTCATTAACAAATTATGGTAGTTCCATTTTAATTCAATTATTGAGTTCAAAGTCTTTTGGGCACAAGTAAACCAAAGGATCTGCTTCTTTCTTCTCTTCGATTATAGCCATAACTGTAGAGTCTTGAAATTCTGAATGAATTACTCCTGCAAAGTTGAAGGTATCATGAAGAATGGTGTTCATTTGATATTCAGGCTCACAGTCTTCCAATCTAGCTAGTTGTTTTTCTCTTTTTTTTTTTGTGTGTGCTATGATCATATCTTTTTGGCTTGGTTTATATCTCAAACCAAATCTCTTCTTATTTTTCAACATATTCAACAAATTGTTGAGACTTTGGTTGCTTCATGTTAAGGAGAGTTTTGAAAGTTGCAACACCATTTTCCCTATCTCTCCATATAAAGTTATGACATTTGCAATTTCGAAAGGCTAATATGAGGACTCAAAAACCTCTTCCGCTGCTTGTATGTAGGGCAATGAGGAGGGTCTCGACATTAATGTATCCTCCTGTCCAAATATGATCACTAGTTTGTGGTCGGCGACAAAATTAAGTTTTTGGTGTGATAACGATGGGACTACTCCAGTTGAGTGGATCCAAAGACGCCCTAACAAAAAGCTGTAGGTTGAATTAATGTTCATAACTTGAAAGGTTATATCGAAAGAACACAAACCTATCTAGATAGACACCTCTATATCTCCAACAACTTCAATATGTGTCCCATGGAAAGCTCGTAGTATCATAGTGCTAAGTCTGACATGAGACATCAACAAAAAAATTCTCCAAAGTGGATTTAGGAATTATGTTCGAGGAAGAGCCATTATCAACCAGAAATTTTGCCCCAACAAAGTTTTTGCACTTAACCATAATGTGTAAGGCTTTAGTGTGTCTGGTGCCTTCTGGTGGTAACTCATTGTCTGTGAAAGTCACTGGAATGGATGCAATTATGTTTCCAACGATGTTATCATTTAGGCGAAAATGATGACATTGGTCAATAAAATGCCCTTTTTCCCCAGTGTGATAGGAACACATCAAACTGTCATCATGTGTCCTAAACCATATCTGATTGGAATCATTCTACTCCAATATAATATCCATTGCTAAATAATATTTCAAACAGTTCTTCCATGAGAGTCATTATTCTCTCGACATCTTTTTTATATTAGCTCTCTAAAACTTGATTGCATTTACTTACGAATTTTGATGGTTCGACAAATGATTATTGTTGACATCGAGATCAATTTCATTCTTAAAGTTTATCATCTCACCTTGATCAATACTTGTACCCTATGCTTGATTGTAGTATAGTTCTCTGTGGAATGTCCAATTTCCCTTGCATGATAGTTGCAACTGACATTTGGGTCATACCACTTTGAGTAAGGTGGCTGTACAAGGTTCATTGGCATGGGTACCAACTGATTATTCTGGAAAAGTTGGGATAGGAGTTCAGTATAGGTCATTGGAATCAGATCAAGTTGAGTTTGTCTAGGACCCCTTTGCTGTTTTGGTGTCCCTAAACATAAAGGGAGGTTTGCTGATTCTGAGGTTGGTAAGGTTGATTCATAATGGGACGAGATTTTGGACATAAGGAGAAGGGTATTGAGTTGATGTATGGACGATGTAAGGGCGGTGGTATGTGTATGGAGGTAGATAAGAGTTTGAGTGGTATTGTGGCACTCCAACATTAGGATATGGTTGTTGTCTTGAATTGAAATGGTCTATCTACCAACCTTCTGTACTTCTTCCAATTTTTTATTTGATGGAATCACTTTCTTTGCTATTGATGATCCTATCGTATCAGTTATCTTTCCATGCTTGATTCCATATTTGATTCTCTCTCTAATCGTCATTATGTCAGAGAAATTGGTTGAAGCTCTCTCAATCGTCCAATCATAAAAAGGAAATTTGAGAGTATTGATAAACATGACCGACAACTCCTTGTCGGTTAAAGGTGGTTGCACTTGAGCAACAATAACCCTTCATCTTTGGGCATATTCTTTAAAGGTATT
Source organism: Luffa acutangula (assembly GCA_036850905.1). Lineage (NCBI taxonomy): Eukaryota > Viridiplantae > Streptophyta > Magnoliopsida > Cucurbitales > Cucurbitaceae > Luffa > Luffa acutangula. The sequence continues at coordinate 41,402,719 of CM072087.1, forward strand.
TGTGCTCTTCTTTTCCATTCTTTGGAGGTTCAGACAATTGAGAGTCATATCGATGTTGTGCTTATACTGCTTTAAAAATGAATCGGCCAAATTCTTCAAAGAACAGATATGGGGCTATCTAGTTGCATATACCATCGAGAAGCTGAACCAGTAAGACTATCTTGGAAGCACTGAATTAATAGCTTGTCATTTTGGACATATGTTGTCATTTTGGACATATGTTGTCATTTTGTTACAATACATGACGAGATGAGTTTTAGAACAAGATGCTCCATCATACTTTTCGAACTCAAGCATCTTGAATTTTGGAGGGAGAATTACATCTGGCACCAAGCAGGTCACGTCTATATTTCTAAAGATGTTCATTCCTTCTTTTGCCTTAATATCTCCCCAAGACCTCGAGCTTCTCACTAGAAGAGGCTTTCTCACCTTTAGTTAGCTTCTTTCTAATTTCAAGGTCATCCAAATTGTGAATTGTAATGGTCACCTTGGGAGGTATCTCATTTGGAAGTGAAAAATCCAGGTTGATTGTTTATTGGTACTTGCTTATTCTTGTAAAATGAAAATGGGTACTACTTTATTGGGATATTGTACAATGGATGATATTTCAGAGGAGTGCCCTCTGTTGGTTGTCGGATCGAAGGGTCATTGATTGTATTGCTGGACTGAGCAATATTAGCTACTATTTTGCCCTTTTCCAAGACGATAATAATGACATTCATTCTTTCCTGCAATTCCTCAATATCTTTCCTCCTTTTCTCCGGTTCAGTATTTTATCTTCTATGATATGATTATTGTCCTCTACCTTGTGACATGAGTGTTGTGGATTCAAGGTGATCGAGCATCTTAGAAAGCATGAAGATAAAACATTTAAATAATGAAGGAGGGAAAAATGCTTTGATATTAAATTGAGGAATGATAAAATAATGAAGTAGCAAATTTTGTACCAATTCGAATTACAAGATATTTCAACTATCTAAAAAGACATGAACTAAAGTAAAACAAGTCAATAAAATTGTCCCTAGTACTCTAAACTTATTCGAAGCTTTCCCAGAAACTTGAGCGTATTCTTGTTATTTGGTTGTGTGGATGTGATGACTGTAGAGAGAGTGCGTGCACTTTCTGCTAGTTCATCTGCCCTTTGAGTGACTCTCTTAATCGGTGAGCATATGTTTCGTTTTACTACGCAGCGTCACGTGGTTTTGCCTCACAAATATGAAATCATCAATTAATCTATCATACTGCTCCTTTAGATAGGTATAGTCCTTCATTAATCTGTCAGTAGCATCATGATACTTACTAAGGTGGATATTGAGTGACTGATTGAATTCTCTCACTCTCTTGTTGTCATTGATGAGCTCCTCTAATTGTTCCTCTCTAATCTTGAATGTTAACTGCAAGTCATCAACTAATCGACATAGCATTCCATTCTTTTCTTCTACCTTAGTAATCTTTTGGTTCCTTGGACTAATGCATTCTTCAGGCTCTTTTATCAACTCATGGAGTGAGGAAGTCTCATATTGTTGCTTCAAAAGTTGGTCATTTCGTGACTTGAGAGTTGCTTGGGAGACTTCATTATCTCTTTTCAATATATGCTTTCTTTTGTTCAGGTCACGAGTCTCTATGTCTAGCGCAGCAATTTCTTTTTCTAATTGTTCTTGTTTGCTGACACTACCCTTTGATCAGTTCAACTCTTTTTCCAGTCCAGCATTGCGCAACAATCCTTACTTTACCTTTAATTGCAACCTTTCATTTTTTTGAACTAGTGATTAATTCGCTCTTCTCCAACTGTCACAGGGGTAAATTTCGATACTAAAATTTTTGCCCTTGTGCGGCCTAAGGGGTTCCCTTAGTTCAGCCTTTCTCTTTTTCTCTTAGTTTCACAAAGGTAATCTCGAAGATGGCCGTGAGGAATCACGCTCAAAGGGATGTAAACTTCGTAGGACAAGAATGCTCGAACACAAGTAATTGGTGAGGAATTCCCTCGGTTTACTTTGTCATTCGTAAGACAAGGAATACAAGAATTACTCTCTCGTAGATACAATAACTCTCTCTCTCACACTCAAAATTGTCTTCCCTTGAATGGGAGAACACTCTCCCATTTATAAGAAAACATGTGGATGGGGGTGCCCAAGTTACTCACCCACACATCCCAACTCTTCACCCAACCCACACAATACCCAATCCCACCAAAAACTCAACAAGTGTCACCCAAATGGAGGTCTTCGAATATGTGGTGGAAATGGGGACACCCATGGACCTTTATCTCCTTTAAAAGGATGGGTGTTTTCCCATTTCTCCTCCAAGTCTTGATCTCCTCTTGAATTGGAACACTTTGACATGATCAGGATTTATTTTGTGTGAGGGCTTAGAGGGAGAAGTCCCCAAAGACCCTTGAAAGCACTTCAAACCGCTTTCTCCTTCAAATGGCTGCAAAATGACGCCCATTTATAGGCTTCTGGTCGTTCCCGCCAAATGGCGCGCAGGCGCGTCTGGTGTTCCCGCGCGCACGCAGACTGGCACTGGCGCGCGCCCGCGTGCTGTTTGGCGCTGGCGCGCGCGCGTGTGCTGTCTGGCCCTCGCGCGCGCGCGTACTGTCTGGCACTGGTGCGCGCCGTCACGTGTTTGCGTGCGCGCGCCTGTGCGCCTCAGTCCGTCGTCCGCCCTTCTGCGCGCGCGCTTCCCGTCACGCACGCGCGCGCCAGCCTGCTTGCTGCCTGTGCGCGCGCGTGTTGCTGCGTGGCTGCGCTGGGCAGCGCCAGCCGCCTGCTGGCGCCCCAAATGTGCGTCTGGTGGGCATGGCTGGTTAGTGGGCGCCTGCCAGCGCCCATGCTAACCTCCCAATGGACCGCCTAGTACCTGAATGGCCCTCCGGCCTGGTTTGCACGCCAAGGCTGATCTGTTTGCCTCCTTGTGGTTCTTCTGACTTCTTTGGATCCCACCTACACTCTCCTAGTGTTGGGTGGTTGCCTGGCCTCCTGCCTGGCATGTCATGGACATTCCACATCATTGGGTTCTTTGGGCAACCCACTTCATGGCTCCTGGATCTGGTGAAAGTCTCCTCTCCGTGTGGCGCCTTGAAGTGATGGTCGTCGTGTCTGATGTCGTCCATGTGGATGACTTGCCGCCTGCAAGCCTTGGTCCTTCTTGTGGGTTGAGTGCGTGTGTCAGGACAAAGCGCTCCTCGCTTTCGCACGCACTGGCTGCAATCTCCTGGTGGGAAAGATCTCTCCGCCCACTGCTGATGGTTCTTTCTGGCGCCTCGGCTCGCCCATCTAGTGCCATCTAGTGAGACCTCCCACGGTCCGGACCCCTGCATGCCCTCGGGGTTTCAAGCGCCCTAAAGGCATGCAGAAGTTGTCTTGAGTGTCTGACATAAGCTCCTTGTATCATCCAGGTTTGTTTCCCCTTGGAAGCTCCTTGGTCGGGGCCTCGCCCTTGGTCATCATGTTGCCCGGGCTAGTCGAATATCAAGGGTCTGACAAACCTCCCCCACCTAATCTCCAACGTCCTCGTGGAGATAAACTCCTTCTACCTGCAGAAAGTTAGAAGTACCTTATTTGGTTGAAGTGATCGAGAGTGTGACGCCTGACTTGGCACCCTACCTAGTGCCATTTTATTTCTGACTAAGCCTAACACCGGCTTTATGGGTGAAAGGGAATTGTGCCCCCGCACAATCACCGGCTCCCTTTCCCGACCCTACCTTGATTTTGTCAAGGTCAGAAATTGGAAGGTCCCCCGGAATCCGAGTATCGGGGAATCTTTGCCCGTGGGCATTCGTCAGCGTCATGTGTTATCTCGCAGTAGTGGTACTCATCCACGTCTATCTGGCATGAATCATTGCTGAAGGCACCTCCTTCTGATTCTGAGTCACTACTGATCATTACCACTTCCCGGGGCTGTCGTGCCTCCTCCTCCTCCTCCTCAGGAATGTCGGGGAGGCCCCCGTTCAACCATTGGTCTGCCTGACGTAAGGCATCCCTTACTTCTCGTGGTGGGTACATCGGATGTTCCTCGACGCCGGATCTGATCTCATCGATCTCCGATCTAAGTTGATGGAGGTCGTGTTGTAGTGTGTTGAGACCATTCTGGGTCGTCGCCTGCAAATCTAACAATGCTTGATTTGCGGCCAGGATGTAGCTCTGCATACTGTCAGAGAGTCCTCTTACTTCATTCTCCATGGTGGCAACGCGATCGTGATACCCTCGAAGAACGTCTAGGATGTCGGGCTCCAGAGCAGGAAAATCTTCCCAATCTGGACTTAGGAGTTCGCTGCGGAACGCACCTCGTTCCACGTCTACCCGTTCCTCAAGGCGTGCAATCCGTTCCTCCAACCTACGGACCCTAGCTCGGTGAGCGTATTCGGCCATTGCTGATCTCTGTGTGAAACTAGTATTATGCAACGGATGACTTTTGGGAATTTCTACCCGGTATGCCTGGTGCAACCTGGCTCTGATACCAACTGTCACAGGGGTAAATTTCGATACTAAAATTTTTGCCCTTGTGCGGCCTAAGGGGTTCCCTTAGTTCAACCTTTCTTTAAAGCACACCAACGTACACAAAGTATGGAAACAAGATACACAAGAGAGAAACAACACTGGAAAGAGTATATGTGGTAACCTGAATCACTTTATTGATACAAGTAATTCTAAACTCCACAAGTAATCCCTCAATCTAGAGATCACGATTTTTGGCCCCTTGCACATTTTGCAAGGTTGCCCTTTTATAGGGGATGGGAAGAGTAGGGTTTGGTTAAGGATGAGTCATCCAAGATAGGAATGGATAAGACCCAATTTGAATTTCAAATTATGGATAAGGCTTATCCTTAATTTGAATTCAATCTTATCTCCATTTTGACCCATCCAAGTAACTAACCACTCTTATCTTTACAATATACAGATTTAAACTCACTTTTCCCTCCAAAGTACAAGAACACACATTCAAGACAAGTGTTTGGTCAATGCGCCTTCTTGGGTGTTCTTCAACCACAATTGGCCTCACAAAATGCATCTCCCAACCTTCTTTATTTGGAGTAGAGTTGATCCTTCGAATTGCAAAGTCATCCCCATGCTTGGACGAATCAGAAGAACCCAATTCGTAGCCAAAAAGAGCTTCCCGCGCGTTTCCCGCCAAATGGCGCGCAGAAGAACCCAATTCGTAGATTGAGGGATTACTTGTGGAGTTTAGAATTACTTGTATCAATAAAGTGATTCAGGTTACCACATATACTCTTTCCAGTGTTGCTTTCTCTCTTGTGTATCTTGTTTCCATACTTTGTGTACGTTGGTGTGCTTTAAAGAAAGGCTGAACTAAGGGAACCCCTTGGGCCGCACAAGGGCAAAAATTTTAGTATCGAAATTTACCCCTGTGACAGTTGGTATCAGAGCCAGGTTGCACCAGGCATACCGGGTAGAAATTCCCAAAAGTCTTCCGTTGCATAATACTAGTTTCACACAGAGATCAGCAATGGTCGAATACGCTCACCGAGCTAGGGTCCGTAGGTTGGAGGAACGGATTGCACGCCTTGAGGAACAGGTAGGCGTGGAACGAGGTGCGTTCCGCAGCGAACTCCTAAGTCCAGATTAGGAAGATTTTCCCGCTCTGGAGCCCGACATCCTAGACGTTCTTCGAGGGTATCACGATCGCGTTGCCACCATGGAGAATGAAGTAAGAGGACTCTCTGACAGTATGCAGAGCTACATCCTGGCCGCAAATCAAGCATTGTTAGATTTGCAGGCGACGACCCAGAATGGTCTCAACACACTACAGCACGACCTCCATCAACTTAGATCGGAGATCGATGAGATCAAATCCGGCGTCGAGGAACATCCAATGTACCCACCACGAGAAGTAAGGGATGCCTTACGTCAGGCAGACCAATGGTTGAACGGGGGCCTCCCCAACATTCCTGAGGAGGAGGAGGAGGAGGCACGACAACCCCGGGAAGTGGTAATGATCAGTAGTGACTCAGAATCAGAAGGAGGTGCCTTCAGCAATGATTCATGCCAGATAGACGTGGATGAGTGTCACTACTGCGAGATAACACATGACGCTGACGAATGCCCACGGGCAAAGATTCCCCGATACTCGGATTCCGGGGGACCTTCCAATTTCTGACCTTGACAAAATCAAGGTAGGGTCGGGAAAGGGAGCCGGTGATTGTGCGGGGGCACAATTCCCTTTCACCCATAAAGCCGGTGTTAGGCTTAGTCAGAAATAAAATGGCACTAGGTAGGGTGCCAAGTCAGGCGTCACACTCTCGATCACTTCAACCAAATAAGGTACTTCTAACTTTCTGCAAGTAGAAGGAGTTTATCTCCACGAGGACGTTGGAGATTAGGTGGGGGAGGTTTGTCAGACCCTTGATATTCGACTAGCCCGGGAAACATGATGACCAAGGGCGAAGCCCCGACCAAGGAGCTTCCAAGGGGAAACAAACCTGGATGATACAAGGAGCTTATGTCAGACACTCAAGACAACTTCTGCATGCCTTTAGGGCGCTTGAAACCCCGAGGGCATGCAGGGGTCCGGACCGTGGGAGGTCTCACTAGATGGGCGAGCCGAGGCGCCAGGAAGAACCATCAGCAGTGGTCGGAGATATCTTGCCCACCAGGAGATTGCAGCCAGTGCGTGCGAAAGCGAGGAGCGCTTTGTCCTGACACACGCACTCAACCCACAAGAAGGACCAAGGCTTGCAGGCGGCAAGTCATCCACATGGACGACATCAAACACGACGACCATCACTTCAAGGCGCCACACGGAGAGGAGACTTTCACCAGATCCAGGAGCCATGAAGTGGGTTGCCCAAAGAACCCAATGATGTGGAATGTCCATGACATGCCAGGCAGGAGGTCAGGCAACCACCCAACACTAGGAGAGTGTAGGTGGGCATCCAAAGAAGTCAGAAGAACCACAAGGAGGCAAACAGATCAGCCTTGGCGTGCAAACCAGGCCGGAGGGCCATTCAGGTACTAGGCGGTCCATTGGAAGGTTAGCATGGGCGCTGGCAGACGCCCACTAACCAGCCATGCCCACCAGACGCACATTTGGGGCGCCAGCAGGCGGCTGGCGCTGCCCAGCGCAGCCACGCAGCAACACGCGCGCGCACAGAAGGGCGGACGACGGACTGAGGCGCACAGGCGCGCGCACGCAGACACGTGACGGCGCGCGCACGCAGACACGTGACGGCGCGCGCGCGCAACAGCAGCGCGCGAGGGCCAGACAGCACGCGCGCGCGCGCCAGCGCCAGTCTGCGTGCGCGCGGGAACTCCAGACGCGCCTGCGCGTCATTTGGCGGGAAGCAACGGTTTTTGACGGGAACGACCAGAAGCCTATAAATGGTCGTCATTTTGCAGCCATTTGAAGGAGAAAGCGGTCTAAAGTGCTTTCAAGGGTATTTGGGGACTTCTCCCTCTAAGCCCTCACACAAAATAAATCTCAATCATGTCAAAGTGTTCCAATTCAAGAGGAGATCAAGACTTGGAGGAGAAATGGGAAAACACCCATCCTTTTAAAGGAGATAAAGGTCCATGGGTGTCCCCATTTCCACCACATATTCGAAGACCTCCATTTGGGTGACACTTGTTGAGTTTTTGGTGGGATTGGGTATTGTGTGGGTTGGGTGAAGAGTTGGGATGTGTGGGTGAGTAACTTGGGCACCCCCATCCACATGTTTTCTTATAAATGGGAGAGTGTTCTCCCATTCAAGGGAAGGCAATTTTGAGTGTGAGAGAGAGAGTTATTGTATCTACGAGAGAGTAATTCTTGTATTCCTTGTCTTACGAATGACAAAGTAAACCGAGGGAATTCCTCACCAATTACTTGTGTTCGAGCATTCTTGTCCTACGAAGTTTACATCCCTTTGAGCGTGATTCCTCACGGCCATCTTCGGGATTACCTTTGTGAAACTAAGAGAAAAAGAGAAAGGCTGAACTAAGGGAACCCCTTAGGCCGCACAAGGGCAAAAATTTTAGTATCGAAATTTACCCCTGTGACAGTTGGTATCAACTAAGTGAAATTCTGAAGGTTAGAAAACACTCATTATGACTCAGGAAGTCTTATGCAATGGTCGAGAACTCTCCAAGTTGGGAGAGAAGCCTTCATGGGAGGAGCCCATGGATAGAAGGGAAGATCGAATCTATGCTTTAATGACAAGCATAGGAGTTCAAGGCGAGACTTTGCAGGAAGTGAGATTCCAATGATGAAGATGGCGAGTGACGCATTTCATCAAACTTATCTGTCCAGAAGATCAACATTCTGAATCTTGCGGGCTGTCGAAAGATTCAAGAGATGCTGCATGACCAGAAGCAAACGGTTCGAGGGGAGCGAACCAATGTCACATCGGGACTTGGAACAGTAGTCCATGTGACGAACTCTTAAAGGAGGGTTCCTTACAGTGACCTGTCCGCGGAGGTACTGAAGAGTTCACAATTGGTGAGCCAAAGATTTTGGTTCACGTGGTTGCGTCTCAGGGTGATCGAGTGAGGTATACTCGCAGGTGTACGGTTTTGCTCGTGTCGACACTATTTCCAAAAGAGCCCGTTACCTGTTGCATGCTGAACCCGAGGTAGCAGACGGAGTGCAAGTAACCACAACCCAATGACCATATTGTCATTGGACGACTCAATCTGCCAACATTGAGTAGACTCGTAGGTGGACGAGCGAAAGGCAATAAGTTGACAGCATATTGCCGGGGAGGAATGCTTTCTTCGAAAACCAAGAAGACAAAACAACTGGGAAATGTGTTTTGGAGAACCAGGAGGCATGACGATGCAGGTTCCGAGCTAGTACTCTAACGTGGACATGCAAAGATAATTTGCATGAAGTTGCAATGCAACATCCATATGGGTGTGCGGGGCACACTCGTTGCTGACACGGCTTGACGCCAAGGAGTGGTGTACAGGAGGACCATGCCATATATGTGCAGGTGGCACATAAGTTGTCTGATGCGGAGCGGTACCAGAGAGTTGGTGACCATAAGACAACACTTGAGGCATTTCAGCAACATGTGAAGGCAAGAGCTAACGAGGCTTGCGTAACCTCGGAGGCCAAGTGCAACCCTTGGGTGATATTCCAAGGAAGGTTCGTGAGTGTGAGACAGCACGGGTAACAGGTGGTTACCATTGACAGACACAGGTGGTGACTGGAGATGCTGATCATTCGTGAACATAAGCACAAGGGAGAAGACTTGTGCGCACTACCCGATGGGTAGTACGATAGTGCGAAGCTGTGAAGCAACGCACATGAGCGAGTGTAAGATGGCCATTACACATTGCTGGAGACAGTGCATGACAAAATGCACAAACACATGTCAAGTGGACATGTGGTGCTCGAGACAGGTGCATCGAAGATGACCCGGTGACGTGAGAATGTCAAAAGGGTCATGGATCCACAGGTGCATCGAGTAGAGAGACTCAACGAGGACGTTGAAACTTCAAGTGGGGGAGGTTTGTTACACCCCTAAATCTCGAAGCACACGGCTTGGCCAGGTGGGCCAAGATGAGTGGGCATGTGGCACACTCGTGGCTGAGGAGAGGTTAGCCACAAACATGTTCTCATGGTGTAACAGGAGTGCGGGCCAAGCGAGATGCATGGCGAGATGACACAGCATGGCTAGAGGCCATGACGAGGTCATGAGACGCGCACTGAGGCTGGCAGGTGGCTGGCAAGCACACCGAGAGTACAATATGGGCGGGAGGCCCATGCAACGTGCTAGGGAGTTAGCACGGCGCTAAGTGTGTAGATGGCAAGATGCTGGCATGGCAGATGGAACACAGTGGGGGCAGTTGGCCCATGAACGTGTCAAGAGGGTGACACGATGTTCGGTGCATGGATGGCACGTCCATGGGCGAGCCAAGGGGACCCAACGAGCCATGGAGACATACGAGCATGGCGGAAGACATGCAGAGTGATGCAGGCACGTGTGACAACAATCGGGTGCAAAGGAGGCATACCGGAGACATGCACGACCATGCCCATGCATGCTGACAGCAAGGTGGGGCGTGTTGGGGCATGCCCATGCACGCTGGCAGCAAGGCCAGCACGCACAGGCAGCATGAGCGCTGCTGCACGCAGGCAGCAGCCCATGCGTGCGCGCAGAGAGCACCAGGTGCGCACGCATGCGCGCAGGCAGGTGGCCGCGCGCGCACGCGCCCAGGAGCAGGGGCGCGCGCAGGCAGGAGGCCGCGCGCGCAGACAGTGCGTGCGCGCGCACGCAGGCAGCCCGCCAGATGGGAGGCACGCGCGCGCGGGCTGCGCGCCATTTTGCGGGAAACGCCGTGAGCGCCCAGAATTGGCGCCAAATGGCGGGAAACGCCTGGGAGGTCCGTTTGAAGCCTAATTTGGGTTGTTTTGGACCCCTTTTGACACAGGGACACGTGGAGGCACTTGTGGAGGGTTTTATCCATTGGAAGGACACGTGGCAAGCATTTAGAAGGCCATTTTGAATGGAGGTTCCTTGGCTTGACACTTGGCGATCCTAGAAGCAAGATGGTGGTTCTTGGCATTTGAATTCAAATGTTTGAATTCAAATAAATGGATAATGATCAGCCTTGGATAGGAATGAATTTGAAATTCAAATATCCATCCTTATCCATAACTTCCCCTTTATTACAATTGTGCCATTCCCTTTGTCTATAAATATGGGCAAGCTTGCAAGGTTTGTGCAAGAGGCCTTTGGTGTGTCTTTGAAGAGTTCCATGGGTGGAACTTCTTCATAAGACTTGTGAGAGTATCTTTGAGAGATTCTTTGAAGACTACTTGTGTGAGAAGACTTGTAGAGAAGAACTCCAAAGAAGGTCTTGATTATGGATTCCATGTTGGAATTCCATAAGCCTTGATTCCTTGGTGAGTCTTGGTGGGAGGTAGAGTCCTTGGGAGGATTCTTACCGTACAGTTTTGTAGAGTTTGGGTATGTCGTTGTGTTCAAGACATACGCCATTAGGCTGTACATATTCCTTGTTCATACGTGTTAAATGAAGAAGGTCGGGAGTGAGGTTTACCGTATATTGCCTTGTCAACTCTACTACATGCTTTATGTGTCATGATGTGTGTATGGGCTCACAAAAGGGAGCATCACACTTGAGTGACCAAGTGTTGAGATCTTGTGAGCGACATGTTGAGCGAGTCATAACCAAAAGTGGTGAAGAGTGTTTATTCCGCACCTAACCGAGGAAAAGAACTTTCAGAAGTGAGTGAGGCTGTACTAAGGGGATCCCTTAGGCCGCACAAGGGCAAAAATTTCAGGTTCGAGATTTTCCCCCGTGACTCATCACATTCTTTTTCACATGTTACTTGCTCTGTCTTTTGATTTGGTATCACTTCTGCATTAAGTCTTATCTTGGCTTTAATGCATTGTGACGCGAGCACAATTTTAGCTCTGTTTGAATGTCATATTTTATATGCCTTGGAGTTATCACCATGAAACTGACCACTCTCAATTTTAATGATCATTTTCCATGCCTTCAAGATTTTTCAAATTCTATCTTTACAGAATCCTCTATCATTAGCAAATTCGAAGTCTTTCAACTCATGCGTAGCAGAGATGAATTGTTGAACCCAAGTTTGGTGTACTACTAACAAAGGAGTATAGGCTAGACATCTCCAGAGGCCCAAAAGAGGTAAAAATTGAAATTTACCACATTTAAAGATCATAGGCCTAGCTGACATCCAATGAGATCTCCATACTACCTCTCCTATCTTCAGTTCTGAGAAAAAGGTTTCCCAAGCCCTTCTTTCAGGAAAGGATGAGCTCTAACCTGACTATACGAATTTTGAAATGGAGTTTTAAAGCTTGTTCCAGGAACTTGAAATTTTGATTTATGGACATTTGAGTTCTAGTGGACACTTCACATGACTAAGTATCCAAATGTACAGTAATGGTGCACACCCTATGAATCTTCATGTTCCTTTTGTTCTGCAATAATTCATTGAGAGAAGTTTCTGCCAATATCGGAATAATGGGATCGACTCCTATTTCTATTTTGGCAAACAATTTTAGCACTCATTCCTCAACGTATCCACACACTTTAGGAAATAAAATGACATTAAAGATACACAATGCTAGCAATGTTAATTCTTTGTCTTTGTTTGTAAATTTTTTTTCAAAGAGTCAAGATGTAGTCCAAGGGCAAGCACGTTTTCTCTCCCTCTTATTTTTACTTGTTTCTCAATTTCACATATACGAACTTTGTCCAGAAAAGTAGATAATGTACTTTTCATTTTAAGTTCTTCGTCGTAAAAGTAGGCTTCAATCTTTGTTCATGTTGACATATGTAGAGGGGATTGATATTCCTCTATTATAGGAGTCATGTCAATGGAACCAAACGTGAAACATTTGTAGGTTGGATCCCAATGTCGAACCAATGCTTTTAATATAGAAAAGTGGACCTACACATATAAGAGTTGAGCTAGATAACCATACTTGCTTGTAAATTTAGTCTTTCTATCTCAATTAAACTGTCTTTGGCATGTTTTAGTGTTTCCAATTGACTTGATGGGAAACTAACATCCTTGAATTGGGAAACATCATCTTCTGCTAAAGAATCACGATGGATTTGTTGTACGCTTTCTGACTACTGGTGTACTGTTGTCTAATCCTCTTTACTCATTACTTGTACTAAAGGGGAGATTTTATTTTACTCATACTTTAGCTTTTTGCCAATGTAAATAATTGAAAATTTGTCAACTTAATTTGCACAGTTTCCTAACTATATTGAAGGAGATTGAAAAATATCTTTTCAATGAGAGAGAATTGAAATTTGAGATAAGATACATAAAGAAAAATAACTTTGGGAGCAATGCATGCAATGTGGTAAAATCTTAGAACTATATGGGTGAAGTTTAACTCTAAGGCATCCTAAAAAAGGTCTTAAAGCCTCCCCATCCATTCAACGATGTAGTCACCCTTGAGTTGAGAATTTCATGAGCCTGCACAGGAATCAAAATTCCACAAATGTTACACTAGTCAGTCTCCAAATCTAGTCCTAAGGTAGAGCTCGGATAGGAGGCTAATGAAAGTGTGTGAAATGCATGATTGGTAAGATAACATGCAAATGAATGAAATAACTATGATAAAGTATAATTAACAACCTTAAGAAAAGGGTAATAAATATATGGATAAAAATATAATAAACAATTCATATTACAAAGCAAAAAGAAAAAGAAAAAAAAAACGAAAATACCTAAAGAAGAAGTACAATTAATGGACAACCAAGATATTCATGGTTTGACTCTCAAAGGGCCCCCAATGGAGTCAACAACACGTCACAACGTCATCATGACACGAAATGATCGTCCTCTTTTGGGTCGTTTTATTTTTAAAGAGAAAATTGGAATCGCCACTAATCTTTGGAGGTGTGATTGGTCACCTATTTTATCGTAAAGAATTATAGATATCGTCATTTGGATTGAGTTTTTAGCCACTCAACTACTGTGAATATTGTCCAATTTTATTTAGAGATCAAAACGAGATGAGAGAATGAATTAAAATAACAAAAACTCAAACGATGGAAAATTCAATGGAGAAAACTTTCAGGGAATTGTTTCACCAATTGGTATTATGAATTAATATATTGAATGTAAATGATAACTTGCAAGATTTCACAAGTAAAGGACATTAATCTCATAATTATCTCTCCCGAGCATAATTAATTCTCATGAAATTTGTGTATCGTCTAGACGCTACTTGCACAGAATTTAGAGTGAAAAGTTAGTTTTTATTTTAGTGTTTAATTTTAGATTTCATTTAGAATTAATTTGGGACTTGTATTTTGTTATTTATGGTAACCGTAATTGAATAATGTAATAATTAAATAAATCAAAAAGGAAAAAAGATAATCTCTCCTTTCTCTTTCAGCCGACCCATGTGCTCCCCATTTCTTCCTCGCGTAACTCTGATAGCTCACATAATGAGCTATTTTTCTTGGTCATTTATAGTTAGTCTTCGAGATTAAGTTGGCCATTTTCATACATTTTATACTTGTTTTGTAGGAAATCAAGTATTGGGACAAATCAGAGCAATTGGAAGTTATTCGAGTATTCGGGACCTTAAAGGAGGCAAAAGAATGAGAGAGGAATCAAGGTAAGTGTTGTAGCAACCAAGCAAGCCGAGAGCTCAGCGTCTCGACGCTGATTCTTAGACTGCAACAGCATACCTCAGTCGAAGACCTGAGGGCACCGTGTTGAGACGTTGTGGTAGATTTTCCTATAATAGAATAAGGTGTTGTGCGACCAAGGGAGTTCTTTTGAAGAGATTTTAGCCTCAATTCCAACTAGAGACATCTGATGGGAGCTAGAGCCAGGACAATGAGCGGGATTCAATGCAAGGGCTTGTGGAGATCGTGACGGGGACATGAGATTTTGTCGAATCCGAGTTTTTCTCTCTTTTTTCCCTTATCTTTAGTTTTTTTATGGCTTACTTTCTAGCTTATATTGTAACAAGGATCATGAGTAGCTGGACCTTTAATTCCTAGGGATTGATGTAGCCCTTTGGGCGTTGTTGAACAAATTCTTGGATGTGTATTGCTTTGAACTCATTTATGCAATTTATATTCTCAATGCTTTTAATTCACTGGCCATGAATTGACTGTTGTTTTCTCTAATTCCTGCTCGAGAGAGGGGGTTTAGTTTGGATCTTGAATTGCATAACTAGAATAATCTTAAGATTGGGAGATTTAGGATAGTTGTAGAAATCGTTAAAAATGGTTAGACTTAAGGTCTTGAATGCTAATAAATCTAGATAGGGATATTGGGTCTATTACATATATGAGAATTATTTATGCTCGGGAGAGATAAATATGATAGTAGTTTGTCCTAGATTTGTGAGTCTCTGCATGTTTAATCATTCAAGTAATTAATTCACAACCCCAATAGGTGAAATCAATTCCCTAAGAGTTTTCTCTCTTTGAATCTCCATATTTTTACCTTTTGCGTTTGATTTTTCATTCTCACTAAGTTTGGATCTCTAAATAAAATTAGACAAGAGTATTCACGGTAATTAATTGATTAGAAAACCAATCTAGAGGACGACACTCGTTTATCACGAAAAACACTATATTAAAACTTGACCCGTACACTTGGGATAATGATTTTGCACATCAAACTCTCCATTTCTCTCCCGTTTCGAATCGTCGTTGCCCAAAGCTCTATTCGTCGACGACCAGTGACCGCGAAGATGCCAACGTCGCCAACCTTCGAGCCACCACTGTAGGTTCGTCGCCGCCGTAGTTGAAGTTCCACGTCGTGTCTCGCTCAGCTGCTCATTGAGATCTTTTTCTCCTGCGTTTAATCTGCTGCTGTCATGGTTTGGTGTTTTCACCGCCGGTTTGTGGAGTTGTAGCAGTGTTAATCTCGATTTGGTTTAGTTTATAAGTTTCATTAAGTTTTGTGTCCAATTGGAGTTTAAATGAGATTGTTTTGGAGATTTAAGTTAACCCACTGTTATTGCACTTTACTTTTAGTCATATCCACTCATTCTCGGTGTTCAAACTCGGTGTTCAAACTTGAATACTCGGCCATTTAAGCTATTGTCCAGTGGAGGAATCTTTGGTTGGGTGAGTTTTTCTTATTCGTTGGTGTCCCAGTTAAGATTTCAGGTTTTTCGGAGTTAATCCATTATCGAATAAACTCATTCCAACGCTCTCCACCCAATTTTGACTTATTATTCGTAGATATTCACTGATTCGAGGTGCTACCCAACAAACTTTAATTGGTTTCATGTGGATTTTTGTGGGTAAGAATTATTCTAAAGTTTCTCCATTATATAAGTTAAGCATTTGGTGTTAAATTCCTAAAATTTGGAATTTTAGGTGGAGTTGTGGTTGATTTTTGGCTAAGGTCAAAGAGGAGGCTGAGGGATGATTTTCTTGGACAATAACTCCTCAATTTTAACTTGGGTAAGTTGAACTGTTGGACCTACATTCAAAATATCAATTTGAGTGTTGACACCAGTAATTATGAAGGATTGAAATTCCTTGCAGCGGAAGCGTGCATCAGATCGTTTTGTTCTAAATTGGATTTCTAGTAAACACCGGAACATTGGCAATACAACCGCAAAAACTTTTCTATAATTGAACAATGATTAAGCATGTTGTTAAGTCCCTAAACCATTTAGAGTTTGTGAGACTTACTTGTTGAAGACAAATCTTGCAGCAAGTCCTATGCTCCCTTGATCAAATCACGTATAGAGAATCCAATCAACACCACCACAAGTGCACCTCTGCTATCCTCTTGGTTACCTAGATATGGATTTGTGGGAACCCAATGCTCCTAGTAAGGGAATTAGAGATCATCAAAAACTCTTTGAGATGGAGAGAAGATGAGAGAAAACACAGATCCAAATCTTGGAAGATAGAGTCTGTTCTGTAGAGAGAAGTTCAACCCAGAAACTACTGTATCTCATGATTGGGAGGGGGTTACAGTGGCAACTTCTCAACTCCTCAGCAACTACTGTGGAGTTTTTATTAATTTAATAACTAAATTAATAAATAAATAAACTATATAATATAATCCTAATCAATTTAACTAAATCAAGTTTAATTAAATTAATTATAATATATAGTTTAAATTCAATTAAATCATATCTAATTGAATTAATGAAGCCAACTAATTAATTCAACAATTAATTGTTTCCAATATTAATTAAATATCATATATTTAATTAATTTCACAATTGAATCATATTCAAATGTGTGTCTCTCTTCTAATCTATAGTTTTAATGTGCATCAAATGTACACTAATTATAAAATATAGCATTAATTGAATTAAATCATATTAAACTAAATTAAATTTAATTAATCTCACATTTGAATCATATTCAAATGCAAATTTCTCTCATGACCTATACTCTTAATATGAATCTCATTCATATTAAATTTAATCTATAGTTTTAATATGAATCTAATTCAGGTTGAATATGTGAACCCCTTCAAATATTTAATTCTCTCATAAATTAATTTTGAATTTCATCCAAAATTAATTTTATATTATAAAGTTTAATTCATTAATTAAATTTATATTATAATGTATGCCCATAAATTATATTAATTGTATCATATGCAATTAACTAAAATTCCCTCAATGAATTTGAACACTTCAAATTCTATTTAAGACTAGTTAATTTCAGAACCCTTTACGAGCTAGCAGGAGGACCTAATGGACCTACAGATCAGAAGCTTCAATGATACGAGGTTAATTGGCTAAACTCATTAACCAAGTTAATCAACATTCGTTAATTGTGGGTCACTCCACTAAAGACCCACAGCTGCACTCTTCTCATGGTAGAATATTTCTGTGTCCATAGATATCAATCAATAACAGTAAGCCAATCCTTCACGAGTGTTCGTAACGGCAGTTGGGTCAAATTACCGTTTTACCTCTGTGTTACCTCTGGATCCTTAAGTACCACTGATTCTTCTAATGAACAACCTGTTTATGACCCAACCAATAAACAGGAGTTCCTCTTGGACCAGGAGAGGACGATGCGCCTATGTTCAAGACTCGGAATCAGTCCTTAAGGGAGCATTCATCTATTTGCCTAAAAAGGAAAGGAATGAATTTCATCTTGTAATGTTATGTTCTCAGCCCCCACTCAGTCTTGCCTCGAAAATGGTAGACTTATTGAGTTGGCGTAACTGGTCACTCTCACTCATACAAATCTAAGGACAATCCCTCATGAAAAGGAGTTCATAACACACTAAGGATTTAGATTGTTTGATAGCGTGCATAGCGGGCTATTTTTCCCTGTTCGTTTTAGTTAGTCTTTGAGTATTATTTGATCGATTTACGCATTTTAATGTTTATTTTGTAGGAAATTGAGTTTTAAATTAAAATCGAGAAATTGGAGTTGATCGAGTGTTTGGGACCCTAAAAGAAGCCAAATAAATGAAAATGATCAAAGTTGGAGGCTTACAAATGAGGAAAACTCGAGAGCTAGCGACTCGTCGCTACAAAAATCTCCTTAACACAATGGGCGGCAAAGAGGACAGCGTCGAGACGCTGTCCCTAGTGTCTCGACACTGTCAAGAATTTCCATATCAGAATAAGGTGGCAAGCGACAGCGTCGAGCGTCGAGCGTCTCGACACTGTCAAGAATTTTCATATCAGAATAAGGCGGCAGCGGCAGCGTCGCGACGCTGTCCATAGCGTCTCGACGCTATCGGCAAATTCTTATAAATATCTTATGATGTGTTACGGCCAAGGGGAGTCCAATTGGTTAGATTTTAGCCCTAATTTTGACTACAAACCTTTGGTGGGAGCTGAAGCAAGGCCAAGGAGCGGGAATCAAGCGAGAAGACGTGGAGATCGTGACGGGAACGTGCGATGTCGATGGATTCAAGTTTTATCCCTTTCTTTCCCTTACCTCTTGTTGTTCTTATGGTTTTTCTTTCAATTAGTGTTTGTAATTTCAAGACTATGAGTTGCTAATTGTTTGTCTTAGGGATTGATGTAGTTGTTTAGTTTGTTGGATTGATTTTTGGTATGAATATGCTTTTATTTTATTCATGCAATTATGGTTAAAAGCTTTCAATTACTTTATCATTAGTTGAATGATTTAGTGTTGAATCTTGCTTGGGAGATAGGATTTAACTTAGACGTTACCAATTGCATGACTAAAGTAGAAATTCTAAGATTGGGAGATTTAGAATAACTTTAGAAGTTGTTAAAAGAACTAAACCCAAAACCTTGCATGTTAATGAACTTAGATAGGGATATCAAGTTTGTTGTATGCATGAGAATCAATTATGCTCGGAAGAGATAGTTGTGATTCACGGTTCCTAGACTTGTAAAATAATTGGTCGCAAAATTCATTCTCATTAATTAATCCTCAATCTCAAATAATGAAATCAATTCCCTAAGAGTCTTTCCATTTGAATCTACACCTTTATTTTTATGCTTTTTTCTTTAGATTTATCTTTGTCATTAAGTTTTGCTCTCTAAATAAAATTGGACAAGATTATTCTTAGTACTTAATATGCTAGAAAACCAATCCAGAGGACGACACTCGTTTTACACGAAAACACTATATTATTTCTTGACCCGTACACTTGCGGTAAGCAAATCGCACATCACCTAGGTCATCCTATTGAAATAATAATCTAACTAGTCAACGGTGTTACATCTGGTGGTTACTATTTCACGATCCAGTCTTATGCAAATTCGTTGCATAGGATACCCCCACTCGCATGTCCACTACATGGATGCTTTGGATCAATGCGTCTGTATCGAGTACAAAGCGGATATCACATAGTGTCACCAGGATAAGATACCCAACATTATCCCTATACTATAGACCTTTTAGGTTGTTCCTTGCACATTGATCCTCATATGTCCCCACATAATTGTTCAAGTTTCATTTTAAAAACTTTGGATCTTAGTTTATTGGATTTAGGGTTAGTTAATACAAAATTTAAGAGAACAAATTTAATAACACTTTACTGAACAATACCAATAACACTTTATTGATTATTAATTAATTTGTTACATTTACTCTCCACGAGTTGTAGGGCATAAAACCCAACAAATGATTTGTTGTAGGTTTGGCAAAGGACCTTGTTTGAGAAGTTTGGCTATTTAGTTTTCTTGGCTGCTAAGTTAGGTAAGTGACCTTACTACTGGAACGCTTAGGAACGGTGTGCTCTGATAATATAAGCTTCTTGTGTGAATTTTTCATGTATGTGATCTATGTTATAGAAATCATGATGTATTTATGAACATATAAAATTATTGAAAAATAAGACCTATGTTATTATGGTGTTTTTGCATGAATGGGGACAATGTGCATGAGAGGAAAATGATTTATGATGCATTCATGAACATATGATGAATTATTGTGGGACCTCATGGATTTGTATGCTTTCATGTGAGTTTAAAGGTTTGTGGAAATTACCCTATTAGAGGAATTGATGTACATCTAGAGGAACTCGAAGTATTTAGTAGATGAGACTCAACCCTACGAATTGGGTGCCAACTGACTATTAGATGAGGCGAAGTCTCTAGAAGACGTCTACTATACCTCCAAGTTGGGAGAGGAAAAATAAAAGGATAGGGTAATCGTCTACTTATAGCCATAGAGGAAATTATCATCTAAGAGAAAAAAAATTAGGTCCCACTAGAGAAGCATGCACCATGACGTATGTGTTTGCATATTCTGACCACCAATGGTGGGGTTACTTACTGAGTATTTTATATATTCATTCTCTCCAAAAATGTTTTCTTTTAGGTAAAGACAAAGATGTTCAGGGCGATTGATTGAGTTTGTCTGATAGACATAGGAGACTTCAGACCATGAATTTTGTTACTTTTAAGCTTCTGCATTAAGAGCTTATTTATTTATTTATTTTTTATTATTATTATTTTGTCGTTGGCGGACTGGTAAAGGTGATTGTTGTTTCGTTAAGTTTTATTTTTCAGAACTTTGATTTTCTTTAAATGTGGGATCTCGAATTTAAGACTTGTCTTTCTTTGAGATTTATTAAATATTATTGCAATGATTTGAATTGTTTAAATTTTAAGGTCTCCATAACATGCACGTAGTAGTGATCCTTGGATGATCCATTATAGAAGTCAGGTTTTGTTACACTGACTATTCAGTTGAGGTTTAAGGCTCTGTCAATCCAAATCCGTTTTCAGCTTTTCTTTCGGTTAAATTGAACTCGACTATTTAGTCGAGGTCAAAGTCTGAGTCAATTTGGGTTCGTTTTAAGTTTTTCTTTCGATTATTAAATCGAATTAGACTATTCAAAGTTTGTGTTAATCCAGGTTCGTTTTCAGTTTTTCTTTTGGTTAAATAACACTCAACTATTCAATTGGAGACGAAGCTTGTGTCAGTCTAGGTCCGTTTTCAATTTTTTTCTTCAGTTAAATCAAACCTTAATATTCAGTACATGTTGAAGCTTGTGTTAATCCTAGTCCATTTTCAGTTTTCTTTTGGTTAAATCGAACCCGACTATTCAATTGAGATGGAAGCTTGTGCCAATCCAGATCGGATTTCTAGCTTCTTTTTTTGGTTAAATACATGATTATTCAGTTGAGGTTAAAGCTTGTGTCAATCCAAGTTTGTTTTTTGTTTTTCTTTCAGTTAAATTGAACCTAACTATTTAGTTTAATAAGTTGAAACCTGTGTCAATCAAGGTTCGTTTTCATTTTTTCTTTCGGTTAAATTGAACTCGACTATTCAGTCGAGGTCAAAGCCTGTGTCATTTGGGTTCATTTTTAGTTTTTCTTTCAGTTAAATCGAATCTGACTATTTAGTTGAGGTCGAAGTCTGTGCCAATCTATTCTGTTGAGGTTGAGGTCAATCAAGTTAGGTTCATTTTTCTTTCCAAATTCAAATTTTTATCAAACAAATCTTCGTCTTCCCAATACGTAGTCTTTTTCCTTTGCCTACCCTTTCAATCCTTCAAGGATGCACAAAAGGGGGGCAAATTATAGGTACCGTACTTGACCCAACTTAGCTTTTAATAAAGTTCGAGTTTCTACAAAGTTTGATGTTAAATTTTTTTTTCTTAATGTTTCTGTTTTTGTTTCAAGAGAACATTAATTTTACTTTATTTCTATTTTACATTTAATTTTAATTGTTTATTTAATTAATTAGTTGTATTATTATTGTTTTTTTATTTTATTATTATTATTCCCTTTTCTTTCTCCCCACTACCCTTCTCCTCCCCCACCCTCTTATTCTTTCTTAGTTTTTCTCACTTTCCCTATTCAAAGTAGCACTTTCGTTGCTTCTTCATTAAAGTCTCACCCACAACCTCTCCTTAAATTAGTAGCTTTTTAAGTATAAATAGAGGGGCCAAATAGGAGAATGGGGACAAAAAAATTTTTGAGACGGTGAGAATTTGAGAGTAAAGGTTGAGGAAAATTGGAGAGGAAATTTCGAGATTTTGAAGACCCATTCCGAGCTTACAAATTCCAGCTACCCACAGCACACCCACAACCATCAGCCATCTCATGCTTACAACGTCGCAACCACCACATTGTAGGGATAAAAGACCCATGCAGCGGAAGACTTATCAGAGATCATACCCAATTAATTATTCATCAGAATACTGTTACGACGACAAATAAATTACAGCAACAAAATATCCATATAAGCTACTGTAAATAGGTTATTAGCATGTTGAATTTATTATCAAATTACCTAGATTTAATCTAGAACTAAGTCCTAATGATCTAAGAGTTAAAAGGACTTACTAGCGTTGAGAACTCGACCGAATTCGCCAATTTTTTGCCCTTTTGTTTTGAAATACAACAGCCTCTTGACCACCAACACCTTTCTGGAAAATTCACCAAGAAGACACCACCACGAGATTACACCGGTATTCTCTGTAGGCTTTTCGTTGAGAGGATTGTGGGAACCGTTCATACTACTTAAGGGAATGAGAGAAGAGAGAATTTTTTCTTCTCTGTGAGAGCTCAAAATCGAGAGAGAGGGAGAGAGTATTCACGAATCACAGTCTGAGATACCAAACTGAAATGCTTAACCCTCTTCTATTCGATAGAAGGAAAATAAGGGAAGACCTAATTGTGTTGCAACACACGATTAGGTCCAACTGACTTAGTCAATAATTATTATTTTTAAATTTAAAAAAATAAATTAAAATTTAAAAATAATTTAATTTAATTAATCAATATTAATTAAATTAATAACATTTAATTAAATCATATCTAATTAAATGAATAATTCTTATTTTTCCTATAGTTTTAATTTGCCTTAATTAAATCAAATTTAATTAAAATAAATTAAAACTTACGATTAATCAATTCTTTAATTAATTAATTGTTCAATTGAATATCACATATTCAATTCAATTTCTCTCACATAAACTATAGTATTAATGTGCATCCAAAGCGCATTAATTTTAACCTATAGTTTTAATATGAATCCAATTCATATTTTAAACTTAATATTCGAAACACCTCGAATATTCAATTCCCCTTTAGTAAATTTACCTCAAAGCCCTAAATGAGCTACCGGTGGGACCTTATGGACCTACAGTTCAGAAGCTCCAACGATATGAGATTAATTGACCAAACTCATTAATCAATTAACCAATATTCGTTAACTGTGGTCACTCCACTATAGAACCACAATTGCACTCTTTTGATTGCAGATATATTTCTGTGTCCATGGATATTGACCAATAACAGCAAGTCAGTCCTTCAAGTGTGTTCGTAACCCCAGCTAGGTCAAATTACCGTTTTACCCCTGGGTTACATCTATATCCTTAAGTCCCCAGTGCTCCTCTAATGAACAACCTGTTTGAGGTCCAACCAACAAACAGAAGTCCCTCTCGTGCTATAGAGAGGGCAGGGCCCTTTGTTCAAGACCCAGAGACACCAATTAAAGGAACACACCTCTACTTACCCTAATGTCGGGAAGGAGTGAATTCCTTTTTATGTGATTATGTTCCCAGCTCCCCACTCGGTCTTGTCCCCAAAATGGTAGGCTTATTGAGTCGGCATGCAGGTCATTCTCACTCATACAAATCAAAGGACAATTCCTCGTGAACAGGAGTTCATAACCCACTCAGGATTAAGACTAAGTTGTCTAGATCATCCTAGTGAAATAGAAACCTAACTAGTCAACGGTGTTACAGCTAGTGGTTAACTATTTCGCGGTCCGATCTTATGCAAACTCATTGCACAAGATACCCCCCCCCACTCGCATGTCCCCTACATGTACGCATTGGATCATTGCGTTTGTATCATAATACAAAGCGGGTTGTATCCATAGTGTCACCAGGATAAGGTACCCAACCTCATCCCTATACTATAGACACTTTAGGTTGTAACTTGAACAACAATCCTCGTATGTCCCCACATACTAGTTCAAGTCTCATACTAACAGCCTAGTGTTTAGTTTATTGGATTAGAGTTATTTTGGCAAGATATACACAATACAAACAATAATAAATGAATAATACATGAAATATCATTTTATTAATGTTCGGTCAAATGTTTACATTTACTATCCACGAGTTTTAAGACATAAAACCCAACACGCATAACCACCGCAAACACCAACGATGATTCAACTCCTCTTCCAACTGTGACTCAAATCAAACCTGATGCCAATGACCAAACTCGGACACCCACGACTCATAGTTGACGTCGAACGCCCACCTCCGACGATTCACGCCTCCTAACCACCACAAATAGTAGCGACCCTAATGCCCACGATGTCTCCATCTACATTCTGACGAGTTGTCCACAGTCGAAGTCTGTGTCACTCCAGATCCATTTTCTCTTTGTTAAATCGAACTCAACTCTTCACTCGAGATCGAAGTTTGTGTCACTTTAAGCTTGTTTTCAAATTTTCTTTCAATTAAATCTAACCCGACTATTCAATCAAGGTTGAAGCCTATGTCAATCCGAGTCCATTTTCAGTTTTTCTTTTGGTTAAATCGAACTCGACTATTCAGTTGAGGTCGAAGCCTGTGTCAATTCAGATCCATTTTTCACTTTTCTTTCAGTTAAATCGAACCTTACTATTTAGTTGAGGTTAAAGTCTCTCTCTATCCAAGTCTGTTTTCAGCTTTTCCTTCGGTTAAATCAAACTCGACTATTCAATCGAGGTCAAAGTTTGAGTCAATCTAGGTTCGTTTTAAGCCTTTTTTAGGGTAAATTGAATTTAACTATTCAGAGCTTGTGTCAATCCATACCCTTTTTTAGTTTTTCTTTTGGTTAAATCGAACCCAACTATTCAGTCGAAGACGAAGCTTGTGTCAATCCAAGCCTGTTTTAAAATTTTCTTTCGGTTAAATCGAAGTTGAGTATTTAGTACAACTTGAAGCCTATGGCAATCGTAGTCTATTTTCAGTTTTCTTGCAGTTAAATCGAACTCGACTATTCAATTTGTTGGATTGGAATTCTCTAATTCTGTTAGTGAAAGCGAATTGGGATCGCTTCGTAGTTAATTTTATTTAATCTAAAATACCATACATTGGCAACAAAACAGAATTCATAATTCTATATAATCATAGGCTAAGAAAATAATTCGTTACATCTAACCTAAAGAATAAAGAGAAGCATATATACTGTCGTCTGACAACTCTGAACATCAAGAATGTCGTCTCGATTGTGCAAGGACCAAAAGTACAACAAC
The DNA here is from genome assembly GCA_036850905.1 of Luffa acutangula. Taxonomy (NCBI): domain Eukaryota; kingdom Viridiplantae; phylum Streptophyta; class Magnoliopsida; order Cucurbitales; family Cucurbitaceae; genus Luffa; species Luffa acutangula. Next base: position 41,427,828 of record CM072087.1, read on the forward strand.
GTCATATGAAGAACACCACCATATGGGCTTCCACTGCTATTCCTCTGAGATCAAGAACGTAGTTGTGGGACTACCATCTTGACTTTTGGGGATAACCACAAGAGAAAAGGTTCTCTGTGTTCTTCTTGGTTGAGAGAGAATGAGAGAGACTAAGAGCTTTTCCAAACCCCCCATTGGCGTGAGAATGAGGACCTCAGACCTAAGGGTTATGTTTCTCATAATCTTTCCCTTTTATAAGTGAGAAAACCTTAATGTGAGGGTAGGAAAAGATCTTGACCGTTAGATCAAAATTAATTAATTAATTTATATAAATTAAATTTAATTAATTAATTAATTAACCTCATGTACATTTAAATCATATTTAAATGCAATGTCTTCACATAATATATAGTTTTAATTAAACTTAATTAAATCACATTTAATTAATTCAATTAAACTAAATCATTAATTAATTCCAATAATTAATTTATTTTATAATTAATTAAATATCACCCATATTTAATTAATTACACATTAGAATCATATTCTAATAATTCTCTTATTTACTATAGTTTGATTGAATCACATTTCATTTAAACTAAATTGAATGATTAATTAATTCATAATTAATTAATTCGTCCTCTAATTAAATATCGTATATTTAATTAGCTAAGTCCCCGTTTGATAACCATTTTGTTTTTGGTTTTTGGTTTTTGAAAATTAAGCTGGTTTTTTCTCAATGTGCTAAAAATGGTTTACATCTTTGTTAAGGACACATTTGCATTCTTAGCTAAATTTCAAAAACAAACACAAGTTTTTGAAAACTACTTTTTTTAGTTTTAAAAAATTGGCTTGGTTTTTAAAAACGTGGGAAGATGATAGATGAAAAAACAAAGAAATTTATAGGTGGGAGTAGTGTTTAAAGCTTAATTTTCAAAAACCAAAAACCAAAAACCAAATGGTTATCAAACGGGGCCTAAATATTTGAACTCTTTCAAATATATAATTCTCTCAATTTAATAAAGTTTAATCTCAAATTAGACTTTATATTATAATGTATCATCATACATTATATTAATTGTATCTCATACAATTAAATTGATTCCCAATATGAATTTGAACTATTCAAATCCTCTCAATATATAATTGTTCCTAATTACTCTTTACGAGCTAGCATGAGGACCTAATGGACATACCGATCAGAAACTTCAATGATATGAGATTAACTGACTAAACTCACTAATCGAGTTAACCAATATTCATTAACTGTGGGTCACTCCACTAAAGACTCACAGTTGCACTCTTCTCACTGTAGAACATTTGTGTCCACAAATATTTACCTATACTAGTAAGTCAATTCTTCACGAGTGTTCGTAACTACAGTTGGGTCAAATTACCATTTTACCCCTGTGTTACCTCTGTCTCCTTAAGTATCAATGCTCCTCTAATGAACAGTCTGTTTATGGTCCAACCATTAAACATAAAGTCTCTCTCGGGCCAGTGAGAGGGCGGGATCCCTTTGTTGAAAACCTGGAGTCACCACTTAAGGGAACATTCATCTACTTTTCCTAAAAGCGGGAAGAAGTTAATTTCATCTTGTGTTGTCATGTCTCCAGCTCCTCACTTGGTCTTGTCTCCAACAAGGTATAGGCTTATTGATTCGGCGTACAGGTCACTCTCACCCATACTTGTCAAAGGATAATCCCTCGTGAGAAGAAGTTCATGACACACTCAGGATTAAGACCGAGTTACCTAGGTCATCCTATTGAAACAACAACCTAACTAGTTAACAGTGTTACAACTAGTGGTTGACTATTTCGTGGTCCAGTCTTATGCAAATTATTGCATAGGATACCTCCGCTTGCATGTCTGCTACATGGACGCTTTGGATCAATACGCCTGTATCAAATACAAAGCGGAATTCACTCCTTTGACTAGATAGGTAAGTCAATCCTATGCAATGAGTTTGCAAAAGACCGGACCACAAAATGGTAAACCACTAGATGTAACACCGTTGACTAGATAGGTTTCTATTTCAATAGGATGATCTAGGTAACTCAGTTTTAATTCTGAGTGCGTCATGAACTCCTTCTCACGAGGGATTGTCCTTTGATTTGTATGGGTGAGAGTGGCCAGTATGTCGACTTAATAAGCCTACCATTTTGGGGACAAGATCGAGTAGGGGGTTGGGGACATGACAACACAAGATGGAATTCACTCATTTTCGCTTCTAGGAGAGTGTTCCCTTAAGTGGTAACTCCAGGTCTTGAGCAAAGGGATCCCGCCCTCTCACTGGCCCGAGAGGGACTTTCTGTTTATTGGTTGGACCATAAACAAGTTGTTCATTAGAGGAGCATTGGTACTTAAGGAGACAGAGGTAACACAGGGGTAAAACGGTAATTTGACCTAGCTGTAGTTAAAACACTTGTGAAGGATTAACTTACCGGTATTGGTTATATCCATGGTCACAGAAAATAATCTACCGTGAGAAGAGTGTAGTTGTGGGTCTTTAGTGGAGTGACCCACAGTGAACGAATGTTGATTAACTTGGTTAAATAGTTTAGCTAGTTAATCTCGTATCATTGGAGTTTTTGATCTGTAGGTCCATTAGGTCCACCTGTTAGCTCGTAAACAGTTATGAGATTAAATTAGTTTTATAATAAAATTAAACCTTATAATAAAATTAATTTTGGATATGATTCAAAATTAATTAATGCTAGAATTAAATATTTGAAAGAGTTCAAATATTAAGTATGAATTAGATTCATATTAAACTATAGGATAAAATTAATATGAATGTGATTCATATTAAACTATAGAATAAAATTAATATGAATGTGATTCATATTAAAACTATAGTATAAGAGAGAAAAATGCATTTGAATATGATTCGAATATGAGATTAATTAAATATGTAATATTTGATTAATTAATTAATTAATTAATTAGAGAAACAATTAATTAATTTAATTTAATTTGATTAAATATGATTTAATTAAATTAATACTATAGTTTATAATTAATGTACATTAGATGCACATTAATATTATAGGATAAAATTAGAGAGATGCAATTAATTAAATATGTGTTGTTTAATTAATTGGTTGAATTAATTCGATTAGAAATTGTTTTAATTGAATCAATTAAAAACTATATATTAAGATTAATTTAATTGAATCAGATTTAATTAAATTGATGTTTTTTTTATAATATATAGTTTAGTGTTGATTTAATTAAAATCAATAACTCCTCAACCGTTGTTGGGGAGTGGGCCTGGTAACTCCCTTATTGTGTAAACAGAAGGGGTTACAAATTGGTGGGTCTGTCTCGCTCACACTCTCTGCGTGAAACACACAGAAAAGATAATCTCTCTGAAACTCTCTCATTCTCTCCCAAGAAAGACAACAGACTATTGCTGTAAAATTCCCATCCTAAGACGAATTCGATCCCACGATTGAAATCTCACAACCCAGAGAATAGTGGGTGCTCTTTTTGGTAATGTTCACTGGAAGAAGAAAAAAATTTCTATATGTAGATTTTAACGAGGAGCATTGTGCAGTGAAGAACGGTCTTCACATGTAAGTTTCCTCGAATTCTAAATCGTTGTTATGCATGTTTAATCTAGGTTTTAATTTTAGAATTGTTCTAAAATTTGTGGCCAATGTATCAGTGTTTTCCTAGAAACCCAATTAAGAACGTTTTGATCTGATACACGCTTCCGCTCAAAGGATTTTCATTCCTTCAAGTTCTGAACTGCATGAATTAGACTTTGTGATTCCAGTAGCTGACCATACTGCTTTTAGACTTAAATGGCTTTTATTGAGTATACTTGGGATGACAGATGATTATTTGCTTAAATTTTCTTATGTTGTGCACTCTTGTACAAGTTGAATATATTGATGCAGGAGCTAATTAAGAAAATGAAGAAAGATCCTCTGAGGATCAAAGAAGTAGATTTTGGTTGAGCACGTGTGAATGTCGTTGAGCAACCAACGTTAAAAATTTGTGCTTCTATGAGGCAGCCCAGTTTCAAAAATAATTTTTATCCCTTTCTCTTGCTTTTCAAGTCTTTAGCTCTTTGCTTATTTAGTTTCTTTCTTAGTTTCTTTTCTTATTTTTGCTTTTGGTAGGAGCCCTAATTTGGAGATATCATTCTCGACAATTGCATGGAGCTTCCTCTTAGCCAACCTCGTGCATAATTAGGGGAGTTTTTCTATTCTCCTTGTACTTTTAGTCTCTCGTTTGACTTGTTATTTATATTAGGGACAATGCACAGTTTTAGGTTGGGAGTGGAAGCATGTGCACGCTAGTTAATTCTAGATTGAGTCTTGATGCACCTGAGCATCAGACTAAATTTTATTTGCATGTTGTGTATTTCTATTGTTTGCTCTGTTTTGATTGGATTGAGGTCATGCATTTGAGCATTGAACCTATTTTTGAGCAAAAAATTAAAAAAAAAATAGCTTTGATTGATGGGATTATTTGTTGGGATTTTTGATCAATTATGATCATTTCTGCATGTGCATTTATGCTATTTCTTTTGTTTTTGTTGAAGCGAAACATGTTAGAAAATTTTGAGCCTTTATAAATTTTTTTATTGAGTTTTCTTGCATGTTTTGAGCACTTGACCTTTTCCTTTAGTTAGTCTTGAAAGTTTAGGATTGTTTTATGAGTTCCATAAATCTGTTGTCATCCTGATAGGTGTAAGGTTAAACTAGGTAGTCTGAATTTTTTGCAAATTAGCGTGTGAACCTTGCCTAGGGAAAAGAAAAAAATATGTGGCTGTTGAAAGAAAATGAGTGAGTGAGTGCAAACTTAAAGAAATTAAAATTATATTGGCTCATCTTTCTTGTTTTATTTTTATTAGTAAAAGCATGTTTGCAATATTCATGAGTGATAAGGGGTAAAAAAAGCTACCTGCGGTGTGCTTAGTTAGGTCAACCAAGGGTTATACTCGGGTTATGGGTTCCTACATTGTACTGTGAAAGCAAGTGCCCCACCTCAAAAGAGTTAACATATGTAGCATAGGGATTTGATCATGGCGCCAATTTGATAAATTGCAACATTTTAATCTCTATCATTCATATTCTATAGATTTATGCTTGCTCGAGGACTAGCAAGATTTAGGTTTGGGTGATTTGATAGAGTGAATGTGTTATATATTTATTCCCTCCTAATTTGCTTATCTTCGTTGGATTCTATGTGCAAAATGCTTTAATTTGACTATAATATTATTGCAGGTCTAAAATTTGAGTTTGAGACCGATTCGGGTTGAAAACAAGCTAAATCGAAGCAAAAGGACCAAATTACCCTCGGTCAACTCGAGTCAACGCATGCTGAAGGTCAATTGTGAGCGTCTCAACGTTGCAAAAACGCTAGAAAATGTTGTAAACCCGAGAGGTAGCGTCGAGACGCTGCAATATAGCGTCTCGATGCTACGAAAATCATAGGTGTGCCAACTTATCGTCAGCATCTCAACACTGTCGGCTTATTATAAATAGGAATTTTTGCAATTAGAGTTGTATCTTTTCCTCATTCTTTCGATTCCAATCGCTTTTCTTCCCCAAATTCTCTGTATTTTCATATTTCTTAGGATTTTATAGTAGATTTCATAGTTTTTCATGGTGGATCGAGCCCGAGAGCGAGGTTCGACATTCCAAATGACGGGCTAGGCTCATTTATCATGTAATCGGTACTCCTTGTTGTAAGTTTGGATTTATTTTAATGAGATTTTTGTTTCTGTTTTCTTGATTGATTTATCTTTGTGATTCTAGTTCCGTGTTCATAATTTAGCAAAGTTAGAGATTAACAACCTTGACCGATGCTCGTAAAACTCACATGCTAATTAAAAGTAGTAAAATAGGATAACATGCTGCTAGTTTATGATTGATTTCTTAGATTTAGCACGTTAGCATGTGTGCTTGAGCTAGGAGATTTAATTGTTGTGTTTTAGGTGCGTTATTCCTAGAATGCATGCATGGTTAATCTGGCTAGTCCCAATGCGATCTAGATTTGATTAATAGGTCTGTTAATTAGATTTGGGTTAAAATCGGGCTAAGTGCATTGGCTTGTCCGTGAATGTGGGCACAACTCTCTAGCTATTTCAGGAGTACGTCAGGCTTAGATAGTTAATTGAGACATTTAGTAAATCGATGAATTGAATATAACCAAACATATACCCAAAAACCGATTGCATGATACCGAGGTGAGATTTACCATCCCTTCTTTTCCTTGCACTTTTAATTTTCTGTCGTTTATCTTCCTGCATTTATGTTTATGTTTTTATTGCCTTTTTCCATTCAAACCCCCCTTCTTGGTTACCACAAAACATAAAAAGAACTTAGAGATAAACCGACTGTTCCCTATGATTGACTCTGACCACTGCTACTACAAAGTAGCTAGGAACCGGTGAATACAAATTTATTTGACCTGAAGCCTCACAACTTCGATCTGTCACTGCCAAATAATGTTGCATTATCCACCATCAACATTTTCTATTTTTAATATTGAAATTCTCCTTGACTCTAAAGAAAGAAAATATAAAATTATTGTTCTATAAAAGTATCTAACGTTGATAGTGAGACTTTGATTGTTTTTTTTTTTTCGGAAAAAGTGATGCTTTGATTGCTTTGATTGTTATTTTTGCATATCATGTCAATTTTGATGTACTCCTCGCTCTACAAATCAACAGGTTCGTACAATACAACTATTTTGTATCTTTATTTTTTTTTATTAAAATTTAAATTCCAACAATTTATTTTTTAAAGAATAAATTTCAACAAGATTGATTCCAAATATCTCTCTATAAAATGAATAAAAATAAGGTAAATTCTTTCCCTTTTGTTAATGGAATCTCTTCCCTTTTGTTAAAGTAAAACATTTTAAATAATATTATTTTAAAAACTATTAATTTCAAAGACTATTGACTATACTTGCATGATTTTATGTAACTTGCTTGTTTTGGAATTTATAATAAAATAATTTTATTATAAATTACATGTTAATAAATTTTTTTAAATAATAATCTTTTTCTTATATATTGGTATATAATAGGTTTTTACCACATGCGTTGCACGTGTAATAATTTGAGGAAAATATTACGAACTAAAACGAATTTAAAAACCAATTAAGATTAGTTATATACATTCTTATAGAAGTTTAAGCAATATATAGCTAACGATTCATATTTTAATACGTACTTATTGTCCATCAGTATAATCTCTTTTTTTTTTAATGATTCTTATCGATATCGGTTTACCTTGGATTACTCCACTCACCACATCTGTAAAATGAAATCAATATTAGTAAATAGTAGGATAATGCTAAGATAAGTAATGTATCTTTACTAATCTATATGAGTTTTTGCTTGTTTATCATTCGTCGGGATTTGAAAATCAACCATATTTTGATTCTTTGTGTTGTATACTTCTCCTTCTAGTTCTTCTATCTCAGTCATCTGAGATAATGAGATCTCAATCCTTGCATGAACATTTTGATATCTAATATCTACTGGTTCTATATTACCTTTATGGATCATATATGATTTATCCTTTTGAAGTTTTACACTGAATTTATCAATGAGCTCATTGAACAAAGTGACCTGAACACATGCACTATGCATATAAGATATTTGTTTAAAAAAAAAAATGCACTTATATAGGTTAAACATGGAGAAAATAACAAAACGTGTAATATAACTGATTTTGAATAGTTGGATTGAGAATTTTCACTTACAATCAATTTCATTGTCAATTTTCATTGTCATAACAATCAATTTCATAATTCTTACAGGATTCCCTTGTCTGGTTTTGAATTGTTGGATTGAGAATTTTCACCTTACACTCCTCCAACCTTTGTCAAGAGGTTTGAGTTCTCTAATCAACATATTTGACGTCTACATTAAAGAAAAAAAAAATCTAAGAAATTGTTTGAAAAAATATAATACACAAAAAAAAAATCATGACATCAAAATTTTGACTTCAATTCAATGTTTATCCAATTAAGATTTTGAATCTCCCTTCATTTGGAATGTAATTATAATGTTAAATTTTAAACTGAAAAATTTAAATTTAAAAATGATTTTTCTAAAAGGAAAATTGAAAAAACCAAAGTCCTTCCCAATAAACACAAAATGTGAAACAAAAAATTTAAATTGAAAAAATCAAATTTTAATGAAACTTGATTTTAAAAATATAATAAAATTGACAAAACAAAAATCTTTCCTACAAAACATTGAAAAAAAAAAAACATCTAATTGAGAAAATCAAATTTTAAGGAAACTTGATTTAAAAAAAAAAAAAATTGAAAATTGAAAAAATCAAAATCCTCCCCAGTAGACACAAAACGTGAAAAAAAAAAAAAAAACCCTTAAGAAATTTGATTTTTTTTCTTAAAAAAAAAAAGATAACTCACAAATAAAAATCCTTCCTAGTAGACACAAAACGTGAACAAAAAAACATCTAATTGAGAAAATCAAATTTTAAGGAAACTTGATTTTAAAAAAAAAATTGAAAATTGAAAAAATCTGTAACGACCCACCTTCTCGTGATAAATTCCTAGGGCCATTACCACATACATTTCATTTTTTTTTTTCTAAGAACAACGATGAAATGACATTTAAAGTAAAACATGCTTAGAAAATACGTGAAACTTTTCAGCCTGGGATCCCAGTTAAAACAGAACAAGAAGAAATCTTAGCCATTCAAGCAAAATACTTTAAGCGGAATAAAATCTTAAAAACATCACATAACAAGTTCCAAAAGAAGGAATTTTGAAAACATAAAATGCGGAAGTCTATCCTAAGGAAATCCATGGCTCGTCGGCAGCAGTCCGCCACGCGCTCCGTATGTCATTGCTTGTACCTGAAAGGAAACGTTTTGAAAAGAATGAGTATTAAAAATACTCAGTAAGTAACGCTACTATTGGGAGGAGATTTACAAGCATTACATGGATATTTGGGGGTTAGTTGCTATTAAAGGGCCTAATAGTCATTCCATTTCGTTTCATTTCATTTCAGTTCAGTTCAGTGCAGTTCATTTCATTTCATTTCATTTCATTTCATTTCAGTTCATTACATTTATCATGACGTACGGGTCACGTGGACCATTAACCAGCCTGTCACATGCTTACCAACTCACTGGAGGTACACAAGTGGGAATCGCGAGAGATCTCTACTTCCACTGATGGTAGAAGGCACCCAGTCAGTGAAGCCAAGTCTCACCCATCAAGGCACCTATGTGTGCATAGCACTATAACTACCAACTCACTGGTGGGGCGTCCATGGGTTTGTAGTCGGAACTTTACTCCCACAGATAGTAGATGGCACCTAGTCTGCGAAGCCGAGTCCCGCCCATTTAGCTCCTCATCTCAGTCTATAAACATTTCAGTCCTAGGTGTTTAATTGCCACGATCCCTACTGGAATAAGTAACCTATCCTCATTTCGTGTTAGGGCCCCTGTTAACAGAGTCTGGTTTAGCTTGCAACCTACCCATCAAGTTTCTTTCCCATAAAGGTCTCTGAAGGGCTAATTTCACATGTACTAACTACCTCGCCTTTCATCTCGTTCAAGCACATATGTCATAACGTCCAAACCCTAAATAGAAAAGACATATGTATAGTCTAAACAGCCACGACCAAATTCAGCATACCATAATCCAAGTGTCATTACTAAACTTAGCCTCGTTATTAACTGTAATGCTACCGAAAATTCGGCAGCATAACGACATACGTATAACTGACCCCAAATTTTCTTATCACCTGCGAACAAGAGAATACACTTCTATATACAAACTGCCCAACTACAAATTTCCACAAACACTTCGGATTAATAGACTAGACCCCGAACTTCCAAAACAAAGCGAGTTAGGTCTCACATCCACGACTCAACCATATAAAACATCCTATCGTCCCCAACATAGAGCATCCAGAGCATTCAGAGCATTTAGAGCATATAAAACTTATCCAACCAGAGCATTCTAAACATAAAGCAGACAAAGTGTTCAGCACAACTAGAACATTTCTCATAATCTAAGCGTTTGATACTTTTGAACCAACACTATATTCAGAGTATACCATTCAGACAAATGCACATAATCAGGATGTTCAATAACACCAAAACACACATAATCCAACATCTCATAACTCAAACCATACATGATGAATGTCTCCCGCACTGTGTTATTCAAAGCATGTAACAAATCATAATAAATAGCTTAGCCTAGCCAAGGCTTTCCAAGTAGTAAGGTTACTTACTTTAGTGCAAGAAGACACTTGATTTATGCACAAACCAACTAATTCAATGCGACGTCGCTCATGACACAAGCAACTCCATCTAAAATCACAAGAGTGGCCTTAGAATTAGGGACATCTAATTCTCATAATTATTTTCATGAACAACTTGATTTAAAGAGGCAAAAACTTACACAAACCAAGTCGAAGCTTGCTGTCCAACTCCTAAAATCGCTCCATCTCGACGATTGGACCTTCAAACGTTGTGGGTACCTTGAAATCAATGGCTAATCTTAATGGGTACTTCTCTAAAACACTTTAATCAACCAAAGATTGATTTAATTGCTCCTACCCAAAGCTGGAATTGTACAAACATGCTCAAACTCAAAGACCCATTGCTCGAATCGCCGAAATTGAATGGGTACGCTTGCTGAACGGGAGAAAAAGTGAATGGGTAATCGTTTAAAAGCAAGAAATAACCCACATAAGCCTCAGCCCAACTTACCCACTGCGAGAACTCACCTAAAACACTCGAAAAATGTAGAAAACAGTCCCTCCTCGCTGCTGTCCGCGTCTGCAGTGCTGCTGCCGGAAAACGAGGCTACTCACAACCACCCTCATGCTGCTAAATCAACAAAAACAGAGAAGGGAGAGATTGGGAGTGAAAGATCGACGAAGAAGGAGAGATTTTCGCAAGATGCACCATGAACGCTCACCTAATTCGAACAACAACGAGGCTGCCGCCGTGGGTATCGCGTGTCACCGGAGGAGGGCGGCGCTGGCGTCGTGGCGTGCTGCGGCGGTCGGAGAGGCGGCGTCAGCGTGGGCGTGCAGCAGAGAGGTTGCAGAGAGGGAGAGTGCCGAGAGGGAGAGGGAAAATCGTGAGAGGGAGAGAGAAAATCGTGAGAGGGAGAGAGATGCCCCCTTTTTTTTGTCTTTAACGAAATTTTGGGGGGAAAAAGTCCCCCCATTTCCCTTTTTTTATTTTTTTTTTATTTGGGTTGTTACAAAATCAAAATCCTCCCCAGTAGACACAAAACGAGAAAAAAAAAAAACTTAAGGGTCTGTTTGGTAGGTGATCTGAAAATAGAAATTTGAAAACAAGGGATTCAATGAAAACAGAGTTGTATTTCATGTTTCAGATATTTGTTTGGTAGCAGATTCAGAAATTTGATTCCAATTTTAAAAATTGTTCAAAATGTGTTTGATAATATATTTATAAACCATAAACTATTTGTAGTTATCAACTAAAGTATTAAGTTGAATATAAACTATTATTAATTAATTTATAAACATTTTATATGTTATAAAATTTGTATAATTATTATTTTATAGAATCATATAATTTAAAATACATTATATTATACAAATTTTAATTTCACAAAAATGCATTGAGTTTATAACATGAAAGTACTATATTTATTAAAGTTTTGATCTTTTTAATTTAATTCTGCATTTAAAATTTTCAAATTCAAAATTTGGATACAATGAAAACATAAAAAAGTTGTTTTCAGAATTTCTACTATTTGGATCACAGAATCCGAAAACAGTTTTCAAAAACACATCTGTCAAACACATATTCACTAAATTCAGTGAATCTGAAAACATAAAACAGAATCCGGATTGCCTACCAAACAGACCCTAAGAAACTTGAAAAATGTTTTTCAAGAATCCTCACCTTTTAATATAGTAAAGATATAGATATAGATATAGATATTAAATTACGAAATTTGATTCTGGAATTTGAAAACTAATTATATAGGCCCCGTTTGGTAACCATTTGGTTTTTGGTTTTTGGTTTTTGAAAATTAGGTTTGTTTTCTTTAAATTTCCTTACTATGGTTTTCATTTTTGTTAAAGACATACTTGAATTCACAACTAAATTCTAAAAACAAAAACAAGATTTTGAAAATTGTTGGATATTTTACAAATAAAGATGTGAAAGAAAGTGATTTAAATTCAATTTTTCAAGAGTTTCAAGAGGGATTGAAACATCAATTTCAATTTGATGTTTCAATTACAAATTTAACATATGGAAGTTAAATTTGATTTTATAACTCAATTGACTTACATTTTTCATATGTTTCAATTTCATTTACTTTTGTTCTTTGGAGTTACTAAGTTGCTAGCCTATAAATAGCAACTTGTTTCTTCATTTGAATCATCTCATTCCATTTGGAGCATTCTTCATTCTTTCTTTGTTTCTTTTGATCTTGAGTCGAGTGGAGAGCAAGTATCCAAGAGTCCTGCCAGATCCGAATAGTTCGAGGTTGCTGTTCTACCGGAATTAGTCGTTGTATCCTGCTGAGACGATCGCTGTAGCCTGCTAGCAACCTGTGCAGAGCGAATAATTGTCTTCAGGACAGCACTTTGTAAGCGTGCCTCGACTATTTATTGTCAATATATTTTGCAGCATTTGTCATATATAGAGTGTTTGTATTGTTATTTCCACTGTAATTGTTAGTTTCCAGTTAAGGTGTAATCAGTTTGCTAGTGAAATTCAGTTCTTATTTGAGCATATCTCCAACAATCTGAAGACAATTATCTGAACTGATGGTTGCAAACTCTTCCACTAGTGTTGCTGGTGCTACCATGATGGGATCAACCATCCTCAAAACTCATGCTGAAAAACCAGAGAAATTCAAGGGAGAAAATTTCAAGAGGTGGCAACAGAAGATGATCTTCTACCTCACCACACTGAACCTTGCTCACATCTTGAAGGAAGATTGCCCAGTTACCCCACCAGAAGGTGTTACTCTTGAAACTAAAGCTGCCAAGCAGGCATGGATGCATTCGGATTTTTTATGCCGCAATTATATATTGAGTGGTCTTGAAGACACCTTGTATAATGTCTACTGCAATGCCTATACTACTTCAAGGCTATTGTGGGAGGCGTTAGACAAGAAGTATAAGCTGGAAGATGCTGGTACTAAGAAGTTTCTCGTGGGAAAATTCTTAGATTATAAGATGATTGATACCAAGTTGGTAGTCAATCAGATGGAAGAATTGCAAATTATCATTAGTGATTTGTAAAGTGAGGGAATGGGCATTAGTGAACCATTCCAAGTTGCTGCTGGGATTGAGTAGCTACCTCCTTCTTGGAAGGACTTCAAATGCTATCTTAAGCACAAGCGAAAGGAGCTTTCCATGGAGAATCTTGCAGTCAAACTCCACATTGAAGAGGATAATAGAAAAGGAGACAAAGCTTCGTTGGGAGTTGAAGCTAATGCACATATTGCTGAATCTTCAAAACATGGTCCCAAGAAGCAACAACTCAAGAAGAGGAATGTGAATCCTCGACCGAGGAATGACGTCAACAAGCGCATTCGTGGAGTCTGCTGGGTTTGTGGTAAGAGTGGCCATGTTGCTGCTGATTGTAGACACAAAAAGGGACAAAACTCCAACAATCAAACTAATATTGTGGAGAGTGATGATCTCGTTGCTGTGATCTCTGAGGTAAATATGACCTCTGACACCAAAGGCTGGTGGATTACTGGTGCTACTAGGCACATTTGTAAAGATAAGTCCTTATTCACCACATATGAGAAGCTAGATGGTGGTGAGAAGCTGTACATGGGAAATGCTTCAATTGCCTCTGTGGCAGGTAAAGGGAAGGTCCTGCTGAAATGGACTTCTGGAAAGATACTTACCCTCAATGATGTGTGGCACGTGTCAGTGTCAGGAACCCTACTTAATAAAAATGGGTTCAAGCTTGTGTTTGAGTCAGATAAATTTATTCTGACAAAAGGGGGTATGTATGTTGGAAAAGGCTATCTAAATGATGACATGTTTAAATCGAATGTACTGGCACAAATGCCCAAGAATAATAATAATAACAACTCTTCTGCTTATAGTGTGATGTATGGCATTCTAGGCTGGAGGCATGTCAATTATCGTTCTTTACAAAGAATGGTAAGCTTAGGACTTCTACCTAAGTTCAACATTGATCAAAGTTTGCTAGAAAGTCATTTTCATCTGTGGAAAAAAGTAATGAGATACTTGATTTAATCCACAGTGATGTATGTGACATGAAAAGTAACCCCACAAGAGGCAGTAAAAAGTATTTTGTCACATTTATTGATGATTATAGTAAATATTTCTATGTATATTTATTACATAGTAAAGATGAAACCTTAGATGTTTTTAAAGCATATAAGGCAGAAGTTGAAAATCAACTTGAGAAGAAGGTAAAGGTGCTTAGATCAGATAGAGGTGGTGAATATGAATCATCATCATTTTATGAATTCTGTGAAGTTAATTTTATAGTCCATCAAACTACAGCACCTTATACACCACAACAAAATGATGTAGCTGAAAGAAAGAACCGAACTTTAAAAGACATGGTTAATTGCATGTTAAATAGTTCAGGTTTACACCATAATTTGTGGGGGAGGCTTTGCTTACAGCAAATTTTATACTAAACAGAATTCCACAAAAGAAGACTGATAAGTCGCCTTATGAAGTGTGGAATAGAAAGTTACCCTCATATAAAATGTTGAAAGTGTGAGGGTGTTTGGCAAAGGTACAAGTTCCTTTACCAAAAAGGACCAAACTAGGACCTAAGACAATTGATTGTGTCTTTATAGGCTATGCTTTGCATAGTGCTGTGTATAGATTCCTGGTGATTAAATCAGAAATACCTGATATTAATAATAATACCATTATGGAATCTATTGAAGCTGAATTTTTCGAGGATGTATTTCCTTTGAAAGAGGAAAGACACATGAGTAGTGGTGTCAAAAGGAATTATGAGGCTAGCTTTCCGAAAGGTCAAAACGATCAGAATACTGAGTTTGAACCAAGGAGAAGCAAAAGAGCTAAGAAAGCTACTTCCTTTGGACCTGATTTCATAACATATATGATAGATGGTGAGCTTCAAACTTTTCAAGAAGCTGTGACATCTCCGGATGCACCTTATTGGAAGGAAGCTATCAATAGTGAGATAGAATCCATTTTGCAGAACAAAACTTGGGTATTGGTTGATCTACCTCCTGGTAGTAAACCAATTAGTAGTAAATGGATTTTTAGAAGAAAGCTAAAGGCTGATGGCACTATTGATAAGTACAAAGCCCGCCTTGTTGCTAAAGACTTTCGTCAAAAAGAAGGGATAGATTTCTTTGATACCTATTCTCCAGTGACGAGGATTACATCTATAAGGATGTTAATTGCAATAGCAGCTTTACAAAATTTGGAAATACACCAAATGGATGTGAAAACTGCATTTTTAAATGGAAAATTAGATGAAGAAATTTATATGGAACAACCTGAATGGTTTGTTGTAAAAGGACTTGAAGATAAAGTTTGTAAACTTGTCAAGTCTCTTTATGGGTTGAAACAAGCACCCAAACAATGACATGAAAAGTTTGATCACACTATGTTATCTAATGGATTCAAGATAAATGAGTGTGATAAATGTGTTTATGTTAAAACCATAGATCAAGATTGTGTTATCATTTGTTTGTATGTGGATGATATGTTGATAATATGTTGATAATGGGCACAAATAGAAGTGTCATTGATTCCACTAAGAAGATGTTGAAATCCAACTTTGATATGAAAGACCTTGGTCTTGCTGATGTTATACTTGGAATTCGTATAACAAGAAATCCAAGTGGATACATACTTTCTTAATCTCACTACATAGAGAAAGTGTTGAGAAAATTTGATCAATTTGAGAGTAAACCTGCAGTTACTCCATTTGATCCAAGTTGTAAGTTAAAGAAGAATAGTGGTGAAGGTGTGTCTTCTCTAGAATACTCTAGAGTTGTTGGTAGCTTAATGTACATAATGAACTGTACAAGACCTGATATAGCCTATTTAGTAGGAAGGTTAGCAAGATACACCAGCAATCATGGGCATGATCATTGGAATGCTTTAGTTAGAGTTCTAAGGTACTTGAAGTACACTCTGAACTATGGATTGCATTATATGAGGGATCCACATGTACTGAAAGGATTTAGTGATGCTAATTGGATTTCTGATAGCATGGAGACTAAATCTACCAGTGGGTATATTTTTACCTTAGGTGGAGCAGCTGTATCATGGAAATCTTCAAAACAGACGTGTATAGCGCGTTCTACTATGAAGTCAGAGTTTACAGCTCTTGACAAAGTTGGAGAAGAAGCTGAATGGCTTCGAAATTTTCTTGAAGATATTCCATTATGGTTGAAGCCTGTAAACACAATATGTATTTATTGTGACAATTTAGCGGCCTCTATGAGGACCAAGAATAATGTCTATAATGGAAAGTCGCGACATATTAGACGAAGACATAATTCGATAAGGCAATTGCTCTCTAATGGAATAATTTCCATTGATTATGTGAAATCTAAAGAGAATATAGCAGATCCTTTAACGAAAGGATTGTCAAGAGAGCAAGTGATGTATACATCGAGGGAAATGGGACTAAAGCCTATGAAATAAATTATTTGGTGGTAACCTAACCTAGTTGACTGGAGATCCCAAGATCTAGGTTCAATAGGCAAACTGGCTGGATAATTTATAGTTGACACACTAGAAATTTATAGTTTCTTCCCATTTCTATGATGTTGTAGAGTGTGTGATCTGTTGATGTTAAGGTCATGTTGATATCTTGTTTACAAGAGGAGTAATGGCAGAATACTCTTAATCAATATCACCTATGTGAGAGTAGAAGTGGGTCGCTTCTATGAGAACTTTTTGAATGGCTTATGTTCTCTAAAGCTCTCATGAAATCAGGATCTTGTCCAGGACCAAAATGGACACAAACGTATAGAACTCGAAGGTACAGGATGAGTTATGTGTGATGTCTGTTGTCTTAATTCACCAACAAGAAGGATAGTTCCAGAGCTTGGTCTCACTATTTCTTCGGTAATTCGATAGATATTCACTAAGGAAGGTTCAAGTCCAGAAGACACCCCTCCTGATGCATAGCTCGTCTGTTTGCTCTCAACATTTTGTTTTGATTTTCTCACTTTCTTTCATGTGGGGGATTGTTGGATATTTTACAAATAAGGATGTGAAAGAAAGTGATTTAAATTCAATTTTTCAAGAGTTTCAAGATGGATTGAAACATCAATTTCAATTTGATGCTCAATTACAAATTTAATATATGGAAGTTAAATTTGATTTTATAACTCAATTGAGTTACATTTTTCATATGTTTCAATTTCATTTACTTTTGTTCTTTGGAGTTACTAAGTTGTTAGCCTATAAATAGCAACTTGTTTCTTCATTTGAATCATCCCATTCCATTTGGAGCATTCTTCCTTCTTTCTTTGTTTCTTTTGATCGTGAGTCGAGTTGAGAGCAAGTATCCAAGAGTCCTGCCAGATCCGAATAGTTCGAGGTTGCTGTTCTACCAGAATTAGTCGTTGTATCCTGCTGAGACGATCGCTGTAGCCTGCTAGCAACCTGTGCAGAGCGAATAATTGTCTTCAGGACAGTGCTTTGTAAGCGTGCCTCGACTATTTATTATCAATATATTTTGCAGCATTTGTCATATATACAGTGTTTGTATTGTTATTTCCACTGTAATTGTTAGTTTCCAGTTAAGGTGTAATCAGTTTGCTAGTGAAATTCAGTTCTTATTTGAGCATATCTCCAACAAAAACTACTTTTTTTAGTTTTCAAAAATTGGTTGAAAATATGGGAAGAAGGTAGATTGAAAAACAAAGAAACTTAGAGTTAGAAATAGTGTTTATAAGCTTAAAAACCAAAAACCAAAAACTAAAAACCAAATGGTTATCAAACGGGGCCGTAATTATCTGAAATTTAAAAGGGTATTTTGGTCTAAAAATGTTTTTCAGGAATCCTTGCCTTTTAATATAGTATAGATAATATAGTATAGATATAGAAGATATAGATAGATAGTATAGGTATAGATTATTTTAGAAATGGATAATTTAGTTAATTGAGCTCTTTTTTAATAATTATTTTGTAAAACAAATTATTGGTTAGTTTTGTAATTAATTTTTTCTAATATTTATCAATATGTGAACAAAATAAAAAAAAAAGAAAAAAAAAAGAAAAAAAGAAAAAAAATCCTCTTTATACATCATTATAATTTCTCTAAAATACTAATTTTACAACAAGTGCAGATAGTTTTTAAGTTGTGGTGTGGATCGTATTTACTTCTAATTATGTTGAATTATCTTAAAAATATGTCGTCGTTGTACATTTGTCCAAGTATAAATAATCATGCACTACCAAGTAATTGATGCGCAATTTCCTTGTACGGGTCAAGTAATAATATAGTGTTTTCGTGTAAAACTAGTGTGGTCCTCTGGATTGGTTTTCTAGAAAATTAAGTACCGCGAATACTTTTGTTCAATTTTATTTAGGGAGCAAAACTTAATCAAAAAGATAAATCTAAGGGAAAAAAAAACATAAAATAAAGGTGGAGACTCAAATGGAAAGACTCTTAGGTAATTGATTTCATTATTTAAGATTGAGGATCGATTAATAGGAATGAATTGATCGGGCAATTATTCTACAAGCCAAGGAAACTTTTATCACAATTACCTCTCCCGAGTATAATTGATTCTCATGCATATAAATAACTTGATATCCCTATCTAAGTTCATTAACATGCAAGACATTATTCGGTTTATCCTTGTTATACTTCTAGAGATATTCCAAATCCCGTCACAAACTTAGAATTTCTACTCTAGTCATGCAATTAAACAAGGTAAGTCTTAGGCCAAATCCTCTCTCCCAAGTTAGATTCAACACTTAAATCATTCAATTAGTGATCAAGTAATTGAAAGCATTACACAAAATTGCATGCATAAAATAACAACACATTCATATCAAAAATCAATCCAACAACTAAAACAACTACATCAAACCCTAAGACAAACAACTAGCAATTCATAGTCTTTAAACCACAAACACTAATTGCAAGAAAAACCATAAAAACTACAAGAGGTAAGGGAAAAAGAAATGAAAACTCGAATCCGTCGAAACCGGCACGTCCCCGTCACGATCTCCACGTCTTCTCGCTCGATTCCCGCTCCTTGGCCTCGCTTCAGCTCCCACCAAAGGTCTCTATTTGAAATTAGGGTTAAAATCTAAACAATTGGACTCCCCTTGGTCGTGCAAGAAAGTGTTGAATTTATAGAAAATCTGCCGACAGCGTCGCGACGCTACAGGCACGGTGTCACCTTTACCGCCCATTCTGTTTTAGGGGATTTTTCTAGCGTCGAGACGCCCAGAAAGCAACGTCTCAATGCTAGCTCTCGGATGTGACTCATTTTAGAAGCCTCCAACTTGATTTTTTTCGGTTCCTTGGCTTCTTTTGGCATCCCGAACACCCGATCAACTCCAAATTCTCGTTTTAGCTCAAAATAACAATTTCCTACAAAATAAACACTAAAGTGCAATAAAATGGCTATGAATTACTCAAAGACTAACTAAAATAAATAGGGAAAATAGCTAGCTATGCTCACTATCAGTAATGCTTGGAGTATTCCAGGATCAGAACACAGGGAAGGGGAGAGTAGTAAAAGTGTCTTTCCTTAAATCCTATTCTAATGCGTCGACGTTAGGAATTACAAAAGAGGTTGAGAAGTGAAATAAACATGCGATAATTTAAAAACAGAAGCCATGTGTTAAAGGAAAAACAATGAGAGATGAGCTATCAAGGCTTTTACCGCATCAACCACATATGACAAATAAGATCTTAGTGCAACGCATAACAATGAATCGACAGACTACTGATGGCTAAGCGAGAAATAATCATGTGTTTCCCTCTCGGTATTACACATGCGTTTGACATTGAACTAAGAATGTTCCTATTACTTAATTCATGCAATAGCGCAGTTCTCTTTATACTTGCAAGCAGTTGAATTATCCCTAAAGCAACTAAAACACATTCATGAATATATTATCCTATGCGACTGAGTTATTCCTAATGCAATCAGACTACATGTAATGCGTTATCTTGCTTTACTTAGATAATTTCACATGCGTTACTCTTCTGGTGATTTATCATGCTACTAATTATCAGTTGGCCAGACGGATATCAGTAATAAAGGAATTATTGCATCTAAGTAGAAAGTATCAATATCATTGATTCATTGTAGCGTGTACAAAAATAATCTTAACACCACATCGACGCCTAGGCTAAGCCTTGAATCATTCTCTCCTCTCTAGTTCATTGAATCCTGGGTAAAACATAAAAATGTAGTAATGCCTTGGATCATTCTCTCCTCTCTTCTCCCCTCTATTTATAATTGTTTCTTTCTTGGAGCCAAAGGATCATTATATGGATGGATACTTGTTCCCTACTCAATGTTTACTTGCTCACTACTCAATACTTTTCACCAACTCATCAAGCTTCTACATAATCAAGCTTCCCATGCACCAGGCTTTTACAACATCAAGTTTTCCATGCATCGGGCTTCTACAGCATCAAGCTTCCATCTGCCAAGCTTCTAACTCATCAAATAATCTCCAAATTTGGCCCGATTAGCTTCAATTTCTTAAAATTGCATCAATTGGACCTTTTGGGACTAAAAATTCTGAAATCAACAAATTATTGCAACTAAGTACCGAATCAAGCATGGAATAAGCTCAGGTTTAGGGGTAAACAGATAGCATTTTTGCATGCTATCAAGTTGAGTTGGCCTGGTGAAAACCGTATATTGGTTTATGAATTAATTGTTATTTTTTACTGTGTTTTATCTAAATTTATTTACTTATTTATTACAAAATTATAATTAATACTTCAACAGTTTTCTTTTAATCTCTTAACCTTAATTTTTTTAAAAAAAAGGAAAAAATACACTTTTGGTCCTTGAGGTTTGGTTTAGGTTTCGTTTTGGTCCCTGAGGTTTCAAACTCAACATTTTAGTCCCTGAGGTTTGCATTTAGTAGCATTTTGGTCCCTCCATCCATATTTCTGTTAAAAACTAACGGTTTGCTGACGTGGCACCTATTTTTTTTATTAAAAATTTATTTTTTAAATTTTAAAAATAAAATAATAATAAAATAATTAAAATATATATTTTTTAAACTTTTCATTTTCCCTCCTCTTTTTCCCCCTCTTTCTTCCCTCTCTTCTTCCTCCAACATCTTCTTCCTTCACCTTCTTCTTCTCCAACACCTTCAACAATGGTCGGCGGCCGGCGACCACCGCTCGTTGCCGTCGACTTTTTTTCTTTCTTTCTTTCTCCTTCTATTTTCTTCAGATTTTTCTTATAAAAAAAGAAGAAAAGAGGGAGGAAAACGCTCGCCGGAAAACGGAGGAGGGACCCTTTCTCCTCTGTGTTTCGCTGGAAAACGAAGGAGGGAGGGAGCTCCCTCCCTCCCCGTTTCAAATCTGAAACAGGAGCTCCTTCGTTTTCGCTAGAAAACAGAGGAGGGAGGGAGCTTCCTCCCTCCCTCCTCCGTTTTCCGGCAAAAATAGAGGACTCCCTCCCCGTTTCCCTCCCTTTTTTTTTAAGAAAAATCTGGAGAGAAGAGAAGGAGAAGGAGAAATAAAGAAAGAAAGAAAGAAAAAAGTCGCCGGCGAGCGGGGGTCGCCGGCCGCCGACCATGGCTGAAGGTGTTGGAGAAGAAGGTGGAGGAAGAAGATAGTTGGAGGAAGAAGAGGGAAGAAAGGAGGGAAAAAAGGAGGGAAAATGAAAAGTTTAAAAAATATACTTTTTTTATTATTTTATTTTTAAAATTTAAAAAATAAATTTTTAATAAAAAAAATAGGTACCACGTCAACAAACCGTTAGTTTATAACGGAAATATGGATGGAGGGACCAAAATGCTACTAAATGCAAACCTCAGGAACTAAAATGTTGAGTTTGAAACCTTAGGGACCAAAACGAAACCTAAACCAAACCTCAGGGACCAAAAGTGTATTTTTCCCTAAAAAAAACCATCTATTCGATTAGCTTCCTATCAAAATGAATATAAAAAATGTGACATGGAGATGACGGATGAGTTGTAAAAAAAACAATTCTTAGTCACATCCAAAATAATATCATATAATTTGGGGTATGAAAGCAAATTTGGAGATTAAGATAGAATATTATTTTCTTCTTCTCATGATCAAAAGATTAGGAGAGAAACAAAATGTTTGAAGAGTTAATAGACCCTAAAAGAAGGATGATATTTGGGACCTTTATCTTATGATCACAAAAATTAAGGTTAGGGTTCGAAAAAAAAAGTATAAGGTTAGGGCATGAACGTTAAGAAGAAACAAACAAAAATCTCGCCAATAAGAGCATAACGACTCACCTGAAATACAATGTATACTTATGACCAAGAGGTTATGAATTCGAATCTCCCAACCCCATATTCACGAATTAAAAAAAGAAAAACAAAAATCTCAATACAAGTGGACTCGATCACTCTTTCACAATTTTTCTCTCATAAACATATTATCCTGGAAAACTCTCTCTTGACCCCTCAATTTTCCCTCTATTAACCTTTTTTTTTTTTTTAATAAAAAGGAGGTTATTAAATTTTACTAGTAGATGACTTTTTTCACAATGCTTAGCTTAACGGTAATTGACATGTACCACTGATCTCTTGAACGAGGTCAGAGGTTCGAATCCCCCACCCCAAATGGTTACCCATCAAATTTCTATCTTCATTTTAATAGAAAATATATTTAAATTTAATAATAAAAATAACATTTTTGAAACTTCGAAAGTTATAATTAGAAACTTTTTTTTTCTAACATGTAGGACTGGAGTGGGAGATTGAACCTTTGACCTCTTGGTCGAAAAACAAGTTTTACGTTTTTTTTTTTTTTTTTGAGTTCAACAACATTCACGGATTCGAATATTTGATCTCTTGGTTGATGATATATGTCAATTACCGCTAAACTAAACTCGGTTTAACAGTTTAGTTTTATATCAGTTGAGTCATGTTTCTGTTGACGGTTATAATTGAAGCTTACCTTAAAAGTTTGAAGGAAATTTCTTATGAATCTATTTTTCATTTTTCTATTTGTAATCTTTCATCCCTTCCCACCTAACCTACCCATTGTAATATTTAATTGGAAGGAAGAGTCGGCCAAAACCGAGTAAGGAGAAAGCCAAAGGCTATCTCCAAACAGACCCTATTCGTCCAACTAAGCTCTCTCATCCACGAAACTTCCATGACTTTCCTAATTCCCAAATCCCTCTCTATAAATACCCCTTCTTCTCCTCTTCTCCAACTCTCGCTTTCAATTTCCCTCTCCCATCGTCAAAAATATCCATTCCCGACGCCGGCGGAGGAAGGAGAACGAGAAGAACCCCAATCCCAATTTCCGCCGGAGCACAGATTCATCTCTCTCTCTCTCTCTTCTGTTCCCGAATTCCGATTGCTGAAGCTTTTCCTAGGGTTGGAGGAGGAGGAGCAGGCTGTGAACAATGTCCGATGCGTTCTGCTCCGACTGCAAGCGTCAGACGGAGGTTGTTTTCGACCACTCCGCCGGTGACACGGTGTGCTCCGAGTGCGGCCTTGTGCTCGAGTCGCACTCCATCGATGAGACGTCCGAGTGGAGGACTTTTGCCAACGAGTCTGGGGATAACGACCCGGTTCGTGTTGGTGGACCGACCAATCCGCTTTTGGCTGATGGTGGCCTTTCCACGGTGATTGCCAAGCCTAATGGTACCACTGGGGAGTTCTTGTCCTCGTCTTTGGGTCGGTGGCAGAATCGTGGCTCTAATCCAGATCGAGGGCTGATTCTGGCTTTCAAGACGATTGCTACTATGTCTGATAGGTAAGGGGGTTGGATGTTTTGGTGGCGTTCTGGATGCTGGGGAAGGATGGAATTTGTTGGATTTCTATGGATTGAACTGAATCTTGATTTCGTTTCCGTAGCCTTGTAGCGTTGAACGGATCGAATTCGGGCTCTGGAGGCCGGAGGGGAGGGAATTGGGAAATCTGAGTAGTTTGAGGATTTTCTCTTTATGGGGAAGCTTTTTGATGATGGATACAAATCTTGGGAACTGATTATTGGGTCGGTGGTTGTTTAGGATTCGGGTCATGCAGCTGGGGCTAGTTGGCAAAATTTAACTCATTTAGGGAAGCGACTTTCTATCTTTCTTGGAAAAGAAGTGGATAAAAAATCTTCCAATAAGTGATCTTATTCTGTATACAGGATTGACTTATCAGAATTTATAAACATAGAAGTTGAGCTAAGAAGTATTGTAAATGTAAACTGGATCTGGGTATATCTTTTAGGGGAAAATATTGAATGGTTGCTTATCCCTTTACTGTAGATGGGGCGATGTGGTCAAGCTGAATTTTGTAAAATGGTTCTTCAATTCTGAAAAACCTGCACCTGAACAAAAAGTTCGGAGTTGAATTTTCTTGTAGCTTTTGCTTTCTTTCTTCAGTATCCTGGCAAGCAACTATGTAGTTGGAATGGAATATCTTGAGCCAGAACTCAATTAAGTCGAACTATCTTGTTACTTTGAAGTTTCTAGTTTTTTCTTCATTTTGGAGGTACCACTTCTCTGATTGGATTTAAATAGTGAATCAGCTTAATGCCCACTCTTTCCATCTAATGTTTGGAAATTATCTATTCTTGAGCTTGCCAGAAGATGGTCATGGATCTTTCTATGGTTTTTTTCTTATCTTCGTTCATTTTATGGTGTTCTTATACTAATAAAATTCAAATTTTACTTTGGTTGCCTACTTACAAGTCTCCCAGCTTCGCATTATGACAATCTGAGACTGATTTATAATGCTTAATGAAGTTATGAGTTTGCATATCTTTCCAAGATGCAAGATGGATGGGATAAGGGACGGTTGTTATGGTGTGTCGGTTTCTTCACTGTTTTGTGGGGATTTTCATAGGAGTGGAGAGTTCTTGGCAGGATTTTTGGTCTCTTTTGGTTTTTGGCATTGGCGTCCAATTTTTTTTTATTACCCTTTAGGTAGCCTCTATTCATTTTAGTTTGGTTCCTCGGATTTTTTTGTTCGCACTTTGTATGCTTTTCATCTTTCTCAGTAAAAGCATGTCCTTTCATTAAGAATAAGCCCATACATAACTTAAACTAATGTAGCTGTATTGTGTTTCAGGTTGGGCCTTGTTGCAACCATTAAGGTATGCAGTTTTCCATCCATTATGACATAATGCCACGAGTTTCCATTTCTTGTATTTTCTCAAAGCATTCAGGTTAGTTGTCAGTATAGAATGATCATGCAGTATTGTCAAGGTTATAAATAATTTTTGTTTCATAGTTTGCGTTATACATTGATTCTGGAAGTGCTGGACAATGAATGGGTCAATTAGGATTAGTTAGATACATATGATTCAAGTCCATTTGAATTGTGAGATTGCATAGAACAGGAAATAACCAAAATTTGCAGAAACAGAAAATTCTATAACTTCTATAGCATCTCAATTTCTAACCAAGAAGATGCTTGCTAAAACTCTATTCACGACCCTGGTACTTATTGGTTTAGCCTCAGGTCTAAGTTTGTTATGAGCTTTGTTTCTGTAGGAACAAAATGCATATTGAAGTTATATAGAATGACGTTGGGGAGTGGAATTTGTGGAGAATTAACAAGAGAAAATTGAGGAGACAGAATAAGGGAGTTGGATGCAGTGTTTTAAAAGGCTCAAGGCGTACTAAGGCGCAATGGCCTCCTGGGGCCTAGGCACAAGGCACACAAAAAGGCGCGGGTTTTTTTCTCTAAGGCGCACTATATAGAAAAAAACTTATAAAAATATATACATGTATATAAAACACTTTCATGGAAGTAATGAAGTTTTTAACCAAAATAGATAAAAGATAAATAAGGTTCAAATATTAGTCTTCCAACATAGAGTCAAATGTCAATACTCCACAAAAAACAGTGAGTTTAGTATTGTTAATATGCCTTCTTACACTCCAAATGACCAAGTATGATGATGTCTATACTCCACAAAAAAAATTATGCCTTGAATATGATATTTGACACTCCGAACGACAAGTACGGGGGTCTCGCTGACCGGTCAGTGAGTCGGGGTCCAGGGGCGTAGCGCCTGGTTTTGGTGGTTCGGGGGCAACGCCCCAGAAGCAAAATTTAAAATTAGCTTCATAACAAGTATTTTGGCTTAAAAATTTAAAACATGTATAAAAATGTGAAGCCCCAAAGGCGTCTAAGGCGCGCTCCTAGGGGGCTTCGAGGAAGGCGCGCGCCTTGGCTGTGCCTTCCTCATTGCGCCTCGCTTCTTCGAAGCGAGGCGCTAACTTTGCGCCTTGCGCCTAGGCGCGCCTTTTAAAACACTGGTTGGATGGTTGATGGGAGAGAGAATTCATCTAGAACTTTGAAGAATTCTTTAGAAACACACTATAGTTGATATAAAGCAGCGTCTGTTATAGTTTTTGAGTAAAGACACTAGACAGGATTTAACTGTGTCTAAATTCTACTAATGAATTATTATCTTGTAGATATTTCAAGTAAAAATTAAATTTATATAAGAAGAGAACTTTACAAGGACAAATGCATACAGAAGTAATAGAAAATGCTAGTGGTGTCTGGGGAGAGGGAGGGTTAATAATGGTGAAGGAGAGAGGAAGTTGACCATTAACACAAGGAAAAGTAGGAGACACTGAAGTACGCTGGATAGTGGGTGAAAGATAGAGAAATTATCTACAATTTTGAAGAATTCTGTAGAAGCAGCCAAGCAGGCCACAATTTATATAAAGAAGTGTCTGTTATACCTTGCACCTTTTGAGTAGATATGATTTACTGAGTTTAAACATCGTTGACAGATTAATAACGACAGCACTAGAATTTTTTAGTGGGGTGGGAAGTTTGACCGTCTCTTCTTAGCTGTCTATGACAAAACTATTTTGTAATTGTTGTCTGTTGCAATTGTACTTGGTGTTTGTTTCCAGAGACTTTTTCCATTTTTTCCTGGCTTTTTTTTGTTTTGGTCTGGTTTTTCTTTGGTATTTCACGGCTGTAGGATCCCCTTACATTCTCTCCATGAAAGAACAGTTTTTCTTTAAAAATAATTGTTTCCTATAAATAAAAAGGTAACTCAATATTTTACTTCTGACGTGCCATTGGAATTGAATGCAATATGTAAGACAGATTATACAACTTTCAACTTATGATGTGCTAATGTTGCAATTCTTTTTATTGATTTTGTTGAAGTTGTATGATTACTTTTCTTCACAGTTACTACTTGCTGGCACCCTTTTTGATAGAAATGTAATTGTTGCTACCTTTAATAGGATAATCTATGAAGATTACAATCTCAATTCTTTGAATTTCTAGTTTATTTGCACAATACTATAGTGAAATTGTTCCTCCTCACTGTAAAGTGCCTGAGACTAATTATTCAAACGAGGAACAGGCTAGGCTTTCCTCTTGTTCACAATAGGTTTACGTGAAAATATATAATTGTATTTTATGATTTAAAGATCATGTTAGTTTTAGATTTTGTTTTTGAGTTCCATTCGTTTTACTCGCAGTGACCTTTGATATTTTGTAAATGTTTAATCTTCTTCAACAGTTCTTTTCTCATTTTTTTTGTTATTATTTATAGGATCGGGCCAATGAAATATACAAAAGAGTAGAAGATCAAAAATCTAGTAGAGGAAGAAATCAAGATGCTTTATTGGCTGCTTGCTTATACATTGCTTGTCGACAAGAGGACAAACCCCGCACAGTCAAGGGTACTGCTTATAAGTCATTTGATTTCTGGAGCATTCGTAATTCAATTTATTCTTAGCTAATCATCCTGATTTTGAGTAGAAATTTGCTCTGTTGCTAATGGGGCAACAAAGAAGGAGATTGGCCGAGCAAAAGAATACATTGTGAAACAGTTGGGGTTGGAGACAGGTCAGTCTGTGGAGATGGGAACGATACACGCTGGAGACTTCATGGTGAGGTTTTGGTAAAAATGTCATCTTGATTATTTTAAACTTTGATCATGGACAATGTTTCATTTATTTCTTCTGACATCACTTTTTTTTTTCCTGAATGAATATAGAGGCGTTTTTGTTCTAATCTTGGCATGAATAATCAAGCTGTTAAAGCTGCCCAAGAGGCTGTACAGAAATCTGAAGAGTTTGATATTAGGTAATGTTGGCTTCCTTTAGTGGTTGTGATATAATCTGTACATGTGTATTTTAATGATTTGGACATTATGAATTTCTTGGTATTGCTTCTTTCCCTGTCGTTTATTTGGCTGGTTCGTGAAATGTTCACTCAACTTTTTCACTCAACTTTTTGTACTAAAAAAATGTGTTCACTCAACTTTGACAAAATCCACCCTGTACACATCCCTCTTCTGGTCTGTCAGTAGTAGCCAATTTTAAGATTCCTTTTCAAACAGAAAAAGAAAATAATAAAAGAAGTCAGTCTCTTAATTAGATCAATGTTTGCTTGCTTTGCACACTGCCACCGCGGTATTGGTATATCCATTGGCTCAGCTGAGTACTTCTTGGTTGATTCCTTTGTTCTCTAACATAGAATTGAATTATTTTTTAATCTATAATCAGATCATTAGCACATCTTATCATATTCACGATTAATGGCTTCTTTGCCTATCATCAGCTTATTAAATAGTTTGATAAATGTTTAGATTAGAAAACAAAGAATAAAAGTTTTAAGCATAGTTTGTAAGCCAACTCAGTTAAAGCACCCCTCCTTCCCTCGAGGTGGGTCCCACCCACCTTTGTTGAATTAAAAAAGCACTACCAAGTCTTTTTTTCCCCTTATTTGGGAGGGGCGATGAGTTCTTGGCATTTGAGATGTTTTTTTTCATCTTTTATACTGTAATTCTTCCAACATTTTTTCAGTGTGGTATATGTCGAAATTATAGTGTATATACCACTTCTGGAGTCCACATTTTCTTGGGACCGGATTTATTTTTGCTTACTTTGCTTAAGAGTATTTTCTTCCCTCTTTTCAGGAGAAGCCCAATTTCTATTGCAGCAGCAGTAATATACATTATTACTCAGCTTTCAGATGATAAGAAGCCCCTGAAAGGTAATGTTAACTAGTCAACTGGCAGTAACTTTCACTACATATAGATTTAGAATTATGATCATAATCCAAGTGATTCCACATCATTATGGGATTGTTTGGGCTCGTTTGATAATGATTCTGTCATTTGCTTTCGAAAATTATGGTTTTCTACTCAAAACAGAAGTAGACCCCCTCCTGAGCATCGTTACCATCAGTCTTGATATGAAATTTGTCGAGGGTTTTATGTATTAAATGTGCGGCTCTGATTTTGAGTGCAGACATATCGGTAGCTACCGGTGTTGCGGAAGGGACAATCAGAAACTCATATAAAGATCTCTACCCGCATGTGTCAAAGATAATACCGGGGTGGTATGCCAAAGAGGAGGATCTTAAGAACCTCTGCAGCCCTTGAAATGTAGAGCTAAACGACGACGAACGACGGGAATTCAACCAAAATTGAAATTACTTTTTTTGAGCCTTGTATTTAAACTCTTTGAGATTGCAAAGAGTGCTAGAAAGAAAATCTCCCCCTTCTCTGCTTCTCTTTTTCCTAAATAGATTCATTGCCATTATCAAATTCTAAATGAGACCCCCCAAACTTTCCATAATTTCACCTCAATTCACAATGGAAGTTATCCAAAATTTTGCGATGCTCATGAAATATCAAATCAATACGAACGAGTTAGCATTTTTTCGAGTTTACAAAGTTTTGTGGCGATTTTTTGCACTTTCTAAGGATTTCATTTCAAGAGTTGGTGTTTTGAATAAACTTTGTAATACTGTCCATTTTTCCTCTCGAGATATTTTCTTGCCAAAATAAGGTTCAGGGCACACGATGAGTATCAAAGTGTTGGTGACAACGCAAGTGTATGGTGAGCGTAGTAGCCTTCTTGGGCATGCTCTTGTTACAACCAAGTTATGAGCTAACTTATATCTACTTTGAATAGTTACTATGGTTGTATTGATTAAAGGAGAAGGTTGACAGTAAATATGAAAGGAAATCTCTCCCTTTGATTTTAATTGAGTGAAAAAATCTCTTTGCCTTGTATTTCTCTCTCACTGCCATTTAATAGTTCTGTTTCTAACTCAGCTCTCTCCTCTCTCTGCATTATGAGTTTGTAACTCCCTCTCTTTCTGCATTGTAACTTGCTCTCTCTCTCTAACACAGTTTCATCATTGGGCTGATTGATTAGACTTTAGTCAAGTTGGGCCGACCTAACTTTCAAGGCCATGAGTTGGATCAACTTATTATAAGAAGGAAAGAACTTCCCTGCATACCGGTATGTAGGTATCTCCCTACATACCCCATTAAAATCTTGACAACTAAAGAAGAGGAAGGGAGAATGAGAATTTTTTTCTCTCTCCTAGTTGTCAACATTTTAATGGTGGTATGCAGGGAGATCCCTACATACCAGAAAGTTTTGTTCGAATAGCATCATGGAGTTCTTACACAAATACTCATTTTAGAAGTTTCACTTTCATAAAAGCCAAAATTTGAGATAGTTTTTAAAAAATAATCAAAATAGAGGCTGAATGACTAGGATTGAAAAATGAGACTGAGCAACTTCAATTTGATTAAGAATGTAGATTTTCAAATTGTAATAAGATATTAGGATATAAAAATAAAATATAATTTAAATTACAAGGCAATAGTTTCTAAATTTGAAAAATTGTTGGATCCACCGATGTGATTCAGAGTTGTTTGGATGTTCTAAATAGTGCTTTTATCCTAAGGCAATGTGTTGTAGATAATGCCATATTGGAGTTTGAGTGTATTCATGAGTTAAAGTGTTGAACAATTTGTTTTTGGAAGTGGGCTGGACATGAGTAAGACTTATGACTGGGTGGAGTGGTCTTTTCTTCAACAAATTATGCTCCAGGCGGGGTTTGCTTGACCTTGGGTGGATCTGATACTTAGGTGTATTAGCTTTGTGACCTTTTCCTTCAACCAGAATAGGGAGAAGCTGGGCCATATGCTCCCATCTCGAGGTCTTCGCTAAGGGGTCCAATGTCATCGTACCTTTTCCTCCTATGTGTGCAGAGAGGCTGTTAGTTTGTTGCATAGGGCTGAACAAAAGCTTTCATTTATAGTTTTCGCATTGCTTGTAGTAGCCCACCGACATCCCATCTTTTTTCGCTGATGACAATCTTCTTTTCTTGAAGACCAAAGCTGTTGAAGGTTTCTTTTTTGTTTGAGACTTGTTAATGCTTTACGAATGTGCCTCTAGGCAAACCATTAACTATGAGAAGTTTGTTATTGCTTTTAGCCCGCACACCAAGGAGGATACTTAGCAGTATATTAGCCCTGTAAGTTTCATGCAACCCTTGACAACAACAGTACCTGGGACTTCCCTTTTTTATGCCATGCATCTGCTCAGGTACTTTGAAATTTATCAAAGATCATATATGGAGGGCAGGTAGGGTGGAAGGGAAAATTATTCTCCATGGACAGTATGGAAGTGCTTCTTAAACTGATTGTACAAGTCATTCCTTGCTACACCATGAACTGTTTTCGACTGTCTCAGTGTTTGATTAGAGAGATTCATCGACTAATGTCCGAAATTTGGTGGGATGATGATAATGCTCATTTATGTGTGCTATTTAGCCTTAAAAACTTAGGTTGCTAGGAAAGCAAGGACTTTGTGCTTAAAATCATATCATTTAGAGTCAAATTAGCAAAAGTCTAAGAATCATGTTAGAAATCTTAGAAATATAGAATTTATGCTTAAAATGTTAAAAAAGAGATTATTTTTGTAAGAATTTATCGAAGTTAATGTTTTTGTGCAGATATCTATTTTGCAGTGGAAATGAGCCCACAAATGAAGATGAAAGAGTTAGCTAAGCAAAAGTGAAGTTGAAGATTTGCACCCATATTTGGTCTTGAAGATGTGGAATTTGCGTTTGAATTGCGCTCGCAAAATGATAAGGAAGTAGTCCCAGCTAAAGATAGATTTCTCAAGACAGTGCACTAAGGAGCTTTGCGCCTAATATGCGACCGCAACTGGGCTTTCCGACAGAATTTCGAGATTGGCGGAATTGGAACAAAATCATCTGAAAATCCCAAATCTCGTATCAAATCTCCAAGGATCGTGGATTTTCACTCTCAAGGGTCCTCTCACATTGATCTCGACAGCCAACCCTACCTTCCAAGGTTTATATAAGGCGACTAAGGTACAAGAAGCAAAGAGAGCTCAGATTTTCATCCTAGGATAATTATTATGTTTTACTTTCTATTTTTCTTAAGTTTCAGTGGTAAGTTCATTTCTTTATGTACTTTTCGATTATTAATATGAATGCAATTTATTTCTTCAATTTGTGTACCTTTTACTTGATGTCTTGCACTTTATTTTTCTCAATGAGCTAAGCTTCTTCTCGAGGGTTCAAATATGTGGATTCGTTGAGTAGAAGAAAGCCCCACCAATGCAAAGGCAACCTTGCTTTCTCTTAGCATTGTTTGTTTTTGCTGAAAGTTTAAAGTTTCATTGTTAGCTAAAACTGATCACTTAAGTTAGCATAGTTTGTGTCCAGTTGGTGGCCAAAAGGTTGGAGTTGAATGCACGAGTTCACAAAGACAATAGTGGAAAAGATCCTAGAAATAAAACTTTGTTTTCTTGCATCCTAGAAATAGGACTAGAACCACTAGAGTTTTGGGAGTTGTGTGCAATAATTATCGAAACTTTAGCTAGTCCTAGAAATAGGTGAATAGTTAGCTTAGTTTTCTAAAGGCATCTACAACGAAGTTAAATAGAAGTAGGACTTAACTCACAATCTAGTTGTCAAGACATTTGCGGGCGCAAACTGGTAGCAATTTATCTGCACCATGTCCATATGGGCACTAATAGATAGTAATCTCTAGCCGTGTGCATTGCCTGAGTGAGTTGTTAGCACAAAGATGGACGCATTTTAAAGCTCTTGGTTGATACTTATTTGAATTCCCCTTCTTATCTCATATATCTTTAACTGCTTTATTTACTCGCTTTCTTTACTATTACTTTCATCTATCACAAAAACCTTCATCAAATTATTTCTTTGGTTATCCTCCTCGATTGCAAACTTAGAGGAGGTTCTTGTTTTTTTGAATTGTTGAAGTGTTTCTCAACTAGTCATCATCTCCCTTGGGTTCGATATGCAGAGTACTCTCCACTTTATTATTTGATAGTGTATACTTGCACTTGTGCAGTAGTAG
The DNA here is from genome assembly GCA_036850905.1 of Luffa acutangula. NCBI lineage: Eukaryota > Viridiplantae > Streptophyta > Magnoliopsida > Cucurbitales > Cucurbitaceae > Luffa > Luffa acutangula. The sequence goes on from CM072087.1 coordinate 41,461,109, forward strand.
CAAGCGCGCACGTCAAATGGTTTCGAGGAGTCAAATCGTATTCATTGGCTAAAGTGGGAATTGTTATGCCTTTCCAAGTGTTTGGGTGGGTTGGATTGAAGGGAATAAAAGTCCCCACGCAGCGGAAGCGCATCAATTGGACCTTACGCCGTATATTAATTAACATTAAAATACCGTTACGATAACTCAAACAAAACTTTAAACAACCTTTAAAGCCGCTGTAAATTGGTTTAAACATGCTAAAATAAATCTAAATTTATTTTTAAAACTTTTCTAAAGAAAAGAGGAAGAACCGTTACAAACCTTCGTTGAAGACTTGACCGTTCTTCGCCAACGACGCTCCACGAACGAAAACGTAGCAGCCGCCTTTGTTTTTCTTCGCTGGAAATTTCTTCTTTGATTGACACAATCACCACAGAGGTTACACCGGTATGTCTCTAAGTGTAGGAGGCAAAAGACTTGTGGGAGTCTTTCTCTAAGAGGGAGGCTAGAGAGAATTCTAGGTCTTGTCTTTCAAGAGTGTCAAGTGTCATGACCAATTAGGTCTAGTGTTCTATTTATAGAAGAGAGGCCATGAATAAAATATTCAATTAAATCAATCTTTTCCATAATTGATTCAATCTTATTCCTTAATTAATCAATCATGATCAATCAATTCCATAATTGATTAATCTTTTCCACAAATGACTAATTACTTCCATAAGTGATTAGATCATTTCCATAAATGATTAATCACTTCCTTAAGTGATTAATTATTTCCATAATTGATTAATTCCCGGTTAATGAATTCTTTAATTAATTAACCACCAATTGAATATCACATATTTAATTCCCGGCCTAGAATTAATTAATTTGCCCAAACACATTTTAGGCCTTAAATTAATTAATTCATTATTTTGAACTCTTTCAAACTTCCATAAATTTATATTTGAACTTTTCAAATATTAATTTCTCTCATAATAATATATCAATATATATTATATTTATTTCCCTTAATAAATTGAACATTTTCAATTTACTTTTATTACTTAGTTGCCTCAAATTACTTTACGAGCTACCAGTGGGACCTAATGGATCTGCAGATCAGAAGCTCCAACGATGTGAGATTAATTGGTCAAACTCATTAACCACATTAATCAATATTCGTTAACTGTGTGTACATTCCACTATAGACTCACAGTTGCACTCTTCTCACTGCAGACATATTTTCTGTGTCCACGGATCTAGACCAATATCGACTAGTTAGTCCTTCACGAGTGTCCGTAACACCAGCTGGGTCAAATTACCGTTTTACCCCTGGGTTACCTCTATTTCCTTAAGTACCAATTCTCCTCTAATGAACAACCTGTTTGTGGTCCAACCATCAAACAGAAAACCCTCTCGTGCCATTGAGAGGGTAGGGCCCTTTGTTCAAGACTCGGAGTAACCACTTAAGGGAACACTCATCTGCTTCCCTAAAGTCGGGAAGGAGTGAATTCCATCTTGTACGATTATGTTCCCAGCTCCCCATTCGGTCTTGTCCCCAAAGTGGTAGGCTTATTGAGTCGGCGTATTGGCCACTCTCACCCATACAAATCAAAGGACAGTCTCTCATGAGCAGGAGTCCATAATCAACTCAGGATTAAGACTAAGTTGTCTAGGTCGTCCTAGTGAAATAGAAAACCAACTAGTTAACGGTGTTATAACCAATGGTTACTATTTCGCGGTCCGGTCTTATGCAAACTCATTGCATAGGATACCCCCACTCGCATGTCTCCTACACGAACACGTTGGATCGCAGCGTTTGTATCAAATACAAAGTGGGCCGTATCCATAGTGTCACCAGGATAAGGCATCCAGTCTTATCCCTATACTATAGACCTTTTAGGTTGTCTCTTGAACAATGATCCCATATGTCGCTACATATAGTTCAAGACTCATATTACAACCTTGGATGTCTAGTTTATTGGATTAGGGTTATTATTAGGCAAAGACAAATATAAAATAACTAATAACAATTAATGGAAAAATATATCAATATTATTTGATTAATATCCGGTCAACGGTTACATTCACTATCTACGAGTTTTAGGGCATAAAACCCAACAAACTCCCACTTGAACTAGAACACTAGTTAGTGGGATGTTAATGCAATAATCTAAAGCTGGAAATAATACAATGAACTAGGGCATCCTTATACCCATTATACATTTCTCCCACTTGCCCTAGATTAGATGGCATACATATCTCGTAGACCTAGACCTTCTAGATGACCCTCAAACACTTTAGCCGTGAGAGCCTTCGTAAATGGATCAGCGATGTTGTGCTCTGAGGCGATCTTAGTTATGATCACATCTCCTCTTTGCACAATCTCTCGTATCAGGTGATACTTCCTCTCGATGTGTTTACCCCGTTTGTGGCTTCGAGGTTCTTTTGAGTTGGCTACAGCCCCACTGTTGTCACAGTATAGTGTTGTGGGCACGTTCATATTCGGAACCACTTCCAAATCAGTCAAGAACTTTCTGAGCCATACTGCCTCCTTAGCTGCTTCGCAAGCTGCTACATACTCAGCCTCCATGGTTGAGTCTGCTATGCATCCTTGTTTGTTGCTTCTCCACACTACTGCTCCTCCATTGAGGGTGAATACTGACCCTGATGTGGATTTCCTTGAATCCTTATCAGCTTGAAAGTCAGAATCAGTGTATCCAGTAAGAATCAAATCCTTAGCTCCATACACAAGCATGTAGTCCCTCGTTCTCCAAAGATACTTGAGGATATTCTTAACCGCTCCCCAGTGGTCCAACCCTGGATTAGACTGATACCTACTGACTACTCCCACTGCATAGCATATGTCAGGCCTAGTGCAGAGCATGACATACATTAAGCTGCCCACAGCTGAGGCGTAGGGAATGTGTCTCATGTTCTCAACTTCTTGAGGTGTCTTAGGAGATTGTTCCTTAGACAGGTGTACCCCATGTCTGAAGGGTAGTAGTCCCTTCTTGGAGTTTTGCATCGAATATCGAGACAACATCTTGTCAATATACGTTGCTTGAGACAGAGCTAGCGTTTTGTTCTTTCGATCCCTAATGATTTGGATTCCCAGAACATATTGAGCCTCTCCCAGATCTTTCATTTGGAATTGGGCTGCCAGCCATTTCTTAATGTCAGTGAAGTATCCTACATCATTTCCAATGAGTAGGATATCGTCTACATAAAGTATTAGAAAAGCTACTTTCCTTTTGTTGACTTTCTTGTATACACAAGGCTCATCAACGTTTTGGTCAAAGCCAAAAGATTTGATTGCAGTATCAAATCTAATGTTCCATGATCTGGATGCTTGTTTCAATCCATAAATGGATCGATTTAGCTTACAAACCTTTTGTTCTTGACCTTGGGCTATGAACCCTTCGGGTTGAGACATAAAGATATTCTCTTCAAGACTACCATTCAGAAAGGCAGTCTTGACGTCCATTTGCCATATTTCATAGTCATAATATGTGGCTATGGATAAAAGAATTCTTATGGACTTTAACATGGCTACAGGAGAAAAGGTTTCCTCATAGTCAACCCCCTCCTTTTGGGTACCCTTTGCCACTAGTCTAGCTTTGAAGGTCTGTACCTTTCCAGCTGCATCTCTTTTTCTCTTATAGATCCATTTGCACCCTATGGGTTTTACCCCATTTGGTAGATCTGCAAGTTCCCATACAGAATTGGAGTACATTGACTCCATTTCCAGGTTCATGGCTTTGACCCATTCATCCTTATCTTCGTCATTCATTGCCTGTCGATAGGACAATGGATTCTCAATGCCATCATTAGGTATGACAACCTGAGTTTCAGTTAAACCCAAGTAGCGGTCAGGTTGTAACACAACCCTCCCACTGCGTCGAGGCATTCCCAACGTTTGAGATGGACGAGATGGATCTGAAGAACTAGTTCCTTCATCAACCCTTGTTGAAGGTCCAACTTCATCAACAACTCTTGATGATTCTTCAGTAGCTTCTCCTAATATTATTTTGCTTCGTGGTTTATGATCTCTCATGTGGTCTTCCTCTAAGAAAGTGGCGTTTGTCGATACAATCACCTTATTTTCTTGTGGGTCGTAGAAATAACCACCTCTCGTTTCTTTAGGGTAACCAACAAATTGGCACAGTTTTGAACGAGGTTCTAGTTTCTTAGGATTTGTCACAAGCACGTGTGCAGGACAACCCCAGATGCGAAAGTGATGCAAACTAGGTTTACGCCCCTTCCATAACTCGAAAGGTGTTTCAGAAACACTTTTCGAGGGAACATTGTTCAAGATGTATATTGCAGTCTCTACTGCATACCCCCAAAACGAGCTAGGCAATTGAGCATAGCTCATCATTGATCGAACCATGTCTAACAAGGTTCTATTTCTCCTTTCTGACACACCATTCTGCTGAGGTGTACCAGGGGTTGAGAGTTGAGATTGGATTCCATGTTCTATCATATAATCCTGGAATCTTTGATCCATATACTCCCTTCCTCGATCAGATCGAAGTACTTTAATAGATTTACCTAATAGGTTTTCAACTTCAGCCTTAAACTCCTTAAACTTTTCAAGGGCTTCAGACTTATGTCCCATTAGGTACAAGTAACCATATCTTGAATAATCATCTATAAATGAGATGAAATATTCGTACCCTCCTCGAGCTTTTACATTCATTGGACCACATAGATCCGAATGTATTAACTCTAAGGGTTCTTTGGCTCTGTAACCTTTTCCAGTAAAAGGTCTCTTGGTCATTTTTCCCTCGAGACAAGATTCACAAGGTGGTAGTGAATCATCTTCTAACTTGCTTAGAAGTCCATTCTTTACCAAACGACCGATCCTATCGATGTTTATATGACCAAGTCTAAGATGCCAAAGATTAGTATTGTTACTTGATGGAGAAATCTTTTGCCTTTTACTTTGAGTTTCAACAGTTTTAAATAATTCGTGATTTAAAAGTGCTTTGTTTTCGGTTGGTCTTAAAACATACAAGTTATTTTCCAATTTGGCTGAACAAATAAGTACACCATTTTTATAAATGAACGCTTCATTCATATCAAAAGTAACTGTATACGATTGTTCAATCAAACATGAAATAGAAATTAAGTTCCTCTTAATCTTGGGAACGATTAACAAACTTTCTAAAAGTAAGAATCTATTTCTAAAAAAATAACTTCGCAGCTCCCACTGCTTTAGCTGAAATGACTTCTCCAGTTCCGACCCTGAGTGTCATTTCCCCATCTTTCAACTGCCGAAAGGAACTATTTTCCTGAAAAGAAGAGCAAACATGATTAGTTGCTCCTGAATCAAGTATCCAGGTAAACTCATCATGTTCTACCAGGCATGTTTCTAAAACCAGTAAATCAAATTTACCTTACTTTTCCTTCTTTTTCTCAGCAAGGTACTTTGGGCAGTTTCTCTTCCAATGTCCATCTACATTGCAGTGGAAACACTTGCCCTTGTCTGCCACAGCTTTGGCTTTTCCCTTGCTTTTAGCAGCAGTACTGGGAGCTTTCCCCTTGTTTCCTTTCTTCTTCTTAGTTTTCTTTGAAGAAGTGGCTACAGATTTAGTTCCAGAGGATGAACCCTTCTCGAACTTTCTTTTGGAGTGAACAACGTTTGCCTCTCCTTCTATCTGTCCCTTGTTCTTAAGAAGAGACTGATAGAGCTGTAGCTCATTAAGGAGGCTAGTCAGGTTGAATGTTATTTTATTCATCATTGCATTGCTTCGAAACTGCAGAAAACTCTTCGGAAGAGATTCTAAGATGAATGCATCCTGACTACGCTCATCTATGACCGCCCTGTTTGCCTCTGCCACGTTGAATTGGACCATCATATCCAGGACATGTTCCCGAACAGACGTGCCCTCTTTCATGCGACAGCTATAAACGTATTTGAGAGCGTCATGGTGGAGTTGGTAGGACGGTTGTCCAAACATCTCCCGGAGAGAGTTCATAATCTCCCTCACTGTTACCATGCCCTCATGCCTTTTAGCCAAAACTTCAGATAAGCTGGCTAAGATATAGACGCGAGTCTTATCATTGGCCTTTGTCCAGCGGTCATAAGCATCCTTAACTGCCTGGGATGCATAACGAGCAGGGGTTGGAGGACAATCCTCCGTTAAGACGAACCGCAGATCATCGACAACAAGAATCGTATTCAGGTTCGACTTCCACGTAGCATAATTTTCGCCGGTTAATTTCTCATTTTTAAGCAGAGAGACAATTGAGGAAGACATTGCTGAAATTTATACAAACAATGACCGTATTAGTTATCTTTGCCTTAACCCATCATACAAGCAAACAATTGCACACAATCCAATCAATTTAGCAAAACAGACAATCACAGAACCCTAAAACTATCGATTTAGTTTTGCAACGACGTTTCAGAGGTTTAGAATATCAGCCACCGAAGGGTGATCAGGTACTCCTCCTTTGAAATGAGACACCTCTCAGCTAATTCTAATTCCAGAATAACTCATATTCCTATAGACATTAGCCACCGTTGTTCGGTCAAGGATTTGTTAACACTTTTAACTCATCCTCGTAAGTGTAACCCTCCTACTTTCAGATCTCAGAGGCACGCACCAACAGGCTACCGTAGGGAAAGACAACTGTTGGTGATTAGCCTAAGAGCTCCTATCCTTTTCAGGAGTTCACGATGTTCCGAATCCTATGACCAGGCCCTCCGAAGGGATGGTTGCGCCAGGACAACCTGCAGGCGGATCATAGGACTCTCACAGTGTGAACTATGGGCGGAGACCGAGGGATACGTTGACACGTGTCCCGCTCCCACTTACTCTAGACATTTTTCCCATTCACCTTGATATTGATTCATGCAAACACTTTCCGAAGGGAGGCCGCTCCTAAGGCGACTCGAAGCCGAGCATGAATCTCACGTTGTGAATATAGGGACATAGGGGCAAAACTTGATTTAAATCTCGTTTTGTAATTTTCCTCCCACTGAAAATGTCATAAGGTTAATATAGGGTTGTTTAACTTAGATAGTATTCGACTAAGTCAATCTATCTAAGTTTGATCCTATTATAACAATTATGGAAAGGATTCAATTGCAATCTTTTGGGTGAATTAAACTTCTTGTAATAAACCCAACATTGCAAGTCAACATTACTATGGTTAATTCAACTCAATGTTCGGGTCAGTTCCCAGGTATGAGGTGTTCCGAAAACCGTCAACTTAAATACCCCCAACCTTAGACAGAACTTTACCAAGAGAGTTCCCTTATAACCTCAGTAATGTAAGGTCTTTACTCTAAAGATCTAGGTGCATTAAACACTTTTAATAAACCTAGTGACATTGCATGCTAACATTTAACTATGATTAATTCAACTCCGGTATTCCAGGTTAGTTCCCAGGTAGGAGGTGTTCCGTAAACCGTCAACTTAAATACCCCCAACCTTAGACAGAACTTTACCGGTGAAGTTCCCTTATAATCATAACAATGTTTTTCCTACTTAGTAAATTAAAACTATTTTTAATACTAAGTAAGAAAAGATTCTAATCCTATTAGAAATCGATCTAGGTCTAATCAATTTTAAACAATTTAAAATTAATCCAATTTATCCTATGATCTTATGTTTGCATGCAAATCTTGATTATAGATTGACGGTTTCTAATCATTAATATTAAAGAACTATTTCAAATTTTAATGATTAATCCTATAATCAAGAATCTAGGGTTTAATTCATTCAACAATCTCATTCAAATTAAATAATTAAACCACACTAATTGCATGAATAATATAACAATTATATTATTAACTATGGATGTTTCATGCTTCATGCAATTTTTGATTTTCTTTTATTATAACAATTATAAGCCAATCAAGAAAATCAAACAAGCATGCTTCATTCATCACATTAAACATAACTATTTATATTTAATTTAAGTAATGACATGCTTCATGCTTTCCAATTTTTTCATATAATTAATATACACTTATATTAAAAATATGAAAACAAATCCATGCATTTAAACATACATTATAACAATTTATAATATATAAAAAATGCATGAGCATGTTTATAACCTAAGGTGGGATTAAATATTCTATATGACATCCATAAAGCATATAAATAGCAATTGAACCGGTTAATTTTGGCCCCTAGGATAAAATAAAGCATTAAATTACATTAATTTAGCTAAATTCTATCCTAAATATCCATGTACAGCTCCGGAATTGGTCTAGACAGCACGAACCGCCCCGAACCACCTCGAACCGGCCTCCAAAATCACGAACCATGCAAAAAATTGGCTGAACCAGACCAAATAGGTCCCAGCCCAGCCGAACCGGTCCGAACCGGACCGGTCACACCTTGAACCGCGCCTTTTGAAACCCTAATGCGCGCCTCCATCGTGACAGCGTCGAGACGCTGTGTTGATAGCGTCCCGACGCTGTGCGTTTTCCATATCTGGCGCCTGCGTAATCGAGACAGCGTCGAGACGCTGTTGAGGTAGCGTCCCGACGCTGTGTGCTTTCCTTACCGAGCGCCTTCGGTATCGAGACAGCGTCGAGACGCTGTTGAAGGAGCGTCCCGACGCTGTTGCGTCTAGAGGCAGAATCTGGGCAAAACAGCAACGATTTCTTCGGTTTTGGCTTCGATTTCAGCGACGATTGCTTCGATTTTCATCTCATAAAAACCTATTCTAGACCCGGACTTACATAGGACTCGATTTTACATAATATACCCGAAACATCGGGCCTTACATGATCAAAATCACATAAAAATAAAATCTATGGCCATAAAATTAACCCAAACAGTTCAATGCAAACCGAACATACATTATGCATAAATCCCACCTATTAGAGCCTATCGCAACTTTTTTAAAATTAATTAATATGCGACCGCAATTGGGCTTTCCGACAGAATTTCAAGATTGGCGGAATTGGAACAAAATCATCTGAAAATCCCAAATCTCGTATCAAATCTCCAAGGATCGTGGATTTTCACTCTCGAGGGTCCTCTCACATTGATCTCGACAGCCAACCCTACCTTCCAAGGTTTATATAAGGCGACTAAGGTACAAGAAGCAAAGAGAGCTCAGATTTTCATCCTAGGATAGTTATTATGCTTTTCTTTCTTCTCATCTTGTAACCAATCCGAATTCGGTTCTTCTAGCCTCTGTTGGCTCTTCCATTCGAAAGAAGAAGAAGAGAAAGACTTGTCTCCCATTGAAAAAGGCAAGAGCAAGTTAGATAGAGAGAAGAAAGAACCTTAGTTGAGTCTTGGAGTCATTTACTTTTTGTTTTATTTTCACTGTAAGCTGTTTTACTTTCTATTTTTCTTAAGTTTCAGTGGTAAGTTCATTTCTTTATGTACTTTTCGATTATTAATATGAATGCAATTTATTTCTTCAATTTGTGTACCTTTTACTTGATGTCTTGCACTTTATTTTTCTCAATGAGCTAAGCTTCTTCTCGAGGGTTCAAATATGTGGATTCGTTGAGTAGAAGAAAGCCCCACCAATGCAAAGGCAACCTTGCTTTCTCTTAGCATTGTTTGTTTTTGCTGAAAGTTTAAAGTTTCATTGTTAGCTAAAACTGATCACTTAAGTTAGCATAGTTTGTGTCCAGTTGGTGGCCAAAAGGTTGGAGTTGAATGCACGAGTTCACAAAGACAATAGTGGAAAAGATCCTAGAAATAAAACTTTGTTTTCTTGCATCCTAGAAATAGGACTAGAACCACTAGAGTTTTGGGAGTTGTGTGCAATAATTATCGAAACTTTAGCTAGTCCTAGAAATAGGTGAATAGTTAGCTTAGTTTTCTAAAGGCATCTACAACGAAGTTAAATAGAAGTAGGACTTAACTCACAATCTAGTTGTCAAGACATTTGCGGGCGCAAACTGGTAGCAATTTATCTGCACCATGTCCATATGGGCACTAATAGATAGTAATCTCTAGCCGTGTGCATTGCCTGAGTGAGTTGTTAGCACAAAGATGGACGCATTTTAAAGCTCTTGGTTGATACTTATTTGAATTCCCCTTCTTATCTCATATATCTTTAACTGCTTTATTTACTCGCTTTCTTTACTATTACTTTCATCTATCACAAAAACCTTCATCAAATTATTTCTTTGGTTATCCTCCTCGATTGCAAACTTAGAGGAGGTTCTTGTTTTTTTGAATTGTTGAAGTGTTTCTCAACTAGTCATCATCTCCCTTGGGTTCGATATCCAGAGTACTCTCCACTTTATTATTTGATAGTGTATACTTGCACTTGTGCAGTAGCAACAAGCGCGCACGTCAAATGGTTTCGAGGAGTCAAATCGTATTCATTGGCTAAAGTGGGAATTGTTATGCCTTTCCAAGTGTTTGGGTGCGTTGGATTGAAGGGAATAAAAGTCCCCACGCAGCGGAAGCGCATCAATTGGACCTTACGCCGTATATTAATTACCATTAAAATACCGTTACGATAACTCAAACAAAACTTTAAACAACCTTTAAAGCCGCTGTAAATTGGTTTAAACATGCTAAAATAAATCTAAATTTATTTTTAAAACTTTTCTAAAGAAAAGAGGAAGAACCATTACAAACCTTCGTTGAAGACTTGACCGTTCTTCGCCAACGACGCTCCACGAACGAAAATGCAGCAGCCGCCTTTGTTTTTCTTCGCTGGAAACTTCTTCTTTGATTGACACAATCACCACAGAGGTTACACCGATATGTCTCTAAGTCTAGGAGGCAAAAGACTTGTGGGAGTCTTTCTCTAAGAGGGAGGCTAGAGAGAATTCTAGGTCTTGTCTTTCAAGAGTGTCAAGTGTCATGACCAATTAGGTCTAGTGTTCTATTTATAGAAGAGAGGCCATGAATAAAATATTCAATTAAATCAATCTTTTCCATAATTGATTCAATCTTATTCCTTAATTAATCAATCATGATCAATCAATTCCATAATTGATTAATCTTTTCCACAAATGACTAATTACTTCCATAAGTGATTAGGTCATTTCCATAAATGATTAATCACTTAATAAGTGATTAATTATTTCCATAATTGATTAATTCCCGATTAATGAATTCTTTAATTAATTAACCACCAATTGAATATCACATATTTAATTCCCGGCCTAGAATTAATAAATTTGCCCAAACACATTTTAGGCCTTAAATTAATTAATTCATTATTTTGAACTCTTTCAAACTTCCATAAATTTATATTTGAACTTTTCAAATATTAATTTCTCTCATAATAATATATCAATATATATTATATTTATTTCCCTTAATAAATTGAACATTTTCAATTTACTTTTATTACTTAGTTGCCTCAAATTACTTTACGAGCTACCAGTGGGACCTAATGGACCTGCAGATCAGAAGCTCCAACGATGTGAGATTAATTGGTCAAACTCATTAACCACATTAATCAATATTCGTTAACTGTGTGTACATTCCACTATAGACTCACAGTTGCACTCTTCTCACTGCAGACATATTTTCTGTGTCCACGGATCTAGACCAATATCGACTAGTTAGTCCTTCACGAGTGTCCGTAACACCAGCTGGGTCAAATTACCGTTTTACCCCTAGGTTACCTCTATTTCCTTAAGTACCAATTCTCCTCTAATGAACAACCTGTTTGTGGTCCAACCATCAAACAGAAAACCCTCTCGTGCCATTGAGAGGGTAGGGCCCTTTGTTCAAGACTCGGAGTAACCACTTAAGGGAACACTCATCTGCTTCCCTAAAGTCGGGAAGGAGTGAATTCCATCTTGTACGATTATGTTCCCAGCTCCCCATTCGGTCTTGTCCCCAAAGTGGTAGGCTTATTGAGTCGGCGTATTGGCCACTCTCACCCATACAAATCAAAGGACAGTCTCTCATGAGCAGGAGTCCATAATCAACTCAGGATTAAGACTAAGTTGTCTAGGTCGTCCTAGTGAAATAGAAAACCAACTAGTTAACGGTGTTATAACCAATGGTTACTATTTCGCGGTCCGGTCTTATGCAAACTCATTGCATAGGATACCCCCACTCGCATGTCTCCTACACGAACACGTTGGATCGCAGCGTTTGTATCAAATACAAAGTGGGCCGTATCCATAGTGTCACCAGGATAAGGCATCCAGTCTTATCCCTATACTATAGACCTTTTAGGTTGTCTCTTGAACAATGATCCCATATGTCGCTACATATAGTTCAAGACTCATATTACAACCTTGGATGTCTAGTTTATTGGATTAGGGTTATTATTAGGCAAAGACAAATATAAAATAACTAATAACAATTAATGGAAAAATATATCAATATTATTTGATTAATATCCGGTCAACGGTTACATTCACTATCTACGAGTTTTAGGGCATAAAACCCAACATGGGTTTCTTAAATATGGAGTTATTTAATCAGTCTCTCTCGACTAAATAGTGTTGGCAAATTTTCCAGGACCTTACTTCATTTCTAAGCTTGGTTCTTAAAGGGTGCTATTTCCTTCATTCAGATTTCTTTGATGCGAACCTGGGTACGCATCCATCCTTTATTTGGCGTAGTTTACTGTGGGGTCAGGATCTTTTAGCGAGGGGCTGTCATTGGCAGATTGGTAATGGCAATTCTACTCTCATCTATGGCTCCAATTGGTTATCGAATGATTTGTCGCTTTGGGTAAACTCATTCCCTACCTTGCCTCTGAACAATATGGTTAGGGAGTTTTTTTTTTTCTGCCTTTGGTTAGTGGGATGAAGATAAGATTCAGGCTCATTTCAATGTGCTTGAGTGTGAAGCTATCCTGAACATTCCTTTACGATATGGAGCATTAGATGATCAATGAATTTGAAATTTTGAAAAGACCGGAGTTTTTACTGTCAAAAGCGTATATCGTTTGGCTCAAAGAACAATTTTATAGGATTCAGACGATGCAAATTGGCGTGCTTGTGTAAAATGCATAGTTCGGGTAAGATAAAATTCTTCTTTTGGTGGCCTTTTCACAACCAATTGGCAACGAGGGATAACCTTATGAAACGTGGTATTGAAATCTCTTCTTTGTGTGTTTTGTGTAATACTTACCGGAAGGATTGCCTCCATCTCTTTTGGGGCTGCTCGATGGTTAAAAATATATGGCGAAATTCTAAAGTCTCCTTCTCTATCAATCCCTCTCGCTATTGCGTTTTGATGATATTATTTGGTCGATAATGTTGGGTTTAATGTCCTATAAACTCGTAGTTTGTAAATCATTAAACATATTCTATTTTCAATAAAGTCGTTATTGAGGTTATTCAGTAAAAGATGTTATTGAATATGTAAATTGTGGATGATTAACCTAAATCCAATAAACTAAGATCCTTGGCTATAAAAATGAATACTCGAACTATATGTAGGGACATATCGTAGGATCAAGTTCAAATTTATAGTCAAAATAGTCTATAGTATAAGGATACGGTTGAGTGTCTTATCCTGGGGACACTATGGACGCGACCCACTTTATATAAAATACAAACGATGAGATCCTAAGTCGTTCATGTGGAGACATGCGAGTGAGGGCGTCCTATGCAATGAGTTTGCATAAAACTGGACCACGAAATAAGTCACTTTCTCTTTATAACGCCGTTTACTGAAGAAACTGACTATTTCTCATAGATGACCTAGGTAACTCGTTCTTAATCCCGAGCTAACTATGAACTCCTATTTATACGAGATTATCCTTTGATCTGCATGGGTGAGAGTGGCTAACATCGCCGACTCAACAAGCCTACCATTTTGGGGATAAGATCGAATAGATAGCTGGGGACATAGTCTCGCAAGACGGAATTTGCTCCTACCCATTTCAGGGATAATAGAGAGGTTGTTCCCTTAAGTACTAACTCCAGGACTTGAACAAGGGGCCCCACCCTCTCGTTGGATCGAGAGGGACTTAGGTTTGATGGTTGGACCACAAACCGATTGTTCATTAGAGGATTAATGGAACTTAAGGAACGGGAAGTACTATAAAGGTAAAACGATCATTTGACCTAGCTTTATAGCTACGAACAACCTGTGAAGGATCGACTTACTGAACATGGTTAAATCAAGTGGACAGAAATATATCTATGGTGAGGGGAGCGCAACTATCGGGCTATAGTGGAGTGTCCCGGTAGTTAGCGAATGTTGGCTAGCTTAGATAATGAGATTAGTCGGTTAGCCATGAATCGTTGGAGCCCATGATCTATAGGTCCATTAGGTCCCCCTACTAGGTCATATCGGAATAAAACCTAGAACATATTGATAGGATTCTTTGAATTGTTCAAAAACGGGAAATAGGGTATTATCGTAAATTGTGTTTGACACAATAATTTAATTATGAATTAAATTATAAAATGAGAGATAAAGTATTTAAAAGTGTTTGAAATACAATATATATGTATTAAGAATCATATATAATGGATTGCACAAGGTGACAATGATTAATTGGATTAATCATATCAAATTATTTGGAAATGTCCCAAATTAATTACCAAGAAATCAATTTCAATTTAGAATTGAAATTAAGGTTAATTGCAAGCTAAAAATTCAGATCATAGATTCAATTTAGTGGATTTAGTTTGATTTCCACTCTTGCATGTTGATGCAAAGTGGAAAACAACACAACCATGCACTAGTTGCATGTGTTGTGAATTAAACACCTAGAATCCACTTTGAGTTGCAATTCCACCATGTGTCTAGAGTCATGAGGCTTCTCTTTGCATGGAAAATGTCTATATAAAGAGTATGAATCAGATTCAAATCCAAGAGAGTGATTTCCTTATTGTTATGTTGCTGAAATTTACTCTCAAACTCACACACCTCCATAGATCTCTCAAGAGTTTGTACCTTCAAGCATTCCCTTCCCATTCCCTATCACTATAGACTCCCATAAATCGTTCTTGGCCCGGAGAATAGTAGGGAAGACTCTAGAGGTTGTCCAAGGAAGATTGGAGAAGAAAACACCACAAGGAGATCCATCCATTTGAGCTACAAGAGGTTGGTGTTTCCTATATTTCTGTTCTGTCTTTTCTAGAACAAGCATGCTTTGGGAGTAAAATTAATAGAGTTAAGTGCTTTTGATCTTCAATTGCTTCCGCATGTGTTATATGAACACCTTCAGATAAAGGCCAAATTGTCTCTTTTGGATTTTAAGCTTGTTGTCTTCTCTTGGTCAATTTGAAATTACAGGAACTCGATTTGCTGGGGGAAGGTTCTTTTGCTGACAGAGACTTGTAGTTGTAGGCATTTGAATATCTTGTTTCTTATCAGACGACAAATTTCCTACGACCCTCTGTGGGTGGTTTGTATATGGCGACTGGTTTGGTTGGGGAGACGACAAAATGGATGGCATGGACCAAATTGTTCCTTATCTCAAACCTCAGGGGTATTTTTGTTGAATTTGAAAACTCAGGGACCAAAGTGTAACTTAACCCAAACCTCAGGGACTAAAAGTGTATTTTTCCCTTAATTTTAATTTAAAAATTATTATTTTATCATTTTAACTGCCACGTCAGCACTGTTAATTGTCACATCAGCACCGTTAAAAAAAATTAACTGTGAAAAGACTTAATAGAAGCATTTCTAAAACAGAAGGGACTTGATTGTTCGATTTTGAAACCTAGGGACCTATTAAAAACGAAGAGGGACCAAAAAGGTCTTTTACCTTTTTTTTTTTTTTTTTTTTTTTTTTTTTTTTTTTTTTAATGAAAGCACCCAAGGATCACAAGGCATTTTTTCTCATCTATGCATATGGATATAAGCAAGTCAAGTTAGTTTAGGTAGAATATTGACTCTCAGTTAGGTTTATATTTAGCTCGAGTACAGCTTGGTTTGACCTTTCGGTCACGAGCCATTTGATGGTGCTAAATTATCTCTTTTCTTCCCTCACACAACATTTTAAATTTTGGGAAATCCTTTGGAATGGTGAAAAAAAAAAAAAGGTCGCTTTGAAAAATAGAAAAAAAAAAGGCCGAATTATAGACATTTTGTGCTATGCACATAGACAATTTTTGACACAAGTTGTTAATTTTACCCTTGCACCGAAATCAGAGACTTTCTCAAGAAGGTGTATCTAAAAAACAGTATTCTCTCCAAATTAGAGTCATTCCCTATATATATTTTTTGCAATGAAGGTGTATCTAAAAAAATTCTTTCCCCAAATCTTATTTAAACAACTCCCTTTCTCCTTCTTGTAATCGAACTTTGTGATCAACAATCGTCCAAGACGTCGACGAGATCATCTTGTTTGTGGTTGAAATCGACAACGAGTGAATTCCGTAAGTTCATTGGGTAGAATTTGTGGGTTCTTTCTCCTTCTCCTTCTCCTCCTCCTCCTCCTCAACTTAGCATAAAGATTAGATTGGATTGTGTTCATAATGAAAGATAAAGCTTTCTTTGTTTTTTTTTGCCTTATGACTGTAAATTTGTGGTTGGTTGCTTAGGACTGAAAAAGAGACTCAAAGATCTCCCACGAAAAAAAATATGGGTTCAGAGTGTTGAGAAATTTTTGTATGTTCAATCCAATCAAGTTGCACCCAGCTATGGTGTCAATAAAAGGTTTTTATGTTTATTTGTCTTCCATTGTAGTCCCAATTATCTGAATAAAATGTTGCAAACAATTAACAATTTTAGAACATAGTGATAGATATAAATTTTTTGATCGCATCGGGATGAATTATATATGTTTTTAACTACGACTATCATTCTTTTAGTGATTTGCAAATCAAATTGGTTTGTTTTATTTTAAATCCCAGATTATGCTAAAGTGCCTAGTATTTTAGTTAGATTTTTAATTGAGAGTATTTTTATAAAAGTACCAATCATCTTTTTTGCAATTTTTTTTGTTGCTTTCACTATAAATTGGTGGTTAATTGGGTATGAATGTAGAAAAATTTTATATATTCAATCCAATCAAGTTGTTCCCAACTGGGGTATCAATATATATGTAGGGAGATCCCTACATACCAGTATGCAGGGAAGTTTTGTTCACGAAAATAAGGGAAAGAAAGCGGGAATAAGGAAAAAAAGCGCGCGGTTACACGATGAGAAAAACTCAAAACAATCTCTCTCGGCCTACGTTTAAGAAGTAAGCACGTATTCTCAACCTTAACACATTCATCTTCTTTATCACATCATCTCATCTTCTCAGCCCCAGACTCAAAATAATCTCTCTCGACCTTGCAACTATGGATTTGGATGTCATTACCCCCACCAAGCTTCGTCGTCCGTCTATCATATCTTTGAGGTAATCCCATGTTTTTCTTTTTCTTCTTCTTTTCAACGTTTAATTCTCGTGGGTAAAGAACCCTAAATTTGTTTCAATATTGTAGCATAGATGTTGTGGCCATTGTGGCGCCGATTATCGTGTCCATTCCTGCTTTTCGTTCTGGGTTGGTGTTTCGTACATCAAAGAGGGAAAAGGAAATACATTGCTGGTATGCGTGGTTATGGAATTCAAGTAAGTTGTTTTTTTTGAAAATCTAAAGCCAATTTGGATATAATTTGTGGGGATGGTTTGATTTGTGCAGTTGATAATGAAATCACCTCTATGGAATCTCTACAATTTGATATCAAGACAATTGATGCCGCTACCAACAAATTCTAGAGGAAAACAGGTTAGTAGAAGGTGGATTTGGTGCAGTCTATAAAGTACCAAACAAATACTTTAGGATCCGTTTGATAACCATTTCAGTTTTTGGTTTTTGGTTTCCTGTTTTTTAAAAACAAAAACCACATATGTTTGATAACTGTTTTTTGTTTTCTGTTTTTAAAAAACAGAAAACCAACCTTGTTTGATAATTGTTTTTGGTTTTCAGTTTTTTAAAAGTTAGAAAGATGAAAAGATATTTTACAGAGAGAAAAATGTGTAAAGACGTTGAAACAAAAATTTAGAGACACAAATATAAATGTTTTCAAGAGATTTTTTTTTTGAAAAGACGAGAGAAAAGTTAAACGTAGAAAATTTAGAGAGATGAAAGAAAATGTTTAGAGAAAGAATATTAGTTAGACTCGAGAAAAGATATTAGTTAGAGAAAAAACAGAAAACAAGTTAGAGTAAAAGCGATAAATTTTAGATTAAAAAAATTAAATAAAAAAAGAAAATTTAAGGAGATAGTAAAGTTAAGAGTAAAAGATATGCTAAAAAACTAACGATAAATTAGAAAAATAAAGAAAAGTTGTAGCGATAGAAAATTTTTGTGATTTTTTTTTTTCCTAAAGAAAAATTAGAACATGTATATTGAGAAGAGAAAAGGTATTGACATATTTTTAGAAATAGACAAGTTATAGAGAAAAAAAAAAGGTTTTGATAGAGAAAAATAAATTTTAGAGAGGGAAAAAAATAGAGAAAGAAATTTGTTGGAGAGAGAGGTAAAAGAGGAGAAAAGTAAGCATTAAAGAAAAATGAGTTTTTGAAAAACAGAAATCTGTTTTTAAAAACTACTTTTTTTGGTTTTTGAAATTTACTTATAATTTCAAAAACGTTTTTAAAAAACAGAAAACAGAAATGGTTATCAAACACCCATGTTTTTTAAAAATGAAAAACAAAAACAGAAAACAGAAATCGAAATGGTTATCAAACGGACCCTTAAGTTTCTTTGTTTAACATTTTCTTTTAGAAATAGAAAGTTGGAAGTTGGAAGTTGGAAGTCAATGATGAAAAATGAAAACCAAAATATTTCAAACAAAAGCAGAGTAACTAGGAGCTTTATGTAATTTCAGGGTAGACTTGATAATGGACGAGATATAGCAATGAAAACATTATTAGATGGATCTTTACAAGGCTCTGAAGACTTCAAGAATGAGGTTATGTTGGTTGCTAAGCTTCAACATAGAAATTTAGTAAGGCTATTCGGATTCTGCTTGGAGTGTGGAGAAAAGATACTCATCTATGAATACATTTCCAACAAAAGCTAGCCTCGACAATTTCCTTTTTGGTTTGCTTCACTCATGATCTTCCCCTTATTTTATTTTTCTCTACTTTGATATTTACTATTTAAGTGTTTTTGTTGCTAGTTCATTAATATAAGTGTTCTTGTTGTTTATATTTGTTCGTTCTTTTGGTCGTATGTACTTGTTCCAACATATCTAAATTGAAAAAACTTATTTGAAGAGATGAATTGCTTAACTTCTTTACGATGGATAGTCTTTAATAATGAAAACTTATCAGTTTTCATCGTGTATGATTTAAGAGAACTTCTTGAGTTGTGGTTTAAGAGAACCTTATCATTATTTATTGGGTGTTTAGGATATGCTAATTTAAGGTAATTTGCTTGATCTTGTTAAAGTTTTTATTTGGTTCAATTGTAATTAGTTCATACATAGTAGTTGTGGTTTCCTATTTATACTTTTAGATCTATAGGATGGTATAATGTTTCTCCTTTAACCATTTTGTTCTTACGGGAAAAATTAAAATTTTGTAAAATCATGATAGAATAGTCATGGTCTAATGGTCACTATTTCTAAAATCATTTCCAAACATTATCTAAAGATAAAAAAATATAGTAGGTTTGAATTATTTTTATCTTAGGACTTCTTTTTATCTTTGGACTTTTCATTTTTCCCAATATGTATAAGTATAACATGGACATGTGTATGTTTGATTTCGAGCGTTTTTCTCTGGTATTCTTGAGGTTCATGAAGATGGAAATTCCTAAGTAAGACTCTTTAAAATTTATTCCAAAGTAAGACTCTTTAAAATTTAGTTTTGTGTGTGTTGGATAGGAGGGGGGTTATTTTAAACTTAAGTTTTGTGTTCATATGGGGAGAGAGATAATTATCATTATGAAGATACTTGAATTGTTGTGGTTGTTTATGTTATTAGTTTATATTTTTTGTTTTTTTTTTTTTAAATTTAAGTTATGTGTGTGTGCGTGTCAGAGGTAGTTATCAATATGAAGATACTTGAATTTTTGTGGTTGTTTATGTTGTTAGTTTTCGTTCTTCTGTTCTTGTAAATGCATCTTAGAAAAGGGTAGAGCTTCATTAACTAGCACTAATATGTATAAGTTTGAGTTTTTGTGTGTGTAGGAGTGGGGAATACTTAAAATTTAAGTCTTTTGTGTATGTGATTGGAGGGGGGAGTAGTTATCAATACGAAGATACTTGACTCTTTGTGGTTGTTTATGTTTCTGGTTTTCGTTCTTCTTTTCTTGCAAATGCACCTTAGAAAATAGTAGAGACTCATTAACTAGGACTAGTATGTATAAGTTTAAGTTTTGTGTTTGTAGGGGTGGAGGATACAAGTTTTGTGTGTCATTTGAGGGGGTGGGGGAGTTATGAAGGTACTTGAATTGTTGTGGTTGTTTATGTTGTTAGTTTTCGTTCTTTCCTTGGCTCTTTCTTTGGTTTCTTCAGCCTATTCAGTATTTTCTTTGGTTTTTTTTTTTTTTTTTTTTTTTTTTTTTTTTTTTTTTTTTGCAGGCTAGTTTTGTTGTTTGTTTGAGGTTCTAAGTTACCCATAGGCTAAGGAGATCGGGTTGGTGAATTCGAATCATTTCAAACATATTTCAGCAAGGATTCATACCCTTCTGGTAAGATTCAACATTACCCATACTTATTCGATTGTGAATTTGATTACCTATTCTCTTTTGGCACCAAATTTGCAGGTCTAAGGTTATTTGAACTCCAACCAATGATTGTTTGGGCTTAAAGTGGGATTTTGGTGACTACCCACAACTCAAAAAGTCTTGGAATCGAATACCCTTAGGCTAGGAGGTTCTAATTAGCAATTTCGAAACTAGTTGGACTTACTTATTGATCATAATGACTAAGCTAGGTATTTTGTAACAGTTCTTCCTATAATCACCTACTTCATTTTGTACCTTTTTATTCTTTTGGCACAATACGAGAAAATCAAAATACCTTACTTAGCTCACCAACTTTAAACTCCACAAGCGTACCCATAAAAGTTTCATTTGAAGCTTTACTCAAGAGACCACCTTGATTATGTAGTTAATTTTTTTTTTAAAAACTTTGGTCTCTCGAGGTCCTGTAGTAACAGTGTCATTGTGGTACGTTCCTTAGGTTGTGCTACCGGTGGTTCCTCATCGTTCATCGGTTGTTCCAAGGGTGGATTCACTGCATCAGGATTAACTCTTGCTCCGTCTGGTCTACCTGTATGCTTGATTCTCTTCTTCGTGGAGGCATCCTTTCTAATCTCCCCACCCAAACTAAGCTTATTTAATAATCTAGCCGAAAACTAAATGGAAAGGAAAATCATGCATCTCATGGAATAGTAATTACTTAAACATATAATTTTTCAAAACATAATTTATTACAAGGGCATACCTGGCGATGATGAGAACCTCATTATTATGCCATGGGAACACATAAGCTTACGATGTAAGCAGTCTACAAAACCATTAATTGGGCTTTTGATACAAATTGTAACAACCCAACTTCTTAAATAATCTTTTCGGGACCGTTACGATAATGCATGCTTTGGAGGCCTTTTTAAATAAAAATATTTTAAAACATAAACACTTAATTTAAGTAAAAATCTCAAAACAAAACTTTTATTCGGGATCCTAATTTTAAAAGTTTTAAAAATTTTTAAATAATTTCTAAAATATAAATGTACATGGCATCTAGTAAATTTCTCAAACAAATTTACAATTCAAATAAAGTAAAACAGAGTTCTTAAAGCGGGAAAAAAAATAAAATATGAAATTCAGGTCCTCTCATGGCTGCCTAACGGGTTCTCATCAATCGCCTTTCACCTGCCATTTCCTTTACTTGAAAAAAAAAATAATTTTGAAAAGAATGAATATTTAAAATATTCAGCAAGTGACCCTACTATTGAGGTTGGGTCACACTTTAAAAACATTTTAAAAATCAACAACAAATATCTTTTTGGTTGTTCTAAACTTTATTTTAACTTACTAATGAAGGATGATATACATCAATTTCATGCATATCCTATACACATCAACTTCATGTGTCTCCTACGGAGGTCGTCAATTTCACGAACCTCGACTTAGGTACATCAATTTCATGTCCCTAAGTCCTGCGTAAGCATCTCTTAATGTATATCAATTTCATGTACACTTATAAAACTCACAAATAATTTAAACTCATTCCTTTAATGGAATTTTGAGAGACCACCAACTCAATATCACAACCATTAACGATTGCAAAGAATAATAATAAATTTCATGCTTTCAATAATTTTCATAAACGGAAACATAATCAAACAATTCATAAAACACAGAAATTTTGGAAATTCAAACACGAGCACCCAATTTAAAAATTTTAACAGTAAAGCCACTTACCTTACTTAATTATCACCAAACCAATCCTCTTCAAACCTCTTGATTCAAAGACTTTGCCGAACTACAAAATTAGAAGGAAAGTTCCTTTAAACTAAATAGGACTTAAACTCATTGCTCTTCTAGGACTAACCGATTTGAGGAAGGTTTAGCACTCAAAACTTACCCAATATCCAACCTTTAGCTTACTTGGTCGATAACCCAATTTGCTCATAAATCGATGATTTAACCTCCAATTCCAATGGGTACCTACATTCAAGGATCAATTATTCATGGGCATAATACTAGGAGCCAAAATTGGTTCAAAATCATGAAAGAATTGCTGCACAAAGCTTACTGATAAGGGTAAAAAATATACCTATTTTACCCTTATATTTAGCTTATTTCTTGGTCAAATGTTGAGTGTTTAGGTCAATTTTACTATTTCTGAGCTCAAAATATGTTAATTTGGTAAGTCAGGGTGTTGAGAATCACTTTTGTCAAATTTAACTCATTTGTGCTTAAAAAGACTTGATTTTAAGAGAATTTGACTTAGTTTGCTGTTGTGCAGAAAAACTGAGGAAAAGTTGGAATTCCCCAGAAATGCGACGCATTTCTGGGAAGACAAAATTGAAATTCGACCGCATTTCTGGAAAAAGCTGAAGTTGTTCCGAGTCGTCCTCGGGTCATTGTTGACTAGTCTTCTTCGCACCTAACAGGCCGTTTTGACCCGAAACTGGCTGGGCAACCTTCCAGCGGAAGGATTGGAATTCCGTAATTGCGTAAAGCGGAAGCGTGATTGGGACCGATTCGTAATTAATTTTGTTTAATCTAAAATACCAATACATTGACAATAAAGTTAGAACTATTCTAGATTTATATTAAGGCTAAACATACAAAAACATTAGATCTAAATCTAATTTATATAGTAACAAATTACTTACTCTCGTTGATGGCTCAGATTAAATTCATCAACTGCTTGTGAAATAATCACAAACTACTGCGAACACCACCACTATGGCTACACTGGTATGACTCTGAGATTTCTAGAGGCAGGAGACTGGTGGGAGTCTTAGAGGGAGCCTTGAAAGGAATTCTCTGAGAGTAGGAGAATGAATGAGATGCTTTTCACCCCACCCCGACCAGGGGTCCTATTTATAGGTAAAGGCCAAGACCTTTTTCCTAATAGGAAAAGATCTCTAATTTTAATAAATAAATAATTAATTTGATAATTAATTAATTTTCCTAATTAAATATCATATATTTAATCTTAGGGATTTCATTAAAATTAAAATTAATATGAATCCAATTCATATTAAATTTATTTGAACTCTTTCAAATATTTTCTTTCCTAATAGGAAAAAGGTCTCTAATTTTAATAAATAAATAATTAATTAATTTCCCAATTAAATAACATATATTTAATCTTAGGGATTTTATTAATATGAATCCAATTCATATTAAATTTATTTGAACTCTTTCAAATATTTTCTCTCAAGAACTAATTTTTGAAATTAATTAAAAAATTATATTATAAAGTTTCATAAACTTTATATTATAATGCATCACTATACATTATACGATTCTCCAAATAAATTGAACACTTTCAATTTACAATTTATACTTAATTGCCTCAAGTCTCTTTACGAGCTACCAGTGGGACCTAATGGACCTACAGATAAGAAGCTCCAACGATACGAGACTAATTGGCCAAACTCATTAACCAAGTTAGTCAACATTCGTTAATTGTGGGTCACTCCACTAAAGACCCACAACTGCACCATTCTCACTGTAGAATATTTATGTGTCCACAGATATCGACCAATGCAGTAAGTCAATCCTTCACGTGTGTTCGTAATACCTGTTGGGTCAAATTACCATTTTACCCCTGGGTTACCTCTGGTTCCTTAAGTACCGCTGATCCCTCTAATGAACAAGTTGTTTAGAACCACTAAACAGGAGTTCCTCTGGGGCTAGGAGAGGACGACGCGCCTTTGCGCAAGCCCCGAAATCAGCCTTTAAGGGAACACACATCTACTTACCCCAATAGGGGAAGAAGTAAATTCCACCTTGTACAATTATGTTCCCAGCCCCCATTCGGTCTTGCCCCTGAAATGGTAGGCTTATTGAGTTGCCGAACTGGCCACTCTCACCCATACAAATCTAAGGACAATCCCTCCTGAAAAGGGTTCATAACAGACTCAGGATTGAGATTGAGTTACCTAGGTCATCCTATTGAAATAGAAACCTAAACTAGTTAACGACGTTACATCTAGTGGTTACTATTTTGCGGTCCGGTCTTAATGCAAACTCATTGCATAGGATACCCTCACCCGCATGTCTCCTACATGGATGCTTTGGATCATTGCATCTGTATCGAATACAAGGTGGGCCGTATCACATAGTGTTACCAGGATAAGGTACCCAACCTTATCCCTATACTATAGACATTTTAGGTTGTTACTTGGACACCGATTCCCGTCCCCACATACTAGTCCAAGTTTCATTTAAACAACCTTGGATTTTAGTTTATTGGATTTCGGGTTTATTAATGCAAACTCGATTATTCAATAACCAAATTAGTGAATTACTCAAATAACGTTTTATTGAGATCGATTAATTTGTTTCATTTACTATCTACAAGTTTTAGGGCATAAAACCCAACACCATCACCTATTTCGCAGCTCCTCAACCATTTTCTACACTATATAAGCTTGAGATTCGAAGTCAAATTCAAGCAAAACTCACTTGGAAGAAAAGGGTGGTGACAGAACCTTGGCTCGACGCCAATGAGTAGGGATGCCCGAGGTCCTTCTTAGATGACCAAATTCTAACCTGAGTTAGACATCAAACCTTGTGGTTTGTAGAGAGTTTCACACATTCCCACTAGTAAAAGCGAGAGAGTGGAGTGTCATAGCGAACTCAAGAAGGATTGAGTAAATAGAAAAACTCATAATATTTAACTATCTCCTTTATTCCCAGCTCTTGAATCTTTTCATTATACTGTATTCTTTACATTCTTATTTCAATGAAAATGTGTTCAATTGCTTTTTATCCCATCATGAGTAGCTAAATCCCGTTGAGGGGTTCAATGTGGTGAATTCTCGTATGGTTAAATGGCTTGAAAGTGTTTTATTTGCTTAAGTTGTGTTTAATGCATGTCATTATTTATTTATTATCACTCTAATCTTGCTGAGTTTAATTTGATCAGTTAGACTTTGCATGCTATGTGAGTTTGATCTCTAAAGGGATAAACGATATCGGTTCTCATAAAGGTGATGTAGGAGAAAAAGCTCGAAAGAGATTGTTCGGCGGTATAGGGCAAGCTGCCTAAGGCACCCTATATCGACTATAGGGTTATAGGTTGCATTTGTGAATTATCTATGTCGGAGTCGAGTCACAGAAATGTGCATAACGGTACTCGCTTAGCCTTCTAACGATTTTTGGGAACAAGGGCCAAATAGGAGTTAAATCTGACCCAATGCATTGAATATGCTTAAGTTAGATATTGCATCATTATGGTTATTGCCTTAGGGATGAATCCATGTTGAATACCTCAGTTGTTTATTATTTGTTATTCTTTATTATTTATTTACTTGTTTTATTTATCTTTTCAAAACCCAATCAATCAACTTATTTTCTTTGGTTACCTTTTTCAAAAACAATCATTTGAGCAGTTTCTTCATCAAATGTGAATTTCCAATTTAGTCATCGTGGGATCGATACCCTTGGAATACTTCTAAGGTTTTTTATTACTACGTGCGACAATGTATACTTGCACTTAAGTGTTAGCTGAATTATTCTTTATTATTTCATTTATCATCTTAACTCACATCCATCTATTCAGCTGACGACACACCACTTACCCAAGGACGAAATCGCTCACAAAAGCTAAAACTCTTAGACCCACTACTCAAACTCGTCGATAACGCCAACAACTTGTTGAACAGGTTTAAAAAATCAGTGGGTATTAAATTAAATGTTCCAACTAGCCACATAAACTTGCAAATCAACTTACCCAATCCAAAAATCACCTAAAAACGAGCTTACATCCGTTGGAAACAACGAACACGCCCAAACGCCGCTGCTACGAAGCTCGCTGGAAAACGTGCAACAAGGCCAGGATCTGCGAAGCCCACCTGCGTTTGCTGCTTGCTGAAAGGGAAGACGCCGGCGACCGGAGAAGACCCGTCGTGAGTACCTGCTGTCGACCGGAAGGTCGAACCAAAACGCCGAAACCTGTGAAGAGCGTCTGCTGCACCGTAGCTTGACGGAGGGACGTCGCCGCCGAACTGCTCTGCAACGATTGCTTCGGGAGACGACCGGAGGTGTTGCTGGAGTAGCTGCTGGGGTTGCTAAAAAAAATCGTTGGGGAGAAGTCTTGGAGGCTACACTCGTGGATGAAGAAGAAAGAAGAAAGATGGGGGTTTTGGGTGGCTTGGCTTGATAGCTCACTCTGGGGCTTTGTGCACTATTTAAATAATTAAGAAATTAGGGTTGGCTTGGCTTAAAGACCTTCTAAATTACAAAACTGCCACTCAACCCTTTTAAAATTGAAATCCAAGCTAATATCCAATTACACCTTATATTATAGATGATTTAATTCATTCCTTAAGCCAATTTCATGAAATTAGCTCTCAAAACTTTAAATTTGAGACGTTTAACTTTATCTCAAAATTCATGTCGTTACAGATACAATATTGAAAGTTCGTGAACCTATTAAACATTTTTAAAGTTGAAGGATCTATTAGACTAAAAATTGAAAGTCCAAAGATCTATTAGACACTTTTGTAAAGGTTAAAGACCAAATAGACACGAACCTGAACGTTCAGGGACGAATCTTATAATTTATAACCTAAAATTCATTTCAAGGCATGTTTGGTTTTCAATATTGAATTCTACTTTAACTTTTGTTGAAATTGTGTGGAATTATAATATATGATTTTGTTATAACTTGTTTATAATTAACATGATCTATGGTGATTTTTAAGGTCTTTAAGAGTCTAATATTTTATTTAAATTACTAAAATAATTTTGAAGGAAACTAAATTATTGGTCAATTTTTGTCTCAATGCTTTTCTCCTTCCATGTTCATGTAATTATGATGATTGTTTAAATTGCATGTTGATCACATAATAGATCAATTAAGCAAAATAACTACTCATGCATTTTGTGAGACATACAAATCATTCAAATTGTGAAGCTAGGCAGTTATGCATGCTAGAAGGTACAATTCAACATGTAAACAAAAACTAAAGAACAAGAGCAAATGCAAGTAGTTAAACGAAAGTGTGACTTAAAAACTCATGTTAAACATGATTTAGGTGGGTTTCAACTTAATACTTATCCAAAACAACTATCAAGATGTACATATATGTGCATGTAAAATATTAGAACTGGTTTTTGAGAAAAGTAAAACCAAAAGGAAAAAAAAAAATCATTTTTAACCCTAAACTTTGGGGGTTGTATCAATTTTAACCTTAAACTTTCAATTTTATCAAATTGAACCCTAAACTTAACAAGGTGTATCAATTTTAACCCTAAACTTTCAATTTCATCAAATGAAACCTCAAACTTATCATATGATATCAATTTTAACCCCAAACTTGCTTCAATGTATACATTTGGTTAACTTTCCGTTTGAACAATCGTACGTAATTGATGATTTCTTCCTTTTTTTTTTTCTTAATTCACATTGCACCTGAATTGGTATGTTATTGGAGAAACTTTATTTTAGATGACTTTTTCTTGTTGATAACTTTAATTGTGAGAGCTTTTTCGCTGCTATTTAAGATTACGAAAGGAAGGAAAGAAACTTTAGAGGGTTTTTATCTTAAATATTTGCTGGTTTTTTCTTGTTGTTAAGAACTTTGTGGGATTTGTTTTTCTTTTACTGTTTTTTTTTCTTGCTAATTAGAAGAATGTACAAATGTAGGAAACGAAAATAAAGAAATTTTGAGTTTTTTATTTATCATATTTGCTGGATTTTTCTTGTTGCCAATATATATATATATATATATATATATATATATGGGTTAAAATTGATACAACCTACTAAGTTCATGGGTCAAAATTGATTTTTTTTCAAACAAAAATAAGAGAAAAAGGACAAGTTTGAAAATAATTTGAAAAAACAAGTGGTGCGTCCCTTTAAGAGACAAAGCCACTTGTCGTGGAGAGAGCTACATCTTTTTTTTTTTTCTTCAGTTTCAGTTTTAGTTTAAGAGTGTTTTTTTTTTTTTTTTTTTTTTTAAAAAAAAGAACTTGTTTTAGGGTTATTAACTTTAGAGATTTTTTTATCCTTCAAAATACACATATTTTTTGAAATCTTATCTATTGTTTAAATCTTTAAATTTAGGGTAAAATACCTTTTTGGTCCCTCATGTTTCACGTCAGTTTCTAAAAAGTCCCTAGGTTTGAAAATCGGACAATCAAGTCCCTACTGTTTAGGAAATAGTTCAATTTAGTCCCTCCACCGTTAATTTTTTTAACGGTGCTGACGTGGCACGTTAAAATAATAAAATAATATTTTTTAAATTAAAATAATAATACAATAATAAATTAAAAATTAAAATTAAAAAAAAAACATCTCTCTTCTTCCTCTCCTCTCTCCTCGATTCTCCCTCTCTGTTCTGGTTTAATCTCCATGGTCGCCGTCGTCGCCACTCCCTTTCTCCTCTCTGCCGAATTCCCTTCCTCACCTCCTTCCCCTTCAACCCGTCCTCTTCCCCACCTTCTTCTTCTTCAGATTCTCACACCCACCGCTTCCTCTTCTTCGCTGCCCCTACACCTTCTTCTTCTTCTTCAAAATCAAATCCACCACACTCACCCCCTCCCCGCTTTTTCTTCTTCATCAAAACCCAAATAAGAAAAAGGGGTTTTGTGATTCATCCCACCCTTTTTCATCTTAACCCAAAGTGAATGATAAAACCCACCCCACCCCACTAGAAAACAATATAAATCAGAAGAAGAAAAAGAGGTGGGCTGGAAAACAAGAAAAATCTAGTGGTTTTGAAGGGGATGGGTTGGAAAACAAGAAAAAGGGGAAAGGGAAAGGGGGAAAGAGGATTCAGTGGTTTTGAAGGGGGGTGGGTTTGGTTTTGAATAAGAAGAATAAGTAAAGGAAGGGGGTGGGTTGATGGTCTTAAAGAAGAGGAAAAAGGAGGCGACGACGGCGAGAGGAAGAACAAAGGAGGCGGCGAGGCGACGGTAGTCATCGGCGTCGGTCATCGGCGGCGGGAAGGGGAAAGAAAGCGGGGGGATCGAAGTGGGGGAGAAGAGAGAGGAAAAAGATTTATTTTATTTTATTTTAATTTTTATCATTTTATTAGTGGGAGAGATAGAGGATTGAGGGAGAGAGAGGAGTCAGAGGAGAGAGTGAAGATTTTTTTAAATTAAAATAATTTTATTTAATTTTTTATTATTATATTATTATTTTAATTTTAAAAAATATTATTTTATTATTTTAGCGTGCCACGTCAGCACCGTTAAAAAAATTAACGATGTAGGGACTAAATTGAACTATTTCCGAAACAGTGGGGACTTGATTGTCCGATTTTGAAACCTAGGGACCTATTAGAAACTGACTCGAAACATGAGGGACCAAAAAGGTATTTTACCCTTAAATTTATTATTTCAATTTTGAGTAGACCCAATAAGTTTTTAAACGATCTTCAATGCGGTCTAGCTGGCGGAAAGCAAGTGCACGTGTCTCAGATGATGGAGTGGGCCCTGAGATAGGAGTGGATGGTGGCGGTGAAGCAGGTGTCAGCCATAGTTAATGAGTAGCATGGGAATCGAAAGCTGTCTTTTCTCTATGCATTGTACTGTTGCAGCTTCCCTATCAGAGGTAAGTCAATGGTAGGCCTGTAAAAATGTCGTTCATCATCTTTTCCTAGAACGATCTTGACCCTTTGGCATAATTGGGTTATGAGTGACCCAAAGAACAACTTGAAGGATTAAAATTCCTTTTGGTAGCGGAAGCAATCAAGAACGATCTCGTTTTTAATTTCAATTTTAGAAAAACCAATACGTTGGCAAATCAAATTACAGAAACAATTTCTAAATAATGATTAGATTAAGCATGCTGTAAAATTAGATCTAAAGCCTATTTATATCTAGAAAACTTACTGGATTTGATGAACAAACACTGCACTATGCTCCTTTGATCAAGACACGACCACAAGTGAACACCGACTATCCTCTTGGGCTATGAGAATAGGATTGTGGGATCCTCGTTGTCTTGAAGGGAAAATTCAGCAAAGTTCTTGCTGGATCTTTTAGAGAAAAAAGAATCACAGAGAGCTTTCTTTTTTTTTTTTTTTTTTTCCTGTTTTGCGTGAATGAGAGGAATGAGAGAGCGTATTGGGAAACTCCCCCCAACTTTACGATAAGTAGGGAGGGAGTTATTCCCTACTTAATCTCTACCGTTGATCACAATCAACGCCATCTAGGCCGTCTATTAATTAAATAATAATTATCATTTATCATTTAATTAATTAAATAATTAAATAATTATAATTAATTTAATTAAATCAATATTAATTAAACCAATTATAGCATAAGGTATTTAATTCAATTTGAATCATATTCAATTGAATTAAATTGACCATTCAATTAATCCCATTAATTGAATCCACATTAATTAAATATCAAATATTTAATTAATTTTATAATTGAATCATATTCAATTTTATCTCTCTCATTTAACCTATAGTTTTAATGTGCATCATAATGTACATTAAGATAAACTATAGTATTAATTTGATTAAATCATATTTAACATAATTAAATTTAAATTAATTAATTCCCCAATTAATTAATTCATGAATTAATCAAATAAACCATCATGGGTTGACCCTAATGGTCAATAAGGGCCATCGAAAAAATAAAGGGCTTAGCCACCTACCTAGGATATTTAACCCTGAGATTAGTCATGGACCAAAAACCGTTTTTATTATAAAAAAAAAAAAATTAATCAAATATCACATATTTAATTAAATTCATAATTCTCTCATTAATTAATTTTGAATCACATCCAAAATTAATTTTACTATAAAGTTTAATTCAATAATTAAACTTATACTATAATATATCTTCATACATTATATTAATTGTATCAAAATACAATTAACTTAAATTCCCTTTAATATAGAGACTATATTATCTCAAAACTCGATATGAGCTAGCAGGTGGACCTAATGGACCTACAGATCAGAAACTCCAACGATACGAGATTGATAAGCTAAACTCATTAACCGAGTCAATCAATATTCATTAACTGTGGATCACTCCACTAAAGACCCACAGTTGCACTCTTCGCACTCTAGAATATTTATGTGTCCACGGATATCGACCAATGCAGTAAGTCAATCCTTCACGTGTGTTCGTAACACCAACTGGGTCAAATTACCGTTTTACCCCTAGGTTACCTCTGGATCCTTAAGTACCACCGATCCCTCTAATGAACAACTTGTTTAGGGTCCAACCACTAAACAAAAATTCCTCTCGGACCAGGAGAGGACAACACGCTTTTGTTCAAGCCCCGGAATCAGCCCTTAAGGGAACACACATCTACTTGTCCCAATAGGGGAAGGAGTGAATTCCATCTTGTACTGTTATGTTCCCAGCCCCTATTCGGTCTTGCCCTTGAAATGGTAGGAATATTGAGTCGGCGGGTAGGCCACTCTCACACATACAAATCTAAGGACAATCCCTTCTGAAAAGTAGTTCATAACAGACTCATGATTGAGATTGAGTTACCTAGGTAATCCTATTGAAATAGAAACCTAAACTAGTTAACGGCGTTACATCTAGTGGTTACTATTTTGCGGTCCGGTCTTATGCAAACTCATTGCATAGGATACCCCCACCCACATGTCTCCTACATGGATGCTTTGGATCATTGCATCTGTATCGGATACAAGGTGGACCGTATCACATAGTGTCACCAGGATAAGGTACCCAACCTTATCCCTATACTATAGACCATTTAGGTTATTACTTGAACACTGATCCCCTTATGTCCCTACATACTAGTCCAAGTTTCATTTAAACAACCTTGGATCTTAGTTTATTGGATTTAGGGTTTACTAATGCAAACTCGATTATTCAATAACCAAATTACTTAATCACTCAAATAATGCTTTATTGAGATCGATTAATTTGTTTCATTTACTATCTACGAGTTTTAGGGCATAAAACCCAACACAGCTTCCCCGCTCTCTTTCTCCCACATGAGAGAATCTCTTCACGCATTATGCTCCCAATGTTGATCTCCAACCCCTTCATTATACTGTAAAGAAGCATGATCCTTTTATTAAAATACTGTTGTCATGGGTGGTGGGCATCAACCTATTCTTGATAAAGTGAAGCCAAACTGCTAGTTCATGCTTCAAGTCACTTGGCACTAGAGACTTCACTTTAGTTTTGGATTCCTTCCACTTAACTCCCTTCCTGGCCACTAATCTTAGTGCTTCCCTCAATTGCTTGGCCGAAGGATTCTTTATAGCATCATTACCTCTCGGGTGCAAAGACGCTTTGACCCGATAGATCCTGTTTATATCCACAAAAGAGAAACTTACAATCTTCTCGCGCACTATTGCCAAACTCAAGCTCTCCTCCCTCAGACCTGCATAAAACTCTTGTACTAGAGGCACCACGACCTCTTGAGGGTGAACACAGAATTCCTTCCATTTGTACTACGAAATAACCTTGGACACAAACTCAAGCAAGGCACCAACTCGGTTGGAGAACCTCGTTTCATTCAAGAAGTCTCTCTTTTTTCATGACCTCCATTCTTGCTTGGAAGTCCACATCTTTAAAAACTTCTGGAAATGGATTCTTCAGCGGTGTTGATTTTGGCGTGGTGGTTGGAGCAGGAGAGGTGTTTATAGATCTAGTCCTTGACCTCTTTGCAAAGATTGGATTATTCTTGTTCTTTGTCCTCTGCTTAAACTTTATTTCTCTCTTTCTCTTTTTCCTCAAATTTGAAGAAATTGGAATTTGATCATCATCCAACTCCTTCACCTCAGAATCACTGTCACTATCATTGTCACTGGAGGTACTGGCCTCCTTTTCTTCATCATTCCTCTCATCATTGTCACTGGATTATTAACATGCTATAATTCATAAATCTAGGAATACTTCAATCATACATATTTGTCCCGAGCATACATAATTCTCTTACATGCAATGAATCCAATATCCCTATCTAAATTCATTAACATGCAAGGCCTTAAGGTTAGTCCTTTTTAACGATTTCTAAGATTATCTATCATCTCCTGATCTCAAGATTTATCCTAGTCATGCATAACGATATCTAAGCTAAATCCCCTCTCCTGAGCAAGATTTAAACACAATCATCAATCAATTCATGGCCGGTAAATTGAAAGCATTAAGAAAACGTTATGCATAAATGAAAGCATGAAATACATCCAAAAATCATTCCATAATTGCCATAAAGGGTACATCAATCCCTAAGATAACAAACCTAGCTACTCATACATCACGTTACGATATAGCATAAGTCTAAAACAATCACTGAAACAACTAAATTCAAGAGGGAAAGGAGATTAAACGCTAAGTTGCCGAAACCGTACGTCCCCGTCACGATCTCCATGAGTCGAGCCTTCGAATCCCGCTCCTCCAACTTGTTTCAGCTCCCACAGAAGGTATTAGTCGAGTTTTAGAAAGAAATTACATCAAACGAGGCCCCCTTGGCAAACTCTAATCGCAATCTATTTATAGGAAAATAGTCGACAGCGTCGAGACGCTATAGGCACACCGTCGCGATGCTGTCGCAAAACCGTGCATTCTGTTTAGGGAAATTTCGAGAGCGTTGAGATGCTATGGTCACTGCCTCGCGACGCTGTGACCATTTGCCACCTGAATTAAATGAGGAAAGCTCCAGCGTCGAGACGCCCAGAACCGAGGGTCTCGACGCTGGCTCACGGAATGCACTAATCAACAAGCTTCCACTTTGATTCAACTTCGTTTCTTTAACATCTTTTTGCATCTCGAATACCCGATCAACCCCATTTTCATGATTTAGCTCCAATACTTTATTTCTTCAAATAGAACAAAAAAATGCATGAATTTGGCCAATTTAATATCAAAGACTAACTAAAATAGATAGGGAACAATAGCTTGCTATGCTCACTATCATCAATATTATGTACATCTTGCCTAAATAACCCTAATCCAATAATCTAAACATCCTAGGTTGTGGGATGAGTCTTGAACTGTATGTGGAGATATACGGGGATCATTGTCCAAGAAACAACCTGAAGGGTCTATAGTATAGGGATAAGGTTGGGTACTTTATCCTAGTGACACTATGGATACAACTCACTTTGTATTTGATACAAACACAATGATCCAACGCGTTCGTGTAGGGGACATGCGAGTGGGGGTATCCTATGCAATGAGTTTGCATAAGACCGGGCCATGAAATAGTAACCGCTAGTTGTAACACCGTTAACTAGTTAGGTTTCTATTTCATTAGGATGACCTAAGGCAACTTAGTCTGAATCCTGAGTGGATTATGGACTCTTCACGAGGGATTGTCCTTTGATCTGTATGGGTGAGAGTGGTCAGTATGCCGACTCAATAAACCTACCATTTTGGGGACAAGACCGAGTGGGGAGCTTGGAACATAATCACACAAGATGGAATTCACTCATTCCTGACTTTTGAGGAAGTAGATGAGTGTTCCCTTAAGTGGTGTCTCCGGGTCTTGAGCAAAGGGTCGTACCCTCTCACTGGCCCGAGAAGGATTTCTGTCTGATGGTTGGACCACAAACAGGTTGTTCATTAGAGGAGCATTGGTGCTCAAGGAGGTAGAGGTAACTCAGGGGTAAAACGGTAATTTGACCCAACTGGAGTTACGAACACTCGCGAAGGACTAACTTGCTGTTATTGGTCTATATTCGTGGACACAAAATTATGTCTACAGTGAGAAGAGTGCAACTGTGGGTCTTTAGTGGAGTGAACCCACAGTTAACGAAAATTGATTAATTGGTTAATGAGTTTAACTAATTAAATCTCGTATCATTGGAGCTTCTGATCTGCAAGTCCATTAGGTCCCACTGGTAGCTCGTAAAGAGACTTGAGGCAATTAAGTATAAATTGTCAATTGAAAGTGTTCAATTTAATTGGGGGAATCATATAATATATATTGATACATTATAATATAAAGTTTATGAAATTTTATAATATAATTTTGAATTAATTTCAAAATTAATTCGTGAGAGAAAATATTTGAAAGAGTTCAAATAATTAATATGAATTGGATTCATATCAATAAAATCCCTAAAATTAAATATATGATATTTAATTGGGTAATTAATTAATTATGGAATTGATTAATTATTAAAATCAGATATGAATAAGATAATAAATCTTATTCATGACATTTTCTTATAAGGAAAAGGTCTTGTCCTTTTCCTATAAATAGGACCCCTGGGGTAGGGTGAAAGACATCTCATTCATTCTCATACTCTCAGAGAATTCCCTTGAAGGCTGCCTCTAGACTCCCACTAGTCTCCTGCCTCTAGAAGTCTCAAAGTCATACCGATGTAGCCATAGTGGTGGTGTTCGCAGTAGTTCGTGATTATTTCACAAGTAGTTGATGAATTTCATCTGAGTCATCAACGAGAGTAAGTAACTTGTTACTATATATATATATATATATATATATATATATATATATATATATATATTAGATTTAGATATAATATTTTTGTATGCTTAGCCTTAATATAAATCTAGAATAGTTCTAAGTTTATTGTCAATGTATTGGTATTTTAGATTAAATAAAATTAACTACGAATCGGTCCTAATTACGCTCCTGCTTTACGAAATTACGGAATTCCAATCCTTTATTTAATACTAGGTTCGTCTCTTCACATCTCTCTAATACTCGGTCTAGATTCTTTAAGCAATTTGCAAAAGTTTCTCCAACGATAGAGAAGTCATCCATAAAAACTTCCAACGTTCGTTCCACCATATCTGAAAAGATCGCCATCATGCACCTTTGGAAGGTGGCTGGAGCATTACAGAGTCCGAACGACATCCTTCAAAAAGCGAACGTTCCATATGGACATGTAAATGTGGTATTCTCTTGGTCTTCTGGATCTATAGTTATTTGTTTTGTATCTTGAGTATCCATCAAGAAAGCAATAGTAGTATTTTTCTGCCAATATGTCCAACATTTGGTCGATGAATGACAATGAAAAATGATCCTTCATGGTTACTTTGTTGAGCCGACGATAGTCAATACAGACTAGTCGCTCTGTAACTGTTCTTGTTGGAATCAACTCATTCTTTTCATTTTCGACTACAGTCATTCTACTCTTCTTAGGGACGCATTGCACCGGGCTGACCCAACTGCTATGTAATATAGAATATATGATTCTTGCATCCAACCATTTGAGAATTTCCTTCCTGACGACTTCCTTCATTATAGGATTCAACCTTCTCTAACTTTTGATGGAATTTTTGGCACCTTCTTCTAAATTAATTTTGTGCATACAGAAAGAAGGATTGATTCCCTGTATGTCTGCAATTGTCCATCCTATCGCCTTCTTGTTGTTTGATAAGACTAGCAGTAAAGATAACTCATCCTCGTTAGTAAGGTGGGCTGAAATAATAACTAGTAGAGTCTTATTCTCTCCAAGGTAGGTATTTTAAATGTTTTGGTAATGGTTTAAGTTCTAATTCTGGAGGTTCAATCAAAGACGGCTGCAACGACTTGCATTCTTCTTGGCTTAACTCCAAGGGATTCCTCAATGCTTCTACTCGTGCTACTACAGAGCCAATCTTTGTCGGTTCTTCCTTAGTTGTCTCTATTTCTTCAATCTTTTTCCCACCTAGCTCCCCATGTTCCTCATCTTCAAGCAATTCTTCCAACATTTCACCTTTTAGTAATTCTTGCAAAGTAGATAAAGAAAGTTGAGTGCATTCATAACGTTGAACGTGACTTAATGATCATTGACCCTCATGGTCAATTCTCCCTTCTGTACATCGATCAAGGTCCTACAAGTCGCTAGAAAAGGTCGACCTAGGATAATTGGCACTTTCTTGTCTACTCCACAATCTAGTATAATAAAGTCTGCTGGAAAAACGAACTTATCCACTTTGACTAGCACATCTTCTATCTTGCCGATAGGATGTGTCAATGATCGGTCTGCTAGTTGCAAAGTGACAATAATTGGTCTAGCTTCTCCAATTCCTAACTATTTTAAAGACTGAATACGACATCAATTTGATATTGTCTCCAAGATCACATAGTGTTCTGCTGACAGGAGCAGGGGATAGTGAAACTGCCTGGATCTTTTAATTTAGGGGGAACAACCTTGCTCTTAACTAGTGCACTAGAGCACTCTGTTAATGCAACTGTCTCGTATTCTCCCAATTGTCTCTTCTTGGATAAGATGTCTTTCTGAATTTCACATAGTTCGACATTTGTTCAAGCGCCTCCACTAACGAGATGTTGATGTGAAGTTTCTTTAAAATGTCTAAGAACTTCTTGAATTGTGTATCTTGTGATGCGTATTTGAATCTTTGAGGGTAAGGTGGTGGTGGTTTATAATCTGGATCAATGATGAGTTTTTTTTTTTTTTTTTTTTTTTTTTTTTTGGTGAGGTTGAAATGTGGATGTGAGATAAGGTGATAGATAATAATAAAGATAAATTCAGCCAACATTAGTGCAAGTATACACTATCGCACGTACTAATAAAAATCTTAGAAGTATTCCAAGGGTATCGATCCCACGAGGACTAAATTGGAAATTCGGATTTGAAGAAGAAACTGCTCAAATGATTGCTTAAAATAGGTAACCAAAGAAATAATTGAGATGATTGATTGTTGGAAGATAAATAAAACAAATAAATAACAAAATAACAATGATAAATAAAACGAGGTATTCAATATAGTTTCATCCCAAACGCAAATAACTTTAATCATAGAATATTCAACTTAAGCCTAATCAATGCATTGGGTCAGATTTAACTTCTATTTGCCCTTGCCCCCAAGAACCATTAGAAGGCTAAGCGAATACCGTTATGCACATTTCTGTGACTCGACTCCGACATAGATAATTCACAAATGCAATATATAACCCTATAGTTGATATAGGATGCCTTAGGCAGCTTGCCCTATACCATCGAACAATTTCTTTCAAGCTTTTTCTCTTATATCACCTTTATGAGAACCAATATCGTCTGTCCCTTTCGAGTTCAAACTCACATAGCATGAGAAGTCTAAGTAATCAATTTAAACTTAGCAAGACCAGAATGATAATCAATAAAGAATGACATGCATTGAATAGAAACTTAAGTGAATAAACACTTTCAAGCTATTGAACCATAAGGAAATTCACCATATTGAACCCCTCAACAGAATTTAGCTAAGCATTGTGGAATAAAGTGCAAATGAACAACTTTCCACTGAAAATATAATGTAAAGAATACAAATGAATGAAAAGTGCCAAGTGCTAGAAATAATGGCAGTATTGGGTTTTTTTATTTGATCCAATCCTTCTAGAGTTCGCTCGACACTCCACTCTCTCGCTTTTACAAGTGGGAATGGGTGAAAATCCCTAGAAACCCTAAGGTTTGATGTCTAACTAAGGTTAGAATTCAGTCTTCTAAGAAGGACCTCGAGCATCCCTACTCATAGGCGTCAACTAGGGTTCTGTCACCACCCTCTTCTTCCAAATGAGTTCTACTTCCATTTGACGTTGAGTCAAGACCTTATATAGTGTTGGGAGTGGTTGAGAAGCTGCAAAAATGGTGCTGGTAGGTAGCCCAGTCGATTTCGGGGTCAAAATGGTCGGTTAGGTGCGCAATAGTCTCGTTCAAAACGACCCGCGACAGACTCAGAATTGCCTCTGTTTTTCCAAAAATGTGGTCGCATTTCATTTTTGCCTTCCTAGAAATGCGATCGCATTTCTAGGCAATTTCCAACTTCCTCTATTTTTCTGCACAGAAACAAACTTAGTCAAATTCCTATCAAATTGAGTCTTTTTAAGCACAAATAAGCAAAATCTGACAAATGTGACTCTCAACTCCCTAACTTATCAACTTTAACATATTTTGAGCTCGGGAATAGAAATTGATCTAAAACATATAATTTTGACAAGATAATGAGCTAAGTATAAGGGTAAAATAGGTATATTTTTTACCCTCATCAGTTTTGCAGTCGCCTTCGCGGTCGCACTTTCATGCTTTTTATCTTTACTCGAACTTTCAATTTTTTCTTCCAAGACTTATGGCTCCTTGGTCTTTTCTTAAACTTCTTTATTCCTAATAACTTCTGTATTGACTTCTGACTCTTTTTTTTGTAGATTTTTCTGATACTTCTTCTGGGATTCTCCTAACTTCTTGATTAATAGGGTATTCTGGTCCGTCATACTCCAATTCGCTCCTCAAGGTAACTGCTTTACATTGTTCCTTGCCTTCACGGTGAGGATTTTCAATCTTGCTAGGCAATGTTCCCTATGTTCTGTTCTTAATTTCTTGAGCTATTTGTCCTATATGGATTTCCAAGTTCCTTACAGTGGCGTCATTCCTGGCCATGTATTCCTTCATTAGAGCCACTACGTTTGACTCTTGGTTAGTGTTATGAACTTGTACTGGTTGAAAATTTTTCTGTTGTTGTTGCTGTGTATGTGTTGCAATTCTGAAGTGGTTAAAAAAATAGATAAAATTCACTTCAAAATATTGTGCAAGTATACACAATCTAGCAGCAAGTATTTATCGTATCCACAGGGTCTTGAATTGCCTACCTCTATTAATTTAATTTGCCTTTTTAGTGATTTCAAATAGTTGGTTAAATTGATTGGGTTTTTAAAATGCTGAAACAAAAGATATACGAAAGCAGTAAATGATTACGACTAGAGAAAACATAATGGAAACAGACACAGGTTAAGACGTCTATAATTGTTATAAAGATGCTCCAGCAATTCTTTTGATTCGTCAATCTCATGCAGTATTATCAGCGGGATCCTCCCGGAACTCCGGATTTTTTGGAATATGTTTCAACTCCAATGACGTACTGCCGATCAAGCACTAGGCAACTGGCTATCCCTAACTCAGTCACTGGCGTTCACCAATACACAATGATCTAGCGTGAATTATCGCCACACAACTCCTAAATCATCCCTGAAACTAGGAGAAACTATACATACCGGCTAGCTAGGCGGACACATAATGAAATTAAAGATCAACAATAATTCAAGATGATCATGATCAAATAGAATTTCCAGATTTTATAAACATAAAAATCACATAATTCTTAACCCATGCCTACAAAGCAATTAGTTCATGATTGAAAACATAAAATTCGTTAAAATCTCGATAAGCACATCCATAATACGAAATACACAAGAAATACTAATCCTTTTCAGCAAATGGGGATGAAACGACTGCTCCAAACCACCAAGAACATGGAATAACTTCGTCTTCTTGAGTGGAATCGCAAATGGTCTTCTTAGATCTCCATTATGCCGTCAATTCGGCCTATAGTCGATTGATTCGGTCTCCCAATCGTGAATGAATTTATCTTTGACGGCTCCTCCTTTAATAAGATGAGGTTTAACCTAATTAGGTTAAATTGGACACGCGGAAGGCTCTCCAAGCTTCTTAGATCTGAAAATAATTCAGCTAACACCACTTTATTAAAATGGATAACGAGCTATTACGTGGCAGTTTTGCTCCCTGCTTTTCTGGATCACAGATTTTGCTCCTTCAAGTCGCTCAACAATATTTTCTGCACAAAATAACTTCCAAAGCCTCCATTCTTCCAAATGGGTTAAAACATATAATATTCATCTAAGAGCAACCCTATTTAACACAAATGACACACAAAATACTATAGAACTAAGGCCTAAATAACTCCCTTTTGGAGAGTTATCAGTATGTTGGGAATTAAATCGTGTTGAAGCTTTTCCGAATTTATTTACACCGACATTACTGGTACTAGTGACGAGAAGAGCTGTCGGGACTTGTGTCAAATAAAATTTATAATCCACGGCACTATAACTATTTTTAGAAATAGTGGTCGGGGTCGAACACTGGGAAGGGGATCTAGCAGATGCAGAAATTTTGTGTTTATGCAACAGGGGGGTTTTGGAAAAGCCGAATGAAATGAAATAAAATACTGAATGTAAAAGAAGGAGAATAAAGCATGCGATAGAGAGAAATAAAGCAAAAATAATATCATAAAGGGACCGCTGGATTGGAATTTCTTATGCTTGAATGGTATTTCACTTGGCTTCCTAGTTTTCTCTAGAAATCATTCTATGCCAATTTTATTAGTCTGATTGGCTTCTTGGTTACTCGGAGGACCCCCTTACACTAACCTGTGTTTAATTAACCCAGAACCCTGCAATTAACATGATTAATTAAATTATCATTATCGACCACCACCCTTCATGCATAAAGTAACAACCATCCGAAACCTCGCAATGCCTACTAAATTATGTCTAACTAATCTAAAAGTAAGCAATCCAAAACCTTGCAATTACCTACTTAAATTAGTCGTTTTAGGTTCGTGGGTCCGAAATTGTATTAACTAAACATAAATCAAATTTAAATCTAATTGATACAATCTTTAACATGCATCATAGGCCTACCAAGAGTCGTCACTCCTTAGAGATTGTCTTGCCTCAGCCTAGTGGCTATCTAAAAATAACTGATAGAATGCACAAATAGAAATCTCCTAGGGTCGTCGATCCTAAGAAACTAATCTCATGCATTGGTTTAAACGAGATTACATGCAAAACTTAATAAAATACAGGAAAAACAGTATGAATAAACTCAGAAAACTCAGTCAAGCTCAATATCATTCAATACATAATCTCAATCAAACGATACAAAAGAGTTTAGCTACTCATAAACAAAGAAAAACTACAAATAAAGATGAAAGAATGCATAAAATATGACCTAGAAATGTCTACACAGTAGCTAAAAAGGAAAAGAGACGAAACTAATCGTAAAAGGGCCAAAATTCTAACCTAACGGTGGACTAAACCGGAGCCCTATATTTATAGAAAACATCGCAGCATCGAGACGTTAGGCTCGGTGTCTTGACGCCACGAACTTTGCGTTCTGTGTCGTCATTGTGTTGGCGTCGAGACGCTAGGGGCAGCGTCTCGACGCCATCCCCAATCTGAGCCTTGCTGTTTTTTTTCTCGGTTTTGTCTCGTTAATTCTCGGTACTGGGCTTCAACCTTCGATTCTCGGTGTCGTTCTTCAGGCACGCTTCAATACACTTGGGTCTTTTCACCTCCTCGCCGTCCAAGAACACTGAGATTGCTCCAAAACTCCATAATTGGCTCGAATTAACACCAATTTACCGTGGTTGGCTCCCAACATTGCCTAAATTCAAAGTACCTGTAAGTAAAACAAATAAAACATAAAATTCCTCTAACAAGCTTAGATTAGAGGTGATAAAATATGACTATAACCCTATAGTTGTTATAAGCGACCATCCCCTATGACAACGAATACACTCTTTCGAGCCTTTTCTCCTATATCACCTTTATGAGAATCGATATTGCTTGACCCTTTCAGTACCAAACTCACATAGCATGCTAAGTCTAAGTGATCAAGTTAAACTCAACAAGATTGGAATGATAATCAATAAAGGATGACATGCATAAAATGGAACTTAGGTAAATTAACAACTTTCAAGCCATTTAATCCATAAGGGAATTATTCATTATACCGAACCCCTCAATGAAATTTAGCTACGCATGATGGATAAGAATGAAAACAAATGACTTTCCATTGAATAAATAAATTATAAGTACAAGAAATAATAGAAAGAATTGGTGCTAGAAAATATGGTGCAGTAGCGAAAACTAGGGTTTTTTCAATTTATCTAATTCCTCTAGAGTTCTCACGACACTCTACTCTCCTTTTATAATGTGGAAATAGGGTGAAATTTCTACAAACACAAAGGTTTGATGTCTAACTGAGGTTAGAATTTTGTCTTCTAGCAAGGACCTCGGGCATACCTACTCATGGGCGTCTACTAGAGTTCTGTCACTACTCTCTTCTTCCACAGTGAGTTCTACTTGAATTTGCCTTCAAAACATGGCCTTTTATAGCACGGAGAGTGGTTGAGGAGTCATGAAAATGGTGCTTGCAGGTAGCCCAGTCAGTTTTGGAGTCAAATCAGCCGGTTATGTGTGTGGAAAGCTCGTTCAAAACTGACTTGCGACGAACTTCGGACTTGTCTGTTTCTGCCCAAAAATGCGATCAAATTTCATTTTGCCTTGGCAGAAATGTAGTCGCATTTCTGCTGTTTGCTCTGTTTTCCTCTTTTTTCTGAAACACACAAAATTGAGGCAAATTCTTAACAAAATAAGTCCAATTTAGCACAAATGCATACAATTTGACACACATGACTCTCAAAGACCTAAATTATCAACTTTAACACTTTTTAAGCTCGAGAATAGTGATTTTAATCTAAACATACAAG
Organism: Luffa acutangula; assembly: GCA_036850905.1. Lineage (NCBI taxonomy): Eukaryota > Viridiplantae > Streptophyta > Magnoliopsida > Cucurbitales > Cucurbitaceae > Luffa > Luffa acutangula. Next base: position 41,504,793 of record CM072087.1, read on the forward strand.
TTTCACAAGAAATAAGCTAAGAATAAGGGGGCAAAATGAGTATATTTTTGGCACTTGTCAATACCCAACCTCGACACATGTACCCAACCATTCTACCTAACTGACCACACAACGTAGCGACTCTCTGAGTTCAACTAGACGACCTCACAATGCAATCAAGACTTTCTGTCGTGTAAGTAATGTCCTCCTTTTCCCCTTTCCAACAGTTCTCACCCCACTTCATTTGATATCTCAATCGTCCAATGTCCCCCCCCCCCCAATCGGAGACAACAAACAAAGGTAACCCTAAAATTCATTTTGACCAAATACACCCTTCTACATATGTAAGTTTCGGTACATGCATTTAGATGCACATTTATTTGAAATAAAAAAGTAAATGAGAATATTAGTCAATGAATGCTTACCAAGATCGATGAACAGTCGACTGCATTCTGCATTCTCCTTCCGGAACCGTTTGGATTGTGTTCGTGAAATGAAAGACAGTAGAGTCGATTTTATTCACATTGAGGGATGAGTGGGAATACGGTAGTGGAGTTGGTTTTCTTCGATTTAATAAAATAGAGTGGATCTTCAAATTCAATTGAATCCAAATGGTCGGAATTCCCTGAATGGGGACGTATAACATCCAACTTGGTGATTCGAATCCCTTGTTTGGAAACCACGATATGGAAATTGTTCATACACCTACCCGAGTTTAGACTCGACTAGCTTCGTATACCCAGCCAGGCGAATATTGCAATCGTCAGCTCGTGGGGTTGAAAAACCATTAGAACGACACGACGTGTTGGCCCGATCGGTCTCATAAATACTCTCGCGGGTCAAAGACCAACCACGACGAGTCTGGAACAAAGTGTCCGCGTCAGGCTGCCAGTTGTGAATGCCTGAACAGTCGTCAGAAGAAATAATCACATGCACCTAGGGAAACGAATACATGTTGTACACTTATCCATTATGGAAATTTATTGACTAATAGATGCAGTTGAATGGTTCCCAAGAACTGTTTTAAGTATTGAGAAATGACACGAAGAGGCAAAGTTACGGTCATGCCCATCTGCCTTCTCCAACCACTACCATGGTTGAGGAACTTATCAACGGGGTCATCGTCATAGGACCTAAATAGTCCTATTTTATCGCCTCTAATCTAAGCTTGTTAGAGTTATTTTATGCTTTGCTTGTCCTATTTACAGGTTAATTGAGCATATGTCGTGTCGGGAGCCGATCATGCTAATTGGTGTTAATTTGGGCCAATTACAGAGTTTTTGGAATCATCTCGATGTCTTGGACAGAGAGGAGGTGAAGAGACCCAATTTTGCTGAAATGGGCCTGAATCGTGACACCGAAAGCCAAAGATTGAAGCCCCGAACCGAAAAAAAACAAGACCAAGCCGAGAAAAGGAGTAGGAAGTCGAGTCAAGAGGCTGGCATCGAGACGTCGGGGCGATTTCAGCCCGAAGACTAATGTTCGCAGCGTCGAGACGCTGTGCCCTGGCGTCTCGACGCCGGTGTGATTTCTATATATATGTAGTCTCGGTTTAGTCCGCCGTTAGGTTAGATTTTGGGTTCCTTTTACGATTTCTTTGTCTCTTTTACTTTCCAGCACTTTTGTAGACCATTGTTGGTCATTTACTATGGATTCTTTCATGTCTTTTATCGCTTTTACTTCATCTATGCATAGCTAAACTTTTTTAGATCGTTTGATTGGATTTATGTCTTGATTCTTAATGATATTGGTTGAGTTTTCTAGTTTATGTCTTCTGTCCTTGTTGTATTTTCATTGAGTTTTGCATGTAATCCCGTTTAAACCAATACATGAGGCTAGTCAATTAGGATTGACGCCCTATGCGATTACCACTTGTGTATTCTATCAGTTATTTGAGATAGCCACTAGGTTGAGGCAAGCCACTCTCTACACGAGACGACCCTTGATAGGTCTAGGATACATGTTAAAGGTTGTAGGAATTTAGATTTAAATTACATTTGAATTTAGTTCCTATGATTCTGGACCCACGATCTCAAAGTGGCTGGTTTTAATAAGTGGTTGCAAGATTGCTTGTTGATAAATTAGTTAGATATAAGTAGTAACCGTTGCAGAGGTCTCGGATGGTTGCTACATTATGCATAACGAGTGGCGAGCGATAGAGTCTATATTAATTAATCTTGTGAATTTCCGAATTCCTGATTAGCGAGTTAATTAGCACATGTTAGTGTAGGGGGGTACTCCGAGTAACCTAGAAGCCGACCAGACTAATGAAATCAATTTAGAACAACCATTAGAGAAAACTAGGAAGCCAATGAATTAGAATCAAGAATAATAAATCCTAATCCAAAGATCTCCCTTTTTATGTTATTGATCCCGTCTAAATTCTTCGTTGCATGTTTAGTTTTGTGCCATTTAAGATTTAGCATTTAGTTATTCTATTTTACTTTATTTAATTTTTCTTGCTTGTCATTCATCATAAAAAATCCCCCATGTTTCATAAGCACAAGATTCTACACTTACTAGGTCCCCTTTCCTGTGTTCAACCCCGATCGCTATTGCTACAAAATTAGTAGTAGTGTCGTGGATTTTAAATTTTATTTGGCACGAGCCCCACGACAGGCTCCGTCAAATTGGCATCATTGTCGGTGAAGGGCATTTTTCTAGTGTTTGTAGGTTTTTGTGCCTTTTCTTGCTTTTTCATTTTTTTCTTTGTAGAGCTTAACGATGAATTCAGCATAACCTCGACGTGGTAAGTTAGAGTGCCATGGTCGAGTGCATGATACAAGACCTAGTAGCTTCTGATATGAGTCATCTCCCATCTCTTGGAAACCTTGAAGTCACCAGAGAAATTATTTACATCACCCAAGCGCCCGAGGAAGAATTTCACAAGTATTGGGATCGCTTCAATGGGTTATGTGCACTTCCTCATAGCCCATTGTCTGAGGAGTCCTTGTTGTTGCACTTCATTGAAGAATTAGCACCCGACGACAGAAGGATGTTAGATATAGCGAGTGGTGGTGATGCTCTAGACAAAACACCCAGTGAGGCTAGAGAGATAATTTCGAGCTTGGCGACGTATGTTGGTCTCATCATATTTCAAGCACGAAAGGTAAATTCTTCCAGTTCTTCGTATGTCCAAACTCTTGAGCAACAACAATAAGGTAAGTATAATGAGGTTTGTGAGTCTGAGCTTAAATCTTCTTTATATTTTGAGTCTGATTCGTGTGATTCCCCATGCGTGGTAGGAGAGATGGAAATAGCTAATGCGTTAAATTCAGTTCATTTTGAGCAAAGATCTATTTCCCCTAAGCTTATTGATTTCGAATTGCATCAGTTAAACTTAGTTATTCCTATTGTTGACCAGTCTATTGCTCATTGTAAAGGTGTCTTGATCAGTATGTTGGGGATGATGATGGATTATTTGTTTAAATTTTCTCATGCCTTGCACTCTGCATGCAAGTTTAATTTGTCGGTGCAGGAGCAAATCAAAAAGAAGAAAAATAAAAAGGATGCACTGAAAATCAAAGAGGTTGATTTTGGATGAGAAGCGAGGAGAGCGTGGTCGAGCAAACGACCTTAAACATTTGCACCCTACAATTTTATTGCTTTTTGTTATTTCAATTCTTAGATAGGTTTATTTTTATCAGTTGCTTTTATGTTTGTTTCCTTGTTTTTGCTTGTTTTTTTTAGGATTGGCGGTACCAAAACGAAGTTCTACATTTATAGAAAGCATGATTCACCACCCATGAGCGCAATATTCAGGGAAGTTCTATTCTTTCCCTATGCATTGTCTATTTCTTCATGATTTATTATATTGAGGGCAATGTAAATTTTAGGTTGGGGGTAGGGAATTTACTTTACATTTCTGATTGGGCCTTGAGCATCTGAGTGTCAGGCCAGTGTTTGTGCTTAATGAAATGTCTTGCATGCTTGTTGTATATATGCTTGTTTAAGTGATGATGATTTCCTAGGATTGACTCAAATTTTTTCGAAAATTTATTGCTTTCGATGAGTTGTGACCGAGAGTGTTCAAAAAATGAGTCTTTTTAAAACTTTTCTTGGATATGTCTGGCACCTGTTGAGTATCTATTTTGCTTTAAAGTATGACTTGAATGCTTAGGAGCGAATTACTTAGTTCATATTCTTGTTGTCACCCCGATAGGTGTAAGGTTAAGCGAGAAAGTCTATTTTTTTTTTTTGCAAAATAGTGTGTGGAGTCTTGCCTAGGAGAAAAAACGAAAATATGCCTGCAATAAAAAAAAACAAAAGAGTGGAAAAATGAGTCAGGGGTGGCGAGGCAAAAAGAAAAGAAAAACCATATGCTCACCATATTTACTTTGAGAGAAAAGAAAAAGAGAGCATGCTTGCATTGAGCCTAAACACTTACGGGTAAAAAGAGCTACCTACAGTGTGATCAGTTAGGCTAACTGATAACTGCCCAAAAGGTAGTTATTTAGGCCTCATTTATTTAAGGATTTGTGTGTCTTTGATGCTTAATAGGGTTGATTTTAGAGAGATATTACATGTTTTAACCCATTTGGAAGAATGGAAGCTTTGGAAATCATTTTGTGCAGAATCTGTTGCTGGGCGGCTGGAGGGAGCAAATTTTGTGCTGCAGCAAAACTGGGAGCAGAACTGCCACATCACAACTCTTTAGCCAACTTCATGAACCGACTTCTGTTGAGTTATTTTCGGAATAAAGGAGCAAGGAGAGCCCTACACGTGTCCAAGATGACCTAATTCAAGCCTTCTATCCTTCTATAAAAGGAAGTAGCCGTCCAAGTCAAAACAATTCCAACTTTCCTTGGAAGCCGAGTAGTATAAAGAGATTAGAGATTATCAAGAACACCATCTTCTTTATTATCTTGCGATTATGGACATGTCTACTCAGATTGTAATTTGTGTTTCCATGCCTATTATGAACTAAGTAGCTTAGGTGTTGGTTAGGAATAATGTGATTGTCGTGCTTCATCTTTAGTAATATATTGACTATCGCATTTTGGTTAATTGTTGTGCTTACTTCCATTTTATGGCCGCCTGGCCAGCCGGTGTGAATACCTCTCTCTAGTTTCAGGGATGATTTAGAGAGTGTGTGGCCAGTATCCACACTACGATCATTGTGTATTGGTGAACGCCAGTGACTGAGCTAGGGATAGCCAGTTGCCTAGTGCTTGATCGGTCGCACTTCATTGGGGTTGAAACACATCCCAAAAGATCCGGAGTTCCAGGAGGAATCCGCTAATAATACTGCGAGAAATGCATGATCAATAATATTGCTAGAACATCTTTTAGAACGATCACTAAATCCTAACCAGCGCCTATCTTTAATCTGTCTGCCTATTTGTTTACTTGTTGTTCTGTCATTTATTTTGCTTCAGCATAATTCTTATAAAACCCAAACATTTTTACCATCTTTGAAACCATTAGAAAGTTACACAAAATAGATAAAGTGGAAGCTAATTCAGGACTCGGATTGATAATATTACTTGCTGCAAACTGTGTATACTTGCACAGGAATTCTAGAGTCTTTTTATACCACATTTTTACTCACTCTAGGACCCCAACACTAACCAAGAGTAAAACTCGGGTTATGGGTCCCTGCACTGTAGTGTGAAAGCTAGTGCCCTATCCAAAAAAAAAAAAAAAGAGCAAAAGCAAAAGCAAAAAACAAAAGAAAAAAATAGAGAGAAAAAAAAGGAATTCCTTGATCAGGCACCTAAGCAAGCAGAAGCAACCTAGTTTGTTCCATTTGGGCCTTTTAGCAAGACCTTAGTGCCAGTGTAGGGGGAAGATAGGATGAGAGTTGAGTAAGCCAATCTCGGGCTAGTAAAGTCTTCTTTATGTAGGATGGAGCTCCTTTGTGCAAGATAATCTTTGAAAAATTTTGATTTGTCTCCTTATTTGTCTCTCTTGCAAATGTCTCTTGATTGCTTTAGTTTTTGGATTGTTTGAGTCTTGAGGATTAAATCACTTACCAATTATATACACAATGCCTTTCTCCTTTTTTTTTGTGTGCCTTGCTCGAGGACTAGCAAGATTTAGGTTGGGGTATTTGATAGGACCTAAATAGTCCTATTTTATCGCCTCTAATCTAAGCTTGATAGAGTTATTTTATGCTTAACTTGTCCCATTTCAGGTTAATTGAGCATGGGTCGTGTCGGGAGCCGATCACGCTAATTGGTGTTAATTCGGGCCAATTATGGAGTTTTTGGAGTCATCTCGATGTCTTGGACAAAGAGGAGGTGAAGAGACCCAATTGTGCTGAAGCGGGCCTAAATCGTGACATTGAAAGCCAAAGATTGAAGCCTCGAACCGAGAAGAAGCGAGACCAAGCCGAGAAAAGGAGTAGAAAGTCGTTTCAAGAGGCTGGCGTCGAGACACCGGGGCGATTTTAGCTCGAAGACTAATGTTCACAGTGTCGAGACGCTGTGCCCTGGCACCTCGACTCCGAAGTGATTTCTATATATATGTAGTCTCAGTTTAGTCCGTCGTTAGATTAGATTTTGGATTCCTTTTACGATTTCTTTGCCTCTTTTACTTTCCAGGACTTTTATAGACCATTGTTGGTCATTTACTATGAATTCTTTCATGTCTATTATCACTTTTACTTCATTTATGCGTAGCTAAACTCTTTTAGATCGTTGGATTGGATTTATGTCTTGATTCTTAATGATACTGGCTGAGCTTTCTGGTTTATATCTTTTGTCCTTGTATTTTCATTGAGTTTTGCATGTAATCCCGTTTAAACCAATACATGAGGCTAGTCAATTCAGATTGACGCCCTATGCGATTACCGCTTGTGTATTCTATCAGTTATTTGAGATAGCCACTAGGTTGAGGCAAGCCACTCTCTACGCGAGACAACCCTTGATAGGCGTAGGCTACATGTTAAACGTTGTAGGAATTTAGATTTAAATGGCATTTGAATTTAGTTCCTATGATTCTGGGCCCACGATCCCAAAGCGGCTAGTTTTAATAAGTGGTTGCAAGATTGCTTGTTGATAAATTAGTTAGATATAAGTAGTAACCATTGTAGAGGTCTCGGATGGTTGCTACATTATGCATAACAGGTGGCGAGCGATAGAGTCTATATTAATTAAGCATGTTAATTGTCGAATTCACGATTAGCGAGTTAATTAACACAGGTTAGTGTAGGGGGGTCCTCCGAGTAACTCAGAAGTAAACCAGACTAATGAAATCAGTTTCGAACAACCATTAGAGAAAACTAGGAAGCCAATGAATTAGAATCAAGCATAATAAATTGTTGCCTTGTGCAAAGTGATTCTAAATATGCAAGAAAAACTCACAAACACACGTGCAAGTGCACACGATCAGTAGCAAGTGATTAGTATTTTTATATCGTTCTCCACAGGGATTGATGCACAAAAATCACTATTTCTAAGCCTATTTTTAATGAAATTCAAAGTAACCAAGAACCAAATATTTTTTTCTTAACTAAGTGCAAGAGATTAAAATGGTAAACAAGCTTAAAATGCTAAGGACTAAAGTAAAATTCAATAAAAACAGCGAATTAGCACAGAGAAGGCAAGGTTCAGATTAGGGGCTGTCCACTCTCACAGGTTGTTTGCTGCAGCAGAACTCTAAATTTACAACTCACCCAGTATTTTCTACGGGAATTTTCCAATTCTCCTATAGGTAGGGTGATTAAACTCCCATTTAACCCCTTCTTTTTAGCCTAACTAATTTAGTGCCTTAGGTGGTTATTTATCCCTAAATACCCACTCATTTTCATGATCATTAAAGACTAAGGTAAAACAAAGTAGTCGGTTATCTATTGTTTTCCCAAACACTAAATAACAATGCTAGAAAATGGTTGGCCAAACGAAATTCTAGCTTTAAAGACATCACAACATAAATTTAAACTTGCTATTCAGACCACCTTCAGGGCTCAACATAGAATCTGTAACTTGAAAGCACACTGCCCATTTTCTTCAAATTTCAAGTTTCCAACAAATTGCAAAAGGCATAACACCTTTGGAGTTCTTCTCCCCAATAGTGTTTTAGCCTTTGCCCATTCAATTTAAACTCTCTCCCATCATTATCATTATCAACACATTGTTTAAACACAAATGAATCATCCCAAAAATAAAACTTTATCTCATGGAAAAACTTTTTCAATTGTTGCTTTGATAAACCATGGGGCAATGTTCCAAAAGCAAGGTAATTGGTGAGGTCAACAAACCAAAGTGTTTTCATTTTTTTTGTGTGAGCTACTGTAAAAAACAACTCATCAAGGAAATAATTTTCAAACTCAAGTTGTTGAAACACTTCCAATGAACTGAATGGTTGTATAGGTGGTTTTTTCTTATCAATCAACTCTAAGGATCCAAAAATCCTATTAAAACCAAAAACTTCACATGCACTACTTTCAAGCTCAAGCTCCAATTTGTCTAATTCCAAAGCCTCAATTCCACTTTTTCCAAACTGTTGTATGTTTTGCTCTCTCATTTCCTTCTCAACTTGATCATCAACCAACTTATCTTTCACTTGAATGACAGAACACTCTTCAATATTAGTGGGGGACTTTATGGCATCAAAGACACAAAACTTCACTTCTTGGTCATTCACCCTCATAGTTAGCTCACCCTTTTGGACATCTATCAAGGTTCTCCCGGTTGCTAAAAAGGGTCTTCCTAGAATTATGGGGACATCTTTGTCCGCTTCATAGTCCAAAATGATAAAATCAACCGGGAAGATAAACTTATATACTTGCACCAAAATGTCCTCTATCTTTCCTTCGGGATAAGTGATAGACCTATCAGCAAGCTGTAATGTAACCGTGGTTGGCCTAGCTTCTCCTATGCATAATTTCTTGAAAATGGATAAAGGCATGAGATTTATGCTAGCTCCCAAGTCACAAAGAGCTCTCCCCAACTCCTTACCTCCTATAGAAACAGGAATGGTAAAAGTTCCAGGGTCTTTCACTTTGGGTGGAATTTTGTTTGTCAAAATGGCACTACACTCCCCAGTCAAAGACACGGTTTCATACTCACCCAATCTCCTTTTCTTGGTTAAAATATCCTTGAGGAACTTTACATAGTTGGGCATTTGTTCCAAGGCCTCAACTAGTGGTATATTAACGTGAAGTTGCTTCAAAACCTCAAGGAATTTTTTAAACTGACCATCTTGATTTTTTTGCTTAAGCCTTTGGGGAAAGGGTGGTGGGGGAGGTTTAAACACTGAGGGAGGTATGGGCACAGTCTTGGTTGGTGCTAAAGGACCTGTCCTAAGTGTCTCCTCAATTTCCTCATTTTCAGCCACTTTTTCACTTGATTTTTCTGCACTTTTTTCACTGTCATTTTGCACATCAACTTGCTGTCCAACTTTCTTTGGTTGGGTCGGTTCTTTCTTTTCAACCAATGTCTTACCACTTCTCAATTCCACAGCTTGAACTTGCTCTTTTCTTTCCATTTTTGAATTTTCAGTGTCAGAGGGAAGTTTATCATGAGGTCTTACCTTCAATTCATTAGCTATTTGACCCATTTGCACTTCCAAATTTCTTAAAGAAGCTTGATGAGTTTGAATGACAGCATCCGTTTTGGCCATGTATTCCTTGAACAAGCTCTCTAAAGAAGTACCTGGAATATGTTGGTTCATGGTGTTTTGGTATTGAGCATTAGCTTGCTGGTTTTGTTGCCCAAATCCAAGTGGACCATTCATCTTTTGTTGAGCTTGCTGGGTGTTGGAATTACTTCCTTGGCTTCCCCAAGCAAAATTAGGATGATTTCTCCAACCCGGATTATAGGTATTGGAATGAGAGTTATTCCATTGGGCATTTTGGTTTCCAACATAGCACACTGAAGCTGGATTACTTGGACAAAACTCAAAAGTGTGATCCTCTCCACAATAAACACATGAATCTGTGGAATTCTGGTTTATATTGATTGCTGCAGCAGTCTGTTTTGCACCAGAATTTAGCATATTCAAATTTTCAAGCCCCACGGTCAACTTTTTCATCATGCTCTCCATTGAATCAAACCTTGCATTAAAAGATGTAACTGTGTCAACCTCAAGCATACCCTTATTTTTCTTCCCAGCCACACTTCTAGAATCAGACCATTGGCAACTATTTGTGGAAATTCTCTCCAAAATGGCATAAGCTTCATCATAAGTCTTGGATAATAAAGCACCATTAGCTGAAGCATCTACCATGTTTTGAGTAGCCCAATTCAACCCATTATAAAAAGTCTCCATTTGAATGCAATGGGGGAGTCCATGGTGAGGACATTTTCTCAATAATTCCTTAAATCTTTCCCAAGCTTCACTAAAAGATTCATCATCAAATTGTCTAAAAGACACTATATCCGATCTAAGCTTGGCATTTCTTGTGGGAGGGAAGTACTTAATGAGGAATTTCTCTGCTAACTCATTCCACGTAGTGATGGAGCCAGGAGCAAAGTTATTCAACCAAGCTTTAGCCCCATCCCTCAAAGAATAAGGAAACAAGGTTAACCTCAAAGCATCTTGAGAAACTCCTTGAATTTTGAATGAGTCACTCACTCCCAAAAAGGATTTAAGGTGTAGATGTGGGTCCTCAGAAGGTAATCCATGAAATTGTCCCACCGTTTGTAACATTTGGAACATAACAGGCTTCATTTCAAAATTGTGTGCCTGTATCTCGGGTCTAGCTATCCCAGGGTACAACTCATTGAAGGTAGGGACGGCATAGGCTCTAATAGCTCTTCCCCTATCATTGGCTATAAGGACAGGGTTTTCAGCTTGATTTTCTACCCTAGGTTGCTGATTTACCTCAGGATTAGGCTGCTGGTTGTTTTGGTTTTCTTGATTTCTAGGAGGTACAGGGGGTAAAAGAGGTGGTGGATCCATCCTATTGTTTCTCTCCCTTTGTTCCCTTCTCCTCCTATGAAAAGTCCTTTCAATTTCAGGGTCCAAACCGAATTCTAAGTCAGGGAATTCGTTCATACACAGCTACCAGCACCTGCAAAGTCAAACAACCAAGTTAGAAGCTGTTTTAGCACCAATTTCACAAAATTTCAGCTCAAAAATAGCAAAAATCAACTCAATCCCCGGCAACGGAGCCAAAAACTTGTTGCCTTGTGCAAAGTGATTCTAAATATGCAAGAAAAACTCACAAACACACGTGCAAGTGCACACGATCAACAGCAAGTGATAAGTATTTTTATATCGTTCTCCACAGGGATTGATGCACGAAAATCACTATTTCTAAGCCTATTTTTAATGAAATTCAAAGTAACCAAGAACCAAATATTTTTTTCTTAACTAAGTGCAAGAGATTAAAATGGTAAACAAGCTTAAAATGCTAAGGACTAAAGTAAAATTCAATAAAAACAGCGAATTAGCACAGAGAAGGCAAGGTTCAGATTAGGGGCTGTCCACTCTCACAGGTTGTTTGCTGCAGCAGAACTCTAAATTTACAACTCACCCAGTATTTTCTACGGGAATTTTCCAATTCTCCTATAGGTAGGGTGATTAAACTCCCATTTAACCCCTTCTTTTTAGCCTAACTAATTTAGTGCCTTAGGTGGTTATTTATCCCTAAATACCCACTCATTTTCATGATCATTAAAGACTAAGGTAAAGCAAAGTAGTCGGTTATCTATTGTTTTTCCAAACACTAAATAACAATGCTAGAAAATGGTTGGCCAAACGAAATTCTAGCTTTAAGCATGAAGAACACTTTACTTTAAGTTGCAATATATAAAGTTCCACAAAAACAAACAACAAGTTCAAGCTTAAGCACCCTAATCCTCACCTAAGAGGATTTAGCTCATGTTCAAGGTGAAAATAATGAAAATACAGCAGTGAACTACCATACCATTCATAATTACAACCTTAAATACAAACTAAACACTAGAAGAAGGAAGAATAAGAGAAAAAGGATGAAGAAAAGAAGCTTCCACGGTAGATTCCAGCTTTCCCAAGTTGGAAATCCTCCTTTAGCAGCAGCCTCCTTGTCTTTTTCTCCTCTCAATGACAGCAGCAGCTTCTAGGTTCAACTTCTCCAGCTGAATCCCTCATTCTTTGGGCAAAAGAAGCATTTATATCATCTCTTTTCATTGATTTCAGGGCTGATTAGACACATAAATCCACATGGACCTTCCCTAATTGGCTGAGATGGGACAAATCAGCTCCACATGGCTGCCAGCTCAATTAATGAGAGATCCCACGAGTTTAGCACGTGCAGAATTTTACTTCCCAGACTTTCTGCCTTCTACTTGTGAAATCAGTTGCTGCAGCAAAACCTGAGTGCCCCTACACCAGAAAAATCAGCTTAAAACATAAGAAATCTGCACCAAATTTAGTTCAAGCTTGACCTATTGATATGTAAAAATGTTCATCAAAGAATACTAATTTTCAAGCACAAACCAAAGCTCAAACACATCAAAGAGTAGAGTTTTTAAGCCTAAAAGAAAGCCAATAGCTCGTATTTCTAAGAGCTATCATAAATCCTAATCCAACGATCTCCCGTTTTATGTTATTGATCCCATATAAATTCTTCGTTGCATGTTTAGTTTTGTGCCATTTAAGATTTAGCATTTAGTTATTCTACTTTACTTTATTTTATTTTTCTTGCTTGTCATTCATCATAAAAAATCCCCCTGTTTCATAAGCACAAGTTTCTACGCTTACTAGGTCCCCTTCCCTGTGTTCGACCCCAGCCGCTATTGCTACATAATTAGTAGTAGTGTTGTGGATTATAAATTTTATTTGGCACGAGCCCCACGATAGGCTCCGTCACATCGCCTTCGCATGATTCTCTGCTTGTAGTCCTCACCTTGTTATCATCGTGTTGAAGGACACAAGTTGTTGAAACCCACGAAGACGATGGCCAGTTGATGAGTTTCCCGACCATGTCTTCATGGACATAATCATCATTTTGGCCACTGTACATGTCACCTAGGTTAAGCAAGTACATGAAGAGGTAGTGTTATTCTCATGTTGATCTGTCTTCTCAAATCTGTACTGTTGGTACGATTTTCCGCAAGCGCACGGGTCGTCACAAGTAATATAAAACGGTAGTAATACCGAGTATCGAATCCTCAAGGAAATTGAATTAATTCCATTAAGTACCAAGAATCATCATGTTTTAATTTTATTTAGAAGATCAACTCGAATGATGGAGCAAAAATTTAAAGGAATTAATAAAAATAAACATGTAATAGTGAAATGAAAATAACCAAATAAGGGAACTTGACCTAGGGTGTTATCTAGTTTTCTTGGATTTGTAGCTCAATTACATGGATGTATGTAACTAATAATCTTCAATTCCATAAATCTAGAAGTAATTTTAAGCGGATTTCTCTTTCAAGCTCCTCCACGTCTCATACTAACATAACTAATTTATGTGTCCATCTCCTTAGTTAATCATAGTATGGCATTAAGCAACTTCATAATCAATTTCTAACAATTCTCTTTCACTCTCGTGTTCCAAGCAATCGTTAGCCATGCAATTAGGATCTAATCTAATTTCTCTCTGTCGAGTATCAATTTAGACCATCATAACAATTAATCCGTGATCAAGAGATTAAAAGCATTACGCAAGAATTGCATAGATGAAATATGGAGAATTTCATTACATAATCCAAGTAATTGCACTACAATATCTAATTAACTAGAATAACGACCCTAGGTCTCAAGATCTACTCACAAATGGAAATAATTTTGCCAAAATGATCTTGATCCATAAGCCTAACTCAAATTACAACAAGGATTTAAAAAGAAGTAAGGAAGAAATAACCGATAAGTCGATCCCAAGCTCCCGCTACGATCATCTCGAACCTTGAGCCTTAGAATCTCGCTCAATTCCCACTTTTTCTCCACAATTCTTCTCACTTTTACTCTTTATTGAGCTAGGGGAGGGCTCCCCCAATTTTGGGATGATTTGAACCAAAGGGAAGGGGTCTTTTTAAAGTGCAAGGGGCTGGAATTTTCTTGCTGAACAAGTCGACAGCGTCGAGACGCTACGTCACAGCGTCTCGACGCTATGACGTCATGTTGTCTTGGGGCAGAAGTTGTCGCAGCGTCGAGACGCTACGCAGACAGCGTCGCGACGCTGTCGCGATTTTTGCACGCGCTATTCTGACCTCCTAGCGTTGAGACGCTACGGTCCTAGCGTTGAGACGCTACGGTCCTAGCGTTGAGACGCTACGGTCCTAGCGTCTCGACGCTAGGCCTTCTAGAAGCCTGATTTGCAGATTTTTGCCTCCTTTCTTTAATCTTTTGGGCTTTTTGGGCCTCCCACTTTAATTGTCTTCTTTTATTGGACCTTAGGGCTTTGATCTTCAATGATTATTCTTCAAATTGCCCATAAAGTCTCCAAATTTACCCAAATTCTCTTAAAATCTCAGTTTTGCTGCCCGAACTCTGTTTTCTGTAAAATCAACGTAAAAATACATTAAAGCTCACAATTTATGCACAAAACTAGCTAAAATTAATAGGAAAATGATGACATTTTTGCATGCCATCATGTACCATGGTCGGGGAACTGATTAATTGGTTCATCCTCTTCGAATGATTCTCTGTTTGTAGTCGTAGCCATGTTATCATCGTGTTCAAGGACACACGTTGGTGAAACCCACAGTGAGGATGGTCAATTGATTAGTTTCGCGACTAAGGTACATGTCTACATGAACATCATCGTCGATTTTCCGTCCAATGTACCTGGGACCTGGGTTACTCTTCCATGGAACCCAACTCGCAGGTTAGCCAGTTGATCTGCGCATTTTTTACAATGTTTTGTTCTTTGAATTTTTAGATTTTTTTGTATTGATTGATTTTGTAATCCTTCTGATAGTTCCTGTTCATTATTGAGCCCTAATGCGGCAGGTTTCGAACTTCCAACCGCGGGGTTGTAAGATATGAGGAACTGCAAGTCGACTGTGGATGACGCGAGCCGGTCGGGGCGGGCTGGCGTCTGTCGAGGTGGGGTGGGGAGACGAGGGTAGCGGGGGTTTTTTTAGCGCGTGGTGACATTGACAAAAGGTAAAATATCATTGTTTTATAAGCACCGGGTCATATTTCATTAGCGCCTAGCAGAAAGGGTCATCCGTACAAAAAGCCCTCCACTTGACCCTTCAATTAGCCCTTTTGATTCAATTTAAATAGCTAAAACTTGCTCAATGATCAACTCACAATTAGTTGGAGAAATAAGTACTTACCTGAAATTAGCGACATTACACATTTAGAGTTTGATGAGTTTAATATTTATTTACTTAGTAAAGTTAGATTAATTTAGTTGTTTTTATCGTTTTAGTTCATTATGTTCATAAGCTGTGTAAATTTGGAAGTAGTTTAAAATTTGGAAAAGTGCAGTGGGTGGCAAATTGGACTAAATTAATAGCAAATATAGCACCATGTAAAAATTGCAAATATAGCAAAATCTATCGAGTCTATCTGATAGACTTCGATTATCAGGGTTTATCAGCGATAGATTCTGATTAATCAGATCTATCAGTCTACTGATAGACTCCGATTATTTAGAGTCTATCGCTGATAAACTTTGGTTAATCAAAATCTATCAGTGACTATCACTGATAGGCTCTGATTAATCAAAGTCTATCAGTGATAGTCACTAATAGGCTCTGATTAATCGAAGTCTATCAGTGATAGACACTGATATACTTTGAATAATCAGAGTCTATTAGTGATAGACACGGATAGAATCTGACAACAGCTTTTTGGTCTTGTACAATTAATTTTGCTATATTTGCAATTAGTTTGCAATGGTGCTATATTTGCTATTAATTTGGTCCAATTTGGCATCTATGCAACTGCCCCTTAAAATTTTGATTGTTTTTTTTTTGGTTAAGTTTCAATGAGTTTAATTGGGAGCATGATAACTGATAACTGCCCAAAAGGTAGTTATTTAGGCCTCATTTCTATATTGATTTGTGTGTCTTTTGTGCTTAATAGGGTTGGTTTTGGATAGATATTACGTGTTTTAACCCATTTAGAAGAATGGAAGCTTTGGAAATTATTTTATGCAGAATGCATTGCTGAGCGACTGGAGGGAGCAAGTTTTGTGCTGCAGCAAAACTGGGAACAAAACTGCCACGTCACAGCTCGTTAGCCAACTTCATGAACCGACTTCTATTCAGTTATTTTCGGGATAAAGGAGCAACGGGAGCCCTACACTTGTCCATGTTGACCTAATTCAAGCCTCCTATCCTTCTATAAAAGGAAGTAGCCGCCCAAGTCAAAATCATTCCACTTTTGGGGAGAAAACATTCCATTCTTGGAAAGTTCCTTCCATCTGTGGGAGCCGAATAGTGAAGAGAGATTGGAGACCACCTAGAAGACCATCATTGCAAGCTGATCGAGGAGATTAACATTTCCTTTTATTATCTTGTAATTATGGGCATGCCTACTCAGATGTAGCGAGCATCTCCATGCATATTATGAACTAAGTAGCTTAGGCGTTGGTTAGGAACAATGTAATTGTCGTGCTTAACTCTAATAATATATATTGATTATTGCATCTTGGTTAATTGTTGTGCTTGTTTCTCTTTTATGTCCGCCTGGCCAGTCGGTAAGAATACCTCTCTCTAGTTTCAGGGATGATTTAGAGAGTGTGTGGCGATTAATCACACTACGATCATTGTGTATTGGTGAACGCCAGTGACTGAGCTAGGGATAGCCAGTTGCCTAGTGCTTGATCGGTCGTGCTTCATTGGGGTTGAAACACATTCCAAAAAATCCGGAGTTCCGGGAGGAATCTGCTAATAATACTGTGAGAGTTTGCATGATCAATAATATTGCTAGAGCATCTTTTAAAACAATTACTGATTCCTGACCAGCGTCTGTTTCTAATATGTCTGCTTATTTGTTTATTCATTGTTCTGTCATTTATTTTGCTTCAACATTATTCTTATAAAAACCAATCATTTTTACTATCTTTGAAATCATTAAAGAGTCACACAAAATAGATAAAGTGGAAGCTAGTTCAGGCCTTAGATTGATAATACTTATTACTTGTTGCGGACTGTGTATACTTGCACAGAGTTCTAGAGTCTTTTCATACCATATTTTTACTCACTCTAGGAACCCAACAAGTTTTTGGCGCCGTTGCCGGGGACTTGAATAAGTTTTTATCTGATCTGTTTTGTGTATGTGTTTTAGTGGTTTGGTGCTAGAACTTTTTGATTGTTTCTTTTGTTTTTGCAGTTGTGAGTTTGGTGCATGAGCGGTCCGCCTGGGGTAAGGTTCGAGTTTGATCTAGAAATTGAGAGGACATTCAGGAGAAGAAGAAGAGAGCAGCGCAGAAACCAGATGGAGAACGTGTCGCGTCTTCTGTAGGGTCCTGAAGATCCAGCAGACCCCCAGAATCGTTTGCTGCAGCAAAATCCGCCGCTGGAGCAAAATGAGCAGCAAAATAATCAAGCTGAGAATCTTATCTTGGTAGTAAACGATAGGACCAAAGCCATTCGAGCATATGTTTTTCCAATGTTTGATGAGTTGAATCCAGGGATTGCAGATGTTGAAATGAAAGCGGTAATGTTTCAGATGTTTCAGATGTTGAAATGAAACCGGTAATGTTTCAGATGTTGCAAACCGTGGGGCAATTCCATGGTTTGTCATCTGAAGACCCTCATTTACATCTTAAGTCTTTTCTAGGAGTTAGTGATTCTTTTGTAATTCAAGGAGTGCCTAGAGATGCTCTTAGATTAACTTTGTTCTCGTATTCTCTTAGAGATGGAGCAAAGGCATGGCTAAATTCTGTTGCTCCAGGATCAATTAGGACATGGGATGAGTTAGCTGAAAAATTTTTTAGTAAATATTTCCCACCTAATAGAAATGCTAAATTAAGGAGTGAAATAGTAGGGTTTAGGCAACTTGAAGATGAGACTTTTAGTGAGGCTTGGGAGAGGTTTAAGGAGCTTTTTCGAAAGTGCCCCCACCATGGCTTACCTCGTTGTATTCAAATGGAAACATTTTACAATGGGTTAAATGGAGTAACCTAGGGTATGGTTGATGTTTCGGCTGGAGGGACCCTTTTGGCAAAAACTTTTAATGAAGCCTATGAAATTTTAGAGAGAATATCTACTAATAGTTGTCATTGGTCGGATGTTAGAGGCACAAATAAAAAGGTTAAGAGTGTGTTAGAGGTTGATGGTGTGTCCACCATTAGGGTTGATCTTGCAATGATTGCTAACGCTCTTAAGAATGTGATAGTGATTAGTCATCAACAGCCACCAGTTATGGAGCCTGCTGCATTGGTGAACCAAGTCGCAGAGGAAGCATGTGCCTATTGTGGTGAAGACCACAACTACGAGTTTTGCCCCAGCAATCCAGCTTCTATGTTTTTTGTAGGTAATCAGAGGAATAACCCTTATTCTAACTTTTATAATCCAGGTTGGCGCAAACACCCCAACTTCTCATGGGGAGGACAAGGAAGTAATGTGCAAGCGCAACAAAAGGTGAACCAGTCTGAATTTGCTAAAGCGCAGGTATTGCCCCAGCAAAATAAGCAGACTTTGCCCCAGCAAAATTCGGGGAATTCTCTTGAGGCAATGATGAAAGAATTTATGGCTCGTACAGATGCCGCAATTCAAAGTAATTAAGCTTCAATGAGAGCCTTGGAATTGAAAGTAGGTCAGTTAGCTAATGAGCTGAAGGCAAGGCCTCAAGGGAAACTTCCCTCAGATACTAAACACACTCGAAGGGAAGGTAAGGAGCAGGTAAAGGCAGTAACTCTTAGGAGTGGTAAGCCACTAGAGGAAAGAAAAGAGTCTAGTAAGACCCAGGATATAGAAAAGAATAGTGATAAAAATGTTGTTGCTGAGAAAGATTTGGAGTCTAGTCAGGGTGCTGGAGGCAGCAATAAAGATGCTGGAGCATCTGGTTTTGTTCCAGATGTGGAACCACCATATGTGCCGCCCCCACCTTATGTACCACCTCCACCTTTTCCACAAAGGCAAAAGCCTAAGAATCAGGATGGTCAATTTAAAAAGTTTTTAGAGATTCTTAAGCAATTGCATATAAATATCCCTTTAGTAGAAGCTATAGAGCAAATGCCTAATTATGCTAAATTTCTTAATGATATTTTAACTAAAAAGAAGAGGTTAGGTGAGTTTGAAACTGTATCTCTTACTGAGGAGTGTAGTGTTATTCTTAAGAATGGGCTACCACCCAAGGCGAAATGGAGGATTGCTCTTTCATTAGGATTCTGGAGAGCACAGTTATTGAGATAGCAATATAGGATTCGGCTGATAAGCATTTGGAAGATCATGGAGAGGTTAGTGTAGGAGATTTAGAAGTTTGCTTATTAGAAAGAAAAAATGAAAAAGAATTGTTTAGGTGTGAGGATGTTTTTGAGTCCTTAGATTTAGATCAAAGGAAGGCTCCTCCTATTAAGTCATCCCTGATTGAGGCACCTACTTTAGATTTGAAGCCATTGCCGGATCATCTAAAGTATGTGTATCTTGGGGAAGGTGAGACGTTGCCCATTATAGTTGCATCAGACTTAATGTCGGAGCATGAAGAGGCCTTAATAAAATTGTTGCAGCAATACCGCAAGGCTATAGGTTGGACATTGACTGACATTCAGGGAATTAACCCATCTTTTTGTATGCACAAAATCACTCTAGAGGAGGGATCCTTTAGGAGTAGTGAGCAACAAAGAAGGCTTAACCCTGCAATGAAAGAGGTTGTTAAAAAGGAGGTGATTAAATGGTTGGATGTTGGGATCATTTACCCAATTGCGGACAACAATTGGGTAAGCCCTGTCCAATGTGTTCCTAAGAAAGGAGGTGTCACTGTGGTGAGCAATAAAGACAATGAGTTGATCCCAATCAGGACGATAACTGGCTGGATGGTTTGCATGGATTACAGGAGGCTTAATAAAGCTACCCGTAAGGACCATTTCCCTCTACCATTTATTGACCAGATGTTGGATAGATTGGCTGGTCAGGCCTACTACTGTTTCTTAGATGGTTATTCTGGGTATAACCAGATTACTATTGCTCCTGAGGATCAGGAAAAAACCACTTTCACCTGCCCTTATGGGATGTTTGCTTTTAGACGGATGCCTTTTGGCCTTAGCAATGCTCTAGCAACATTTCAGCGGTGTATGTTGGCGATTTTTTCTGATATGATTGAGTCCACTGTCGAGGTATTCATGGACAATTTTTCAGTGTTTGGAGGGTCCTTTCAGAGTTGTTTAGATAATTTAGGTCAGGTGTTAAAGAGATGTGAGGATACTCATCTAGTTCTTAATTGGGAGAAATGTCACTTCATGGTGAAGGAGGGCATAGTGTTAGGTCATAGGATTTCTAAGAATGGTCTAGAAGTTGATAGAGCAAAAATTGAGGTTATTGAGAGATTAGAACCACCGAATTCAGTGAAGGGAATTCGAAGTTTCTTAGGTCATGCTGGATTTTATAGGAGGTTCATAAAATTTTTTTCCAAAATCAGTAAACCTCTTTGTAACTTATTGTGTACTGATCATGTTTTTTACTTTAATGCAGACTGTAGGAAGGCTTTTGAGACTTTAAAAGCTGCTTTAATCTCAGCACCTATTCTTTGTGCACCTAATTGGAATTTACCATTTGAGGTAATGTGTGATGCGAGTGATGCAGTGGTAGGTGCGATGATGGGGCAAAAGCAGGGCAAATTTATCCATCCTATATATTATGCAAGCAAGGTTTTAAATGAGGCACAAGTCAACTATACAACTACTGAGAAGGAGTTGTTAGCTGTTGTGTTTGCTTTTGAGAAATTCCGACCATATTTGGTTGGATCCAAAGTCACGGTGTTCACGGATCATGCAACAATAAGGTATTTAATGTCTAAGAAAGATGCAAAACCTAGACTAATTCGTTGGGTTTTTTTATTGCAGGAGTTCGACTTGGAGATAAAGGATAAGAAGGGATCAGAAAATGTCATTGCAGATCATTTGTCTCGTCTTGATCCATCATCATCTTTGCTAGAGCAATCTGCCATTTCAGATTCTTTTCCGAATGAACAGCTTTTTGCTGTTGAGGTAAAGGTAGTCAGGGATGTCCCTTGGTATGCTGATATTGCCAACTTTTTGGTAAAGGGAGTCACTCTTATTGACATGGACTGGAGGCAGAAGAAAAAGTTTAAGCATGATGCAAAGTTTTTCTATAGGGATGAGCCATTTATGTATAAGCAATACTCTGACGGTATTATTCGTAGGTGTGTTTCAGGTGATGAATCAAAAGAAATCCTAGAGCAATGTCACTCTTCGCCGTATGGAGGCCATTTCAGCGGTCAGAGGACAGCTATGAGGATTCTGCATTGTGGATTCTTCTGGCCTACCTTATTTAAGGATGCCCATTGGTTTTACAAGCAATATGATGCTTGCCAAAGGAGAGGAAATTTGGGACCTAGAGATGAAATGCCTCTTACTTATATTTTAGAAGTTGAATTATTCGATGTATGGGGTATTGATTTTATGGGGCCATTTCCCCCTTCTAATGGCAATGTTTTTATCTTATTGGCAGTTGACTACGTGTCCAAGTGGGTGGAGGTCATCGCATGCCATCAGAGTGATGCCAAGACAGTAGCAAGGTTTCTTCAATCGCACATCTTTGCACGGTTCGAGACACCTAGAGCTCTAGTGAGTGATGAGGGTACAAATTTTGTTAATAATATCTTAACTAAGCTTTTAGCTAAGTATGGGATTAAGCATAGGATAGCTACCCCTTATCACCCACAAGCAAATGGTCTAGCTGAAATTAGTAATAGGGAAATTAAACCTATTCTAGAAAAAGTAGTCCATCCATCTAGAAAGGATTGGTCTTTTAGGTTGGATGAGGCTCTTTGGGCTTATAGGACAGCCTATAAGACTCCTCTAGGTATGTCTCCCTATAGGTTAGTATATGGGAAAACTTGTCATTTACCATTAGAGCTAGAGCATTGATAGCGAGCAGAAATGTCGCTATTTTAGTCTCAATTTATTAAGCTTTTTGGTGCTTTAATCGTGTTTTTAATGAAAATATTTAATGAATTTTGTTATTTGGTCCTTAGGAGCAAATTGGTGATTTTGGGAGAAAAAGTGCCAAAATTGAAGCCATTGAAGCCCAAATCCAAGCTTGAAGCAATTGGAGGCCCAAAGAAGACAACCATGAAGAAATGACCAAAAGAAATGAAGAAGAAGGCCCAAAAATCAGCCCAAAAGGAAGCTGAAAATCTAGAATTTTGGGGCAGCGTCGCGACGCTACCCTTTCGTGTTGCCCAAGCCGCGTGCGTAGCAGCGTCGCGACGCTGAGCAAGGTAGCGTCGCGACGCTACCCCTATTCCAGGCCTATAAAAGGCGCCCCAAGGTGCCTCATTTTGCATCAATCACCATTCCAACAAGGAATTTCTTCCTTTCTCTCTTCCTTAGGCTCATTTGGAGCCCCTCTCAAGGCTTCCAAGCCTTTTTGAGAGGATTCTTTTAGTGGGAAAAATTTTGGGAATTTTGGGAAGCATCTTAGAGGCTCAAGGAGTAGTGAGCGGGGCTCCAAGCGTCAGCGAGAGGTTTTTTCGACGGTCAATTCCTTTCCTTTTATGCTCTTTATTATGCTTTCCTTTGTAATTATTGTGGATATTTTAGCCATGTGTAGCTAAAACCCCAAATTGGGGTCTTGAAATGAAATGATAGCTCAAATATTGTTATAATTTCTTGTCTCTTGCCAATGTCCTAATTATTTGTATGGATGTGCTTAATGCTTTACCCAATCTGGCCGATTGTGTAATGATTCGGTTCTTAATGGAAACTCGACGGAGAGAAATTAGGATACATCATAATCCATGCAACTAGTTTAATTGCCCGTTGTGACACCGAGATTAGTTGATTAAACTTAGATTCCTAAAATGAATCAGAGCGTAATAATTAATGATTTTTAATAGAGCTAAGGACACTTAGGTTGTTAAAATGAATTAATTACAATTAGGGGAAACCGACAGGAGAACCTATGTGATTAACGGAGATTGTAGGATTATAATTAGTTGGGCAATAAGATAAGATAATTATAGCAACTACTTAGCTAATCATTGATTTTCAAGACTCCTCTTCCCATTTAAAGAAAACTCTTTCTCCATATTTTATTGTCGATTGATCAATTTATTTTCGTTAATTGTCTTGAATTTGAATCCTTTTTATTGCATGAAGTGGTCCCTAAATATTATTTCGCCTAAGTATTTTTAGTGCTCAAGAGATTTTAATGTTTTGCTTAAGTTTCGCTTCGCCTCCCTGTGGATTCGATACTCGGTATTACTACCGTTTTATATTACTTGTGACGACCCGTGCGCTTGAGGAAAAATCGTTCATAGAAGTCGTGCAACAAGCATAAAACGTTTTGGGCTTTGAAAAAGTTAAATTTTGATCTAAGTCGTGCAGGAGCAATAAGAATGCTGCAGCTTAATGAATTAGAGGAATTTTGCCAATTTTCTTATGAGAATGCGAAAATGTATAAGGAAAAGACTAAGTTGTGGCATGACAGGAGAATTAGGCCTAAAGAGTTTGTCAAGGGTCAGAAAGTTTTGCTTTATAATTCTAGATTAAAATTGTTTCCTGGGAAACTAAAATCTAAATGGTCAGGGTCGTTTGTTGTGATTTAAGTTTTTCCCCATTGAGCAATTACTTTACAGGATGAAAAAGATGGGAGAGTGTTTAAAGTGAATGGACAGCGTGTGAAACATTATTTGGGAGAGGAGTTTCAGTCGAAATATCCTTCCCTGAAGTTGATGGATGATTGAGAGAGCAAGATGTTTGCGGGAGCATTTTACAAAACAAAATTTTGAGCTCCCAGTGTTTGTTTTTATTTTTCTCGCTGGTTTGATTTGATTTGTTTTAATTTCAAGTATTCTAGATTTAGTCTGTTTAAATTTTGCATGATTTATTTTGAGTAGATTTTAGTTTTGAATATTTTTATATTTTCGGTAGTTTAGATTTTATCTATTGTGCTTTAAATTTCGATTAGATTTAGTTAGATTTTATTTTCGGTTATTTGAATTTCTGTTTAGGTTTAGATTTAATAATAATATTTCTGTGTGAAAAGATAAGATAAGATAAGAATTAAATATTCGGCTGAAGTTAAAGATAAGATTTGATTTTGGCGGTTCGAATTTGAATTTTCCGTGTGAAAAGACTCTGTTAGAAGAAAATCTTGTTACCCAGTTTGTTTTTACAATCTTCTGGTTAGAGTAAATATATCATCAGGATATTACGGATGGTTAGAGTAAACTCATCACAGCTCGTTAGCCAACTTCATGAACCGACTTCTGTTGAGTTATTTTCGGGATAAAGGAGCAACGAGAGCCCTACACATGTCCAGGTTGACCTAATTCAAGCCTTCTATCCTTCTATAAAAGGAAGTAGTCGCCCAAGTCAAAATCATTCCACTTTTGGGGAGAAAACATTCCATTCTTGGAAAGTTCCTTCCATCTGTGGGAGCCGAATAGTGAAGAGAGATTGGAGACCACCTAGAAGACCATCATTGTAAGCTGATCGAGGAGATTAACATTTCCTTTTATTATCTTGTAATTATGGGCATGCCTACTCAGATTGTAGCGTGCATCTCCATGCATATTATGAACTAAGTAGCTTAGGCGTTGGTTAGGAACAATGTGATTGTCGTGCTTAACTCTAATAATATATATTGATTGTTGCATCTTGGTTAATTGTTGTGCTTGTTTCTATTTTATGCCCGCCTGGCCAGCAGGTATGAATACCTCTCTCTAGTTTCAGGGATGATTTAGAGAGTGTGTGGCTATTAATCACACTACGATCATTGTGTATTGGTGAACGTCAGTGACTGAGCTAGGGATAGCCAGTTGCCTAGTGCTTGATCGGTCGTGCTTCATTGGGGTTGAAACACATTCCAAAAAATCCAGAGTTCCGGGAGGAATCCGCTAATAATATTGCGAGAGTTTGCATGATCAATAATATTGCTAGAGCATCTTTTAAAACAATTACTGATTCCTGACCAGCGTCTGTTTCTAATCTGTCTGCCTATTTGTTTATTCATTGTTCTGTCATTTATTTTGCTTCAACATTATTCTTATAAAAACCAATCATTTTTACTATCTTTGAAATCATTAAAGAGTTACACAAAATAGATAAAGTGGAAGCTAGTTCAGGCCTTGGATTGATAATACTTATTACTTGTTGCGGACTGTGTATACTTGCACAGAGTTCTAGAATCTTTCCATACCATATTTTTACTCACTCTAGGAACCCAACAATAACTTCTAAGTTTAAGGTTTGATTTTTTTAGTTCCTTATAATTCGTTATAAGTTAGATGATTTCATTACTATATATACTGCATTAGTATTATATGTAAGTAAAATTTTAGGTAAATGTAGATGCTTGTGTTCTTGGTATAGGAAAAGTTGCTTATATAGTTTAATTTGTAACTTATTTGTACTCAATAAAGTTAGATCAATGATAGCACTCTAAATTTGTTATTTTAATATCGTTCATTAGAGCTAGGTCCTTCTTAATTTGTGTTTAATATGGTGATTTGTAGGTGTTTTTCGAGCATAGGGGTTGTTTGGATGAAGTTGGCTAAAAAGAGGTCAAAAGGAGCTAAACTACATCTATACTTAGACAATTTGGAGAGTATTTGGAGGTCAAGACATCATTTTTTCGAGAGCTAGGCATCAAGACGCTGAAAAAGAGTGTCAAAACGCCTCATAGTTACAACTGGGTCAAAAGTCTATTTTGCCCAATTTATATCTTATACCTTAAGCACCATTGATCCTCTAATGAACAATTTGTTTATAATCCAATCATAAACTAAGTTTCTTTTAGGCTAGTGAGAGGATGGGGTCCTAATGTTCAAGTCCTGAAATCATTACTTAAGAGAACTTGTAACGCCCATAATTTAAGATAAATTTCAAATTTCCTAAGTTTGAGTTAATTTGGAGTTAGGAGGGAATTTGAAAATTTGAATGTTGGTGAAATTTTAAATAGTAGGGCTGGAATGGCACTCTTGTAATTATTGAGAAGATTAAGTCAAGCCAACCAAGCCCTAATGTTCCTTTTTATTTCAGCCAACGCACGTAGCCCAAGGGTTTTATTTTTTCCCTCAAACTTTCTTCTCCTTCTCCACGACAACAGCCGACAGTAGCCCCCATCTTTTCCCCATTCTCGATTTCCTTCTTCTTCCTCTTGTCTGACGGTAGCAGTGGTTCCAATAGCGTCTCCGGCGACGATTCTTCTTCTCCGGTGGCGTGGTCCGTCTCGGCGCGTGCGGCAAGGTTCGGTCGTGGGTTTTGTGTGCGTGGGTCTACGGCAGCAGACCGCGGTTGCAGAGAGAGGCCCGGCGGCGGCGACATGTCCTCCAGCGTGCGGTTTCAGCGAGTGTGGTGTTCAGGCAACGACAGTGGCACCATCTCCAACGGGTTTTCAACGGCGGCAGCAACATCTGTGGGTTGTTTTCCTAACAGTTCGACGGTACCTCCGTTCAGCAACTTCGGCAGCCGTTCCTCCAGCGAATTCTTGGGCTCACGAGCAGTTGGTTGCCGGCGAAGGTGGGCAGCAACGCGTTCGGCCAGATTCGAGCGTGGCATAACGTTTTTGAGCAAATTTGACTTTGGCGTGGGAGTTTTGATTAATCGAATTGGGGCGTTTTTTAGATTCCCAACCGGCAGCTAATTGGAGTTCAAATCGCTTAGTTCAATTAAGGAGGTAAAAGTCAAGGTAAGTGAACTTACTGTTGAGTTTTTAATTGGGTGCGAATATTTGAGTTCCTAAAATTCTCGTGTTTAGAATAATTGATTTTTCTATAATATTCGTGTTTATGAGTTGCTCTTGAAATTATTATTTTAGTTTAAAAGCATGAGAATTATGCATAAAAAGTTTATATTTTTTCATTATGCATGAGTTTATGAAAGTTATTGAAAGCATGAAAATTATTATTATTG
This sequence comes from Luffa acutangula, assembly GCA_036850905.1. NCBI lineage: Eukaryota > Viridiplantae > Streptophyta > Magnoliopsida > Cucurbitales > Cucurbitaceae > Luffa > Luffa acutangula. The sequence continues at coordinate 41,531,650 of CM072087.1, forward strand.
TTCGTATTTGTTAATGTTTAAAATAGTTGAGTTGGTGGTCTCTTGAAATTCCATTGGAATTATTTTAAATTATTTATAAGTGTAATTCAGCGTACATGAAATTGATGTACGTTCAGAGATGCCTACGCAGGGCTTAGGGACATGAAATTGATGTAACTAAGTCGAGGGTTGTGAAATTGACGCCCTCGAGTTTTCGTGAAATTGACGGCCTCTGTAGGAGACATATGAAATTGATGTGTCTAGAATATGTATGAAAGTGATGCATATTCTCTCTCATTAGAAATACACATGGAATTGATGTGTTTTAGGATATGCATGAAATTGATGTATATCCTAAGTTTAAAACTAAAGTTTAGAGCCACCAAAATTATACTTGTTGTTGAGTTAAAAATGTTTTTAAAACGTGACCCAATCTCAATAGTAGGGTCACTTACTGAGTATTTTAAAAATACTCATTCTTTTCAAAAATATTTTTTTTCAGGTAAAGGCAAGGGCAAATGGAAGGCGATTGATGAAAATCAGTTAGGCAGCCATGAGAGGACTCGAGTTCATGTTTTATTTTCTTCCGCGTTAAGAACCATGTTTTACTTTATTTGAACTGTAAATTTGTTTTAAGAAATTTTCTAGAGGTCTTGTACATTTATGTTTTAGAAATTATTTAAGTTTATTTAAAACCTTTGAAATTAGGGATCCCGAATAAAAGTTTTGTTTTAAAGATTTTGTTTAAATTAGTGTTTGTGTTTCAAATTATTTTGATTTAGAAAGGCCTTCAAAGCATGCATTGTCATAACGGTCCCTTTAAGACTTATTAAGAAGTCGGGTCGTTACAGAACTACTCATCTACTTTCTTTATATAGGAAGAAGAGAATTTCATCTTGTGAAATTTATGTTCCCAACTTCTCATTTGGTGAAGACCCCAAAATGGTAGGCTTATTGAATTGGCTATGAAAGACAATATCACCCATGCAAATCAAAGGACAAGCCCTCACATTTAGGAGTTCATTACCCACTTTGGATTAAGATCGAGTCGTGTATGATCATACTGTGAAATATCAATATTCTCAATTAACCGATTTATAAATGGAGATTAAATATTTCCTGGTCTAATCTTATACAAGCTCATTGTATATGATACCTCACTCATATGTCTTCCACATGAATGATTTGGATCAAATCATTTGTAACTTTACAAAGTGGGTCATATCAATAGCATTACCAAGATAAGACACGTAACTCTATCCATATACTATAGACTTTTTAGGTTATTTCTTAAACATGGTTCACTTGTATATCAACTACATATTATTCAAGATTACAACAATAACCTTGGATTTCTACTATAATTGGATAATGTTGCATACACAATATATAAAATTAATAATAAACTATTTTATTCATAAATGAAAAAACGTTATTACAAAACTACAAGACTTTAGGACGCAAAATCTAACAATTTTTGCCTTTGTTCTGTCTCTACCTTCGATTGGTCCAATACCTATAACATTATCCATTTTTAATCCACATTCAATTGCATTGAGGCCTTTGGTTTCATTCCTAGGAGGGAATTTCAATGGGATAACAACAATTATTTAGTGTGTTTTGATAAATGTATGGCTAAAGTTTTTACATATTACAAATATAGTCATTCACATATAAGTAAGCGTATTTTATTATTCTAGTATGACTTAGGCCTGTTCGAAATGAGATGGGACCCTATGATATTTTTCAAAATAAGGCCTTAAAATATTTTATAATAAAGACAAAATTGTAAAAGGTCAAAATTCATCTTATTATACGATTGTTTCTTACAAAAGCAAAATATATGAAACTAAGAAAATACCATCAAACATTTATATAACAGTGATATTTTATTTAAAAAGTGTCATCCTTCGAACTTTCTTTGATAATAAAGGAGAAAATTAAAAGATTTTGATACGAACTGAGGTGTCTTAATCAAGCTACAATAACCCAAAATGGTGATGACTATCCTGATTGGTTAAGTTCAACTCCACATCCATTTCAAATGTTCCACATTAATCCAAGAGAGGACGACGCTATGAAGGTCAACGTTTGCAAGATTGACGTTGCACCAGCCCAAAGATCAATGATAAGGAAATAAGTGATCAACCAGCTCAATCCAATTATTATGGTGAAAAGTTGCATCATTTCAAGATTCACAAAGGCACCTATTCAACCAAAAGACACAATGAATCTAAAAATTCATATTCATTCACATATTTAATGTATTATGTATCTTGTGAATTCATGAACTTGTATTTATTATGAAGGTTCATGCATGGATTTGAAAAGTTAGGGGTTGAATTTAGACCACATAGATGAAGGGTTGTGTCCTTTCATGGTGTCTTTTCATTTAGTATAAATAGGGATGTAATTTGTCATTTGAACACAAGTTGAAAATGAATGAAATATGGTCTCTCATATTAGAGACTTTTCTTAGAAATCCCTTTTCTAGGATTCTTGCAATTCTAGTGATAGATTGCATGTTGAGTCATTCAATCCGGCCTTGATCAAGTTTGATTGTGGAATGACTCAATCTAGAACAAGATTTCCAATCTTGCTTCTAGATTATTGATCATAGGAGGTAATCAATTTCTAGCCTTTTTCTCTTGGTTGGTTCTAATTTGTGTAAGGAGGTGTTAATCTCTTTGTTTCAAGGGTTCTTGCTCCACAAAAGCTTGGATCTTTGGGCTGAGAATTAGGGTTGCCTTATCATTTTGGTATCAGAGACCTAGGTTGCATCGTTGTGGCTTTCTCTAGAATTGATTCTATCTTCCATTCCAATTGTTCATTGTTTTGTGTTTTTTTTTTGTTTCATGCTCTGTCCATTCTACTCGTTTCTTTTATTTCATCCATTTTTCTTCATCTTTTGATTCTAATCTCATTCTCATCTTAAAGATCGCGTTGAGATCTTGAAAAGCAAAAAAAAAAAAAAAAAAAAAAATCCAGAAGTTGTTCATGTTGAGTTCTTGAATTGTTCATACCCATTTGTATTCAATCATCATCAATTTGCACGAATTTGTTGAGCTTCAATTCAATTTGCAATTAATTTGTTTTGTGGTTGTCCAAATTCCTAACTGCAGAATTTAATGCATCTAATTTCTATTCAAAGTCATTCATAAAGTCTGAATTTGAATGTCTTGCCTTCAGTGAAAAGTTAGATCTGCATGTTATCTTTCAAAGTGAAGAAGAGAATTTACTCCAAATCTTAACGTAAAACATTTGTTTTTTGAATCCCATCACAATGTGCAGTTTTACCCGAAAAAATTCCAGATTTGCTTCATACATTGTTCTTTTCAGATTTGAAGGAATTTGTCCTTAAAAATTGTTTCCTTTGCTTTATAAAGACTAATTCCATCATACTTAGGGCTTTCTCTTTATTTGTGTGGCATTTATCTCTAAATTCCGTAGAAGGCATCTTGTCTTTGTGTTCTTCCTTGTTTGGTCCTTTCTTTGTTTTCTTTGTTCTAGTTTGTTGTTGTTTCATAATTTATCTTGTCTTGGCTATGTTGTAAAGCTCACTATTACAAGAATCGCTTGAACCTATTAGCCTACCCAATATCATCATTTAGTCACTTTCCCAAATAGCCTACCTTTGTGTGAAAAACACGAGTGTTTCGAGTGAAAATCAGTGAGTTGAGTGTGTGAGGTCACTTTGCATTCTTTTGCAGCATGTTTCAAACAAGGAGTTCAAACAAATCCATATTTCATCAAGCACAAAAACGTTGTGAGAAACACGTCCGTGTTGATCCATTTTGGAAGGCTTTTCGTGAAAATATGGATGAAATTCATAAATCCATAAAGTACATGTCCGAATTATCCCACGAGTTGAATTTGTGGGATCAAGCAAGAGAGATACAAATCACAAAATCTCTAAGAAGAAGACAATTGTCCCATGCTTCAAGATAATGTTTCAAATGACGAAGTTGTTATTGAAGATGTGGTGACCAGCGAAGAAAGTGTGTAAACATATGTTGCTCCTTCTTTTGAGACAAAAAGTGAGGAAAGTAAAGAAAAGAGTGTGAGAAAGAAACATTCGAGACTCATACTAAAAAGAGAGAATTCAGCAATTTGAGTTTGTGAGAAGAATATTGTCTTATATTCAAAAAGACACATACAAGAACTTGTATCCGAAAGGACTTGCTTTCTAACGGGTGCACTTAAACCAAGTGTGTCTACATTTTCTTAGGAATTCTTGCAAGAAGTTGTTATGCTTATTGAAAAGCAAGATTCAAAGCTGGCTTCAAATATGAGCCAAAACCGAGCACGAGGGTCAAAAGTGAAGAACTTGAGGAGAGCAGAATTGCGAGATGCAAATGATTTCAAGTTTGCATTACAAGGGGATCCTTGGATTCGAGGACGACTCCTCTTGAAGAAGGAGAGGATGATACAAACCTAGGTGTCTTAATCAAGCTACAAGAACCCAAAATGGTGATGACTATCCTGATTGGTTAAGTTCAGCTCCACATCCATTTCAAATGTTCCACATTAATCCAAGAGAGGACGACGCTATGAAGGTCAACGTTTGCAAGATTGACGTTGCACCAGCCCAAAGATCAATGATAAGGAAATAAGTGATCAACCAGCTCAATCCAATTATTATGGTGAAAAGTTGCATCATTTCAAGATTCACAAAGGCACCTATTCAACCAAAAGACACAATGAATCTAAAAATTCATATTCATTCACATATTTAATGTATTATGTATCTTGTGAATTCATGAACTTGTATTTATGAAGGTTCATGCATGGATTTGAAAAGTTAGGGGTTGAATTTAGACCACTTAGATGAAGGGTTGTGTCCATTCATGGTGTCTTTTCATTTAGTATAAATAGGGATGTAATTTGTCATTTGAACACAAGTTGAAGATTAATGAAATATGATCTCTCATATTAGAGACTTTTCTTAGAAATCCCTTTTCTAGGATTCTTACAATTTTTGTGATAGATTACATGTTGAGCCATTCAATTCGGCCTTGATAAATTTTGATTGTGGAATGACTCAATCTAGAACAAGATTTCCAATCTTGCTTCTAGATCATTTATCATAGGAGGTAATCAATTTCTAGCCTTTTCTCTTGGATGGTTCTAATTTGTGTAAGGAGGTGTTAATCTCTTTGTTTCAAGGGTTCTTGCTACACAAAAGCTTGGATCTTTGGACTGAGAATTAGGGTTGCCTTATCAAATTTGATATATAACCCTAAGCTAGGAATTAACAAAAGGAGAAATTGAAAGAGTTTTGCTTAGTTGAAGAGGAGAGAGAAATGAAGAGGTGAGGAGTTGATGAAGAGAGAAAAGTTTCTTCTAACTTCTTTGTTCCGAGGCATGCACCCCAGCCACTAAATAGTTTTTTTCTTTTGGGTTAAACAACTTTTTCAAGTTGGTGCCCTTAAATCCTGGACCACTCCAAAATTCAATGAGCTAAGTAGGACAGCACAGTGCCAGCTCGAAGATGCGACTAGGAAGCGGACCCCAGAGGAGAAGCCAACCCCATAGCTTGGCCTCGGCCAAGACCGAGGCCAAGGCCTATGCTCGGCCTCGGCCCACTTACGTGGGTCTAGTCCCTTCACCTCCGTTTGATTCTTGGAATCTTTGGTCACCCCGGTTCAACCTAGTTCAGCCCCGATCAGTCTGAAGATGCCTAGAAACCCTAAGGCAGGAACAAGTATATAAACCGTTCTTTGACGAAGAAGGGATCTGGAATTCTACTTCTAAACTCTCTCCTCTTACTCTTGCTCTCTAATTGCTTCCCATCTATCTCCTCGCTGACTTAAGCATTGGAGGCGGTGTGGAAAGCACCACACCAGTGTGCAGGTTTCCTTATCTTGTAGGCCACGTCTTCCCCCTCTCAAATAAATTTACCGTTGGTGGCACGTGAAGATCAGGTGAGTTCTCCCTGTCAAGATTTTGGCATCAACAGTTGGCGTCGTCTGTGGGGAAGAAAGCTTGCTCGTTAAATCTGCGCATCGGTCATTCAATGAGTAAGATGATGAAGAAGGAAAACCAGAATCCAAACATAGAACCATCAGAAAATAACCGTCATTTGCAGAAATCACGAGAAGATGATGACACGCAGAGGTCACCGAGACGAACAGGCCAGGGAGCCGAGACCGAGGAGAAAAGGTTGACGCCAAAATTGCTGCCCTAGAGGATAAGGTGAGTAGGATGGATTAGAGTTTGTCTAGGACACTTCGTATCTTGGATAAACCTGGTCCTAGCACCAAAATCTATAGGGAGGAGTTGATTAGAGATCCGAGGAAGGGGAATGAGCCAATCAAATACGTTGAAGAGTCGAAGATAGGATCCAAGGAAAGAAAGACCAACAGTGCGACCATCAAGATCGGAGGCTCAAACTTATAGATCACACAATTCTGAGAAGCCCAAAACAGAGCATGTATAAGGGACGCGACCACACTGTTTCAACACGAAGCACCAACCGCAGAACAGACTTGAGGAACTTGATTGAGGAAAAGCGCAAAATGGCTAAATCTGCCAAGGCCGAGGCCAGAGCTACCAAGATCGAGGCTAGGGCAGCCAAGGTCAAGGCTAGAGTAGTCGACGCCTAGAAGGACAATCCCCCTTGGAAGATCAAGCTTCTGAACACACTAAAGGAGTTTGGAAATCTCCAAGGGGACCTGCGGAAATCAAAAGATTCTGGAGGACAAGACTTGGAAGATCTAATCGACTAGGATGATCCACCCTTCATTAATGAAGTCATGAAAGCTGAGGTGCCCCAAAAGTTCAAGGTACCCTCATTCAAGTCGTATGTGAAGGGATAAAAGCCCTGCCCAGCGGAAATAATTATCGAACCTACTCAGAATCTTAGATTCTAATTGAAATACCAATACAATTTGCAAAAATATTACAACAATAAATCTATATTTAAAGGGTTTTGCAATGACTATAAACATGTTAAATAATTAACTAGATTTAATCTAGACGATCCTAGTGATCAGGGATTTCAAGGAAAACTTACTTTTGTAGAAAGCCTTGATCGATTCGCCTTTTCTTTCTAGTGAGATCGAAAGCGCAGCAACCTTCTTGTGCAAACACCACCAATTGGTTACACTAGTATATCTCTAAGACTTCTTGAAGTAGGAGACTGGTGGGAGTCTTTTGGAAGAGATCTCTGAGAGAATGAGAGTCAATGAGATACCTTTCACCCCACCCCAGGGGTCCTATATATAGGTAAAGGCCAAGACCTTTTCCTAATAGGAAAAGACCTATGAATAAGTTCAAATCTATTATCTGAACAATATCTAATTGTAATAAATAATTAATTAATTTCATAATTAATTAATTACCCAATTAAATATCATATATTTAATCTTAGGGATTTTATTAAAATTAAAATTAATATGAATCCAATGTATATTAAATTTATTTGAACTCTTTCAAATATTTTCTCTTAAGAATTAATTTTTGAAATTAATTCAAAAATTATATTATAAAGTTTCATAAACTTTATATTATAATGCATCAACATACATTATACGATTCCCCAAATGAATTGAACACTTTCAATTTACAATTTATATTTAATTGTTTCAAGTCTCTTTACTAGCTATCAGTGGGACCAAATGGACCTACAGATCAGAAGCTCTAACGATACGAGCCTAATTGTCTAAACTCTACCAAGTTAGTCAACATTCATTAACTGTGGGTCACTCCACTAAGGACCCTAAACCCTAAACCCTAACCAAGTTAGTCAACATTCGTTAACTGTGGGTCACTCCACTAAAGACCCACAACTGCACTCTTCTCACTGCAAAATATTTCTGTGTCCACGGATATCGACCAATAACGACAAGTTAGTCCTTCACGAGTGTTCGTAACTCCAGCTGGGTCAAATTACCGTTTTACCCTTGAGTTACCTCTACCTCCTTAAGTACCAGTGCTCCTCTAATGAACAACCTGTTTGTGGTCCAACCATCAAACAGAAACCCCTCTCGGGCCAGTGAGATGGTAGGGTGTTCGTTAGTTCAAAAACGATCCCCGCAAGCGCACGGGTCGTAACAAGTAATATAAAACGGTAGGTAATACCGAGTATCGAATCCTCAGGGAGGCGAAGCGAAAATTAAGCAAGAATAAAATCTCTTGAGCACTGCAGGTACTTGGGCGAAATACTATTTAGGGAATAGCTCATGCAACAAAAAGGAATTTAAAATTCAAAGCAATTAAAGAAAATAAGTTGATCAATCGAAAGATAAAATATGGAGAAGGAGTTTTCTTTTAATGGGAAGAGGGGTCTTGAAACTCAATTATTAGCTAAAAAATTGCTATAATTATCCTATCTCATTGCCCAACTAATTATAATCCTAGAATCTCCGTTAGTCACATAGGTTCTCCTGTCGGTTTCCCCTAATTGTAATTAATTCATTTTAACAACCTAAGTGTCCTTAGAGCCATTAAAAATCATTAATTATTACGCTCTGGTTCATTGTAGGAATCTAAGTTTAATCAACTAATCCCGGTGTCACGACGGGCAATTAAACTAGTTGCATGGATTATGATCTATCCTAACTTCTCTCTGTCGAGTTTCCATTAAGAATCGAATCAGTACACAATTGGCCAGATTGAATAAAGCATTAAGCACATCCATACAAATAATGAGGACAAGGGCAAGAGACAAGAAATTATAACAACATTTAAATTATAGTTTCATTTCAAGACCCCAAATTGGGGTTTAGCTACTCATAGCTAAAATATCCACAACATTTACAATAGAAAGCATATTTAAGAGCATAAAAGGAAAGGAATTGACCGTCGAAAAACCCCTTCGCTGACGCTCGGAGCCCCGCCGACTACTCCTTGAGCCTCCTAAGATGCTCCCCAAAATTCCCCAAATATTTCCCACTAAGAAATCTCTCAAAAAAGCTAAAAAGCCTTAAGAGAGGCTCCAAAGGAGCCAAAGGAGGGAGGAAGGGAAGGAAAGAATAAAATGATTGATGGTTGATTGATGAAAAATGAGGCACCAAGAGGTGCCTTTTATAGGCCCGGATTGGGGTCAGCGTCGCGACGCTACATTGCACAGCGTCGCTACGCTGCTTTGCACTCGTCTTGTTGCCCAAGAAATGGGTAGCGTAGCGATGGTGCCTTGCATAGCGTCTCGACGCTGACCAAATTTCCAGAATTTCCAGCTTTGGTTTGGGCTAATTTTTTTGTCTTCTCTTCATTTCTTTTTGGGTTATTCCATCATGATTGGCCTCTTTGGATCCCCTTTTGATCAAGCTTGGATTTTGGGCTTCATTTGCTTCATTTTCTACACTTTTTCTCCAAAATCACCGACTTTGCTCCTAAGGACCAAATAACAAAATACATTAAATATTTTCATTAAAAACACGATTAAAGCACAGAAAAGCCTAATAAATTGGGACTAAAATAACGACATTTTTGCTCGCTATCATAGGGCCCTTTGTTTAAGACCCGGAGACACCACTTAAGAGAACACTCATCTACTTCCACAAAAGTCGGGAAAGAGTGAATTCCATCTTGTGTGATTATGTTCTCAGCTCCCCACTCGGTCTTGTCCCCAAAATGGTAGGCTTATTGAGTCGGCGTACTGGCCACTTTCACCCATACAAATCAAAGGACAATCCCTCGTGAACAGGAGTCCATAATCCACTCAAGATTCAGACTAAGTTGCCTAGGTCATCCTAGTGAAATAAAAACCTAACTAGTTAACGGTTTTATAGCTAGTGGTTAATATTTCGCGGTCCAGTCTTATGCAAAATTATTGCATAGGATACCCTCACTCGCATGTCTACTACATGGACGCTTTGGATCAATACGTCTGTATCAAATACAAAGCGGGTTGTATCACATAGTGTTATCAGGATAAGGTACCTAGTCTTATCCTTGTACTATAGACCTTTCAGGTTGTTACTTGAACATCGATCCTCGTATGTCCCCACATACTAGTTCAAGTTACATACAAACAACCTTGGATCTTAGTTTATTGGATTTGGGTCAAATTATGCAATATTTAACAATAACATTTTATTAAAACAAGTATATAATTTGTTTACATTCACTATCTATGAGTTTTAGGGCATAAAACCCAACAGTATGATGGCCAGAAGGACCCCGTATAGCACCTAGATGCCTACAGAACATGGATGGACTTCCATGGCATTTTCAATGCAATCAGGTGTTGTGCTTTCTCTTTCACTTTAACAAGATCACCCAAGCAATTGTTTCAAAGGTTGAAAATGAGATCCATTAGCTCTTTCAAAGAATTAGCCCGAGCATTCATCTCGTAGTTCATGGGAACCAGAGAACAGCGCAAGACTCACATTAACCTCATAACTATCAAACAAGCAGGTGAGAGTTTGCGTGATTATATAAAATGCTTTAATTAGGAAGCACTACAGGTTAAGGGATACAATGAGGGAGCAACCCTAGTAGCCATAACAACAGGATTGGAGGACGATAGGTTACTAAATTCAATAGGCAAAAGCCAACCTCGCACTTATGCTGAGTTTGTCTCCAGAGCACAGAAGTACATGAGTGACAACATGCAATTATGCTATCTATCCTAGTTATTTTAGCTAGTTTTGTGTATTAATTGTGAGCTTTAATGTCTTTTTATGTTTAAATTATAGAAAACTGAGCTAGTGAAGCATAATCGGAATTTTACTCAAATTTGGATCAAATTGGAGGCTCTGAACCATAATTGAAGATTAAAGGAGAAAGGAATTGATGTTGAAGCCCAAAAGCCCAAAAGAATGAAGTGTTGAAGGCTAAAATACCGTCCAAATGAGGCTTCTTGAAGAACCAGCGTCTCGGCTCTGGTAGGCTTGGGCAACAAGAAAGACTCTATTTTTCCTTGATAAATTGGCCCTTTTTCATAGCTTGAAGGCAAGCCAATTCAGGGGGTTTTCCCCCTAGCTCAAAAGAGAGGAAAGAGTGAGTAGAAATGAGAGAAGAAGGGTGGAATTGATCCGTAATTTAAGGCTCGAGACTTGAGATGATCGTGACGGGAGCATTGGATCAACACAACGGTTATTTCTTCTTAATGTCTCTGTAATTTTCTTATTATCTTTGAGTTAGGACCATGGATCAAGATTGTTGGGCTGAAATTATTTCTATTTTTGAGTAGATCTTGAGACCTAGGGTCGTTAATTTAGCCAATTGGATTATGCAGCTTAATTATTTGGATATTGTAATTAATTTTTTCATAATTCATCTATACAATTTATGTTTAATGCTTTTAATCCCTTGATCACAGATTGATTGATTTGTTGGTCTAAATTGAAACTCGACAGAGAGAAGTTAGATTAGATCCCAATTGTATAGCTAACGATTGCTTGGAACACGAAAGTGAAAAAGAATTGGTAGAAATTTATGATGAAGTTGTTTAATGCCATATTGGAATTAACTAAGGAAATGAACACATAAATTAGTTAATTTAATATGAGATGTGGAGAAACTTGAAAGATAAAACAGCTTAAATTACTTATAGATTTATGAAATTAAAGATTATTAATTACATGCACCCATTTAATTGAGTTACAAATCCAAAAGGCTAATTAACATCCTAGGTTGAGTCCCTTTGATAAGAAATTTCCATCGGTAATACCTACCGTTTTATATTACTTGACCCGTGCGCTTTGCGGTCATTAATGAGTGCAGAGGAGTTGCTTAGGTCGAAGAAGTCAGAACACAAGAGGTGTTCTTGAGTCGATCGAGACTAGAAGAAGGACAAAAGACAGTGGGCAAAAGAAGGAGGCCGAGGCCGACAAGACTGAGGAGACTACCTAAGAAAGTTTGAAAATGAGACTTCTACCTCAATCCCACAGGAGCAAATCTTAATGAAAATTCAGAATACGAACCTCCTTAATGTACCTAGGGCAATATTGTCTCTTCCATCAAAATCAACTAGGAACTGCAATCAACTGAAGGACGAAATTTAAGCACTGATTCGAAACGGGTATCTGAAAGAGTTCACCACTAATAACTGTCCGAAAGGTAGTTATTTAGGCCTTGATTCTATAGGTATTTGTGTGTCTTTTGTGCTTAATAGGGTTGCTTTTAGATGAATATTATATGTTTTAACCAATTTGGAAGAATGGAGGCTTTGAAAGTTATTTTGTGCAGAAAATACTGTTGAGCGACGTGAGGGAGCAAAATCTGTGCTGCAGCAAACCTAGGAGCAAAACTACCACGTCACAGCTCGTTAGCCAAGTTGACAAACCGACTTATGTTGAGTTATTTTCGGGATAAAGGAGCGAGGAGAGTCTGCCATGTGTCCAATTTAACCTAATTCTCATCTTATAAAAGGAGGAGCCGTCAAAGATAAATTCATTCACGATTTGGAGACCGAATCAATCGGTTGGAGGCCGAATTGACGGCGGAATGGAGATCTAAGAAGACCATTTGCGATTCCACTCAAGGAGACGAAGTTTTTCCATGTTCTTGGTGGTTTGGAGCAGCCGTTTCATCCTCATTTGCTGAAAAGGATTAGTATTTCTTGTGTATTTCGTATTATGGATGTGCTTATCGAGATTGTAACGTGTTTTATGTTTTCAAACATGAACTAATATCTTTGTAGGCATAGGTTAAGAATTATGTGATTGTTATATTTATAAAATCTGGAAATTCTATTTGATCATGATCATCTTGAGTTATTGTTGTTCTTTAATTCCATTATGTGCCCGCCTAGCTAGCCTGTATGTATAGCTTCTCCTAGTTTCAGGGATGATTTAGGAGTTGTGTGGCGATAATTCACACTAGATCATTGTGTATTGGTGAACGCCAGTGACTGAGTTAGGGATAGCCAGTTGCCTAGTGCCTGATCGGTAGAGCTTCATTGGTTTTGAAACATATTTCAAAAAATCTGGAGTTCCGGGAGGATCCCGCTGATAATACTGCATGAGATTGACGGATCGAAAGAATTGCTGGAGCATTTTTATAACAATTACAGAAGTCTTAACCTGTGTCTGCTTCCATTCTGTTTTCTCTGTCGTAATCATTTACTACTTTCGCATATCTTTTGTTTCAGCATTTTAAAAACCCAATATATTTAACCAAACTTTTGAAATCACTAAAAAAGGCAAATTAAATCAATAGAGGTAGACATTTCAAGACCCTGTGGATACGATAAATACTTATCACTTGCTGCTAGATTGTGTATACTTGCACAGTAATCTGGAGTTAATTTATCTCATATTTTTAACCACTCCAGAACTGCAACAAGTTTTTGGCGCCGTTGTCGGGGACTTGAAATTGTTTTATTTGATTGATTTTTGTTTTTGTGTATTTTTTGTGATTTGGTGCGTGAACTTTTTTACTGTTTCTTTTTCTTTTGTAGGTGTGAATTTCGTGTGTGAGCGATCCCCTTCGGATTAGATTTTCAAAAAAAAAATTCAAGTGAATCTCGAAGAGGAACTGTGCGATGCAGCGAAACCCGCCGCTGGAGAAAAATGGACAGCAAAATAATCAGGCTAAGAATCCTATCCTTGTAGCAAATGATAGGGACAGAGTCATTCGAGAGTATGTTTTTTTCAATTTTTGACGAGTTAAATCCAGTGATAATACGTCTAGTTATTGAGGCATCAAACTTTGAAATGAAACCGGTCATGTTTCACATGTTAGAGATGGTTGTCCAATTCCATGGTTTATCATATGAGGACCCTCATTTACATCTTAAGTCTTTTCTAGGAGTTAGTGATTCATTTGTTATCGAGGGAGTGTCGAGAGATGCCCTTAGATTAATTCTATTTCCTTATTCCCTTAGAGATGGAGCGAAGGCGTGGTTGAACTCTTTTGCTCCGGCATCGATAAGTACGTGGAATGAGCTAGTAGGGAAATTTCTTAGTAAGTATTTTCCACCAACTAGGAGTACCAAGTTAAGGAGTGAGATAGTGGGATTTAGGCAAAATGAGGAAGAAACTTTTAGTGAGGCTTGGGAAAGGTTTAAGGAGCTTTTGCGAAAGTGTCCCCACCACTGTTTGCCATATTGTATTCAAATGGAAATATTTTACAATGGGTTAAACATAGCAACCCAGTGTATGGTGGATGCTTCTGCGAGAGGGGCTCTTTTGGAAAAATCTTTTAATGAAGCTTATGAGATTTTAGAGAGAATATCAACCTACAGTTGTCAATGGACATATGTTAGAGGCTCTAATAAAAAAGTTAAGAGTGTGTTAGAAGTTGTTGGTGTGTCTACCATTAGGGCCGATATTGTAGAATTAGCTAACGCTCTTAAAAATGTAACAGTGGTTAGTCATGTCAAGAAGCCGCCAGTGGTAAACCAAGTTACAGAAGAATCATGTGTTTATTGTGGTGAAGAGCATAATTATGAGTTTTGTCCTAACAATCCAGCTTCTGTGTTTTTTGCAGGTAATCAAAGGAATAACCCTTATTCTAACTTTTATAATCCAGGTTGGCGCAACCACCCCAAGTTTGCGTGGGGAGGGCAAGGAAGCAATTCGCAAGTCCCTCAAGCACAGCAAAATGCGGTGAACCAGTCCGGATTTGCTAAATCACAGGAATTGCCCCAGCAAAATAAGCAGGCTTTGCCCCAGCAAAATTCGGGTAAGAGTCAGTAATGAAGGATTATATGGCTCGTAATGATGTCATAATCCAAAGTCAGCAGGCTTCGTTGAGAGTCCTAGAGTTTCAGGTGGGCCAGCTAGCTAATGAGCTGAAGGCACGACCTCAAGGGAACATTCCTTCAGATATTGAACACCCTATAAGGGAAGGTAAGAAGCAGGTGCAATCAGTGACTTTAAGGAGTGGTAAGCCACTAGAAGATAGAAAAGAGCCTAGTAAACCCCAGGAAGTAGAAAAGAGTAGTGATAGTAATGTTGTCGAAAAAGAATTGGGGTCTGGTCAATATGGTGGAGGCAGCAGCAAAGATGCTGGAGCAATTAGTTCTGTTCCAGATGTAGAACCCCCACCTTATGTACCGCCCCCACCCTATGACCCACCCTTTTCTTTTCCACAAAGGCAGAAGTCTAAGAACCAAGATGGTAGTCCATTTTTGGAAACTGGTAGATCATTGATGGATGTCTAAAAATGGGAGTTTACAACGAGGGTGCATGACCAAATGGTGAAGTTTAATATGTTTGATGCAATGAAATATCCTAATGATATTGAGGGTTGCTTGTGCATTCAGGTGTTGGATGAGTTTGTTGAGGACCACTTTGAGAAGGAATTGATGGAGTACCATACCCAAAAATTTGGAGAAATTCAAATTAAGGATTTGGAAATAGGTGGATTGGAGCATGAGTATGAAAATGTAGGTGAGATTTCTAGTTTTGAGAGGAATTTTGAATCCTTAGAGCCAATAGATAAGAAATTCAAGCCTATTGAACCTTATAATTCATTGACATTGCTCCAACAACCTGAGATTAGGAAATCCTTCATTGATGAGCGGTTATTTACTGTAGCTCATATGAAGGTAGTGAAAACACCTTGGTATGATGACTTTTCCAATTACCTTGATTGTGGAAATTTGCCTCCTAGTTAATCAAAAGAACAAATGAAAGAATTTTTCCATGAGGTAAAGTTTTATTTATCAAATGATGCATCTATGGTTAGACAATGTGTTGATGATGGTTGTGAGTCTAAAGTAAATTTGAGTTCTGTTTTGATTTAATTTCAGTTTGAATTTTTAATTTCTGTTTAGATTAGATTTTTAATAATATATCTTTCTGATTTAATTCTAAAATATTCTTTTTTTGAAGTTGCTGGCAAATTTGGGGAACGCAGGTTTTGAGGGAGCAAAATTTCAGCATTCTAATCAGAAGCTCCCATTATTTGATCTCGTTTTTTTGTGTTAATTTTGATTTATTTTCTGTTTTGATATTATTTTGATTTGATTTGATTTTTATTCGATTAGATTTTTATTTTATTTATTTATTTATTTATTTTGTTGGTTAGTTTAGATTTGATTTTGAAGGATTTTATTTTCAAAAGATTTTTTCAGATTTAAAATAATATATCTTGTGGATGTTATTTAAAATAAAAAAAGATTTGATTTCATAGTTTTGTTGAAAAGATCAAAGATTTTATTCGGTTAAGATTTTTTTGTGAGATAAGATTATAATTTTACCGTTGAAATTTTATTGTTGTTAACAGGATAATTAAGTGGGCATGCAGTTAATTACCAAAGATGTCATGTGTTGAGCAGAGGGCAGTTGGCGTTATGGTTGTTACACACAGAGGGAATACAGTAAACGGAAGATCTTACCGTTTGAAAGATAATAAAAGTTTTCCAAAACCATGAAGTTAAAACGGTAACTTAAATTAATTATGAGATAATTAGGGGCTAATTATTTGTTGAAGATCTTTGAGTTAGTGCCCTATTTATATGATCTCCCATCAGGTACGTTTCTCTCTTATCTTTTATTACTACTGATGTGATTTTTTCTCTGTGTGTATTATTATTGTGAGGGAAAAAGGCACTAGCAAGGGAAGAAATAGAGACGAAGGATGAAAATATGGTGGAAGAGAGGGTTGAAGAGGCTTCATAGAGACTAAAGAAAAGAAGAAAAGGTTTATGAGAGAAAAAAATGGTTCATTAATGAAGGGGCAAGACAAAAATATCAAGAAGTCCTGAAGCGAGATGTTCTAATGGAGCGCGGCTTCGATGACGGCAAAGAGCTCCCACATTTTCTTTGATCAAGCATCACTAATAACGTTTGGGAACGGTTGTGCGCAAAGCCAGAGCCCACTGTTGATCAACTAGAATGGGAGTTCTAGGCTAATATCGATGAAAATGAAGGATTCTTGGTTATTGTTTGAAGAGTTGATGTTGACTGGAGCCCTGGAGTGATTAATTCTCTATTTAATTTGCAAGACTTCCCCCATGCTGTTTTCAACGAAATATTTGTTGCTTCTTCAAACGAGCAACTGAATTCCCAGTGGAGGTTGTCTAGGACGAGGGCAAGAATATTCCAGTCAGCATACTTGAAGTGTGAGGCTAACACTTGGCCCAGCTTTGTCAAGTAGAGATTATTGTCTACAATGCTTCAAAAAGGTGAGGCGTGCGAAGGTGGTTTGTTGTGCAGTGTCCATAGAGTGCTAGAGCAACTTGAGAGGATGTTCAGTAGGCCAGTATTCACTGAAAGACAACTTTAAACCTACTAGAGTTATGATCGTTGAAAGGACACCACACTAAGGAGGGTTATGCAAGTGAATTTTTCTAAATCATATCAAGCCTTCCTAATTTTCATTGACGATCTTGTGAACCTATGCATTTCATCCCCGCCCATCATTCGAGAGGAAGAAGAAAATCCAGAGCCTGAACATGAAGAATAATTAAAGGGAAGTTTCAGTTTCTTAGAGCAAATATTTTGATGAATGATTTTTTGTGCTCACCTTGCATGTGTTTTGTTCTTTCTGCTTATGTTATGTTCTGTTTCTTTGTTTTTATTTGTTGCTTTAAAATCTATCTCTATCATAATTAAGTAAATCTGTGATCTTGATCTTTAATGAAATCAAATATTGTTTTGTTTGACACATCTGAGTATCTAACTTATTTTTCTTCTGAATTTTTTAAGCTTGGACTAGTTAGCTTAATTAGACCAAGATGTTCTGATCTCCAGAAACCTTTTGCTTGAGCATTCCTTCTAGCCTGGTCATGACAGCAGCAAAAGTTCTGAGGTAGCATTGTCTTATTTGATCCACCTTAAGCTTAATCTTAGTCTCACGCTTAGTTTAAAATTCAGATAGAAAAAATTAAGTTTGGGGGTATACTTATCATGTTGCTAATTCATTGAGGACAATGAATAACTTAAGTTTGGGGGACTTTTAGATACTCCGCTTGTTTTGCTCGAGCATTCCTTTCCTTCATAATAATTTTTCTAGGTTGTTGAGTAACCAGGGACATTTGTGACACCCACAGTTTGTCTTTGCGTCAAAAGATGACCTAGGAGAATATATAAAAAATGATAAAAATAATTGTTGAAAAGAAAAATTTTGAAAAAAAAATTGCTAAGAAAATTCATAGAGCAAAACTTTTGAAGGATGAATGATAATCTAGCAGTTTTCTGTCTCCCAGGGCTTAGGTGAGCTTCATCATAAAATGTCGCCATTTTGAGAATCAAGGGATAGAATAACTAAGGATTTTTGGGTTTAACAATGAGTATTTAGCCTAATTGGTGATAAGTTTGAGGCAATGGTATACTGCACCATAAAGTGGGTCATCTCATACTTAAGAGCTTATGACTGTAGGGCTGCTATAAGTCTGAAGAACATAAAAATATAAACCCCTTAAAATGTGTTTAAATATGTCTGATAATAGAGCTAGGTTGTGGTAAGTTCTTAGGATTGAGTTAAAGATGGTGATTATTTGTTCAAAGCTGAAAGAATTCTTTTGCTGCAGCAGTGCTTGGTTTTGCAAGATGCGCAGGTAAATGTTGAAGGTAGTGTTGGAATTTCTGTTTTGATTGAGTTGTGTTTTGACTAATGTTTTGAATTTTCAAGGGAAGGTGAGTTAGTATTGCTCGGGACGCGCAATAGTTCAAGTTTGGGGGTGTGATAACTGTCCGAAAGGTAGTTATTTAGGCCTTGATTCTATAGGGATTTATGTGTCTTTTGTGCTTAATAGGGTTGTTTTTAGATGAATATTATATGTTTTAACCCATTTGGAAGAATGGAGTCTTTGAAAGTTATTTTGTGCAGAAAATACTGTTGAGTGACGTGAGAGAGCAAAATCTGTGTTGCAGCAAACCTAGGAGCAAAACTACCACGTCACAGCTCGTTAGCCAAGTTGACAAACCAACTTCTGTTGAGTTATTTTCGGGATAAAGGAGCGAGGAGAGTCTGCCATGTGTCCAATTTAACCTAATTCTCATCTTATAAAAGGAGGAGCTGTCAAAGATAAATTCATTCACGATTTGGAGACCGAATCAATCGGCCGGAGGCCGAATTGACGGCAGAATGGAGATCTAAGAAGACCATTTGCGATTCCACTCAAGGAGACGAAGTTCTTCCATGTTCTTGGTGGTTTGGAGCAGCCGTTTCATCCCCATTTGCTGAAAATGATTAGTATTTCTTGTGTATTTCGTATTATGGATGTGCTTATCGAGATTGTAACGTGTTTTATGTTTTTAAACATGAACTAATATCTTTGTAGGCATAGGTTAAGAATTATGTGATTGTTATATTTATAAAATCTGGAAATTCTATTTGATCATGATCATCTTGAGTTATTGTTGTTCTTTAATTTCATTATGTGCCCGCCTAGCTAGCCGATATGTATAGCTTCTCCTAGTTTCAGGGATGATTTAGGAGTTTTGTGGCGATAATTCACGCTAGATCATTGTGTATTGGTGAACGCCAGTGACTGAGTTAGGGATAGCCAGTTGCCTAGTGCCTGGTCGGTAGAGCTTCATTGGTTTTGAAACATATTCCAAAAAATCTGGAGTTTCGGGAGGATCCCGCTGATAATACTGCATGAGATTGACGGATCAAAAGAATTGCTGGAGCATTTTTATAACAATTACAGAAGTCTTAACCTGTGTCTGCTTCAATTCTGTTTTCTCTGTCGTAATCATTTACTACTTTCGCATATCTTTTGTTTCAGCATTTTAAAAACCCAATAAATTTAACCAAACTTTTGAAATCACTAAAAAGGCAAATTAAATCAATAGAGGTAGACATTTCAAGACCCTGTGGATACAATAAATACTTATCACTTGCTGCTAGATTGTGTATACTTGCACAATAATCTGGAGTTAATATATCACATATTTTTAACCACTCCAGAATTGCAACAACCACCGAGGTTGAGGTCGACCAGAAATGATCAAGGCCGACTAGAGACGGCCAAGGCAAAGGCAAAGACAATGATGAACCCCTTCTGGAAATCTGTTGAGGGCTCAGATAGACTCTCCTATAGCCGAGGCCGAGGTCGACCCTCCTATAGCCGTGGCCGAGGCCGAGCCCGACCATACTTCATTCTAGGGTCGACGATAGCATTCTTGAAAACACACCGAGTCTGAGCTTAGGAAGTTCTAGTCTTCACTTATTGCACTTTTGTTATTTAATCAGAGCATTGTTGCTCATTTTACTTTTGGTAGATAGACATAGATGTTTTCTTTTTTATTTTACCATTCAAAGCTGAATGTAAATATTTTATGTCAAATTTCTAGTTTTTCACTTCCAAAGCTTAGAACATGTTTCAAAGATTGTATGAAGACTACATGCGAGCCTAAGCTTCCATGCTTAGTGCCCACGCTTACATGCGAGCCTAAGTCTTCGAGCTTAGTGCCCACGCTTACACGTGAGCCTAAGTCTTCAAGCTTAGTGCCCACGCTTACATGCAAGCCTAAGTTTCCATGCTTAGTTCCACGCCCACCTAAGTCTTCGAGCTTAGTGCCCACGCCTACATGCAAGCCTAAGTTTTTCAGCTTAGTGCCCACGCAAGCCTGAGACATTGAACACACGACGCACGCTAACATCAAAACCAAGGTCGAGCCAAGCCATCTGGCCGAGGCCAACGTTAAACGGCCTCAGTCGACACTAAACTTTCAAGTGACTCTTCTCTTTACTCAATTATATTTTATATTTTAGTAAAATTTTACTTGAGTAAGGGGGCTACATAGGGGATATGCACTCTCTATTACAAAAAAAACAAGTAACAGGAAATATGCACTCTCTATTAAACAAAAGGCAAACTAGGTTAGCATGTCTTGATCAAAGACTACATGTTTTAGCATATTCACTCATTTTCCTCCTACAAGGATTGACATATGAATGTAGGAACTTAAATTTTGGGCTAACAGGGACTTGAGGCAGAGGTCGAGGCCGACCCTAGCCTCTTCCCTCATTTTTCTTTTACAAAAATTAACATTTTCGATGCAGGAACTCAAAAATTTCAATAATATGAAAGGTGGTTGAGGCCGACCCTATGGTCTTACCACGTGTGCCATATAAATGGCTAAGCGAGAGAAGCACTTACACAGGGGGCTTCAAAATAGAGGAATAAACTAAACAACATCCGAAATGAGGGACGAAAGGCACAGAAGTTTGGACTCGCTCCAAACGTTAGCCTCGGTCTCATCCCAAGGCCGAAGCTGAGGCCAGGTTATTTCTTAACCCTTCACTTCTTTCATTTTTCTCTTACTTAACCCCTATTCAGGGAGCTTCTACTTTGTCTAGTTTTGTCCTATCTTGCAGGATAACAAGAAATTTACACATGAGTTAGCATTTGATATAGCTAGTTTTCCCTAATTAATTTAGCTAATCTTTTACATTTAATTGGCCAAATTTATGCATTTATGTGCTTTATTTGTAGGAAATATATTTTGGAGCTAAACCGAGACATTGGAGCTAGTTGGATGCTCGAGATGCGAAAAGAGGCCAAAGGATCGAAGTGGATCGAGTGGGAAGCTTTCTGAGTTAGTGCATTTTGAAGGCCAGCGTCGAGACCCTTAGTTTTGGGCGTCTCGACGCTCTCGAGGATTTCCAAAACAGAATATGCGTATCGCGACGCTACCCCTACAGTATCGCGACGCTAGGCCAATTTTTTCCCTATTTATAGTTTGCGATTAGGTTAGATTTGGGGACTTCTTTTGGTGACTCTTTGGCCGAAAACTTAGAGAATTAGGGGTTGTGGAAGCTGAACCAAGTGGCGGAAAGCGGGATTCAAGCCTTTGTTCGTAGAGATCGTGACGAGGACGTGTGGTCTCGGCCTACTTAGTGTTTATTCCTCTTTTCCCTTAACTTTAGTAGTTTTAATGGCCGTTTTAGACTTTTTCTATATTGTAATGTGTTGTATGAGTAGCTAAGTTTTGAACCTTAGGGATTGATGTAGCCGTTGGGCACTTTTGGATTGATTGTATGGATTTTTGCTATTAATTTCATTTATGCATCATTGTGTTCTTAATGCTTTCAATTTACCGACCATAAATTGATTGATGTTTGTAATTGAATCTAACTCGGGAGAGAGGATTTAGCTTAGAAATCATTGTGCATAACTAGAATTTAGCTAGGGATCGGGAGATAATAGTTAATTCTAGAAATCGGTAAAAAGGATTAACCTTAATGCCTTGTATGTTTAATGAATTTAGATAGGGATATCGGTTTCATTGCATGTGAGAAAATTATGTATGCTCAGGAGAGATATGTATGATTGTTGTTTCCTTGATTTATGAATCATAGCATATTATTAATCCATGAATTAATCCATAATCCCAATTGGTGAAATCAAATCCCTAAGACCGTTGTCATCATTAGATTGTCACTTTTCTTATTGTTTTGTGTTAGATTTGCATTCTTTATCACTAGAATTTGTTCCCTAAATAAAATTGGACAAGACTATCTTTGGTAATTAAAATTGATTAAAACTCCAATCCAGAGGATGACACTCGATTTCACGATCACTTTACTATTACTTGACCCGTGCGCTTGCGGTAGGAAAATTCCACATCAGCATTGAACGAGAATCATACTCTTAAATTAGGCTTCAAGAGCTCGACTTATAGCGATAAGCCTCACCTGAATCTCAATTCAAGAGTGGGGGCTTAATGTTATAGGTAATTCTGGACTACTCTGGAATTCAAGGAGCTAACTAGGACAGCACAACACTAGCCCGAAGATGCAACCAGGAAGCGGACCCCGAAGGAGAAGCTAACCTCATAGCTTGGCCTCAGCCAAGACCGATGGTCGAGGCCGAGTCCCTCCACCTTCGTTCGGTTCCTGCAATCTTTGATCGCTCCAATTCAGCCTAGTTCAACCCCGATCAGTCTTGAGATGCCTAGAAAGCCTAAACTCTATTTTCTTACTCTTGTTCTCTAATTGCTTCCCATCTATCTCCTTGCTGACTTAAGCATCGAAGGCGATGTGGCAAGGACCACACCGGTGTGAAGGTTTCCTTGTCTTGCAAGCCACGTCTTTCCCTCTCAAACAAATTTATCATTGGTGGCACGTAAAGGTCAAGTGAGTTTTCCCTGTCCGTATTTTTGCATCAACAAACATAATAGAGTTAGAGATAAATTAAACAAAATGAAGTGCATGTTAATGATGACTATAGGTAAAAAATCAATACAAAAATTAGGTCTATGAGTTAAAATTACGTAGTGTATATTATAAAACGTAATCTAAAAAGTTCCTAATACATAGTAATCTAGAAGAAGTAAAATAATATAATAGCGAGGTAAGTTTTTTTTTTTTTTTTTTTTTTTTTTTTTTTTTTTTTTTTTTGAGGTAAGTTAAACTAAGGGGAAAAAGATACAAATTAGACATTTTTTTTTTTTTTTTTTTTTTAGGGAAAGAGGTAAAATAGCTTACAAGTTACATAAATAGTTTTGCGTATAAAAAAGTGAACGGAGTATAAAAAGTGAACGAAAAACATTCTAACACAGAAGAATTTGTAGATCTATTTTTTTAAAAAAAAAAACCATAAACTAAAAAGGTTTATCTTTGTTTTCAAATCTAAAAACTCACAAGAGTCACCTGAAATTTTTATTTTGGCAACAAAATAAAGGAAAACATGTTAAAAATGTTGGAATTGAAATTGTGGCAAACTAAAAAAAAAAAATACCAATGATGTACAAAAATTAAAGAAAAATTCATATTTTTTTTTTTTTTTTTTTTTGTTAATGCAAATCAACAATGATGAACAAAAAATCTAGATAATTAGTTTTATTAGAAAACTAACAAAAGCCAGAAGAACACCAATGGAAAATCAAAATGCTAATGAAAAATTTAGGAAGTCGAGAGAGAATATCCTTAAACATTATAATTAAATAACATAAAAGTTTGAAAGCATATTCTCAATATATATATATATATATATATATATATATATATATATATATATATTAATTGTCAAATATCTACCATTTTAATTTAAATTTAAATGTTTGACGGTTGAAAAACAACATTAGCACATTGTTTTTTATCATTATTATTATTTTGAGTTCATTAACAGTTGGGATGGAGGGATCCAAACCTCTTACCTTTTAGTTGGGATACATATCAATTACATCTGACTTTGACACATTCTTTATTAATTATACAAAGAGTATAATAGACAATATATAAAATAAGAATTAGGAATTTAACTTATGATACTGCCTCTATCTATAATATATATTATTTCACACCATAAATAAAAGCACCCACTATAATTTCCCAAAGTGAATTTTATAGCATTCGTCAAAGTAAAAGGTTGTCTCTTGATCCAATTAGAAATCTTGTACAGGTATGATTGATAGATCAAAACTCAAAATTATGAGTGAACACAAAATTTTTTTGGGTAGGTAGGTATCCCACATTCGAACGGAATTCTTTTTGAGTAAAAAAAATCTTTCTAAGTTGTTTTGGAACAATTAAGAGATTATCTAAAGAATTATGAGGTAACCCTTTCGGTGACAAAATGCAATTGGGGCAGTGGTCCTGCTTATAGAGTCAAATTAAAATTTGTCTGCTTATAAACAAGCAATGAATTCGCCTACTTACCTTTTTATGCAATTTTTTTTTACAACTTGAAAAACAATAATAAGATCTACTTATTATTAATTAATTAAAATGAGGTGAAGAATCTCATGTTATCAATATTTTAATAGATGTTCGAGTGGACAACTTGATTCATGTTATCTCAATACTTTAACAAGTTGAGTGATGTTCAAGTTTACTTAAAAGAATTTATCTCATTTTGGTCCTTCAACTTACAAAATTTCTATTTTTGCCAACTTTCAAAATGTGTATTATAGTTGTTGAACTTTCAAACTAATTTTAGTCCATCAATTTTTTCAATGAATATCCATTTTGATTATTACCATTAATTACTTTGTTTCTAACAAATGTATAATATGATTTCAAATACATATATGAATGTGTTGTGGATGGACCTGAATTTGAACTATATCAGTTGATTGAGACAAAAAATAACATCAAGAACAAACAACAAAAGATATGTTTTTATTTTTTTTTTAAAGTTGTGGAAATAAATAATATTTTGAACATTTAGAAACTAAAACCGTAATTCATATTTTAAAATTCAAAATATCAAAATAGTTGCTTAAAACAGGAGCAACCATAATAGGATTTACAAAAGAAGTAAAAACAATTTCTTTCCATATTATTTTTATATATAAAAAATAAATAAACCAAACTCCACTTTGTTGAGGATCCCACATCGGAAAGATTGGTGGAGACCTCACAATATATAAGCTTCAAGGGTCACTCCACTCATTGCCAATTGGTTTTGAGATGAAAGCCCATATAATATAATATGGTATCAGAGCCCATTAAACCCAAACGGGTATTTGGTCCAATAAAAAGAAATTGGGATCCGATCCAAGAATGGTAAACCCAAAGAGGCACCATCTTGAGGGGGCATGTTGCTTCAAGGGTTTATAATCATTTGGTTTTTAGTTTTTGATTGTTTTAAAATTAAGCCACTTCTATTTCTAAGTTTCTTTGTTATATTATCTATCTTCCCTCCCCATGTTTTTAAAAATCAAGTCAAGTTTTAAAAACTAAAAAAAAATAGTTTTCAAAAACTAAGTCTTGATTTTTAAATTTGGCTAGAAATTTGAATGTGTCCTTAAGGGAAGATGAAAATCATTGAGTGAGAAAAAAGCATAACTTCAAAAAATCAAATAGTTATCAACATCCTAGAAAAACTTTGAAACAATTGTGTGGATGACCCATTTTGAGAGGTCAAAATGAAAAATGTCTTATCTTTTCATAATAAGAATATATGCACTTTTGTTTACGCCATCATCCTAGCAAAATTACCATTCTGGTCTCTATATGAAAACGCGCAATTAAGACATTTAAGAGCGAGAGGTTGGAGCAAGAGCGAGATTGGAGAGAGAAATTAGAAAGAGAGTAAGAGATTGGAGAGCGAGAAGCGAGAAGCGAGATTGGAGAGAGAGCAAGAAGCTAGAGTAAGAGTAGCGAGAGGGAGCGAGGTTAGAATAGAGAGTAAAATGGTAATTTTACTAGGATGTTGACACAAACAAAAAGACATATATCTTTGTTTTGAAAATGTGGGACATTTATCATTTCCGCCTATTTTAATGGGTCATCCGTACGAAAATCCCAAAAACTTTTATAATTTCATAGTTTTTTTTTACAACAATCATTTCATAGTTGTGTAATATTCATAATATAAAAAAGATACATACAAAAATAGAAACTTCTCCCACTAAATTTCTCCCTAATTCTTTTATTTTTCTCAAATAGTTTGATCAGTTACAATTACAATCAGTTGAAATGAATCTACCTCATAATATGAGCAACAAAAGCCTCCAACTCTCGGCGAGAATCGCCGCCGTCTTCCACCGACCGCCGCACAGCTTCCCCAAGCATTTCAGCATTCCTCCTTATCTCCGCCCCTTCCTCCGACACCATCAACCTCCTCACCACCTCCTCCACCATCGCCGCCGTCACCACCTGCCCCCCTCGCCCCCACTCCTTCACCACCACCCCCACCCGCAGCACCGCCGTCATAAGCACCGTGTTCCTTGGCTGGTCTGAGTGCATCGGCCACGCCGCCACCGGCACCCCCGTCGTCATGCTCTCCATGCACGAATTCCACCCGCAGTGCGTCATGAACCCGCCGGTCGCCCAGTGGCTCAATATCTCCAGCTGCGGCGCCCACTCTCTTATTACCAATCCTCTGCCGTGGATTAAGTCTTTGTACCCTTGATTTGAATTTCGGACCTCGCCGCCGTCGAAGACGTCGCCTTTGTCAGCATCTCGAAGGACCCAAATGAACTTTTGGTGGCTTCTGGCTAACCCAATTGCTATTTCTTTGATTTGTTCTTCATCCATTGCCGTTGTGGTCCCGAAGGAGACGTAGATCACGGATCTCGGATCTTGTCGATCTAGCCAAGTTAGGCAGTTATGTCTGGAACTGGATGATGATTTTTGCTCGCTCTCAAATAATCAACAAAAAATCAATTAGTAAACAAAATTTCTATAAAAATAACACACCCTCTATTTTATTTTCGTAATTAATTCAACTTATAAAATAATTGTTATTTTGGTCTTTTCAAATTTAAACTTTTAAAATGAAAAATAATTGTTTCTTTCTAAACTTTTCACATATTTAATTATTGTAGTCTTTTATACTTTTTTTTTTTTAATAACTCTTGAAAATTTAAAAATGTTTAATTTGATTCCTTAACTTAAAAAATATTATTTTGTCATCTAATATCCATCATTCAAGGTTCATGTTCAACGTATTCTAAAAAAAAATGTTCATGTTCAACGTATATGATTTGAATACATACTCACATTTTCCATTTAAATTAATATAGTCATACTAAAAACCACGTTATCAGTTTATTTTTTCAAAAAAATAAGAATCAAAATGAGTTATTTTTAAAAGCTTAGAGAATTGAAATAAAAGTTCTTAGAGTTCAATGTGGTCCCATTTGTGGGAGAACAATACTTGGTGGTAGAGATCTCTCTACCTACCCTACTAAAATCTAAAGGTCTCTTAATTGTCAACATTTTAACAGTGGTATATAGGATTATCCCTACGTAACTAAGTTTTTTCCCACTTTGAAAAGGTATCCATTCCTCTGAAATAATGCCAAAATTTTTCCCTCGTAAAGGTATCTATTATTGTTAAGAAATAACAGGAGAATTTTGTCGAGTTCCTTAGAGAAAATTAACGAGATTCATTCAAAATTCACAAAAATGAAACCTTAAAAACATCTTTTGAACACTAGCTACCTCGAAGGATGTGGAGATATTGACAGGGTTGAAAGGACCCAAAGCCCAATGATGAATCTCGTGTTCAACCCTTTCAATCACCTCCAAAAACGGGCCTTCGATCACTCTACAAGCGTTATAAATTTTCCCAGCTCCGGTTCCCGGCAGCTGACGGAACTGCCATTCAATGAACTCCAAAAACTCCGCCGGAAAACACCCTTCAAGCGACGGCACATTCAATTCCTTTGGGAAAAACTCTTCGCAAAACGCCGCCGTTTCACTGCCGAGAACAATCCCTTTACGCTCCATGCTGTGGAGAGCGACGGCGAAGGCGGAGACGCTATGGAAGCTGTAGGATTCAGCGTTGGGGACGGCGTCGACACCTCGAACGGCAGACGACATTAGCGAGTCGTGGATGACGACAAGTCGTTTCGCCTTCGTCGAGAGGGAGCGGAGAAAGGCGGCGAGAGGGCGGTGGAGGTGGGTCGCGGCAGCGGTGAAGGAGGGGATGAGGTGGGAGGGGAATTTGTGGGCGGCGGCGGGGTTCGGCGGAGGAGCGGGGAATGGAGGGACGTCGAAGTCGTGGAATTGGATGGGGTGGCTGCTCGGGGCGTCGCCTTGGACGCGGCGGAGCTGAGCTTGGCGGTTGTGGGTGGCGGTGCCGACGACGTGGACGGGGATGTGGAAGGCGGAGAGGAGGCGGGAGAGGTGGAGGAGCTGGTTCAGATGGCCCTGTGCTGGTAGCGGAATCATGACGACGATCACAGGGAGGCCGTCGGGATTTTTGGCGGCGGTGGTTTGGATTTGGTTATTCATTGGAGAGGGAAAAAAAAGTTTTTCTTTTTCTTTCTTTGTATTTTCAGTTTGATGATAGCTTGAAATCCAAGTACACAAGTTTGTAATGTGAAATTTATATATATATATTTATGTACCTATGTTGTATTGGTTGATTTATTTTTATTAGTTTATTAGTATTATATTTAACAAATTAGTGGATCTCGAGGATATGTATATTTTTTTTAAGGAAAAAACTTGACTGCATACCAATATGTAGAGATGTTCCTACATACCAGTATTAAAATGTTACAAGATAAATATTTTTTTCTCATTTTCTATCTTTCTCCAGTTGTCAAGATTTGAATGAGTATGTATAGAGATCCATACATACTATTTTATTTTGGAAAAAACTTAGCTGCAGGTATGAATCTTCCCTATACATACCACCATTAAAATGTTGACAAGAGAGATAAAAGGGTTTTCTCATTTTCTCTCCTCCTCTCTCTTAGTTGTCAAGATTTTAATGGAGATATGTAAGGAAGATCTATACAAAAGTTTAAAGATTTGATCGTGGCTTAATTTTGCATAAGCTATCAACATAGAAGAATTAAGATTTTTTTAGTGCAAGAATTAAAATAGTCACTTGAAGTTTAAAAACCATAAAATAAATTAAAAATTTTAGACTCTATTTAATAACTATTTGATTTCTTTAAAATCCCCATTTCCTTATTTAATTTTCTATTTATTTTCTATAAATATTTTCTAAATCCAAGTTAATTTTTGAAAATCATATATATGGATATGCATATATTGGAATTTGGCAATGAAAATTAAATATGATAAAACAGGGTGAGAAATAATAAAAGCAAGTAGAATGTTTAATCTTCTTATTGTCAAAAAAAAAAAAAAAAGAAAAAAAAAAAAGAAAAGAATGTTTAATCTTCTTTTGTCTAAGATTTATCTCATTTTAAATAAATGAAAATAAAATGGAACATTTTGTAGAATTATTTTAATTTGGGCATATTCGAAGATAATTTTATTTTTTAGTTTAATTACCTTCTTTCTTTTCTAGGAGATATCTAATTTTGGCATATTGGGAGAGAATTTAGCAACTAACAAGTCTTTTTGGAACCTTAGCCAAATTTTTATATAGAAAAAGGTTTGAATGAATTTTTGTAACTATTCTTGAAAACATTTGAAAATATAAATGAGTTTATTCATCATTCACAAAATTTTCTAATAATTTCATTTATATATGAATGTCAAATTAAGATGTCTCCATTCTCAATTGATTAAGGAATTATTTAATTTAATTTTTTTTAAGATGAAAAGTTTTAGTTCTCACTCTCGCTATTATTATAATATTTATGTAAGTAAAAGTTAATACATGATTAATAAAAATTAGGAAAATACTTGATTGCATACCATGTGTAAAGATCTCCATACCACTATTAAAATGTCGACAATTAAAAGAAATAAAATAAAATTCTCAGTTTCTACCTTTTTCTCTCTCAGTTCTCAAGAT
The DNA here is from genome assembly GCA_036850905.1 of Luffa acutangula. NCBI lineage: Eukaryota > Viridiplantae > Streptophyta > Magnoliopsida > Cucurbitales > Cucurbitaceae > Luffa > Luffa acutangula. The sequence goes on from CM072087.1 coordinate 41,561,600, forward strand.
TTTAATAGATCTCTACCCATCATTATATAGTCAAATATTGTTCACAAAATTATTAATTACCACTACTAACTTATGAACCAAAATATGAAAGACAAAGAATTTAGTTTAAGTTAATTATATGTTAATTAATTATCAAAGTGAACATAGCTCAACAATAATTGACATTTATAACTTCCGACAAGAGGCCAACAAGCTCAACTGTCATAAAGTTGCACTAATGACCATGAGGTCTATGGTTCGAATCTAAAAAAAAAAAAAAAAAACTTCCAAGAGATCGTAGATTCAAATTCCTTCATATTCCTTTGTTGAACTAAAAAAAATCTGCAAATTTATTTAATATTATAAAAACCATAATTTTATTTTAATAACATTTCTCGTATAGAAGGTAATTTTTTTTAAAAAAAGGTAATTAACACAACATTGTGGACATGAATATAACTCAATTGGCATAAACCTTATACTAATGAAGTGATCTATGATTCGAATCCTCCACCACACATCTTGTAAAAAAATAATAATAATAACACAACATTTTTCAATAAGAAAAAAAAAACCAAAACTATTAATTCAATAAACACTTGTAAAAATCAAGTCTTAAATCTCATTGGTTCACCATTAAGATCAAAGCTGTTTACTCCTTTTTCCTTCCCAATAAAAATGGTACTAACTTGTATGAACCATTGTTTTTTTTTTTTCTTTTTTAATTTACTAGTGCTTAACCAACTACAAACCTTTGACCTGATACAAACTTTATACTAGTTGAATGTCGACATGTTATTTATCATATTTATATACTATAGAAGCTAACAAACTATCGCAACACTATCCTAGATTTTAAGTTTTTTTTTTTTTTTTTGAAAAAGATTTTAAGTATCTATATAGACAAAAATTATGATTAATTTAATTAAAAAAAAATTAAAGTTGAAATTTTTTAGTACAATTAAATTTGAATCTATAATATACATATATATCATACAGTTTTATATCGGTTGAACTATGTTTATGTCGACAATTTTAGTTGATAGTTTAATATAATAAGAAATTTAGGATTTGCATAAATATAACGTAAAAGAAGATTTTAAAGAGGAATGGCTTTTTGAATTGATGGACATTGCGACTGTTGGAGCACACAGAAAGCCATTTAGAAATAGAATGCAGCCAATCTTGGTTGGTGTGACACATTTTATTTGAAAACATGCTTTGGAAAAAACAATATGTTATCCAGCCGTAACATTTGGGGAATGACGAAACCCTCTCTTAATTACCACAGCCATTTTCATCATTTCATCCATCATGTGAATAAATTGTTTTTTCTATTGGTTGTTTCCTATTTAAAAATAGAGAAAAAAAAATCAATTTTCAATGTATACTTGTTAGGTAATGGTCGTTTTGGAATACATTTTAGTTTAAGTGTTTTTCAAAAATGTATTTTTTTTTTAAACATTTTGTATAAAAATTGTTTAGAATTTAAACATTCATATGTTTGGTTACATTTTCTCATAAGTGTTTTTATACACGAGTAATTATATACTTAAAAACTCTTTTTAAAAAACTTACCTTCATGTGTTTCGCTCAAAATGATTTAGGGTGTGTCTAGTTTAACTTTTCAAGTGTTTAATTTTGAAAATAAACCATTTTGAAAAAATTTTTAGTGTTTGGCAACCACTAAAAATGACTTATTAGAAAATGAGATTGATAAATAAACCATTTTGAGATAAACACTTAAAACCAACTTTTTAAAAAAGATTTCTTAAGTAAACAATAACTTGTGTATAAAAACATTTGTGAGGAAATGTAACCAAACATATGAGTGTTTAAATTCTAAACAATTTTTATACAAAATGTTTTTGAAAAAATGCATTCTTGAAAAACATTTAAATTAAAATGTATTCCAAACGGACCCTAAGGGGCCGTTTGGCCCACTGTGTTGGTTATAATAGCCCCCGCTATTATAACCAACCCAGTGTTTGGGGCACCAACAAAAATAAGGGGCGGAGTTGGTTATTTTTCCCCCCGTTTTGCTACAGTAACCACTATTCAACTCACCCCAATTATTCTATCCATTCTCTACAGTAACTTTTTACTCTCTTCTTCCATGTGACTCATTGACTTTTCTACCGACGACCGACCGACGACTTTTCCGACGACCACCGACAACTTTTCCGATGACCGCGGTCGACTTTCCGGCCACTTTTCCGGCAATCACCGACGACTTTTCCGGCAACTTTTTAAAATTTCTAGGGAGAGTTAGATACTAGGTTGTCTTTGTACATATATATAAATATGAAGTTTTATTACATAATTACTTTTGATAATGAAGTATATGAATGTTTACCTTCATCGTACCATATTTTTCATTCCAAATTATACTTATCGTATTTAAGTTTACCGTGATAATAATAATTTTAAAAAAATACTACTCAAGTTTTTATTTTATGTGATTTCTATTTTATTTGATTCTTTTGATAATAAAGGTAAAATGAGTTTTTAATAAACATTTACCATTTTTATGTTGGAAATACATAAATGAAACAAATATGGTTTTTCTATATGAAATCATAAAATGACTTATTTTGTGAAAAAACCATGACTCTAAACACAAAGAAAATCAACCTTTACTTTAGGTTATTTTTGTTTCCTTTTAAGCTAAACACATAATTTAACCCCTGTACCCAAAACTTTTATTTTTTTTTACAACTAAACCCTTTTTTATTATTAATATTTGAAATACAAAGTTGTATGAGGAAAATAAACAAAAAAAAAGTCAAGAAAAAAAAAAACAGTCAGCTTGAAACATAGATTATTTGAACCCATACTAAAATAATTTGCATCCCAAAACACTGCACCCCAAACACAGACTATTTTATCCCAGATTATAATAATCTGCACCCCAAACACAGGTTATTTTATCCCAGACTATAATAATCTGCACCCCAAACACAGACTATTTTATCCCAGACTATAATAATCTGCACCCCAAACACAGACTATTATAACCCCCAGACTATTATAATCCCCCAGCTATTATAACCCCCAGCTATTATAACCAACCTAGCGCCCCAAACAGCCCCTAAATGTTTTTCAAGAATGCATTTTTTCAAAAACATTTTGTATAAAAATTGTTTAGAATTTAAACACTCATATGTTTGGTTGCATTTCCTCATAGGTGTTTTTATACCCAAGTTATTGTATATTAAAGACTCTTTTTTTAAAAAAAGTTGGTTTCAATTGTTTCTCTCAAAATGATTTATTTACCAATCTCACTTTCTAATAAGTCATTTTTAGTGGTTGTCAAACACTATAATTTTTTTCAAATTTTTTTTTTCAAAATTAAACACTTGAAAAGTTAATCCAAAAACACCCTTATTTCCCAACCTCATGTTTTAATAAGTTATTTTTAGTGGTTGTCCAAACACTAGAATTTTTTTTCAAAATTAAACACGTGAAAAGTTAAACCAAACACACCCTTAATTTCATCAAATTGAACTCCAAACTTAAAGAAGTGTTGAAATTTTTACTCTTAGTTCAATTTTTAATTTCATGAAATTAGTATAAGGAGGGAGATTAAAAAGGATGGAATTGGTGGAATTTTAAATTATTAAAGCTTCAATGGCAAACTTGTAAATAAGTGGTCTTGCAAGCCAAGTCAACCCTAACTTTTCCTCTTTTTAGCATGAGTCGCATGTAGCCCAAGGGAGTCATCTTCCCCAACTCTCATCTCATCCTTTCTCTTCCTCCATAGCCGACAATAGCCTTCTACTTCACCATTTTGATTTTTTTCTTCTTCCTTCCTTGCACCCAAAGTCGTAGCCACGGTCCCCTCAGCGTCGGCGTCTTCTCCAGCGAGCATCTCCGACAAACTGAGTGCGGCAACAGCAGTTTAGATGCAGTCTGGTGGTGTTTCAGTAGTGCAACGACGTTCGGGTTTTTTTGGTGAGTTTGGGTTCGTTTTCGCTTTTTTTTTTTTTTTTTTTTTTTTTTTTTTTTTTTTTTTTTTCAAGTCGATCTCTCTCCCTTTTTGTTCTCTCTCATTCCAACTTCTTCCTCTCTATTTTCCAGCGAATTTTAGGTATGACAGTGGTTGGTCTCCTTGATTTTTTTGGCGTTTCCAGCGAGATTTCAGCGTGGGTAAATGAGATTTAAGGTGTTTTTGGTCGATTTTATGTTTAATCAATGAGACCCATTGATGTTAGCTCTCAATTTCAAGGTTCCCATAATATTTGGAGGTCTTAATCGTTAATTTGGATTGAATTTGGAACCCGGAGAGCAAGCTGTGTTTCTGTTTTTAGGTAAGTTTTGGGTGTTAAACCACCCCAAATTTAATTGGCTCCTAGTTGAATGTTTGGATTAAATCCCCTATTGTTTTGATAATATTTTTCGTGTAGCTTGATTAAAGGCCTTGGGAGCTAAGGAGTTAATTTAGAATTTATCCAGCATTATTTGGCTGAGGTAAGTAGCTATTTTGATTCAAATTTCATGTTTTAGATCCATTGTATGATAGTTGGAGATTGAAAGTAGGTAGTTGGATTAAGGTTCCATACTTTAGACCCATTTTATTTAAGAATGATATATGTTAGCATGAATTGGTTTTAATCCTTAAGTTGACCTTTGAATTTAAGTAAGCACGTTATGGGTTAACTTTTGAAGCATGAAGAGATTGTGAAATTAAATAGTTAAATGAAAAGCATGTTAAGATTGTCTTTAGTTGGGCGTTAAATGAGTAGCATGGATTATGGGTTAACTGAAGTTTAAGATGATGTAGGGTCTGTTTGGAATACATTTTAATTTAAATGTTTTTCAAGAATGCATTCTTTAAAAAACATTTTGCATAAAAATTGTTTAGAATTTAAACATTCATATGTTTGGTTACATTTCCTCATAAATGTTTTTATACACAAGTTATTGTATATTTACAAACTCTTTTTCAAAAAGTTGTTTTCAAGTGTTTCTCTCAAAATGATTTATTTCTCAATCTCATTTTCTAATAAGTCATTTTTAGTGGTTGTCAAACACTACAAATTTTTTCAAAATGATTTTTTTTTTTTGAAATTAAACACTTGAAAAGTTAAACCAAACACACCTGTATTGTTTGATTTTGACGTAAGCATGAATTTCATATTTCGTTTGGTTAGTCATGATCTGAAATGCTTGGAATGACTTTATGATGGTTTGATTGATGTAAATTGTGAAGGTGACGTTTTTGCTCTAGTTTGGAAGTGTGATTTTCTGCTTTTCAGGTGTCTACAATTTTTGGAATAGTTGTAGTTATGTCGTTATGCAGGCGAATTTTCGGTAGCTGATAGCGAGCATAGCTAGCTAGTTTTTCCTAATTAATTTAGCTGGTCTTTTATGATTTATTGGTCATTTTATTGCACTTAAATGTTTATTTTGTAGGAAATTGTTGATTAGAGCTAAATCGTGATATTGAAGTTAATCGAGTGTTCGAGACGTGAAAAGAGGCCAAAGAACCGAAAAGAAACAAAGTTGGAAGAGTGCAAAAGAGTATTGTCCGAGGGCTAGCATCGAGACGCTAGCCTTGTGGCGTCTTGACGCTAGCATTTTCCTTAGCTGAATTGGGCGGCAGAAGTCACAGCGTCGCGACGCTGAGAGCATTGCAACGCTCTCAGTTTATTCCTTATCCAGAATGCGCGACAGGGCACAGCGTCGTGACGCTAGGTCCATAGCGTCACGACGCTATCGACAGATTTCCTATTTAATCATTGATAGCGAGCATAGCTAGCTATTTTTCTCTGATTAATTAAGTTAGTCTTTTACAATTATTTGCCCAAATTTATGCATTTTTATGTTTTATTTGTAGGAAGTATGTGTTTGAAGCCTAATTCAGCAATTGGAGTTAAATAGAATTCAATCCTTAAAAAAAAAAAAAAAAAAAAAAAAAAAAAAAAAAAAGCGTCGCGACGCTATGTACACAGCGTCGCGACTCTATCGACAAATTTTCTATAAATTCCTCTTTTCAGCTACGGATTAAGGGAGTCCAATTGGTTAGATTTTAGCCCTAATTTCGACTAGAGACCTTTGGTGGGAGCTAAAGCAAGGCCAAGGAGCGGGAATCAAGCGAGAAGACGTGGAGATTGTGACGGGGACGTGTCGGTTTCGACGGATCTTTTCATGCTACAGCTAAGGGGAGTCCAATTGGAGAGATTTTAGCCCTAATTTCGACTAGAGACCTTCTATGGAAGTTGAAGCATGGACAAGGAGCGAGAATCTAACTTGGAGGCGTGAAGATCGTGACGGGGACGTGCCGGTTTTGACGACTTTGAGTGTTTCCTTTCTTTTTCCTTTTCTTTAGTTAGAATTAATGACTTTTTCATGCTTAGTTGATCTTGTTTTGCCATGTATGAGTAGCTAAGCTTGTTACTTAGGGATTGATGTAGTCTTTTTAGTTTATGGATTGATTTATGGGATGATTTGTGCAATGGTTATTATGTTTGCAATCTTAATTTTATGCTTTCAATTAATTGGCCACTAGTTGAATGATCTAAGTGTTGAGTCTTGCTCGGGAGAGGGGATTTAGCGTTGACTATTTTAAGATTGCATGACTAAAGTTTATGTTCTAAGCTAGTGACAGAATTTAGAGTAACTTTAGAATTAGTCAAAAAGAACTAAATGTCTTGCATGTTAATAAACTTAGATAGGGATATCAAGTTGGTTAATTTGCATGAGAATCAATTATACTCGGGAGAGGTAGTTGTGATTAAAGGTTCTTAGGCTCATAAATCCATTGTGCGTGATAACTCATTCCCTAAAATCAATCCTAGACTAAATTGGCGAAATCAATTCCCTAAGTGTTCTTTCAATTGAATCTCCATTGTTTGTTTGCATTGATCTAGTTTTCTATCATTCACTACTTTTCGATCCCTAAATAAAATTGAGCAATATCATTCATGGTAATTGATTTAACTTAAGAATTCAATCCAGAGGACGACACTCGATTGCAAAATCACTTTATTATTACTTGACTCGTGCGCTTGCAGTAGGAAAATTCCACATCAGTAGCATTACAGAAGTTATCGAGGCTAAGTTAGTAATACCCTTTGGATTATGATGTATTGAAATTGGTTGGCTAATTAGAATAGGCCATGGGTTTTCCAAGCATATTTTAGTATAACTTATACAGAACCATGCATACAAACGAGAATAGACTCAAAATAGGGACCACATCAGGTTTTAGGGTCTCGGGTAGACTTAAAGGATCCATAAGCCTTATGTTAACAAGAATGGTTTCCTTCCCCATCTCAAGGCTGATAGAACTCAGTTTTCAGGCACGTGATCGTGCATTCTATCAGTTGATTGTTAGAGCCCAGTTTCAGGCACGTTATCGTGTGCTCTCTCAATTCAGGACGGTGTTGAGCTTATGTTCTGGCACGATTTCGTGCACCAGTCGTTCCATTGAGTTTTTCGATGTTGAGCTTATGTTCAGGCACGTTTTTCATGCGCAAGATGGCACTCACGCATGTTTACATGCACCAAATTGCTCCACCATATTTTATGTTCATGATTCAGGGGTGTTGTGTTGGGATAGGTGTAATTCTGTTAGAGGTTGCCAGCTAGTCTCTAGTTTACTTGTCTTACCTGACTGACTCACACAACACTCTAGTTGGCACAGGTTGGGGATAAGTAATCACCCTAGACAAAATATTTCATGTACCCTATTATGGCCCTAGGGTTAGAAACCCGAATGAATGATTCCAGTTAGGCCCCTATGATGTTAAGACCCAAGTCAAGCTTTATGTTAACAGTATTTCATGTTATCAGTTTCAACCTTTAAGTGGGCTACTTACTGAGTATATTCTTATATACTCACCCATGCTACATGACTTTCCTTTTCAGGTGGTACTTGATGACATCAGGCGAGTGGCGAGGCAGTGACTTAGCTAGGCTATGGGATGCAGCTGCAAATCATGTTCCCAAAAGTCTAGGATTGTGTTTCCTAGTTTCATGCTTTAGATGTTTTTAGTTTTCAATTTTATGAAAATTGTCTATCATGTTTTTGAAGGGTGAAAATCCCTTTTGGCAGCGGAAGCAATCAAGAACAACCTCGTTTTTAATTTCAATTTTAGAAAAACCTCTACGTTGGCAAATCAAATATAGAAACAGTTTCTAAATTAATTTAAGATTTGATTAAGCATGCTGAAAAATAGATCTAAAAACTTATTTAGATCTAGAAAACTTACTTGATTCGATAAATACCGCACAATGCTCCAAGAACACCACCACGTTGGATCACCCGCTATGACACTAGGGACTTGAGATCCGGCTTGTGGGAACCAATCTTGGTCTTGGAAGGGAAAAATACAGCAAAGGGATTGCTGGAAAATTTTGAGAGAAAAAAACAGAATAGAGAGGAAAAACGACTCTTCTATTTCTATCGTAAGAATGAGAATGAGCCTCATGAGATGGGTAACCCCCTCTCCACTTAACGATAAGTGGGGGGAAGTTAAAACCCTACTCCATCTAGATCGTTGGATCAAATCCAACCGATCTTGGTCGTCCATTAATTAAATAATAATAATAATTTATTTAATTAATTAATTATAATTAATTTAATTAAGACAAAATTAATTAAATCAATTATAACATAAAGTATTTAATTCAATTTGAATCATATTAAATTGAATTAAATTGACCATTCAATTAATCTTATTAATTGAATCCACTTTAATTAAATATCCAATATTTAATTACAATTGAATCATATTCAATTTTAATCTCTCTCATTTAACCTATAGTTTTAATGTGCATCATAATGTACATTAATATAAACTATAGTATTAATTTGATTAAATCACATTTAACCAAACTAAATTAAATTAATTAATTCCCCAATTAATTAATTCATGAATTAATCATATATCACATATTTAATTTAATTCATTATTCTCTCAATAATTAATTTCGAATCATATTCAAAATTAGTTATAAAGTTTAATTCTTTAATTAAACTTTATACTATAATGTATCTCCATACATTATATTAATTTCCTTTAATACCAAGACTAAATTATCTCAGAACCCGTTATGAGCTAGCAGGTGGACCTAATGGACCTACAGATCAGAAGCTCCAACGATACGAGATTGATCAGCTAAACTCATTAACCGAGTCAATCAACATTCGTTAACCGTGGGTCACTCCACTAAAGACCCACAGCTGCACTCTTCTCACTGCAGAATATTTCTGTGTCCACGGATATCGACCAATAGCAGTAAGTCAATCCTTCACGTGTGTTCGTAACACCAGCTGGGTCAAATTACCGTTTTACCCCTGCGTTACCTCTGGATCCTTAAGTACCACTGATCCCTCTAATGAACAACCTGTTTAGGGTCCAACCACTAAACAGAAATTCCTCTCGGGCCAAGAGAGGACAGCGCGCTTTTGTTCAAGCCCCGGAATCAGCCCTTAAGGGAACACACATCTACTTGCCCCAATAGGGGAAGGAGTGAATTCCATCTTGTACTGTTATGTTCCCAGCCCCCATTCGGTCTTGCCCCTGAATGGTAGGAATATTGAGTCGGCGAGCAGGCCACTCTCACCCATACAAATCTAAGGACAATCCCTCCTAAAAGGAGTTCATAACAGACTCAGGATTGAGATTGAGTTACCTAGGTCATCCTATTGAAATAGAAACCTAGACTAGTTAACGGCGTTACATCTAGTGGTTACTATTTCGCGGTCCGGTCTTATGCAAACTCATTGCATAGGATACCCCCACCCGCATGTCTCCTACATGGATGCTTTGGATCATTGCATCTGTATCGGATACAAGGTGGGCCGTATCACATAGTGTCACCAGGATAAGGTACCCAGCCTTATCCCTATACTATAGACCATTTAGGTTGTTACTTGGACACTGATCCCCGTATGTCCCTACATACTAGTCCAAGTTTCATTTAAACAACCTTGGATCTTAGTTTATTGGATTTAGGGTTTATTAATGCAAACTCGATTATTCAATAACCCAATTACTGAATCACTCGAATAACGCTTTATTGAGATCGATTAATTTGTTTCATTTACTATCTACGAGTTTTAGGGCATAAAACCCAACAGTTTTGACTATTCTGTTATTGTAAAATGACTTATGCTTTTGGGCCTAGTTTATTAAATAAAAGATTTTTACTTATGGTCTCTTTTTCTTAAAAGTATCAAAGTTTTACATTTTCATGCATGTAGTAGTGACCTCAACTCATTTTTAACTTTCGTTTAGTCAGGTCGTTACACTAAACTTGAAGCTTCTAAATTTTCTGAATGCCTGAATGCTTTTGAGTCTGCCTCAATCTATATCTATATATATACTATATTAAAAGGAGCTTAAGGGGAGAAACTTTTGATTTCCTTTTAAGCCCCATTTTAATCTTCAAATTCCTTATTTGTCCTTCCTATTTAATTATTCAATATTTTATTATTCAAATTCCCACGGGTAGATCATTTTCACGTTTAAGATTAAGAATTGGTTTTTAAGAAAATCTTCATTATCATGTTTAGGTTTTAAAAAAATATCATCTTTCAAAAGATTAAGAATTGGTTAAAAAAAATCATTCTCACGTTTTTTAAAAAAATCTCATCTTTGATAAAATTAAGCATTGGTTTAAAAAAAAAATCTCATATTTGATGAGATTAAGAATTGGTTTAAAAAAAACATCTTCATTCCCACATTTTTGTTGTTTTATTTTTTATTTTTTTAAAAATGAAATCTCATATTTGATAATATTAAGAATTGGTTTAAAACAAAATCTTGATTCCCAGGTTCACATCATTTTCCCACGTTTGTGTTGTTTATTTTAAAAAAAAAGAAATCTCATCTGTGATAAGATTAAGAATTGGTTTAAAACAAAATCTTGATTCCCACCTTTAGGTTCACACATCATTCCCACGTCTATATTGTTTTTTTTTTAAAAAAAAAAATATCTTATCTTTAATAACAAAATTGGTTTAAAAAATCAAGATTTTTTTTTTTAAATTTAATTATTAATTCTAATTGGTTTCGGTGGTTATGATAAATAACTAGATAACTGATTTTAGAATTATTAATTCTAATTGATTTTCAGTTGTGAAAATTAGTGGAGTTTTTTATTTAATTATTAATTCAAATTGATTTTCAATTGTGAAAATTAAAAGAATTTTTTTAATTTAACTATTAATTCTTTTTGGTTTTCGGTGGTTATAATAAATAGAATTTTTAAAATTAAATTTTGTGAAATCTAAATTTAGATAAATTGTTTTGATTTTTCAAAAAAAAAAAAAAAAAAGATACTTGAGTTTAATTTTCGATTAAATCAAATCAAGTTTTAAAATTAAATTTGAAAAACTAAAATTCAAATGAACTATTTTTAATTTTCAAAATTTCTAATTTGAAAAGATTTATCATAACCACCCGATCCACTTGAACCCTATAAATAGGGGTCTAAACCAAGAGGTGGGGGTGGAGTTTTTGTGGTGCATGAAGAATTAAAAAAAATTGCAGCAAACATCAACTAAGTGGGAGGAGATCCATTCCTACTCCATCTTTACTAATGTGAGTATAGCCTTTTCATATAGTATAAATATATATAATTTTTTCTTATTTCTTTTTCGAATAGACTAATGTATCCTTAGGAGATTTTGTTAGTTTTATGAGATTTTATTAGTTTATATTATATTTTCGTCACCCTTATAAGAAATATTTTCTGTTTATTTCTTTAATAGAAACAAGTAAGGTGAGTTCATTAGTATTGTCTTTCTTATTCTTTCTGAAATGGAAAGAAGATCGATCACTATTATCTTCTTTTTTAAAATCGATCTCTCTCCATTATGCTTTTCTCCGACCTTCAAAGTGAATTATTAATTATTAATTGATTACAAAATTAATATTTTGGAAAATATAAATGCTTACCTAGGTAATTTAAAAGACTTTTCATTATCTTCAATCTTAAAAAAATGTTTAAGCGGGTGAGATTTTTTATATTTGATTTATATCCATGATATTTTTATATTAGAATGGTTCAATTTGGTCACATACATATCAATTTTTGCAATAATTATAAATTCATGTGTATTTATTCATTTTTATATTTTTTTGGTACATTATCAAGTCATATGTCAAATTTTCTAATTAAATACTTATACTTTAAAATGTATTATAACACGTGCAATGCACGTAGTTTCAAACTAGTATCAGTGTCCAAAATGAAGAGTGACCTCTATTTGTAGAGTTTGATGAACCTTATATGGACTTGGGCTTGGTTGATTTTGGACCCAATTTCTAGGCTTGGACTTTTTTTTTTTTTTTTTTTTTGAAAAGTTTCTAGGCTTGGACTTAATTGGGCTTTAATCCAATCTTTTTTTAATAAGCTTGGGTTATTTAAATTTGGTTCATATCTTTTAATGATCTCAGCTTATATTAGCTTAGGGTTCAATTGTCACATGACATAATTTTATTAGACTTGGCTCATGTCATCTGATGGATTAATAATAGACATGTGACATTATATGATTTACCAAATTTTCATGTCTTTTAATTTAATTTAGGGACACGTGTAAATTTGTAATTGGTCCCAAATTTATTTTATCATTAATAATGATGTAACAATTTATGATTGACTGGAATTTCTCATTCAACAAATGCCTTTTTTCGAGATTTATGCACAAGTATGTGTGAGTGAATCTCGAATTTGTTTTTTAATCAAAATGTAAGATATTTGTTCCTAATTTTGACTTTCTTTGACATGTCAATTAAATCAAAATATGAATTTAGTTCAAAATTTTGATTTTGATTTTGATTTTGATTTTGATTTTTTTTTTTTTTTTTTTTTTTTGTATTTGACATATTTTTATGCTAATTAATCAAAATATGAAATTGGGTTATAATTTTGATTTTTTTATTTGGCAACAAACTTTGAGTCAAACCTCAATAGTCTTTATACTATACCTTAATTCCAAATTACAGTTCGAGTAAATATTCAATTTCTACCCAATTTGAAGTAGAAGTAGAATTAAAATTTGAATTTTTCTCAAATTTTGATTTTTGATCAAATTTGGATTATGCCCAAAATTTAATCTGAGCTGAAATTTTACCAAAAGTTGACTTGATGGAATTAAATTTTAATTTGAATCTCAAACTTTGATTTGGGAGAAAATTTGGAGTATGTCCAAATTTTTATTCTAGGTCAAATTTAGACTCTACCAAAAATTTAGCTTAAATTTGTAATAGAATTCAAATTTTAATTTAGGTTAAATTTTGATTTGGAATTAAATTTGGAGTATGCCCAAATTTTGATTTTATAAATTTTGCCAAAATTTTGAATAGAATTTGAGCTCTATTCACCTGACTTGAATTTGAGATGAAGTTTGAATTTGAATCAAATTTAGGAGAAAACTTAGAATGTCCAAATTTAATTCAAGGCAGAAATTTAGACTTTGCTTAGATACTAATGCTGATTCCATGGACTTTTGATTTAGGGAAAAAATTTGGAGAATGACCAAATTTTGATTAAGAGACAAATTGAAATCCTTTTGAAATTTTAACTTTAAATAGTTGTCGCTACAGGTTTGCGATGCGGAGCGGCTGACTTTGTTCCCAATAGGAGGAAAATGGAGTCGCCACCAGTCTTGATTTAGAGGGTGTGACTGGGCACCCAACAATATGCTAAAATGGTCTGCAAATAAAAGATTGAAGGTTCAGGGGTCTTTTGTGTATGGGGAAGGTATTAGCACCCTACAACACTCGTTCAAAGAAACGAACTTTTATTTTTCTTGTGTTATTTAAGGAAATTGGCTATGGTAAATACTAAAGAAGATTTTTTTGGGATGATTTTTAAATGTCCCACATTTTAATTCTCATTATTCCATAAATAAATAATGAGCAATAATTGTGGGTTGCATAGAACCATTCAAAATTTGTATGAATTTAATTTGGCATCCCAAATTTAAATTCATTATACCTCAATAATATTAGGAAAGTCAATATCTTGATTTCCTAATTTCCTTCATAGGAAAGTTTATTTTTTTAAACATTTGGTTTATTAATTTTGAAAATCATGTGAGAACAAAGAATATTTTTTAAGGGAAAACTCTTAATTAATTTTATTTTTAAAGAAAGTGACATTTTTATGAAAAATAGTTTTGGATTCATTTATTATTTTGAAGATAAAGTTAATGAAATAAATTTAGCAAAAAGTTTTTAATGCATTCCTTTTAAAGAAAATGCCTTTTATAAACATGCTTCTTTAAAAAAAAAGTTTTTTAAAAGGAAAATATAAAAATGGAAAGAGATATTAAAATCAAATCTCGGCATCCCGAGATCTTATTTTTCCTCAAGAAACTTAAAGAAAAATACTTACAAAAAAAAAAAAAACGCTTGTGACTACCGTTGGACGAAGTGGCAATATGAGATTGAGAGGGAGGGTGACCGTGAATTGGGAGAAAAACGTGAGTAGTATAGGGGAAGGAAAAAAATAATTCTTGAGGAGTAGGGGAAGGAAGTTAGGTGCGAAAGGGATTAAAGTGTATCTAGGGTTTTGAAAGAGAGATTTAAGGAGTGTATTTTTAGCCTGAAAAAAATGTGTGAAGAGGTCTTCTTGGGATCAAAAAAACGTGAATTGCAAGATTGAGAGGGCTCCCTTTTTATAGCATATTTCAACCACCACATGTTAGGAAGGTCATTAAATAAAATTAAAATCCAATAAAATAAAAAATGAAAAGGGAAATAAATAAATACACAAATTCTACCTTCCAAATTTACAAAATATTATTTGACAATCAATCATCCAAGGAAACAAAATATTTTGTTTAATTAACCTTGCCAAATAAACCTAATATTTGATTTGACAAATTAATTAATCAAAATAAAATATTTGACCTAATTATTCCCACTAAAATTAACAAATATGATTGGGCTATTTAAAGGTTCTAGAACACTTTTTTTTTTTCTTTTATTTATTATGTTTTAAAAAAAGACAAAATCAATTAAAAGAATAAAATACCGGACAAACGCTAAACTGTCAAATTTGGGACGACCAGGGGTAAACATTAAACCGTAATAAGGGTATCAAGGGCCAGGGATAGACAAGCGCCCGATAATGTATTAAAAGAGCTGGAGGCCAGGGGTAGACAAGCACCTCCATGATAAATGTATCGGGTTAGGGGTAAACAAGCACCCAATGATGTATTAAAGGAGCTGGAGGCCAGGGGTAAACAATCACCTCCATAATAAAGGTATCGGGCTAGGGGTAAACAAGCACCCGATGATGTATTAAAGGAGTTGGAGGCCAGGGGTAAACAAACACCTCCATGATAAAGGTATCAGGCCAGGGGTAAACAAGCACCTGATGATGTATTAAAGGAGTTGAAGGTCAGGGGTAAACAAGCACCTCCATGATAAAGGTATCGGGCCAGGGGTAAACAAACACCCGATGATGTATTAAAGGAGCTGGAGGCCAGGGGTAAACAAACACCTCCATGATAAAGGTATTGGGCCAGGGGTAAACAAGCACCCGATGATGTATTAAATGAGTTGGAGGCTAGGAAACACCTCCATGATAAAGGTATCGAGTCAGGGGTAAACAAGCACCTCCATGATAAAGGTATTGGGCTAGGGGTAAACAAGCACCTCCATGATAAAGGTATTGGGCCAGGGGTAAACAAGCACCCGATGATGTATTAAAGGAGTTGGAGGCCAGGGGTAAACAAGCACCTCCATGATAAAGGTATCTGGTCAGGGGTAAACAAGCACTCGATGATGTATGAAAGGAGGTGGAGGCCAAGGGTAAACAAGCACCTCCATGATAAAGGTATCGGGCCAGGGGTAAACAAGCACCAGATGATGTATTAAAGGAGTTGGAGGCCAGGGGTAAACAAACACATCCATGATAAAGGTATCGGGGCAGGGGTAAACAAGCACCCGATGACACAGTAATATGGTGAGAAAAACTTCAATGGACAAAATTTTAACTTACAATGCTTATGAATGCACGATTTTTTCATGATAAAACACTTTGTGATACGGACTCTCATCCAAAAATTTGCCCCAGTGTTTATACATGAAGTTTAAAGCATAGTTTCAAGAAAATGAACTTTTTAAAGAAGTTTTCATCCTTTTAAAGAAAAGAATCAAATCATGAAGGGGTTCTTTTGATAAATGTCTTCTAATAGACATTCTTATCTGCAATTTGCCCCAGTATTTATGCAAGATTTTTTGTTATTTGTTTTTGTTTTTGTTTTTTTTTTTTTTGTTTACAATGCTTTATTTACAAAGAAGAAAATTTGTGTGTGTGTGTGTGTTTTTACTTTTTTTAGAAAGGGAAAGGTGACTAATTTTACTTAGTCTTATACTCCTTTATAGACTATCAAGTGATATTAAACCATGAGAAAATAGCTTTATCCTTGTCTAAAAAATTCTTTTTTTCTTTTATTTTATTTTATTTTTTGCTCTTTTTTTGGGTGAATGCCCTCATTTTGATATTGTTGCAACTTTTTTTGTTGTTACTACGGTGCTCCAATGGATAGGTTTGACCATTTACAATAGACATGATGAGATATGATGGGCAAAAATGGTGGGTTGAAATGGTCTCATATACTATTTGAATGACTAATAAAGGTAACTTATAACACAATCTCAATTTGGAAATATCAAACATATGATGGGAATGACATGATCTCAAAAGATAATAAGTTGAATGAGTGACTTTCAAATTCAAGACCTAAGAAGGACGGACAAACAAAGACAAAAGTGGATGACAAGAACGAGGAACTATCGTTTCTCAAAGTAGAATTCAGATGAAAGAAGCATGAGACACGAAAAAGTTGACAAATGGGGCTTAAGAAGCATAAATGTGGGAGAATGAGAATATAAACGAAAGGGAGACGAAAGTGAAATCATTCCTTAAACAACTCATCTAAAACTTGATGCCTAGCTTCCCAAGATTTATCTCATATGTTGCGATAGATGGATCAAATGTGTTGGCAAGCTAATGATCACTGGCTCAAGCTCGATGTAACAAACTCCCCAGGCCACTTATAATGTTCTAACTCGTATATTTCTTCCAGCAAATGATAATTTTCTTCAAAGAATGAGCCACCTTTGCTTTGTTAATGTTGCTTTTCTTGTTAAGTGGCATATTGAGAAACTGATTAGGAATGACATGCCTGTGTAATCCGTTGACAATCACCAAACTTCGATCCTTATTGAGAAAAAATTCTTTCCATCTAAAACACTTTATTGCCCCAATTAAGGTCTTGGAGCTGATGAAATGACTATGCCACAATTGAACATATGAATTTTTTAGTAGACATCTCTATTCTTCAATTAATTGCTTCAAGTAGTCATTAGTCATGTAAGGGTATCACCCTTCTTATGTCAAGTTGGATAACTCTGAAGAGATCTTCAATGTCCTTTACTCACTATTTGAAGAGAAGAGTCTTGCACGTTGCCAAAATTGAGTAGCAAATGCGTAACATGGTGATTTTGTCACCTGACATTTGTCTCATATTTTTTTTTACATTTGCCTTAGTAGCTTCATCTGTTGTGATTGCCCAAGCACATGCATCAAGCCTACTCAAGCATTTCTCAATAAGAAATGATGCATCAATCATATGCACGTCATTTGAGATATCTTTGCTTCAACATTAAAGAAGCATAATGGCCAAACCCAAAAGTATCACCATCGAACTCACTAGTCCTTGCATTTTCTTTTTTCTTTTTTCTTTTTGCTTTTTTTTTTTTTTTTTTTTTGCAAGGACTATTTTCTATCTCACTTGCTTTGAGAATCAATACCTGGATCTGCACATACTTCGAGAGAGAAAACCACAAAATGAGAATTTCAAAACTTATCATTATGGTCACAGAATTAGGATGCCTTGACCTGAATCCTTGACATATGTGCCTTCTAATTTTCGATCTTCATACTCATTCTTCAATATAACTTCACTGCTTAAGATATGGAATGTTCATTTGTCAAAGTGTATCACCCTTTCTTTTCTTTCCTTTCTTGCTTCCATCATGCTTTCTCTCTTTCAGAGATTAACCTACTTTGCAGTACTTTGCTCAAACAAAAGCTTCTAGCTCCAAAGATAGTCCCAAATCGATCATGAACTTATTATCTGCTTGCATTAGGTACTTGAACTTAGCTCTTCAATGAGATTTACTTTAAGGTTGCCAACACATCAAGCCCTTAGAATTATTGTTTTAAGAAAATGACTCACTTTAATCTAGTAGGGAGGATAAAAAATTATTGACTCTCTTTGATAACTGCAGGATGCAAAATAGATTTGACTCGCTTTGATCAATTGAAGATGAAAAATAGGATTGATTCAACTTAATTAAGTGAAGATGAAAAATTGGATTGGATCACTTTAATCAAGGAAAGATGAAACATAAGATTGACTCACTTTAATCAAGGAAAGATTAAAAATAGGATTGACTCAACTTTAATCAAGGAAAGATGAAGAATAGGATTGACTCAACTCTAATCAAGGAAAGATGAAGAATAAGATCGACTCAAGAGAAGATGAAAAATAGGATTGACATCATGACTTGAAATAGCGCCAATAAGAGATAAATACTATTTGTTACTTTTAAAGTCATCGTATAATATATGAGCATGAGCTTTGCAAAGTTGGTAAATATATGGGTAAGGATAAGGAAAACAAAAAATTGCCCCACTATAGTAGCATTACGGTATAGATCAAGAGAAAAATAACTAATTTCTCCATTGTAATGTTATGGTGTAGGCCAATAAGGTCTTTGTTTAACTCAAAGCTCAAGTCTGCATGGTAAGAAAATGTGGTGTTAGGTCTAGGAAGAAAGGTGTACGTGTCGAAGACGTTAGGTGTTGGATTGAGAGATGAGATATGAATTTAATGATATTATAGAGAAAAGGTGGTCAAGTAGGAGATCTTGCAAGCAAAAGAGGTCTTGACAAAAAGCTTGTATGGTTGATCAGGAGCTCATGACGACATTCACAATTTTTTCTTTTTTTTTTTCTTTTTTTTTTTTGCTTTGTTTTTTCTTTTTTAGATAAGGACTCAACTTTTTCCGAACATGGTTTAAACTCTCATGTTTGTCTATAAGGAAGTTAGGTGGGAAAGGGATTAAAGTGTATCTAGGGTTTTGAAAGAGAGATTTAAGGAGTGTATTTTTAGCCCGAAAAAAATGTGTGGAGAGGTCTTCTTGGGATCAAAAAAACGTGAATTGCAAGATGTGAGAGAGCTCCCTTTTTATAGCCTATTTCAACTACCACATATTAGGAAGGTCATCAAATAAAATTAAAATCCAATAAAATAAAAAATGAAAAGGGAAATAAATAAATACACAAATTCTACCTTCCAAATTTACAAAATATTATTTGACAATCAATCATCCAAGGAAACAAAATATTTTGTTTAATTAACCTTGCCAAATAAACCTAATATTTGATTTGGCAAATTAATTAATCAAAATAAAATATTTGACCTAATTATTCCCACCAAAATTAACAAATATGATTGGGCTATTTAAAAGTTCTAGAACACTTTTTTTTTTCTTTTATTTATTATGTTTTAAAAAAGACAAAATCAATTAAAACAATAAAATACCGGACAAATTTAGGGGTCTACAATAGTATTTAAATTCTACATGAATCGCTTGCCAATTCTATTAGGCCAAAATTTTCCTCTCAAATTAAACATGAAATTGAAGGGATTTTTTTTACCTTGTATAAAGATTGTAGGACCCCTCTTGGCTTGTTTCATAGGATTTGGAGGTTTTTTTTTTTTTTTTTTTTTTTTTTTTTTTTTTTTTTTTTTTTTTTTTTTTTTTCCTAATGGCAATTGTAGGAGATTCCTAGATGTTATTTGCCATATATATTTGATTAGGCCAAAACTTTCTTGGCTAAAAAAATCAAGAATTTCTTTTATGTGCTTGACTTAATCCCCTCTTTATAAATGAGAGATGTTGCATAGGCCAAGACACAAAGCCATTCAAACACAAAGTCTAGGTAAGAAAAAAAGTCTCTTTTTCAACTTATTTGTTTTTCCTTTTATTTGACTTCAAATGTTATTACATTTTCTTCTTTGTATAGGTATTGAATTCGAGCAATAATCTCCCTTCATGATTCTTTGGGTTTCTTAAAAAACGACAAATGCAGAGTATATATCTCCCCCTTGACCCTTCTTAGGTGGCTTGAGTTCAATTGTGAAGTCACCACGAATAACTCCAGCTAATTCTTCACTTGGTACATGAACTGGTATTCTATGAAAAAGTAACTTCTCCATAGCAATTTGAGGTGTATCCCCATTAGCTTCAGTAATCACATCATCAACTTTGTTCTCTAGCTTTGCGAGAACAAGTTTCATGGAAGCCCGAACAACATCTAGACAATTATGTGGAGCACCCTCCTTCCAAAGTTCATAGCCCAAGACAGACTTACACAACTTATTCAAAGACGACCTTCTATAGATAGATCCATTGGATATTTGAAGATAAATGAGACGTCAATCACCCTCGAGTGATCTAATTTAAGTGCTTGTACGTCATTGATTAGACTATGACCTACAAAAATAGTTTTATGTGACAACAATTTCATAATGGATTTTTGTACATCAACCAAAGAACAAGAAACTCCATTCAAATCCAAGGGAGAAATTCCAGTTATATGAGATCTATAGTTGTTAATTTGATAGCTAAACATTATAAATTAACTTTCAGCGTATGGTTAATCATCTCTGTTAATTACACCCCTATAGATATTTTTGCTAAGTCATTGTTGGGAGGAGCTTAGTGTCACAATTGCAAAGTTTCGTATTCGGGACGAGCGATTGTGCGACACTTTTCCTAACCCGGCGGGCAAGGCAGTCGTACAAAAATCGCAAATCGCGGACAACTTCGGTGTAGGGTCTAGCCTCCGCTCACGTTTCAAGAGAAAATTGGTTTTATAAAACGTGAGAGAGAAAAAGCATTGAAAACATCTTTTAAAGAAAGTATTGGATACAAGGATGCAAGAAAACTTGATTGCAAGAAAGTATATAATGCTTGGTCGGGGGAGGTTTGATGACTACTTGGTCCCCCTATAGTACATTTTGAAGCATTTTTACTATGGCAAGTGTGAACATAAAAAATTGCGAGAAGTCATATGCCCCCAAAACTAGTTACAACAAAACTAATTACGTGACATTAAAACATGATGGTTGATGATGGTTTGGGCATGTGACCATAGGCACAACTCGCCCTGAACAAGCATGCCCAAGACATTTTCCCCACTTAAACTGTTGACGACTCTGTCAACTGACGTAGCTTGAACTCTTCAATCTTCTGCTTCCAGGCTTCTAGGTCTTCAACTCGTTCCCAGCTTGTTTCTTCCATAGGGAGGTCCTTCCACTTGACAAGGAATTCTTGGATCCTCCGTATGAGTCTTCCAGTCTTACTGACTCTCTCGGCCAGGATCTCTTCAACTTCTTTGTCTTCTTTTTGCTTAAGATCGGTGTTAGGTCGAACAACAACATTACGACGATCATCATTTGGGTCGGGATAATAGGGTTTTAAGTTGCTCACATGAATTACTGTATGGATTTTCATCCATGTAGGCAACACCCCTATATGACGTGGTCCCGATCTTCTTGAGGACTTCTATAGGTCCCTCATACTTTCTCACGAGTCGCTGATCTTTTTGGCTTCGGAATCAAATCTGTTCGGGTCTCAACTTTATGAGGACTTGGTCTCCAACTCGAAATTCAAGGGGGCGACACTTCATGTCCGCCCACTTCTTCATGCGTTTGGAGGCTTTCTCCAGGTAGGCTCGAGCAATGTCAGTGGTTTGTTTCTACTCCTTTGTAAAATTTTGGGCCTGAGGATTCTTCCCTGCATAAGGATGGTCAATAATATGAGGTAGGAAAGGTTGTCTTCCGCTGACAATTTGAAAAGGGCTTTTTCCTGTAGACGAACTCGTTTGGCAATTGAAACAAAACTGAGCCACATCTAGCAACTGGACCTAGTTCTTCTATCGAGCATTAACAAAGTGGCGTAGATATTCTTCAAGCATGTAGTTGAATCTCTCGGTTTGGCCATCGGTCTGTGGGTGATAGCTTGAGGATATGTTCAGACTCGTCCCCAAGAATGTAAATAATTCTGTCCAGAATGTGACGATAAAACGACCGTCTTTATCACTCACAATACTCGATGGAATCCCCCATAACTTTACGATGTGCTTGAAGAACAATTGGGTCGTCAATTCGGTTGAGCATTGCTTGGGGGTTGCCACAAAAGTTGCATACTTTGAAAACCGATCAATGATAACCAAGATTGCTTCATGGTCCCCTACCTTCGGGAGGTGAGTGATAAAGTCCATGGAGACACTCTCCCAAGGCCTGGATGGAACTGGTAGAGGTTCGAAGAACCCCGACACCTTCTCTTTTCTACTTTATCTTGCTGGCATATGAGACAAGTCTTCGTGTACTGCATAATATCATCTCGCATGTTTAGCGAGAAGTACCTTTTCTTCAGAAGGGCATAAATACACTGCCATCCAGGATAACCTGCCCATAGAGTGTCATGACACTCGTACATTAGATTCTTTCTCAAGTCCCCTACTCGAGGAACGTATAATCGGTTCCCTCTTGTCATCAACAAATCACCCTCGACCCAAAACTGCCTGGTCTTTCCAGCTTTGGCTAAGGAGATGACATTTTGGGCTGAGGGGTCCTTCAACAAATGTTCTTTAATGATGTCGCACATAGATCTGTCAACCTTCTTGTATGGATATGAGTGAGCATGCACAAGGTCACATGCTCCCCCTTTCGACTCAGGGCGTCGGTTGCTTGGTTGCTCTTCCCTTTCTTGCACTCAAATCTGAAATTGAACTTAGCCAAGAACTCTTGCCACCGCGCTTGCTTTGTAGTCAACTTTGGCTAATCAAAGAAATGACAGATAACGTTATTGTCAGTTCTAACCACAAAACGTGATTGATAACGGACAGAAATATCACTATTTTAGTCCCAATTTATTAAGCTTTTTAGTGCTTTAATTGTGTTTTCATTGGAAATTCTAATTTAATTTATTATTTTGTCCTAAGGAGCACTTTATGGAAATTTGTGGAAAAAAAAAGCCCATCCCAAAAAAGAGCCATTAAAGCCCAAATTCCATACATGGGTCAAGGGAGAGTCCAAAGAGGTCAACCATGAGAAAGATGCCCAAAAGAAATGAAGAAAGGCCCAAATTCAAGCCCAAAATCGTGCCAGAAAGTTCTGGAATTCGTCTAGCGTCAAGTCGATGACGTCACAGCGTCGCGACACTGTCCTATTTTCAGGCCTATAAATAGCGCCCCTTGGTGTCCATTTTTACCATCAACCATCATTTCATTCCTTCATTCTTTTCTTCCCTTGGCTCCTTTGGAGCTTTCTCTCCAAGGCTTTCTAGCCTTTTTGAGAGTTCTTTAGTGGGAAAATTTTGGGGAGTTTTTGGGAGCATTCTAGGAGGCTCAAGGGGAGCTTAGAGGGACTCCAAGTGCCAGCGACGGGGTCTTCGACTGTCATTTCCTTCCCTTTTATTTTGCTCATATTTATGCTTTCCATTGTAAAATTTGTGAATATTTTAGCTATGTATAGCTAAACCCCAATTTCGGGTTTTGAAATGAAATTATAGTTAAATATTGTTATAATTGCTATCTCTTGCCATTTTTCCTAATTGGGAAAAATACACTTTTGGTCCCTAAGGTTTGGGTTAAGTGACAGTTTGGTCCCTGAGTTTTCAAACTCAACAAAAATACCCCTGAGGTTTGAGATAAGGAGCATTTTAGTCCCTGCCGTCAATTTTTCTGTTAAATCTTAACAGTTGCTGACGTGGCACTATTATATTTAATAAAAAAAATTATTTTTAAAATTTTTTAAATATAAATATATTAAAATAATAAAAATATTATTTTTTTTAAATCATTATTTCTTCTCTCTCCTCTTTCTACTTCTTCCTCGCCTTGTTGAATTTCTTCTTCTTCAGCATGCTGGAGCCGGCTGCCGGTGGCCGGCGACCGTCGCTCGCCGGCCGGAGCCGCGACCGCCGGCGATATTTTTTATTTTTTATTTTTCTTTTCTTCATCCCTATTCTTCTTCTCGTTTCTCCTTATTCTCCAACTTTTCTTATTAAAAAAAACGAACAAACACCCATCCATCACGCATCCCAGATCTGGGTTTTTTTTTTTTAAAAAAAAAAGCGAAAGGGGTTTCCCCCTCGAATCCATGGCAGCGTGCAGCAGTACGTCCTCGTCTCCTCTGCCACATCTACCTCGGCGCTCTACAGTATGTCTTGGTCGGAACGGCGAGCGACGTGCGGCGTTTGGTTGGCTGGGTTATGGCAGAAGGTAGGTTTGAAGAAGAATGTGAAGAAGATGAATTCATCCCAATCAGACTCAGTCTTCATCCCAGCCTCAGCCTCACAAAATCTTTTTCTCTCTCCGCGCAGACATTTTCCATAAATCAAACTCCCAGATTGAAATTCCCAACACTCCATTTCATCAAGCCAATCGATTTCTCTCTAAATCTCTGAAAGTTTTGGATTTTGTCCCCTTCTTCCTCCTATTTTTGAATGAGAAATGGTTGGCCATGGCAATCACAGGTTGAAATTCTCCATCTTCCACCACTGATCTTCATCAGACTCCAAACTAGAACGCTTAAAAGAGTATCCTGAAGAGTACCTCTGCGCAATTTCCAAGTCGTTAATGGCGGACCCAGTTGTCGTCTCCTCCGGCCAGACCTTCGAGCGGCTCTGCGTTCAAGTTTGTCAAGATTTGGGTTTTCGCCCAAGGTTGAAGACGGGTCAAGTTTGTCAAGATTTGGGTTTCCTCCCTCCCTCCCCAATTCCTTTCTTTTTTTTTTATTTTTTTTAAATCAGTGAAGAAAGAAGAGAAAAAGGAATAAGAGAAAAAGAGAAAAGAAGAGAAAAGGAAAAAAAAAAAAAAAAGGTCGCCGGCGGCGGCGGCGAGCGGTGGCCACCGGCTGCCGGCCGCCGGTCACCGGACATAGGAAGAAGAAGAAGGAGGAAGGAGAAAGTGGAGAAGGTGGAGAAGATGGAAGAGAAGAAGAGAGAGAAAGTGAGAAAAAATAAAAAAATAAAAAAAATATTAATATTATATATTTTTTAAATATTTTTTATTTAAAAAAATAAAATAAATAATTTTTTATATTAAAATAATAGTGCCACGTCAGCAACCGTTAAAAGTTAACAGAAAAATTGACGGCAGGGACCAAAGTGCTCCTTATCTCAAACCTCGGGGGTATTTTTGTTGAGTTTGAAAACTCAGGGACCAAAGTGTCACTTAACCCAAACCTCAGGGACCAAAAGTGTATTTTTCCCTTATTTGTATGGATGTGCTTAATGTTGTATGCAATCTGGTCAATTGTGTATTGATTTGATTCTTAATGGAGACTCGACGGAGAGAAGTTAGGATAGATCGTAATCTATGCAACTAGTTTAATTGCCCATTGTGACAACGAGATTAGTTGATTAAACTTAGATTCCTAAAATGAATCAGAGCGTAATAATTAACGAATTTTAATGACGCTAAGGACACTTAGGTTGTTAAAATGGATTAATTACAATTACGGGAGACCGACGAAGATCCTATGTGATTAACGGAGATTCTAGGATTATGATTAGTTGGGCATCGAGATAGAATAATTGTAATAATTATTTAACTAATAATTGAGTTTCAAGACCCAACTTCCCATGAAAAGCTCTTTCTCCACATTTTATTTTTCTGTGGTTGATCAAATTTCCTCTTTAATTGCATTAATTTTTTAATTCATTTTAATTGCATGTTTTGGTCCCTAGATATTATTTCTCCCAAGTATTTTTAGTGTTCAAGAATCTTTTGCTTGCTTAAATTTTGCTTCGCCTCCCTAGATATTATTTCTCCCAAGTATTTTTAGGATTCGATACTCAGAATATTTCCGTTTTACTATTACTTGTGACGACTCGTGCGCTTGCGGATAATCGCCTACCAACAGTGATCCCAACAAATATTTCCTCCAGGCCCTGAGGCAATTGGCAACAACCAACATCTCTTTCTCGGAGACAGTGTACCTCCTTTCAGCGCTATTCAACTTGCGGATCTCGTAGGCGATAGGGTGACCTTCCTGAAGAAGTACACCTCCGAGAGCAAAGTCAGATGCATCGGTCTCGAGTTCAAATGGTTTCATTACTGTTGGGTTTAAATCCAAAGCACAGCGGAAAAATTATCAGACCTTTACTTGAATTTTAATTATGAAAATAAAATACCAGTACAATGGCAAAAATTCACAGAAACAATTTTCTACAAATTCTAGATTAAACATGTTGTAAAAACGATCTTAGATTCAAGAACACTTACATGGATTGAAGATCAAAACTCTGCACGATGCTCCAATTCACGTACTTTTTCCCCCAACGAACAACACCACGTCGGATTACCCACTATGACTCTTGGGTTATGAAAACCGGCTTGTGTGAGCCAAACAGATGTCTTGAAGAGGGAATTTACAGCAAGGAGGTTGCTGTTTTTTTTAGAGAGTTTTTGAAAGAATACGCTGCTCTGTGTTCTGCGTGAGGGACTGAAAATCAGGGGACCCTTCAACCCCCACCTACACATACGACAAAGATGGGAAGGGAGTTACCCATAACTCCCTAATCAATCTTAGTCATTGATTGGATCAACATGATCCTGGCAGTCAATCAATTAAATAATATTTATTTAATTATAATTAATTTAATTAAATCAATATTAATTAAATCAATTATAATATAAAATATTTAATTCAATTTAAATCATATTTAATTGAATTAAATTGGCCATTCGATTAATTCTCAATTAATTGATTCCCATATTAATTAAATATCAAATACTTAATTAATATTACAATTGAATCATATTCAAGTTTATCTTTCTCATTTAACCTATAGTTTTAATGCGCATCAAATGTACATAAACTATGATATTAATTTGATTAAATCACATTTCACCAAATTAAATTTAAATTAATTCTCTAATTAATTCATTCATGAATTAATTAAATATCACATATTTAATTAAATTCATTTTCTCTCTTTAATTAATTTTGAATCACATCCAAAATTAATTTTATTATAAAGTTTAATTCTCTAATTAAACTTATACTATAATGTATCTCCATACATTATATTAAATCCCTTAATATTCAAGACTAAATAATCTCAGTACCCGTTACGAGCTAGTAGGTGGACCAAATGGACCTACAGATCAGAAGCTCCAACGATACGAGATTAAGTAGCTAAACTCATCAACCAAGTTAATCAATATTCGTTAACTGTGGGTCACTCCACTAAAGACCCACAACTGCACTCTTCTCACTATAAAATATTTTTGTGTCCACGGATATTGACCAATACAGTAAGTCAATCCTTCACGAGTATTCGTAACACTAGTTGGTTCAAATTACCGTTTTACCCCTGGGTTACCTTTGGATCCTTATGTACCACTGATCCCTCTAATGAACAACCTGTTTAGGGTCCAACCACTAAATAGAAATTCCTCTCGGGCTAGGAGAGGACAACACACTTTTGTTCAAGCCTCAGAATCAACCCTTACGAAACACACATCTACTTGCCCCAATAGAGGAAGGAGTGAATTCCATCTTATATTGTTATGTTCCTAGCCCCCATATATGGTCTTGCCCCTAAAATGGTAGGATTATTGAGTCGGCGAACAAGCCACTCTCACCCATACAAATCTAAGGACAATCATGTTGGGTTTTATGCCCTAAAACTCATAGATAGTAAATGAAACAAATTAATTGATCTCAATAAAGCGTTATTTGAGTGATTCAGTCATTTGGTTATTGAATAATCGAGTTTGCATTAATAAACCCTAAATCCAATAAACTAAGATCCAAGGTTGTTTAAATGAAACTTGGACAAGTATGTGGGGACATACGGGGATCGATGTCCAAGTAACAACCTAAAAGGTCTATAGTATAGGGATAAGGCTGGGTACGTTATCCTGGTGACACTATGTGATAGGACCCACCTTGTATTCGATACAGATGCAATGATCCAAAGCATCCATGTAGGAGACATGCAAGTGGGGGTATCCTATGCAATGAGTTTGCATAAGACCAGACCGCGAAATAATAACCACTAGATGTAACGTCGTTAACTAGTTTAGGTTTCTATTTCAATAGGATGACCTAGGTAACTCAATCTCAATCTTGAGTCTGTTATGAACTCCTTTCAAGAGAGATTGTCCTTAGATTTGTATGGGTGAGAGTGGCCAGTTCGCCGACTCAATAATCCTACCATTTCAGGGGCAAGACCGAATGGGGGTAGAGAACATAATAGTACAAGATTGAATTCACTTCTTCCCCTATTGGGGTAAGTAGATGTGTGTTCCCTTATGGGTTGATTCCGGGGCTTGAACAAAGGCACGTCGTCCTCTCCTGGCCCGGGAGGAACTCCTGTTTAGTGGTTGGACCCTAAACATCTTGTTCATTAGAGGTAGTGGTATTTAAGGAACCAGAGGTAACCCAGGGGTAAAACTGTAATTTGACCCAGCTGGTGTTACGAACACACGTGAATGATTGACTTACTTCATTGGTCGATATCCGTGGACACAAAAATATTCTACAGTGAGAAGAGTGCAGCTATGGGTCTTTAGTGGAGTGACCCACAGTTAACGAATGTTGACTAACTTGGTTAATGAGTTTAGCCAATTAGTCTCGTATCGTTGGAGCTTCTGATCTGTAGGTCCATTAGGTCCCACTGGTAGCTCGTAAAGAGACTTGAGGCAATTAAGTATAAATTGTAAATTGAAAGTGTTCAATTTATTTAGGGGAATCATTTAATGTATATTGATACATTATAATATAAAGTTTATGGAACTTTATAATATAATTTTGAATTAATTTCAAAATTAATTCTTGAGAGAAAATATTTGAAAGAGTTCAAATAATTAATATGAATTGGATTCATATTAATATAAATAATTTAATAAAATTCCTAAGATTAAATATGTGATATTTAATTGGGTAATTAATTAATTATGGAATTAATTATTTATTGATTAAAATTAGATATGAATAAGATAATAGATTTTATCTTTTCATGACATTTTTTCTTATAAATAGGACCTCTAGGGTGGGGTGAAAGACATCCCATTCATTCTCCTACTCTCAGAGAATTCCCTTGAAGGGCTCCCTTTAGACTCCCACCAGTCTCCAGCCTCTAGAAGTCTTAGAGTCATACTGGTGTAGCCATAGTGGTGGTGTTCGCAGTAGTTCGTGATTATTTCACAAGCAGTTGGTGAATTTAATCTGAGTCGTCAACGAGAGTAAGTAATTTGTTACTATATAAATTAGATTTAGATCTAATATTTTTGTATGCTTAGCCTTAATATAAATTTAGAATAATTCTAAGATCATTGCCAATGTATTGATATTTTAGATTAAACAAAATTAATTACGAATCGGTCCCAATCACGCTTCCGCTTTACGAAATTACGGAATTCCAGTCCTTACAAATCCCTCCTGAAAAGGGGTTCATAACAGACTCAGGATTGGGATTGAGTAACCTAGGTCATCCTATTGAAATAGAAACCTAAACTAGTTAACGGTGTTACATCTAGAGATTACAATTTCCCGGTCCGGTCTTATGCAAACTCATTGCATAGGATACCACCACTCGCATGTCTCCTAAATGGATGCTTTGGATCATTACATTTGTATCGAATACAAAGTGGGTCGTATCACATAGTGTCACCAGGATAAGGTTCCTAGCCTTATCCCTATACTATAGACCATTTAGGTTGTTACTTGAACACCGATCCCCGTATGTCCCCACATACTAGTCCAAGTTTCATTTAAACAGCCTTGGATCTTAGTTTATTGGATTTAGGGTTTATTCATGCAAACTCAATTATTCAATAACCAAATTACTGAATCACTCAAATAACGCTTTATTGAGATCGATTAATTTGTTTCATTAACTATCTACGAGTTTTAGGGCATAAAACCCAATAATTACATCCACCAATCTGAGGACAGACCCCTCGTCATGGTTGTCTTCAACTCTTCAAAAGCCTTCTGGCACTCGGTCGACCAATGCTAAGTTATATTCTTCTATAATAACTCTATTAGTGGTGCGACTCGTTTAGAAAATCTTCGATGAATCGACGATAATAGTTTGGCAAGCCCAAGAATGAACAAAGTTCGGTCACAGAAGTAGGAACTCTCCATTCTTGGATGACCTTCACCTTGTCACTATCCATACTAATTCGACCATATTCTATCACATGGCCTAGGAAGTTTATGCGTTGTTGCGAAAAACACATTTCTCTTTCTTTACATACAACTGATTCTGCCTCAACTTGCCAAAGACAAGATGTAAGTGCACTCAGTGCTCCTCTAGGGTGGGACTATATACGACTATGTCGTCTAGATAAACCACTACAAATTGGTCAAGATACTCATGAAGGACCTGATTCATCAACGTACAAAAAGTGGCTGGCGCATTCGTCAGGCCAAAAGGCATGAAAAGAAATTAAAAAGCCCCATATCTCATAACGCATGTGGTCTTAGGCTCATCGCCTTCAGCAATGCGGACTTGATAATACCCTAATCGAAGGTCTAACTTGCTGAAATATCTAGCCCCATGTAACTGGTCAAATAGATTAGATATTAACGGCGGTGGGTACTTGTTTCACACTGTAACTTTATTTAAGGCTCTGTAGTCGATGCATAAACACAAGGTCTCATCCTTCTTCTTCTGAAACAATGATAGCGAGCAGAAATTTCGCTATTTTAGTCCCAATTGATTAGGCTTTTTAGTGCTTTAAATGTGTTTTTATTGAAGATATTTAATATATTTTGTTATTTGGTCTTTAGGAGCAAAGTTGTGGATTTTGTGGAAAAAATGCCCAAAAAGAAGCCATTCAAGCCCAATTTCCATGCTTAGGTGAAAGAGGAGTCAAAAGAGGTCAATCGTGTGAAAAAGGCCCAAAGGAAATGAAGTGGAGGCCTAAAATCAAGCCCAAAACCGTAGCTGAAAGTTATGGAATTCGCCTAGCGTCGAGATGCTGTAAGGACAGCGTCGCAACGCTGTCCATTTCTTGGCCGGCAAGTCGATGACGTCACAGCGTCGCGGCGCTGTGCCAATAGCGTCGCGACGCTACCCCATTTCCGAGCCTATAAAAGACGCCCCTTGGATCCAATTTTTACCATCAATCATCATTTCCTCATTCCTTCCTTTCTTTCCTTGGCTCCTTTGGAGCCTCTCTCAAGGCTTTCTAGCCTTTTTCAGAGTTTCTTTAGTGGGAAAATTTTGGGAAATTTTGGGGAGCATCCTAGGAGGCTCAAGGAGTGTTCGGAGGGACTCCAAGCGACAGCGACGGGATCTTCGACGGTCAATTCCTTTCCTTTTATTGTGCTCTTAATTATGCTTTTCATTGTAAATTTTGTGGATATTTTAGCTATGTATAGCTAAACCCCAATTTGGGGTATTGAAATGAAATTATAGTCAAAATGTTGTTATAATTGCCTATCTCTTGCCCTTTTCCTAATTATTTGTATGGATGCTCGTAATGCTGTACGCAATCTGGCCAATTGTGTATTGATCTGTTTCTTAATGGAAACTCGACGGAGAGAAGTTAGGATAGATCATAATCTATGCAACTAGTTTAATTGACCGTCGTGACAACGAGACTAGTTGATTAAACTTAGATTCCTAAAATTAATCAGAGCGTAATAATTAATGAATTTTAATAACGCTAAGGATACTTAGGTTGTTAAAATGAATTAATTACAATTAGGGGAGACCGACAGGAGAACCTATGTGATTAACGGAGATTCTAGGATTATGATTCGTTGGGCAACGAGATAGGATAATTATAATAAATGTTTAGCTAATAATTGATTTTCAAGACCCCACTTCCCATTAAAAAACTCTTTCTCCATATTTTGTTTTCCTTGATTGATCAAATTGATTTCTTTAATTGCTTTGATTTTTTTTTAATTCTCTTTATTTGCATGTTTTGGTCCCTGGATATTATTTCTCCCAAGTACTTTTAGTGTTCAAGAGAATTCTTGTTTATCTTTATTTGCGAAAATCGAACAACAACAAGTTTTTGGCGCCGTTGTCGGGGATGTTTGATTTTTAAGCAAATCAGATTTTCTTGACA
The DNA here is from genome assembly GCA_036850905.1 of Luffa acutangula. Lineage (NCBI taxonomy): Eukaryota > Viridiplantae > Streptophyta > Magnoliopsida > Cucurbitales > Cucurbitaceae > Luffa > Luffa acutangula. The sequence goes on from CM072087.1 coordinate 41,593,739, forward strand.
TAAAAAAGAAAGGGATAAATAGTAATTTAGGTGTAAATATTTTTCTTTTATTATTTTGTGAATATCATTTTATTTTTGGTTTTGTTTGGTTCTTTTGATTGATTGGGAGTCTTGTATGCGAAGAAACAAGGTGGTTGAATTGCTTCCTTTAGATCTTGAAATTATCAGGACACTCAGATCTATTCGTAGAGAAAAAAGGCTAATGGAAGCAATGACCCATCAAGATGAAGCTCCCAAGGCAATCAGAGACTTTCTACAGCGAGTTCTCCCCACCAAAAATTCAGGCATTTTTTACGCCCCAATCCAAGCTAACAATTTTGAATTGAAAACATGATTGATTTAGATGGCGCGCGATAACTCTTTTAAGGGACATCCTTCTGAGGATCCACACTCACATCTGTGATCATTCTTGGAAATATGTGGGACGGTAAAAATGAATGGAGTTCCGACAGATGCTATAAGATTGAGGTTATTCCCATTTCCTCTGCAAGACAAGGCAAAGGATTGACTCGAGTCAGTCGAGACGGGCAGTATTAGCACATGGGATGAACTTGCCCAGGTTTTCCTAATGAATTTTTTCTCGCCTGCCAAAACTACAAAGCTCCGGACTGAGATCGGAACATTTAGGCAACTTGACGAGGAGCAGTTGTATGAGACATGGGAGAGATATAAGGAGATTCTTAGGCGGTGCCCCCAGCATGGATATCCAGATTGGCTCCAAGTGTAGTTGTTTTACAATGGGATTGAATCCCTCCACCAAGACAGTTCTAGACACATCAGTAGGAGAAAGTTTTCTTTCCAAGACAGTGACGGAAGCCAAAGATCTGCTACAGGAAATGGCAGCAACCAGCTATCAGTGGCCGACTGAGAAGGGGACAATTTCTAAGAAGGCTGGAATTTATGAATTAGATGAGTCAAGTTCGTTGAAGGCACAAACGACATCTTTGACAAATGCCCTCAACAAGCTGACTTCATCTGAGGTGGTCAAGTCCATTTCCACCTTAGCGGAAGGTTATTCAAAGAAGAAAGGTCAAGATGTGGAAGAAGTCTAGTACGTGGGAAACAGACAATTTACTCAAGGAGTACCAAACTTCTACCACCCCAGTCTGCGCAATCATGAGAACTTCTCGTACTCAAACACGAAGAATGTTTTGCAGACACCACCAGGTTTTGCATCATCCAGTACGCCTGAAAAGAAGAGTAACTTGGAGGAGATGGTGGCTACGTTTATAAAAGAACAAAAAGTGTTGAATGTGAATCTCCAAACGACAGTTAATAACCACGACACAGCTCTGAAAAACATGGAAGTTCAGATAGGTCAGATCGCTTCAGAGGTAAAGGCCCTTCAGAAGGGAAAATTTCCAAGCGACACTGAACCTAACCCAAGAGAGCAGTGCAAGATGGTGACACTAAGAAGTGGTAGACAGTTGGAGAACAGTTCAGAAAAGAAGAAGAAAGAAGAGAAGAGCAAGGATGAAGATGAAAGGACTGAGGCACAAAAAGCTTCATCTGAAAGGTCCCGACATCCTCCTAACTCTATTGATTTGAATTGTGGATTTTCTAACAATTTTGCAGGAAGAAAAGAAGATGAACAGAAGAATGGCAGGCATGAAGAGAAACTGAACGAGGAAGAAGTGGTTCCATGCAACCATCATGATAGAGGCTCGCACATTAGCCCGCCCAAGCGGAGGGGCGAATGTCCAACATTTGACTACAGGGATTTACCTTTTCCTCAACGCTTTAAAAATGTTAAATTAGATGAGCAGTTTCAAAAATTCCTAGAGATGTTTAAAAAGTTGTCTGTGAATATTCCCTTAGTAGATGTTGTGTATAACATGTCTAATTATGGGAAATTCATGAAAGAAATGCTTTCTAGGAAGAAAAGTTTGAAAATAGAAGTTTTTAAATTGTCAGAAAGTAGTAGTACCATAGTCTCTGGAAAGATGCCTTCTAAACAGAAAGACCCAGGGAGTTTTACTGTTCCCTGCATTATAGGAGAAGTATCTTTCAATAGGGCCTTATGTGATTTGGGTGCTAGTATAAATTTGATGCCCTATTCTGTTTACATGAAGATCGGTTTAACAGTAATGAAGGACACCGACGTCACTCTCCAATTGGCTGATAGATCGATTACCCACCCAATGGGTGTTGTGGAGGACGTGCTGGTAAAGGTCAACAAATTTCTCTTCCCTGTAGACTTTGTGGTACTTGACATGCAGGAGGACGGAGAGGTACCCATTATTCTAGGCAGACCTTTCTTAGCAACTGGTAAGGCTGAGATTAGTGTGCATACAGGTAAGCTTACCTTGAACATTGATGATGAAAATGTCGTGTTTAGTATTTTTGGCCAAGATGAGTCTGTATGTAGCTTGCAAACATGTTTTTCCATTGGTCCTGAATACTTGACTGACGATGATGAAGAGGTAGAGTATAATCTTGGCCTAGGCTTAGGAGAAACGCTTATGGATGATGAGGATTTCAATCATAATGCATTATTAGATGACCCTCTATTTGAGAATGAGCTGAATGGTTTAGATTTGCTTGACTTTGAAAATGAATTAGATCTGCCTGCTTTTGAAAATGAAATATCTGCAGTAGATGACTTACCTTCTTTTGAAAATGAATTGGATTTACCTGAAATCAATAATTTTGATGATGATATTGAATTGCCTAATATTGAAAATGAGCATGATTTGCATAGAAAGGATTACTTGATAGATAATTTTGAGTCTAATCATGTTAGTGTTGAATCTATCGAGTCTGATCCTGACATTCCTGAGTGCATGGACCCTGAAAATGTTAATAACTTTGATTCGTGTCCTAATGGTGTAGATAACATAGAATCTGACCCAGAGGAACTCGAATCTGTGCATAGTATAGAATCTGACCCAGAAGAGCTTATATTCTTTAATACTTCTGATAGTGAGTCATATGATAGTCTAGTTGAATCATTTTTTAATTCTGAGTCTGAGGAATCTTCTGAGCATGTAGATATTGAATCTGATGAGTGGACTGACATGATTGATAGGCCACCTTTAGATCCCAGACCGGTAGATATAATAACGCTTGATGACTCTGTTAACAATTGTTTTGTGAATAGAGATCTAGAAAAGAGATTTGATGCGGCTACTTATTTTCTGAAATGTTATTATAAAAATCTCTATAGTGACAATGGGCCTTTTTTCTCCCCTGTTTGCAGTGTGCAATTCGGTGCGTGATTTTTTGCAGGGCCCGGAGGATGATGAGAACTTTTATTTCGAGCCTCCGTAAGCGTGCCGAGCCTCGTCTAGCTAAAGACGTTAAAGAGAAAGCGCTGCTTGGGAGGCAACCCAAGGATTAAAGTTTAGGTAGATGTTTTTGCGGTAAAAAATTTCTTTGCTTCGTGATCCAAATTTGTTTTGCAGGATCACCTTAGCAAATCCCAAAGCTCCAAAAATCCCATTTTTCTGGATCCAAAGGAAGAGGATGAATCACTCCTAGCTCAGGGAAGTCTCAGTATCCCTCTTTATGCTTTACTGTTTTTAAACATTGGGGACAATGTTAGTTTAAGTTTGGGGGAGAGGTTTTCGCTGTGTTGAGCATATTTGAATTCTGTTGGATGCATGAATAGATAGCTATGATAGTCAAGGATGTGATTTTGGAAGTTTTGGGAGAAAATGGTTTATATGTTGTAGAATTTGGGAGCACGGCAGAAATTGTAAAATTTTAAAATTTTTTGATACTTAGTTTTGATGTCTAAAGCATGCAATAGACTTATCTAATGACGTCTTTGAAAATCTAGATTCTTATTATGATTTTTAAAGTTTGTTGTCACCCCGATAGGCTTAGTTTCTAATATTAGGAAGTTCATGCTTGATTGTTCTAAAGAACTAGGTAGAAAAAAAATATGTTTGCTGAGAGAAAAGCAAAAGCAACAAAAGAAAATGAGAGAAAAGAAAAATTTGTTGAAAAAGAAAATTTTTGCTTGCACAAAAGAAAAAGCCTAGGGGTAAAAAGAGCTACCTGCGGTGTGATCAGTTAGGCCAATCAAAGAATAAAATTCGGGTTAAGGGTCCCTGCACCGTAGTGTGAAAGCTAGTACCATTAGATATCAAAGTGCAAGTTTGGAGGAGTAGCAAAAGAAAAGGAAAAAGAAGGTGAAAAATACTTGTGAGTTTTGCTCCCCCATGAAAAAGAAAAATAACAAGCGCCCTAGTTTCTTTTTTTTTTTTTTTTTTTTTTTGCATGATAGAAGAACTCCGACCTATTAGGGGCTCTTAGCCAGTGTAGGGGGAAAACAAATGGAGAAAGCCATAAGACTAATCTAGGTTAGTAAAAGAATCAATAGAAAAGTCTTGAGCATGCTATTCATTAATCTTAAGTTCAAACTAGTTTAAGATTTCTTCATGAGTATGCGGTGCTTGTTTATTCCACTTGCATGTTTTCCATTCTATCCTAAGAATTCCAAAATCATTGAGGCTTGAACGATTCTATTTCATGCATCTTTAGAATTTATTTTGCTCGGGACTAACAAAAGCTTAAGTTTAGGGGTGTGATAACGAGCAGAAATGTCGCTATTTTAGTCTTAATTTATTAGGCTTTTTAGTGCTTTAAATGTGTTTTTATTGAAGATATTTAATATATTTTGTTATTTGGTCTTTAGGAGGAAAGTTGTGGATTTTGTGGAAAAAATGCCCAAAAGAAGCCGTTCAAGCCCAATTTTCATGCTTAGGTGAAAGGGGAGAAAGAGGTCAATCATGTGAAAAAGGCCCAAAGGAAATGAAGTGGAGGCCCAAAATCAAGCCCAAAACCGTAGCTGAAAGTTATGGAATTCGCTTAGCGTCGAGACGCTGTAAGGACAGCGTCGTGACACTGTCCATTTCTCGGCCGGCAAGTCGATCATGCTACCCCATTTTCGAGCCTATAAAAGGTGCCCCTTGGATCCAATTTTTACCATCAATCATCATTTCCTCATTCCTTCCTTTCTTTCCTTGGCTCCTTTGGAGCCTCTGTAACGACCCGACTAGAGAGGGAATAAAAGTATACAAAAGGGGGTCGCTACCACATGCATGAGTACGAAAAACTTTGTAAACATTAAAGCGGAAAATAATATTGTTTTCATTTAATTCAAATAGGGCCCAAAACGTGAATAGGTTCCTCAATCAAATAATGAAATGAAAGCATCTGAATGAATCCCGAATGAAAACGAAACAATCGTTTAAAACTAAAGTTCAACATGAAACTGATATTAGAATGAAAGGAATTAAATTCCTAAGGAAAATGACAAAATTTGCAGCTGCAGTCCCATAGCCAGCCAAGTCACGACTCTCACCATTCGCCATCACTCTCAAGTACCACCTGAAAAGGAAAGACATGTAGCATGGGTGAGTATATAAGAATATACTCAGTAAGTAGCCCACTTAAGAGGCGAAACTGAAAACATGTGATCTAGTAACTTGAAACTGAGTTTCTGAATTTCTAGGTTTTAGCGACATAGGGACCTAACTGGAATAAACATTTGGGTTTCTAACCCTAGGGCCACAACTGATCACATAAACATGTTCTGTCTAAGGTGATAACCTATCCCCAACCTGTGCCAACTAGAGTGTTGTGTGGGTCAGTCGGTTAAGGTAAGTAAACTAGATAGCTGGCCACCTCTAGCAGAACTACACCTATTCCAACACAATACCCCTGAATGTAAAGATAAAAATACGATGGAGCAACTGACGCATGTAAACATGCCTGGTGCCAAATTGCGCACGAACGTGCCTAATCATAAGCTCAACACCGTCCTGAACTGAGAGAGCGCACACTAGCGTGCCTGAAGCTGGGCTCTAACAGTCAACTAATAGAACACACGTAGACGTGCCTGGTAACTAAGTTCTATCAGTCCTGAGATGGGGAAGGAACACACTCTAACTGGGTAAGACTTAAGGAAATTCAATAAGTCTACCTGAGGCCCTAACACGTGGTCGAGGTCCCTATTCTAAGCCTTTCCTCAAAGGTAAATATGATCTCTAAACCACTATAAGGCTACCGAAAATTCGATAGCATAACGACATACATATAGGGAACCCAAAATTTCTCTACACCTGGAAGCAATAACGATGCACTTCTATAAACACAATTAAGTCAAAATTACAACCCAACTCCAATTACAACTCCAATGAACATTTAACCCATCCTCCATAACATGAACACAATCCAGAACAATCTTAAATCCAACATTTCAAACATACTTACTTAGTCCTACAAGCATAACAACACTCAAGCCATGTCCAAGTAATTAACAGTTAAACCATAATCAAATTAGTATACAACATACCGAGGAATATTCAACCAAAGCATGAAGAACTTAACCAAAACTTCAATTCACCACTAATAGACGTACAACGAGTCCAGAAGCAAAACTTCATGTCCAAAAGCTACATACTCAATTCATTAACACGTCACAGAACAAAATCATAATCGTTATTCCCAAATAGCTACTCACATAATGACAAACTTTATATGCAACCATTTACTCAGACATTCTTAACTAGTTCCATGCTTTCAAAAAGAAAGAACCAACAATGCTTGGTTTAACCCAACGACGACACTTAGAGCTTTAATCCAAATGGCTACTTACCTTAGATTGAAAGCTTGCGAGATAACAATAAAACCTCCTAGCTCCAAGACCCTTAATTAATCAAACAGAGAATCACACTTGCTGTCCGAGTTCCAATTACCACCTAAAATCGACAATAAGTCAAGAAACACTAAGGGGACCTAGAAAACAAGTGCTAATATCAACGAGTAATCCACTAACATAGGTAAATCATCAAAAACTTGACTTAAATCGCTTACCCAAAGCCGAAATCGCTCAAACAAACTGAAACTCGAAGACCCGCTGCTAGAATCGTCGAAATTGAAGGGAAACGCTTGCTGAACGAAAGAAAAGTGAATGGCTAACCGTTTAAATGTGACCAACAATCAAAAGAATGAATTTTCTCACTTACCCACTCAGATATCACGCTGGAAACAACGACGAAACCACCCGAGAGCTCGCTGGTCGCACCTAACGGAACTGTCGCCGGAAAATCCGTTACCTCGACACCCCCACGCTACTGCGCACGAAAAACAAATAGAGGGAGAGGCTGGGCGTGAGAAATCGAAGAGGGAGAGAGAAAAGTATGCGAGAAAAACACCAAAACTCACGAGGGAGAGTGAGAGCTCATGCATTTTGTGGCTGTGATGCTTGTCGCGGGTGTAGACACCGTATTTGGTCCGGCTTGATTTTAGTAATAATGTTTGAAGTTTTTCAATATTTGGAAGTCAATTTGTTTTTGGTATGTCAACAAGAGCATAGCTCAAGTGGCATAAAGTCGTATTAACAATCACAAAGTCTTTGGTTCGTATCTCTCCTTGCATATTATCAAAATTTGTTTTTTAGTTTTCATGATTTATTTTCATTTTCATCTTATTTTCATTTTATTTTTGTTTTATTTAATTTATTTCTTTATTTTGTTTATTTTATTTTATTTTATTTTTGTTTATTTATTTTATTTTTATTTATTTTATTATTTTATTTTATTCATTTTTTTTCCTTCACTCCTCTTTCCACGTTCTCCATCCCCCTCATTCTCCCAACCTCTCCTATTCTTTCTCCCTCTCCCATTTTCTTCTCCATTCCCCTTCCTTCTCCCAACCTCCCATTCTTTCCCCATCTTTCTCAACTCTCCCCCTTCCTTCTCCCAACCTCTCATTCTTTCCCCATCTTTCTCAACTCACTCCCCCTCTTTCTCCCAACCTCCCATTCTTTCCCCATCTTTCTCAACTCTCCCCCCTTCCTTCTCCCAACCTCTCATTCTTTCCCCATCTTTCTCAACTCACTCCCCCTCTTTCTCCCAACCTCTCATTCTTTCCCCTTTTTTCTCAACCCCTTCCTCCAAGCTCTACTATATAATGAGAGCTTATGGAGGATGGAGGGGGGAGGAAGAACAAAAAGGACACAAGGAAAAAAGAAGAATAGTGAGAGCTTATAGAGAAAGTGAGTTTGAGAGGGAAAATAGAGTTTGGAGAAGGATTTTCCAAAAACCAAAGCTACCGCCGCCACTCACCGCCGTACCGCCGCCGCCACTCACCGCCGTACCGCCGCCGCCACTCACTGTCGTACCGCCGTTGCCGCCACCACTGTCACCGCTGCCACCGTGCTGCCGCTTTTTTTTTCCAACAAGGCTCCTAAGTGAGGGAAAGTGGAAGAGAAAAAAGAAAAAAGAGAAGGAAGGAAGTTGGGGAAGAAGAAAGAGTAAAGTGAATAAGGTGGGTCCCACATTTTTAAATTCTTTTATTATTATTTTTTTTATTTTTTTTTATGTATCCAAATTTTTCCATTTTTCATTTTGGCTATGAATTTGAGTTTCCCAAATCAATTGCAATTTATTTTATTTCATTTTCTAATTAGAAATTTAAATTGATTTATTTTAGACTTCTAAAGAACTTTAATTGGATATTAGTTGAAAGTTTTTTTTATCTAATTTCAATTAGAGTTTATTTGGGAGTTTCCAAACTAATTTTAATTGACTTTAAATTGAATTGTTATTACCAATTTCAATTTGATTTTAATATGACATTTTCAACTTTAATTGTCTTTCTTATTAGTTTTAGTTGGATTCTAACATAAAATTTCTAATTTGAATTTGAATTTGTATTTTCCTAATAAATGTTCACTAGTTTGTAATTATAAAATTCAATTTTCTTTAAAATGGAAATTTTAATGTTTTGAATTTTACTTTAATTTGAATTGTTCAAATGAATTTCAAAGGGTTTTGAAATGCTCAAATGAATTTCAAACAAATGACATTTGAACTAAGATTTTCAATTTGATTTTCACTTTTTTTTTTTTAAAAGATGATTTTAAACTTTCCTTCCATTTGTTTCAATAATTAATTTGGAATTTTATAATAAATTTTTAATTGGATTTAATTTGGGATTTCAACTTTTGTTTGTTTTTAATTTGATTTCATTTTGACATTTACAAATGAATTTCAATTTGGAATTGCCCAAATGAATTTCAATTGGAATTTTATTTGAATTTTCACCCTCAATTGGTTTTAATCTTGAATTCATGGAGTTTCAAAGTGATTTGGAATTTTTCAATAAATGTCAATTTGGTTCTAAATTAAAGTTTCCAAGTCAATGTCTTTTGGTCTTAGATTGAAAATCAATTTCAATTTTAAACTAAATTGGAAATCAATTTCGATTTTGGAAAGGTTAAATCAAATTTCAAAAACATTATTTAATATTTTGAATGGTTAAAATAGATTGATTATGAAAACTTTAATGCTAATTTTGTCTAAGAACGGGTATTTAAGCTGACCGAAAGGGAACACCCTGTCTGGAAATTAGCCTAAAGTTTAACTAGTCAATTATTTTGGCAATCAAAATTTCAATTGGATCTTAAATTAGAAAATTTTCAAATCAACTTCGATTTGATTCTAAATTGGATTTTCCAAATGAACTTCAAAATAGTTTTACTTTGGTAATTCCAAATGAATTTCTAATTGAATTTGATTTAAAAATGAAAAATATTGTTCCATTCAATGGTGTCATACCACTCATGATTATTACTTCATATTTTATTTTTGAAATGTGAGGTAATAGTTGAGAGACAAATTAGCTCATGTATAGCCTATGACGGAGTTGAAATAATTTTAAAATTCTTGAGGTGAAAGATTTTCTTTAATTAGGAAATTTTTACATGATAATAAAGTCATGGGTTAACCCCACTCACAAAATTAAATCCTTACTTTATTTAAAGACAAGGTGAAATTAGTGAGACAATTAATTTTCAATTTTCATTTTTTTTGTTTATTTTCGACACGGACCTTTTGTTTAATGAATTCGAGTAATAAAATAAAATGTTTTCAAACGGGTGTTGTAGGGTGCTAACACCTTCCCTACACACAAGTGATCCCCGAACCTAATTTTTGGTTTTCAAAGACCACTTTTTTTAAAATGGGTGACCAATCACACCCCAAGATGATGGGTGGCGACTCCAAACCTCTCACCTCGAAAGAGACCCTTAGGAAAGGACGTCGGCCGCTCCGCGTCGCGATGACGTTGCGACAGCTTGGCGACTCCACTGGGGACTTTTTTTAAGAGGGTCAATGCCGTTTTCATTTTTTTTATTTATTATTCGATTCATTTTGTTATTTATTTATTTATTATGTGGTCCATCTTATTTTATGCATAGTTATTATTGGAGTGACTTGTGTGAATATATTTTGTGCTTTAATGAATGCATGGTTAATTCATATTATATTGTCATGCATATCACACACAACCACAGCTCTATACCCGGGCTTTACCTTTAGGATTAGGATCGAGGATGTAGTAGTGTCGACCTTCGAAGGGACATAATTGCCCTCGTGCAGGCGCATGAAAAATCCTCACTCAAGTTAGTTCATTTGTTATTTTATAACACTTGGATTTATTTGGGGACCTTTTTATCCATTAGGGTTAGAATTTCTCTACCTCACTTCATATTCATGTCATCATTTTGTATTATCATAGGTTTCAAAGTCCACTCTTTTAGGTGTCACTTGTTTTTTTCTTGTTTAAAAAAAAAAAAGGCTTAAACTTTAAGTTTTCTTTTCAAGAATTTAAGTTTTGTAAAAGAAAATTCTTTTAAAATAAAGTTTAAACTTGTTTTAAAAAAAAGGTTTTCTTTTCAAGAATTTAAGTTTTGTAAAAGAAAATTCTTTTAAAATAAAGTTTAAACTTGTTTTTAAAAAAAAAGGTTTTCTTTTCAAGAATTTAAGTTTTGTCAAGAATAAAAATTATTTTTAAAATAAAGTTTAAACTTGTTTTAAAAAAAAATGTTTTCTTTTCAAGAATTTAAGTTTTTGTCAAGAATAAAAATTATTTTAAAAAAAAAAGCTTAGACTTTGTAAAAAAAAAAAAGTTCTCTTTTAAATGATTAAAGTTTTTTTCAAAGAAAATTCTTTTAAAAAGTTTAACTTTGTTTAAAAAAAAAATTGTTTTCTTTTTAAGCATTTTAAGTTTTGTCAAGAGAAAAATTCTTTGAAAACTAAATTTGAACTTTGTTTTTTTTTAAAAAAAAATGTTTTTTTTTAAAAAAAGAATTGAAGTTTTGTCATGAATAGAAATTCTTTGAAGTTTAAAATTAAGACTTTGCTTGAAATTCTAAAGAGTTAAAAGTTCTGTCAAAATAAAAGTTCAAGTTTTGTTTACATGATTTTTTTTTTTTTTTTAGCTTAATTTTTGTTTTGAAAGAGGAGTTTTCTTTTAATAAAAAAGTTTAATTTTGACAAGACAAAGAAGTTTTTGTAAGATTGGTTAAAGAGTTCATTTTTTTTTTGTTTAAAAAGAGTTTTTAAGAAACTGAAGTCTTGCCAAAACAAAAAACTTTCTTTAAGAGGAAAATTGTTTTCTAAAAAAGTCTTTCTATTTTGTTTAATTGGAGAAGTAAATATTTCTACATTCTTTCCATTTTAGATTTTTACTCTCCATTTTTTTTTCCTAAAAAAGAGTTTATCCCAAGCGTTTTTTTTTCCCTTTACTCCATTTGAAGTCGAATTTAGTATTTAATTTAGCCATACCATTTAGTTTGGGTCCTGCATCATGTTTTGGAATTAGTAGTGTCGACCTTCGAGGGGATTGTGAATGCTCCCGTGTAGGCACATGAAAGGTCCTCCCCATTTTTCATGACATTAAGTAGTTTTCTCACATTTTCAAATTAAATTCATTTCTTCATGGTACTATCTTGCTTTTTTAGATGAAGTAATGTCGACCTTCGAGGGGATTGCGAATGCTCCCGTGTAGGCGCATGAAAAATCAATTTTAATTTAAAGCGGTAGTTAATTATTATTTTCTTACATTTTCTTTTTCTCCAAAAGGGAACAAAATGAATGCCAACGTACCCATAGAGTCGATACGGTCATCTTCCTCTGAGTATGATGAGTTGAGTACTGTGCTAATATGGGCAGAGCAGACACAACTAAAGCATGGGGATAATTTGCCTTTTAAAAGCCCCGTGTCGTCATCCTTCTCAGGTCAAGTTCAGATCATTGCTAACGAGCTAGGGGAGCTGAAAGCCATTTGGGAAGGTTTAACGCCAGAAAGAAGATTTTTGTTCTCAAAGAGATACGGCCATATTGCAAACCTCATGTATATTCCAGTTAATCGGTTCACCGTCCAGGCTGTGTTAGAATTATGGGACCCGGCCTACAGGTGTTTCGTATTTCAAGATTTCGACTTAGTCCCGACCATTGAGGAGTACCATACGATGCTGAACATTGAAGAAAAAGGTGGAGAAATGATCTATTGTTTCAACCCACAACTAACTGCAAAGAGAACTTTATCCAGATTTCTAGCTGTGCACCTAAAGGAAGTGCAGAAAAATGTGAAAGTGAAAGGGGTTGAAGAGTCTATATCTGCAGATTATCTAACAGAACTCGCTCGCAAACACATAAATGAAGAAAGGGGCCTGGTGCTGTTAGCTTTGTGCATCTACGGGATGGTCTTGTATCCCAGAGTTAAAGGATATGTGGACGGTGATGTTTTGAAGCTATTCTTCGGCATTGAGCAAGGGGTGGATCCAGCCATACTTCTTCTAGCGGAAACGGTTCGGGCGCTCAATTACTGTAAGTCCAACAAAGGCGGGAAGTTGAGATGCTGTGTGCCCTTACTCTATATTTGGGTGCATAGTCATTTTAAGTTCCCAGAAGATTTTGGCTGTCCAAAAATCAACTTCAGCAGCACGTGGAATCTAACAAGGAGTACAATTGCAGAATTTGGCACGGCCCCATGGAACTCAAGTTTTCCGAGGAAAGAAGCATGGGTGTCTTTCTTTTCGAATTCCAAATTAGAGCATGTGATTTGGAAGGCACATTGGATGCCCCTAAAAGCCTTAATCTACAGATGCGGGAGCTTCCACACAGTTCCTCTAGTAGGCCCTTGGGGATGCGTCCATTATGCTCCGTTGTTGGCCTTGCGACAAAGTTGGTTTAAACAATTCATACCAACAACTCATGGTCTGCATAAATTAGAATTTTCCTACAGTTGCGAGGATTCTAACGAGAAGAAGCGACAAGTGTTGACTTCCTGGAGAACAGTTAGAAGGATAAATGGCAATAGTCACTCTGAGGGAGTTACTCCAGAATATCTGCAATGGCGCATTAGGAGGAGTAAGATCCCAATTCCGACTCGTGACAATGTGGGAGAATCATCTAGTAGAGCAGTAGATAAGCCTAGCCAGCTAGCGACAGAGCGAAATGAGTTAGTGGGAAGAAATCAAACATTGAAACTAGAAAATGAAAAATTACAGCAAGAGGTCAAACGTTTGATAGACCAGGTAACTCAAGCTAGTGGCAAACTCGAAAAAGTAGAGAGAGTTTCAAAAAACCGAGCCAAGCGGGAAAGAGATTATGATATATTGGACGAGGAGAATAGAAGATTGATTAAGGAGAATCACGCTTTGAGGAATGAAAATACTGCATTGCTAAGGGCAACTTGTTCACAAGAGGATAAGATCAAAGACCTTTCAAGAGGCAAAGAGACTCTCTTAGAGTTAGTTGCGGAATTAAACGAAACCATCAACAAGCAGAAAACACAACTTATCGAGTTTGAAGAAGCCAATACTGCTCTAAGGCGAACGCTGGACAATCTACGCGTGAATATACAGGCTCAGTCAGAAGAGTCTGAAGCTTTTAAAAGTTATTCAAGCTCGTTGGAACGTCAGCTCCAAGCATTTCAAAGGGCAAGCGAACAGTTGTCACTAGAGAGAGGACAATTAGAGGAGAAATACTCCTCATTAAGGGGAGATTATGCCACTATGAGAGATGACATGCAGATAATTCTTGGAAAAGTAAGTCGAACCATGAACACTATCAAGATCATGGCTAGGAGAGCCCGAGGATTTTCAGAATGGGCAAGGGATCTGTGAGAGAATACATCACCTATGGCCTCTAATGCGGAGGAGTTGTTTGAGTTTTTAGGGATGATTCGCAGAGACCTTGGGTACTTTGGTCACTTTCATTAATGTTCCCTGTCTTCTTGTTTTCCAATTCTCCAATTGTTTATTTTCTAGATATATTCATTGTTTTTTTTCCTTCAATAATAAAATTTCATTCATTCATGCATCTCATACTTTTCTTTCTTCTATTTCTTTTTACTTTCTCTAAGACTTTTCTTTTAAAAAATAAAACAGAACAATAAAATAGCTCGTTCAACAAGAGTCTACCACACTAGGCGTAGAACAAGGATTATGGAAGAAAAGGGTGAACAAGAGAAGACTAAGCGGGACATCGAGGAAATCAGGGAAAAGGTTGATGCAATCATTGCCGCTTTGGAAAAGGGCAAAATGATTGCAGATACAACTACACCAGACACTCCGATTGGAAACCCTCAAGCTGGCCTACCATTTCCACCCAGTTTCGCTTCACATATTCGTACGACAGCAGAAACGTCCATGGCACAACATACTTCCTACAACCCCTTATATGACATACCTGTTGGGCAATACCCTTTTCCATCATTTAAAGAAGGTCAAATTCCCCAATTACCCATGGCAAGCCAAGCTGGTGCTTCTTATTTCAAGCCAGAATTTTCAAAAATACCTTTTGCGATCCCCAACTTGGATGACCCAGAAATAAAAAACGAGTTAGCCACACCCTCTAATGAAAAACTTGAAGTTCTAGAGGAAAGGTTAAGGGCGGTTGAGGGCACTAGTGTTTTTGGAAACATGGATGCCACTCAATTATGTTTAGTTCCAGACGTTGTGATCCCACCAAAATTCAAACTTCCTGAATTTGAAAAATATGACGGGACAACATGCCCTAAAAGTCACATTGTTATGTACTGTAGGAAGATGGCAGCGCACGTTCATAATGATAAGCTGCTCATACATTGTTTTCAGGATAGCTTAAAGGGTCCAGCTGCCCGTTGGTATATGCAGTTGGATAGTTCACATGTTGTCACATGGAAGAACTTGGCTGATTCCTTCCTCAAACAGTACAAGCACAATATTGATTTGGCTCCCGATCGACTGGACTTACAGAGGATGGAAAAGAAGAGTACTGAAGACTTTAAAAATTATGCTCAAAGGTGGCGGGATACGGCAGCTCAAGTCCAACCCCCTTTAACGGATAAGGAGCTTTCTGCCATGTTCATCAATACCTTAAGGTCCCCATTCTATGAACATATGGTTGGAAGTGCGTCAACCAATTTCTCTGATATCATGACAATTGGAGAAAGAATTGAGTACGGGATCAAACATGGTAGGATAGCCAAAACTGCTGAATCCTCAAGCACAAAGAAGAGCAATACTTCAAAAAAGAAGGAAGGAGAAGTACAAATGATAGGGAAGGTGGATAAGTCCCATCGACAAATCCACCAACCCATCACACAATATCCTTCGAATTATTTACCTACGTACGGATATTATCCACACCAGGTGAATAATGCATCAGCGCAGTACTCCCCATTTTATGGCCAAAATACCAGACCCCAAATGAATCAAAACTTTCAGTCTCGAAGGCAACAACAACCAGTCACTCCAGGTCAGCAAAATAATCGAGCACCTTACAAGCAAGCCCAATTTGATCCGATTCCGATGACATATACTGAGCTCTTGCCTCAGTTAATTCAGAACCATCAGTTGGCACCCAAGCCTGTTGCTCCACTGCAACCCCCTTATCCAAGATGGTATGATCCCAATGCAAGGTGTGATTACCATGCAGGTGCTGTTGGGCATTCTACAGAAAATTGCACTGCTTTGAAGTATAGGGTGCAAGAGCTCATTAAGGCCGGATGGTTAAATTTCAAAAAGGTGGAGGGGCCCAATGTTGATAATAATCCTTTACCAAACCACCAGGTGAATGCAATAGATCGGTGTCAGGATATTATCAAGAAGGCAGATGTTACAGAGATCAAGACTCCCAAGGAGAAGCTTTTTGAGATTCTTCTCGTTAACGGATATGTATCAATTGAGTATGCACACAAGGACCTTGTTCAAGAAGAATTTGATGATAATCTGACTTGCCTATTTCATGTTGGGGCAAAGGGACATTCTTTGGAACAATGTCATCGTTTTCATAAAAGGATCCAAGAACTGGTGGATTCAAAATTTCTTGTGGTTGCCCAAGCCCATCACCAGGATAATGAAATAGGCGCCGTGGAAGAGTTGTTGCCTAAAGAAAATTTGAATCCATCTTTCAAACTAAAGCCACTCACAATCTATTACCGTGAGAAAAATACTACTCATGATCCAAAGTCGATCACCATTCAGGTGCCGACTCCTTTCAAGTACAAGAGTTCTAAGGCAGTACCATGGAGTTATGAGTACAATGTAACTATTAACTTAGAAACGCCCTCACTTCCAGTTGACAACATTTCCGGAACGGGAGGCGTAACACGGAGTGGGAAATCCTACACTCCAGATCAGTTATTGAAGTGCTCAAAGAATACAATAGAAGAGAAAAATGAGAAAGTCGAAAGTAACACAGGTAGCAATGTCAAGCCTAAAGAAACAACGGTGATGAAGAAATCAAGGGGCAAACAGACTGTGTCCGAAGAAGAAACTCAAGAATTTCTAAAGTTGGTTAAGCAGAGTGAATACAAAGTAGTGGAACAGCTAGCTCAGACGCCTGCTAAGATTTCCATATTATCTTTGTTGTTATCCTCTGATTCGCATCGAGACACGATATTGGAAGCTTTGAATCAAGCATATGTTTCCAAAGACATCACTTCAGATGGTCTAGATAATATCGTGGGGAATATAACTGCTCACAACACCATAACTTTCACTGATGATGAGATACCGCCCGAAGGCACAGGACACACGAAGGCACTTCATATTTCAGTCAAGTGCAAGAACTTTTTAGTAGCAAAAGTCCTGGTGGATAATGGGTCTTCTTTGAACATAATGCCAAAATCAACGCTCGAAAGATTGCCAGTGGATATGTCCCATATGAGGCCAAGTACCGTAGTAGTAAGGGCCTTCGATGGGGCACGCAGTCAGGTGGTGGGTGACATTGAGATTCCAATACAAATCGGCCCATGCACATTTAACATAACCTTCCAAGTTATGGATATCTCCTCTGCTTACAGTTTCTTATTAGGGCGACCTTGGATACATTCTGCAGGAGCTGTCCCATCATCGCTGCACCAGAAACTTAAATTTTCAATTGGAAGGAGCCTAGTAATTGTATCTGGTCAGGAGGATATCTTGGTTTCTAGGCCAGCTTCAATGCCATATATTGATGCAGCAGAAGAAGCTTTTGAGTCATCATTTCAAACATTCGAGGTGGCAAGTGCTACGACACTATATGGGGAAGGCAAGAAATCTAAATCTCGATCTGTAGTCAAGACGTTCAAAGAAAGCAACCGTCGTTTAGATGATGTTTTAAGCCTATCAAAAAATACAAAAAGATTTGGGCTTGGGTATAAGCCGGATAAAGCAGATATGATCAGGGTACAGAAGCGAGAAAAAGATAGGCGTTTGGCCAGATTTGAAAGTCGTGAACCAGAATATGGGGAAAAAGTCATCCCTCATCTCTACCACTCATTTGAAAGTGCTGGTATAATTCGTCCAGGAGATTTTGCAGTTGCAGTAGTGACTAAAGAGGAAGAATTGGGTCCATGGATCTACCCGTGCCCAGAAAACTTCGAGCTCAACAATTGGAGTACTATTGAATTACCGTCATTTGCTGTTAAGATGTCAAAGTAATTGACCACTTTTTTATTGTTTTTTGCAATTTCAATTTTCAATTTCAAGTTAGGTTAGTCATTTTACTCATTTCATTTTCCAGACTTCTTTCTATGTGTTCAAGTAAATTTCATCATTCAATAGTAAATTTCATCATTTAATGAAGGTTTTAGTTCATTTCCTTTTGCTATTGCATAATTACACTCTCCAGGGCAAAATATTTACTCTTCTTTTCTTCTTTTTTCCAAATTATCAATATCTTAAGCAGTAATACTGAGATTGAATGTGCAAACGATTCTCAATACGAACTTGATATTCCTATACACAATGTTGAGTCTGACGAGGAAGAAGAAGACTTTGAACCTAGTGCTGAGTTGTTAGAAATGATAGAGGAAGGGGAAAAAGCGTTGGGCCCCCATGAAGAGTTAACAGAGATAATTAACCTGGGATCACAAGCAGAAGTCAAGGAGGTTCAAATTGGCACTAATGTCTCTACAGAAACTCGCAAAAAGCTTATTGATTTGCTCACAGAATATGTTGATATCTTTGCTTGGTCCTATCAAGACATGCCTGGACTAGACACGAATATTGTAATGCATCATTTACCACTCAAACCTGAGTGCAAACCAGTAAGGCAAAAGTTGCGAAAGATGAAGCCAGATATGTTAATTAAGATAAAGGATGAAGTCAGGAAACAAATTGATGCTGGATTTCTGACTGTGTCCAATTACCCTGAATGGGTTGCAAACATTGTTCCTGTGCCAAAGAAGAATGGGCAAGTTAGGATGTGTGTGGATTATAGGGATTTAAACAAAGCAAGCCCTAAAGATAATTTTTCACTCCCTCACATTGATGTGTTGGTAGATAACACTGCTGGTTTTTCTACCTTCTCTTTTATGGATGGTTTTTCAGGCTACAATCAAATAAAAATGGCACCTGAAGATCAAGGAAAAACTACATTTATTACATTGTGGGGAACATTTTGCTACAAAGTTATGCCGTTTGGTTTGAAAAATGCTGGGGCCACCTACCAGCGAGCCATGGTTACTTTATTCCATGATTTGATGCACAAGGAGATTGAAGTGTATGTAGATGATATGATTGCCAAGTCGAAAGAGGAGGAAGAACACACAATCGTTCTCCGCAAGTTGTTCGATCGATTGAGAAAGTTCCAGCTCAAGCTCAATCCGAGCAAATGTATATACGGGGCAACCTCTGGTAAATTGTTAGGATTTGTGGTTAGCCAAGAAGGTATCAAGGTCGACCCTGACAAAGTTAAGGCAATTCTGGAAATGCCGCCTCCGCAAACACAGAAAGAAGTTAGAGGATTTTTGGGTCGGATAAATTATATTGCCAGGTTCATAGTGCAATTGACCACAACATGTGAGCCTATTTTCAAATTGCTTCGCAAAAACAATGATGACATTTGGAATGAAGATTGTCAAAT
Organism: Luffa acutangula; assembly: GCA_036850905.1. Classification (NCBI taxonomy): domain Eukaryota; kingdom Viridiplantae; phylum Streptophyta; class Magnoliopsida; order Cucurbitales; family Cucurbitaceae; genus Luffa; species Luffa acutangula. Next base: position 41,612,875 of record CM072087.1, read on the forward strand.
AGCATTTGATAAAATTAAGCAGTATTTACGAAATCCACCGATCCTCGTACCACCAGTGCCTGGACGTCCGCTCATTTTGTATCTCACTGTAACAGAAAGTGCAATGGGATGTGTACTGGGGCAGCATGATGACTCTGGTAGGAAAGAGCGAGCTATATACTATTTGAGCAAAAAGTTCACCAGTTGTGAAACCAAGTACTCCTCGATGGAAAAAACTTGTTGTGCTCTTGCTTGGGTTGCACGTCGCTTAAGGCAATACATGTTGTATTACACGACATGGCTTATTTCAAAAATGGATCCTGTGAAATACATATTCGAGAAGCCATCTTTATCGGGACGAATTTCAAGGTGGCAAGTTCTTTTATCGGAGTATGACATCACATATGTGACTCGAAAGTCAGTAAAGGGGAGCGCTCTAGCTGATTATCTGGCACAACAACCTATAGAGGACTATGAGCCGATGAAGTTCGACTTCCCTGATGAGCATATCCTCACTGTAGCAACAGAGAAAGAAATATCGAATCCAGATATGTGGACCATGTTCTTTGATGGGGCTTCAAATGAATTGGGTCACGGAATAGGCGCAATATTAATATCGCCTCGAGGAGAATTATTCCCTCTCACTGCTAAGCTGTGTTTTGATTGCACCCACAACATGGCTGAATACGAAGCTTGTTCAATGGGCATTCAAGCTGCTCTAGATATGAAGATTGAAAGGCTTCAGGTCTTGGGGGACTCTTTGCTAGTGATTCATCAGTTAAGAGGAGAATGGGAAACCAGAGATGCTAAATTATTGCCTTAAAAGCAACTTATAACAAGATTATCTCAACAGTTTGATCAAATTACTTTTGATTATTCCCCAAGAGAGAATAATCGGATAGCATATGCATTGGCTACTCTAGCAGTCATGTTTAATGTGGATTTTGATGAAGGGGTCCAGCCAATTAAAATCGAAAAGCGAGATGTTCCCGCCTCCTGCATGAATATTGAGAATGAGTCAGATGAAAAGCCGTGGTTTCAAGACATCAAACAATATCTGAAATGTGGAACCTATCCTCCTAATGCATTAGAAAATGACAAGCGAACTCTGAGAAGGTTGGCAATGAAATTCTTCTTGAATGGGGAGATACTTTACAAAAGAAACTATGACATGGTACTGTTAAGATGTGTGGACGCCACAGAGGCTAACCAGATTATGAAAGAAATCCATGAGGAAATTTGTGGTACCCATGCAAATGGGCATATGATGGCTAGACAAGTTTTGAGAGCTGGTTATTATTGGCTGACTATGGAAACAGATTGCATTAAGTATGCAAGAGAATGTCATAAATGTCAAATTTATGCAGACAAGACTCATGCTCCTTCATCCGAGTTACACATTTTAACTACTCCTTGGCCTTTCTCTATGTGGGGAATATATGTGATTGGACCCATTGATCCTAAAGCTTCAAATGGACATCGATTTATCTTGGTGGCCATAGATTACTTCACCAAATGGGTGGAGGCAGCCTCTTATCGTGATGTGACAAAAGGGGTCGTGATCAAATTCATCAAGAAGGAGATCATTTGTCGATATGGCCTCCCTAAGACCCTAATATCAGATAACGCTAGAAACTTGAACAATAAGATGATGAGTGAGCTATGTGAACAATTCAAGGTTAAACATCTCAATTCCACCCCCTACAGACCAAAAATGAATGGGGCGGTTGAAGCTGCAAACAAAAACATAAAAAGAATTGTTGAAAAGATGACTATAACGTACAAAGATTGGCATGAAATGCTCCTCTTCGCTCTACACGGCTATCGCACGTCAGTTCATACATCAACTGGGGCAACACCTTTTTCCTTAGTATATGGTATGGAGGTTGTGCTCCCAATTGAGGTGGAAATTCCATCACTAAGAGTTCTTATGGAAGCTAAATTGGAAGAGGCTGAATGGGTCCAGAATCGTTATGAACAACTCAATTTCGTTGAAGAGAAGAGATTAACAGCATTGAGTAGAGGTTAGCTCTATCAAAGAAGGATGATGAGAGCATATGATAAGAAAGTTCGCCCAAGAAGATTCAGAGAGGGAGATCTGGTGCTGAAAAGGATCCTTCCATTTCAAAAGGATCATCGAGGAAAATGGACTCCAAATTATGAAGGACCATTTGTGGTGAAAAAGGCTTTCTCTGGTGGGGCATTAATCTTAACCAATATGGATGGCTGCGAATTATCAAGCCTAGTCAATTCAGACTATGTTCGGAAGTATTATGCATAGATTGCCTGACTACCCTTCCTAAGGAGGCTAAACAAAGTTGCAGAGTACTCAATAAGTGTTTTGGAAAGTTTCATTTCAGTCTCAGTATTTTGTTTAAAAAAGGGTTGTTTATCCCTCACCATTTCCACCCTCTCAATTTGGAGATATTTCTTTTCTTCATTGTGTACTTTATTGATTAATAAAAGATTTGCTTCCTCCATTTTGACCAGTATAGTTATTATTTTTATGTCAATCACAAATGCAAATTATGCATGTTACATCTCAAGTTCGGGTATTTCATTGTCCAGCCTCTCCACTCTCTTTCGAAAAAATAAAAAATAAAAAAGAAAGAAGAGAAAAGAAAAAGAGAAAAAGAAAAAGAAAGAAAATAGATGCTTTCACTATAATCGTTGAGGAAAATTGGTCAATTCTTGCCTATTTTACTCTTTTCATGGAAAGTATGTTTGTTGTTATCAGCTATACTCTCAATCAACTACAACCTTTATTTTGACCGTCGTTCATGTGCAAAGTTTCAAATTACCATTTCTTCCCAGACAAGGTTCCAATTATCATACTGGGGCAAAAACACCCCCTCGTGAAGTAAGAATTCGAAATTACTTACTATGAAACCTTGAGCCTAGCCCACCACGCGTGATTTTTGTGGTAGGCCAACATGAATTACTGATTCACAATTGAACCCTTTGCTAAACTCATCGCGTATAACTGCGTTGAATCTCCATATTTGTCTACCCACTTGAGAGCCTTTTGCTAAGCCTGTCACATCTAAGCATGTGGCAAACATTTCAAAATATCCACCCAATATTACCAAGGGACCTTTAGTAGTAATGAAATAGGGATTAAACTCTTATGATTTAATGCTTCATAATTAAGACTTGTAGTTCTTTGAGTATTCCTATATTTCAACTTTGTTCAGTCTACACTTTTCCTACCATTTCTATCGTTTATCTTCTCTCCTTTTATTGGAAGGTGACTCCAAGACTAAAGACGATAATCTTGAGAATTTGGACTTAGTAACTTGAGAAGGGGTCTCGAAGTCTCAAATCCTTTCAATAAGTTTTGCGTGAGAAATAACTCTATCATGGTATCAAGGAGCGCTGACAAAGAAACAAAATGGAGTGATGACTTAACAAATGGTTGATCTTCTACATGTGATTGTATCATCTGCTAGTCATGAAAGCATGTATTTGGCCTAAAAAAAGAGTTATGAAAAACAGAAAAAAGAAAAGGAAAAAGAAAAAGAAAAAAGGAAAAGAAATGTATAAGGCCAAGATAATTCTTGAAATGCATGATTGGGGCAATCAATGTAGATCAAGAGGTCACACCTCCAAGCGATTTGGAGATTTTCTTTGTCAATTATCATCTGGGGCAAAGCTTTCATCATTATACTGGGGCAAAACCGTTATTATTAAATTGGGACAAAGGGTCTTCACCCCTATACTACAGTAAAGTCATTTTATCATTTATGTAAACTGTTTTAGACTGGGGCAAGAGCCAAGTTAAGAGAATCACGCTTCTCTTATGAAGAATCTTCCAATCTCGAGCAGTTCTCTACATTCAAGAATAGAAAGCTGAATCACATTTTCATAGAAGAATCACATGCAGATAAATGACAATCACAGTAATGTGGGTTTTTCATCAAAGATTTCGAGCTGACTTAAAGAAAGAAAGAGATATATGAGATAATCCCTTGAGGAGCTACTCCTTGTTCTCGTAGTGGTTGTCCAAGGAATTGGGGTCACCTTAACAAATATTTTCATTTGAATTATGTTCAATCTCTTATTGTTCAAGAGATTTCTTATGAAGGCATTTGTGACCCATGTTTTCTTCCTTCAGTCATTTCTCTCTTTGTTTGTTGACTACCATTCCCATTTGTCTCTAGGCCAAATTCATCTTCTTGTATCGAACCTTTTTTTTTGTCCACTACAAGGCTAAGGTTATGAAGCGTTTGAATCAGGTAAGATGTTTAATGCTATGAATTACCATTGATAGCTCTCTAAGCTAGCACATGAGACACTTCTAAAAAACCTACCATACTCTATATGATTGAGCAATCTTTGATTAACATACATGATCTCTTTTAGGTCGAGCAACTTTGATTGACACATACAATTTCTCTCGAGTGTTGAAAGCATCAAAAAGAAAAGAAAGAGAAAAGAAAAAGAAAAGAAAAAGGAAAAGAAAGAGAAAGAGAGGCAATCAAAATCCGAAGATGTCTATTGTTATATATTTTGAAAGCTTCCTTGACTGATAAATCTTTATTTCCTCTCATTAGATTCATGGGTGGCTTAATGTTTTTATTGTCAATGCAATACCAATTGAAAGTTTTCAATGTCTGCGACATCTAAAGCAATGCCACTTATCCAATAGACTTCGATAGAAGAGAATCCGAAGTGCAAAGGGTTTTAGTGGGAGGAGCATTGGAAAATTCCACTCACAGGGCGTTTTGTTATGAGACGTTCGAAAGTCTTTAAATCAAGACCTCAAAGTATTTTGGTTCATCGTGAGCAAAACAGCTTACTTCACTTCGTCTATGTCTCTCAATCTATAAATGTGGAACACAAGAAATGAGCTACTTTATAGTTCTGGTTTTCAAAACTCGCTAATTTTGAAGTTTGTGTTTTTTGAAACTTGTGCCCTGCACATTTTCATGCTGCATGTAAATTTGAATCTCATACATTTAAGCATACTCTACATTTTGAGATTTTGCAAGTCTATGATTCACTTCTTTGATGGTTAAATCGAACCCCGCTAGTCAGTGGAGGTCGAAGCCTGGTTGGAGTCAGGTCCATTTCATGTTTTATTTGATTGGTTAAATCGAACCCTGCTAGTTAGTGGAGGTCGAAGCCTGGTTGGAGTCAGGTCCATTTCATGTTTTATTTGGTTGGTTAAATCGAACCCTGCTAGTCAGTAGATGTCGAAGCCTGGTCTGAGCCAGGTCCATTCCCCTTTTCTTTTGGTTAAATCAAACTCTGCTAATCAGTAGAGGTCGAAGCCTGGTTGGAGTCAGGTCCATTCCCCTTTTCTTTTGGTTAAATCGAACCCTGCTAGTCAGTAGAGGTCGAAGCCTGGTCTGAGCCAGGTCCATTCCCCTTTTCTTTTGGTTAAATCGAACCATGCTAGTCAGTAGAGGTCGAAGCCTGGTCTGAGCCAGGTCCATTCCCCTTTTCTTTTGGTTAAATCAAACTCTGCTAATCAGTAGAGGTCGAAGCCTGGTCTGAGCCAGGTCCATTCCCCTTTCCTTTTGGTTAAATCGAACTTTATCTTTGATTAGAGATGAAAATCTGGTCAAAGTGAGGTTCATTTTCCTTTCCCAATTATAGGCTATGTTTGTTTTAAGCATGAAGCCCTTTCTTTTATTTTTAACGAAAATCTTCGCCTTCCCAATACTTTGTCTTTTTCCTTTGTTTACCCTTTCAATCCTTCAAGGATACACAACGGGGGGCAAACTGTAGACACCGTATTTGGTCCGGCTTGATTTTAGTAATAATGTTTGAAGTTTTTCAATATTTGGAAGTCAATTTGTTTTTGGTATGTCAACAAGAGCATAGCTCAAGTGGCATAAAGTCGTATTAACAATCACAAGGTCTTTGGTTCGAATCTCTCCTTGCATATTATCAAAATTTGTTTTTTAGTTTTCATGATTTATTTTCATTTTCATCTTATTTTCTTTTTTTTTTTTTGTTTTATTTAATTTATTTTTTTATTTTGTTTATTTTATTTTATTTTATTTTTGTTTATTTATTTTATTTTTATTTATTTTATTATTTTATTTTATTCATTTTTTTTTCCTTCACTCCTCTTTCCACGTTCTCCATCCCCCTCATTCTCCCAACCTCTCCTATTCTTTCTCCCTCTCCCATTTTCTTCTCCATTCCCCTTCCTTCTCCCAACCTCCCATTCTTTCCCCATCTTTCTCAACTCTCCCCCTTCCTTCTCCCAAACTCTCATTCTTTCCCCATCTTTCTCAACTCACTCCCCCTCTTTCTCCCAACCTCCCATTCTTTCCCCATCTTTCTCAACTCTCACCCCTTCCTTCTCCCAACCTCTCATTCTTTCCCCATCTTTCTCAACTCACTCCCCCTCTTTCTCCCAACCTCTCATTCTTTCCCCCTTTTTCTCAACCCCTTCCTCCAAGCTCTACTATATAATGAGAGCTTATGGAGGATGGAGGGGGGAGGAAGAACAAGAAGGACACAAGGAAAAAAGAAGAATAGTGAGAGCTTATAGAGAAAGTGAGTTTGAGAGGGAAAATAGAGTTTGGAGAAGGATTTTCCAAAAACCAAAGCTACCGCCGCCACTCACCACCGTACCGCTGCCGCCACTCACCGCCGTACCGCCGCCGCCACTCACCGCCGTACCGACGCCGCCACTCACCGTCGTACCGCCGTTGCCGCCACCACTGTCACCGCCGCCACCGTGTTGCCGCTTTTTTTTTCCAACAAGGCTCCTAAGTGAGGGAAAGTGGAAGAGAAAAAAGAAAAAGAGAAGGAAGGAAGTTGGGGAAGAAGAAAGAGTAAAGTGAATAAGGTGGGTCCCACATTTTTAAATTTTTTTATTATTATTTTTTTTATTTTTTTTTATGTATCCAAATTTTTCCATTTTTCATTTTGGCTATGAATTTGAGTTTCCCAAATCAATTGCAATTTATTTTATTTCATTTTCTAATTAGAAATTTAAATTGATTTATTTTAGACTTCTAAAGAACTTTAATTGGATATTAGTTGAAAGTTTTTTTATCTAATTTCAATTAGAGTTTATTTGGGAGTTTCCAAACTAATTTTAATTGGCTTTAAATTGAATTGTTATTACCAATTTCAATTTGATTTTAATATGACATTTTCAACTTTAATTGTCTTTCTTATTAATTTTAGTTGGATTCTAACATAAAATTTCTAATTTGAATTTGAATTTGTATTTTCCTAATAAATGTTCACTAGTTTGTAATTAGAAAATTCAATTTTCTTTAAAATGGAAATTTTAATGTTTTGAATTTTACTTTAATTTGAATTGTTCAAATGAATTTCAAAGGGTTTTGAAATGCTCAAATGAATTTCAAACAAATGACATTTGAACTAAGATTTTCAATTTGATTTTCACTTTTTTTTTTAAAAGACGATTTTAAACTTTCCTTCCATTTGTTTCAATAATTAATTTGGAATTTTATAATAAATTTTTAATTGGATTTAATTTGGGATTTCAACTTTTGTTTGTTTTTAATTTGATTTCATTTTGACATTTACAAATGAATTTCAATTTGGAATTGCCCAAATGAATTTCAATTGGAATTTTATTTGAATTTTCACCCTCAATTTGTTTTAATCTTGAATTCATTGAGTTTCAAAGTGATTTGGAATTTTTCAATAAATGTCAATTTGGTTCTAAATTAAAGTTTCCAAGTCAATGTCTTTTGGTCTTAGATTGAAAATCAATTTCAATTTTAAACTAAATTGGAAATCAATTTCGATTTTGGAAAGGTTAAATCAAATTTCAAAAACATTATTTAATATTTTGAATGGTTAAAATAGATTGATTATGAAAACTTTAATGTTAATTTTGTCTAAGAACGGGTATTTAAGCTGACCGAAAGGGAACACCCTGCCTGGAAATTAGCCTAAAGTTTAACTAGTCAATTATTTTGGCAATCAAAATTTCAATTGGATCTTAAATTAGAAAATTTTCAAATCAACTTCGATTTGATTCTAAATTGGATTTTCCAAATGAACTTCAAAATAGTTTTACTTTGGTAATTCCAAATGAATTTCTAATTGAATTTGATTTAAAAATGAAAAATATTGTTCCATTCAATGGTGTCATACCACTCATGATTATTACTTCATATTTTATTTTTGAAATGTGAGGTAATAGTTGAGAGACAAATTAGCTCATGTATAGCCTATGACGGAGTTGAAATAATTTTAAAATTCTTGAGGTGAAAGATTTTCTTTAATTAGGAAATTTTTACATGATAATAAAGTCATGGGTTAACCCCACTCACAAAATTAAATCCTTACTTTATTTAAAGACAAGGTGAAATTAGTGAGACAATTAATTTTCAATTTTCATTTTTTTTGTTTATTTTCGACACGGACCTTTTGTTTAATGAATTCGAGTAATAAAATAAAATGTTTTCAAACGGGTGTTGTAGGGTGCTAACACCTTCCCTACACACAAGTGATCCCCGAACCTAATTTTTGGTTTTCAAAGACCACTTTTTTTAAAATGGGTGACCAATCACACCCCAAGATGATTGGTGGCGACTCCAAACCTCTCACCTCGAAAGAGACCCTTAGGAAAGGACGTCGGCCGCTCCGCGTCGCGATGACGTTGCGACAGCGGGGGTTGACGCCGACGCCGCGAGTGATGGGTGGAAAGGTCGGCCCGTAGAGTGAAAACACACAGTGATGGTTGAGGAGACGTGCGGCTGGAAGGGGAGAGCTACGAAAATGATGGGTTGTCGGCTTAGATCGAAATACACGCGAGAGAGAGGGGGAGATGTGGCTGCCGAAAAAATCTAGAGAAAGAAAGGGAGGGTGGCTGCGTTCCAAAAAAAAAAGAGGAAGAGTTTTAGGGCACAATTAAATTCTGGAAATTAAAAAAATGCCCCCTCTCAGCAATACCACACAACCAAACCCTTCAACTTGACCCAATTTTACTTAAAAATAAGAAGGAAAACGGGTTTACCAGAACCGTTGACGTTACAGCCTCTCTCAAGGTTTTCTAGCCTTTTGAGAGTTTCTTTAGTGGGAAAATTTTGGGGAATTTTGGGGAGCATCCTAGGAGGCTCAAGGAGTGTTTAGAGGGACTCCAAGCGCCAGCGACGGGGTCTTCGACGGTCAATTCCTTCCCCTTTATTGTGCTCTTAATTATGCTTTTCATTGTAAATTTTGTGGATATTTTAGCTATGTATAGCTAAACCCCAATTTGGGGTCTTGAAATGAAATTATAGTCAAAATGTTGTTATAATTGCCTATCTCTTGCTCTTTTCCTAATTATTTGTTTGGATGCTAGTAATGCTGTACGCAATCTGGCCAATTGTGTATTGATCTGTTTCTTAATGGAAACTCAACGGAGAGAAGTTAGGATAGATCATAATCCATGCAACTAGTTTAATTTTTCGTCGTGACAACGAGATTAGTTGATTAAACTTAGATTCCTAAAATGAATCAGAGCGTAATAATTAATAAATTTTAATAGCGCTAAGGACACTTAGGTTGTTAAAATGAATTAATTACAATTAGGGGAGATCGACAGGAGAACCTATGTGATTAATGGAGATTCTAGGATTATGATTAGTTGGACAACGAGATAGGATAATTATAATAAATGTTTAGCTAATAATTGATTTTCAAGACTCCATTTCCCATTAAAAAACTCTTTCTCCATATTTTATTTTCTTTGATTGATCAAATTGATTTCTTTAATCGCTTTGATTTTTTTAATTCTCTTTATTTGCATGCTTTGGTCCTTGGATATTATTTCTCCCAAGTACTTTTAGTGTTCAAGAGAATTCTTGTTTTGCTTAATTTTTGCTTCGCCTCCCTGTGGATTCGATACTCGGTATTACCTACCATTTTACTATTACTTGTGACGACCCGTGCACTTGCGGAAATCGAACAACAACAAACAATACGAGAGCCCCATGAGGCGCTTTTGCAGGATGGATAAACCCTGCACTCAAGAGTTCATCTAGTTGTTTTCTCAGCTCAGTCAGTTCGGGTGGTGCCATCTGATATGCATTTTTCGCGGGAGGTTTGGTTCCTGGTAGGAGCTCGATCTCATGGTCAATCCCTCGTCGAGGGGGCAAGGCCTTTGGCAAGCTATCTAGCATTACATCAACATATTCTTGCAAGACGTCACGAACTTCTGGCGGGACTTCTTCTGTCATAGAGGGTTCTTCGACCATCGAAATGGCCATGAAGGTAGGTTCATCTCGATTAAGGCCAAATCATTCTCATACCACTGGGTTGCTTGATACTCGTTGGAAATACGGTGGGACTGCTATCAGTGACAATCATGCATTTAGCGAGTGGTAAAGGGATCACCTTATGCTCTAAGATAAATTTCATTCCCAGTACCACATTGAAATCAACCATGCGAACCACTACGAGGTCCACATTACCTGTCCACTCACCCAACTTTAATGGAACCTTTCTGGAAGTTCCCAGAATGGGTAAGGCTTTCGAATTAACCGCTTTCATCTTGCCAGAATCCTTCTCAACTTTTAGTCCCAACCTACGGGCTTCTTGTTCGGAAATGAAATTGTGGGTTGCGCCTAAATCAATCATGGTACCCTTTACGAGTCCACCATTGATGATGACATCAACAAACATCAATCTCCTCTCGGACATGTCTTTCGACCCGAAGGCTTTTCTCTGTATGGCTGATAAGAACTTTAGGGCAACTGTAGAGTATATATCTCCCTCTTGACCTTTCTTAGGTGGCTTGAATTCAATTGTGAAGTCGCCACGAATAACTCCAGCTAATTCTTCACTTGGTACATGAACTGGTATTCTATGAAGAAGTAACTTCTCCATAGCAATTTGAGGTGTATCCCCATTAGCTTCAGTAATCACATCATCAACTTTGTTCTCTAGCTTTGCGAGAACAAGTTTCATGGCAGCCCGAGCATCATCTAGACAATTATGTGGAACCCCCTCCTTCCAAAGGTCATAGCCCAAGATAGACTTACACAACTTATTCAAAGACGACCTTCTATAGTTAGATTCATTGAATACTTGAAGATAAATGAGGTGTCGATCACCCTCGAGTGATCTAATTTAAGTGCTTGCAGGTCATCGATCAAACTATGGCCTACCAAAATAGTTTCACGTGACAACAATTTCATGATGGATTTCTGTACATCAACCAAAGAACAAGCAACTCCATTCAAATCTCTGGAAGAAATTCTAGTTATATTAGATCTGTAGTTGTTAATTTTATAGCTAAACATTATGAACTAACTTTCAACTTATGGTTAATCGTCTCTGTTAATTACACCCCTTTAGATAATTTTGTTGAGTCATTGCTGGGAGGAGCTTAGTGTCACAATCGTAAACTTTTGTATTCGAGACGAGTGATTGTGCGACACTTGTCCTAACTCGGAAGGCAAGTCAGCCGTACAAAAATCGCAAATCGCGAACAACTTCGGTGTAGGGTATAGCCTCCACTCACCTGGTGTATGAGATGTGAGAATGAGCTGTGAGTAAGAGCTGGGAAGAGGTAAAATCGAGCAGATTGGGTGTGAGCATTCTCTGTAAAAGTGTGCTGTTGTACAATTTGGTATTGAGAGAGAGTTTATGCTGATTGCTTGTAATCCTGAAGAGCTGTCAAACTAGTGTGAAGAATGTTGAAGATTGGCTTAAGTATTTGAGGTTCTTCATCCTTATGTTCATCCATTGTTAAGATAAGCTCTTGTACCTATTGGATACTGCTACTCATATTAATAACAATGACTAAGAGTGGATGTAGACCTTTATTAGGTCGAACCACTATAAATCTCTGGCCTCATTTTTTCCTACTCTGTTTTCTTTACTATTTTATATATGAGCTTGCTGTTTTTGTTGTGGGTCTGAGGAAGTCTCTGGTTTAGTTGTTAAATTGGGGTTGTATTATTTATATTACCTCAACAGTAGTCCTTAATTGCTTTCCTAGATTTTACAAGTTCATTAATTTTCACTTGTAAGTCACGATCCACCCTGCAGACCCTCACCAAGTTCTCAGTTGCATCTTCACAGAGAACCATCTCACAATCAATGGCATACATTGAATTTGATTTCAGTGTTTTAGACTTTTGATTGAATTTTGTAACAACTCATCCATCATCTAGGCTACCTTCAATTTGTTGGATGCTTGTTGTTCCCTTTTTCTTTTCTTAATTCTTTTTTTTTTCGATGCATACTTCCTTCATTTTCCATTATTTAAAAAAAAAAAAAAACTTTTTTTTTTGCTGCACTTGTTTTGCTTTTTTTTTTTTTTTTTTTTTTTTTTTTTTTTTTTTTTTTTTTTTTTTTTTTTGCTCATTACCTTCCTTTCTTTATAGAATTTGAAATTAACAAATTTATTTGACAATCTCCTTGCACACAACATCACTCTTTGTCCACCATCTAAAAAGGTATATACATATTCAAACTTTTTTTTTTTTTTTTGAATATGCATATGTTCTATTTAACAACGTCCTTATTGAATATGCATATATGAACTGCTTTTATTATACCATAGCTCTTTTTTTCTGCTTTTTTTTTCACATATATTATTTCTTTGAATTTATTCATTTCTTGCTTGAATGTGTAAGCAGTGGAAGATCTCGGTGGTAGTGTCCCTACTGTAATCATACAATTCTTGGTGGGAGTTCATTAAAGAAAGTCTTCAACAAGTAAATACTTCTGTTCTTTTAATTCTTAAATTTAGATCTTATGCTTGCTTAGCCTAGTTTATATATAGAATCGTTTTGTATGTTTTGTCAATGTATTAGTATTTTAGAAGACTTAATTAAAATACGAGTTGGTCCTACACATTTCGCTGGGAATTTAGGAATTGCAATCCTTCACAAAGGTGCATACCCTATAGGCAAAGAAAAAGAAGATCATCAATAAGAAAAATAGAAACGAAAGTAAAATTCACATTGAAGATTTACCGACAAGGGCACCAATTTGATAAATTGAGGTTTCAAGGCCTCATATCAAATAAATTTATATTCACTGACTAACTAAACTACTTTGCAGTAGTAGTGGTCGGGGTCGATTATGGGGAATCTAATTTGACAAATTTTTAATTTCTTTTCTCTTTTGGAACAAGGGTGATTTGAGAAAAACACATAAAATTGCAAAAATTAAAATGGCGAAAATAATAAAAGTGCACGAAAAATAAATGTGATGGTAGATCAAACCTCTGAATCGTTCAATCAGGTCTCAAGTGTAGTTTGGCTATTCTAATTCATTGATTTTCTAAATATTCTTAATTAAATATCTAAGCCCTTCATACTCTTAGAAAAGCCAGAGAGTCGTGTTCCACATTCATGGACAGGCCAACACACCTAGCCCGATTCTAACCTAGAATTAGCTAATTAACCGATTAACTAACCTAAGTTGCATTGGGAACTAGCCAGATAATCCATGCATGCATCTAAGGGAAAATCGCCTTAAACACAATAAATTAATCACCTAGCTTTAGGTCACATGTGAATACGTTCATAGTTAGAAATTACTTCCTAAATTTTGTCACATGCACTCCTATTTACTACTTCAATTAGTATGCGTGTTTAAGACGACTATGGTCGGGGTTGTCAATCCCTGCTATTAGAATTAAACTCGTATTTACAAAGCTAAGATCATAAAGATATTGAATTAAGCATTGAATAACACAAATCTCATTAAAATGTGCCAAACATACAACCTCGAGTCCCAATTACACAATAGATGAGCTTAGTTTGCCATTGGGAATGTTGAGCCTCACTTCCACGCTCGATCCACCATCCTAAACTAGCCTAAATGTAAGAATTACAATGAAAATATGTTGAATACACAAAAAAGAGAGAAAACCAGCGGCTAAATCGAGGAAGGTGGCATGATGAAACCTAAAATGGAAAATAAAGCCTTTATGCTCTAGCCAAGAGTGTCGAAACGCTCCTAGCAGCGTTTAGACGCTTCAAACAGAGGTCAGTAGAAAATGTGTGCGGCATGTTAGTGCCGAGACGTTAAGGCCTACGTCTCAACGCTTCGGATGGTGATTTGGCCTTCTAGTGGCCTTTGGGAGTCTCGACGCCAAGGCTAGCGTTTCAACACTTAGCCTCAGGTGAGTGGCGTTGAAGGCCTTTTCCTTCAGTGTTGAGACGCTGATTCTTTGCCTTAGCATAATTTTCATGCCCCAAGCACGTTGGCATGGTTGACCGAGGGTATTTCGGTCTTTTTGCATCGTTTTTCACGCAATTTAACTCATGCTCGGTCCAAAACTCATATTTTAGGCCTACACACATATTATACTCTTTTGAAAGAATTTTTCGTATTGAATTCAACGAAGATAAGAAAAATAATTGGAAATAACTTTATAACCATTGATGCTACCACAAACGAGAGAAAGATAGACAACATATTTGTTGGCATCGACAAACAAAGGAGGATATTGGCTAGGGTTGTTGGTGAAGGGTGAGTGAATGGTAGTGAATAAAGGGGAGATAACATCTATTGGGTCGAAGTTGACGAAGGCAAAAGAACTGTGCCCGAAAATGAAAGAGACTAATAGTGAAAGGATAAGAGCCCAATGCAACGGAAGTGATCAAGAACAATTCGCAATTAATTTAGAATTTAGAAATACCAGTACACTAGCAAATATATAGAGATCTAAATCTTCTACTGTAAACGTAGATTAAGCATGCTGAAAACTTCCCAAAGAAACGACGTACTTACTTTCATTGTGACTTTGGATAGATTTCACCAACTCCTTGGTATTGGAACACCACCACAGGGAACACAACGGTATTCTCTGGGGTAAAGAGGCCAAAGTAGTGGAACTTACTTTTTGATTTAGGGAAACTGACTGAGAATCCTTGTGTGTCTATGGCACTGGGTGTGTAGTCCTATTTATAGGAGGGTGTGATGAATTATATTTAATTCAAAATTAAAGATAATTCATATTTAAAAAATTAATTATCTTTAATTCAAAATTAAAGATAATTCATATTTAAATAAATAATTATTTATTTATTTATCTTTAATTCAAAATTAAAGATAATACATATTTAAATAATTATTTAATTATCTTGAATTCAAAATTAAAGATAATTCATATTTAAATAATTAATTAATTAAATATCGTATATTTAATTTACACCTACAATTAAATCATATTTAATTTTATTTCTCCCATAACCTATAGTTTTAATATGAATCCAATTCATATTAATATTTGAACTCCTTCAAATATTTAATTCTCTCACAAATTAATTTTGAATCATATCCAAAATTAAATTTATAGGAAAAATACACTTTTGGTCCCTGAGGTTTGGATTAGGTTTCATTTTGGTCCCTGAGTTTTCAAACTCAACAAAAATACCCCTGAGGTTTGAGATAAGTAGCATTTTGGTCCCTGCCGTCTATTTTTCTGTTAAATACTAACGGTTGCTGACGTGGCACTATTATTTTAATAAAAAAAATTATTTTTTATATTTTTTTAAATAAAAACATATTAAAATAATAAATTATTATTATTTTATTTAAATTCTTTCTCTCTCTCTTCCTTTCTTCTCCCCCATCTTCTTTAAACTTTCTTATCTCCTTCTTCTTCTTCAGCTCCGGTGGCCGGCCGGCCGCCGGCCGCCGCCGGCTGCCGGCGAGCGGCGGCGGCGGCGGCCGGAATTTTTTTTTTTTCTTTCTTTCTCCCATTTTCTTCTCTCCTTTCTTTCTCTCTTTCCTTCAATTTTTTTTTAATAAAAAGAAGGGAGAGCCTCCTCCCTCTCCGGCGCCGGCGACGGGAGGAGGGAGGAGGGGTCCTCCCTCCTCTCGTTTCGCGCCGGCGACGGGAGGAGGGAGGACCCCTCCTCCCTCTCGGTTTCAGATCTGAAACCGAGATGGAGGAGGGGCCCTCCCTCCTCCCATTTCGCGCCGGCGAGATCTGAAACCGAGAGGGAGGAGGGGTCCTCCCTCCTCCCGTCGCCGGCGCCGGAGCCTTCTTTTTATTAAAAAAAAAATTGAAGGAAAGAGAGAAAGAAAGGAGAGAAGAAAAGGGGAGAAAGAAAGAAAAAAAAAAAAAATTCCGGCCGCCGCCGCCGCCGCTCGCCGGCCGCCACCGGCTGCCGGCGGCCGGCCGGCCACCGGAGCTGAAGAAGAAGAAGGAGATAAGAAAGTTGAAAGAAGATGGGGGAGAAGAAAGGAAGAGAGAGAGAAAGAATTTAAATAAAATAATAATATTTTATTATTTTAATATGTTTTTATTTAAAAAAATATAAAAAATAATTTTTTTATTAAAATAATAGTGCCACGTCAGCAACCGTTAGTATTTAACAGAAAAATAGACGGCAGGGACCAAAATGCTACTTATCTCAAACCTCAGGGGTATTTTTGTTGAGTTTGAAAACTCAGGGACCAAAATGAAACCTAATCCAAACCTCAGGGACCAAAAGTGTATTTTTCCCAAATTTATATTATAAAGTTTAATTAACATATAATGTATCACCGTACATTATATTATTTCTCTTAGTAAATTTGAACACTTCAATTTACAATCAAGACTTAATTGCCTCAATACCCTTTACGAGCTACCAGAAGGACCTACAGATCAAAAGCTCACACGATATGAGATCAATTAACAAAACTCATTAACCAAATTAATCAATATTCATTAACTATGGGTACACTCCACTAAAGACCCACAACTGCACTCTTCTCACTGTAGATGTAATTATGTGTTCACGGATATCGACCAATAACGGTAAGTCAATCCTTTACGAGTGTTCATAACGCCAGTTAGGTCAAATTACCATTTTATCCCTGGGTTACCTCTGTCTCCTTAAGTACCACAGATTTCTCTAATGAACAACCCGTTTATGGTCCAACCAATAAACGAAAGTTCCTCTCAGGCTAAGAGAGATGGTTGCCCTTGTTCAAGACTCGAAATCAGTCATTAAGGGAACACTCATCTACTTGCCATAAAGACTGGAAGGAGTGAATTTCATCTTGTGTTGTTATGTTCCTACTTCCCCTCGGTCTTATCCCTAAAATGGTAGGCTTATTGAGTCGGCGAATCTAGTCACTCACACCCATAAAAATCTAAGGATAATCCCTAATGAAAAGAAGTACATCACACACTCAGGATTAAGATTGAGTTACCTAGGTCATTCTATTGAAATAGAGACCTAACTAGTCAACGGTATTATATCAAATGGTTACTATTTCCCGGTCCGGTCTTATGTAAACTCATTGCATAGGATACCCCCACTCGCATGTCCACTACATGAACGCGTTGGATCAACGTGTTTGTATCGAATACAAAGTGGGTCATATCACATAGTGTCACCAGGATAAAGGTACCTAACCTTATCCCTCTACTATAGACCTTTTAGGTTGTTACTTGAATATTGATCCCCATATGTTTCCACATACAGTTCAAGTTTCATAAAACAACCTTGGATGTTTAGTTTATTTGATTGAAGATTAATTATTGCAAGACTAAGAATAACAAATTCAATAACTCCTTATTGAATAATTTCAATAACTCCATCATGTGTAGCTAAATTTCCATTAAAGGGTTCGATCTAGTGAATACCCTTTTGGATGGATTAGCTTGAAAATAGCTTGTTTGCTTAAGTTTTTATTTATGCATGTCATCCTTTATTGATTATAAAGTTATCTTGTTAAGCTTAAACTGATTACTTAACTTAGCAACTAATGCGAGTCTGATACTGAAAGGGTCGGACATTAATGGTTTTCATAAAGGTGATATAGGAGAAAATCCTAGAAATAGAGATTTCGTTGTTATAGGGAGGAAGCCTATAACAACCATAGGGTTATAGGTTGCACGCATGAACTATCTATGTCGGAGTCGAGTCACAGAAATGTGCATAATGGTACTCGTTTAGCCTTCTAACGGTACTTGGGAGCAAAGCCAAATAGAAGTTAAACCTGACTCAATCCATAAATAGACTTAGGTTTTAACCAAGCTAGCAATAGAGTCAATCCTACTTGGATTTATGCTAACTGAATTCCTGGTCTTTTATCATTGCATTTTTATTCTTTTATTATTTGCTTTGTTATTTTAAATTATTTTCCAAAACCAACCAAATTATTTTGTTACCTACCTTCGTGCCTAAGAGCAGTTTCTTCTTCAAATCTGAGTTTAATTAGTCCCTTTGGGATCGATACTTTGGAATACTTCATTGTTTTTATTTGTAATGACCCAACTTCTCGTGACTAATTTCTAGGACCGTTACCACATGCATGCCAACTTACTTTTAGGAAAAAGCTTATTTTGAAATAAGCATTAACACAAAACATTCGACATTTTAGAGAAAAGAAACCTTTCAGCCTGGGATCCCAGATAAAACAAGAAAACTTATAAAAACTTCATTAAAACAAAAGTTTCCTAAGAATAACACAGAGACATTTAAAATCTTATGAACCACCATTATACAAAACTGACTAAAAGCAAAATGAGAAGCTAGACTATGTAGAAGTCATGACCACATGTTTTCCATGGCTCATCAGCAGCATTCTGTCACCCGTTCTGTATGTCCTTGCTCATACCTGAAATGAAACATTTTGAAAAGAATGAGTATTATTTTGGGTTTTTATGCCCTAAAACTCGTAGATAGTGAGTGTAAACAAATTTTATACTTGTATTTAATAAAGTGTTATTTAGTTTCTACAATAAAATGTTATTGTTAAATATTTCACTAAGATCCAAGGTTGTTTGTATGTAACTTGAACTAGTATGTGGGGACATACGAGGATCGATGTTCAAGTAATAACCTAAAAGGTCTATAGTACAAGGATAAGGTTGGGTACCTTATCCTGGTGACACTATGGATACGATCCGCCTTGTATTACGATACAAACGCAATGATCCTACGCGTTCATGTAGTTGACATGCGAGTAGGGGTATCATCTATGCCTTTACATTTTTGGTGGGAGGCTTTTTCATCTGCCATGTTCTTTATTAATCGCCTTCCAACCCCTGTTCTTGGCAACATATCTCCTTGGGAAAAGGCTTTTAAACAAATACCTGACTATTCCTCCTTGCGAGTTTTTGGTTGTGCATGCTTTCCATATCTTCGCCCTTTTCAAAATCATATGTTTCAGTTTCATAGCTCTAAGTGTGTATTTCTTGGCTATAGTTTTTCCCACAAAGGTTACAAATGCCAAAGTTCAAGTGGTCATATTTATATATCTTGTCATGTTGTTTTTAATGAAGATGACTTTCCTTTTAGCCATGGTTTCTCTTCGTCTGCTTCTTCAGTCCCCTCGGATGATGTTGTTGTTCACTGATACCTTTCCCTTCTCCATTGTCTGAGTCATGCTTGGCTTTAGGATCTTCCTCCTCTTTCCCTCTTTCACCTATAGAGATTGTATCTACTGACCATCCTTCTAAGTTTCAGGGCGTGTCTCCTCCTTTGTCACCTCCTTCTCATGACTTGAACCTGTTGTCTACTTCGCCTCCAACATCTATTGTGCCTGATTTGGTAGCTTCTTCACCTCTGCCTACTGGTTCTCCATCTATACCGGTTACCTCTTCCAGTCCTATGGTGTCATCTCTACCGGTTGTTGCTTCTGACTCTCCTTCTGTGCCTGATGTTTCAGTTCCTGAAAATCCTTCTAGTCCTCGTGGTTGTCATCCAATGCAGACTCGGGCAAAGAGTGGAATTTTTCATCCTAAGAGCTGGGGCTCATTTCTTGCTTCTACTTCAGTTGATCTACCTATTTCAAAACCTGTTTCAGTTCAACATGCTCTCAATTCTTCTTTATGGAAACAAGCAATGGATAATGAGATGTCTGCCTTGCGAAGTAATCGAACCTGGCACCTAGTCCCTCCTCCACCGAATGTGAATCTAGTTGGGAGTATTTGCTGGGTTTTATGTCCTAAAACTCGTGGATAATAAATGTAACAAAGTCAATTATAATCGATAAAGCGTTATCGAGGTTATTCAATTTCTAGTTATCGAATAGTTGCTTTTAATTATATATTTATTAACCCAAAAACAATAAACTAGAATCCTTGGCTATGATATGAACACTTGAACTTTATGTAGTGACATAAGAGTGGATCAAGTTCAAGTAATAGCCTAAACTGTCTATAGTATAGAGATAAGACTGTGTACCTTATCCTAGGAAAAAACTATGTGACTCGACCCACTTTGTTTTAGTACAAACGATGTGATCCTAAATCGTTCATGTAGAGACATGCAAGTGGGGGCATCCTATGCAAAAGAGTTTGTATAAGACCGGACCGCGAAATGAGTCACTTTCACTTTATAACGCCGTTTACTGTGAAATTGACTATTTCAAAGCAATGACCTAGGTAACTCGATCTTAATCCTAAGCTAACTATGAACTCCTGTTTATTTGGGATTATCCTTTGATTTTTATGGGTGAGAGTGGCTCAACATCGCCGAATCAATAAGTTCCTACCATTTTGGGGATAAGACCGGGTAGATAGTTGGGGGCATAGTCTTGCAAGATGGAATTCACTCCTACTCGACTTTAGGGATAGTAGAGAGGTTGTTCCCTTAAGTGCTGACTCTGGGACGTGAACAAAGTTGCACCGCCCTCTCATTGGCTCAAGAGGTTTTAGGTTTAGTGGTTGGACCACAAACCAATTGTTCATTAGGGACTCAGTGGAGGCTTAAGGAACAAGATATGCTATAAGGGTAAAACGGATTTTGACCTAGCTATAGTTACGAACAACCTGTGAAGGATTGACTTACTAATCATGGTTATATCGGATGGACAGAAATATATCTACAATGAGGGGAGTTCAGCTACGGGCTATAGTGGAGTGTCCTGTTACTTAATGAATGTTGGTTAACTAGGATTGAAAGAGTTCAATCGGTTAATCTCGGATCGTTGGAGCCCATGATCTGTAGGTCCATTAGTTCCCCCTGCTAGCTCAATCGGATTAACCTTAGAACAAAGTGATGAAAAAATTTGAAAACGTTCAAATTCAATTTAGGGAGATATCGTTAATTATATTCGATATAATTTAATGTTTAAGTTTAATTGTGTATTAAACTATATTTTGAGAGAGTTATAATTATTTAAATATGATTTAAATATTATACAAATGAATTGTGATTCATGTAATTCATGTACGAGCATTCGATTTTGAGAGGTAATGAGATTTGTGTAAATTATTTAATTTGATTAAATAATTATTGAGTTAAATTAAAGTGTTTAATTTAAATTAATTTCGAATTACTTTTATAAATGTGGATGTAAATTAAAAATGAAATTCAATTTTGAATTTCATAAATCTCATTAATTTTAATTTGGAGGTGGTGGGCAATTTTGAAAAAACTCACAATTGAACCACCTTATGACACCTTAATAAACACCTCAAGGATTTTTTATTTGGTGTCTTCCTCTTGTGAAGAGGCTGCATGATTTCTCTTCGTATGTATATAGAGAAGAAACAATGAAATGATGATGGATGTTGCTGGTGTTAATTATTGAAAAAGGAAGCTCAAAATTCTCTAAAAAACAGTGTGCTCACATCTAAAAACCCATATTTTCTCTCCCAAAATTCATCACAATTGAGCTCCCACAAGCTCGTTCTAAGGCTGGAGAACAGCGGGGAAGATCTCGGTGGTCGTCCACAACTCGATCGTGTTGAGAATCATCCAACGTATAGCTTGAATCGAGCTCCAAAAGGTTAGTAAAATCGAGCCTCTGTTTTTCATGTTTTGGAGCATGATTTCCCTTAATGAAATCAATGAAATCAAGTGCCTAAGATCCGTAATCGCTTCCGCTGGTGTCTCGTACACTCCTTCAAAATGGGTGTTTAAGGTCAAACGCCACTCTGATGTATCCTTTGAACGAAGCAAGGCCCATCTTCTGGCCAAGGGGTTCCATCAGATACCTGGGGTAGATTTTCATGAGACTTTTAGTCTCGTTATCAAGGCACCTACTATACGAATTATCCTTGCTTCGGCTGCTATGAAAGGTTGGCCTATTCGTTAATTAGACGTTAATAATGCCTTTCTAAATGGTCGTTTGACAGAGGATGTGTTTATGAAGCAATCAGATGGATATGTTGATCCCTCTTTTCCCACTCAAGTGTGCAAGCTTGACAAAGCTTTATATGGGCTAAAACAGGCACCCCGGGCTTGGTATGATCGTCTTCACTCCACTCTTTTAGATTGGGGCTTCTCTAACCTTCGTGTTGATAGCTCGGTATTCTTCTTCTCCATAGATCACATGGTCACCATTATTCTTATCTATGTTGATGGCATTCTTGTCATAGGGGTCTGTCCTTCTTTTATCTCTCGGTTCATCAGTTGTTTAAATGAGGTTTTTTCTTTAAAGGAAATCGGTCAGTTGAGTTATTATCTTGGTGTGGAAGTTCACCGAACAGAGAGTGGTATGTTCCTTCTTCAGACCAAATACATATCTGATCTTCTTCACAGGGTTGGTATGTTGCATCTTAAACCTTGTTCCACGTCGGCTGTGACTTGCAAGAAGTTTTCAGCATTTGAGGGTTCTCCCATGTTTGATCCCACTCTTTATCGCAGTGTCATTGGTGCCCTTCAATACCTCACCCACACTCGTCCGGACATCTCGTATATCGTGAACAAACTCAACTAGTTTCTTAAGCAACCGACTAGGTGTTCACTAGCAGGGGAGTTAAGCGTATTCTTCAATATCTCTAAAGGGTACAATGAATTATGGATTGTTTCTTCCTCCGTCTTCTTCTTCGTCTCTTGTAGCTTACACGGACTCAGTCTGGGCTTGTTGTGTGGATGACAGGCGGTCTATTGCTGCTCATTGTATATTCTTGGGGAATTCCTTAATCTCTTGGTCCTCTAAAAAGCAAACGATTGTAGCCCGTTCTAGTGCGGAATCCGAGTATCGCTCTCTTGCTCAAACGACTGCTGAGATTACTTGGGGTTCAAGCCTTTCTTAAGGAAATTCGTCTCTATCCACCGTCTGTGCCTATTGTTTGGTGTTACAACACAAGTGCAATTTCTTTAGCACAAAATCATGTCTTCCACTCTGGAAGCAAGCATGTTGAACTTGATGTGTTGTAAGAGATAAGGTACTTCAACAGGTTGTTGATATACGCTATGTTCCTTCTTCAGACCAGCTTGCGAATGCTCTTACCAAACCTCTCTCTAAAAGTCAGTTTACGTCCTTGAGGTCCAAACTCGGTGTGTTAATCTCACCCCTCTCGTTTGAGGGGGGATGTTAGAGCTGAAGGTTATTGTGCTGATATAGGTGATTTACCCACATAAGGTTAATTTCAAGGTTTACCTTTCTGATATTCATTTCTTTTTCTTGTATATGCGTGCCTGTATTTTAGAGGGGAGAAATCTTTCTTGTTATTCTTTTGGTGCCTATAAAGGTTGTGGCTGTATGGTGTAATAATCATTGAGAAATATATATCGATTCAGATTTTTCCATCGCCTTCTTCCTCCTTTTGCTCTCTGTGTTTTCACAACTGTACCTAACTATCTTATTTCTCAATGTGCATTTTTTCTTTTCAAAATTAAAAAAAAAAAAAAAAAGGATTGAAAGACTATCGAGATTTTTGTGGGACATGGAAGAAGGTTGGCTTAAATATTAGGATCGATTTACGCAGTTTGAGGCGTAGAATTCAAATCAGTCAATCAAATCATTTTCTTCTTTTTTGTTTTTGTAATTTTTCTTACATTACAGGGGCGTGCACAAGGGTTTTATGGTTGATACGAATGGATACATGATAGACGAAATTATAAATTTTGGTTTCATGGACAAAATTGATAAAGGGGTCTTTATTTTGGCTCATTTATGTAGTTAACCCACCTTTTTTTTTCTTTATATATATAATAAATAAACCAAACTTGGCTTTCTCAAAGGCTTACTTCAAATTTAGAAAAGTGCTCCCATAATTTCACACTGGTGTAATAATTATAAACAAATACATAGAAGCATAAACTTTTCTCACTAATTTCTCTCCCTTCTGTCATTTTTCTGAAATGGGCTGCATACCAATATATAGAGATTTTCCTACATACTACCATTAAAATGTTGACAATCATGAGAGATAAAAAAAAATCTCTTTTTCTACCTCTCTCTTTTTTAGTTGTCAAGATTTCAATGAGGTATGTAGAGAGTATATTCTTTCCGGATTACAATTTGAATTGAATCTACCTCGTAATATGAGCAACAAAAGCCTCTAACTCCCTACGAGAATCACCCCCATCTTCCACCGACCGTCGCACAGCTTCTCCAAGTTTCTCTGCATTCCTCCTTATCTCAACCCCTTCCTTCGACACCATCAATCTCCTCACTGCCTTTTCAATTGTCGTCGTCGTCACCACCTCCCCCTCCTCCTGGCCCCACTCCTTGACCACTACCCCCACCTGCAATATTGTCGTCATAAGCACTGTGTTCCTCGGCTGGTCTGAGTGCATTGGCCACGCTGCCACCGGCACCCCCATTGTTATGCTCTCCATGCACGAATTCCATCCACAATGTGTCATGAACCCTCCAGTCGCCTGATGGCTCAGTATCTCCAATTGTGGCGCCCACTCTCGTATTACCAATCCCCTGTCACCAATTAGGTCTTTATACCCTTCTGGGAGCTCGGATTTTCGAACCTTGTCGTTGTCGAAGACGTTGCCTTTATCAGCATCTCGGAGGACCCAAATGAACTTTTGGTGACTTCTTGCTAACCCAATTGCTATTTCTTTGATTTGTTTGTCTTCCATCGCCGTCGTCGTCCCGAACGAGACATAGATCACCGATCTTGGCTCTTGTCGGTCTAGCCATGCCAAGCAACTATGGCTAGAAGATGACTTTTGCCCATTCTGAAATTATCAACACAAAAACATATTAGTAAACAAAACATGAATAAAAATTAATGCATCTGAAATCTATCTTTAGCGGTTGTTTTATTTTACTCATTGAACTCTAAGAAAGAATAATTATTTTTATCTTTAATAAATAAATACTTGCAGCATAAACTTTACCAAGTATTTATATAATAAGATTCTCCAAAACAATTAACCTTATTTAACCTCTAAGGACAACTCAATTTATAAAATAAGTTCAATAACTTGTAGTGCTAGATTCCAAAAATAAAACAAACACCAAACTATCACTAATCTCCATTCAAATGGAACTTAAATCCCTGACCATTTTTATTTAAGGTCTCAACACTTCTCTATAAAACTTTATTCGACCGCGTTGTCCATTTTTACTCAAGAGACTTGGAATTATGCATTGACCTTTGACTATTTTTATCCAAGGCGAACTTATGACTTAGCAACGTATTGATCTTTCTCCAAACATCCCTAATACGTAAACTCATTGCATCAACCATGGACCATTTTTATCTAAGATAGGATTGCTCATTTTCTCCAACGGAGACATAACACTCCTCGACCATTCTTACCTGCTGACTTTATCATGCTTTCCCAACCGTGCTTCCAACGCGTGGTGTAAACAACAAACAGAATCAAGAAAGTGGTCCTACAATAGTTCAAAAAGGTTCCAAGAAAGATTCTTAATGGAACCAAATAACGACAAAGAAAAGGGTTACCAACCACTCTTCTCCAATACCTCCCAGTTCAATCTTTCTGAAACTAGTCTGAAAGCAAAAGATTTTTCCAAGGTTAGAGCCTGATCTACAACACTCCAATGATCTCAAGTCTGAGTCTTTACTGGTTTGTGTTCGAATAGGTTCGAGCTCGCAGATCTGAACTCTACGGACTATGGGTAATCAGATTTGAGATCATTGGAGTGTGGGTCACAGTGGACGGTCGTCAAACTGTCGAGAAACACGTCGGAGATGAGTTTGCGCCGTTGGAATCAGCTCGCCGCCGTCGGTTCAGGTTGCGGCGCGGGTCGCTGCAACAGTAATGATTTTCAGGGGAAGATTCGCGTGGGTGGGTCTTCTGCTGGCGTGGGCGTTGAGCGATGCAGGTAACGGCGACGGTTTTTCAAGGGAAATTCGTGCGCTGCTATCGCCGGAATCGCGAGGTAGGCTCGCCGGTGACTGGGTGCTGTTGAAGATCTGTTTGCAGGGCCTGAAACTCGTAGGTCGAGGTGGTCGTCGCACAGCTCCGCCGGAGATGCTGCTGCCTCGTGGTCGCCGGCGAACGAGCCGGTCTGTAGGGTGAGTGGCGGCTGAAGACGTGAGAGGGAGAGGAAGGAAGAGAGTGATGGAGGCGAGGTTCATTTTCTTCACTTTCTACTTTTTCTAATTGAGTTTTTTTTTTTCCTGTCTTTTTTTCCCTATTTAATTGGTATATGCTCCCAACCAAGAAGTTCAATGTTCAAAATTTTTAATCATAAATGTTGTTGAACTCAAAAGAAAAAAAAACTTTCAATTTGAAACTTTTTTAATTTTCATCCAAAAATTCCAAAATTTAACTATCTTAATTTAAGATTATTTTAAATCCAAATTAATCAAACGAGATAAAATCCAAACTATGCTTCAAAAGCTCAAGGCTTACTGAAAAATAGTTCACAAAAGCATAGCTCAATCTCAATCTCAAAGTGAGCATAGTTCAATAGTAATTGACATATCTTCTATAAAGAAGTCAACTGATAAGGTTAGAGGTTCAAACTCCTCATCCTACATGTTGTAAAAAAAAAAAAAAAAAAAAAAATCAAAAATATAAGGTCTCATAATTTAATATTTGACTTTTTGAAATTTCAAAAAGTAATTAATAATTATTTTGGTCTCTAAATTTGCAAAATATTTATTTTGGTTTCTGAACTTAAAAAACTGTTTCTCAACTTAACCTTTTTAGTTTACTTAACATCCACTCACTCAATACTAGAAAATAAATATTTTGAAAGTTTAAGATCTTCACTCCCTCGAAAAAGTCAATATTCAAAAAAAAAAAAAAAAAAAAAAAAAAAAACATTTGAACACACTAGTAGGGTATACCTTGAAGGAGGATGAGATTTGAATAGGGTTGAAAGGACCCAAAGCCCAATGATGAAATTGATGTTCAACTCTTTCAATGACCTCCAAAAATGGGCCTTCAATCACTCTACAAGTGTTGTAAATTTTCCCAGCTCCCATTTTCGGCATCTGACGGAACTGCAACCCAATGAACTCCAAAAACTCCGCCGGAAAACACCCTTCCAGAGACGGTACCTCCAATCCCGTCGGGAAAAACTCCTCCACACTAATCCCTCTACGCTCCAAGCTGTGGAGTGCCACGGCAAACGCCGAAATGCTGTGGAAGCTGTACGATTCAGCGTTCGGGATGGCGTCCACACCTCGAACCGCAGACGACATTAGCGAGTCGTGGACGACGACAAGTCGTTTCGCTTTCGGCGAGACGGAGCGGAGAAAGGCAGCGAGAGGGCGGTGGAGATGGATCGCGGCTGCGCTGAGGGAGGGGATGAGGTGGGAGGGGAATTTGTGGGCGGCGGTCGGGTCCGGCGGAGGAGAGGGGAATGGGGGGATGTCGAAGTCGTGGAATTGGATCGGGTGGCTGCTCCAGCCACCATGGACGGTGCGGAGCTGGGCTTGGCGGTTGTGGGTGGTGGTTCCGACGAAGTGGACGGGGATGTTGAAGGCGGAGAGGAGGCGGGAAAGGTGGAGGAGTTGGTTCAGATGGCCCTGTGCTGGTAGAGGAACCATGACGACCACCACCGAGAGGTAGTGGTCGGAATTTTTGACGACGGTGTCGGAGATGCCATTGATTTGGTTACTCATTAGAAGGAAAAGAAGAGAGAGGCTTCTTTTTTTTCCTTTTGTATAGTATTTTAGTTTGATGATAGCTTGGAATCCAAGAAGTCTGTGATGAAATTCCTTTGCCATTCATCACTATATATATATATATGAGAAAAAGAAAAAATATATATAACTTTCTTTTTCCTTTGGCCCCACATCAAATTTGATTGTTTTTTTTGCATGGTGGTCCATAACATAATATAATATATTGAAAAATATTGGTGTCTCCTAGTTGATTTTACTTTTATTGGTTTATTAAGTATTATACTTAATAATAACTTACTTATTGCATCTTATCGATATATTATTTATGTAATTTTTTTTACAAGGACTCTTCTTTATTGGCGAGGAGAAGATTTTGCTATTAAAGAACATTATAACATCTAAATTTTGAGTAAAAAAAAGTATCGAAATACAAAAGTTTAAGAAAGTTGGAAGTATTTTACCAGGAATAATTTTGACTAAGCTATCATAATAAAAGTAAAAATTAATAGGGAAAAATACATTTTTGGTCGGTTTGGGTTAAGTGACACTTTAGTCCCTGAGTTTTCAAACTCAACAAAAGTATCCATGAGGTTTGAGATAAGAGCATTTTGGTCCCTACCGTCCATTTTTCCGTTAAATGTTAACAGATTGTTGACGTGGCCACATTTTTTTAATTAATTAATTTTTTTAATTTTTAAAATAAAAATAAATAAAACTAATAAAATATTATTATTTTAATCATTATTTTAATCTTTTACTTCTTCCCCTCTTCTTCATCTTCTTCTCTCCACCTTTCTTCATCTTCTTTCTATCTCCTTGCCGGCGACCAGCGGCCGACCACCACTCGCCACTGCCGCCGGCGACTGTAATTTTTTTTTTTCTTTTCTTCTCCTTTTTTCTTCTCTCTTACCCCATTTTTATCGTCGACGACGGGGAGGGAGGAAGGACCTCCCTCCTCTGTTTCGCGCCGGAAACGGAGGAGGAGGGAGGTCCCTCCTCCCTCTTGTATTTTTTTTTTTAAAAAAACAAAGAAAGAAGAAAAACGGGGTAAGAGAGAAGAAAAAAGGAGAAGAAAAGAAAAAAAATTACAGTCGCTAGCAGCCGGCGGCTGCGAGTGGGGCCGGCCGCTGGTCGTTGGCAAGGAGATAGAAAGAAGATGAAGAGAGGTGGAGGGAAGAAGATGAAGAAGAGGGGAAGAAGTAAAAGATTAAAATAATGATTAAAATAATAATATTTTATTAGTTTTATTTATTTTTATTTTAAAAATTAAAAAAAATAATTTTTTAATTAAAAAGATGTGGCCACGTCAACAATCTGTTAACATTTAACAGAAAAATGGACGGCAGGGACCAAAGTGCTCCTTATCTCAAACCTCAGGAGTACTTTTGTTGAGTTTGAAAACTCAGGGACTAAAGTGTCACTTAACCCAAACCTCAGGGACCAAAAGTGTATTTTTCCCAAATTAATATTAGTACAAAGGTTTGGATAGACATTTTGAAGTTTAGATATCGATGAGATAAATTTGAAAGTTTAAACCAAAGTGAACATTTTAACCGTTTAATTAGAGATCAAAATGGAATAATCTTAAAAATAAATAAAATAAAATAAAATTGTAGAATGAAAAATATGTTACTTTATTTGGTGTATGGGGGTAGTATGGGGTAGTATGACTTTGAGATCTAAGAAAATAGGATATGTTAGTGAAAAGGTAGAATATTTTAGGAAAATTGCAGTGGGTGGCAAATTGGACCAAATTAATAGCAAATATAGCACCATGTAAAAAGAATTGCAAATATAGCAAAATCTATCGAAATCTATCTGATATACTTTGATTATTAGAGTTTATCATCGATAAACTCTGATTAATCAAAATCTATCAGTCTACCGATTGACTCCGATTATTCAGAGTCTATCAGTATCTATCGCTGATAAACTCTGGTTAATCAAAATCTATCAGTGTCTATCAGTGACTATCACTGATAGACTTTGATTAATCGAAGTCTATCACCGATAGACACTGATATACTTTGAATAATCAGAGTCTATCAGTGATAGACATGGATAGAATCCGACAACAACTTTTTGGTCTTGTATAATTAATTTTGCTATATTTGCAATTAATTTGAAACAGTGCTATATTTGCTATTAATTTGGTCCAATTTGTCACCTATGCAACTGTCCCAATATTTTATCTTCTTTTGACTAAGATTAACATCATTTCTTTTTTTTTAAACATCATTTTAGATAATGCCAATAAAATGGAATATTTTGTAGAATATTTTCATTTGGCATATTGGAAGAGAATTTTGTTTTTAGTTTTCCTTCTCTCTTTTCCAAAAGATAAAGTTAATTAGGCTCGTTTGATAATGTTCTCGTTTCCCGTTTCTCGTTTTTCGTTTCTTGATTCTTGTTTCCTATTTTTTAAGAACTAAAAACAAAAACATGTTTCATAACTATTTCTGTTTTGTGTTTCTCTATAAAAAGAAACATAAACAGAAACATATATGTGTTTGATAACTGTTTCTCGTTTCATGATTTTTAGTTGAAATAAAATTTGGTACATATAATATAAAAATTATATATAACATACATTAAAATTATAGTCAAAAGTTGTCGGTGGCGGCTGGTCGGGGGAGGTCGGCGGCGATCCGTAGTCGGAGGTCGACGGTGGCGGCCGGTAGTCGAAGGTCGACGGTGGCGTCCGGTAGTCAGAGGTAAATAGTAGCGGTCGATCAGCGGAGGTCGGCGACGACCGATAGTTAGAGGTCGATGGTAGGGATCGGTCGCGACCGGTAGTCAGAGGTCGACGGGGGTCGACGATGATCAGTAGTCAGAGGTCGAAGGTGGCGCCCGATAGTCAGAGGTCGACGGTGGCGCCTGGTAGTCAGAGGTTGACACTGGCGGTCGGTCAGTAGAGGTCAACGACGACTGATAGTTAGAGGTCGACGGTAGTGACCGATCGGTGGAGGTCGATGGCGGCCAGTAGTTTGAGGTCAACGGTAGCGACCGTTAGGTGGCAGTTGGGCGGTCGCCGTCAACGGCAATGGGTCGTCAGAGGTCAAGGGCGATCGGTAGTCGGAGGTTGACGATAGCAGTTGGTCGCGATTGGTAATCAGAGGTCGATGATGGCGACCGGTCGGTGAAGACAAGTAGTCGAAGGTGGACAGTAGCGGTCAGTCGACGGAGGTCGACGACGACCGGTAGTCAAAGGTCAACGGTGGTGGTCGGTCAACGGAGGTCGACAGTAACGGTCGGTCGCGGTCGGTTGGCGGAGGTCGGCGACGACCGGTAGTCGGAGGTGGAAGGTGGTGGTCGGTCGCCAACGGTCGATCGTCAGAGGTCGACGGTTGCGGTCGGCTGCGGCCAGTAGTTAGAGGTTGACAATGGCGGTCGGTCGACGAAGTTTGGTGACGACCGATAGTCGGAAGTGGACAATGGCGGTCTGCGAAGGTCGATGGTAGCGGTTGGTCACGACTGGTATTCGAAGGTCGACGATGGCGGCCTTTCGGCGGAGGTCGACGGTGGCAGTCGGTCGGTGGAGGCCGGTCAACGGAGGTCTACAGTGGTCGGTCGTCGGAGGTTGATAGTAGCGGTTGGCCGCAACCGGTAGGCGGAGGTCGACGGAGGTCAACGGCGACCGGTAGTCAAAGGTCGATGGTGGTGGTCGGTCTGTGGAGGTCGACAGTGACCAGTCGTTGGAGGTCGAAGGTGGCGATCGGTTAGTAGAATTCGACGACGACCAGTAGTCCGAGGTCGACGGTAGCGGTTGGTCGGCGGCGACCGATAGTCGAAGGTCAACAGAGGCGACTGATCGATGACGACTGATAGTCGAAGCTTGACGGTAGTGGGTGGTCGGTGGAGGTCGGTGATGACTGATAGTCGAAGGTCAACGATGGCAACCGGTCGATGGAGGTAAGCAGCAACCAGTAGTCAGAGATCGGTCGAAGTGATAAAAAAGGAAAAAAAGGAATGAAGTAACATAAATAATAAAAAAAAATGAAAGAGAAAGAAATAACGAAAAAAAGATTTTTTTTTTAAAGGAAAGAGAACGAAATAACAAAAAAGATTAAAAAGAAAAAGACGAGGAAGTGGTTAAAAAAATAGAGGAAGAGAAGAGATTGGTGTAGGAATGGGAGAGAGATGGATACATGCATGAAAGAAAAAAAAAACAGAAACAGAATTTGAGAAACAACTTTTTGTAGTTAGTTTCTCAAATTTGACCTCTTTTTTAAAAACGTTTCTAGAAATTTAGAAACAAGAAACAAAAATGAGTTATCAAACAAGTTTGTTTCTTAAAAAAGAAGAAACAAGAACAAGAAACAGGAACATAAGGGCTCGTTTGATAACGTTCTCGTTTCCTGTTTCTTGTTCCCGTTTCTCCTTTTTTAAGAAACAAACTTGTTTGATAACTCATCCATGTTTCTTGTTTCTAAATTTCTAGAAACGTTTCTAAAAAAGAGACCAAATTTGAGTAACTACAAAATGTTGTTTCTCAAATTCTGTTTCTGTTTTTTTTTCTCCATCTTTCATGCATGTATCCATCTCTCCCTCCCATTCCTACACCAATTTCTTCTCTTCCTCTATTTTTTTTAACCACTTCCTCGTCTTTTTTTTTATTTTTTTTTTCGTTATTTCGTTCTCTTTCTTTTTTTTTTTCTTTTTTCGTTATTTCTTTCTCTTTCATTTTTTTATTATTTATTTTATTTATTTCATTTTTTCCTTTTATTATCACCTCCACGATCTCAAACTACCGGCCACCATCGTTGATATCCGACTATCAATTGTCGCCGACAAGCCGCCACTGTCAACATCCGACTATCATCAATCGCCGACCGACCGCCTCCTTCGACCTTCGACTACCGGCCGCCACCGACCTCCCCCGATCGACCGCCACAGTCGACCTCGGACTATCGACCGTCGTCGACTTTCGTCGACATTCGAATACTAGCCGTGGTCGACCGCTACCGTCGACCTCCGACGACCGACCACTACCGTTGACCTCCGACTATCGATCGTCGTCGACCTCCACAGTCCACCTCCTACTACCGATCTTCGCCGACCTCCGACTACCGGTTGCGGCCGACCGCCACCGTCAACCTTCGGCTACTGGCCTCCGTCGATAACCGTCATCGTCGACCTCCAAATACCGCCTACGATCGACCGCTACGTCGAACTCTAACGACCGGCCGTCGTCGACCTCTGCCGACCGACAACCACCGACCACCTTCGACTACTGGTTGTCGTCGATCTTCGTCGACCGACCACCATTGTCGACCTTTGACTACCGGCCGCTGTCGACCTCCGTTGACCGACCACCACTGTTGACCTTCGACTAATGGTTGTCGTCGACCTACACCGACCGATCGCCACCGCCACCGTCCACCTCCAACTACCGGTCACCGCCGACCTCCGTCGACCGACCGCTAACGTCAACCTCCGACTACCGGCCACGACCGATCGTAACCGTCGATCGGCCGCCGTCGACCTCTACCGACCAACTGCCACCGTGCACCTCCAACTACCGGTCGTCGTCGACCTCTGACTACCGGTTGCAGTCGATCGCTACTGTTGACCTCCGACAACTAGCCGCTATCCACTAATCGGCCTCCACCGACTAACCGCCACTGTCATCCTCTGACTACCGGTCGTCGCCGACCTACGTCGACCTCTAATAACCAGTCGCGGTCGACTGCTACCGTTGAGCTCCGACTACCGACGCCATCGACTAACAACCATCGTCGACCTCCGACTACCGGGCGCCGTTGACCCCTGCTGACCAGATCCACCGACTAACCGCTACCATCGACCTCAGACTATTGGGCGCCGTCGACCAGTCACTACCGTCGACCTCTCACTACCGGCAGCCGTCGACCTCCACCGAACGACTGCCACCATCAACCTCTGACTACCGGGCGCCGTCAACCTTCGTTGATCTTCATATGTCGATCGATCGTTACCGTCGACCTTCGACTACCGACTGCCACCGACCAACCGCCACCGTCGACCTCTGACTACCGGCCTTCGTCGGCCGACTGCCACCGTCGATCTCGGACTACTGTCAACCTCTGACTATCGGGCGCCGTCGACCAGCCGCTATAGTCGACCTCTGACTATCGAGAGCTGCCGACCTCTGTTGACCGATCGCCACCGTCGATCACTGACTATCGGTCGTCGTCGACCTCCGTTGATCGGCTTTCGCCGACTGACCGCCATCGACCTCCGTCAACCAACTACTACAGTCGACCTCTGACTATCAGATGTCACCGTCGACCTCCGACTACCGGCTGCCACTATCATCGTCGACTGAAACGTTTTCCTTTTTTCTTATTTTCGACGACCGATCGCTATTGTCGACCTCCGACGACCTTTCCAGCATTTGCCGCTAACTGTTAGCATTTGCTCAGTGGTCGGAGGTTAGTAGCGATGATCGATGATCAACGACGGCGGGTGATCGGTAACCATGGTGGTAGTGATGAGGAAGAAGAAGGAGAAATAAAAAAAATAATCGTCGAAAATTAATATATTTTATATTGTATGTACTAAATTTTATTTTAACTAAAAAAACAAGAAACAATAATCGGTATCAAACACATTTGTGTTTCTGTTTCTTTTTTCAGAGAAACAAGGAACATAAATAGTTATCAAACATGTTTCTGTTTCTAGTTCTTAAAAAACAAGAAACAAGAAACAGGAAACAAGAAACGAGAAACGAGAAACGAGAACGTTATCAAACAAACCCTTTTTGGAATCTTAGCCAAATTTTTATTAAAAAAAATTAATTACTTTTTATAATTCTTAAAATGTAACTATTACTTTAAAATAAATGAATTTATTTACCATTTTATCCGATGACGTCACAAAACTTTCTAATCGGTTTCAATTATATACCCTTGTCAAATTGAGAATATCCTAGCTGATTTGAGAGATAATTTATCTTTCTTTAGATTAAAAAGTTTTAATTTTTACTCTAGGGTTAGTTATCTTTATATAACCGTTTTATCAAAACAATAAATCTAGTTTTTTTTATTCAAAAACAAAAAATCTAGTTAAGTTGTGAAATTGAGTAGCACTACCGGAACACAGAAATAGGATAAAATATAATAATTTAATAATAGTTAAAATATAATAATAATATATAAATATAAGAAATAAAACAAATGAACTAAAACATAAAAGAAATAAAAGTAAATGGAAAAACAAAATAACTAAATAACATGATTATGGAATTATGGAAAATGGAAGAAAGTGGAGAATTTCACCGAGCTTCTTGTATATTTAACCTTACATAATGCCAATATTTATAGGCATTTGAAAGAAGGGTGGTGCTTCGTTACCAAGTTTCTACAAGTCATGAGGTCCATTTGTTGTTTGACACATGGGCATTTATTTTCTAATATTCATAATAAGTTAGACTTAATTATACACTGATTAATTTATTGAATAATATTATATTATTGAATATTATATATTACTTTCTTCTACAATAGGTATAAGTAGAAAAATAGAAACTTTAACAGTTAAAAAACATAGAAACTTGAATCAGTGAATCTTCTTAGTGCATCGAATTTATTAAGGTCCCGTTTGATAACCATTTCGTTTTTTGTTTGTGGTTTTTGAAAATTAAGTCTATAAACACTAAACTTTTTTTTTTATCTACATCCTTTCCCATGTTTTCAAAAACCAAGCAAAATTTTGAAAAAAAAATAGTTTTAAAAAACTTGTGTTTTGTGTTTTGGAATTTAGCTAAGAACTCAAATGTCTCCCTAACAAAAATGAAAACCATTGTAAGAAGATTGAAAGAAAACAAGCACAATTTTCAAAAACCAAAAACCAAAAACGAAATGGTTATCAAACGAGGCCTAAAGTTTAAATAATCTAGATTTGGAAAAGGATTTTTGCTGATATATAATTGATCGACATATCATTAACATACTCTCACAATAACGAGGAAAAAAATATTCAAACCATACATTCAATAAACACAAGTAAATGTCAAAGTGCTCAACAATAATTGACATGTGTATTCTCAATCAAGAGGCTAGAGATTCGAAAACCTTTAAATGTGGTTGGATTAAAAAAATAATTGTTATAAATTAATTTGGACCCTTCAATTATCTCGGGACTCAAATAGAACAAACGAAGTAGAAACAAATTCGAAATGGAATAAAACTATTCTAGAATGATTGTTATTAAATTATTTATTAACAGCCAAACAAGATTTAAGGATAATATTTGGACAAGGCAAAGTCAAGAATGCAAGTCTCCATCCTTGACCATGTGAGGATATTTTTCTCTTTTTTAAAACAAGATTAAGGATAACAATAAAACAAAGGTTAGGGATATGCAAGTCTCCATATCCTTGACAAAATCTCATCCTAATAGAATTATTATTAAACTCAATATTAATTAGTCAAACAAGATGTTAACTCGATAGCTCAATTGGTTAAGACAATATATCCACGACGAGAAATCAGATGTTCAAATCTCTACCCTCACATATTACTACACTCGAAAAGTTCCAACTATTTTCTTTTTCATCTTGATGAAAATATCATAATATATATATATATATATATTTTTTTTGAAAGATAGATTTCTTTCAATTTCTTTTCTATTGTACAATTTTAATTTGAGTGGGGTCTAGAGAGATTTTTTCCATCTCTAAGGAAGATTATGGAGGTTACTTTGCCTACTAATTATAGAAGAAAATAATACTACTATCTCAAAAAAAGAATTAAAGAAGAAAAGGAGTGTTTGTACTTGTAGGAATAGAGTTAGGATCTAATTCTACAATAATTGGTCCTCATTTCCTCTTTATTGTTAAGAGGTAAAATTGTTGTTCTAGTGTATGTTTCTATAATTTTATAAAAAGTGAATATAAATTAGTGTGCATTGCCCTCATATATATTGTTCAATTATACAAAATCTTTTTGATCCATATATGTGGTTGGTTACAATTTTGCTCATGACATTTGGAAAACTTCTCAATTTTACCCCATTTTTTAAACTTATTTTTAAAAACACCCTCCATTAGATTTTTTTCTTGGGGTGAAAAATAGCTATAATTTAACAAGTGAGGGTATTCAAATTTAAAGCATTAGAAAAATATTTTGCAAAAAACTAAGATGGTAAGAAAGTTCAAATCAACTAAAATGTTATACAAAACGTTTGTTCAAATGTTTTCCTAACCTTTTGAAATTTAAAATTCTACTATAACACCCGAGTTAGGAGGGGTACATGAATGAACCGATGCCACATCCGAATGAGAGGGATCCTGAGGACATGAAAGTATGGTCAAGATAAGCTTAAAGAAATTGATAGATACTACCTATACCAACAAGGTGCACTTTCCTTTTCGGTGGCTCAATCATGTGAGTGAGGACAAAGCATGCTAAAAGGACCCCGTGTTGGTTTGTGGGGATAGTCTTCACTCTTGAAAGCAGTTTAAGACGAGTATGGTAACGTAGCCAGGTCGCAGGGGAATATCGGGCCTTAGGTGCCGAATCTAGATTCCAAATCCTGGGCCTGAGGCGTTACAGATGGTATCGGAGCGAAACCTCTCCCAGTAGGATGTGGTTCGGGGACGAACCAAGGCGGAAGCTGGTGGGCATGTAACACCCGAGTTAGGAGAGGTACATGAATGAACCGATGCCACATCCGAATGAGAGGGATCCTGAGGACATGAAAGTATAGTCAAGATAAGCTTAAAAGAATTGATAGATACTACCTATACCAACAAGGTGCACCTTCCTTTTTGGTGGCTCAATAATAGGAACTTTGAAGTTAAGCGTGCTTGGCTTGGAGAAGTTCTATGTTGGGTGACCTCCTAAGAATTTTCCTAGGAAGCATGTGAGTGAGGACAAAGCATGCAAAAAGGACCCTGTGTTGGTTTGGGAATAGTCTTCACTCTTGAAAGTAGTTTAAGACGAGTATGGTAACGTGGCCAGGTCGTAGGAAAATATCGGGGCCTTAGGTGCCGAATCCGGATTCCTTAATTGAAATTCACTACACATGTCTATACATAAATATTAATTCGCACTACCATTGAATCATTTTATAATTAATAATTTAGAGTGGGTTTGGTAACTGTTTTTTCTTAATTTTCTACTTTTCTTTATAAAAAAAATGACAACTTCTTTGTCGTATAATTTACTTTATGAAGCTAAAATGAACATAGCTCAGCGGTAATTAACATAAATATCCTCGACCAAGAGGTCAGAGGTTTGAATCCCCCATCCCTAAATGTTGATGTACTAAATAAAATAATTTACTTTATGAAAATGTTTTAAAAATCTTAGCCAACTTTTGAATTTTCTTTAATAAATATTTAAAACTTGACGCTAAAAGAGCAACATAACTTTTGAAGAAAAAAAAAACTAATTTTATTATTTAAAAACAGAGTTTTAAGATAAACTCGATATTAGTCTAATTATCTATCTCATTCGAACATGATGACATTTTTTTTTTTTTGACAACATGTGGGGTGGGGGATTGAACCTTCGACCTCTTGGTCGGATTACAAACTCGATGCCAATTGAGCCATGCTCTTGTTGCCATTCGAACATGTTGACATGTGACAGGAAAGGGTGGGATGAAATGTTAATATCATATTATAAAATCAAAATTAGTTAGTAACAAATGAAATGATGATGAGGTTGAGTAGGGAAGGAGTTCAAACCTATGCATATTGTCATAACTTAAAACTGACCATTTTATTTTATCATTATTGTTTTGTTTTAGAAGACTTCTCAAGAATGAAGTTGCTCATGTGAACCTTGTTTAATTACTTAATTAGTTAAGCCACATGTCTTCGATCAAAAGGTCAAGATTCAAATCTTCTTTCCATATGTAGTTGAACTAAAAACAAAATGTAAAGTTAGGAGATAAATCCTTTTTCTCTCTCTCTCGATAATTAGTTAGCATGTTATTTTTGTTGAACTAAGAAAAAACGGTTACATTTTATTAATTCAGTCATAATTATAGATAGTCTAATAAAAAAAAAACAATTAACTATTTCATAATATAATATACTAAATTATGCCAACATGAGCATAGCTCAACTGACTAAGACTTGTACTGATGACCGAGAGGTCTGTAGTTTGAATCCCCCACCCCACATGTTGTCAATATATATATATACACACTAAATTATATTCCTAATAATTAATAATCAAACTCAATAAGAAAAACATTTATGATCGCCACACACTCAAATGTTTAAGTGTATTTTTGGAAATATCTAAATTTAGTCTCTAAAGCTTAAAATTGGTCCACAATGATTTTAGGATAATTGTAATGGGTGGCAAAATTAGGGTTAATTTCTTGAATAATGTAATTTAAAAAAGAAATGACGAAATTAAGGTAGTTTTAAAAATAATAATTTTAATAATGTACTTAAAATAACAAATTACAAATTAAGGGTGAAAATTGAAAGTATTGACAAAAATAGGGTACTCAAAAATCGTGTACTGTGTACACGAGTTGACGTGGCGATGATTTGTTGAATTGTGTACCATGTGGCGAGGATTTGTTGAATTTTGTAGGTCGAAATCGTGTACCATGTACACGATTTTGGCAAGAAGTACACGATTTTTATAGATTAAACTACCTCCGTAAACTCACCGTTAAAGAGACTTTACCTCCGTAAACTCACCGTCAAAGAGACTTTAACACCACCGCCGACGCTGCACTTTCAGATGCTGAAATGTTCGGATTATTGTTCTTGTGCAATGTGAAAATCTCTGTAAATCTCTCTGAAGACAAAGGAAGGATGTGGGAGAATCTTATGGAAAAGAGAAGAAAAAAAGTAGATCTGTAAGTCTCCACCTTTCAAAATGGGAAAACAGCTCCTTCAATCCTTTATGTGTTCTGATACCTTCAAATTATAAATAATTTTTGTACCAAAAGATTGAATAAAAAAGTACTGAGAACAAAGAAAGTGCAGTTCAAGATCTAGAAAGTGTTGAGATGGAGCAATAACAGGTTCACCATTTTCTTCTTTCTCTTCGCACAGGTGACGGAAGAACTAAAATGGGGGTAGGGTTTCTGACCGAAATCGTGTACATGGTACACGATTTCTTTAAAAAAGATCCTGTACCTTACACGAGTATTACACGGAACTCGCGAACTACGTACGCGAGTTCGCTGGCGCCACCGTGGCACCTGATTCGCATGCCAACAAATAAATCGCGTACGTGGTACGCGATTTACCCCTATAATTGCGTACCAGGACTGCGATTTAACGAACTCGCGACCAATGTATACGATTTAGCTACCCTAATTTTGGAATTAGTTTCAAAACTCCTCTTTATTTGTCATTTTTTTAAAAAACTACATTATTTATAAAAATCGTCCGCAAAATTAGGGTAAATAATGACAAATTTAGTAATTTTTTAAAATATTTGCAAATATGGCAAAATTTTTTAATTAATTTTTTATATCCCTATTTTTCCCTTGAATTGCGCGCGCACATCTGGTGGATTTCTCTCCTCTCTTTTTGTTTTGGTAGGTTTCTATCGGATAGAAATTTTTTCTATCACTGATAGAAAGTTAATTATATCGATTTTCTATCACTGATAGAAAGTTTTCTATCAGTGATAGAATTCTATCACTGATAGAAGTCTTCTATCAACAATAGAAAGTTTTTCTATCACTGATAGAATCTATCAGTGATAGAAAAACTTTCTATCAGTGATAGAATTTTTCTATCACTTATAGAAGTTTTCTATCACTGATAGAATTAAATTTCTATCGCTAATAGAAGTCTTCTATCATTGATAGAAAACTTTCTATCAGTGATATAAAATTTTTCTATCACTAATAGAACTTTCTAAAAGTGATAGAATTAACTTTCTATTATTGATAGAAGTCTTCTATCACTGATAGAATTAAATGTCTATTGCAGATAGAAGTCTTCTATCACGGATAGAAAGTTAATTTCTATCGTTGATAGAAGTCTCTATCACTGATAGAAAGTTTTTCTATCACTGATAGAATCTATCCGTGATAGAAAAACTTTCTATCAGTATAGAAGTTTTCAATCACTGATAGAAAATTTTCTATCAGTGATAGAAAATTTTTCTATCACTAATAGAACTTTCTATTAGTGATAAAATTAACTTTCTATCACCGGTAGAAGTCTTCTATCACTGATAGAAAGTTTTCTACCAGTGATAGAAAACTTCTATCACTGATAGAAAGTTTTTCTATCATTCTATCACTGATAGAAAGTTTTCTATCAGTGGTAGAAAACTTTCTATCAGTGATAGAAGTTTTCTATCACTGGTAGAAAACTTTCTATCAGTCTCCGAGAAAACGACAGCATCTCTCCAACAGTTTGATTTGGCGCCTTCTTCGCTTCTCAACAAGTTAATCGAAAACGCTAATTAACTGATAGAAATTGAAGGAAAAAAAAAAACAAAAAGTGCGAGCGATCGAGCGAGAACAAACCTCAAGTACTCGAAATATATAATCGGAAGAAGAAAACAACCGAAATGAACTGATAAAGGAGAACAATCGAAGTC
This sequence comes from Luffa acutangula, assembly GCA_036850905.1. NCBI lineage: Eukaryota > Viridiplantae > Streptophyta > Magnoliopsida > Cucurbitales > Cucurbitaceae > Luffa > Luffa acutangula. Next base: position 41,654,020 of record CM072087.1, read on the forward strand.
AATGAACTGACAGAAATCAATGAAAGAAAGAAAAAAAAAGAGTGATGAAACAAACCTGAACGGAAGAACGAGCTGAAGACGATGGAGAAGTTGAATGCAAAGAGAGTAATTGGAATCAGATGGAAATTTGGGAGAAGAACTGATAGAAAGAAATGAGAAGCTGATAGAAAGAAATGAGAAGTTGATAGAAACTTTCTATCACTGATAGAAATTTTTTCTATCATTGATAGAATCTATCAGTGATAGAAAGTTTTTCTATCAGATAGAAAAACTTTATAGATTCTATCAGTGGTTGAAAAAATTTCTATCAGATAGAAAGGGCATTTTAGTAAATACACATCCCAGAACTTAAAATTTTGCTATTTTTGCAAATTTTTCTACCGGTTGCTAAATCTGTATATATTTTGGGGCGGTTTGCTATATTTGCAACCAGCCCATGATTTTATGGTCAATTTTTCTTTTTAACATTTTTTCTATAAATTTTAGAAATATGTTCACAATTGTGTCTTTCTTGTATAAAATTATTATTATTATTATTATTATTATTTAATCAATTTCGATAAAATTTAACTTTAAACTTTAGGGTAGGGACCAATTTTATGTTTTACCGTAATTACACAGACTAAAATTGGAAATTTAAAAGTACAAAGACTAAAATTGAACAAAATTCAAAATATATGATCAAAATAGTATTTTAGAAGTTGTTTCAGGCGTTGAGTTGGTTATAATAGTTAGTGGTTATTATAGTCTAAGGGTTATAATAATGTGTGGAGTTAAATAGTTTGTGTTTGGAGTGCTGATTATTTTAGTCTGGGATAAAATATGTGTTTGGGGTGCAAATTATTTTAGTTTGGGATAAAATAGTCTGTGTTTAATACATATTATTTTAGTATGGGTTAAAATGTTTTTTTTTTAATTTTTAAATAAAAATAATTTCAATAATATTTTATTATTTTATTATTATTTATTTTTTCTATTTCTGTTTTATTCTTCCTCCATCTCCATTATCTTCATCATCTTCTTCCTCCATTTCTATTAAATCTTCATCATCTTCATCTTCTTCCTCAAACTTCAACCTCCATCTTCATGATCTGCTTCTTCCTCTAACCCTAATGTCAGCGACTTTTCCGACGACCGAAATTTTTTTTCCCTCTTTTTTCATTTATTTTCTTCTACCTCTTTTCTTCTTTTTTTTCCTCTTTTTTTTTTTTTTTTTTTTTTTTAAATTTTTTATATTTTTAGAAATGAAAATAAGAAGAAAGATGAAAATAGGAAAAAAAAAATTGGTCGCTGGAAAAGTCACACGAAAATTCGCCGGCAGTCGCCAAGAAAGTCGTCGGACGGCGGTGGCCGGAAAAGTTAAGGAGTCGTATGGAGAAAGAGGAAAGAGTTTCAATAGAGAATCAATAGAATAACCAGGTGGGTTGAATGATGGTTACTGTAGCAGCACGGTGGTAAAAATAACCCCACCTCACTATTGATTTATGTTGATGCCTGAAACACTAAGTGAGTTATAATAACCCTCTATTATAACCAACACAGGGCTCAAACAGCTCGTTAGTATTGGAATAACTTAAAGAGTTTTAAAGCCTTACTAAAATTTCAAGAAACTAATGACGATTTTTTTAATAAAATTTTTCTGTTTTTACACCTAAAATACTTTTTGAAAATATTTTTAAAATCTAAGCTAAATAAAGAAAATGATGGTTTTATACATTATTTTTATCTTTACAATATTAAAATAAGTTGAATAGTCATTGAGAATCATTTTTTACCAATTAAAATATTCTTTGCATAATTTTAAAATGTCAAACCTAACCGAATGAGTTCAATATTCTATTTCATTACTTTTTATGAAATTAAGCTAAAATAACATTTTTTTTCCTAAAAATGATAATGGATCAACTTTAAATTAAAATTGTTATTGAAAATTTAATCTAATTTTAAAAATGAAAATAAGTTTCCATACCTTTTATATTTTATTTTTATCAAATGGGTTAAGAATTTTTAATTTAGAACAAAATATAAAATTGTTATTAAGAAAATCTTAGAATCTAAAAAGACATATATACTTAAATATTACACTTGCCATGTAAGTTAAAATTTTCTAGTTACTATTAAGTAGTTTTAGAGATTAGATGGCAATTTCTACTCATCTCAAATAGCAAATGATGATACTCTCACTTTTACTTTTACTTTTTAAGACATATACTATTGAAGTATTCACCCCTAAGCTTGAGGGGGAATATATTAAGAATATTATGCTCAACTTTTACATTACTTTCTAAGACAATATACTATTGAAGTATTCACCCCTCAATTTGAGGAAAAACATTAAGATTATGATCTCATTGAACATGTGGTGAATATAACCTAGTCAGTTTGGTTACTTAACCTAAATTTTTTTGGTCATAATGAATATAACTTAATAACTAAGGGTCGTTTGTTTGGTGATAATCCAAGATTCTCATGGGATAGACATCTAGATTACTTCATTTGTTTTACAGTAATGTAAGATGTTTAGATATTTTGAGATGTCCGGACATCCTAGGATGCCCACACGAGAGGTATCTTAGAAGATTTTGATGCCCTCTTGACACATGGGTTTCTAAGATTCTCATGTTGAGGGAATCGACCATTGAAGTTTTTGTCCTTCGTTTTTTTACGTAAATTCATCAATTTTATTTATTCTCAAATTTTTAATTTTATAATTAAAATAAATTGGTGTATTCATTCACTAAAAACTAAATCTATGAAACTAACTATATTTATATGTTTCATTTACCTATAAAATAAAATCCATTTAATTTGTATAATATATAGTTTAATCTATTTTCAATTGAAATCTTAAGTGAACTTTTTTTTTTTATATTTATTTTACTTTTCCAACAACGGAAATATTTTTCTTATAAAAAAGACACTATTAAAAATCAATACTATTTCTCTCAAAATTTTTGATAATGTATAACTATAAATATAATTCACTAGAAAAGGCCATCAACTATGTAATTGTCTTCTTCTTAAAAAGTTCAAGTATTTCACGTTAAAATCAAAATTCTAGTTTTCTTTTTTATAAAAATATTAAAACAATTCAAATTAATTGGAAAAAATACACTTTTAGTCTCTAAGGTTTAGATTAGGTTTCATTTTAGTCCCTGAGTTTTCAAACTCAACAATTTAGTCCATGAGGTTTGGTTTTAGTTTCATTTTAGTCCCTCCATCTATTTTTCTGTTAAAAACTAACGGTTTGCTGATGTGGCACTATTTTTTTTTATTAAAAAAATGTATTTTTGAAATTTTAAATATAAATATATTTAAATAATAAAATATTATTATTTTTTTAAATTTTGTTATTTCTCTCTCTTACCCTCCTTTATCTTCTTCTTCAACTTCTCAGCCCGTCTTCTTCTTCAACTTCGGTCGTCGCCGCCGCCTGCCGGCAGCAAGTGACCTTTTTTTTTTCTGCTCTTTCATTCTTCCTTCATTCCTTTTTTTCTATTTGTTTTTAATTTTTTTAAAAAAGCCCAGATCTGGTAGCAGCCACGAAAACCATATCTCTCGAGGAACGATCTTCGCGAAGATTGTGTCTCACCATCGTCGCTGGGTCCATTTCTCGTTTTTTTTTTGTTTTTTTCCTCAAGTTGATCTCTCTCTCTAAATTTCGGTCTCTCTCTCCCTCCCGTGTCTGTTTTTTCGCGAGCAAGAGACTTTATAGTAGAGGGATTTTTCCAGATCTGTGCGTAGCAGACAACCAGCGAGTTACAGGTGTGTTTTGCAGTAGTTTGAGGTTCTGACGAGTGGGTTTTCAGGTGCGGGTTTCAAGTTTTGGCGAGTGGGTTTCAAGTGTGGCCGTGTGAGTTAGGTCCAGCGAACGGGTTTTCCAGACGACAGATCTTCACGCAAGCACGACGGTCCAAAAACTTTGGGGGTCGATTTTGTAGATCTAAAAATCGTGGGTGGGGTCGATTTTCATGAAAAGAAAGTAAAAAAGAAGAAGAATAAAAGAAAGAGAGAAAAAGAGGAAGAAGAATGGAGAAAAAAATAAGTGAAATTTTTTTCCAGCGACGATGGTGGCTGTCGGCGGTTGGGTGTTGACGGTACAGTAGAATAGATTTAGGGTTTTGGGAGGAAGAAGATGGAGAAGGGGGAGAAGATGGGGAAAAGGAAAATGGAATTAAAAAAGAAAAAGAAAATTAATAAAAAAAAACTATTTAGTATATTATTTTATTTTTAAAAATTAAAAAAATATATTTTTTTTAATAAAAATAAAAGCCACCTCAGTTTGCAGTTAGAAGTTAACAGAAAATTGGATGGAGGGACTAAAATGAAACGAAATCCAAACCTCAGGGACTAAAATGTCGAGTTTGAAAACTCAGGGACCAAAATGAAACTTAACTCAAACCTCAAGGACCAAAAGTATATTTTTCCCAAATTAATTTGTTTTACAAAATAATATATAAAACTAATATGAACTAAATTGATGACAATAAAATGTTAAATTATTAAAGTAAAAAATGTTATATAAATTCATATTATATTAAATTAATATATAAGGGGCTATTTGGGGTCTGAATTGGTTATAATATTTAGTGGTTATAATAATCTGGGGATTATAATAGTCTGGAGTTATAATAATCTGTGTTTGGGGTGCAGATTATTATAGTCTGGGATAAAATAATCTGTGTTTGGGGTGCAGATTATTTTAGTCTGGGATAAAATAATCTGTGTTTGGAGTGTTAATTTGTTTTAACATAGGGTTTTGAATCAAAGGTTCAAACTGACTGTTTTTTTTTCTAGTTTTTTTTTATGATATACAATTCACTTTGATTTAGGGATATGCATTTTTTTTTTACAAAGCAAAAAAGTTTAGGATTTGATATAGAAAAATCATATTAGTTAACTTTTAGTATTGCCAAAATAAAAATTGTAAATGTTTAGTTCAAAAATCATATTAGTTTTTTTTTATCAATAAAATCATTTGAAATAAACTTGAGTGTGGTAAATATAATTTCGTTTGAATGTTTTTTTTAAGTTGATTAACCTTCGATGTTGTCAACGACTTTTCCAACAACCTTTGATGTTTTTTTTTTCTTTATTTTTATTTTTTATATTTTTCAAAATGAAAATGAGAAGAAATATGAAAAAAAAAATCGGTGGTCGGAAAAGTCATCGGCGATCGTCGGAAAAGTCGTCGGCGGTCGTCAGAAACTTCGCCGGCCAACGGCGACCGGCGGTCGTCGGAAAAGTCAAGGAGTCGCATGGAAGAAGAGAGGAGAGAGTTATTGTAGAAAATGGATAGAATAATCGAGTGGGTTGAATGATGGTTACTGTAGAGAATGGATAAAATAATCGGGGGTAAAAATAACTCACCTCACCATTTATTTTTGTTGGTGCCCCAAACATTGAATAGGTTATAATAAGGGGGTTATTATAACCTATTCAGTCCCCCAAACACCCCCTAAATGATTTGAAGGTAGGAAAGGATATTATTGGAATAATACATCATTTTAAGACATTTCCAAAAATCCTACAAATCAAACATTGTTATCTAAATATTCCTGAACTTCCCTACTACAATTTTTCTGCAAAACAAACATAATTATCTAAAGATGTTAGACATTTATATTTTCAAACATATATAATTCCAAGCATCTGAAGATTTCAACTATCTAGGTTACCAAAAAAAAAAAAAAAAAAAAGGAGGGGACACTACAATAAATAATAGATACAATAGCTAACAAGAAAAACTATAAAAGACCTATTATAGGATTTTTCTAAGGTCCTGACAACCCATGTTATTAATTAAAAGTTTGGAAAATAGAAACAAGTGCTGGGTTTTATGTCCTAAAACTTGTGGATAGTAAATGTAACAAAATTAATTGATAAAGCGTTATTGAGATTATTCAATAAGTAGTTATTGAATGGTTGTTTAATTATGCATTAATTAACTCAAATCCAATAAACTAGAACCCATGGTTATATAATGAACACTTGAACTTTATGTGTAGACATAAAAGAGGATCAAGTTCAGGTGATAGCCAAAACGGTCTATAGTATAGGGATAGAGGTTGGGTGTCTTATCCTGGGGACACTATGTGACGCGGCCCGCTTTGTATTTGTTACAAACGATGTGCTCCTGAATCGTTCATGTAAAGACATGAGAGTGGGGGCGTTCTATGCAAAGAGTTTGCATAAGACCGGGACCGAGAAATAAGTCACTTTCACCTTATAACACCGTTTACTGTGAAACTGACTATTTCATGTGATGACCTAGGTAACTCGATCTTAATCCTGAGCTAATTATAAACTCCTGTTTATTCGGGATTATCCTTTGATTTGCATGGGTGGGAGTGGCCCAACATCGCCGACTCAATAAGCCTACCATTTTGGGGATAAGACCGGGTAGATAGTTGGGGACATAGTCTTGCAAGATGGAATTCGCTCCTACCCGTCAATAGGGATTGTAGAGGTTGTTCCCTTAAGTGTTGACTCCGGGTCTTGAACAAAGGCGCACCAATTCTCTCCTGGCACGAGAGGATTTTATGTTTAATGGTTGGACCATAAACAAATTGTTCATTATAGGATCAGTAGTAGGGGTGAAGAATACCGAACCGAATCGATTCGGTTCGGTTCAGTTTTTACATATATTCAGACCGAACCGAACCGAACCAGGTTCTCTGCTTTTACTTAAATACAATTTTTAGGGTTTTCACCTTTACTTTCTGTCGCTTTTCCTTCCCCCTTCTCTCTGTTAACGAAGCCTTCTCTCTGTCTAGATTTATTTCTATAACGAACGCGTCTCTTCCACCGTTCAGTTCTCCGCTTTTCCACCGCTTTTCCTCCCCCTCTCTCAGTCGCCCTCTGTTAACGAGCGTGTCTCCCCCTCTCTCAGTCGTCGTCTCCTCCACCGTTCGCCGTCTCCCCCTGTCTCAGTCGCCGCCTCCCCCTCTGTCTCAGTCACCGTCGCCATCTCCTCCACTGTTCGCCGTTGCCGTCTCCTTTACTGTTCGCCATCTCCCCCTGTCTCAGTCATCGCCTCCCCATCTCTCTCAGTCGCCACCTCCTCCTCTCTCTTTCTTTATTTGACCTAATTGTCGTCTCCTCTTCTTTCTTTATTTTGATCAAAGAAAGATGACCCGACCCGACTAGACCTGAAGGGTTGGGTCGGGTTGGGTCGTCCATACAACCGACATGCGTCGGGTCGGTTTGTCCGTACAACTGACCCGACCCAAATTTTTTATACCCATAATCAGTAGTACTTAAGGAACAAGATGTAACTTCAGGGGTAAAATGGACTTTCGACCTGCTACAGTTACTGTTCAGTTGTCAGTATGCTTAACGATTTAATACAAAATTTATCGCTGATATATAACAATCCAAGTATAAATTGACACAATCAAGTAATACCTAGTGAGTCTAGGGTCGAATCCACAGAGAAAGGATATTTGCAAAGGTTTAATAATTTTTACTGATCTGAACTCAAGAATGTGTGATATTATATAAAAAACTAAATAAGAGAGTCGATGAGTTTGAAGAATAAATATTGCAGAAAGTAAAACATGCGATGAGAGTAAAAAGAGAAGTATTAAGGAGAATGTTATCAAGGTTGTTGCGGTCGCAACCTCATGCGTTTATAAGAACCTTGTAGCGCATACCATGACTACTCGATCCATTAATGCCTAAGTGAGAAAAAATCACAAGTTTTCCTTTTGGTACTCCTTCTATGTTTGGCATAAAACTATCAATGGGTTATTTGGCTAGTTCATGCATGAGGCTTAGTTCTCTAAAAACTTACAAGGGACTGCATTAGTGTTAACGACGCAATCAAAGCTCATTCATGCATTATCTTATAGCGATAGTATTTATTTAATGCTACCAAGACTACATGCCATGTGCTAGCTTATTCTACTTAGATATGTTCGCATGCATTACCTGTCAGGGATTTAGCATACTGCTACCACATTCGGCTTGCCAGGCGGGAGTTAGTAATGAAAATAGTGTCGCAACTAAGTAGAAAGCAATAATGTTTCATTAAATCAAAGTATGCACTTATAAAATAGACTTATTATCGCATGGGTGCTTGCGCTAAGCCTTGATGAAGAAAATTAGCTCATGCGAGCAAAACAATACATTGTGCAATTGATAGCGGGCAGAAATGTAGCTATTTTAGTCCTATATTATTAAGCTCTTAGGTGCTTTAATTGTGTTTTTATTGAAGAAATCTTAAATTATTCATTATTTTGTCTTTAGGAAGAACTTTATGGATTTTGGTGGAAAAATGCCCTAAAATGAGCCATCCAAGCCCAAATTTCCATGCATGGGTCAAGGGGAAGCCCAAGAAGTCAACCATATAAAGAAGATAAAAAAAGACATGAAGAAAGACCCAAATTGAAGCCCAATCTGTGCCAGCCTGGTCTGAAATGCGCATAGCGTTGAGACGCTGTCCCATTTCTTGGCCAACAAGTTGAGTGACGTCACAGCATCGCGACACTGTCCTATTTCCAGGCCTATATAAGGCGCCCCTTGGTGCCCATTTTATGCATCAATCATCATTCCATCCTTCCATTCCTTTCTTTCCTTGTCTCCTTGGGAGCCTTCTCTCAAGGCTTTTTAGCCTTTTTGAGACTTCTGTAGTGGGAAAATTTTGGGGAGCTTTGGGGAGCACTCTAGGAGGCTCAAGGTGTGCTTGAAGGGACTCCAAGCGCCAACGACTGGGTCTTCGACTGTCATTTCATTTCCTTTTATTTTGCTCATATTTATGCTTTCCATTGTATATTTTGTGAATATTTTAGCTATGTATATCTAAACCCCAATTTGGGGTCTTGAAATGAAAATATATTGTTAAATGTTCTTATAATTGCCTATCTCTTTCCCTGTTTACTAATTATTTGTATGGATACTCGTAATGCTGTATGCAATCTGGCCAGTTGTATATTGATCCGATTCTTAATGGAAACTCGACGGAGAGAAATTAGGATAGATCATAATCCATGCAACTAGTTTAATTGCCCGTCGTGACAACAGGATTAGTTGATTAAACTTAGATTCCTAAAATGAATCAGAGCGTATAATTAACGAATTTTAATGGCGCTAAGGACATTTAGGTTGTTAAAATGGATTAATTATAATTAGGGGAAACCAATAGGAGAACCTATGTGATTAACGGAGATTCTATGATTATAATTAGTTGGACAACGAGATAGGATAATTGTAATAATTATTTAGCTATAAATTGATTTTCAAGACCCCACTTCCCATTTAAAAACTCTTTCTCCATATTTTTATTTCTTGATTGATCAATTTAATTTCCTTAATCGCTTTAGTTTTTAAATTCATTTTAATTTCATGTTTTGGTCTCTAAATATTATTTCTCCCAAGTATCTTTAGTGTTCAAGGAATTTTTCCTTTGCTTAATTTTCGCTTCGCCTCCCTGAGGATTCAATACTCGGAATATTTCTGTTTTATATTACTTGTGGCTCGTGCACTTGCAGTATAGCAGTGTGACGCCCAACAGCAATACATCGCAAATGCAAGTCTACCCTTAATCACAGCTCTCTATGATTTCTCTTTCTCCTTGTTGCTTTGATCTTCGTCTCTTCCCCCCTCGTCTTTCGTATATCTTTTCTTTGAGCAGGTGGCTTCTATTTATAGGCGAAGGAAACTAACTCCAAGGAATTAGAAAACTTGCTTTAGTCATCTTCAACCCACCTGCGCGTCAGTGTGTTAGCATGGTCTTTTCATCCATCTTGTTTGTCTCATGATCGTCTTGGGATGTGTGCCTGCACAGAGAGAAACTTGGGCAAAAAACAACTGAATTAATTGCGTTAGCACCCTTTATTTTTATAATTTCACACCGCATACATAAATATAGCCTACTGCAAAGAATCGTCGCATTTTCCTTCCTTATTGCGTTGAAGTAACGCATCAATGTATCTTTTGGCCTTTTTTTAGCTTAAATTTAAAGGATAAATAACTTGATTTTTACAAGTTATCAGTTATGAACAACTTGTGAAGGGTCTCTCGTATAGTGGAGTGTCCCGTTAGTTAAGGAATGTTGGTTAACTAGGCTAAAGAGTTTAAACAAGTTAATATCGGATCGTTGGAGCCCATGATCTGTAGGTCCATTAGGTTTCCCTACTAGCTCATACGGACCAAACCTTAGAACAATAGTGATGAAAGAGTTTGAATCGTTCAAATCCATTATTAGGAAATTAACGTTAAATATATATGATATACTTAACGTATTATAATTAAATTATGAATTAAATTATGAAGAGAGATAAAATATTTAAATAAGATTTAAATATTATGAATATGTATATGATACATATCTTAGTTTGATTTTGACGAATGAATAAAGATTCATATTTAGTCAATCGGTTTTGAGAGAAGTTGGGAATGGTGCATTAGTTGATTTAATATTTGATATTAAATTTAACAAAAATAATTAATTGAAAATTTGTTTAATTAATTATATTGGAGATTGATCTTGTAAAATTAATTATGTGAATTAATTTAAAAATGAAATTGATTTGTTTTATATAAAATCAATTTAGAAATTAATTATGGAATTATGTTTTCAATTTGGAAAACCATTTCATGCATAAATCCATGAAAAGCCACCTTGCCCCTTGATTCATCAAATTCCACTAAGTCATGTGCCTTCATATATAAACTTGTTTCTTCTTGAAGCTTGAGTGGTTGTTGGCTGGACATTTTTGGCATGCAAAATCCAGATGAAAATTTTCTCTCAAAAACCAAAATTCTCTCTCAAATGGTCGTGGGTTTCAAGATCAATAAAACCCATTTTTTCTTCCCTTTAATTCAACACATACAAGCTCTCACAAGCTCGTTCTAAGGCCGTAGAATAGCAGGAAAGATCTTGATGGTTGATAACTCTCCAAAAGAGAGTTATTTAGGCCTTAATTCTATAGGGATTTATGTGTCTTTTGTGCTTAATAGGATTGCTTTTAGATATATGTTATATGTTTTAACCCATTTGGAAGAATGGAAGCTTTGGAAATTTTTTTGTGCAGAATATGTTGCTGGAAGACTTAATAGAGCAAATTCTGTGCTGCAGCAAAGCTGGGAGCAAAACTGCCACGTCACAGCTCGTTAGCCAATTGAATGAACTGAATTCTGTTAACCTATTCTCGGGATAAGGGAGCAAGGAGAGTCATCCACGTGTCTAGGTCAACCTAATTCAAGCTTCCTATCACTCTATAAAAGGAGATGGGCGCCCAAGTCAAATTCATTCCACTTTTGGGAAGAGATCCTTCTCATTTCCATTTTGGGAGCCGAATAGAGGAGAGAGATTGGAGACCATCAAGAAGATCATCATTTGCAAGTTGATCAAGGGAACTAATATTTTCTTGCATTATTTTGTAAATATGGATATGCCTACTCAGATTGTAACGTGTGTCTCTATGCATCTTATGAACTAAGTAGCTTTGGGCGTTGGTTAGGGAACATGTGATTGTCATGCTTAATTTCTAGTAATAAATATTGATTCAATGCATCTTGGTTAATTGTTGTGCTCATTTATATTTTGTGCCCGCCTGGCCAGCCGATATGAATATCTCTCTCTAGTTTCAGGGATGATTTAGGGAGTGTGTGGCGGTTAATCACACTAGATCATTGTGTATTGGTGAACGCTAGTGACTGTGCTAGGGATAGCCAGTTGCCTAGTGCTTGATCGGTAGTACTTCATTAGAGTTGAAACACATTCTAAAAAATCCAGAGTTTCGGGAGGAATCTGCTAATAAGACTGCGAGAGTTTTGCATGATCAATAATATTGCTAGAGCATCTTTTAAAACAATTACTAAATCCTGACTAGCGCTTGTTCCTAATCTGTCTGCCTATTTGTTTACTTTATGTTCTGTCATTTCTTTTGCTTCAACATTTCTATAAAAACCAATCATTTTAACCACCTTTGAAACCATTAAAAAGTTATACAAAATAGATAATGTGAAAGCTAGTTCAGACCTTGGATTCGATAAATACTTATTACTTGTTGCGGACTGTGTATACTTGCACATAGTTCTAGAGTCTTTTTATATCTTATTTTTACCCACTCTAGAAACCCAACAAGTTTTTGGCGCCGTTGCCAGGGACTTGAAAAAGTTTTTATCTGATCTGTTTTGTGTATGTGTTTTAGTGGTTTAGTGCTAGAACTTTTTGATTGTTTCTTTTGTTTTTGCACGCGTGAGTTTGGTGCATGAGCGATCTGCCTGGGGTAAGGTTCGAGCTTGATCCAGAAATCGAGAGAACATTCAGGAGAAGAAGGAGAGAGCAGCGTAGAAACCAAAATCAAATGGATAACGTGTTGCGTCTCCCGTAGGGTCCTGAAGATCCAGCGAACCCCCAGCGGAATCGTTTGCTGCAGCAAAACCAGCCGCTGGAGCAAAATGAGCAGAAAAAAATCAGGCTGAGAATCCTATCTTGGTAACGAACGATAGGGCCAGAGCCATTCGAGCATATGCTTTTCCAATGTTTGATGAGTTAAATCCAGGGATTGCACGTCCTCAAATTGAGGCAGCAAATTTTGAAATGAAACCGGTAATGTTTCAGATGTTGCAAACCGTGGATCAGTTCCATGGGTTGTCATCTGAAGATCCTCATTTGCATCTTAAGTCTTTTCTAGGAGTTAGTGATTCTTTTGTAATTCAGGGAGTGCCTAGAGATGCCCTTATATTAACTTTGTTCCCGTATTCTCTTAGAGATGGAGCAAAGGCATGGTTAAATTCTTTTGCTCCTGGACCAATTAGGACATGGAATGAATTAGCTGAAAACTTTTTGAGTAAATATTTTCCACCAAATAGGAATGCTAAAATACGGAGTGAAATAGTAGGGTTTAGACAACTTGAAGATGAAACTTTTAGTGAGGCTTGGGAAAGGTTTAAAGAGCTTTTAATGAAGCCCATGAAATTTTAGAATGGGTTAAATGGAGCAACCCAAGGTATGGTTGATGCTTCGGCTGGAGGGACCCTTTTGGCAAAAACTTTTAATGACACTACAACAAATTGCACTTTTGATGTCGGACAAAAATAAACACGCTGGACATTTTATGTCGGACAAAAACTCGCTGGACATTTTATGTCGGACGGAGTGGAAAATTTTAAGAAGAGCCCGACATTAAAGGTTGTGTTTAATATCGGTTTTCTTAAAGAAGTTTTTGAAAACCCTCACAATCTCCACCTCTCTCGATACCCTCTCCTCTTCTCCATCAGCCGCCTCCCTCCTCCATCACTTCATGGTTTTCCTCTTGCCACGAGAGAATCTTGTCGATGGTCTCCGTCTCTCTCCTCATTCTCCGATCACCATCTCCGGCGACTGCAAACTTGAGGTCGGTCCCGAATGACCACACAACGTCGGCAGCGTGTTCTGGCAAACAACTCGACAACGACAGCTGGTATCCTTTCTCGATAGGCGCACTATGCTTCTGCGTCTTTTAGATCTTACTCCACATCTTTTCACGAGGAAAGAGATACGTTTGGGCAGATCAATGTTCCCTCCGACAGGTTCGTCTCTCTTGTTCATCTGCTTCTTGGATTTACTTGACTAATAATTGCTCTGTGTTGACTTTTTTCGGTGGAAGCTGTGAGAAGTGAACTGAAATGAGTTTTCATGAATTGTGTTGTTTGCCTTTAAGATTATGGGGAGATCAAACGTAGAGATTGTTGCAGAACTTTGAGATCAGAAGAGACTATGAGGGAATGTGTTGTTTGATTCTTTGTGCGATGTTTTCAAATTAGGCGTAGTGTGATGTTCTCAAATTAGACGTAGTGTGATGTTTAGCTAGCTGTAGAGTCTAATTGATTCTTTGTGTGATGTTTTCAAATTAGGGCTATTATCGACCACTTTAACCACAAAACGCTACGCAACATGCACCCTACGTTTGAGTTCCGACTTGGGTCAAATCGGAAGAGAGAGAAAATTTTTTCGATTGCCAGAAAGATTGAGAGAATATTGAAGAATTTGTTCATTTTCCTGTGAGCGGTCGGCATATAGAAAGCGTCCACCGTTATATTCCAGATAATCTTCTTCGACCTCTCATTACTCTGCATTCGAGATTTTATATCTTTGATACACATCGCAGAAAAAATTTTTTTTGGAACAAATATCATGTCATGGTAGATATATTTTTTTTTCTCACAAAATCACATTCCTTTTCTGATGGTTGATGACTTATCACTCCTTTATCCTCCTACAAACAAAAGTATTTTGTCAAGGCCTGCAGAAGTAATGTAACCTTGTATCAATGGTTTAAGTTTTTGCTCAAACAACATATATATGGACAACATATTAATACAAATATCTTAAAAAATGGGCTCTGAAAATCATATTCTCCACTGTATTACAACATTGCAAGTTCATCTTTTACCACCTTTTGAATAAATAAATCCCATGCCATTTTTCTTGAGCTTTAGGCTTATAGATCAAGGTCCTCCATGAAGTTGCTATATAATATTTGTTTGTTTATTGGAGGGAGTTTGTTGTGGCCTTATAGTTATCTTATGGTGTTACTAATCTGGAGATTCTAAACTTAATATTGTTAGGATATTGCCATTTAATTTGAATAGTTTCTATTTACTTGTAGAAACGTTATTTGTTGGCAAGGTGATAAGATCAGAACCATAGTTTTATCTCTTTAGGTGCAAAACCCATCCTCAAAAGCAGCACTCTTTTCCCATTTTTTTAAATAATAAAAAAGATAATATTAAATTGGTGTGGACATTATATTGTCTTTGTCCAATTTTATAATGTAACTCATGAGCAACTGAAACCAATAAAGCCACTAGGAAAATTCATAGTGTTTGCAACATGGTAGCAAGGTGTAGGTATTGCTCTATTACGTGAACTTAGAGTTCTACAGAAAGAGGGGAAACTAGAAACAGGATTGCAGGATTTCTTGATTTACACAGAAGTAATATACTTTACTTTTTGCGTTGCCAAGTTTTTGGTAACAAGCTATATAGAGCTACTTTTTGTTGCCCATTGCTTGTTTAAATATAAATACTGAATTTGTATGATCTAAAGTCACTTGTTCGCATGTAATTTTAAATTTGAATTCATTTGCTGGTTTCGTCGTGAATTTAGGAATTCACTTGTATTTCTCTATCTATTTTTCCCTTTCAGTTCAATAGAATTGTGTTTAATTTTTAGGAGCTAAGATTGCTATATTGTTTAATAGTTATCTTCATGGGGACAATAATGACGACGTGAAAAATGATCTTCTAGCAACCTCATCGCAAGGAAATGTGTTGTGTCATAAATAAATCACTGTTGATCTTCTCATTTTCTTTACTTTCATTAAAAAAAAAAAAACAATCTTGACATTTAATCTAAACTCTTTTCGTGATTGCGTTCTGTTAACCGCTCTTTGGTTTAATCTTTTGGAAGTTTACTTAACCTATGTTCTTGTACTTCTTCCTTGTATTTTGGACATTGTTTCGTGAGAACACTCCTATGGAGCAATTTTTATTTTGTTTTGTGCTTAAGGGTGCGTTCCTTCTAGCCATTTGCATGCTTCATTCTCATGTTATGGACTTCTGTATTTATGTTATTTGTCCTTTATGTAAGGTCAATTCTATTGGCAATGTTATAGTCATTTGGCTTATGCTCATAACTTTTTGTTTATTCCATTGCAGATTATAAATTTACACAGCAAGAGCTTCCTGCTTGCAAACCAATTCTAACACTAGAATGGGTATCTCTAAAAAAGATTTGAATGAATTTTTTACTTTGTTCCCTGTCGTAGCATGATGCACTCTTTTTATCAGTGTGACTTTGATTTCAAGTTATAACATCCTTCGTTGTCGTTGGCATTATCTTTATCCACATTGGCATTGCTTCTTTATTTGCATTAGAACAAGTACTTTCTCATATGCCTCATCCTCGTAAATATGATACAATGCAGTTTTGATTTATAAATTTATTTTCGGACTATTAAATGTGTAACTTGAGCCATATGCTTTCCATGATACTAAGGTTGTTGAAGTTGTGGGACCACTACGACAATGATTACCTTCCTTTTGAGTATCAGCTTGATATAACTTCTATCAAAATCATCGACGATATGTGGAACTATTGTTTTTGTTTGGTTATTGACAAAAAAATTATTACCTTCCTTTTGTTTGGTTACTCATAATAACCACTTTTTTGTCGTTGAAATTTTATTTATCGATTTGTTGCCTTCATTTGGTTTGTGCACTACGTACCCTATTGTTACAAGAAGTTCTCATTTGATTATTTGATTTATCCAGTTCATCATGTACAGGTTTCAAAGTTCTCCTACGATAATCCATTGCAAATATTTTACAAGCTCCAAGATTACCTTTTTGATGATAGGTATTATTTTACAACTCAATTTGAGGCATTGTTTTCTTTTGCTAAAAGGTACAACCGTGAACTACCTTTTTGATGACAAAATTAATAGAGTTAAGGTACTTTTCCTTGGTGTTTATTGCTTTTTGATTGCGGTATGTCTTAGAAGTACAAGTTATTGAACTTGATCATTTTAGAATCTTCCTTACTAGATACCACACCATCAACTTAAGATGTTCCTCTAGTGAATTTCAGAATTGTTACTTGAAAGAGTAGTTGACAACATATTAGTATAACAATTAGTAAAGGTACTTCTTAACCGTAGACAATTGAATAATAATTGTAAATTCTTGTTAGAGTTGGATAATAGTTTATTTTGGTTTACTCTTAATTGTGGCTTCTAAAAGAATTGTTATTATAGATTAAACTAGCTTTTTCATTAAATGCAGTCTCTCCTTTTTGTTCTACAACATTTTTATTCATCTTCTCTTGCTGTTTTTCGGGTGTCAAAAGTTTATGCATGAAGTTTCTATTCTAGTCAATTTTTATTCATCTTCTCTACTTTACTCGTACGTCTTGAGCTTTAATTTTAGTTTAAGGATTTGATTGGAGATGTGTGCCGATTGTATTTCACTTATACGCTTTTTATTTGTATAAGGTTTGGAATTCATCTTGTTAAGCGAGAACTATTGCAGATGATGAAATGGATATTCTTGAAAAGAAGCTCGAAGATGAACTTGGCAAAGAGCATTTAAGGAGTTGTGTACTTATTTTGTTTAGTAATTTTACTTTTTCTTTGTAAATTTGGTCCATGGATGTGGTTTGTGGATGGACGGAAAGTTTCATGTATTATATACACTGTTATATTTTATTAATTAAATTCATGTTCGTTGAGTTTTAGTTGTGTAAAAATACTTTCGAAATTTTATTTTGTGTATATGTTTAAATTCTATTTTGTTTACAAGTTTTTACAAAATGAAGAAATAGTATTGTTGGTTAGCTACGTGTGCAACCAACAATTTTTTTTTTAATTTAATATTGCACATTTAATGTCGGGCACTTTTAATGTCACAGCTTTTAATGTCGGGCAATGACCGACATTAAAAACTGACCGACATTAAAAGTGACTTTTAATGTCAGACAAATAGTGGTTGACCGACATAAAAAGTTCACTTTTAATGTCGGACATTGACCGACATTAAAAGTCACTTTTAATGTCGGTCAAAGCTTGCTGATTGACATTAAAAGGGTCCTTTTAATGTCGGGCAATGACCGACATTAAAAGGGTACTTTTAATGTCAGACAGAGCTTTTAATGTCGGTCAATGACCGACATTAAAAGCGACCGACATTAAAAGAGGCTTTTAATGTCGGGCAATGCCCGACATTAAAAGCGACCGACATTAAAACTTTTAATGTCGGTGTTTTTAATGTCGGTCACTGACCGACATTAAAGACTTTTAATGTCGGGCATTGCCCGACATTAAAAGTCAAATTTGTTGTAGTGTGAAGCCCATGAAATTTTAGAAAGAATATCTACTAATAGTTGTCAGTGGTCAGATGTTAGAGGCACAAATAAAAAAGTTAAGAGTGTGTTAGAAGTTGATGGTGTGTCCACCATTAGAGCTGATCTTGCAATGATAGCTAACGCTCTTAAGAATGTGACAGTGATTAGTCATCAGCAGCCACCAATTGTGGAGCCTGTTGCATTGGTGAACCAAGTTGCAGAGGAAGCGTGTGTCTATTGTGGTGAAGACCACAACTACGAGTTTTGCCCCAGCAATCCAGCTTTTGTGTTTTTTGTAGGTAATTAGTCGAATAACCCTTATTCTAACTTTTATAATCCAGGTTGGCGCAACCACCCCAACTTCTCATGGGGAGGACAAGGAAGTAATGTGCGAGCACAGCAAAAGGTGAACCAATCAGGATTTGCTAAAGCGCAGACATTGCCCCAGCAAAATAAGCAGGCTTTGCCCCAACATAATTCAGAGAGTTCTCTTGAGGCAATGATGAAAGAATATATGGCTTGTACAGATGCCGCAATTCAAAGTAATCAAGCTTCAATGAGAGCCCTGGAATTGCAAGTGGGTCAACTAGCTAATGAGCTAAAGGCAAGGCCTAAGAATCAAGATGGTCAATTTAAGAAGTTTTTAGAGATTCTTAAGCAATTGCATATAAATATCCCTTTAGTAGAAGCTATTGAGCAAATGCCTAATTATGCTAAATTTCTTAAGGATATTTTAACTAAAAAGAAGAGGTTATGTGAGTTTGAAACTGTATCTCTTACTGAGGAATGTAGTGCTATTCTTAAGAATGGGCTACCAACCAAGGCTAAGGATCCATGATCATTTACTATACATGTGTCTATAGGTGGAAAAGAGTTATGTAGAGCACTCTGTGATTTAGGTGCAAACATTAACCTTATGCCTCTGTCGGTCTATCGAAAGCTGGGTATTGGTGAAGCTAGGCCTACCACAGTCACACTCCAACTAGCTGATAGGTTTATCACATATCCATAGGGTAAAATTGAGGATGTCTTAGTAAAAGTAGATAAGTTCATATTTCCTGTTGATTTTATTATTTTAGACTATGAGGCTGATAAAGATGTGCCAATTATTCTAGGTCGTCCATTTTTTGCCACTGGTAGGGCATTGGTAGATGTTAAAAAAGGGGAATTAACAATGAGAGTTTATAATGAGGAAGTAAAATTTAATGTGTTTAAGGCCATGAAGTATCCAGGCGAAATGGAAGATTGCTCTTTCATTAGAATTCTGGAGAACACAATTGTTGAGACAACAATGCAGGATTCGGCTGACAAACATTTGGAAAATCATGGAGAGGTTAGTGTAGAAGATTTAGAAGTTTGTTCTTTAGAAAGAAAAAATGAAAAAAGAAGTGTTTAGGTGTGAGGATGTTTTTGAGTCTTTAAATTTGGATCAAAGGAAAGCTCCTCCTATTAAGCCATCCCTGATTGAGGCACCCACTTTAGATTTGAAGCCCTTGTCGGATCATCTAAAGTATGTGTATCTTGGGGAAGGTGAGACGTTGCCCATTATTGTTGCATCAGATTTAATGTCGGAGCATGAAGAGGCCTTAATTAAATTACTGCAGCAATATTGTAAAGCTACCAGTTGGACATTGGCTGACATTCAGGGAATTAGCCCATCTTTTTGTATGCACAAAATCACTGTAGAAGAGGGATCCTTTAGGAGTATTGAGCAACAAAGAAGGCTTAACCCTGCAATGAAGAGGTTGTTAAAAATGAGGTGATTAAATGGTTGGATGTTGGCATTATTTATCCAATTGCAGACAGTAATTGGGTAAGCCCTGTCCAATGTGTTCCTAAGAAAGGAGGTGTCACTATGGTGAACAATAAAAACAATGAGTTGATCTCAACCAGGACAGTAACTGATAGCGAGCAGAAATGTCGCTATTTTAGTCTCAATTTATTAAGCTTTTTGGTGCTTTAATCGTATTTTTAATGAATATATTTAATGAATTCTGTTATTTGGTCCTTAGGAGCTAAGTTGGTGATTTTGGGAGAAAAAGAGCCAAAATTGAAGTAATTATAGCCCAAATCCTAGCTTGATGCAATTGGAGGCCCAAAGATGTCAACTATAAAGAAAAGACAAAGAGGAATGAAGAAGAAGGCCCAAAAATCAGCCCAAAAAGGAAGCTGAAAAATCTGGAAATCTGGACAGCGCCGAGACGCTAAGTAAGGCAGCGTCGCGACGCTGCCCTTTCTTGTTGCCCAAGCCGCGTGCGCAGCAGCGTCGCGACGCTGAGCAAGGTAGCGTCGCGACGCTACCCCCATTCCAGGCCTATAAAAGGCACCCCAAGGTGCCTCATTCCTCATCAATCATCATTCCAACAAAGGAATTTCTTCCTTTCTCTCTTCCTTAGGCTCCTTTTGGAGCCCCTCTCAAGACTTTTGAGCCTTTTTGAGAGGATTCTTCTAGTGGGAAAATTTTGGGAATTTTGGGGGAGCAATCTTAGAAGCTCAAGGAGTAGTCAGCGGGGGCTCCTAGCGTCAGCGAGGTGTTTTTCGACGGTCAATTCCTTTCCTTCTATGCTCTTTAATATGCTTTCCCTTGTAATTATTGTGGATATTATGTGTAGCTAAACCCCAATTTGGGGTCTTGAAATGAAATGATAGTCCAAATATTGTTATAATTTCTTGTCTCTTGCCTATGTCCTAATTATTTGTATGGATGTGCTTAATACTTTACTCAATCTGGCCAATTGTGTAATGATTCGATTCTTAATGGAAACTCGACGGAGAGAAATTAGGATAGATCATAATCCATGCAACTAGTTTAATTGCCCGTTGTGACACCGGGATTAGTTGATTAAACTTAGATTCCTAAAATGAATCAGAGCGTAATAATTAATGATTTTTAATAGCGCTAAGGACACTTAGGTTGTTAAAATGAATTAATTACAATTAGGGGAAACCGACAGGAGAACCTATGTGATTAACGGAGATTCTAGGATTATAATTAGTTGGGCAATGAGATAGGATAATTATAGCAATTATTTAGCTAATCATTGATTTTCAAGACCCCTCTTCCCATTTAAAGAAAACTCTTTCTCCATATTTTATTTTTGATTGATCAATTTGTTTTCATTAATCATCTTGAATTTAAATCTTTTTATTGCATGAAGTGGTCCCTAAATATTATTTCGCCTAAGTAATTTCAGTGCTCAAGAAAATTTTAATTATTTGCTTAAGTTTCGCTTCGCCTCCCTGAGGATTCGATACTCGGAATACTTTCCGTTTTATATTACTTGCGGCCCGTGCGCTTTGCGGTCCATCAGTAACTGGCTGGAGGTTTTGTATGAATTACAGGAGGCTTAACAAAGCTACCCGTAAGGACCATTTCCCTCTACCATTTATTGACCAGATGTTGGACAGATTGGCTGGTCAGGCCTACTACTGTTTCTTAGATGGATATTCTGGGTATAACCAGATTACTATTGCTCCTGAGGATCAGGAAAAAATCACTTTCACCTGCCCTTATGGGATGTTTGCTTTTAGACAAATGCCTTTTGGCCTCTGCAATGCTCCAGCAACATTACAGTGGTGTATGTTAGCAATTTTTTCTGATATGATTGAATCCACTGTTGAGGTATTTATGGACGATCTTTCAGTTTTTGGAGGGTCTTTTCAGAGTTGTTTGGATAATTTAGGTAAGGTGTTAAAGAGATGTGAGGATACCCATCTAGTGCTTAATTGGGAGAAATGCCACTTCATGGTGAAGGAAGGCATAGTGTTAGGTCATAGGATTTCTAAGAATAATTTAGAAGTTGATAGGGCAAAAATTGAGGTTATTGAAAGATTAGAACCACCGAATTCAGTGAAAGGGATTCAGATCTTTTTAGGTCATGCTGGATTTTATAGGAGGTTCATAAAGGATTTTTCAAAAATTAGTAAACCTCTTTGTAACTTATTGTGCACTGATCATGTTTTTTACTTTAATGCAGATTGTAGGAAGACTTTTGAAACTTTAAAATCTGCTTTAATCTCAGCATCCATTCTGTGTGCACCTAATTGGAACTTACCATTTGAGGTAATGTGTGATGCAAGTGATGTTGCAGTAGGTGCTATGCTGGGGCAAAAGCAGGGCAAATTTATCCATCCTATCTATTATGCAAGCAGGATTTTAAATGAGGCACAAGTCAACTATACTACTACTGAAAATGAGTTGTTAGCTGCTGTGTTTGCTTTTGAAAAGTTCCGGCCATATTTGGTTGGATCCAAAGTCACAGTGTTCACGGATCATGCAGCAATAAGGTATTTAATGTCTAAGAAAGATGCAAAGCCTAGATTAATTCGTTGGGTTCTATTATTGCAGGAATTCGACTTGGAGATAAAGGACAAGAAGGGATCGGAAAATGTCATTGCAGATGAACAGTTGTTTGCTGTTGAGGTAAAGGTAGTCAGGGATGTCCCTTGGTATGCTGATATTGCTAACTTTTTGCTCAAGGGAGTTACCCCTATTGATATGGATTGGAGGCAGAAGAAAAAGTTTAAGCATGATGAGAAAATTTTCTATTGGGATGAGCCATTTATGTATAAACAATGCTCTGATGGTATTATTCGTAGGTGTGTTTTAGGTGATGAAGCAAAGGAAATCCTGGAGCAATGTCACTCTTTGCCGTATGGAGGCCATTTCAGAGGTCAGAGGACAACCATGAGGATTTTGCATTGTGGATTCTTTTGGCTCGCCTTATTTAAGGATGCCCATTGGTTCTATAAATAGTGTGATGCTTGCCAAAGGAGAGGAAATTTGGGGCCTAGAGATGAAATGCCTCTTATATTTTGGAAGTAGAGTTATTTGATATATGAGGTATTGACTTTATGGGGCCATTTCCCCCTTCTAATGACAATGTTTTTATCTTATTGGCAGTTGATAACGTGTCCAAATGGGTGGAGGCCATCGCATGCCATCAGAGTGATGTCAAGACAGTATCAAGGTTTCTTCAATCGCACATCTTTGCGCGGTTTGGGACACCTAGAGCTCTAGTGAGTGATGAGGGTACACATTTTGTTAATAATATCTTAACTAAGCTTTTAGCTAAGTATGGAATCAAGCATAGGATAGCTACCCCTTATCACCCACAAGCAAATGGTCAAGCCTGAGATTAGTAATAGGGAAATAAAATCTATTCTAGAAAAAGTAGTCCATCCATCTAGAAAGGATTGGTCTTTTAGGTTGGATGAGGCTCTTTGGGCTTATAGGACGGCCTATAAGACTCCTCTAGGTATGTCTCCCTATAGGTTAGTATATGGGAAAGCTTGCCATTTATCATTAGAGCTTGAGCATAAAATGTTTTGGGCTTTGAAAAAAATGAATTTTGATATGAGTCGAGTAGGAGCAATAAGAATGCTGCAGCTGAATGAATTAGAGGAATTTCGACAATTTTCTTATGAAAATTCGAAAATGTATAAAGAAAAGACTAAGTTGTGGCATGACAAGAAAATTAAACCTAAAGAGTTTTCCAAGGGTCAAGGAGTTTTGCTTTATAGTTCTAGATTAAAATTATTTCTTGGGAAACTAAAATCTAAATGGTCAGGGCCATTTGTTGTGATTGAAGTTTTTTCCCATGGAGTAATTACTTTGCAGGATGAAAAGGATAGGAAAGTGTTCAAAGTGAATGGACAGCGGGTGAAACATTATTGGGGAGAGGAGTTCTGGGCAAAATATCCTTCCCTAAAGTTGGTTGATGATTGAGAGAGCGAGGTTTTTGCCGGAGCATTTCATAAAGCAAGATTTTGAGCTCCCAGTGATTGTTTTAATTTTATTTTGTCGCTATGATTTGGTTGATTTTAGTTTGAATATTTTAGATTTGTTTTGTTTAAATTTTGCATGATTTATTTTAAGTTCGTTGTTATTTTTAATTAAGTAGATTTTATTCTTGAGTACTTTTATTATTTTTGGCAGTATTAGTTTTTATTTGTTCCGATTAGATTTAATTAGATTTTAAATTAGATTTTATTTTCGGTTATTTAAATTCTGCTTAGATTAGGTTTAATAAAGATTTTTCCTGATTTATTCGGCTTCAAATAAAAATAAAAGATAAGATTTGATTTGAGCGGTTAATCTAAATTTAAATTTCCTGATTTGATTTTTTCTATTTTGAATTTGAATTTTCCGTATCCAAGATTCTTCAGGCAATCTTTTGTTCAGAAGGTTGTTGCGGCAAAGTTATGGCTGAAGCAAATCTTCCGTCCCGATAGGAAGGATTTTATTGTGAATTAATTACTGTTGCCGTTTGATTTTGAATTTTCTATGGGCAGGTGAATTGCATGGATGCTGCCACGTGTCGCGCAGGGATAATCCAACGATTTAGCCGTTGACAACACACAGTTATTTACCATGGGCGATTGAAATTCAAGATTTTACCGTTAGTGGATTTGATTTACAAATTAAATTTGAACGGTAATTCCATTTAATACGAGGCAAAATCTTTCTGTTACGATTTGATTTGCTGCAGCTCTATTTATTCCAAAGCCTTCGGTAAGTTCTTCTCACTTCATTTTCTTGATTCATCCCTTGCCATTTGCATTCTTCTTTCTTTCTCTATGTGCGATAAAATTCCTTTGAATCTCAAATGGCGAAAACAAGAGCAAGAAAAGGGAGGGATAGTGAGGAAGAAGAGGTACCTGTTACCCCCGAGGTACAAAAAGTGAAAACGAAGAAGAAGAAAACATCGAAGGAAAAAGAAGCCAAAAGAAGGAGAAGACAACAACTGGCTGGGGATCAAGAAGCTGTACAGAAGGTTGTGGAAGATGTTGCTGCCACAGTGGTTGAAGAAGACCCGAAGGAACCAGAAGAGCAAAATCCAGAGCAGACTGAGCCGAGAGTTGCGGATACAGATGAAGTACGAGAAGGAAATACAGAGGAGGTTCAAGAAAAGCAGTCAGAGGATGTGCGAGAAGAACAGGCAGAGGTTGCGCCTGAAGAAGTTAATGAGCAAGAACAGGAAGCTCGTGTGGAGGTGATTATGTCGAAAGTGCCCAAATGTTGCCGCATAAAGCGAAAAGCGGGTCTCGTCAAGGTAGTCCGAACTGATACCCCCTCGCCTCCAACCACTGATTCTGAAAGAGAAAATGCAGAGAGAGATGAGCAGGAGAAGAAAGAGGCCGAGGAAAAAGCACGAGAGGAAGCAGAGAAAAAGGCTGAAGAAGAACGGTTGCTCAAGGGAAGGGCAGAAAGGGGCAAGAGTGTTGCTGCAGCATCAGAGGAACTTGACGAACCAGAAGAGCCACAGTTGCCGTATGTTCGCTTCGTCAACAATCTTGCCAGAGCAAAATATACTGAGTTGCTGAAAAGAGACTTCCTGTTTGAAAGAGGATTTGGTGGTGATCTTCCGCATTTTCTGAGGACCGACATTTCGAACAACGGATGGGAGCTGTTTTGTTCAAAGCCTGAATCTGTGAACGCACAGGTGGTGCACAAATTTTATGTGAATATTGACAAAGAAGACGGTTTCCAAGTGATTGTTCGAGGTGTTGAGGTCAACTGGAGTCCTAGTGCTATTAACGCCATGTACAACCTTCAAGATTTCCCCCACGCATCATACAATCAGATGGTTGTGGCGCCATCTAATGAGCAGCTGAGTGATGTTGTGCGGAAAGTTGGTATTGAAGGGGCGCAGTGGAGGCTTTCAAAAAAAGAGAAAATGACGTTTCAGTCAGCCTATATGAAGAGGGAAGCAAATACATGGATGGGGTTTATCAAACAGAGATTGCTTCCAACGACTCACGACTCGATGGTTTCTAGGGAACGGGTTCTGTTGGCTTTCGCGATCTTAAGGTCTCTCAATATTGATGTAGGCAAGATCATTACTAGTGAAATATCTAGATGTTGGAAGAAGAAAGTGGGGAAGCCGTTTTTTCCGAATACGATCACCATGCTTTGCAAGTGAGCAGGAGTTCCGGAGAATGAAGGAGATGTCATATTATTTGACAAGGGAATCATTGATATGCCTAACTTGGCACGACTTCAGCGTACACAAGAGGCACGTTAGGGTGGGCTTGTCTATGGCATCAACATGATTTTAGAACAACAGCTGGGAGCTGTTTTGTTCAAAGCCTGAATCTGTGAACGCATAGGTGGTGCGTGAATTTTATGCCAATATTGACAAAGAAGACGGTTTCCAAGTGATTGTTCGAGGTGTTGAGGTTGATTGGAGTCATAGTGCTATTAACGCCCTGTACAACCTTCAAGATTTCCCCCACGCAGCATATAATGAGATGGTTGTGGCGCCATCTAATGAGCAGCTGAGTGATGCTGTGCGGGAAGTTGGTATTTAAGGGGCGTAGTGGAGGCTTTCAAAAACAGAGAAAATGACGTTTCAGTCAGCCTATCTGAAGAGGGAAGCAAATACATGGATGGGGTTTATCAAACAGAGATTGCTTCCAATGACACACGACTCGACGGTTTCTAGGGAATGGGTTTTGTTGGCTTTCGCGATCTTAAGGTCTCTCAGTATTGATGTAGGGAAGATCATTACTAGGGAAATATCTAGATGTTGGAAGAAGAAAGTGGGGAAGCTGTTTTTCCCGAATACGATCACCATGCTTTGCAAGCGAGTAGGGGTTCCGGAGAATGAAGGAGATGTCATATTATTTTACAAGGGAATCATTGATACGTCTAACTTGGCACGACTTCAGCGTACGCAAGAGGCACGTCAGGGTAGACTTGTCTATTGCATCAACACAATTTTAGAACAACTGGCACTGTCAGCCAGCAGGCAAGAGTTTGCCGAGAGACAAGCTTTAATCTTCTGGAACTATGTTAGAAGTCGTGATGCCAATCCGAATAAGGTGCTACAGGAGAATTTTTCCAAACCGTATCCAGCCCTTCCAGTGTTCCCTGAGGATTTATTGAACCCCTGGATTCCGTCCCCACCGATTGAAAGAGAAGAAGAGGATGATGAAAATGAGCAGGGTCAAGAGGACTGACGGATGAAGTGGCCCTGAGCGAGCATGATTTTTGTTCTGTTATTTTTGTTTGCTCGCGCATTTTCTAACCTCAATTTTCTTTGAATGTTTTAAATTTTTGTTTCTATGATCTTACTTTTCTAGGCCATCAATTATTTTGCTTTGTAATCGTTTTGCTTTATTTTTAATGAAATTTTCGAAGTTACTTCTGTTTTATAAGCACTGAGCATTCCTAACTTAACTAATTTTCTTCTGAAGTTTTGAAGCTTGGACTGGTTAAGCTTAATTAGATCAAAGTATTCTGATCTCCGGAAACCTTTTGCTTGAGCATTTCTTCTAGCCTAGTCATTGCTGCGGCGAGAAAATTCTCAGGTAGTGTTGATTTATATGATCCACTTTAAGCTTAGTTCTAGTCCCACGCTCAGTTTAAAATTCAGATAGAAATATTTAAGTTTGGGGGTAAACTTCACAAAATTAATGATTCATTGGGGACAATGAATAATTTAAGTTTGGGTGACTTTTTGCTACTCCAAGTGTTTTGCTCGAGCATTCCTCTCCTTCATGAAATTTTCTAGGTTGTTGAGTAACCAGGGACATTTGTGACACCCACAATTTGTTTTTGCGTCAAAAGATGACCTAGGGAATATACAAAATGAGAAAAATTATTTTATGAAAAAATTGATTGTTGAAAATTTTGCTGAGAAAATTCGTGGAGCAAAAGTTTTGAAGGATGAATGATAATCCAACAGTTTTTCTGTCCCCCAGAACTTAGGTGAGCTTCATCATAAAATGTCGTCATTCTGAGGGGCAAGAGATGGAATAACTAAGGATTTTTTAGCTTTGCAATGAGTATTTAGCCTAGTTGGTGATGAGTTTGAGGCAAGGGTATACTGCACCATAAAGTGGGTCATCCCATGCTTAAGAGCTTATGACTGTAGGGCTGCTTTAAGTCTGAGAAACAATATATAAACCCCTTAAAAATTTGTTTTAATATGTCTGATAATAGAGCTAAGCTGTGGCGAGTTCTTAGAATTAAGTTAAAAGTGGTGATTATTTGTCCATGTCGGAAGAATTATTTTGCTGCAGCAGAGCTTGGTTTTGCAGAATGCTCAGGTAGAGGTTGGAGGTAGTGTTGGATTGTCTGGTTTGATTAAGCTATGCTTTGTCTAACGTTTTGAATTCTTAAGGGAAGGTTAGTTAGTATTGCTCGGGACGTTCAATAGTTCAAGTTTGGGGGTGTGATAACTCTCCAAAAGGGAGTTATTTAGGCCTTAATTCTATAGGGATTTGTGTGTCTTTGGTGCTTAATAGGGTTGCTTTTAGATATATGTTATATGTTTTAACCCATTTGGAAGAATGGAAGCTTTGGAAATTATTTTGTGCAGAATATGTTGCTGGGCGACTTAAGGCAACAAATTCTGTGCTGCAGCAAAGCTGGGAGCAAAACTGCCATGTCACAGCTCGTTAGCCAATTGAATGAACTGAATTCTGTTAAGCTATTCTCGGGATAAGGGAGCAAGGAGAGCCATCCACTTGTCTAGGTCAACCTAATTCAAGCCTCCTATCACTCTATAAAAGGAGATGGGCGCCCAAGTCAAATTCATTCCACTTTTGGGAAGAGATCCTTCTCATTTCCATTTTGGGAGCCAAATAGAAGAGAGAGATTGGAGACCATCAACAAGACCATCATTTGCAAGCTGATCAAGGGAACTAATATTTTCTTGCATTATTTTGTAAATATGGATATGCCTACTCAGATTGTAACGTGTGTCTCTATGCATCTTATGAACTAAGTAGCTTTAGGCGTTGGTTAGGGAACATGTGATTGTCGTGCTTAATCTCTATTTTGTGCCCGCTTGGCCAGCCGGTATGAATACCTCTCTCTAGTTTAAGGGATGATTTAGGGAATGTGTGGCGGTTAATCACACTAGATCATTGTGTATTGGTGAACACCAGTGACTGAGTTAGGGATAGCCAGTTGCCTAGTGCTTGATCGGTAGTACTTCATTGGAGTTGAAACACATTCTAAAAAATTTGGAGTTCCGGGAGGAATCTGCTAATAAGACTGCGAGAGTTTTGCATGATCAATAATATTGCTAGAGCATCTTTTGAAACAATTACTAAATCCTGACCAGCGCCTGTTCCTAATATGTCTGCCTATTTGTTACTTTTTGTTCTGTCATTTCTTTTGCTTAGGCATCTCTATAAAAACCAATCATTTTAACCACATTTGAAACCATTAAAAGGTTATACAAAATAGATAAAATGAAAGCTAGTTTAGACTTTGGATTCGATAAATACTTATTACTTGCTGCGGACTGTGAATACTTCCACATAGTTATAGAGTCTTTTTATATCTTATTTTTACCCACTCTGGAAACCCAACAATGGTCGTCCATGAAGTATTCATGTGAAGAATCATCCAACGAAATTGAAGAATTCAAGCTACAAAGGTAATTTTTTCGTTGCCTTTGTTTTTCGGTTTATTTACATGCTTTTAATTAGAGAAATTAATGAAATTAAACGTCCAAGATCGTCAATTGATTCTACTTGAGTGTTATACATTCCTACAACAAGAAGCAACAAAAAAAAAACAAAGAAAATGTACGGAACAAATTAGTACTTGGCAGCTCTGGTAAGTCGATCTCTGCTTCTCACTGACTAAGATATTGAGGACGAGCTTCTGCACCTTAATATCCCTCATGGGGTTCGGTATCTTCTTCTCTGAAGCCATTGGAGCGTTCTAGCGAGTGACTGCGGCTAGTGTGTTGTTGATGCTACTTCTGCTACTCAATCCAAGGGAGGGGCGAAAAAACCCTAATAGAAGAAGATGAAGACGAAGGAGAAAACAAAGATGAATACTAAAAAGAGAAGATAAAGATGAAGAGATGGAGAAGATGAACGTGCTAGGGTAGAGAAAACATGTGTACTTCTTGAATGGAGACCGAGTGAGATTATTCAACTAATTGGTTGGCAGCAGCCTGTTAGCCCTCGCAATTTCATCGTCGATCCAATCAACCTTCGCTCTCAGGAAGATTCTGGGGTAACTTATTCAACTGATTGGTTGGCGACAACCTATTGGGACGCGATAAACGTGATGGAAGGGTACCAGGACAAGATCGACATGGCAATAGAGTTATAGGTAGAGATGAGGAAAAGAGAAAACGAGAAATGAAAGAGAAATAAGGGTTTTGTGCATCCGGGAGATGGGTGACATTAATGGGCCTTATGTATATTTATTACTGAAGGGGATAAAAGCCCCTACGCAGCGGAACCGCATCGATTGGACCTTACGCCGTATATTAATTAACATTAAAATACCATTACGAAAAGGCAAAATAAACTTTAAACACACTTTAAAGTTGCTGGAAAATTGTTATAAACTTGCTGAAAAATAAATCTAAATTTATTTTCATGCTTTTCTAAATAAAAGGGAAAGAACCGTTACAAACCTTCGTTGTAGACTTGACCGTTCTTCGCCAACGACGCTCCTACGAACGAAAACACATCGATTCCTTCTTGATTTCTTCGTTGGAATTTCTTCTTCAAAGACACAATAACGACAGAGGTTACACCAGTATATCTCTAAGTCTAGGAGGCAAAAGACTTGTGGGAGTCTTTCTCTAAGAGGGAGGCTAGAGAGAATTCTAGGTCTTGTCTTGTGAGTCTAAGAGCAAGAGGAGAGTGTCATGGACCAATTAGGTCTAGTGTTCTATTTATAAAGGAGAGGCCATGAATAAAATATTCAATTAAATCAATCTTTTCCAAAATTGATTCAATCTTATTCCTTATTTAATCAATCCATGATCAATCAATTCCGTAATTGATTAATCTTTTCCACAAATGACTAATTACTTCCATAAGTGGTTAGATCATTTCCATAAATGATTAATCACTTCCTTAAGTGATTAATTATTTCCATAATTGATTAATTCATGGTTAATGAATTCTTTAATTAATTAACCACCAATTAAATATCACATATTTAATTTCTGGCCTTGAATTAATTAATTTGCCCAAATAGATTTTAGGCCTTAAATTTAATTAATTCATTATTTGAACTATTTCAAACTTCCATAAATTTATATTAATATTTGAATTTCTTCAAATATTAATTTCTCTCATAATAATATATCAATATATATTATATTGTTTCCCCTAGTAAATTAAACATGTTCAATTTACATTTATTACTTAGTTGCCTCAAATTACTTTATGAGCTACCAGTGGGACCTAATGGACCTGCAGATCAGAAGCTCCAACGATGTGAGATTAATTGGTCAAACTCATTAACCACATTAATCAATATTCGTTAACTGTGTGTACATTCCACTATAGACTCACAGTTGCACTCTTCTCATTGCAGACATATTTTCTGTGTCCATGGATCTAGACCAATATCGACTAGTTAGTCCTTCACGAGTGTCCGTAACACCTTCTGGGTCAAATTACCGTTTTACCCCTGGGTTACTTCTATTTCCTTAAGTACCAGTTCTACTCTAATGAACAACCTGTTTGTGGTCCAACCATCAAACAGAAAACCCTCTCGTGCCATTGAAAGGGTAGGGTCATTTGTTCAAGACTCAGAGTAACCACTTAAGGGAACACTCATCTGCTTCCCTAAAGTCGGGAAGGAGTGAATTCCATCTTGTACGATTATGTTTCCAGCTCCCCACTCGGTCTTGTCCCCAAAATGGTAGGCTTATTGAGTCGGCGTATTGGCCACTCTCACCCATACAAATCAAAGGACAATCCCTCATGAGCAGGAGTTCATAATCAACTCAGGATTAAGACCAAGTTGTCTAGGTCGTCTTAGTGAAATAGAAAACCAACTAGTTAACGGTGTTATAACCAATGGTTATTATTTCGTGGTCCTGTCTTATGCAAACTCATTGCATATGATACCCCCACTCGCATGTCTCCTACACGAACGCGTTGGATCGTAGCGTTTGTATCAAATACAAAGTGGGTCGTATCCATAGTGTCGCCAGGATAAGGCACCCAGTCTTATCCCTATACTATAGACCCTTTAGGCTGTTTCTTGAACAATGATCCCATATGTCGCTACATATAGTTCAAGACTCATATTACAACCTTGGATGTCTAGTTTATTGGATTAGGGTTATTTTTAGGCAAAGACAAATATAAAATAACTAATAACATTTAATAAAAGAATATATCAATATTATTTAATTAATATCCGGTCAACGGT
Source organism: Luffa acutangula (assembly GCA_036850905.1). Lineage (NCBI taxonomy): Eukaryota > Viridiplantae > Streptophyta > Magnoliopsida > Cucurbitales > Cucurbitaceae > Luffa > Luffa acutangula. The sequence continues at coordinate 41,686,008 of CM072087.1, forward strand.
TACATTCACTATCTACGAGTTTTAGGGCATAAAACCCAACAATTACATAGTAGAAGATGGAACCTTAGATGTTTTTTAAAGCATATAAGGTAGAAGTTGAAAATCTGACTTGAGAAGAAAGTGAAGATGCTTAGATCATACAGAGATGATGAATTTTTAACATCATTGCTTTATGAATTCTATGAAGTCAATGGTATAATCCATTAATCTAAAGCATCTTATAGACCACAATAAAATGATGTAGTTGAAAGAAAGAACTGAACTTTGAAGGACATAGTTAATTGCATGTTAAATAGTTCAGGTTTACCTCATAATTTGTGTGGGGAGGCGTTGCTTACAACATATTTTATACTAAACAGAATTCCACAAAAGATAAGCGATACATCACCTTATGAAGTGTGGAATAGAAGGTTACCCTCATATAAAATGCTAAAAGTGTGGGGGTGTTTGGCAAAGGTACAAGTTCCTTTACCAAAAAGGACCAAACTTGTGCCTAAGACATGATTGTGTATTTATAGGATATGCAATGCATAGTGTTGCTTGATATTAATGGAATCTATTGAAGTTGAAGTCTTTGAGGATATATTTCCTTTAAAAGAATAAAGACACAAAAGTAATGGTGTCAAAAGGAATTATGAGGCTAGCTCTCCGAAAGGTCAAGATGATCAGAAAACTGAGTCTGAACCAAGGAGAAGCAAAAGAGCTAAGAAAGTTATTTCTTCTGAACATGATTTCAATGAGCCTGAAACTTTATAGGAAGTTGTGTCAAGATGAAGAGATCTATTTGGAACATAACCTAAAGGGTTTGTTATAAAAGGACTTGAAGGTAAAGTTTGTAAACTTGTCAAGTCTCTTTATGGGTTGAAACAAGCACCCATATAATGACATGAAAAGTTTGATCACACTATGTTATCAAATTGATTTAAAGATAAATGAGTGTGATAAATGTGTCTATGCTAAAACCATATATCAATTGATTGTGTCATTGTATGCTTGTATATGTTGTTAATTGACACAAATCGAAGTGTCATTGATTCCGTTAAGGATATGTTGAAATTCAACTCTAATGTGAAAGACAATGGTCTTGTAGATGTTATCCATGGAATTAGAATTCAAGTGGATACACAATTTCTCAATCTCATTATAAAGAAAAAATGTTGAAAAAATTGATCACTTTGAGAGTAAGTTGGTGTTACTCCATTTTATCAAAATTGTATGTTGATGGAGAATAATGATGGAAGTGTATCTCCTCTAGAATACTTTAGAGTTGTTGATGACATAATGTACATGATGAATTGTACTAAGACCTGATGTGCCTATTTAGTAGGAATGTCACAAAGATACACTGGCAATCCTAGACATGACCATTGGAATGCTCGGTTAGAATTCAAAGGTACATGATGTACACTCTAGACTATGGATTACATTGTATGAGGTATCCACGTGTACTGGAAGGATTTAGTGATGCTAATTGGATTTCTGATAGCATGGAGACTAAATCAACCAATGGGTATATATTTACCTTAGTTGGGTTTGTTGTATTATGGAAATCTTTAAAAACAGACATGTATAGCGCGTTATGCTATGGAGTCAGAGTTTATAGCTCTTAACAAAGCTGGAGAAGAAGCTGAATGGCTTCAAAATTTCCTTGAAGATATTCCATTGGGGCCAAAGCCTGTGAATGCGATATGTATCCATTGTGACAGTTTAGCAGCTGTTGGGCTCCTAGAGTGAGTAAAAATAAGATATAAATGGACTCTAGAACTCTATGCAAGTATACACAATCCGTAGCAAGTATACACAATCCGTAGCAAGTAATAAGTATTTATCGAATCCAAGGTCTGAACTAGCTTTCACTTTATCTATTTTGTATAACTTTTTAATGGTTTCAAAGATGGTTAAAATAATTGGTTTTTATAGAAATGCTGAAGCAAAAGAAATGACAGAACAAAAAGTAAACAAATAGGCAGACAGATTAGAAACAGGCGCTGGTCAGGATTTAGTAATTGTTTTAAAAGATATTCTAGCAATATTATTGATCACGCAAAACTCTTGCAGTCTTATTAGCAGATTCCTCCCGAAACTCCGGATTTTTTAGAATGTGTTTCAACTCCAATGAAGTACTACCGATCAAGCACTAGGCTTGGCTATCCCTAGCTCAGGCACTGGCGTTCACCAATACACAATGATCTATTGTGATTAACCGCCACACACTCCATAAATCATCCCTGAAACTAGAGAGAGGTATTCATACTGGCTGGCCAGGCGGGCAGAAAATATAAATGAGCACAACAATGAATCAAGATGCATCAAATCAATATTTATTACTAGAAATTAAGCACAACAATCACATGTTCCCTAACCAACTCCTAAAGCTACTTAGTTCATAAGATGCATAGAGACACACGTTACAATCTGAGTAAGCATGTCCATAACTACAAGGTAATACAAGAAAAGATTAATTCCCTTGAACAACTTGTAATTGATGGTCTTCTTGATGGTCTCCAATCTCTCCTCTATTCGACTCACAAAATGGAAATGAGACTTGAATGATTTTGACTTGGGCGGCTATCTCCTTTTATAGAATGATAGGAGGCTTGAATTAGGTTGACCTAGACACGTGGATGGTTCTCCTTGCTCCTTTATCCCGAGAATAACTTAACAGAATTCAGTTTGTTAAATTGACTAACGAGCTGTGACGTGACATTTTTGCTCCTCGCTTTGCTCCAGCACAGATTTTGCTCCCTGAAGTCGCCCAACAACATATTCTGCACAAAATAATTTCTAAAGCTTCCATTCTTCCAAATGGGTTAAAACATATAATATACATATCTAAAAGCAACCCTATTAAGCACAAAAGACACATAAATCCCTATAGAATTAAGACTTAAATAACTCCCTTTTGGAGAGTTATCAGCAGCCTCAATGAGAGCTAAGAATAACATATATAATGGAAAGTCACGACATATAAGACGTAGGCATAATTCAGTAAGGCAACTGCTATCTAATGGAATCATTTTCATTGATTATGTTAAATCGAAAGAGAATTTTGTTGATCCTTTGACGAACGGATTGTCAAGAGAGAAAGTGATGTATACATTGAGGGAAATGAGGCTAAAGCCTATGAAATGAATTATTTGGTGGTAACCTAACCTAGTTGACTGGAGATCCCAAGATCTAGGTTCAATAGGCAAACTGGCTGAATGATTCATAGTTGACACACTAAGAAACTTATAGTTTCTTCCCATTTCTATGATGTTTGTAGAGTGTGTGATCTGTCGAAGTTAAGGTCATATTGATATTTTGTTTACAAAATGAGTAATGGCAGAATACTCTTAATCAATGTCACCTATGTGAGAGTAGAAGTGGGTCGCTTCTATGAGAACTTTTCAAATGGCTTATGTTCTCTAAAGCTCTCATGAAATCGGGATTTTGTCCAGGACCAAAATGAACACAAACGTATAGAACTCGAAGATATAGGATGAGTTATGTGTGATATTCGTTGCCTAAATTTACCAAGGGAAGGATAGTTCCAGAGCTAGTCTCACTATTTCTTCGGTAAATTCGATGGACATTCACTAAGGAAGGTTCAAGTCCAGAAGACACCTCTTCTGATGCATAACTTGTTTGTTTGCTCTCAACAGTTTTATTTTGTTTATCCTTACCTTCTTTCATGTGGAGGATTGTTGGATTTTGGTGTAAATTGTGTGAAAGAAAGTGATGGTTAGTTGATCAAAAGTTTTAAAACGGTTGCTTAAATTATGAATTTAATGTCCAGAATTAAATTCATAACTTGTGTGAAGATGACCGGTTTGTGCCTTTTTATGTTCCGCAACTGCTGTAATTGCTCATAATTACAGAGTAATCGAGTGACCTTCTGTATTCTGCAGTTGTCGTAAATACACATAAATACATTGTAATTAACGTATTTACAGTGTATTTATTGTTTGTCTTTTCGTTTTTCCAGATGGCTACTATTTTTATAGTTATAAATAGTAGTTGGTTTCTTCATTTTTAGATAATTCCATTTTTCGCGTTTCTCTTATCTTTTCTTCTTTTGAGTTTGGTTTTGTTGAGAGTGAGTATCCAAGAGTTTTGTCAGATCCGTGTATTTTGAGGTTGTTGTTCTACCGAAATTAGTCGTTGTATCCTGCTGAGACAATCGTTGTAGTCTGCTAGCAACCCGTGTAGAGTGAATAATTGTCTTTAGGACAACGCTTTGAAAGCGTGCCTCGACTACCAATCATCACATTCTTTTGTTTTATCGGTTTTGTTCGTTTGATGTGGCTGTTGTTTCCAATTGGATCATCTACGACCTTTGGAGCACTATTGATATTCTGATATGGTTTAATTATGATCTCTGTAATTTTTGTTATATACAATGTTTGTAGATATATTTATACTATATTTGTTTGTAGCCAGTTGCATTGTAATCTGTTTGTTAGTGTGAAACAGTTTCTATACACAACGTATTTCCAACATAATTAAGGTCGGTTTGACAACCATTTCGGGTCCGTTTGATAACGTTCTTGTTCTCGTTTTTCATTTCCTGTTTCTTGATTTTTAAGAACTAAAAACATAAACATGTTTGATAACTATTTTTGTTTCTTGTTTCTTAAAAAAATGTGTTTGATAACTTTTTATCATTTCTTGTTTGTTAGTTGAAATAAAATTTAGTACATATAATATAAAAAATATACCTAATATATGTTAAAATAAATGTAAGCCTATTATATAGAATTTATAGTATTTATTCAGCTCCAGCACAAAATAAAAAAATATATAAATTTTATCCTTCATATGTTGTTCAAATTTGATTTGCAATGTCATCTCTCACTCCAACCAATTTATCTTTAACGATTGTTAATTTATTGCACATGCTATTGATATTTATTTTTTGTGTGTTTGTGATAGTGAGACATTTATTTAAAGTTAGACAATCGAGCTTATATACCTACATTTCTTAAATCGAATAATAAAATTTATTTTTTTTGCATGTATTTCTCATCAGCCAATGATTACGACACGTAAGATCAAGAAGGAATAAAGAAATAATATATATTTCTTTTTACAATTAATAGCAAACATGAAATATCTTATTAATTAATTTATTTAATAAATAAATTAAAAACCTACTAAAATTAATGAAAAATAATAGAGATTTAAATAGAAAATAATATCTAAAAACTCATTGATGAAAAGAGAAAAAAATATTAAAAAAAAAAAGAAAAGAGAAAGAAATAAGGAAAAAATAATAAAAAAATAATAAAAAAAAAAAGAAAAGAGAAAAAAATAATGGAAAAGAGAGAGAGAGAAAAAAAAGAAAAGACAAGGAAGTGATCAAAAATAGAGAGAGGAAGAGAATATATGAGTGTATGAAGGGGGAAGAGAGAGATAAGTACATGCACGAAAAAATGAAAAAAAAAAAACATAAATGGAAATAGAATTTGAGAAACTATTTCTTGTAGTTTCTCAAAATTTGTCTCTTTTCTAAAATTGTTTCTGGAAATAAGAAATAAAATGAGTTATTAGACATGTCTGATTCTTAAAAAATAAGAAACGACAACAAAAAAAACAAACAACGGAAACGTTATCGAATGAACCCGTTTTTTTGTTTTTGTTTTCATTCTCACAAAATAGAGCTTTTTTTTTTCAATGTTATTTAAAAATATAAGCAAATTTCCAAAAACCATAAAAAGTAAGTTTTTAAAAATTGATTTTTTTTCTTTCAAAAACTCCTTTTTTTTCTTCCAATTCCCATTTATTTTCTTTTTGACATATCTCTTCAACAATTTCCTTTTTCCTAACTCTTTTTGTTTTTTAACTTTTTTCTCTCTAAATTTCTCTCTCTAAAAATTTCATCTCCATATAATTTTTTTATTTCTTTTTCTCTCTAAAATTTTGATTTTTTTATTTCTCTTTCTCTCTCTAAAATCAACTCTACCTACTTTTTTTTTCTCTCTAAAATGTTTATTATTTAACTTTCATTTCTATTTAAACTTCTAACATATCTCTCCAATTTCTCTCTCTAAATATCAAATATTTTCTTTTTTCCTAAAATTTTTCCTTTTCATTGACTTATCTATTTCTAAAAGTTCTCCATAATTTTTCTTTCTTTCTAATAAATATGTCTCTAACTTTTTTTTAAGAAAATTACAACTATTCTATCTTTTGCTCTTAACCTTTCTTCCGAAATGGTTATTAAATAGGACCTTAATGGTTGAATTTTTCAATTAATACATATATATTCACATGCATACATACATATTATTTTAGAAATATCATATAATCTAAATATTAACATTTATTGATATAATCATTACATTATATACATTGTTGATCCCCCGGCAATCCTATTGATCCTATATATATATATAATATAAATAAAGTTACACATAAATAATATAATTTTAAAAACAAAAAAATTCTCCTCAAATCGAAAAAAAAAAGAAAAAAAAACCGACAGCCGGCTTTTTATGGAGAAATCTTAAACTAACCATCCACTGTAGTGTTCTGAATGGACAAGAGAAGCTTTACTTATTTTTCATGTACTCATAAACTAGGAGAGATTTTCTTCTCTTTCAACACATCATCCCAAGAGCTTGACTAGATTTTCGTGTTGAAACTTCAAGATGACTTTTGTTTCGTTCTTGAAATTCTACATGTATTTGACTTCATTTTGTTGATAACTTTTCCAATATTATTTCCTAACCAGGCACTACCAATTAGCTTTCTTTATATTCATTTTACGAAAAATAAATGAAACTATTGTTGTATAGTGCTTCTAACATTCTCAAATATTAATAAGAACAAAACATATATAAAACTTTTGATTGATTAGTCTTGTAAACTGGACCAAACCTGCGTCTTATAAACACTTCTTTTTCTTATCACTAACATACACAAACAGAGAGAGCAAAAATAAAAGAATATATGTGTGCGTATGTGTGTTTTTCTTCCACCTATCTTCTTTACACTTTTTAAAAGAGAAAACTCGATTTCAAACTTTGTTTTCATCTGGTGTTGGTGCTGCACACAACCTTAATAAACAAAGTTTTCCATTAATTTTCGTGGAGGAAGAATTTATGGTGAGATGAGAAAAAAAGAAGAAGCATTTTCCAACAAGGATATTTTTAAATTTTTTTTTGAAAGTTCAAAGGTATTAATGAAACTGAAACTTTAACGATTTCCATCCACAAATTAACGACAAAGGTATATTTCAACATTTTTTAAAGTTTAAAAGTATTTTTTGAAACTTTTTAAAGTTCAGATATATTTTTTAAACAAACCCCATATTTCAGGGGTATTTTTTATTTTTTATTTTTTTTAATAATTTAGCCTTCTAACAACTATATAGCTTTTTTTCTTAAAAAAAAAAAAACTTTCTTAAAAGGGATGTAATAAAAATAAATTAAAAAAAAAGGGAATATATCAATTCCGCCGAAATGACAAAAACAGCCAACTTTAGCTTCTATTTCTCACTGTTCACAAAACACAACACATCAAAAATAGTTTATGAGAGTGATGAGTGATGTGATTGATTTCATTAATTTCGGCCCTTCTCTATTAAATAGAGTCTATTTCATGTGTTTATAAGTCGGCAACCTTAAGCTTGTTCTTCAAGGTTTCTTCTCCTCTTTTTCTTTTAATGTGAGGACAAGATTTTTCTCTTTGGTTTTACCATTCATTTTAGGAAATTTAAATTAATACTTTTTAAAAACTAAATAAGGCCCTTTATTTTTAATTTTTTTTTTTAAAAAGAAATCATGCCAACTTGAGCACAACTTCACTTATAAACAAAATCGAGTATAAAGTTGATCTAAATCTAATTGAAAAATCGTTGAACTTGACCAACAAGAGCATAGCTCAATTGACATAAAGTTGTAAATCGTTGAACCTGGCTAGATGATCAAGCAAGTAAACGCTATCCAATTCATATTCTAACTTTTTCAAATTTACTAGAATATAAGATTAACATTCAATGCACCTGATACATTGATACATTAATGTGAGATGACCTTTTCTATAGAACATATTTTCTAACATCTTCTAAATAAGCTCGAGCCATTCAAATTGGAGAAGGAAGAATCATAATGGGACTCAACTTGAACGATCAAGTGAGTAGCTTGCTTTTAGAGCGGACCAAACTAGATCTCTCTTTCAAGTCAGGCTAAATATTTTATAGCCCTAGATTCCCTCTTGTTTGACCATATATTATTCCTCAATTCTTTGAACATCACATGTTTATTTCTTAGCCAAATAATGGTATCAAAATCACCATCACATGATTACATTGACATGAAGACTCTAGCTAGCCCTCTTCCAAAGATCCATAAAGTTTTTTACTCCATTTGGAAAGAACATTTGTGGTTGCAAGTTGAAGACTTAGATATTTTGTTCCCATTTTCAAATGTGTAAACACAATTCTTTTTTCCTTGGGATTTATATGGATGGAAATATTTTGGGTAGTTCCCAGATTGCAAATGGAGAGATGATTGATTCTGTAACCATCATTTTCTTGATTCATGAGATTTTGGAGGTTAGCGATTTTTTTTTTAATTTCATCCGGTACGGACAGCACAAATATAGGGGAGACGTGGGAAATTACTCAAGGGTAAAAATGGAAGATTGAATTACACGAAAATAGGTAAAAAATAACGGTTGACCCTTTTTCATTAAAAAATTCAGTTTGGCCATTTTTCAAAACTACACTGTAATTTTGGTCATTTCTAAGGATATTCAAAGTGCAATTTCGATGTTAATATATAAGTTGCATCATTTGCCAACAAGACCATAGCTCAACTGACATAAAGTTGTATTAATGATTAAGAGGTCTATGATTTGAATCCCCCCACCCGACATATTTTTTTTTTTTTTAAAAAAAAAAACCCTGCATCATTTAATTTGCTCATCAATTGAATTTTCTTACTTGTCTAATATATTTTTTATTTACTTCTTCTAACTAATTTTTATATACTCATCCTTAAAAAGATATTTCTAAGAAGTATATTACTTCTTCTAACTACCCTATGATACTTCTTCTAACTAAGATTTGAATTTCTAGCCAAATTCAAAAAACAAAAACAAGTTTTTGAAAACTACTGTAAACTTGATTTGGGTTTTGAAAAAATAGGAAAGAGGTGGATAACAAAACAAAGAAACATAAGTGAAAGTAGTGTTTATAAGTTTAATTTTCAAAAACCAAATGGTTATCAAACAGTTATTACATGTAATGACTGATATCATCATAATATATCTATTAAAATGATTCTAACAACCTAAACCAAATAGGCAACATGAGAATAGTTCAACTAACATAAAATAGATATCACCAATTAAAAGATTAGAGGTTCAAATTCCTGACCCACATAGTGGGAAAAAAAATTAACAAAGTCAAATGGTTGATAAATGTCATTAATTACAAACAGCGGCAGAGGTAGCATGGGCTCAACCCCCCCTCAACTTTTTTAAATATTATAGTTATATTATAAATCGGAAGTAAACACTATGTTGTGGAAACGTTGTAGTGGCACAAGCCCCTCCTTGAAATCCTCCAGTCCTGAGTTTAAGCCTCACGCATGTGTTTTCGTCCCTTCATTTTTCCGTTTTTTTTCGCTTGTTTTTGTTTTTTTTTTCGTTTCCTTTTTTCTTTATGTTTTTTCCATTTTTTTTTCTATTACATTTTTTTTTCTGTTTCTTTTTCGTTTTTTTCCACTTGTTTGTGTTTTTTTCCCCTCCTCCTTTTTAGTTTTTTTTCCTTCTTTTTTTTGTTTTGTTTTTTCTCTTTTTTTCCTGTATTCTTTTTCGTTTTTTTCTCCCCGTTTAGTTTTTTTCTTTCCGTTTTTCTTAGTTTTTTTTTCATATGTTTAAAATAGTTTAAATTAAATTTTAATTTTTTTTATTTACAAATATAAAATAATAACGAGCATATGTATTAGAGTTCTTTCTCAACTTTATTTTTAAATTCTCTTTATATTGAACAATACAAATATTTTAAAATTTTAGTAATAGGCTTTTGAATTAAAAAATAAAACGTGTAATTGTCTTCTAAACTTTAAATTTTGTATCAAGTAGGTTTCCAAGTTTTCAATTTAACGTCTAATAGATCTGTGACCTAATAAACTAATAAACTATGTGCCTTTTTATATCAAAATTCTGTTAGATACAAAATTAAAAATTCAAAAACCTATTAGATAGATTAGTGAAAGTTTAGGGACTTAGTAGAAACTTTTTAAAGTTAATGATTTATTATGCATAATCTTGAAAACTTAAAGACTAAATTTATAATTTAACAAATTTAATATCAAAATATACAAATTGATATTAACATATATCAATGTGTTTAAAATCTTAATTTGGTTGTTGTACTCTGAGTTTTGTTTCATTTTAGTCATTGTACTTTAATGTCCAATTTTAGTCTAAGTATTCTCAATAAAATTTAAAATTGGTCTCTATAGTGAGTTTATAGTTAATTTTTCTAAAAACATTGGTCTCTATTAGTATTTTTTCTATAAAGTTTAGAAATATATTCACGTCGACTCTTTTATTGTATGAAAATTATTCTTTAACAAAATTTGATGAAAATTAACTTAAATTTATGGTATGACCAATTTTAAGCCTAGACGAAAATTATTCTATATAGCCTTCCTCACATAAAATTTTGGATTCGCCACAGATTACAAAATACAATTATTAAGTCTTTAGAGTTAATAATAATAATAATTAATAAATAAAAGAGAAACATGTCAAATAAATGTACGTACGTGTTTATTGAAATATGTTTTTGTTGAAGGAGAAATTCTGGCCAATCACAAATTGCCACGTCATTAATATAAATTAATGATAAAATAAATTTGGGACCAGTTACACATTTACACGTGTGCCTAAATTAAATTAATAGACATTAAAATTCGGCAAATCAAAGAATGCCACTTGTCTATTAGTGATCCATCAGATAACATCAGCCAAGTTCAATCAGATTATGCCACGTGGCAATTGGACCCAAGCCCAAGCCCATATGAGGTCCATCAAACTCTATAAATAGAGGAGGCCACGATTCAGATTCGGATTTTTCAGCCAGAGGCAGAGAGGGCAGAGTCCAGAGCATTCTCCCAAGATCCATAATCGTCAGAATCCAAAGAGTCCAGAGAATTCAGAGATCCGAGATTCAAAATTCAAAGGATTCAAGACTCAGAAGATTGGAAGACTAGAAGACTCTAAAAAGAGATCAACAAGCCAACCGACCGATCAAGAAGATCAACAAGTCAGCAGGCCGATCATCCAAGAGATCAACAAGCCAACCGACCGATCAAGAAGATCAACAAGTCGGCATGCCGATCATCCAAGAAGATCAACAAGTCACAACAGGTCGATCCAAGAGATCATTAAGCCAGTAGACCGATCATCCAAGAAGATCATCAAGCCAACAGGCCGATCCAAAAGATCATCAAGTTAGCAGGCCGATCATCCAAGAAGATCAACAAGCCAACATGTCGATCATCCAAGAAGATCAACAAGTCACAACAGGCCGATCCAAGAGATCATTAAGCCAGCAGGCCGATCATCCAAGAAGATCATCAAGCCAACAGGTCGATCCAAGAGATCATCAACCTAGCAAGCCGATCATCCAAGAAGCTCAACAAACCAGCCCAAGAAGATCAAGAAGCTAGAGACCAAAGTTTATATATTTAAGAGAGAGAATCAGAGGATTAAAGTTAGAGATTGTACACCCACACGCATATTACATAAATACAAATATATTGTTTATTCCACGTGTCTCCATCTTCGAAGTTACGTGTGAACAGTTTTTTTTTTTACCAAAATATAGTACTTCTCAAACTTATTATATTAATATTGTTGTTTTTATACCGGATAGCAGGTCTTCTGTGTGCACCACGCGACAGGAGGTTGTCTCCGGTAAAAATTGTCCAATAGACTTTATCTATTAAAAAATTATCAGTTATTTAAAGGGAAATCCTTAGAAATGGCCAAAAATTACTGGGTACTTTTGAAAAATGGCCAAACTGGATTTTTTTAACGAAAAATGGCCAAACCGAATTTTCTAACCTATTTTCGTGCGATACCAAATACCATTTTTACCCTTTAGTCATCCCCACGTCTCCTGCAACCGTATCTGATTATTATTATTATTTTTAAATAAATCTATAACATCTAATTCCATGAATCAAGGAACTAATAGTTACAGGATCAATTTTCTCCCACCTCCATCTGTAATCTGTTTTCTAGAAGATTTTCAAGGTGCAATTTCTCCCTCTTCCTCTTTTCTTAAAAAAAAAAATATACATTTTTTGGTTTTCCAGAAGATTTGTACAGCAATAATTATCTGTCTTCATCATCTATCCGAACCAGGTTGATTGAACATTGTTGGGCGACCATATGTCAGATTTACACTGTCTTTTTTAAAAATGGTTAGATTTACACTGTATTTTTTAAAAATGACCAGATTTACACTGTATTTTTGAAAAATGGTCAAACAGATTTTTTTAATGAAAAATGGCTAAATCGTTTTTTAACCTATTTTCGTGCTTGAGTCAAGTTTCAGGGTCACACCCAGCCACTATTTGATTTAATTATAAAAAAAATTATCCTTAAATCAAGGAATTACAATATCTATCTTCTCTCTCCTACCTCTCAAAAATCAAAATCAGATTTTATTTTTATTAAAAGTGAAAGATTACATAGAAATTAGGTTTTCATTTTTAATTTTGGATTAGATTCTTAGATGTTAATTATCTAATCAACATCTTCATCGCTTTTCCCAACTTTTTGTCATCCATCGATTGTTTGCTCTGTCGTTCATATCATCATTGTAAGGGTTATTGATCTACATCATAGGTATGTTAAATATTGTATTTTGTACTTATCTATCATTATTTTCCTCTTTGTATCTTATTTTTCAACACAAAGTATTTTTTTTAATTCTTTTTCAAAGTCTTCAATGGTTTCCAAATGAAAGCTTTTGGAGGAGGAATAGAATGGAGAAAAGTGCCCAAAAGAAAAGTATTTTTTTTTAATTCTTTGTAATGGTTGGAAGAAGATGAGAATGGGAAAGACCGCACAAACTGAAGAAAATTGGGAAGAATCTCAAGGGTTTTAGATTTTTTTTTTAAAAAAAACTAAGGTGAATACTAAATCCCAATTTTCAAATTAAGTTGGAGGGAAATAGTGAGTAATGATTTCTTCTCGTTTTTTAAATGATTTGATTTTTATCATACTAAATTATTTGTATATTGTCTAATATGTTAGTTTACTATATACACTGTATTTGCATAATTTTTTTATTGAATATACTGTATTTGCATAATTTTTCTTTTTATAAACTTGAATATTTTTTTATTGTTCTAGTAACCATTTGTGAGTAATGGTTTCTCCCCGTTGTTCAAGATTGAAATCATTTGCAAGTTTAGTGATTACATTTGAAGTTAGGTTATTGAGGGTTTGGAAAAGAAAATACGGTTTTTGTGTGTAAGTGAATTTAGTAAGTAATTCAATCATTTTCGTGTCGTCCTTATTTTGGTACGAGTTAACAATTTTTTTTTTAAAATAATCTGCGACTCTCCCCTTGATTTGTGCTAATTGGTTGATGTTTGTTATCTTATTTGTTAGGAAATCCTCAGATATGGCCAAAAATTACAGGGTAGTTTCGAAAGTTATCCTCCTATTTTTTCTCTCTATTTTTGAATTCAAATCTTTTGTTTTAAATTTAGGTTGCCAGATTTATATTCCATTTAGTTTGAATTTCTGTTATTGTTTTGCTAGGTGTATTAATAAGCTAGATTCTCTCAGTTATTTATAGTGTATTTGGTTTATTTTATTTTCTGAATTGAGATTTGGATAGGGGTATTTTTGTCCACTTTGTTGCCAAAAGAGTTTACTAAAAATAGCTTTTGGCCATTTATCAAATTGGAATTTCGAATGGCCCTTTTTCAAAACAGTTATTTTTATTTGGTCATTTATCTGGTTGCCCCTTATTTAAATGCAACTTGTGTTTTTTGCTACAATGACCGACATCATACTCTTTGAACTTGAAGCGCTTAGATTTAGCTCCTTTCGAACGTGATTTTCTGTTTTTCTTTCTTTTTTATTTCTTCTTTCGTTTTTCACTTTTTTCGACAATTTTCTCCACATCATCACATCAATGTCATGCTTTTGAGAATAAAAACAACAATAATCAGTTTCAAAAGTACTATATTTTAATGTTTTAAAACTCACAATATTAATAAAAATGTTCCAAGTGGTTGATAATAAAGTAACTTATTAAATATGTCAATAAATAAATAAAGATGTAAAATATATAGGAGCTTCAATATACAAATAATTTGGTTGGGATTATAGGAGCTCCACATCATCACATCAATGACATTATGTAGGGATACATTATGTTGATGGTCAAATTTGGTTGGGAGGAACTCACCTGACCTTCACGTGCCACCAACGGTAAATTTGTTTGTGAGGGGGGAAGACGTGACCTGTAAGACGGTAAACCTGCACACTGGTGTGGTGCTTGCCACACCGGCTCCGATGCTTAAGTCAGCAAGCAGAACGATGGGAAGCAAGAAAGTAAGAGCAAGAGGAGAGTTAGAGAATAGAGAGTAGAGTTTGGGGATAGAATTCGGGTCCTCTCTTCAATGGCGAAGAGGGGTATAAATACCTGCTCTTGCTCCTAGGGTTTTTAGGAATTCGAAGGCGTTTCAGGACGAACAGGGCGGAACCGAGGCGTCCAGAGGCATCAGGGACCAAAAGAAGGCGAGTGGGCCGAATGGTCGCCGAGGCCGACCATATGGGTCGGGCCAAGTTGGCCCGACCCTTTGGTCGGTTCTTCCTCTTGGTCGATTTCCTACTCCTATTTCTGCTCGGATGTCCTCGTCAGCTCCTTGTGTATCGGAGTGGTCCAAAATTACCTATAACACATTATTCTACAAATTAATTTTGAAGATTTAATTTCCTCATGGGTATAATTCTTTATCAAATTAGATTGGGATTTTGAAACTCTAGGGAAGAATTGATGAGTAAAAAAGTTATCATGTTAGATAACACATGTGTGACCAAATTGAATTTCCTATTGGAAGGATGCATGTTATGAGGCAATAACAATCATGATATTCTCTCTAAAATTAAGTTTTGTGGTTGTCATAAAAGGACTGTGGAAAATAAATGAATAAATTGTCAACCTTTGCCCCTTCTTTTTATATATAATTTCATTGATTTTTTTAAAATCATCAAGTGATTAATAATTGCAAATACAAAGTAACATAGGATTTGTAGCAGTGTCCATTCAAATTAGGGAACTATAAATAGATACTATTATGGGTAATTTTGGGCCACCCCGATATGCAAGAAGCTGAGAAAGACAATGCAATACCAACCCAAGGAAACAATCAGTAAGCAGGCCTCGGAGGAAGAACATGCTAGAGGGTCGGGCCAAGGCATGAGGGATCGGGCCTTGGCCCAACTCATATGGTCGGCGACCCACCACTCGGCCCACTTGCGTGGGCCAAGTCCTTCCACTTCCATTCGATCCCTGGTGCCCCTGGTCGCCCCGATTCCACTTGGTTCAACCCTTGATCGCCTCTAAACGCCTAGAAATCCTAGAGCAGGAACATATATTTAAACACTTCTTTGTGACTGAAGAGGGGATCCTGAACTCTATTCTCTAACTCTCCTCTTACTCTTGCTCTCTTGCTCTCCTCCTTATGCTTTCTGACTTAAGCATCAGAGTTGGTGTGGCGAGCACCACATTGTTGTGCAGGTTTCCTTGTCTTGTAGGCCATGTCTTCCCCCCTCCCAAACAAATTTATCGTTGGTGGCACGTGAAGGTCGGGTGAGTTCCTCCTGTCCAAATTTGACCATCAACAGTTGGCATCGTTTGTGGGGAAGAAAGCTTGCTAGTTAAATATGTGCAGCAACCATTCAATGAGTAAAGGGATGAAGAAGAGAAACCAGGATATGAACGCAGAATATTCGGAAGGTGACCGCCACTTGCAGAGGTCACGAGAAGAAAGTCGAGATCGACCTCAGACCCAATCTTCTCATCCTCGTCTCCACCGCCCTTATCTCGAGAAAAGCAAGCTATGTCAAAATTGCTGCTCTTGAAAACAAAGTAAGTGTGATGGATCATAATTTGTCCAGGATACTTTGTATCTTGGTTAAATCTAGTCCTAGCACTAAAACCCATGATGAGAGGTTGATTAGGGATCTGAGGAAGGGGAAGGAGCCAATGGAGTACACTGTGGAATCAGAGACGAGATTGAAGGGAAAGAAGACTGATAACATGACTAGCAAGGTCAGGGGGCTCAAACCTACAATCGTACAATTGTGAGGAGTCTAGAACCAAGCACACTTAAGGGACGCGACCACACAGTTTCAACACAAAGTTACAGTCATATCGGAACAGACCTGAGGGATCTGATTGAGGAGAAGCGCAGAAGTGCCAAGACTGTCGCGACCGAGGCCAGAGCATTGAAGCTGAAGCCAGGGTTGCTGAGGCCGAGGCTAGATTGGTCGATGCCGAGGCCAAGAAAGACAATCTCCCTTAGAAGACTGAGCTTCTGAACACGCTAAAGGAGCTCGAAAATGTTGGGTTTTATGCCCTAAAACTCGTAGATAGTAAATGAAACAAATTAATCGATCTCAATAAAGCGTTATTTGAGTAATTCAGTAATTTGGTTATTGAATAATCGAGTTTGCATTAATAAACCCTAAATCCAATAAACTAAGATCCAATGTTGTTTAAATGAAACTTGGACTAATATGTGGGGACATATGGGGATCGGTGTCCAAGTAACAACCTAAAAGGTCTATAGTATAGGGATAAGGTTGGGTACCTTATCTTGGTGACACTATGTGATACGGCCTACCTTGTATTCGATACAGATGCAATGATCCAAAGCATCCATGTAGTAGACATGCGGGTGGGGGTATCCTATGCAATGAGTTTGTATAAGACCGAACCGCGAAATAGTAACAACTAGATGTAACGCCGTTAACTAGTCTACGTTTCTATTTCAATAGGATGACCTAGGTAACTCAATCTCAATCCTGAGTCTGTTATGAACCCCTTTCAGGAGGGATTGTCCTTAGATTTGTATGGATGAGAGTGGCCAATTCGCTGACTCAATAAGCCTACCATTTCAGGGGCAAGACCGAATGGGGGCTGGGAACATAACAGTACAAGATGGAATTCACTCATTCCCCTATTGGGGTAAGTAGATGTGTGTTCCCTTAAGGGTTGATTCCGGGGCTTGAACAAAGGCGCGCCGTACTCTCCTAGCCCGAGAGGAACTCCTGTTTAGCTGGTTGGACCCTAAACAACTTGTTCATTAGAGGAATCAGTGGTACTTAAGGAACCAGAGGTAACCGAGGGGTAAAACGGTAATTTGAACCAGCTGGTGTTACGAACACACGTGAAGGATTGACTTACTGCTTGGTCGATATCCGTGGACACAGAAATATTCTACAATGAGAAGAGTGCAGCTGTGGGTCTTTAGTGGAGTGACCCATAGTTAACGAATGTTGACTAAACTTGGTCAATGAGTTTGGCCAATTAGTCTCGTATCATTGGAGCTTCTGATCTGTAGGTCCATTAGGTCCCACTGGTAGCTCGTAAAGAGACTTGAGGCAATTAAGTATAAATTGTAAATTGAAATTGTTCAATTTATTTGGGGAATCGTATAATGTATATTGATGCTTTATTATATAAAGTTTATGAAACTTTATAATATAATTTTTGAATTAATTTCAAAATTTGATTCTTGAGAGAAAATATTTGAAAGAGCTCAAATAAATTTAATATGAATTGGATTCATATTAATTTTAATTTTAATAAAATCCCTAAGATTAAATATATGATATTTAATTGGGTAAATTAATTAATTATGGAATCAATTAATTATTTATTAGAATTAGAGACCTTTTCCTATTAGGAAAGAAAATATTTGAAAGAGTTCAAATAAATTTAATATGAATTGGATTCATAGTAATTTTAATTTTAATAAAATCCCTAAGATTAAATATATGATATTTAATTAGGGGAATTAATTAATTATGAAATTAATTAATCATTTATTAAAATTAGAGACCTTTTCCTATTAGGAAAAGGTCTTCCTTTTCCTATTAGGAAAAAGCTGTTGGCCTTTACCTATAAATAGGACCCCTGAGGTGGGGTGAAAGGAATCTCATTCATTCTCCTACTCTCAGAGAATTCCCCTCAAGGCTTCCTCTAGACTCCCACCAGTCTCCTGCCTCTAGAAGTCTCAGAGTCATACCGGTGTAGCCATAGTGGTGGTATTCGCACTAGTTCGTGATTAATTCACAAACAGTTGGTGAATTTAATCTGAGTCGTCAACGAGAGTAAGTAATTTGTTACTTTATAAATTAGATTTAGATCTAATATTTTTGTATGCTTAGCCTTAATATATATTTAGAATTGTTCTAATATTATTGTCAATGTATTGGTATTTTAGATTAAACAAAATTAATTACGAATCGATCCTAATCACACTTCCGCTTTACGGAATTACGGAATTCCAATCCTTTAGGAAATCCTCAGGGAGACCTGTAGAAGTCAAAGGAATCTGGAGAACAAGACTTGGAAGAATTGATTGGCTAAGTCAACCCATCCTTCACGGAAGAAGTCATGAAAGTCGAGGTGCCCCAGAAGTTCAAGGTACCTACATTCAATCCGTATGATGGTAGGATAGACCCCGTACAACATCTAGGCGCCTACAGGAACTGGATGGACTTCCACGGCGTCTTAGATGCAATCAGGTGTCGTGTATTTTCTTTCACTCTGACAGGACCAACCAAGTAATGGTTTGAAAGGTTGAAAAGGAGATCCATCAGCTCTTTCAAGGAATTAGCTCGAACATTCCTCGCACAATTCATGGGAGCCAGAGAACAGCGCAAGCCTCACATCAACCTTTTAACTGTCAAACAACAACCAAGTGAGAGCTTTTTTAACTGTCAAACAACAGCCAGGTGAGAGCTTGCGCGATTATATAACACGTTTTAACGAGGAAACACTGCAGGTTGAGGGATACAGTGAGGGAGCAGTCCTAGTAGTCATCACAGTCGGACTTGAAGATGAGAGATTGCTCAATTCAATAGGTAAGAGCCAACCTGAAACCTATGCTGAGTTCGTTTCCAGGGCATAGAAATATATGAGCGCAAAGGAGTTACTGAAATTAAAAAGGTCAGAACGAGAGCACAAAAGACATTCTTCAGTCGATCGGGACAGAAAGAAAGATAAGAGGCAGCAGACAGACGATGGTGGTCGAGGTCGAGCCGACCATGACCATGGCTGAGGTCGAGCCGACCATGACCATGGCCGAGGCCGAGCACAACCCTTTGGTAAATTCGAGAAATATACACCAACTATTGTTCCACAAGAGCAAGTTCTGATGGAGATTCGAAACACGAGTCTTCTTAAATTCCCGGGGAGGATGAAATCAAATCTCGATAAAAGAGACAAGAGTCAGTATTGTTTTCTCCATCGAGACCATGTGCATTCAACCAGGAATTGTATTTAGTTGAATGATGAAATTGAGGCACTAATCCAAAATGGGTATCTGAAGGAGTTTGTCGTCGAACCTGGGGCCGAGGCCGACTAGAGATGGTCGAGGCCGAGGGTGACCAAGGATGGAGGAGACAGAGAAGAACCCCCACGAGAGATCAGAACCATCTTTGGAGGACCAGCTAGAGGAGGTTCAAGCAGGAAAAGGAAAGTTATTGCTAGGGAAGCATGGTTTGGACCAGAATATCAAGGTATGTACTCTGTCCATCTAGCCAAGGAACACCCCCCTTTGGAGGTCACCGAGGCTGAGGCAACAAGCATTCATCAGCCACATAATGATGCTCTGGTGGTCACTTTAATGGTAGCTAATGTGAAAATCCATCAGATTCTAATTGATAGAGGAAGTTCGACTGATGTCCTTTCTCTAACATCCTTTAAGGCAATGCAGTTAGAGAGAGAACTCTTAAAGTCAAGCCTTACCCCACTTGTAGGGTTTGGAGGAGAAAGAGTGACCTCAAATGGTAGCATAGAACTTCCTGTGACATTTGGGGATGGACGGATTGCAGTGACGAAGATAATAAACTTCCTAGTTGTGGATTGCATTTTAGCTTATAATGCAATCCTAGGAAGGCCGTCCTTGCATGAAATGAAGGCCATAGCTTCGGCTTATCATCAGTTGCTGAAGTTTCCAAGTCAAAATGGTGTAGGAGTTGTCAAAGGAGAGTAGAAGGCATCAAGCGAGTGTTACTGGACAACGCTTAAAGAAGTTAAACCGTTGAGGGCTGAGGTCGACCAGAGGATGAGCCGAAGCCGAGCAGGGCACACTTCCACCAACACTGAATCTGAACTTATGGAGTTTTAGAGCTTTTCATTTATTACATTCTATCATGTAATTAAACATTAGTTGTTTTGTTTTTGCTTCTAGTGTGTAGGAATAAGTTGAGTATTTTTCCTATTTGTCTTCATTCAAATGTAAAGGTTCGATTAATGTTGAAGCTCCGTTTTTTCACCATTAAAGTTCAGTATTCAAAAGTGTGCACAAGGCAACTGATTCAAGCATCACATTACGCGAGCCTGGACTACTGAGTCTACCTCGCTTTATCCAGACTTGAGACTATGAGAGCCTAGACCACCGGTCTACCTCACCTCATCTAGCTTGAGCCCATCACTTTTCACGAGTCTGGGCCCCCGAGTCTACCTCGCCTCATCTAGATATGAGATTATGTGAGCCTGGACCACGGGTCTACCTAACCTCGTCTGGTTTGAGCTCATCACTTCTCACGAGTCTGGACCCCTATGTCTACCTCGCCTCATCCAGATTCGAGATTATGTGAGCCTAGGCCACGGGTCTACCTCACCTCATCTGGCTTGAGCCCATCACATTACGCGAGCCTGGACTACCGAGTTTACCTCGCCTCATCCAGATATGAGATTACGTGAGCCTAGACCACCAAATCTACCTCACCTCATCTGGCTTAAGCCCATACACTTCATATGAGTCAAGCTCACCTGGCCGAGGTCGAGCACAAACTTTAAAGGTATTATCCTCTTTACTCAACTATATTTTATGTTTTACATAAAACTTTACTTGGGTTAAGAGGCTACAAAGGGGATATGCACTCCCTATTAAACAAAAAGCAAGTAACAGGAGATATGCACTCTTTATTAAACAAAAGGCACGCTAGCTTAGCTTGTACATGTTTTAAGCCTATTCTATTCCCTCGTTTGTCTTTTGCAAAAGTTGACATATGAATGCAGAGACTTAGATTTTGGGCTAACATGGGTTTGAGACCGACTCAAAATCTTCTGTGTTTCCTATTTTTATTTGTGGATATGCCTTGAATCTGGTATGAAGCGCTCCGAATGAGCAAAGATCATGACTCTTAAATCAAGCTTAAGGAGCTCGACCCATCATGATAAGTCGTGCCTGAATTCCAATTCAAGAGTGAAGGCTTAATGTTATGGATAATTTTGGGTCATCCCGATATGCAAGGAGCTGAGAAGAACAACGCAATACCAGCCCAAGGAGACAACCAGGAAGCGGATCTGATAAGTGAAAGAAATATACCTATTAAGCCCTTTATTATTAGCTTATTCCTCATGAAACTTGTATGTTTTTTGTCAAATTCACTATTCCCGAGCCTACAAAGTGTAAAAGTTGGTAAATTAGGTCTTTGAGAGTCACGTGTGTCAAATTATACATATTTATACTTAAAAGAATTCATTTTGGTGTGAATTTGACTTAGCTTTGGTGTTCTGCAGAAAACAGAGGAAAACAGAGAAATGCTATGCAAATGTGGTCGCAATTCTACCAAGGCAAAGTGAAATGCGACTGCAATTTTGGGAAAAAACAGAAAAGTCCGAGTCCGCTGCGGGTCGTTTTAAACGAGTTTTTCACGCAATTAATTGGTTGTTTTGACTCTGAAACTGACTGGGCTATCTGCTAGCATGAATTTCGTGACTCCCCAACCACTTTTCATTCTATAAAGGGCCGGAAATCGAGAGGAAACACAAGCAGAACTCACTAGGAAGAAGAGGGCGGTGATAGAACCCTAGTAGACGCCCATGAGAAAGGATGCCTGAGGTCCTTCTTAGAAGACTAAATTCTAACCCTTAATTAGACATCAAACCCGAGTGTTTGTAGAGATTTCACCCTATTCCCACTTATAAAAGGAGAGTAGAGTGTCGTGAGACCTCTAGAAGGATTGGACAAAAGTGAAAAAAAAAACCCTAGTTTTAGCTACTGCACTATATTTTTTTCAGCACTTGTTTCTTTTCACTACTTTGTATTCTTATTTTATTATTTCAATGGAAAGTTATTCATTTGCATTATATTTCACCATGCGTAGCTAAATTCCATTGAGGGGTTCGATATAGTGAATTCCCTTATGGTTTAAATGGCTTCAAAGTGTTTATTTGCCTAAGTTTTATTTATTGCATGTCACTTCTTTATTGAATATCATTCTGAATCTTGCTGAGTTCAACTTGATCACTTAGACTTTGCATGCTAATTGACTTTGATCTTGAAAGGGACAAGCAATATCGATTTTTATAAAGGTGATATAGGAGAAAGGGCTCGAAAGAGTGTATTCGGTGTTATAGGGGAATGTCGCCTTATAACAACTATAGAGTTATAGGTTGCATGCGTGAACTATCTATGTCGGAGTCAAGTCACAAAAATGTGCATAACAGTACTCGTTTAGCCTTCCAATGGATCTTGGGAGCAAGACCAAATAGAAGTTAAATCTGACCCAATGCATGAATAGACTTAGGTTAAATAAGCCATGATTAGAGTTATTTGTCTTAGGATTGAAGCTATATTGAATACCTCGCTTATTTATCATTGTTATTTCTTTACTTGTTTATTTCTTTGTTTTACAAAACCCAACATCAACTATTTCTTTTGGTTACCTTTCAAAAGCAATCTTTGAGTAGTTTCTTCTTCAAATCTGTGTTTTCAATATATAGTTCCTGTGGGATCGATACCTTTGGAATACTTCCAGAGATTTTATTACTTCATGCGATGGTGTATACTTGTACTTGGTTGGCTGAAATTATTTTTATTCTTAACTTATCATCTTTTCTAAGATCCACATTCAGTCCCAACTTGCATCAAGTTTTTGGCGTCGTTGCCGGGAACTAAAAGCGAAACTAGTTTTTGCTTGTCGAAATTGCAATTTAATTGCGACCGCATTTCTATTTTAAGAGAATATAACTTTGATATGCAGTTTCTTTTGCAGGTTCAAGTTGGTGCATGAGCAAAGAACATCATCTCTTCGACCTTGACCTTGAGATAGAAAGAAAGAGCAATAGGAGTTGAGCGCACGAGAACATCTCGAAGGAGCTACTTGCATTGAAGAACTTCTAATAGATCTACCCGGAGTCGATCCTCCTGTTTGCCAAAAAAAAAAAAAAGAAGAAAAGGAAAAAGCCTATAGAAGATAAGCACAACTGAAGGGTTTGATAACTCAAGATAATCCACATGTGGAAGAAGACATCATCACAACATTGAGTGCACAAATCACATCAATGGCTTGTCACTCTAATTTCTTTCGTGTTTATTGTGCTAAGATTCATTCTTTGTTTGAAACTTATCCATCTAATCCTTACTATACAGGGCAACCAAACAACCAAAGTCCTATTTTCGATCCTTAATCAAAATGGTTGCAACGCCCTTACTTATCATGGGAATATCAACAAGATGTTAGCAACAATAATCCAACACCTCATTTAGAGCAAGAATGTTTGTTTACTTTTGAAGACCAATATCAAGATCAGTATGCCCAACAAGAAATGCAACAAGAGATGGAACCACAAGTGTCAACCAGCTTGGAAGAACTCATAAGAGAATACATGGTGAGAAATGACAAAACCTTGCAAAACTTGGAGATGCAACTAGGGAAATTGATAGAGCAATTGAAAAACAATCAATAAGAAATCTTGCTTGAGAACATAGAGAATGTGGATCAAGAAACACAAGAGCAATATAACGGGATGACATTTCACAGTGGATTGGAGCATGAAGATCCTGAACTCCCAGTAGAAGCAAGAAGCATTCCAACACTTGAGAATACCGAGGAGACAAAAGAGAGAGAAGAGATTATAGAAGAATCGCCTCAAAAAAAGAATAAAGAGAAGACACCAGAGAAAGAAGTTGTAGTGAGTCATGCAGATGTCACTTCACAATGAGTGAACTTCAATGTGCTCAAGGCATTAGAATACCTTTATGAAATGAAGGGATGTTTTGCTTTTGATCCTATTGATTCTTTTACATATTGTAGCCTGCAGAAAATGTTAGAAAAAGATGGATTTGAGGACGATCTTAATGATTCATTTGCTTGTTGTAGCTTGCAAAAAATGCTATTCGAGGAAGAAATTGAAGAGGAAATCATGGAGGATGAAAATATGCAATATACGATAGAGGATGAGACTGCAAAGTCTACATTCAAGAGCAGATTGAGTGAGCTGATAATAGAGACAAAACACTCCATGATTAAAATGCCTCAGTTAAGACTCAAATCTCGTCCGTTATCAAGACCTAGGGTCAAGATGAAAGTTGATGGTGCAAAAAGTAGGAGTAAAGCTTTAATCTCCCTATTGGAGATCAGCTAAGTCATTATTTCTCTTTGCATCAATATGTATTTTTTTTTAAAAAAAAAAAAGAAAGAAGAAAAAAAAAAGAGAAAGAGAAAAAAAAAAGAAGAAAATTTTAAATTTGAAGTCAAGAATAAATGATTTTGATCAAGAGGAAACTTGTCTAAGGAAAGTCCTAGCTAGGTTGAGGTATTTAAACTGACCGTAGGGAACACCTCTACCTGGGGACTTACCTGGAAGTTGAATTGATCAAAACTTTTTGACTTGAATTCTCTTTAAGAATTTCCCATAAAATATATAACATATTTGAGCTTGTGAACTTTTTGATTTTTTTTTTTTTTTGTTTATGCTTCAGGAAGTTAAAAAGTTAGGAGACAAGAAGAAGAGAGCATGTGACAGGAAGATTAAGAAAAGGAGCGAAACAAAGACCATTAGACCCGTGCTTGAGAGAGGGACGAGGCTATCAAGCGGATGTTCCTGGCCAACTCATCTGATGAAGCCTAGTTGCCCCTCCATTTTCATCATCCCTCCTGGATGAGTCTGAGACCTCTGATATGAAGACAACTCTTCCATGAACTAGGGGATTTTTCACTCTCTTTTACTTCTTACTGCTTTCTTTTTTAAATATCAACATGTTCATTTGTTTTTCATTTTCTTAGTTAGATCTTTGGCTATTTGTTTCATGCATTAATTCATTTTTCTTTTGTCTGCTTAGTAAGTTTAGCATTGTTAGTTTTATTCTTAGCATATTGTTTTTAGTATATTTCTTTGTTAGATTGTTGATGCTCATGTTAGTTTTCTTTTAAGAGCTTTGATAAATACCTGAGGATTTCTTGGGAGTTGAAGTAGCTAAGGCTTTTTAACTTGAATGTGTTCTGGTCTTAGGAAAATTTTGCACTAAAAAGAATAATGTTTAAGAGTGTGAACATTTTGATGAGCTTGTTGATGTTCCAGGTTTTTAAAGGAAAAAAAAAAACAGAAAAGAAGGAAGAAAAAAAGAAACAGTGCAGAATGCGACCGCATCTGAATCGCATTCAGCCAAAGGCAAAGCTGCAGCCACTGAGGACCAGCAAGGTGAAACCAGTCTTGATCCATTATTCAAGTATGATACCAGAGGGACTTCACCTGTTGCTCGGAGTTCTTCTTTAGAGGAAAGAGAAGATGAGAAGAGAAAAGATGATGAGGAGCCTTGAGGAGGAAAAGAAGAAGAAAACTAAAGGCCGGGTAGAGGAAAAAGAATAAAAATTATCCGAATTCTATTACAGAGGCCGAGGTCAAGGTCTATGGATGCCTCACCTGCGCAAGCCACCACCTCACTGCCAAAGAATTTGTTCCTTGAAGTCTTTAAGGATGTGGACTTCATAGCCAAGATGAAGATAATGAAGAAAAAAGACTCCTTCAACGAGAAGGGATTCTCAGATCATAACTAAGGTGATCTATCAGTACAAGTGGCAGCAGTTATGGCTCACCCTTAGGAGGTCATGGTGCCTCTAGTGTATGAATTCTAGGCAGAATTGGGGGAGGAGAGCCTGAGTCTATCGGTGGTGCGAGGGAAGATGGTCAGTTTCTCTTCAGGGGGATATTAATAGAGTGTATCAGGTCAAAGCACTTCTTGAACCTGAGGGGAAACGATGAAGTAAAGAACCCCACAACCAAGAAATTGAATGAAACACTCAAGATAGTGGCTAGAAAAGGAGTGTAATGGAAGAGTCACAGACTAAAGTGAAGTCCTTGGTACAAAGCGACTTGAAGCCTGAATCGACAGTGTGGCGTCACTTTATTAAGAGTCGTCTAATGCCGGCTACCCACGATAACACTATTTCTGTAGAGAGGGTTATGTTTCTCTACAACATGATAAAGGGGTTGGAGCTAAATATTGCATAATCCTTGAGGAGATTCTCTCTCGTGGGAGAAAGAAGGTCGGGAAATTATTCTTTTAGTCATTGATCACCCAACAATGCCAGAGAGCTAAGATTGTTACAGATTGATGCAATCAGTTTTCTTGTTATGTTTTACAAAGTCCACAATTAGTTTAGAAGAGTCCTAGTCTTTTGGGAAGTTGTTAGCATGCTTCATGTTAGGAGAAAAAAAATCTGAATTGAGTCCCTATTTTTAGATAATTTGTTATTTGTTTTGTGTATTTAAGAAGCTCCCATATCAATAAATTTTTGCATCATATTTCATTCCATCCTTACTGAGTGTATCTACTACCAAGTTTTGTGTTTTGTTTCTAAACACTTTTATCTTTGACATTGATGGGTCAAGTAATAATAAAGTGTTCGTATAAACGAGTGTCGTCCTCCGGATTGGATTTTTAAGCTAAATCAAGTATTATGAATTATCTTGCTCAATTTTATTTAGGGAAAACAATGTAGTGAGTGAATGATATGAAAACTAAATCAAAACAAGCAAATAAAAAATAGTGGAGATGCAATTGAAAGAACACTTAGGGAATTGATTTCGCCAATTTTAGTCTAGGATTGATTTTAGGAATAAATTATCATGCACAATGGAATTATGAGCCTAAGACCCTTTAATCACAACTACCTCTCCCGAGTATAATTGATTCTCATTCAAATTAATCAACTTGATATCTCTATCTAAGTTTATTAACATGCAAGGAAATGAGATCTTATGACCAATTCTAAAGTTAATCTAAAAACCGTCACGAAATTAGAAAATAAACTTTAGTCATGTAATCTTGAACAAGTCTATGCTAAATCCCCTCTCCCGAGCAAGAATTAACACTTAGATCATCCAATTAATGGCCAATTAATTGAAAGCATTAAATCAAGATTACAAACATAATAACCATTGCACAACTTAAACCATAAATCAATCCATAAACTAAATCAACTACATCAATCCCTAAGCTACAAGTTTAGCTACTCATACATGTCATTACAAGCTGATGTGGACTTTTCCTACCGCAAGCGCACGGGTCAAGTAATAATATTGTGAATGTAATTCGAATGTCGTCCTCTGGATTGGATTTTTAAGCAAATCAAGTATTGTGAATTATCTTGCTCAATTTTATTTAGGGATCAAAAAGTGATGATTGAATAATAAGAAAACTAAATCAAAACACGTAGAAAATGTGGAACTTCAATTAGGAAAACTACTTAGGGAATTGATGTCGCCGATTTAGTCTAGGATTGATTTTAAGGAATAAGTTATTATGCACAATGGAATTATGAGCCAAAGACCCTTTAATCACAACTACCTCTTCCGAGTATAATTGATTCTCATGCAAATTAACCAACTTGATATCCCTATCTAAGTTTATTAATCATGCAAGGCAATGAGATCTTTTAACCAATTCTAAAGTTAATCTAAAACCGCCACGAAATAGAAACTAAACTTTAGTCATGCAATCTTGAGTAAGTCTAAATCAAATCCCCTCTCCCGAGCTAGATTCGAAACTTAAATCATCCAACTAATGGCAAATTAATTGAAAGCATTAAATCAAGATTGCAAACATAATAACATTGCACAACTTAAACCATAAATCAATCCATAAACACAGTCAACTACATCAATCCCTAAGCTTACAAGTTTAGCTACTCATGATCAAAATTACAAGCTCAACTAAACATGTAAAAGCCATAAAAATCTAACTAAATTGAGGGAAAGAAGAATTAAACTCATTGTAGGCCGAGACCGAACGTCCCCGTCACGATCCCCACAAACAATGGGTTGATTTCCGCATTTTCCCCTTTGCTTCAGCCTTAAATTCCTCTGATTTTGCTCTGTTTACGGCTCCAAGAAGTCCCAAAATGGGTTCCCCTAAAAACCTAGCCGAAAAGAACTATTTATTCTGACATTTCATCGTAGCGTCGAGACACTGCCTCTAAACACGCGCGTTCTGGAAAGGAAATTACGGTAGCGTCGAGACGCTAAGGTCGCAGCGTCTCGACGCAGGATTTCACGCCTATCCGAATAAGGAATACTAGCGTCGAGACGCCTAAGGGCTAGCGTCTCGACGCTAGTCACCTTTTGACCGAGTTTTGACTTTTTTCCCTTTTGATTCTTTTCCTTCCTTTGCATCTTTTCGCGTCCCGAGCACCCGATTAACTCCACTATTGCATTTTAGCTCCAATCAACCTTTTCCTACAAAATAAACATTAAAGCACAA
Source organism: Luffa acutangula (assembly GCA_036850905.1). Taxonomy (NCBI): domain Eukaryota; kingdom Viridiplantae; phylum Streptophyta; class Magnoliopsida; order Cucurbitales; family Cucurbitaceae; genus Luffa; species Luffa acutangula. The sequence goes on from CM072087.1 coordinate 41,714,768, forward strand.
TAAAATGGCCCAAAAATCATAAAAGAGTAGCTAAATTAAATCATTAAAGATAGCTAGCTATGCTCGCTATCAAATACCCCCAAACTTAAGCTTTTGCTAGTCCTCGAGCAAACTACAAATCAAACATACAGTAGAAAAATGGATGCAACAATCATAACTCAATCCTCAAGGCTCAAAAGTCAATAACCAAGCAAGCAAGAGACATGTACATAAAGACCAATGAGGGAGACAAATTAAAATTTTTCCAAAATTAACTTGCACAAGCGAGATCTAACTCAACAAGATCAGACTCTACTAGCTCGGGATTGGATTATTAAACTCTCAGCTCATCTTCCCTCTACACTGGCACTAAGGCTTCACTAATGAGTTAATGGAACAAATTAGATTGTTTTCCTCCAAACTTAGGTGCTTATAATTAACAATTAAATTAAGCATGTATATGTGGCACTAGCTTTCACACACCCATTGCAGGGACCCTTGACCTGAGTTTTCTCTGGTTTGCCTAACTAATCACAACAGGGGTAGCTCTTTTTGCCTTAATCTTTATTAAACATTGCAAACTGTGCACAGACCATGGCATAATAATTTTCTTTTCAACAGTAACAACAAGAATGATTTTTCTTTATGAGCATAAATAGCAAATATTCTTTTCTTTCCTCCTAAGCAAGATCAAACATGCTAATTTGCAAAGCATTAACTTTTTAGCTCTACCCTACACCTATCGAGGTGACAACAAGCATATGAACCCAATAATTCGCTTCTAAGCATTCAAATCCAAATCTACCCAAGACAAATACTCTACTCATGCAAGCCATCTCCTAGAAAAATTTTAAAAAGTCTCCCTTTTTGGGCACTTATGCTTACAACTCATCACAAGCTTGAAAATTGACAAGAAAGCCTATCCTAGGAAATCATAATCATGCAAAAGTAGCATCCAGAAAACCACCATATGCTCAATTCAAAGAAAGCTCAAAGCTATAGCCCGAACTCAGATGCTCAAGGGCTCCACAAACATGCTAATCCACCCCCAAACTTAAAACATGCATTGTCCTCACTGTATACAGAAAATAAGGCATAAACAAGCATGTGAACAATAAAAGAATGAAAGAAGTGAACAATACTGCCCTGGAATAATGATGACTTCTTGACTGAAAGCTTGGAATCTTGAAAGCTTGAAAGCAAAGGAGAGAAAGAAAACAAGACCTACAAAACAAAAACAAACAATAAATTAAAAACAAAAAAGAAAACACACTAAACTTACTTGGGTTGCGTCCCATAAGCGCTTGTTTAACGTCATTAGCTCGACGTGTTGATCGTGCTTCAAGAGGGCTTTTGTTCTGTGAATCAAACAGAGGTGCTCTTTCTTGCACCTTTCCTATATCCCATGAAAAGCACTTCATCTTTAGAGTCTTCAACTGCTTTAAAGATTTCTTTTTCATTCTTGACTCTAATAGTGAGCTCCCTGCGCTCAATATCAATAATCACTCGCCTAGTAGCGAGGAATGGTCTTCCTAATATGACAGGCATTGAAGGATTTTCTATCATGTCCATAACATATAAATCAATAGGGAGGAAAAATCTACCTACTCTGATTAACACATTTTCTACAATACCAACTGGTCTCACCACAGATTGATCAGCCAATTGGAGCTTTACAGGAGTAGACTTAATCTCACTTATATCTAACTTTTTACACAACGATAGAGGAATGATATTAATGCTAGCACCTAAGTCACATAATGCTCTAAAAGAGTAAGTACCAAAACTACAAGGAACAGAAAAACTCCCTGGATCTGCTACTTTTTCAGGTACTTTCTGTTGTACTCTGGTGTTGCATGTGGAAGCAAGATATACAGTGTCAACCTTCTTTTCCTTTCGCTTCTTTGCTAACCACTCCTTCATGAACCTGTTGTATTGGAGCATCTCTAATGCCTCTGCAAAAGGAATATTAATGTTCAGATTCATAAAAGCATTCATAAATTTATCAAACTGAACCTGATTGTTCTTTTTCTTCTTTTTCTTTTTCTTTTCCTTGGGAACCAACAGTGTGGGAGAAGGAATGAGAGGCTCAGGGTTAGGCTTTTCAGCCTCATCTGATGATGTGTCCTCCTCAGCTTCCCCTGTAGGCGTTTCATAATCCTCAGACTCAGGCTCCTCGTCAGCTTCCTCCTGGTGCACAGTGATTGCCTTACAGTACTCCATCTGCGTTTTCTCCTATTCAGCTGGGGCCTTACCTTTATTCATGGTACTTACAACATTTACCAACTGACCCAGTTGAGTCTCAATGTTCTTTATGGCTGCACTGTGGCCATTAACCGTGGTGTTGATAGCAATGACTGCCTCCTCTAGTTTGGTTGTCCTGTTGCTTGACTCTGCAATGAAAGCTCCAACAAGATCTTCTAACTTTTTATTTTCTTGAGTTTGAGGGGAAAAACCAGGGGGGTTAAGAATATTCTTCGTATTTGCATAAGAGAAATTTTTATGGTTCCTATTGTTAGGGTGATAATGTGTAGGTGTAACATTATTATTATATCCCCTAAAATTAGAATTTGATACATACTGAACCTGTTCAATGGTCTCCTCCTGAGGTCTAGATGCCAAAGCAGCAGCTGATTCAATTGACTGTGCAGTCCCTGTACCTGAAAATTTCATAAAAGCATTAGCGAGGGAAGTCATCTGGGCTTGGAGTGCACTTACTTTATCAACCTCAAACACTCCAGCAGCAATCCTTTTAGGTGTAGACCGCTCAGATGGCCACTGATAGCTGTTGGTGGCCATATCCTCTAAAAGTGTGCGAGCGTTTTCCACGGTCTTGGACAACAGAGTCCCACCTGCAGCTGCATCAACAATCGTTTTTGTACTAGGAGTTAAACCATTATAAAACAACTGTACCTGAAGCCAATCGGGGTATCCATGCTAAGGACACTTCCTCAGTAACTCTTTGAATCGCTCCCAGGCCTCGAACAGCTGCTCATCATATTGTTGTTAGAATGTCCCAATCTCAGTCCTCAGCTTGACCGTCTTCGTAGGAGGGAAAAATTTCTTTAAAAAGGCTTGGACCAAAGCATCCCAGGTGGTGATGCTCGCAGGGGGAATAGACTGCAACCAATCTCGTGCTTTATCCTGCAAAGAAAAAGGAAACAAGCGTAAGCGAATGGCATCCTGAGAAACGCCATTAATTTTTACCGTCCCACAAATGTCTAAAAATGATTTTAGGTGAGAATTTGGGTCTTCTGTGGGCGATCCTCTATAAGCACAATCTCGAGCCATCTGAATGAGACCGGTCTTCAACTCAAAGTTGTTGGCATTGATCGGGGCATAGACAATCCCCGATTGTTGTCCCTGAAACACAGGCTGAAAATAATCTCTAATAGGCCTAGGCTCCTTAGGTGGATTTTGGTCAGCCATTTGAATAATTTCTCTATTTTCTCTTTGAAGCCTATGAATTGTTCTTTCGATCTCGGGATCCAATGGTATCAATTCTCTACTACTACGCATAAAAAAACAAAACTACCCTAAAAAGGAAAGAAAACAATTATGGAAAGAAACAAAAAAAAGAAAAAGAAAACAACTAATCTAAATATGGAAAATATAATCTAGAAAAAAGAAAGTACAATCTAATATGGGATGCAAAAATAAATATGGCAAACACAAATAACGAAACTAACAAATAAGGAAAAACTAATCTAAAAAGGAAAACGAGAAACAAATAAGGAAAAGATTACACAACTAAAAGAAAAACTAAACTAGAAAAACAAATATGGAAACAAATAAGGAAAAAAATTGCAAGCAACCTAGAAAAGTAAAAATACACCCTAAATTAAGATCAAACAATTTTTTCACAATATCAATCTAACTAAATGTGCCAATCCCCGGCAGCGGCGCCAAAAACTTAATGTGGAATTTTCCTTACCGCAAGCGCACGGGTCAATTAATAATAAAGTGTTCGTATAAAGAGTGTCGTCCTCTGGATTGGATTTTTAAGCTAAATCAAGTATTATGAATTATCTTGCTCAATTTTATTTAGGGAACACAATGTAGTGAGTGAATGATATGAAAACTAAATCAAAACAAGCAAATAACAAACAGTGAAGATGCAATTGAAAGAACACTTAGGGAATTGATTTCGCCAATTTTAGTCTAGGATTGATTTTAGGAATAAGTTATCATGCACAATGGAATTATGAGCCTAAGACCCTTTAATCACAACTACCTCTCCCGAGTATAATTGATTCTCATTCAAATTAATCAACTTGATATCCCTATCTAAGTTTATTAACATGCAAGGCAATGAGATCTTTTGACCAATTCTAAAGTTAATCTAAAAACCGTCACGAAATTAGAAAATAAACTTTAGTCATGCAATCTTGAACAAGTCTATGCTAAATCCCCTCTCCCGAGCAAGAATTAACACTTAGATCATCCAATTAATGGCCAATTAATTGAAAGCATTAAATCAAGATTACAAACATAATAACCATTGCACAACTTAAACCATAAATCAATCCATAAACTAAATCAACTACATCAATCCCTAAGCTACAAGTTTAGCTACTCATACATGTCATTACAAGCTCAACTAAACATGAAAAAGCCATTAAATCTAGCTAGAGATAAGGAAAAGTAAAGGAAGCACTTAATGTCGTCAAACTCGGCACGTCCCCGTCTCGATATCTGCGCCACCAAGTGAGATTCCCGATCCTCGTCCTTGCTACAGCTCCCACAGTAGGTCTCTAGTCGAAATTAGGGCTAAAATATCTCAATTTGGCCTCCCCTAATCCATAGCAAGAAACGAAAGTTAAATAGGAAAATCTGCGACAGCGTCGAGACGCTATCAAGACAGCGTCGCGACGCTGCCTCTAAAACGCGCGTTCTGAATAAGGGAAAAACGGTAGCGTCGAGACGCTATTGTCACAGCGTCTCGACGCTGTGATGCGGCCGCCTCTTGTAATTAAGGACAACCAGCGTCGATAGCCTCCAAGAGTGGCGTCTCGACGCTGATGGGCTGAATGCCCTCTCTTGGCTCCTTGTTGCTTGAACTTTCCGGTTCTTTGGCATATTTTCGCATTCCGACCACCCGATTAACTCCAATTCCACGTTTTAGCTTTAATCAACGCTTTCCTACAAAATAAACAATTAAGTGCAATAAAATGGCCAATAATTCATGAAAGACTATCTGAATTAAATAGGGAAAAATAGCTAGCTATGCTCGCTATCAGACATCTGGTATCAGAGCCCAAGTTGAGGTCTGTGTGATAAGTTTCTATGATGGCAAACATTCCAAATGGAGTGAACATCTCTCAACCGGCAATCCCTATTTTTCAAGGCTCAAATTATGATGTTTGGAGCACAAAGATGAAGACTCTCTTTATCTCTCAAGATCTGTGGGAGCTGGTAGAGAATGACTTTAGTGAAGATGGTGTAGCAGCTGAAACCTTGAAATACCTGCGAAAGAAAGATGCCAAAGCTCTTTTCTTTATTCAACAAGCTATAGATGATGCAATTTTCTCTTCTCGAATTTCAATGGCAACGAAAGCAAAGGTAGCATGGGATTCACTCAAGAATGGGTATCAAGGCACGTCAAAAGTGCTCACAGTCAAACTTCAAACACCTCGCAGGCAATTTGAAACCTTTCGCATGAAAGATGGAGAGTCTGTACATGATTATTCAAACAATATTATGCTTATAGTCAATCAAATGAGGAAGTATGGTGAGCGAATGGAAGATCAAACAGTTGTTGAAAAGTTGTTGCGAAGTTTGACGCGAAAGTATGATGTCGCTGTTGCTGCCATCGAAGAGTCTAAGGACCTGAAGGTTTTCACAATTGATGAACAACTTGGTTCTTTGCAATCCCACGAAGATAGGCTTAAAAGCTATGAGGAGCACTCGACAGAAAAGGCATTCCAGACTAAATTGAAAATTTCAAATGATCATGACACTGGTCATGAGCGTAATAGCAGTAATAATAGTCGTGGAAGAAATTCTTATCGTGGGAAAATAGGAGGTGGACGATCAGGTAACAAAAGTCAAACCTTAGATGGCAAAGGTGACACTCAAAACCGTAAGTTGAAGTGTTATTATTGTGATAAACCTAGTCATATAGAGAAGTATTGTTATTTCAAAGAAAGACATGAAAAATAAGCAAATTTTGTTGAAGAAAAAGATAAAGAAGAATTTGAAAGTTTGTTCCTTGCTTGTTATGCTACTGATGTGTGTAACTCTAATGTATGGTATATGGATAGTGGTTGTAGCAGTCACATGACTGTGAAATCAAAGTTTTTTATTAGTTTGGACAGGTCAGACAAAACAACCGAAAAGATGGCAGATGGTACGATTCGTAACACAGAAGTGAAGGGAGTTGTAAAGCTGAAATCTTATGGAAATAGATGCATAAAAAATGTTCTCTATGTTCCAGATTTGGACTCAAACTTGCTGAGCGTTGGCCAATTCTTGAGGGAAGTCTACTCAATGATTTTTGAAGATTTCTCATGTGTTGTTTTTATCGACAAGACAAAGAAGAATTTGCTGTTGAAAGTTTCCATGGTAAGAAACAACATGTTCCCGCTTGTTCTGAATGATGAAAAGAAGGCACTTGTAGCCTTAGTGGAAGATGATACCTGGTTATGGCATCATAGGTATGGACATCTCAACTTTAAAAGTCTAAGTTTGTTATCTAATAAAAGTTTGGTGGATGGTTTGCCAGTAATAAAACATGTTGATACAATATGTGAGAAAGTTGTGTGGTTGGGAAGCAACACAGAGACTCTTTTCCAAAGAGTAGTAACATGAGAGCTTCAAAGCTAGCCGAATTAATTCATGCAGATATTTGTGGATCCATGAGAACACTTTCTTTCAATGGTAGCAGGTATTTTGTTGTTTTTGTCGATGATTTCAGTAGAATGGTATATGTTTATTTCATGAAGGAAAAATCAGAGGTGTTCTCAATCTTCAAGAAGTTCAAATCCTCTATTGAAACGCAAAGTGGAAATGTGATAAAAGTTCTGAGGACAGATCATGGTGGAGAATTTCTCTCTACTGAAGAGTTTGACATTAAGAGGCAATTGATAGCAAGTTACACTCCTCAACAAAATGGAGTGGCGGAGAGGAAGAATCAGAGTCTTGTTGAAATTACCAAAAGCATGCTTAAAGCCAAAAATCTCCCAAAATGTTTTTGGGTCGAGGCAATTCACACAGATGCTTACGTGCTCAATCGAAGTCCGACATCAACATTGACAGGTCAAACACCTTTTGAAGCATTCCATGGGAGAAAGCCAAAGGTATCACATTTTAAAGTTTTCAGTTGTGTTGCTTATGTACTTGTGCCATCTCAAAAGAGAGATAAACTTGATGACAATAGTGTGAAATGCATATTTGTGGGTTATAGCTTGGAAACAAAAGGTTACCGATTTTATAATCTTAATTCTGAGAAATTACTAATCAGTCGTGATGTTATGTTTGATGAGAAAAGCACATGGAATTGGGATAGAATGCAGAAATATCCAGCCATTATTCAAGAAGATGATGAGTTCGTCAACTAGCCAATTTTAGAAGAAAATGATGGTAATCTTGTCATGTCAAGTCCTTATACGCCAGAATCCCCTCACAGCTCCTCAAGCTCAGCATCACCTAGTTCCTCTTCCTCTGGTACACCTCCAAGAAAATGGAGATCTTTAATGGAGATTTACGAGCAAACAGAAAGATGCCAGCTTGCTCAGGTTGAAGAGCCAAATTTATTTGAGGAAGCTGTGAGGTCCACTGCTTGGTGCAATGCAATGGATGAAGAAATGAAAACATTGGAGAAGAATAAGACGTGGGTGCTTATTGACTTGCCAACAAACAAGGAGATTTTGGGGCTGAAATGGGTATACAAGCTTAAACTCAAACCAGATGGGTCAATACAGAAGAATAAGGCTAGATTGGTTGCGAGAGGTTATTGTTGGGTTTTATGCCCTAAAACTCGTAGGTAGTGAATGGTGACAAATTGTTCACTTGTCTCAATACGTTGTTGTTGAGGTTTGTACAATAAAGAGTTATTGTTACTAAAATTGCACAATTTAACCCAAATCCAATAAACTAAGATCCTAGGTTGTTTAGATGAAACTTGAACTAGTATGTGGGGACATACGGGGATCAGTGTTCAAGTAACAACTTAAATGGTCTATAGTATAAGGATAAGGTTGGGTACCTTATCCTGGTAACACTATGTGATACGGCCCACTTTGTATTCGATACAGATGCAATGATCCAAAGCATCCATGTAGGAGACATGCGAGTAGGGGTATCCTGTGCAATGAGTTTGCATAAGACCGGACCGCGAAATAGTAACCACTAGATGTAACACCGTTAACTAGTTTAGGTTTCTATTTCAATAGGATGACCTAGGTAACTCAATCTCAATCCTGAGTCTGTTATGAACTCCTTTTCAGGAGGGATTGTCCTTAGATCTGTATGGGTGAGAGTGGCCATTTCGCCGACTCAATAATCCTACCATTTCAGGGGCAAGACCGAATGGGGGCTGGGAACATAACAGTACAAGATGGAATTCACTCCTTCTCCTATTGGGGTAAGCAGATGTGTGTTCCCTTAAGGGCTGATTCCGGGTCTTGAACAAGGGCGCCCATCCTCTCCTGGCCCGAGAGGAACTGCTGTTTATTGATTGGATCATAAACAGATTGTTCATTAGAGGAATCAGTGGTACTTAAGGATCCAGAGGTAACCCAGGGGTAAAACGGTAATTTGACCCAGCTTGCGTTACGAACACTCGTGAGGGATTGACTTACTGTTATTGGTCGATATCCGTGGACACAGAAATATTCTACAGTGAGAAGAGTGCAGCTGTGAGTCTTTAGTGGAGTGACTCACAGTTAACGAATGTTGACTAACTTGGTTAATGAGTTTAGCCAATTAGTCTCGCATCGTTGGAGCTTCTGATCTGTAGGTCCATTAGGTCCACCTGCTAGCTCGTAAAGGGTTCTGAGGTTAAATAGTCTTGAATAGAATTTGAAGTGTGTTCAAATTCGTTAAGGGGATTTTATTGTATTTGATACAATTAAAATAATGTATAAAGGTACATTATAATATAAGTTTAATTGGTGAATTGAAATTTATATTATAAATTAATTTTGGATATGATTCAAAATTAATTAACGGGAGAATTAAATATTTGAAGGAGTTCAAATATTAAATATGAATTAGATTCATATTGAAACTATAGGTTAAATTTAATGTGAATGAGATTCATATTAAAACTATAGTATATGAGAGAATTATTTGAATAATGATTCAAATAGTAAATTAATTAAATATATGATATTTAATTAATGAATTAATTAATTGGAGAATTAATTAATTTAATTTAATTAAATGTGATTTGATTAAATTAATTCTATAGTTAATATTAATGTACATTTGATGCACATTAAAACTATAGGTTAAATGAGAGAGATATAATTGAATATGATTCAATTTCAAAATTAATTAAATATTGGATATTTAATTAATGTGGATTCAATTAATGAGATTAATTGAATGGCCAATTTAATTCAATTTAATATGATTCAAATTAAATTAAATACCTTATGTTATAATTGATTTAATTAATATTGTTTTAATTAAATTAATTATAATTAATTAATTAAATAAATGATTATTATTATTTAATTAATAGACGGCCAAGATCGTTTGGATTAGATCCAACGATCGAGATTTAGTAGGGTAATAACTCCCTCCCCACTTATCGTACAAGGGAGAGGGGGTTGCCCATCCAATTGTTCATTCTCTCATTCTCACGTAGAATGACAGAGGTGTGAATTTTTCTCTCAACTCTCTCACTCTCTCAACCAAAATCACAGCAAGGTTGGCTGTGATTTTTCCATTCCCAATTTCAATATTGGATCCCACAATCCAAGCCTCATGAATTCAGAGGATAGTGGGTGTTCGCTATTGGTGGTGTTGATTGGAAGATCAAGAACGTGGATAGGAGCATTGTGCTGTTTTTCGCCTTCTGTCACGTAAGTTTCTTGCATCTAAAATTGTTTTAGATTTGAAAATGCATGCTTAATCTAGTGTAGAAATTGTTTCTTATTTTGCCCAACGTACCGGTATTCGTTCAATTGAAATTAAATCACGATCGGTGAAAACTGCTTCCGCTAGAGGATTCAATTCCTTCAGTTATATGCAGCGTGAAGGTATTGATTTTGAAGAAACTCTCTCCTGTAGCTAGATTTCATACTATTCATACTGTGTTATCTATGGCTGCTAACTACAGGTGGAAAGTTTATCAATTTGATGTTAAATCAACCTTTTTGAATGGTCTTTTGGAAGAGGAAGTGTACGTGCAACAACCCAAAGGTTATGAAGTTAAAGGAGAGGAATTGAAAGTGTACAAGTTGAAAAAGCATTGTATGGTGTTTGGTTTCTAGAGTGAGTGAAAATGTAGTAAGAAATGGACTCTAGAACTCTGTGCTAGTATACACAGTCCGCAACAAGTAATAAGTATTTATCGAATCCAAGGTCTGAATTAGCTTTCACTTTATCTATTTTGTTTAGTTTTTTAATGGTTTCAAAGGTGGGTAAAATGATTGGCTTTTTTATAGAATGCTGAAGCAAAAGAAATGATTGAACAGAAAGTAAACAAATAGGCAGACAGATTAGAAAAAGGCACTGGTCAGAATTTAGTAATTGTTTTAAGAGATGCTCTAGCAATATTATTGATCAGGCAAACTCTCGCAGTCTTATTAGCAGATTCCTCCCGGAACTCCAGATTTTTTAGAATGTGTTTCAACTCCAATGAAGCACTACCGATCAAACACTAGGCAACTGGCTATCCCTAGCTCCGTCACTGGCGTTCACCAATACACAATGATTTAGTGTGATTAAATGCCACACACTCCTTAAATCATCCTTGAAACTAGAAAGTAGTATTCATATTGACTGGCCAAGCGGGCATAAAATAGAAATGAGCACAACAATTAATAAAGATGCATCAAATCAACATATATTGCATAGAGATTAAGCACGACAATTACATCTTCCTAACCAACACCTAAAATTACTTAGTTCATAAAGTGCATAGAGACACACGTTACAATATAAGTAAATGCATCCATAACTACAAAGTAATACAAGAAAATATTAATTCCCTTGATCAGCTTGCAATTGATGGTCTTCTTGTAGGTCTCCAATCTCTATCCTCTATTCGGCTCCCAAAGGTAGAAGTAAACTTTCCAAGAGTGGAATGTTCCTCCCAAGGATGGAATGTATTTGACTTTTGCGGCTATCTCCTTTTATAGAGTGATAGGAGGCTTGAATTAGGTTGACCTAGACACGTGGATGACTCTTCTTGCTCCGTTATCCCGAGAATAGCTTAACAAAATTCAGTTCATCAAATTGGCTAACGAGCTGTGACGTGGCAGTTTTGCTCCTCGCTTTGCTCCAGCACAGATTTTGCTCCCTCAAGTCGCTCAGCAATACATTCTGCACAAAATAACTTCCAAAGCATCCGTTCTTCCAAATGGGTTAAAACATATAATATCTATTTAAAAGCAACCCTATTTAGCACAAAAGACACACGAATCCCTATAGAAATAAGGCCTAAATAACTCCCTTTCGGAGAGTTATCATATGACCTCAAGCAAGCGCCAAGGGCCTGCTACGAAAGAATTGATGGTCATTTCAACAAGAATGGTTTTCAAAAGAGTGCAAGTGAAGCCACGTTATATGTCAAAACCAAAGGTGCTGGTGAGCTATTACTTGTATGTCTTTTTTTTTTTTTGAAACAATTACTTGGATGCCTTTATGTGGATGATTTAATCTACATTGGAGATAGTATTGCCTTGATTAATGACTTTAAGAAGATTATTGAATCTGAATTTAAAATGACTGATTTGGGTTGTATGAGCTCCTTTTTGGGCTTAGAAGTGCAACAAAGTGAAGCTGGAATTTTCATTTCTCAAAAGAAATATGTGAAAGATCTTTTGGAGAAGTTTAACTTAAGAGACTGCAATCTCGCCAAAACTCCAATGATCACAAATCAGAAGTTCAGCTTAGATGATGGGGAAGCAAAAGTTGATGCTCAAATCTATTGAAGTTTAGTTGGAAGCTTACTCTATCTCACAAACAACCGTTCTGACATTTTACAAGCAACAAGTCTTATATCTCGGTTCATGCAGAATCCAAGCAAAATGCATTACGGTGCAGCAAAAAGGGTGCTTAGATATTTGAAGGGGACATGTTCTTATGGTTTGTGGTACACTAACTCTAATAATTTTGAGTTGTTTGGTTTTTCGAATAGTGATTGGGCAGGTTCTCTTGATGATCGCAAGAGCACAACTGGATACTTGTTCAAACTTGGATCAAATGTTATCTCATGGTGTTCAAAGAAGCAGCCGTCTATTGCTTTATCGTCATCTGAAGCTGAATACATGGTTGTCACTTCAGAGCATGTCAAGCTGTATGGTTGAGAAGGATTTTAGGTGACATGAAGCAACATAAAAGGAGGCTACCACAATTTTCTGTGACAATCAGTCCACCATTGCAATGGCCAAAAACCCAGTTCATCATAACCGTACAAGGCATATTGATACTCGACATCATTTCATATGGGAGTTGTTAGTTGATGGAAGCATAAGGATGGAACACTGCAGTTCTCAAGAACAAATTACTGATGTGTTTACAAAGTCACTCTCTTTAGAAAAGTTTACTTATTTGAGAGAGAAGTTAGGTGTTTGCATTAAGGGGGCGAATGTTACAGATTAATGCAATCGGTTTTCTTGTTATGTTTTACAAAGTCCACAATTAGTTTAGAAGAGTCCTAGTCTTTTGGGAAGTTGTTAGCATGCTTTATGTTAGGAGGAAAAATTCAGAATTGAGTCCCTATTTTTAGATAATTTGTTATTTGTTTTTTGTATTTAAGAAGCTCCCATATCAATAAATTTTTGCATCAGATTTCATTCCATCTTTACTGAGTGTATCTACTGCCAAGTTTTGTGTTTTGTTTCTAAACACTTTTATCTTTGAAAAAGATTGCTTTAGGGAATGACGAGCAGCGATATTCCTACAAGCCTACTATTGATCTTCCATTGATAGGAAAGTTGTAGCTCTATAATGCATAGCGAAAAGACAAGGCATCTACTTCCCAGGCTACTCCTTCACCAGGGCTGACACCTGTTTCACCACCGCCATCCACTCCTATTTCAGGGCCTACACCATCATCAAAGGCTCTTGGGTTTGCTCTTAAGAAATTGGACCGGATTGAGGACCGATTGAAGGCATGTTGGGTCTATGCCAAAGAGCGAGATGAAGCTATTAGAGAGTTTAACCTCTCTATTGCCCCTAGCATTGCCCTTATCTTTCCTGACTTTCCACAGAATCTTCTGCCTCAAGATCAAGAATAGTCTGACGATGAAGAAGAAGAAATTGAAGAAGGTTCCTCAAAGGAGGAATAGGGGAGTTTGCTGATCCCCTTAAACTTTTATACTGCTTTGTTTATGTTTTGTTTATAGTTTAGTTGCTGTTTTTATTTTTCAGCATGTTAGTTTACTGCTTTTATAGGTTAGTTCTTGTGTTAGATGTTGTTTTATTGTTTTAAATGAGTGGTTAGTTGTTTAGTTTATGTTTTTAGGTTAGATTAGTGTTGGTTTGCTGTTAGAATAAGTTTAGAATAACTTGGGTTTTTAAGCTTTTTGGATAAATCTGCTTGCTGTCCATTTTTACTAAACTAGTGAATTTTTTTAAAAAAACCAACTTTTTGCTTGGAAATGATTTTGATAAATATGCTATCATGTGAGTTTTCTTTTAAGACCTTTATGATGATAATTAGAGCATATTTCTATCTCAAAAGTGCCACCGTCACAACCGATTTGTTTTCTAGTCATAGGCTTTCCATTAGTCTTTTTTTTTACAAAATTTTCTTAAGTCCAAACTTCCTCGTGTTTAACCTTTCTAACACTCTAGAAGAGTTTAGCCTTGATGTTTTGAAAACAAAAAGCCTCTTGTAAAGCCCATGTCCGAAAACAAAAGTCAATGAGGACATTGCCTATCTTAAGTTTGGGGGGGTGCTTATTTGTAAATGTGAAGTTTTGTTGTAAGTTTGCTGCTGAAAAAAATATGTGCTCTGAGATGTTATTAAAAAAAACAGAAAACCGAGAGTTACTCCTCCTTCCCAGAGTTTACTAAGTAACTAGGGACATTCATGACACCCATGGTTTGCCACTACATGAAAGTTTGACTTAGGGAAGTGAGTATTATTTTGAGTTTGTGATTTTTGCTCGTAGCTAGATATCTTCACCACAAAGTTTCGATAAGCTAGAACGAAGATAAAGGTGACAACGAGGATTCTCTTAAAAAAAAAAGAAAAAGAAAAAAGAAAAGAAAGTTGAATAAGAAGAGCATTAGTAGTCAAACAAGTTTGGGGGGGAGATAGAAACGAAAAAAGAAAACACGCATGTATGCTCATTACCTCAAGATTAGTTTTCTTAACTAAAAGGATTACACTAGGCTCTATGAACAGAATTTAGGTAGTTTAAGCATATTGGTTAGGATGGACTAGGGAGAGCTTGGTCGTGAAAAAGAAAAGTAGAAATCCTCATGCCTAGGAAACTTAGAAGTTGTGACTGGTACTAGAGTAACCTCTCCTAGAGGAAAAGCAATGAGTTAAGTTTGGGGGTATGATAAGTGCAAAAAATATACCTATTGTGCCCCTTATTCTTAGCTTATTCCTTGTGAAACTTGTATGTTTTTTGTCAAATTTACTATTCCCGAGCCTAAAAAGTGTAAAGGTTGGTAAATTAGGTCTTTGAGAGTCATGTGTGTCAAATTATACATATTTATGCTTTACTATCCTCCTCGAAGCTTGTGCATTTTACTTAGTTTTGGTGTTCTGCATAAAACAAAGAGGCTTGTGGGCTGAACTGATGAACTGACAAATTTTGGCCGATATACCTTGGGCTCTCTAATTTGGATCCCCTTATATTGAGTGGGCCTCTTTTGGGCCTTTTCTTTGAAGAAATCAGAAGTGTGCAATGATTTATCAGGCACGTGCGATGGCTGAGTAATCGGAGGTAAGATCACAACCTTGGATCTTGGGGAGAAAAAAGATACCCGTTTTTTTTAAATAATATCAGCTTTACTATCCTCCTCGAAGCTTGTGTAGATTTTTTTCCCTTTGTCCTTGAAGACGTGGCAGCTGGTTCAAGTTAAATTAATTTTTGAAAAACCCACGAACTGATCCAACTCATAAAGTTTCAATATATTTGAACCATTGAGTTTCATCGACCTTTTTCAGGTTACATGTATTTTATCCTTTATTTTTTTAATGGAAATCTTATGAACCAATAATGTATTCTCTTCCCAATCATGTATGTCCAAATTAAATTACATATATTTAGCAATCTACAGTAGTACTAGCTAGATCTATAATTCAGATACATATTGTGTGAAATTTTTAATTTTTTTTCCTAAATTGGGTAAGGTGAGTCAATTTTACTACTTGATTTTTTTTTTAATTTTCAAATTAGACGCTATACTTTGAAAAGTGTAGTAATTTTTATCTTACCTTAGGCTTCTATTTGTAGAAATCCAAGAAACGATATTAAATGCACTTAGAAAATCACAAACATTAGCCTCTTACGAAAATTGAGGGGACTATAGAAGAAAATTTTACTTGATTAAATTTCCATCGAAATAAAGGGATGGAAAAGCAAAATTCTAGTAGGAGGAATGAATTGTATAACCTATATCCAAGTCTAGAGGAGCGTCCTGTGGAATGCAGGTTTTCTCTCAAACTGAGAGTGGCTGGTGAGTTTTCTCCTGGCTTTGGTCGGTACGCTCATGGTCTCGATTGTTTTGTTGATTTTGAGTATGGATGAGTGTTGGGTTCCTAGAGTGAGTAAAAATATGGTATAAAAGACTCTAGAACTCTGTGCAAGTATACACAGTCCGCAACAAGTAATAAGTATTATCAATCCAATGCCTGAATTAGCTTCCACTTTATCTATTTCGTATAACTCTAGAATGGTTTCAAAGTTGGTAAAAATGATTGGTTTTTGTAAGAATAATGCTGAAGCAAAATAAATGAAAGAACAAATAATAAACAAATAGGCAGACAGATTAGAGACAGGCGCTGGTTAGGATTCAGTAATTGTTTTAAAAGATGCTCTAACAATATTATTGATCATGCAAACTCTCGCAGTATTATTAGCGGATTCCTCCCGAAACTCCGAATCTTTTGGAATGTGTTTCAACCCCAATGAAGCACGACCGATCAAGCACTAGGCAACTGGCTATCCCTAGCTCAGTCACTAGCGTTCACCAATACATAATGATGGTAGTGTGGTTAATCGCCACACACTCTAAATCATCCCTGAAACTAGAGAGAGGTATTCATACCAGCTGGCCCGACGGGCATAAAATAGAAATAAGCATCACAATTAACCAAGATGCAATAATCAATATATTACTGAAGTTTAAGCACAACAACTACATGTTCCTAACCAACGCCTAAGCTACTTAGTTCATAATATGCATGGAAACGCACGCTACAATCTGAGTAGGCATGTCCATAATTACAAGATAATAAAAGGGAATGTTAATCTCCTTGATCAGCTTGCAATGATGGTCTTCTAGGTGGTCTCCAATCTCTCTTCACTATTCGGCTCCCAAAGATGGAAGGAACTTTCCAAGAATGGAATGTTTTCTTCCAAAAGTGGAATGCCTTTGACTTGGGCGGCTACCTCCTTTTATAGAGTTGAGGAAAGCTTGAATTAGGTCAAGCTGGACACGTGTAGGGCTCTCCTTGCTCCTTTATCACGAAAAAAACTCAACAGAATTTGGTTCATGGAGTTGGCTAACGAGTTGTGACGTGGGAGTTTTTGCTCCCAGTTTTGCTACAGCACAGGATTTGCTCCCTCCAGTCGCCCAGCAGCATAATCTACACAAAATAATTTCCAATGCTTCCATTCTTCCAAATGGGTTAAAACATATAATATCTATCTAAAACCAACCCTATTAAGCACAAAAGACACACAAATCCCTATATAAATGAGGCCTAAATAACTACCTTTTGGGAAGTTATCACACCCCCAAACTTGAACTATTGCGCGTCCCGAGCAATACTAACCAACCTTCCTTCAAGAATTCAAAACAATATTAGATAAAGAATAGCTTAATCAAACCAAACAGTCCAACACTACCTTCAACCTTTACCTGAGCACTCTGCAAAACCAAGCTCTGCTGCAGCAAAATGATTCCTCTGGCATGGACAAATAATCACCACTTTTAACTTAATTCTAAGAACTTACCACAACCTAGCTCTATTATCAAACACTCAAAACACATTTTCCAGGGGGTTTTTATTTTTGTTTTTCAAACTTCAAGCAACCCTACAGTCATAAGCTCTTAAGCATGGGATGACCCACTTTATGGTTCAATATACCCTTGCCTCAAACTCATCACCAACTAGGCTCAACACTCTTTATAAAGCTAAAAAATCCTTAGTTATTCTATCTCTTGCTCCTTAGAATGGCAACATTTTATGATGAAACTCACCTAAGTTCTGGGAGACAGAAAAACTGCTGGATCATCATTCATCCTTCAAAACTTTTGCTCCATGAATTTTCTCAGCAAAATTTTCAACAAATAAGTTTTTTCAGTAAATAATTTTTCACATTTCCTAGGTCATCTTTTGACGCGAAGACAAACTGTGGGTATCACAAATGTCCCCGCTTACTCAATAACCTAACAAAATTTTAAATGAAGGAGAGGAATGCTCGAGCAAAACAATTGGAGTGGCAAAAAGTCCCCCAAACTTGAATTATTCATTGTCCTCAATGAATCATTAATTTTTCCAATTATACCCCCAAACTTAAATATTTCTATATGAATTTTAAACTAAGCGTGGGACTAGAACTAAGCTTAAAGTGGATCATAAAAGTCAACACTACCTCCAAAATCTCCTTTGTCGCAGCAATAGTCCAGGCTAGAAGAAATGCTCAAGCAAAAGGTTTCTGGAGATAAGAATACCTTGATCTAATTAAGCTTAACCTGTCCAAGCTTCAAAAATTCAGAAGAAAATTAGTTAAGTTAGAGTTACTCAGTGCTCATAGAACAGAAACATCTAGAAATTTCATTAAAAACATGAAAAAGAAATTACAAAGCAGATATATTTTTTCCAAGAAGCAGAAACATTAAAAAGAAGCAAACAAACATAACAACAAACAGGGTCAGATATGCACGAGCAAACAAAATATAGGAACAAAAGAAATGCTCGTTGAAGATCATCTCATCCATCAATCTTCATGACCTTACTCTTCATCATCATTTCCTTCTTGTTCAACAGGTGGGGGCAGAATCCAGAGGTTCAACAGATCTTCAGGGAATGCAGGAAGGGCTGGATATGGTTTCGAAAAATTCTCTTGCAGCGCCCTCTTTAAGCTGACATCACGATTCTTAACACAGTTCCAGAAGGTTAAAGTTTGCCTTTCAGCAAACTCTTGCCTACTAGCCGAAAGTGCCAGTTGTTCCAGAATCGTGTTGATGCCGTAGATAAGCCCACCTTAACGTACCTCCTGCATGCGCTGGAGCCGTGCCAAATTGGACGTGTCGATGATTCCCTTGTCAAACAGAATCACATCCCCTCATCCACTGGAACCCCTGCTCTTCTGCAAAGCATCGTAATTGTGTTCGGAAAGAACAGTTCCCCCAATTTCTTTTTCCAACATCCAGAAATTTCACTAGCCATGATCCTCCCTACGTCAATGCTGAGCGACCGCAAGATTGCAAAAGCTAGAAGAACTCGTTCCCTGGAGATTGTCGAGTCGTGTGTTGTTGGAAGCATCCTTTGTCTGATAAATCCCATCCATGTGTTCGCTTCCCTTTTCAAATAAGCTGACTGGAATGTCCTCTTCTGAGTCTTGGATAGCTGCCACTGTGCTCCTTCAATACCTACCTCCTGCACGGCATCACTCAACTGCTCATTAGATGGCGCTACAACCATCTCATTATATGCTGCATGGGGGAAGTTCTGAAGATTGTACAGTGCGTTGATAGCACTAGGACTCCAATCTACCTCGACTCCTCGGACAATCACCTGGAAACCATCCTCTTTGTCAATATTAGCATAAAATTCGCGCACCACCTGCGCGTTTACAGACTCAGGCTTCGCACAAAACAGCTCCCAGCCGTGGTCTGCAATACCGGTCCTCAGAAACTGCGGAATATCACCGCTGAATCCTCACTCAAATAAGAAATCCATTTTCAGAAGCTCAGCGTATTTTGCTCTGGCAAAATTATTGACGAAGCGATCATACGGCAATCGCTGTTCTTCTATTTCATCGTGTTCCTCCAATGCTTCAGCAATATTTTTGCCCTTCTCCGCTCTTTGCTTGAGAAACCGCTCTTCCTCAGCCTTCTTCTCTACTTCTTCCCTCGCCTTTTCTTCAGCTTCTTTTTTCTCTCGTTCCTCTTGCTCTGCCTTCTCTCTCTCAGAATCCGACGATGGTGGTGATGGGGTATCAGTCCGAATCACCTGAACACGCCCAGCCTTCCGCTTAATGCGGTGTCGTTTTGGTGGTTCGGGTATGATTACCTCAACACGAGCTTCTTGCTCCTTCTCATTTCCTCTTTCAGGCACTACTCCTACCTGCTCGTCTCTCACCTCATCAACCTGCTGTTCTTGATTCTCCTCAGCATTCTCTTCTTGAACCGTATCTGGGACTATCGGTTCTACCTCAGGATTTTGAACTTCGTCCGTATCTGGGTCATTCACTGCTTCTTCTTGGATAGCTTCTTGCTTCGCAGCCTTCTGCTGCCTTCTTCTTCGTTTAGCTTCTTTCTCTTCTGGCATCCTCTTCTTCTTGGTTTTCCCTTTTTGTACTTCCGGAGTAATTGGTACCTCCTCCTCCTCACTCTCTCTTTCTTTCCTTGCTCTCGTCTTCGCCATGAAGGATTCAAAGGCTTCCCAAAGAATGAAAGGGAAAAAGAAAGAATGCAGACGGCAAGATTGAAACAAGAAGACGAAATGAGAAAAAACTTACCAACGTCTGCAAATAAATACGACTCCAGCAAAATGCAATCTCAACCGAAAGGATTTGCTCTGCATTAAATAATATTACTGTTTAATTTTAAATGCATGCAAATTGGAATTTTAAAACCATCAACGGTAAAGTGGTGAATTTCAATCGCCCATGGTAAATCATTATGCGCTGTCCACCATCAGAGCCCTTGGATGATCTCTGCGTGACCCGTGGCCTCATCAGATGACGCATAAAAATTTACCTGTAAAAATTCAAAGAAAATCCAAACGGTAAAAATAATATATTTCCAACGAAATCCCTCCTACTCGGTCGGTTTTGCTTCAGCTATAACTTCGCCGCAACAACCTTTTGAACCTGAAAAATCTTGGATACGAAATTCAAATCTAATTCAAATTTAACCGACCCAATCACATCTTTATCTTTCGTTTTGAGCCGAATAAATCAAGAAAATCTTTATTAAATCTAAACTAATCAGAATTAAAGTAACTGAAAATAAAATCTAAATCTAAACTAAAATCTAATAAAATCTAATCTAAACTAATTAAAGGATAATTCAAAGATAATTTACATAAACCGAAAATAAAATTAGAATAAAATAAAATTCAAATCGACATAGATAAAATCTAAAATAAATTCTACGGAATTAAAAATACTAACGGACTGAAAATAAATCCTACAAAATTTAAATAAACCAAATCTAACCTAAACGAAATTAAAAATAAATTAGCGAAAAATCAAAACTTTTGCTCAAAATTTTGCTCTGTACAATTTTGCTCTATACAATGCTCCCGCAAACATTTTACTTTCTCAATCATCAATCAACCTTAGGGAAGGATATTTTGTCTGAAACTCCTCTCCCCAATAATGTTTCACGCGTTGTCCATTCACCTTGAACACTCTCCCATCTTTTTCATCCTGCAAAGTAATTGATCCATGGGGAAAAACCTCAATCACAACAAACTGTCCTGACCATTTAGATTTTAGCTTCCCAAGAAATAATTTCAATCTAGAATTATAAAGCAAGACTTTCTGACCCTTGACAAACTCTTTAGATTTAATTTTTCTGTCATGCCACAACTTCGTCTTTTCTTTATACATTTTCACATTTTCATAAGAAAATTGGCGAAATTCCTCCAATTCATTTAGCTGCAGCATTCTTATTGCTCATGCACGACTCAGATCAAAATTTAACTTTTTCAAAACCCAAAATGTTTTATGCTCTAGCTCTAATGGTAAATGACAAGCTTTCCCATATACTAACATAAAGGGAGACATACCTAGAGGAGTCTTATAGGCTGTCCTATAAGCCCAAAGAGCCTCATCCAACCTAAAAGACCAATCCTTCCTAGATGGATGGACTACTTTCTCTAGAATCGATTTTATTTCACTATTACTAATTTCAGCTTGACCTTTTGCTTGTGGGTGATAAGGGGTAGCTATTCTATGCTTAATCCCATACTTAGCTAAAAGCTTAGTTAAGACATTATTAACAAAATGCGTACCCTCATCACTCACTAGAGCTATAGGTGTCCCAAACCGCACAAAGATGTGTGATTGAAGAAACCTTGCTAATGTCTTGGCATCACTCTGATGGCATGCGATGGCCTCCACCCACTTGGACACATAATCAACTGCCAATAAGATAAAAACATTGCCATTAGAAGGGGGAAATGGCCCTATAAAATCAATACCCCATACATCGAATAATTCAACTTCTAAAATGTAAGTAAGAGGCATTTCATCTCCAGGTCCCAAGTTTCCTCTCCTTTGGCAAGCATCACATTGCTTGTAAAACCAATGGGCATCCTTAAATAAGGTAGCCAGAAAAATCCACAATACAAAATCCTTATAGCTGTCCTCTGACTGCTGAAATGACCTCCATACGGTGAAGAGTGACATTGCTCCAGGATTTCTTTTGCTTCATCACCTGAAACACACCTACGAATAATACCGTCAGAGCATTGCTTATACATAAATGGCTCATCCCAATAGAAAAATTTTGCATCATGCTTAAACTTTTTCTTCTGCCTCCAGTCCATGTCAATAGGAGTGACTCCCTTTACCAAAAAGATGGCAATATCAACATACCAAGGGATATCCTTGACTACCTTTAGCTCAACAGCAAAAAGCTGTTCATCTGGAAAAGCATATGAAATGGCAGTTTGCTTCAGCAAAGATGATGATGGATCAAGACGAGACAAATGATCTGCAATGACATTCGTGAACACTGTGACTTTGGATCCAACCAAATATGGCCGGAATTTCTCAAAAGCAAACACAACAGCTAACAACTCATTTTCAGTAGTTGTGTAGTTGACTTGTGCCTCATTTAAAATCTTGCTTGCATAATATATAGGATGGATAAATTTGCCCTGCTTTTGCCCCAGCATCGCACCTACTACAGCATCACTCGCATCACACATTACCTCAAATGGTAAATTCCAATTAGGTGCACAAAGAATGGGTGTTGAGATTAAAGCAGCCTTTAAAGTCTCAAAAGCCTTCCTACAATCTGCATTAAAGTAAAAAACATGATCAGTACACAATAAGTTACAAAGAGGTTTACTGATTTTGGAAAAATCTTTTATGAACCTCCTATAAAATCCAGCATGTCCTAAAAAACTCCGAATTCCCTTCACTGAATTCGGTGGTTCTAGTCTCTCAATAACCTCTATTTTTGCTCAATCAACTTCTAGACCATTCTTAGAAATCCTATGACCTAACACTATGCCCTCCTTCACCATGAAGTGACATTTCTCCCAATTAAGAACTAGATGGGTATCCTCACATCTCTTTAACACCCTACCTAAATTATCTAAACAACTCTGAAAAGACATTCCAAACACCAAAAAATCGTCCATAAATACCTCAACAGTGGACTCTATCATATCAGAAAAATTGCTAACATACACCGCTGAAATGTTGCTGGAGCATTGCAAAGGCCAAAAGGCATTCACCTAAAAGCAAACGTCCCATAAGGGCAGGTGAAAGTGGTTTTTTCCTGATCCTCAGGAGCAATAGTAATCTGGTTATATCCAGAATAACCGTCTAAGAAACAGTAGTAGGTTTGACCAACCAATCTATCCAACATCTGGTCAATAAATGGTAGAGGGAAATGGCCCTTACGGGTGGCTTTATTAAGCCTCCTGTAGTCCATGCAAACCCTCCAGCCAGTTACTGTCCTGGTTGGGATCAACTCATTGTCTTTATTGCTCACCACGATGACACCTCCTTTCTTAGGAACACATTGGACAGGGCTTACCCAATTACTTCATACCATTCATGAGTAGCTAAACTTGTGGCTTAGGGATTGATGTAGTTGATTTAGTTTATGGATTGATTCATGGTTTAAGTTGTGCAATGGTTATTATGTATGCAATCGTGATTTTAAAAAAATAAACATTAAAGCACAATAAAATGGCCAAAAAATCATAAAAGACTAGCTAAATTGAATAGGGAAAACTAGCTAGCTATGCTCGCTATCAAATACCCCCAAACTTAAGCTTTTGCTAGTCCTCGAGCAAACTAAAAATCAAGAATACAGTAGAAGAATGGATGCAACAAACATGACTCAATCCTCAAGGCTCAAAAGTCAATAGACAAGCAAGCAAGAGACATGCACACAAGGACCAATGAGGGAGACAAATTAAAATTTTTCCAAAATTAACTTGTTACAAGCGAGATCTAACTCAACAAGATCAGACTCTACTAGTCTGGGATTGGATTATTAAACTCTCAACTCATCTTCCCTCTACACTGGCACTAAGGTTTCACTAATGAGTTAATGGAACAAATTAGTTTGTTTTCCTCCATACTTAGGTGCTTTTAAATTACAATTAAATTAAGCATGTATATGTGGCACTAGCTTTCACACACCCATTGCAGGGACCCTTAACCTGAGTTTCCTCTGGTTGGTCTAACTAATCACAACAAGGGTAGCTCTTTTTGCCTAAACTTTATTAAACATTGCAAAATGTGCACAGGCCATGGCATAATATTTTTTTTTTCTCTCAACAGTAACAACAAGAATGATTTTTCTTTATGAACATGATAAACATATATTCTTTTCTTTCCTCCTAAGCAAGATCAAACATGCTAATTTGCAAAAAAAATTAACTCTTTAGCTCTTCCCTACACCTATCGAGGTGACAACAAGCATATGAACCTAATAATTCGCTCCTAAGCATTCAAATCCAAATCTAGCCAAGGCAAATACTCTACTCATGCAAGCCATCTCCTAGAAAAAGTTTAAAAAGTCTCCCTTTTTGGGCATTCATGCTTACAACTCATCGCAAGCTTGAAAATTGACAAGAAAGCCTATCCTAGGACATCATAGTCATGTAAATATAGCATCCAGAAAACAACCATATGCTCAATTCAAAGAAAGCTCAAACTATAGCCCGAACTCAGATGCTCAAGGGCTCCACAAACATGCTATTCCACCCCCAAACTTACAACATGCATTGTCCTCAATGTATAAAGAAAATAAGGCATAATCAAGCATGAGAACAAAGAAAGAATGAAAGGAGTGAACAATACTGCCCTGGAATGATGACCTTTCTCATGGAAGCATGAGAGCAAAGGAGAAACTGGAACCAAGACCTACAACACAAAAAACAAACAATAAATCAAAAGCAAAAAGAAAACATAACTAAACTTACTTGGGTTGCCTCCCATAAGCGCTTGTTTAACGTCATTAGCTCGACATGTTGACCGTGCTTCAAGGAGGCTTCTTTTCTGTGAATCCAACAGAGGTGCTCTTTCTTGCACCTTTCTTGTAGCCCATGAAAAGCACTTCAAATTGTCCTTTAGAGTCTTCAACTGCTTTAAATATTTCTTTTTCATTCCTGACTCTCACAGTGAGCTTCATGCGCTCAATATCAATAATCACTCGCCCAGTAGCGAGGAATGGTCTTCCTAGTATGACAGACATTGAAGGATTTTCCATCATATCCATAACATATAAATCAATAGGGAGGAAAAATCTACCTACTCTGATTAAAACATTTTCTATAATGCCAACTGGTCTAACCACAGACTGATCAGCCAATTGGAGCCTAACAGGAGTAAATTTAATCTCACCTATATCTAACTTTTTGCACAGAGATAGAGGAATAATATTAATGCTAGCACCTAAATCACATAATGCTGTTGTCGTAGCGTTCGGTCTCAGCCTACATTGAGTTTCTACTCCAATTATTTTGCTCGAGCATTCCTCTCCTTCAAATTAAAATTTGTTAGGTTATTGAGTAACCGGGGACATTTGTGATACCCACAGTTTGTCTTCGCGTCAAAAGATGACCTAGGAAATGTGAAAAAATGATAAGAAAAATTATTTGTTGAAAGAAAAAAATTATTTGTTGAAGATTTTGCTGAAAAAATTGACGGAGCAAAAGTTTTGAGGGATGAATGATGATCCAACAGTTTTTCTGTCTCCCATAACTTAGGTGAGCTTCATAACAAAATGTCGCCATTCTGAGGGGCAAGAGATGGAATAACTAAGGATTTTTTAGCTTTATAATGAGTATTGAGCCTAGTTGGTGATAAGCTTGAGGCAAGGGTATACTGCAACATAAAGTGGGTCATCCCGTGCTTAAGAGCTTATGACTGTAAGGCTGCTTTAAGTCTGATAAATAATGATATAAACCCCTTTAAAAATATGTTTTGAAATTTCTGATAATAGAGCTAAGCTGTGGTGAGTTCTTAGAATTAAGTTGAAAAGTGGTGATTATTTGTCCATGCCGGAGGAATCATTTTGTTGCAGCAGAGCTTGGTTTTGCAGAGTGCTCAGGTAAAGGTTAAAGGTAGTGTTGGACTGTCTGGTTTGATTAAGCTATTCTTTGTCTAATGTTCTGAATTCTTAAGGGAAGGTGAGTTAGTATTGCTCGGGACGCGCAATAGTTCAAGTTTGGGGGTATGATAACTGCCCAAAAGGTAGTTATTTAGGCCTCAACTATATAGGGATTTGTGTGTCCTTTATGCTTATTAGGGTTGGTTTTGGATAGATATTACATGTTTTAACCCATTTGGAAGAATGGAAGCATTGGAAATTATTTTGTGCAGATTATGCTGCTGAGCGACTGGAGGGAGCAAATTCTATGCTGCAGCAAAACTTGGAACAGAAACTGCCACATCACAGCTCGTTAGCCAACTTCATGAACCGACTTCTGTTGAGTTATTTTCGTGATAAAGGATCAAGGAGAGCCTTACACGTGTACTAGTTGACCTAATTCAAGCCTCCCATCCTTCTATAAAAGGAAGTAGCCGTCAAAGTCAAAGTCATTCCATGTTTTCCCTTGGAAGCCGAATAGTATAGGGAGATTTAAGATCATCAAGAACACCATCTTCCGCAAGCTGATTAGGGAGTTTATTTTCTTTATTAACTTGTGGTTATGGACATGCATACTCAGATTGTAATTCGTATTCCTATGCCTATTATGAACTAAGTAGCTTAAGGTGTTGGTTAGGAATAATGTGATTACTGTGCTTCATCTCTAGTAATAAATTGACTATCGCATTTTGGTTAATTGTTGTGCTTATTCTTATTTTATGCCCGCCTGGCCAGCCGATGTGAATAACTCTCTCTAGTTTCAGGGATGATTTAGAGGGTGTGTGGCAATTATCCACACTACGATCATTGTGTATTGGTGAACGCCAGTGACTGAGCTAGGGATAGCTAGTTGCCTAGTGCTTGATCGGTCGTACTTCATTGGGTTTAAAACATATCCCAAAAGATCCGGAGTTCCGGGAGGAATCCGCTAATTATATTGCGAGAAAGGCATGATCAATAATATTGCTAGAGCATATCTTAGAACAATCACTAAAGCCTAACCAGCGCCTGTCTTTAATCTGTTTATCTATTTGTTTACTTGTTGTTCTGTCATTTATTTTGCTTCAGCATAATTCCGATAAAACCCAATCATTTTTATTATCTTTGAAACCATTAGGAAGTTACGCAAAATAGATAAAGTGGAAGCTCATTCAGACCTTGGATTGATTATATTACTTGATGCAGACTGTGTATACTTGCACAGGAATTCTAGAGTCTTTTATACCATATTATTACTCACTCTAGGAACCCAACAACTATCCTTAAGAAATTTAGCATAATTAGGCATTTGCTCAATAGCTTATACTAAAGGGATATTTATGTGCAATTGCTTAAGAATTTCTAAAAACTTTTTAAATTGACCACCTGATTCTTAGGCTTTTGCCTTTGTGGAAAAGGTAGAGGTGGTACATAAGGTGGGGGCGACACATAAGGTGGTTCCACATCTGAAACAGAACTAGATGCTCCAACATCTTTATTGCTACCTCCAGCACCCTAACCAATCTCCAACTCTTTCTCAACAACAACATTTTTATCACCATTCTTATCTATATCCTGGGTCTTTCTAGGCTCCTCTAGTGGCTTACCACTCCTAAGAGTCACTACCTTTACCTGCTCCTTACCTTCCATTCGAGGGTGTTCAGTATCTGAGGGAAGTTTCCCTTGAGGCCTTGCCTTCAGCTCATTAGCTAGCTGACCCACTTGCAATTCCAGGGCTCTCATTGAAGCTTGATTACTTTGAATTGTGGCATCTGTACGAGCCATAAATTCATTCATCATTACCTCAAGAGAACTCTCCGAATTTTGCTGGGGCAATACCTGCGCTTTAGCAAATCTCGACGGGTTCACCTTCTGTTGCGCTTAAACATTACTTCCTTGTCCTCCCCATGAGAAGTTGGGGTGGTTGCGCCAACCTGGATTATAAAAGTTAGAGTAAGGGTTATTCCTCTGATTACCTACAAAAAACACAGAAGCTGGATTGTTGGGGCAAAACTCGTAGTTGTGATCTTCACCACAATAGACACATGCTTCTTCTGCAACTTGGTTCACCATTGCAGCAGGCTCCATAACTGGTCGCTGCTGATGACTAATCATTGTCACATTCTTAAGAGCGTTAGCAATCATTGTAAGATCAGCCCTAATGGTGGACACACCATCAACCTCTAACACACTTTAACCTTTTTATTGGTGCCTCTAACATCCGACCACTGACAACTATTAGTAGATATTCGTTCTAAAATTTCATAGGCTTCATTAAAAGTTTTTTCCAAAAGGGCCCCTTCAGCCGAAACATCAACCATACCTTGAGTTACCGCATTTAACCCATTGTAAAATGTTTCCATTTGAACACAATGTGGTAAACCATGGTGGGGACACTTTCGCAAAAGCTCATTAAACCTTTCCCAAGACTTACTAAAAGTCTCATCCTCAAGTTGCCTAAACCCTACTATTTCACTTCTTAGTTTAGCATTTCTATTTGGTGGAAAATATTTACTCAAAATTTTTTCAGCTAGCTCATTCCATGTCCTAATTGATCCTGGAGCAAAAGAATTTAACCACGCCTTTGCTCCATCTCTAAGAGAATACGGGAACAAAGTTAATCTAAGAGCATCTCTAGGCACTCCTTGAATTACAAAAGAATCACTAACTCCTAGAAAAGACTTAAGATGTAAATGAGGATCTTCAGATGACAAACCATGGAATTGCCCCACGGTTTGCAACATCTGAAACATTACCGGTTTCATTTCAAAATTTGCCGCTTGAATTTGAGGACGTGCAATCCCTGGATTCAACTCATCAAACATTGGGACAGCATACGCTCGGATGGCTTTGGTCCTATCGTTCGCTACCAAGATAGGATTCTCAGCCTGATTATTTTACTGTTCATTTTGCTCCAGCGGCGGATTTTGTTGCAGCAAGCGATTCTGGGGGTATGTTGGATCTTCAGGACCCTGCGGGAGACGCGACACGTTATCCATTTGGTTCTGGTTTCTACGCTGCTCTCTCCTTCTGATCCTGAATGTCCTCTCGATTTCTAGATCAAGCTCAAACCTTACCCCAGGCGGATCGCTCATGCACCAAACTTACGCATGCAAAAACAAAAGAAACAATCAAAAAGTTCTAGCACCAAACCACTAAAACACATACACAAAATAAATCAAATAAAAACTTATTCAAGTCCCCGGCAACGGCGCCAAAAACTTGTTGGGTTCCTAGAGTGAGTAAAAATCTACTATATAAGCTTCTTTTCGGCTAGGTTTGAAGGGACTTTGATTTGGGACTCTTGGGAGCCGAAAAACAGGGCAGAACAGAGGCTTGGAAGGCTGAAACAGAGGGAGCGAAGTGGAAATCAACCCATTGTTCGTGGGGATCGTGACGAGGACGTTCGGTCTCGGCCTACAACGAGTCTATTTGTCTTTTCCCTTCCTTTAGATAGTTTTTATGGCTTATTTAGACTTAGTTTATATTGTAACGAGGCTTATGTGTAGCTAAGTTTAATTCTTAGGGATTGATGTAGCCGTTGGGCACGTTATGGATTGATTTACTGTTTTTATACTATTGAGTTCATTTATGCATATGTTGATTCCTTAATGCTTTCGATTTACTGGCCATAAATTGATTGATGTTTATATTTGAATCTAACTCGGGAGAGAGGATTTAAATTAGTATTCCGTATGCATAACTAGAATTTAGCTAAATATCGGGAGATTAAGGTTAATTCTAGAAATTGTTATAAAGGTTAGCCTTATTGCCTTGTATGTTTATTGGATTTAGATAGGGATATCGGGTTCAGTTGCATATGGGAGAATCATGTATGCTCGGGAGAGATATGTGTGATTTTTGTTGCCAAGATTTATGAATCATAGTATTTATTAATTCGTTTATTAATCCATAACTCCAATTGGTGAAATCAAATCCCTAAGACCAATTTTTCCCATTAGATTGTCACTTTTTGCTTGAGTTTTGTGTTTGATTTAACTATATTTTCATCCAATTTGTTTCCCTAAATAAAATTGGCCAAGAGTATTTTTGGTAATTAAAATTTGGCCAGACACCAATCCAGAGGACGACATTCGATTGCAAAATCACTATATTATAACTTGACCCGTACACTTGCGGTAAGCAATTTGCACATCACTTTCCAAGAATGGAATATTTTCTTCTAAAAGTGGAATGCCTTTGACTTGGGCGGCTACCTCCTTTTATAGAGTTGAGGAAAGCTTTAATTAGGTCAACCTGGACACGTGTAGGGCTCTCCTTGCTCCTTTATCACGAAAATAACTCAACAGAAGTCGGTTCATGGAGTTGGCTAACGAGCTGTGACGTGGCAGTTTTTGCTCCCAGTTTTGCTGCAGCACAGGATTTGCTCCCTCCAGTCGCCCAGCAGCATAATCTACACAAAATAATTTCCAATGCTTTCATTCTTCCAAATGGGTTAAAACATATTATATCTATCTAAAATCAATCCTATTAAGCACAAAAGACACACAAATCCCTATATAAATGAGGCCTAAATAACTACCTTTTGGGCAGTTATCAATGAGCTTGCTGAACGTTGGAAAGATCTCTCCCTTACTGAGGAGGAGCCTGTGCCTTTACTAATTCCTCAGGATAGTGAGTTGCTAAACCACGGGAACGTTCATCTCTGTCTTGTGGGAAAGCTTCTTTTTTCCAAGAAAGCAAATCTTGATGCTCTCCGGTCTGTTATGAGGTCTATGTGGAAGGTCCACCTCTCCACTCGTATTGATTATGTGGGGGATAATTTTTTTGTCTTTCAATTTCATACGGTCATGGAAAAGAATCAGGTGTTTTCTTCTAGTCCATGATCGTTCGATAACTCCCTCCTGGTCTTAGGCATTCCGGCCAAAGATTCCCAGATAGCAGCTTTGTCGTTTGATTCAGCGTCCTTTTGGGTTCAGATTCATAATGTGTTGTTGAATGGTTTGACGGTCGCTATGGCTCACCTTTTGGGTTCTCGGATTGGTCGGTTGAGGAGATTGAAGGGGAAGGTGAACGACAAGGGATTGGCCCAGTAATGAGGATTTGCATTACTATCGACCTGTCTTCCCCTCTCCGCCGTGGAGTCACCATTCGTATCGGTGAGGGTGGGGAAAGGTGGTGCCCCGTCACCTATGAACGCTTGCCGGAGTTCTGCTTTGGCTGTGGTCGGATTGGCCATGCAAAGCGTGAGTGCTGATTCCCATGTCCTGCCAATCGCTCTGATCAGTTTGGGTCGTGGCTTCGTGCGGTCAGTCTTAAGTTAGTACCGCGTTTTGGGCGAAGTACGCCAAATGTGGAGAGGGACTCGGAGGAACCACCGCCAGCGAGCAAGCCACCAGAGGAGCATGTGGCGGCGACGGTAGCTCCGGTGGCGTCCTCTCCGGTAAGGAGCGACGTGGAACAACCGTCTGAGAAAGTGGGGGAAAGGTGTCCTGGTTCTTCGGGCGAGGGGAAGGAGAACGTGGATCCTGATCTTTCGCATTCCGTTGATCTAGTCGTGGGGTCCGTTGTGGCTGCGGAAGATGCTGAGATGGGTCTTGCCTTGCTGCTGCCTTTAGAAAGTGAGAGTGGGCCTTCTGCTGTTCGGCCCACATTGAAAAAGAAAAGCTGGAAACGCTAGGCACGTGGGACCTTGATGGATATTACGAATGGCGAAACTCGTGGCCTGGTTCCGTTAGGCAAGCGTTCGGTCGGTGATACAGATTGTTACGACCTTTCCTCTAATCCCAAACGTAAGAAAGATGACTCTGTGGATGGTTTCTCTCCTGTTGCTGATGTTGGCTGCTCTGTTCCTTCTTCGACGGAGGTTGGGTCCCAGCCCCGCCGGGCATTATGAATTCTGTATTTTGGAATGTTCGTGGGTTGGGGTCGCCACGGGCATCCCGTCGATTGCACAAGTTGGTGCAGTCAGTTAAACCCCACATCCTATTTATCTCAGAGACTAAACTTCACAGTTCTAAGATAAATAGGATGAAGTTGCGTTTCGGTTTTCGTAATTGCTTTGGTGTCGATAGTGTTGGTAGTAAAGGCGGCCTTGCTATATTATGGTCTGAGGAAGTTACCTTTGCCTTGAATTCGTACTCTTGTTATCATATCGATGGTTGGGTCAATTGGCAGGATAAACAATGGCGCATGACCGGGTTCTATGGTTCCCCTTACACAGAACTTCAGTCTCATTCGTGGAATATCCTCCGACATCTGTAGGGTAGTGCTTCTGTTCCCTGGGTTGTTGGGGGTGACTTTAACGCCCTTATGTATCACTCTGATAAGGAGGGGGGTCGCCCATGTGTTGATAGTGATCTTCAGGTTTTCCATTTTGTCTTAGACGACTTGGCGTTAGTGGATTTGGGTTTTCGGAGGCCCCGTTTCACTTGGTGTAACCGTCAGCCAGGTCGATCTACCATTTTCGAGCGTTTGGACTGCTGTTTGGCGAATGCGGCTTGGCAAGCTCTATTTCCGGGTTGTGTGGTCGACAATATGGACTTTTTTTGTTCGGATCATCGACCTATCTTATTGTCGTCGGGGTCGGGCCCGGGTGATGACATGCATAAATGTCATCATTTTCCTATTAATTTTAGCTAGTTTTATGCTTGAATTGTGTACTTTAATGCTATTTTATGTTTAAAATTCAGAAAACCGATCCAAGGAAGCAAAACCGGAATTTTGAGAGATTTTGGATGATTTTGGAGACTTTTTGAGCAATTTGGAGAATTACATTGAAGACCCAAATCCAAAAAGCCAAGAAGAATGAGTTACAAGCCCAAATTCATGAATTCCAAGTCTTAAATTATCAAGTTGGGTCAAGAAAAGTGTCCAAAATCCATTACAAGAAGCATTTGGGCCAAAAGAAAGTTGGAGGCCCAAAAATTGAGTAAAAATCGGACCATTCTAGAAGATTCAGGGCCTAACGTCGAGATGTTAAGCCTGGAGCGTCTCTGTTTGTGGTACGGTTGTAATAAACGATTATCCGCAAGCGCACGGGTCGTCACAAGTTATATAAAACGGAAAGTATTCCGAGTATCGAATCCTCAGGGAGGCGAAGCGAAACTTAAGCAAATAATTAAAATTCTCTTGAGCACTGAAAATACTTAGGTGAAATAATATTTAGGAAATTTGATCAATCAAAGATAAATTGTGGAGAAAGAGTTTTCTTTAAGCGGGAAGAGGGGTCTTGAAAATCGATGATTAGCTGAATAATTGCTATAATTATCCTATCTCATTGCCCAACTAATTATAAACCTAGAATCTCCGTTAATCACATAGGTTCTCCTGTCGGTTTCCCCTAATTGCAATTAACTCATTTTAACAACCTAAGTGTCCTTAGCGCCATTAAAAATCATTAATTATTACGCTCTGATTCATTTTAGGAATCTAAGTTTAATCAACTAATCCCGGTGTCACAACGGGCAATTAAACTAGTTGCATGGATTATGATCTATCCTAATTTCTCTCCGTCGAGTTTCCATTAAGAATCGAATCATTACACAATTGGCCAGATTGAGTAAAGCATTAAGCACATTCATACAAATAATTAGGACATGGGCAAGAGACAAGAAATTATAACAATATTTCTACTATCATTTCATTTCAAGACCCCAAATTGGGGTTTAGCTACACATAATATCCACAATAATTACAAGGGAAAGCATATTAAAAGGCATAAAAGGAAAGGAATTGACCGTCGAAAAACCCCTTGCTGACGCTTGGAGCCCCCGCTGACTACTCCTCGAGCCTCTAGGATTGCTTCCCAAAATTCCCAAAATTTTCCCACTAGAAGAACCCTCTCAAAAAGGCTCAAAAGCCTTGAGAGGGGCTCCAAAAAAGGAGCCTTAAGAAAGGAAAGAAAGGATTGATGACTTGGTTGATGGATTGATGAGAAATGAGGCACCAAGGGCGCCTATTTATAGGCCTGGAATAGGGGTAGCGTCACGACGCTGCCTTGCTAAGCGTCGCGACGCTGCTGCGCACGCGACTTGGGCAACAAGAAAGGTCAGCGTCGCGACGCTGCCTTGCTAAGCGTCTCGACGCTGTCCTGGTTTTCCAGATTTTTCAGCTTCTTTTTGGGCTGATTTTTGGGCCTTCTTCTTCATTTCTCTTGGTCTTTTCTTCATGAATGTCTTCTTTGGGCCTTCAATTGCATCAAGCTAGGATTTGGGCTAGAATTACTTCAATTTTGGCTCTTTTTCTCCCAAAATCACCAACTTAGCTCCTAAGGACCAAATAACAAAATTCATTAAATATATTCATTAAAAACACAATTAAAGCACCAAAAAGCTTAATAAATTGAGACTAAAATAGCGACATTTCTGCTCGCTATCACACCCCCAAACTTAAGCTTTTGCTAGTCCCGAGCAAAATAAGTTCTAAAGATGCATGAAATAGAATCGCTCAACCCTCAATGATTTTGGAATTCTTAGGATCGAATGGAAAACATGGAAGTGGAATAAGCAAGCGCCGCATACTCTTGAAGAAATCTTAAACTAGTTTGAACTTAAGATTAATGAATAGCATGCTCAAGACTTATCTATTGATTCTTTTACTAACCTAGATTAGTCTTATGGCTTTCTCCATTTGTTTTCCCCCTACACTGGCTAAGAGCCCCTAATACTTCGGAGTTCTTCTATCATGCAAAAAAAAGTAACTAGGGTGCCTGTTTTTCTTTTTCTTTTTTTTTTTTCATGGGGGAGCAGAATTCTCTCATGATTTCTCTTTTTCTCTTCTTTTTCTTTTCTTTTTCTTTTGCTCCTCCCACAAACTTGCATTATGATATCTAATGGTACTAGCTTTCACACTACGGTGCAGGGACCCTTAACCCGAATTTTATTCTCTGGTTGGCCTAACTGATCACACCGCAGGTAGCTCTTTTTACCCCTAGGCTTTTTTCTTTTGAGCAAGCAAAAATTCTTTTTCAACAGATTTTCTTTTTCTCACATTTTCTTTTGTTGCTTTTGCTTTTCTCTCAGCAGGCATAGCATTTTTTTCCTACCTAGTTCTTTAGAGCAATCAAGCATGAACTTCCTGATATTAGAAACTAAGCCTATCGGGGTGACAACAACTTTGAAAACCATAATAAGAATCTAGATTTTCAAAGACGTCATTAGATAAGACTATTGCATGCTTTAGACATCAAAACTAAGTATCAAAAAATTTTAAAATTTCACAATTTCTGCCGTGCTCCCAGATTCCACAACATATAAACCATTTTCTCCCAAAATTTCAAAAATCACATCCTTGGCTATCATGGCTATCTATTCATGCATCCTACAGAATTTAAATATGCTCAACACAGCGGAAGCCTCCCCCCCAAACTTAAACTAAACATTGTCCCCAATGTTTTAAAACAGAAAAGCATAAAGAGAGATACTGAGACTTCCCTGAGCTAGGAGCGCTTCATCCTCTTCCTTTGGATCCATGAAAAATGGGAAATGTGGAATTTTGGGATTTGCTAAGGTGATCCTGCAAAACAAAATTGGATCACGGAGCAAAGAAAATTATTTACCGCAAAAACAACTAACTACTTTAATCCTTGGGTTGCCTCCCAAGCAGCACTTTCTTTAACGTCTTTAGCTAGACTAGGCTCGGCACGCTTACGGAGGCTCAAAATAAAAATTTTCATCATCCTCCGGGCCCTGCAAGAAATCACGCACCGAATTGCATACTACAAACAGGGGAGAAAAAAAATTTTCCCCTGGCCCATTTTCACTAAAGAGATTCTTATAATAACATTTTAGAAAATAATCAGCCGCATCAAATCTCTTTTCTAAATCTCTATTTTCAAAACAGTTGTTAACAGAGTCATCAAGCGTTATAATATCTACTGGTCTAGGATCTAGAGATGGCCTATCAATCATGTCAGTCCATTCATCAGAAAAAATATCTACATGCTCAGTAGATCCTTCAGACTCAGAATTAAAAAATGATTCAACTAAGCTATCACATGACTCATCATCAGAAGAATTAAAGAATTCAAGAATTTCAGGATCAGATTCTATACTATTCACAGATTCAAGTTCTTCTGGGTCAGATTCTATGCTATACACATTATCAGGACATGAAAAGAAAGTATTCACATTGTCAGGATTCATGCATTCAGGAATGTCAAGATCAGACTCAATAGATTCACTGTAATCATGGTCAGACTCAAAATTATCTATCGAGCAATCTTTTTTTTGCCTTTTATGTTCATGCTCAATGTCAGGCAATTCAATATCATCGTCAAAATTATTCATTTCAGGTAATTCCAATTCATTTTCAAAGGAAGGTAAATCATCAACTGCAGATCTTTCATTTTCACAAGCAGGCAAGTCTAATTCATTTTCAAAGTCAGGCAGATCCAAATCATTTTCAAACAGAGGATTATCCATATATGCATCATGATCAAAATTTACATTATCAATAAGCATTTCTCCTAAGCCTAGGCCAAGATTATAGTCTACCTCTTCATCGTCATCAGTCAAGTATTCAGGCCCAACAGAAAAACATGTATGCAAGCTACAAACAGATTCATCTTGGCCAAAAATACTAAACACGACTTTTTCATCATCAATGTTCAAGGTAAGTTTACCTGTATGCACGCTAATCTCGGCCTTACCAGTGGCTAGGAAAGGTCTGCCTAAGATGATTGGCACTTCTTTGTCCTCCTTCATGTCTAGTACCACGAAATCTACAGGGAAGATAAATTTGTTGACTTTCACCAACACGTCCTCCACCACACCCATCGGGTGGGTAATCGATCTGTCAGCAAGCTGGAGAGTGATGTCAGTGTCTGCCATACCTGATAAACCAATCTTCCTGTATACAGAGTAGGGCATCAAATTTATACTTGCTCCTAAATCACACAAAGCCCTATAGAAGGATACTTCTCCTATGGTACAGGGAACAGTAAAACTCCCTGGATCTTTCTGCTTAGAGGGTATCCTACCAGAAATGATGGTACTGCTACTCTCAGATAAATTAAAAACTTCTTTTTTCAGACTTTTCTTTTTGGAAAGCATTTCCTTCATGAATTTTCCATAATTTGGCATATTATACAAAGCTTCTACCAATGGAATATTCACAGACAACTTTTTAAACATTTCTAAAAATTTTTTAAATTGTTCATCTAATTTGACATTCTTAAATCTTTGAGGAAAAGGTAACTCCCTGAAATCAAAGGTTGGACATTCGCCCCTCCGCTTGGGCGGGCTAATATGCGAACCTCTGTCATGGTGGTTGCATGGAACCACTTCTTCCTCAGTCATCTTTTTATTGTCATTCTGCTTCTCTTCTTCTTTTTTACCTGCACAGCTGTTAGAAAAATCACATTTTAATTCAATAGAGTTGGGCGGATGTTTGAACCTTTCAGAGGAGGCTTTTTGTGCCTCAGCCCCTTCATCTTCATCCCTTCTCTTTTCTTCTTCCTTTTTCTTCTCTATACTGCCCTCCAGTCTTTTGTCGCTTCTCAGAACCACCATCTTACACTGCTCTTTCGGGTTAGGCTCAGTATCGCTTGGAAATTTTCCCTTCTACAGGGCGTTTACTGCTGAAGCAATCTGACCTATCTGCACTTCCATATTCTTTAGAGCTGCGTCGTGGTTGTTTACTGATGTCTGGAGATTCACATTCAATATTCTTTGTTCCTTGATGAATAAATCCACCATCTCCTCCAGATTATTTTTCTTCTCAGGAGTACTCGTTGATGCAAAACCTGGGGGTGGCTGCAAAACATTCTTTGTATTCGCATATGAGAAGTTCTCGTGATTGCGCAGACTGGGGTGGTAGAAGTTTGGTACTCCTTGAGTATATGATCTATTTCCTATGTATTGAACTTCTTCCACATCCTGACCTTCTTTCTTTGCATGACCTTCAGCTAAGGTAGAAATGGACTTAACCACCTCAGATGACGTC
This sequence comes from Luffa acutangula, assembly GCA_036850905.1. Taxonomy (NCBI): domain Eukaryota; kingdom Viridiplantae; phylum Streptophyta; class Magnoliopsida; order Cucurbitales; family Cucurbitaceae; genus Luffa; species Luffa acutangula. The sequence goes on from CM072087.1 coordinate 41,752,514, forward strand.
AATTTGTTTAGTGCATTGGTCAGAGACGCCAGTTGCGCTTTCAGTGAACTTGACTCATCCAATTCATATAATCCAGCCTTTTTTGTAACTGTTCCTCTCTCCGTCGGCCATTGATAACTTGTTGCCGCCATTTCCTCAAGCAGGTCTTTGGCTTCTGTCACCGTTTTTGAAAGAAAACTCCCTCCTGCTGATGTGTCAAGGACGGTCTTCGTGGAGGGGTTTAATCCATTATAGAATAACTGTACCTGAAGCCAATCAGGATATCCGTGTTGGGGGCATCGCCTAAGCATTTCCTTATATCTTTCCCACGCTTCATATAACTGCTCCTCGTCAAGCTGTCTGAATGTTCCAATTTCAGTTCGCAGCTTGGTAGTTTTAGCTAGTGGAAAATATTTTGTCAGAAAAGCCTGGGCAAGCTCGTCCCAAGTACTGATGCTGCCCGTCTCGACTGATTCGAGCCAATCTTTTGCTTTATCCTGCAGGGAAAATGGAAACAGCCTTAATCTGATTGTGTCGGCCGGAACTCCGTTCATCTTTACCGTCTCGCATATTTCTAGAAATGATCGCAGATGAGAGTGGGGGTCCTCGGAAGGATGTCCCTTAAACGAGTTATCGCGCGCCATCTGAATCAACCCTGTTTTTAGCTCAAAATTTGTAGCTTGGATGGGGGCGTAAACAATTCCAGAATTCTCGGTAGGAAGAACTGGCTGCAGAAAATCTCTAATTGCCTTGGGAGCTTCTTCTTGGTGGGCCATCGTTTCTGCTAATCTTTTTTCTCTTCTAATGAATTTAAGAGTCCTGTTAATCTCAAGATCTAACGGAAACAGATCAACCACCTTGTTTCTTCGCATACAATGCTCCCAGATAACAAAAGAACCAAACAAAAAATGAAAATAAAATAATATTCACAAAACGATGAAAGAAAAAAATATTTACACCTAAATTACCATTTATCCTTTTCTTTTCGATGTCAAGAAAAATTAATTTTTTGCTTAAAAATCAAGCCTCCCGGCAACGGCGCCAAAAACTTGTTTGTGGTACGGTTGTACTAAACGATTATCCACAAGCGCACGGGTCGTCACAAGTTATATAAAACGGAAAGTATTCCGAGTATCGAATCCTCAGGGAGGCGAAGCGAAACTTAAGCAAATAATTAAAATTCTCTTGAGCACTGAAAATACTTAGGTGAAATAATATTTAGGGACCACGTTCATGTGATAAAAAGAACTTGAATTCAAAATGACTAATGAAAACAAATTTGATCAATCAAAGATAAATTGTGGAGAAAGAGTTTTCTTTAAGCGGGAAGAGGGGTCTTGAAAATCGATGATTAGCTGAATAATTGCTATAATTATCCTATCTCATTGCCCAACTAATTATAAACCTAGAATCTCCGTTAATCACATAGGTTCTCCTGTCGGTTTCCCCTAATTGCAATTAACTCATTTTAACAACCTAAGTGTCCTTAGCGCCATTAAAAATCATTAATTATTACGCTCTGATTCATTTTAGGAATCTAAGTTTAATCAACTAATCCCGGTGTCACAACGGGCAATTAAACTAGTTGCATGGATTATGATCTATCCTAATTTCTCTCCGTCGAGTTTCCATTAAGAATCGAATCATTACACAATTGGCCAGATTGAGTAAAGCATTAAGCACATCCATACAAATAATTAGGACATGGGCAAGAGACAAGAAATTATAACAATATTTCTACTATCATTTCATTTCAAGACCCCAAATTGGGGTTTAGCTACACATAATATCCACAATAATTACAAGGGAAAGCATATTAAAAGGCATAAAAGGAAAGGAATTGACCGTCGAAAAACCCCTTGCTGACGCTTGGAGCCCCCGCTGACTACTCCTCGAGCCTCTAGGATTGCTTCCCAAAATTCCCAAAATTTTCCCACTAGAAGAACCCTCTCAAAAAGGCTCAAAAGCCTTGAGAGGGGCTCCAAAAAAGGAGCCTTAAGAAAGGAAAGAAAGGATTGATGGCTTGGTTGATGGATTGATGAGAAATGAGGCACCAAGGGCGCCGCCTATTTATAGGCCTGGAATAGGGGTAGCGTCGCGACGCTGCCTTGCTAAGCGTCACGACGCTGCTGCGCACGCGGCTTGGGCAACAAGAAAGGGCAGCGTCGCGACGCTGCCTTGCTAAGCGTCTCGACGCTGTCCTGATTTTCCAGATTTTTCAGCTTCTTTTTGGGCTGATTTTTGGGCCTTCTTCTTCATTTCTCTTGGTCTTTTCTTCATGAATGTCTTCTTTGGGCCTTCAATTGCATCAAGCTAGGATTTGGGCTAGAATTACTTCAATTTTGGCTCTTTTTCTCCCAAAATCACCAACTTAGCTCCTAAGGACCAAATAACAAAATTCATTAAATATATTCATCAAAAACCCAATTAAAGCACCAAAAAGCTTAATAAATTGAGACTAAAATAGCGACATTTCTGCTCGCTATCAGTCTCGACGCTAGGCAGCTATGCGAAAAGATCCAGAATTGGGGTAGCGTCGCGACGCTTTCCAGGTAGCATCTCGACGCTGCGACGTCTTGGAGCCCAAGAAAAGATGACGTCAGAGCGTCGCGACGCTACGCCTGCTGGGAGCCTATAAATATAGCCTTTTTCAACCAAGTTTGTGTGCCAATTTGTGGGTTTTCACCCCATTCTAGAATCCACACTAAAATTGAGGATTTTTGGGAGAGTTTTGGAGCTTTGTTGAAAATCTTTGGAGCTCGGGATCGATGGAGGTCGGCGCGGGATCGAGTAAATCAACACTTTTATGAGCATTTCTCTTCCCTTTTCCTTTATGTTTTAGTTTCTAGAATTGTTGTGATTAGGAATTATTGAATTTTACTGATTATGAGTAGTAAATTCCTAAATTCTATGAGATTGATTTAGATGTTGAGCCTTTGCTTGATTAATGAATTAATTTGGTTGAATTGTCATTATTATTCATTCGTGCATTTTGTCCCCAATGCTTTTAATCAACTAATCATTGATTAAATAAATCGTTACTAAGTGGAGACTCAACGGAGAGAAGCTTAGACTAGAACTGAATGCATGACTGGCGGTTATTTACTCGGGTGACACGGGATTGACTAAATAACGTTAGAGGTTGTACTGAAGAGTCGTAATGTCATGCTAAGTAAATAAAGATGAGACTGAAAGGAGATTCTTTATTGAAAGGTATGAGATAGGAGGAGACCGACATGAGAGTCCTTATCATTAGGCTTCTAGACTTATGAATCAAATGATTAGTTAATCCATATTAGTTAATTGATTAAGCGATTAAAGGTCGAATTGATGAAATCAACCACTCTAGAATTATCCCTCCAAATTGTGTCTCCATTTATCTTTTGCTTTCTAGATTAGCTTTTTATTTTATCTTTTCAGAATTAGATTTTGTTCTCTAAATAAAGCTAAGCAAGACTATTTGCGGTAATTAATTGAATAAATCCAATCCCTGTGGAGACGATACTCTATACTCAAAATCACTATATTACTTGTGACGACCCGTGCACTTATGGATTAAAATCGTCATTAACACCGGGTCGAGCCAGGGGCCACCGACAGTATATTAAACGGTTTGATGAGCTTTGGCTCCAGCACTCGAAATGTGAGCAGATTGTTCGAAGTAGTTGGTCTGAAGCTGTTTGTGATGGGTCTCCAGCTGTGTTAGCTGCTTCTTACCGACGATGCCTTGCGTCGTTATCTGAATGGGGTCGCGGGCGTATTGGGAATTATGGTTCTAAAATTCGATTGCCCACAACCCAAGTTCAATTGACTATTTTGGACCTTGGTCCGCAAGGTGATTATGATTCTGTTCTCGAGGCTGAAGGAAAGTTAGAAGCTCTTTTACATGAGGAAGAATTGTACTGGAAACAACGGTCACGTGAGCTTTGGCTCAAATGGGGTGATTGCAACACCGCCTGGTTCCACAAGAAGGCGTCTTCTCGTCGGCGTGCAAATCTTATTTCAGGATTGGAAGATTCTGCTGGGGGTTGGATTCAAGATAAGCCACAACTGACCAATCTTATTTCGAGTTATTTCGTTGATATTTTTGCTACATCCAATCCCCAAGAGTGCGATATGAATTTGGTCCTGGATTCTGTACAACCTCGTGTGACTGGCCAAATGAAATCGTTCTCTGTCTCAGCCGTTTACGAGAGAGGAGGTTGTTTCTGCGTTTCGCCAGATTCACCCTTCCAAGTCACGTGGGCCGGATGGTTTATCAGGAGCCTTCTATCGAAGTCACTGGCATGTTCTAGGGAATGATGTTATTCAGTGCTGTCTGAATGTGTTGAATAATCGTTGTTCGCCGGGCCCCATTAATGATACATTTATTGTTTTGATTCCTAAGGTTAGTCATCCAACCCGTCTCTCTGAATTTCGTCCAATTTCTCTTTGTAATGTGATCTATAAGATTATATCCAAGGCCATTGTGAATAGAATGAAAGGCATTTTGGATAAGATTATTTTTTAAAATCAGAGTGCTTTCATCTCGAATCGTTGTGTCGTTGATAATGTTGTGCTTGGTTATGAATGCATCCATTCTTTGAGGGGTAAGCGGAATGGCAGGTCTGGTTGGGTGGCCTTGAAGCTCGATATGAGTAAGGCCTATGACCGTGTGGAATGGAAATTTGTGGTCGGTATGATGCGACGATTGGGGTTTGATCAAAAGTGGGTTGATTTGATCTATCTGTGTATCTCTTCTGTTTCTTACTCCTTTAATGTGAATGGTGAACAATTGGTTCATGTCTCCCCCACACGTGGCCTCCATCAAGGTGATCCCCTTTCTCCTGATCTGTTTTTATTCTGCACTGAAGGTTTATCTTGTCTGCTCAAGCGTGCTGAAGTCTCTCGAGATATTTCGGGTTTCGTGGTGGCGAGGGGTGGGCCTCTCATCTCCCATCTGTTTTTTGCTGATGACAGTTTATTGTTTTTTCGTGCCAAGTTTGTGGAAGGTTCTGTGTTTCGGTCCATTCTAAACAATTATGGAAGGGCTTCTGGTCAGTTAATTAATTTTTATAAATCTATTTTATCATTCATTCCTAATACGGCCAGGCCAGCCCAGACAACTATTCAAAATATTTTTGGCATTCAGAGTGTTCGTTGTCATCAACGTTACTTGGGTCTGCCATCTTTTATGCCTTGGAATCGGCAGGAAACGTTGAGTTTTATTAAAGATAGAGTTCGGCAGCACCTTCAGGCGTGGAAAGGTAATCTATTTTCTGTCGGGGGGAAGGAGATCTTGCTGAAAGCAGTGATTCAGGCAGTTCCTTGTTACACAATGAATTGTTTCTAGCTCCTTTCTAGTTTAATTCATGAGTTACATCAGCTAATGGCTCAGTTTTGGTGGAATGGTGTCTCGGAGGATCGACAAATTCATTGGGTTCGTTGGAAGAAAATGTGTCTCCCCAAATGCCTAGGGGCATGGGTTTTCGTGATTTGGAATGGTTTAATCAGTCCTTATTGGCCAAACAAGGTTGGCGGCTCCTTCGCAATCCTACCTCTTTGCTGGGTAATGTTTTGTAGGCTCGTTATTTTCCCCATGGTGATTTCATGTCGGCATCGTTAGGAGGACGACCCTCATTCATCTGGCGGAGTTTTCTTTGGGGCCGTAATATGCTTCAAAGGGGACTCCGGTGGCGAATTGGTTCTGGGTCTGATATTCGTATATATGGCTCCATTTGGTTGCCCCGTACGTCTTCCCTCCAGGTTTTATCCTCACCTTCTTTACCTTTGGACAGTATGGTGAATTTGTTGATCTCGACCTCTGATAGTTGGGATGCTGTTAAGATTCATTCCCATTTCGATGCAGACGAGTTGATTCTGTGTTTGCCGATTGATGGGAGGGATTTGTCAGATCAACTAATTTGGCACCACGAAAAGTCTGGCCTGTTCTCTATGAAAAGCGCTTATCGTTTGGCTCAGGCTCCTTCTCTCCAGGATTTCTCTTCCCCTTCTCATTCGCTGTCGTCTTTTTGGTGGAAAGGCGTTTGGAACCTTGTGATACCCAGTAAGGTTAAGATTTTTCTCTGGCGGCTTTGGCACAACAACCTACCGACGAGTGTTACTCTAGGCTCCCGTGGAGTGGATTGCCCTTCTATATGTTGTGGGTGTGGTCGGTCGAGCGAGGATCTTAGTCATGTGTTCTGGTCTTGTAAGGTCGCGAGGTCTCACTGGCTTTCTTCTCTATTTTCCTCTCTGTGGGTTCCTAGGCCTACCCCAAATGTTCGCGTGTTTTTGTTGGATCTTCAGGACCGTTTGGGTTGGCCCTCTTTTTCCACCCTCGTTGTCTTTTTATGGTCTATATGGAATGCACGAAATCGTTTGAAATTCCAGGGTGTGTCTTCATTGGTTCCTCTTGGTGATTGGGCAGCAAAGTACGTTAGTGATTTCTGGTTGGCCAACGCTACTGCTCGGCCTTTTTCTTCGCCACTGGCTCGTGGTTCGCTCGGTCGCTGGAGGCCGTCGAAGGGCCCTGTCTACAAAGTTAACATCGATGCCAGTTTTCTCCCTGACTCGGGTTTAACGGGTATCGGCATCATTATTCGGGACAACTTGGGCCAGGTTCATGCCTCTGCTTCGAAGTTCCTCGGTGGCTTGCCCAGTGTGGATTTTACGAAAGGTTTGGTTGTTGTTCATGCGTGTCGGTTGGCCTGTGAGTTGGGTTTTTCTCCTATCGTTATGGAAACCGACTCTCTGCGTATTTTTCGTCTCCTCCAGGCTCCGCTTGACGATATTTCCGAGGTTGGGGCTTTGATGTCACGATTCCATGAAGGTGTGTTTTCGCAAGCTCGCTCTTCCTGTTTGTTTGTGTCGCGTTCTGGCAATGAAGCAGCTCACCGGTTATCTAAATTAGCATTATTCCGTTGTTCTGATGAAGTCTAGATTGAGGATTGGCCGGCTGAGATTATGGATATTGTTGTGGCTGAAAGTTTAGTTCCCTATTCTGTTTTGTTTCCTGTGTAATTCGTTTCTCTGCTTCTGTTATAAATATATATATATATATATATATATATATATCCAAGTCTAGAGTTCCATTTGACAAAGCTGACCGTTTAGAATAAAAATGAAATCTCCTTTCAAGTTGAAGGGTAAATTTTAAAATTTCCCAAACATTTCTGAATGATTAGCATATTGTACTAGAATTATTTGTTCATTCAACCTACATTTTACTAGAGATTTTTAAAAATAAATTATTTTAAAATACTCATAAGTTCGTCTAGGGGTGTATAAATAACCCGACAACCTGAACCGTAAAGATTAGGTTGGATTAGGGTTTTTTTTCCGGTTTGGATTGGGTTGGATTTTTATAGAATCGAAATTTCGGTTCAGTTCATGGGTTTAAATTTTTTTAGTTCAATTCAACCTGAATCGAACTGAATCAAATCACTCAATTTATTGAAAAACATATATATCTCTACAAATAGTATTACCAACCGATGTATAAAATTTCTATCGACATGTCGACATTTCCATCGACATTTTTACATGTCCAAGGATTCGACATCACATGTGAGGTGAATCGACATTCCCATTACATCATAAAGAAATTGATAAAATATAAACAAAATAATAACAAAATGTAACTAATGTGGAGATAATATTGCTAATAAGTATTTTAACTTATTTTTAAAATGTAAAACATTTATTTGTAAATTTAAATATTTTTTTTTATATTTTGATTTTAAATACTTTTTCAAAAATATTCATCGACATCAATATTTTGTCGACATTTCCATCGAACATTTCCATAAAATTGAGACCTCGACATTTCCGTTGACATCGACATTTTAACCTTTGACTTTGTCAGTTTTTAATATAAAACTTAGATTTAGCTTGGTAATAGTGTAGACATCAAAACCTTATTGCCAACTTCATCGTGAAAAAAACGGTCAACTTACATAGTATATCATGAGTTTTGAGACCATGAGAAAAACAACAACACTACCACTAGCTCATTCTAGTTCCAAGACCAGGATAATCAACAATTTTGTCATGGGTCTTTGTAGTTCCAAGACTCTGAGAAACAACCACGTTGTGATTGTTATTTGTAGTGCCAAAACCATGAGAAACAACAACACTTCCCTTGCTCTTGGAAGTTTCAAGATCAAGAGATGCATCATTGCTCTTCTAGATTTTCAGATCAAAAGACAAATCTTTGTTACTGTTCTTTAAAATTCCAACATCGCCATTGCTTTTCATACCAAATTTGCCACCAATTGAAACACTACCACTACTCTCTATACTAGTTTTTCCATCATGAGAAAGACCAATGTTGTCGCCACTCTTCTATCTGATTTTGTGACCATAGGAAAAAACAATGCCTCCCATGATCTTTGGAGTTTCAAGACCAAGAGACGCATCACTGCTCTTCTCAATTTCAAGGCCAAAAGACAAATCTTTGTTTCCACTACTCAGTGGAGTTTCAAGCCCAATAGGGGCAAGCTTTGGGGCTTCCGTAGGACTCTGGATGTCGACATTTGATATAATGTCATTATCGACTTTTGGGGTTTCAATATGATGTGGACCAAATGCACGAAAAGAAAACTGATGGTTGAAGTCGTGACCTACAACACCAGTGACATCATTGAAAGTGGCATCCACCTTCGCACAACACTCCCATGCAAATACTAAAAAAAGGGTGTGGAAGAGCTTAAGACCGCTTGTCTTTGCCATGGTTAAGTGTTTTAAATATCTAGGGCACCGACTCATTTCACAGAAGAAGATTAGTAGCAATGTAAAATTAAAAGTTTTGGTGTTTGAAATTTTTGGATGATCGTAGGAGTCCTATATATACTTGTTTGATGGGAAAATTATATATAGAAAATTCTAACAAGCAGGACAACCGAATTACATATGGTGGCCACCGTTGATTGCTTTGTTATTTTTGCCTTACCGTTGTGAGTTGTTTTGAAACAATAAATTAGGAAATTTTCAACTGCTGTTATACCAACTCAAACCTTTACATCGAAACAAAAAAAGAGGAAAAAAGAGGAAAAAAAGGAGAAGGAAAAAGGAAAGGAAGATATGGCTTCCTTATTCAGGCTCCTAGGTTTTGAGTGAGCATTCTAGTTTGGTCTGCTTAGTCTTTCTCACGCCTCCTTGTTCTAGTGTAGGGGGAAGATAGGTGGAAGGTTTTATAAATCGTTCATAGGCCATTAGGGGTTGTTCTAGGAGAGGCTAAACACACACACACACAAGAATTTTCTTAGGAAAGTCTTAATGTGTCTCATAATTTGTCAACTTGCAGTAGCTTCCTCTAGGCAAAGGATTAGCATATGGAGCACAGGACCTGTGCATGATGAATCCCATCATTTGAATCTATGTCATCCATATCTCATAATTTAAGTTTGCTTAAGAAGTAATTAGGTGTTGGGTGGGGTTTTTTTGGTAGAACAAATGGATCTCTATGTTTGTCCCCCTCCAAATTGCTTATCTTCGTTGAATGCTATATGCAAATGTTGTTTTGATGATATTTCTGTTGCAGGTCTAAATATGGGCTTGGGGACCAAGTCGAGTTCAGACGAGCTGATTCAGAGCAAACTAATGATTAGCTTGGAGTTCAGAGGATCGAGGATTTTGTTTCCTTGGGAGGAAGTAGTGTTATGCACCGTTTGGCGAGTTTGGCTTTGTGTTTTCGAGACCTTTCCGCATGTGGAGAGGATGTGGTTTCTTTGAGACTGTCTTTTTATATTACTGCTCTTGAGTAGTTTCTTAGATGGAATGTAAGCTTGATGTGTTGTTGATAAAAAATAAAAATAAAAAAATTTAAAAAAAACTCAAACCTTTACATCGAACAAAATAAATGCCCTATATAAGACTTTTAATTACTAAATACATTATGTGACAAAAATCAATTTATATCTCTAAAGTTTGGCGGTTGTATCACTTAAAACCTCAATCTAATAATGATATCAATTAAAATCTTAAGCTTTTAACTTTTTAATGCATAAGTTTCACACGTGTATAAGACTTCTTTAAATGCAAACTTTAATATGGTATTAAAGAAAATGTTGGTATCAAATGAATAGTATTTTTTTTTACAACATGTGGGGGTGGGGGATTCGAACCACAGACCTTCCGGTCATTAGTACAAGCCTTATGCTAGTTGAGCTATGCTCATGTTGGCAGTATCAAATGGATAGTAGTGAGTTTTTATTATGGGTGGTTTTCACCATCTCATCTTCCTTTGTTTTTCTCAACTTATTTAGGAAGAATTATGTGATAATTTTTCTGATTACTATAGTAGGATTTTGGGAGAATAATATTTTTATTTGTGTGGTTTTGAGTTGATTTTAAACGGAATCAAATGAAAATATAGTTATAGATCAAGAACGGAAGGTCTAAAATTGTTTTTTTTTTTTTTTGTTATCAAATGGTCTAAAATTGACTTATTTAGGAAAGTTTAGGGTTTAAATATATTGATATAACTATTAATTTAAAATTTTAATTGATACAACTCCCAAAAGTTTGGGGTATAAATTGATTTTTTCCCTAAATTATAAAAAAGTTAATACCAAAGACCAAAATGTTATTTTATGTGAAATCAAGGGAGTAAAAAGTAATGTTTTGATAATTTTGAGATAAAAATGGAATAAATATAAAAGCTTAGGAAATAAAATAAGATTTAATCCAAAACGGTATCTTGAGTGTTAAGATCAACACATCTATGTATAATGGTTCATAATTGGATCGTGGAGAGTTCGAGATTAGGGATGCAGTTTCTAAGAGTATAGTATTTTTGGGTTCGACGATTTTTTAATCACTTTTGAGAGAAGGAAGTGATAGTTAAGTGCATTTTCTATAAAAGTATTCTAAAGTGGTTTTATGTGTTTCTTAGAATTTCTAAAAGCAATTTTCACTATGTAACCCAACATCAAGAAATTTTTGGAAAATAATCGTAATTACTCATGTAAGAGCATTATTTTTCAGTCTTCCAAAGTTATGTTAAAATACTCCCCTACATCATTTTATTTTTGACCGGAGAGAAATTAGACGTATGTGTTTGGTTTAACTTTTCAAGTGTCTGATTTTGAAAAACAAAATCATTTTGAAATTTTTTTTAGTGTTTGGCAACCACTAAAAATGACTTATTAGAAAATAAGATTGAGAAATAAATCATTTTGAGAGAAACACTTGAAACCAACTTCTTTAAAAAAAAAAAAAAAAGTTTTTAATTACACAATAACTTGTGTATAAAAAATTATGAGGAAATGTAACCAAACATATGAGTGTTTAAATTCTAAACAATTTTTATACAAAATGTTTTTAAAAAAATGCATTCTTGAAAAACATTTAAATTAAGATGTATTCCAAACGGACTCTTAAACAATATTTGTATTTATACATTATAACGGAAGTAAGGAAATTTTCCAATTTATTGTTTTTTTTTCTTTTTTAAATTCAACACGTACTATTTGAAGGTGAGAGATTTGAACTCATAACTTCTTGATCAAAACATACCTTTTGAACTATGCTTTTGTTGGCTTCCCAATTCATTGTTGAAAAACAAACTCATAACAACAAGAAAAATGTAGAGGGCTCTTTATTGGTTTTTTTTTTGAAAAAAAATAACAATTTACCATAATATAGTTTGTCCCACCATTATGGAACAATCTTGGGACATAATTAATAATTTGTTATAGTTTTCTAAATATAGTTTTCCCATCAAACAAGTTTTTTTATTATATATACAGGGGTTTCAATCATCCAAAATTTCCAAACACTCTCACCTTTCTCATTGCTACTAATCATATATCATCTGTGAAACGACCTTGTGCCCTGCAACTTTTAACACATTCAACCATGACAATGACAAGAGGTTTTAAGCTCTTTCACACTGTTTTCTTAGTGTTTGCTTGGCAGTGTTGTGCAAAGGTAACTGCCACTTTCAACGATGTCACTGGTATTGTCGATCTCGGCCTCAACCATCAATTTTCCTTCCGTGCATTTGGATCACATGGTTTTGGGATCCCAAAAGTTGACGGTAGTGTCGCACCAAGTGTAGACATGCAGAGTCCTGCAGAAGCACCGGGGATTGCCCCTGTTGGGCTTGAAACTCCAATGAGCAAAGACAATAAAGCTTTGTCTTTTAGTCTTGAAATTAAGAAGGGTCTCACTACATCCCTTGGTCTCGAAATTCCCAAGAGCAAGGGCGACGTTGTTGTTTCTCATGGTCACGAAATAAGGAAGAAGAGTGGCGTCAACATTGATATTTCCAATGGTGGAAAAGTTAGTTTGAAGAGCAGCGGTAGTGTTGTTGTTTCAAATGCTGGCAAGCCTGGTCTGAAAAGCAGAGAAAATGTTCTTTCTCATGGTCTTGGAGCTATGAAGAGCAGCAATGTTGTTATTTCTCATCATGATCTTAAAACTCTAATGAGTAGCGCCAAAAAAACCTTTTCTTTTGGTCTTGAAACAAAGAAGAGCATAACCTTATCTCATGGTCTCAGAACTCACAAGAGTAAAGGTGGTATTGTTGTTTCTCATGGTCATGGAATTAATCTGAAGAATGGAGGTAGCATAAGTTTTTCTCATGGTCATGGTGCCAAAATTAGTGTAAAGAGCAAAGGTAGTGTTGGTTTTTCTCATGGTCTTGGTATTAGAAAGAACAACAATGGTATTATTGTTTCCCATGGTCTCAGAACTCGTGGGAATATGTAAGTCTACCAACTGCCATTTGGTGAAGTTGGAAAAGATTCGGATCGTCAACATTACAAATTAGCTAAACCTGATTAGCTTTGATTGAATGACTAATAAAAGTTAATATTACTATATTTGTGAGTATATATGTTTTAAAATAGATTGAAGGATTTCTTTCTTCCTTTCTCTATTTTAATTTGAGTACAAAATAAACCGAAAGATTTCAAACCCATATTATAATTGTATCGAGCAACTTATCTATAGTTCGAGTATTGGTACACCTTCAAAATCATGTCTTTTTATACCTTTGTATTAAAAAAAATGTAATGTGGGTGGAATGAGCAAATAGTTGTCAAAATAAACACAGTTCAACCGTACTTAACATGTACCATCGATCACAGAGGTCAAAGTATCAAATTCTTCCTTCTCAAATATTGTTTTTATTGTTGAACTAAAAAAACATGCCAAAATTCTTTCACATTTAATCAAAATTTAAGCAAAGCTAGTAAATGGGTACACTACAACACTCAAAAGCGGTAATTGGCATGTACCCTCGACCAAGACGTTACAGTTAGGTTCAAATTCCCCCTCTCCAAATGTTGTTGTTTAACTCAAAAAAAAAAAATGACGATCAATAGGGCCACCATATAATAAGGTTGACCTACTACTCGAACAGAATATATAGGTTCTCAGACCCAAAAACTTGTTAGATTTTTCACGCAACTAACTGGATGTTTTGACTCTGAAACTGACTGGGCTACCTGCTAGCATGAATTTCGTGACTCCCCAACCACTTTTCACTCTATAAAAGGCCGAAAATCGAGAAGAAACACAAGCAGAACTCACTAGGAAGAAGAGGGTGGTGACAGAACCCTAGTAGACGCCCATGAGTAGGGATGTCCGAGGTCCTTCCTAGAAGACTAAATTCTAACCCTTAATTAGACATCAAACCCAAGTGTTTGTAGAGACTTCACCCTATTCCCACTTGTAAAAGGAGAGTAGAGTGTCGTGAGAACTCTAGAAGGATTTTATAAAAGTGAAAATAACCCTAGTTTTAGCCACTACACTATATTTTTCCAACACTTGTTTCTTTTCATTATTTGTATTCTTATTTCATTATTTCAATGGAAAGTTATTAATTTGCATTATATTCCATCTTGCGTAGCTAAATTCCATTGAGGGGTTCGATATAGTGGGCCTTTATGGTTTAAATGGCTTCAAAGTGTTTATTTGCCTAAGTTTTATTTATTGCATGTCACTTCTTTATTGAATATCATTCTGAATCTTGTTGAGTTTAACTTGATCACTTAGACTTTGGAAGCTAATTGACTTTGATCTTGAAAGGGACAAGCAATATCGGTTTTCATAAAGGTGATGTAAGAGAAAGGGCTCGAGAGAGTGTATTCGATGTTATAGGGGAAGGTCGCCTTATAACAACTATAGGGTTATAGGTTGCATGCGTGAACTATCTATGTCGGAGTCGAGTCACAAAAATATGCATAATAGTACTCACTTAGCCTTCTAACGGTTCTTGGGAGCAAGGCCAAATAGAAGTTAAATCTGACCCAATGCATGAATAGACTTAAGTTAAATAAGTCATGATTAGAGTTATTTGCCTTAGGGTTGAAGATATATTGAATACCTCACTTATTTATCATTGTTATTTCTTTATTTGTTTATTTCTTTGTTTTACAAAATCCAGCATCAATTATTTCTTTTGGTTACCTTTCAAAAGCAATCTTTGAGCAGTTTCTTCTTTAAATATGTGTTTCCAATTTAGTCCCTGTGGGATCGATACCTTTGGAATACTTCCAGAGATTTTATTGAAAGGGTTGGAATTCCTAATTCCGTTACAGCGGAAGCAATTGGACTGTTCGTATTTAATTTTATTTCACAAAATACCAATACATTGGCAAAAAGTTAAGCGGTGAAAAACATACCTCCGTTGACGACTCTAAATACTTCAACAGACACCACCACGAGGCTACCCAGCTATTCTCTGAGATTAGGAACGTAGTTGTGGGACTACTAATCTTGATTGGGAAAAAACTCTTAGAGAGAAAAATTATCTCTAGAGTTCTTGGGTTGAGAGAATATGAGAGGGAGGCTAGAAAGAGACCTTAGGGCTAGGGTTCTCATAAGCTTTCCTTTTATAAGAGAGGAAACCCTAATGTGAGGTTAGGAAACAATCTTGACCGTTAGATCAAGATCAATTAATTAATTAATTAAATGTTAATTAACTAATCATATTAATTAATTAATCTCATGCACATTTAAATCTTATTTAAATGTAATTTTCTCACATAATATATTTTAATTAAACTTAATTAAATCACATTTAATTAATTCAATTAAACTAATCAATTAATTAATTTCAATAATTAATTAATTTTACAATTAATTAAATAGCTTCCATATTAATTACATATTAGAATCATATTCTAATAATTCTCTCATAGACTATAGTTTAATTAAATCTCATTTAATTTAAACTAAATTGAATAATTAATTAATTCATAATCAATTAATTCATCTTCTAATTAAATACCATATATTTAATTAGACATATATTTGAACTCTTTCAAATATATCAATCTCTCAATATAATAAAGTTTAATCTCAAATTAGACTTTATATTTTAATGCATCACTATACATTATATTAATTTGTATATAATACAATTAACTTAATTCCCAATATGAATTTGAACTATTCAAATTCTCTCAAGATATATTTGTTCCTAATTACTCTTTACGAGCTAGCAGGGGGACCTAATGGACCTACAGATCAGAAGCTCTAATGATATGAGGTTAATTGATTAAACTCATTAACCAAGTAAACCAATATTCATTAACTGTGGGTCATTCCACTAAAGACCCACAACTGAACTCTTCTCACTGTAGACCTATGCCGGTAAGCCAATCCTTCACGAGTGTTCGTAATCACAGTTGGGTCAAATTATCGTTTTATCCCTGTGTTACATCTGTCTCCTTAAGTACTAACGCTCCTCTAATGAACAACTTGTTTATGGTCCAACCATTAAACAGAAAGTTCCTCTCGGGCCAGTGAGAGGGCAGGATCCCTTTGTTCAAGTCCTGGAGTCATCACTCAAGGGAACACTCATCTACTTCTCCTAGAAGCGGGAAGAAGTGAATTCCTTCTTGTGTTGTCATGTCCTCAGCCTCCCACTCGGTCTTGTCCCCAAAAAGGAAGGCATATTGAGTCAGCGTATTGGCTACTCTCACCCATGCTAATCAAAGGACAATCCCTCATGAGAAGGAGTTCATGACACACTCAGGATTAAGACTGAGTTACCTATGTCATCCTATTGAAACAGTAACCTAACTAGTTAACGGTGTTACATCTAGTGGTTTACTATTTCGTGGTCCGGTCTTATGCAAACTCATTGCATAGGATATCCCCGCTCGCATGTCTCCTACATGGACGCCTTGGATCAATACGTCTGTATCAAATACAAAGCGGGTCGTATCACATAGTGTTACCAGGATAAGGTACCCAGCCTTATCCCTGTACTATAGACCTTTTAGGTTGTTACTTGAACACCGATCCTCGTATGTCCCACATACTAGTTCAAGTCACATGTAAACAACCTTGGATCTTACTTTATTGGATTTGGGTCAAATTGTGCAGTATTTAACAATAACACTTTATTGTAGAAACTCAATAACACTTTATTGAAACAAGTATACAATTTGTTTACATCCACTATCTACGAGTTTTAGGGCATAAAACCCAACATTTATTACTACATGCGTTGATGGTGTATACTTGCACTTGGTTGGCTGAAATTATTCTCATTCTTAACTTATCATCTTTTCTAACATTCACATTCAGTACCAACTCGCATTAGGACCCCGAAGAAAGAACAGGCCAGAGGGTCGGGCCAAAGCCAGAGGGATCGAACCTTGGCCCAACCCATATGGTCGGCCTCAACCTGAGGCCGAGGCCGACCACTCGGCCCACCTGCGTGGGCCGAGTCCTTTCGCCTTCGTTCGATCCCTAGTGCCCCTGGCCGCCCCGATTCCACTTGGTTCAGTCCTGGATCGCCTCCGAATGCCCAAATTTATACAATTATTTGCCCAAATTTTTGCATTTTTATGTTTTATTTGTAGGAAGTATGTGTTTGAAGCTTAATTCAGCAATGGGAGTCAAAGTAGCTATGTGTTATAGTTAGGCCATTTTGACTGCAAACTGGATATGGAATGATGAGTTAGAGTTTTTGTAGGCTAGCATTGCTCAGGGACGAGCAATGATTCAAGTTTGGGGGTTTGATAGCTCTTAGAAATAAGAGCTATTGGCTTTCTTTTAGGCTTAAAAACTCTACCCTTTGATGTGTTTGAGTTTTGGTTTGTGCATGAAAATGAGTATTCTTTGATGAACATTTTTACATATCAGTAGGCCAAGCTTGAACTAAATTTGGTGCAGATTTCTTATGTTTTAAGCTGATTTTTCTGGTGTAGGGGCACTCAGGTTGTGCTACAGCAACTGATTTCACAAGCAGAAGGCAGAAAGTCTGGAATTTAAAAGACTGCACGTGCTGAACCCGTGGGATCTCTCATTAATTGAGATGGCAGCCATGTGGAGCTGATTTGTACCACCTTAGCCAATTAGGGAAGATCCATGTGGAAGCATATGTCCAATCAGCCCTGAATTCAATGCAAAGAGATGGTATAAATAGTTATTTAGCCCAAAATTAGAGGGGAATCAGCAGAGAATTAAAACCTAGAAGTTGCTGCTGTCATTGAGAGGAAAAAAAGACAAGGAGGCTGCTGCTAAAGGAGGATTTCCAGCTTGGGAAAGCTGGAATCTACCTTGGAAGCTTCTTTTCTTCATCCTTTCTCTCTTATTCTTCCTTCTTCTAGTGTTTAGTTTGTATTTAAGGTTGTAATTATGAATGGTATGGTAGTTCACTGCTGTATTTTCATTATTTTCACCTTGAACATGAGCTAAATCCTCTTAGGTGAGGATTAGGGTGCTTAAACTTGAACTTGTTGTTTGTTTTAGTGGAATTTTATATATTGCAATTTAAAGCAAAGTGTTCTTCATGCTTAAAGCTGGAATTTCGTTTGGCCAACCATTTTCTAGCATTGTTATTTAGTGTTTGGGAAAACAATAGATAACCGACTACTTTGCTTTACCTTAGTCTTTAATGATCATGAAAATGAGTGAGTATTTAGGGATAAATAACCACATAAGGCACTAAATCAGTTGGGCTAAAAAGAAGGGGTTAAATGGGAGTTTAATCACCTAAACTATAGGAGAATTGGAAAATTCCCGTAGAAAATACTGGGTGAGTTGTAAATATAGAGTTCTGCTACAGCAAACAGCTTGTGAGAGTAGACAACCCCTAATCTGAACCTAGCCTTCTCTGTGTTGATTCGCTGTTTTTATTGAAATTTATTCAAGTTCTTGTCATTTTAAGCTTGTTTACCATTTTAATCTCTTGTACTTAGTTAATGAAAAATATTTGGTTCTTGGTTACTTTGAATTTCATTGAAAATAGGCTTAGAAATAGTGATTTCCGTTGCATCAATCCCTGTGGAAACGATATAAAAATACTTATCACTTGCTGCTGATCGTGTGCACTTGCACGTGTATTTGTGGGTTTTTCTTGCATATTTAGAATCACTGTGCACAAAGCAACAAGTTTTTACACTAAATAATCTCAGCTTTTTTTTCCCTGGTACTTTTCTGTTATAGGAAGTTAGTTTTAATTGTTATCTACAAGCAATTTGTAGACATTGTACTTGTACATATATTTAACTAATGCATCATCATTATACTTGCAGATTGGGCAGTACATCACCTCCAATGGTGGTGTTGTAACCGCTGAAGAACTTGCACCATATTTGGATGTGACAGAGGGCAACACGGTAAGTTAATGTTAGATTTTATACATTGTTCATCAGTTAATGGATAAATTATATGGTATTTGAACTGAAGGCCAGGTTTTTTATATATGTGTGTGTATTTATTTATTGAAATTAGAAACAAGATTTAGGGTGTGTTTGGTTTAACTTTTCAAGTGTTTAATTTTGAAAATAAATCATTTTGAAAAAAAATTTAGTGTTTGGCAACCACTAAAAATGATTTATTAGAAAATGAGATTGATAAATAAACCATTTTGAGGGAAACACTTTAAACCAAATTTTTAAAAAATACTTCTTAAGTAAACAATAACTTGTGTATAAAAACATTTGTGAGAAAATGCAACCAAACATATGAGTGTTTAAATTCTAAACAATTTTTATACAAAATGTTTTTTAAAAAATGTATTCTTGAAAAACATTTAAATTAAAATGTATTCCAAACGGACCCTTAGATGCCATGCAAAAACTGGAGAAGTTATAAAACTCTCTCCTTTTATAAAGCACTCCAAACTGAAGAGACCAAAACACAATTCTCGCACAGTGCCTCTCATCTTTTGTTGTAATGTTCACACAAATTATAGTATATCTCTAATTCCTCTAGGTAGTGACATGATCAAGTTAGAAATGTGAAATAATTTCCTCCAATAGTCCAATGTTCCAAACTGAAACTGAAAGGGCATAGGGGGACACCAAAGGAAAAGATGATCCCCTGACTCAACTTCCCCTTCTCATGGTACGCATGAACTCTGGTCTAGGAGAGAGACATGAATGCAGATTCTTTAACTGGATTTTATCTTGGGTTTTCATACCTTCCAGAAGAAGAGACCACCCAAACATCTTCAAGTTCTCTTACAATGTTGGTACTCAGGCTCCTAAGTCTCAACATCGAGAAGTGTGACAGTCATTATTATTGGAGAGGGCAAAAAGTCTTTGGTAGGCCTCAAAAGAAGGGCTAACCCCTTCAGAGGTCTTCCTTATATCTGCACCTTCCTTACATCTGCACCTTCTACCTTTACCCAAACAAGACAAGTCCTCTCCTTTGCAAGAGAAAAAAAAACCATTTCAAAATGTTTCATAACAAAATACTTGTAGAATTCTTTTAGTCCACACATTTGATCCAAAAACACTTGAAAAGTACTTTTAAAAGCTTTGTCGTTGAACACTTACAAGTAAAGTGATTACAAAAGAAGTAGTTTTACTAACATTGCTTAAACGCTCTGAAATGCAACATTGAAATTGTGTAGTACAAAATTTGATTTTACAAATGAAAAAGGTGGATTGATTGGGTCAACAAAAAAAAAGAAGCAAAATTGCTTTTTATATAACAATGCATGACAAAAAAGAGTTGAAGGAGAAAATTTACGAGATGATTGAGGTAATGTGTGTTGATTCACTATGTAGTTAAATATATCATGTTACTAGTTTGATTTACTATACTTACATATTAATTTGTGTTTGTTAGGCTTCTTTTGTTACAAATCCTAAATCAAAAAAAGACATATTGAAGAAAGCTGGCATCGCTTTTCGTCAGTTCAAGAACATTTTAAGGACAAAATATATTGTACCATTTCAAGACAATCTAGACCATTTGGCATTCCCACCACCATCATATTCACACATCGAACAAGCTCAATGGGATGCTTTCGTGAGTAATGTCTTATCGATAGATTTTCAAGTAAGTATTAAAGTTTATATATTTTCTATGATATGTTTGGATGATTATTATTCTAATTGATTTGATTTGTGTAAATCATATATGATGTAGGAATTTAGCAAAATGCAAAAAATAGACGTTCAAAACACAAGTATAACCATAGACTTGCCCGTAAAGGATATGCAAACATGGTAGAAGAGTTGGTATGTTTTGTTTTTTTTCGAATTTTATGAAGTTATGAAGTTATGAAAGTTCATATAAAATTATTGTTATTTCATGCTTATATTCTTATGTTTGAATAATTCAATTTTTGTAGAATAAGTAAGAAAAAATATCTAGAAATGTGGATCGATCTATTCTTTGGGTCCATGCTCGAAAAGGAAAAACTGGAACATTCTTAAGTAAAGATATTGAGGATGCTGCTGCAAAAATCGTAAGTAACGTATCTATTATTTACATATTTTACTATGATATGTTTTTCTTAAAAAATCATTTTTTTATCGTTTTCAAATTATAGGATGAACTATCAAAAGATGGAAATTGTCAAAATGTTAGTTCATATGACATTTTGACACAAGTTTTGGGTACTCCTGAACACTCAGGACGTGTAAGAGGCATTGGTGGATTAATTGTACCTTCTCACTTCTTTCACAAGCCAACTCCATCAATTCCAAAAATGTCGTTGTAGAAGATGAACCAAAAGGTTGGAAAAAAGAAAAGACACAACTCCAGAGACAATACAATGAAATGGAGAAGAAATTCCGGGAAATGCAGTCTCAAATGGAGAGTGGTAGACTAACACCGATGTCAGATCGAGGTAGTTGTCCACAAGTACCAGACCCTCAGCCTTCTAATGAAAAACCTGACCAGGTAACAATATTGGAATTATAATATTGAAATGTATTTTATGACAATACTTGATATATGTAATATTAAATGAAAGTTCTAATATATAATTTTAATTTTAGGGGTGATCATGTAAACTTGTTTTTGAAGATGTAAAGAATATTGTGGCGGCAGGAATTGTATATAAGAGGAAAGATGTAAAGAATGTTGTGGCGACCATGAAATTGTTTATGGTGTCCCGCTCACAACAAACTATGTGCGAGTATTGATTGAAGTAGTACATGACACTGATGCTCTTTTTCCCATACCTATAGTTGGAAGTGTTGAGTCTGTATTCGATGCAGTAGACTCTCATGTTTCATGGCCTAAAGAACTCGTAATTCTGGACAAAGAAAAAAAGGTATGTTTAGTTAAGAAACACATGATATATTAGTTTATATTATATATATATTTTTTAATAAGAAATACTTTTTTACGTAGGAACCAAAGAAAATGCATCGTGAATTAGCTGCAGTAAAGGAGAAGAAGTTAAATAGTCAAGTGTCAAAAGTGTCGGTTGCAGTGAAATACGTATTAGGATTTATAGAGAACATGACAAGGGATTACTTAGATATTACAGTACCCGATCATGTGTTCGGCTACCACTTTGACTTCCATCTAATGAAAAATAGCATGAAAGAATTTTGCTTGATGGAGGAATTAGCAACCACTGTTATAACAATTTATATTGCGTAAGTAACATTTATTTTAAAAAATTGTCAATAATTTTCTTATGTTTTTAATACTAATATGAATTTATTTTGTTTTTAGATACTTATGCAAGTCTGACCCATCCATCTTAGAGCAATATGCATTTCTACATCCAGCATTGATCTCAGTTGGCTCGGGACCTGAAGAGAACCGCTCTTGAGCCCTATGTAAAAGGTTAAGACAGGTCAATGACAAATTATTGATATGTCCTTTTAATCCCGGGTAAGTATGAAAATCAAATATATGTTAACACTTTACACTTTTTGTTATGCTATAACTCTATTGTATGATTATTGTCTATATAGATATCATTGGACTTTGTTGGTGATATCATTAAAAACATTCACAATTTATTCAATTGACTCTCTGAAGCATGGCTTTCGTGATGATATAAAGAACATAGTTAATACGTAAGTAAATAGTTATTTTAGCATATGTAAGTTTATAATTTATATTTTTTTAGTATTCTTATTATTATATTATTGTGTCAGGACTATAAGAATGTTCTATTCTCAAACTAATATATGAAGTCCTCCCTTCAAATGGGTATATGTTAAGGTAATGACTTTTACTTATTTTTTAGGTTGTTTTAATCATATTATTATACAAATTCTCTTATTACATGTGTTGAACTATATATGTAGTGTGCTCAACAATTGGGATCTACGGAGTGTAGATACTACACTCTTAATTTTATACGAGATATAGTATCCCATAGGAGTAGAGTGATTACAGATGTGGTAAAGATCGATTTAACCTTGTATTCAACTTATATTTATATATTTATTATAATTTTTGTAATGTAGTATGTTTACTTAATTTTTGTTTGTTTGCAGTTGACGAGAGGAAATGCATTTAGCCAATCAAAATTCGATGAGATAAGAGTTGAATTATGTGAATATGTAGCACAATACATGGGATGATTGTTTTCTAATGTTATACTTAGTTTTTTTTATTCTTTTTTTAGACAACTTGTTAGATACTGTGATATGTTCTTAGTTTGATGAATGAATATTACATGACTTACTTAAGTTGTGTTCTTAGATAACTTTTTCGTTAATGAAATCTATTATGAATACTTGAGTTTTGGTGTTACTTTCATATAATGTATTCAACATGTTATGTTATTGTCAAGTGAAGTGAAGGTTGTGTTCTGGGTTTAGAAATGCATATTTCTGTTTTTTCAGGTACCAAAAAAATTTTGGTTAGTTATAATTACGTCGTTATGCTGTCGGATTTTTGGTAAATCAAACTTGGTTACAGAGTAAAATTTAGAAATACAATCTATATTATGTTGATTTTTGGAGGCATAACAATTGGTAGCTGGCTACTATTGTGTAAATGCAGGTTGCACAAATGTAGGGGCAAAAACCAACGTGAGATTTTTTTTTTTCCAAATATGTATCGTTGAAGGTTAAAAAACGTCATAATAAACACCATAATTGACATATATTAACCGTCAATGAATATACACAATTTGACAATTTAATACGATAACTTGACGGCTAATAAACGTCAATAAATTGATATATTGACAACTCATAAGCGTCAATAAATATATATCTATTGACATTTTTGACCCTATAATTGACATTTACAAAACGTCAACATAAGTTTATATTGACGGTTTGTAAATATCAATAAATATGGCAACATTGACACTTTATTAATATCATTGACGAATTAAACGTATCAATAATACGATTTGTCGATGGCTAGTAAGCGTCAACAAAGATGCCTACATTGACGCTTTATGAATATCATTGAAGGATAAAACGTGTCAATAATATAATTTTTGATGGCTTATAAACGTCAACAACGACATCTTCGTTGACGTCTCATAAGCGTCAATGAAAACAGTAATACTGACGCATTAGTTTTATTGACACCACTTTAGTTGACTGCCAAAAAGCGTCAATGAAGGTTATAGTTGATACTTTTTAGCCGTCAACAAAGGCCAAATTTGTAGTAGTGCCTTTTAATTCAAGTGTTTTTCAAGAATGCATTTTTTTTTAATAAACATTTTGTATAAAAGTTGTTTAGAATTTAAACACTCATATGTTTCCTCCTAAGTATTTTTATACACAAATTAAAAACTGTTTTTAAAAAAATTGTTTTTAAGTGTTTCTCTCAAAATAGTTTATTTCTCAATTTCATTTTTTAACAAGTCATTTTTAGTGGTTGCCAAACACCATAATTCTTTTCAAAATGATTTTTTTTTTCAAAATTAAACATTTGTAAAGTTAAACCAAACATACCATTAGTCCATATACTTTTAATCAATCTAAAAATTAGTACTCATCATTAGTTTGAAGTTAATTTTTTATCAAACTAGATAAAATAATGATAATACTTTTCAATCAAGAATAGACAAAACGTGCATATATTTCCAAAATTTATGGAGGGAGGGTAATAATAACTGATTTTTTTATATAAAAAAAAAAACCAATAATAAACTAACCGTGGTGACTAATTTTAAGATTTATTGATAGTATGAAGATTAAAATTAAATTTGGACATTTGAAAGTAAAAAGGACTAAAATAAAACAAGTCCCATAATATATGGACCAAAATGATATTTCACCCTACTTTTTTATACAAAAATATATTACAAAAATGAAAATTAAAATAATAATTATAATTTCTTGTTTTATGATAAAAGTAATAATTTGGTCTTTCAACTTTGATTTGTAACAATTAATTCATATACTTCCAATTTTGTAACAATTTAGTCCCTTAACTTTCATATGTAATACTTTAGTTCATGAACTTTAAAATTTGTAACAATTTAGTCTTTATCATGAAAATCAATATTAAGATTTAATAAAATTTCTAACAAAGATAGATTAATAAACTAATTTGGGACTCAATATGTTTATAAGCTACAAAGTCTAATAATTAAATAATAAAATTGAAATTTAATTTTGATGATTTTATAAATTTGAAAGTATATGAACTAAATTGTTATTTATTAAAGTTTAAGGACTAAACTGTTACAAATCAAAGATCATAGACCAAATTATTACTTATATGAAGTTTAGAGACAAAAAATTGACCTTTTATTTTTTTCAAAAAATAAAAAAAAATTGACCTTTTATTAATCTAGCTCAATTATTTAATATTAATAGTATGAACGTCAATTCAGGACTCCTGAACCTACCGTAGATCCGTCGTTGTGTTCCACATATTTTATTTAATTATGTTTTTAATAAACATAAAATCTGTTTGTTTAGCCTATATTATTAAGTATTACTCAACTATTTTTTTTATGAATTTAACCTATGTGCAAAGCACAAAATCTCAATCAAATAAATTCGAACCTTTGATTTCTTGGTCGATGTAAATGCCAATTACGTGCGGAGTGTTTTTCTTTTTTTTTTTTTGAGAATAAAAGCAATTCATTAAACGGAAGAGTCTGTTACACCTACTTCAACGGGAAAACACGATGAAAACCAAACGGAAAGGACATTTCCCACCAAAACGCCTCATCTTCTCCACAAAGAAGAAGAGAGCGACCCAAAAACCAATAAAACTCCCGTTCGAAGCAGCTGCTCTAGCCAAATCGTGCGTCAATCAGAGGCGGAGGTAGCTTGGGCCCAGGGGGGGCTCGAGCCCCCCCTCAACTTCTATATATATTCTATTTATATAGTAAAATCGGTATTTAAAACAATGTTATTGAAGTGCTCTGGTGGTTTAAGCCCCTCCTAGTAATCTTTAACTCCCGTGTTCGAGCCCCCATGCCTGCAGTTCTGGAATTTTTTTTCCGTTTGTTTTTTCGCTTGTCTTTGTTTTTGTGTTTTTCTTTTTCGTTTTATTTTTCTCCGTTTCTTTTTTCTTGCTTTTTTTTTTTTTCCGTACTCTTTTTCATTTTTTCTCTTCATATTTTTGTTTTTTCTTTCTCTTTTTTCTCAGTTTTTTTTTTCATATGTTTAAAATAGTTTAAGTTAAAATTTAATTTTTCTATTTATAAATATAAAATAATAGCAAACATAAGTCATTATAATTATTTTTTCAACTTTATTTTTAAATTTTCTTTATCATTTTTGAGTCAAATAAAGATGGAATAATACAAATATTTTTTAATTTTAGTAATAGGTTTTTGATTTTTTTTTTTCAAGTGCTATTGTATTTTAAACTTTCAATTGTGTATCTAGACTTCCAAGTTTTCAATTTAATGTCTAATAAATCTATGATCTAATAAACTAATAATCCATGTATTTTTTTTTTAGTTCAAAATTCTGTTAGATAAAATTTAAAAATTCAAAAACTTATTAGATAGAAAAGTGAAAGTTTAGGGACTTAGTAGAAACTTTTAAAGTTAGTGATTCATTGAGCATAATCTTGAAAACTTAATAACTAAATTTATAATTTAACAAATTGAATATCAAAATATACGAATTGATATTAACATATATCAATGTGTTCAAAATATCGTCATTTTGGTTGTTGTACTTTGACTTTTGTTTCATTTTAGTTATTGTACTTTGAAATGTCCAATTTTAGTCTGTACTTTAAATAAAGTTTAAAATTGGTCTCTATGGTGAGTTTATTGTTAATTTTTTCTGAAAAAATTGGTCTTTATTAATATGTTTTCTATAAAGTTTAGAAATATGTTCACATCGTGTTTTTTATTGTATGAAAATTTTTATTTAACAACTTTTGATGAAAATTAACTTAAATTTACGGTAAGGACCAATTTTAAGCACAAACTAAAATTTTCTATATAGCCCCCCCTCACATAAAGTTCTGGATCCGCCACTGGCGTCAATTATCGTGTTATGCTCACTTTGACTATTTTCTTTTTTTTTTTTTTAAACAACTAACCTTTATTTAGTTACTACATCAATCAATATATTATTTAATGAAAATCCAATACTATACCACCACAGAACACTATAATGATTGAAACCGTGTACGACCACTACAAGAAAAACAAAAAAAGACTGTACAATCCAAATTTATCTACTTGGTTGGTTTTTATTTTAAACTTTTTTTGATGAAATATTTGATAATAATAATCCTTTTTTTAAAAAATAAAAATAAATACTATTCGTGTTTTGATTCATATAGATTTATTTTATCCTATCGTAACAATTTTTTTTAATGATAATTCTATGCTTTTTTTTTTGTTTAAATTATATTTTGGTGTCTCATTTTTTTTATTGTTATTTTCTATTTCCGTACGTCTTTTTACTTTTAAATATATTTGTTTTTGTTTTTTTCTTTTTCACTCTCTCCATTATCTTAAATAGGATGATGAAATTCTCACTTTACCGAGTCCACCCATTCAAACTTATCACCAACTTTAAATATAATTTTAAAAATAACATATAGTTATAATTTAAAATAAATTAAAATTTGTGGGAAATAAGAAGATCTAATAAACATCTAAAATATTCTTCTCAAAAAAAAAAAAATAATAAACATCTAAAATATAACAATAATAAAAACAATCTAACCAAAATAATCAAATTCTACTTCTTGATTTATATATAAGACAATCAAATTTAAGAATTAATGTAAAATTCACCATTGATGGACCTTTAATAACACTAGTATTTTAGTACGTGCTTGTTATGTATTCATTTTTTCTTATCCAAGTATATATATATATATTATTACATTTTGTTTTAACGTAAAATATGAATGTCTAAGTTTTATTTAAAATAAAAAGATAATTTGAGTATTTTTTTAAAAAAATCCAAAGTATAATGAGAATCTATTTAATTTTAGAAATGAAAAGTCATTTAATAAGATTTTGTTTTAATATAGAAATTCATCTATTAAAAAAATTAAGGTATGAATATTTTTAAATTAAATACTCCAATAAAACTTTTTAAAGTTAATATCCATCACACAATTGATTAAGAGAGAGATTTGTCACATCAAATGAGATAAATTATTGAAGAGGAATATAGTGCTAAAGGAGAAAAACAATCGAGAGAAAGACTCAAGTTTGTGTGAAAATAAAGTATAAAAAATAAGTTTTTATATAAATTTGTAGGAGATAAAAGAGTTTTTTAAAAAAAACCTTTGAAATTCCAAAAATTTATATAATATGGGTATTATATAAAAAATTGAAGGTAATGTTGTCCAAAAAAAAGTTTCTTACTTTTATTCATACATTTTTTTTTCTACAAAAAGTTGATTGTAACATTGCACGTAGTGTTTTTTTTTTTTTTTTTTTTTAATTTATTTTTTTAAAAAAATCTCATTTTATATTAATATCTATAAAAGATCTAAAAAATATCATTGATTTCTTAAAGAAATAATAACAAAGAAGAAAATTAAGAAGTGTTTACGAATTGCTAGACAAAAAATGTAACTCAAGTTTGTTGGTGAAAAAATGGTGAAAGAAAACCACCTTTTATAATTGTAAAGAGTGGAAAAATGGTAAAACTTTTGAAATACCAATTCAATTAAAGTTCTATAATTAATTATAATTAAAGATAAAATATTTTTAGAAAATAAAAGGACATTTTTTTATATTCAACCTTTTTAAATTCCATACATTTATTGGTGTATTTTATTTTTTTATTTATTGAAAGTTAATTTTATATTTTACGAATAAAACATTAATTGAGTTTTTTTTGTCTACTTTTTAGTATTATTAACTCATCCATTTTAGAAGAAAAGAAATTTGATAAATAAATCATATAAACTCATCAATTTTAGAAGAAAAGAAATTTGATAAATTATATAAACTAAATGACAAAGTGATTAAAAAAGGATTTAAAAAAAAGAAAAAATGATTTGAAATTTATATTAGTCATAAAATAAAATGATGTAGATCTTAAAAAAAAAAAAAGAGAGATTTAGAAAAAAAAAAACAATTGTCTTTAAATGGATTTTAAATTAAATCTAATTTGCACAATTATTGTAATTAAACTTGAATTGCATAATTATTGTAGTTATGTAATTATTGTAGTGTTAAACAAATCACAAGGGCACATTTGTAATTATGTAAAAAAATAGAGGGTATATATATCCAAAAATGTTTTTTCAAGATCCTGGCTTTTTATATATTAGAGATAGAGATTAGAGATTAGAGATTAGAGATTAGAGATAAATATATACACACACATAAGAAAAGCTAAATATATCAAAACAAAAAGAACTATGTATTGTCCAAAGTAAACCTAACAGAGTGATAATTGTCATGTACCATCAAGTCAGAGGTTCGAATCCCCACACTCAATTATTGTTGAACTCGAAAACAAATATTTTAATAATGTTCTCTATTTTGATTTCTAATTTTCATAGAAATATCTTTTAAAGATTATTATGTAGAAAACTTCTTACTTCTTAAGTTTACAACTGTCAATTTTTCAAAAAATAAAAAATAAAAACTGTCCATAAATATTACTACTTTTATGATTGTTTACTCAAAAGTTGCATATATAATAATGCTAAAATAAGAAAGTAACATTTAAATATACTATTGCGAAACTCTCTTTCTGGTTATGGGCAATCGTAAAACTATGATGGATATTTATTTTGATGGTTTTTTTCACCCTATTTTTCTTTCAATGACGTGTGGGAATAGAATTTTGAATCTTTTAGGGTCCGTTTGATAACCATTTGGTTTTTGGTTTTTGGTTTTTGAAAATTAAGCTTATAAACTCTACTCTCACCTACATATTTCTTTGTTTTTCTAATATACCTTCTTTCCATGTTTTCAAAAACGAAGCCAATTTTTTAAGGTTTTTGAAAACCAAAAAAAGTAGTTTTCAAAAACTTGTTTTTGTTTTTGGAATTTGGCTAGAAATTCAAATGTGTTCTTGACAAGAATGAAAACCATAATAAGGAAATTGGGAGAAAACAAACATAATTTTTGTTGATGGTCGATTTTGGTCAGAGGGAACTCACCTGACCTTCACGTGCCACCAACGGTAAATTTGTAGATGAGGGGGGGAAGACGTGACCTGCAAGACAGTAAACCTGCACACCGGTGTGGTGCTCGCCACACCGGCTCCGATGCTTAAGTTAGCAAGCAGAACGGTAGGGAGTGGAAAAGTAAGAGCAAGAGGAGAGAGTAGAAAATATAGAATAGTGTTTAGGGATAGAATTCGGAGTCCCCTTCTTCAGTGGCAAAGAGGGATATAAATACTTGCTCATCCTCCTAGGGTTTTTAGGGATTCGGAGGCATTTTAGGTTAAACCAGGCGAAACCGAGGCGGCCAAAGGCGGTGGGGACCAAACGGCATCGAACGGACTCGGCCCATGCCCGAGGCCGAGCAGGGGGTCGGGCCAAAAACCCGACCCCTTCGGTCTTGGCCCGTCCCACTTGCCGGTTTTGCCTCCTTGGTCCATCTTTCAGCCCGATTTCTCCCCGGTTGTCCTCGTCAACTCCTTGTATATCGGGGTGGTCCAAAATTGCCTATAACATTAAGCCCCCACTCTTGAATTGGGATTCGAGGTGACTTATTGCTATAAGTTGAGCTTCTTAAGCCCGATTTAAGAGTAATGACCCTTGCCTTGGGCTGGCTTATGTGTAGTTTTGTTGTCATCCTGCAAAGTACGATAGAAGTAGAGACTCCCTGAATAGGGGTTAGATGAAATGGAAATGGAAAAAGGGTGAGAGATTACAAAAGTGATGTTGGTCGGCCTCGGCCTCGAGAAGAGGCCGAGCATCCCATTTTGTAATTTTGCGAGACCCCCGTACTTGGTTATTTGAAGCGCCTCAATCCAGTTTCTAGTCTGCAAGAGAGAAGTTAGGGAAGAGGCTAGGATCGGCCTCGGCCTCAAGCCCCCGTTAGCCTAAAATTTGGTTCCCTACATCCACATGTTAGTCCTTGTAGGAAAATAATAAGAGAATAGGTTTGAACATGTAAATTTTAGTAGAACATGCTAAACCTGGGTGCATTTTGTTTAATAGGGAGTGTATATCCCCTGTTACTTGCTTTTTGTTTAATAGGGAGTGCATATCCCCTCTGTAGCCCCCAATCTTAAGTAGAACTTCACTGAAACATAAAGTATAGTTGAGGAAATATGAAAATACCTTTAAAGCTTGTGCTCGGCCTTGGCAAGAGGTGCTCGGTCCCAACTTCTGCAGGGTGAGCTTGACTTAGATGAAGTGTATGGACTCATGCCTGGTGAGGTGAGGTAGACTCGGTAGTCCAGGTTCGCCTGATGTGAAGACAGAGGAGGTGAGGTAGACTCGTTGGTCCAGGCTCACATGGTCTCACTCTGGATGAGGCGAGGTAGACTCGGTAGTCCAGGCTCGCCTGGTGTAAAGATGCTCAAGCCAGAGGAGGTGAGGTAGACTCGTTGGTCCAGGCTCACATGGTCTCACTCTGGATGAGGCGAGGTAGACTCGGTAGTCCAGGCTCGCCTGGTGTAAAGATGCTCAAGCCAGAGGAGGTGAGGTAGACTCGTTGGTCCAGGCTCACATGGTCTCACTCTGGATGAGGCGAGGTAGACTCGGTAGTCCAGGCTCACCTGGTGTAAAGATGCTCAAGCCAGAGGAGGTGAGGTAGACTCGTCGGTCCAGGCTCACATAATCTCAAGTCTGGATGAGGCGAGGTGGACTCGGTAGTCCAGGCTCGCATGTAGGCGTGGGCACTATAGGCTCGCTGAAGCGTGGGCTCTATAGGCTCGCATGTATGAGCGTGGGCACTATAGGCTCGCATGAAGCGTGGGCTCTATAGGCTGGCATGTATGAGCGTGGGCACTATAGGCTCGCATGTAGGCGTGGGCACTATAGGCTCGCTGAAGCGTGGGCACTATAGGCTCGCATGTAGGCGTGGGCACTATAGGCTCGCATGTAGGCGTGGGCACTATAGGCTCGCTGAAGCGTGGGCTCTATAGGCTCGCAAGTAAGAGCGTGGGCACTAAGCTGAAAAGCCTAGGCTCGCAAGTAGGAGCGCGGACACTATAGGCTCGCATGAAGCGTGGGCTCTATAGGCTCTCGCATGTGTTCGATCTCGCTTGAAATAAGAGGGTTAGCCTTGGTCACAACCATGGTTATGGTTAGCCTCAGCCTCGGGCATGGCTTAGGTCGGCCTCGGTCTTGGCCTCGATCATATATGGGGTCGGCCTCGGCCTCAACCATATCTAGGGTTGGCTTAGGCCTTAGCCTCGAACAATCTGTCGTCTTTCGTATCTGGTTCCTTCGCTTCGATCTGGATCTTGTCTTCTGTTCAACTGCATTGACAATCTGATTTGTCTTGATTATGTGATCTTCGGGTCACTTTTGAGGTATTGGATATTCGGCTTCGGCTTTGGCCTAGGGTCGGCCTCAGCCTCGGGATGAGCATAGTGTGGGTCGGCCTCGGGCTCGACCAAAGGATGACCGTAGCTTAGAGTTGGCTTTGGCCTAGGGTCGGCCTCGGCCTCAGGATGACCATAGCTGTGGGTCGGCCTCAGGCTCGGCCAAAGGATGACCGTAGCTTAGAGTTGGCTTTGGCCTAGGGTCGGCCTTGGCCTCGGGATGACCATAGTTGTGGGTCGGTCTCGGCCTCGGCCAAAGGATGACCGTAGCTTAGAGTTGGCTTTGGCCTAGGGTCTGCCTCGGCCTCGGGATGACCATAGCTGTGGGTCGGTCTCGGCCTCGGCCAAAGGATGACCGTAGCTTAGAGTTGGCTTTGGCCTAGGGTCGGCCTCGGCCTCGGGATGACCATAGCTGTGGGTCGGCCTCGGCCTCAGCCAAAGGATGACCGTAGTTCAGGATGACGACATTCTTTTCCTGGTGTCTTCAATCTTGTCAAAGTCTCTGTTTGTTGTTGATTTGTCGTCCAAAGGTGGTTCTGATCTCTTGTGGGGTTTCCTCCTAATCAGTCTAGATGAATACCTTCGGTTGCCCTCGGCATGGTCGGCCTTGGCCTCGGTCCTAGCCTTCGCACTGTTCGTCTGGTAGTCGCTGTTTGGCTTGGAGTCACTTAGCTTCTGCAGGTCTCCTTCGACAGTTTTGGCACTTCTGCGCTTATCCTCGATCAGATTCCTCTGGTCTATCTTGGTATCACCGTAGCTTGGTGTTGAAACTGTGTGGTCATGACCCTTTAGCGTGTTTGGTTCTAGGCTCCTCGGAATTATGTGATTCGTAGGTTTGAGCCCCCTGATCTTATTGGTCATGCTGTCAGTCTTCTCGTGACCTCCGCTGGTGGCGGTCGCCATCCGAATTATCTGCGTTTGTGTCCTGGTCTTTCTTCTCCATCCCCTTACTCATGGAATGATCGGTGTGCGGATTTGGCAAGCTTTCTCCCCCACAGACGGTGCCAACTGTTGATGGTCGATTTTGGTCAGAGGGAACTCACCTGACCTTCACGTGCCACCAACGGTAAATTTGTAGATGAGGGGGGAAGACGTGGCCTGCAAGACAGTAAACCTGCACACCGGTGTGGTGCTCGCCACACCGGCTCCGATGCTTAAGTTAGCAAGCAGAACGGTAGGGAGTGGAAAAGTAAGAGCAAGAGGAGAGAGTAGAAAATATAGAATAGTGTTTAGGGATAGAATTCGGAGTCCCCTTCTTCAGTGGCGAAGAGGGATATAAATATCTGCTCATCCTCCTAGGATTTTTAGGGATTCGGAGGCGTTTTAGGTCAAACCAGGCGAAACCGAGGCGGCCAAAGGCGGTGGGGACCAAACGGCATCAAACGGACTCGGCCCATGCCCGAGGCCGACCATGTGCTCGGCCTCGGCCAGGGGCCGAGGCCGAGCAGGGGTTCGGGCCAAAAACCCGACTCCTTCGGTCTTGGCCCGTCCCACTTGCCGGTTTTGCCTCCTTGGTCCATCTTTTAGCCCGATTTCTCCCCGGTTGTCCTCGTCAGCTCCTTGTATATCAGGGTGGTCCAAAATTGCCTATAACAATTTTGAAAAACTAAAAACCAAAAACCAAATGGTTATCAAACGGGGCCTTAACCTTTTAATTTCAAGGAGGTAGATGGGTGGTGGGTGGTGGGTGGTAGGTGGGGATTTTAACGAATTCCGATGAGATAATGAAAAAGAAGGGGGGACCGATATGTGAACAACGACTTATCCACAACTTTAGGAGTGTTCTAGGTGATTGCAATCTCAAGGATTTAGGATTTCAAATGGGCATATTCACGTGGAGCTATAGACAGGATATGAGTGATCAGGTCAATTTACGGCTTGATCGTTTTCTTGCTATTGCCTGCTTTTGTGATTTATTTCAGGACCATCTGGTTAAGATCTTGATTGGACAAAGTCAAATAATCGTCCAATCAAATTATGTCTAGATGATTCACCAAAACAACTATCGAGGAAAAAAGTGAAGGTTCGATTTAAATTTGAAGAATTATGGACAAAGTATATACATAATGTAAGGAGATTATATTACAGACATGTGCATGGTCTGAGCATGGTGGACCTGATACTAATCACATCAGGGTTTGGAGAGGTGTGCATCTATGTTAGGGAGATGGGGTAAACGACAAAAAATTTGAAGTTAAGGTTTGAAATTAAGAAGTTTAATGGTCGATCAAGACAGTGTACGAGAAGCTTTTACCACTAGACTTCAATCTTATTCATAACTTGGAACGAAAACTTGATTCTCTTCTTCAAGAATGAGGAAATATACTGGAAGCAACGATCCAAGGAGAATTGGTTGAAATGGGAAGATCAAAATACGAAGTAGTTTCGTTAGAAAGCCACAAGTAGGAAGAAAAAAAATGCAATTCCAGGAGTCATGGATGTGAATGGAATATGACAGTCTGATCCTTCTCTAGTACAAGGTATTTTTTAAAATTACTTTAATAATATCTTTTGTTCTCAGAAACCATCTACTGCCGAGTTCGACAGGGACATAGATCACACATACCACAAAGAGTTTCAGATGAGATGGATGCCTAATTAACTCAGCCATTTACGAGGGAGGAGGTGGAAAGAGGAATCAAAATCTTTCATCCTACAGAGGCTCCAGGTCCTAATAAATTCCCGACTTGATTTTATTAGAGGTATTGGAAGATTGTTGAGCCAAAGACTATTACTAGCTGTTTGGTAATTTTAAATAAGATGAGATTTGCCAAAGAGTGAAATCATACGAATATTGCATGTTTATCCCTCAAGTGCGCAATGTGAGGTTATTTACTGATTATCAACCTATCCGTCTTTGTATGATTCTTAAAAAATTATTACTATGGTCAACAAATCAGCTAAGTATAACATGACATCGTTGATGAATGTCAATCAATCTTTCTTCTTGGACGATTGATAGTTGATAACTTGACTATTTGCCATGAAAATCTTCATTTTATGCCTAATCAAGAAACGGAAGAATGACAGGTATGTAACATTGAAATTAGATATGAATAAGGCATATGATAGGGTAGAATGAATCTATCTTAGTCAAATTTGTTGGGTTTTATGCGCTAAAACTCGTAGATAGTAAATGTAACATTTGACCGATAATTAATAAAATGTTATTGATGTATTTTTCAATAAAGTGTTATTGTTTATATTGTGTTTGTCTTGCCTAAATAACCCTAATCCAATGAACTAACATTCTAGGTTGTTGTATGAGTCTTGAACTGTATGTGGGGACATACGAGGATCACTGTTCAAGATACAGTCTAAAGGGTTTATAGTATAGAGATAAGGTTGGGTACCATATTCATAGCTCTTAGAAATAAGAGCTATCGGCTCACTGTTAGGCATAAAAACTCTACTTTTTGATGTGTTTGAGCTTGATTTGTGCATGAAAATGAGTATTCCTTAATGCATATTTTTACATATCAGTAAGCCAAGCTTAAGTTGAATTTGGTGCAAAATTTATATGTTTCAAGTCGATTTTCCGGTTTATGAACACCCAGGTTGTGCTACAATAGCTGAATTTATAGCAGAAGGCCAAAAGTCTGGAATTTAAGTGGTAGCACGTGTTGTCTACGTGGGAATCTTCATTAATTGAGTTGGCATCTATGTGGAGTTGATTTGTACCATCTTAGCCAATTGGAGAAGGTCCACGTGGGGAATAAAGTCTAATCAGCCCTAAATTCAATGAAAATAAGCTGATATAAATTGATTTGAGTGCCAAAAGAAGGAAGCAATCAGCTGGAGAGAATTTTGACCTAGAAGTTGCTGCCATTAGTGGGAGAAACGACAAGGAGGTTGTTGTTTTCAAGATTTTCCAGCTTGGGAAAGCTGGAATTTCACTTGGAAGCTTCTCCTCTTCTTTTTCCTTCTTCTATCCTTTCTTCTCTTAGTGTTTCATTGGTATTTAAGGCTATAATTATGATCGATATAGTAGTTCACTGTTGTAGTTTCATTGTTTTCACCTTGAACATGAGCTAAATTCTCTTAGGTGAGGATTAGGGTGCTTAAGCTTGAACTTGTTATTTGTTTTTTTATGAAACTTTGTAGATTGCAACTTAAAGTAAGGTGTTCTTCATGACTCAAGCTGGAATTTTGTTTGGCCAACCATTTTCTAGCATTGTTATTAAGTGTTTGGGAAAACAACTAATAACTGATTACTTTACTTTACCTTAGCTTTTCAAAGTCATGAAAATGAGTGGGTAATTTAGGGATAAATATCCACCTAAAGCACTGATAAGTTAAGCTAAAATAAGAGGTTAAATGGGAGTTTAATCACCTAAACTTTAGGAGAATTGGAAAATTCCCATAGAACATTCCGGGTGAGTTGTAAACTATAAAGTTCTGTTATAACCAACAGCTTGAGATAGTGGACAACCCCTAATCTGGACCTTATTTTCTCTGAGTTAATTCACTATTTTTGCTACTATTTCTTTAAGTTTCTGCCATTTTAAGATTGATCTCCATTTTTAATCTCTTGCACTTAGTTAATGAAAAATTATTTGGTCCTTGGTTACTTTGAATTTCATTGAAAATAGGCTTAGAATTAGTGATTTTCGTTGCATCAATCCATGTGAAAACGATATAAAAATACTTATCACTTGCTATTGACTGTGTGCACTTGCACGTGTGTTTGTGAGTTTTTCTTGCATATTTAGAACCACTTTGAACAAGGCAACAAGTTTCCGGCGCCGTTGTCGGGGATTGAGTTGATTTTTGCTATTTTTGAGCTGAAATTTGGTGAAATTGGTGCTAAAACAGATTCTAACTTGGTTGTTTGATTTTGCAAGTACTAGTAGCTATGTATGAACGAATTCCCTGATTTAGAATTCTATTTTGACCTTGAGATTGAACGGACTTTTCATAGGAGGAGAAGGGAACAAAGGGAAAGAAACAATAGGATGGATCCACCACCTCTTTTGCCCCTGTACCTCTTAGGAATCAAGAAAACCAAGACAACCAGCAGCCTAATCCTAAGATAAACCAGCAACCTAGGGTAGAAAATCAAGCTGAAAACCATATCCTAAGTCAATGATAGGTGAAGAGCTATTAGAGCCTATGTCATCCCTACCTTCAATGAATTATACCCTAAAATAGCTAGACCCGAGATACAAGCACAAAATTATGAGATGAAGCCTGTTATGTTCCAAATGTTACAAACAGTGGGAAAATTTCATGGATTACCTTCCGAGGACCCACACCTACACCTTAAATTTTTTTTGGGAGTGAGTGACTCATTTAGAATTCAAGGAGTTTCTCAAGATGCTTTGAGGTTAACCTTGTTTCCTTATTCTTTGAGAGATGGTGCCAAAGTTTGGTTAAATAACTTTGCTCCAGGTTCCATCACTACATGAATGAGCTAGCAAAGAAATTCCTCATTGAGTCCCTCCCACTAGAAATGGCAAGCATAGAGCTGATATAGTATCCTTTAGGCAATTTGAGAATGAGTAATTTAGTGAAGCTTGGGAGAGATTTAAGGAATTATTGAGAAAATTCCCTCACCATGGTTTACCTCATTGCATTCAAATGGAAACCCTCTATAATGGGTTGAATTTAGCCACTCAAAAAATGGTAGATGCTTCAGCCAATGGTGCCCTTTTAGCTAAGACATTTGATGAGGCTTATGACATTTTGGAGAGAATTTCTACAAATAGTTGCCAATGGTTTGATGTAAGGAGTGTGGCTGGAAAGAAAGACAAAGGAATGATAAAGGTTGACACTATGACATCCTTTAATGCAAGGTTTGATACAATGGAAAGTATGATGAAAAAATTGACTGTGGGGCTTGAGAATTTGAATCTGCTGAATTCTGGTGCAAATCAGACTGTTGCTGCAATCAATATAAACCAAAATTCCACAGATTCATGTGTTTATTGTGGAGAGGATCACACTTTTGAGTTCTGCCCTGGGAATCCAGCCTTAATGTGTTATGTTGGGAACCAAAATGTCCCTAGGAATAACCCCTATTCCAATACCTATAATCCGGGTTGGAGAAATCATCCTAATTTTGTTTGGGGAGGTTAAGGAAGTAATTCCAACACCTAATAAGCTCAACAAAAGATGAGTGGACCTTCTGGATTTGGGCAGCAAAATCAGTTCCAAAATACCATGAACCAACATGTTCCTGGAACTTCTTTAGAGAGCTTGTTTAAGGAATATATGGCTAAAAATGATGCCACTATTTGATAGCGAGCATAGCTAGCTACTTTTACTTATTTAATTTAGCTAGTCTTTTATGATGTTTGGGCCATTTTATTGTGCTTTATTGTTTATTTTTTAGGAAATTGTTGATTGGAGCTATAGTGCAATATTAGAGTTAATCGGGTGCTCGGGACGTGAAAAGATGCAAGGGAATGAAAAGAGTTAAAGAGAAAAAAAGTCAAATTTCGGTCAACAGCAGGCTAGCGTCGAGACGCTAGCTCTTGAGCGTCGAGACGCTCACATTCCATATCTGATTAGGCGCGTAAAGGTCACAGCGTCTCGACGCTGCGACCTTAGCGTCTTGACGCTGTGTTATTTCGATAACTGAAACGTGCGTTTTGAAGGCAGCGTCTCGACGCTAAGACGAAAAATCTGCTATATAAGCTTCTTTTCGGCTAGGTTTGAGAGGACTTCGATTTGGGGACTTTTGGAGCCGACAATAGAGCAGAATTGGAGGATTTTTTAGATGAAGCAAAGGGGGCAAGTTGGAAATCAACCCATTGTTCATGGGGATCGTGACGGGGACGTTCGGTCTCGGCCTACAACGAGTTTAATTCTCTTTTTCCTTACTTTAGATAGATTGATGGCTGTTTTAGACTCTCGCTATATTGTAACGTTGTGTATGAGTAGCTAGCCTTTAATTCTTAGGGATTGATGTAGCCGTTGGGCACGTTATGGATTGATTTACTGTTTTTATGCTATTGATTTCATTTATGCATATGTTGTATCCTTAATGCTTTCGATTTACTAGCCATAAATTAATTGATGTTTATATTTGAATCTAACTCGGGAGAGAGGATTTAAATTAGTATTCCGTATGCATAACTAGAATTTAGCTAAAAATCGGGAGATTAAGGTTAATTCTAGAAATTGTTATAAAGGTTAGCCTTATTGCCTTGTCTGTTTATTGGATTTAGATAGGGATATTGGGTTCAATTGCATATGGGAGAATCATGTATGCTCGGGAGAGATATGTGTGATTTTTGTTGCCAAGATTTATGAATCATAGTATTTGTAAATTCGTTTATTAATCCATAACTCCAATTGGTGAAATCAAATCCCTAAGACCAATTCTTCCCATTAGATTGTCACTTTTAGCTTTAGTTTTGTGTTTGATTAAATCATATTCTCATTCTATTTGATTCCCTAAATAAAATTGGTCAAAAGTATCTTCGATAATTAAAATTTGGCTAGACACCAATCCAGAGGACGACATTCGATTGCAAAATCACTATATTATTACTTGACCCGTACACTTGCGGTTAGCAAATTGGCACATCAAGTTTTAGTTATTTCCTGTTCTTGTTTCTATCCTAGTTTATTTTCGTTCCTTTTTCTTTTATTTTCCTTTTTAGGTTAGGTTAGATTGTGCATGCGAAAGATTAGGGAATTGGCCTTAGTTCCCTTGGATCCAGAAATAGAAAGAACATTCAATAGACTTCGAAGGGAAAATCAAGAAAATATCCAAATGGCCAATCCTAATCCTGAAGAACCTAAGCCCATCAGGGACTATTTTCAGTCGATCTTTCAGGAGCAACAATCAGGGATCGTCTATGCCCCGATTAATGCTAACAATTTTGAGCTAAAAACAGGTCTCATTCAGATGGCTCGAGATTGCGCTTACAGAGGATCACCCATGGAGGATCCAAATTCTCATCTGAAATCCTTCGTAGACATCTGTGGGATGGTAAAGTTAAATGGTGTTTCTGAAGATGCCATTCGCTTACGTTTATTTCCTTTTTCGTTGCAGGACAAAGCGAGGGACTGGTTACAATCTATTCCACCTGGGAGCATTACCACTTGGGATGCTTTGGTCCAGGCATTCTTAAAGAAGTTCTTTCCTCCTGCCAAGACAGTCAAGCTGAGGACCGAAATTGGGACATTCCAGCAACAATTCGATGAGCAGTTGTTCGAGGCTTGGGAGAGATTTAAAGAGCTGCTAAGGAAGTGCCCTCAGCACGGATACCCTGACTGGCTACAGGTTCAATTATTTTACAATGGATTAACTCCTAGCACGAAAACTATTGTTGATGCAGCTGCAGGTGGGACTCTGATGTCCAAGACTGTTGAGAGTGCTAGGACTTTGTTAGAGGATATGGCCACCAACAGCTATTAGTGGCCATCTGAGCGGTCGGGACCTAAAAATATTGCTGCTGGAGTGTTCGAGGTTGACAACGTAAGTGCACTTCAGGCTCAGATGTCTTCCTTGGCTAATGCATTTTTAAAGTTTTCAGGTTCAGGGGATGCTCAATCAATTGAGTCTGCAACCGCCCTTGCATCCCAGACTCAGGGGGAAAATCTCGAGCAGGTTCAGTATGTTTCGAATTTTAATTCTAGGGGGTATAATAATAATTCCACACCTACACATTATCACCCTAGCAATAGAAATCATGAGAATTTTTCCTATGCTAATAATAAGAATGTTTTGAATCCTCCTGGCTTCACTCCTCAAAGTCAAGAAAACAAGAAATCTTTAGAAGACCTTGTTGGAGCTTTTATTGCAGAATCAAGTAACATGTCAAATAAGCTTGAGGAGGTCGTGATTGCAATAAACACTACTGTCAATGGTCATTCTGCAGCAATCAAGAATATAGAGACTCAGCTGGGACAACTGGTAAGTGTTGTCAACTCTATGAATAAAGGTAAAGCCCCAGTTGAACAGGAGAAATCTTCTTTGGAGTACTGCAAGGCCGTATCTGTGCATTATGAGGAAGAGACTAAATTAGCTGAAAATGAGAAAACTAATGAACCAGAGGAACTCACATGAGGAGTTGAAGAAGGCACCACCTCAAACGAAGCTGAAAAGCTTAATCCTGAGCCTTCTATTCCTTCTCCTACTGTTTTAGTTCCTAATCAAAGAAAAAGAAAAATTCTAAAGTTAAGTTTGACAAGTTTTTAGATGCTTTTATGGGTTTGCATGTTAATATTCCTTTTTCAGATGCCTTGGAGCAGTGGCCTCACTACAGAAAATTCATGAAGGAATGGCTCAACAAGAAGAAAAAGGAAAAGCAGTTGGAGACTGTATATCTTGCATCGACGTGCAGTGCTCGTGTCCAACAGGGAGTACCAGAGAAATTGTCTAACCCAGGGAGTCTTACCATTCCTTGCAATTTTGGTACTTTTTTCATGTAGAGCACTATGTGATCTGAGGGCTAGCATAAATATAATTCCTCTATCATTATGTAAAAAGCTTAACATAGGAGACATAAAATCTACTTCTGTTAGACTTCATTTAGCTGACCAGTCTGTGGTTAGTCCATATGGGATTGTTGAGAATATTCTGATTAAAGTAGGTAGATTTTTCCTTCCTGTTGATTTCTTTGTACTAGATATTAAAGAGAATCCTGCCATGCCTATCATATTAGGGAGACCATTCCTTGCTACAGGGAGGGTTATAATTGATATTGAACGCAGGGAGCTAATCATAAGAGTCCAACAGGAGAAGGAAGTTTTAAAAGCTTTTGAGGATCCCAAGAACACATCAGATACAATGATGGTGGGCTACAGGAGAGGTGTTAGGAAGAGCACCAGTGATGGAAAATCTGATAGGAGACCACCCTGATGCATATTTGGTCAACACGTCGAGCTAATGACGTTAAACAAGCGCTTATGGGAGGCAACCCAAGTGAGTTAGTTATTTCTTTCTTTTGAGTTTTATTTATTGTTTGTGTCTGTTTTGTAGGTCTTGTTTTCTTTCTCTCCTTTGCTTTCAAGCTGTCAAGATTCCAAGCATTCAGTCAAGAAGTCATCATCATTCCAGGCCAGTATTGTTCACTCATTTCATTCGTTTATTGTGCTCCTGCTTGTTTATGCTTTATTTTCGTTATACATTGAGGACAATGCATATTTTAAGTTTGGGGGTGGATTAACATGTTTGTGGAGCCCTTGAGCATCTGAGTTCGGGCTATAGTTTTGAGCTTTCTTTGAATTATGCATATTGTTGTTGTCTGGATGTATTTTTGCATGACTATGATGTCCTAGGATAGGCTTTCTTGTCAATTTTCAAGCTTGTGGTGAGTTGTAAGCATGAGTGCCCAAAAAGGGAGACTTTTTAAAATTTTTCTAGGAGATGGCTTGCATGAGTAGAGTATTTATCTTGGCTAGATCTGGATTTGAATGCTTAGGAGCGAATTATTGGGTTCATAGGCTTGTTGTCACCTCGATAGGTGTAGGGTAGAGCTAAAGAGTTAATTTTTTTGCAAATTAGCATG
The DNA here is from genome assembly GCA_036850905.1 of Luffa acutangula. Taxonomy (NCBI): domain Eukaryota; kingdom Viridiplantae; phylum Streptophyta; class Magnoliopsida; order Cucurbitales; family Cucurbitaceae; genus Luffa; species Luffa acutangula. The sequence goes on from CM072087.1 coordinate 41,794,986, forward strand.
TTTGATCTTGCTTAGGAGAAAAGAAAAGAATATCTGCTTATCATGTTCATAACGAAAAATCATTCTTGTTGTTATTGTTGAGAAAAGAAAAATAATAATGCCATGGCTTGTGCACAATATGCAATGGTTAATAAAGATTAAGGCAAAAAGAGCTACCCCTGTTGTGATCAGTTAGGCCAACCAGAGAAAACTCAGGTTAAGGGTCCCTGCAATAGGTGTGTGAAAGCTAGTGCCACATATAAATGCTTAATTCAATTGTTAATTAAAAGCACCTAAGTATGGAGATAAACAAACTAATTTGTTCCATTAACTCATTAGTGAAACCGTAGTGCCAGTGTAGAGGGAAGATGAGCTGAGAGTTTAATAATCCAATCCCGGGCTAGTAGAGTCTGATCTTGTTGAGTTAGATCTCGCTTGTGCAAGTTAATTTTGGAAAAATTTTAATTTGTCTCCCTCATTGGTCCTTGTGTGCACATCTTTTGCTTGCTTGGCTATTGACTTTTGAGCCTTGAGGATTGAGTTATGATTGTTGCATCCATTCTTCCATTGTATGTTTGATTTGTAGTTTGCTCGAGGACTAGCAAAAGCTTAAGTTTGGGGGTATTTGATAGCGAGCATAGCTAGCTACTTTTACTTATTTAATTTAGCTAGTCTTTTATGATGTTTGGGTCATTTTATTGTGCTTTATTGTTTATTTTGTAGGAAATGGTTGATTGGAGCTATAACGCAATATTAGAGTTAATCGGGTGCTCGGGACGTGAAAAGTTGCAAGGGAATGAAAAGAGTTAAAGAGAAAAAAAGTCAAATTTCGGTCAACAGCAGGCTAGCGTCGAGACGCTAGCTCTTGAGTGTCGAGACGCTCACATTCCATATCTGATTAGGCGCGTAAAGGTCACAGCGTCTCGACGCTGCGACCTTAACGTCTCGACGCTGCGACCTTAGCGTCTCGACGCTGTGTTATTTCGCTTACTGAAACGCGCGTTTTGAAGGCAGCGTCGAGATGCTAAGACGAAAAATTTGCTATATAAGCTTCTTTCCAGCTAGGTTTGAGGGGACTTCGATTTGGGGACTTTTGGAGCCGACAATAGAGCAGAATTGGAGGATTTTTGAGCTGAAGCAAAGGGGGCAAGTTGGAAATCAACCCATTGTTCGTGGGGATCATGACGGGGACGTTCGGTCTCGGCCTACAACGAGTTTAATTCTCTTTTCCCTTACTTTAGATAGATTGATGGCTGTTTTAGACTCTCGCTATATTGTAACATTGTGTATGAGTAGCTAGGCTTTAATTCTTAGGGATTGATGTAACCGTTGGGCACATTATGGATTGATTTACTGTTTTTATGTTATTGATTTCATTTATGCTTATGTTGTATCCTTAATGCTTTCGATTTACTGGCCATATATTGATTGATGTTTATATTTGAATCTAACTCGGGAGAGAGGTAAATTAGTATTCCGTATGCATAACTAGAATTTAGCTAAAAATCGGGAGATTAAGGTTAATTCTAAAAATTGTTATAAAGGTTAGCCTTATTGCCTTGTATGTTTATTGGATTTAGATAGGGATATCTGGTTCAATTGCATATGGGAGAATCATGTATGCTCGGGAGAGATATGTGTGATTTTTGTTGCCAAGATTTATGAATCATAGTATTTGTAAATTCGTTTATTAATCCATAACTCCAATTGGTGAAATCAAATCCCTAAGACCAATTCTTCCCATTAGATTGTCACTTTTAGCTTTATTTTTGTGTTTGATTAAATCATATTCTCATTCTATTTGATTCCCTAAATAAAATTGGTCAAAAGTATCTTCGAAAATTAAAATTTGGCTAGACACCAATCCAGAGGACGACATTCGATTGCAAAATCACTATATTATTACTTTACCCGTACACTTGCGGTTAGCAAATTGCACATCACTATTCAAACGCACCAAACATCTCTAAGGAATCTGGAAATTCAAATTGGTCAAATAACTAGTGAGTTGAAAGCTAGGCCACATGGTAAACTCCCTTCAGATACTGAAAATTCAAAAAGAGAAGGAAAGGAACAAGTCCAAGTTGTGGAACTAAGAAGTGGAAAGCCATTGGTAGAAAAGAAAGTGCAAAATCAGCAAAAGACAATTGGATAGCAAGTTGAAAGGTTTTTGCATGCTAATATGGAGAAAACAACAGAGAAAATTGTGGAAAAAACCTGTTGGAAATCAAGTTGAAAAAGCTCCAGAAAATGAGGAAATTGAAGAAATTCCTAGAGCATCCCCTATAGCTTCACCAAAGCCAATTCCTACATCTTTCCCAATATTTAAACCACCCCTACCACCATTTCCCTAAAGGCTAAAACTGAAAAATCAAGAAGCCAATTTTAAGAAATTTCTTGAGGTCTTGAAACAGCTTCATATAAACATCCCACTAGTTGCGACATTGGAACAAATGCCCAACTATGTGAAGTTCCTCAATGATATTTTGACAAAAAGAAAAAAGAGAATTGGTGAGTATGAGACTGTGGCATTAACTGAGGAATGTAGTGCAATTTTGAAAAATAGGATCCCACCCAAAGTGAAGGACCCTGGGACTTTTACCATTCCTGTTTCTATTGGTGGTAAGTAGTTAGGTAGAGCCTTGTGTGATCTTGGGGCTAGCATAAACCTCATGCCATTGTCCATTTACAAGAAATTGGGAATAGGAGAGGCTAGGGCAACCATTGTGACTTTGCAACTTGCTGATAGATCAATCACCTACCATTAAGGAAAAATTAAGGACATTTTAGTTCAAGTGGATAAGTTTATATTTCCAGCGGATTTCATCATTTTGGATTATGAAGATGACAAGGATGTTCTAATTATCCTAGGAAGACCATTTTTTACTACAGGGAGAGCTTTAATAGATGTTCAAAAGGGTGAATTGACTATGCGAGTACATGATCAAGAAGTTAAATTTAGTGTGTTTGATGCCTTGAAATGCCCAGCTGAGATGGAAGAATGTTATGTGATTCATGTGTTGGATGAGCTTGTGTTGAAAATGAAATGGAAGTAGAGATGTTGCAACACCATATACAACAATTTGGTGAGATAAGAATGGAAGATTTAGAAATTTTGTGTGTGCAGCAGAATATGGAGGCAGTAAGTGAAGTTTCTAACTTTAGGAGAGCTTTTGAATCATTGGAGTTGTCTGACAGGGAAATAAAACCTATGTAGCCATCCATTTTAGAGCCTCCTAAATTAGAACTCAAGCTTTTACCCACCCATTTGAAGTATGTCTATTTGGGAGAACAAGAAACATTACCCATCATAATTTCAGCAAGTTTGCTCCCTGGAGATGAACAAGCACTGTTGGAATTGTTGAAAAAGTTTAAAAAGGTCATTGGTTGGACTCTAGCTGATATTCAAGGTATAAGTCCATCCTTTTGTATGCACAAAATTAATTTGGATGAAGGAAACTTCAAATAAATTGAGCAACAAAGGAGGCTTAATCAGACCATGAAAGAGTGGTAAAAAAAAAAAGAGATAATCATGTGGTTAGATGCTGGAATTATATACCCTATAGCTGATAGCAATTGGGTTAGTCCTGTCCAATGTGTGCCTAAAAAGAGAGGAATGACCGTGGTGATTAATGAGGCATACGAGCTAGTTCCCACTAGAACAGTGACATGATGGAGGGTATCTATGGATTATAGGCGTTTGAACAAAGCCACAAGGAAAGACCATTTCCCTTTACCTTTCATTAACCAAATGCTGGACAAGCTAGCTGTGCATGATTATTATTGCTTTTTGGATGGTTATTTTAGGATATAACCAAATCACCATAGCCCCTCAAGATTAAGAGAAACCCACTTTCACTTGTCCCTATGGTACTTTTGCATTTAGGAGAATGTCTTTTGGCCTTTGTAATGCCCCTACCACTTTTCAAAGGTGTATGATGACCATTTTTTTCTGATTTAGTGGAGACCATAATGGAAGTTTTCATGGATGACTTTTTGGTTTTTGGAGAATCATTTCAAGCATGCCTCACTAACTTGGGTAAGGTGTTGCAAAGGTGTGAAGAAACCAATTTGGTGCCCAATTGGAAAAAAATGTCATTTATGGTTAAGGAAGGCATAGTTCTTGGGCACAAAATCTCTAAGAAAGGCATTGAAGTGGATAAGCCAAGGTGGAAATCATTGAAAAGCTAGAGCCTCCAACGACAGTGAAAGGAGTTAGAAGTTTTCTTGGATATGCAGGTTTTTACAGAAGATTCATCAAGGATTTTTAAAAAATTTCCAAACCTCTTTGCTTATTGTTGGAAGTGAACTGCCCCTTTGAGTTTGATGCTGAGTGTTTGATGGCTTTCAACACCCTCAAAACAACCCTAGTTACTGCACCTATTATCTCTTCACCTAATTGGAAATTGTCATTTGAATTGATGTCTGATGCAAGTGATTTCACTATTGGGGTTATGTTGGGACAAAGAATAGGAAAGTTGATTCACCCTATGTATTACGCTAGCAAAACTCTAAATGAGGCTCAAAAGAACTATAAAAGTACAAAAAAAGAGGTTTTGGCAGTGGTGTTTGCTTTTGAGAAATTTAGGCCTTATTTAGTGGGAACCAAAGTGACAGTGTTTACTGACCATGCTGCCATCAAATACCTTTTAGCCAAGAAAGATGCCAAGCCAAGACTTATTAGGTGGATGCTTTTGCTCCAAGAGTTTGATTTGGAAATCAAAGATAAAAAAGGGTGTGAGAATTTGGTTGCTGACCACTTGTCTAGGTTGGAGAGGAATGACAGTCTGCTGCAGCAGGGTGAGCTCATGGATTCATTTCCTGATGACCAACTTCTTATAGTAGCTCAAGTGAAGGAAATTGACACTCCTTGGTTTGCTGACTTTGCAAATTACCTAGCCTGTGGATTTGTGCCCCCTAATATGACCAAACAGCAGTTGAAGAAGTTCCACTCTGAGGTGAAATTTTATTTTTGGGATGAACCATTCTTGTATAGGTAGTGTGCAGGTGGGATTTTTAGAAGATGTGTTGTTGAAGGTGAAGTTCAACCCACATATTGACTCATTGCCACTCATCCCCATATGGTGGACATTTTGGTGGTCAAAGAACGACTGAAAAAGTCTTTCATTCAGGATATTATTGGCCCTCAGTGTTTAAGGATGCTCACTTGTTTAGTAAAGTGTGTGACAAGTGTCAAAGGAAGGAAAATTTGAGCCAAAAAGATGAAATGCCTCTCACTTACATTTTAGAGGTAGAACTCTTTGATGTTTGGGGTTTGGACTTCATGGGACCTTTTCCACCTTCCTTTGGGAATTTATACATATTTTTTGTTGTAGATTATGTGTCAAAATGGGTGGAAGCTATAGCTTGTCCCTTGACTAATGCCAAAACAGTGTTAAAATTCTTGCACAAGCACATTTTTACTCATTTTGGAACTCCTAGAGCCTTGATAAGTGATGAGAGAACTCACTTCGTGAATAGAATGATGAACAACATGTTGGTCAAGTACAATGTCAAACATAGGATATCAACCCCTTACCATCCACAAGCTAACGACCAAGCTGAGATCTCCAATAGGGAAAAATTAAAAGCATTTTGGAAAAAATGGTCAGCCCAAGTAGAAAAGATTGGTCTATCAGGCTTGATGATGCATGATGAGCTTATAGGACAACTTTCAAAACCCCTTTGGGAATGTCTCCATATAAGTTAGTTTTTGGAAAGGCTTGCAATTTTCCGTTGGAGTTGGAGCATAGAGTTTTTGGGGCCATAAAAAAGCTCAATTTTGATCATAAGGCGGCAAGTGAGCTTAGGAAAATTCAGCTTATGGAGTTGGAAGAGTTTAGGCAATTGTCCTATGAGAACGTAAAATTGTATAAGGAAAAGACCAAGGAATGGCATGATAAAAAGTTGGTGCCTAAGAAGTTTGAAAAGGGTCAAAGAGTGTTGTTGTTTAATTCTAGACTTAAGCTTTTTCCTGTTTTGAAAGTTTTTTACCATGGGGCAGTTTTGTTAAAGGATGAGAATGATGGAAGAGAATTCAAAATTAATATGCAAAGGCTAAAACACTACTGGGGTGAAGAATTCCAAAGGTGTTATGCCTCTTGCAAATTATTGGATAATTGAGAAGGGAAGAAAGATTGGGACTGTGTGCTTTAAGGATTAAATTTTGCTTCTAGTCCCTGAAGGTGGTTTGAAAAGGAAGTGTAATTTCTGTTTTGTTGCATTTCTTTATTCATTTTTAATCGTCAGTAGTTAGAATAGTGCTTTCAATTTTGTTACTTGAATTTTCCTTAGTTGATGAGTTTTATGTTTTTATCGTAGTTTTAATTTTTTGTAAGGAATCTCATGCAAGATGGAAGGAAATCATTGGTGTAGCAGATTTGATGGGATTAGACTTAACAGCTTTGGAAAGAGTGGATTTGATGGGAAAAGAATCAGAATTTAGCATTGCTCAAAAATGGAAAATCTGGAAGCTACAGCAGAATCTTAGCAGAGTAATAGCAGCAAATTTTTTTTTGGGACAGTGGGCTGGCTGTGACATTTTAATGCCCGTGATCTTCCAATTCCAACTAGATTTGTTTTATTCAATGTGAAAATCCTTCAAGTTTTCTTTAAAAGGGGAGGGGCTTTCATTCAAGGTGCATGCAATCTTCTGAGCTTCTTCTTTAGAAACTAAACTTTTTTTTTTAGTCGAGGTCTACTTCCGTTGAGTATTCTATCCTTTTCTTTATTGAGATCATGGCCTCAAGGTTCTAAAGAAGCTGCTTAGACCAAAAGTTGTTGAATCTTCAACACCTGTGAGCAAGGTTCAAGACAAAGAAGTCATTGTCCCAGATGAGGAAGCTCACTCAAGAGCTACCCATAGGGTCCAAGAGCCATGGGGAAAGGAAAGAAAGTTCTTGAAAGGGAAGAATTGCAAGAGGAAGAGTTTGTAGCCGAAGTCCAAGAAGAAGAAGAAGAATATGCACCAGCCCCTCCAAGTCCACCTGCTAGCAAGAAAACTCAAAAGAAAAAGGGAAAAGAGCTCATGCTTGCAGTCAATGAGAGTCTAAGGGAAAAAATTGTTAATGTTGCAGCCAATAAGAGATTTGAAGAGATGCTGAAAAGAGAGCCACTCCCAGAAAGAGGCTTTGAAGTTGACACGGGAAAGCTACCACTGTTTGTCTCGACTGCGATAACCAATCATAGCTAGAAATCTTTTGGTCAAAAGCGAGAGTGAGTGTGTGTGGAGTGCAAGTATACACTATCAAGTAATAAAGTGAAAAGTATTCTGGATATCGTACCCAAGGGAGATGATGACTAGTTAAGTTAACACATAATTCTGTAAAGTGTGAACCTCCTCTAAATTTGCGGCCACGGATAGTAACCAAATAAAAATAGATAATTGGGGTTTTGGTTTTAAGACAAAAGCAAAAAGATAATAAATAAAGACATATGAGAATCAATGAGATAAGTAGGGAAATTCAAACAGTTTCAACCTTGAGCATTAGATCACCACCACTTATGCGTCCGCAATTTGCTCAGGTCTTGCAGACGGCTGAGCCACACTATCTATATTGCCCACATAGACATGGTGCAGATAGCATAATTCAGTTGTGCCTGCAATCCCCTGACAACCAAACTATGCTAGAGGGAGCAAGGTTGCTTTTGCTTAGGTTGGGCTTACTTCTATTCAAGGAATTCACATATTTGAACCCCTAAATAGAAGCTTAGCTCATGATAGAAAATAAATTGCAAAACATAATGAAAAACAAACTTGACATGGAGAAAAATAATGAATTATTATTAAAGAATGAACTAAATACAAAAGGTTAACTTACAACCAAAAGTAAACGAAAAAAAACTGCTGGAAACTAAAGATTATAAAACATAAAATAAAGATAAGACTCAACCAAGGATCTCTCTCTCTATCTAGCTAGCTCTTGCCCTTTTTCAAGGAGAGACAATCATTTCTCTTCTTCTTCTTTTGAATAAAAGAGCCGACAAAGACTAAGGGATCTGGAACTCGGAGTGGTTACAAGGTGAGAAGAGAGAAACTGAAAATAAAATCCTAAGGACGAAATCTCCCAAGCACCGAGCTCCTCTTGCTTCTTGCACCTTGATCCCCTTTTATTGACCATGGAAGGTAAGGTTGACTATCAAGATCAGTGTGAGAAAGCTTTGGAAGGCAATAATCTACGATCCTTGGAGAATTGATGTCGGATTAGGAGATTTTCAGATGATTTTGTGCAAATCCCGCGAATCTCAGAATTCTGTCAGAAAGCCCAGTTGCAGCCACATTTCGCGCGCAATTTGCTCTGTGTTCTACTTTGATAATTCTATCTACAGCATGGGGCTTCTTTCCTTAAATGGCTTTGCAGGCGCAACTTGATCGCATTCTTCACATCCTCAGGTCCAGATGCAGGCACAATTTTACAGCTTTTAATTCCTTTTTCTCCGCTAACCTTTATCTCCTCTTGCGGGCGCATTCTCCTCACAAAGACTCCTGCACAAAAGCATTACTTGGAAAAATTCTTTACAAAATAATCTCTTTTTGCACAAAATCAACTTAAATTCTATAATTCTAAGATTTCCTTAATGCTTCTACGACCTTTGCTAAAAATACTTAAAATGATAAGATTTTAGGTATAAAGTCTTTGCTTTCCAAACAATTACTTAAGCTTTTAGAGCTAAATAACACACATAAATGAGCGTTGTCACCGAGCCAGCCATAATTCCCTTGGTGAGGGAATTTTATGCTAACTTAAAGGATAATGACCTTTTCCAAACAAATGGATAGACTGGTCACCCAATGCAATTAATGAGTTCTATGATATTCAAAACTACCCCCAAGCAATTTTTAATTCCATGGAGATTGCTCCCTCTAATGAGCAACTTCAATCAGCCTAAGAAACTTGTTATTTTATTAAATTAAAACTCTCTGTGGTTTTACAGGAGACAGAGAGTGCTGGAGGGTATAGAGTGGAGAGTTAATTAACTTCCCCTCTCCCTTGATTTTCAAAAGAAAAAAAAAACTTCCCCTCTCTCTCTTATAAAAGAAATACAAATGGTCTGTATTTAGGTTCCTTGGTTTTGAGGTGAAAAATCACTCTCTCCCGAGAGAATCTCTCTCTCTCTCAAATTCACAGAAGAACACAAACTCTCTATAAAACTTCCTTTACCTTTCAGAAGGAGATTCCCACAAGTCGGATCTTGGTCATAGAGAATAGTCGGGAAGACTTTTTGGTGGTGTCCCAAAATTGTTGTACGTGTTCTTGGTGTTCGAAGTCACCGTTCGTGGAAAGGAGGGAAAGTTACTACTTGTTGTAAAAATTCATTGAAAAAGGTCTTCAAGGGTGAGTTAAATTACTTTCTTCCTTTTGCAATTAGAGAAAGCATGCTTAATCTAGAATGTTTTTCCTATATCGTTCTACTACAATTTCTAAGATTAATTGAAACACATGCATTCAATTGCTTCCATTGTGGGATTTGATCCCTTCAGATAACATATCTTTTTTTTTTTTTGTTGATGATAGTTTAATTTTCTTGAAAGCAACGACTATCGAATTTGGTATGTTTAAAGCAATTCTTCAGGATTACGAACAAGCATCAAGCCAATATGCATTAATTGTTAGATTTATGAATAAAGTTATTTTAATAAAATAAAGAACCACAACTTTACGTGAAAGGGTATGTCCTTCGTAAAGGACACAACCTTATGTGAAAGGGTGTGTCTTTTGTGAAGGACACAACCCTATGTGAAAGGGTGTGTCTTTTGGAAAAGGATACAACCTTTTGTGAATGGATTTGTCCATTTATTAAAAGACACAACTCTTACACGAAAAGATGTGACTATTTGAATGGTCACAAATAGTCTATAAATATGTGATTCATTTTGCGTTTTGAACATAAGACACAAACTCTTCTTTCAAAAACCCTTCTTCTACTTTTTCTCTGTACGATTACTTAAATACCAGTGTTCGAGAGTCCTGTGATTGGAGTGCTACATTCATGGGTGGGTAATCTGTCCTATCCTGGGAGACAATTGTTCGTGATACCTTGAGCACCATAGAGGGAACAAAATTGTCTTAAAGAAACAACGCTATCGTTGGGTTCGGATTGATTTGGTTTTTCGTGTTTCCTTAAGTGTTTATACAAAGGGTGCCAACAATCTTAAGACAATTTTGTAAATTTATTTTGTTTCTGTTTGGTGCTATTTGCTTATATTCTTGTTGTTATACCTTTAATTTTGTGTCAATAATTTTGATTGATTATTTATTCGTAGAAATGTCTTCAACAATACCGAAGACACCGAGTCCCATACCACAAGGTGGTAGAAATCATGGGGAAAAGCCTGAGAAGTTCAACGGCAGTGACTCCAAATGTTGGCAACAAAAGATGTTGTTCTATCTCACAACATTGAGTCTGGCAAGATTTCTCAAAGAAGATGCTCCTGTTCTGGATGAAGGAGAGACCGACAAAGAAAAGTTGATGGCACTTGAGGCATGGAAACATGCAGAATATTTATGCAGGAATTATATCTTGAATGGACTGGACAACACACTATATAATGTTTATAGTGGGGTTGATTCGGAAAAAGGTCTTTGGGAATCACTGTAAAAGAAATATAAGACGGAGGATGCTGGAGCAAAGAAATTTATAGTTGGAAAATTTCTAGACTATAAAATGGTTGATTCCAGAACCGTCATAAGCCAGGTTCAAGAACTTCAAGTTCTCTTACATGAGATTCATGCTGAAAAAATGTTTGTCATTGAATCTTTCCAAGTTGCTTCAATAATTGAGAAGTTACCGCCATCATGGAGGGACTTCAAAAATTATCTCAAGCATAAGCGCAAAGAGATTAAACTTGAAGAACTAATTGTTCGATTGAGAATTGAGGAGGACAACCGTAAACCAGAAATGGAAAATGGAGGCAATGATCCTATGACCTCAAAAGCCAATGTTGTAGAAGGATCTTCCAAGGCCAATAATAAGAAGAGGAAGTTTTCTGGGGCTGGTCCAAGTCAGCCACACAACAAGGGCATGAAGTTCAATGGCAATTGTTATAATTGTGGAAAGCCTGGACATCGATCCAAGGATTGTCGGAAGCCAAAGTCTTCTCAAATGAAGAAATCAAATGCTCAAGCACATGTAACAAAAATGGATACTCTTTCTGATGGAGTTGCAGACATTGATTTATCTACTGTAGTGTCGGAATGCAATTTGGTAGGAAATACCAAGGAATGGTGGGTAGACACTGGAGCCACTCGTCATATCTGTGCCAATAAGTGGATGTTCTCTATTTATACGCCGGTAGGAAATGGAAAACAACTCTACATGGGTAATTCTTCAAGTTCCAAAGTTGAGGGACGAGGAAAAGTGGTACTGAAGATGACTTTTGGCAAAGAACTGACACTTAATGATGTACTTCATGTTCCTGACATTCGCAATAACCTAGTATCTGGTTCTCTACTTAGAAAAAATGGGTTTAAACTTGTCTTTGTATCGGATAAGTTTGTACTTAGTAAGCATGATGTGTATGTGGGGAAGGGTTATTTAAGTGATGGTCTGTTCAAGATGAATGTAATCACTATTGTACCCAAGTCCTTTACTATTAATAATAAGAATGTCTTTTCTGCTTACTTGATTGACTCTTCTAATATTTGGCATGAAAGATTAGGCCATGTTAATTACAAAACTTTAAAGAAGTTGTGTAATATGGATTTAATACCTAATTTCACATTTGATCATAATAAAAAATGTGAAATATGTGTTGAATCAAAGATGACAAAACCTCCATTTCATTCAGTAGAAAGAGAAACTGAACCACTTGAATTAATTCACAGTGATATATGTGATTTGAAATTTTTGCCAACAAGGGGAGGTAAAAAGTACTTTATAACATTTATTGATGATAGTACACGGTACTGTTATATATATTTGTTAAAAAGTAAAAATGAAGCTATTGAAGTGTTTAAACGCTACAAAGCTGAAGTGGAAAATCAACTAGGCAAAAAGATAAAAATGCTTCGTAGCGATCGAGGGGGAGAATATGAATCACCTTTTGAAGGTTTTTGTTCAGAAAATGTAATTATACATCAAACTACTGCCCCCTGTTCTCCTCAATCAAATGGCATAGCAGAACGAAAAATCGAACATTGAAAGAAATGATGAATGCTATGTTGATTAGTTCAGGATTACCACAAAATTTGTGGGGGGAAGCGTTGCTTACAGCAAATTATATCCTGAATAGAATTCCATATAAGAAAACACAGAAAATTCCATATGAATTATGGAAAGGTCGAAAACCGACTTATAAATTTATGAAAGTGTGGGGGTGTTTGACAAAAGTGGCTATTCCTAAACCAAAAATGGTTAAAATAGGGCAAAACACGGTTGGTTGTGTATTTCTTGGATATGCAATTAATAACAGTGCATATTGGTTTCTTGTACATAAGTCAGAAAATTCTGAGATACATGCAAATACAATTATTGAGTCAAGGAGTGCATCATTCTTTGAAAATGTGTTTCCTTATAATATGAAAAATGAGCCAAATATAAGGAAAATGACACATGAATCAACATCCAATCAAGAAAATTTGGATGAGATCCAAGAGCCGAGACGTAGTAAACGAACAAGAATTGAAAAAACTTTTGGACCAGATTTTCTAACATATTTGTTAGAAAATGAACCTCAAACGATTACTGAAGCTACTTCTTCTCCAAAAGCACCATATTGGAAAGAAGCTATAAAAAGCGAAATTGATTCCATTATGCAAAACCATACATGGGAATTGGTTGATCTTCCTCCTGGTACTAACCCATTAGGTTGTAAATGGATTTTTAAGAGGAAAATGAAAGCAGATGGAACAATTGATAAGTATAAAGCTCGTCTTGTAGCAGAAGGCTATAAACAAAAAGAAGGGTTGAATTATTTTGATACATATTCACCCGTTACTCGAATTACATCTATTCGTATGTTAATAGTCTTAGCAACTTTATACAACTTGAAATACATCAAATGGATGTAAAAACAACTTTCTTAAATGGTGAATTAGAGGAAGAAATATCTATGGAACGACCAGATGGTTTTGTTGCTCCTGGGCAAGAGAAGAAAGTATGCAAATTGGTCAAATCTCTTTATGGTTTGAAACAGGCACCTAAGCAATGGCATGAAAATTTTGATCATGTCATGATAACCAATGGATTCAAAATCAATGAATGTGACAAATGTGTCTACATTAAAGGAACTCAAATGGAGTTCGTAATTGTATGCTTGTATGTGGATGATATGTTAATAATTGCTAGCAATAAAGAAATTATATTAGCTACAAAACAAATATTAACTAGAAAGTTTGAAATGAAAGATATGGGTGTCGCAGATGTTATCTTGGGAATCAAGATTCATAGAACATCTGATGGTTTAGAACTTTCCCAGTCACATTATATCGAAAATATTCTTGGAAAGTTCAAGAAATTTGATATAAAAGTAGTAAAGACACCTTCGGATGCTAGTCATCACTTTTCTTCAGATACGAGTGATGGTACGTCTCAATTGGAGTACTCTCGTATAATTGGAAGTTTAATGTATGTTATGAACTGTACAAGACCTGATATAGCATATGCAGTAAGTATCTTGAGTCGATACACAAATAATCCAAGTTCAGATCACTGGAAAGCGCTTTTAAGAGTTTTGGAATATTTGAAATATACTCAAAATTATGGTTTACATTATACAAGATATCCAGCTGTACTTGAAGGGTATAGTGATGCAAGTTGGATAACTAGCATGAAAGATTCAAAGTCAACAAGTGGATATATTTTTACACTTGGAAGTGGAGCTATATCCTGGAAATCTTCTAAACAAACTTGTATAGCAAGGTCCACTATGGAATCTGAATTCATAGCTTTGGACAAGGCAGGGGAGGAAACCGAATGGTTACGTAACTTTTTGGAAGATATTCCTAATTGGACTAAACCTGTACCCCCAATATGTATACATTGTGATAGTCAGGCTACTATTGGAAGAGCGCAAAACTTGATGTATAATGGTAAGTCTCGACATATACGTCGAAGACATAATACCATAAGATAATTGCTATCGAATGGAATTATATCTATTGATTACGTGAAATCGAACGATAATATTGTGGATCCGCTTACGAAAGCTTTGGCAAGAGAGCAAGTAAAATTGTCTTCAATAGGAATGGGTTTGAAGCCTATAAAATAAGAGTGGACATAATGGTAACCCAACCTAGCTGACTGGAGATCCCAAGATCTAGGTTCAAAAGGGAAAACAAATTTATGTATACAACTCAGTGGAGCACAAAGAAGGAATCATGAATTCCTAACCATTCCTATTATAATTGTGCTAACCTGGAAATGGATGAGGTTAAGATATACTTTTAATGATTCTTTAGCTCTTTTATAAGAGTGGGGTATTACCAGGATACTCTTTAAAGAAGTCACCTATGTGGGTGTTAAGGGGCCGCTTCTATGAGAATTTTTAAGGCTGAATTCTCTAAAAACACTCATGAAACCAGACGGTATTCAGGGCCAAAATAAATAAAAACATGAGAACCAAGCGTATTTCGAAGAATATCTATGTAATTATTATGGATTTGATTTACTCCTAAAGTTGACAATTTAAAGTTCTTTAACTACTGATCAACCATGTAAACTCCACAGTTTTTACTAAGGAAAGTTCAAAGTCTGAGACTACTTATCCTGACGTAGTTATCCTTCATGAGTAATCGTACACGTTTTTAAAATAAATTTCATTCATGTGGGGGATTGCTAGATTTATGAATAAAATTCTTTTAATAAAATAAAGAATCACAACTTTACGTGAAAGGGTATGTCCTTTGTAAAGGACACAACCCTATGTGGAAGGGTGTGCCTTTTGGAAAAGGATACAACCTTTTGTGAATGGATGTGTCCATTTATCAAAAGACACAACTCTTACACGAAAAGATGTGACTATTTGAATGGCCACAAATAGTCTATAAATATGTGATTGATTTTGAGTTTTGAACATAAGACACAAACTTTTCTTTCAAAAACCCTTCTTCTACTTTTTCTCTGTACGATTACTTAAATACCAGTGTTCGAGAGTCCTGTGATTGGAGTGCTACATTCATAGGTGGGTAATCCGTCCTATCCTGGGAGACAATTGTTCGTGATACCTTGAGCACCATAGAGGGAACAAAATTGTCTTAAGGAAACAACGCTATCGTTGGGTTCGGATTGATTTGGTTTTTCGTGTTTCCTTAAGTGTTTATGCAAATGGTGCCAACATTAATATTAGTAAGTCAGTAATGAGTTTCTTCCCACATGTTCATTCGGACACACTGATAACGCTCATTTATGTGCATTATTTAGCCTTAAAAACTTAGGTTATTGCTAGGAAAGTAAGAACTTTGTGCTTAAAATCATATCTTTTAGAGTCAAATTAGCAAAAGTCTTAGAAATATAAAATTTATGCTTAAAATGTCAAA
Organism: Luffa acutangula; assembly: GCA_036850905.1. NCBI lineage: Eukaryota > Viridiplantae > Streptophyta > Magnoliopsida > Cucurbitales > Cucurbitaceae > Luffa > Luffa acutangula. The sequence goes on from CM072087.1 coordinate 41,810,441, forward strand.
AAAGAGATTATTTTTGTAAGAATTTATCAAAGTTAATGTTTTTGTGCAGAGGTCAATTTGCGGTGGAAATGAGCCCACAAATGGAGATAAATAGTTATCGGAGCAAAAGATTGAAGTTGAAGATTTACACCCACATTTAGTCCGGAAGATGTGGAAATTGTGTTTGAATTGTGCCCGCAAACTGATAAGGAAAGTGGCCCCAGCTGAAGACAGACTTGTCAAGGCATTGCACTAAGGAATTTGCGCCCGAATTGCGGCCGCAATTAGGCTTTTCGACAAAATTCCGAGATTCGTGGGATTTGCACAAAATCATCCAAAAATCTCAAATCTTGTATCAAATCTCCAAGGATCGATGATTTTCACCTTCAAGAGTCCTCTCACACTAATCTCAGCAGCCAACCCTACCTTCCAAGATCTATATAAGGTGACCAAGGTGCAAGAAGCAAGGAAAGCTCGGATTTTCGTCCTAGGATAGTCTTTATGCTTTTCTTTTTTCTCATATTGTAACCAATCCGAGTTTTTGTTCTTCTAGCCTCCGTCTGCTCTTCTATTCGAAAGAAGAAGAAGAGAAAGACTTGTCTCCCCTTGAAAAAGGCAAGAGCAAGTTAGATAGAGAGGAGAAAGAACCTTAGTTGAGTCTAGAGTCCTTTACATTCTGTTTTGTTTCTTTTGTAAGCTGTTTTACCTTCTGTTTTATTCAATTTCAGTTGTAAGTTCATTGCTTTATGTACTTTTTAATTATTAATATGGATGCAATTTATTTCTTCAATTCGTGTACTTTTTACTTTATGTCTTGCACTTTATTTTCATCAATGAGCTAAGCTTTTTCTCGGGGGTTCAAACATGTGGATTCCTTGAGTAGAAGAAAACCCCACAAATGCAAAGGCAACCTTGCTTCCTCTTAGCATGGTTTGTTTTTGCTAAAAGTTTAAGTTTCATTGTTAGCTTAAACTGATCACTTAAGTTAGCATAGTTTGTGTTCAGCTGGTGGTCAATAGGTTAAAGTTGATTGCGCGGGTTCGCAAAAACAATTGTGGAAAAGATCCTAGAAATAGGACTTTGTTTTCTTGCATCCTAGAAATAGGACTGGAACCACTAGAGTTTTGGGAGTCGTGTGCAATAATTATCTAAGTTTTAGCTAGCCCTAGAAATAGGTGTCTAGTTAGCTTAGTCTTCTAAAGGCACCTATAGTGGAGCTGAATAGGAGTAAGACTTAACTCACAATCTAGTTGTCAGGGCATTTGCTGGCACAAACTGGTAGCAATCTATCTGCACCATGTCTATGTGGGCACTAATAGATAGTTTCTTAAGTTGTGTGCATTGCTTGAGTGAGTTGCTAGCGCAAAGGTGGACGCATTCTAATGCTCTTGGTTGATACTTATTTGAATTTCCCTCTTATCTCATATATATCTTTCATCGCTCTATTTACTTGTTTTCTTTTATCTTTTTGTCTTCAATCACAAAAACCTTCATCAAAATCATTTTCTTGGTAACCTTCGGTTCCAAGCTTAGAGGAGGTTCTTGTTTTATTGAATTATTTAAAGTGTTTTTCAACTAGTCACCATCTCCCTTGGGTACAATATCTGGAGTACTCTCCACCTTATTACTTGACAGTGTATACTTGCACTCGAGCAGTAGACGCACGCCACACGCACGTCACACACGAAGCTACTCGTAAAATATTCTCCAAATGAGGGTTGTGGATAACATGGGATCTTACCTTGGGCTATCATCCATGTTTTCTCGAGGTAAAAGTAAGAATTTCAAATATTTTCTAGATAGATTATGGAATATTTAACAGGGTTGGAAAAGCAAATTGTTTTCAAGGAGTGGAAAAGAAATTTTGATTAAAAGTGTAGCTTAGGCGATACCCACTTATGCAATGAGTTATTTCCGTCTTCTAAAAACTCTCATGTCCAAATTTGCATCTTTATGTGCCAAATTATGGTGGGAAAATATAGAGGAACAAAGGTAAATACATTGGATGCGTTGGGAAAACCCTACGTAAACTTAAGGAAGCTGGAGGTCTTAATTTTTGGGATCTAGAAGGTTTTAACCATGTTAAGTTAGCCAAACAAGTTTGTAGAGTGTTTAACAATCCTGTCTTAATTATATCAAAGATTCTCAAAAGCCGATATTTTTCCTCAACAACGCTTCTAGAAGCAACTTCTAATTCTTCATCTTTTTAATTTTGGAGTGGAAAAAAAATCTAAGGAAAAAATCGGAAAATAGGAAGTCAATTCGTGTATTTAAGGACCCGTAGCTTCCACGACCTATGACTTTTATGGTGGTCTCACCTTATTCCAATATGGATAATATGATGTTTGAGGAGTTTTTTACATCGATTTTGCAGTGAGAATATATCCAGAAATTTACGCCAATATTTGTGTAAGGATGATGTCAATTTGATCATGAATTTACCGATTAGTGAGACAGCTCCAAATCAGTGGATTTGACACTATGATCGACATGGAAAGTATTATGCTAAAAGTGAATACAAAACACATATGTTGTTGAAACATGAGGTAACATCTCAAGTGTATCTATTGGGAGGCGAAGGTAGAACATGATGTGGAAGTTCAAAATTTCAAATAATATTAAAAATTTTGTTTGGCGAGCTTTTTACAATTGTATCCCAACTAGTGTTAACCTACGATGACATCATGTGGTTACCAATGGAAATTGTCAATTTTGTAAGAAAACTTCAAAAATGACAGACCATGCTCTATTTCGATGTGGGCGAGTAAGGAAAATATGACAACAAATCGATCCAAATATTCATATTATTCGTCATTATGCACATTCTGAGATCCAGGATAGATGGTTGGAATTGAGTAATGATCATCAAGATACCTACATTGAGATGATATGTGTGGGGGTGGGGCGATATGGAATGATCAAAACCATGTTATCCATAATCGTTGCTAGCACCTAATTCGTGCTATTTTATTGCCCTTAATCTAAGCTTGTTAGAATTATTTTATTGTTTAAATATCTATAAATTTTCGTAGGTATTCGAGCATTGGAGGCTTTGGGAGTGGATCATACGAATTGGTGCTAATTCGGACGAATTGGAGAGTTTATGAGCCAACTTGAAGTCCACGAATGGAGAAGAGGTGAAAAGACCTAAGCGGAGCGTGGCGACCTCGAAAAATAGTGTCAAAGAGTCAAAAGATCAAGCCCCTAACCAAGCAACCCAGGAGCACGCTGAAAAAAATAACACAATATGCTGGAATTGTAAGGATAAAGGCCCTAACGCAGCAGACGCGATCAAGAACAATTCACAATTAATTTAGAATTGGAAATACCAGTACACTGGCAAATACATAAACATAGATTAAGCATGTTGAATTTTAACTACAGAGAAGAGAAATCAACATACTCTCGTTGTAGGCTCTCATTGATTTCACCAACTCCTTTTGAAGGATCACGATCACAACAACTCTGTTGGTTGGAACACTGGTATTCTCTAGGGAGAAGGAGACCAAGGGAGTGGAACCTACTTCTTGATTCATGGAAACTGAATGAGAACTCTTGTGTGTTTATGGCCTAGGCGTGTAGTCCTATTTATAGGAATGAGGGATGAATTCAAAATTCATATTTAGATAATTGATTAATTATCTAATCAATTTTGGAATCAAATATCATATATTGAATTTAAGACTACAATTAAATCATATTTAATTGTATTTCTCTCATAACCTATAATTTTAATATGAATCCAATTCATATTAAAATTAATATTTGAACTCTTTCAAAAATTTAATTTTTACACAAATTAATTATGAATCATATCCAAAATTAAATTTATATTATAATGTATCACCATACATTATATTATTTCCCTTACTAAATTTGAACATTTCAATTTACAATCAAGACTTAATTGCCTCAAGTCTCTTTACGAGCTACCAGTGGGACCTAATGGACCTACAGATCAGAAGCTCTAATGATATGAGATTAATTAGCTAAACTCATTAACCAAATTAATCAATATTCGTTAACTGTGGGTACACTCCACCAAAGACCCACAACTGCACTCTTCTCACTGTAGATATATTTCTGTGTCCACAGATATCGACCAATAACGGTAAGTCAATCATTCACGAGTGTTCATAATGCCAACTGGGTCAAATTACCGTTTTACCCCTAAGTTACCTTTGTCTCCTTAAGTACCACTGATTCCTCTAATGAACACCTCGTATATGGTCCAACCAATAAACGAAAGTTCCTTTGAGTCGGCGAATCCAGCCACTCTCACCCATACAAATCTAAGGATTATTCCTCATGAAAATGAGTCCATAACACACTCAGGATTAAGATTGAGTTACCTAGGTCATCCTATTGAAATAGAAACCCTAACTAGTCAACGATGTTATATCTAGTGGTTACTATTTCATGGTTCATTCTTATGCAAACTCATTGCATAAGATATCGGCCCCCACTTGCATGTCCACTACATGAACGCGTTGGATCAATGTGTTTGTATCGAATACAAAGTGGGTCGTATTACATAGTGTCACCAGGATAAGGTACCCGACCTTATCCCTATACTATTTACTCTTTAGGTTGTTACTTGAACATTGATCTCCGTATATCTCCACATACAATTCAAGTTTCATAAAACAACCTTGGATGTTTAGTTTATTTGATTTAAGATTAATTATTGCCAGACTAAGAATAAAAAATTTAATAACTCCTTATTGAATAATTTAAATAACTCTTTATTGATATTAATTAATTTGTTACATTTACTATCCACGAGTTTTAGGGCATAAAACTCAACTGGAATAAGATGCAACATCGAGACGTTAGCCTTAGCATCTCGACACTGCCTCGACAGATTGCAAAAATGCGTTGGACAGAATGTGAACGTCGAGACGCTCTTCTTCAAGCGTCGAGACGCTCCAATGATTATTATAAATAAATCATCGATCTTTTAGAGCCATTTAGGTTAGAAACCTGACTTTTCTCTAAATTCTCTCATTCATTTTTGTTTCTTTTAATTGTTTAGGACCTTTAGGTTGATTCTTATGTATTTTCTTGGATTATTGTTCTTGTTTTCATACATTATGACCGACTAATTTCCCTTGTATCGTTGGATTTGGTTGACTGTTGAACCTTTGTGAACTTTGGTTGAGTTTGATAGTTTTTATTCTGAGTTTTATGGATTTTATTTGATGTTTCTCATGTATCTTGCTTAAACTAATGCGATCTATGTTATTCCTTTGAATTGACGCCTCTTAGGAATAGATAGAATGCATTATATTTGTTGTTTGTGATAGCTACTAGGTTGAGGCAAGAACAACGCTATTTTACGTTTGAGTTCTTAGCGTAGATTTTTTATAGGCCTAAAAGCATGAGAAAATTGCCATGATTTTATCTTAAATGTTTATTTGAGTTAATCGTCCGGACCCTTGTTTTTCATGCAATTAATTTAGGTAATCAATTGCGAGATTTCAAATTGCTTATGCTAGATTAATTAGAAATAACTTAGACGGTGATTGGGTTATGTATGAGGGGTAGCGAGCACAATCTAAATTAGTTAATTAAATTAATTACGGGGTTACTAATTAATTAAATAACTAAGCACAGGTTAGTTAGGAGGGTCCTCCGACTTAAATTTAAATTCATAAAATTAATGTTTAGATCAAACTAGGAAGCCAAGTCACAAAAGGTTTAGCAGGAAATACCAAATCCAACGATCGTTGTTCTCATCTGTTTTAATTCAAAATTTTCCTCTTGCATGTTTATTTTCCTTCCCGCATTTATTTTTATTGTTCTCGATTTTTCATTTTTACTTCGTGACAAAATTATTTCCAAAATCTCCTTTTTTGTGTTCTTGCATAAAAACCCGAACTCCATTAGGAAACTCCTTTCCCTGTGGACAACCCAACCACTACTACTGCAGAGTAGCTAGGCACTAGAGTTTATAAATTTTATTTGGTTGGGAGGCCTCGATAACCTCTTCATCAATCGTCCAATTCCACCCACAGATATACGTTGTGAGGTAGATTTTTTTTTTTATTATTATTGTGACGAATATAGTAAAGCAAATGTTGGCACAAAGAAAAGGATCGACCAGGTTATTTAACCACAATTGGATTGCCAAGGAGGTAACAAGATGGTTATCCATGTAGATGTTGCGTGTAAACTAGGGATCATCATATCGACATTGGGGTTGTGATTCAGGATATTAAAGGTGAAATGGTTGCAGAAATGAGTCATTTTAATCCTACTTTTGTATCCCTTCAATTTGTAGAGGCTTGTGCTATTCTGGAAGCCTTATGTTTGGCTAACATACTGAAATTCAATCAGATTTGGATAATGTCTGACTTGCTTTTTACAGTGTTCGTTTTAAATGGGTTAGTAGATCGTCTGGTTGAAGCTCATTCTATATTATGGGTGTAAGGTTAAAATCTCTAAGGCAGCGAAAAATACTAGAGGACCAAATCGATTTAAACAAAGATCGGAATACCGATACGTTGGAAAAAAACATACAATAGTAAAATCATATTTAAAACATTGTATAAGGCTATAAAACATGTTGTAATTTATATAAAAATTACCTAGATCTAATCTAGATAAATGATCCTATTGATCAAGGAATGAAGTACTTACTACCATAGTCGATCAGATTGAATTTCGCTAATTTCCTTGTCGTGATCCAGAAAATACAGCAACCAAGAACTCTTTCTTCGCTGGAAATTTTTTCAAAAATTGTGAACAACACCAAAAAGATTACACCGATATTCTCACAAGAATAATCCTTGAGTGGCTTGTGGGAACACGAAATTTCTAAGGATTTTAGAGAAAATCTTCTCTGTGTTTGCTATGGAAAAAAAACGAGAGAGAGTATGAGAACGGGAGATTAACTTCCTCCAAAAAAAACCTCCCTAATCGTGTAACTCCCTAGGTTAGTAGGAAGACCACGTTTAATCAGCATAACTGATAATAGTAATTAATTAATAATTCAAAAATTAATAATTAATTAATCAAATAATTAAATTAACCTATTAATTTAATATCATTTATATAAATCATATTTCTATAAATATTCCCACATAACCTATAGTTTTAATGTAATTTAATTAAATCAAATTTAACTAAATTAAATTAAAACATATGATTAATTAATTCAACAACTAATTAATGCTATAATTAAATATCATATATTTAATTATATCTCTCTCAAATAACCTATAGTATTAATGTGCATCTAATGCGCATTAATTTTAACCTATAGTTTTAATATGAATCAAATTCATATTTTAAACTTAATATTCGAACCCCTTCGAATATTTAATTCTCCCACAGAAATTTACCTCAACGCCCTAAATGAGCTATTGGTGGGACCTAATGGACCTACAGATCAGAAGCTCCAACGATATGAGATTAATTGGTTAAACTCATTAACCAAGTTAATCAATGTTCGTTAATTGTGGTTCACTCCACTATAGAATCATAACTGCACTCTTCTCACTACAGATATATTTTTGTGTCCACGGATATTGACCAATAACAGCAAGTCAGTCTTTCACGTGTTTTCGTACCCCTGCTAGGTCAAATTACTGTTTTACCCCTGGGTTACCTCTTTATCCTTAAGTACTAGTGCTCCTCTAATGAACAACCTATTTGAGGTCCAACCAACAAACAAAAGTCCCTCTCGTGCCATAGAGAGGGCAGGGCCCATTGTTCAAGACTTGGAGACACCACTTAAGGGAACACACCTCTACTTACCCTAGAGTCGAGAAGGAGTGAATTACATCTTGTGTGATCATGTTCCCAACTCCCCACTAGGTCTTGTCCCCAAAATGGTATGCTTATTGAGTCAGCGTGCAGGCCACTATCACCCATACAAATCAAAGGACAATCCCTCGTGAACAGGAGTCCATAACCCACTTAGGATTAAGACCAAGTTGCCTAGGTCATCCTAGGGAAATAGAAACCTAACTAGCTAACGGTGTTACAACTAGTGGTTAACTATTTCGCGGTCCGGTCTTATGCAAACTCATTGCACAGGATACCCCCACTCGCATGTCCACTACATGAACGCGTTGGATCATTGCGTTTGTATCATAATACAAAGAGGGTCATATCCATAGTGTCACCAGGATAAGGTACCCAGCCTTACCCCTATACTATAGACCATTTAGATTGTATCTTAAACAGTGATCCCCGTATGTCCCCACATACTAGCTCAAGTCTCATACTAATAGTCTAGGATGTTTAGTTTATTGGATTAGGGTTATTAAGACAAGATTACACAATACAAACAAAATAAATGAATAATACATCATTTTATTAATGTTCGGTCAAATGTTACATTTACTATCTACGAGTTTTAGGGCATAAAACCCAACAATGGGATAGGGAAGTTGAAGTGTATGTTTAACATTGTGCATTTTGTTCATGTGAGATAGTGGTCGAAATAAATTGGCACATAGATTAGCTCAGACAAGATTAAATTTTGTTTCAGAGTTTGGCTTCACAATTATCCAGAATGGATTCTTAGTTTAGCTAATAGTGAGAAATCACTTTTTGTACCCCAAGGAAGCATTTCTTCTAATTAATGAAAGGGATATAATACTTTAACTAGTTGAGTTAGCCATTTATCTTGGTTGGTTATATATATTCTTCGTAGATATTTCTATAATTAAAAAATGTATTTAGTACCTTTCTTTCGTTTTTTCTAATATATGCAAAATAGTTTATTGATATTTTTAGTTCAAGGAATATGGGAGTGAGAATTCCATTTGTGTGCATAGGAATTGAAGAATCTAACATTGATTATTGTTGTTATAGGTAATTTTAGACCACACAGACGCACAAGGAGCTGACGAGGACAATCGGGCAGAGGTAGGACCAAAAGACCGACCCAGAGGAAGACCGGACCAAAGGGTCGGGCCATATGGTCGGCCTCGGCCTTTTGCCGAGGCCGACCATTTGGCCCGTGCAGTGACCTCTTTTCGATCCCTGATGCCCCGGATCACCCCGATTCCGCCTGGTTCATCCCGAAACACCTCCGAATTCCTAAAAACCCCAGGAGGACAAACAGGTATAAAAACCCCTCTTCACCACGGAAGAAGGGTTCCGAAACTCTACTCCTAACTCTCCCCTTACTATCTATAGATTCTCCTCGGTTTTCTTACTTAGGCATCGGAGGCGGTGTGGCCTACACAACGTCGGTGTGCAGCGGTTTTTGTTGGTCTTGCAGGTCACGTCTTTCCCGGTTTCTAAAAATTTACTGTTGGTGTCACGTGAAGGTCAGGTGAGTCTTTTGTCCGGATTTTGGCATCAACAGTTGGCGCCGTCTGTGGGGAGAGGTGCTTGCCAGTTCAAACCGCGCACCGGTTGTGGTCTGTAGGATGGATCGAGTTCAGAAACCTCAGGTATGAGCAGAAAATGCCGAACCAGACTGGGGCCGACCTTGGTAAGGAAAAGGCCGACCCTAACTTTAGAAACTATTGTAGGGATCTGTGTGTCCACGATGTTGTTGGACCTGACCCAAGAGGACAGCCAGCAGAAGAACTAGAGTTTGTACCACTAACATCCGATGAAAGGAGAGTGAACATCGACACCAGACTGGGGGCTGAGCAGAGGGACAAACTGATCGATTTCTTGAGGGCTAATGCAGATTTGTTTGCATGGTCACACGAAGATATGCCGGGAATTGACCCGGAAGTGATGGTTCACCAGTTAATCGTGGACAGGGATTTCAAGCCGATAAAGCAGAAACGAAGAACATTTAATTCGGAAAGGAATGAGGTTATTGCCAGTCAAGTGGATGAGTTGCTTAAGGTGGGGTTCATCCGAGAAGTTCATTATCCCCAGTGGTTGTCTAACGTGGTACTGGTAAAGAAGGCTAACGGGAAGTGGCGGATGTGCATCGACTTCACCGACCTAAATAAGGCGTGCCCAAAGGACAACTATCCTTTGCCAATGATCGACCAACTGGTTGATGCCACAACAGGGCACGAGATGCTGAATTTTATGGATGCATACTCAGGGTACAACCAGATTAGAATGCACGAGCCCGATCAGGAAAAGACTTCATTTATCACCAGTCGAGAGTTGTATTGTTACATGGTCATGCCGTTCGATCTAAAGAACGCCGGAGCGACATACCAACGGATGGTAAACCACATGTTCGCTCCGCTATTGGGAAAGAACATGGAGGTATACGTGGATGATATGCTAGTGAAGAGCTTGAAGTCTCAATGCCATGAGTCTGACCTTAGTGAAGCTTTCCAGATACTCCAAAAGTATCGAATGAAACTAAACCCGAGTAAATGCGCTTTCGGGGTAACGTCTGGAAAGTTCCTAGGGTTCATGGTACATCAGAGGGGGATAGAAGCAAACCCAAACAAGATTAGAGCAATCATGCAAATGTCTTCCCCGACCAATCTCAAGCAGCTTCAAAGCTTGAACGGGAGGATTGCTGCCTTGAACAGGTTTGTTAGTAGATCAACTGACAGATGCTTACCCTTCTTTAAAATTTTGAGACAGGGATCACGTTTCGAATGGACTGGGGAGTGCGAAAAGGCTTTTCGAGAGCTGAAGGACTATTTGAGCTTGGCCCCGCTCTTGGCCAAGCCGCTCCCTGGCGACAAGCTACTACTCTATGTCGCAGCCTCGGATACGGTTGTAAGTTCTGTACTAATCAAAGAAGAAGGGAAACTCTAGCGACCCGTGTATTGTACCAGTAAATCGATGGTTGGAGCAAAAACTAGATACCCCCAAGTGGAGAAGCTCGCTCTGGCCCTAGTTACGTCGGCCAGAAGATTGCGTCCGTATTTCCAAGCCCACAAGGTAACAGTTTTGACTAATTTTCCTCTAAAAAAGGTATTGCAAAAGCCAGATGCCTCGGGTCGCCTCATGAAGTGGGCAGTTGAGTTGAGTGAGTATGACATCCACTACAAACCTCGAACTGCCATGAAAGGGCAAGCTGTGGCAAATTTCCTGGCAGAATTAACGACTGCCGAGGAGGAGGCCGACCCTCAGAGGCCCGAGGCCGAGCAGAGCAAGTCAGGCACAGAGGTCAATATGCTGAGTATAAGGGAGGTAAAACAGACTTGGACACTCTTTGTAGACGGGTCTTCTAACACCAAGGGTTGTGGAGAAGGAATTTTGCTAGAATCCCCTGATGGAGGAAGATTTGAGTATGCCCTGAGATTCAACTTCAAGGCCTCAAATAATGAGGTTGAATACGAGGCACTCCTTGTAGGGTTGAGGTTGGCAAGGGAGATCGGAGTCTCAGACATCATGATTCAAAGCAATTCACAACTAATCGTGAAGAAAGTGTTGGCAGAATATCAGACTAGGGAACAGAGAATGAGTAAGTACTTATCCAAGGCCAGGGAACTGCTGTCCAACTTTGAAAACTGGGAGATCAAGCAAATCCCGAGGTCTCAGAACGCCAACGCATATTCACTGGCTCGCTTGGCGGCTCCCTATGATACAGAGTTGAGCAGGACTGTACCAGTTGAGGTTTTTTCTGAGCCTGCGGTATGTACAGAGGAGGTTCTCGAGACAGATGGCTGAGTTGAGGCCGAAGCCGAGCCTAAGGACAAGTCCGAGGTCGAGGCCGAGCCTGAAGATAAGTCTGAGGCCGAAGATCCAAGGCTTGAGGTCGAGGATCCTGCAGATGGAGAGGGCATCCCACCAATTGAAATTGAGCCCTCCCTTGAAGCAAGAGAAGCTTCATGAATGGATCCGATCCTTGATTACTTAGGGAAAGGCGAGCTACCAACAGAGAAGACAGAGGCTAAAAAGGTTCAGAGGCGAGCATCGCATTTTGTGTTAAGAGAAGGGAAACTATATAAAAAAGGCTACTCGATGCCGTTGTTGAGGTGTCTTCCCCCTAGTGATGCTAACTACGTTATGAGAGAAATACACGAGGGGGTGTGTGGAAATCACTCAGGAGCAAGGTCGCTGTGTCACAAGATAGTCAGGCAAGGTAACTACTGGCCAACAATGTTGCAAGATGCCAAGCATTTCACGAGATCTTGCGATCAATGCCAAAGGTTTGAACCCATTCCAAGGCAACTGCCTGAGCCCTTAACGAGCATTATCAGCCTGTGGCCGTTCGCACAATGGGGAATAGATCTGATTATACCTCTCCCCCAAGGTAAAGGGCAGACCAAGTATGCAGTCGTGGTTGTGGATTATTTCACAAAATGGGCAGAGGAAGAACTGCTAGCAACCATAACCGAAAAGAAGATTACGGACTTTATATGGAAGAATATTGTGTGCCGTTTTGGGATTCCTAACACCATTATATCAGATAATGGAAGGCAGTTCGACAATGCCGCTTTCAGGAAGTTTTGCTCAGATTTAGGCATAACGCACCGTTGTTCATCCCTAGCCCATTCGCAAGCTAATGGCCAGGTGGAGGCTGTGAATAAAATAATCAAGCAGAATCTGAAAATGAAGCTTGAAGGGCTAAAAGGATTATGGGCTGAAGAGCTCCCGCGTGTACTGTGGGCGTATCGGACAACAGCACAGACCTCCACAGGGGAAACGCCATTTTCCCTTTCATTCGAGGCAGAGGCAGTAGTCCCAGTGGAGGTCGGCATCCCCTCCCGAGGAAAGAGCAGTTTGATGTGCAGAGGAATGATGAAGCTATGAGGTTGAGCTTAGGCCTTCTAGACGAGCATCATGAAATGGCACAACTCCGGGTTGCAGAGTATAAAAACAAGATTCCCAGGTATTATAACACAAAAGTGAAAAGGCGCACCTTCAAGGAAGGAGATCTAGTACTGAGAAAAGTCATGCAAAACACCAGAGATCCCAATGTAGGTGCATTGGGACCAGCATGGGAAGGACCTTATCAAGTTAGCAAAGTGATCCGCCCCGACACCTATGCCTTGGTTGACGAAAACGAGAAACCAACTCCACACCCATGGAATGAAGAACACTTGAAGATTTACAATCAGTAGCCATAGCAGAAACAAGTGGCAGGTAACGCCACCACTGTAGGAACGCCGAGGCCGACCAGAAGAGACCCAGGGCGACCAGGAACAATGGTTTTTTCTACTTATGTTTACTTGACATAGAGATTGTCTATCATTTATCTCACTGTAAAACACGCAAACATTTGCGAATTCAATAAAATCTATTATATTGTGTTTTGCATAAAGCAGGGTGTGAAGCATACAGCCAGACGAGAATAATTCTTGCAGGGGCCAAACTCTCGCACTTTCCCAGACAAGAATGATTCTTGCAGAGATTAAATTCCTGCAGAGAGGTTGACGCATGTCCTCAACCTCCCCAGGTCCCCAACAGAGTGTACGCACCCTTGGGATGGAAAACAAGCAAACAAACAACATAGAGGAGCTGGTCGACCTCATGCCAAGGTCGAGGTCGAGGCCAACCATCCAGAGGCCAAGGCCGAGCTCCACCTTTAGAGGCCCAGGTACGAAGTTAGTTTCTCCTTACTCAAAAAATGCATGTCAAAGATATTGAATGCACATTTTGAGTGGGGGGTTGGGGATAAGGACAGGTCGATTCCATCATAATCATGGTCATGTTGCAATGAGTTCGACTTTCCTTTCTTGCTTATTCAAGTTAGAATTTCGTTATGAATAGCGGAGGAGCTATTTATAAGATCATTTATTTTCATTTCGTATAACACATGTCCATGGTGTTTTCCCATGGTACGATGTCGACACTTGCAAATTTAATGAAGTTCTTTGCGTTGTGTTTTGCATAAAGTGCTTTTTCCATAGGATGTAAAGCGTGTGGCTAGATAGGAACGATCCTTGTAGAGGCCAGACTTCCGTACTTTCCCCGACTGAGTGTACGCACCATCGAGATGAACACAACAGCTTGAAGAGAGGCTTGGGAATTTCCTAGGCCTCCCCAAGCTTTTCCCCAGAAGAGTGTACGCACCCCTGGGATGAACACAGCAGCTTGAAGAGAGGCTTGGGAATTTACTAGGCCTCCCCAAGCTTTTCTCCAAAAGAGTGTACGCACCCCTGGGATGAACACAGCAGCTTGAAGAGAGGCCCGGGAACTTCCTAGGCCTCCCCAAGAATTTTCCCTAGAAGAGTGTACGCACCCTTGGGATGAACACAGCAGCTTGAAGAGAGGCTCGGGAACTTCCTAAGCCTCCCCAAGCCTTTTCCCCAGAAGAGTGTACGCACCCCTAGGATGATCGTGACGCTTGAAGAGAGGCTCGAGAATTTCCTAGGCCTCCCCAAGCTTTTCTCCAGAAGAGTGTACGCACCCCTGGGATGAACACAACAGCTTGAAGAGAGGCTCGGAAATTTCCTAGGCCTCCCCAAGCTTTTCCCAAGAAGAGTGTATGCACCCCTGGGATGATTGAAGAGAGGCTCGGGAATTTCCTAGGCCTCTCCAAGCTTTTCCCCAGAAAAGTGTACGCACCCCTGGGATGAATACAGTAGCTTGAAGAGAGGCCTAGGAACTTCCTAGTGAAGGGAATAAAAGTCCCCACACAGTGGAAGCGCATCGATTGGACCTTACGCCGTATATTAATTAACATTAAAAAACCGTTACGAAAACTCCATCAAATTTTAAATATGCTTTAAAGCTGCTGGAAAATTGGTTTAAACATGCTGAAAAATAAATCTAAATTTATTTTCATGCTTTTCTAAAGAAAAGAGGAAGAACCATTACAAACCTCCGTTGTAGACTTGATCGTTCTTCGCCAACGATGCTCCAACGAACAAAACGCAGCAACCTCCTTTTTCTCGTGATCGCTGGAAAATTCTTTTTGAATGACACAATAACCACAGAGGTTACACCGGTATGACTCTAGGTCTTGGAGGCAAAAGACTTGTGGAAGTCTTTCTCTAAGAGGGAGGCTAGAGAGAATTCTAGGTCTTGTCTTTGAGAGTCTAAAAGCAAGAGCAAAGTTTCAAGTGTCTTGACCAATTAGGTCTAGTGTTCTATTTATAGAAGAGAGGTCATGAATAAAATATTCAATTAAATCAATCTTTTCCAAAATTGATTCAATCTTATTCCTTAATTAATCAATCATGATCAATCAATTCCATAATTGATTAATCTTTTCCACAAATGACTAATTACTTCCATAAGTGATTAGATTATTTCCATAAATGATTAATCGCTTCCTTAAGTGATTAATTATTTCCATAATTGATTAATTCTCAGTTAATGAATTCTTTAATTAATTAACCACCAATTAAATATCACATATTTAATTTCCGGCCTAGAATTAATTAATTTTCCCAAACATATTTTAGGTCTTAAATTAATTAATTCATTATTTGAACTCTTTCAAACTTCCATAAATTTATATTTGAACTTCTTCAAATATTAATTTCTCTCATAATAATATATCAATATATATTATGTTTGTTTCCCTTAGTAAATTGAACATTTTCAATTTACATTTATTACTTAGTTGCCTCAAATTACTTTATGAGCTACCAGTGGGACCTAATGGACCTGCAGATCAGAAGCTCCAACGATGTGAGATTAATTGGTCAAACTCATTAACCACATTAATCAATATTCGTTAACTGTGTGTTCATTCCACTATAGACTCACAGTTGCACTCTTCTCACTGCAGACATATTTTCTGTGTCCACGGATATAGACCAATATCGACTAGTTAGTCCTTCACGAGTGTTCGTAACACCAGCTGGGTCAAATTACCGTTTTACCCCTGGGTTACCTCTATTTCCTTAAGTACCAGTTCTTCTCTAATGAACAACCTGTTTGTGGTCCAACCATCAAACAAAAAAACCCTCTCGTGCCATTGAGAGGGTAGGGCCCTTTGTTCAAGACTTGGAGTAACCACTTAAGGGAACACTCATCTGCTTCCCTAAAGTCGGGAAGGAGTGAATTCCATCTTGTACGATTATGTTCCCAGCTCCCCATTCGGTCTTGTCTCCAAAGTGGTAGGCTTATTGAGTCGGCGTATTGGCCACTCTCACCCATACAAATCAAAGGACAATCTCTCATGAGCAGGAGTCCATAATCAACTCAGTATTGAGATTAAGTTGTCTAGGTCGTCCTAGTGAAATAGAAAACCAACTAGTTAACGGTGTTATAACTAGTGGTTACTATTTTGCGGTCCGGTCTTATGCAAACTCATTGCATAGGATACCCCCACTCGCATGTCTCCTACACGAACGCGTTGGATCGCAGCGTTTGTATCAAATACAAAGTGGGTCGTATCCATAGTATCACCAGGATAAGGCACCTAGTCTTATCCCTATACTATAGACCCTTTAGGCTGTTTCTTGAACAATGATCCCATATGTCGCTACATATAGTTCAAGACTCATATTACAACCTTGGATGTCTAGTTTATTGGATTAGGGTTATTATTAGGCAAAGACAAATATGAAATAACTAATAACAATTAATGGAAAAAATATATCAATATTATTTCATTAATATTCGGTCAACAGTTACATTCACTATCTACGAGTTTTAGGGCATAAAACCCAACACCTAGGCCTCCCCAAGCCTTTTCCCCAGAAGAGTGTACGCACCCCTTGGATGATCATGACGCTTGAAGAGAGGCTCGGGATACCAAAGAGCAAACTAGCAAGCGAAGCAGAGGAAATGCTCGGCCTCATGCCAAGACCGAGGCCGAGCATCCCAGCTCCGATGCCAACCCTCAGGCACGCATTCAAAGCAGCAAGGAGATGTCCGACCATGGAGCGAATTTACACATAAGTCCAACCATGAGGCGAACGAGCAGGCGATGTAAAAACATGGATCGGTCTCATGTCAAGGCCGAGGTCAACTGTCCACCTTCAAATGGCCAGGGGATTAAGTATTGAGCTAACAGGGGTCCGAGGCCGAGGCCGACCCTAGCCCCCTCCTTCATTTTTCTTTTGCATAAATTATTTTTTCAATGCGGGATTGTGAAGTCTTTTGTTTTTCCGTTCCGTAACCTCTCACTCTTCTCATTTCCATTTCACCTAACCCCTATTCAGGAAGTTTCTACTTTGTATAGTTTGTCTTATCTTGTAGGATAACAAAGAAGTCATACAAAAGTCAGCACGAGACGAGAGTTGTACTCTTAAATTGGGCTTAAGGAGCTCGGCCTGTAGCATTAAGTCGCACCTGAATCCCAATTCAAGAGTGGGGGCTTAATGTTATAGGTAATTTTAGACCACACAGACGCACAAGGAGCTGACGAGGACAATCGGGCAAAGGTAGGACCAAAAGACCGACCTAGAGGAAGACCGGACCAAAGGGTCGGGCCATGATGGTCGGCCTCGGCCTTTTGTCGAGGCCGAGCCCGGTGACCTCTTTTCGGTCCCTGATGCCCCGGATCGCCCCTATTCCGCCTGGTTCATCCCGAAACACCTCCGAATTCCTAAAAACCCTATGAGGACAAACAGGTATAAAAACCCCTCTTCACCACGGAAGAAGGGTTCCGAAACTCTACTCCTGGCTCTCCCCTTACTATCTATAGCTTCTCCTCGGTTATCTGGCTTAGGCATCGGAGGTGGTGTGGCCTACACCACGCCGGTGTGCAGCGGTTTTTGTTAGTCTTGCAGGTCACGTCTTCCCCGATTTCTACAAATTTACTGTTGGTGTCACGTGAAGGTCAGGTGAGTCTTCTGTCCGGATTTTGGCATCAACAATTGTGATTTTTTTTCCTTTTTGGTATGAACATTTATCGAGTAAGAAAAGTAATTGCGGCTAGGATGAACATTTATTTTCATTAGGTTCCTTTCTTTTCTTTCTTTTTTAAAACAAATATGAAGAACATTTCATGGCTAAATTTTAGTTCAAACAATGTGGGGAACAAGGACCTCAACATTGATAATTTTGACTTTTTCTTTCTTTTTTTCATTTTTTTTCTGTATTGTTTTTTGTTAGGTAGGAAAAGTGTTTGCACCTATGGTGGTGAACATTTATTTTTTTTTGGGTAACTACACAAATGGACCAATAGTAGCCCATTTCTTTCAAGAGTGTCTATTTTGTTATAATTTTACATTTTTGTCAATTCACAACCGGATATTAAAGAAGTTTAAGAAGTCCATATACGTATTTGTCCTTACCGATTGACAGAAAAAAATATAATACTAAAATAAATTAATAAAATAAGAGTTACCAAATTAAATAAGGGCATTTAGGGAAGAATACAAATTGAATTAATGCATGAAATCTTACCATTGATAAATTTAAAAGATTTAGACAAATTTGAAATTAATGGAGTCCATCCACCATAATTTCTGTTTTTTTTTTTTTTTTTTAGAAAATTTAGTACCCTATCTTTATTTCTTTCTTTCTTTTCTAAAGAATATTTATAATGTTTTATGGCTAATATATTTTTTTTAGTTCAAATAATGTGCCATAGTGAGGATAAGAACATTGGTTATATCTCGATTTTTTTTAGTATAGGTATTTTGTAAAGTTGGAAAAGTTTTTACAGCTATGGTTGACACTAATTCTAAATGCTTGTGTTTCTCATGGATGTTTCTAAACTTAGAAAAGTTTAACTTTATACCTTTCCTTCTTTATTCTTTTCATGAAAATCATATTTAGAAAATTATGTGACTAGATTTTTTTAATTCAAAAATGAAGGGGATGAAAATTGTTCTTTAATTTTTATTCAGATATGAAAATAGTTCTTTAATATATATATATATAGGTGGAGAATTTAGAAGTTTTATTCAGATATTGTTTAATATTTATTTATTGACATATTTTATAGATTTTAATTCAATGGGAAGATTAGTGATATGCTTAAGAATTTTAGAGACTTTATTCAAATATTGTTTAATCTTTATTTATTCAAATACTATTCGAAGGTGGGAGATATGTAGAGAAATTTTAGAACCTTTATTTAAATATTGTTTAAAATAATAAATAAGTGTATATATATATATATATATATATATATTAAAAAGAACAAAAAAATAAAATATTTAAATTAAGAATGAGCAAAAGAGAAAATCAAAAATTTCTTCCTCTAGTCCCATATAGGTATGTTTGGTTTGACTTTTCAAGTGTTTAATTTTGAAAAAAAAATTCTAGTGTTTGGCAACCACTAAAAATGACTTATTAAAAAATGAGATTGAAAAATAAATCATTTTTTACTTGAAAGCAAAATTTTTAAAAAGAGTTTTTAAATAATAACTTGTGTCTAAAAACACTTATGAGAAAATGTAACTAAATTCCAAACAATTTTTATACAATTTTTTTTCAAAAAATACATTCTAGAAAAACATTTATGATAACAATATTTAGGGTGTGTTTGGTTTAACTTTTTAAGTGTTTAATTTTGAAAATAAATCATTTTGAAAAAAATTATAGTGTTTGGCAACCACTAAAAATGACTTATTAGAAAATGAGATTGATAAATAAACCATTTTAAGAGAAACACTTGAAACCAACTTTTAAAAAAGACTTCTTAAGTAAACAATAATTTGTATATGAAAACATTTGAGAGGAAATGCAACCAAACACATGAGTGTTTAAA
The DNA here is from genome assembly GCA_036850905.1 of Luffa acutangula. NCBI lineage: Eukaryota > Viridiplantae > Streptophyta > Magnoliopsida > Cucurbitales > Cucurbitaceae > Luffa > Luffa acutangula. The sequence goes on from CM072087.1 coordinate 41,829,882, forward strand.
TTATAAACAATTTTTGTACAAAATGTTTTTTAAAAAATACATTCTTGAAAAACATTTTTAGTCAATAGTACGCATCAATTACCATTGAGCTATATTCACATTTGACAATTAGAAATTACTTTAATGATAGAAAAATAAACGTAATTGACTTTAAGCTTCTCTACATTTAATTACTCTTAGGCTTAGGGTCAGTTGGAATACAATTTAAATGTTTTTCAAGAATACATTTTTTAAAAAAACATTTTGTATAAAATTGTTTAGAATTTAAACACACTCATATGCTTAGTTACACTTTCTCATAAGTGTTTTTATACACACTGTCGCAACGTAATCGCGACGCGGAGCGGCCGACATCCTTTCTTGGGTTTTTAAGAAGAAAGTTGGAGTCGCCACCAATCATTGAAGGTGTGATTGGTCACCTTTAAAATAAAAAACCAGTCTTAGAAAACCAGAAATTAGGTTCGGGAGTCGTTTGAGTGAAGGGAAGGTATTAGCACCCTACAACACCCGTTTAAGAAAACGATTACCACAATATTTTAAATTGTCCAATTAAAAAAACAGTCATTTATTTTTATTTTTCTTAAAAAGAATGATAAATATGAAAATATAAACCCAAAATGCAATAATAAACACAAGATGTCTCATTTGTTTTTACCTTAACTTTAGAAATAAAGTAAGGATTAAACATTATGAGTTGGATATCCAATTTAATATAAATCATGCCTAATTTCTCTTTTAATTAAAGGAAATATGGGCGATACATGATTGTGTTTATTAAAAATAAAAAAAAAACAAAAAACACAAATAGATGTAAAAGAAGAAAATCATTCAAAGAGTGAATTCTTTTTAGGGAAAATGAGAATTTTCATACGCCTACACGGGAGTTGAACTCCACGAAGACACATTACTTAGTTCCCATAATCCCTTTCAAAAGAAAATCAAAACAATAACAATAATTGAAATTGACCAAGCAGAATTAAAGATTAGATTAAAGCAATTTGGAGAATGAAAGGAAAAACAAATGAATTAGAAAGTTTTAAAAAAATGAAGTTGGCAAAGTGCAAAAGTGAACTAAAATGAGAGAGAAATTAAAAATGATAATGATAATGATGATAATAATAATCATAATAATAATAATAACAATAATAACAAAAAAAAAAACAAAAAACAAAACAAAACAAAGGGAATAGAAAAACAAAACCCCAACTTTTTTACTTCTCTCTTTCTTCTTTTTTCCTTCTTTCTTACCCAATGTTTTCTCTCCCCGTATACTTCTTCCTCCCCCTCCTTTTTCCTCTTTTCCTCTTCCACTTTCTTTTCTCTCTTTTTCTATCACTCTCTAAGCTAAACTCTTGCTCAAATGTCTAAACTCTCTCAAGCTCACTTTTACTCTAAACTTCTTCTCTTTTTTTCTCTCCTTTTCTATCACTCTCTAAGCTAAACTCTTGTTCAAATGCCTAAACTCTCTCAAATGCCTAAACTCTCTCAAGCTCACTTTTACTCTAAACTTCCTCTCATTCTTCTTGTGTTTTCATCCTCCATCTCCCCGCTTTTTATACTTGAAGGGTTACTAATTTAGGGGGGAGATGGATGAGAAAATGATGGGAAAAATAAAAAAAATACTAACCATGGAAAAAGCTTTAGAATAGGTAATGGGGGAGTTTTTCATGAAAACTTCCCATTGAATAGGAATGGGGAAGACCAAAAAAAAAAAAAAAAAAGATAATATGTGGGGAAGGGGATTTGAAACACAGACTTCGTGATTATCAATACGACTTCATGCCAGTTGAGCTATGCTCTTGTTGGCATATCATAAAAACAAATTGACCACCAAATATTGGAAAACTTCAAACATTATTACTTAAAATCAAGCCGGACCAAATACGGTGTCTACAGTTTGCCCCCCCCTTTGTGTATCCTTGAAGGATTGAAAGGGTAGACAAAGGAAAGAGACTAAGTACTGGGGAGGCGAAGATTTGTTCGGTAAAAAATTGAATTTAGAAAGGAAAATGCGCTTGACTTAATCACGTCTCAACCACAATTCAATAGTCAGGTTTGGTTTAACCGAGAGAAAAATTGAAAACGGACCTGGATTGACACAGGCTTCGACCTCGACTGAATAGTTGGGTTCGATTTAACCGGGAGAAAAACTGAAAACGGACATGGATTGACACATGCTTCGACCTCGACTGAATAGTCGGGTTTGATTTAACCGAGAGAAAAATTGAAAACGGACCTGGATTGACACAGGCTTCGACCTCGACTGAATAGTCGGGTTCGATTTAACCGAGAGAAAAATTGAAAACGGACCTGGATTGACACAGGCTTTGATCTCGACTGAATAGTCGGGTTTGATTTAACCGAGAGAAAAACTGAAAACGGACCTGGATTGACACAGGCTTCGACCTCGACTGAATAGTCGGGTTCGATTTAACCGAGAGAAAAATTGAAAACGGACCTGGATTGACACAGGCTTCGACCTCGACTGAATAGTCGGGTTCGATTTAACTAAGAGAAAAACTTAAAACGGACCTGGATTGACACAGGCTTTGACCTCGACTGAATAGTCGGGTTCGATTTAACCAAAAGAAAAAACTGGAAATGGACCTGGATTGACACAAGCTTCGACCTCGACTGAATAGTCGGGTTCGATTTAACCGAGAGAAAAACTGAAAACGGACCTGGATTGACACAGGCTTCGACCTCGACTGAATAGTCGGGTTCGATTTAACCGAAAAAAAAAACTTAAAACGGACCTGGATTGACACGGGCTTCGACCTCGGCTGAATAGTCGGGTTCGATTTAACCGAAAAACTGGAAATGGACCTGGATTGACACAGGCTTCGACCTCGACTGAATAGTCGGGTTCGATTTAACCGAAAATAAATTTTCTTTGCAATGCACGCTAAACTTGAATGCTTGAATACATGAGGTGCGGATTTAGCACTATCCGAAAACTATGATACAAATTTCTTTAAAAGATATTTGATAGCTCGGGCACCCCATTCGCATCACCCTTGGTAATAGACCTTAATTGGATCATGAACTCGCTAAACAACTTGTTCTTTGTTTGATGACCAAAAATGTATCCATAACGACTTTGCTCCTGTAATAATAATGGTTTTGCCCCAGTTTGAGAAGACAAAAATAATCGTTTTGCCCCAGTTCAAGACTTTGTCATGTTGAAATGACGGTTTTGTCCTCCATGATGACATTCCATCAACCTTCATGATCACGGTGCTCTTGGAAAAATATTGTCTTTGGATTCTTTGTTTGGACATATGTATTTCACATCGAATCGTTTAAGTTACCACCATTGATTTGAAATATCGCTTTTATGTAACTTTTTGTTTATTCAATTGTAATGATAATAAAGGTAAACATGCCAAACATTCATAGTTGAGGAAATATTATGGAGAGTGGGTGAGAAAAATGGACAAGATATGCCATGCTTCGAGAAGGGAGCTTTGATTTATGACTAAAATTCAATAGACATATGTGTCAATGTTAAGGTTCTAGAACTTGAGACAAAAGTAACCTCTTAAACATGATATAGAAATTGAAGCGTAATTCTCCTAGACACTTGTTGAATTCCCGCAACTTTGCCGAATCCTTTGATACACAAGTAGCCTATGCGTAATATCTTCGAACTTGATCTGAATTAACTGGACTTGGCAGCTCATTACCATCCATGTTAGTCAAGACTAAAGCTCCTCCAGAGAAAGCTTTCTTCACCACGAATGGTCCTTCATAGTTTGGGGTCCACTTGCCTCGGTGATCTTTTAGAAAAGGAAGAATTCGTTTTAAGACTAAATCCCCTCCTCTGAATACTCTAGGACGCACTTTCTTATCATAGGCTTTCATCATTCGTCTTTGGTAAAGTTGACCTCTGCACAATGCTGTCAATCTCTTTTCTTCAACAAAGTTGAGCTGCTCATAGTGGTTTTGGATCCATTCAGCCTCTTCTAAATTAGTCTCCATGAGGACCCTTAATGATGGAATTTCCACTTCAATGGGAAGAACAGCTTCCATACCATAAACTAATGAAAATGGTGTTGCCCCAGTTGAAGTGCAAATCGATGTGCGATATCCATGTAATGCAAAAGGAAGCATTTCATGCCAATCTTTATACGTCACCGTCATTTTTTGCACAATCCTTTTTATGTTTTTATTGGCAGCTTCCACTGCTTCATTCATCTTTGGTCTATACGGAGTTGAGTTGACATGTTTGATCTTGAATTGCTCACATAACTCAGTCATCAATTTATTGTTCAGATTTCGTGCATTATCAGATACTATGGTCTCAGGAAGACCATAGCGACATATAATCTCCTTCTTGATGAATTTGATCACAACTCCTTTCGTCACCTCTCGATAGGACATTGCTTCTACACATTTGGTAAAATAATCTATTGCCACCAAGATGAATCGATGTCCGTTTGAGGCTTTTGGGTCAATAGGGCCTATAACGTCCATTCCCCACATGGAAAATGGCCATGGTGTCGTCATAACGTGCAACTGAGATGCTGGAGCATGAGCTTTATCTGCGTAAATCTGACATTTGTGGCATTTTCGGGCATATTTGATACAGTCAGCTTCCATGGTTAACCAGTAATAGCCAGCCCTTAATGCCTGTCTGGCCATCATGTGTCCATTTGCATGGGTGCCGCAAATTCCCTCATGAATTTCTTTCATAATCGTGTTGGCTTCATTTGTATCTACACACCTTAGAAGTACCATATCATGATTTCTTTTGTAAAGTATTTCTCCATTTAGGAAGAACTTCATTGCTAACTTTCTAAGTGTGCGCTTGTGATTTTCTGAGGCATTTAGAGGATAGGTTCCACATTTCAAATAATGTTTGATGTCTTGAAACCACGGCTTGTCATCAAACTCTTCTTCTATATTCATGCAGGAGGCTGAAACATCTACCCTTCCCATCTTAATAGGTTGTACCTCATGATTGGGGTCTATGTTGAACATGACTGCAAGCGTAGCCAAGGCGTCTGCTATCTGATTACTCTCCCTTGGTAAATAGTCAAAAGTGATTTCTTCAAATTTATGAGACAAATCTAATATAAGCTTTTTATAAGGCAGTAGCTTAGTGTCTCTTGTTTCCCATTCTCCTTTCAATTGGTGAATCACCAACATAGAATCTCCCAAGACTCGAAGTTTCGTTATCTTTATATCCAATGCAGTTTGGATACCCATAGAACAAGCTTCATATTCAGCCATATTATGAGTACAATCAAAACTTAGTTTGGCAGTGAGAGGGAACAACTTTCCTTCAGGCGATATTAATTCAACACCTATCCCATGACCTAACTCATTGGAGGCCCCATCAAACAACATGGTCCATGTTTCCGAGTCTGATATTTCTTTTTCCACCATTATCATGGAGACAAATTCATCAGGGAAATCAAATTTCATTGGTTCATAATCGTCTATAGGTTGCTCGGCCAAATGATCGGCTAGTGCACTTCCTTTTATTGACTTTCGAGTAACATAGACAATATCATACTCGGATAAAAGAACCTGCCATCTAGCAATTCTACCAGACAAAGACGGCTTTTCAAAGATGTATTTGATAGGATCCATCTTTGAGATAAGCCATGTTGTGTAGTACAACATATATGGTCTCAAATGACGAGCAGCCCAAGCTAGAGCACAACAAGTTCTTTCTAAAAGAGAATATCTGGTTTCACAATCAGTGAACTTTTTGCTTAAATAATATATGGCTTGCTCTTTTCTGCCTGAACTGTCATGCTGTCCCAGTACACACCCCATTGAATTTTCCGTCACTGTAAGATATAGGATAAGTGGACGATTTGGAGTTGGAGGTACAAGAACAGAAGGGTTTTGTAGGTATTGTTTGATCTTTTCAAATGCTTTTTGACAGTCGTCATTCCATATGCATGTATTGTTCTTACGAAGTAGCTTGAAGATTGGTTCACATGTTGCTGTAAGATGTGATATGAATCTTGCAATATAATTCAATCTTCCCAAGAAACCTCTGACTTCTTTTTTAGTACGTGGTGGTGGCATTTCTAGAATGGCTTTGACTTTGTCTGGGTCAACTCTAATTCCCTCATGGCTTACGACGAAACCCAACAACTTGCCAGAAGTGACCCCAAATGTGCATTTACTCGGATTCAGTTTCAACTTGAATTTCCTCAATCGCTCGAATAACTTTCGGAGAATGGTTGCATGCTCTTCCCCTGGTTTTGACTTAGCAATCATGTCATCAACATACACTTCGATCTCCTTATGCATTAGGTCATGGAAGAGAGTAACCATGGCCCGTTGGTAGGTTGCCCCAGCATTTTTCAATCCGAACGGCATGACCTTATAACAAAAGGTTCCCCATAATGTGATGAATGTAGTTTTCTCTTGATCTTCGGGTGCCATTTTGATTTGATTGTAACCTGAGAATCCATCCATAAAGGAAAAAGTTGAGAATCCAACTGTATTATCTACCAGTACATCAATATGAGGAAGTGGGAAGTTATCCTTTAGGCTTGCTCGATTCAAATCTCTATAATCAACACACATTCGGACCTGTCCATTTTTTTTAGGTACTGGCACAATGATAGCTACCCATTCTGGATAATTAGCAACTGTTAAGAATCCTGCATCAATTTGTTTCATGACTTCCTCTTTTATTTTGATTAACATGTCTGGCTTCATCTTGCGTAACTTCTGTCTCACTGGCTTGCATTCAGGCTTAAGTGGCAAATGATGCACCACAATACTTGTGTCTAAACCAGGCATATCTTGATAAGACCAGGCAAAAACATCAATGTATTCATGAAGCAATGTTATTAACCCTTGACGGCTTTCAGCAGACATGTTGGTCCCGATTTTAACTTCTTTAACCTCTACTTGAGATCCCAAGTTAATCATCTCTATCAACTCTTCATGTGGTCCCAATATCCTCTCTTCTTCTTCAATCATTCTCAACAATTCAGGAGTAAATTCTAGATCTTCCTCATTACCACTTGTTCTCTCATCGGACTCAACATCGTATGTAGGAGAATCAAGTTCGTATTTAAGATCATTAACGCTTTCAATCCCAATTTCGCTGTTTAAGAGAGGGATTATTCAGTGTGATGAAAGAAGATAAATGAAGGAATGGAATAAATGAAATCAATGCTAAAAGAAGTAGACACAAGAGAGATTCATTGGATGATAGGAAAGAAAGAAAAAAAAAATGCTTCTTCATTAACAAATAAAATATTGACATAGAACACATAAATCATCAAAACAAAAAACAAACAAAAAGTTTAAAAATTACTTTGATATCTCATTAACAAATGATGGTAGCTCCATTACAATCCAATTATTGAGTTCAAAGTCTTCTGGGCACAGATAAACCAAGGGACCAGCTTCTTTTTTCTGTTCGATTATAGCCATGACTGCAGGGTCTTGAGATTCCGGATGAATTATTCCAGCAAAGATGAAGGTATCATGAAGATGAGGAATGATATTCATTTGATACTTCGGCTCACGGTTCTCCAATCTAGCCAGTCGTTTTTCTTTCTCCTGCCTGTGTGCATTAATCATATCTTTTTTGCTTGGTTTATATCCCAAACCAAACCTTTCATATTTTTCGACATATTCAACAAATTTTCGAGGCTTTGGTTACTTCCTGTTAAGGAGAGTTTTGAAAGTTGCAGCTCCATTTTCCCTATCTCTCCGTATAAAGTTGTGGCACTTGCAATCTCAAAAGCTTGAAATGATGACTCAAAAACCTCTTCTGTTGCTTCTATGTAGGGCATTGAAGAGGGTCTTGACACTAAGATATCCTCTTGCCCATATATGATTACTAGTTTGCGGTCAACCACAAATTTAAGTTTTTGGTGTAATGATGATGGGACCACTCCAGCTGAGTGAATCCAGGGACGCCCTAACAAAAAGCTGTAGGTCGAATTAATGTTCATAACCTGAAAGGTTATATCGAAGGTGCATGGACCTATCTGGATGGGCACTTCTATGTCTCCAACAACTTCACTACGTGCCCCATCAAAAGCTCGTACGATCATAGTGTTGGGCCTTACATGAGACATATCAACAAGCAATTTCTCCAACGTGGATTTAGGCATTATGTTCAAGGAGGAACCATTATCAACTAGAACTTTTGCCACAGCAAAATTTTTGCACTTAACTGTAATGTGCAAGGCTTTAGTGTGTCCGGTGCCTTCTGGTGGTAACTCATCATCTGTGAAAGTTACTGAACTGGATGCAGTTATGTTTCCAACGATGTTATCCAAGTTGTCCACCGTAATATCCTGCGGAACATAAGTTTGATTCAATATGTCCAACAAAGTCTTACGATGCGTATCTGAAGCCAATAACAAAGCCAGTATGGAAATCTTTGCAGGGGTTCGACCTAACTGTTCAACCACTTTATAATCACTTTGTTTAACCAACTTCAAAAATTCTTGGATGTCATCTTCAGATGCTGGCTGTTTAACATCCAGGTTTTTCACTGCAATGGGCTCTTCTGTTTTTTCCTTGATATCTTCAGTGATCTTGGCTTTTCCTTTTTCTTTACCCTTGGGTTTCAATAGGTCTTCTGGGGTATAGCACTTCCCGCTTCGTGTTAGACCTCCTATCCCACTAATATTATGGATTGGGAGGGGCTCAGAACCAACAGTTACCTTATATTCATAGTTCCAAGGTACTGCTTTTGAACTTTTATATTCAAAGGGAGTCGGAATCTGGATGGTAATCGGTCTTGGCTTGGAATTTGGGGTACTGGGCTTCTCGTGATAAGAAATTGTTAACGGTTTTGGCTTGAGAGACAACCTTGAGCATTCTTCTATAATATCAACTTCCCCATACTGAGGGAGCTGAACCATCTTTTGAGAAACTGTTAAAAAATGTGAATCTAACAACTCCAGGACTTTCAGACGAAAATGAGGACATTGGTCAATAGAATGCCCTTTTGCCCCAGTGTGATAAGAACACATCAAACTGTCATCGTATGCTCTGACACCCAAATCTAATTGGAGGCGTTCTACTCCAATGTATCCATTACTCAATAATATTTCGAATAGTTCTCCCATGGAAGTCACTATGCTCTCAACATTCTTTCTCAAATCAGCTCCATGAACCTCTATCGCATTTACTTGTGCATTCTGATGGTTTGGCAGAGGATTGTTGTTGACATCTGGACCATTTTCTTTCTTAAAGTTCAACCATCCTGCCTTTATCAATGCTTGCACGCTATGCTTGAGTGCAGTACAGTTTTCAGTGGAATGTCCAATTGCTCCTGCATGGTAGTCGCAACGGGCATTTGGGTCATACCACTTTGGGTAAGGTGGCTTTACTGGGTCTCTATTGGTACGGGTGCCAGCTGATTATTCTGGAAGAGTTGGGGTAGAAGTTCAGTATATGTCATCGGAATCGGATCAAAATGAGTCTGTCTACGGACGCCTTTATTGTTTTGGTGTCCTTGGACATAAGGAGTGTTATGTTGATTCCGAGGCTGGTAGCCTTGAGTAGGACGAGGATTTGGGACGTAAGGGGATGAGTATTGGGCTGACGTATTATTGATATATGGTTGAGGGTAAACATATGGAGGTGGATAGTGATATTGTGGCACTCCGGCATTAGGGTATGGTTGTCTTGAATTGAAACCAATCATCTCAACTTCTCCCTCTTTTTTCTTCGATGGAACCCCCTTTTTCGTTGTCGATGATCCAGCCGTATCAATTATCTTTCCATGCTTAATTCCGCACTCGATTCTCTCTCCAATTGTCATTATGTCAGAGAAATTGGTAGAGGCACTCCCAATCATCTTATCATAGAAAGGAGATTTGAGAGTATTAATAAACATGGTTGACAACTCCTTATCTGCTAAAGGTGGTTGCACCTGAGCAGCAGTATCCCTCCACCTTTGGGCATACTCTTTAAAGCTTTCTGTGCTCTTCTTTTCCATCCTCTAGAGGTCTAGGCGGTCAGGAGCCATATCTATGTTGTGCTTATATTGCTTTAAAAATGAATCGGCTAGATTCTTCCATGAACATATATGAGTGCTGTCTAATTGCATATACCATCGAGATGCTGGACCAATAAGACTGTCCTGGAAGCAGTGAATTAACAGTTTGTCATTTTGGACGTATGCTGCCATCTTCCTACAATACATGATGAGATGGTTCTTAGGACAGGATGCTCCATCATACTTTTCAAACTCGGGCACCTTGAATTTTGGAGGGAGGATTACATCTGGTACCAAGCATAGCTTGGTCGCATCTATATTTCCGAAGACATCTGTTCCTTCTACTGCCCTTAATCTTTCCTCCAGGACTTCAAGCTTTTCACTAGAAGAGACTTTCTCACCTCCCGTTAGCTCTTTTCGGATTTTAGGATCATCTAAATTGGGAACTGTAATGGTCACCTTGGGAGGTACCTCTATGGGTAGTGAAAATCCAGGTTGATTGTGTACAGGCACTTGCTCATTCTTGAAAAATGGAAATGGGTGCTGCTCTATTGGAATATTGTACAATGGATGATATTTTGGAGTAGTACCCTATGTTGATTGCCGAATTGGAGGGTCGTTCATTGTATTGCTGGTCTGAGCAATATCAGGTATTATTTTGCCTCTTTCCAGGGCGACAAGAATGGCATCCATTTTTTCTCGTAACTCCTCAATATCTTTCCTTGTTTTCTCCATCTCAGTACTCTGCTCTTCCATGATCCTTGTCCTGTATCTTGTGACGTAGGTGCGGTGGATTCGAGGTGACCGAGCTATCTTATGATTCTGTTTATATTTTTAATGAAAAGAGATTTTAGTGTAAGAAAAGAGAAAGACAAAACGAAACCAAAAAAAAAAGTGATAGAAGAGAAGAAAAAAGAAAAAAAAATGGCTTTGATATTAAATTGGAAAATGATAAAACAATGTAGCAGCAAAATTTGTGCAAAATTGAATTACAAGATATTTCAACTATCTAAATAAAACATAAACTAAAGTAAAGAGTTAATAAAATTGCCCCCAATACTCTAAACTTATACGAAGTTTTCCCAGAAACTTGAGCACATTCTTGCTATTCGGTTGTGTAGGTGCTATGACTTTAGAGAGAGTACGTCCATCTTCTGCTAGTTCATCTACCCTTCGAGTGACTCTCCTAATCTGAGTGAGCATATGTTCTGCTTTACTTCGTAGTGTCGCGTGGTTCTGTCTCGCAAACCCAAAATCATCGCTTAATCTGTCGTACTGCTCCTTTAAATAGGTATAGTCTTTCATTAATCTATCAGTGGCATCCTGATACTTACCGAGGCGAACATTAAGTGACTGAACGGACTCTCTTAGACCCTTGTTGTCGTTGATGAGCTCCCCTAGTTGATCTTCTCTAATCTTGAGCGTTAATTGTAGGTCGTCAATTGTTCGACATAGCGTTCCATTCTTTTCTTCTACCTCAGTAATCGTTTGGTTCCTCAAACTAATGCAATCTTCGAGCTCTTTCATCAACTCATGAAGTGAGGCAATCTCAGATTGTTGCTTCAAAACTTGGTCATTCCTTGACTTGAGAGTTGCTTGGGAGACTCCATTATCCCTTCTTAATCGATGCATTCTTCTGTTCAGGTCACGGGCCTCTGTGTCTAATGCTGAAATTTCTTTTTCTAACTGTTCTTGTTTGCTAACATTGCCCTTTAATCGGTTCAACTCTTTTTCTAGTTCAACATTGCGCAACAAACCTTGCTTTACCTCAAATTGCAACCTTTCATTTTCTTGAACCAATGATGAATTCGCTTTTCTCAATTCATCACATTCTTTTTCGCGTGCTACTTGTTCTGTCTGTTGATCTGGTATCACCTTTGCATTAAGTTTTATCTTGGTTTTCATGTTTGGTGACACAAGCACGGTTTTAGCTCTGTTTGCATGCCATGTTTTGTACGCCTCCGTGGTATCATCATGAAACTGACCACTCTGGATTTTAGTGATCATTTTCCATGCTTTCACAATTTTCTGAATTCTATCTTTACAGAAGCCTTTATCATAAGCAAATTCGAAATCCTTCAACTCATGCGTAGCAGGGATGAATTGTCGGACCCAAATTTGGCGTACTACCAATAAAGAAGCATAGGCTATACATCCCCAAGGACCCAAAAGAGGTAAACTTTTAAATTTACCACATTTATAGATCATTGGCCTAGTTGACATCCAAGGGGCTCTCCACATTACATCTTCTACCTTTAGTTCGGAGAAAAAGGCTTCCCAAGCACTCCTTTCAGGGGAGGATGAACTCCAATCTGATTGCACGAACTCTGAAATAGGATTTCGTAGCTTATTCCAGGAACTTGAAAATTTGATCTGTGGACATTTGAATTCGGGTGGACACTTCACATGACTAAGGACCCAAATGTACAATAATGGTGCACACCCTATAAATCTTCCTGTTCATTTTGTTCTGCAATAATTCAATGAACGAAAAGTTTCTGCCAATACAGGAATAATGGGATCAACTCCTATTTCTATCTTAGCAAACAACTTCACCACGCGTTCCTCAACATATCCACATACTTTAGGAAACAAAACAACATTAAAGATACACAATGCCAGTAAAGTTAACTCCTTGTCTTCATTTGCAATTTTTTGTTGAAGAGTAAGGATGTAGTCCAGGGGTAGGCATGTGTTCTCTCCTTTTATCTTTACTTGTTTCTCAATGTCGCTCGTACGAATCTTGCCCAAAAGAGTAGATAATGCTCTTTTCATTGTAAGCTCTTGATCGTAAGAATAAGCTTCAACCTCTGTTCGTGTTGGCATATGCAGAAGGGATTGATATTCCTCTATTGTAGGAGTCATGTCAATTGAGCCAAATGTGAAACATCTGTAGGCTGGATCCCAATGTCGAATCAAAGCTTTTAATACAAAATAATTAACTTGTACATACATGAGCTGAGCTAGATGGCCATATTTGCTTGTAAATTTAGCCTTTCTATCTACAGTTAATTTTTCCCAAGCCTGTTTCACTGTTTCTAATTGACTTTCTGGAAAACTGACATCCTTAAATTGAGACATAGCATCTTCTACTAAAGAATCTCCGTGGATTTTTTTGTACATTTTCTGACCATTGACGTACTGTTGCTTGATCTTCTATACTCATTTCTTGTATTGGAGGGGGTGATTTTATTTTACTCATACTTTAGTTTCTGCCAATGTAAATAATCGAAAAAACTTGTTAATTTAATTTGCACAATTTTCTTAACTACATTAAACGAGATTTTAAAGGATATTTTCAATGAGTGAAAATTAAAAATTGATATAAGATACAAGGGAAAGAGGAAAAATAAATAAATAAAATTTGACAATAATGCATGTAATAAGTCAAATCCTAGAACTATATGAGTGGAGTTTAACTCTAAGACATCCTAGAAAAGGTCCCCAAGCTTACCCACCGATTTAACGATGTAGTAGGCTTGAGTGGAGAATTTCATGTGCCTGCACGAGAATCGAAATTCCACGAAGGTCGCACTACTCAGTCTCCGAGTCTAGTCCTAAGGTAGAGCCCGGGTAGAAGGCTAGTGAAAGTGTGTGAAATGCATGATTAATAAGATGACATACAAATGAATGACATAACAATTACAACATAAAAAAATGGTAACAATACGATGACATGCAAATGAATGACATAACTAAGATAAAGTAATTACAACATTAAAAAAATGGTAATAGACAAGTGAATAACAATATGTCAAACAAATAATATTATAAAGTAAGGAAAACAAAATAAATAAATAACAAAACAATAACAAAAGGACCTAAAGAAAAATTCAATTCAAAGGACAATAAAAATATTCATGGCTTGACCCTCAAAAGTCCCCAGTGGAGTCGCCAAGCTGTCGCAACGTAATCGCGACGCGGAGCGGCCGACATCCTTTCTTGGATTTTTAAGAAGAAAGTTGGAGTCGCCACCAATCATTGAAGGTGTGATTGGTCACCTTTAAAATAAAAAACCAGTCTTAGAAAACCAGAAATTAGGTTCGGGAGTCGTTTGAGTGTAGGGAAGGTATTAGCACCCTACAACACCCGTTTAAGAAAACGATTACCACAATATTTTAAATTGTCCAATTAAAAAAACAGTCATTTATTTTTATTTTTCTTAAAAATAATGATAAATATGAAAATATAAACCCAAAATGCAATAATAAACACAAGATGTCTCATTTGTTTTTACCTTAACTTTAGAAATAAAGTAAGGATTAAACATTATGAGTTGGATATCCAATTTAATATAAATCATGCCTAATTTCTCTTTTAATTAAAGGAAATATGGGCGATACATGATTGTGTTTATTAAAAAAAAAAAAAAAAACAAAAAAACACAAATAGATGTAAAAGAAGAAAATCATTCAAAGAGTGAACTCTTTTTAGGGAAAATGAGAATTTTCATACGCCTACACGGGAGTTGAACTCCACGAAGACACATTACTTAGTTCCCATAATCCCTTTCAAAAGAAAATCAAAACAATAACAATAATTGAAATTGACCAAGCAGAATTAAAGATTAGATTAAAGCAATTTGGAGAATGAAAGGAAAAACAAATGAATTAGAAAGTTTTAAAAAATGAAGTTGGCAAAGTGCAAAAGTGAACTAAAATGAGAGAGAAATTAAAAATGATAATGATAATGATGATAATAATAATCATAATAATAATAATAACAATAATAACAAAAAAAAACAAAAAACAAAACAAAACAAAGGGAATAGAAAAACAAAACCCCACCTTTTTTACTTCTCTCTTTCTTCTTTTTTCCTTCTTTCTTACCCAATGTTTTCTCTCCCCGTATACTTCTTCATCCCCCTCCTTTTTCCTCTTTTCCTCTTCCACTTTCTTTTCTCTCTTTTTCTATCACTCTCTAAGCTAAACTCTTGCTCAAATGCCTAAACTCTCTCAAGCTCACTTTTACTCTAAACTTCTTCTTTTTTTTTTCTCTCCTTTTCTATCACTCTCTAAGCTAAACTCTTGTTCAAATGCCTAAACTCTCTCAAATGCCTAAACTCTCTCAAGCTCACTTTTACTCTAAACTTCCTCTCATTCTTCTTGTGTTTTCATCCTCCATCTCCCCGCTTTTTATACTTGAAGGGTTACTAATTTAGGGGGGAGATGGATGAGAAAATGGTGGGAAAAATAAAAAAAAATACTAACCATGGAAAAAGCTTTAGAATAGGTAATGGGGGAGTTTTTCATGAAAACTTCCCATTGAATAGGAATGGGGAAGACCAAAAAAAAAAAAATGTGGGGAAGGGGATTTGAAACACAAACCTCGTGATTATCAATACGACTTCATACCAGTTGAGCTATGCTCTTGTTGGCATATCATAAAAACAAATTGACCACCAAATATTGGAAAACTTCAAACATTATTACTTAAAATCAAGCCGGACCAAATACGGTGTCTACACACACATTATTGTATACTTAAAAACTCTTTATAAAAAAGTTGGTTTCAAGTGTTTTTCTCAAAATGATTTATTTCTCAATCTCATTTTCTAATAAGTTATTGCCAAACACTAGAAAGTTTTTCAAAATGATATTTTTTTTCAAAATTAAACACTTGAAGAGTTAAACCAAACACACCCTTAGTTTGAGATTTTGGAATTGTTGTAGATTCTAAAATAATTGTTATTTATGTGCTTTTAAAAAAATCGGCTGGACTATGAAGTATATTAGTGTGTGGTAAATTTTAGTTGTATAGATGATAAAAAGCAGTTGAGGTTTTGGTAGATTAAAATTATAAATTATAGTAGTTTAACTATATTTTTTTCAATAAATAAATTTAATGTTGATATTTAATTTCAAAGTTTTATAAGATAATTTCAAAATTATTATAAGATAATAATTTTTTTTGAAACATGTAAGATAATTATTTTAAATTTCATATGATTTAAAATATAATGTTATGTTTAATCTAAGATGTTTTTATATTTTGCTAAGAAATGTAATTTGCTACTTGTATAGAAAAAATCAATTTAAATAAAAATAAAAATAAATAATTTCAATTGAGTATAAGGTAATAGAATAAAAATATTTAACTTAAATTTTAATAAAATGATTGACATATATCACGTCTCATCTACAAGTATTGGATTTTGCAAATGAACGTAGTTGAAAAGAACGTAGTTATTTTTATAATCTATTAACCAAACGCTAAAACGACTAAGATTCTTTTTTAATCACTTCAACTCCCTCCAAAATCAACGCCAAATGCACTGTTAACCTATCCTACTTAAGTTCTTAAGTTCAATGAATTTTTCTTTCCTTAATTCAACAATATATGAAAGTGATCGAAAAAATTGAACTAGTTCAAACGGTTAAAATATTATTTCCTCTCTAATATAATTAAGGGGAAAATACACTTTTGGTCCCTAAGATTTGGGTTAAGTTACACTTTGGTGCCTAAGTTTTAATTTTAAAATAAAAATAAATAAAAACAATAAAATATTATTATTTTTTATTATTTTAATTATTTTTCAATCTCTCTTCTTCCTCCATTCTTCCTCCCTTCTATAGTTTTTTTTTTATATATAAGAAAAAAGAAAAGAAGAAAAATGGGGTAAGAGAGAAGAAGAAAGGAGAAGAAAAGGAAAAAAATAATCGTCGGTGGCCGGCCGGCGACAGAGAGCGTTGGTCGGTTGCCGGTCGCTGAAGATTTGAAGAAGAAGAAGGAA
Organism: Luffa acutangula; assembly: GCA_036850905.1. Lineage (NCBI taxonomy): Eukaryota > Viridiplantae > Streptophyta > Magnoliopsida > Cucurbitales > Cucurbitaceae > Luffa > Luffa acutangula. The sequence goes on from CM072087.1 coordinate 41,846,558, forward strand.
GAGGTTGAGGGAAGAGGATGAAGAAGAGAGGAAAAAGAGAGAGATTGAAAAATAATTAATAAAATAATAAAATAATAAAAAATAATAATATTGTATTATTTTTATTTATTTATATTTTAAATTTTTTTAAAAAAAGAATTTTTTAATTAAGAAATATATGGTCACATCAGCCGTCCGTTAATATTTAATGGCGAAATGGATGACAGAGACCAAATTGCTCATTATCTCAAACGTCAGGAGTAATTTTGTTGAGTTTTAAAACTCAGAGACCAAAGTGTAACTTAACTCAAACTTCAGGGACCAAAAGTGTATTTTTCCTTATAATTAATGTTAATCGTATATAACTTGTTATTCTCTAAAAAGAAAATAGTCTACCACTTGTTAAGTCTCACTAAATATTCAAATCCGTACACCACACAAAGTAAAAATGCATGCTTTCTAAGCATATTTTCATTTTCTTTTTGTGAAAAGAAAAAAGAAAGTGAAAACCCACGTAAAAATTAGAAAATTATCGTAATGCACTAACTTTATTTATGTGATTGATATTAAATTAATGTACCACTTTGGTCCTTATACTTTGGATTTACTTTTATTTTAGGTCAATGTTCGAGTGTCTAATGTTAGTTCCTGCACTTTGAATAAATCTTAAAATTAGTCCTTCAAATTTAAACTTATCAAAATTTGTTAAATAATCATTTTAATTTTCCTACAATAAAAAACACTATGTGAATATGTTTCCAAGATTTATAAAGGAAAAATTAATAGAGACTAAATATTCTTTAAAAATCTAACAATAAACTACTCTTAATATTAATTTTAAGATTTATTTAAAGTACATGCATAAACTAAAACTGGACATTTGAACATATAGGGACTAAAATAGAATAAAACTCAAAGTTTAAGAAGCAAAATGGTATTTTAGCTTGATATTATTTTATAAAAAATAAGCCTAAATTATGGGGTTCGTTTCAAAAATATCCCTGAACTTTAAAAAGTTTAAAAAGTGTCACTGAACTTAAAATGTCAAAAAATACCCCTACCATCAAGTTTTTGATGGAAAACGTGGAAAGTTTCAGTTTCAGTAATACCCTTGACTTTGCAAAAACTTAAAAAAAAAAAAAAAAAAAAAAAAAAAAGCACTTATCGGAAAATACTTCTTTTTTTTTGTTTTTCCCTCTGTAAATTCTTTCTCCATAAAAATTAATACAAAACTTTGCTTATAAAAGCTATATGCAACTTTAGATGGAAGCAAAGTTTGAAATCGAGTTTCTCTTTTTAAAAGTGTAAAGAAGATATATGGGAGAAAAAAAACATAATTTTTTTTTTTTTTTTTTTGCTCTCTATTTGTATATGTTAGTGATAAAGCAAAATATTAATGTGGTTTGCAATTACGATGAATAGGTTGTGAAGGTGGAGAGAAGTAAGGTCATTATTATTATTATTTTAGAGTTACTAGGGAAGGTTATGATTATGGATTTTGAATTTAATTTTAGAGCTTTTGAAAACTATATGTTTAGTCCGGTTTATAAGATTAATTAATCAAAAGTTGTATGCATGATTTTGCTTTTATTTAATATTTGAGAAGTGTTAGAACCAGTGGCGGATCCAGAATTTTTGTTCAGGGGGGCTTTACTTAAAAGTTAGTAAATATAACTTACGTGTAAATTTACTTCCGTGAAATTTCTATCAGAGCTATTATTACATTGAGATGATTACCCAATATTTTCTTTTACAATATCTCTCATATTTCGATTTAAATCTACAATACAATACACTAATAAAAATACGTAAAATAAAGAAACTAAAACATAAAATAAGAATGATGAAAACTAAATGTATAAAAGTAATGGAAACATGACACTAAATGTATAAAAGTCATTGAAATATGAAAACTAAATGGATACCAAGTAACTGAAACATGAAAACTAAATGTACCTTATAAAATTAATCTTCAAATTCTCGACTTCTTGAAATTTCGGCAATAATTAGACTTGAGAGGAGTTTCTTTTAGGTTCAAAATAATATAGGCTTACAGTATTCAAATGTAGTGAAGAATAATGCTTGTTTTACAAAATTAGGGTTTGAAAATTAGAATATGATTTCAATATATTTAAAGAAATTTAGAATAAAAAATTACCATTTATTTACCCTTAAAAAGGAAATTAAGGTGAAAGTGAAAGGTGGATCATATAATTCCGAATTTAATATAAATATTTTAATTTATTTTTTATATAATAAATAGTATGAGAGAGGCCGTTTTCAGAGCTTAGGGCGTGAGACAATAAGGAAAACAGAAAATCAAATTAAAATTTTAAAAATAACAGATGGTGGGCTCAAACTGCGGACTAAGGGGGGGCTAGAAGGGGCGCTGACCACCACAGCAACTGAAGAATTTGATATAAAATGCATTCAATTTATTACTAATATATAAATAAAAAAATATTGAGGGGGGGCTCGAGCCCCCCCGGGCCTGAACTAGATCCGCCTCTGGTTAGAACCATTATATGACAATATTTTCATTTATTTTTTTCTAAAATGAATATAGGGAAAACTAATGGGTAGTAACTGTTGAGGAAATAAAAGTAAAAAAGCTATAAACAAAATTAAGTCAAAGATATGAAAAATTCAAGAATTAAACAAAAGTCATCCTGAAGCTTCAACACGAGGGTATTTTCAATGGATACATGGCAAATAAGGCCCCGTTTGATAACCATTTTGTTTTTGGATTTTGATTTTTGAAAATTAAGCCTATAAACACGGCTTCCATTAATAAGTTTCTTTGTTTTGTTCTCTACCCTCTTCCCATGTTTTCAAAAATCAACTCAAACTTTGAAAACTAAAAAAGTAGTTTCCAAAAACTTATTTTTGTTTTTCGAATTTGGATAGGAATTCAAATTTGTCATTGACAAGGATGAAAACAATGGTAAGAAATTTGAGAGAAAACAAGTTTAATTTTCAAAAACCAAATAGTTATCAAACGAGACCTAAGTAAACTTTCTCACAAATTTTCATGGAGGAAGAAAAAAGAAAGAAAAATTGTTTTCCAATAAAGGTTTTTTTTTTTAAAGTTAAGTGTATTAATGAAACCAAAATTTTAGGCCCCGTTTGATAATCATTTGGTTTTTTGTTTTCGATTTTTGAAAATTATATTTGTTTTCTCCTAAATTCCCTACCATGACTTTCATCTTGTTTAAGGATCCATTTGAATTCTTAGCCAAATTCTAAAAACCAAAACAAGTTTTTGAAAACTACTTTGTTTTTTTTTTTTTCAAAATTGGACTTGGTTTTTGAAAACAATGAACAAGATTGATACTAAAACAAACAAACTTATAAGTGGAAATAGGTGTGTATAAACTTAATTTTCAAAAACCAAAAACCAAAAAACGATCTAAAACTTAATAGTAGGGATATTTTTGAAACAAACCTCATAGTTCAAAAATATTTTTTATAATTTAGCCGTACTTATACATAGGTAAATTATAGATTTAGTCTTCAACAACCCTTGTTTTTTTTTTTTTTTCTTTTTTTGTCTATTTAATTTCTAAACTTTAAAAAATATGAATTACATTTAAACTTTTAACATTTTTTTTAATCTAATAAATCGTAAACATTACTAATAAAAAAGTTGAGGTGACATGTTGATTGGAATAAAAATTACAATAATTTTACGAAACGTGACACAAATGAGAATAATTCACAACTATATAAAGTACGATTGAGCAAGCCCAAAAAATAAAAAAATAAATAAAAATAAAAAGTTCAAATAAGGTGAGTGGAAAGAATATATTTTAAATCAAAACTTTTTAGTTAGTCCGCCTTTATTAATCCAACTAGCCTTTTTTTATATTAGTCCAATCAATCCACGTACTTCATAATTAACTTATTAGATTTTAAACTGTGGTCGAAATTTTAACAAGTCATTTGTTTGGTGGTAATCTAAGATTTTCATGAAATAGACATTTGAATTACTCCGTTTATTTTGTGATAATGTAAAATGTTCCGGCATCTTGAGATGTCAACACTAGAAACATGTGAGAAGATTTTGATGCTCTCTTTACCTACATGAGTTTCTAAGATTTCCTCGTTAAGAGAATCAATCATTGATGTTTTTGCCCTTCTTTTTTTCTTTTACGTATATTTTCTTTCATAAAATTTATTTATTTCTCAAATTTTAAAATTTTTAATTAAAATAAATTAGTGTACTCATTCACTAATAAACAATTCAATAAAATTAACTATATTTATATGTTTCTCATTTACCTATAAAATAAACTCAATTTGATTTGTATAATATATGATCGAATCTATTTTTAATTGAAATCTGAAGTGATTTTATATATATATATATATATATATATATATATATATATATATATATTATAACACTTTCACAAATCGATAGTATTCCTCTCAAAACTCTCTCTATTTTGATAATGTATAAATATAATCCACTAAAAAGGATATTAACTATATAATTGTCTTCTTTGAAAATAAATTCAAGTATTTCAAGTTAAAATCGAAATCAATATTTAATTGTATTGTTTTAATCTCAAAACAATATAAATAATTTGTTTTACAAAATAAATTATATTAAATTAATATATAAAATGATTTGTAGAAAAGGATATTGTGAGAATAATACATCATTTTAAGATATGAAATCAAACTTAATCATCTAAATATTCTTGAACATCATCTATATTTCCGAACATATACAATTCCAGAGATTATCTGAAGATCTCGACCATCTACATTACCCAAAAACAAACGACTCCTAAAAAGTGTTGAAACTCATCCAAGACCACCAAAGTAGGAGTAAAGTTATGATTCTAATTTGATGGAATATAAAAGAGAGAATAATAATTTTAGTTGGATAGGGTTTATCTTCCTCACACATGGAGTCAAAGAGAGGTTTTGGAAGAAAGCAAATGGCGGCTATGGAACTTAAGAGACGTATTTGGCCAGGTAGCCCAAATAAAAAGAAAAATAAAATATAAAATATAAAAAAAGTTCCATTTTTTTTTTTTTTTTTGTCAAATCAAATTCTCATGGAATTTTCCCACTTAACTAATGGTGGGGTTTGGCCGACGTCCCAATTTCCACACATGCCCTAATATCTTGCACAATGGCGGCCAAGAAAGAGACAAGCTTGTGTTCGGATTAGTTTACACGTACTTTGATCAAATATTTTGTGTTTGCACTTACTTCGACTAATTTTTATGTGCGTATGTTAAATAGGGTGTGTTTGGTTTAACTTTTCAAGTGTTTAATTTTGAAAGTAAATCATTTTGAAAAAATTTATAGGGTTTGGCAACCACTAAAAATGACTTATTAGAAAATGAGATTGATAAATAAAGCATTTTAAGAGAAACACTTGAAACCAACTTTTTAAAAAATACTTCTTAGTTAAATAATAACTTGTGTATAAAAACATTTGTGAGGAAATGCAACCAAACACACGAGTGTTTTAATTATAAACATTTTTTATACAAAATGTTTTTAAAAAAAATGTATTCTTGAAAAACATTTAAATTAAAATGTATTCCAAACGGACCCTTAGTTTAGTCAATTTAAACCCCTATATATTTGAATTGGTGTCGCAATTTAAACCTTATGTGATTGAATAAATTGTGTAACAAATACTCTTGATTGCTTAGACTTTGTTTGATAACTATTTGGGTTTTTGGTTTTCGATTTTTTTTAAATATTAAGCTTATAAACACTATTTCTACCTATAAGTTTATTCGTTTGGTTTTTTGTTTTTTTTATTTACCTTCTTCACATGTTTTACAAAAGCATGCCAGTTTTTGAAAATTGAAAAAAGTAGGTCCTGTTTGACAACCATTTGATTTTTGGTTTTTGATTTTTGAAAATTATGCTTGTTTTCCTTCAATTTCCTTATAATGGTTTTTATATTTGTTATGGACACATTTGCATTCTTAGCCAAATTCTAAAAACAAAAACAAGTTTTTGAAAGCTATTTTTTTTTATTTCCAAAATTTGAGTTGGTTTTTGAAGACATGGAAAGAAGATAGATAACAATACAAAGAAACTTAGAAGTTGAAGTAGTGTTTGTAGGCTTAATTTTCAAAAACTAAAAACCAAAAACCATATGGCTATCAAACGGGGCCATAGTTTTCAAAAACTTATTTTTGTTTTTGAAATTTGACTAGAATTCAATTGTGTCCTTAACAAAAAAAAAAAAAAAAAAAAAAAAATTGGAGAAAACAAGCATAATTTTCAAAAACAAAAAATCAAGTACCAAATGGTTATCAAACGAGACCTTAAATTTTTATCTTTTTTTTTTAAGATTTGTAACTAGCTACCACGTTCTTGTGGTTGGAAAAGACTATTTCTTTTTTTTTTTTCTTTTTTTCTTTTTTTTATATGGATGATTCCAAGTGTGTTAGATGCTTTGAATTCGTTGGATTTGAACCATTTGTTTAGAATCTTGTGTGCTTAGGTTTGTGTTTGAGCATTTCTTTTGACATTATTTTGAGCATTTTGTTAGTTAATTCTTTTTGGATTTATTAGTCAGTTCACGGAAAATTATCTAATTTAATTTTAAAGAGAAAATTAATTGCATTGCTTATACAAGCTAATTTAGGGGCATTTTAGTGGAAGATTTGAAAATTTTGCTTTTATTTATATTTATAAGATACCAGCAAATAGAGAAAATAATAATAATAATAGAGATGGAGAAAGAAGACAAGTTCTAGAAACATAAATGAGAGAAAGATATATACCTAACAGGAAAAAGGTAATAGTTTGAGAAGAAATGTAAAAAAAAAAAAAAAAAAAAAAAAAGATAAATGTTAGAAAAATAAGGAACATAAGTTAGAGAAAGAGTAACTTTAGAGAGAAATTAATAACATAGTTTTAGATTTATGTAACCCTCTTTATACTGTGTTAATTCAGAAACTTAGGGGTCATTTGACCCACTGTGTTGGTTATAATAGCCCCCGCTATTATAACCAACCCAGTGTTTGGGGCACCAACAAAAATAAAGGACGGAGTTGGTTATTTTTCCCCTCCGTGTTGCTACAGTAACCACTATTCAACTCACCCCAATTATTCTATTCATTCTCTACAGTAACTTTTTTCTCTCTTCTTCCATGTGACTCATTGACTTTTCTACCGACGACCGGCCAACGACTTTTCGGGAGACCACCGACAACTTTTCCGACGACCGCCGTCGACTTTCCGGCCATTTTTTCGGCAATCACCGACGACTTTCCGGTGACTTTTTTTTTCTTTTTTTTTAAGAAAATCTTCTTCTCATTTTCATTTCGAAAATTATAAAAAACGAAAATAAAGAAAAAAAAAGAGGTAGAAGAAAATGAAAGGAAAAAAGAGAGAAATTTTTTCGATCGCCGAAAAATTTGTTGGTGGTCGTCGGAAAAATCATACAATTTCTAGGGAGAGTTAGATACTAGGTTGTCTTTGTACATATATATAAATATAGAGTTTTATTACATAATTACTTTTGATAATGAAGTATATGAATGTTTACCTTCCTCGTACCATATTTTTCATTCCAAATTATACTTATCGTATTTAAGTTTACCGTGATAATAATAATTTAAAAAAAAATACTACTCAAGTTTTTATTTTATGTGATTTCTATTTTATTTGATTCTTTTGATAATAAAGGTAAAATGAGTTTTGAATAAACATTTATCATTTTTATGTTGGAAATACATAAATGAAACAAATATGGTTTTTCTATATGAAATCATAAAATGACTTATTTTGTGAAAAAACCATGACTCTAAAACAAAGAAAATCAACCTTTACTTTAGGTTATTTTTGTTTCCTTTTAAGCTAAACACATAATTTAACTCCTGTACCCAAAACTTTTATTTTTTTTACAACTAAACTTTTTTTTTTATTATTAATATTTGAAGTACAAAGTTGTATGAGGAAAATAAACAAAAAAAAATCAAGAAAAAAAAAACAATCAGCTTGAAACATAGATTATTTGAACCCAGACTAAAATAATTTGCATCCTAAAACACTGCACCTCAAACACAGACTATTTTATCCCAGACTATAATAATCTGCACCCCAAACACAAACTATTTTATCCCAGACTATAATAATCTACACCCCAAACACATACTATTATAACCCAAGACTATTATAATCCCCCAGCTATTATAACCCCCAACTATTATAACCAACCCAGCGCCCCAAACAGCCCCTTAGAACTTATAGTTTGTGTTTAATTTGTGACTGTATTATAGGACCATGATCTATTTCTACTGTGTATGTAAAGATTAAATATGTTAGGGTAATTGACATGTATTATTTTCGACCAATAATAGGTCAAATGTTTGAATTTCTCCACCCCAAATATTGTTAAATTTAAAAAAAAAACATTGTTAAGTTATAAGCCCAACCCAAATCAACCCATAAAAATTGAGTTGACTTAGTTTAGGTCTCATTTGATAACCAATTTTATTTTTAATTTTTAAAAATTAAGCTTGTTGACTTTTGGTTTCCTTACAATGGTTTTCATCTTTGTTAAGCATTTGAGTTCTTAGGCAAATTCCAAACACATAAACAAGTTTTTTAACACTACACTTTTTTTTGTTTAAATTTTGACTTGGTTCTTGAAATTACAATATTGGAGAATGTAGATAACAAAAACAAAGAAATTTGTAGGTGAAAGTAACATCTATAAGCATTTAATTTTAAAAAACCAGAAACCAAAAAACAAAATTTTCCCTTAAATTTAAGTGAAAATGGCCGTAAAAGATCTAAAACATAGTTGAAAAGTCGTCTCTCTTATTATTTTCATTCTCTTAGAAAGACTTTCTCTTCTCTTATTAGGAGGATCAAGAAATGAATTTTTCTTTAATCATAAATGTGAACCATAACCTTCAATATCGGATACCATCAACCGGTTATCAAGTTTATAGATTTCTAATTCATTTTCTAGCTCATTAAATTAGAAATATCTAAGAGTTTATCCGGGCGTATTTTCTATCTTTATTTTACATTAATATTAATATTTTGCACACTTTACCATATTAACTTTTTTTTCCCATTAGAGTGGCATAACACGTTTCCAAGGTCAGTTGTGTTATGGGTGCATTTGGACCTAATTTTAAGAAAGTCGGAAGGGGAATTGTAGTAAATGGCTAGAAAAAATACTCCCTCTTGTTTTTTGGCTAAGGAAGTTCAATAATTGCAGACATGGCTTCCACCTTTTTAGGAACTGGTTTTCGATTTTTTTTTCCAATTTTACCCCGGGTATATATGTTTATACACAAACACCATTAACAGCTGCATACAGATTTTCCCCCATTTTTCGGGTGGATGTATCCTGATTTACAGGGATTTCGGGTTTTGATATCCCTCCAACCGTCAAACAAGATTTTCCTATTTTTTTAGGCTTCTTCTATCTCTCCAACCGTAAGAAAAGATTTTGTTTGTTAAGTTCCATTAATCTCCCTATATTTTTCCCTCATTTAAATATCATAGCTTAATTAATTTGTTTTTTTGCATATCATGATCAAAATAGTGGTTGTAAGTTTGTAATTAAAAGCTTTTCTCAATCTCATCCTTCAATACACAATACAAAGTTATATACACAATACAAAGTTATATCCATATACATACATCTCAATTTTAGGCTCCAGTACACACAAGCATGTCATAAACGGTGTAAATAATATATGTATATATCAGTACATACCACTCTAATGGGACTAACTTCTTTAACTACATCTTTCTTAATCTATTTGTTTGTTTTTTTCCCTTGCAGGGTCCTTCTTAACAGGGTATTTTCACAATAAAAAACAATCAAATTATAACATGTCACAAGAGGTAGATGTAGTTGGCATTTTTCACATAAATGACGAAATATTGCCAAAAAAAAAAAAACAAATCCCTAAAATCAATGGTTTATCTATAAAGTAAGGGGAGACACACAACTTATATACTGGCATGACTAATATGCATGTATATAAGAGTACAGACAGACAACAGAGTGTCATTCAATAAGCATTCCAGCACACTTTCACCCTTCAATACACAGGACAGAGTTATATCTAGATACATACATCTCAATTTTAGGCTCCAGTACACACAAGCAAGTCATAAACGGTGTAAATAATATATGTATATATCAGCATATACTGCTCTAACGGGGTCAACTTCTTCAACTACATCTTTCTTAATCCGTTTGTTATTTATTTTTTTTCCTTGCAAGGTCCTTCTTAACAGCATCCTAGAAGATTTTTACAATAAAAAACAATCAAATTATAATAACATGTCACAAGGGTTGAATGTAGTTGACCATTTTCACATAAATCACGAAATATTGCTAAAAAAAACAAATCCCTAAAATCAAGGGATTGTCTATAAAGTAGGAGAGATCGTTGCAAATATAAGGGAAGGGAAATGAAGTCGTTACCTTAGTTCAAATTTTTTTGGTACAGTCCTCGCGTAGAAGAAGAATCGATTGAGCATGCAAGAGATGGTCGTCGGCGCGGTGGGGGAAGGTCGTCGGCACGGCGGAGGTAGGTTGTCGGCATGATGTGGGAGGTAGGTAGCAATATACACTCTGTTTGGCGGTGGGAAATGGTGGGGAATGGAGGTTTTAGGCTCTCAAGGGTTTCGAGGTGTGGAAGACGAAGATGGACCGACGGGATGGAGCGAATGCATGAGGGTGGTTCTGGTGGGAGGTTGAGCGGTGTTATGACATGTCATAATTGCAGCACTTAAGGTATCATAATTACTGTGTTCTTATTTGTTTTTAAATTTTCAGGTTTTCTTAGTTGCAGGTAGTATATCTTCCTATTGACACGATTGTTTTTCCAATTAATGCATTCCGAAGGTGTTTCTCTCTACGGAGGGAGGTTGAACTCTGTACTCCTTCCCCAATAAAGGTATTGACTTATTTTTTCGGGAAACAATTTTTTTCCCGTAGATCTAGATTTTCAAAATAGTTTTGTTTTTTGGATTTTTTAATTTCAAACTTCCTAAAATGTCTCCAACTTATTTTTAGGGGTATATTTTATCTCTCCTAAACTCTGATTTTGGTTTTAAACGTTAAGATAGGTAGTTTGTTGGGGGGCATTGTTGTCTTTTACAAATAGGGATTTATTAATCAGTAAATCGTTTAGCCATCTATTTAATTGATAAACGTTTGTAGCCATTTTTCAAGGCACCTATTTATTTTTAGGGGTAACTAGATAAATGGCCAAATAAAAATAGTTGTTTTGAAAAGGGTCATTCGAAATTCCAATTTGATAAATGGCCAAAAGCTATTTTTAGTAAACTCTTTTGGCAACAAAGTGGACAAAAATACCCCTATCCAAATCTCAATTCAGAAAAAATAATCCACAAATATAGGGGAGACGTGGGATGACTAAATGGTAAAAATAGTATTTGGTATCACACGAAAATAGGTTAGAAAATCCGGTTTGGCCATTTTTCATTAAAAAATCCGGTTTGGCCATTTTTCAAAAGTACCTTGTAATGTTTGTCCATTTCTAAGGATTTCCCTTATTTTTAACCATATTTCTTGTTGCCCCAAGTCGGAATGATAAGAGTCCATGATGGAAATAGGCCCAAGAAGACCCTTGGACCCAGATTAATCTCTTTCATGTCCAAATCCTAGAGAGGAAGGGAAACTATCTTTCTATTCTCTCTCCTAAAAGGAAATAGGGAACCCTAGATCAACTATAAATAGAGGAAGGACAACTCCAAAGTGGGGGGACTCGACTGAATATTTATTCTTTCTCTTAGTCTTCTTCCTCATTCTCAATTTACTTGCTACACTCATAACCTCCTAGCTGACTTAAGCATCGAAGCCAGTGTGGCAAAACACTACATCGGTGTGCATATTTCTCTTGTTTTGTAGGTCACATCTTCCCCTTCAAATAAATACACCGTTGGTGTCACGTGAAGGTCAAGGTGAATTTTACTGCCCGAATTTTAGCATCAACAAGTTGCATGTGTATTTTTCCTCCAACAAATGTTAAAATTGTTTAAAAAAAGAAATGCACAATAAAAGGGTTTTTTTTTTTTTGAGAAAAGAATGCACAATAAAAGTTGAGCCATGTGAAGTCTTAAGAAGATGCAAACCTGGCTATAAATGTCACAAAGAAAAAATTGGTTATAACAAAACTATCAGAAATGGAAATTACTTGTGTGAATCAAAGAGGTCTTCAACAAATGGAAACTTTGTTATAAAACTCCTGTTATAGGTAATTTTGGACCACCCCGATGTACGAGGAGCTGACGAGGACAATCAGACAGGAAGATGGACCAAGGAGGCAAAACCGGCAAGTGAGACGGGCCAAGACCGAAGGGGTCGGGTTTAGGCCCGACCCCCTGCTCGGCCTCGGCCATGTGCCGAGGCCGAGCCCGTTCGGTCTCGTTTGGTCCCCACTGCCTCTGGATGCCCCGGTTTCGCCCGGTTTGACCTAAAACGCCTCTGAAACCCTAAAAAGGCTAGGAGGATGTACAGGTATTTATATCCCTCTTCGCCACTGAAGAGGGGATCCCGAATTCTATCCCTAAACGCTATTTTACATTCTCTACTCTCTTTCCTCTTGCTCTTACTTTTCCACTCCCTACCGTTCTGCTTGCTGACTTAAGCATCGGAGCCAGTGTGGCGAGCACCACACCGGTGCGCAGGTTTACTGTCTTGCAGGCCACGTCTTCCCCTTCATCTACAAATTTACCGTTGATGGCACGTGGAGGTCAGGTGAGTCCTTTGGCCAAATTTTGGCATCAACAGTTGGCGCCGTCTGTGGGGAGGAGTGCTTGCCAGTTCAGACCGCGCATCGGTGTTGGTCTACAGGATGGATCGGGTTCAGAAACCAGAAAGAAACCTCGGCTATGAGCAGAAAACACTGAACAAGACTGGGCTCGACCTCGGTATGGAAAAGGCCGACCCTAACTTCGAAGATTGTTGTAAGGTTCTGTGTGCCCACGATGCTGTGAACCAGACTGGGGTCGACCTTGGTATGGAAAAGGCCGACCCTAACTTCGGAGATTGTTGTAAGGTTCTGTGTGCCCACGATGCTGTGAACCAGACTGGGGTCGACCTTGGTATGGAAAAGGTCGACCCTAACTTCGGAGATTGTTGTAAGGTTCCGTGTGCCCACAATGCTGTGAACCAGACTGGGATCGACCTTGGTATGGAAAAGGCCGACCCTAACTTCGGAGATTGTTGTAAGGTTCTGTGTGCTCACGACGCTGTGGACCTGACCCAAGAGGGCAACCGACAGAAGGAGTGAGAGAGCCGAGAAGTTTTTGTGCCCGACCGGCATCGAGAAGACAGAGGAAAAGGACGCGGGGTAGAAGATGGAGCCCATATCCGACATGAGCACTCTTCGGTCGATGGCCGAGGCTGAGCAGAAGCCTAATCACAAAAAGGCCCGCAAAAGTTCGCCGCTAAAGACAACGTCAGGTACGTACACAGGGAATAATGACAGGAAAAAATCAGAGGCTCGGGCAAAGTCCGAGGCTGAGTAGGGCCAAAAGGGGCGAGAGCTATCCAAATGGCTAAAAGACGAAGCAACAAGGTGCTGAGCCTCTGCGCTAACACTCACAGGTTGGGCAAGGCAATGGATTAGTAAGATCCAACGGAAGTCAATCGGTTCGTTTAAAGAATTGGCCCGAGCGCTTGTTACATAATTCCTAGGAGTCTGGAGCCGACATAAGCCTCAGATCAAGTTGCTGACAGTAAAGTAGGGGCCTCGAGAAAGCTTGAAGGATTATATTAACAGATTTTGTAACGAAGTTTTGCAGGTAGAAGGCCATGACGATGGAGTTGCCTTGACTGCTATGATTTTAGGTCTACAAGATGGAAGACTACTCAGCTCAGCCAGCAAGGACAGTCCTCGGCCAATGGCCGAGGCCGGAAAGAGGCCAAGGAGCCACAGGGTTGTGCGGAACAAAAAGTCAGATCCGACAGGTATACACCACTAACAGCTTCGCTTGAACATGTCTTGGCCACAATGCAGGATGCAAACCTAATGAAGTGCCCAGAAAAATTGAGGCCGGACCCAGACGGGAGGAATGGGAACAAGTGATGCATGTTCCACGGAGACCACGATCATACAACCCGGAAATGCATACAGTTGAGAGACGAGATAGAAGCCCTAACCCGAAAGGGTTACCTCAAGGAGTTTGTGGGAAATGGCAGAAGCTAGAGACCATTACCAGCAGATCAAGGTAAAGACAGTGTTAGCCCACCGCTCGAGATACGAACAAATTTAGGAGGACCATCCGGTGGACAGTCAGGCAGGGAGCGAAAGGTCGCCATTCGAGAGGCACAGCGAGAGCCTGAAGGGCAAGGAGTTTACAGCAGCTTGAAGAGAGGCTAAGGAAATTCCTAGGCCTCCCCAAGCTTTTCCCCAGAAGAGTGTACGCACCCCTGGGATGACCATGACGCTTGAAGAAAGGCTCGGGAAATTCCTAGGCCTCCCCAAGCTTTTCCCCAAAAGAGTGTACGCACCCCTGGGATGACCATGACGCTTGAAGAGAGGCTCGGGAAATTCCTAGGCCTCCCCAAGCTTTTCCCCAGAAGAGTGTACGCACCCCTAGGATGACCATGACGCTTGAAGAGAGGCTCGAGAAATTCCTAGGCCTCCCCAAGCTTTTCCCCAGAAGAGTGTACGCACCCCTGGGATGACCATGCAGCTTGAAGAGAGGCTCGGGAAATTCCTAGGCCTCCCCAAGCTTTTCCCCAGAAGAGTGTACGCACCCCTGGGATGACCATGACGCTTGAAGAGAGGCTCGGGAAATTCCTAGGCCTCCCCAAGCTTTTCCCCAGAAGAGTGTACGCACCCCTGGGATGACCATGACGCTTGAAGAGAGGCTCGGGAAATTCCTAGGCCTCCCCAAGCTTTTCCCCAGAAGAGTGTACGCACCCCTGGGATGACCATGACGCTTGAAGAGAGGCTCGGGAAATTCCTAGGCTTCCCCAAGCTTTTCCCCAGAAGAGTGTACGCACCCCTGGGATGACCATGACGCTTGAAGAGAGGCTCGGGAAATTCCTAGGCTTCCCCAAGCTTTTCCCCAGAAGAGTGTACGCACCCCTGGGATGACCATGACGCTTGAAGAGAGGCTCGGGAAATTCCTAGGCCTCCCCAAGCTTTTCCCCAGAAGAGTGTACGCACCCCTGGGATGACCATGCAGCTTGAAGAGAGGCTCGGGAAATTCCTAGGCCTCCCCAAGCTTTTCCCCAGAAGAGTGTACGCACCCCTGGGATGACCATGCAGCTTGAAGAGAGGCTCGGGAAATTCCTAGGCCTCCCCAAGCTTTTCCCCAGAAGAGTGTACGCACCCCTGGGATGACCATGCAGCTTGAAGAGAGGCTCGGGAAATTCCTAGGCCTCCCCAAGCTTTTCCCCAGAAGAGTGTACGCACCCCTGGGATGACCATGCAGCTTGAAGAGAGGCTCGGGAAATTCCTAGGCCTCCCCAAGCTTTTCCCCAGAAGAGTGTACGCACCCCTGGGATGACCATGCAGCTTGAAGAGAGGCTCGGGAAATTCCTAGGCCTCCCCAAGCTTTTCCCCAGAAGAGTGTACGCACCCCTGGGATGACCATGCAGCTTGAAGAGAGGCTCGGGAAATTCCTAGGCCTCCCCAAGCTTTTCCCCAGAAGAGTGTACGCACCCCTGGGATGACCATGACGCTTGAAGAGAGGCTCGGGAAATTCCTAGGCCTCCCCAAGCTTTTCCCCAGAAGAGTGTACGCACCCCTGGGATGACCATGACGCTTGAAGAGAGGCTCGGGAAATTCCTAGGCCTCCCCAAGCTTTTCCCCAGAAGAGTGTACGCACCCCTGGGATGACCATGCAGCTTGAAGAGAGGCTCGGGAAATTCCTAGGCCTCCCCAAGCCCTTTTCCCTAGAAGAGTGTACGCACCACTGGGATGACCATAATGCTTGAAGAGAGGCCTGGGGAAATCCCAAAGCCTCCCAAGTTTCCCTCAAACTTCTCAAGTCATGCAGGGAAAATGCTCGTCCTCATGCCAAGGCTGAGGCCGACCATCCCGAGGCCAAGGCTGGACTTCACCCTTAGAGGCCCAGGTACGAAGTTAGTTTTTCCTTACTCAAAAAATGCATGTCCAAGGTAATGAATGCACATTTTGAGTGGGGGGTTGGGAGTAAGGACAGACCAAGTCCACCATAGTCATGGCCATGTTGCAATGATTTTGACTTTCCTTTCTTATTCAAGTTAGGATTACGAACAGCGATGGAGCTATTTTTAAGATTGTTTATTCTCATTTTGTATAGCACATAGCTTTTTCCCATGGTACGATGCAGACACTTGCGAATTTTGATAAAATTCTTTATACTATGTTTGTGCAAAGCATTTTTCCATAGGATGGGCACATATGGCCAAACGAGAGTGATTCTTGTAGAAGCCGAACTTCTGCACTTTCCCTTGGAAGGAGACTAAACTCTTGCAAAGAGGTTTACGCATGCCCTCAACCTCCCCAAGCTTTTCCCCAGAAGAGTGTACGCACCCCTGGGATGAACACAGCAGATTGATGAGCAGAATAACGAGCAATGTAGGAAAAATGCTCAGCCTCACGCTAAGGTCGAAACCGAGCATTCTAGCCCTAAGAACGACTGTGGGGGGCTTGCGGTGAGGCTCGACTTGCGCAACCGAAATATCCAAAGCAACAAAGAAATGTTCAAGCAGAAAGTGAATCTGCACACAAGCCCAACTACGGAGCAAGCAAATAGCATAAGGAAGCTGGTCGGCCTCATGCCAAGGCCGAGGCCGACCACCTAGAGGCCAAGTCCAAAATTCAGCCACGAAAGCACAGGTTCCCAACAGAGTGTACGCACCCTTGGGAAGAGACTAATTCCTGCCAGAGAGGTTGATGCATCTCCACAACCTCCTCAGAGCCACAGGTTATCTCAACTCATCTGGTTGGGCACATGTTGCCAAGTCCAAACACAAACCCTATAAGGTATTCTTCTCTTTACCCAACTACACTTTGTGTTTAAATGAGGCTTTACCTGAAATTGGGGGCTGCAAAGGGGATATGCACTCTCTATTAAACAAAAAGCAAGTCACCGGGGATATGCACTCCCTATTAAACAAAAAGCACCTATGTTTAGCATGTTCTACTGAAATTTACATGTTCAAACCTATTCTCTTGTTATTTCCCTACAAGGACTAACATATGGATGCAGGGAGCCAAATTTTAGGCTAACGGGGGCTTGAGGCCGAGGCCGACCCTAGCCACTTCCCTCACTTTTCTTTTGTAGAAAACAACTTTTCTATGCAGGAGCTCGAAACCTTTTGTGCTTGCATATTTTCATGGACAAGCCCTGGATCTGAAGCACTCCGGGTGACCCAGTACGGGGGTCTCGCTGACCGGTCAGCGAGTCGGGGTCCAGGGGCGAAGCGTCCGGTGGGGGTTCGGGGGCAACGCCCCCTAAGCAAAATTACAAAATATGATGCTCGGCCTCTTCCCGAGGCCGAGGCCGACCAGGCAAGCAGAAAGGGAGATAGCTGTGCTCGGCCTCTTCCCGAGGCCGAGGCCGACCAGCACCACTTTTGTAATCTCTCACCCTTTTTCATTTCCATTACATCTAACCCCTATTCAGGGAGTGTCTACTTCTATCCTACTTTGCAGGATGACAACAAAGCTACACGTAAGCCAGCCCAGGGCAAGGGTCATTACTCTTAAATCGGGCTTAAGGAGCTCAACTTATAACAATAAGTCACCCCGAATCCCAATTCAAGAGTGGGGGCTTAATGTTATAGGCAATTTTGGACCACCCCGATGTACGAGGAGCTGACGAGGACAATCGGACAGAAAGATGGACCAAGGAGGCAAAACCGGCAAGTGAGACGGGCCAAGACCGAAGGGGTCGGGTTTTAGGCCCGACCCCCTGCTCGGCCTCGGCCCGGGGCCGAGCCCGAGCCCATGGGCGCCCCCGGCCATGTGCCGAGCCCGCCCCTCGACCCGCTCGCGCGGGCCGAGCCCGTTCGGTCTCATCTGGTCCCCACTGCCTCTGGATGCCCCGGTTTCGCCCGGTTTGACCTAAAACGCCTCTGAAACCCTAAAAAGGCTAGGAGGATGTACAGGTATTTATATCCCTCTTCGCCACTGAAGAGGGGATCCCGAATTCTATCCCTAAACGCTATTTTACATTCTCTACTCTCTTTCCTCTTGCTCTTACTTTTCCACTCCCTACCGTTCTGCTTGCTGACTTAAGCATCGGAGCCAGTGTGGCGAGCACCACACCGGTGCGCAGGTTTACTGTCTTGCAGGCCACGTCTTCCCCTTCATCTACAAATTTACCGTTGATGGCACGTGGAGGTCAGGTGAGTCCCTTGGCCAAATTTTGGCATCAACAACTCCCATAAACTTTATACCACTCACACAACTAGAGTTAGTATATCATATATATCTAAAGTGATTCTAATTGGGATAATTTAAAACTCTAAGTCATTTGCTCCTTTAATTATATAGTACTTGTACTTGGAGCCTATCACTTCCTTGTACCTTTTTGATGTGAGATTGCTCTCTTCTAATTTTTTGCCAAGAATCCTGCAACAATAAGGGTTGCGATTATTTATTGGTTTATTTATTTATTTTTAGTTCAACCACATCTCGAAACGGTGGATTCAAACATTTGATCTCTGGATTAAAAGTATATATAAATCTATACTATATATAAAAGGGGCTAAGAGAGGAGAATCTTTACTTTCCTCTTTTGCCCTTATAATTTTAATAAATTCCTATTTTACCCTTCACTCTTTGTTGATGGGGTATGACCCTTCGGGTCAAGATGTCCGTTGAGATAAATATGTACAATAAAATAGTTTTTCAAACATGACTATTCGATAAAAAGTGAATTTTTAAGCAACTTTTTATCATTAGATTGAATAGTTGCAATTTATTTTGTCCTTCACTCTTTGTTGATGGGGTATGACTCTTTGGGTCAAAGTGTCCGTTGAGAGAAATTTGTACAATGAAGTAGTTTTTCAAAACATGACTATTCGATAAAAAAAAATGAATTTTTAAGCAACATTATATCATTAGATCGAATAGTTGCAATTTATAAGCTGACCAAATGTGATTATTCGGATGGAGGTGGTTACACATTGAACCAGTTTATGAGAAAATTTCAAGTACTACGGTAGTATGGAAAATTTTCCATACTACCTCTATTCATTATTTTCCATGTAAGAAATATTTAATAATGGTGTGGGACCCATACAATAAAATATTATATCATTAAATGCTCATTAAATGACGTGTCAAATGCTGAATGGAGGGAGTAGGTACTACCGTAGTACTAGAAATTTTCCCGTCACATATTTCCAAAAAGCATCAATCGTATATATATAAAATAAACATATTAATGTAAAATTGTTTTTTTTTTTTTCACTTTTTCTTAGAAGTTTCCTATTATGCTTCTGCCACTTCACGTAGGGAAATCAAAATCAACAAGAATCTGTGATCACATGAAAAATATAAGTCTTCAATCATTTGAATGTTTTAATTTCTTTTTTAGAATTTTGTAAATTATCTTCTACAATACCTTTCTTCAATTTCATTCCATATATAATCTTCATGTTTATCACTCAAATTCAATAAATCATTTACATTAAATATAGAAACAAAATATTTAAACAACGAAAAATCATTTTGCTCATTTATTATACTCAAAATATTTTCGATTATGGTAAAAAAATAAAAACTTTAGTTTCTTCTCAACAATTAAAAAAAAAACATAATAAATGAACCTATAACCTAACTCTTTTGTAAGATTTAAAACTCTAATTTCATTTGTAAAATTATGAGCCGTATATGAGCAGAGGAGATACTTTATTACGTTTTACTTAGTAGTGAGATAAAAGAGAAGAGAAAGCAATAAAGTTGTGAAAAGAAAACATTTTTAAACATGTGAATTAGTAGATAGACGATAAAAAAATCACAAAACAGATCTGTAAATATTTTACTAGATGGGAGAAATGTTCATAAAGATATATAAATAAAAAAGCATATTTAAAAAAATAAATATTTTACATAATTTCAAAATAGATCCAAAAAAATAATTGTATAAGAAAACCTTATTAAAATTCTATTACATTTAATAAATATTTCGTAGATATCCAAAATTAATTTGTTTCTTTTGTCAAGTGTGATTGACATGATATGATTGTCATATTTCAAAAATTTTCTTTAAATATGTCTAGTGGATAAATAAATAAGGTTTAGTTTTGATCATATATATTATTTTTACTATTTTTTTCAAAATTTTATGTTGAAAATTTTATATTGTGTACTTATGCTTTCTTTTCCAACAAAATAACTAAATTAAATTAAAATTTATATAGTTAAAACAAAATCAATGATTAATAAAACAAACAAAATAATAAAAAGAACATGATATACATAGTTTTGGCTCTTGAAAAAAAAAAAAAAGATATATTTAGTCTTAACTTTCATATTCATTATAAATTAACCTAATAAACCAATGAAATTTCACGTGCATTGCACGGGTTTTCTGACTAGTTATCATCAAGTTATGCTTACTTTTACCTGCAAATACATTCTAACACTGCTATATTAACAATAAAAAAAAAAAATCATAATAGAAGAAAAAAAAAAATCATAATAGAAGATAGGTTAAAATGCCATTACTATCTCCCTACCTTGGGACTCCTATTTTAGTCCATGTATGTCCAAATTTGTTTATTCATTGAAGTTAACTTTTATTGAACTTGTACTAAAAAAAAAAAAAAAAACTTTTATTGAACTTGATAAAATAATGATAATAATTTAATTTTCATTCAAAAGAAGACACAATGGAATATGTTTTCAAAATCTATAGGAAAAAGATAAATAGAGACTAGATCCATTCCGAGAAAGTTTAACCATAAACTAATATTAGGTACTAATTTTATAATTTATTAAAAATATAAAGACTAAATTTAGAAATTTGAATGTACGACAAGAGACTACAATAAAATAATGAATAAAATGATACTTGAATCTAAAATTACAATTTTCTAATTAGTCCATCATGATACTTTTAAGCTTTAAAAACAAAACATATTAGTCTGGATTGAAGCTAACAAGAGTATAACTCAACTGACATCAAATATATATACTTATGATCGAGAGATCATAGATTCGAATCCCCTCACTCCAAATGTTGTTAAATTAAAAAAAAAAAAAGTACGAAAAACATTTAATTCCACCGGATAAACTTGAACGAACACTTGATAATGACCTAAATCGAAGGGATAGAAATTAGAATAATATTTAATCATAAATATGTAGATGCCACTATTAATTATCATTATTAACTTTTTTATCGGATAAGAATGTAGATGTGGTATGAAAAATGAGTAAAGTCTCCTCCTTATCTTAGAACAATAATAATTAATATCTATGACTTTCTCAAAGCAAAAACGACAAATTATATACATATTATAATTAAAGAAAAAATCAACCCTAGTAATTGTCGAAAATTATATTCGGAAGCTTCATTAAAACAAAAATTCTACTTTGTAATTCTTAGAAAAATGGTTTAATATAATAGTGGGGAGTGATTGACAATTACATCTACTATTTTTTTGTTTCTTTTTTTCCTACTATCTCGAACCGATTGTATAAAAAAATCATTCTTCTTGATAATATCTATTACACTATTCGTTACGTTTGGATTAAGTAAATTCTTTTAACTTGTATTGATAATTTTATCATATAGATATCGATTCAATAATAATCTAAATGAGAAGTCTATATGTGATTATTATATAGATATGAAGAGTGGCTCTTTAGTAAAGGTTTAATCTAATTACTTTCCATTTTCAAATGTTTGTACTTTTTGTTTTGGTTGATTACTATTAGACATAATATATCTAAATAATTCACTAAAAGAATGAAAATGAAAATAAATGCTCATCCACAAGTGAATTTATTTGATAAAGTCCAATAATTGATTTAAAATTTTCACTTAAAAGAGTTTAAAATCCCTTGAAATCTTTTATCTAAAAGGGAAAAGATGACAATATATATACCTTTATGCCATTAAAAACATTTTAAAATGTAATGTAAAATTGAAAAAAAAAATCCACAATTCAACAAAAATAAAATAAAAAATTGAAAACAACTAACCACATTTGGACATAATATATATTGGTTACAACATTGTGAGATAACTTCACTTATAGGTGCCAAAGCAAGTATAACTGTGGTAATTGACATGTACCATCGATCAAGAGGTCAGAGGTTCGAATCCTCTCACCCCAAATATTGTTGAACTAAAAAAAAAAACTTCTCTTATAGGTTGAAAATTTAAATCCGACAATACTATAAGATTCAGGCCTCATATTCCCCTACATATCTCATCCCTTGAGATTTGAATGCACCACTTGCTTACGAGAGTGAAGATTTTTAGAATATAATATTGCAATTGTGACTAGCATGAGAGCTATATATTGATGAATAAACAATGTTAATAAAAGTTACAACTATTAGATTCCCAAAAAAAAAAAAAAAAATCCATCTCTTCCAAGATGCAAAAAACCAACCAACACTTCCTTAAATTCACCACTACATCACCATTGGTACACACCAATTGGATAAAGTTTTAATTTAATATAAGGTCATCATTGCCAAGATAATTAATTGATTAATTATGATCTTCACATCCCAAGGATATGAACTATGCAAATATTAACCAATTGAAATTCATCTTATTGATGCAAAATTAAACTAAAGATTTCCCCACAAAACAATGTTAACCCTTTGAATGTACAAGAGAGACCAACCCAACCAACATAACATCACTTCTCTTCACCCCCTTCTCCATTTATACAACCATCTCTCAATTCCAAATTCATCCCAAGCCCTTACCATCAAGTCTTGACGAACAACCATGACCCGCGACGACCAAGTCGTGGTCGTCATGGTGCCATTGGCAGCACAAGGCCATCTCAACCAACTCCTTCACCTCTCTCGTCTCATCTCTGCCCGCAACATCCCCATCCACTACATCGGCGCGACCACCCACATCCGCCAAGCCAAGCTCCGCGTCCACGGTTGGGATCCGTTGGAACTTGCCAACCTCCATTTCCATGACTTCGCCATCCCCCCTTTCCCCACTCCTCCGCCCGACCCCACGGCGGAGACCAAGTTCCCCACCCAACTCCTCCCTTCATTTCGGGCGACCGCAGTTCACCTCCGTGACCCTCTCGCGCATCTCCTACGCTCACTCTCTTCCCATGCAAGGAGAATCATTGTCATCCATGATTCTCTAATGGCCTCCACTGTTGAAGATATTGATTCCATACCAAATGCAGAATCTTACAACTTCCACAGTGTCTCAGCCTTTGCCATGGCTGTTTACGATCTCGAACAAGAACAAACAAAAGCAAACGAAAACTCCATTCTTAAGGATCTGAACATTCCATCTCTTGATGGATGCTTCACTCCGGAGTTCTGGGAGTTTGTGGAATTGCAGTTTGGGGTCCCAAGAAAGTTCTGTGGGAATCTCTACAACACTTGCAGGGCCATTGAAGAGCCTTATTTGGAAATTCTTCAAAACAACAACCATGAGACAAGGCATTGGGCCATAGGCCCATTCAACCCTGTGGACTTGGGCTCACAAAGGCCCATTCACCCCTGCTTGGAGTGGTTGGACCAGCAAGAGACTAATTCAGTGGTCTATGTGTCCTTTGGAACGACGACGGCCTTGCAAGACGAGCAAATTGCTGAGATAGCAGGTACGGGTAGTGCCAGAATTTGTGTCAATTTAGTCATAAACCTTCAATTTTGTGTCTAATAGTTTCCTAAAATTTAATAAATGTCTACGAGATCTCTAAATTTTCAATTTGGGTTTAATAGATTCCCGACATATTTGAGATTTTTAAAAATTAACTCATCTATTAGATATAAAATTGAATTTTATGTCTATTTTGATCCTAAATTTCTAATTTTCTATTTAAGTAGGCTTGTGAATTTTAAAAAATGTCGAATAGCTAGCTCAACATCTTATACATAAAATTGAAAGTTGGACACAAAAGTGAAAGTTGAAAGACTACAAAATTGAAAGTTGACCTATTGGACACTTGTTAAAGTTTATGACGAAATTGATACAATTCCAAAAATGGAAAGACTAAAGTTATAATTAAAGCTATATAATATTTGGATTATGAGAATCTTCAAAAATCTTAATTTTACTTTCGTCAATTTTGTAAATATCTAAGATGAACTACCCTTGTAGGTGGATTGGAGAGAAGTGAGCATAAGTTCATCTGGGTACTAAGAGATGCGGATAAAGGAGACGTCTTTGATGGAGAAGTTAGAAGATCAGAGCTTCCAGAAGGGTTCGAGAGGAGGGTAGTGGGGAGAGGCTTGGTGGTGAGAGATTGGGCTCCACAATTAGAGATTTTGAGTCATCGATCGACGGGAGGGTTCATGAGCCATTGCGGGTGGAACTCGTGCATGGAGACCATAACCATGGGCGTCCCAGTAGCGGCGTGGCCGATGCATTCTGACCAACCGAGGAACGCCGTGCTAATGACGCAAGTGCTCCGAGTGGGTCTCCTTGTTAGGGATTGGGATCGTCAACACGAGTTGGTAATAGAATCTATGATAGACAATGCAGTGAGAAAACTAATGGCATCGAAGGAAGGTCAAGAGATGAGGAAGAGGGCAGCCGAGCTCGGTGTCGCCATGCGACAATCGATTGCAAATGGCGGAGTGTCTCGGGTAGAGTTTGATTCTTTCATTGCTCATATTACAAGAGAGGTTTAAATTAATCTGTCTTTGAAATGCTCTTTAACAACCCTTGAATGTAGATTAAGAAGACGTTTTATAATTTCTCTCTTATATCTAACTTTATAAAAAACTTGTAATCACATTTCGATGGCCTAGTTTGATTTGATTTTACTGTACAAAATTTTTTAAACTATAGATTGAAATTGAATAAAAATGTCGTTGAATATTAAGGAATTAAAATTAAACCAGGCCAATTAGATTTATTATCATATATAAATTTGTTGTTGGCCGATTATTTATTTGAGGTTAGAATATATAATTAATTACTTCCTAATATTCTATGCATTTTTAAATTTTATCACTAATCGTGTAAATTGGTTGATTTTACACGTAATATATTATCATTTAGAATCTTCTGAGAAAAACATGGTTTCATGTTAATAGAAAACTTAGGTTATGTTTGATAACCGTTTTTTGGTTTTCGGTTTTTGAAAATTGAGCTTAAAAATCTTACTTTTACGGATGCGTTTTTTGATTTTGTTATTTACCATCTTCCCATGTTTTCAAAAACCAAGTCAAGTTTTGAAAACTAAAAAAAAAAAAAAAGTAGTTTTCAAAAAACTTGTTTTTGTTTTTGAAATTTAATTAGGAATTCAAATGTGCTCTTAACACAGATGAAAATTCTTCTAAAAAAAAAAAACACAGATGAAAATTACCATTATAAGAAAATTGAAAGAAAACAAAAATAATTTTCAAAACCAAAAATAAAAAATCAAATATTTGTCAAACGGGGCCTAAATAATGTTATCAAATTATGATTTATATATTTAGAATTTTGGATATATGTGTTGGGTTCTTTGCCCTAAAACTCGTAGATAGTGAATGTAAACAAATGGTATACTTGTTTCAATAAAGTGTTGTTGAGTTTCTGCAATAAAATGTTATTGCTAAATATTGCACAATTTAACCCAAATCCAATAAACCCAACGTTGTTTTTATGTAACTTGAACTAGTATGTGGGGACATACGGGGATCGATGTTTAAGTAACAACCTAAAAGGTCTATAGTACAAGGAAAGGTTGGGTACCATATCCTGGCGACACTATGGATACAACCCACTTTGTATTTGATACAAACGCAATGATCCAACGCGTTCGTGTAGGGGACATGTGAGTGAGAGTATCCTATGCAATGAGTTTGCAGAAGACAGGACTGCGAAATAGTAACCGCTAGCTATAACACAGTTAACTAGTTAGGTTTCTATTTCACTAGGATGACCTAGGCAACTTAGTCTGAATCCTAAGTGGATTATGGACTCCTGTTCACGAGGGATTGTCCTTTGATTTGTATGAGTGAGAGTGGCTAGTTCGTCGACTCAATAAGCCTATCATTTTGGAGACAAGACCGAGTTGGGAGCTAGAAACATAATCACACAAGATGGAATTCACTCCTTCCCAACTTAGGAAGTAGATGAGTGTTCCCTTAAGTGGCGACTCCGGGTCTTGAACAAAGGGTCATACCCTCTCACTGGTCCGAGAGGGGTTTCTGTTTGGTGGTTGGACCACGCAAACAAGTTTTTCATTAGAGGAGCACTGGTACTTAAGGAGATAGAGGTAACTTAGGGGTAAAACGGTAATTTGACCCAGCTGGAGCTACGAACACTCGTGAAGGACTAACTTGCTATTATTGGTCTATATCCATGGACGCAGAATTATGTCTGCAGTGAGAATAGTGCAACTATGGGTCTTTAGTGGAGTGAACCCATAGTTAACGAAAATTGATTAATTGGTTAATGAGTTTAGCTAATTAAATCCCATATCATTGGAGCTTTTGATCTATAGGTCCATTATGTCCTACTGGTAGCTCGTAAAGAGACTTGAGGCAATTAAATATAAATTGTAATTGAAAGTGTTCAATTTATTTAGGGGAATCATATAATGTATGATGATGCATAATAGTATAAAGTTTATGAAACTTTATAATATAATTTTCTGAATTAATTTCAAAATTAATTTTGAGAGAAAATATTTGAAAGAGTCCAAATAATTAATATGAATTGGATTCATATTAATAAAATAAATTTTTAATAAAATCCCTAAAATTAAATATATGATATTTAATTGGGTAATTAATTAATTATGGAATTATTTGATTATTTATTAAAATTAGATATGAATAAGATAATAGATCTTATTCATGACCTTTTCCTATAAATAGGACCCCTGAGTAGGGTGAAAGGTACCCCATTTATTCTCCTACTCTCAAAGAATTAGAAGGCTCCCATCAGTCTCGTGCCTCTAGTAGTCTCAGAGTCATACCAGTGTAGCCAGTGGTATTCCAAGGGCCAAACTGCACGATTTCAAGGTACTATTAGCCATCCCAATTTTATCTTCTCACAATTTTATTTCTCATTTTTTTTCCTGAAATTTATCATTCATGCATTTAATCGCTTTCTCCAATCTGTCCCTTCGATTACCTTGAAACATAAAAGAAGTTAGAAATAAATCGATTGCTCCCTATGATCGACCCCAGCCACTACTACTAAGTAGTTTACAGCTAGTTGGCAATTATAAATTTTAATTTGATTTTGAACCTTCGACAAGTCTTTATCAATTCTCTACTTACAATGTCACAACTAACCTCCCCTAACGATTAAAAATCAAAATGCTCATCCCACATTTTTAATATTATATTAAAATTTGAAACTAGAACACAACGTGATTTTGCAGGGGAAGAGCATAGAATTTCATAGAGAGAGATTTTTACTACATAAACTCTTTTTTGGGTAATCTTTTGGTTATGAAAAATGTAGGAATGATAAATTTGAGAAAACTTTTAAATCTCGACTTTTTAATATTAAATTTTGGTTAAATGATAAAAAAAAAAAATCTTTGAACTATGAGGCCTGATTTTAATTATACCTCTGAATTTTAAAAGTTTCATTTTAGTCCTTAAAATTTGAAGTTTTGTTCAAAACGACTATTAGAGACATTTTCCGTTAAATTTATTGACAAAAAAAATGACGTGTTTTCATGTGTTTTTTATTTTTTTCCTGTATGTGTTGAAATCTATTCATATAAGTAGTTGATTTTTGTCCATGAATTTAACGAGAAAAAAAAAAGAAAAAAAAAACCTTTTTTAGGGTCATTTTGAAACAAACAATTCAAATTTCAAAAGCTAAAATGAAACTTTATTGAAAGTGTTCAGGGTCTTTTTGATAATGTAACCTGAAATTTTAATGTAAGACTTTTCTTCTTTCCTCCGTCCAAGTTTTTTTTTTTTTTTTTTTTGAAAATATATAGAAAAGGAGGATTCGAACCACATACCTTGTGGTTATCAGTACAACTTTATGTCAATTGAGCTAAGCTCTTGTTGGCTTTCCTCTGTCCAAGTTACCTTAGATGTGTGTGTTTCTAAATATTTTTAGAATTTAACATTGTAGTTGTTACTCAATAAACGATATTTTTAGAATATAATATTATAGTTGTGAATAGCATGCATGTGAGCTTAATTGATGAATAAAGAATATTTTTAGAATATAATATTGCAGTTGTGACTAGCATGGGAGCTTGATTGATGAATAAACAATGTTAATAAAATTTAAAACTATAAAATATGATTGTGATGGGATTCCCCCACAAAAATATTTCATCCACAAAATAATGATACCCCGAACTCAAAAAAAAAAAATCAACAAGAGCATAGTTCAAATGACATAAAATTGTACCGATGACTACAAGATCTGTGGTTCAAATCTCTCCACTTCACACATTCTCAACCAATTCCTTCACCTCTCCTGCCTCATCTCGGCTTGCAACATCCCCGTCCATTACATCGACGCCACCACCCACGACCGTCAAGCCAAGCTCTGCGTCCACGGTTGGGATCCATTGGAACTTGCCAACCTCCATTTCCATGACTTCGCCATCCCCCCTTTCCCCACTCCTCCGCCCGACCCCACGGCGGAGACCAAGTTTCCCACCTAACTCCTCCCTTCGTTTCGGGCGACCGCAGTTCACCTCTGTGACCCTCTCGCGCATCTCTTACGCTCACTCTCTTACCATGCAAGGAGAATCATTGTCATTCATGATTCTCTAATGGCCTCCACTGTTGACGATATTGATTCCATACCAAATGCAGAGTCTTACAACTTCCACAGTGTCTCAGCCTTTGCCATGGCTGTTTACGATCTCGAACAAGAACAAACAAAAGCAAACGAAAACTCCATTCTTAAGGATCTGAATATTCCATCTCTTGATGGATGCTTCACTCCGGAGTTTTGGGAGTTTGTGGAATTGCAGTTTGGGGTCCCAAGAGTGTTCTGTGGGAATCTCTACAACACTTGCAGGGCCATTGAAGAGCCTTATTTGAAAATTCTTCAAAACAACAACCATGAGACAAGGCATTGAGCCATAGGCCCATTCAACCCTGTGGAATTGAGCTCACAAAGGCCCATTCACCCCTGCTTGGAGTGGTTCACTACAAGAAAGAAGGGTTTTAGTGACGAAACCATAGCGACGAAATGTCAAACGTCGCATATATGCGACGAAAAAAAGCTTTTAGTCGCTAGCCTTGCGACGTTGGTATATTTTTCGTC
Organism: Luffa acutangula; assembly: GCA_036850905.1. Classification (NCBI taxonomy): domain Eukaryota; kingdom Viridiplantae; phylum Streptophyta; class Magnoliopsida; order Cucurbitales; family Cucurbitaceae; genus Luffa; species Luffa acutangula. The sequence continues at coordinate 41,875,892 of CM072087.1, forward strand.
GTACGATGAAAAATTCTAGACCGAGTATATATCCTAGCGTCGAAAACAACGTTTCGTCGCATGTCTCATGCGACTAAAATTCTCTTTTCGTCGCTAACCCAACGACGAAAGCACGATTTTCGCCACATTTTTAAAAACTTCCCGCCAAGATTAAAAAATCAGCTCCAATCAACGTCGAAAACTTCTATATGTCGCAAAGTCTGCGTCGAAAAGCGGTAGTTCGTCGCAACGTTAGCGTCGAAACGGTATAATTCGTCTCAACATTTGCGTCGAACCTTCAAATTGCGTCGCAACCTTAGACAAGACAACCTCCCATCGTCGAACCTTCAAGTTGGGACCGCCGGAGAGTGCCGGAAAACGCCATAGCCACCGTGGTAACTTCTCTCCCATTTTTTTTCTTCCTATTTTCGTTTCTTCCCTTCCCATTTTCGTTTCTTACCATCTTTCCCTAGATTTCGTTCATAAAAGAGTGTGAGATATATTTTTGGATTTTAACTTTGTAGTTTTTTTTCTCCATTTCTAGTTTATTTAGTGTTAAATTTATTTTTGAAAGTTTTTTGTTACTTTTGTTGTGTAGAAACTTTGTTGATAGATAAAGTTCTTGGGAAAAACTTTAAAAGGTATGTAAAATACTTTTATTATGTGTTTCCTATTCTTTTTTAAGATTTATATTGTTGAACTTTTTAGAATGGTATAGTTGTAACTAATATTGTAGATTTGTTATGTAGTTTTTGGATGGGGGACATTGTATTTGTTGAATGAAGGTATCTTTCTGAGGGGGAGGAGTTTAAGTTTGTTGAAGTTTAAGTATTTTTAGTGAATGTGGATTTAAAGTAAGGGGAAAATTGTTTTCTTTGTTGAAGTTTAAGTTTTTTTTAGTGAATGTGGATTTAAAGTTAGGGGAAAGTTGTATTTTTTTTGTTGAAGTTTGAGTTTCTATAGTGAATGTGGATTTAAAGTTAGGGGAAAGTTGTTTAGGGTGTTGAAGTTTGAGTTTTTTTTAGTGAATGTGGATTTAAAGTTAGTTGTTTTCTTTGTTGAAGTTTGAGTTTTTTTTAGTGAATGTGGATTTAAAGTTAGGGGAAAGTTGTTGTCTTAGTTGAAGCTTGAGTTTTTTTAGTGAATGTGGATTTAAAGTTAGGGGAAAGTTGTTTTATTTGTTGAAGTTTGAGTTTTTTTTAGTGAATGTGGATTTAAAGTTAGGGGAAAGTTGTTGTCTTAGTTGAAGCTTGAGTTTTTTTAGTGAATGTGGATTTAAAGTTAGGGGAAAGTTGTTTTATTTGTTGAAGTTTGAGTTTTTTTTAGTGAATGTGGATTTAAAGTTAGGGGAAAGTTGTTTTCTTTGTTGAAGCTTGAGTTATTTTTAGTTAATGTGGATAATGGGGGGGGGGGGGAGGCGTTGGGTCCATTGTTGATTTAAAGTTTGAGGTTCTATTGTTTTTTGAGCTACGACTTTTTAGCTTAGGTTGTACATGTAGTTTGAGGTTCTAATTTGTTTTGGTTGGTGAAACATTTAGAGATAATTACAATAGGTGCATTGAAATATGTGTTGTTTCTTGAAGTTTGTTGAATTTTTGTTTTGGTTGGTGAAATATTTAGAAATAATTACAATAGGTGAATTGAAAGTGTGTTCCTTCGTGAGGTCTATTGAATATTTGTTTTGTTGGCGAAACATTATGGATAAAACAAATATTGTGTCTATTGAATTTTGTTGGAATGTGTTAAAGTACATATTATGCCTTTTGAAAGTGAGTTGTTTTATTTGTTGAAGCTTAAAAATTGTCTTTTGAAAGTGGTTTCTTCGATTAGATGTAAATTATGATTTGAAAGATAAATATTGTGCCTATGGAACAAATTATAATGTTTATGTCTTACACTTTGAGATTATTGAACATTGTTTAAGTTTTAAAGTTATTGTGTAATTTAAGCATATATGTGATTTATATCAAATTAAACCCATTGAATTAAGTCAATGATAAGTCGTTCTTTATGTTTCTAGGGATAAATTATGGATAGAAGTTGGATAAAACTTCAAAATAGATTATGCAAAGAGTATACTGATGGAATAAAATCATTTATTAGTGTGGCAAAGAATCATGTCGATAAGAGAGGGATTTACTCGTTGTCCATGCAAAAACTGTCAAAATATCATAATGAAACGGCCTTATGACGTCGAAGGTGATTTGTACAAGTATGGAATGTCTTTCACTTATGATAGGTGGGTATATCATGGATAAACTCCAGACTTATCTGCATATTTGAAACTTAAACCTAAGGAACCTGAGACTTCCCAAAATATAGATAAAGAAAATGAAATGGTTGAATTATTGAATGATGTAGCAGGAGTAAATGAATATTTGGATGAAGAGAACTCAATTAGAGTTGAAACAAGTGATGGTGTGGGAGGTAGGAATATTAAGTTTCAATCATTGTTTGATAAAGTCAATGCAGAATTATACCCTGGATCTAATATTTCAAGACTAACTTTTTTGGTAAAACTAATGGTTGTTCTTGGGGGGGGAGTGTTTATTCTTGAGGATGAATTGAGGAGGGGGTGTGTAATATTGGTGAGATAATTAGAACTATTACTTTTTAGTTTAAGTTGTCCATGTTCTTGAGGATGAATTGAGGAGGGGGTGTGTAATATTCTTCTTGAGAATGATATTTAAGTTGTCTACGTGGTTGTTCTTGACAAATGACTTCTTAACTTACGTTGTTCACGTGAGATTGGGTGAAAAATTTCAACGAATACTTTATATTGCAATTGTGACTTAATATGTCATTGTTATATTGTGATAGTCTTTGTGAATATAGTTAAGGATGATTTGTTATTCATGTGTACTTATGTATATGTAATATGTTGTTTATTTGCAGGATTGAAGTAAACTTGCTGACGACAACAATGACCAAACGAACACTTTTTTTGAGCTAACATAGACTTAGTATATGTCTGTAGTATTTGTATTTGGATACTTGTTTGGTATTTATTTTTTGGAACTCTTAAACTTAGCAAAGATTTGGGTAAAATGTCCATATGTGTGTGAAATATACTTTTGTTGAATGCTTAATTATTTGTATAAAGTGGATGAATGTTTTGGTAAAATATTTATTTCTTATATGTTAAATGCTTATTTGTATAAAATGTAAATCAGGACAATTGAAATGAAATCGAGTCATTAGATGGCACAACTTATCTTATATATATATTTTTTATTACCTATTATTTATGCGACGAATTTAGGGTTTTCATCGCAAATAACTTAAAATCTACGACGCATATTAATTTTTCGACGCAAAACTTGCGACGAAAATGTTCGTTTTGGAAAGATCCAAAGTTGCGACGAAAAACTATATTTAGTCGCAGGCCTTGCGTCGAAATGCTGTTTTTCTTCGCACTATAATTGCGACGAATTTTCCCCTTCAGTCACAAAGATTTTGAAACCCAAACATGCGACTTTTTTCTTTGTTTCGTCGCAGCTTGCGACGTTTTTTTTTCTGTTTCGTCGCAAGCTGCGACGCATTTCGTAATTTCGACGCAGAAGCCTGACTTTAGCGACGTTTTTTGCGACCAATTTTTTTCGACGCTGATGATGGTTTGCGTCGAATATTGACGTTTAGCGACGAAAATTTTTCGACGCAAAAGGTCTGATTTCTTGTAGTGGTTGGACCAGCAAGAGACTAATTCAGTGGTCTATGTGTCCTTTGGGACGACGACTTCCTTAGAAGATGAGCAAATTGCTGAGATAGCAGGTAGGGGCAGAGCTAGAAATTTTTTACATCAAAGTTATGTCTAACTAGTAAAGTTTTGTTTGATAACTATTTGATTTTTTGTTTTTTATTTTTTATGATTTAGCTTATAAACACTACTTCTACTTATAATTCAAGTTTTAAAAAATAAGGCACCATTTAATAATCATTTGACTTTTGGTTTTTTGTTTTTTAAATTTAAGCTTATAAATACTATTTTCACCTATAAGTTTCTTTCTTCTGTTATCTCTACCTTCTTCACATGTTTTCAAGAAGCAAGTCAAGTTTTGAAAACTAAAAAAAATAGTTTTCTAAAATTTGTTTTTATTTTTTGGAATTTGGCTAAGAGTTCAAACCAAGTCAAGTTTTGAAAACTATTGTAATGAAATTGAGAGAAAACAAGCATAATGATTTAAAACAAAAACCCAAATGATCATCAAATGGAACCTAAACTAAATTGTGTCAATTTGATTCCTGAACTTTGAGAAGTGTCTAATATATTCTTGAACTTTTGATTTTGTATCAAATACTTTCCTGAACTTTCAATTTTGTGTTTAATAGATCCCTAACATATTTGATATTTTTTAAAAATAACTATTAGATTTAAAATTGAATTTTATGTTGATCCTAAACTTTCAATTTTGTACCCAGTAGGCTTGTGAATTTTAAAAGAATGTCGAATAGGTCAATAACGTATTAGACACAAAATTGAAACTTGAGGGACATATTCAACTTAAGTATCTGGTAGGTACTTTTTTTTAATTTAAAAAATAAAACCTACGAGATACTTTTTATAGTTCAGCAGTCTATATGACACAAAATTGAAAGTTGACCTATTTGACATTTTTTTAAAGTTCAAGGACCAAATTGATACAATCTTGAAAGTTCAGGGACTAAACTTGTAATTATCTAAGATGAACCACGCTTGTAGGTGGATTGGAGAGAAGTGAGCATAAGTTCATCTGGGTATTGAGAGATGCTGATAAAGGAGACATCTTTGATGGAGAAGTTAGAAGATCAGAGCTACCAAAAGGATTCGAGAGGATGGTGGCAGGGAGAGGCTTGGTGGTGAGAGATTGGGCTCCACAATTAGAGATTCTGAGCCATCGATCGACGGGAGGGTTCGTGAGCCATTGCGGATGGAACTCGTGCATGGAGACCATAACCATGGGAGTTAAAGTAGCGGCATGGTCGATGCACTCTGACCAACCGAGGAACACCGTGCTAATGACGCAGGTGCTCCGAGTGGGTCTTCTCATTAGGGATTGGGCTCGTTGACACGAGCTGGTTATGGAAACTATGATAAAAAAAATGCAGTTAGAAAACTAATGGCATCGAAGGAAGGTCAAGAGATGAGGAAAAGGGCACTTGAGCTCGGTGTCGTTGTGTGACGATCGGTTGCAGATGGCGGAGTATCTCGGGTGGAGTTTGATTCTTTCATTGCTCATATTACAAGAGAGATTTGAATTAATCCATATTCGAAATTTGTATGCTCTTGAACAACCCGGGGTAGATTTGTTGTGGGTGTCTAGTCCACTTGTTGTATAAGCAAGACTTTATTTTTAACTTATGTTTGTGAGTCCAAAATGTCGGGTTATGTGTTTAGTCCAATTGGGGCTAAATGAGTTGACTTATTTTGAAAATCTAGGGGTTTTCTTTGATATGATATGACCTAAGGAAAAATACGGTAGTGGAAAAACACAGAAACACGAAGAGAAATAGAGAGAGCAGTACAATTCGAATTTTTTTAGGGACAACTTCCACAAAGTTGTCGATTGTCGGAGTTTCAACTGCGTTGGATTTTGTTGAAATTTGGTCAGCATGTTAGGAACACATAGAGCCTCGTTTTGAACGGTTGGATTGTAGTTTTGAGCTCTGGTTTGTCCGTAGTCACTATTGGACAGAACTTGTAAAACTGGGGGCGGATAGTTTCATCTTTTTTATCTCTCAAGTGTTGATCTCTTATGTATGAGAGTATCGGTGGGTTGTGAATCTTTGTATGACTGATTTTGTTTTTTTTTCCCCTCAAATTTATCATAATAAGAGAAGGTGACAAGGGTGGACTCTTCACAAGTCCCGTGGTTTTTACTATTCACATCGAAGGGGTTTTCCATGTATAATTCATGTGTGTTACTTGCATTTTCGTATTCCAATTGTTGTCCATCATTGGTTGATTTCTTATTGATTATTTGGTGATTAATTTGTGATATATTGGAGTATTATTGTTTGGTTGATTGTCTTGGGAGGTGATCATGGTGGGTTGTTGATATACTACTTGGGTCCTATCAAAATTAGGAATACATTTTATATTTTATCTCTTATATATCTAACTTATAAAACTACCGGTCACATTAGAGTGATATTCTCCAATAATTCCCTTAATTTGATTTTACTATTAGGGTTGTCCAATATTAAGGAATCAAAATTAAGGGTGTGTTTGGTCTAACTTTTCAAGTGTTTAATTTTGAAAAAAAAAACATTTTGAAAAAAAAAATCTAGTGTTGGCAACCACTAAAAAGACTTAGCTTATTAGATATTGAAAAATAAATCATTTTGAGATAAACACTTGAAAGCAATTTTTTAAAAAAACGATTTTAAGTATATATAACTTGTGTATAAAAACATTAATGAGGAAATGTAACCAAACATATGAGTGTTTAAATTATAAACAATTTTTATACAAAATGTTTAAAAGAAAATGCATTCTTGGAAAACACTTAAACTAAAATATATTTCAAACGGATCCTAAACCAGATCAATTAATTTCATTATCATGTATAAATTTGTTGTTTGCCAATTATTTAGTTGAGGTTAAAATATATAAAATAGTTCCTAGTATTATGTATTTTTCAATTTTATCACTCACTAATCATTGAAATTTGTTGATTTTATTCGTAATATATTATCATTTCTCAATTAGAATCTTCCGACAAAAAAATGGTTCTGGTTAACAGAAAACTTAAATGTTATCAAATTATTATTTATATATACTTGAAATTTTGGATATGTTGCTATCTCATTTTAAAAGAATAAAGAGAAAAATACCCTTTTTAATCTTTGAAGTTTGGGTTAAGTTACACTTTGGTCCCTGAGTTTTCAAACTCAACAAAAATACCCCTAAGGTTTGAGATAAGAAGCATTTTGGTCCCTGTCGTCTATTTTTCTGTTAAATCCTAACGACGGCTGACGTGACACTATTATTTTAATAAAAAAAAATTACTTTTTTTTATTATTTTAAAATAAAAACAAATAAAAATATAAAATATATTATTATTTTGATTATTTTAAAAATAAAACCCTAACCCTCTTCTTCATCCTCTCCCCTCACCCATCCATCTTCTTCCTCTAGCAGTCGTCGCCGCCCACATGCCGGCCGGTGGCGATTTTTTTTTTTTCCTTCCTTCCTTCCTTCTTCTCTTCTTCTTTTCCTTCCTCAAAGCTTCAGCTACTATTTTTTATTTAAAAAAAAAATAAAGAGAAAGGAGGAGGGAGGAGGGTTCCTCCCTCCGTTCCTACGCTGGAAAACGGAGGAGGGAGGCCCCTCCTCCTTTCTTTTTCATTTTTTTTTAAATAAAAAAACAGTAGCTGAAGCTTTGAGGAAGGAGAAGAAGAGAAGAAGAAGGAAGGAAGGAAATAAAGAAAGGAAAAAAAAAAAAAAAAAAAAACGTCGTCGTCGGCGATCGGCGGCTGCTAGAGGAAGAAGATGGAGGGGTGAGGGAAGAGGATGAAGAAGAGGGTTAGGGTTTTGTTTTTAAAATAATTAAAATAATAATATATTTTACTTTTTATTTTAAAATAATAAAAAATAATTTTTTTATTAAAATAATAGTGTCACGCCCGTCGCTGATTAGGTGTTCCCGATGCACGGACACGAATCTCCACAATGGTATGATATTGTCCACTTTGGGTATAAGCCCTCATGACTTTGTTTTTGGATCACCCAAAAGGCCTCATACTAATAGAGATACTTGTCTTCCCTTATATACCCATGATCATCCCCTTATCTAGTCGATGTGGGACTTTGGACGCACTCCCAACACATATTGCATCTGAAACGCCTAAAAGTTTCTCCTTCCCAAACATCTATTCACACTCTTCCCTCTCTCGCTCTTTCATCTTTTCTTATTTTTTTCCCTCTATACATAAATATTGTTTCTCTCCTTACAATAAGCCATAGTATATCCAATATTCGAAAATGCTATTGCTAGCTCGATTTTAGGGAATTGGAAGAGGTTGGAAAGAAAAATCAAGAGAAAGAAGAAAAGCTTTAATCCGACGCATAGCAACACATTGGAAAATTGAACTTACTTTCGAACATCAATTGGGTGAAGGAGAAGGAGCAATAATGAAGGTGATGATGCACCTTGAAGAAGAGACAAATGGTCAAATTACAAAAGGAAAAAACTTGGCTGCATACCGGTATGTACGGATCTCCCTACATACCACCATTAAAATCTTGACAACTAGGAGAAATAAAAAATCTCATTTTCTCCTTTCCTCTTTCTTAGTTGTCAAGATTTTAATGGGTATGTAGGGAGATCCCCACATACCAGTATGCAATCAAATTTTGTTCATCACGGAGTTCTTCATCATGTGTGGACAACTAAACTATCAAATCATAAAAAAAGAAGGGAAAAATACACTTTTGGTCCCTGAGGTTTGGGTTAAGTGACACTTTGGTCCCCGAGTTTTCAAACTCAACAAAAATACCCCCGAGGTTTGAGATAAGGAGAAATTTGGTCCCTGCCGTCAATTTTTTTGTTAAACCCTAACGGTAAGCTGACGTGGCACTATTATTTTAATTAAAAAAATTAATTTTTAATTATTTTAAATAAAAAAATAAAAAATATTAAATATATTATTATTTTATTGTTTTTTAAAAATTCTTTCTCTCTCATTCTTTCTTCTCCATGGCACCTTCTTCTTCCCCACATCAATTCTTCAACCCTAACCCTACCGCCGGCAACCACCGGCAGTCGTCGATCGCCGGCCGCCGACGGCAAACTTTTTTTTTTTTTTTTTTCGCCTTTCTTTTCTTGTCCTTCTTTTCTTCTTTCTTCTTTCTTCTTTCTTCTTCCTCCCTTCTTCTCTTTCTTATGTTTTTTTTAAACAAAGGGAGATTTGGCCACTGGTCGAAGATTCACGCCGGTGATGAGACCGACTCTAAAACAGAGACCCAACCCAACGCGAACTAACCCAAGATAAGTCTAAATCGAGACCCACCACATGCTTAATCGGTAAAACCCACCCCGACGACACTTCGGAACTCACACCAGCGAACAAACGAGACCCAAAAAACGGCGATAAACTGAGATCTGAAATGTATTTTTTTCTCACCCTCTCTGTTTCAGTGTATTTTTGTCTCCGTTTCAGCGTTTTAAAAAACAAACCCACGGCTACTTGTCGCGCTTTCAGCCGTTGTCCAACCCAGATCTGGAACGAGTTTAGCCCCAATCGTCGCTCAAGTGGCGCGTTCAGCGGAACTGAAGTATAGAGATCTGAGTGGATCTTCCGAGCAAGCTGGCAGGTCTGAGCACGATACTTCCGAGCAGATCTGAGCAAGATCTTCGCGAGTGACGGCAAGCAGGCGGGTTTTCGCGAACGACGACGAACGGGTCTTCGTGAGCACGATACTTTCGAGTGGGTCTTCGTGAGCGACGGCGAACAGGTCTTTGCGATCGACGACGAGCTGGCGGGTTTGGGCAAGCGACGACATCCTTCTTTTTTTTTTTTTTTTTGAACGGTGAAAGAAGAAAGGGAAGAGAAGAAGGAAAAAAAGAGAGGAGGGGATGAAAAAGAAAAGAGAGAGAGAAAAAAAGAGATTGAAAAGATAAGGTTGTCGCCGGCAGCTGCCGGCTGCCGGCGAGCGGTGGTTTCTGGCGGTCAGTCGCCGGTGGCTGGTTGATGGGGATGAGGATGGTTGAAGAAGAAGGGAGGTGGTGGTGAAGGGGTTGAAGAAGAATGAAAAAGAAAAAAGAATTAAAAAAGAATTAAAAATTAATATTTTTATGTTAAAAAATAAAAAATTAAAATTTTTAATTAAAATAATAGTGTCACGTAAGCAACTGTTAGTATTTAACAGAAAAATAGACGGCAGGGACCAAAGTGCTCCTTATTTCAAAACTCAGGGGTATTTTTGTTGAGTTTGAAAACTCAGGGATCAAACTGTCACTTAACCCAAACCTCAGGGACCAAAAGTGTATTTTTCCCAAAAAAGAATTAGTATTATTATTGCATTTTTTTTCCTCCATGAAAATTAGTGAGAAACTTTACTTATTTGTCATGTATTCATAGACTAGGAGATTTTCTTCTCTTTCAACACATCATCCCAAGAGCTTTATTAGATTTTCGTGTTAAAACTTCATGATGACTTTTGTTTCGTTCTCTAAAATGTACATATGCTTGACTTAATTTTGTTGATAGCCTTTTCAAGATTATTTCATTGTCGACCACTACCCATTAGTTTTTTTTTTTTTTTTTTTTTTTTTTTTTTTTTTTTTTTTTTTAAATAACCCATTAGCTTTCTCTATATTTATTTTACGAAAAATAAATGAAACTATTGTTTTTTTTTAACGATAAATGAAACTATTGTTATATAGTGGTTCTAACATTTTTTTAAATATTAATAAAAACAAAATCATATATAAAACATTTGATTAATTTAATCTTGTAAACTGGACCAAAACCCGCCGTCTTATAGACGCTTCTTCTACTCATCACTAACATATATAAAGAGAGTGAGCAAAATATATATATATATATATATATATATATATATATATATATATATATATATATTTACACTTTTTGAAAGAGAAAACTCGATTTTAGACTTTTTTTTTTATAATGATTTCAAATTTGTTTTCATCTAGTGTTGTGTTACACACAAGTTTTGCATTAATTTTCGTGGAGGAAAAATTTTCAGTTTGGGAAGGGAAAAAGATAAACATTTTTCAATAAGAGTATTTTTTATTTTTTTAAAATTCGAGGATATTAATGAAAACTTTAACATTTTCTATCTAAAACGGGAACGATTAACGATTAGGTATTTTTTAAACTTTTTTAAAGTTCAAAGAGTATTTTAAAAATTAAGTTTAGAGACATTTTTTAAACAAATCTCGTAATTCATGGTACTTTTTAAAATTTAGCAAAAAAAAAAAAAAAAATTGGAGGGCTCGACTCGAGCAAAGGCCGAGATTGAGGCACGTTGGAGACTGAGGGCGTGTTTGGGCCGCTAACTTCCGAAGCCCGTGTTTTTAAAGCAACCGAAGTTGGCGTTTGGGCCGCCAACATGTGAAGCCCGACTTCCTAAACCCTGAGTTCAACAGTTGTGCACTGTTGATGTTGCCTCGTGACGTTGCACTATTGACGTTACTCTCTCTCCGTGTTCCCAGATCGGTCCCCCGTTTCCCTCAGGATCGTCTTCATCTCTCTGGCTCTTCGTTTCTCTTGGTGGGTTCTCTGTTCCTCTCTGTATTTTCACATCTTCTTCTTCCCATCACATGCAGCTTCTTCAATGCCCTCTCTTCATTCTATTCGTTTCTCTCGGTAGGGTTTTCGATTTAACGTTTTCGATCTCGATCTAACGTGTTCCGTAGATTCTCCGACTCTTCGTTTTTTATCTGCCTTCTTCGCGAATCTTTTTTCTTTTTCTTCCTTTTTTTCTAACCGAAAACCCTAGATCGAATTTTCATTCTCTTCATCGTCTTCAAAACCCTAAATTTATGCTCATATCTAGTTTTCTAAACGCCTGATTCGACTTTTTTGGTTGTTATGTTTCAGATCCCACCCCATGCCGCTTCAACTTGCCGTGGCCGTCGATGTTTCTTCACCGAGATGAGGCTGTGTCCGCATGGTAGGCTATTGGAGCATGGTGAGGGGTGGGAAAGAGGTAAGTTTTCTTATCCCTAGTAGCTGGTCGATGATGACTAATGCATGTAAAGATTTTTTTCTCTAAAATTTCTTCTGATTTGGGTGCTCAAACTCCCATGACGAAACCCAACAAATTTTTGTTCCTCCAAAAAATTTCTTCATCTCGATTTTTTTTTTGTTCTCTCAGTCGCTCATTGTTGTTCTTTGTGTGCTCGAATGCTGTTATGTGTTTGTTTTGTTCTGTCCGATACCCCCCCCCCAACATACACACTTTTAGTTATTCTTTTTTCACGGTGGATTTCATCATATTCTTCATTTTATCTATAATCTCTCATTTTCCATCTTTCTTCATATGTTGTGTGTACTGTTTTTTTTTTTTTTTTTCAGAGTTGCTCATTGTATTTTTTCCGATACCCCTCCCCCCCGATTGGGCCGGTCATTCTGTGCTAATTGATGATATTCTTTATTATATCCAAGTATGTTTAACTTGATTTCCCCCTCTTTTTCCATGGTGGATTTGATGATATTCTTTATTCTATGAAAAAAGTTTCCTTATTTTTCTGTATTCTCTATGTAACTACTTCCTGTTGTTTGTATGTTTTTCATAGTAACAATTTCTTGTTCTTCTTTTTAATATCAATTCAATTTATTATTTCTTAGTTGCTTATTGCTTCTGATCTGTATCCACTTTGAGAATCCAAGTTGCAAAATCTGGACGAAATAATTATTTGTCTATTTTGCACTATGCTTGAAATATCTACACTTGAGGCCGGCTCCCCCCAAATTTCTGTTTGCCCCAGCGAGTGGCCCTCATGATGATTCTCTTTCCGGACACCAAGATGACCAACACGGTACTGTCCGTCCTGTTGGGATTTATGCCCTAAAACTCGTAGATAGTGAATGTAACCGTTGACCGGATATTGATGAAATAATATTGATATATTTTTTCCATTAATTGTTATTAGTTATTTTATGTTTGTCTTTGCCTAATAATAACCCTAATCCAATAAACTAGACATCCAAGGTTGTAATATGAGTCTTGAACTATATGTAGCGACATATGGGATCATTGTTCAAGAAACAGCCTAAAGGGTCTATAGTATAGGGATAAGACTGGGTGCCTTATCCTGGTGACACTATGGATACGGCCCACTTTGTATTTGATACAAACGCTGTGATCCAACGCGTTCATGTAGGAGACATGCGAGTGGGGGTATCCTATGCAATGAGTTTGCATAAGACCGGACCGCGAAATAGTAACCACTAGTTATAACACCGTTAACTAGTTGGTTTTCTATTTCACTAGGACGACCGAGACAACTTAGTCTTAATCCTGAGTTGATTATGGACTCCTGCTCATGAGAGACTGTCCTTTGATTTGCATGGGTGAGAGTGGCCAATACGCCGACTCAATAAGCCTACCACTTTGGGGACAAGATCGAATGGGGAGCTGGGAACATAATCGTACAAGATGGAATTCACTCCTTCCCGACTTTAGGGAAGCAGATGAGTGTTCCCTTAAGTGGTTACTCCGAGTCTTGAACAAAGGGCCCTACCCTCTCAATGGCACGAGAGGGTTTTCTGTTTAATGGTTGGACCATAAACAGATTGTTCATTAGAGGAGAATTGGTACTTAAGGAAATAGAGGTGACCCAGGGGTAAAACGGTAATTTGACCCAGCTGGTGTTACGGACACTCGTGAAGGACTAACTAGTCGATATTGGTCTAAGTTCCGTGGACACAGAAAATATGTCTGCAGTGAGAAGAGTGCAACTGTGAGTCTATAGTGGAATGTACACACAGTTAACGAATATTGATTATTGTGGTTAAAGAGTTTAACCAATTAATCTCACATCGTTGGAGCTTCTGATCTGCAGGTCCATTAGGTCCCACTGGTAGCTCGTAAAGTAATTTGAGGCAACTAAGTAATTAAATGTAAATTGAAAATGTTCAATTTACTAAGGGAAACAAATATAATATATATTGATATATTATTATGAGAGAAATTAATATTTGAAGAAGTTCAAATATAAATTTATGGAAGATTGAAAGAATTAATTAATTTAAGTCCTAAAAGTGTTTGGGCAAAATTAATTAATTCAAGGCCGGAAATTAAATATGTGATATTTAATTGGTGGTTAATTAATTAAAGAATTCATTAACCATGAATTAATCAATTATGTAAATAATTAATCACTTAAGGAAGTGATTAATCATTTATGGGAATGATCTAATTACTTATGGAAGAAATTAGTCATTTATGGAAAAGATTAATCAATTGGGGAATTGATTGATCATGATTGATTAATTAAGGAATAAAGATTGAATCAATTTTGGAAAAGATTGATTTTATTGAATATTTTATTCATGACCTCTCTTCTATAAATAGAACACTAGACCTAATTGGTCATGACACTTGACACTCTTGAAAGACAAGACCTAGAATTCTCTCTAGCCTCCCTCTTAGAGAAAGACTCCCACAAGTCTTTGGCCTCCTAGACTTAGAGACATACCGGTGTAACCTCTGTGGTTATTGTGTCAATCAAAGAAGAATTTCCAGCGAAGAATACCTTGAAGCGGCTGCTGCGTTTTCGTTCGTGGAGCTTCGTTGGCGAAGAACGGTCAAGTCTACAACGGAGGTTTGTAACGGTTCTTCCTCTTTTCTTTAAAAAAGTTTTAAAAATAAATTTAGATTTATTTTAGCATGTTTAAACCGATTTTTCAGCGGCTTTAAAGTTAGTTTAAAGTTTTTGTTTGAGTTTTCGTAACGGTTTTTTAATGTTAATTAATATACGGCGTAAAGTCCAATCGATGCGCTTCCGCTGCGTGGGGACTTTTATTCCCTTCACGTCCCACCTCCACTGAGACTTCGATTCCTACGCGAGTTATTGAACGTGCGCCGGTGATCAATCATTCCACTTTATTCATCTCGAATCGTGGATATACAAAGACTTTGCTTCCAAATATTTTTTGTCTGTAATTATTGATCTACGTTTCTTATCTGACTTTTGACAACCTTTTGTTTATATGTAATATATTCAACCCCATCATAATTTTTTGAAGAGGGTTGAGCATAATGAATCACTTGCAAAGTATTATGGAAAGAACAATCGTTTTTGTTTTTTTGTTTGGGTACTATAAACCAAGGATTGGAGACTATTTTATTCTGGTAATATTATAACGTCTCTGCTTATTTCTCTATTTCTCCTTCATATTCTCATTCTCATATCTCATTTTCAACGCAAACAACATGCATGTGCTTTAATTTGTTAATAATTTGGTCTATTTTTCGAACGTGAGTTAAAATCCTCATTTTATAATTAATGGAAGCAACAATTTGATTTCTTCATTTTAGAAGAATTGTCTAACATTGAAAAAAAGATAAAGAACTAAATCATGAACTCAAACTTCAAAGCTATTGTTTAGAACAAATTTGCACGAAGGTAACAAGTGTGAAAAAAAAAATTGAAGAATAGAAAAGGTTTTTGTTTGTTAATCAAAATTTTGATTGATGATCAAAATCGTGACTTACAATCCCAATTTTACAATTAATGGAAACAACAATTTGATTTCTTAATTTTAGAAGAATTGTCTAACAAAGTAAAAAAACTAAATCAGAAATTCAGAATTCAAAATTGTGTTTAGAACAAATATACGAAATGTAACAATTATGGAAAAAAAATAGAAGAAGAGAAAATGATTTTTTTTTCCTTTTTTAGAATTTGAATTTATAATCAAAATTGTGAGTTAAAATCACAAATCTACAATTACTAGAAAGAAAATTTTAAACCATTAATTTTAGAACAATTGTAAGAACATTGATAAAAAAATGTTTAAAAAAATCAGAAATTCAGACTTCAGAACTCAGCACCCAAACACAGACTTCCTAACATAGACTTCAGAACTCAGCACCCCAAACACAAACTTCCTAACTCAGACTTCAGAAATCAGCACCCCAAACACAAACTTCCTAAACACACAGATTTCACAACTCACCCTATTTCACAACTCCCGACTTCCTAAACCCAAACCCTTCCCCCAAACACCACTGAGAGTTCACCACCGGTAGAAGGGACAGTAGAAGAATGCCGAGGCCTAATCAAATCTTTCGCAAGGCCCGTAAAGCCCTCCATGATCTCGACCTCCTCAAGATCTTGCACTCCGAGATAACCCACGAGCTTTCTTCCGTTCGATTCCAGGTCCTTTTTCATTTCCTCGCTTCAATTCCACCATTCCTCAACTTAAAGAAACAAACCAATCATCTCTGCCTTCTGAACTGATTTTCCGTTTCTTCTTTTTCCCATTTTCAAGCGCAGAGCGATGAACAAAGTGGCACTTCCGGCGGTTTTGTGGTCGAACACGACTCGCCCAAGTCCCAAGACGTGGTGTTGCGGCGGAAATTGGAATCGGGCGAGGAGGTCGCGATTTCTGCCCTATCGGGTCCTCTCAGATTTGGAAGTGAAGGGGCTTTTCCGAGGGAGATTTTGATGAAGGTTTGTGTAAGTAAGCCTGGAGTTAGCTCCCTTTTGCAGTTTGATTGTGGGGTTTCAGAGGGTGATCATGGTGGGTCTCCTTTCAGAATCTACAATGCTTATTATCTCCAATCGTCTGCTAGTTTGGACCCTTCTGCTTACAGAGGCCCTTTGTTCAGGTATCAGTTTTTGGCAACTATCGTAGTAGAATTATCAATTAACATTGAGCATAATTTGTGTTTGGTGGCCTTTTTAAAACATTGATTGCCTTTTTTAAATTGCTAGAAATCCATGAGTTTTCTGTGTTTACTGATTTCAAACTGGGATTGTGAGTCTGTTATCTGGCTATAGAGATTGTTGTATTTGAGATTGATCTCTTGATTTTATTTTTCATTTCTTATTAAGATTCGAGAAGATGGGTAGGGATCTCTTTCCAATTAATTACTTTGATCTTGTCTTTTCTAGAGCATGTTAGAATGGAAGTTGTAAGCTGCCAAAGGTAAATAGTAAAGGACTTAGAGTGGTTGAGTGGCTGAGTTCAAGTTATAGTGGCCATCCTACCTAGGATTTAAAATCCTACAAGTTACCTTGGTAACTAAATAAATTAGAGTCAAGCACTTGTCTCATGATTAGTCAAGGTAATCGAACTCTCATGGATATATAAAAATAAAATTGAAGTTGTAACCAATATTTGGGGGTTGTGAGTTATTTTCTATCCTTGTGCTCTGTGATGGTAGAATTAGTAGGATACATGAGACGCAATGGTAATTAGACCTTTTTCTTACTAGGACCTACTCATCCCTCCTAAATCAGCCTTTGCCACCACCCTTAACAAGCACTTGAGCCTCCTTTGTGTCACCTTCCTCATGGATGCCACTAGGTTGATTCCACTTTACAAAATATAGAAATCTTACAGCCAAAATAACCAAAGTTAAGTTGCAAACTATTTGTGAATAGAATATAATGTGTGCTTTTGTGTAGTAAATGAGACTGCAATCTAATAATGCTTCACAGTGGCGGATGGTTGACTTTAGGACCCTACCCCGCAATTCTATCATTTATAAAGTTTCGTAAAATTCATCCTTCCTTTAGGACACTTTTTTAGAATTTTACTGAGAAATTCGTATGCACTGCAGTCTGCAAGAACTTGTTTTCTTTTCTTGTTGTCTTCGAGAGGCTTTCTATGAGGCTTTCTATAATTTCCCATAGCCTCAGAATGGGAGCATATATTATCTTCTCAAGTCATAATAAATTACGAATTTAGTCCCTCGCCCAGAAAGGGAAATGTCATATTTTGTTTCGCAGATAATGATATCCTTATTCATATAGTTGTCCGTTTCAATGGGGCTTGGGGACTTCAGGAAAAAGGTTCAAATCCTATGGTGGCACTCACTTAAAGATAAAATTAAAACTCTAGTATTTTTTTTACAATCTTGCGTTGTAGAGTCCCTCTCTCTCTGTATCAAAAAAATGATTCATTCTTTTCCTTCGTTTAACATGCCCAAAAGCTTCAGAGAATCGTCTTCCCCTCCCCAATTATCTTTCCTAGCCTTGAAACTACATCTCTGTTCAGTTGTTGTTTTCCTGTTCTGCTCATCTTGGAGTTCACGTTGATTCTTCGCTTTTTCTGCCTGTTAATTCAACTCTCTTCCTTTTTTCGCTAACAATTGCAAAATGATCTTCTTGCCTATGTCCTTGTACAGAGAGTCAATTTTATACATTAAACTTTTAATTTCATACTAAGAAGCACAGGATACGCACACGAGACACGGATACGACACGACACGGACACGGTGACCCGTCATTTTTTTGAAATCTAGGACACAGACACGGCAAGGACACGCTTAGAAAAATATACATTTTTAAAAATATATATCGTTTTTATATAGGAAGGAAATTCAAAATCAATAAGTTTATGCATTTGTATTCTTGAAAAAATGAATTTAATGTATTTTACTCTTAAATTTTATTATTTTTGTTATTTAAGCATTGTGTCTATTTAGTATACTTAACAAGGGTTTGAAATGAACCTACAACTACTGCTTGCCACATGTCAATTGTGCTAACAACTGTCCGATACGTGTCCAACAAGTGTTGGAGTGTCGTCGGACACGGACATGCTAGCCAAACTAAAGTGTCCGTGCTTCTTAGATTTCATAAAATTATTACTTCCAGTTGGCTAATAGATTTTCATGTTTGACAAGCTCGGTAAGAAATGAGCATTTTTGGGGCTGGACCAGACTATTTTGTAAATATTTATTCTTGTGATCATGTTTGAGGTTTTTTAGCTGGATTTGAGCCATTTTATTGTCTGAGTTTTGGAGCCTTTTACCTACTTGATTTTGTGGTTAAGTTTGGAGTTTTGAGAATGGATTAATTTTTCTGCTTATTTTTTATTCCATTTAAGGTTAAAGTTCACTTAGGATTTTTTCCCAAAAGAAGAAAAGAAAAACTTTTTTTTTTTTTCTCTCTTGAAAGGACAAAACAGTGTATCACATAGAGCTGTCATCAATATTATTAGTTCAGAAAAGACAAAGGACAGACTTATACGAATCATTACAGTTTCCTTTATGCTTACTTGACCAATTTAACGTTGGTTTCCTGCTAAGCATCACAATTCATGATATAGTCAAACATTCTCCAATCTTTCAGTTTGATTTCGTTCTAATGCATAAGATTTTCCGGTTTTTTCGACCTCTCTTCTCTCAGAGTACTTACCTTAAACTTATCTGTCCATGGCAGCTCGTTAGATCCTCAGTTACAGGACGGGCTCAAAGAGTACCTAATCAGTAGAGGTATTGGTGAAAGCCTCACCAGCTTCCTTCTCCTCCACCTGCATAAAAAAGAGCAAGGTCAGTATTTGAACTGGTTGCAAAACGTCGAATCGTTGATAGCGAAAAGACAACTAGACGAACTCTAACGACTTCATATCGCACCCCGAGGCCTGATCTTCATTTGGGAAGAGAATGCCTGATTTTGAGCGCAGGTTTTGATCATTTAGATTGATTGCTAAATGAAAGCTTCTTGCATTCTGCTTGCTTTTTACATTTCTGCAAGTGTATCCTGTTTCTTGCACATGGAACATTTAGCTTGATTTGTTTGTCAACAGAACAGAGATGCGTTACTCTTTTGGTCTGAAAAAAGGATTTGTCGATGTCAAAATATTGAAAATCATTGTTATTTCTAGAAAATCATGGAACTCAATAAATTCATAAAAATTATATCAATTAAAAGTGTATTTCTTAACTGGGTTATAAATCATATTGTTAGTTATACTCATATAGATGATCTTTATATTGACATTTTCTATAGGTAAAATTGTCAAATTTTTTTGTGTTTATTTGATCCTTGAACTTTTAAAAGTGTCCAATCGCCTAATTGGTTTTTAAAGTTTCAATTTTGTGTCTAATAGATTCTTGAACTTCTAATTGCTTAATAGGTTTCTGACAAATTCCAAATTTTTTAAAACAAATTAATTGATTTATTAGATATAAATTTTGAATTTTATTTAATAGAACTTAAAATTTTTAATTTTGTATCTAGTAGATCTGTAAATTTTAAAAGTTAAAGGGATTAAATAGACACTAACTATAACAACAGAGAGTAAATAACTTGCATACTTCTATTAATGAACGTTAGGGCTTAAATAGCCACATAGCCAATCGGTTAACATGTAAATTGATACAAAAGATTAACAAACTTTCTCAACTTAATATATTTACAAAATATCTATCACTTAATACTCGAAAATTTAGAATACCCATCTTGGACAACAACGTATGAAAAGAAGGGGAAGAAAGTGCTTTAGTGAAGATATCAGCAAGTTGTAATTGAGACCGAATTGGCAAAAGCTTTATATCTCCTCGAATAATCTTGTCACAAATGAAGTGACAATCTAACTCTATGTGTTTTGTATGCTCATGGAAGATCAGATTTGAGGCAATATGAATAGCAACAGTGTTGTCACAAAGAAATGACAGCAGGAGATGGAACTCTGATACGTAAATCAGCTAGTAACTAGAGTAGTCAAACAATCTCACTGGTGGCAGTGGCAAGGGCACAATATTCTGCTTTAGTGGAAAAACGAGATACTGTGTTTTGCTTCTTAGCCTTCCATGAAACAAGAGACTCACCAAGAAATATACAAAAACTAGTAGTAGATTTTCGAGAATCTAAACACGAAGCCCAATCAACATCAGCAAAGGCCCCTAATTGGAAGTATGTAGAAGCTTGTGGAGAAGTCTTCAAATATCGTAGCAAAGTATGTGTTGCAGTTAAATGAGATTGTCTTGGTTGGGCAACAAACTGACTGAGTTTGTGTCCAGCAAAAACAATGTATGATCGAAAGATAGTGAGATAAAGCAATCTACCAATTAAATGCCTATTCACGGTTGGATCCTCTAGCAAGGCACCTTCATCAGCACACAACTTTATATTAGGATCCATAGGTAGAGAAGATGGTTTCGATGCTAATAAACCAATGTCTTCAAGTAATTGAAGAGTGTAATTTCTTTGAGAAAGAAAAATGTCTTTGGAGGATCGAGCAATTTCCAAACCAAGAAAATACCGTAATGTTCCCAAATTTTTCAACTTGAAAACATAATGTAGATGTCTTTTTAGATCAGAAATAATGTCCATAGATGCACCAGTAATAATAATGTCATCTACATATACTAAGAGAGCAACAAAAGAATTACCAAAACGTCGAACAAACAATGAGTAGTCAGATTTTGATTGTCTGAAACCAAGTGTGATATAAGAGCATGAGAAAACTTATCAAACCACTGTCGTGAAGCCTATTTCAGACAGTAGATAGATTTGTGAAGCTTGCAAACTAAGCACTCCCCCTGTTTTGGAACTACTCCGTGTTTGTATCCCAAAGGCAAGTCCATGTATACTTCTTCAAATAAATCACCATTTAAAAAGGCATTGTCCATGTCTAGTTGGACCAATGGCCAATGCAAGGAGGCAACAATAGTAAGCAAAACTTTGACAATCACAAGTTTTGCAACAGGGGAAAGGTTTCGATATAATCCGATCCCTCTTGTTGAATGTATCCTTTGGCAACGAGTTGTACCTTAAATCTTTCAATGAACCATCAGCCTTATGATTTGCCTTGTATATCCATTTACACCCAATATAATGTTGATCATTGGGTAAAGGTACAAAAGACCATGTTTGATTATCTTCCATTGCCTGTAACTCATCTTTCATAACATCCCTCCAATGAGAAAAAGGTACAGCTTGATGATAGAATTGTGGCTCAAAAAGTGATGATACATTTAAACACAAAAGCTTTAATAAGAGGACGAAAATTTGTCATGGTTCAAGTATTTTTGCATAGGAAATTTTGAGCCAACAACATCAGGTAAAAAAATTCCAGTCAACAAACTACAATGGTAGTCACGAAGATATGAAGGAGGCTGGACTATGCGAGAAGACCTCCTGAGACAAGGAAAGCTATTTGGTTGTTTAATACCTTGCTCATTTGGAAGAAAGTCATTGGTATGTTCATTCATTAATGATTCTTGAAGCAAATCAGAAGTATGGTTGTCATTGGCAAACAATGGGACTACTAACAGACACATCATTTTGAACAAAATCACCAAGAGGTGCACTATTAAAATTGAGTCTAGATGTATCATCAAATGAGAAATCAACAGAAGGTTGAGATACTTTTGAAGATTTAGGTAGAACTAAATTTGGAAACGGATTGACAACATTAGTTTGTAAGGAAATGTTGTAAAATGGAAACACGTCTTCATGAAAAAGAACATCTCGAGACATGAAGATCTTCTTCTTCTCAATATCGAATAGCCGATAAACCTTCATTTCAAGCGAATAACTAAGAAAAATAGATTGAATGGCATGAGGATGGAACTTTGATCGCTATGTTGGCAAAGTAGAAGCAAAACAAAGACATCCAAATGTGCGAATAATAGAATAGTCAACATGTTTTCCATTGGGTCTGAAAAATGGTGTCTGCCAATTCAAAATAGGAGAAGGAGTTCTATTTATTAAACATGAGGCGATCATAACACATTCTCTTGAAAACTGTAATCGCAAACGTGATTGAAATAATAAGGCTCTAGCAACATTTAACAAATGTTGATGTTTTCTTTCCACAACCGAGTTTTGCTCAGGACGCTCTACGCAAGAATATTGATGAATTACTCCTTTGGAAAGAAAAAATTTAGTAAATGATAACTCCGGGGCATTGTCAGATCTAAAACATTTGATGGAGGAACCATACTGTGTTTCAATAAGCTGGAAAAACAGAGGAATGATGGTTAAGACACCAGATTTGTTTCTCATAAAAAAGATCCAAGTGTAACGAGAAAAATCGTCAACCAATGTCAAAAAAATACTTGTAACCAACATATGAGTGACAAAAGAAAAGGGACCCCAAATGTCCCAATGCAATATATCAAAAAGTTTTTCTACTATATGATGATTCGAAGAAAAGGGAAAGCGTCGTTGTTTAGCTAATGGACAAACCAAACAAGGGGAAGAACTATTTGCCTTAGAGTTTTCGATTGACAAGACATCTCTTAAGGCATTAAGATGTCTATAAGACGGGTGACCAAGCCCTAGTGTTCCATCTTTGAAGAAAAGTACAACAACTTGTGAGACTATTTACAGAAGCAGTATTACAATCAACAGAAAATTGTGAAAACAAAACATTTCCTAGCAGCATGAAACAAGTATAATCCTTGCCATAAGCTAGTCTTTTCAATCATCTTCAAAGAGGACTTGTCCTGAATGACACAAGAATCACCAGAAAGCTGAATCACTAAGCGACATCTCTGTAGTCAATTTACTAATGGAGACCAAGTTGAATTGAAAAGAGGGAATGAACAAAACATTATGTAGAGTCAAGTCAGGAGTTAAAGGCACATCTCCAACAAAATCAACAGAAATTTTAGTTTGATTGGGCAAAATAACTGGACAACCCAAAATAGGTGTAAGTGATGTAAAAGATTCTTTACGGAAGCATATATGTGTTGCTCTAGAGTCAAAAAACTCACATTTCAGATTTCGAGAGAAAATTACTAGAATTGTCACAAGTACCTGCTACGTGGGAATTGCGGGAAGAAACATAATCTGTCTTGGCCTTGGCAAGATGTGACTAAAGTATCGGAAGCAAACCTTGGCAATGTTCTATATTAAGACCAGGTAAAATATCAGCAGAAGAATCTGATTTGAAAGATACCTTAGATTTTGCGGTAGTTCTCTGATTTTGATATCCAGGAGGATATCCATGAAGTTTATAACATCGATCAACCGTGGGGCCTTGAATGTTACAATGTGTGCAAACTGGTCGCTTTTTTTTTTCTTAATAGGGGTTGATTGAGATCGATTAGTAGAAGAACCATTATTAGGCAAAGATTTCACCAAAAGAACAGTAGCATCTAAGGTAGATGAAGAACTCGACGAGGAAGTACTATTGCAAATGATCCAAGAATTTCGTAAATCTCCCGTAGGGCAAAGAAAAGTCCCATCAATAAAACCAACCTTGTTCTTGAAAGTAAGACCAAGAAGCATTGCTTGGCTCCAAGTTGTGTAATCTGAATCAGTTAACGGATCGGAAACAAGAACCAAACTGGTGCTATCAGAAGAATGCAAGAAATAAGGGTTGGCATTCTGCTCAACGACCGAAGAACTAGTGTGTTGAACATGATTTGCAATTGGAGGATTGAAACTCATAGTATCTCCACCCATTGGAGAAGATGATGCAAGTTAGAATTTACTCTCAAGCAAAACCAAAAAATTTCATTTGATACCACATAACAATAGAGAGTAAATAACTTGCATACTTTTATTAATGAATGCAAGGGCTTAAATAGTCACATAGTTAGTCGGTTAACATGTAAACTGATACAACCGATTAACTTTCTCAACTTACTTAACATATTTACAAAATATCTATCACTTAATACTAACCTCAAAGTTAATAAACTAAATTTGTAATTTAACATTTTTTTTAATTAATTGCAGAACAGATTTTCTAGCCTTTCTGCAAGCTTTGATAAGAAAGCTAGAATTGATGGAAAGGGGAAGAATTGGAATCAAATTTCTTGGTACTTGTCATTTGACTTCATTCATGATTTGTCTCTCCAAAATTTCAGAAAATAAGAATGGATTTCATACTTTGGCAAATAAAGTATGAACCTTGTTAATTAGCTTCCAAGAAATGGTTTTGAAACATAAAATTCTCAAAATGAGAGTGGGTCTTTCATTTTTTAATTCACCTGAGTTGGTTTCTTGTAAAATAAAATTAATTGGAGAAACTTTTTATTTGAATAAACTTTTGCTATCGAGGAGTTGTATATGAATTTCCTTGCATTTTCTTTTTAATGTGTTTATGCATTTTGTTGCATTTTTTTTAGCTACTTAAAAAAACATGCAACTGTGCGATGATATGAAAGTTATTTTAGAGTTTTTTTTTTCTTTTCATTTAAATGTCTTTTCCTTATTGTTGAGAACTTTGAGTTTTTCTTGTTGTCAAGAGGTATGAAAGCAAAACAATTTTGGAACTTTTTTCCTTCAACTGTTTGTTGGATTTTTTGGTTTTTTTTTTCAATCCTTTTCTTGGTTTTTTCCCTTCTAATTAGAATATGCAAGTGTAGGAAATGAAAGTAAAGCAATTTCATATATATTTTTTTTATCTCATATTTGTTGGAGTTTTCTTGTTTCTAATAACTTTGTAAGATTTATTTTTTTTAGGGTAATAACACTAAGAAAAATGAATATGGAGTGTTTGATTTCTTCAAATAAAGAGTTTCTCCAAAAGATTTCTTATAAAAAACCAACGTAACTCAGGTGTAATGTGAATTAAAAAAAAAAAAGATAAAAAGAAAACAAATTGTCATTGACATATTTTAATGGTAATTCAAATATTTTTAAAAAAAATGGTAATTCAAATGGAAAGCTAATCGAAGGTCTATATTGCAACACTAATGCAAGTATGAGGTTAAATTGATACAATCTACCAAGTTTGGGATAATTTGATGAAATTAAAAGTTCATGGTTAAAATTGATGCAACCTGCTAAGTATGTTTTTTTTTGCTAAATTATAAAAAAATACCCCTGAACTATGGAGTTTGTTTCAAAAATGCCCCAGAACTTTAAAAATTGTTCAAATATATCATTGTCGTTAAGTTTTGGATGAAAAACATTAAAGTTTCAGTTTCATTAATACCCTTGAACTTTCAATAAACTTTTGAAAATATCCTTATTAGAAAATGCTTCTTCCCCTCTCCCCCTCTCCCCCTCATCTCTCTATAAATTCTTCATCTATAAAAATTAATGCAAAACTTTGCTTATAAAGGTTTGTGTGCAACACACAACACCACATGAAAATAAAGTTCGAAATCAAGTTTTTTTTTTTTTTTTAATTTTTAAAAGTGTAAGATAAGCGGGAGAAAAAAAATATTCTTTTTTTTCCTCTCTATTGTGTATGTTAGTGATAAGTAGAAAAAATGTTTATAAGATTGTGAGTTTGGTTTAGTTTACTAATTAATCAAAAGTTTTATATGTGATTTTGTTCTTATTAATATTTAAGAAGTGTTAAAACGACTATACGACAATATTTTCATTTATTTTTCATAAAATGAATATAGGAAAAGCTAATGGGTAGTGATTGGTGAGAAAATAATATCGAAAAGGTTATTAACAAAATTAAGTCAAGCACATGTAGAATTTCAAGAATGAAACAAAAGTCATCTTGAAGTTTTAACGCAAAAATCTAGGCAAGCTCTTGAAATGATATGTTGAAAGAGAAGAAAAACTCTTAGTCTATAAATACATGAAAAATAAGTAAAGTTTCTCACTAATTTTCATGGAGTAAGAATTTGTAAAGGGAAGAAGAAAAAAAAAACCATTTTCAAATAAGGGCATTTTTTAATTGATTTTTTTAAAAAAGTTAAAAAATATTAATGAAACTGAAACTTTAACGTTTTTCATCCAAAATTTAATAGTAAATGTATTTTTTTTTATCAAAATAGTAAATGTATTTTTTTTAACATTTTTTAAAGTTTAGGATATTTTCGAAACTTTTTTAAAACTCAGTACTATTTTTTAAACAAAATCTATAGTCAAGGGGTATTTTTTATATTTTAGTCTCTCTTTTTTTCTTGTATTTTAACTTGTATTCATTGCTTATTAAAAAAAAAAAAAAGAAAAAAAATGTTTTCGATGCAAAATTGGCGTTTGTGGTTCAGCTGCCGCTTTTCTGCAGCAAAAATTGTCAGAATTTATTGGTACCTTAATTCTCTGATTCCCCAAGATTCTAAAAGTGGCAAATTCGAAGGTTTCTCCATTTACAAATATGTCCTCACTTTATGTACTTATTTACAACTTTGCCACTCTACTTTCCACGAGAAAAGATTCTGTCTGTCCGCTCACACCATTTGTCCAATATTTCAACCTCTAAAATGCTTACAAGCGTCCCTTTTACGATGACGTGGCAAATTCTTTCATGATTCTACTGTGGTATCGGGGCAGTGTAACTTTGACTCCTTTGACCGGTGGGGTCCATTAAGTGCACAGTGTATTAAGCTTTTGATCTTGTCACTTGTCAGAAGCTATCCATGAATTGATGAACAAAAGGATAAAATTAGAAAAACGCGCTATAAATATTATTAAATGACACCCACACTTTTTTTTTTTTTTTGAAAATTTCATTTTTGGTCCCTGAGTTAGGTTTTATTTTGGTCGTTTCGGTTAGGTTTTATTTTGGTTCCTAAGTTTTCAAACTCAACAATTTAGTTAATGAGATTTGGATTTCGTTTCATTTTAGTCACTCCATCAATTTTTCCGTTAAATATTAACAAAATGTTGATCTGACATCTATTTTTTATTTAAATATATATATATTTTTTATTTTTTAAAATAAAATAACATTAAACTAATTTTTTTTTTTTTTAATTCTTTCTTCTTCTTACAAGCTGCCACCGGACCTTTATCGCCGACGCCGGAGGCGGACCCCTTTTTTCTTTTCTTCTTCTTCCCACTCCTCCCCTTTTTCTTCTTCTTCCCACTTCCTCCCCTCCCTTTCTTTCACTTGTTAAAAAAAAGGAACTGAAACTCGTAGCGACCGCCCAGATCTGAAACTAAAACGAAATGGAAAAAGAAAACCCACCGCTCCTTTCTCCCTCTCTTTCACGCACTGACCGCCTAGATCTAGTGAGACCCACAGTCAGCATGTAACTACCCAACTAAAGAGGGGATAAAAACGTACAAAGGAGTCGCTACTACATGCATGAGTACAGAAAACTTTGTAAACTTTAAAGCAGAAGATAATAATGTTTTTCATATAATTCAAATAGGGCCCAAAACGTAAATGATTTTCTAAAACAAATAACGAAATAAAACATCTGAATAATTTCCATCAGTAGAAACAATCGTTTCAAAACAAAGGTTCAACATAGAACGAGTTCTAGGAGGAGCGAAACTAAATCCCTAAGGGAAAACGACATAGTTTGCAGCTGCAATCCCATAGCCAGCCAAGTCACGATCCTCGCCAATCGCCAATGCTCTCAAGTACCACCTGAAAAGGAAAGATATGTAGCATGAGTGGGTATATAAGAATATACTCAGTAAGTAGTCCACTTAAGGGTCAAAACTGAAATCATGAGATCTATAACTTGAAACTGAGTTCCTGAACTTCTGGGTCTTAGCGACATAGGGACCTAACTGGAATGACATCTGGGTTTCTAACCCTAGGGCCACAGCTGATCACATAATCATGCTCTGTCTAGGGTGTTAACCTATCCCCAACCTGTGCCAACTAGAGTGTTGTGTGGGTCAGTTAGTTAAGGTAAGTAAACTAGAGACTAGCTGGCCACCTCTAGCAGAACTACACCTATCTCAACACAACACCCCTGAATGTAAAGATAAAAATACGGTGGAGTAACTGACGCATGTAAACATGCCTGGTGCCAAAAGGCGCACGAAGAGACGACCAGTGGACGAGGGGAAAACAGAGGTACGTCTGGAGGAAGATGCAGGGAGGTGACTGCTGAAAATGAAGAATGAAGCTACGAATCGAGGCTGGAACACGCGAGAGAGGGATGGGAGAAGAAGTCTGCGTGCGGCTCAAAACAAAGAAAGGGGAATTTAGGGCACTATAACTTCATTATAATTACCAAATTGCCCTCCAAGATTTATACAAAAGAAAAAGGATTTAAATCCCTTTTTTTTCCTCAATTAACAAGAAAGATAAAACATATAGTTAAAGAGTCACCTTTGAGAATGTCGACGTTACACAGCAAGCCTTTGGCGACTCGTTCTCCGGCGAAGCAGAACCCTCACGAATGGAACAATCGAACGAACGACGGCGCGAGCAGTGTGGTCTCCTTCCCCTTCTCCGACAACTCGCTGCGGCGACACGATCCCAGCGTTGGGAATGACAAATAGTTTTGTCCCACATCGGAAGTGTAGCTCTTGGAAAGCTAATTTAAAAGCCCTTGTTGTGTATTAGGCTTATAAAATTGATGTGAGGTAAGCCAAGACTAAGGCCCATACGCGCGCCGTCGTCGTTGGGCTTATTTTTGGGACTTTATTCTTCTTATCGCTTAGTCAAATCCACATGGCAGACTCGGAGGAAGTGAAGGATTCATACTTTGGCTAAGTCTTTGCTGAAGAATTCCAAGGACACGTGGCATCGACAGAGGAAAAGGGGTTGTTCAAAGGACACGTGTGTGACCACTGTTTTTTTGAATTTTTTAATTTTAAATATTCCAATTCTAATTTTGGCCACTTCTACACTATAAATAGAGTCATTCCCCTACCTTCCTGATCCCCATCTCATTCTCTCTTCTTCTCCTCTGCTTTCATTTTCCTTTCCTGAGCACGTGATCGATTGATTCCACTCCGTCCTGACGAGTGCATGTCTGTTTCGGAGGTTGTGTTAACCTTGGGGAGCATACTGGCAGTTAAACGATTTAGCACCGAGGTCGTGCCGAGTTTTGCTTTCAAGACAGTGGTTCTTTCCACGACACAACAATTTTTCCTTTCAATTCCTATTTTACCCTCCTTTCAGACTAACAATTTGAAAGCAAAATTGTTTACACATTGATTTTACACATTGAGTTCGTTTCGTTGCTCATGGTGAGAGGAATTCAATTGGCTCAAGTCAAGTTAAAGTGGATGATACCCAAACTTCTATTTGGTAAGATATTAAAGGGAAGTATTTGAGATTTGATTCAAATCCTTTGGTTATTACTATATTAGATATATGTTGAATTATATGATATATTATGGTTCAAGATTTTCTTGATTTGATTCAAATTAGAGAATTGATTTTCCCTTATAATACATTTGTTGACATTGTGAGATTTATGGTGACAAATTATTAGTATTGAGATTTGTTATATCTTCTCATATTTAGAAGATATTGATATCTCGTTGGGTCTCCTAGACTGAATCTTTCAAGATATTATGTTTAATTTTATATGTCTTGAAAATTTAGCAATTTTATTCTATTGCTATTTTTAAGCATGATATTCAATACATATCTAATATGTGTATATATTTGTTCTTTCATTGAACAGGTTGTTTCTCCATCATGAAGTGAGATAAGGATTATTATTGCATTATCGTGCAAATCTCAAGTTTATAGGCGGTTAGAGTGATCTATTAAGGAAGCATAATTATCATGTTAGCATGTATGAAAATAATGTTTCACTTTGCATTAATTGAGTTTGACATATCTTTGCCTATTACTTGCTGGAAGTATAAAAATGAGTAAAATCTCAATTGCATGTGGAGCATATAGAAATTGGTAGTAGTTTAAGATCTTGCCAATTAATGCAAAGTGTGTTGCAAAAGCAGTCTACTGTTAGATCACATAGATCTTGATAACTAATTATGTGTGTATATTTTCATTTGATTGAAAATATGTTATTTATTCATAATGAATATTTTATTGAGCATGTCTATGATCTGAAAAAATAAAAATAAAATTGGGAGTTAAATAGTGGATAATTGTCCTTAGTAAGATTCATAGACACAAGCTTTAATGGGGTAAATTGTGAATACATGTTATTGAGGTGTTCCATGTATTATTTATGGTTGTATATGATTTGGCTATTTAAATAGAAAATTTAGAAGATATATTATGGACAGTATTGGTGAAGTGTATTGATATAACTATGTGAAATTTAATTAATTATTGGTAGAGTAATTAATTTGTGATGCATTTCCTATGTCCATAGTGTATATCAATTTTATTGTGGTGTTCTTAATTATGCATGTGTGCATAAATTATATGTTTGAGAGATTAAAACATAAATGCGATATATCTGAAAATGTGGGGGCCACTAAAATGGTATATGATGATATGTGGGGGAAATCTGTTCTTCCTGCCTGTTTTATTCTTAACAGGGTTCCTCACAAAAGCTGAATAAGACACCGAACGAGCTCAGGAAGGGATACTCACCAAACCTAAGCTACTTAAGAGTGTGGGGGTGCTTGGCAAAGTGGCATATCCGACATTCAAAAACCTACGGTCAAGATGTCGAATGGTTAAAAAGTTTTCTTGGAGACGTGCCATTGTGAGGAAAGACTGTACCTGTGTCCCTACACTGTGACTCATAGGTTGCCATAAGGATTACAAATGACAGCGTGTACAATGGCAAGAGACGCCACATACGTCTGAGACATGGAGCCATAAAGAAGTTGTTGAAAGATGGAGTTATCTCCTTGGAATATGTGAGGTCCGAGAGGAACTTGACAGATTCTCTCACCAAAGGACAAACAAGTACAGTAATTTTAGAGTCCTCAGGATGTAAGGGACTCAAGCCATGATGCTTCTCACTAGCATGAATCCATAGCCTTTTTTTTTTTTTTTGTGGTCCATGCGTGGACTTGATGGATATAGTGAAGCTTGTGAGAATCCATAGCCCTTTTTGGGTGGTCCATATGCTTGGACTTGATGGATATAGTGAAGCTTGTGAATCCATAGCCCTTTTTGGGGTGGTCCATGCGTGGACTTGATGGATAGTATTCAAAGTCTTCTTAGCTCAGTCTGAGTGGTTTATCCATGATAGACTAGTTGAAGCAACAACGTGATTGTGAAGGTGGGGCCGCCTTCTATGAAAGAGCTGAGGAGCTTCTTTCTAGAGCTTTCACGATGACCCAAGGTTTTTTGCATGGCCATTAAAAGCACTTGATAACTATCGCGGAATCAAAATCGAGGATTCAAACGTGTTGTGGGGTCTCAACTATAAACACTGGAAGTTCAAGAGGTAACTCACTTCCACCCTTTAGGTTGTTGCCCTACTTCACTATGCATTAATTCAAATCGAAAGATATTAATGCTTAAGTTTATTATCCTTGCTCAGGAAAACTTTCTTTCATCTTAATCCTCTTTACTTTACTATTTTGTCATTCGTGGGGGATTGTTGGGAATGACAAATAGTTTTGTCCCACATCGGAAGTGTAGCTCTTGGAAAGCTAATTTAAAAGCACTTGTTGTGTATTAGGCTTATAAAATTGATGTGAGGTAAGCCAAGACTAAGGCCCATACGCGCGCCGTCGTCGTCTGGCTCGGGCTTGGGCTTGGGCTTATTTTTGGGACTTTCTTCTTCTTATCACTTAGTCAAATCCACATGACAGACTCGGAGGAGGTGAAGGATTCATACTTTGGCTAAGTCTTTGCTGAAGAATTCCAAGGACACGTGGCATCGACAGAGGAAAAGGGGCTGGTCAAAGGACACGTGTGTGGCCACTGTTTTTTTTAATTTTTTAATTTTAAATATTCCAATTCTAATTTTGGCCACTTCTACACTATAAATAGAGTCATTCCCCTACCTTCCTGATCCCCATCTCATTCTCTATTCTTTTCATCTGCTTTCATTTTCCTTTCCTGAGCACGAGATCGATTGATTCCACTCCGTCCCGACGAGTGCACGTCTGTTTCGGAGGTTGTGTTAACCTTGGGGAGCATACCGGTAGTTAAACGATTTAGCACCAAGGTCGTGCCGAGTTTTGCTTTCAAGGTAGTGGTTCTTTCCACGACACAACAATTTTGCCTTTCAATTCCTATTTTACCCTCCTTTCAGACTAACAGAGCCCTTCTCCTTCCTCTCGGACCGACAGCAGTTTCACTGTTTTTCTACAAAAACGACGACGTCGATTTCGGCAAAAGTTAAATCCCTTCGTCTAAACTGCTTTCGGCAACCGATAGCGTCAATTTTGGCGAGAAGCTTTACAGATCTGAAACTTTCTCCCTAATTTCAGATCCGCAGATATGGTTTGTTTGAGGAGGTTCCGTCGCCGTCAGAAGCTTCAGAAACCGCCAACAAACGTGTCGGAAATCTATCGGAGAGAAGATGAAATCGTCGGTAACTGGTCAGTGACTGTGGATGACGGTGAGAAGAAGAAAGATACATCTATGGAGGAAGAGGGAGAAAAACGGGAGGGAAGGGAGAAGAGGAGAGAGAAAGAAGAGAAGGAAGATAACAAAAATTTTAAAAAATGTTTTTTTAAATAAAAAATGTTTTTTAGTTGAAAAAATAAGAAATAATAATAAAATATTTATTTTTGTAATAAAAACAAATGTCACCTCAGCTTTTGGTTAATAATTAACAGAAAAGTTAACGGAGGGACCAAGAGTGTAATGAAATTCAAACCTCAAGACTAAATTGTTGAGTTTGAAAACTTAGGGACCAAAATAAAACCTAACCTAAACCTCAGGGACCAAAAGTGTATTTTTTTTTCCT
Organism: Luffa acutangula; assembly: GCA_036850905.1. NCBI lineage: Eukaryota > Viridiplantae > Streptophyta > Magnoliopsida > Cucurbitales > Cucurbitaceae > Luffa > Luffa acutangula. The sequence goes on from CM072087.1 coordinate 41,908,710, forward strand.
TTTTTTCAATCCACCCAAACCATTTTAACAAAAAAAAAAAAAAAAAAAAAAAAAAAAAAAACCAAACCATTGGTGGTCAAGGCCAATGGTTTGGGTGTATTATTAATTTTACGGTGGCCTGGCTGCCCGCGACAAGACTGCGATTAGAGTTAAATTGGTGAAAAAGAATAAAAAGTAGAAGAAGAGAAAAGAAGAAGTAACAAAATAAAAAAATAATAATAATACTTTCATTATTTTAATAAATTTAATTTTTAAAAATTCAAAAAGATAGTGTCGCATCAACAAGCCATTAGTAATTAATGGAAAAATGGATGGAATGACCAAAATGAAACGAAGTCCAAACCTCAGGGACTAAAATATCAAATTTTCAAACTTAGGGACCAAAATGAAACTTAACCAAAACCTTAGGGACCAAAAGTGTATTTTTCTCTTAAATTATTATTACTATTATTTAATAAAAGTTTAAAATGAGACTAAAACTAATAATTTGGATGTATTCATCAATTTGACACATGAGAATGATGTGAAAGATGAGAGGAAAAAGAAAATAAAGCTGGAATTGTTTTCTCAATTTATTTCAAAAAATTAATTCTAAAATATATGATTTTGACATTAATTGCAATTAATTATAAAATTTGAAAAGATCTCAAACTTTTTCTTTTTTGGAAACAGAAGTAGAACTTCAATTACATCAAAATAATTCCCCTACGGGATACTCACTTTGAGCCAAATTTAAGAGCCAAGGAGGAAAATTTTGAAGCCAAAGCTTTGGATAATATCCTAAGACTCAATTGGGCTAATTGATGAGCAGTACCATTTCAAGTTCGATTGGTATATAAAAAATTCACTTCTTGAAAATTACACTTTAACTTCCTCTGTGTCCCATAACTGAGATTGAACTTTCACCTCTCTATTTTCCTCACCATTTAACATGGATACTAATCTTTGAGACTCAGAACACAAATTCAGCACTTTAAACCTCATTATTTTTGCTAATCGTAACACCTCCAACATAGCACAAGCCTCCGCATAGAAAGGAGACACCAACATTGGTTCATTCTCGGACATAGCTGCAATTACCTCACCAAAAAAATCCCAAATCACTACCCCAAAGCTAGAAGAGTTCTTTCCATCATTTCATGTTGCATCCACATGAATGACCTAATTGACGTCTTTGTCATATCCCGAACCATGTCCTTTTGGGATTTTCCATTTACTTTTTGGAACCTCAACATAGCAGCGAATCCATTCATAAAGTACACCTAAATCTAGAATCGACTTCTTATGGATCACACCATTCCAATCATTCCAAATAGACCAAGCTCCTACAAAAATCCATTCAAGCATATCATCTTTTATTTCTTCACTTATCGCCAACAATCGATCCTGTACTGAGTTATGAGGCATGTCACTAATTTGGACACCTGGAAGCAACTGACACCATAATCGTTTCGCCCGCGGGCATCAAATCCATCGTTTCTGGGTACTTTGCGCTAATAGGACAAAAACTTCAATTTCCCCATGATGCCTTATTAGATTCACAAGAGTTGGAATACATTCTTGGTAAGCTTGCCACATAAAAAGTTTTACCTTAGACGGGATGTGCAACTTCCAAAGTCCCTTCCACCATTTTCGAGTCGATTCGATTTTGATGAAGTCGCTTACTATTTCTATAACATATAAATTTTATTCCCACTCTTTATCGAATACTTCCTATTTTTCTCATAATGCCAAATCTAATTGTTAGGTGTCGAACCACTAATCAGGATACTAGTAATTAACTCCATATTCTCTGTACAGAGCTGGCTACGCAATTTCGGTATATCCCATTGCAAAGAAGGGGATATGAAATCTTTAACCATTCTATCATCCCCTCCCACACATACTGACATAACGTTAAACTGCAGTGGTCGAGGAAGCCATGGGTCGTTAAACTTTCTTATTGAACTTCCATTACCCAAGTTTTTCTGCAACCCCTTTTTCAATAACTTCAATCCCTACACGAAACCTTTCCAAAAATACAAAAAGACCCTAAACTTATAGCTTGAAGAATTGATGTAGTTGGAAAATATTTACTCTTAAGGACTCTAGCCAACAAATAATGCAGATTTTCAAAAACCGCCATCCTTGTTTAGTCAGCATAACTTGGTTAAAACCCTCAATATCGCGAAAGTTTAGCCCACTGATAAGGGTAAAAAATATACCTATTTTACCCTTATATTTAGCTCATTTCTTGGTCAAATGTTGTATGTTGTGATCAATTTACTGTTCCCGAACCCAAAATATGCTTAAACTGTTAAGTTAGAGTGTTGAGAATCACTTTTGTCATATTGTACTCATTTGTGCTTAAAAAGACTTGATTTTAAGAGAATTTGACTTAGTTTGTTGTTGTGCAGAAAAACAGAGGAAAAGTTGGATTTTCCCAAAAATGCGATCGGGAAGGCAAAAGTGAAATGCGACCGCATTTCTGGAAAAAAACCGAGACCGTTCTGAGTCGTCCGCGAGTTGTTGTTGATGAGTCTTTTTCGCACCTAACTGGCTGTTTTGACCCCGAAACCGACTGGACAACCTTCCAGCACCTATTTCGCAGCTCCTCGACCATTTTCTACATTATATAAGCTCGAGATTCGAAGTCAAATTCAAGCAGAACTCATTTAGAAGAAAATGGTGGTGACAGAACCCTGACTCGACGCCTATGAGTAGGGATGCCCGAGGTCCTTCTTAGATGACTGAATTCTAACCTGAGTTAGACATCAAACCTTAGGGTTTGTAGGGATTTTCACTCATTCACACTTGTAAAAGCGAGAGAGTGGAGTGTCTTAGCGAACTCTAGAAGGATTGAGTAAATAGAAAAACCCATAATATTTAGTTATCTCCTTTATTTTCAGCTTGTGATTACTTTTCATTATTTTGTATTCTTTACATTCTTTTTCAATGAAAATGTATTCATTTGCACTTTATCTCACCATGAGTAGCTAAATTTCGTTGGGGGGTTCAATATGGTGAATTCCCTTATGGTTTAATGGCTTGAAAGTGTCTTATTTGTTTAAGTTTCTGTTCAATGCATGTCATTCTTTATTGATTATCACTCTAATCTTGTTGAGTTTAACTTGATCACTTAGAATTTGCATGCTATGTGAGTTTGATCTCGAAAGGGACAAACGATATCGGTTCTCATAAAGGTGATATAGGAGAAAAAGCTCGAAAGAGATTGTTCGGCGGTATAGGACAAGCTGCCTAAGGCACCCTATGTCGACTATAGGGTTATAGGTTGCATTTGTGAACTATCTATGTCGGAGTCGAGTCACAAAAATGTGCATAACGGTACTCGCTTAGCCTTCTAACGGTTCTTGGGAGCAAGGGCCAAATAGGAGTTAAATCTGACCTAATGCATTGAATAGGCTTAAGTTAAACATTGCATGATTATGGTTATTGCCTTAGGGATGAATCCATGTTGAATACCTCGTTGTTTATTATTGTTATTCTTTTAATTACTTGCTTATTTTGTTTATCATTTCAAAAACCCAATCAATCAACTTATTTTTCTTTGGTTACCTTTTCAAAAGCAATCATTTGAGCAGTTTCTTCATCAAATCTGAATTTCCAATTTAGTCCTCGTGGGATCGATACCCTTGGAATACTTCTAAGGTTTTTTTATTACTACGTGCGGCAATGTATACTTGCACTAAGTGTTAGCTGAATTATTCTTTTATTATTATTATTCATCTTATCTCACATTCCATCCATTCAGCTGACAACGCACCACCCACCCTCTTCCTTCGGTTGAGACAACTTCTCCCATCGCATCCAATGAAATTTTTTGTTTGTCCTCCCTACACCCCCACCAAAACCTAGCACATAGTGTCGAGATTTTGGATAGTAAGGTTTTTGGTAATCGGAAACAACCCATAGCATAAGTAGGAATTGCCTGAACAACAGTTTTCAGTGAAATTTCCTTTCCACCACTTGAAAATACTTATTTCCATCCCTACAGCTTACTCCAAATTTGGTCTAACAAAGGATGAAAATCCTTACATTTGTTCTAGGAAAACATTGAAGGGAGCCCTAGATATGATCCAAGATTTGTAACCACCTCCATTGGAAGAATACTATTGAGGAATGATTTTGTCTCTAGGTGTACTGGTGGGGAAAATCATATCATTGATTTTCGAAAGTTTACACATTGGCTCGACGCCCTTTCATACTCATGGAGCAAAGATTTAAGAACCCCAAACTTAGAAGCAGAGACTTTTAAGAACACTAGGTTGTCATTTGCGAATAAAAGATGTGTAATTCTGGGGGACAAACGTGCAATTGACAAGCCCGACAGCAATCCATTATGGACTGCAGAAGATAATAACGTCGAGAAACCTTCTGAGCAAAGAAGAAAAAGATATGGAGAAAGAGGATCTCCTTGCTTAAGCACCCTGGATGAGATAATACACTCTTTTCTTTCCCTGTTTAACAGGATAGAAAAAGACGTCGAAGATATACATCTCATTACCAAATCAATCCTCTTTGGGTGCAAGCCCAACTGGATCATAACATGATAATGATAATATTATTCCACACGATCATAGGCCTTACTCATGTCAAGCTTTAACAACGCATGTCCAATCTTTCCTTTTTTTAAATTTACTAAAAAAAATGTAGACTTTTATGACCAAGGATTAAATTATCAATGATAAACCTTCCAGGATTAAAAGCAAACCGGCATTCATCAATAATAACTTTAAGAATCTCTTTCATCTTAATTGCAACCGTCTTTGCAACTATCTTATAAGAAACATTACAGAGGCTAAAAGGACGATAGTTAGTTACTAACTTGGTTTCTCGTACTTTCAATATGAGGATGATATGTGTATGGTTCCATTCCTTGATCAACCGACCATGGTTCAAAATATCCAAGCACCCAGCGACAGTTTTATTCGCTACAATATCCCAGTACTTTTGAAAGAAAACAGCTGGAAAACCATCAGGGCTTGGCGACTTAGTTGAGTGAAAACCTTTGACTACACTTTCTATTTCCTCCCTGGTAAACGATTTCAACAGATCCTCGTTCATCGCTCCAAAGACTCTACAAGAAATATGTCCCACAATCCTATTTATCTCCTCCAACGTAGGGTGATTGGTGCCGAATATTTGGGAAAAATAATCTTAAAAAATACCGCCCACGATTTCCTAGTCAGACTACCACACACCTGTTGAATCCAGCACCCCTGCTATGTGGTTTGTTTTCCTTCTATTGGACGCTTTGAGATGAACCACCTCGTATTTTGATATCCCCACTTCATCAAATTCTCACGGAAGCGCTGTCGCCAATATATCGCTTCCTCTTGAAGATAGAAATCTAGTTGATACTCTAACTCATGAATAATAGAGTAATCCAGTGGTAGGGGCTTCATATATTTTGAATTAATTTGATCACGGAGAATTTTGATGCGGGACCACAAATCCATATTTTGTTTAATCCCCCACTTGCATAGATCCCCTACACATTTTGCTAATGTATGGTTCAAACACCCTTCATATCAATTTACTAGCTCTAGTATCCTACTTGAGCAATGATTTCTCTACATTCATCCCACCGAGTCCAGAATTCTTCAAACTTGAACCGTTTATGCCTACCATGATTTACACTTAGATTCGTGTTCATAAGACGGAGCTCAATCGGACAATGATCGGACTTAGCCCAATCTAGATTCATAACATATGATCTGGAAAAAGTTCACAAAATTGGGGGTTAACAAGAAATCTATCCAATATAGTACTGACGTGGCTTCTTGTGACTGCACAAGTGCAAGTATACACTATCAAGTAATAAATGAAGGATTGGAATTCCCAATTCCGTTACAGTGGAAACAATTGGACCGTTCGTAAATTAATTTTGTTCTACAAAATATCAATACATTGGCAAAAGGTTAAGCGATGAGAAACATACCTCCGTTGACGACTCTGAATACATCAACGCCTTTCTTGATTTTGGACCGAGCGTCAACAATTGGGACACCACCAATTGATCTTCCCCGCTATAACTCTGAGATTAGGAACGTAGTTGTGGGACTACCTAATCTTGAATGGAAAAAACTCTATAGAGAAAATTCTCTCTAGAGTTCTTGAGTTGAGAGAATATAAGAGGGCCTTATGGTGGCCATATGTTGTAGTGCCTAAACCCTAGGTTTGGTGTTCTATTTATAGGAGAAAGGCCATGAATAAAATATTCATTTAAAATCAATTATTTCCATAACTGATTTAATCTTTTCCATAATTAATCAATTCCATGACCAATCAATTCCACAATTGATTAATCTTTTCCATAAATGATTGATCATTTCATAAGAGATTAAATCATTTCCATAAATGATTAATTACTTCCATAAGTGATTAATCATTTCCATAATTAATTAATTTCCAATTAATTAATTAATCACCAATTAAATATCATATATTTAATTTCAAACCTTCTATTAGTTAATTAATTAATTACCCAATTAAATATCATATATTTAATTTCAGGCCTTCAATTAATTAATTCTATAATATGAATCAAATTCATATTAAAATTTGAACTCCTTCAAATTCTCTTATATCCTATAAATTTATTATGAATCAAATTCATATTAATATTTGAACTTCTTCAAATATTTATTTCTCTCATATACTATAGTTTAATTAAATCTCATTTAATTTAAACTAAATTAATTCATAATTAATTAATTCATCTTCTAATTAAATACCCTATATTTAATTAGACATATATTTGAACTCTTTCAAATATATCAATCTCTCAATTTAATAAAGTTTAATCTCAAATTAGACTTTATATTTTAATGCATCATTATACATTATATTAATTTGTATCTCATACAATTAACTTAATTCTCAATATGAATTTGAACTATTCAAATTCTCTCAAGATATATTTGTTCCTAATGACTTCTTACGAGCTAGCAGGGGGACCTAATGGACCTACAGATCAGAAGCTCCAATGATATGAGGTTAACCGATTAAACTCATTAATCAAGTTAACCAATATTCATTAACTGTGGGTCATTCCACTAAAGACCCAGAACTGAACTCTTCTCACTGTAGAACATTTCTGTGTCCACGAATGTAGACCTATGCCAGTAAGTCAATCCTTCACGAGTGTTCGTAATCACAGTTGGGTCAAATTACCGTTTTACCCATGTGTTACATCTGTCTCCTTAAGTACCAGCGCTCCTCTAATGAACAACCTGTTTATGGTCCAACCATTAAACAGAAAGTCCCTCTCGGGCAAGTGAGAGGGCGGGATCCCTTTGTTCAAGTCCCGGAGTCACCACTTAAGGGAACACTCATCTACTTCACCTAGAAGCGGGAAGGAGTGAATTCCTTCTTGTGTTGTCATGTCCCCATCCTCCCACTCGATCTTGTCCCCAAAAAGGAAGGCATATTGAGTCGGCGTATTGGCCACTCTCACCCATGCTAATCAAAGGACAATCCCTCATGAGAAAGAGTTCATGACACACTCAGGATTAAGACTGAGTTACCTAGGTCATCCTATTGAAACAGTAACCTAATTAGTTAACGGTGTTATAACTAATGGTTGACTATTTCGTGGTCCGGTCTTATGCAAACTCATTGCATAGGATACCCCCACTTGCATGTCTACTACATGGACGTTTTGGATCAATACGTCTGTATCAAATACAAAGCGGGTCGTATCTCATAGTGTTACCAGGATAAGGTACCCAACCTTATCCTTGTACTATAGACCTTTTAGGTTGTTACTTGAACATCGATCCTCGTATGTCCCCACATACTAGTTCAAGTTACAAACAAACGACCTTGGATCTTAGTTTATTGGATTTGGGTCAAATTGTGCAATATTTAACAATAACACTTTATTGTAGAAACTCAATAACACTTTATTGAAACAAGTATACAATTTGTTTACATTCACTATCGATGAGTTTTAGGGCATAAAACCCAACAATAAACTGGAGAGTACTCTGGATATCGAACCCAAGGAAGAGTGGTGACTAGTTGAAAACATGATAGGACCAATTTAGCCCTATATATTTGTTCTTAATCTTGCTAGTTTTATGTTAATTATTATGCTTAATTGTAGTGTTTTGTAGGTGATTGGTGATAGAGCTTCTCGGAAGCCAATATTCCAAATTGACGTTAATTCGAGGAAATTAACATGGTTTTGATCCACCTTGAGGTCCACGAGATGTCGAGATGGTGAAAAGACTAAAGCGGAGCACTTAGGACTCGAAAACAACGTCAAAAGGATCAATAATTGAAGCAGCCAAACAAGGAAGACCCAAGAGGTGGCATCGAGACGCCACCTCACGGCGTCTTGACGCTACAAACTTGATGGACCGGCTAATTCACCGTCAGCATCGAGACGCCACTGATAAGGGTAAAAAATATACCAATTTTGCCCTTATATTTAGCTCATAATCTTGTCAAAACTATATGTTTTAGATCAATTTTACTATTTTCGAGCTCAAAATATGTGAAAGTTGATAAGTTAGGGTGTTGAGAGTCACTTTTGTCAAATTATGCTCATTTGTGCTTAAAAAGACTCAATTTTAAGGAAATTTGACTAAGTTTGTTGTTGTGTAGGAAAATAGAGGAATTGCTGGAATTTACCCAAGGCCATTATGAAATGTGACCGCATTTCTGGAAAAATAGAGGCAGTTCCGAGTCGTCCGCGGGTCATTTTGAACGAGACTTCTTCGAACCTAACCGGCTGTTTTGACCTAGAAACCGACTGGGCTACCTACCAGCACCTATTTCGCAGCTCCTCAACCAATTCCAACACTATATAAGCTCGAGATTCGAAGTCAAATTCAAGCAGAACTCATTTGGAAGAAGAGGGTGGTGACAGAACCCTAGTTGGTGCCTATGAGTAAGGATGCTCGAGGTCCTTCTTAGATGACTAAATTCTAACCTTAGTTAGACATCAAACCTTAGGGTTTGTAGGGATTTTCACACATTCCCACTTGTAAAAGTGAGAGAGTGGAGTGTCTAAGCGAACTCTAGAAGGATTGGATAAAATAGAAAAACCCTAGTATTTGCTACTGTCATTATTTCCAGCTTTTGATACTTTTCATTTATCTGTATTCTTTACATCTTATTTTCAATGAAAATGTATTCATTTGCACTTTATCTCACCATGAGTAGCTAAATTCCATTGAGGGGTTCAATATGGTGAATTTCCTTATGGTTCAATAGCTTGAAAGTGTTTTATTTGCTTAAGTATTGTTCAATGCATGTCATTCTTTATTGAATATCGTTCTGATCTCGTTGAGTTTAACTTGATCACTTAGACTTTGCATGCTATGTGAGTTTGATCTCGAAAGGGACAGACAATATCCGTTCTCATAAAGGTGATATAGGAGAAAAAGCTCGAAAGAGATTGTTCGGTGGTATAGGGCAAGTTGCCTAAGGCACTCTATATCAACTATAAGGTTATAGATTGCATTCGTGAATTATCTATGTCGGAGTTGAGTCACAGAAATGTGCATAACGGTACTCGCTTAGCCTTCTAACGGTTCTTGGGAGCAAGACCAAATAGAAGTTAAATCTGATCCAATGCATTGAATAGGCTTAAGTTAAATAATCCATGACTAAGGTTATTGCCTTTGGGATGAATCCATGTTGAATACCTCGTTTTATTCATTATTGTTATTCTTGTTTCATTTGCTTGTTTTATTTATTCTAAAAACCAATCATCAATCATTTCTTTGGTTACCTATTTCTAAGCAATCATTTGAGCAGTTTCTTATTCAAATTAGAATTTCCAATTTAGTCCTCGTGGGATCGATACCCTTGGAATACTTCTAAGGTTTTTTTATTACTACGTGTGATAGTGTATACTTGCACTAAGGTTGGTTGAATTTATCTTTATTATTATCTATCATCTTATCTCACGTCCATCATTCAGCCTCTGTCGCACCAGCCACCCAGGACTTCTCGATGCATAAGCGATTATTTAAGTACCAGTTTTTCCGATTAGGTCAAAATCTTCAGCCGTTTTTACTTTTCTCTCTCGGTTTCCTCTCTGATTTCTTCATTCTCCCTTTGTATCTTATGGTTTTAGGCTAGTTTAGGTTGGTTTCTCGAGCCTTGGGTTTGGATTAGGATTGTCTATGGTCATCTAAACGTCGTTCACTGTAGTTGGAACCTCGGGATTGTAAGCACATTTGAGTTTTATGAGATGTATTGAGCTTACTGTTCTGAATGTCTATTCCTCTTGAGTTTTCTATGCATAATGTATGTTTTACTTGTTGTTCGTGACTTTAGATTCCTGCTTTTATAATTAGCATGCGCAGTAGGTTAGATTGACTCCCTAACTCGTAGCTCGTATGTTAATAATCCGCTAAAGAATTAATTTCCAAGTAGCTAATGGATAGTTAATTCATAGTTAGCAGATAGATCGATTCATAGGCACGGGTCCCAAGTGTAGTTCTCTGACTTTGTTGCTCTGCATGATAGGTCTAGGGTCTAAATCGGTGTTCATAATTAATTTAGGATTTTCCTAGTTAATTAGAGCATTCTAGCTTAGAGCACCAATTCATTATTTATTAATCACTACAAGGTTAGTTAATTAATGAATTGTATGTTGGTTCAACAGGTTTGTTGGGTTTGCGCTCTAGGGATATCTTGATCTTAATGCGATTATTTAATTAATTAATCTCGACGGGTTAGTAGTGGTTAATTAATTAGTAATTAGTAATTGAGTTGATGGACGGTGGGATCGAGTCAATTGATTTAGAGTACCAATTAGACAACTTGCATTTAAACCATTATCTGCTAATCGATGAGTAAAAACAAATGTACTAAACTCGAGTGTGCCCAGCTGATAGCGAGCATAGCTAGCTACTTTTACTTATTTAATTTAGCTAATCTTTTATGATGTTTGGGCCATTTTATTGTGCTTAATTGTTTATTTTGTAGGAAAGCATTTATTAGAGTTAAAACGTGGAATAAGAATTAATCGGGTGTTCGGGACGTGAAAAGATGCCAAAGAACCAAAAAGATTCAAGTAACAAGGAGCCAAGAGAGGGCATTCTGCCCATTAGCGTCGAGACGCCACTCTTGGAGCGTCTCGACGCTAAGTTTCCTTAATGAGAATACGCGGCAGACTTACAGCGTCTCGACGCTGTGATAGGAAGCGTCCCGACGCTATCGCTTTTCCTTTTCTGAAACGCGCGTTTTGAAGGCAGCGTCGAGACGCTGTCTTGATAGCGTCTCGACGCTAAGACGAAAAATCTGCAATATAAGCTTCTCTTCGGCTAGGTTTGAGGGGACTTCGATTTGGGACCTTTGGGAGCCGTAAACAGAACAGAACAGAGCGTTTGGAAGGCTGAAACAGAGGGGGCGAAGTGGAAATCAACCCATTGTTCGTGGGGATCGTGACGGGGACGTTCGGTCTCGGCCTACAACGAGTCTATTTCTCTTTTCCCTTACTTTAGATAGTTTTTATGGCTTATTTAGACTTAGTTTATATTGTAACGAGGATTATGTGTAGCTAAGTTTAATTCTTAGGGATTGATGTAGCCGTTGGGCACGTTTTGGATTGATTTACAGTATTTATGTTATTGATGTCATTTATGCATATGTTGTATCCTTAATGCTTTCGATTTACTGGCCATAAATTGATTGATGTTTATATTTGAATCTAACTCGGGAGAGAGGATTTAAATTAGTAATCAATATGCATAACTAGAATTTAGCTAAAAATCGGGAGATTAAGGTTAATTCTAGAAATTGTTATAAAGGTTAGCCTTATTGCCTTGTATGTTTATTGGATCTAGATAGGGATATTGGGTTCAATTGCATATGAGAGAATCATGTATGCTCGGGAGAGATATGTGTGATTTTAGTTGCCAAGATTTATGAATCATAGCATGTGTTAATCCGTTTATTAATCCATAACTCCAATTGGTGAAATCAAATCCCTAAGACCAATTCTTCCCATTTGATTGTCACTTTTTACTTTAGTTTTGTGTTGATTAATTCATATTCTCGTTCTATTTGATTCCCTAAATAAAATTGGCCAAGAGTATTTTCGATAATTAAAACTTGGCTAGACACCAATCCAGAGGACGACATTCGATTGCATAATCACTATATTATTACTTGACCCGTACACTTGCGGTTAGCAATTTGCACATCACCAGCTGCAGTGATCGACAAGGTGAAATTAACCAACCTCCCATTTACTTTTCTATCATTTAATTTTCTGTCATTTACTTTCTCGCAATTAATCCCTTTCTCTTCAACCCCCCTTCTGTTACCAAACACAAAAGAGATTATTAGAAGTAAACCAATTGTTCCCTATGATCGACCCCGACCACTACTACTGCAAGTAGTTTAGTGATCAGTGATTATAAATTTTATTTGACACGAGTCCCGACAGCTCGCACCCTGTCAAAACACTTTTACAATTTAAGAAAGCAAAAACCTCCTCTAAATTTGCAACCAAGGATGGTAACCAAAAAAGTACTTTGATAGTTGGTTTGTGTTGGATAAAAGCATGTAAAGAAAGCGAGAAAATAAAGCAAATAAAGATATATGAGATAAGACGAAGAATTCAAATAAGTATCAACCAAAAGCCTAATTTGCACCCACTTTTGTGCCTGCAAATCACTTAAGCAATGCACACAACTGGAGAATACTGTCTATTAATGCCCACATAGACATAGTGCAGACAGATTGCTACCAGTTTGCGCCTGCAAATGCCCTAAGAACTTAGTTGTGAGTTAAGTCCAACTCCTATTCAGCTCCGCCGTAGGTGCCTTTAGAAGACTAAGCTAACTAGACACCTATTTCTAGGGCTAGCTAAAACTTAGATAAATAACAAGCACGACTCTTAAAGCCCTAGTGGTTCCAATCCTATTTCTAGGATACCAGAAACAAAGTCCTATTTTTAGGATCTTTTTTCATTATTGTTTTTGTGAACCTGTGCATCCAACTCCAACCTTTCGACCACCAGTTGAACACAGACTATGCTAACTTAATTGATCAATTTAAGCTAACAATGAAACTTAAACTTCAGCAAAAACAAACAATACTAAGAAGAAGCAAGGTTGCCTTTGCATTGGCGGGACTTTCTTCTACTCAAGGAATCCACATATTTGAACCCCCAAGAAGAAGTTTAGCTCATTGAGGAAAATAAAGTGCAAAACATAAAAGGAAATGGACACAAATTAAAGAAATAGATTGCATTCATATTGATAATTGAAAAGTACATAAAAGATACACTTACAACTGAAATATAAGTAAAACAGAAAGTAAAGATAGCTTACAAAGAAATAAAATAGAAAGTAAAAGACTTTAGACTCAACTAAGGTTCTTTCTCCTCTCTATCTAACTTGCTCATGCCTTTTTTAAAGGGAGACAAGTATTTCTCTTCTTCTTATTTCGAATGGAAGAGCTGACAGAGGCTAGAAGAACTGAAACTCGGATTGGTTACAAGGTGAGAAAAAAGAAAAACATAGAAACTATCCTATGATGAGAATCCGAGTTCTCTTTGCTTCTTGCACCTTGATTGCCTTATATAGACCTTGGAAGGTAGAGTTAGCTGTCGAGATCAGTGTGAGAAGTCCCTTGAGAGTGAAAATCTACGATTCTTGGAGATTTGGTACGAGATTTCTGATTTTTTGAAGATTCTGTGCAAATCCCACGTATCTCGAAATTCTGCCGGAAAGCCCAGTTGCGGCCGCATTCGGGCACAAAGTTCCTTCATTGCACTGCTTTGACAAAAACTGCCTTAAGCTGGGGCCACTTTCCTTATCAGTTTGCGGGCGCAATTTAGATGCATTTTCCACATCTTCTACTTCAATGAGATTCTTTCGTTTCCAAATGTGGGTGCAAATCTTCAAATCTTTTTGTTGCGCTAACTTCTTCATCTCCATTTGTGGGAGCATTTCAAACGCAAATTGGACTCCTGCACAAAAACATTAACTTTGGTAAATTCTTATAAAAATACTCTTTTTTCAACACTTTAAGCATAAATTCTATAATTTTAAGATTTCTAACATGATCCGAAGACTTTTGCTAATTTGACTCTAAATCATATGAATTCAAGCACAAAGTTATTGCTTTTCTAGTAATAACCTAAGTTTTTAAGGCTAAATAACACACATAAATGAGCGTTATCTAGTATTAACTTGATCACTCAAATCCCTTTTGTTACACCACATAAAAAGGCCTCTCTGGCAACCCAAATCCTGGAGGGAACAATCATTTAACGCACTTCTGAAATTTTGCATAAGACAATGTTCACGATCAAGCCCATCATCTTTCTCTGAATTTCATAAAATTTCATTAAAATCCTCATCCAAAACCCAAGTAGAGGTATCATGATTTCTCAAGCGTCGAATTAACTCCCAAATCTCATGTCGAAAGCTAGAATCCGATTGACCATACACCCTAGTGAACCTCCACATATACCCTTTCCAACGAATATTAGCATCAATATTGGTGCTTAGTTCCTAATTGAAACATCCACGTCATCTTTCCATAATAAACATATGCCTCCACTAAAACCCACACGATCCACAATGGAAAAAAAAAAATACATAACTGCGGAGATAAACGAGTTAATTCAATGCTCACATTTCGGAATGCCCATGGACTCCCCAATCCTCGAACATTCCATCAAATTGTTTTCATGGCCCCTGGTGAGGTTGTCCAGCAGTCCCCACCCCTTTACAATTAAGATCAGTAAATTCAGTACGTTTAGTAATTTCAGGAGAAAAAAAATCAAGTCCATGTTTATGTTTATTTTCAATTTTCAATTTGTTCTAATTTTCATGCACCATGCGTGGCGTGGCATCATGCATTTAATCTATATGGCATATCTCTGTGATTCACGATTTCAGAATTTCTCCACATGATCCAATTTCAAAATATTTGTGGTGTGATAATATATTGTGATTTTTTAATTACATTTTCATTATTGTAGTTTCCTTTTCAATTCCAAATTAAAATTCCCAATTAATTTTTAGTTTCTTCCAAATTTCAATTACAACCTTTCAAGTTTTAATTTCCAAATTTTAAATTTTGTACTTTCCATTTTTTTATTCTAAATATTAAAAAAATAAATATATTCCTTATTTAATTTCTATATTTTATATTCTATAAAAAGAAAACCCATCATCCTCTTAGACTTACAACTACAACAATATATGAACAAGAGCATCGAACACATTAACACAAACACAAAATTTGAAAATAATCACCAACCGAAAGAACTTGAGGAGGTTGAGGTTGAGGACGAGACTCTCGTGAGCGTGTCTACTAGTTGTGTATTTAGTCTTGCACCCCTAATAATCAGAATCGATTAGTCTTTTCTTTTATTTTTTTTAGTTTAATAATTAAATTAATATTACTTTACTATTTAGTATTTGTTTTTTTAATTAATAGTTAATATTTAGTAATCAATTACCATTATGCGGCAGACTGCACAATGTACTCGTATTGTAGTAGTAATTAGTGAATTAGTTGTGGTTTTGCTTTACTTTATTAATTAGTTTAGTTTTAATTTTCTTTTTAGTTTTTGACTTTTAGTTTTAGACTTGAAAGTTTTACTGTTTTAGTTTTATTCCTAATTTTTTATTTAGTTTTAGTTTTAGACCGGTAAGATTTATTATTTTAGTTTAGTTAAGTTATTAGTATTAGTGTTTAATTTATTATTTGTATTTCATTATGACATTATACAGTATACATAGTTGATATTTGATTGTTACTTTCTTAGTGGAATAATTTGTATTTTGTTATAGTGTATCATAGAAATTATTAATTTACTATTTAAATTTAATAATTTTGTACATTATTAATTTAACAATTCTAGATACTTAGATAGAATGATAGATTAGTAAGTTTGCTTTCCTTATAAGTATTGTTATAGGTAATTTTGGACCACTCCAATGTACAAAGAGCTGACGAGGAAAATCGGGCAGAAATAGGACTGGAAAGTGGACTCCAGAGGCGAAACCGACCAAAAGGTCGGTCCAAAGTCGGAGGGACCGGGCCTTGGCCCGACCCATATGGTCGGCCTCGGCCCAAGGCCTAGGCCGAGGCCGACCACTCGGCCCGCTTGCGCGGGTCGAGTCCTTCCACCTCCGTTCGGTTCCTGCTGCCCCTGTCCTCCCCGGTTCCACCTGGTTCAGCCCGAAACACCTCCGAATTCCTAAAAACCCTAGGGCAAGAACAGGTATTTAAACCCTTGATCTTCATCACTAAAGAAAAGATCTCGAACTCTATTCTCGACTTCTCCTCGCGCTCTCTTTCTCTCCTTCCATTTTCTGACTTAAGCATCAGAGGCGGTCTGGCAAACACCACACCGGTGTGCAGGTTTACTATTTTGCAGGCCACGTCTTCCCCCTCTCAAACAAATTTACCGTTGGTGGCACGTGAAGGTCAGGTGAGTTCTACCCGACCAAATTTGACCATCAACAAGTATTAGTAACTTAAAATTTAATAATATTATTATTAATTGACAGTGATATCAATTATCAAATCATGACGAGTTCAAAAAGAAATGAATTTGGAATTGATTGTGAGGAGAATAACGATTTGGATGAGCTTGTTGGGATGCCACCACCATCGCCACCTAATAATGAGAGAAAGGAAAAGAACTTCTATGGTATGAGATCACTTCACTAAATTACCTGATTGTCGTGAAGATAAACCTCAAGCCAAATGTAATTATTGTGGCACTGTATATGCATGTCGTACAGAGAGGAATGAGACAGAGACAATGAGAATGCATATTGAGAATTATTGCAAAAAAAAAGTCCTTTTGCAAAAACAAAAGATGTTGTTCACACGTAACTTCGGGGATGGAGACACGTGGAATAAATAATATATTGTATTAATGTTGTATGCGTGTGGGTGTACAATCTCTAACTTTAATCCTCTGATTCTCTCTCTTAAATATATAAACTTTGGTCTCTAGCTTCTTGATCTTCTTGGGCTGGTTTGTTGAGCTTCTTGGATGATCGGCTTGCTAGGTTGATGATCTCTTGGATCGGCCTGTTGGCTTGTTGAGCTTCTTGGATGATCGGCTTGCTAGGCTGATGATCTCTTGGATCGGCCTGTTGGCTTGATGATCTTTTTGGATGATCGGCCTACTGGCTTAATGATCTC
Source organism: Luffa acutangula (assembly GCA_036850905.1). Classification (NCBI taxonomy): domain Eukaryota; kingdom Viridiplantae; phylum Streptophyta; class Magnoliopsida; order Cucurbitales; family Cucurbitaceae; genus Luffa; species Luffa acutangula. The sequence continues at coordinate 41,925,861 of CM072087.1, forward strand.
TTGGATCGGCCTGTTGTGACTTGTTGATCTTCTTGGATGATCGGCCTGTTGGCTTGTTGATCTTCTTGGATGATCGGTCTGTTAGGTTGATGATCTCTTGGATCGGCCTATTGGCTTGTTGATCTTCTTGGATGATCGGCCTGTTGGCGTGATGATCTCTTGGATCGGCTTGTTGGCTTGTTGATCTCCCTGGATGATCGGTCTGTTGACTTAATGATCTCTTGGATCGGCCTGTTGGCTTGTTGATTTGTTGGATCGGTTGTTAGCTTGTTGATCCTCTTGGATGATCGGTCTGTTGACTTGATGATCTCTTGGATCGGCCTGTTGGCTTGTTGATTTGTTGGATCGGCTTGTTAGCTTGTTGATCCTCTTGGATGATTAGCCTGCTGACTTGTTGATATTCTTGATCGGTCGGTTGGCTTGTTGATCTCTTTTTAGAGTCTTCTAGTCTTCAAATCTTCTGAGTCTTGAATCCTTTGAATTCTGAATCTCGGATCTCTGAATTCTCTGGACTCTTTGGATTCTAACGACTCTGGATCTTGGGAGAATGCTCTGGACTCTGCCCTCTCTGCCTCTGGCTGAATCCCCCAGAATGAATGGTGGCATCCTCTATTTATAGAGTTTGATGGACCTCATATGGGCTTGGGCTTGGGTCCAATTGCCACGTGGCATAATCTGATTGAACTTGGCTGATGTTATCTGATGGATCACTAATAGACAAGTGGCATCCTTTGATTTGCCGAATTTTAATGTCTATTAATTTAATTTAGGCACAAGTGTAAATGTGTAACTGGTCCCAAATTTATTTTATCATTAATTTATATTAATGACGTGGCAATTTGTGATTGGCCGAAATTTCTCCTTCAACAAATGCCCCCTTTTTGAGATTTAGGCAAGTTATGTGTGAGTGAATCTCGAAAAATATATTTTGGAATTAAAATGCAAGGTATTTGTTCTTGACTTTGACTCCATTTGGTGCGTCAATTTAATCAAAATATGAATTTTGGTCAAATTTTTTATTTTTTTTATTTGACACACTTTTATCGCCAATTAATTAAAATTTGGGGTTTGGTCAAAATTTTAATTTTCCTTGTTTGACAGCAAACTTTGATTTCAAGTTTGGGCAAAATTTGGTTTATACCCAAATTTTGATTTGAGGTAAAATCCTACCCAATTTTAACTTGCATATGGAATATAACTTGAGGTTTGGACTTTGGTCCATTTGGGATAAAATTTGGATTATGCCCAAAATATTATTTGAAGTAAAATTTTACCAAATTCAAACTTGCATTTGGAATAGAATTTGATGTTTGAATCTCAAATTTTGATTTGGAAGAAAAATTTGGAGTATGCCCAAATAAAATTATTTAGATAAAATTTGAATTCCCAAATTGATTTGAATTGAAACACTTATCTTTTAGGAATTTCAATTTAATTAAGTTGGTTCAGATAAAGATAAAGATTATCTCATAAAATTTTGAACCGGAGATAGGATTTCATTTGAGTCAAATCTTTATCTAAACCTTTGATTTGAACATAAAACTCCCCCTATAAATAAGACTGAACCTCAGTAGGGGAGAGCACACATCAATTGCATAGAGCATTCAAGAAGGGATCCAAGTAAGAAACTTTCTTTTCTTTTTTATTTTTTTAATTTTTAATTTTCGTTTTTTTTTTTACTTTTCGTTTTTCTTTTTAATTTTTCGTTTTTTTTCTTTTTTTTTCTTAATTTTCGTTTTTTTTTTAATTTTTGGATTCTTTTTTTTTTTTTTTTTGCAATTTGTTTCTTTCTTCCTTGAATGTGCAAGCTTCGTGCAACAGTCGTCACCAAATTCACTTGCAGTGATTTCACCACCTGTCTAGACCAGTCACTTTGATGACTGTAGTTTCCTGCAGGGGTGGTCACCACGGTCGTCATCAGCTTTCACTTGCAGTGATTTCACCACCTGTCTAGACCAGTCACTTTGATGACTGTAGTTTCCTGCAGGGGTGGTCACCACGGTCGTCATCAGCTTCACTTGCAGTGATTTCACCACCTGTCTAGACCAGTCACTTTGATGACTGTAGTTTCCTACATGGGTGGTCACCACGGTCGTCATCAGCTTTCACTTGCAGTGATTTCACCACCTGTCTAGACCAGTCACTTTGATGACTGTAGTTTCCTGCAGGGGTGGTCACCACGGTCGTCATCAGTTTCACTCATCAGCTTTCACTTGCAGTGATTTCACCACATGTCTAGACCAGTCACTTTGATGACTGTAGTTTCCTGCAGGGGAGGTCACCACGGTCATCATCAGCTTTCACTTGCAGTGATTTCACCACCTGTCTAGACCAGTCACTTTGATGATTGTAGTTTCCTGTAGGGGTGGTCACCTCGGTCGTCATCAGCTTTCACTTGCAGTGATTTCACCACCTGTCTAGACCAGTCACTTTGATGACTGTAGTTTCCTGCAGGGGTGGTCACCACGGTCGTCATCAGCTTCACTTGCAGTGATTCACTCCTACTAGACCAGTCCCCATTTTATTGGGTGATATGAGTAGCCTGCAGAGGTAGTCACCAGATTCGCCTTCAGTGATGCACTCCTGCTAGACCAGTCCCTATTTTATTAGGTCAACACATTTATTGTCTTTCTTTCTCTTTTTTTTTTTTTTGTGGTTTGATATCAAGCATTTTTTTTAAACTTGCAGCTAAGATGCATCTTCCAGTCTAGACATTTTCAAGATAAAGGCAACGCTAAAGTTGTTCATCTTTGCAGATGTTCTAAAGCGAAAACTTCAACCGTCAACTTTTGAATATGAAGTGAAGTTGTCAACTGTCAATTTTTTAAGAAGAAACGAAGCGGACGCCGTCAACTGCCAACATTTGAAGATGAAGCGCAGCGGACGCCGTCAACTGCCAACATTTGAAGATGGAGTGGAACGAGGCCGTCAACCGCCGCCAAACATTTGAAAAGGAGCAATGGTGAACCTACGAACTTGGAGAAGGAGAACCTCAGTGGCGAACCTTCAAAAGGAGGGGTGGAGAGAAGCACCTTCGAACTTGGAGAAGGAGCAGTAGAGTGAAGCGCCTTCGAACTTGGAGAAGGAGTAGTGGAGAGAAGCGCCTTCGAACTTGGAGAAGGAGTAGTGGAGAGAAGCACCTTCGAACTTGGAGAAGGAGCAAGCGAAGCGCGTGAGGGAACCTTCGAACTTGGAGGAAGGAACTGCAGCAGCGTGTGAGAGAACCTTCGAACTTGGAGGAAGGTAGCAGCGAAGCACATGAGAACCTTCGAACTTGGAGGAAGGAACTTCGCAGCGAAGCGCATGAGAACCTTCGAACTTGGAGGAAGGGACTGCAACGAAGCGCACCGCGTGAGAACCTTTGAAACCTTCGAATTTGGAGGAAGGAACTGCAGCGAAGCGCGTGAGAACCTTCGAACTTAGGGAGAAGAAACTGCAGCGAAGCGCGTGAGAACCTTCGAACTTGGAGGAAGGAACTGCAGCGAAGCGCGTAAGAACCTTCGAACTTGGGAGGAAGGAACTTCACCGAAGCGCGAGAGAACCTTTGAACTTGGAGGAAATGAACTGTAGCGAAATGTGTGAGAACCTTTGAACTTGGAGAGAAGGAATTGCAGCAAAGCATATGAAAACCTTCGAACTTGGAGGAAGGAACTGCAGCGAAGCAACGTGAGAGAACCTTCGACTTGGAGGAGAGAACCTTCGTACTTGGAGAGAAAGAACTACGGCGAAGCAACGTGAGAACCTTCGAACTTGGAGGAAAGAACTGTAGTGAAGCAACATGAGAACCTTCGACTTGGAGGAGAGAACCTTCGCACTTGGAGAGAAGGAACTGTAGCAGAACGCGTGAGAACCTTTGAACTTGGAGAGAAGGAACTGCAGCAAAGCGCATGAAAACCTTCGAACTTGGAGGAAGGAACTGCAGCGAAGCAACGTGAGAGAACCTTCGACTTGGAGGAGAGAACCTTCGTACTTGGAGAGAATGAACTACGGCGAAGCAACGAGAGAACCTTCGAACTTGGAGGAAGGAACTGCAGTGAAGCAACGTGAGAACCTTCGACTTGGAGGAGAGAACCTTCGTACTTGGAGAGAAGGAACTGTAGCGGAACGCGTGAGAACCTTTGAACTTGGAGAGAAGGAACTGCAGCAAAGCGCATGAAAACCTTCGAACTTGGAGGAAGGAACTGCAGCGAAGCAACGTGAGAGAACCTTCGTACTTGGAGAGAAGGAACTGTAGCGGAACGCGTGAGAACCTTTGAACTTGGAGAGAAGGAACTGCAGCAAAGCGCATGAAAACCTTCGAACTTGGAGGAAGGAACTGCAGCGAAGCAACGTGAGAGAACCTTCGACTTGGAGGAGATAACCTTCGTACTTAGAGAGAAGGAACTACGACGAAGCAACGTGAGAACCTTCGAACTTGGAGGAAGGAACTGCAGTGAAGCAACGTGAGAACCTTCGACTTGGAGGAGAGAACCTTCGCACTGGGAGAGAAGGAACTGTAGCGGTACGCGTGAGAACCTTTGAACTTGGAGAGAAGGAACTGCAGCAAAGCGCATGAAAACCTTCGAACTTGGAGGAAGGAACTGCAGCGAAGCAACGTGAGAGAACCTTCGACTTGGAGGAGAGAACCTTCGTACTTGGAGAGAAGGAACTACGACGAAGCAACGTGAGAACCTTCGAACTTGGAGGAAGGAACTGCAGTGAAGCAACGTGAGAACCTTCGACTTGGAGGAGAGAACCTTCGTACTTGGAGAGAAGGAACTGTAGCGGAACGCGTGAGAACCTTTGAACTTGGAGAGAAGGAACTGCAGCAAAGCGCATGAAAACCTTCGAACTTGGAGGAAGGAACTGCAGCGAAGCAACGTGAGAGAACCTTCGACTTGGAGGAGAGAACCTTCGTACTTGGAGAGAAGGAACTACGACGAAGCAACGTGAGAACCTTCGAACTTGGAGGAAGGAACTGCAATGAAGCAACGTGAGAACCTTCGACTTGGAGGAGAAAACCTTCGCACTTGGAGAGAAGGAACTGTAGCGGAACGCGTGAGAACCTTTGAACTTGGAGAGAAGGAACTACAGCAAAGCGCATGAAAACCTTCGAACTTGGAGGAAGGAACTGCAGCGAAGCAACGTGAGAGAACCTTCGACTTGGAGGAGAGAACCTTCGTACTTGGAGAGAAAGAACTACGACGAAGCAACGTGAGAACCTTCGAACTTGGAGGAAAGAACTGTAGTGAAGCAACCTGAGAACCTTCGACTTGGAGGAGAGAATCTTCGCACTTGGAGAGAAGGAATTGTAGCAGAACGCGTGAGAATCTTTGAACTTGGAGAGAAGGAACTGCAGCAAAGCGCATGAAAACCTTCGAACTTGGAGGAAGGAACTGCAGCGAAGCAACGTGAGAGAACCTTCGACTTGGAGGAGAGAACCTTCGTACTTGGAGAGAAGGAACTACGGCGAAGCAACGTGAGAACCTTCGAACTTGGATGAAGGAACTGCAGTGAAGCAAAGTGAGAATCTTCGACTTGGAGGAGAGAACCTTCGTACTTGGAGAGAAGGAACTGTAGCGGAACGCGTGAGAACCTTTGAACTTGGAGAGAAGGAACTGCATCGCAGCAATGTAAGAGCCTTCGAACTTGGAGAAGGAGCACCTTTGTACTTGGAGAAAAGGAACTGCAGCGAAACACGTGAGAACCTTCGAACTTGAAGAGAAGGAATGCACGAACTTAGGGTGAGAGAAACACCGAACTTGAGGCTAGCGAGGCATTGAATTTGGAGGAATTAAATCTTCTTTTATTCATCCAACTCGTAGCTTCATATTCATAACGGTGCACAACTTCAATTTGTTGTGTTGCCCCCAGTAGTGATTAACTTCTTCAATTTGTATTGTCGTGTTTCAATGTTTGTTGCACTTTTTTTTTGTTTGCAGAGACTGAACTTAAAGTTTTCTTTAAGCTGCCTACGTACCCTTTAAAGAAAATGGATCAAGTCATAACGTAGTTCATAATTTTTTGCACTCACCTTTTAAGCTCGTGTGGGCTAGGAGCATCATGTAGTTTAGGCTCTTGCGATAAAGAGCTTTTACATTTTAAAAGCCCTTATCTTCATCATGGTCTTGATCAGATCCTTGACTTGTAGGATTGGTCAAGATAATGAGATTTAGTTTCACCTTCAAGGAACCTTCTGTATTTATGAGAACAGAGAACTTCCTCTTCATACGTGACGGGATGCTACTTTGAAGCTTCTTGTCGCTGTTTACTTCATCGTAAAGTTTCACCTCCAAGTTATCCATCTTTCTTTTAGGTTGATCGCTTGTTACTTTGAGGCGATCAAAAACAGATGTTGAAGGTCGACTTTTCTTTGATGTGGAGACACTTAGCCTTTGGAAAGCTGAAGGTCGAGTGGAGGTGGACATCGAACATTGATTTTCTTCCTCTGTCGCGGCCATACTCATTCTTTGGAATACCGAAGGACGAGTAGTTGGAGGCTTGATGCGATCGAAGACGGAAGTCCTTTGTTCACTTTTCTTGGAATTGTCAACTTCTTCTACGTCGATGCAGTAGGAAGTTGCAAGGTTCTCTTTTTCCTTTTTGTGGAAATTTTTGGAGAAGGATTTATTCAACATCACCAGTTGTTGAGGTTGAGAAAACTTTTTACTTCTCTTCCTCTTGGGTTGAAGTTTCTTAGGATCCTTATTTCTTTGATGTTTGCTCTTTTCTTTGATTGTAGCAAGATTTGATTGAGCTACTTCATCAAGGTCGAGCTCAATTTTTCCTTCCATAACTAGATTTAGAATTAAGTCCTTTAGGACAAAACATCTTTCCACTGGATGACCAATAACTCGATGATACTTGCAATACTTGGGATCATCGACTTTCTCCATCTCTTCTGGTCGTTTACACTTAGGAAGCTCTATCAGTTGCGCTTTCAGTAATTGTTCCAGCATATCAGGGATGTCGGCATCAGGGAAAGGATAGATTTTCTTCTGTCTTTCCTTTAAAGTTAAGTGATGTGCTCCATTTGTTTGTCGCTTTTCTTTTGAAGACGACTTGGGAAGGGTTGTGTTGACAACCATGGATTCTTCTATAGTCTCTTCGTCGTTCCTTCCTTCATTCCTCACATTAAGGAGTAAAAGGTCTTGGTTTTCTCGACTAGCAATACTTAGCTCCATATCGTGGGCGCGAGTTGCTAGCTCCTCAAAGGTGCGAGGCTTTATACCTTTAAGGATGTAAAGGAGTTCCCAGTGCATGCCTTGAATGCACATCTCAACGGAAGAGAGTTCAGTGAGACGATCTTTGCAATCTAGACTCATAGCTCTCCAACGATTTATATAGTTAACAACGAGTTCACCTTTTCGTTGTTTAGTGTTGGTGAGCTCGAACATGCTAACGGTCCGTCTAGTGCTGTAGAAACGATTCAAAAACTCTCTTTCGAGTTCCTCCCAACTGTCTATTGACTCGGGTTCTAGATTAGTGTACCAGTCAAAAGCATTTCCTTTAAGTGTTCGAACGAACTGTTTGACTAGTAGGTCCCCTCGAGTACCAGCGTTCTCGCATGTCTCAATGAAGTGAGCAATATGTTGTTTAGGATTGCCATTTCCATCAAACTGCTGAAATTTTAGTGGCTGATACCTGATTGGCATTCTCAAGTTATCAATCCTCTTAGTATAAGGTTTGGAATATAAGAGGGAATCTTGAGTAGGTCCACCGTACTGAGCTCTGATACAGTTTGTGATCATATCTTGGAGCTGTTGGATGGATAGTGAAGCGACCGAAGCAGAACAATGTGGTTGATCATCTTGCACTGTAGTCTTTCCTTTGTCATGATTTTTTATGACTTGGGTTTGACTTGATTCGTCGATATGTTGGTTCTCAATTTGGCACTTTAGTTGCGCGATTTGAGAATCTTTTTCTTCAATCGCCTTCATCAAATTGTTGATGTGTTCTTGCATCTCAGTCATTCTTTCTTCCGTAGTTCTTGTCTCAGTCATCATGACAGTCACTACGTCAGAATCAGGTTCAAACAGAGGGTTATACTTAACAAGAAACTTGTCATTGGTATATGCCCCCCTGCAAGGTTGTTTCTTCGCTTGCAATGATAGAAGCTTTATCTTCTTGCAACCTCAGTTCATTGAAGCAACAATGGGCAGTTGAACAAGACTTGATCTCGAAAGCGGCCATCGAAGAAGTCTTGAATGACATATTTACTGTTATGTTTTGAGATAAGAGAGAGATGAGAGGTAGAGATGGTCCCACTGGGCGTGCCAATTTGTTCACACGTAACTTCGGGGATGGAGACACGTGAAATAAATAATATATTGTATTAATGTTGTATGCGTGTGGGTGTACAATCTCTAACTTTAATCCTCTGATTCTCTCTCTTAAATATATAAACTTTGGTCTCTAGCTTCTTGATCTTCTTGGGCTGGTTTGTTGAGCTTCTTGGATGATCGGCTTGCTAGGTTGATGATCTCTTGGATCGGCCTATTGGCTTGTTGAGCTTCTTGGATGATCGGCTTGCTAGGTTGATGATCTCTTGGATCGGCCTGTTGGCTTGATGATCTTCTTGGATGATCGGCCTACTGGCATAATGATCTCTTGGATCGGCCTGTTGTGACTTGTTGATCTTCTTGGATGATCGACCTGTTGGCTTGTTGATCTTCTTGGATGATCGGTCTGTTAGGTTGATGATCTCTTGGATCGGCCTATTGGCTTGTTGATCTTCTTGGATGATCGACCTGTTGGCGTGATGATCTCTTGGATCGGCTTGTTGGCTTGTTGATCTCCCTGGATGATCAGTCTGTTGACTTAATGATCTCTTGGATCGGCCTGTTGGCTTGTTGATTTGTTGGATCGGTTGTTAGCTTGTTGATCCTCTTGGATGATCGGTCTGTTGACTTGATGATCTCTTGGATCGGCCTGTTGGCTTGTTGATTTGTTGGATCGGCTTGTTAGCTTGTTGATCCTCCTGGATGATTAGCCTGCTGACTTGTTGATCTTCTTGATCGGTCGGTTGGCTTGTTGATCTCTTTTTAGAGTCTTCTAGTCTTCAAATCTTCTGAGTCTTGAATCCTTTGAATTCTGAATCTCGGATCTCTGAATTCTCTGGACTCTTTGGATTCTAACGACTCTGGATCTTGGGAGAATGCTCTGGACTCTGCCCTCTCTGCCTCTGGCTGAATCCCCCAGAATGAATGGTGGCCTCCTCTATTTATAGAGTTTGATGGACCTCATATGGGCTTGGGCTTGGGTCCAATTGCCACGTGGCATAATCTGATTGAACTTGGCTGATGTTATCTGATGGATCACTAATAGACAAGTGGCATCCTTTGATTTGCCGAATTTTAATGTCTATTAATTTAATTTAGGCACACGTGTAAATGTGTAACTGGTCCCAAATTTATTTTATCATTAATTTATATTAATGACGTGGCAATTTGTGATTGACCAAAATTTCTCCTTCAACAAATGCATCTCAACAGAAATTGGTATTTAAAAATAATGATGGTGTAGGAGATAATAAAGCAAATACATCACTTAAGTGCGTAACTTTTACTGTAGAAAATGCTAGGAGACTTCTTGCAGAAATGATCATAATTGATGAGTTATCCTTTAGATTTGTGAAGAGTGAATGATTTAGGAAGTTTGTGGAGGGGACGATCACTTTAGTGGAACCTACATTTGTTCTTCTTTCTCGGACTACAATTGCTAAGGACATTTTAGCTATATATGCCACCAAAAACCAAGCTTTGAAAGAACTTTTTGTAGATCAAGGGTTTAGAATTTCACTCTCAATTGATACTTGGACATCTTGTCAAAACATTAACTATACGGTATTGACAACACATTTTATTGATAGTAACTGGAAATTGCATAAGAGGATCATCAATTTTATTCAGATAGATAATCATAGAGGGGAGACCATAGGAAGAGAAGTTGAACAATGTTTGAAACATTGAGCAAAAAGGTGTTGACATTGACTGTTGATAATGTTTCATCCAATGATACTGCTATTGCTTATCTAGTTAAGCGTTTTAAACATGGATTGGTGTTGGATGGTGAGTTTTTGCATGTTAGATGTTGTGCACATATTCTTAATTTGATTGTGAATGATGGCTTGAAAGATGTGCAAGAATCAGTGTCACGAATTCGAAATGTTGTTAGATTTGTTAGATCTTCTCTTGCTCAATTTGCAAAATTTAAGAAATGTATTGAACGGGAGAATATATCTAGCAATATTCTTCTATGTCTTAATGTTCCAACGAGGTGGAATTCTACATATTTGACGCTTGAGGCAGCTAAAAAATTTGAGAAGGCATTTGATAGATTAGATTATCATGACTTAACATACATGAAAATGAAATAGGAGAATCAAAATCCTAACAGTACAGATTGGGAGGTTGCTCACATATTTACTAAGTTCTTATCTGTATTGTATGAGGTAACTCTTAGAATTTCTGGTTCACTTTATATTACTTCAAACGCGGTCTTCGAAGAAATTGAAATTGTTTAGAATTGTATAGGAAAATATTCTTCAAGTAGAGGTGATAGTCCAATTATTACTGATGTTGAAACTAAAATGCAATTGAAATATGTCAAGTATTGGGTGAGTAGTGACAAGGCGAATTACTTATTATATGTTGCGTTTGTTCTCGATCCTTGTCACAAGATGAAGTTCCTTAGATATTGTTTCAATCAGTTGTTTGAGGATAACGTGGCAAAGGAAATTGGAAATAAAGTGGAAGACGTGTTGAGACGATTGTTCAACGAGTATAATTTGTTAGAGTATAAGAATGTTTCATCTTGTTCAAAAAATCGAATGTGTCAATCCACTTCTCTACTACTAGAACAAGTAATCCTTTTTCGCTCCCAACATGCTGATATGGAAGATGATGAGGATGATTTTGATGTGGACACAGACGTGGATGTTTACTTATTGGAACGTTGTGCAAAAGGGGATGATAATTTTGACATCTTCGAATGGTGGAAAGTGAACTCTTCTAGGTACAGGGTTCTTATTAAGGTTGCACGAGATGTTTTTGGCAATTCCAGTGTCTATAGTTGCTTCTGAGTCTGCATTCAGTACTAGTGGAAGAGTGATAGATCCTTTGTGCTCCACATTGGTTCCATCCACAGTTGAGGCACTTATTTGCGTACAAAATTGGCTACGCTCTAATGCTATCAATACTGATCTTCAATCACATTTGGATCGAGGAAGTTTCTCGCTTTGAAGAAGGTTTGAAACGTTTTAAACTTTAAAAATTAATTTCATAATTCATTAATTTCTTTAATTATTATTATTATTATTTTGTATTTGTAGACTTAAAATCATGCACGGAGGAAGCAGCTAAAGGACAAGGAGCAAAGGAAAATGTTTATGTTTAATTGAAGGAGTCAAGGAGATAAAAGAAATAACTTGAAGCGAATATTGAAATACTGAAGTCTGAAGTTGAACTATTTGCTTTTCCGTTTTACAAGTTGTTGTTTTTTTAGAATTTAATTTAGTTTCCAATTTTTTTTTTAATTTTACAATGAAGTAAAAGTTTTCATTATTTTGTGATCCTTATTCCTTGGAGCAATCTTGAATTGCATTATTTGTTAAATTAAAGTTAAAATAACTCTAACTATTGTTTTGTTTTACTTTTTACTTTCAATTTAATTATAAATTGTAAAAGAAAAAATTGAAAATGAGGATAAAAATAAAAAGAAACCAATAAAAGAAAGGATTAAAAAAATTGAGAAGAAAGAATTAATAAAAGAGATAAATAAATAAAGGAAAAAATACACTTTTAGTCCCTGAGGTTTGGTTAGGTTTCATTTTGGTCCCTGAGTTTTCAAACTCAACAATTTAGTCCCTGAGGTTTGGTTTTAGTTTTAGTTTCATTTTGGTCCCTCCAACTAATTTTCCGTTAAAAACTAACAGTTTGCTGACGTGGCATCTGTTTTTTATTTTAAAAATATATATTTTTAAAATTTTAAAATAAAAATAATAAAAAATTAATAAAAACATAATTTTTTATTCCTTTTTCTCTTATTCTTCTTCACGAACTCCTTCTTCACTGTCATGTTGGACCGTCTTCACTGTCATCACCAGACAGCCATTGTCGCCGCCGTCATTGTAGCCGACCGCCGTCGACGTGATTTTTTTTCTCATCTTTTTTTCTTCTTCTCCTCCCCTTGTTCTTCTTCCCTCTTCCTCTATTCCCTTCTAACTGTTTTTTTTAAGAAAAAAAACGAAGGGGAAAAACCCCCATTCATTCGGTTGGAACCAGATCTGAGGCGACGATGGCTCCGATTTGAGGCGGCGTCGAGTGTGGGGTTGTGGCGTGTGCGACAGATTTGAACTGGTGCTGCCCGTCGGCACTGGAGGTGAAGAGAGGAGGGAAAATCGTGGGTTAAAAGCACTTTTTTGGCTTCAAAATAAAAAACCCACATCGTCGAGCTCGTGCGCTTCATATCTATTGAGTTTGAGGTTTAGATCTGGAACCACACACGTTGAGTTGTTCTTAAGCTTCAGACAGGAAACACGTGTTATGCTAAGTTCATGGATGTCGTCGAGCTGGTCATGAGTTCGTGAGCTTTAGATCGAGAAAAAAAAATCGCGAGCTTCGTCCTCTGTGTCGCGCCGACCGTCTACCTCTCGTCGCCGGAGCCGGAAAAGTTTTCCTCCTCCCTCTCCCTCTGTTTTATTTATAAAAAAAAATGTTGAGAAAATGGAAGAAAAGAATAAAGAAAAGAGTGTTGGAGAAGAAAGAAAAGAGGAAGAAGAAAGAAAAGAGGAAGAAGAAAAGAAAGTGGAAGGGAAATAAACAAAAAAAAAAAAGTTTGCCGGCGACAGCAGGTGGGTTGAAGAAGAAAGAAGAGACGTATGAGAGAGAAATAAATAAAAAATGAAATAATAATAATATTTTATTATTTTAATATATTTTTAATTTTAAAAATTTTAAAAATTTTAAAAATAATTTTTTATAATAAAAATATATTGCCACGTCAGCAATCCGTTAACTTTTAACAGAAAGTTGGATGGAGGGACCAAAATGAAACTAAAACCAAACCTCAGAGACTAAATTGTTGAGTTTGAAAACTCAGGGACCAAAATGAAACCTAACCCAAACCTCAGGGACTAAAAGTGTATTTTTTAATAAAAAGAAAAGAAAATAAAAGGAAAAACAAAAGAAAATGGAAGGAATAAAGAGAATAATAATTTGTAAAGGACCATTCCCATCCCACATCGATAAATCAACCCTTTTGTAGCAATTCCAAAACTATAAAAAGAAGCCTCCTTGTACAAACTATAGCAAAATAATAATAATAATAATAATAAAAACAAGAGTTGTGTGCGTGCGATGAGTCCGAGGCTCATTTTGCATGCATGCGACCCGATCCAATCCTCGACCCGACTTGACACCCAATTCAAGACGTGTGTGGTTCGCCGATTATATGACTGACCCAAACTGTCTGTTCGGTGCGATTTTAAGTGTTTTCTTATCCAAATAAGCGGTTCGACTCCGGTTTTTCCTAGTAATCGAGCCGAACTGACCCACTTGCACCCCTAGTATCGTGTCCATTGCAATAGAAGAGGCAGAAACATTTGCACCGATTGAAGACTGAAATTTTCCATTTTCCACCTTGTTTTCCTTTGCTGGAGACTAGGCTAACATACCTCCATTAGCATTATACCGAATTTAATCACCATATTAAGGATAAGAACTATGAGATCTTGTGTATTTGTTGTTTTGATGGTCAAATTTGGTCAAGAGGAACTCACCTGACCTTCACGTGCCACCAACGGTAAATTTGTAGATGGGGGGAAGACGTGGCCTGCAAGACAGTAAACCTGCACACCGGTTTGGTGCTTGCCACACTAGCTCCGATGCTTAAGTCAGCAAACAAAACGATGGGAAGCAAGAAAGTAAGAGCAAGAGGAGAGTTAGAGAATAGAGAGTAGTGTTCGGGGGTAGAATTCGAGTCCCCTTCTTTAGTAACGAAGAGGGGTATAAATACATGTTCATCCTCCTAGGGTTTTTAGGAATTCGGAGGCGTTTTGGGACAAACCAGGCGAAATTGGGGCGGCTAGAGGTGATAGGGACCAAACGGAGTCGGACGGGCTTGGCCCGCGCAAGCGGGCCGAGGGTCGGCCTCAGCTTTCGGTCGAGTCCCAGCAGGGGATCGATCGTGTCCGACCCCTTCGATCTTTGCCCATCCCATTCGCCGGTTTCGCCTCTTGGGTCCATCTTCCAGTCCGATTTCTGCCCGGTTGTCTTCACCAGTTCCTTGTGCATCGGGGTGGTCCAAAATCACCTATAACATTAAGCCCCCACTCTTGAATTGGGATTCAGGTGCGACTTAGTGCTATCGGTTGAGCTTCTTAAGTCCGATTTAAGAGTATGAATGAATTCTTTGTTATCCTGCAAGATAGGACAAACTAGACAAAGTAGACACTCCCTGAATATGGGGTTAGGTGAAATGGAAATGAGAAAAGTTGAGGGATTACAACAATGGCTCTGGTCGACCTCGGCCTCGGGAAGAGGCTGAGCACAGCAATCTCCCATTTTTGCTTATCTGGTCGGCCTCGGCCTCGCGAGACCGAGCACAGTAGATTCCCATTTTAGCTTATCTGGTCGGCCTCGGCCTCGGGAAGAGGCCAAGCACAGCAATTTCCCATTTTAGCTTATCTAGTTGGCCTCGGCCTCGGGAAGAGGTCGAACACAAGTAAAAATAGGAAAAGCAGAGGATTTCACGATCCTGCATCAAAAAGTTAGTCTCTGCAAAAGAAAAATGAGGGAAGAGGCTAGGGTCGGCCTCGGCCTCGAACCCCTATTAGCTCAAAATCTAGCTCCTTGCATTCATACGTTAGTCCTTGTAGGAAAATAATGAGACAATAGGCTAGAGCATGTGATCATTGGTTAGACATGCCAAGCTAGAGTGCTTTTTGTTTTATAGGGAGTGCATATCCCCTGGGTAGCCCCCAATCTCAACTAAAACATAAAGCATTGTTGGGTAAAGAGGAGAATACCTTTAAAGTTTATGCTCGGCCTCGGCAAGAGGTGTTCAGCTTTTGCCTCAGCCAAGTGGACTGATGTGCTCAGTTTCTGACTCAGGTGAGGTAGACCTTGGTGGTCAAGGCTCATGCAATCTCAAGTCTGGATGAGGCGAGGTAGACTCGGTAGTCTATGCTTGTCCGATGTGAAGACGCTCAGGCCAGACGTGGTGAGGTAGACTCGTTGGTCCAGGCTCACATAATCTCAATCTGGATGAGGCGAGGTAGACTCGGTAATCCAGGCTCGCCTGATGTGAAGATGCTCAGGCCAGATGAGGTGAGGTAGACTCGTTGGTCCAGACTCACGTAATCTCAATCTGGATGAGACGAGGTAGACTCGGTAGTCCAGGCTCGCATGATGTGAAAATGCTCAAGCTAGATGAGGTGAGGTAGACTCGTTGGTCTAGGCTCACATAATCTCAAGTCTGGATGAGGCAAGCTAGACCGTTGGTCCAGGCTCGCATGAAGGCGTGGTCTCTAAGCTGAAAAGCTTAGGCTCGCATGTGGGCATGGGCACTAAGCTGAAAAGCTTAGGCTTGCATGTGGGCGTGGCACTATAGGCTCGCATGATGCGTGGACTCTATAGGCTCGCAGGTAGACGTGGGCACTATAGGCTCGCATGTAAGCATGGGCACTATAGGCTCGCATATAAGCGTAGGCTCTAAGCTGAAAAGCTTAGGCTCGCATGTGGGCGTGGACACTAAGCTGAAAAGCTTAAGCTCGCATGTATATATGGACTCAACTAGATGAGGCGAGGTAGACCCGTTGGTCCAGGCTCGCATGGTGTCGATTTTTGCTTGAATCAATAGGGTTGGCTTTGGTCACAACCATGGCTATGGTCGGCCTCAGCCTCAAGCGTAGCTCGAGTCGGCCTCGACCTTGGCCTCAATCATATCCGAGGTCGACATCGGCCTCGACCTTGGCCTCAATTATATCCGAGGTCGGCCTCGGCCTCAGTCATATCTGTGGTTGGCTTTGAACAATCTGTCGTCCTTCGTGTCCGGCTCATTCGCTTCAATTTGGATCTTGCCTTGTGCTCAACTACATTGGCAATCTGATTTGCCTTGATTATGTGAACTTGGGGTCACTTTTGAGGTCTTGGATGGTCGGCTTTGGCTTTGGCCTAGGGTCGGCCTCGACCTCAGTCTAAGGATGACCATAGCCTAGGGTCGGCCTCGGCCTCGACCTAAGGATGACCATAGGTTAGGGTTGGCCTCTGCCTGATAGCTTCTTCCTCTTAGCCCCCAACTTTGTTCTGGTACTCGTTGCCTTAGTCCTGGATGTAGATGGAATGACTTACAACCTTTCGACTAGCTTCTTTTCCTGGTGCCTTCGATCTTGTTAAGACTTGTATTTGCTTTTGATTTGTCCTCCAAAGATGGTTCTGATCTCTTGTGGGGTTTCCTCTTAATCTGTATGGATGAATATCTCTAATCGGCCTCTGCCTCTACTTCTGCCTGCGCACTGTTCGTCTTGTAGTCATTGTTCGTCTTGGAGTCCTTTAGCTTCCGCATGTCTCCCCGAGGATTGTCGAGTTCTTTTTGCGTGTCCAGAAGCTCGGTCTCCCAAGGGAGATTGTCCTTGTTGGGCTTGGCAGTTCTGCGCTTCCCCTCGATCAGATTCCTCTGGTCTGTCACAGTATGACTGTGTGGTCTCGTACTCTAAGTGTGCTTGGTTCTGGGCTCCTCAGAATTGTACGATTTGTAGGTCTGAGCCCCCTGACCTTGCTGGTCGTATTGTCAGTCTTTTTTCCCTTCGATCTTGTCCTTGATTCTGCACTACACTCCATGGGCTCTTTCCCCTTCCTCGGATTCTTTATTTTCGAGAGCAGCAATTTTGAGATCAGTTTGTTTCTCTCGGGATGAGGGCAATGGAGACCGAGGACGAGGAGATTCGGTCTGAGACCGAACTCGGCCTTCTTCCCGTGACCTCCGTTGGTGGCGGTCACCATCCGAATTCTCTGTGTTTACGTCTTGACTTCTCTTCTCCATCCCCTTACTCATGGAATGACCGATATGCAGATTTGGCAAGCTTTCTTCCCCACAGACGGCACCAAATGTTGATGGTCAAATTTGGTCAGGAGGAACTCACCTGACCTTCACGTGCCACCAACGGTAAATTTGTAGATGGGGGGAAGACGTGGCCTGCAAGACGGTAAACCTGCACACCGGTGTGGTGCTTGCCACACCGGCTCCGATGCTTAAGTCAGCAAACAGAACGATGGGAAGCAAGAAAGTAAGAGCAAGAGGAGAGTTAAAGAATAGAGAGTAGTGTTTGGGGGTAGAATTCGGGTCCCC